>OZ005666.1:1304694-4130239 GCA_963930725.1 Candelabrum cocksii
TGCAACACTGCTGAAGTTTTTGTATGAAAAGATCCTCTTTCTCCGCAGGGCTAGTGTCTAAAACATTGAAAGGTGATCAAAAAAATAACGCAGAACCATCAGATTAAATGACTGTGTTGATATTGATATTAGTGTTCCCCATGATCAAAGCATACATCTCCTTTCATTATATTTTAGTGATTCTTTCACTTTTTATGCTACTTCGTAGGAAAATAATATCACATTCTGAAGTCATTGAAAATAGTATGTAAAAATCTCTGATAAACCATAAATAATAATAAATAATAACAAATTATAATGCTATTTAATGTAATAAAGCTGATTAAGATTGATTCCATCAGGAAGGAATAAAAACACTATTTACCTTTGATTAAAGGTAATGTTTGTAATTCACGATTCTTGCTGATATTAAATGCTGAGCTGCCCTGACGTTTGTCACGCTTCAGCAACTGCGACATCGTCGTGGTAGCAGTCTTTTTACTCACAGGAACAACGGGTGGCGGCTGTGTTTTCATTTTCTAGTAATTTCAATAGTTTACACAATTACAAAATAAATATTTACTCAAAATATAAGATTTATTAAAATTAGTAACTTTCCCACTGAAAACTAACATTATTAATTATTTTGCTATAACCTAGTGTTTCCTTTTTGGAAGTTACTCATTGATCGAGCAAATAGAAAATAGCTTAAGTTATTAAACAGTCTATAAAACACTGCCAGCCATGTATAATACTTTCCTCTTCCCTCTACTGTCTGATGGTTCACAAACTGAAGAAATAGGAAATTCTAACAAAAAACTCTTCAGAATATAATAAATGTTTGACAATTAAATATAAAAGTGTCATTTATTTATTTTTTAGTTATATCTTGAACTTTGAGAAAACACAAACAATGTATTATAATAAACAAAATAGTTTTTACAAAAAGTTGCCTCAAAAAAGAGCAAAAAAGTTAAAAAGTATATACAGGAGTAATTTAAAAGATAAAAATGTAATAAAATAATTCTTTGATGTTGGCTTTAAAAGCATTTACTTCAAGTACTACATATACTAAATCAGTCTTCAGTGATGTTTGTAAACATTGATTTAAAGTTTCTTTGTGTTTTGATTTTTCCCTTTTTTTTTTTTTTTATCATAGTTCTGCAATTGTTTGTCTAGAAGTTGAACGGAACTTTTAAATAACGTACCACATGTAATCGTTTATTCCCTTCAAAAATTTGCCTTCTTAAATATGTTTTACATTGTTACGAAACAAACTTTTTGAAATGTTCTATAATTGTTGGCATCAATTTTTTTTTAAATCAAAGTTTCTCATCTATATAATATAACACTGTGTCCAGAGATTGAATATTCATGCTCCATTGCATCGAAACACTGTGTCCAGAGATTGAATATTCATGCTCCATTGCATCGAAACACTGTGTCCAGAGATTGAATGTTCATGCTCCATTGCATCGAAACACTGTGTCCAGAGATTGAATATTCATGCTCCATTGCATCGAAACACTGTGTCCAGAGATTGAATATTCATGCTCCATTGCATCGAAACACTGTGTCCAGAGATTGAATATTCATGCTCCATGAGATGTAACAACATCGAAACACTGTGTCCAGAGATTGAATATTCATGCTCCATGAGATGTAACAACATCGAAACACTGTGTCCAGAGATTGAATATTCATGCTCCATTGCCTTGCACTTTGTTGTGCACTCTGTGAACGTCTTTGGTGAACTTTAGCGTAATGCAATGCGCACTACTCTTGCAGTAGTTTGAGCACTCTGACCCATTGATATTTCACGCTCATTCTGAGCTCTGCTGATGAGATGTAACAACATCGAAACACTGTGTCCAGAGATTGAATGAATATATATATATATATACTGGCTATAATCTCCTGGAAGTAGCAATGTTATTGAAGATTACAAAATATCATTTGTAACGGGTAGCAGATTTATCTAGTTCAGCGTTGGCGTGCATTCACTTGCAGTATAAATGTTTTCCATGGTTTCTGGTTTGGTTTAGTCTCTGGTTTGGCCTTCACCGCTGTAATAGTGTAAGGTGACTCTGGTCGATGGAGAAATCCAGGTCACCACTAAATCAGTCATGTTAGCATGCGGAGAGAGCCAGCAATAGCTTGAGTAGTGATTTAAATTACCAAATTAACAAACACAACAAAGATTACATAAAGACAATGCAATGCAAATTAAAAATTGCAACGAAATAAGCTCCTTAATAACTGAACTTACTAATAGTTATTTTTGCAGATAACACACCTCACGCTGGACATTTTTACAGGACAAACAATTAGTCTTTTATCATGTTCTATCCCATTTTATTCTTGTGTTCATTACATTTTATTATAATTTAGTGTCAATATAGTATATATAGTATTAGGTCGAAATAATGCAGAATTATTACTGCTAATTTTGTTTAAAAACAACGTAGTTTGCTTGCGCCTTTCATTGTTACACAATTGCGCATCTTCAACATCTCAGGTTTTAATCATTAGTCAGCTAATTTGAGTAAAATTCAAGGAGAAGTGTGGTTTTAACACAACTATATAATTTGAGTGACACACAACAAATAACAAAGGAAAATCCACCATTATTAAATTGAGCAATGAACATGAACAAACTATAAACTACACATGGCCTATAAGGAATACCAAGGAGAAGTGTGTTAAAATTCACCAAAGCTACTTAAAAACGTTATTTGTGTTTCATATAGCACATAGAATTCATAAAAACATGCAATATTCAATAACAACATTTGACATCTCAATTCAATTCTTGTTTTGATATTTGTGCGTAAATTAACACTGCAATGAAAATTGAATGAGTGCAAACACACAAAATCACGATGAATTGACGAAGTTGATGTAGTCAGATTATGAAGCATCACATCTTACAGATTTACAAAGCATTGTTTTGTAAAATTCGAACATTCATAGAAATCAAATTGGCAACATGTGAAAACATTTTCTAAGATGCTGGCAATATAGAGAAAAGAGAACAACATTATGGTGTCGATAAATAATATTTGCAGTTTTATTGTGTACGCAACATTGTATAATGTGTAACAAGTTTTAGTTTCGTGATTATTATTTTATAAAATATTCCATTCCATTGAAATATAACAAGCACTTATTCTTAAAATGCCAGTAACTAGTAGCAACCCAATTTGTCGTGATTATTCAAACACCATACAACAAAAGTCTTTTCGCATAAAAACTCACTGCTAGATTTTTTTTAACAACAATTTAAAATCAATTTCATGCATTATTTATAGTGGTCATGAAAACCAATTGAAACTTTGAATTCATTTAACAACAACAACAACGGTTCCATTAACATAGAACAATGCAAATAAAAAAAAAGACAACAAACAAAGGACTTCTTCTTTTTCCGACAGACGATGACGGTTGAAAACTAATCAAGAATAATATTTGAGTTTTCAACTATTCAGAATTTTCAATTTTAAACGCGAGCAACATTACTCTCCACCTTTAAATTAGTCAAAAATAAAAAGTGCTAATCCGTTAGATGCTGTTCTTAATTTCAAAAAACACTATTGTGAAGTTTGCTTCAGCTAAGACAGAAACTTCCTGTTTCATTGATATAAAAGTGCAAACTTGTTTTTAAACATGTGACGGTCAGTGAGGCGGAAACAAAACAATTTAATAT
This sequence comes from Candelabrum cocksii, assembly GCA_963930725.1. Lineage (NCBI taxonomy): Eukaryota > Metazoa > Cnidaria > Hydrozoa > Anthoathecata > Candelabridae > Candelabrum > Candelabrum cocksii. Next base: position 1,308,380 of record OZ005666.1, read on the forward strand.
TAAAACTTAATATGTACCTAAAGCATATTAGGTGTTTTACAAAATAAAAAATCATGAAAGATATTGGCATGGGAGACAGCAGAAGCGTAAAGGGGAGGGGTTAGAAACATTTTCTTGAGCATTTTGGTAAAAACTAAAAATAATTCCAAAATTATTATAATAAAAACCGACGTAAACATCCAATTGTATTATAAGTTTATAATTTATTTATAAAAAGAAGGTAGAAAAATAAGAATGCATATAAACAAAAAATGATATTGGTTTTTAATGTTTAACAAAATAGACTTACATTGTCGTTATTGTCACTCTGTGTTTTTGTTTTCTCTTTCTTGTCAGAATTCTAAAATAACAATCAACCATTATTCAAGGAAGCTGTATTTATCTTGTTATTTTTCTTGCTAAAGGCACGCATTCCAAACATTAAGTAATAATTAAATACCATGTTATTACGTAATACAAACAAAAAACATTGAAAGAAAAAGATCAAAACATGTTTATACATTCAGAGAAAATGCTTTGAAATGGTTGAAATATTCTAAAACAAGAGGGCAAAGGCGTTGTTAATAAAACATTTTTTAAAAAACCATGGTTGGCTGTTGATTTACAGGCATTTACATTGATTTCCCCGTTGAAATATCAACAATGGAGACATTGGATATCTGATAGCTGAATTTTGAACGGCGAGTTGCGACACTGCAACCTTATGACACTGTGTGTGATAATATGAATAATCACTATCAACCAGTAAAGTACTTTGCAAGATTTACAAAATTTATTTACAAAATCTATTTCCTGGGACATCAAAAACAACTTTTAGAGAACCTGGTTAAAATTTTTAAGAACAAAAAACTTGATATATAATTTCTACATTTCCAACCACCTTTGCATATATTTACAATCAAGGAATGTAACTTATAACAAATTAACCCCGCCTTGTTTGGAACTGTGTTGTACTATGTGGTCTGTTACTTAAAATAAAATAAGCAGAAATAATCAACATCATCATCATCATCCTTTTAACGTTAAATACAAAGTTGGTACCTTGCGTGGGTTAACTCACCACATGCTTGCATGGGTTAGACGGTTTCAAAAAATGATTTTCTCCAATTATGGAGGTTTAATCATCTGATGGTTTACTGGTGCAGATGTTTTTACGGCTGGATACCCTTCCTAACACCAACTCCAGAAAGAGGAAAACAGTGGTGAGTTAACCCACGCAAGGTACCAACTTTGTATTTAAAACTCCATGGCAGCTATGCATCAGGGGCATGGATGCTAATGCCCATGAGGTCAAAGATGTTATACGACCCGCATACCCACCCATAAAAAGAAATGAATAGAGTAGCTATAGCTAGTTTTATAGGAGTATCAGAAAAAGTCTTGTAATAATATTCTTCTGTTAGAAAGTACCACCTCAACCGTCCAACAACCCTCGTGGGTATCTAAATCTGTTCTGGAGAAGTTCTCCACCCATTGCACACACAACTGTGTTTGAGACTCAGCTCAAAGGTTTTAGGTGTTAGGACAATGTATCACAAACCTTAAGGTGAATACAATATATATAACCAATATATAACCAGTCTAAACGGTACAGTCACTTGGGAAGATTCAATTGTAGAACTGTTCACTCATATATCTATCTATATTGTTTTTGTAATTCTTTAGATTCCAACATTACGTGTTAATAAATATAAAACAAGAAATGGTTCAATATCTAACTGCTTTCAGAAGCAATCATAAAAAATTGCACAGAATTGTAAAGATTATTGCTGGCTTAACCAAAATTGGCACTAACTTTTTCATGAATTTTTCATTAATATATGTTGGTTATAATAGTTTTTTTTAAATAAATTCCATAAAGAAAAGAATGCACCTTTTCAGCTTTTTTGTTTGTGTTTTAAATTTTACAAAATGTTTTAACCTGCAACATCATTAACATCCCTTGGGATATATTTACTTGCAAAACATTGATGATTTCTACCTTTACAAAAACATTAATCATACACAAACCTACTAAAAGAATCTAGTTCCTTATGAAAAACAGTTTTTACATTACATTTTGAACAAATCTTGCGGAATGTGAGATTATTTTACATTATGACCGTGGTCAAGAATAAGGTGTATAATATTACTTTGCGGAAAAACACCTTTACCTTCTCCTTGTCTTTCTTTAATTTCACTGGCATTTTATTTAACCAATCCAGCTTGGCAACCCTTCTTTATATCCAATAAAAGTTAAAGCAGACTTAGAATTTAACATAAAATACTAATTGGAACTTTCAAAATTAAAAAATACGGGTTGTTTGTCGATCTGTAGCGCCATCTTGACTATTAAAAGCCAAGCTTTCTCAAACATTTATTAACATATATGACGTCTCAAAATCAACAATACGAATAAATTAGAAATTAAAAGATTGAATTTAAATTTCGCTTTTTGTTTCATTTGTTTGATTTGGATATTCCATAATTCCTGATAATCGAAAAGATTTTAAGACATGTGCGAATTTATTCATCAGAGAATAACAAGTTTTCTGAGGCTATATTTCATTTTATTTAATTTCTCTTGCTTCGAGAAGGAATTTGACTTCAGGCCAATAACCCCCATAAACCAACGAATCGGGTGTTTGATTGGGTCTTTTTCAATCAAATATAGAAGATAAAATAACATGTGGCGTAAGAGAACAATAGACAGCTTTATAAATCTCTCGCCACTAAATGATAAGTGGACGTGTTAGGAATCGATAGCTTACTACGTTCTCATTGTAAATGCATGGACACTGTGATGAAATTTTTGTTTTTCACACAACAAAATTTGGAAACTGATTGGTTTGTATGATGGAAAAAAAGAACTTATTTATGTGATATTTTTGCGACGGACGATTTTATGAGACCGGATAATTGAAGCCCGTATAAAAATGGCAGAGATAATCGAGAAGCACGTTGTGTATAGGATAATAGTAACCAATGTTCAACGTTCAAATAAAAGCGTTCAACAATGTCTCAAACTAGCCCAATCGCTCTTGATTTATTTTCAGGTTTTTCTTTCATTCGCTGCAAGTATTAGAACTCTTCATCAGTTTTCATGACAGCAACATACTCATCGCCTTTCGCTTACTTTGTTTCGATTTGGATCGTCAGTCCCCGGGCAACACCATTGCCGCCATTTATTATTATTATTTTTGGTTGGTGTTTTATGCCATCACATAAATGTTACAATTATTTTCTTTGGACATGTACTGAAAATATAAAGTGCAAAAAGTAACAAAAGTGATTTCCATAAATTCCGAATGTTAGAGATAGCGTGCACTCCTAGAAGGTTGTTGCTAACAACATTACAACAACCTTATTAAATAAGTTATCAAATTTGTTTAAAGAAGAGGAATTTATATAAACTGATTTTGCTGCTGTCGGTTTTTGCAAATCATTTATCCGTAACAACGAAATTAAAACAATACGAATAAAGAAATTCACGATGGATAACATAAGAGCATAGACTATAGTTTTGTAAATCAAACGCTGTATAAATCGTTCGTTAATAACTGAGGAAACCTTTAATAGAGTAAGGTAAAAGAACTATTTTCCATAATAAACAAAAAGTCAATTATATTTAAAACGACACAATGCAATAATCTCGCCATTTAACTGCATGTTTATAGCAGAAAGGGAAGGCAATTTCCAACAAATTCGTTTTTCCGGCGTATACATTAAATGGGCATTATCAAATAAGCATTTTTTTTCTCAAACTAAATTTAAACTTGAATTGAAATCAAAAAGCCATTTAAAGACAACAATTTTAACTATTTGATATTATTAAAAGCTCTTTTCTTGCAATTTGTCTCACATTGTAATGTGACCATTTGTTAGGTACGTGGTTTTAGGGTTCGTCGTGAGATATCTGCTATCTGTTACATTATCAACGCTTTATCATCATGAACAAAATCGTTTTTGTCAAGTTTATCTGAAAAATATCGAGATGCAACATTTACGTGGTGATATTAGTAAGAAAGAGGAAAATATGTCATGGGGCATATTGACATGAATAATTGTATAAAAATGTATCCTGAAAATATATACTGAATCCTAGGTTTAATGCAAATGTCCCGGAAGGATAAGTTTCTCAGATGTATTACTCGTTATCTTTACAAACGATCTCCTCGCTAAATTCTTTCGTCTTCGTTGGAATTTCCATTTAACCAGTGGCGTCACTAAGGGATGCGGACCGTACCGGTGACACCATCACATGGGGTAACACCAACATGAGAAATATTACTGTTTATAACTCTATGAAATTATTGTATTGTTTCTGCTCAGCGACAAAAATTTATTATTGAAATATAAAAATATATCTCTGTTCTGTTAGTTACAAAGTTTAAATTAATTTTCAGTCTTTTACCTCCGACCTCGAATTTTATTTTTCTTCTATGGCCTTTATATATATATATATAATATAGGAGCTACATTAACAAACGTTACTAAGGATTCTGTATGGTCTTGTTATTTGGTATTGGCGGACTCGGAATAGACCAATGAGGTAAGTCGCGATGGGGGTGACACCATGAGGTATTGCACTGGGTGACACCAACCATAGTGTCGCCACTGGATTTAACAATTTTTATACTAATGCCAATGATGTGGGCAAAATCGAAAGAATATAATACAAGTCCAAGCGTACGTAAAGGCCAAATGATTGGCCGCTCCAGAAAATACCGCAACTCCATAAAATCTGATAGGTGCTTCATTTGTAATAGATCATAAATGATTGGTCGCTCCAGAAAATACCTCAACTCCATAAAATCTGATTGGTGCTTCATTTGTAATAGATCATAAATGATTGGTCGCTCCAGAAAATACCTCAACTCCATAAAATCTGATTGGTGCTTCATTTGTAATAGATCATAAATGATTGGTCGCTCCAGAAAATACCTCAACTCCATAAAATCTGATTGGTGCTTCATTTGTAATAGATCATAAATGATTGGTCGCTCCAGAAAATACCTCAACTCCATAAAATCTGATTGGTGCTTCATTTGTAATAGATCATAAATGATTGGTCGCTCCAGAAAATACCTCAACTCCGTAAAATCTGATTGGTGCTTTATTTGTAATAGATCATAAATGATTGGTCGCTCCAGAAAATACCTCAACTCCATAAAATCTGATTGGTGCTTCATTTGAAATAGATCATCAAAGTTTGTTCGAGGTATGTGAAATCTCATTGGTTTGCCACTCTCCAAGTTAGAGCATGTTTGGAGCAAATAAATACACTAAAACTCCAGGTCAAGGTCTTCATGATAATGCTTAATGAGTGTTCTGGAAGCCTTTAAAATTTTTTTTGCATAATTTTATTCAATCGGTTTCTCAGGGACATTCAATTTCGTAGCAAGATTCATTATTTATTCCATGTTTTTTCGAATACACTGGCTGGGAAGGTATTGTTTTCTTTCTCAAATATTATTTGTTCCTCAATAATAGGTCTTCAACGGTGACGAGTCACTGTGATACAGAGGATAGTTCCATTCGCATCGAATGTCGTGAATTTTTATAAATTTTCTTTTATGATGGGAATAGTTTTATGTCAAGCGAGCAAATATTATTAGTAATGATATATGTACTCGTGCAGAAATCGTGAAACTGAAATTTCCTACACGTATTCAGTGGACTCTCTATAACTCGAACACCAATGGGGAATTTGAATATGCTTGAATTTTACAGCTTGAATGACTGGACTTTACCTCCTATATTAACACTAACCATTGCAAAGTTTTAAGCAGAGCTGCAAACTTTATAAGGAAATGAATTGCGCAACAAAGGCTTAGGCGCTTATTAAATATTTTGGCTTTTAGGAAGAGCGCTTATTCGAGGAGGGGCGCTTAATCGAAGATTTACGGTATGCGAGCATGCTGCTGGGCAAAAAAGGAAAAGGTTGACTGTCCCGCGGGAGGCGATGTTTCATTCTAGGCAAAATGTTAGACACAAAAAGAGTAGTACATCCTTCAGATCAATAACAGAAGACAGTCACCTGGTTAGACTGGAAAACTCCACAATTTCGCAAATACTATGTATGTAGGGAACTAAAAGTATCAATGACGATTTTTCTAGTTCAAGGTGGCACCGCGGTGACTATTTGTCTGGACTAAACAAGACGATTCTGTATGAATCTATTGAACAACTTCAATCAATTTTTTGCAATCTACATAAATATATATATTCTGAAACACAATAATTTACAATAGAAATTTATATCCGTGAAAAATGCAATGTATATACAACTTTACAAAAGGCATGCTTTAGCATCCAGTGTAGTATCAAAAAAATGCTAAAACATGCCTTGATTCTTACAACATCAATCGCTGCTCAATACCGTTATGACCAGACCACAATGCAGTATCAAAGCATCTACTTCACCTGACCCAGTTAGTAAACTATAGTCACATTTCAGCTATCGTTTCACCGAAATTTGAGAGACGATACACACTTTTTGACCCATACAAACCCTCTCTTACCAATATTTTTCATTAATGTTTTCTTTTGCTGACCTCCTGTAGTGCAACGAAGGCAGTACTGAAAACGAAAGCATAAAACTTCAAAAACCTTCAAAATTTTTCACCAGAAAAATGGTCATTTAACGGTATTATATTCAAGGGTGTTAGGGTATTTATGTATCTTCGAACAAGAAAAGTTGGGCATGCGGAAAAATACTTGAAATCCAACCACTGCTCCATCTCCGTGTTCTAAACGAACAATTTTGAGATATAATAACACAACATTTGCTACAATAAGAGACCATTCACATATTACATAATCAAGGAGCAAGGGGGGGGGATGAATGAAAATGTTTTTGATTAATTATGGGAGAGGGTATAATGAGTAAGATGACGTAAGTAAATAAAATATTTAAATACCCTCCGACAAATAGTTTTTGGGAATGTTTTCTCAGTAAAAAAAAATTCAATCAATGTCTAAAGTGAGCAAAATTATAATTACGAAAGATGTGAACCGATCATTAACATCTCTTACTACAATTCAAAATGGTTTAGTGATTCAAGTACCAATTTGCTGATGAAACACAAGACAACTGCTCAATCTTTAAGTTGCATTTTGCATCTGACATGTCTTTAGAAAACACGAAGTTGGACAGTCCCTACCTTTCAATAATGCTTACGCTTTGAAAAATTATAAAAATTTTCATTTGACAGTGAAAAGACCTTTTCATTCAGATTTCTCTCCTTACAAAAGGAAAAATAGAAAACAATATTGAAAGTTAATACGGGATTTGTGCTCTTCTTCAACATGTAAAAAAATTCTCTCCTACCTTCAAAATTGCAACAATATGGAAGAACACAAACCAGGTATCTTACCACAACAATCCCTCTACTGAAATGCTCCATCTGTATCTGTCAACAGAAACCTTTCTGCCAAATCCAGATTAGAAGCGAGGTTTATTTCCTTTCGAAAATCCATTAATTCTAACAAACCTTTGCTGGTTGATTTCAAAGCATTCATAAAAAGTAAACCTTTCTTGCTTGGCGTGTGCACTTTGTTACGAGCATTGCAATAAAATGAGTTCTTCAATGGCAGTGTTGTTGTTTGCACAGTCTGTGTAGATTTATTGATACTAGAACACCCAATCTGAGGAAAAGTTTTATCATAAAACATCTCTTGTGTATCACCAGTTTCGCTGTGATAGGAGATGGTACTCCTCCATGCTGGACTCACTGGGTCAATCATTTCATTTGATTTATTGCATAAATTATTAATAGCTTTTGAATCAAGTCTTGAATCCGAAAATGTTAGATTATCATTTGTTGGAAAGTCAAATACGCAATCAGACATTGGACAATCGTTCAGTTGAAAATCATGAGATATATCAATAGCAGAGTCCAAACTGGTTGTAGGACTGTGTGGTTTCATAATATTAAACAAGTCTGTACTTTCATCACATGAATTACTATCACTTTCATCATTCGATGATTTGCTTTCGTTCTTCTTATAATACACAGTTCTTCTTCTTTTTCTCAAATTCATTGTGAAGACAATGTCTTCATCCTTGCAATGGGGTGGGTGACATGGTTTCGCAATTGTTTTTTTTCGCTTTCGTACCGGTGTTGTTTTCTTTGAAGCGCAAATGCAACCACTTAAATCTTTTGTAAACAAGCTATTATCTGATTCTTCTATGTCATTACCCATTCCATTAATTTTGTATGGTTTCAATTCATTCCCAGAAATATCCGATAAGTTTGTCAGCAAATTGGAAAGTGAACTATCCTCTGTGTTTGCAGCAATGTTCTGGTCGTTTTGATGTGGAGCAGATAGTTTAAAAAGAAGTTCCATGGTTTTATATTTATTATTTTCAATCATTTTGATAAAACTATAAAAAGGTAAATATATAACACATATAGAGTAATATCAAGCAATCCATCTTTAATCATAAAATAGCAGAAATTATCTTCGCTTTCAACAACGTTTTGTTCACGTTACAAACCGCCATTTTATATCTTCACAAAGGTTATTTAACCGAATTCAGCAAGTATTCTAAAAGCTTATTTTCCAAGTTTACGATTTATGACAAAGTATGTCAGAGAATCAGCCAAGATAATCGACTACTTATTTTAAAATAGCAATAAAGATTTTTGAGATTTTCTCCCTGAAGTTATTGATGATTGCTGCAAAAACCAAGTTTAAAATCAAATTCGAAAATTCATACAGAATGGTGGAGTACACTTTCCCCTAAATTTATATAAAATAAAATTCTGTTTATTTAGTGAATGGCGACCGACCATTGTTTTGTACTTTAACCGGCGGTTTATATAGGTTTTTATTATATAAAAAAATGATGACAAGCAAGATTCAAATACGTTTTCATTTCATTAGTCACAAAGGACTGTAGTCGTTTCGGTATTAAAATTATTAAAACCTCTAACTTTTTTGTCACAGACAGATTGACGTGAATTTAACTCTGTCAACCTCAAATGTTTATGTTGCAATGCTTCTCTCCTTTGTGTTGCTTATCAATGTCCAAAAAATTATTCATTCATTCAAATCCAGTCGAGAATTTTGCGCCATTTACACAACGGTTTGCTGTAATAACAAATCTCCGGAAACTTCCTACAAAACAAATGAATACTTTAAAAACCGTTGTTGTTCTAAGATCAAACAACTTAGCTTATAAACATCAGCCTACATTACCGCACGTTCCAAACGATCCCGATTTTAATAATGAAAGGGGTCATTCAAAAAGTACGCACTTGGGGGAAGGGGCACCAAAAAGAGAACGAACATGAGGAGGAGTATCCTGCCAAAAGGCGACATACACGTACGCCATGCGAAAAAATCCCGAGGCAAAAAGTGTCACTCTTTAACACAAGATGATATTGAAAGCATCACAAAGTCAAACAAATAATGACATCATCACCCAAGATGTCATTGCCGTGGCAACAAAAGAACCGGATGCTACGAACTTCGCAGATCCAGGCGTGACGCAAACTGTGGCATTCACGGTGAACTGGGTGACACAAACTGTGGCATTCACGGTGAACTGGGTGACACAAACTGTGGCATTCACGGTGAACTGGGTGACATAATGCTAATTATTTGAAAATATTTTTGAACTTTTAAGCCCCAAATCCATCGGGTGCAGAACTATATATTGCATTTTTTGAGTGATGGACAAAATAAACAGTAAACAGTGGATATTGGGTTTATTTATCTAAGCTGCATTCTCATACCCTTTGGTGGGAGAACAAACCAAAACAAGGGGAAGGGGATATGCGATGAAACTTAGAAAAGCAAACACTGGTATTTTATTACGTTTGTTGATATCCGTGTGTGCCATGTGATAGTAGTATATTTGTAATTAATTTATTGTAAGGAGCAAAAATAAACAAAGATTTTTAATTTATTTATTTGTTGTAAACTAACTCTCAAAACACTTTGAAGCACACTTCTTCCCACAAGAAAAAAGGCAAAATGTTTTGTTGTTTTAAATTATAGTTATCCTAATATTATGATATTCTGATATCTTACCCTTTATCTTACAAAGTATTTCCAACACCCACCAAACCCCGCTTGTATCAAGTCACAGGAGTAGCACCTACCTTCGTTTATTGTGCCTCGATTATCCTGCCTTGATATATAAGAACAATTAAAAAAAATTCACCTCGGTTAATCTTTTACTTCAATCTCTTGGCATAAATGACACTCACTAAAGCTGATTCAATTTTTTGTTGTTTATTTATCACACATTTTAGTGTTGTAAACGTTGAACTATTTCGAAATTCCTAACAACAACAAAGTTTTTTTCACGCTTGATGTTAAAAGCAACATTACTAATCTTTTCATAAAGAGTGAAACAGTCGCAAACACAACAAACGATCTTTGAAAAATCATTTAATCTCTTTTTTACGAACATAATGGATCGAATATATATAGTTTTAACGGGAGGTTTAGGAGTTATGGTTTTAGTAATTGTTTTATGGATGCTGTGCTCTTTCTTGCGGAACCGTTTTGAAATTGCTACTAAGAAAAGAACATCGGAGGTACTGGAGTTAAACGAACAAGAATGGTCATCAACACACGACTGCAAGTGTTGCTTTTGTGTTTTCTCCGGAGCTGAAATTGAAAACAGAACCTTTGTTTTAGTTGATAAAGTTGAACAATCAAACTCGAAAAATGAAATTTGTCCCATATGCATAGAAAACAATTTCGGAGTGTGCAAGGTAACCACGTTGACATGCCAGCACACATTTCATAAGACTTGTTTACAAAACTGGCTGGTGGAAAGACAACACCAAGAACTATTCTGTCCGCTTTGTATTCAGAATATATCTTGTAAACGCATCGATCTGTGTCGTTCAGCATCAACTACAATCACTCAATGCAATTTCAGTACAGCGGGAATACATCAAACTCACATTTTCTTCTGATGATCGCATTTTTTAAACTGGAAGGAAATTTTATCGTAATCTATACCTCCTGTTATATTTATTGCAGTAATTTCCTAATATAGTTTTTTTAATTTTTTTGAATAAAAACTTCTTCATAGCAGCACATATTTGAATATACTAACCTGCATTTGCAGAATAAAGGAATGGCTTACGGTATTATATGTAGAATCATTGGCGCTAGTTCCTTTTCTGCCCCCTCTCCTAGCTCACTTTTTTTGAGAATATTTTCTTCACCAAATCATCATATAGAATGCACATTTTAATATTATGCTATTTAGAATCATTGCATTTTAATTAACTAACATTAATTCTGGTAGACATTGTTTCACTTTTTGTTTGGAATCTTCACATTTCATCTCAAAATGGTAGCGCACTTCGAGTTGTTTTAATAACCTGGTTTCCATTGACAAAGATTTCTTTGCATTCCGCCTTAATAATTTTGATTTCTTTTTATTGCCAAAAAATAACGAAGATAAATAAAGCAAATGGAAATATATTTCGCACTTTACAAAATAGTTGACACATAAGAATTAAAATACAGAAATTTGTGGAAACAGATTATAGTTTAACAAATTCTTTGAAAAACTGAGATTTAAACTGGGTATTGATTAACAATTTGAGTTCAAATGTGATAAAAACGGTGGTTTCAAAACGTTTGCGCCGAGATATTCTCCATCAAATAATCTGATACCACTTCTCTGTTTAATGGTCCGTGCATTTGAATTTTGACTTCGCGCGCTGCCACATAGCTTCCGCATGGTTGGTAGTTACTTGCGTGTCCGGATCGACGAAATTATATGTATGATTGACGGCGTGATGCTCAAATCCCAAGTCCATTATATGCAGACTACATGTCAGTTCAAATCTCAGTACCTGGACGAATCCATTGCCAGCTCAAAGAAGAAGCGTTTCGTCTTTGAACTGGAATTAGAAATCCTTGTTTTGTTGCTGTTTTATATCCTCCAAAAATCCATTGTTCTGGTATCATTATCCCTCGGTTGTCCATTGTTCTGGTATCATTATCCCTCGGTTGTCCATTGTTCTGGTATCATTATCCCTCGGTTAAAATCCATTGTTCTGGTATCATTATCCCTCGGTTGTCCATTGTTCTGGTATCATTATCCCTCGGTTAAAATCCATTGTTCTGGTATTATTATCCCTCGGTTGTCCATTGTTCTGGTATCATTATCCCTCGGTTATCCATTGTTCTGGTATCATTATCCCTCGGTTATCCATTGTTCTGGTATCATTATCCCTCGGTTGTACTTTCGTCTTGAAAACAATAATTTGTCAATTTCAAAGATGGCACCTTCACCGCCAATTTGTTGTGGGTTGTTTGTTATAAAATTCACCGCAATATCACAACAATATTGAAACCAATCCACAATCGTTTCTTGTCTATTTCAAGTTCATGCTTTACATGATCGGAAGACATTCCACGACTGGATCCAGCACAACCACACCTGGGATAACCATAATATCTGCCATATTTTTAAATGCGATTGTTCACAAAAACTTCCTTTCCTGATGCTATATGTTTTTTTGCATCGTTTTATAGCGCAGCGCCAAATTCTTCCGTCAATTGATTGTTCCCGATTTTGCTCGTTGCATGGCTGGTTGCACGTTGAACAAATAACTTGGAATGCAACCATATTGCCGACACCATTCTATGCACGCAAGTACGTCATCCCGAAATTGAGCATGTATAGATTCGATTGATCGAGGTTCAGTAGCATCAATTGCAATTAATTTAGGTTTATACAATTCTGTTTATATATGTTACGTAGAATTGCTAATGTCATACCTAAAGGGGTGGGTTGAAGTAATTTATGTAGAAAAGGAGTGTTACTTGGAAAAGTTAGAATTTAATGAGACAACACTCATTGCATTACAAATCTTGCACAATCATTGTTACTGCCTCTGTGTAACCATACCATACCTCTGTGTAACTGAACAAATCTTTTTTATACTGTACCTTGATTTACAGCTAAAACGAAACATTTTGTTCCTAATAATTATTTGTACGTATAATTGCATAAAAATTCATTTATGCAGTCCGTCGAAACGACGATTTCATACTCCACTTTGGTCTTTCCTTGGCGTGGCGTTTCCATTTGTATGGTGACAATGTTCTTCCTTTTTAGATTTCTCTTCACCGTATTCTTGAATCTCAGTCTGGGCCTTCGCTGGTTACGCTTTCCTTCGAAAGTAGTTGTCTTAGTAGGCGATCTGGCTCCATTCTCTCCAGGTGTCCTACCCATCTCAGGTTTTTCTTTATAAGCTGATCTTCCATGGTTGAGAGGCCAGCACGTTCCAGTATCTCCTTGTTGGTGACCTTATCCCGCCAGATGACGTTTATAATCTCCCTAATGGGACGCATCATGTACCCAATGAACTTTTTTTACTTCAGTGCGGTATATTGTCCAGGTTTCTGTAGAGAAGAGTAAACAACACAACTGCTCTGTAAACTTTGCACTTCACTCTGATAGTAATATGGCGATTTCTCCATAATTTCTCCCGAAGCTTTCCGTAGGCTAAACTTGCTTTACTCATCTACTCATTACTCATCCTTAGAATAATTTCCTTCTCCAATCCAGAGGTTTCTGAGACCTCATCCATCATTCATCATTGATTGATATATCAGATGGCTCTACATTACTGGCATTCGCGTGGTCTAGTGGTCGACACGTATGTTTCTGGCCGCAACGCCGCATGTTTGATTCTCGATAGATACAAAAAAATTGTTCAAAACGAGAATTACCTGAGCGCGGTACTTTTGGGAAGTGCCTGAAACCCTACCACGGGTTAACCAAAGCCTTGTGAGGGAAATTTAGTAAACAAATGGTCGAATGGGTATACTTGAATGGGTATAGTAGCGATTCGCTGAGTATTTAGCTACTCGACAACATGAAAATCATGTCACCACCGCTGTGGACGCCGACTGCATTAGCAGAGACATCTACTAGCAGCTGCATGTACGTCGCAATGTGTACCGCAAAGGAACTTTGATTTGAAGTGTGAAACATTGAACAGGTCTGCATCTTTTCTGGTGTGTGTATACACACTACATCAGTTGAGTCTTCAAATGCAACCTCATTCATAGCTGTCAGATTCACAGAAAATGGTGTCGGTGCTAACACACGACTCTGTTTTACCCCGGTTGTGATCTCATAGTCCTTCTATTCGGTGTTGCACATCGCAACAACTTGAGTTACAAAAATAGCTGATAATAATATTAATCTTCGTTATTTTTTTTAAACCGGGCTTGTGTTACTGAACCTATATAATTGAAAAACTTAAATACGAAACACATTTTAAAAACAAGTCTTTAGCTTGCACGGCGTTAAAAACAACAATGTTGACGTTCTGTAGAAACAGATGTCGCTTTGACGGAAGGGACGTCACAGACGCAACAAAAATATTTTGAAACGATATTTACGTAAGTTAAATTGCATTTTTTTAATATTCAATGGATTATCAAATTTTAGTTTCTTTAACAGGGGGCTTTGGAGTCATAATTTTAATTATTGTATTGCGGGTTTTATGCTCTTTCTTGCGGAACCGTTTTGAAATTGCCACTAAGAAAATAACATCTGAGGTACTGGAGTTAAACGAACAAGAATGGTCATCAACACACGACTGCAAGTGTTGCTTTTGTGTTTTCTCCGGAGCTGAAATTGAAAACAGAACCTTTGTTTTAGTTGACAAAGTTGAACAATCAAACTCGAAAAATGAAATTTGTCCCATATGCATAGAAAACAATTTCGGAGTGTGCAGGGTAATCACGTTGACATGCCAGCACACATTTCATAAGACTTGTTTACAAAACTGGCTGATGGAAAGACAACACCAAGAACTATTCTGTCCGCTTTGTATTCAGAATATATCTTGTGAACTTGTTCACTTATATCAACCGACATCAATGAATGCAACAATTGCAGCAAGAATATACTAAAGTCACAGTGTAGTGTATGGAAAAGGAAAACGTCTGAAATTTTATGTGTTTGGAATATTACTGATTAATTATTGATATTATTACTTTTTGCATAATTATATTTTTTGCATAATTATATTTTTTGCATAATTATCTTTTTTGCATAATTATCTTTTTTTGTCATATTAGTTATATAATAATGGTGCGAATGTTCCGAGTGCTTTATTTTTCTAAAATAAAACTATTTTCACGGAATGCATTCCAATATATATATGAGTTAGATTGAATAGTGAAAGAGATTTGGACCAAAAAAATGATTAACCAAAACAGAATTGACGAGTACTTCCTACTTGTGTATTAAAAGGACGAAAACAGTGTAAATTCAAGAGGGCGCCAAGATAGTGGTGTTTCGCCACTTGGATAACGGTTTCAATTTTCGGATTTTCTATTTGTTTTTGTTTGTTGATGTTTTAACCTAAATCCGTCTGACTATAGTTGCCGTTCACACTGTGCCTTCAAAAAATCGATGGGTAAAATATTTGTTTGGTAGACTTTTTTACAATTTTGATGTTTCGAGGAAAACCGGTTATTGAAAGAACTACTTTCGATATAATTTGTTAGGTCTTGGTTGTGGGTTATCATTTTTAGATTAATTGTAATTATCAACATTCGTGAGATTGCATAACCCGTCAACTAAAAATTTCGCAGCGTCTACTTCAGACGAGTATATTTGAGAAGAAGATTCTCAGTATTTTAGCATATTTAGTATTTCATGTAAAAACTACAGTAATGGAATCAAACAGCGTAAAGACGTGTGGAGGCAGGCGCATAGAGAGAGAATGTGTTCCAACATGGTACGCTCTCTTTGATAATATTTTCCATTTGATATACAAGCTTTTTTCTTTATAAGCAACACTAGGCTGAAACCAACGAAATATCAGCAGCAACGTCACATTGATTTTCTATTAGAGTATTTTGGATAAAAAAGAAAGAATCGACACTAGGTCTATTTTTGATGATTTTTTCAATTACAGTTTTACAAGGAAATTTTCCGATGTTAATAATTAAACCTCAACGTTATAAAGTAACAAATCATAAATAGTTTTCTCTTGTCCGACGTCACTGCGTTGAAGAGTCGATAGCGCTCCGTGATGTAACTCCACACATCCTGAACATGTTCTTGCGGATGGGAGGAGAGAGGAAGATATAAATGACGACATCCGATGTTAAACCCATGTGGTACGAGAGGAAAATTATAAACATGCTTTGTGGACTTAATTGGTAATTCGGTATTGTTAAGAACTGATAGGCGAAATACAAATCAGGCAAAGCAATGAAAATTGCGAATGTTGCAAATAACATTCCTGGTATGAGGAACGAGTGAAGGATTTTCCTTTTGTTTTTTACGGCAACCGAAAGAGAGGTTTCTACCACGGGACCATTTATCGTCCACGGTTGTGTGTTCGGTCGAACCACACTTTGATGCAGAAGGTAGATTTTTGAACACACATAAACGTAGGTAACAAAGAGAGTTAGAAGCACAAAACTGTCCAGTAAAGGAAACATGTACTGGAACGCAACGCCGAGCAGTATCGAATAATCTTTAGCGAAAACCAAAAGTGAAATGTACACAACAACGGCTGAAGAAAAAACAGCTCCTAAAATGCATTTTGTGCGTTGCTTAGTCCAAAACAGATGATACCTGATATTGAGAAACAACTCCATGAAGCGATTCAACGTCATTAATATTAGAACAAAATAATACACCAATGCGCATGCGATGTTCGAGTAGATTTGAAAATACACGGCAACCTCTTCTCGTCCTAGCATCGACAGCAGAAAATCAATAGAGGAGAATACCATGAGCTGGAACTCGGCAACCGTGAGACTGATAAGAAACAATGCCTGTATGCAGTCGAGTTTATGGCGGGAACGAAGAAGGAGGCAAAACCCTAATACATGAACAGGCAGCGTACAACAAGTCACAACGATTATTGCGACGTGGTAACCCAACATAATTGAAAGTTGTCCGCAAACTTCCACAAAGTGTCAAACGTACATGAAAGATTACGCGAGTAAAATACGCCTTTATGTTCTTCGTTCGATCTATCCGCCACGCAATAGCTTTCTTTTTGCTGTACTGAGGGTTAAATAAATAGGGGAGGTCCAACGAAAATGTCACACTGTTGAAATGATGAGTTCTTCTTTTCTTTACGCGGTAAAGTTCAGCGTCGCAGGAAAGTTGTTTTGCACGAAACCGAAAACCGATGGGTGGCTAATGAAAAACTAACAGCGTCTTTGTGAAAGTCTGTGAACATATTTGCGATAATTTGCAAGTTAGCTTCAATCATATTAGTGATTACAAAGGGTTAAACTATCAAATTAAACGAACAAATATACCACTCGCATGTTTCAGCCTTAATAAATTAAGAGAAATAGTTAATTTTCTCCAAGACTTTCTTAAACTCGTTCTTCTCTGACCTGTCTATGTCGTTCAAAAGTAAGCTTGAATTGGAAAGAGCAATATATAAAACGCATGTGCATTGATAGCGGATGCGCGTACGTTGCTTTCAAACAAGTATAATGGCTTTTGTGGCTGCACGCCGAACATAAATTTTACTTTTGGTTTAATTAGAAAATCAGTCATTCTTTTTGATGCTATCCTCTCACAAAACCAATTTGCTCGATCTTAAGATGCGAGAGATGTAATAAGTCACAAATGATTCTTTGAATACAGTACGCCATTTTGTTTCTTACATATTTTCATATTGCGTAATTGTTCAATGAAAACTGCACGCTTTTTACTCACTCTACAATGTTTGCCATGAATTAAAACTTCCGAAGAAAATTACCGATGTTATTGGTTTGGAGTAAAGTGTAAAGCCATTCATGTCTTCTTCGTGTTTGTTTTTTAAAACTGACAACATCTGAAATTCATTTAACACTTACAACACTTACAGTCTTAGTTTCCGTCACAAACAAACCAAATCTTCATTACAACAATATATTGTAGTAATAACACACTTATTGTTGCTAAAACATTTCTCATCATTTTTTGTTGCCATGACACTGCAGTAGCTACGCAACGATGAAAAGTATGACAACATGAAAAGCCATAATTCGTCTTTGATAGCAGATTCGGTTTCCAAATAATAAAGATGTGCGCAATATTGTTTTGCAGTTCCTTGACAACACAATATCTTCTAAATTTCGCAATCCATCTGGAAACATGTCAGTTTATTGCAAAGACATTTGTACGATAAATACTAAACGCCGACGTGAATTCCTGAATATAAGAGAGTGTCATAGGCGTAGCGCGTGTTGATAGATATGGCGGAGAGTAATGATAAGCAAAAAATGAACCTAAAATTTTGGAAAAATGCTAAGAAAAATGCGGAAGAATGTTCACAGAGAAAGAAAGATTTGAGAAACAAGTTTTCATCGAGTTCTTCATGGGATGAGTGTTCAACTGTAGGTTCGGGGTTACTTGGAGGCGCAGAGCATTCCGATGTCTTCACGAAGGTGTCCAAAGACACTGTTGTTGATTTACCTGCTCCTGTGAAACGAAAACATCGGAAAAGACCGGTAAGATCCTACTCGAAGGTGAAACAGCAGACTGGCAAAAATCCGCGGAGGTTGTTTTCTAGAAAGAAAAAAAACGCGAACCCCCTCCTGAGACGTCAGTGCATGTCCAAGAGTGAAGACAACCTCAGCAATCTGACTGAAGCAAAAAGATCCTCAAGCGAAGGTCACCTGGATTTACTGTACAAACCACAACAAAGAAGACCTAACAGGTTTGGTAACTGGCCAAGTGATGAGCGACAATATCCCAGGTAAATAACTAAAAGGTTTTTCTAAAAAGTGAATCAAATCACGTGGTGTAAGTGAACTAATTATAGAAACGACCCAGGTATAATGCAACCATACCGTCACAAATTGTTGTTTCTTTTCCTTTTTACACTAATGAGAAATCGTCATCTAACCCATAGTTGCGTATTATTTAATCATTTTCCAATTAAAAAATTTGTCGATTAATAAATCTATATTAATAAATATAAATAGATTAATAAATGATAAATCATTAAACTGCATCTTATATTTAAATTTTCCAATTAATATATTTTCACTACTCATTGTTTTCGCGCGGAAATATAAAAGCTATATACTCACACACACTTATACAAAACTTTTAAAAAAAGCTGACGAATTTTTCGCTTACTGCGGCTTCCATCGTTTCAACAGTTCTTACAAGCTGATCGTTGCTTGTACTAATCGTTTTTCCGCAAAGATGACACTGCAATAACTAGATCGACATTTGTGTGGGCGTCCAATAAGAAAGGTTTTTCGGGTTGCTTGTTTTCAAACTTTCGCTGTAATTCAAGATGGTTTTCACATGCTTCTAAAATTCCAGTTATTGAAATTTCGCTAAGTAAAATCTCATGCTTGGGATTTCGTTCGCCTTCAATTTCCAGACAACATAGCTAACAATTAATTTGAGGTCTAGTCGGTCACATATCCCGAATACCACTAATTCAATATATGACTAATTTCCCAGTCAATACGCTGTTCGCAAAACGTCACTAAGAAACTTTTAAAAATTCTCTACACTACCTTCGAAATTTGGCTTATGTAAGCCATCAATGCAGTTGCATAAGAGGTAATTATTTGGAGACAGTAGCCAGCCATTTCGAAAATCACGTCTTCAATAACAAAAGCTAATGCATTGTTAGAAGGCTGTGGATATTGCTCAGACAGTGGATCTTATATTTCTGCGAATATAGACTCGACATTTCATTGTAAATCTGTTATTTACTTTCGTATTAAGAAATCTAACTTAACCCCATACCTATCTTTAAACTTATCTCTAACCCAATCTCTAACCCCATCCCTAAACCCTATCCCTAACCTCCCTTACTTATAGAAATATAAGCTCCGCTGTCGGAACTCTCACCACGGCGTTGTAGAAAGCATTGGAAATTCGTCTCGACCAGTCAATTACTGTGTCAATTAAACTAGGTCTTTTTGTTGCGAGCTAGTTTATGACGCTGGTACCGGTGAAAAATGCAGAGTAGACGAGTTTCAATCTGATTTAAAATATATTCGCGTCATATTGGTCACACATGAAATTGAAATGTTGAAATGGGTCAGACAGAAAGAAACAAAGCACCAAACAAAAATATGCGTAAAAAAAGGTGAAGATCTAAATCAGTCAAAATGCTGTTCAAAGGTTTTAATGATCGAGCAAATGGCGGGAATAACAATAGCGACAGAGAGAAAACGTTTAAATCAAAATGGCGCACATGTTTACGAAAACGCACATAGTTTCAAAACGCAGCCACCAACCTACACGTCATTCCTGTTCACAAAGAAAGATCAAGTAGAAGAACTACCTGTCCTCAAAGGTTTGACGGCTGGCGGCAAATATTTCCAGATTGCTTCGACTTTTTCCCACGAAGTGTTGACGAAGCAACAAACAGAAGATATATTGAATGAAGCGTCGATTTTAGACGATAACATCAGTTATAAAAATGACTTGACCCCTCATTGTTACAATTGTGAAGAAGGCAACTACAGTGACGAAGAATCAAACTATTTACAGTTACCATAAAATGATTATCATTTTACCAATCTACTTTTTATTGTGTTGTATACAAAGCATGTCATTTTAGCATGTAACCCTAGTAATGTGTTTTATTGTACTATAGATTTAATGTATATAACACCACAATTAAAATTTATAACTTTGTATTCATTTCCCCGTGTGAAGGAAATAGCAATTAGTGTAAAATCGACTGGTAAAAGCATTTTTTAAAATCTTCTTAGTTTGTGTATTTTTCTAGGTGCTATCAAAAGCTGGACAATTCATCAACAGGGCACGTAATTTTCCCACCCGATCGCTACAAGCATCAACAGCCACCATTATCGCCAAAGCAGAATGACCATCATACGTTTTGCATAAGTTTCGACGTGAAACAGTACCGTCCAGAAGAGATATCGATCAGTTTCAAAAACAACAACGTGAAAAACATTGGGTGAAACTGAATACGGTTCAGCCGTGTGTCAATTCCAGTACAACTGTCCGTTACCTGACGGATTTAAGAAGAAAGACTTCACATCTAGGGTCAATAAAAGTGGTGTTTTAACATTGAGCGCAACTAAAAAAGAAATAGGAGATTCTGTGCGGAATGCGTTTGTAAAAAATGGACAAATTGGATACATTCTGACCGTGAACTGTTTCAACTGTTCGCCGAAAGGTATTAAGTTAAAAATCGTCAACAACGCGCTCGAAGTAGTTCAACATAAAAACGACGGCAGTTCGGCGACAATGACTTATCAACTCCCCGTCGACGCTAATTATTCGACATTGACGTCAAAGTTGATGGCAGACAACAGCTTGATTGTCCACGTAAAGAAATTTTGTTAAAACGCTATCAGATTAGTATGTTACTTCCCGCAAAGCTGTTTTAAAATCTTGGATCAAATTAAATTAAACCCGATTCGAGTGTAGTGCACTGTGATTCGAGTGTAGTGTACTGTGATTCGAGTGTAGTGCACTGTGATTCGAGTGTAGTGTACTGTGATTCGAGTGTAGTGTACTGTGATTCGAGTGTAGTGTACTGTGATTCGAGTGTAGTGTACTGTGATTCGAGTGTAGTGCACTGTGATTTATGTTTTTACGATTTATACAAGAATGGTCTTTCTTCAATGGTCAATATTTCTTCTTTAAATTGAAAAAGGGATCTTGAGAGATGAAGACCCGTGTAGGTTTTCTTAATGAGCTGAATTTTAGCTTTGTGGATTTCCACCAGGGCTGGCCGTCACAAAGAGAATACATAAAAAGGTTTATAAATGTCGTTTATTTCCAATATCTCATTCAGGTATAATATAAAACAATGATCACTGGACATAATTATTCTTTTCGAGTAATTCTTTTAAGACTTTAAGAAAAGCGACAAAATGCGGCCGATCGTCTGACTTGATTTTCCAGCATTGCGTCACTAATGTCCAAAGTTCATCGAGGCATAATGTGGGTTTCAGTAGACGATGACCCTGGCGAAGATGGACGCTCAACTACAAGAACAGAGGAAAATCTCGTCATTTTAGGTGCCTCCTCCAAATATCACGTGACTGAATACATATGGTAAATGCGGTGTGGCGGCAAACACGAATTCCACAAAAACACGAAATCCACAATATTCATAATCCGTTAAAACGAAATTCTATCCAACACACACACAAAAAGTTAATGTACAAAATTAATTCCCTGCGTGTCCAACTTCTCGAAACCACTACCGGGAAAAATTCTAAAGCATTGCTAACAGAAACTGCGCGAAATGCTGGTATTCATCGTTGGAACGAAAACATAGTCAACAAAAATAACACCTTACTCTTTTCGCTTCGATATTTTCGTACGGTTGAACTTTGGGTTGATTGTAACTCGGGTCAAAGAGAGAAAACAGCTCCCATATCGTCACTCCGTAACTCCAACGGTCGGTGTCAAACGAAAACTCCTTTCGTTCGATACTTTCTAGCGAAAACCTGCCGACGAAACACGTAATATTGTCGTCAGAACGAAAATATGCCTTGACTTGTGTCATCCAGTACGTGGAGAAGCATATGTTTTCTTTAATGGCTGCTTTAAGTATACGGTTACCACAAATACAAATTTTAAGTTAGGCTTGCATTACGCAAAAACCAAAATTAGTGAGCTCAGCGCCTTAGAAGACTACAATTCTTTAAATCACCCAGCGTTAATCGCAAAGAGTTAATTTCACACACCCCACCCCAATCCTAGAAACACTATCCAGAATAAGCCACTTCACCAACAAACTGAGCGCAGTACATTTTTATTAAAACGCCAAAGTAAAGTCTTTGAAGTAATAATGACATGACTGATCATAATGGCTCAGACGACACTTACCAACGTAGACTCGATGCTTCATCCAATGGGCCGCGAAAAAGACCTTTATCGGCAAAAAACCGAGCCAAACCGATATCTGAGATTTTAACGAGCTCTTTGTTAAACACCATGACGTTGCGGCAAGACAAATCGCGATTCAGATATTGGTTTTTGTGCTGGGAGACGAAAGAGGTTGCAACATTACTAGTACGTTTGACACAAAGAAATGTTCTCTGTATATATACTCACTAGGTACTCCATACCGGACGCGATTTGCAGACAGTATGATAGTATACAGCAGATGTTTAAATCATTCTACAATTTAAGATAAGATAATTTGAAAAGAAGGAGCGCTGACATGAAAGAACTTTTTATTATAATTCGAAAACCATGTATTTGCCAATTATTTCTCATTTAAAGTGGTTACTAGTACAGACATAAATATATTTGTATTATAATTTATCAATTTCAAATTACCACGTGACAGCTTACCTTTTTTGAGAAAACAAACTTATTTATTGAACCTAACGGGAACAGCTCTGTGATGATTGACAAGTACGCATTTTCTCCTTCTGCAAGATCCACACAAAATTGCAAGCTTCATGTGAACATAGGCAAGAAATCTCCAAACTTACCCGTGCATACACCGTACAACATTACGAGAAACTTAGAGTTTTTCTTTTGATTACCGGAAAGTGAAGCCATGTTTCGCGCCTCGTTTCTAAACTCGTGTACTGTAGAGATTTCCATGGCGTCATCCAGATATCTCAACTTCTTTATGGCAACAGGAATCTGCGGGCAGACGATACAAACAAGATAAAAGTAAACAGAAAGGCCTTACATGATGTGTGATCTGGTTTTTATCTTTGAACTTCCATTGACCTTTGAACACCTCACCCAGTTGGCCCTGCAACGAAATAATAAAACCGGTCATCGATTATCGAGCGCAGAGTACAAGTGTTCATACCTCCCCTAGTGAAACCTCCATGGTGACATCAGAGCTTTGTACGAATCGAAACAGTCCACCTTCACCCAAGCCAGTATCGATCGGCATGTACGAAACACAAGCGTTCTCACTGGAAATGAATACGGGCGGTTCATTCGGATGTCTTACCACTCGTGGCAACATGGGCGCTTGCATGACAGGGTGTATAGGGTGGGGAAGAAAAATCGTTTCGCGGGTTCTGTGCAAGGGCGGTGGTAGCCTTCCTGCGGTCGCATTCACGGCAAACAATCTTGGATGGGTGTGCGGAGGTAGATGCTTGAACGCAAGGACAGGGTAGCCAGCAGGTGGTGGGACATTGAATTCTTGTTTCATATTATCTTTTGTTTTCTTCTTCTTCGATGATGTTTTCAATTGCGGTGGAATCTGATAAACGGGACGCATGACCGAGTTACTCGCCAAAATGTGTGCGTTGGGAATGCTGATCGAGTAATTTGTCGAGTTATGAATTGAACTGCTGCTCGCGCGAAGTCCATTGAAGTCAGTCAACTCAGTGCCCTTTTTAGGCTCTTCAGTTGGCTTGTATACTTTGGTGGTCGTAGGAGAATCGTCGCTTTTGAGTTTGAAGAACTTGAGTATTTCTGGTGAAACGTTAAACGATTTTTGCGATTCGCGTTTGCCTGCTTTCAATACGGGATGAGAGAGATTGACGCCAATGTTGTAAGGATTGGGACCAGTTAGTGCTTTCTTCGCCACCCTCTTCGTCTCCGCTTTATACTCATCCATGATCTCTTTGAAAGACATTCTTCTCTTACCTCCGCAGTACCTCTCACGCTCCATTCGCCGCTGCAGAAACAAACGCACGCCATCGTTATGTTCGTCTTTACCTGTCTGCTCGAGTGACAGCTCCTTTTTCACTGACTCGGGGGAATCCGGGGGCGTGGATGGAGGAGTGGGAACTGTATTTTTCTTGGCGTTTTGCGACTTTTCGCCATTCTCCTTTCTGTGCACTGTTTGTGAAAGCCCAATTAAAATGGATGCAATGTCGTGCTCCTGCGATTGTTTCTTCAAGGTGTTGGTGACAACTTTCTTCTTTGTGAGATCACAGACAACATAACCACTAGCGTTTACCACGTCCTTTTTACTCGCATTTGCAATCTCGTTATCTTCCACCTCCATTGATTTCGAAAGACATTGAACTTTTGATGGTGAACCTGGTACAGAGGTGGTTTTAGCTGCTGCGTTGATTTCTGTTTCCATGGTTTCACCATCATCCAACTGCCCATAAACCATGCTCATGTTGATTGATTTCCTCATAGCTGTGTTGGCGTCATTGACGTGCATAGCCTGCAGTTTAACACAGAAATAAACTAACAGTTGAGTAGCAATTTAATGAAGACGATTTGCTACAAATTAAATTTACTTAAACATACAAAAATAGAGAAGCTTCCAAATATTTTGCTGCGATTGTTAATCATTTAAACTTTGTTTTATCAATCTTTGAAGACACTTCTCCAGTGCAATGACACAATATTGTTTTCAACAAAGGAAATGTTGCCAAAGATTTCATGCAAAGGATCCACTCCCATACCTTAATTATCGCTTCATCTTCGACTTTTTTATCACATAAAGTCGCCTCCCAATCAACAACAAAATATAGCTGCTTCTTCGAAAATGTTGAAACTAAAACGAAATAAATCCTACACTGAAAGGAAGCCACCACCAAAAATGTTGCAAAGGTATTTATGGGTATTATCATACACGTTTCATAATTGATGAAGCCGAAAAACAGCTGTATATCAATAAAAGATAACTAAAATCAACAATGATGGTTACACTAAGCAAGTTATTATATGATTGCAAACAAAATATTTCCACTCAATACAATGCGAAAACCCACAATAATTGAAATATAGCTGCCACAAACAAATGAAGGTATTCACCAATTATTCATAGTCACGATTTAACAACTCTTGTGTTATTAACTAGTTAGTACAATTATATATACGGGATTTGTCTATTTTACATGTCTGGCTTTCGCTCAATGGATGTGAAAATATTTAATAATTTGCCGTTTAAGCGTCTTCATGCTACCAGAACACAGAGCTTGTGTCAATGTATTGCAAATGATTTCATCATACCAACTGTTATATTGTTGCATTTTATTTGAAATAGCAAGACACATTTTAATTAACATTAAATGATGTTACAATGTAAGTTGGTTTTTCCGTGCCAAACAAATAAGGCCTTCAAAAGGCAATGACAAGAAAACAACGACATGACCTACTTGAATCTTTCGCGAAATCAACCATGTTCGAGAATATTCCAGCAATTGACATCCGTTCCTATAAGAAACAAAAGAAAAGTTGACGATAAAGGATCTTTGACGGACAGATTGTTAAACGTAAAAACGTGGACTGAAAAACCAACTGACAAATTGATTAGATCTATAAGAATTTTTCACCTCCGGTATAACACACAATGACTTTGCCAACGTTCCCATCAACTTTTCAGGACAGTATGGTCTAAAGGATACCAATTAAACCAATGGATTCATAGATAATAAAGGCACACAACTTACAAACAATTCATGTTCATGGCAACAAGGATCGAGCAACCAGGCGTAGGATTGCGGAGATGAAGCCCATAAAAGGTTTTTAACTAAAAAGAAAACTTCAAGATTTTAGTTTGTTTCAATGCAAAACACAAAATAACGAGTTTTTGTAAATCTGATACATAAAACTCTATATTAGACAGTACTGGTTTGAAACAACCTTAATTTAGGTTTGACTTTGGTATGATGTAAAATCAGCAGCTGGTATTAAGCAAACGTTGACAGTTGTTAATTATGTAATCTCTTTTCCACCTTATACCCCTATACCAGAGTAAATAGAACAGCAATTTAAAGTTTCTTATCTATTACATGTTTCTGAAATTAAATTGCCAATGTCACTCAAAAATCTCAAACAAAAAGCCATACATCATTAAAGGTGAAATTTTTAAATGGTGTCTCCAAAGTGAACAACTGCCAAACAGTGAGACCGTAAGCCCATATATCAGTGGCAAAAGTTTGTTCCCAGTTCTCTTTTGTAACCATTTCCGGTGCCAAATGTGAACACCTTAAAAGAAAGTTTCAGTTAATAAAAAACGATGCATGTTGATTTGATTGTTAGATCGGAATGAAAAATACCTCTCGAAGTGTTGGGTCATGGTAAGTCTTTTATGTATTTAGCAGAATGTAACGTGTTTAATGAACCCCAGAAAATAGTCCACGTAAAAAAATATTTGCACAAATCCACAGCAACATTAGTATGAAGCAGTATGTTAATTGTTTAATATTAGAGTTTTAGGGAATTTTAATAGAAAGCTATATAACATTGCAAGAGAAGTCAGACAATCCCAGCAGGGTGGGAAATTAAATCTTATTATTTCGCAATAAGTTGAGAGGGTTTTGAAGTAACAAAATAATCATTGTGAACTGAAACCGACCTAACAGACTCAAAATAAGTAAGTCATTAGAAAGAAACTTGACCTTGTTTTGATGTCCCTATCTGCAAATATCCAACGTAAGCATGAGTCAGCAAGTTTTATGACATTTGGTTCGTGAACGAAGATGTTGCTCAATCGCAAATCACCATGTATAAGTTTCTGGAGTGACCAAAAAACACTTTCGTTAAGAAACGAGCATCACAATAATATGTAACAATAAAGTTGAGAACTAAAGTACCTTCGAGTGAAGGAAGTTCACAGCATCTGTCAGCTGATACAAATAATTTATCAACGCACCAAAAGTCACTTGACGTCTAAAGTTTAAGAGTGTACAAGTATGTGAAAAAGATGTCAAAAAATGTTCCCATTGGAACAACTGAACTATTGCCAAGATCGTTCAGCTGTTCCATTAGCAAACAAAAGATCAATCTCACAAACAAGACAAAAAGTCTCAACCTGATTTCAGCTCTCTTAAGATGCCGCTCTAAATTTCCCAATGGCAAATACTCGTAGATGAGTATGGGGTCATTGGCAAGCAGTGAAATGCTCAGACATTGCAAGATGTGCTTGTGGTATTTAAGTTCATTTAATGTTTCCCCCAAAGCGTTCATATCCTAGTAGAGAAAAAAAAAATTTTTCAGTAATATTTGCATCGAAATCCACAAAATGGACAAATGATGAAGTCTTTAGATTTTCTTGCAGTTCAAATGTAACAAATAATTTTGTTTATATTA
Source organism: Candelabrum cocksii (assembly GCA_963930725.1). Classification (NCBI taxonomy): domain Eukaryota; kingdom Metazoa; phylum Cnidaria; class Hydrozoa; order Anthoathecata; family Candelabridae; genus Candelabrum; species Candelabrum cocksii. The sequence goes on from OZ005666.1 coordinate 1,336,323, forward strand.
GGTAGATCCGAAAGATCGTAAACCTGCTTACCTTCTCGGTTGCACTGTTAATTTTCGTTAAAATCTTCAAAATGTTATCTTTCTTGCACAGGATAACGTCCTTAAACCCTCCCTTCTACATATAAATAAAAATACTAAATAACAACAACAACGCTTACAGTTTTAACAAATTCACGAAATGTTGTCAACTTATCGTATACAACATATATCTATTTGGTATGGCCAACAACCTTTCTGTTTGAACAAAACCACACACACCTTATAAAATAAAGAAAAAAAGAATATTGATAGAGTAGAACCTTCAAGTAGTTGCTTGGTAGGATTTCTGTCGGATCAAAACTGGTTGGGTGATCACTTAAAAGTTTCTTCTTCATTCCGATACGTGAAGGGAGAGGAGGGAAAACATATTTTGGGTCACAATACAATGGGAGCTCTCCTGAAAAAAAAATATATATATATATATATATACATATAAAAAACAATTTCCACGAAAAAGTACGTACGGCTCATAAATCGTAATATTTAAAAATCTTTTTGTACAATACCTGAATTCTCTGGTGATATTACCGTCTTTAACACACCCTCAATCTCTCTCTATAAATATTGAAACAATATTTTTAATGCCAATAATAATGTCATTATAAACAGTTAACAAGATAAACATATTTTTCGCTTTTATCTTTCTGTAATAATATCGGACAGAGTTTTTGGCCAACGCTTGAATATCAGCCAAATTTTTGCTTTCTTATTAACTGTATTTCTGTTTAAGATCTCAGTGGCTCCATTGAAGTTTAAAGGTGATGACATCCAGCTAGTTTTAAATATTCTTGAAATAATAATTTTTACTTCATGCAACGGGTCACTATAAAACTCTTCCAACTGCTTTAAACTCTCGAACGATTTCACCCCGCAAAATGACCAACCATCATCAGACTGGTCAATCTCAAAATGTTTAAACTTCTCATCGTTACCCACAAGCGACATGACAATTCGTCGAAATTTTTTGCAGTGCTGTCGAAAGAGATAGTTGCCAGCTTCTCTCTCGTTACGAGATAACAGATATTCAGCAGACTCCCTCCTGTAAATAAAAAGCTTTCACAAGAAACAACAACAAGAGGAACAAACTTGCCATGGGATGATTTTTAATTTGTCAAGAATAATTACAACATTTGTAGTTTTTTGTATGCAAGTTTGGTGTTGCCTACCCTGGATGCCGGGACAATGGCAGCACGATAAACACGAAAATCAGATAATGAACGAATGAAGTAACATATTTTAATGACTTTTGCAAATAGGAAATCAGTATTACCAAAGTTTTTGCAAATTTAAATAAAAACTCACTCAAGTGGGCCATGGTAAAACAGCCTAGATATCTTGCCTAGAATGAAACAAGCAAAATATTTTTCATGCTATCACAAAGAACAGTAAGAATTCAACGGAATTAAAAAAAAAAGAAAGTTTATTGTGAACATAGTTTTTAAGAAATGAAATTGCCACATTCACCACAGGAAAATGTTTGAGTAAAGCCTGTCCTACCATCAGTAAGAGAGGTATACTGGTCAACGTTCAAACGGTAATATCCATCAAAGAAGCTACAAAAGGTGTCAGCCAATTCATCAGTCATCATGCAGTATTGCTAAAACAGTAAACAAAACCGTCAACATTCATTCTATGAGGCGTTCATATGATAAAAATTGTAAAAACTGGTGCTGTTAAATGGCCCCTACGCAATCAAAGGTAGCACTTTCCCAATTGAGGTTTATCAAAGATTTGTCAATATTCAAGCACTAGAGGTCTTTAACTGCTCAAAATTCTTACTGACCCTTCGTAGCTTGCCCCCAAGCCACCCTGGTCAATATTTTCCAACGTGAAATTCCCAATTGGAGAATTACAACTCCAACAGGAAATTTCTGCTTGGCTTTACAAAAATGAAATGAAATTTGACTAAAGATGTTTATGCCTGCATTTATCAAGTTACCTCAGCTTTTTCCTGGTTCTTCTGAATTATGATCTCTCTTCCTTTTCCTTCAACATAGTTGTGTACTTTGATTAATTTGAAAAATTTGTATGGAGATTCAACTGACTGTATTGAAAAAAGAAAAGAACTTATTTACATTTATGCAAAATTATTAAGTGCAATATTTTACTCATAGTCTTAACATATCGCCAAGATATGAAGCAAAATTAAAACGGTAAACTGCAAAGACAAAGTAAAGTGGCCGAATTAACCCTAATATTGGCAACGGGCGTAAACGAGGGTGTCTATCCCCTTTAAGTTAGCGCAAGACATTGGGTGTAACTGTTGAGGCGGGCACCACCCCAACCACCAACACCCGCACTTTACCGCATCAAAATGCTACTTATTCGCTGAGTAGGCGAGGCCGGGAGGATTTGATCTCGCAACCTCAGAAATCCGAAATTCTCTACGCTCTACCAACTGAGCTATCCCAGCCAACAAAGACAATGAAAATAATAAAGTTGCAAAGTTTTATTTCATAGCAATGTTTTCTTAACAATAATATAAAAAAGTAAATCTATTGTTTTTATAAGAACTTGAGTGTTTATCACATATCTTTATACACAAAACTTCTTCAATACATCGTTTCAACATACCTGGGCGCCCGTTGACTCTACAACAGTCTCTTTAACATAGTTGGGAGTCAGAGACATTTGCACGTGGATTGAAGCATTATGCACAGACTGGAATCAAAATAGAAAATATTAAAACAGAACTCCTCGGTGAGAATGACCTTGCTTCAAGTTTTAATTTATTTCGTTAGTACAATAAGCAGCTAGAAATGATACATGATAGTTAGACAGCTAATACATAATGATGAACAGCAAAGACTTTATTGTTAAATAAAACTTAATGTTGAAATACACAACCATTTTTCAATTCATTTTTCATTAACTAATTGTATTAATTGTATTTCAGACTTTATGCAATATTAATCAGTAAGTGCTGCTTAGCAACAGCAACAAGGTTTTTCCAGTCTCCAAGACTGTTTAAACTGTTTTTCGTTCAATCTCACAATTCTCTTGCAAGTCAGATTTGTTTACTTTTCCATATATTCCTTTGTTACGATTACCATTATACCATTATAAAGGATGAAACTTCAAATTCAGATGTATTTTTCGACCACAAATATGTCCTTCTATTCAAATGCTAGGAATAATTTTCTCTTTCGCAAAAGATTACAATGTACTATATGTGTGGTGAAAAACAAAAAATCTGAAGATAACCTAGAAGAGATTAGAAAGCTACTACCAAATGTAAAAATGTAGTTAAAAGTCTTTTTTTCGTGATTGTATGAGACATGAGGCGAGCAAATTTTAATGAGACACACTGACAAGAAGTGTTTTCACGTCTTCCGTTAGTCTAATGCAAGTTATAATTTAAAAGAACATCCAACGCAACAAAATTGGATGTCGTGCCTGAATAATGATTACACCTAACTTCAATTCTTTTTCTTTTTAAACACTTAATCTTTCCGATATTTCCAAAACTTGCACATTGAGCATCTCAACGCAATCATATTTTTTTACAACGTCTATCTGATAAAAAATCTCATTGCTTAAGCGACGAAGAAGATCATCTACAGATATAAAAAAATCATTAAATTTTCTTTCATAACATATCTATTACAACATATTATAGCATTCTCGGGACACTTATATGTTTCACTGAGAATTAAACTGAAGCGTGGAAAAAATACTAAACATTTGTGAGTATCTACATTCACAAAAACGATTAGCAAGAAACTGCATTATCAATAGTGAAGTTTCAGTTTCTAAAGAGAAAGTAAATAAATAAGTAATGACATATGAAAGCAAAAGTTTGTTTTAGCAAGTGTGTACGAGAATACAAGAAGTACGAGATTGTGGAGTGAAACATAATGAATAACGTCAACAGAAGATCCATTTTAAGTAGCGATTAAACCGACATTTTTTTGAATTTTTTAAACATCTGAGTGTCCTAGTAGTTGTTTCTCAGGGATTACTAAAACAAATTAATTTTGATTATTATTAGTGCAAAGGATTTTCATGGATTTCAATTCTATTGAGATAAATACCCCCTCCATTCGCAGGATGTTAAACATATTCTGTTCATAAACCACCAATGAAGAAACAAAGTAATTGGATGTCAAATTATACAGAATAAAGTTACTTTTGTGAGGAAGAAAATTTTTTCTTTATAACTGGAGAGTTCTTCAACATCAAGAATAAAGTCATAGCCCGGATCAACGATGTCTTTGAACCGATCAAAGTTCTTCTTCACCAATGATATGCATGTATCCAGCTTTGAATTGTCGACATGATTTTTTGATAAAATTCCCTTTATATTGAATACTTGTCTAAGAAAACAAAATAACAAATAGGATGAATTTTGAAAACAAACAAGAAGAAGAAAAAGATAATGAAGAATAACAATAAATTATTTTCCTTTCTATTACCGTTTTTATAAACGAATTTTAAAATAGAGAAATGATTTATCATACTTGTATTTATGTTTTGTCAGCAACTCCAGCACCTTGTTTCTAGCTTTTTTCGTGTCTTCGGCCACAAGGAGCAGCTCTAGTATCACCATTCGAAGCAAATGTATTTCCCCTTTTTTGTCCAACATTCTCGCAAAAATCCCATTCTTGAAATCATTGCGGCACTAAACGATGAAATCCAAAGTTTATTAGATTATAATTATTGAGATATATATTTATTTACCAAAAAATTGATGTACCTGGATCAAATAGTAACTGTAAGCAGAAGCATCGTCCCGCTTCCGCAGCGTTGTTACGTCCAGGTTTTTATATTGCAAGCGTAAAGTATATTGTAGATTGTTTTTAAGTGTGCACACTTTTTTTGTGTATGGAAGCCAAAATGACGATGTTTGAAGTCCAAAGAATATCGCATTACGGGGATGGATTTTCTGCATACAACATGCATCCTGAACCAAGTCCTAAATAAATTGTTTATTGAATAAAAAAGATTTGCAAATTAAGCATAAAATCTTCAAATTGTCAAACCCTCCAAAAATATTTTTTGAACTTTTCAAAAATTCATTGTTCTACGGAATTGGGAAGTCCTTAAATGCCAATGTGTAATGAATCAGACAATGGCTAAAGTATTTGCCTTTAAAAAATAAATAAACATCAACTTGACGTGTCACCATTAAATTGAGCATGATCGGGTGCAAAAGTAATGACATGTACCTCTTGCAAAAAATTAAGCCTTGTACTATGATACATTGAAAATCTAAGCAGAGTTGTTTTAGGTGTATAATTTTAGAACTGGTTTTCGATGCTGCAGGCTAGGTTTATTTTCTTCTATTCCAATATAGTGCTGCTTCTTTATACCGAGGATAATATGAAGTGGTACATGTCCTGGTGTACTTAGAGCCAGAGTATATTGGTTAAAAAATCGCTTCACCGTTCGGCCCACCATTTTGTCCTAGGCTTGCATTGCCTAACAAATTTTGCTCACAAGCTCAACTATAACTTTAAGTAAAGATATGTCGAGACTGGGATTGGAACCAGCCTAGCTGAGTTCTGTGAGTTAAACACACTACCACTAAACTACAACCCCTTTTCACATTGAAAATGCACTTGAACCTGGCTGCAGATTTTTCAAACTCAGAATTGGTGATAGAAAACAGATATAGATTATCGGTCACCAACATGAGTATGAGCTATGAGAAAAACACATAAATCTGGAGATTAAAGTATTGCACACAGTCTGTGCAAGTAACATAAAAACTCAATTGAGAAATATGAAAACAGAATTAGTGTTTAACTTAAAAACAATGGTATATAAATGAATATGGCAAGAAACCAATTTCAAAAAAATTATGCAGAAAACATTTCCATCCCTAGAAACCTGCGCATCATTTCAGATCTAAGCACAGGAATTCTGTATTTAAGTGACTTGTCTAACACAATTTCCTGACTTTTGTTTTGATTATGGTTTAAGTAAAAGAATATTATATAACATGTTTGAGGGGAGATATATCTATAACTATTTTTAGATTTTGAGATGTAAGGGTGTAGGTTTGGGGCATGTAGTAAAAAAACATGTTGACTGACATCTAAAGCTAAACAAAATGAGAACCTATTTGCCAAGACACTAGGAATTTCTGAAAGCAAGTTATTAGGTGTGGAATAAAACCTTACAACATTTATTAGTAATGATGTTATTAATATGAAATCGTAGGTAACATTTAGCTAGCTAAAGAAAGCCATTTAAAAACATTAAGTGAACATTAAACATTACTTACGATTAGAAAAGGGAGAAAGCGCATAAAATACTAACCATGACAAGTAGATCTTTAGATTGGACATATTTTCTTAACTTTTGTAAATCTATTAACGCAAAATCGCCATCAATAAAATAAACTTTAAAGAAATACTCCGTACGATTGTCTTCAGGACTCATTCCATATGTTAATTTATATGTAGAATGTTTCTTGTAACTTATTTCCAGGAACGTATTTGCTCAAATTCTTAGATTTTCTTCGGTCCAACAATGGATTGTGGGAGCGTGCATAAATTAGATAATTCTAAGTAAACTTCGTTAAATATGCTAATTATTCGCTTACAAAGTTTAACTGTGTAAAGTGACGTATCAAAATCGTCGGTTTGCGTAGAGGTTTAAGGAAAGATTGGCTTAAACCATACATGCCAACTCTCCCGATTTCGGCGGGAGACTCCCGATTTTACACTATTATTTTTCTCCCGCTCGATTAAACAAAATACTGTCAAATCTCCCGATTTTGATCATTTTTTCCACACAAGAGAAAAAAAACAAATAATAATTCAAAACAACAAGTTTCTGACTCAAAGTAATGTATAAATTATTAAATTGGTTGAATTATATTTTTATTGTGAATTTGAGTAAAATAGAGTAAATTGCCTAAAATATTATTAAAAATAGTGCGGCTTAAATCACATTTCAGACCATTTGTTTGGGTGAAAGCCAAATCCCTAAATCCAAGGACGCCGCACGGGATACGGTTGGTACGGTTTCTGCCGTACCAGATTTTTTCCCGTGAGTAGGAAAGTGTAAACTTAAATAATAACGCGTTTTATCATTTGCAGCCCCGTCTTTTGTAGCCCTTAGTCTCTTAATGTGTTCTTTATAAAAGGCTTTCTTTATAAAAAAAAGGATTTTGATGGCAGTTCAAATCATTAAAATAATTGGAAGATAGATATCTTTTATCTTGATTATAATGACAATGATACGGAAATTTTATATGAAAAAAGAAAATGGCAAATTACTATTCTTCGCACTTAGGATAGGTTTATTTCAAAAGAAAATTCCGGGCTACACTCCTGGAGCCTGCTGGGAGGCAGACTCCCAGGCAGCTGGAAAAATCTTCTCGGTCCACTCATTTTAACATAGAGATTACCACCGTTTTTCAAAAAATAGAAAGTTAATTTTGATATGAATTTCGGTACGTGTCAACCCGCACTAAATTAGAGGAAAATTGAAAATTCCATAAGACGTACCCGCACTAAAAAAAAATTGTGCAATTTTCGAAAAAAAGTTATCCGCACTAATTAGAAGCCGCACTAAATTAGAAAATTTACGGTAGTCTTTTTTCCTCGCTTGATATCTCATTTTGTGAAGTTTTTTTTTATATATATATATATATATATATATATATATATTTATTGGAGATTGCTCAAAACAAGGCCTAAAAGGCCACTTGCGAGTAAAGATCTACAGGAGAAGTTAAGCAGATTTAAGGTAGCGATGAACATTAGATTTGAACAGTTGAAGGTTAAATTCAGGAGGAAAGCATGTAGATGGAAGGGAGTTCCAAAGTCTGGACGTACGCGGAAAAAAACTGTTTCTATAAAAATCCCTACGACAATTTGGAACACAAACAGTCCGTTGGTGAGACGAAGAAGACAACCTAGTAGAACGGAGAAAATTTTTGAAAGAAGGTGTAAGAGATGATAGTTTGCTTGAACAACGACCATAAAAAAACTTGTAGAAGAGACAAAGAGACGCTACGTTCCGCCGGTGTAAAAGGGAGTCCAATTTCAAAGAAAGGTTTTCGCCAATTGCGTTGCAAACACGCCGTTGAACATGGTCTAACAAATTCAGGCAATTTTTTGGTGCACCTGCCCATATGTGGCAGCTGTATTCCATACATGGACGAATTGATGATTTGTATAGGTAAAGGACGCATTCAGGAGTGTGGTAATTCATTTCTCGTAAAAAAGAACCAACCTTCATGGCAGTTGATTTAGCTATATTTTCAATATAAGATCGCCGTGAGAGGTCGCTGGTAAATATAAGACCAAGAAGACGAAATGAATTGCTTTCAGGCAAATGAGAACCATTCATCAAAATTCGAGGTAAGTAAGCATGATTGAGATGATTAATGGAAAGAAGATTAGTTTTAGATGGATTAAAATTAACAAGCCAATTCTTACCCCATTCAACTACTGTATTGAGATCTTTTTCCAGATCAGAGGCCATTCTAACTTTATCACAATCATCTGATTTATTAAGGCAAGAATACAATGTTGAATCATCAGCATAAATAACGGTTTTGGATGATAAATTGTCTGGGAGATCGTTAATGTACAGTAGGAACAAAGTCGGACCGAGAACTGAACCTTGAGGAACACCAGCATTGATGGAAAAAATGGAAGAAGAATGACCGTTAAGAACCACCTTGAGTTTACGATTGGAAAGGAAGGAGGAGATAATATTTAAAAATGGACGGGAGATAACTCAGTAGAACACCTTTGAAGTACAATTACAGGAATGCCATCCGGTCCAGTAGCTTTATTAGAATCCATTTTGTTAATAATCTTAGAAACTTTATCAGGAGATATAAAGCAATCATGTAAAGTCTGGACAGTTTTGGAGGAGAAATAAGGGAGATCATGACCAGAATCATCAAGGGTGGAATGAGAACTGAAGAGTTTAGCGAATAGTTCAGCTTTATCCTTAGATAGACTAATGACTTCAGGACCATTGAAAAGTGGAGGTACAGATGTTTTAGAACTACCCCGGACGTTTTTAATAATAATTTGCAAGAACCTATTTCTTTGGATTTGATAAGATTTTTAGTCCTTTCAGCAAAAACAGTTTTAGCTTTACGAACAACATATTTACAATTATTGCGCAAGGCAATAAACAGTTGTCTGTTATGATCAGTCGCATCACGACGGTAGCGATGAAAGAAATGATTGCGATGAGCTATGGCTGCAGCACAAGCTGGAGAAAACCATGACGAAGAATGAGGTTTTAACTGATATTTCCCTGACGGAACAAATAATCGTATTGCTTCAGATATTATTGAAGTAGTTACATTAACACAATCATTAACTGAGTTGGAAAGAATTTTTTCTCAAAGGACAGACTGAATGTGTTCTTGAAATTGTAGCCAATCCGCAAGATCATTTTTTTTATGCATGGGATGTTGATGGGAAACTTGCCTATTGAAATTAATTTTGACCTCCAAAACAACATGGTCAGAACGACCCAGTGGAGCGCTATGAGATATCTTACAAATTTCAGAGTTAGAGGTCAAAAATAAATCCAACAAGGAGGGCGATTTACTTGAGTGATCAGGAATGCGGGTTGGAAAATCAACCAATTGCGAGAGAGACTGAGATACTGCAAAGTTATAGGTTTCGACACCAGAGCTACTTGTTCCATTCGAGAATCTTAGCCATTGTTTATGGTGAATGTTAAAGTCACCAAATACAAAGATGTTGGTTGAGCGATGATTAAGAAGAGCTAAGTCAGCAGATTTTAAAACTGATTTGAAAACAGAACAGTCTTGAGAAGATGGAGAGCGATAGAGAAAGAACAAAAAACTAGTTGAATGTAGAAGAGACAAACGAAAACACATGAAAGGATGATTGGGGTCTTCCAGGTCAATTTTACGAAATATTTGTAAAGTTTCCTTGACATAAACTGCTAGACCATGCATATGAATAGAGGAGTCCAATCTAAACAAAGGTAGGTATCTAGGAACAAGGAAATCATTAGAAGATATACCAGCATTTAGGTTAGATTCGCAAAGTGCTAATAAATCCGGATTATTTTTTATCAAAAAAGCCTCCACATCCGAATAATTGGTACGAAAACCACGAATGTTGCTAAAAGCTAAGGAGAATGGAGGATGAGTATTCAACTTTATTTTGGCTTTGTTGTTGCGTTTTGATTTAAAGAGGGGTTTTTCTTTATTTGTTTTACAAACAAATTCCACGGAGGACCTCTTACTCGGTAGACCCATTCCCCCGAACTATCACCAGCCTCCCTCTGTTTAGCTTCAACTCGAAGTTTGTTGAATATATCCCTTTCCTCCTTGCTCCTGTCTGGATTAATAAAGATATTTCCATCAGCTTCTTTCAAAATCCATTTGTGATTTAAGACTTTTTGTGTCATAATCACGCAGAGTAACTCGTAACGGTCGAATTTTAGCAGATTGCAAAAGACCGAGTCTTTCACAAATTTTAATATCGTCAATGCGAATATTAAGTCTAAGCTGATTTTTAATGAGACCCAACACCTGCAATGAGTTACTAACCGATTCAGTCTCTTTCAAACCATAGATTATCAAATTATTTTTGCGCCAGTTGTGATCTTCAATACTTTTAAAAATTTCTTTAGTTAAAGTATGTTTGGAGTCTAAACAATCAACCTTGACACTATTTTTTAAATTGGAAATTAGAGTGTTTAGATTCAAGTTGTCATCAACTAATTTTTGAATTAATGAGGCGTTTGTCTCAATGCTGTCTTTGATGCTGGACAATGAAGATTTATATAAAGAATGAGACGCTTCGAGAGAAAAAAGGCGAGATTCAATTTTTTCAAAGTAGGCTGCGCATCTGGATTCAATATCTTTTTCTACGAAGATTGCATTTAGAGCAGGTTTAATGCAGTCCGGACAGAACCAAAAGTTATCAACTTTCTCATTGAGAAGCTCAATGATGTCCCTACTGAACTCACAACACTCACTGCAATAGTATTTGGAACAACGTGTGCAGTGCCTAAAATAAATAATGCTGTCAACACTGGTGCAATTTTTGTTGAAACAATGGGCACTCAGATTGGACCGATTTTTATTGAATCTGTCAGGTTTTTTCAAAATTCGACCGAAAGATGACTTGTTAGATGACATGATAAATGAAATGAATGGAGTACAGTTTAAGGCAAAGATAAAATTTTTATATACAGTAATTTAAAAATAAGAAAGGAATGTTAAGCAATTTGATTGACTCAACAGGCGTGTAACGATAAGTTAATAAACAATTAAAACGATCAATTAAAATTTTTTTGTACTAACAATTGTTAGTAATTATGTTGCAAATGGGGCAATTATATTTAAAGGATTTCTGTGTGAAACACAAGAACTAAAAGTACTTAAGACTTTAGAACAGTTGAGAGAATGTAAACTTTGATCAGCAAAAACAGAAAATACCAACTGTTTTAAACCACGTTTCAAGGAATTTTACAACAAAAATAACTTCCCCCTCTACACCAAACCGACTCCACAGTAATCAATTAATACACTCCAATTCGAACAAAAATCCAAATCCAAAGCAACGGCCAACAGCAAAGAAACAGCAAAATTTTAAAGAGCTTCTCAAAACACAACTACTCTCAGCAATTAGCAAAACAAGGTGAATTTCTCTCTGATTGGATTTTCTGTTTTGTTCTCGCGAGTTTTTCATCATTACTTCTTGATGAGATCTAATTAACGAGAGATGCTGTAATATTCATATAATATTCATATTCGATTGGCGCTGTTCCAGCGAATACACAGACACGCGCACACATTGATGATGTCTCGGAAAGTCGATTCTTGTAAAGATAAGTTCAAGAGAAAATTTTGGGCCATTTCATGTATTCTCGAATGTTCCCGTTACCATGCACCGTTACCATGCACCGTTACCATGCTTCTCAGCTTTATCGCAAGGCATATAATTATATAATGCAATTCTTCACTTGGTGTTCAATAAAAAAATACAAGAAGAAAAATTATTTGTCACAATTTCTTTCAAAAGGAGTTACAGTTTGCAGAATGCCTAAAAACGAAAGATAACAACTGATGATACGTAAAAATAATTGCAAAACTGGAGATCTGGAAAACTCGCTTTTTAACGTGTTTAGCAAGTTATATCTTTATTGCTGTTGTTCATATTATATACATAATAGTATTATTTTATTTTATAACATTTGTTGTAAATTGCTGAGTAGTAAAATATATGAAATGAATGAATGAATGAAGATCTCAAAACGAACTGTTTTTAGCCAACAGTTTGAGGGAGGCTCTCTCGAGCGTAAAACATCACCCTATACATCTTTGCGGTGTTTCACAGTCGGTCTCTACACATTGTCATTTTCAACAACAAATATTGAAGTTCTACTCGCTACTTTTGTGTATGAACATAATTTTACCGCCAAAATAGAAAGCTTTTACGCTGTCATCGTTCCGAATTGCGTTCATGGGTCCATCCCTTCCAAAGTCGTCAAAAGCTAAAATCACATTGCATAGAAATCTGAATGTTTCGTGACGTACGTTCCTCTTCTTTCCCCTTTCAAAAACTCTCTTTCCAAGTCATATGGAAACTTCCTTTTCTTCATGCATGTCGTTCCAGAGTCATTACAACTCGCGATAATGATAAATCGGTATTGTTTCCGAACTTTCTTTATATATTTGTATACGAGGTACTAGCCCCATCTCAATTCTTAACCCTGAAACATAAAAGAAATTCTAGACTAAGCCACTTCACCGAGTTTCATATAGAAGACGTCCTTATTGAAATGAATGAACCTAGTATATTTAAAAGAAAAAACGCACTTGCTGTGTATTTCAGTTATCACGCAATATTGTTGTGACGTATACTATAGCTCCATGGATAAGGGGAAAGATCTCGTTCTCTTTAATGAAGTCGGTGGTTCTATGTATACGTTGCAGTCGGTCTTTATACGACGTTAAAAGTTAACGACACATCATTGAACGACGCTGAAACCAGAGAAATCATTTCTTGGATAAAGTGAAAATGATCTCTTTTTATATATAGTACGGTCTGTATGTGCAAAAATTGTGCATGACCACAAGCATGAAATTTGGCACATAGGTAGATTAGGTGACAAAGATTAATTTAAGCCTCGGACCCACTCAAAAAACACCTGTTTTGTGTATTTTACAGACCAGAATTGGTTTCCATAGCAACAAAAAAATATTTTCGAAAAAACCATAATGTTGTATATCGATGGAAAGCTTATCGAATGTAGATCAAGAAAAATATTACAACTTATATCTAAAAATAAACTGGTAACGTTCTGTAAGTGTTTGAAGTTATTATGTAATCAGGGGGTTTGCACATAAAAAGTGTGAATTTTTCACACGATCAAAAATGTTTAAATAAAAAAAATATTTTTTCACACTTGCTTTTATAAAAATGTTCAAATGAATAAAAAAGAGTATGGAAAATAATTATAATAAGTGTATTTTACATTTTAATTTGTTGATTAAAAAAGTTCCTAACCCCCTGAAAATGGTAAAAAATTCTTAAAAATTGATTAAAATCATATAATTCACTAAAATTTCTTTATTTGTAACAAAAAGTGTTTTATTCTATATGAAAATTTAAAGTTTCTGCCCTTTGGAAAATAATGAAAAAGAAAATATAATAGAAAAATTCATCAAAAAGAGGTACCAGGAAGAAAAATTATTATATTTTAAATACTTAGGCCATTGCGCAATCACCTCTGCATTTGCATAAAGCAGTACAATAAAGGGATGCTTTTTTGCACTTGCATCGTCCTTTACAACTTTTATCTTCGTTGCACCCGCAACGAATTAGCTCACTGCATATTTCAGAAGCTTGGGGTATGGTCATCCACTGTATTGCGTAGTCTTCATCATCGTTTTTTTTCCAACCCCATTCGGACGGATCTGGAAGATTTGTATGTTGAGCAAGTGCATCATGAGTTAGTGGAATTGTATCTAACGCCCTTCCCTTTGTTGCGAACAAAACCTTTCTGCATTCGTTGATTGAAGAAACTGTACAAGATGAGTCGTACATCAAGCTAACATACCTTTCAATGACAGGAAAATGTTCCTCAAATTCTTGGTTTGAAGGGAAGTTTGACAAGGAAACAAAGCTTGCAGACTGACAATGGTGCTGATGACGAGCTTGTCAGTTTCAATTTGTGTTACGCAATCAGCCAGAAAACTAAAAAGTTCCTTTTTGTTTTCATCGAGACGTAAAAAAGACTGCCAATTGCCAGGAATTTTTGCGCCATTCATAACTCTACGTCGAATGCCCTTGCCTGTGAATTATATGAGAAAAATGCGATTTAGATAAAAAATTTATTAAACTCATTGTCAAACAGAACCCTACCATACCAACTACTATTGTTACTATTGCTTTAGAGATTAAACTACTAGCCTTGCTTTTGTCGAGCTGAAGATTTCAAGGAATTCTTGACATAGACGTCCCAAACAATATCGATACTCTGACATCTCTGTAGTTGGTTCTTTATGAATGGTATGAAGTTTTGTGTTGCATACTCTTTGAAAGTAGAAACACCGTTGGGCTTTATGATGTTAACTATTGCTGCTCCGTCCAGGATAACGCAATCAGGAGAAATGTTGTCAGCTGTTGGTTCTATGTTAACTTCTGCTTCCTCAAAGCATCGAAGAAGATCTGATTTGGATCCGGAGCGCAGATCACCATTTTTGGAGATGGAAGGGGGGAAACTGCCATTTTCATGCGAAAAGAATTCCGCGAGATCACCATTACAAACCTGACAGGCGATGTATAGTCGAGAAAAGAGTTGACAAGACTTTTTAAGTAATGTTATTTCGTCTTTGGTTGATGATTTGTTGGATTTGATTGGTTGGGTGAAAATAGAAAATTTGTTCTGTTTGATTGGGCTGTATATACTTTTATTCTTCTTTATCAGTCGATCATCTAAAAAGTCTCCAAATTGTTTGTTTCCAGATGCAGCTACGCTTTTCAGAATTTCAAAGGCACTCTCACTGGTAATGTTCTTTGAATCAAGTGCCATTAAGTCTTGCGATTCTCCAAAGAAAGAGTTTCCAGCTTGCTTAATTGCATTTACTAAATTGTTGACATGGTTAGAAAATCGGTTTTGTGCACTTGGAGTTTGCTCATGGTGTTTTGTTTGCCGCGTTAACGATGTCTCTAAATTGTACGGCAGCGATGCTTCAAACTCCTCGACACTTCTGGCAATCTCAGGTCCACAAACCATCCAGCATAGTAATTGGGTTGAATCTTCGGTGAGCCCAATCGCGCTTGAGAAAAGGTTTAAGAAAAGGTTTTTCGTTTAAAACCGTTTTGAAAAAATAAATTCATAATTAACGAAGACATAACTATAATTAAACTATAAAAAACATTGCCAAAACATTATTCTAATTGAAAAATTGAGTTTTCGATAAATAACGATATATTAAACAAATGACAGAAAGAGAATATAGTCTGGTAGACAACTTATAAAAACTAACCTCCATCTCCTTTCACACATTTGTTATTCTGCTCATGTGCATGATCAATGCCAAGTGACGAGAAAGCACGTTTTGATTTGGAAACCACAAAGTGACCTTCGTTGAACTGTTGGAAAACTTCTGGGTTAGTTTCCTGTAATTGTAGCATGTTACAGAGATGTACTGAAAGCCAACAAGCGTAGTGAACGTGGTGCAAAAAACCAGGGAAGAAGAAGCTTAATAGATGTCTTGTAAAGTTGGAAATCACCTGATCGTATCGAGCAAACAAAAACCATAGCAAGAAGCTGCAACCTGAGAGTTTGAGACCAGTAGTAGAATTGGGGATAAAGATCTTCTTTTTCTTTTCTCCACGCTTTGAAATCAATAGGGTTTTTATTCTGAATCATGTGGTCCTCATATTCCTTTGTCATTAGAATATGTAGAGCGGCAGCGGTGACTTGATGAGCATACCTAGTTCTCGTCACGTGTGATAAATGTAGAAATGATTCAGCTTTGCCAGCAGACGCTATCTGTGCTTCTACTAACAAATTACACCAACCAGAATCTTTGAGCCAGTTACCTAAATAAATTTGTAACTCTTGCATTTTAGATAAGAAGATATTTTCCGTCTCGAAGTACAATGTCTGTGTTCTTGGATCAGTAATTGCCGTTTGTGATAAGTCAGTTATCGCAGTCGTATAAAACCAATTCATTTTACCTAATGTTTTTAAAGCAACCATCTCTATGTGGAGAGTTCCCATCATAATCACGAATTGTTCCTCAGAATAAATCTCCTTCCAGTTCCATTGTACCAGATTTATTGAATTATGTATATTTTAATGATTTCCGGGGGTATAATTTTTAAATTTTCATTTTAATAAATTCTTTTATAAAGGTACGACGGTCTTTTTTTTAGTTTCAGTGAAAAGGTATAAAAACATAAAAAGCATTGTTATCTTTTTTAAATTGTCTCATTTAATTGTGTGCAAATTGACACTCAAGTTTACGTGCAAACCCCCTGATTACATAATAACTTCAAACACTTACAGAACGTTACCAGTTTATTTTTAGATATAAGTTGTAATATTTTTCTTGATCTACATTCGATAAGCTTTCCATCGATATACAACATTATGGGTTTTTACGAAAAAAAATTTTGTTGCTATGGAAACGTATTCTGGTCTGTAAAATACACAAAACAGGTGTTTTTTTAATGGGTCCGAGGCTTAAATTAATCTTTGTCACCTAAACTACCACTGTGCCAAATTTCATGCTTGTAGATGGTCATGCACAATAAGAGCCTTTTTTTGCACATACAGATCGTACTAATATACCTATTCACGATTATAATGCATTTCGGGATTGCCTCCGTGTTTTCTAACTGTAACAAATATTGTTGTGTATATGGTTTCTACTAAGAGCTATTGCCTACTGAAATATTGTTGTGACGTCAGTGAAGTTGATGGTTTTGCTTGTGACGTCACGATTGACGATTTCAACTTGGTATGATGACTTTATTTACTCGCTTACCAATACAGACTGACAAAATAGAAAACAAAGCAGAAACCTAAAGCCACATTTTTAAAATAACCCTTTCGAAATAAGAGAAATATTTGTATAGACACATATTGAGATGTTGGTTAAACGGAGTGCGTACTTTACATTGCATAATACGTCATTAGTTGTTTACGCCAATATGTTATTTTATGTGCTGTCAAAAGCTATTCTCCAATAATATTTACACAATAGCCATAACGGGCTGCAGTCAAATTAAATTTATACCCGTTGTCTTTTTTTACACATCTGTGAAACAATCTCCTTGCTATAATGGTCCTTGGTTGCTATATTAGTCCTTGTCAAGGTTGCTTTAGATGATGCTCCGTATATTATATGCAGAATACGTTTAAAAACAACGTCTGTATTCATTAAGCATTTAATAAAATATTTTGATTGATTGGTACAAGTGAGAAACTAAGCTTTACTAAAATATAACTTCGAAATTTGATGATATAGAAATGCTTGTCTCTTTTTTCACTTGTCTGCCCGATTTCTTCTCCAAATGAACTTGCACTTTGCACAGTGGACAGCTTCCGTGCGCTTTCACCCAGGGCAACAAACACGATCCATGATAACCATGGTTACAGCAAAGTTTTAGTATTTGCTTTCCGTTCGGCTGGAAATCCATTAAGCAGATGGCGCACTGGCTGTTGATTGGTCCATTTAAATTAGTCCAATTCGACTTCTGGATGACGGACAAAGTCGCGTGGTACCGATAGAAATACCGGTTAAATAAAACGCCATTCTGTGGGTAACTTAGACCGCCTTTCGTTTTCATGTAAGCACATCTGTCGAAAGGTTTATCCCGGCATTTGAACTTGAATCCGAAACGCATCACCACATACGCAAACGCGATTAAAACTAACGCTAAAATCGAAACAATTACCACAGTATCCATGAGTTTCATAAATCTAGTTGGTTTTTACAGTATTTTTATTTGATCCCAAAATGTTTACAAACACGTGCTTCAATCAAAACACAAAGCTTTGTTTAAATATTGTCTTTGCAGTTTTAATTTGGCACAAATATTGTTACTCAAAACATTTAGCAAGATATTTTGTATGCCAAAGTTTGAAGAGATATAGCAGGAGGATCAGGAGCTCTCGGTATACCATGTGACATTCGTTTGTTGATTTCCTCGAGCCAACGTTTATCGAATATAATTGTCCCATTAAAATATTTACTTACGGTTTTGATGAATGTCTAAAATGTGCTATAGTAATCTACGTTGAAACAAAGATGTATCTCAACGACATTCTTGCGCTTGTAAACCAAATTAAAAAGCAGTATAAGGGCAATGCAGTAGCACAGTGGCTTGAGCATTGCATCCTGAATCAATACATTCCTGGTTCGACTCCCAGCAGGGTTGAATCTTGCCCCGTCTTTGGAAGTACTAAAACGCTGTATGTCTTAATGTACAGAGAAATGCTAGAGACCTTCACCTCGAGTGGCTCTTTGTTATGGGGCAGAGAACTAAGGTTGCGGGTGGATTGGTTAGAAGGAAAATAAAACAACACCCTCTTCTCTCCAATCATTACATACATGTTCACAAGTTTCACAGGTGAATGCTCGTTTTTTAATAGAGAAGAATTCGCGGCATCGCTTGAAAACTGAAAAAACTATTTCAACTCAATATTTGCCATAATCTAATATTTGTCTTCAAACTAATTAACAGTTTGGTGCTAAATATAAACGGATCTAACTTATGGGATTTCCATTACAACTTGCGTTCATTAAAAAGCTTGTTATATAGAGTACAAGTCTAAGGAAGAGTAAAGTTGGTTTATTTTCTATTTAATACAGAGCTCCCTTTCTATGGAATAATGTTATTTCTTTAAAAGTGAGGGAAATTACTACCCTTTTGCAATTTAAGAAGACTATAAAGTCTCTTCTTCTTGAACATGATAATGAACAAGACTTTTTTTAACTTTTTGTTGTTTTTCTCATTTTCCTTTTCTTTTTTCTTTTTGTTTTTACTGTTATATATCACACAACGCTGAGATTATATCAGAAAATGTAAATAATATTTGCGTTTATACTTTTGAAATTGTTGTAGTACGTACATACACATATATAATTCTCGTAAATCTTTGCATAACTTGAAATAATGTACTCTATGATAAGACTTCTTAAAGTTTTCTTTGAGTTTCCTGCCGACTTAATACTATCACAGGACATTAAATAAATGTGTATATTTGTTGTATCTATTTGTTCTGGCAAAATGACAAATATAATAAAATTGCATGAAACTTTTAAGCAACTAATTATATAACGTATTTTTTGCATGTGTGAAGTTGTTATCGAATTTTATCAAATCAATTGTATTCCTTTTTAAAGCTATTTTAAATTTGCCAAAAATCACAAAAGTCAAAAGTCACAGGCATAATAAGGTTGATTATCACCAAAATATATACCGTATAACTTTCTGAATAAATAATGAAATATGTCAATCATTTGCTAATCAGAGAAATGACTAAGTCCTCATGCATTTCATCCTTTTGTAATAAACAACATCTAAAATACATTGCCCACGTCAGTCGCATGGAAAATGATAGCATCCAGAAGCAGTTTCTTTTCTGTACGACCCCACAAAACGCATCCAAGAGATGGAAAAGATTTGAAAAAATAACAGGTCTAGATGAGGGTCAATTGAGGCGAATAATGTTTGATAAAAAAGAGTTTCCGCAATTGCTGTCTCAATTGTAAAACCGAGACACATGAGCATCTGATGGGGACTAGTCCCTTCACGGATAAAGACGATGATGATGATGATGAATTCTGACGACGTAGATTCTTTACAGCAACATTCTTTCCCAATGATTTTGAAAGATCACCTCACAAAACCCATCTTCAGCAAAAGATTTTTCTTCAATAAAAAATGATTCTTTTTTATTTCTTTGTCAGTAGTCCATTCCATTCTCTGAATGTTAAAGTCCAGAATCTCTAACATTATAGGAGGATTTTCATTGGATTTCATTTTCTTTATTACGTCTCCTAGTTTCATCATAGAAGGCACAGATAAACGTTTGGTACACACCTTTGTTATGGTTTCAAGCGATGAAGATGCGAAAGAACAATCAGAGATCCTGGCGCTGGTTTCTATTGGTAAATTTTACGTGATTTTTCGGTGCTTTTGTGATTGCTGACAATGGCGTACTTTCCCCAGTACCACAGAAGATTGAATGTTTTCACTTCAAACTTTTCATCATATTTTTAAAGATATTATATGGTTTATTTTGGTATAAGAAGGGCCATTCTGAGTAGCCAGAATGTCACAATCGTATTTTCCTTTTGGTAAGAGTTCAAGGTAATGACGTACACATGCTTGTTCAATATTTTTCAATGTCACCTTATCATAGTTAATATCACATAGCTCCTTTCGACTTATGTGTATGTCTAAATCTTCTTATGTTCTAGAAAGAATTAAAATTTCTACGCTGACTTGGATGAGTGTTTTTCATATAAAACGACGGAAAATCTTTGTACAAAACTCAGCATTCAGCAGCAAATAATAAGTCAGAATCAAGAGCTTTAACACAAGGGTGACGCCAGGGTTTTTTTGACGGGGGGCTTACAGCGCCGACGGGGGGAGGGGGGGCTAATTACTTGACTCTAAGTTTAACACAAAACTCATTGTTGATCAAATCTATTGCAGATTTGGCACCTCTAAATTTAAACATAACCTGCCATGAAACTTGATATCTTGATAATTGTATTAATCACAAAAAAGACCTAACGTTAAAAATGTCAGTATTTTGTTAATGGGCTGAGAAGTCCCGACGGGGAGCTGTAGACCCCCTAGCCCCCCTTCCCTACTAGCGCCACTCCTGCTTTTCAGGCCCATAGATATTTTCCTAACAAACATTTTTTTATGGCATTTTTACATTCATTGAAGCAGAACAAAGAAAGGAGTTTTTCTATACTATAATAGAACATAATTTCATGAAATCAGGAGAGGAAACCAATGTTAATGTGAGACAGAACCCTTCGCGCGAAGAGAAACAATTTGCGACAATACATGTGCATTAGCAAATTTTCTGTTATTCTTCGCACGATCACTGACGAAAAGTAGAACCCACTTCTACTGCTTTTCATCGAGACGATAAATATTGGTCAATCAAATCAAAGGAATTCTTATTATCAATTCATAATGACGTCATAACTTTGAAATATTTGTAACTATACAATGCATTTTTGCAATTCAATGTTATCATTGTGTGAAGACTGAAAAAAGTTGTTCGTGCAAATTTTCTTGTTTGGTGTGTGAACGGTAATTCAACTAACTATCTAACAACTATATCCTTATAATTATGTCTCACAAAAAAATGTAAGAATATTGAATTGGCAACAAAACGCTATAAAACACTTTTCTTCACTTACCAAAGCAACAATGGACAGATTTTCATTTTTATTTGAGTGTGAATTAGGAACACAAATTTTAAAACCCACTGACAACTTGAGCCGAACTCTACAGAATCGTTTGCTTTCTGCTGTGGAAGGTCAAGAAATTACACAACTGTAGAAAATTTGTTGACAGAATAACGCAGCCACATTAATTTCAAGATCTTTTGGGAAAAATTGAAAGCGTTATAACAGCAACTTTCGATTGGCCCTCCTTCATTACAAAGAAAACAAAAGATGCCTGCGGAAGGTCAAGAACCGCATCATCACCAAGCTGTGGAAAGTTTGTATCATCAACATTTCTTTGAGGCATTTGATCATACTATCGCGAATATAAAGCAGTGCTTTGATCAACCGGAATATAAGAAATATTCTGCTCTTCAATCTGTTCTGATCAAGTCAGTTTCTTTCTGCACCATTTGACGATGAATTTAAAACAGTGCAGGAAGTATATGGCGATGATTTGGATTGCTGTTCCCTGAAAGGTCAACACTTGATTTGCTTCCAAACCTAATCAACACAGAAAGCAACTTCTCTTTAATTATTCGCGAGCTTAAAATGCTCAGTTCTGCTAAAAGAGTCTGGTAAAAGAAGTTTATAAGCTGGCGAAGATAATACTCGTGTTACCAGCAACAAATGCCGTCTCTTCGAGGAGTTTCTTTGGATTAAAGAGAATCAAAACATATCTAAGATCAACGATGGGTTCAAGCCATGGCTTACTAAATAATAAAATTTTGCAGCGAAATATCAGTAAAACATGCAACATTAACTTTTTCTTCCTTTGCTCAGAGAGTCGTTTGAGACGATCTAGATGCCAAAATTTTCTTCGCCCGCCAACCATGGTGGCGGACAATTTTTATGCAAATTCCATATTAACAAATTTAGCTCCCCCAGTTTGAAAATCGTTCCTACGGGCCTGCTTTAACAGTACACCTATTTGTATTTGGTAGCAACTGATAAGTCACAATCAAGAACTTTAAGAGTAGAGCCGTCTGCATTTGGATCAAAGAAGCATTCATTTTTGTTCAATGAAAAACTTGTAAACAACATGAGCTATTACAGTATTTTCTTAGTTTAAAGCTATTTCTGCATTAAATTCAAATTCTGAGGTTAGTTTTTTAATGGGAAGAAAGCAACTTTCACTCAATTTAAGTTGTTTTGGTAAAACTGATGTATGTGATAAACAAATATTTAGTTTTTAGAAAGGATTGAATGTTATTTCATCAGCTTCTCCTCTTTGAAGGATTACAGGATTTAGGATTACATTGACATTCATTTGATGGTTGTGAGTATACAACTACTGTATTTAAACGCCGTCCAATGGAGGTGAAGTGGAAGTTAAGATCCCGATGTTCGTTGACGACGCACTTAAGTTGGAATGCATTCACTGTCACAAGAAATTTATCAACACGCAAGGCCTGGCAGCTCATATTAAATGTAAACATGACGCTTCAGTATCATCATCACCAAAGGAAACTGCAGAAAAAAGTACGTCAGTTACTATGGAATCTGACGGTGTGTCTGCTGCCGTGGTCACTGCTACATTGACAGTTCAGTCAGATGAAATTGAAAATCCTGAAACTACACAAACTGAAGCAAACACGGCGGGGTATCCGTGATTGTTGTGGATGACCCAACAACAAAACGTCGACGTATAAAACATGATGGAAAATTTAAAGCCGAAGTTATTGATGTATAGGTGCTAACCAACCAGGGTATGACATTCAATGCGGTCGGTTTCCATCTAGCAGAAGGTTAAATGTTGATCAATCCCTGCTACCTTTTGCAATAGACACTAGAACTATGTACAAGCTTGTCAATAAAAAAGATTCGTAAATTAGTTTTTAAAAATTTAAAAATACTTTAATTGCCAAACATAGCAAATGATTTCTTTATTTAACAGTCTCATACTTTTCGTTTATTTATTGTTTTTATTTAACCTTTGTTTTCATTATATATCTGTATCATACTTTTAAACCAACCATGGTCGACGCGTAAATGCTAATTACGAATGTATACCGTTTATAGTGGATGAAACTACTATTTATCAAATTAGTAAGGCGGTTCTTGTGGCTCAGAAAAAAGTAACTTCCATATATACATTTATACAAAGAGGACCGACTTGCGCTTTTTTGTATAATATAGGTGGTTGCCATCGTTAGACAGTCAATAGATGTCCATTACAAACTGTATGTAACATACAATAAAACAATATAATTAAAGACATAATTACGCATAGAACAAATTAATTACTAAATTAATAAAATATCACCTTGTAAGAAGTTTTGAACTTGTTGGTCGAAGATTTGTAGGAATCGCAAATTAGAACAAAGTGCATAAAATATAAGTTAACAAAGAGTTAGCACTTATGATCACTATCACATCTGCACACGCAAAGCAAAGCCTTTTAATAACAATGGTAGTAGGAGTATCCCCATTTCCTCCAAATGCAATCATGCCACAGTCGTTCACAACATTTGCAGCATTCATATCGATCCCTGTCACATTTTAAATGTTTGCAATCAGGTGGAGCACAAACACAAACCATTCTGCAATCAAAAGGAAACTAAACAAACACAACGTGTTAAGAGAGTGTAAAGGTGCCTTACATTTCCCCATCCCGGTTTACTTGACAACGCTGTTGGAGCATATTGTAATGCCTTCGTCCAATCGGGGGCTTTTATACTATCTTCATTCGCTCTTGGTATCCTGAACTCTTCATCACCTTCTTCTTCTACACGATTGAAACGTGTACCGCAACTTGCAGCACAAAGTGCAACAATCAATATAGTTCTGTACATTTCAAGTAATTTGAATTTAACGCACTCATTTATTTATGTAATTCAGCAGAGGTCTCGGTCGAGTTTAAAGTAATGGCGATTTAAATCGGCGTTGTAATGATGTGTGGATGTGTGGATGTGTGGCACTAAACTGAAAGACAAAGTTCCTTCTGCAAAAACTTGGAATTGATGACACCTCTGTTGTTTTTTTGTAAACAACGCCTTCGTTGGTTTGAGCATGTGCATCGTGCTTCTTCTGCAATTAACACGGTCACCAGCTTGTAATTGGCAGTTCCAGAAGCCGAGGAAGACCTAAAAAGACTTGGTCGCAATGCGTTAACGATGACTTGACGAAGTTAAACTTGTCGAACGTGGATCCACTGGGTAGAGCTGCTTGGAGGACAGCTGTTAGAAATCAACATGCTGCTTAATGTTGTTTGACTGATTCACAACATGCGATTAAGAAAAATAATGTGTTGCCCACATCCTTTTTCATGTCTACTATCTGTCCCATTATGTTTATTTATATATATACAATTAGGGTTGAACGGCAAAGTTATAAAGCAGTTTTTGTCGTCAATCGCCATGTTATGACGTAAAATTTTTCGTAAACAACTAAGTACGTAAAAAAACGTTTTAAAATTTTAAAAGTACAGTCAAAAAATACATACCTTAAACAAGCTTATTTCTGGTGATAAATTTGGACGCGCTTATCTGAGGATGAGCTGATTAAAAGGTCCGCTTATAGTCAAGCCTCAAACAAGTGCAAAGAGGAGAGAAAAACCAAATAATCCAATAATGAAAGAAAGACTGGTAAAATTTATGAATGGAAGCTGTCACTCAAGGTGGAAAGCGTCGTGCCTTCAAAGGCATCTTAACTGCCATAGCAAATTTCATATAGCTATATGCTGCAAAAAAACGCAAAGAAACCGTTCGAGATAGTGGATATTGGAGAAACAGTTCGAGATAATGGGTATTGGAGAAACAGTTCGAGATAATGGGTATTGGAGAAACAGTTCGAGATAGTGGATATTGGAGAAACAGTTCGAGATAGTGGGTATTGGAGAAACAGTTCGAGATAATGGGTATTGGAGAAACAGTTCGAGATAGTGGGTATTGGAGAAACAGTTCGAGATAGTGGGTATTGGAGAAACAGTTCGAGATAGTGGGTATTGGAGAAACAGTTCGAGATAGTGGGTATTGGAGATGTCGACTGTCGAAACCTTTTGACATGATTTAGATATTCAGGGTTTTTTGTGCTTTTTAGTGTACATTATATTTCTAGCAGAATGTTTTACAATGTTGTCTATGAAAAACATTTACATAGCCGTTTTTAATAATAATTTGCATTTTAAGACAAGTTTTTATAATACATAGAAATGGCAATATTAAAATGAACATGCAGAAAGAGTACTTCAAGAAGACCAACATCAACTATAAAAGTTTTGTCACGAAGCCTTGTGCATTATATATAATAAAAATATAGAAATAAAAATGTAATATATATATATAGTACAATTTTATTTCACGATAAATATACAAAAAAGGAAGAAAAGAAGAATAGTTTTTAATTATTTTCTCATCTGCATTCTGTTTGTAAATACTTACGTTTTCCTTGGTACCAGCACGGGCACTGAGAGGATATGGTCTTAGCATGAATTACTTATAACATGACTGACGAGTGATTTCCTTTTTAAAAAAAATGCTTCGAATTAAGTGAAAGCTCAGCTTTGATTATTATTTTATAAGCTCTATATAAGATATATATATATATATATATATATATAATGCAAACAAAATGAACTAATTAAACAAAATTTGTTCAGTTCGCTGAATTTCACCGTAACATCATTGCTGAGAAAAACGTGAGTTGGAACATGCATATATCATCCAGACAATATATATGTCCGCACTTTAAATAGGTATAACGATATGCAAGATATCTTGGTAGAAATTGTTAAAATGTTCATCGCGATGCAATTGTTTTCAGCCCCTTCGCACTTACGAAATGTTTTGTTTTGCAGGGAGTTTCTTGGCGACTCCCACCGTTCTTTTTCGTTTCTCTCGCAAATCGGAATCGTTGAAAGCCGTAGAGGAAATTGAGGTGCCGCTGATTTTACGCAACCACCGTTTTGTGTCTTTTCTGAACGCCTTCCGTTTCCAGCAAAACAACATTGGCGTTACGAACGCGTGAAACATGGCCAGAATCTTGAAGAAGAACTTCACCCAGTGGCTCTGCTTGTGGAAGCTCTCAGAGAAGCATGACTTCCTGCAAATTCGTATGAGAATGTAGTAAACGCATTGAGGTGTCCAGCAAACAATGTACGACCCGACCACGTACGTTAACTTTCTCGACGCCTTGATGCCGGCGACAATCCTTAAGCTGTCGGCGACGGATCGTTTGCGTGTTATATTTCTGCGGCATGTTGCATGCTGCAGTCGGGAGTACTGGCCATAAGACAAGTACAGCATCGCCGAGTAACTAAGCAACAGCACTGGCAACGGAATGGCAATGGTTAGTATGTTCATAAGCATGGACCATGTGTCAGTGACTTTATAATGACAGAACTCAGAATCGGTTTTTCCCAGCGGAAAAAATGGTATTGCATCGAATGAGATCACTATCAGCCAGACCGTCAAGAGAATAACATTTTTCTTTATCTTTGTAACTAGTAAGGGGTACCTGAGAGGGAACTTTATGATCAATATCTGGTCGAAGGTCATCAACAGTAAACTAACCAACGCCAAGTGCGTTGTCGTGAAGTACATACTCCTCCAAACATCGCAAACCAGAGCGCGGGAAGATCGCGTGGGTAAATCATATTTCTTCAACCCGTACGCGGGAAGCGTTATCCCACCGATGAGTGTGTTTGCGAACAATAACCATAGTAACGGGTAAGAATCCGTCATACTTCCTCGGCGCATGTTAAACGAGACAAAAAAGGCGGTGATGTTTAAAACGAAGACTGCCACTCCGAGCAACGGCAAACAAATGATGCTGGTGAGAGGGTGGATGCTAGTCATTTTATAGCTAAAAAATATGATTGCGTTATGTAAGAAATAACCCTAACCCAATATAA
Source organism: Candelabrum cocksii (assembly GCA_963930725.1). Taxonomy (NCBI): domain Eukaryota; kingdom Metazoa; phylum Cnidaria; class Hydrozoa; order Anthoathecata; family Candelabridae; genus Candelabrum; species Candelabrum cocksii. Next base: position 1,363,622 of record OZ005666.1, read on the forward strand.
TTCAATATAGATTTCATCTTTGTTTGCATATCAATTATAACTGGTCGACAAATTTAAAATAATGTAACCGCGGTAGCGAAGCGAATCGTTTTCGTTAGTTCATTTTTTGCGACTGAATTGTTACTTCTTCTTACTACCGTTTCAAATCACGCGCAAAACATTCTCTGAAAACAAAATAATACCACCGTGCAACTACATTCTAACTGTTTTTTTTTCCATTTGACGCGTGATCTCCAGCTTTGTTAACTTTGTCTTCCATTTACGCATATGTTGTTTTAAAAATAACATTTCATTACTAACAACACCAGTTAGGGCTTAAAAACACAAACTCATTAATGATTTAGTATTTTATTTTGATTTCCATATAGAGGCCTTTCGATGAGTTATCATCACATGCTACGCAAATCCCGCCTTTCTCACATGGTAGCTCTAAGCAATTTAACCAATTAGAAAATAGTAATTATTGCCTACAAAAATCAGAGAAGATTTCTGCGTATGTACTTTTAGCACCCGGTTGCTTCCAGGCACGCAGCCAGATTCCTTCTTCCTCTCTATGTATTATTTAACTGCCATCCGAGTACATACGTCAACGTTAAATATTCATCAATACACGTCTGCAAATTAAATTATTGTTCTTAATAACTCAAATGTATTGTAGTTTGAAAGGCCTTATAAGTTAAATATTTAAGAAAAACATAAAAAACGAGAAAAATATGCTATATTTTTCGAGTATTTCGCGATAACTACTTTATCAATAGGTCTATATGATATTTTATATAACACGCTTTGTGAGCGTGAACATGAACGTCGCCACAACTCAATGATTTTACGATTACATTATTCTAACATTTGCACGTGTCATATTTTGCACTCTGTTTTTAACCAATAGGAATCCCGGGAATAGTTGCTTTAACCAATCAGAAAAAAATATTGAATTTTGCACTCCTTTTTAGCCAATCAAGAAAAAATATTGAGTTTTGCACTCCGAAATATGATATATATTTTCTCGTGATTAGCCAATCAAGTTACAGATATTCACGCAACCTATTGATAAAACGAAGATAACAGCAAATATAACCACTTGGCGTACTAAGGGTGCCGACTAACCCAACATTTTACCTTCACAAAGATAGTGATTTATTTTTGTGCACGAAATCAAGGTGAAGCTTAAAGGAGACTTTGACGTAATTGATTGGTAGCACGAAATATAGGGAAGACATGCCACAGTTTGCTAAAAAAAACTGTAAATGTGCAGAGATAGAGATGCTAACTGTCTTAGTTATTGAATAACCTCGTATGCGCCATATTAGGCTATCTTGTTGTTAAATCTTAACCATAAATTTATATTTGCATCTTTTAAAATTACTTTTTATATAAAATAAGCGACGCCGTCTAACATCAAGACAAACGACGCCGTCTAACATCAAGACAAACGACGCCGTCTAACATCAAGACAATGCTGGTCTGCAAATTCGCATATGGTTCCAGCTATATTGGCTCGGCAATCGGCAAACATATTAAAAGCGATAAAACTCATATTTTCAAACATCTTCATTCAAAGTTGTTTCATTTCATTTTTTAAAGATTTCTTCACTATTATTCACACGGTACCAGTTGTCCTAAAAATAAAAGAAGCCTTGCTCATCATATGAAAACAGGCCAGTCACACTCGCTCAACACAAGTGCTATTCGATTTCTGTATAACCTCTATAGATATGTGAATCCTCTCCCAAAGTCTAACCGGATACTCCGAAGAATGCACTGGTGCGTTTGTAGGACTGCTGTGACTCCGCTGACAAATCTCACATTCCAAACCAGTTTTTCAATATCCCTATCAATTCCGGGCCACCAAACATAACTCCTGGTTAATGATTTCATCTTGCTCATCCCAAGATGTACCTCATGCAACTCTGCCAAAACCTTACTCCTCAAAGAACTTGGTATAACGACTCTCCCACCCCGCAATACACACCCACATTTCGTAGTAAGCTCTAACCATCTAGACACATATGGCTCCATCCCTTCTTTATCACTGGCTGTCTTATCTACACCCTCCAACACCATGTTCATCACTAGCTCAAGTCCAGTAACCAAATTCATCATCAAAACTGAAACAACCTCCTGCGACACTTCCCCGTTCTTGGCATCAAGAGGCAGACGACTTAGTGCATCTGCATTTGATTTAAGCATTTTGATTGATCCCAGCTGTAAATTCGATGTAATGGAGTTGTACATAGATTTGTGATGAAGGTCTAGATATCCGGTCTAGAAAATTCGAATGTCTAGAAACCCAGAAAATGCATCGGAAATACAATTAGGCAAATGTTAAAACCTTCAAAAGGAATCCTCCCTTTGTTTTAAAGGTTCTTTGCCTCTAAACTGAAGTGATATTTCTGGAATTTTCATCAATATACATACTAGGATGAATATAGAAAAATAGAATTAATAATAATAGAATAATAAATAATAGAAAACGGTGTAAATTAAGGCTGTTTCGCTCAATATCAGTGCTCATCAGCATGTCTAGGATAGTACAGACAATTTCTTCTCATATTCCAGACAGTTGTTGCTGTAATCTACCTTTTTTCCAGACGATGACTCATTTTTCAGACAGTTGTTGTGTTAGTCCGTCTGTTTTATTTCAGACAATTTTATTGATTTATAGACAGTGTTGTTTTTATGTTTTTATTTTACTCTTAGTTTAGTTTAGTTTAGAAAGAATAAAAATGAAGAAAAGAAAGTTTACACTCAGAGTGAAGGGAACTCCGAAATTGAGAAGGATTAGCAATCCAAATAATAAAGCTGAAGCTAACGTTGCTAGAAAAATCATAGGAGTAAAAAAAGAACAAATTGAAGAGGCTGTAGCACGGTGCAAGGAAAATACCTTATTTGTACTAATTTTCGCGCAACGGGCCTTACGTCTAATTTCGCGCGTATTTATTTTCGCGCATTATAAATTTAGTATAATTTCGCGCGTATTAATTTTCGCGCAAGGCCATTTTACAAGAAATATTTTCTCTATAATTTATTTGAAACAGGATGAAAAGGAATCTAGATTTAAGGAGTATGGTATTTGAAAACACAAATATTTCTTGAGAGACAAATAGTTAAACACAAATAATAGTGTCACAAGGTAATATCAACGAGTTGTCACGAGTTCATTCTTCGAACATGTCAAAGGCGCTTCGACAATTATCGTTGTCCCATTCAGAATCGGAGTCGTCACTGGTATAATCAAAAGTACCGAATTACTTAAAAGGTGCCTTGAACCTTTTGAGGAATGGTACGAGAGGAAATTGTGATTTTGAGAACTTTCCATGTATCATGTATGTTGCCAAAGCAACTGGACACAACAACGACGACACTCACCAACCAAAGTTCGGCAACTGCAAGGAAATCAAGACCATCTAAAACCGCTACTATAGTAACGAAAAATAAAACGAAAAATAAATCAAAAGATAATCAGACCATGTTCAAGAAAATCGCACGTAAATACGCAGAACGAGACCCTGAAGCAGAGAATGACAATGTACATAGTGTAGTTTTAATTCATTAGGATAAATAAAGGAAAAAATTTTCTTTGCCCTTCAATACACACACATATATACATATATATATAAAAAATCAACATTTTAATTTTTGCGCATACCCCCTTTGCGCATAATAAATGTACTAATTTTCACGCATTTTTCAGATTTTTGCGCAAACGCGCAAAAATTAGTACGCGCGAAAATTAGCCCAAATAAGGTAACAAAAGAGGACATTCAGCTGTAAAAACTTTAGTTAAAAATGAAAGAACAATAAACAAGAGATTAGATAGACAAGTGTTATGGAGACGGATGAGTCAGGACCCTCTACACAATCAACCGACAGTATTGTTGAATCACCGAAACATTTTAGAAAAAACTCCGCTATGGATTGGAAAATCAAGTACAAAATGATGCAAGAAGCGGAAAATTATTATTATTATTACACTGGTCAACAAATATTTTGTTGCATTTCTACCAACACTTGTTCTTACCTAATTTGGGGGCGCTGAATCCGAATCTGACCTTAGTTTTTTTCTGCAAGCTCTAGATTTTTTGCAAATCGAGATTTTTTATTTTATTTTTACTAAATTCAAATTTTCTGAAAAATTACATGATTTGTCAAATGACGTTCTTGCTTATAGTCGAAAAACCAACCTCAAAACAATAATAGGTTCCCAGAAATTATTGTGTTACCACTAGCAATTGTATTTACAGACAATTAGGCACCAAATGTTTGAAAAAATGTAACAAAGAACATTTTTGCTGGTAAAATACATGTAATAAGCGAGTTTTTGTTGCAAAATGACATTGAAAAGAATGATGACAATCCACAGTATAAACTTAAAGCTATCGATGAAAAGATGCAAAAAATTCAATTATTCTACAACCCCGGAAAAAATTTCCTCTTATAACTTCTGCGTTTGTACGCTTTTTGAGGACAGTCACGTTTGATGCCCCAACAATAATCCGCCATCATATGTCGATCCCACCGACCTTGGTAGCGTTCTTCCACTGTCATGAGATCCTGGTGGAAACGCTCTCCCTGTTCATCACTGACAGCCCCAAGGTTTTCAGGGAATTTGTCCAGGTGGCTGTACAGGAAATGTACTTTTATGCTTATGTTGCATCCTAAATCACGAAACCCTGAGAGCATCTTGGATACAAGTGTTTCATAGTTTGGAGCCTTTCTGTTGCCAAGAAAGTTCTTTATAACATCTACAAAAGATAGCCATGCAGCTTTCTCCTTGACATTCATTTTCTGAATGAAGTTTTGGTCACGAATAAGTGTACGTATCTGTGGTCCATTAAACACTCCTGCTTTAATTTTATCATATGACAAAGCAGGGAAACTATGAAGAAGATGACGAAAGGATTCATTGTCAGGATTTAGAGCTTTAACAAACTGTGTCATGAGACCTAGTTTGATGTGCAGGGGCGGAAAAACAATTTTGTCTCTGCTTACGATTGGGTTGTGTGTTACATTAGGCATGCCAGCTTGAAATGTTTCACGTAAGGGCCACTCCTTCTGTGTCCAATGTTTTTCACGTGCTCTGCTGTCCCACATGCATAGATAACATGGAAATTTAGTGTATCCTTTTTGCTGACCTAGCAGAAAACTAACCATTTTGAGGTCAACACAAGTGATCCAGTTGTGCTCATGATATCTGAGCAAACCCATAACAGTTTTAATGTCATCATGCCGTTCCTTCAAGACAGTGGAGTGACCAACTGGAACAGCTCCATAAACATTTCCATTGTGTAAAAGGACACACTTGAGGCTGCGCTTGGAACTGTCCAAAAACAATCGCCATTCTCCTGGATCATACGAGGAGATACCCAATTGTCCGAGAAGACCAGGTATATCGTTGCAAAATACCAGCTTATTTTCCTCTGAAAAATAGGGAAGAAAGAGTTCTTCTCTTTTTCGAAAAAAGGATACCTTTACAGATTGATCCAGAACCTGTTTTTCCTTGAGTCTGGAGGCTAAGAGCTCAGCTGCTTGCTTGGACAAATCTAAATCACGTACTAAGTCATTCAGTTCTGATTGATTAAACTGCTGAACAGCTACTCTGGTTTCACAAGAAGAGTGTTCAGATTCAGATCCTGTATCTGTTCTTTTATACTCCATTTCCATAACCTCTTCCCTTTGCGATTCAGTTTCCTCATCTTCAGAAAATGTAAAACCACTAAAGACTGGAGGAGGGAATCTATCAGAGTGCGGAACAGGTCGTATAGCTGATGGTATACTTGGATAAGAAAGCATTTGTCGGCTCTTCCTGCCAACACCTTTTGTATTTACCATGCAAAAGTAGCAGTCAGTCGTGTGATCTTGGGGTTCACGCCACACCATTGGAATGCCAAAAGGCAGACTCTTCCGCTTTCCTTTTGTCCAGTCTCTGAGCATTTCTTCGCAGTTATGGCACACAACATGTGGAGACCATTTCTTATCTTGATCGCCAAGATGGATGCCAAAGTAAGCTCTGTAGGCACGCTTCACGAACGATGTTATATTTCGTCTTTGACGAGAAAGCGTGTACACACCACAGATATAACAAAATGAATCATGTTTATTTTTGCATTTAAATCTACTAGAAGAAGCCATGACCAAATCTGAAAAAAGTTCAGAATCGAAAGAAAGTCTGGTGATATCTATGTGCTTAACACAACCAAAAAGAATAAAAAACCATGGTTCTAATTAAGGCTACCAGCAGACGAGTGTAAAATAGAGCTTATAGAATATCCTACAGCATCTATCCGCAATACCTCACTATAATCAAGTTGCCTAACTTCTTCAAATGCCCTTAAACAGCAGTAGGCTACAACTTAAAAGAGCTGAAAGCTTCTATCTGAAACACTGGTACTGTACCATAGTACAGACAACGCACACACAAATAGCCTAACTTTGAAAACCTGAGTAGCAGTAAAACATGCTGTTGAGCAAGCAGGCCTGCAAAAATACTCCTCCACCATGTGCAAGTCAGTCAGCAATGACTAGCAAATGTTCACAATGGTTCAGATGATGTATACAAAAAGAAAAAGGGCTGGATAGATAAAAAGTGTTCGATGCAGATCAGATTTATGCACTAAATATGTGCCACACACGAAAAAAAATTAAATTGTCGATTGCATGAAAACTAGAGCATGCATAAAGAAACTGATTGCAGATTTGAAATCAGCATCCTAAAATTGTGTAGAATCAGTTAAAAAATCTCATGCAACAAGAAACGAAAAAAAATTTGTTGACCAGTGTTATTATTATGAATATTTCGACAGGATATATACATTTCAGTATTAAAATTATATACTGCTATTAACATGTGTCCTGTATAAAAATAAATAAATAAATAAATAAATAAAAAAAACTGACGGATAAAAACGTTTATTATATACATACATACTAAATGTTAACTTTACTGATGACTGGTTGGTGTAGAATGCGAAGTGAGGTTAATTTAGAAACAAGTTAATGGTCATAAAATTTACGTAATTTATTTTTGAAAAGTAAAATTGAGACTTCCTTTCTAATTTCTAAAGGAAGTGAATTGTACAAATGAGCACCAAAATAATAAAAAGAATTCCTAGCAAATTCTAGCTTAACTTTGGGTAATTTGACTAGAAAATTCCCATTTCTTGTCATTTTTCCGTGGGTGTTTATTGTAAAATACTCATTGAAGTTGCTGCATAACATCCCGTTTAATGCATTCCTCACAATAATGTTTGCTCTTTTATCGATTCTGTTTTTAATCGAGGGTACTCTTTTTGTACCAACGATTCGAGCAGATCTTCTTTCAATAGAGTTGAACTTTGCTCGCTGCGTTCTGTTTGTATTTAAGTTGATAATTCCACAGTATGTAAGCAAAGGAACAATCATTGAGTTGTAAATCATCATTGATGCGGATTTTGTTAGGTAGGGTCGAAGTTTTTGTAACAACTGTACTCTGTTTGAAGCCTTACGATATTTCGTGTCAAAGTCATTGCTAAGCGTTAAGGTGGCGTCGACAACATTTCCTAAGTATTTGTATTCCTCGACGTTGTTAATGACATTCGACTGGAAATTGACTTCGAAAGGCTTTTTGATACTGCTCAGCTGTTTTGCAGTTCCAAAGAGTAGTGATTCAGTTTTCCCTTTCTTAAGGTTTATAATGAGTTCGTTTGCGTTCAAGTACTCAGCGATGCGCTCAAATTCATCATTAAGACATTTTTCAATTTCATTGACATCCTTGTGGGCGTAGTAAATGACAGCATCATCTGCATACATGGTGATACGTGCATGCCGGATCGAGTCGACAATGTCATTGAAAAATACCACAAACAGCAACGGTCCCAAGATCGAACCTTGAGGGACACCATTGAATACAGGTTGCTCGGTTGACTGGCTACCATCAATTTCTACGAGTTGGGTTCGATGAAAGAGATAACTTGTGAACCAATGAAGCTCATGACCACAAATACCATATGAAGAAAGTTTAGCAAGTAACTGACTATGGCTGATCGTATCGAAAGCTCGGGAAAGATCCATAAACACGGATCCGACGAGATTTCCATTGTTAACCTCTCGTCTAATGTTATCAACGAACATAGTTGTAGCAAGTTCAGTTGACCTTTTAGCTCGAAAGCCAAACTGAAATTCGGATAGCAGGTTTTCAGTTTCAAGGTGTTCCATAAGCTGCAAATGAACTGTTCTTTCAAGAATTTTTGAAAGTATCGGCAGTACAGATATAGGTCGATAATTATCAGGATCGTTTGCATCACCGGCTTTGAATATTGGCGTTACTTTGGCTTTTTTCCACATCGCAGAAACTTCACATTAGTGTAACGACATATTAATTACATGCGTTAGTGGTGTGTAGATGACTTCAGCGCAGTCCTTTAGCATGTTAGGGGTAGTTCATCCAATCCGGTTGACTTGTTGCGCTTGAGTCGTTTAAGTTGTTTTAGGATGAACTGTTCAGAAACTGGTTTATAGTGAAACGATTTCAGCGTGCGTGGTAAGATGTGTCTAGGAGTCTGCCACACAAAGTTACAGCAGTGTATAAACTTTGCTTTCAATGATGTTATAGCCTTTGCGAGATGTTCAGAAAAACGTTTGACGCGGCTTTCACTGTTATGCGTTGAAACTGAAGGGTTGGCTGCATATGTGGTGGGGAAGATCATTTTTATTGCACTCCAGAAACGCCTTGGATTTTCACAGTTATCATTTAATAACGTTTTGTTGTATTTGCTTTTAGCATATCTCAACAAATTGTTGCAATGGTTGCGTAGTGTTTTGTAGATCTTCCAGTTCTTTTCGTCTTTTGAATGACGTGCTTTACGAAGAGCTTTGTCACGTTTATTCATCTGGGATTTGGTGTCTTTATCGAGCCATGGACATGGTCTTCCTTTCACTCGTTTGTTGATGAATGGTGCATGTTTTATGAAAGTGTCATTTAAGTTCGTATTAAAACGTGAAACTGCGTCGTTAATTCCATTAGCGTTAAAAACACCAGACCAGTTTGCGTTGCGAAGCTCATTATTTACGGTAATGGGGTTATAATTTGTGTAATCACGGACTCGAATTGTTCTTGCTGGAAATCTCATGTGATTACGCTTTCGAATACAGCCTACCATTTCATGATCAGAAATAGAGGTTGTAAAAACCTTTGTCTCCTTAATTACCTCAGGACGCGTTGTTGCAATAATGTCAATTATCGACGATGATTCTTTAGTTATACGAGTTGGTTCGGTAACGAGCTGTTTATAACCATTACTGGATAACGACGTTTTAAAGTCCTTATTATCGGACTTCTTTGCGTAATTAACATTGGCATCACCCAAGAGGATTGACTCCATACTTGTAGAATCAATGGCAGTTAAAAGTTGATTGAAAGAGTCATTAAAAGTTTCCGAAAAATAATTCGATCCCGACGGTGGACGATAGAAAGTTGTTATGAGAAAGCTTTTTGCATTTTTCTCAAAGATTTGTAAACAAATGCTTTCGACAGCGTTATTTTCAAAATCATGTCGACGCTCCCACTTTAAGTTGTTCTTTATGTAGAGAGCGACTCCTCCTCCGTGACCACGGTCTCGATCCTTTTTATAAAAGTATAGTTCGGAAGTTCGTAAAGATTATTAATGTCGTTGAAGCCAGAATTTGCTAAGTGAGTCTCTGATAATGTTATAATATCAAAATCGTTGCTCTGGGTTAACTCATGTAACAAGTTAAAGTTTGATTGCAATCCACGGATATTGTGGTGGACTATCTTCAAACTTCTTTGTTTACAAAAACTAAAAATCTCATTTCTGTATGTTCCATCAGGACAAGTTTCAATATTTCCGCAAAATAACAAGCATAACATTAGCACAACAACACGCACGTCTGTACTCAACGCCATCATTTAATATAAAAGTCATCAATCTTGACGAAATACCAGGCTTCCTACCAATCAATAAGGTAAAACCAAAGAAAGTTGTCAAAAACACCAGGATCACACAAGTTTGCGGATCAATGGAAGGGAAAGAGGCACTCAAAATTGTAGAAGATCTGAAGAAGCAAAAAGATGAAAAAGAGCGTGTCAAGTCGGTAAAAAATGAGAAAGTACTCGAAGAAAAAGGTTGTAATACAACGTTGTACACAAAAAACTTGTTCTTTCTCTTCAACACGCCCCTCCGTCCTCCCCGTTCCGCATCATTGTGACACGTTGACTTAACAGCGTCATGGGTACTCCCCCCCAAAAAATTAAAAATTCTTCAAAATCAATGTTTAGAAATTCAATTTGGTGGTCAATATGTTGCAATATCAACGAAAACTTTATCAAACTTGTTAATTGCCTATGGCGTTGATGATGTCACATCCATTCGCACAAGTAAGAGTCTAACATAGGTCGGAGTGTCCCATTGTGTCTCTTGTTGCGTTTTTTCACTGATTTCCAAGATCTTTCAATGGATTGACTGTGTGCGCCTGTTATTGGGTTAACGGAATTGATGGAATACCACCATAAACCCCAGAGATCTGTCATAACGGTAGTGGGATCTGAGAGGAGTAGGACTTGAAAAAATTCAATCACCATTATGGGTAAAATGACAATTCAGTCAAATTTTATCTTTAATTTGAAGAAGAAAACTTCACAGCCAAAATCCCCATTAAATTTACCATAAAACATAAAATAATTGTTGATTTCTTCATTTTTTTACCATTTTAATTGTAGGACCGTCTTAAATTGGTTTATTATTATTAACCTTTAGGTTTACAATGAAATGTATAGGAATATTTTGCCTGTCAGTCAACCTATGCTATAAATACATAAATTCATTTAAAGCGAATTGCAGAAGAAAAGAACTAGTCTGCTGAAAAACGTTGAATTTAAACTTTTAATACCAGAATAAAGGATATTTGCGTCATTTTCAGGGGTGGCGCCAGTGGGGGGCTAGGGGCTACAGCCCCCCCCCCCTTCGTCGGAAGTAAAGCAATATTAACAAAATACTGACATTTTTTAATGTTTAATTTTTTAACGTTAGGTCTTTTTTGTGATTAATACAATTATCATGATATCAAGTTTCATGGCAGGTTATGTTTAAATTTAGAGGTGCCAAATCTGTAATAGATTTGATCATTAATGAGTTTTGTGTTAAACTTAGAGTCAAGCAATTAACTAATTAGCTTCTTTCATTTCTTTTTTTGAAGCATTGTTTTATAAATTTTACCTTACAAAGAAGAACCTACAAGAAATGTTTCACTTATGACAGCTTCATTGGCCCATGAAAGCACTTTCACATATCGAAAGTCCATAATTTTATTCATGTTTATGGCAATCAACAAAATCGATCGCGAATGCTTTTTTAAGCTGTTGGATCTGACGCTAATAACTGACTTTGACGAGCGATTGAGAATTCGGTTGACAATTTTACATCTCCATGAAAAACGGTATTTCCGCTTACTTTAGGTGTAGAAACTTTCGCGGATGGACCCAATATGAATATCTCGCGCGGATGGACCAAACTGGAAAATTTCGCGTTGCTTTTAATTTGGATTTTTAAGGATTTTTATACGATTGAAAAAAGGTCCTATATTTAACCACTTTACCTGGCGTTTAGATGAGAGGTTGATTTCCATGCTAGATTCAAATAGCTAGGATACCTGCTCTGACTCGCCGGGCTTTCCAACGAGGGCTACACTGTTTTCCGAGTAAGAATATATCAAGAGAAAGACTTCGTTGAAGTTGGGGTTTATATTCGAAGTAAATTAAAAGTTGAGGTTTAAATTCGAAGTAAATTAAAAGTTAAATACACGAGAGGATTAACTTTCGCGGATCACGAAATTGAAATCAAATACGCGAAAGTTTCTACAAGTAAAGTACATGTCCACGTACTGTAGGAAATGAAATGTGGAACAGCTCTAATATACACATTTGCATAATAATTCATTTCCATAATATAAATCAAACCGTTGATACAAATGAAAACGTTTCACCAGTTATACCTTCGCCGACACACCAGTCGGTTGCTGGGGGACGGTGTTTACAACAGGGTTCTTTGCATATAGAATCGTAGCTATGGAGACTATCGCAATGGCAACCACTGTTGTCAAGCTTATGGGCAAACCGAATATTATCCAACTGAGAACGGCCGTAAACATTAATTCCAACGCGCTAGCGAATGTTTTCAAAATTGAGTTAAGCGACTTCAAGAACATCGCCGTCACAATGCCAATAGCGGCGTTATTAATGATGATAGCAACAGCCTTCGGCTCTAAAACCGCATGGACGTTTTGCGCTTGTAGAACGTTACCGATGTCGCCATTATAGGTGAGGAGGGCGATGTTACACGCTATCGAGTTGACGTACATGAAGATGTTTTGCAGCATGAACGGCACCGCATCTCCCTTCCCTTTCAACAAATACTCGTTATAAACACCAGCGAAACAAGAGCAGAAGACCTGGAGCAGGATCAGGAGAAGAGAGAGGTTGAATGAGATGGTGATGCTGTTGCTGACATTTAGCTGCTTTACGATGCATCCCAGAGTGAGAAGAAGCAACGAAAACCACTGGGTGACGCTTAACTTCTTGCTGAATAAAACCTACGTGGAATAGACCACAGTCATTTACGCGAACTGCATGCTAATAAGAAATTTATAAACAAAGAGAGGAATAGGGTTCGATTATGTAGTCGTTTTTTTTGCTTTGCTTACTTGACGACCACCTTGTGATCAAGCATAATCATTGGGAACATCCCTCCCTCCTATACAATTTTCATCATTGGGCTCAAATATTGATATTGGAGTTTACAACAGTAAGATTCAACTTCATTCTGTCTTATATATACTATATTACTGCAACATGTGCTTTACATCTTCAAGTTACAAAAGAAAAATTTTACTACATTTTTAAATTAGAAAGTTGGTTTTTCATTTGCTTATGTCATCATGCTCCCTCTACATAATCAAGCGTAAGCATTTTTATAAAGGCCTCCCCCTTCATTACAACATATGTGAACAATCCCTTTTGGACAAGAATTTGCATTTCAAAGTGATTCTGCTGTCATATCTTTATTAACGATTTTAACTTATTTAGGATATCATTATAACATTAACTTGAAGTATCAAATAATAGAAATGCGATTAAAAATAAAACCAGGTAATAACATATAGAATATAACATTTTAAATTGAAACATAGGGAATGGGTCATCTCCACGGATTGCGCTTAATTGACAGCTGTTACCTGGAAGATGATGCCAGTCAACACAACGCGAAACTGCAGCAAAAGGAAATAAGTAGTGGGGTCATAAGAACGAAGATTAACGAAGGCAAGGTTGTTGTAAAGGCAATACAAGAAAGCTGGGATGAGGTACAGGAAGAAAACTGAAACGGAAAATAAAAATATTTTGATGATTGTTACAGAAAATGTTTCACACAAAAATTTTTGGCGTACCGTTCACATTATTAAGGAAATCGTTCATACATGACTTTACGCCAACACTTGAAAAATAAAAAAACAATTATCAATAGACACTCAAATAATAAAGAATAATAACGTTATGAAGGAAAAACATAAACCATAATCTCCACCAAGTTAATCTTCACCACCCCCCCCCCCCCCCCCCTCCAACATTGACAAGGATCAACTTACTCCTTGATATGAAAGCCACTGGCTGCAACGAATTTAAGGAACTCAGAAAACAGCACAAGTGTGGTTGGATTGTATGGATAGTTGTTATCACGACCTTTCGTTGCAGTGACTAGTAAACCTGTAAATAAATAAATCCACCATAATAATGTCAACACTTGGCACATTGCTTCCACATTAGTTGATAGAAATACTTTGACCAACAGTACCGCAAAACAACACAAACTTAAAACCAATTTTTTAAAAATGGATATTTCATCTATACTAACAGACTTCACGACAAAATACGACTTGATATATATACAGTAGATATACGCAAATCAAAGGTTCCTGTAATACAAAAATGTGGTTAAATACACAAAGTTTTATATATATATAAATGTTCATAACGTTTCAGACACAAGTATAAAGTGGTAAGTGTTTTTGTCTCGTTAACTGTTTGACTTGGACGATGTTTTCTCTTCATTCACATTTTTAATGGTACCATTAACGATATTGATCATCTTCGGATATTTGATATTTTTCAAGTCCAATTGATGCTGGCTCCATAACAACAGTTTAAGCAAACCGTCGATTTTTGAGTGCGTTTCCTGGTGGTTCGCTTCCAATATGGCAGCATTCAACTCGCTTGCAACTTTACACCGCTGGGTTATGTCAAGTGGTTCACTAAACGGTGATTGGTTTGGATCTTCGTACGCTAAAAGCGTCATTATTTTCTCCAAACCGTCCAAGAAGTTTTCGTTCTCTGTGCCCAACTCGGCAAGGACAGTTTGCGAAAACTCCAATGCGCCATCAATGTTTTTGGCGCGAATCAATTCCACCAGCTTTTGTTGCTGCAAATGAAAGAACAACTCAGGTTGTGTGTCTAAAATTTCCGGATTGATATCGTTCACAATCTCAATAGCCTTATCGATGCACCCGTTTTGAAGCTCCTCTCGCACTTGGATCCGTTCTTCCTGGACCTCCATTGTCTGCTGAGTTTCAACACCAGACTCTAATCGAAACTTCTCTGCAGCTTCCTTAAAACCTTCCGTCACCAAGTAATTCATCACAATTTTGTTCATTTCGTTACGACTTATTTCAGTGCCAAATACATCTTTCATCCAGGCGCTCTTAGAACTACTAGAAGAGCTGTTTTCACTGTCGACGTTAATGCGGTGTAAAAAAGGGTACATGTTTTTTGTTAGGAAAATTATATTTATTTCTGAAAAGCATTTTAACATTTTAACTTTTTGAACAATTAAAAAAAAGAATGGAAGAAGAACCATTAACAAAACATTCATCAAATGGGGCAAATAAGAATATAATATATTTATAATATATTATAAAGTATGTTTAAACATCACAAACATAGAAAAACGGCAAAGTCATTTATTATTTATTATTCATATATATACAGTAAACAAAAAATTGAAAGAAACCTTGAAGATACGTATTTATTTAAAAAGTCAACAAATCAATCATGCTAGTAAAACTTTTTGCGTTTGAATTGTCAGTGCGTGAATTCATACCTTGGTTTATAAATAAGCCCATGTAGCCAACAAAAATGACTGCGTGGAGTTTTGTGGGGAACAAATTCTTCAATTCAAACAACGAAAACATATTTTTGTTAGTTGGAAAACTAAAACGTATAGAATTCAATTTCCTATTTGACAAAAACTAAAATATATAAAAGCAAATGTATATAAATAATAAATGTAATTAATAATACGTACATACTTAAATACCCTATGCATACATACCCTACCCTCTAAATTTCAACTTAACATATTAGAAAAATCCCGGAATAAAATAACAACTATCAACAGAAATACCCAGTACAATCTTAGCCATATATTCACTATCCACAAGAACACAAACCTGCCTAAAACAATCAATTCCTAGACCTTATAGAAGACCTATTATGTTTAATTTTCATTAAGGAGTGTTTCGTTTAAAGTAATCTACATTTGATGGTGATCAGAAGACAAATGTGCATAGCAAAAGAGACATTTACGATACTTGGAAAAAAGTATACAAGAAGAAGGTGCTAAATTGTTATGTTTAGCCAGTTTTAAAAGCAGTGAATGCTGGACAATTTCAGAGATGGATGGAGAACAACTTACAAGAATGTGGTTTAACAAAAGTTGTCTTGAACAGTTTATATAACCAACAAGGATGTCTTACAAAGAATTGGAACAGAGCAGAAAATTATGATGATGAAATGATGTACATGATAGAAGCGTTAGTTAGTTAGTTAGTCAGTTAGTTGACTGATTGACATTACAATAAAAAAATGTCACACACGGAAATCATCCATAACCGTCACGGAAGGAAAAACTTTGGCACTAAATTTCTGCTTTACCTTTACTTACAAACCTGAAATTAATTTTTATGGTCTACCACCAACTAACTGAGATAGTTCATAAAGTTTGAGGTTTTATGAAGTTCCTTGGTGGTGTAGGGGAAACTTTTCTCTTCAAAAATGTCACGGACCGAAATGTGATTTAGAAAAAAATCAAATTCAATTATTTCTGTAGGTAGTACTGGTAGCTTCTTTATTCTTTGCACAAAGAAAGAAAATATTCTAGTACCCCCAGTTTTTGGGAGTACAATTAATTGGAAAGTAGTTATAACTGCTGTTCAATTCAGGTCCATTGAAATCTGAAATTCCTTCCGTGACAAACCTGAAAAATTATCACATGTGTTTGAAGACCAAATATAATTGAAAAAAACAATATGTAAGGTTGAAAGCATCAGAATATCAAAATGTCTCAAGTATCAAAACAGGTAAAAATTATGATCAATCAAATGAATATTTTGAAGTTTTCAGCCTCATGCAACACCCTTTTCAATTTTCACCATATATATATTCCAACAAATTATTTATGTATATTCTTTAGTTTTCATATTTAAAACTTCTTTGTACCTAGAAAAAAACGTTAAAACATTAGAGAAACCACTTTGCGCTCATTCAAGGCCATTTGTAGCCCAACAAAATCACCAAAGATGGTAGCCACAGTGGTTCAAGAGTAAAGCAAACATATGTTGAAATCGTCCCGTTTATACCCCAGTTGCTGTACCTTAAAAGTCCCATCTGCGTACCAGTGTTGTGAGTTTGATAAGAGCTGCAAACCTTGTGGCGACCAAAAATAAAGATTCTATTTAAATCCCCTATAGACCAGTCAAAAATGGGGTAAAGTGACAACATCGACTTTAGTCCACCAATGTTTTTGGGACCCAAAACATCTAGAGAACCAATTTCAAGATGGTTTACGGGTTATTTAGGTGGCAATAATTTATAATGCAAGGGGTAGTAGAAAATCTTTCGTTCAAAATTGTAAGTGGGGTGGGTCAACTAAAATTGTGATATTTCACCAAATATTTTAATTAGAGATTAGAAATTGCACAGACACTGACTCTCAAAACTAATACACTTTTTTTTATAAAAACAATTTTATAAGAACACTAAAGCTTAAATTGGTCAAAAATTAAGAACAAACTAAGAACAAGGCTAAGGCTTAAAATTAATAATTAGATTGCATTTGCAACTGTAAGACCCCATTACGGAAGAATATTCAAAGATATAGGAAGAATAACAGGTGCGACCTAAATTTAGTATTATTCTTCATGAATATTCTTCAGTGTAATTGGGCCTGTACATGTTTGTTTTTTTCTTTTCTTTGTATAGATGTATTATGTAACTTATATACAGACTGGGAAATTTAGCTCTATAGTAAACTGCTATAAAGGTAAAGGTGATGCCCTGGAGAGAAGTAATTATAGAGGGCTGAAAATGTTAGACCAAGTTATGAAAGTATTAGAAAGGATATTGACAAGATTTATTAGAGATATGCAGTTTGGATTTATGCCTGAACTATTGATGCAATTTTTATAGTCAGGCAGTTGCAGGAGAAATATCTGCAAAAGAATAAGAGGTTATATTTTGCATTTGTTGATTTAGAGAAAGCCTTTGACAGAGTACCACGTGAAGTAATCTGGTGGGCGATGCAAAGGTTAAGAGTCGATGAATGGATAGTGTCAGTTGTTATGTCTATGTATGAAAATGCCAGAAGTCATGTCAGAGTGAATGGATCATATATATAGCAAGGAATTTGGAGTTAAGGTTGGTGTTCATCAGGGATCTGTTCTTAGTCCGTTACTCTTTATCATGGTTTTGGAGGCTTTATCTCAGGAGTTTAGAGTAGGGTGTCCATGGGAATTATTGTATGCCAATGATCTTGTGCTTATTTCAGATAGTCTAGAAGAGTTAACTGCGAAATTTGCTACTTGGAAGAAAGGTATAGAGTCAAAAGGGCTTAGAGTTAACATGGGTAAGACAAAAGTTATGGACAGTGGAGTTGGCATTTCAGCACCTATTGCTTCTTCAGGTAGATGGCCATGCTCTGTATGTAGTAAGGGTGTTGGTAATAACTCAATATATTGAAAATATTGTGATCATTGGGTTCATAAGAAGTGTAGTGGTACAAAGGGTCGACTTACCTCAGTGGTGGGCTATGTGTGTAGGGTGTGTACTGGTGATATTACCTTAGCAACTGGACAAAGAGAGAGAGGGAGGAAGGGAGGAAGGGAGGGAGGGAGGAAGGGAGGGAGGGAGGGAGAGTTTCAATTCTTTGTTTGTTTGGTCGAGTTTCCGTTGCAGATCTTTCGTATAGTTAAAGCAAAAGTTTTAAAGGTTAGCTACTTTCAACTACCGTTTGGTAAAGAGTAAAAACACATCTACCGGAAAAGAAACGAAGTAGTTAAATATGCCTTCAAAATAAGCTTTCATAAACAATATCTAGCAATACTTATTTTTAAAACAATTGTTATAAACTTAGAGACGATTTGCAGTTTTTACATTTTTTCCATAAAGGTTACGCATGCACAGGACGTGGCAGACCATCGCATATTACCTTAAGTGGATTAATTTTCGCGATTTTAAGTTTTTAAATTTAATTTTAAACTTTAACTTAAATTTTAAGTTTTTAAAGTTTTACAGTTTTTAAATTAAGTCCTCGCGAAAATTTTGAAGACAGCTGATTCGCGAAAATTAGTCCTCGCGAAATATTTGAAAAAAACCGATTCGCGAAAAGTAGTCCTCGCGAAATTTATCCAAAAATGCAAAATTAGCTTTCGCGAAAATAAAACAAAATTTCAATTTTGCAAACCTTTTTTCTACAAATAATAAAAATATTATTAGTATCTGTTATTATTATTGTTGTTGTTCTTCTGACGTCCAAAAAAATAATGTCTTTGCACTCTTTTGGCTTCTTTGGAGCATCTGCCTTTTTCTTCTTTGATTTGGGTGGCTCGTTCCGTTCGTCATTTCTTTCAACAAAACACCCCATTATGACTTCTTTGGGTTGGCAATATAATGGGTCCACCATTTGTTCGTATCTTTGAAGAAGAAGGTGGCCTTAATGCTCCCCGGTACCTTTGCATGCGAAATGGATCATTGAAATGTTTAATGAGATGACGTCAACTGAGGAGAGAAAGATATGCCTGAAAGGATGGCAAGTAGCAGGGATCAAGGACGCGGTGGAAAAAAGTTTATCTAAATTACCCTGCCTTGACCCATTTGAATACATTGATCCTATGTTAGGAGAACATGCATCTCGTGAGATGATTGTTACGCACGAAGAAGGATCTAAGTACGTAGATGAAAATGGAAATGAAAGCGAAAGCGATGAGTGGGTTGAGGAAAATGAAGAGTACAACAGAATCATATTTGAAACTTTTGATGACAAAGAAAACCTTTAATTTGTAAACTAGGTATAAAAATATGGTATATGACAAGAAAAACTTTTATAAGCATAAAAAATGCCCTACTTTTAAAGTTTTTTTAATGTTTATTTCCCTTAGTATGATAGGCCTCTGAGTTTACAAAATCTTTCATTTTTTCCGATTCGCGAAAATAAATCCTCGCGAAAAATTTGAAAACCTCGGATTCGCAAAATTAAGTCCTCGCGAAAATTTTGAAAACCTCTGATTCGCGAAAATAAGTCCTCGTGAAATACGATTTTTTTCGACTCGCGAAAATAAGTCCTCGCGAAAATTAATCCACTTAAGGTATATTATGTAAACAAACACTTGGCGGCGCTGCTGAAGTAAATAGGGCGAGAGATAAATCTTTATTCATTGTATTTGTAAATGCCCAAATTTTTACCAATGATAGATACGATAGCCGATCGTAAACACTGTCAGTTAGAATGGTTTCACTACAGTGTTGTAAACAACAAAAAAAGATTTAGATTAACATGGAGATGCGACAACTGCAAATTATTCTGATGATTTAAAAAGTGAAAAACATGTAAATAATATTGTTGAACAATTGAGGTTTTGTAGAATGCTTTTTTTGGTCTACTCACAAGAAAAGTTGAATTTGTATTTATTTAAAAAATAAAGTTGTATTATATGGCACTTAGGCTCGTTAAGATTTAAGGAACAATTATCTATATACAGTAAGATGTATATATAAATTAAAACTGTCATCAAAATTAATCTGTTGCACTTGCATTTATATATATATTTACCAAAGCTGATATTATTACCGTTACATCATCTAGCATTTGAACTTGAGTTATTGGAATTGTGGACTGTAACATTCAAAATTTTTGTAATTGTACAATGACCTTTTCAACATGAGAATGCAATCATTTTTACAATCTATGATGGCAACACAATCTTTAAAATTTAAAAAACGTTTTTATACAACGCTTCTCGTTCTGGCCAAATATATATATATATGCAAAAATAACATAGCACCCGAAAGTAATGTAACCCAACTTTTGTATTATACGACTAACATTGCAAAGCAATCAGTTGTTGAAGCGCTAATTGAAATCAACATCATCATAATAGTTGTCAAGAAAATTGAAGTCATGTTCATTATGACCATCCATCGGTTGGGTGGCATTATCATTCATTTCACATTGAGTTTCCATAAGTGTACTTGATTTTTGTTATAGAAGACAATCATATCTTCAGTTAACTCTAACTGTTAAATTGTTTTTGCTTTTGAAAAAGAACAAAATCAGGAAAGTCTGCATCAAGAGAACGTTTTGCTAAAAAGAAAAGAGAGATAATTGTTGTTATAAGGTTTGCATTGCATTGTAAATAGGCATAAAATTGCCAATAAACCTATACTTATACCATACGCTCTGTTTGCTCAGTTTGTTTACATATGTGATGGTTTGCCACACAAACGCACACATATATATGTGGTGCGATTTTTTTATGGGGGAAATGTGAACACTACAAATCATCTATAACCTAATCCTATCCTAAACCTAACCTTAACAGGGATCACATGCAGCAAAAACAAATTAGTTGTTGATGTTACTTTAATATTCCATTTTATAATATCAACATGGTTCACTCTGTCTACCCCAGCTGCTGGGACACAGACAGCAGGATAATCTAAGTTCCTAAATTGGGGTTAAAAATGGTCTGCCAACTATGTAATGGCTTGTCATTGAATTAATATATATTAAGATCACACTTCCAGACCTTCCACCCTTTTCACTACCCAAACCTGGAGATCTCTGAAAAAATTCTAAAAAAACCTTGGACATTTGCCTAAAAACCTGGAAAAATCTCTTTATGTAAATATTAGGTTAAAATAACGTATATATAGTTTTGTTTCACAAAACGCCTAAGCAGTCTGTTTGGTAACCAGCAAAAAAAAAAAAACAAAGAAGTGAAAACAACCTAAATAAAGTGAAATATATTGCATAGGTGCCTAAAAATCTCAATATAATCTAAAACCATAAAACTTCAATCTTGGCAGTTCATATACGTTAGCTTCAGTTCTTATATTGAATCGCTCAATAACGGTCCGCAATAAAAACACTGTTGGAGAAGCACTGCAATTAGCTGCAAAGCGAGCACGTGTCGCAGGACTGTCATTTTCAATGATGTGCTGTGAGAAGTTTTGAAGAAAATTGGTGGACAGTGAAATTTGTGTTTACCGTGAGATATTTTTGTTTAACCGTGAGACCGTGAGATTAAGGAGCAAACCGTGAGTCTCACGGCAAAACCGTGAGCAGTGGAAGGTCTGCACTTCATTCATGTTGGCAATTATGAAAATAAAGAAACACTAGAAATTATGTATTCTATATAAACCAAGAGAATTTTCTTTATCTTTAATTATGAAGAGGTGATTATTGGTATTGATATGCTACAATTATCATGCTATTATTATTGACTCTTCCATCGATTTCAATGTATGAGGAGGTTATGACAACCTGTTTTCCCATTTCTATATGTAAATGTGTTTTGCTAGTGTCGGTGAAATCAGAGCCTACTGCATTCTTCATGTGATATATATATATATATATAATTTACAGCAACATTTACATAATGGTCACTGAAAATAAAGCAGAGATTGAAAGAACGGTTGATATCATTTTTCCTGCCAGTTTCAAAATTCAAAACCGAGGATGCACGGAGCTTGTATTTCAAAGAGTTCACTCGAGGGTTTATGATGAAGTTAAAACGATGTTTGAGCAAGGTAATGACAGAATAAACATCATATTTTTGGAAAAACAAAGAATACAGGCAATATTTCACAGCGAGAAACTGTCAGTAGAGCAAGAAATGTTGTTGACACCCAAGGTATGTTTTAGATTAATATCTTATGTTTTTGCTTGCTTTCCGATGTCTTTGAGACAATTCAATATTAACCAGCAACAATGAGCTTTGTGCTGGATGTGATATACTCAGGATGATAATGTTAACGAGATAAATGGTAATGAAAATTATAATGATAGTATTCACTTTATAGTGGGTAAACAACCAATGTTCCAATGTTACGTGTAAACAACTAAACTTCTTCCATGCTCCATGTAATATGTTACTCTGATCAACTCTCCAATATCAAGTAGTTTAAGTGCATTTGGAATACAATCACTAAATTTTACTGATCTAAGATTATTCTTTCTCTCTATGTCAATGAATATTTCAAATACATTTTTTTCTGTCAATTGCATCAATTATCTACTGTAAACTGAAAAATCAAACTGATATATAAAGGAAATAAAATAGTATATAATGATGAAATGAATGCAATGAATTCTAAATTAATGAATTATTAAATAGTAAATACAACACATAATTATTCACTGACAAAAAAAAATAAAACTTAAAATTAAAGTAATTAATTTACTACTTTGAACATTTTATGTTCTGTTTTTTCAATTATGAAAAATTGCGCTATATATAGCTTTTAATCCACTTTAATTTATCACACTTAACTTTTTAAAACATGTATATAAAATATGAGTGATTTCATTGTTAATTATGCTGATTGGAAATAAATAAATAAATAATAGGATGAAAAACTCCACTGTATTGTTACAGACACTCATATTTTCTTCAAAGTATATATCTTTGGAAATTAGCTTTCGAAAATTCTTATATTTTCATGATAACATATAGACTATGTGATATGTACAATATAAGTTTTTTATTTGATGTTAAATATGTTTTGCAATCAAATTAAAAAAAGAAAAGATGTGCAAAAATAATATGTCCACTTTTTTACATAATCCAATTTTTAATAAATTTTTTTTTTAATATCATCTAGAAAATCTTGTTTAATGGTAAATATCTTCTAAAGTGCTAATTTGTCTCTAATGAATCTCTCTATTGAGTCTATTTCTATGTAGATGCCCTTTAAAAGCTTTCCAAAAAATATATATTCGAAAATAGCCTCAATTTTATTTTTCAACCCTGTGATTTATTAAATTCCAATCTTTGAGGATCCGTAACTTTTTTTTGAAAGCAGATATCAAGCTAATTTTTTTAACTATTTTATATACAGTATGGAAATAATTCATTTCTGGAAACTTCATCTTTCACCGATGTCCACCTTTTGGCCCACTGTGTGAATATTGGTGCTGTCTTATTAGGATAATCAGGAATTTGAATTGTATGAGAATTTCTCTGATTTAGTATTATGATCTTTTAGTAAGTTTAATTTTCTAATTTTGACTCGATAAGAGCAATTTTTACTTGAGTTCATTCGATCAATATTGTGATGCTTTGTATTCTGTATAGTTTGTTACTAAACCACGTAAAACTACAGTAAGTGGCAAGCAAAGTACGTTTGGAGACCGACACAACAACGACTATTTCAAACATCTTGCAGAATATAAAAAAGAGTGAGTACTGTTATTTTTAACTGTTGAAAAAATGTTAAACAAATAAATAAATTTTATTGTATATAAATATTGGTAGTTAATAATATAATCTAAATAATAATAATATAAATTTAACTTTTCTAATAACAATAAACAGAATGTCCATTTTAATAAAAAAATTGTTGTACTTTTTGATAACTAAGCGTCTCCTTTTCTCATAGTAAAGATATATACAGTCGCGTTCAAGGATTAGAAATGAGGGGCAAGAAGTATCGTGTCTCTTCAACTGGATCTTGTCCTAAATGTTCTTCTGTAAACAACGTGTTTGTTGTTTTAGACTTGTAAGTACTACGTTTACTTCTATTACTGTATTGTGATATTATTAAGTTGTTTTTGTTCATCCATTTGTCATTTAAAACTTTTTCCAATTGTCTGTCATCATTGTTCTGTTTCAGCTGTCTTCCCCAAAAAATGATGATCTGATAATATACTAAATTATATAAATAGAATATACATAAAAATTATAATTGTTATTCATTGTGTTTCTTTACAGATAGATGTTTTTACGTCTATACAATACAATTTTTCTTTTAAAATAAAATCTTCACAATGAAAATTGTGTGTTTTTTTCTGTGTCATAAACCACACTCATGTTGTGTTGTGTGGGGCTCTTAATAAACTGTTTCACTTCAATCTGTCGCTGTTCATTGGATTTTTAAACACTAGACATTAGAATCTGATTTCGTACTTCGTGAGAGACCCAGGGAAGATCTCTCAATTTTATCTGTAAAAAATTTTATAGTGGAAAGGAAAGGTGAGAAGGTTTCTTTTACAAATTCAACTGTTTTTTAATTGCATTATCTGTTTTGCGTATCCATTATTACTCTTTGTTGAGATGATTTTCTTTCCTTGTAGTTTGTTTCTATCCGGTGATATGCCAGAGTTGTTGGAGTACTTACTCAAAAAAGGAAAGGCCATGTTGTGGTCCGATAAAGGAAACATGAACTGCAAGGTGACCTGAAACGCTCGTTCTTTTGATGGCAGATACTTCGATTGGATTGGAAATAAACTTATGTTTGTTCTCAGCATTTTTCTACTCTAAATACTCTCCACTTCACTGATTGTAAAAATTTACTGCTGCTAGTAATATTGTATAGATCTTGGTACATTCTAATTGGCTTGTATCAAGGTTGTCGTTTCGTAACTTTTTATTTAAAAAAAATATGGTAAAAAACCATAATTGACTGACAATGAAGACAGGTATTTCGCTATTTTGTTATATATATTTCACTATTTTATATATATTTTAGTGTAATTCTCTTTGTTTGTGATATAATGCAGTCATTCGTCAAATGGTAATATTTCTAAATGTATTGTTATAGGATCCACCAACGTTTCTTTGTAAAGGCAAGTGTCCCAACGATGTTTCCAAGAGCGGGTTCAATATAGACTGGTCAAAAACTGACCTGGAAAAAATTTATCTTTTCCCGAAAGAAAATTTCAAGGAAAAAGACAGATATAAAGCAGATATAAACATTTTGAAAAGTACTCCAATCGTAAGTGCGATTATTGTTTCATTGACGGATATTGTTTTGTGTTCTTTTTCATTAACAAGCAAATTTTAACCATTTATCGTTTTTAGGTGAACAAGGTTGAAACAAAGAAAAAATCCAAGCCTGGTTTGTAACACATTGTGCAATTTAATATAAGAGAGCGCCTTTAATTTATCATATGGTTTCAAGAATAGTTTTATTATAATATCCGGCGATAGCGCAATGGTATGGCGTTCAGCTCTTAACCGAAAGGTTTAGGGTTTGAGACCATGCTATCACAAAGTTGCTTAGTGAGCGGTTATTAATAAAAAATGTTGTATTTCATCAAAAATAACCGTAACTCTGGGTCGAGGTCTTGATAATGCTTAGTTAATGAGCGTTCTGGAAGCCTCGTTAAAAAAATAAAAGTAATAATAAATTATCAAAAGTGAGATCATTTTGTGGAAGGTTTACATTTTTAAATGTTGATCTAATTTACATCTTCAAAAGTTTGTTACACGGATTCTTCTTTTGTTTTGCAGACTTGTATCTTGATGATTCGGAGTTCTTGGGTTTGTTACCAGAAGATCCTGGTCAGGAATACTCTGATGACGAATATGATGAGGGGCACGTGGATATTGATTATTATCGCAACAAAGTCACATGGGTTGTGCTGGATGAGTTAGTAGAAGACGCTCAACAGATGGCTGGTAGAAACACTTTCAATCTACATTGCACAGTTTATGAAAAACAAAATAGTTTCAACATTTCTTTAACCCAACCCGGTGTGGTTTGCATAATGGGTTGTTCGCGAAATAATTGTCCCAATATGAGGGAAATGAAGCTTGTTTTATTATTTACGTGCTTTGGTTTACTCTTTCAGATGATGAAGAGGTGATGATACGCACAATGATGGCATTAGAGGAAGCACGTACTGACTACATTTACGGCGAGATGAAAGTGAAAGTGCATCATGAATCATACGTGGAAGAGTACCTGCAGAAGAAAGAAGCAGAACAACCTGTCGTACAGATTGCTGAGGTTGTCAAACCAAATATGAATGACATTTTTAACAAGTGCATTCCTGCTAGATTAGCAAGTGCTAGCTCGGTGGCCAAGGATATTTTGTGTCGAGACAACAAGGTAGTCCTCCCAGTCACCCAAGCTACACCCACTCACATATTTAAAGGTGCTACCCTCTACGGAAAGGAGCAAGCAAAAGAGAAACCGGTCTTCACTGCTGCAGATTTCCCGGTGTCTAACGATGGAAAATGTCCGTACTGCAGATCCACGGATGTTGTTTACATTATTCTTCAAGAAGGAGATAATTCCGACATGCCACCTCTTTTCGTCAGACTTTTAAAAGAGTCACATGCCAAAATAATGAAGAAAGGTTTGGAAGTATTTCTGTAAAACTTCATTTGATTTATACACTTGTATATTCTTTATGGGCTGACTCTGATGTCTTCTTTCTGTTATAGTTTTGATTTGGTTCAAAAGGCTGGGGTTGGTTTTCAAAGCTGCTGCTGTAAAAAAAATTAATTCTAAGACAAAATGGGATATTTATATTGGATAAATCATTAACCCTGAATTAAATTTTTTTATCGGAAATCAACTATTTTGATGTTTTGGTCATTTCATTTCTGTAAGTTTATACATTCGACATGAATATATAAGTGGGTTGGTTGTCAAACATAAAAACTTGTTGATTATTTTCTAATGGATCTATTCATCAGAGTTATTTTCATAAACTATTCTTGTTTCGTTTTCATCAGGAAAATTTGATCTTCCCTCATTTCAATGTAAAAGCTGCACGTACGGTTTCAATTTGAATTGGATGACCACAAACTTGGAGAAGATCTTCATTGAAAGTAGAACTACAGATACTCAGCCTGTTGCACCTCTCTACTACTATCAAAACTATCCAAACTTTGCTGCAAACCCCTGGATGGGTTACCCTATCCAACCTGTAGTCATTCAGCCGACATGCAATCCTTTCGTCACCCAACAACCGTTCTTTGGATGGAACCAATCAAATCATGTGAGTGCTCCAATTAAGATTTTACAGGAATAAATTTAAAACTGAACAGAACATCTTGTTTATAATCCATCATTGTTGAAATAAACTGATTGATTCTATTATTGGTTCTTTTAGCCACCACCTCCTCCGCCGATGTTGAATAATCCCATTGATCAAAACTACAGGAACCCGGCAAACTTTTCCCATGTTATTTACCCTGTGAATAATCAACATGTTGTTGCGTATGAAAACATATCGTTGATCGTCTTTCAAGTAATGCAAGATATCGTGAATTCAGTGTGCACAGATCTGGAGAAGACTGAACATTTCGAGCGGAGGAATGAAAATTCTACAATCCTTGATGGTTGTTTGAGTGAAGCATCAAATGATAGTTGTGTGATGGAGGATGTTTATCCAATCGAAGATAACATTTCCGATCGCAATGATGAGATTTGGGAGAAACCAATGAAACAAAAATCTTGTGTTCAAGATCAGAGTCCTCCAAATAAGTTCATGAAAGACGAATTTCTTACGGATTTGAACTCACTGTTGTCAGACGATCCTGAGACTCTAAACCTGTCCACGAAAGAGCCGTTAGACATTGTCATCACGCCATTGTTAGAAAATTCCCTCGACGCCAAAGACCTTCAGCAGGCAGCGTGCAATTCTCCTTTTACCGATTCGCTAGCAAATATACTCACCACGGAAACAGTGAGTGATGAAATCCACAATTGAACACATAATGTCTGGAAAAAGGAAAACAAACTTAATGCGATGGGAGATACAGTGTGTTCAATTGCTAAAAAGGACTCAAAGCGGCATAAATGTTTTCGTAGAAAGCGAAACACACACATGGAGACCTGAAGGGAAAATTACTTCTTTTTAATTTACAATCACTAAGCTCTGTTTTAGATTAACATTGTGACATTTTAGGTTTTATGAAGTATATCCGTTGTTTCAGTTTACGTTTTTTTTGTAAGAATGGTATTCAGTTTTCAGTTTTATTACGGCAGATTTTTTTGCGTAGTCTTGTGTACAACATTTTTTGTGTTACCTTCAAAGAGAAAATAACTTTGTTAATCACTTTATTTTTGTGTATTCATCCTCGGCTCTTAATTGGTAATATTTCATAAAAGTGTTTGTAAGATTTATTGGAAGCTATGGTTATTAGTACGTGGTTTACTTCACAATAGACATAAATGAAACAATCAACAATTTTTATCAACACAAAAGTCAGATGTGTTCTACCAAATACTGAAATTGATTTTTTAAAATTTTTTAAACTAATATTAATATGTACGGGAGAAGATCCTTTCTATAATTTCAAAATTCCTTCAATTGATTTTGCTGAGATGTTTTGCGCTTCTGTCTCATTTATACAGTTATCTCTTGTTTTAATTCATACTCACATCCATTATTAATCAAGCAAGCAGAACTTGTTTCCAAGAGCTATTCGTAAATACAGTTTGAAGAGCTATTTTGTAGGAGGATTTTTTTTGCGGCCAGCAACATGTCATCTATGCGTACGAAGCATGCCCCTATGGCCCCTAGCAGTTTATTGCTGGACAAGAGATGGAAAGAGCATGATTACTTGCTCCATCAGTATAGAGTATGTATATTGGATGTTTACTTTTGATACTTAATAATAAATCTGACTTAAAAGTGAAGGTGAAGTGAAGTGGAGATGAAGCTTTGAGAGGAATTCATGAATAAAATTTTAAAATTCATCAAATGGTCTCGATGCCAGCGTAAATTTCTTACGATTTTTAAAATGAATTCGCTTTCCTTTAATTAATTTTTAAAGCTAATTTTTGCATCTTCTAACAGATTCTTTTGTGTTTAGCTACGAGCTTTGCGTGGAAATCCAGGCCCATACGTTGCAATGAATGAGTATGGCCATATATATTCAGCTATCTTCTTCCTTTTGTCATAAAGTAAAGCGTAAAAATATGCGAAATATTCTTCATGTCTTGCTTGTTTCCTCAGTAATGGATGTTTCATTGATTGAACTTCAATGTTGTGTTTTTAAGGCTTTACGGAGGCGACTATTCTAATCCTACCTCACAACAAAAACGTGGAGTGGCGTCAGCGAAACCCGGGTTGTCTGCTCAGAATGTTTACTTGCCAAGAGCCAGCGCTGCTGGTCAACGCCCAAACACATCCCGACCTGACAATTTTGATGGGGGACCACCATTGGCTCCACGCAGACAACAGGTTTTTTGGTGGTTTTAAAATTTTGTATTTTGTTGGTTAGCTACTACTCATTGTTTAATTCGCTGATTGGCTATTCATTTTTTAATTCACTGATTGGCTACTACACATTTTTTAATTCGCTGATTGGCTACTATTCATTTTTTAATTCGCTGATTGGTTACTACACATTTTTTAATTCACTGATTGGCTATTACTCACTTTTTAATTTGCTGAATCATGAATAACATTTAACTTGAGAACCTTATTGAAATTTGTCTGATTGGACAAAACAGCTGACATCCGTCAATGTTCATCACATCAATTTTTTTTTTATGCACAACTTTGATATCCCTAGGCGTTTGTTGAGTGTAATTTCCATCTTAATTTCAAAGCATGTAAAATAGGGGATCAAGAACAGCTTATCTTCAAATTAATCGTTCTGTGATGCTAAATGCAAGAATGTAACACTCATGACATTATACACTTGATCAGTATTGTTAGAACTGGTGCTAAATCATGCTGCTGTAATTTATTTTTCTTTTAGTGGGTTAAGAGTGCTTCTAAAAATAGATCCCAGACCTCCAAAGACTCCCCACTGTCATCTGCAAAACCAAATTCAACCTCCAATTCTCCATGGGCGACAATAAACGAACAAAGACCTAACGAAAGCCGGCCAACTGCTTCCGTAAAACCCAATATTAGACCCATTACTGCACGACACATGAAATCCAACAAACCGCATCAACAATACGATGCCTTTCCTACTTCACAGCGTCCAAAAACTGGACGACCATTTCCACTTGTGACACCAAAAACTGGATACCCAACCAATCCAGCGGCAAGAAAAGGAAACAATAGAACTCCTTTGAAATCAAAATATGATGAACATGGTCGACTAATCAATCCAACTCGCAGAAATGTAATGCCTCCGTTACGCGCAATCAAATCTGAATACAGCCGTGCAACGATGGTAAGAAGAAGCACTTTTTAAACCATTTAAAGTAGTCACACCTTCTATCTTAGTCTCCTAAACAAGATCTCCCTTGGATTGACCTCTCTTGAGATATTTGATTTTTTTTATATCCAAGAAATACCAAAATGCATTTTTAAGCTGCAAATATTATACAATGCCTAAAAATTACAAATCTTTATTTTTTATAATCTATAATATAATTACTATAAAAATTAATAAAATAAATTTCATAAATCCAATTCTACGAGTGATGTCTATGAAAACGCAAACATTATAGGTGAATAACACAGAAATATTGTATGAGGTATTAATGTTTAGAATAAGCACTTCGAGAGACATCAGTACTTCAGAAATGGATTGCTTGCTCGAAATCCCCAAAGAACTCCAGTGAGTTTCTGTTTCCTATGTTGTTTTTAATAAATTCTCTCAACATTACACGTTACTAAGGATCAAATACTTGATGGTGGCTGTAAGTGCATATAACATTTCTTTTAGAGGCAAGAAGAATATTTCTAATCTAGATCTGAACAGTTCCTATGTATTATTTAAATTTTGAATGGATATATATACTTATACCGCTTATGTCACTCATAAGCGGAAGTAGTATATATATATAGCTATTCGACAATGTGATGAACATCATGTCACCACAGCAAACGATGTGAATGAATGAAAAATAAAATATGAAAATTAACAGATGTGCTTTTATTTTTCTTCGTGTTCATTTAGGCATTCACACATTTTTTTAAACGTCAAGTAGTTTTTGATATCTGTTTGCAAAGAGTTGAAGAGTCAGAAATACTCTGGTGAAGTTCAAATTTGTATAGTTGAATGTTGTAACGTTAGCAAGTTTAATTTCCTTTAAATAACTTTATTATGACTTTCAACACTAGTTAAGGAAAAGTAATATTTTGTGACAGAAATAAGTTTGAAAACTAATTTTGTTTGATTTTTTTTTCTGCAGTCAAATAAACAAGATACAGACGAATATTCAGATTTCTTCGAGGTACAATATATTTCTGTGTGATATTTATGTTTGTGAAGTTGTCCCATTTTGCTTTTAAAACAAAAGTTCTTTCTGCTTATAATGCTTGGATCAGTGAATTCTTAGAAAGTGCTCTATCATTTTCATTCTGTTTCAGCCAATATAATTTAATGTTAGAATTGTAGTGAATGATTTTGCATTAATTTTGTAGTCCGAAGATGAAGATGATAATAATTTATCGAATGAATCCATTAACTTTAAATCTCCGGCACCATCACCGTCTCCACTACCTCCAGTTCGTGAACAATCTCCCCTGTATATCGAACCGGTAACTTCTTATTTTCGTTGATATTTTCCATTTGAGTGATTATAATTATTTTGTAAAATTTTGTTACTTTGAAATTGTTTGCATTGTTGTTGTGTCACCATTAACATTTAAGGTGTTAAAGATATTATCTCTACTTTCTATATTATATTACCTCCAGCGTTACATTTCTCTGCGGACGCCTACTCCCCCGCCTTTGCCTGCTGCTCCTACCATTATTGAACCAGAACCATTTATTCCGCCGTCACATATTGTTAAACTTGTTCAAGATGCGGAAGAAGCGATCGATTCTGACACAGACTTTAGTCCAGAAACAGACAGTGATGCAAACAAGTATCTCTATATGCGCGAGGGGCAAGAAGGTGTCTTTCGAAAAGAGAATGGGAAATATATCAAAGTTGAATCTGCAGCGAAAGATCCACCAGCAAGGCGAAAACGTCTCGTCAAAAAACGTCACCAGAGCACCAAGGAGAGTGAGGATAGCTCTGATGATGACTTGTTAATGTTGGATCCAAAGAAAATCACATATATCATGTACAGCACCGATGATGAGTTTGACGGGTTGAGTGATGAGAAAAAGATTGTGGATGATAGTCGATGTTCAACACAGCATAGTAAACATGATGTCGAAGATGATGATGTTGAAGATGATGATGTTGATGAGATGCGCTCTACCAAAGGAAGAAAAGAAAGAGAATCTCCTGATATCTTTGATGCAAAATTAAAATATGATTCTGGTTCAGATGTCGATGAGTTTGATCGACGTCGTGATCGTCAGCGACCGTCTTCTTCAATCTACGACTACCTCCCCCCTTTGCACCCCGACCGCTCTCTTGATGATGGGGATGTTACGAAATGTAAAGCTCGTTTGATGAGAAACACGGTAAAAATCAGAGAAGAATTGGATAAAAACACTTGTAAGTATCACTGCTGAATGCCCAGTTCTTTTTAGTGGGCTTCTGAAGAGGAATGCACAAACGTAGAGTCATTTTGATTTATTTTTCAGACGATGCTTTGGAGACAGTTTGTGAGCTTATCATACTGAACAATAACGATAACAGAAGGTGGATAAGAAAGATGTACAGGGACCAATATTTAAAGGTGAATTTCATCTGCCGTTAAAATAAACAACCTCATTTAAAGGCCATTTTGAACCAGCATCTCTTTCTCACAGAAAAATTGGCCCTTTCCAGGTAACTGTTCGTATATTCCACATGTAAAGGACTGAACGACAAGGAGCTGTGATTGTCTTTAGCTCGGGCAGTTTTTTGATGTGTTGTTCTCTTAGCCTTTAAACATCTCAGTTTAATGATCCCATTTGATATCAATGATTCCATTCAAAAGGTGGTTTTGCAACAATATTTTAAACAAACAAAAAAAAGTTAAAGCACTGAAGAATTTAAAACATTTTCTAGTTTGCAATCATTGGCAAATAAACAAAACAACATTTAAAAAACAAACCTTTATTGCTGTTTGTTGTTTTTCTCAGTAACACAAGGTAAGTAATTTGTTCTGATAACCCTTGTATTTATTATCCTTTGTTCGTATTGTTTTTACTTTGATAATGACAAACTACAAATACTTAATAATTAATTCATTAATTAACATAATTAGTTTGATATAAATAAACAATATAATAAAATATAATAAATATGAATACAAATGTTAAATATCTTAAAGAAACAAATAACTAACTAATAACTAACTAATTGAACTGGGAAATTTAATGTTTAAACTCCTGTACAGAGTCTACTGGTGGATCTTCGCAAGAGTCTTCCAGCAAACGTGGCAAGTGTCATCTCAAACATGATGATTCCGGCGTGTGAATATGACGCCATGTGTTTGTGGGATGCTCTTAAGGTGAGATGACTAAAACCATACTCTTAGTGGATTTAT
This sequence comes from Candelabrum cocksii, assembly GCA_963930725.1. NCBI lineage: Eukaryota > Metazoa > Cnidaria > Hydrozoa > Anthoathecata > Candelabridae > Candelabrum > Candelabrum cocksii. Next base: position 1,397,299 of record OZ005666.1, read on the forward strand.
ATGCTTTCTCTAAGTTCCATGAAGAGCATACGGTTTTTCACTTTATTTGCCCACCACATCCTTTTTAGCGATGGTCGATTGAATTTGTTCCTTTAATAGTGGGACCAATTTTTGCAAAATGAAAGAAAGCTACATTATTACCATGGTCACATTCTGTACATTTATAATAAGTGTTGTTTTTTTAACGTTAGTGTTTCGTGAGTGAGTGAATAGAATGATTTTAGGGGCTACACAAAGATTCTGAGGTGCTTATCGAGATACTCATCACACGAAACAATAAGGTATGACTCATTCTCCGCCATCTTTCATGTATTTCGAGAATTGCAATGATATTACTTTTCTTGCTCTATAAAACATGACAAAACACCATATAATATAATATTAATAATATATAATAAAAATATTTGAAATATTTCTTTTATCCTGAAATTTGCTTCATTACGGTTCTTAATATTAGTAGTAATGCGTTGGCGAATAAAAGTGATTTGTTAGAAATCATCTGTGATGTATGATACCTATTACCTGTTTAATCTCAAACCGATGGGCTTTGTTGTTTTTGCTGTTTGTTTATTGTTTCGGGTACCATCCTAATCAACTCAGATGCTAATGTGTGAACTACTTTTCAGATTTGTGTGTGTTGTTAGGTTTTAAAAAATGTCTATAACATCAACCTGAGGCATGCCTTTTTGAACTTTTTGGTTTGGTTTCACTTTCTAAATTATATCTTATGTATTTCATTAAAATCTTGTTTCTAGTCAGTGAAGATTTTCATTTGTTGTGTTTTAGGAGATGGAGATGATCAGAGATGCTTACAAGCTAAGTGAGAATTGTTTTGTTCTAAGGAAAGTTTTGCTGAATGAGAACGCATTCCGAAAGAATGGTTTTTGATTTTCTCTTTTCCACACTGCTTTTAAATGCACCCATATTCAAAAATGAACCAGTCTTTTCATCATAGGATACGAGGAGCAGTTGCTGGATCATTTAGAGGATGAAACGATCGGTGTTTTTCAACGCCTGCTAATGAAACTGGCCTCGGTGAGTTAGCTTCGGCTAGACTATTGCGTAGAAACACCGACATTCGATTATACAATGGACCGAAATTTTTGACATGGGTTTGTCTGTTCAGGGTAAACGAGACACAACATTGGAGTGGACGAGAGATGACGCTGGTACAGAAGCCAGAGCAATCTCTGCGGTCAGTTGGTCTTAATATGTGCACAGGCTAGTTGCTTGTTAAAATATGTGCACAGGCTAGTTGATTGTTAATTCAAATGTACATGTCTATGCAGCCTGCAATGAAGGATAATCATTCCTTATAAAGTCAATGCAACATTTTTTTTGGTTTAAACAAAAAGGAAAACAAAATAAAGAGTGATTTCAATGTGTGATGTATTTCGCAACCTTACTTTCTGTTGCAGCTGTTAGATGCAGGAGGGGATTATTTGGATAAGAAGATATGTGATGTTTTTACTCGTCTACCATTGCCTATGTTAAGAAGTATCATGTCAGAGTATAGCAAGGTACAGTGTATACACAGTTTGAAATGGTTATGGTGTCACTTATTGACCAAATGAACTGACGATGAAGGAATGGGGTTTTTACCTATGGATTTTACCATGTTTTAGAAAATAGTAAAATTAGAATAAAATAGTAATACATTTTCTTAGAAACTGGGAATTTAGAATTATTTTTGTGCAATCAAAGGTTTTGCAAGTCTGTGAATTTTTCATTGCTTTTAAATGATCAGGTTTGTTTTCTATCTAGGTGTGATGTCTAATCTTTTAACTGTTTCTTTCATTATTGTTTCAGTTCAAAGGTCATGAAATGGATGTTGATGTTGTCAAGGTGCTGAAAGGAAATTATTGCAAGTGTATTCTTGCCATGTGTAAGTCACCGCAAAAGAATGCTTGCTGTTTGTGATTTTGTAAATATTTTCAGTGGAGTTCGTACAGAATCCGCCAAACTATTTCGTGCAAAAGCTTCACAAATCCCACTTTGGTTCTGTGGACGATGATAAGACATTGTGCAGGATTGTGGTGTCCAGGGCGGAGGTATGTCCTTCATCATGCTCGGATGATGTGCACTTTATACGTTGTTACTCTCATTCTCGTTCAAGCTGTCTGTCAACTAGATGTTTCTTATTTTGATTTTATTTTATTAATTTTATTGAGATTTCTGTGTGTGGAGAGTATAAAATCATGGATGTTCAAATATATTGCCCGCATCGTCTTCAAATAATCGAAGAATTAACGTAGTGGCTCATGTTTTTTGTGATCATTTCTACAAATGCAGCTAGCTTTACATGTGCTTTGCTCTTCTTCTAAACTTAAGTTAAGTAAAAATGTACTATTTGTACTAATGTACGAAATGTAGAATTCTGTTTCTGCAGAAAGACTTAGTGATGATAAAGGAGTTATTCATGCTTCGTTACGGGATGGAACTGTATGACTACATTGAGCAGATATGCTGCAGTCCATTGAAGGGGCTTGCCTTAAGGCTGCTTGCAAGTAAGTTTATACGAAGATGTAACAATAGAAACGACTAAAGATTACAAAGTTTCATTTTTCAAAAATTATGCTGAATCAACTCGAAAATCTCGTATAACCTCATCGAATTGAAATTGACTCATTTTGTTCATTTATTTCAGATCTGTTTGCTCCAGACGAACGAGGACTTGTATGTATTTATTCTGTAATGTCACAGTAATGGAATTTTTAAGATTAGGGTTCAATTTGTAATGCACCTAATTATGGTTGTCCATAAATCCATTATTTAACTCTTTGAAACAGGACGTTGGCGCGTCAATATATTTCATAGATTTCTTGTCCCTAATGTCTCTTTATTACTAATATCGGGCTTGTCTTTTGTCAGAGGGTTGGTAACATGCCACCGATTTGGGTCGAGGAAGGAAAAATCGAACTTGTGGAAAGACTCACTTTACCAGACGCCATTCGTATTATTTTGCGCAAAACGAAAATTGTAAACAAGTTTATTAAGATACTTTTCGCAAAGAGAGAGGTGAGAAATCAACACAAAAATGTTATTTTAATCCCCGGCTGAACGTGTGTTAATTGTTACCTCACAGCGATCTCGTTTGAAACAAGAAGAGAGCGAGGAATCATCTACAGATGACGGCGCAGCGAAAGAGAATGGAAGTGATAGCGAGAAGGTGGTGGCTGCCATTGATAGCGAGGAGGAAGAGCGAAGGGAGGCGCAGGAAGCTCAAAGACAACTTCGAAACGGGCTCAAAAATATCTCCTTTGCTGATAACATTGATGATAATGGGGAGAATGAAGGACCGAAGTCTGTCTTCCATGCAGTGTCATTCGCGCAAGCTTCAAGAGGTGAGATGAAGATGTGGATGAAGATTTTAATTCATATATTTCACTTATCCTTGTCTTTCTCATCTACTTTATCTTCTTCATCGCATTCTTATTAATTGAGATGGAATCGATTGAAGTAAGATCGTTCAGCATCTTTATTTTGCGGAGAGTCACGAATGAACAGTTTTGAAAATCTTATTAGCAGCAGTTCTCTTGCAGCTTGTTACCTTGTGATATACTTCAGGTATTCTGAAGCACACTGAGCAACCTGGCAGAGATGACGATGACGAAGAAGAAAATAATGATGCAGAAGCGTTGGATGAAGAGCTAGGAAAACAAACGGGGGAGTTGCCTAAAATGACCCAACTCAATGGGCCCGTGCTCGACCCTACCTTCGTGGGAAGGGAATCTCGGAGGGGACTTAAAAGAGCGAAACAAAGAAAAGTAAAAAACTTCCGCCGCGTAAAATAAACAATTACATTTTTGAGTTTTCGCGAGTTTCTTTTGTTTCAGAAAAAATAACTTTGTGAGAATTTCACGTGAAAATAGTGTCCCTACTATGATGTGCACTCGAAATAATTCTCTCCTAAAATCGACTTGGTTCTACAAAAATTGATTTCAATGGCTACATTGTCGACCTTTCGTGTATCTTGAGAAAGTATGCTTATAACGGGGAGGTTTTTTGTTTTAGTTCCATGGCACCGTAAAAGGCGTTCCTATGGAAAGTTTCGACGCGTTGAAAGATGCACAAGCCATAGGGAAAGCCATGTTGCAGAAAAGTAATTTGCATTTACAACAATATTGACGTAATCGGGTTTAATCCATTTATGTTGGTAGAAAAAATTAGAATCGGAAACTCTTACAGATGGATTAAATACAGACTCGAAACATTCTTCTGTGTAGTGACTTGGAATTTGTGAAGAGTTTTTGCATCATCGTCTAATATATACGATCAAATAATAATAATACAAAAATTACAAAAATAAGCTTTTAATATATGTTTGAATTTTTTTGTTAAAAATTGATGCCCCAGCTACGCGAGCCGTACATTCTGTAAAGAAGATACCAGAGCAATTTGAAAATATTTATTTTGTTCGTAAGTTGATACTGAATTCGAATAACCTCCACGCTAGATCGTAACACGGACGGTATCCTGCAGTTCATGGCTTCGCGTAACAACGCACAGAGACAGTTGATTATACGAGAGTTCTTCAGAAGATACAGAAGGGTATATATAAAAATACGAATATTATATGGAGGAAATTTAAACTTCCCAATCAATTTCTGACACTAATAATACTTAAATCTTTATCGCATATTATTATTAGGATCTTGTCGATGACATTCGGACGCTGGCTCCGTACCACGAGGGCATAGTTCTAGCGTTGTTACTTTCAAGTCAGATTTACGATGCTGCATCTTTATATGCCGCCCTCAATGTAAGTGACGTCATCGTTATCACACGCTGTAATGTTATGCTAGTCGTTAGAAAGATTTTTAAATATTCGACGTTCCCTTTGAAATTTTTTAATAAATGTCGATCGACAATGAAGTTATTCCGAGCACTCGCTCGCATTTGTTTGACGGGAAATTCCATTTTCTCTTCTCAATCTATTTTTGTTTCGAAAGTATAATCGAATACTAACTTTTTTGTCGAAAGAAATTATTCGCGCGAATTTTTGAAGCTTTCAAAGTTCAGGGGAGAATTCGATGCGTGTAACCTGTTTCGCTAGACAGTCGAATGTCGTATCAAGTTCATTTCTTTCCAGATTTCTTCATGTGTAATGCCGTTTTTAGGGGGACGATTTGGATGTGAAGATCGATGTTTTGTTGGAGATATTGTGTACGCGCCAGAATGACGTAAGCAGTTTTGTTAAGGTCTCGATTGTTCGTTCTTATGTTTTTATATTTCTGGCTTAAGTCCATATTATCTAATATACTTTGTGTCATTCCAGGAGATAGCCATCATCAAGAGAGCTTACAACGGAAGTAGGTTCCCTTTTTACGTATAATCTTTGACGCTTTTTTAACATGTTATGTCCGAACCACCATCAGAAACTAAATATATGTACATAATCTCTAAGCGAGGACTAAAGGTGGTGTTGTGCATCGAAGAGATGGAAGGGTTTGTTGGTTTGGAAATTTCTCAAAATCTTTCATATGTGACCGAACCAATTGTACGCTAAATGACCGTTCCCCTAGCAACTGTTTAATATAATTTTCAACTTCAATGCGTTGGCATTTCTTTAGTATTTGGTGCGGATCTACAAGAGGAGATCGCTAAAATAACCGATGGCTATTTCAAAACACTTTTGTGGACCATTGCGGACGTAAGCTGATTTTCATACGACGGTGTTTTGTATATTAAAAAATCAATTTGCTTGTATTCGTTTACTTTTCTAGTGTCAACGCGACGAAAACGAGGATGTGGATGCGAATCAAACGAGGAAAGACTCTCAGGCTCTATACGAGGTTTCAGATATGAACTAATTCAACTTTCACACAGTTTTTAAATCTATTTTCTCACATTTCTGTTCACATTTTGTTTTGTTTCGAAAGTATAATTGAAGACTAACTTTTTGTGGAAAGAAATTATCCGTGAGATCATAATTCGTGCATATCAAAGTGTTCCTATGCTGCATGAGCACGAGAAGTATCGTTATTATCGCAAGGGATTTTTTTATCTACAAAATGTTATTTAAATCTCTTTTTGATGATGCCATTAAATACATATGTATTTTTCAAGCATTTCCAACATAGCAACATTTTAATCTGCACAAAAAGTTTTGCAATTCCTCGTTTTCTAATCTGTTTCACCTATATTCCAGACATTATCGAAAAATCTGCACTAATGATGTAATTTCACCCTTACCTTACCTATCCCGGTAGACCAGTTCACTAATGATATCAGCCTTAGACTATAAGGGGAGAAACTTTCGCGAATCAAGGCATTTGCGAAATTTTTTCATTTTGCGAATATAAACTTTCGCGAATGGTGTCTATCCGCGAGTTTTGCGAGTATAAACTTTTGCGAATGGATCAATGAAAAGATGAAAAACATGTCTGAACCTGAAATACTATTGATTCTGGGATCGATCTTAATGGACGACCTAGTTTTGTCCCCAGATTATGCTCCATGATCTAACGTTACGAAGAAGTAGGTTGCTGACACTAAAATTATGGTGCAAAGACATCTGGATGCCGTTTCAAAAGCAGACGGAAAGAAACAAACTTGACGAAGGAAATGCTTCTGTTGAAGCAATATGCATTGACTAAGACACGTTAAAACTTTTGTCAGTAATAATAGTTGTTGCTATATCGGGCTCTTGTTCATAAGATCATGAGTATTAACCCTTTGTAAAAATGATGGCTAAGAATACAAAGAGCACTCGTGTTGAATTCAGTTACTACTTGGTTCTTATTAGCATTTGAAAAGTATAAAATTAAAGCAATAAAAGATTTTTTTGGTGGTTTCTCAAGGATAAACTTTCGCGAATGGAAAATATTGGAAAATTTCGCGAGATAAACTTTTGCGAAAATGGCAAAAATTCGCGAAAGTTTCTTTCCTTAAAGTAGTTAAGGTTTTGATTCTCAAGCCATGCATTTTCTTGGACCATTAATTGGTGCTGGTCTTGGAGATTGATGTTGGTTAACGGATTCGATTATTCTTGTAACGAAAATCTACGTTCTGTTAAGAGCATGTTATTTCTATATATATTTTCCTTTCTCATTGTTGTCTTCGTTGTTTTGCAGACAATGTTACGGCGACCGACAGACCATAAATATTTTATTGATTTGTTCGCAACAAGAAGCATGCCCCACATTGAAATGGTGTGCGATCTCTATGCCAAGGTTGGCTTCTGTTTTACTCTTAACAAATCTCAGTCTACATATTATGAAATGCGTTCTTTTTCTGTTGCAGAAATGTTCAAGCTTTGCATAATTACATAATTTTGCATAATTACGTATTTTTGCATAATTTCAGATGACACAAATGGACATCTTGGAAACATTAGACGAAAGTTTAGAGGGGCGTTTCCTGGAGGGAATCACCGCAATTAGTAAGCATGCATTATCATATTCATTTTTTAATTTATTACATAATGTTCATATTGCGAGGAATTTGTTTCCCTCTTTCTTAAACCTTATTAAATGTATGTAATATGATATATCTTTTGACGATAACAATTTTTGTAAGCAACCAATTATTTAAGCTTTCTCCGTGCGATTTAATGTAGTGATATCTAGCTATTACAAAGAAAGACGCCAGGAGCTTACAGTTCTCTCTTCCATTCATGTTTGTTTTTAGTTTGCAACGTCCGCGATGCCCCTGTTTACTTCTGCGAGCGGATCTATCGAGCAGTTGCATTTGAACCCACTGACTATCCCATGCTCATCAGGTGCATTGTATCAAGAGCTGAGGTAAGCGTCGAAAGTAACATTGATGGGAAATATGACAAGAATACGTTTTATTTTTGGAGAAGCAACATTATAGCTGCCTTTACTTAAAATAAACGCATCAAAATATCATACCAGTACTAGCAAAGACATTACATTACCACTTTCACATATTTTATGTACAAGTGCCCGGAAGCTTGTATCCAATCTCTTCCTATGTGTTTGTTTATCCGATTTTATATTACCTTCTTGTACCTATCGCCCACTATAATGCCCTTCTGTATATATGTCGCTATGCTTTCTTTTCATGTAAACTACGGAATTCAAAGAGGTTAAATGATGCCCCATGCTTAGTTGACATAACGGAGATGACTCCTCAATGTTTCTTTCAGATTGACCTTCAGACGATAAAATCTGCGTTTCGACGTACTTACGGTACGACAATTTACTCGATGATCGACCAAGTCGGCGATTTCAAATCGAAGCGAATATTATTGGATATTGTGAAGAAATGAACTTTGGGATATAAAAGCGTCACAAAGAACATATTTTAGGGTGCCAAAATAAAGGTTATAAAAGAATAAAGTAAGACATATATTGTAAGCAAGAGAACTATTTATAAGGATTTTGTTTTATTTTTTTGCGTTCGTCCACTGGATATCCTTACTATAGGATACGCTCATATGGTCCATGACTGTTTGTTAGACTACTATTTCATGTCTGAACCTCCTAAAAGACGCTTGCTCTGTTCATTCTTACAGAAAGTGAAAAATACAACGTCGTGTATAATTTTACCAGCTGTTTTTCTTTTACAGGAGTTATAGAAAGAAAAAAAAAGTTTTAGAAAGAACTTCTATTACTTGCACGACGTTGGTTCAAAGGATCAAACCAACTTTAATTTCTAAAATGTACCGACAGATTAGTATATTAAAACTCATTTTTTTCTACCAATATTAATGACAATTACAGGGGGATTAAATTAAACGCATAATAAATATCTCCTTAGCTGGCGTTCAATTTGATAAACATAGATATATACATAAAACTGAATAACATCTTAACTACACATGACGTAACTCTTTGTAAGGAGAGATTACGTAATGCATAATGACGGACGATGCACGTGATTGGTCGCTATTTTAAGCTGAACGGCCGACTTAACGAAAAATGCCCCTTTCCACTTGATGTAACTGACGAATCTACAACAGCAAAATTTAGTCGGCATAAATATTCAACTCCATTGAATCTTTGCACAATCTAATGATCGAACGACGACTGCGTGATAAATATTTAGTTTCTTATCCCTTTCAGTATTTTACCATTGTAATATATATCTTTATGATATATATATCCCACTGTAATATAGAATGCGAGGTTGCCATCGAAACAATCTTCTGATATATATTGCATTAAGCGAGACAATATTATTTACTCACTTATACCAGACGGATCGATGTCACCAGTGTTTGTTGGCCTAAAGGAAAAAATCATGTTTATGTATATAAAAGTAAACATTTCTCATTAAATTCTACGTTCTTAACCTAAACAACCCCTGCTCCTTTCACAGATTAGTTCTTTTAAAGTGTTAAATATTTTGTATATATGTTAGAAGACTCACGTTTTTGGAGTGTTTAGGCGATCCATGACACACACACACGAATTGATCATAGCATCCATCATGCAAGACTAACAAAGGGAAAGTCGTAAAACGAAACGAAAAATTCTAAATTCTAAACACTATAAAACCAAAATTACTCGCTTAGTTGCTTAAGTTGTTATATTCAAAATCTTATGTTATATAATTATATTAGACACTTTCAAGAAATAGTTCAGCTTTAAGTGATTAAAAAGAAAAAAATCATCGAGAAAGATAGTCAAACTGCGTACGTACGTCTTTGACACCCCCTCCCCATGTACGCATGTGTACGCTTTTCGTTAAGCTGCTCAAAGTGAGAATTTTGACGTTATAATCTTGTCAAAATTTTCATTTCGCTAAAATCGTAAGTGTGATATACCGTTAGAAAGATGATTCAATGCTGAGTAAAATGTTTGGTTAGCTCATTACGTAAAAATGTACTGCTAACTAATTAAATTCACTTTTAATGACGTCTTTATTATCCCTCAAATAATAAAGTATGTTAATATTTCAAGATTTAAGACAAGTCATCAACAATATTTCTTATGTTTTCTTCTTCATCACTGTCGTCCTTATCATTATCTTCCAGCTCTTCATCGTCCAATTTCACCCTAGATATTAACAAAACCAATAAGCTAGAACAATTTTTTCATATACTTGTACCTACAGATTATCACTAATTTCTCTTTCTCTGTAAATCAATCGGTCAATAGGGCATTATAATTTTCAATGTCAATCATGAAAATATTCTTACCGCTTTATTATTGCAATACATCCCATAGCAATTCCCACACGCTGGCATACACTTAATACCGTTTTTCCTACACATACATGTTTTTGTTCCGCATCGGTTTTTTCAAGTAAAAAAAATTGGCATTCCTTTATGCTCCAACATTTCTTGCCGAAACATCAAACTTGAATCCTACTGAATGGGGCTGGAAATCCAATGATGGACAACTTGAACCAATTCCAACTGACAAAGACATAGCTCCACCAAATTTGCTCAAGGTGATCCGATGCAACTGCAAATCTACTTGAAAAAACCAATGCGGAACAAAAACATGTAGGTGTAGGAAAAACGGTATTAAGTGTATGCCAGCGTGTGGGAATTGCCATGGGATGTATTGCAATAATAAAGCGGTAAGAATATTTTCATGATTGACATTGAAAATTATAATGCCCTATTGACCGATTGATTTACAGAGAAAGAGAAATTAGTGATAATCTGTAGGTACAAGTATATGAAAAAATTGTTCTAACTTATTGGTTTTGTTAATATCTAGGGTGAAATTAGATGATGAAGAGCTGGACGATGAAGAGCTGGACGATGGAGAGCTGGACGATGAAGAGCTGGACGATGGAGAGCTGGACGATGAAGAGCTGGAAGATAATGATAACGACAACAGTGATGAAGAAGAAAACATAAAAAATATTGTTGATGACTTGTTTTAAATCTTGAAATATTAACATACTTTATTATTTGAGGGATAATAAAGACGTCATTAAAAGTGAATTTAATTAGTTAGCAGTACATTTTCACGTAATGAGCTAACCAAACATTTTACTCAGCATTGAATCATCTTTCTAACGGTATATCACACTTAAGATTTTAGCGAAATAAATTTTTTGACAAGATTATGACGTCATAATTCTCACTTTGAGCAGCTATAACTCACGAACCATACATTTTTGAAGCTTTGTGTAAGCAATCTTTTTTTCAGCATTAAATTATCTTTCAATTAATATAAAAAACTTATGATTTTGGTGATATAAAAAATTTGGTCGTTTTGCCCAAATTTGTAATTTGGAAAATGGGACCAAAATGGGATTTCCTGTTGTCAAAAACATGGAGCTTTTTGTTTGGTCATTCCTGACATACTAATTAACCTCTGTGCAAACGCCTAACTTTATATGAATTTTCCCCAGGTATTACTCCCAATTCCATCATACTAGTATTTGAGGAATTAATCGAAATATTTTTCGAATGAAATAAGAAAATGAAAAAGAAGAACAGCATGAAAATGAACCTGTCTTGATTGTATATACGTTTCGCTTTCATCTCCACACAGGATACATAAACAATCAACTGAACCTTCCTCGCGTATCAATTCACAGGAGAAATCATCATAAGGAAGATGAACAACCAACTCCTAAAGGAGAACATAAAACGAGTCAGCATTGTGAATATAAACTTACTATATCTCTTTGTTAAAGACGTATATAGATAAGACATTAAAATGAATACAGTCCTCCACCTCTTTGCTGACTTTGAATAAAGTCACTCCGTCTCGATTTATACCAACTTTCAAACTCTTCTCCAGACCCTTCCACGAGGGTCGCTCAGCGTGAGATGTTCCTTTGAAGAACGCACACCTGAAATGGACAGCACGTAGATTAGCTGGCTCAACTGGTTTAACAGTAGTGACAGGTACATTATTGTAACATTATTTACAGAAATAAAACTCCAGTTACCTTAAGTGGATTAATTTTCGCGTGGATTAATTCTCGTGAGGACTTATTTTCGCGACTCGAAAAAAATCGTATTTCGCGAGGACTTATTTTCGCGAATCAGAGGTTTTCAAAATTTTCGCGAGGACTTAATTTCGCGAATCAGAGGTTTTCAAAATTTTCGCGAGGACTTAATTTCGCGAATCAGAGGTTTTCAAATTTTTCGCGATGATTTACTTTCGCGAATCAGAAAAAAAAATTTAAACTCAGAGGCCTATCATACTAAGGGAAATAAACATTAAAAAAAACTTTAAAAGTAGAGCATTTTTTATGCATATAAATGTTTTTCTTGTTATATACCATATTTTTATACCTAGTTTACAAATTAAAGGTTTTCTTTGTCATCAAAAGTTTCAAATATGATTCTGTTGTACTTTTCCTCAACCCACTCATCGCTTTCGCTCTTTCGCTCTCATTTCCATTTTCATCTACGTACTTAGATCCTTCTTCGTGCGTATCAAACATCTTCAAATGGGTCGAGGCAGGGTAATTTAGATAAACCTTTTTCTACCGCGTCCTTGATGCCTGCTACTTGCCATCCTTTCAGGCATATCTTTCTCTCCTAAGTTGACGTCATCTCATTAAACATTTCAATGATCCATTTCGCATGCAAAGGTGCCGGGGAGCATTAAGGCCACCTTCTCCTTCAAAGATACGAACAAATGGTGGACCCATTATATTGCCAACTCAAAGAAGTCATAATGGGGTGTTTTGTTGAAAGAAATGACGAACGGAACAAGCCACCCAAATCAAAGAAGAAAAAGGCAGACGTTCCAAAGAAGCCAAAAGAGTGCAAAGACATTCGTAATTTTTTTGGGCGTCAGAAGAACAATAACAATAAATAATAACAGATACTAATAATATTTTTATTATTTGTAGAAAAAAAGGTTTACAAAATTGAAATTTTGTTTTATTTTCGCGAATGCTAATTTTGCATTTTGGGAAAAATTTCGCGAGGACTAATTTTCGCGAATCGAGTTTTTTCAAATATTTCGCGAGGACTAATTTTCGCGAATCAGCTGTCTTCAAAATTTTCGCGAGGACTTAATTTCGCGAATTTGGGCAAAATTCGCGAAACTTAATCCTCGCAAAAATTAATCCACTTAAGGTATCTTTTAACAATTTCACTGAAATATGCTCTCATTTCTTGTGAAAGAAAACAACATTTTCAAATTGAATAAAAAAATAGCTGAGAAAATCTCAAGGATCAGAGGTTGTAAACTGTAAGATATTCCTTATGGTCACACTCACCCATAAAACGGTAAACTCCGGCAGTAGGAGAGGAACATCCTCTGTAGGGCCAGTACAACGTTCGATTTGCTTGAGATATGCTGATACTGTTGCAGAAGACGCTGTTCCAAGGTGGATGAACGGAAATACTGAGTGATGACGTTGTTACCAATAGCGTAGTAAGGGAGGTATCGAGACAGCGACTTTCTACATATCATTATGAAGTATTCGAGTTGTTGTTTGTTTGTTTTTAACGGGGCTTCCAGAACGCTCATTAAGTATTATCATGAAGACCTCTCGACCCGGAGTTTTAGTGTATTTAATTGCTTTTCCATTTGTACTACGGTTATTTTTGATGAAATACTGCGTTTTTTACAGTTGACATCCCCTATCTCGAACTCCCATAGGAGTGACGAAAAAGTTTGAGATAGCTAATGTTCGACATGGTGGAAAATGTGTATATTGTATATCCGGAAAAACAGTAAATCTATCGTTGTTCTACAATGTATCCGGCGATAGCGTAATGTATCCGGCGGTAGCGTAATGGTAAGGCGTTTGGCTCTTAACCAAACTCAGAACCTTTTGGTTAAGAGCCAAACGTATAGTAATAGTACATGGAGTTCCCCCGAGTGATAAAAACCTATTCGTTTAAATAACACTTAAAACTAGAAGTAACTCACCGAAAGTAACCAGGCCTGTGTTTGTTCATGTCGAAAGCACCCTCCTCAATACAAACTAGCATCCCTCCCAACATTTCGGCATCTCCAACAGGTATAGGATATTTAGCATTTAGTATATTGAAACGAGCCTAAAATAACATCAGTTATATTATTTAAGCAAAAGAAACAAACAATTACAGTCCTGTATCATTCTTACTTATCACATTTCATTTATTTCTCAGTGGAATTGTAGACATGTGTTCAAACAGATGGAAAACGTCACCTCCTCAAAAAGTCTTTTAATCGCCCCTTCATCTGTCACCTACAACAAATCTAAGCGATACAAAAACAGTAAGATTTCAAGATGTAATTGCAATCAATGCAATCAATTATCAAAACCAATACTGTTTCCTTGGTTACTAAAATCCAAATAAACAATATACATAAGTTTCGAAATACTACAGTTATTAAAATCTTGTTGCTAAATTTTTGGTAGACTGAATTAATTTTTAACCTGATCCTCGTCAGAAATGCTAAGAAAGGAGTTCCTTTGAAACACAAGTACTGGTTCATCTAAATAAGTAAGCATAAAAGATAGAAACAAGAGTTACGTTACAGAATTAAGATGCAGGGATGAAGTTGCAAAATTATGCAGTAAAAGTTAGATGCAAGGATGAAGTTGCAAAATTATGCAGTAAAAGTTAGATGCAGGGATGAAGTTGCAAAATTATGCAGTGAAAGTTAGATGCAGGAATGAAGTTGCAAAATTATGCAGTAAAAGTTAGATGCAGGGATGAAGTTGCAAAATTATGCAGTAAAAGTTAGATGCAGGGATGAAGTTGCAAAATTATGCAGTGAAAGTTAGATGCAGGAATGAAGTTGCAAAATTATGCGGTAAAAGTTAGATGCAGGGATGAAGTTGCAAAATTATGCGGTAAAAGTTAGATGCAGGGATGAAGTTGCAAAATTAAGTGATGGAAGTTAGATGCAGGGATGAAGTTGCAAAAATAATAAGATAATATTGCATAGAAGAATGGTACCTTTGGTTGCTTCATGAATATCCTGGCAATCTGAGAACGAAGCGAGAAGACCACACCATTGTCGACGTAGAAGGAAAGGAATGTGATGATCTTTCAGTTGAAGTTCTAAATATAATAATAAACAAGTGAGAATTAAAATATTTAATGAAGTTACACAAAATAAATTTCAAATAATACATACAACTTATATTCGGGTAATAGTTTTTAGACTGAAGATATACCATGCTGTACCTTACGTGTATAAAAGATTTCGGCAAAAATTAACCCACGCAAAAAAACTTGTTACCATAAGAAGTAAAAGAAAAGTATAGTTGAAAATTTTCTATAAAATCCTTTGAACAGCAAATTTAATCTACGCAAAAATTCATCCACGTGAGGTCTTTGCAGTCTTTAGTTTTGTCGCTATGACAATCATTATCTTACTCTTACTTTTAAACAAACATAAGAACTATAATGATATATATAAAGTAGAAAACATTCTCATATACCTTACATTTTTGAGGATAAAATCAATCACAGTTCAACTTTGTGTTTTAACGGTACAACATACCTAAGTGTGGAGAAATGAACCAAATGGCAAAACAATTCTGAACTTCAGTGGGCAAGGATAAGACCTCAAGCATTTTTGATTTCACTTCACCAGCAGTCGTGAGTTTGCCTCTCTCCAGTAGAAGTAATCGTCCTTCTCCCTCTTTCAGAAACACAGCAACGTTGATCGCTACACGAGGAAATATAATGAAGATTCAACATTGACATTAAAATTTAAACCTTACTTAATAGACAAATCTTTTATTCATTTTGAAGTTTCCTTTCAAAATATTTTATTATCTACAAACATGTAAATTGGTCTAGGAGTTACTGACTAGGAGTTACTGACTATATCTGAAAGTGTTGTTACGTGGGTCAAATCAAAGTAAGCTTTCATGAATCATCTAAATTAATGCTTGAGAAAGGTGGTGTACAACCTGTACAATTGTTTTTAACAGTTATTTTCAAAAAACCATTATCACCTGATGAATGTACAAGAAAAACTAATCCTTATACAATAAAAATAATAAATCCTTTATAAAGTCTATTGAGTAGAACCCGAAAAGAGATTGTAGGTTTAAGTTCCAGTTGTGTTAAAAAGCAGGAAAAAATACAGGATATTTTTAGTTACTAAAAAGAAAGGAAAGGTAAAACTTACGCTTCGGTGTCCCACCTCGACTAATGGGCGTGATTGGGCTCAATGTATTTCTGAAGCTACTTTGAGCATTCACTGCTTTAATATCTAAATGCAGATTTCGTCGAGAAGGGTCTTTAGGCAACAAGTTTGGTGATTTTCTGAACCCAAATTTCGGTGGGATTTCATCACATGTTGAAGCCAAAGTTTTGTAATCGTCTTTCTTCTCTGAAGTTTCATTTTCGATTAAAAGAGATTCTTTCTCCTCTTTACCTTCAAAGAAATAATATATATATATATAACAATGAAAGACATGTAAACTGTATCAGATAATAAACAAATTTAGTTTGCATCATCAGAAAACTTACCACTACTTTTTACCGAAACGTCAGCTTCTTTCTTGTCCACCATATTTTAGTAAATATACTTTCCTGAAAAACAATGTATGTAGATTTATAGACAACTGCAAAACCAACCGTGATATTTACATAAGAAATCTGAGATGTCAAACCCAACGAAAAACATTCTGTTTGTTTACCATTTAAGAGTTTATTATAGCTAATTTACACCTCCGTCATAACACTTTTGTGACGCTGACGAGATTAGTTTTGATTTAAGCTTTCTATTCATCAAAAGATAATAGAAAGCCTTTTATGGAAATGTAGACAATATGTAAATTACAACGTACATAGCTGGAGATTGCCAACCATTGTTTGCAAAACGTCATAGATGAGTATTTTTTGCAATTATGAGGTCAAATTCCAACTTCCGCATATTACATGTTTCGAGAAATGGTATCCGGAATCAAATTGGGTATACTATATTGAAATAAATCGTCACGAGGACTGTTATCAAATACTTATTGGGGAAAAATGTGAAATATTTCTATTCTTGTGATATGACTAATGTACTTTCAAAGATAAAATATGTTACTCAATCCCGTGCAGAATTACATGAAAATTGAATTGAAACAAAATTAGTTCTCACAATCAAAATTCTGCAATGTTGCACAACATCGTAATATTGTTGCGCAATAAAGGTTATAATATTACTCACTAATGATGTCAATCTGAATCTTTGCTACAACAAGAAATCCTGTCACGTTGACATTTCATGCGGCAACAACCAATTAAACGGTTTCACAATAACATTGAAGAAGTTTTTAGTGGTTAGTCAAATCTGTCATATTTGTTCTGTTCGTCCACACTGAAACAGGCCCTTCATTACATTAACAGCAGAATTTATTTTTCTGAACGGCGTTAAGATGTAAAAATATGATTTTAATAATAATTAAAGTTAAAAATTAATAATAAAGTTAAATAGTTATACTCAATATTTTGCAAAGTAAAAGTAAAATGCAAATGATAAAGTTTGTAATAATAACAATTATTCTGGTGGCTCCAATTTACATTGTTTGATGTTTATGCTACTCAACAGAGATTACACACTATCAACATGACAGATTTGTCATAATAAATTTTTAGAAATAAATCTTTTTATTTTTGTTGTTATGTGATAAGTTAGGAATAGGGTTAACTTAAAAAGCTTACTGAAACAACAAAAATGTAGGTTGGTAAAAAAAAATTAAGTGACATCTTACTGTGCTTTGCGGTGAGAGTACAGTAGTATAATATCACAAACAGTATATATGAGGATGCTTAGTTTTGCTGATGCAGCGCTTAAAGTGTGGATTTCCAACAAAACAGATGCAGTGTGGATTGTTTGCGATTATCATGCATTAGGTATATTATTTACTTTTTTGGTAAAAATCCTTAAAATTGTACATATATATATATATATATATATATATATATATATAATATTTATATATGTTTCTAGGTGTCCAGTAAAAGAAAATCAAAATTTTACTTTTTTCCAGCCTAGTGAAAGAAAATCTATACAATTCCAGCCTGTTTTTATTTATGTATATAATAGAAGTCTACATCACACAAACAAATATCTGACAAATATAAAAAATGAAGTTGAAAAAAATATTATTTTCTTCAAAATCAACTAAAGAAACAGAAGATAAAAAATAGTGCCAACATAATGCAAATATCAGTATAATAGAGACAGTAACAAAATACTAGAAAAACTAGATTAAAACTTTGTTAAGATAACAAAAAATGCTAGAATTAATTAAAATGAGTTAGCTTTAGATAAAATAATACATTCAAAAGAATTATCATATCAATGATACGATTTTATCATTTCAAACCTTTATTCATGAGGAAAATCTATAGAACAGTGTTGAATAAATTCATTTTAAAACCTCTTGTTCTTGTCTTATAAACATTGACAAAACAAACTTGGCAAAACGTTTTTGCAGAAAAATCCAGCTTTTCGAGCCTTTATAATTCAAAACTATATTATTTCCCAGTTTTTCCGATCCATTTTTAAAAAGCACCTTTTTCCACCTTTTCCAGGAAGTTCGCTAATAAAAAAATATCACAGTATTTATAGTTTTGCAGAGTTGCAGCAATAACTCTTCCGCCTGTTGATACTTTGCGGACCCGAATTTAATATCTCGGTAAAATAAAACAAACTAGAATAAACAACGGAATGTGAAGGCACACACAAATGGAGTTGTTCAACCAGGTTTTTCAAATGATTTTCTTTTCTTTGAAAGAATGCATTATACCATGGTAGTTCTATATTAATATGAGTAGTAATAAATATAAAACAAAAAATGCTATTCCATTTTGTGCACAAATCCTAATAGGTCTTAACATGCGTTAAATTTTTGGCTTTGGCGCAATTAGATCCGGCGTAAACCTGGCCGGTTCGCTTCACATCGCAATATCTTTCTTTTTGAGTTCTTCAGCAAAACTCATTGTGTAATGCAAGCCGAGCTCAAATTGATTAATTGTCTGTTAAGCGATTTTCGTATGCGCAAACGGGCGTCTTAAGTACATCAATGACTAAGCTTGGGAGTATGGATTATTGAAGTCATTTTTGGTCGTGTTGGTCCGTAATTTTACCTGGTTCAAATTCACGCACACCCTTCTCCTCTGGTTTTATTTTTTTCGAATTATTAATTATGTTCAAGAAGGCCTTCTGCCAAAAGAAAGATACAACAGAATCAAGTTTGGAGGACAACTTCCTAAAAAATAAAGTAAGTATTCAACATTTTGTAAATCCTTCAAAATAGCTGTAACAAAAACTGTTTATATTAACTTTTAAAATGCATCGTGAGCTGACAATTTTCACCCTTTCATTTAAAAACGATCCACCTCCCCCTCCCCCTTCTACATTAAAGAAAGTTTTTGCCTACTTCTCACCCATTCGTCAAGCATCAGCAAATTCATCTTATTCAATTTTTTTTCAAACAAAGTTCATCATTTATTCATTTTTAGAATAGTTTTAGTTTTTGCCTAAGAAATGAAGAAATTTTGGTCAAACTGAGTGTCATGCACGGAAATCCTGTTCTTCAATAATTTTAAACGATACTGCTTGACACAGCATTAAGAATCGCATGCAACGTTCAAAGGTGAGAAGCGAAGTTTCAATCTTCCTAAACTTGTTTGATAACTTATTTGACTGGGCACTGGTTTTTATTGTGTTAACATAAAGAAAAAAAGATTTATTAACTCTTGCCTTAGTTTTACTTGTTAACCCCTTCTTCACACTCCCACGTTTAATAAACCCCCCACACTTATTAGTTTTCAAACAATTTTCCCACCCCACAATTATTTAGGCCCCCACTTGTATTAAGCACCCGAGAGTAGTGGTTTACCTCAAGGTTTTTAGTACTTGAATTGTACAGTAATTGAACTTCAGCTGATAAAAGTCAGGTGGTCCTGGAAATACACTTCACTTACGAGTGCTAAACTTTGATTTTTATACAGAACTTTTCATATTCCTTTACTATTTTCTTAACTTGCATTGTAACATCTTTGATGGGATTATGCAGGTCATTTCATCTTCTTCTCATCAGGTCATCTTTGAGCTCATGAACATAAGCATAACTTCCAAAGTTGGTATCTTGTGTGTGTTAACTCATCACTGTTTTTCTGTAAAAAATCATCTGCTCTGACAATATAAATCATTAAGTTACATAATTGTGGGGATATCTTCTGTTAAAAACCTTGACGAACTCATGGTAGCATGGAAATGTGCAATGTTGATGATGCATTGACTGCCTCTCATTTTTATCTGTTATTTTAAAGAAACACTCATAGTATATATAATCAGTAACTTCTTTATGTTGCAGCACCTATGTAGTAAAGTTAATCGATTATTTAAGTATATATATATATGCTTTCCATGCGTTTAAAACAGTTCCAGAATGGTTTCACTGAAAAAAGTATAATCCTTTATTAAGAATTTTAATAAACCTGCAGAAATAAGTTCCATTAGTCAAGGATTGCATTTAAAGAGTAACACAGTGGAAAATGTTTTCTAGAAACTCCCTTAACTGTATATTTTAATACAACTAAAAACAAACAATGCATGAATTGTTAATTCAAAAGAAGTTCCTAAAAACATATGCCTTTTTGCATGATCCAAGTTCGAGTAAAAGGAACCATAAAAAGTTGCAAATATTATGTTTACACCCTAAAAACAGCATCCAAATGTCCATTAGCCACAAATATAATTCTTGATATATGCCCTAAAAACAGCATCCAAATGTCCATTAGCCACAAATATAATTCTTGATATATATATATGTTATAATTTATATCCAATGGACGGTAACATTAATTTTGTAGGTTCATTCAGATGAAAAATACAAGATATATAAATTATATAATTTCGTTTGTATAACATATTCATGATTTTTTCATTTCAGTGGAGTGTTCGTGAATTCTTCAAGACGCCATGTGTGGCAGTCTCGTTTATTTATGGGATCAATGGAGGACTGGGGATGGGATTTTGTTGGTACATTTACTCAAGTAAATAAACAAATTGTTAATAAGTAAGCCAAGTTATGACCACGTCATCAAAACTGAATGTTTTTTAAAAACTTGTGTCCTCATGATCTAGACTATGAAGGCTATGAAGGCTATGTGTCAAAACTGGAGGTTTTGAGTTTGTTTAGAAAACGTGAAGCGATCATGTGACGTTGCTATTGGAAGTTGGGCACTCCTCACCTTTGGATACTGGTACGAAGTTGCTTTGTTACCCTGCCTTATATGGTAAAATACCTAATGAGGCAAATTTAAAAGAAAATTAGATTTCTCCAAAATTACTTCATAATAATATTACTTAAACAGATGACCGAGATTTCTTTAAGCCGGATCTCCACGAGCGAACAAGTCCGCGCGGACTAAGTTGAGCGGACTTAGTTCTTGAATTTCATTGGTTGAGAATGTAAACATTACGTAATCCGAGCGTTTTTAACAAAACGATCTCCACGATAAAAACAGGTTTTTAAAAATGGATGAGAATAAACATGACGCTGAGAATTTATTGTTTTTGATATTATTAAGGAAAAGATTAAAAGAAAAATCAAAAAAAAAGAAAATGACAAAATTGCTAGACAACAACGACGATTCGATTCTGGACAATCTTCGTTGTTGTTTTTTATCTTGTCAAGAATTTCTTCGTTATTTTTTGCTCCTTTTGTGTTGTTGCTATTTATGGTTTGTGTTGATGTTTTGTTAAATAAAGTGTTGGTGTCAAATGAAAATAGGGCCTTCATTTGCTCTGGTGTCATATTTAGTAGCTTTATCAGTTCTTCTTGCGTAGCCATTTTTCTAAACAAAAATAAAACGTTTTCATATTTGCAAATTTTTTACCAATGTACACGTGCAATTTTTCTCTTTGCTGATTGGTTAAAAATATGCTCTCCAGTTTTTTAACGCTCAAAAGTTGAACAAAACTCAACTTTTTCAAACGCCAGCTTTTTAATGAATAAACGCTGGAATTACGTAATGTTTACATTTTCAACCAATTAAATTCAAGAACTAAGTCCGCTCAACTTAGTCCGCGCGGACTTGTTCGCTCGTGGAGATCCGGCTTTATGGTTACTAAAATGAAATTGAACGTAATATTTCAAAAATCAAGTGTTTTGTGGAGGTTTTATAACTTGATTTACATTTTATGCCAACATTGTTATTGATGTTTGATCGGAAAAATTCAATTTTTAACGGAGTTAATTTCGCAACAAAAGAAAGTCGTGTAAATTACAGAATAGATTAGATTACAGAACAGAACAGATTAGTATCTGTTCTAATTTGTTTATGTTGCCTTTCGGCATTTCTCGTGCATTTTACCGAACAAGAATAGTAATGTGGGTTGCGCAATTGCAGGTCGTATTGTTCGTATTATCGGAATGAGCGACGAAGAAACACTCGCGCTTTAGTGGAAGCTTGGACGAAAGTCGAAGAAAAAAGAAATAACACGTCGCGCGAAGGACCTACGTAGAATCTCTCATAAACCTTAGAATAATTTTTATATTAAGAGATAAACCTCTAGATTGTTTGATAACTTTGATAGGTTAACGAAGTATTTTAGACTGAGAGCGTCACCCTTGCTTGTTTACTTCGTTTCATCTCTGACGTCACCAAATGCTCGACTTATTACTAAGTCGCGTAAAAAATAAATCGACAAAAATATTTAAAGAAATACGTTTTTAAACTAGACTGGATAAACCAGCGGAACTCAAATGAGAGTAAAGATACACATACAACCCAATATCTGGTAGGCAGTTGCAATTACTTCATTATAGCTTTACGGTTACAATAATACATAATCAGGTACGAAATAAAATAGCGGTTATCGTTGCAAGAAGAAGAGTTGCTTGCTGAAAAATTGCGAGAGTATCTCTCAATAATAAATCCTTGAAAGGCTATAAAGAGAAAGATGCGGTAGCGAAGTTGTGGGAAAAGTGTGTCTGAAGGCCTAGAATTAGTATCCATCGTCCTGTACATGCATGTTGCTTCTTGTCGGCGTAGAAATAAACTCAAATTTGAGTAGTTTGTTTTTAAGTGGGAACCATGAAGCTTTTATGCCAACAAAAAATTAACCCATGAGTTAGAAAATAAATAAATTGTGTGTCTATTTTTTTCACCTCAGGCTCATATCTTGAAGTAAATTCTTGTGACACACTCAAAATATGCTTATAGCTCAACATATTTTGCTGTGATGACTCGATAATAGTTCATTTTTATATAAAAATGGAATGTACTGTTTCTCCAGATCTGTATGTTTTCACAAATAACAGATTAACACCTTAAAATGTAAAATTATCGATGGAGTTTTGTTAAGTGGAATATACTTTGTCGTTTGTCGATGGACATTCTGCAGGTTCCGGTGTCTTTGAATTTGAACTCCCCTAAATTATGACTCCCCAGTCAACATAAACTGGTTTAAATTGACTCCCCAGTTATAATAAACTAGTAAATATTAACTGGGGGAGTCATTTTTCCAGGGTGTTAAAATAATCTGCTACAACGGTCTGAATTGTAATTCTTTGAATTTCAAAATCGGGTCAAGCTCGCCGTATGCTGTTTTTTTTAATCTGAGCTTCCTTGCCAACGTTATGCTTTATAAAAAAGCTAAATTAAAAAATGTACATTTTCAATTCATTAATTTCCCATACAAACAAAAGATCAAAAAAACTAAGAAGAGGATGCAATCGAAATCATTTAAAATTGGTAAAGTTCATTTTAAGTTGAATTTGTGGAGTCATTTGAGGAGAGTTTCTCCCTGTCGAAGCCAATGCACGGCGAGTTTTAATGTTCTTATTAGCCTGGATACCGGCCGTTAGCCTAGCCTTTAGCTCTGGTTTGTTACTCAGGCAAATTTTAAATGCGGCTGGATAGAGCGGTCCAGTCACAGTGATCCGTTGAATGCAGAAGTCATGAAGAGAACGAGCGAAACTGTTCGCTTTGCCTAACGTCTTGGAGTCGTGTAGTAGATTCACCAACGTCGGTACGTATAACTCCATAATGTTTACACCTGAAGAAAATTAAACGTAAAAGTCATAAAGCAACTGGTTGCTACAAAACTGAGGCTGAAATATGGTCAAAAATTAAGCAACTGCCTGAGCTGAGTTTTGGCAGAGTGGTAAGCAACATAGGCTGAATTCTACTACACACTTAGCAACCACTTAGATCAGTCTTCCACAAGAAGGGGACAGAAAGAATATTTTCAGCATAAAACATCTTTTCCTACGTATACAGTATATAACAAAATAATAAAGCCTCTAAAATACAAAGTTAGTCATCTAGTCCTTCAAAGATATTGAACACCCAACCGTCTTCAACAAGTTCACCTTCCTCTACCACTTCTATACCGTCCATCTCTTGGGGATCTTCAAAATCATCGAAAACATCGAATGCATTTCTGTCTTGAGCATCTGCAGTCTCTTCTGGTGGTGGCAAAATTTGTGGAAGACCAACAGCAGGATCTAAGGGCATCGGAGGGGGCACTGCATAATCAGGAAGTCCTTCTGGATTGATGAGATCGTCGTTGGTTCCATCAGCAGCAATTAGGCAACCAGTTTTTTCAAAAAGACGATGTCTGAAATCATCAAATCTTGGGTCTGTTAGCTTACGGTATGCTGCACCACACCAGTGGGCTACAAGGATTCTTTTCTGGCTTGCAGTGAATTTGCTATCAATACCATACCATTTTTCCACATTATCATCGTCATCTAACCAGTTGAAAAATTCATGTTTGACAAACGTTTTTAGTGTTGCAGCATAGCCTCCGTCAACTGGCTGCCAAATATCCGTAGCATTTGGTACCCCAAACCATGGTATTCCATCCTGCTCCTGTATTGCTGTTCTAAAATCGTCAGCAACTTGACCTGCCAAGTTATCACAAAACAGAACAAAAGATGTATTCTCCACTGTCTCGTCATTTTTTGTAAAAGGCTTCAGCGTTTGATCAGCCCACTGAACGCAAAACTTAGTGTCAGCCCATGCATTTGATTGAAAGTATACGTCAACATCTTTGTCCCGTGAGTTTTTTTCAACGTCGCTGAGGCGTTTACCTTGTCCACGGAAAGTTATAGCCAAGCGTGGCTGTTTACCCTCTGGGCTAAAACACACATTTAGCGAGCAAAAACGCTTGCTATCTGCACTTTTGGGTTGTGCACATCACACTTTCTTGTTTCGATTTTCAGTATCTTTCTTATTAACAAGTTCGTACGTAGACCAGCACCTGTACGAGTCAATCGCTCACGAAGTGTTGCATGCCATTTCAGCAAAGGTGCTCTAAAGTGTTCTTTAGGGTGTTTTTTGTTCCGTTGAACTCGTCGAAGCTTCAAACTATGCCGTTTAATAAAGTTCGCAACAACATGCTTTTTCAAAACTGCTTCGTCATCACCTTGCTGTTGTCTAAAGATATTCCGTGCTTTACTCCAAAGCCAGTTAAAATCCACTCGGTGCCCTTTGTCTCTTGCACTAACAAAAGCAATTCAATGAACAGTTCTGCATACTTTTTTGTCGGTCTAATTTTGAACAGGGCTTTCTTCTGAATATCTGCTGCCGTTTGCATAATTTCAGACTTATTTTTTAACCACTTTGAAATTTTAAAGTTTTATCGACATTAAAACTGTTGTACTTCTCAATTACTTCCTTAGTAGATAAACCACCTTCTCGTGCATCAATAACCTTTGCTTTAAATTGTGCATCATGTTTTATACGACGTTGTTTTGTTTTTGGGTTATCGTCATCAACAACAATCACCGATGTCCCAGCCTTGTCTGCTTCAGTTTGTGTAGTTTCAGCCTTTTCAGTTTCATTTGACTGAACTGTCAATATAGCAGTGGCCACAGTAGCAGACACGGCATCAGTATTCGTAGTAACTGTCGTACTCGATCCTGCAGTTTCAGATGATGCTGATAATGAAGCACCATGTTTACATTTAATATGAATTGCCAATCCTTGAGTATTAATAAATTTCTTGTGGCAGTGAGTGCATTATAACTTAAGTGCGTCCTCAACAAACATCGGAATTGGAACCTCAACTTCGCCACCACGGTGGAAAATACTTCTTGTGAAGCCAAATCTTGTCAATGTTGCTTGCTTCTTTGACATTTTTAATTTAACTACTAAGATAAAAAAAATACAAACAACTTCCTCAACTAACTGAATCACATTCCAACTTTAAATGTCTAACGTTTTAAAACTGAATTCGAATGTTCGAATGTTAAATCATTGTAAAGCTGAATCACATTCGAATGTTTGTATGTCAAAACTTTCTGGCATAAGGAAGTATATAACATTTTGTGTTTTGTCAAGCAACCCGTTAGCAACTAAGGCCGAAATATTAAACACAACAAGCAACTCTTCAAAACAACCCTACATGAAAGGAACTTTCCTTAGAAACTCTTAAATTTATAAGAAACTTTTCTCACGTTTTTCTTCATCGACCATCCCAAGTAAAACCTCCAGTAAGTTAACGCTTGTTTTACAACAATTCAATTCCACATCGCACGATGGATGCATCGTGATCGCCTCCTCCAGTATACACAGGACATACGGTACGCAGTTGTGTATGAACGGAATGGAAAGTTCACGGTCCGCTGACTTGACAATGTTTTCAACAATTTTGACAGCAGGCAGTCGCAGCTAAGGAGATAAATATTTATAATATTTCATCTGTTGTGATTACTATTAGGTACTACATTTTCATGTATTAATGTTAGCACTATACTACTGGTGTTTCAAGCAAAATATCTTATCACAAAAATGAACAAAATTTAAAATATTTTTATTACGCCTGTGTGTTTACGTAATAAAAACGAAGTTACCTTGGGAGGGGCATTCTCGATAACAGAGGCGAATTCCTGCACGCAGTCATTCAGTAGCGGCATCATGTAATCGAGAGGCGAGTAGAGAAGAAAGAGAGATATGATCAATAACATGTTCTCCCACACCAGCAAGTCCACGCTGTTCGACTCCGTGTAAGAAGCGCACGAATTGAGTGTTTGAACGGTCGAAAATAAACAACTAGATGAAATTATATTTCTCTGGGATGTAAAAAGATTAAATTAAAACTTGGCCACATATTTTGGACAGTTTTTTGCGAATTTTCCTCCGCGCTATATCTCACTGTTTTCCGTATATTTAAAATGGAAGATTAAGAAAGTGCTATCCCACGTGGTTAATTTAAGCGAGGCATTTCCTTTAAAGAATTTTAATGTGTCAAGAAAAAGATATGAAGGTTTCGAGGTGTATTTGAACTTAGACCTCTTTCTAGGTTGGCAATCTAGACTAAAAGCGCCCAATAAATAGAGCGGTGATGACACGAACTTAATATCATCCAACAAACACGTTAAGTAATGAGAGGTAGAACCTTTGCAAGAATGTCTTCCATTTCTCCTTCACGTCATTCATGACGGCATATTCACACGTCACTACGCGCTTGTAACTTCGAGCGATGATCGCAAATGCTGTTCTCAAATGGTCCGCTTGAGGGTCGTTCGCATTTAAGGCGATGTACTTTAACAGACTCGTCAATAAAAACAAAACGGTCGGCAGGCAATGGACGCTCGAGAGAGGTGTGCATAAAACCGGTATAGTTGCCAACACTGTGGAAATCAATCCGAGTAAAGACAGGACTGAGCTGGAGAGTTCTACGGGAGAAAAGGAATAATAACTACTAAGAGGGGAAAGATAATGTCTTGTAAATGTATCTGTGGACAATCCGAGGACAATCTCATTCATTCAATTTCTCTTAAATAACTGCTTGAAAACATTAGTTGAGTTCGACTACAAAAACAACATAAACTGATCAACCTGTTTTATTGGCATCAACTGTCCCCCGGCAATTAGCGGGCATCACCGATGATGCGTATCGCTTCACTAAGTACGTGCATATCTCCATGATGGTGAACACCACACTCTCTTTCGCTTTGATCGAACTCTCTTTATTGTCGGTCGACTCGCTCAGCGCAAGGCTGCATTTGTGTACGATATCCATAATAACCATTTGGAAGTGAGACTCGTTCCGTGAAAGCAAGAGACGGTGTAGAACAGTCAACAGTTCGATGCACAAAGGCTGAAACAACAAAGAAATACAGATATATGATGGCACACATTGTAAATGATCTCATATTGGCCCCTGGATAATTTCTCCCCAAACTCCCTTCCCTACAAACGAAGCTACCTTAGTGCTGACGATTCTTTGTCGTCCGAACTCCGTGTCCAACATGTCACCCACAGCCCTCACGCACGTCTCCAACGTTCCTGTTGGATAGGTGGAAAGCGGAGAGCACATGGCTTCCATGCATATTCCACAGACCAGATGAAAACGGTCCTTATTCACTTCACCGGCCGACTTATCCAGAGCATCCACGGTGACCTTAGAGGGAAGCTCGTCTCCTGAAACACACTTTTACTTATGAATACCATGCGAACCTTAAATAAAACGGAAGATGGGTAGCGACTAAACAACATAAACCTGCTCCAACGAATGTTTGCTCCGGATTGTTAAACGCCACCGTGGCCAGCCACAGTGCAATTGCGTGTACGATAGGTGACCATGATTGCCTGTAGTGAGGTCGGACAGACTCCAATGTCTCGTTGCTATTGATTAAAACAAAGCAATCGAATAACATAAGATATTATTTCGAAATGAATAAGTAGTTGTGGCGCAATGGTAGCACGTTTGCGTCCGCATTGAGGTGATCAACAAAATGCTAAAATGTAAATAGTTAGGATTTGTTTTCGTAAGTTCCACTATTCAAATATAAAGCTTCATTTAAATATTCACATTTTTAACGGAAAGAGCAGCAATTCGAGTTTTTCTTCTACTATTTGAACATATCACCACTGCTAGGAACTTACTTGTAAAACGCCCCTCCATGTGCCGGTAACTGAGACTCGTATTGAGCGGGGAGAGTCAAAATGACATAATCTCGAGCTGCACCAATCCAATGCTTCGCCAGCAACTTCAAGTCTTTCTCGACAAGATCTAAGAGACGACCGGATGTCGATGAGTCATCAGATTTGTCATCTTTCACCGCCATGATGTATATCTAAGATCGCAAATATATTTGTGTTTTAGAGAAAGCTCTTATATTTGTTATGAAAGCAAATTAATAAAACTTTAATAACAAAAAAGCAAAAGCAAATGTCCGTAAAAACCATGAATTCCAAAGCGATGAAGTTTTAATCACACAGTGTGACCAGGGATAGGAATGGAAAGTTACACAGTGTGACCAGTGATAGGAGTGGGAAACTACACAGTGTGAGCAGGGATAGGAGTGGGAAATCACACTGTGTGACCAGGGATATGAGTGGGAAATCACGCTGTGTGACCAGGGGTAGAAGTGGGAAATCACATAGTATGACCAGGGATAAGAATTTAAAACAAAACGGGATGGCCAGTGGATACAGACTGTAGGTGCCATAAAAGTGGGAAAACATTGAATGTTGTGCAAAAAACTTAAAATACTTAACAAGTATAAGAAGTTGATACGTTGAGAGATGGTTCACGATCAATGAGCTGAAAAACTAGATCTCACAAGACCTGCACTTGAATTGAGATTTAAAATACAACATATCGCAACAAACCACCTACTTACTTGTGCCCACGCCTTGAGTACAGCGAGCTGCTCAAGAGTGTAAGAGCTTTCGTTGTACATATCCTCCACATCTCCGATCCTCTCTAGTGACGTCACCAACAACTGTTGGATCCTTCTGACGTCATTCACATCCCTTGAGATGCCACAACCTATCCAAGAGGAACACACCTGAGAAAAAGGTGAAATTTGAAAAAATAGTTTAAATAGTCAGCGTTCGTGTCCCTAATATTTATTTGAATGTCAAACACACACGTACCCCGATAAATGTAAAAAAAAATAGAATCATGTTTGAATATCAGTGAACCTTTCCTTTTACTAACTGTGACACCAAGAGAGCTTAATCAGCATTTACAAACACACAAAGGCATGATTATACTCCATTTAATGAGTGCATATTGCACTTGGATCTTATTGCTAGTATTAATAATATTATTAGATAGGGTGGCCCCAAAATCAATTCAAAATTTCAATTTTAAACTTTATTATTACAAAGAATTTATTCCCTATGCTTGCCATACCGATGAGTGTATTTCGTTTTATACAGCTAGCAATTTAAAATAACTCTTTCCAATTAAATAAAGGATTTTATTCAGCATTGTTCCCGAGCAAATACCTCACATGCCAT
Organism: Candelabrum cocksii; assembly: GCA_963930725.1. Classification (NCBI taxonomy): domain Eukaryota; kingdom Metazoa; phylum Cnidaria; class Hydrozoa; order Anthoathecata; family Candelabridae; genus Candelabrum; species Candelabrum cocksii. The sequence goes on from OZ005666.1 coordinate 1,427,366, forward strand.
GGCTGTGATGTCAGGAGGGACGTTCTCCGCAAATGCGGGCCGTAGTGCCGTTCCTACCTAAAAAGTTCAACAAGAAGACACACAGATGAAAGATTACCGCGACATCATTACTACAAGAACTTCTCCTATATATGTTTAAATATATTTTCAAAGCCGTGTCTACTTGTTATTAAAGAGAATCGTAGTTGCTCGTGAGGTATTGTGAATAGATGCAACTATCAGGCTGTCTACCTGAGCTTGAAACTGCTCGAGTATGAGATGGCCTTCGATATCAGGGTCTGGAACGCTGGCAAACAACACCACAACATCCTGGACGAAAAAAGAAACCCTTCTTCTCCTTCTTCTTACTACCCTACCCTAATACTTCTTACTACCCTACTCAAAGCGCTCTTATGTGAAACATGTTTCGTTTTAAAAGTTCTTTCTATAGAAATAACACTTTCTATTTTTTCTCATGAAACGTATGCGCGTATTAACCACAAACCTGTAGCGCTTTCATCCCTTGCAGTTTCAAGAGATCATTTGACGACGTGCCAGCGATGAACGCCAACCTCACGAGCTCAGAAAGTTGCGTGACAAGATATTCATCTAACACAATGAGAAGTATTCAACAACTGCAAACTGTGAGATTCAATCCCACCTTCAGTACCGTAAAATGTCAATATAATATAAAATCACGTTATTTAATCATTAATTTTGACGCTTTCAAAAGAGTATTTCACATTTAAAACCATCTTCATGATCAAATTTTAAATTTATTATGTTGTTGCGTAATAACCTTCTGCATGTTTCTCCTTCATCATTCTGGCGACACTGAGATCCATGTGATGCTCGTGGCCCTTGCATTCCTCCATCAACATTCGTATGCATTCCATCGCGAAAACCCGCGTCGGCCACTTGGGCGTGATGAGTGGAGTTACCTCAACCTTCGATGACAAAACAATCTGCCCCTCTTCGTCATCATCTTCACCTAAAGCACGATTCACTTAAATATGCTAAAAACGCATGAGATTGCTACATTGCTATTGGTGGTTTGTTTAGTTCCGTTAATCTGCAAACTAACAACCAACCAACCCGCTTTTTCCACCTGGACCTCATCATTGTCGTTTGAAGCCAGTAGAACTTGTTTGCACAGCATCATCCAGTGTCTTAACTCTTTCGCAGCTAGCGCTTGCAGCAAGCTTGTGATAATTTCGCGAATATGCTTCAACAACCTCTCTTCAACTTCAGAATCTAACATGCTGAACAATAGCCCTATAAAGAGAAGAACGGATTATTATTTGCACTCTCAGACGGTGCTGGAAATCAATTGGACACATATACCGTGAACGCCTTTTATTTATGACACACGTAATAATCACGATTTAAGCACCGTCATTGTTAAACAAAAACGTATGGGGGATGGGACTGAATTTATTAAACAGATTGAAAAACATTACTGCAAATAGGTTTTATTGAGATTTTATTAATAAAGATATTTTATATCATTTTATGTTATTTATAACACAGGACAAACGTTTGATAACAGTTTTTATGTATATATTTTAATATGTATGTATTGTAAACGGAAGCTTTTTATCCTGTATAAATATTCGCTAATAATAATAACAAAACGACTTTATCGTACCTTCCAACCCATGATGCGCAATAAACATTTTCTTCTTCACTTCCTCGTTGTTTTCGATGATACTCCTTCCCAGCTGGCTAATTTCCTTCGCTTCACGATGTGCCAACTGCCGCAAACAATCAACACTTGCTTTGCGCAGTAGTAAATGAGAGCTGAGCAGATTGTTGCAAAGATGCGGTACAAGAGAAGTGATGTTCATCACATTTGGTGCAAACATGTGCAACCGCTGGAGGCAGCGAATGCCCTCGGCTTGTACAAAAGAATCTGGGTGGTTCTGCATGATTGAACACGCCGTCATACAAAACATTCGGAAACGTTCCATCATCTTTGAAGAATCTGAAGTTAAAGTTAGCATAAGTAATGACAGGCATTCTCTGCAACATAAAAACCTGAGAAGGCGCATCAGTTTTTTTCATAGAAATCACACTGTAAGCGAATGTAATGCTTAAAAGCGAAAACTGTTCCTTGAATGATGTTCACTCGTAAAAATTCTTCTAACATATCCACAGGAAACCATCCAGTAATTAGAAGCTATCGTGAATAGCGTTAATAATGAAAAGACAAATGACTTTACCAAATGGTACAGAGATTATGGTATTTGGTGCAGAGATCGTGGTATTGGTGCAGAGATCGTGGTATTTGGTACAGAGATCATGGTATTTGGTACAGAGATCGTGGTATTTGGTACAGAGATCGTGGTATTTGGTACAGAGATCGTGGTATTTGGTACAGAGATCATGGTATTTGGTACAGAGATCGTGGTATTTGGTACAGAGATCATGGTATTTGGTACAGAGATCGTGGTATTTGGTACAGAGATCATGGTATTTGGTAAAGAGATCGTGGTATTTGGTACAGAGATCATGGTATTTGGTACAGAGATCGTGGTATTTGGTACAGAGATCATGGTATTTGGTACAGAGATCGTGGTATTTGGTACAGAGATCATGGTATTTGGTAAAGAGATCGTGGTATTTGGTACAGAGATCATGGTATTTGGTACAGAGATCGTGGTATTTGGTACAGAGTATGTATGAAAAACACATATTTGATAAAGAACTTCTAACAACTATAAATTCCCACAAAAGAAAATATTATTGAAATGAAACGGGCACTTCAAACGACTGAATATTAAAAGTAAACCTTGTAGTTCCGGTCCCGTAGCCGTGATGAGCGAGCCCATGCATTTGCTTAAACAGTGATGTACTTCGGTGTTAGATGGTGCCGTTGTGAGCAGGAGATTGATGACAGTGTAGAGAGATTGATCAACAAACGTTCGAAACATAGGCCCACCCGAGTCCGCTATCAACGTCAATCCGTGCAAAGACCACACCTTAAAACATTATGAAAAAAAAATATGAAATATGCCCGACATTAATTTTCCAGCTGTGTTTAAAGAAATTTGGCAGTCAATACAATTATTTCAATAAGAGATTTCGCCGCATTCTTAAATGTAAAATAACCATGTCAGCCATTGTGTACACGGTTAGTAATATAGTGAAAAAGGAAAAAAAATAAAGTTCATTTTCACACAAGTTCAGTTCAGTTATTATTACTTCTCCTGGGAAAGAATTCATCATAATCTTAACTTCCCGAGAAAAGGAAAGAATTTCTTTCCTGAGAGATGATGATGATGTACCTAGGTACATCATCGAGCTACAAATAGCTCTAATCCCATCACCGTTCAAATCATTAATAACCATGTGCTTTTTTACTATTCAAAATCAGCAGCCATCTTTAACGGTATTCTAATTGTTTGAAAATAGGGTTTTGAAGCCGATCGTAAAGGGCACAACACTATTATTGTTACAGAGATTAATGCGAAATAATTTGAATATAAATAAATAGTTAAAATAACAAATAAATAGTTTGAACTCTATAGTTAAGATAGTTATGAACTCTTCGAAAACTTTTAATGTAAAGATGATTTGGCTTTTTTGGTCACAAATGTGATAAAAATATTTATTCTCAAAGATGAATGAAGATTTAATGTCAAATTTGATTTACGATCGTTGGCAACGAGTAGTGGTAACTTGATATCTTTTTGTTAATGTTATTTATGTTTAGACCTGCACAAGTGAAGAGGAGATATCTTTTGCAAGCGCAATCAACACTGAGACACTGTTACCAAGGTGATGACCAGAGCCCATACCCCCTACATATCTGTGCAAACAGCCAAGTGACAGTGCGTGGCCGGTTCGCACCAAAGCATCGGATGTTTTCTGGCACTTCTCAAAACTGTGTTGAGCCATTTGTGCCACAAAACTTTGATCGTTCATAACCTGAGCTAGTCTGCCGAGAGCCTCGCCTGCCGCACATCGTAAGATATTGTTCGGGTTAGCGAGAGCATCTTGAACAAGAGATTTAGCATGCGTTAATGCGGCTGCTTCTCCGAACGAACTCTTATTGTCTGACAGGTTCTAAACAACGTTGAAACAATAAAATAATACAAATCTAATATCAATGGAAAATAAAAGATGAATTTAGCATACAAATATTAAAACAAAGTAGTTACATGTACTTAGTCCAATTACAAACAAAAAACACCTTAAGTGCCGCGAGAAATGCAGTAAAAATGTTTGTTTGTATAGCCTGTTGCCTGGCTCCCTTATTCTTCATGATGCAATCAATGAAATGACTCATGAGTTGACCACGATGCTTGTTGTGTACAAACGGGAACACCTGACCAAACAATAATATCGCTGTGTCGACAACTGCTACGCCAAGTGGTAGTGGACCAGGGATTTTCACACCCTAAATAGAAACAGCGAATATGTCTCTTTTAAAGATACTGTTGATTCGCTATATAAAGTTGAGTGCATTCCACCATTGGTGAAACCATATCTTTGCGCAGTCACTAAAAACACTCAAATCTAATGATTTTCAACTAGTTCTTGACATTTCCAACTCATCTTGTTCTATTGCTGAGTCCAATGAACGTTAGAAGGTGGTACAAAAACCTTTGAAAAGAAGCTGGTAAAATTTGATTTTATGTGAAAACCCTCACTTTTCTCTAATTATAGAAATAACTATAAACCGACCCACCTTGGAACAGCGAGCGTATATCTGTGATGGATCATGCTCTAATGCTCCGGACCCTGAAGCACTGTTAAGTTGTAGCTAAAGACCAATACTTTATTACTTCATACTTCACAGATATTTAAATTAACAAAACCACATTGACTTGGCTTGGAAACATAAGCATGGATCATCAATTCAAAACACCTGAAACAACTTAGTTAATTAACTGTTGTTTTTTTTAAATTTAAGCCAGAAAACAGATTAAAACCAAGAAGTTGTCAAATCTACAGCACATGTCACAACCTGTTCCTCAACATCTTTGCAATCTGTTTCTTGGACCCACGAACCCAACAAAATGCTATCATCTTTGTGACAGAGGGACTGCAGTAACGAAGTTGTCGTTGACCCTTGGTCTAAAAGAGTGAAATCCGATGCCAAGTAGCGAAGTACAGGTGTGAAGTATGCTGAAAAGAATGCGTACGTTATTACACTATTAATGATTTATAGATTCTGAAGTATTAAGGTGATTTTATTGTTTTAATATTTCAACTATAACATTTTAAACAAATCTCTTGAGATTAAGTGTAAGTGAAGAAACAAAATGGAGTAATGAATAATGAAATTAATAACGTTAAAAAATAGAAAATGAACTGTACAAAAATATTGCTTTTCACCTAACTTTTGAACTGTAAGAAACTCAACAGGTTTTTAGGGCAGTATCATTAACTCAAACTAAACCTAACCATACCATGTAAAAGTCAATCCAGTCTAACCTTGATATCATTCAAAAGTCAATCCAGTCTAACCTTGATATCATGCAAAAGTCAATCCAGTCTAACTCATATAAAAGTCAATCCAGTCTAACCGTCATATCATATAAAAGTCAATCCAATCTAACCTTCGTATAATGTACAAGTCAATCCAGTCTAACCTTGATTTCATGCAAAAGTCAATCCAGTCTAACCTTGATATCATGCAAAAGTCAATCCAGTCTAACCTTGATATAATGCAAAAGTCAATCCAATCTCACCTTCGCATAATGTAAAAGTCAATCCAGTCTAACCTTCATATCATATAAAAGTCAATCCAGTCTAACCTTCATATCATATAAAAGTCAATCCAGTCTAACCTTCATATCATATCCTTTCCTTTCCTTTCGTAGGCTTCCGACACTTGATGATGTCAAGGTGGCCATCTTTTCGTTCGCCGCCTTTTGAGCGAAAATTTATGAGGAGTAGCTAGCAGTTCAATTTCGAGATATTGACGAGACTGTTTGAGTCAGCTCGTCTAAAAGCAGTATAGCCTATTAACTGTGGTTCGCCAGGTACTGTAAGTAGGTATCTGTCAAGTTGGGTTTTAAAACAGGCAACAGAACAGTTTGTTATTTCCCTAATGTCTTTTGGTAACACGTTAAAGATTGAGGGACCCTTGAATGAAATGCTGTTATAACGCAATGACTTTAGTTTACTTGATGACGATGTGCTTAACTTGATAATGCATTTTCGACCATGTCTCTTTGATGTAGTGCATTTGATTTTTGTGGATTGGCTTTCACTTGTGTTGGGTACAATATTCTCAAGTACCTTCCACACATATATAATAATGTACCTTTCACGTCTACGTTCGAGGGAATATAGTTTGAGGTTTTGTAAGGATTCCCAATAGTTTTTCCCTTGCTGCGTGTTTATCTTCCGAAGATAAGGTTAGCATTACAAATTGATCTCTGCTGTAAAAGGAACGCAATACCCAAGCAGCTTTCATAGAGGCTTTTTGAATTATCTTATTAATATTTAAGGTAAATTCTGCTGTGGTTGAGACTATCACTCCAAGGTCTAGAACTTGATCTTCTTCTTTGACAATGTCATTTGAGCTGGAGAAGTAGTGCATTTCTTTCATGAGATCTTTGTTGTGACCATAACGTAACAGAACAAACTTTTTGTCATTAAAGAACATGTTGTTCCGTTTAGCCCAATAGTATACTTTGTACAGATCATTTTGTAGCTTATTAACATCTTCACTGTTATTTATTGATTTGAAGAGTCAGCTATCATCAGCAAAGAGTTTGACTGTTGAGAATTCAATGTCGTCATCAATGTCAATAACTAGGATGAGGAAACAGATTGGACCTAACACAATTCCCTGTGGTACGCCTGAGATTACTTTGCTTGGCTTGGACATTGAACCATTGACTATTGTAGTTTGAGTGCGATGATTTAAGAATGACCTTATCCATTTTATTATTTTGCCAGATATTCCTAGAGATTCCATTTTACGAAGAATAATGTTGAAATCGACCTTGTCGAAAGCCTTGGAAAAGTCCAAATGCACAACATCAACATTAGAATTGTTTTCTAGTTCAGCAAGTATTGTGTCGTATTGGAGTAGGAGCTGGATAATACATGACCTGCCCTTGCGGAAACCGTGCTGGTTGTCGTTAAAGAGCCGATTGGCTTCAAGATGACTGACTATGTTTTTACGCACAATCTTTTCAAAAACCTTTATGTGTGACGTAAGTGCAATTGGACGGTAGTTTTCCACTGAACCTTGGCATCCACTTTTATGAATGGGTGTTATTATGGCGTGCTTAAACTTTGGTGGAATATACTGATCATTTAATGATTTTCTCCAGAACATGTAAAGTGGAGTGGAGAGCGGTTGGAAGCAGTTCTTGAGAAGCAATGCTGGAAATTCATCTGGACCAGAGGAAGAATTGGGCGATAGTTCGTTGATCACAGATATCAGCTCTTCTTGCGTAAATTTTATATCTTCAATAAGGTTATTGGTTTTTTGTATGTATGTTGGTGGGTTTTGAAATGGTTTACTAAAGACCTTTTTAAATTGATCAGAGAGAAGTTTTGCCATTGTATTTAGGTTGTCTGTGTGCTCCCAGTCAGCTAAGCAATGGTCCAATACTAGGCTTTAGTTTTGATTTGTTTTTGACGAAGGAGTAGAAGTATTTCGGATTCATCTTGATACATTCTACAGCTTTTTGTTCGTTTGAGATCTCGACTTCTTTGTACAATTTTTGTAGGGAAACTTCGATTTGAATTAGTTCGTCTTGGAGTTTTTTCGTTATGGAAGGGGAAAGTTTGTTGATACGTCTTCTTCATCGAAGTAGATTGCACCGTGATGCTTGCCACTTAGATTTTTTGTTGGGGTTTAAATTTGCTTTGGCAGGTATGATTATTTTGCAAACGTTGAAGCAGGTTTCAAGAAATATTTCTAGCATTTCTTCAAGTGATTTATTGAGAAATTTTTTATTCCAATCAATTATGTTGAATTCATGGGTTATAAGGAGCCAGTTAATGTCTTTGTGATGAAAGTTTAAGTCCTTGAACGATAAAATGTTTTTTGTTTGTTTTTTTTCATTTTTTATAAAAGATGTTTTTGAAATTTTTAGGTTGATTTTTGTTGATACTTTCAAGATCATGTGATGAGAAATACTTAGTAATGGTCTTTCGTAAGATATAGTGTGAATGATTTCGGGATAATTTGTAAAAATCAGATCCAGAGTATTTCCATCTTTATGGGTAGGTTTGTTTATGATTTGTATAAGGGAGAGGTTATCAGTGAATTGGTTGATGGTTTTTAGCATCAGTTTAATATCTTTCGTTGATTTCGCAGTTGGGAATAATGTAGACCAGTTTACATGCGGAATGTTAAAATCGCCACCAATAATTATTGTGTGGTCTGAGTATTCGAAGACTGCTTCTGATAATTGAGTAATGGCTTTTTGAAATTCAGTTGAGGTTGATGGATGACCATGAAACTGATCATTTGGTTGGCGATAAACAACACCGATTATTAGATTTTCAATCTTGCAAAGCACTAGAAGGATTTCAATTAAGACGCATGAATATGAAAATACAAGTTCAGTGGATGTGTCTAGGTCAGAGCGGAGGTAAATAGCAACCCCACCACTGTCTCTTCCTCGGTTTGACTTTCTTTTGCGTGATTGATCACTTCTGTATACAGTGTAGTTTGGTACATTTATTTCAGCCTCAGTGTGATCTTTTAACCATGTTTCAGTTAAGCATGCAAAGAGTTGGTTGTCTAGTTTAAGTAGGTCATTAATGTAAGGTACAGTTGATTGGATGGTTTTTGGTTTCAGTCCTTGTACATTAAAATAAATGAAGTGGTTTAGGCATGGCTGGAGTGTGTTGGATTTTGGCTGGAATGTACTGGATTTTGGTTCTTGAATGGATTTTGATGGAAAAGGTGGTTGATTTTTGTTTCTATTTGATGCATAATATCTTCCTTCATGGAATGGAGGATGCCTAAAAAATTAGGATTTTGGTGATTTGATGAAGGTGAGATTTTGGGAAATTGTTGAGAATAGTATTGATTGAAAAAATGTTGATTGTTAGGAAAGTCTTTGATATTTGTCTTGTTATTAGGTTTGATCCTTGTAGTCCCTATGATGTGACGAAGAATACAATTTTCTTTGTAGCATTCCTGGTACTGGAGTGAATCAGGACACATATAGCTCGGATGGAAGAATTTGCACTTTGCACCACGAAAACAGCCTAGGCGACGGCTAGTACCATGTTGAGTATAACGTAGGCAAAACTTTGGATGGCTATATTTGCATGATTTGCCGCGCATCCCGTGCTTACAAATACCCTTTTTGAAGTGGTCACATATCTCAGGAGATTTTTCAAGTTCCTCTGCATCATTGGTTGGGTCTTTATGATTGTTGTCTTCAGCCGTTGGTGTAAGTATGTCTTGGGTTATGGTTTTGTCAGAAGATTCTTGTGCTGTCAGTTGTGTTGGTTTTATATTATGTTAGTCATTGTTGTATGGGGTTGAATGAATAATGTCATCATTTTTTGAGTTTGGAGTTTGAGAAGGGTCAATATGAGTGTCAATGTGAGTGTGGTTGTCGTAGTCTTTAGTTAGTGTTTGGTTTTTGTGTACCTTTGTTGCCTATTTTTGGGATTGTGGTTTCAGTAAAGGAAGGGCAGAGGTGGAAGATACCAGGTAGTTTATTTGGATTGTAGATACTTTCCACTTCAAGTACATTAAGTGTAATATCAAGACCAATATTGTTTTGAAAACTTTATGTACATCTTGCCCACAGATTGCGCATGGTAACAATAGAGAATCATCTAGTCTGACTTGGTAGGTATTGTTACAAATTTCGCAACTTTCTGGAAGTAGGTTTTGAATGCGACAAATTATTTCATTGATAAGGTTAGGTTTTTTGCTTTCAATTATTTTGTTGCTTAGTTTTAGAAAACTAGCAGTTTCGTCTAAGATTGGCTTGTTATGCGTGTGAAATTGATTATTGATTGATTGGAGGCTTTAGCCGTACGAGTATGAACGCAGACACTTTTTTATATTTTCTGTAGGAGCTGAAACACATAACTCAGCAATAAGCTTCTCAGTGAATTCTTTTGAGTTTGAATCAGGCATGGTTGATATGTGAAATGAATGAATGACTGCGGAGATAACTGGGTAAATAAGTAAATATATAATTTATTATTTTGTCAAATCTTATACTCAAGGGACTAAGGAAGGTATGAGTATTTTTGTCAGTTTGGATAAGTATGAAATATAGTTATATGTACTTAGAGATCTGAGGGTGACCCGCGGCAGATATTATTCTCCTAAAAAGAACCACCCCGAACATCCAATGACCCACATATTTAGGTTTTAATTATCCACAGCAGGGTGCAACCTCTAATTTCTAAAATAACTAATTGAAATCAATGTTAATTAAATCGAGGAGTTGAAGGTAGGTTGAGGCAATGAAAGAGATACAAGTAGTTGTAGAGTACAAGTTTTAATGAGATGTAATTATAGTGGAATAAAAGGTGAGTAGAAAATAATGATTTACAGGAAGTTGAACTTTTAATGGGATGTTGAAGTTTTTAATGAGATGTAATTGTAGTGGGAAAAATGGTTGGGAGAAAGTAGGGAATGATCAACCAAAAACATACAATTTCTAGTACTTTCCCCACTAATTATTTACTCGGAACAATGAAATTTATTTTCCAACAACCAATAAACCAACAGTGTAGTAAATCCAAAAGAAATAAACACAAGAATAAACCTAGATCAACATAAAAACAACAACAATGTCAATTTAATTTTGCAGCTTTTCAAACACACCCTTCTGTCTCATCAATCAATCCATCAATCAATCCATCATCATCAATCCATCATCATATAAAAGTCAATCCAGTCTAACCGTGATATCATATAAAAGTCAATCCAGTCTAACCTTCATATCATATAAAAGTCAATCCAGTCTAACCTTTGTATAATGTAAAAGTCAATCCAGTCTAACCTTCATATCATATAAAAGTCAATCCAATCTAACCTTCATATAATGTAAAAGTCAATCCAGTCTAACCTTCATATCATATAAAAGTCAATCCAATCTAACCGTCATATCATATAAAAGTCAATCCAATCTAACCTTCGTATAATGTAAAAGTCAATCCAGTCTAACCTTCATATCATATAAAAGTCAATCCAGTCTAACCTTCGTATAATGTAGGTGACAGAAGTGTCAGCAGATGATACAGGCGTACTTTAAACATTACAATAGCAGACTTCAATTGTGCACCATGAATCTTTACCAAGGATTGGAACCTGAAGATAGAGAAATTATAACAGCTCCCTTCATTTTAACACAGATATCAGTTTAATACAAAATTGTTTTAACTTTTTGAGGAATCTAAAAATGATTGGGCGGTAGAAAATCAATGGTGTTACTTTCCGTTAAAAATAGTAACAGCAGCTTGTTAAATCGTACCCTCAAGGGAGATTCAATAACAAGATTCAACCAATCAATATAATGCTATCAGAAGGTTCTTGGAGAGTTGAGGGAAGGTCCTACAAAGTAATCACTCCCACTTACTGTGATAACGAATTTATTCCAGCTTCGATGGGCACCATCAGTTTCTTCAAGACAGCAGGTAGTAGAAGCGATTTACAATGAGTGATAAAACTTGCCATGCCTGAAGATCATCGTTATGATTTCAATAGTATGAAGGAGCTTTAAGGGAACCATTTCATTCTATGTTACCTGGTTACTATGGCGCTGGGTAACGGTTTTAAATTAAACTTCTTCCACAATAAAAATTATAGAAATATTAAGTTAACTATAAATAAATTATGAATTAAATATATGACAGCAATAAACACAAGACGATATTTTCAGGTTCCTCCAATAAAACCACTAAAGCAACTGCCATAACAACAATTGCACATAAATTAGCTTAACTATGAAGCCCAAGTGATCAAACTTTTGGATTTCAGGCAAATGATAATACGCCATTTTCAAGATAACACTTTCAAGTAGTAATATCAGCCCCAAACGAAAGAAGCTCATAAAATGATTTAACTTTCAAAAGTAACTCTCAACGTAAGCCTTTCATTTAAAAATTCCATTCTAAAGGTCTATTCTCTAACGTTTTCATAACCAATCAAAACGAGCTTTCCAGTTAATTTCAAAATGATCTTTAGTTAAATATAATTTTCGAAAAACTGCTACCCATTGTGTGAGAAAACAATTAATATAACACATTTACATATATAACATTATTATTATTATTATTAAACAATAAATTATAATAATAATATAATGAGTCATTAAACTTACAACAGATGGAGCATGCACGATTTTCCAATGTGAGCTGCCATGTTTTTATGTTGCCACGCCCTTTTTCTATGCCTGCATCTTTTCCAGTCAATGGAAACACAGATGTAAAAAGGTCAACTAACTGAGGTAGACAATTCTTCATAAATGATGGACCTAAAAAAATGGATTATCACATTAAATAGTAGTAAATCAATTTTCTGAATTCTGAAACCAAATAAATGCATTATGCTAATATATTTGTTTATATTTTGTTCACATTACAGCAAAACCCAAGTCAATTTCATGAATCTACACTACACACTGCCAATTACTCCAAATAAAACCAGTACTTCTTGTATTGATTCTGCCTTTGTAGGGGTTCACCTAGGCTTCACCCTCTTTCCTCGACTTATACCCCTATCTTATGTCTTAGGACATTATATTTAGCTATTTTTATTAGATTTAATTATCCCGTTTTTATATCAATAGAATGTCCTGTGGAATGTGAAGTTGCCATAGACAACAGTCAAGCATGAGGGATGTGAGAGTGGAAGGTAAATGCTGTTGATTTTTTTATCTAAATTAAATTATTCTTTAAATATATGCATGTAACATGTGCTCACCTAAAGTACACAGGGAGCCCATAAGCACCCACCCCGTCTGCACTTGATGGATCTTTCCACTGTTGCCTACTCCTTTCAAAATCTCCATGCCCAGTGTGAACAATGCCTGTAAAAAATTACAGTAGCATCTATATATGTAATAGAACATGAGATTTAATTAATTCCACAATTTATCGTTTGTCTTCTGCTCACCTTTGATTTTTTACAAGGTATACCCAGTGGGCATTTGTAAAGGCCACCGATTATTGCGGCCAACGTGTACCCATACCCCATGAACGCTTCACTAGAAGAGCGTAGAGACTTCATCTTCTTTGTACAAACATCGATTAGATGAGTCATGTTCTGTGGCAGAGCAATACAACACGAGCGAATGCACCAAGCCGCTGTCAACCACACAGAAGCTGCAGGGTGGATTAGCGTGGAGAAGACCGCCACCACAATCGTGTCGTTGATGATGTTTTTCACAGACGAAGTAAGTGCAAGGACCAGGTTGCTGAGCTCTGTCAACGCGCAAACAAGTACATGCTGTGAACTTCGAACATTGATGTTGTATGAATCAGAGGTATTTTCTCCGCTGATCACCTCATGGATGCTGTTCATTTGTTTCGTGATCACTTTACAAAGCTCTTTTATTGCCAGAACTTGCAAATTCTCTGACAGCATGCCGCACAGTACTGAATTTAAGATAAATGAGATGCACTTTCGAGAGTACACGGCATCGATGTGAGTGGCTGTTGACTTTTGACTTGCTACCAACTCTAATATGTGAATAATAATCCCAGCCAAGTATTTAGAAACCCATTTTGAACCCATTTCTTGGAAGAAGATCACGTAGGCCTACATCAATTGAGAAATGTTTAAAGTTGACAAAAATAACAATAACCTGAAAATCATGGAAAATAAATATCACGGTCATGGAAATATAGAACAATTTTTTATTAAATAAAATTAAATTAAAATAATTTTTTTAAATAGCGTAATAAAATAAACAAACCTGTGTAACACCGACACGAATCTCTCGGTTTGAGTTTGATTCTGTACTACCGCTCTTTAGAAAACCAGTACCCCCTTTAGTACAACGTAATACAAAAAACATTTGAAAACAATGGTGTAATATTTAAGCAAAAGTGAACTATATGTCACTTTGTTAAATTGTAATTCCAAAAAAACACTTTACGTAAATCAAGAAAGGAAATAACACAAGGTTGCATATAATTGTAGAAAAACCATTTTGCATTTAATAATAATAATGGAGTTTTAACTCGACAGTGGCTCATCTTATCCCAAAATTTAGGTCCCGGTATACAAAGTCGCTTCTCCAGACAACCCACCATTTTGAGCTAGCTTAACGCAATGAGTATTGCTCAAGAACCAAACTGTAACTCAGAAATAAAAACATGTCGGATTGAACCAGCCCAGTTTGGTTTTGTGTGCCGAAGCAATTATCCACTGAGCTACTAACAACATGTTGTTTTGTGCAGATGAAAATAAAAACTCACAGAACCTTGTTTACATCGACCGATGATTTCTCTCCAAAAAAAATTAAGTAGAACAAAGCATTTTACCTTTTAAGAAAGCTGTTGCCATCATCGTGAACATATCCTCGATGGAAATCTTCTTTACTTTGGTCGTTGTTCCGGTGACTGCAACGGATTGTGAACCAGCCATGAGGACGCCTAGCAACTGTGCAACAATCATACGAACATCGTAGTTAGATCCCTCCAGTGACTTCAAACACACTGACACCATAGCATCAAGTTCGGTGGTGCAAAGCATCTGGGCATTCTTTGACAGTTCCAAGGCACACTACAGCAATTACAATTAATTATTACTAATTTTATCAAAAAATATTTTTCCATGAAATCTGCTCAGAAAAAGGTGTTTTCAGAAAAGTCCTGTATCTGGTTGCTGCCTTGGCAATGAAATGGTTTACAGTAGTGGTAAGAATGATTTAAGAAAATGGTAGCGGAATTTCCAATCTTCGGTGACTTAAATAAAATAAAGTCAAGTATTTGTGAAAGAAGAGATTAAAGAATGTTTGTTCGTTCACACACCTTAGCCGCGGCACATCGCACAGGCATTGACTTGTCAGACAAACATCCTTTGCAAGATTTGTAAATATCTTTGAAACCGTCCCTTGCAGAATGTCCCATACCAAAAAGCATCTTTTCAAAACAAAACAAGATTTCGCATTTTGCTTGCGCCTGCAAAAACAAAACAAAAACTTATTTTACTGTTGACTGTAAATACTTATAAATAGACTTATAAATAATAAAGAATTATAATTAACAAATTTATTTATATATTTTTTCAGAAAGGAAATACACAGGAGAGGTAGGGCCTATGACTCAACAGAGTCCTGTGTATTGGGTCTATTTTTTCACCGGACCCACAGAAATTTTGAAGTTATATAAGGTCCAATCCTCTCTCAATTCTTAACCCGGAAACATGAAACAAATTCTAGAAACTCTAGAATAAGCCACTTCACCGAGAAACAAACTGAGCGCAGTACTTCCAGGGATGTGGCATGACCTGGGAGTCGAACCAGGGACCTCTTGAATCTGAGCGCAACGCTTAGACCACTCTGCCACTGCTTACTTAAATATGTGTAACAGGTCAGAAGTAAATAAATTATAAATTAATATGATATATATATATATATCATATTAATATGAAATAAAAACTTAAAAAGAGAAAGACCATCAACTTATTGTTAATATTTTGTTTCATGTTTTTAAGATCTGAAAATGAACATTGAATACCTCTGATTTGTGCAGGAGTTTAACTAGGACCTGAAGGCATGCATCAAATAGAGTTCCGACCTAAAAACAAACAATATTCCTAATCAGCTGGTGGGATAGTTAATAGAAAAACATATCCAATCAACAAAGTCTTCAAATAACGCACAACAAATAACCAGGACAAGCATGCTAGTGTTTCCATGGTGAAATCAAAGAATAAACCTAATCAACTGACTGTGAATTTGAAAACAGGCTTACCATTCGTCCAAGCTTTTCATATATGGAGGCCATGCAGCAAATCGCTGACCTGTAAAAACATCATTCAATGCAAATAGAAAGAAAATAGAAACCCATGTTGTCATTACGAAATAAGGTAGGCGAGACCAGGACATCGACTCAGCAAGTAAGATAAACCCAAAATTTAACAAGATAGCATTTTGTTTCCACATTAGAAGTCTCAAGCCTGAAAGTTGACTTAATACCTCCAACTCATGATTTTGAGCTGGCTGTCTCCACTGTAATAATAAATAGCGATAGCGTAACACTACAAAATAGACCTGTTGCATTTTATACGTCAGGGGATTGAATATGAGCATGTGGGGAAAGAGCCTGAGTAGTCCTTAAATGGATAATAGCAAAAATATTGCAAAAACATGATCATTCATTCACGTAAAAGCCGGATATTCCTTGTGAAGAAACCTGTAAATCAAATGACTAATATTCATTAAAACCTCGCCCAGGCTAAACCACAATCCAGCACTCGCCTCCTTAAATCTCATGACAACATCGAGAATCTTCTTTGCTCAAGTGGGAAGTATCAAAAACAGTGGAGAAATAAAAATTTGTTTACTTAATGTTACATTAATATGAAAATCAAATTTTGACAGGTACAATTTTATCGGTGAATGCGTGCTATCATCTCTGCTCTTGATCAGTTCCAGGCAATTGTTGACAGTATCAAACAAGCCGCTCGTTGTTCCCACATTGTAGATGGTAGCAAAACACTGGGCCAAGCGCTGACGAGTGGCAGGCGTGCAGTTAATTTCAAGAATTTTATGCAGAGTCAGCACAATCTTTGGCTGAACCTTTTTCAGCTCAACCTGTAATTAACAAATTATGCATGTCAATGTAGATGTTAGAACAAATTTCAAATTATTTCATGAAGATAAAACTTTGCCACCCTAATTGTAATTATGTAACCAGTAACCAGTGTTGCTCACTATCAAAATTGACTTATCGCTCAGTTAGGCAAATCAGGTCATCATATTGGTTTTTGCCGCCCAACGGTTTTGTTACTTTTTACAGACAACTTTTACAAAAATGCACAAATCTTTAACTGTCACAGCAAACATGTTTGCTACATAATTTCTTTCCATTTTTAGCCCATGTTTTAAAAATTTTATTGTAGCGTAATTGCATTTGTACAACAATCATATTGACGACCTGTTCGTAATTGAATGCCACAAATATTTTACTCTTTGTAGGTGTAAAGTAAGTTTCTATTTTGACTATCATTTGCTTTATACGATTAATATACATTACGTAAAATGATTGTGAGCAGACTGACAGACTAGTACAAACGCCGCTAAAAAAATCCCTGCAAAAAAAGTTCTGGAAAAATACGGAAACAATTTAAAAATAAAAAAACATCTCTGTGACATTTTGCTGTAAGAATCTAACGGAATATTTTAGTCACACAGAAATTTCAATCCAGATACTGTTTCGAAAATGCCCTACAATGTTTATGTTCTGCTGCAATTCAGAATTTAGCAACAATTTTATTGTGTCGTTCAATGTTTTAGTTAAAACTCAGAATTGACTGATGAATAAATAATAAACAAAACAGACACCCTAACCTCGCCATGAGAATTTCATGAGAACCTCTGCATAAAATGCTGCCAAAAGACTAACCTAATGGGGAAAATCACAAATTGCACCCTTCAACAAAATCAAAGATTTGTTGTGTTTTTCAAACCTGTTGGTACACTATGATCCAGAACCATTAGTTTTGGCATGCATCACCATACGGGTTTAGGCACAGTCCTATCGCACATATGTAAGAACAGTCACTTATATTTCAAGAACACTTTCAAGAATGAAACTACTCACAAATCGAAAAAGAGACGTTAGCAATCGTATTTGCTGTAAAAAAGTTTACGATTATTTTTATGGTAGACGTTTCAAAGTACAAACTGATCATAAACCCCTGCTAGGACTATTGAGTGAATCTAAACCCGTACCATGACTGACCGCCAAGAGAATTGGTGGGCACTACTGTTATCCAGTTGATATTTACGAGTTAACATATTGTTCTGGAGAAGCCATTGGAAATGCTTTCTGCATGAGCAGACTTCCAGCAGTCAGTATGAATGAAGAATCAATCACAATCAAATAAATCTCATGGATGTGACAAATTCACCGATAACTTCCACGAAAGTAAAGATACATACACACAGAGACCCTGTCACAGGCCCTAAAATAAGAATTTAGAAGACGTCGGACATGATGTCCGGCATGTTATGCCATTTCACCGGACATCAGATAATCACGGCGGACATGAGAAAAAAATTTCCTCGCTCGCCAGCACGTACGCCAACCTTGGTATAGGAACGTTCGCGTACGTGTTTTTTTACGTACACCAGATGTTTTTAACTATTATGTATGTGTAATAAAATATTTTTTTGGTTTTATAGACGTATTTCTATGACGTACGCATTTAGAAAAAAGTGGTTTCAGTTATAAAAATCTGAGCATGTTGTGTCTACATCCTAACCCCCTAATGACCTGGCGTGTCAAAGAAGCCGTCATATCGCAGTAACCATTTGGAACTATGCCACAAGTTACTCATCCCTAAAGGGACCAGTCACTACACTAGATGTGTAGGATCCTAGACGATACATAACTACTTTTTCACTGCGGCAGAGGGCGGACCAATGCTGGAATAGCATAAAGCAATCAGCACATTGGAGAGAAGCTCGTATTAAGATATAACATATATTAAGATAAGACATTTATGTTGTTAAAGTTAATATTAAATCATGCGGATAAAACATGGTTACGGAGGGGAAAATCTCCAGGGTAACAAAGAACTTAGCTGAGTGATTGTTTTAATTATACGACGTACGTACGTCACAATGATTAACAAACACATTGCAAGGAGACATAAAAATGCGGCAAGGGATAATGAATTAAATTAAATCAAATGACAAATTATTTAGTGCAAAACATAAAAATATGTCTACGCAAAAAGGTACGCGAAACAGTAAAAATTGTATTCGCGTAGGCAACAATTTTAATAATGAGAAGACTGTGATATGTGCTGTGACATATTTTCACTAGCGAAATACAGCTTTAACAAGTTAAAATACGACGACTTCTTCAGTGATAACGATGTCTTCTTGAAATTAGGAAAAAGTGCGAAGTTAACCCGTTAAACCTAGCTGTCGTGTTTTTCTTCAGAGTCTACTGCATGTTTATTGATTTTGTGTCTTTTCATTGTTTTTGTAAACAAAACTGAATGTTTTGTTGTGGTTTGATCTTTTTTTCTTCCATCGAATGCAGCATAGTTCTTCTGCATTTGTTTGTCTCTAAGATGAATGGAACTTTTAAACAACCTGTGGCATCGCGTGTAAACATGTCTGTCGGTTTTCTTTGAAAATCTTACATTTTTATATTTTACGTTACATAACAAATTTTTTTAAATGTTTAATTGGTAACGTTAACTTTCCTGAAAATGAAAACAAACGTAGTTTTCTTCACAAGATATTCTTACATGAAAAGTGATAAAATATAATATAAATCAATAAAGATGTGGTCATCACGGAAGAAAAATAGTCATCGCTCGTGAAAATTAAAGCATGCGAGCACCTAATCACTCGCGATATTCGATGATGGCGTGTGCCAGCACTTGCGAGTGCGATCGTTAGTTATTTTTCGATCGAGTTATTTTTAAACAGACAATGGTATTGACGTCACACTTGCATAACATTAGAATGTGCGCACCTGAACGTTAGTGCGATGTTTTCAAAAGATGTTTTGCAAAAAGAAAGAAATCAAACTGATAAACGTAACTGTTATTTTTTAAATATAATATTTTAAACGATTTTATTTACAAAAAATAACAACAATGTATTCTTATTTTAATAACAATTATTTGCAAAGTTGAATATTACACATCGGACATTATGTCCGATGTAAAATGTGTATATACCGGACATCTATCATTGAGTGCCGGACAATGTCCGATGTCCGGCACTTATTTTAGGGCCTGCTGTCACAAGCCAGGTTGATATTATCCGCATGGCCAAACAACTTTAACGAGTCCGGATGTACTGGCCGGGCATGGACAAAGCCTTCGAAAACATAGCACACATGTGCATGGACTGTGAAGCACATCAGAAAATGCCAACCAAGGCACCTTGCATCCGTGTGAATCAATTGCATATTGGTTATACAATTAAGAAAGGTCAACAATGTCCGAACAAAAGGCGAGGAGGAGAGGAGTCATACCTAAACACATAGCCCGAGCATCATCAAACACCATCTAAGCTAAATGACACAGCATTCAGAACTTTAATAGTTTTTGCTTCTTTCAAGAGTAACCACATTCCGTGTGAAAGCATTTTTTTAAAATTCCATGTGGACAGAACTACATCTGATATGTTATCTAATGAATATAAGTTGTTTGTTAGATGACCAATTTGGGAAAAACAACTGGTTCAAATTGTATAAATAGTCTTTAAAATTGTTATTGAGGAAGAAGAAAATTGTACACATCTAAAGTGCAGTCTTCTCCATGAGAAAATTAGTGGGGGAGTTATAAATCACACGCATTGTATGTGACTGCCTGTGCTATTTCACTCGCCACAAAAGTTCAACCATGGTTGGGGGGCAAAGAAAATTTTAGATTCTAGGACACTAAAGAGGTTATTTTAGCATTTCCAGGACACAATTTAACCTTTATTTTAGGTTCCAAACTATTATGTCATTCTTACACAATTGAGCTAGTACATGCTCTGTGACATGGTGTAAATTCTCCATCATTGATGTTCTTTCAAATGAAAAGATATGACTGCAATTCAGCGTATACTAAATTAAGTATTTGTATCCTATCTTATTGAGAGGCTAAGAAGTAAAATCTTCACTGAGCTTTCATATTTGATTTTTGATATACACTCGTCTGAACTTACCTAAGCGTGGGAAGACGTGCAATAATTATAAATGTTGCCTAATGTAAAACATAGTAAGGAGGAAGACTTTCAAAGAGAACCGACAGACATGTTTACACGGGATGCTACAGGTTTTTTAAAAGTCTATTCAATTTACAAAAGAAGAATTATGCTGCATTCCATAGAAGAAAAAAGATCAAATGACAAAGTAACTAGTTGAAGAAAAAAACACATTCTGCATTGTACAGACATTTTCCATTCAAATGTCTTTTTGTGGATAATTCTAAATCACAACAACAACTCTTGCAACACTCAGAAGGATAGAAAAAACATTTGTTTTTATGAAAAATAATCGCGATTTTCTTAATGTCGTTATATTCCGTGTTTTAAATTATAGTGCAAAATACATCAAATGTTGTTTCCCCAAGAAAGTTTTATATATTTCAGAGTAATACAATTTTTGCGTTTGTTATTCATACAATAAAAATAAGTTTTACTGATCACTCCCGGTTCTTATTTGTTTCGTTTTTGTATCAAATGAGGTTGATGATGCATATGCATAACGTTGTAACTATCCCGTAGTTTACCATGACACTCAGTCACAGAGACAGAAAAAAAGTAAACATTTCACATAAATTTCCTTTTTTTATGTAACAAATAAATATGTAGAAAAAAAGTTGATATTTACTAAGGTAAGAAATTGAAAAAAAACTTTAAAAATCACGAAAACAAAGTGTAAAGTAAAGCCACATTTTCTGCATTGTACAGACAAATGTCCATTCAAATATCTTCTTGTGGATATTTCACAATTTCACCATAAACATTCAGAAGCAAAACAACATTTTTTCTATCATTAAGCAACGAAAATGAAAGTATTTCTTTGGAAGTTGCAATAATATTAATATTACATATTACAAACCAACTTCTTAAATTGATTTCGCCTTAATTTGATAGTTTTTGAGATATTCGGAAAGTTTAGTGTTCAGTATGAAATAAGTTGAAAATTAAACTAAACAAACGTGATATAATTGAGGCGTGCGAATAGCATTAATTGCATTAATTTTTCCTGGTCCGAGTTCTGGTCTGTAAAATTAATATAGTTGTGTCTCTTCTACACAATACCAAACGCACAAAGAAAAGAACAGTTCGAACTTCGCTTGTTGTTTTTATTTTACCTTGAGTTGAAGTACAAATTAAAAAGACACAGAATCAACTGAACCAAACACACAAAGAACTTCTTAGTTTGAACTTCGCTAGTTGTTTTTACTTTATCTTGAGTTAAAGCTCAAAGCAAAAAAAGTATAGAATCATGGATTTTGCCCGTGCTATATTATGCTCTGCGCGACTGAAAGTGAAAACGAAGATACAACATTGCTTAAAATCTTTAGTTGCACAAACAGTGACAAATTCACATGCAATCTTTCACATGAAAAGGCTATCAGAGTACATTCAAACAGAACTGATTTTGAAACTGGTGAATTGTAAGATTTTTTTCAATTTTAACTAACTTTAGAAATAGTAGTTTTTATATAAAAAAACAACATTTGAAAACAAAATTATATCTTATTTTTATTGGCTTCAATTTGCTCACTTGATTGCCATGTTTTAAGTATCCATCAAGTCGTTCCAGCCATTCGTACAGATAAGCCTGTTTGTCGTTGTCTGCTTTCTGAATGATCGAATTCTCCTCTGCCAACCATGTTTCCAAGTTCGCCATTTTTTACATTTTAGACTAAACATAACATCAATGTGCAAATAGCAACATAATCTCGACCTTGATATTAAAATACAACGTTTTAATTGTTTTACAACATTTTGATCATTATATCATTTTTACCCTCCTTACTATTTGCTGTCAGGTAACATTGAATCGTATTGATACTCTTCTTATATAATCCATTGAATTTCAAATAGGAGAAACGAAAAAATAATTGCTATATTTCTTAAACAAGGCAGCAATATATAATTCATTAAAAAGGAAAGCGACTCTTCTAAATTAACTTGAGTTTTTCTCTCATTCCATCATCAATTTCCACCATCATGGATTTCAGTGATGACCTACTCAAGAAAATTGATTATTATATACGACCGCTATGAGAGACAAGACAATTGTTGGAATTGTTTATTATATATTATATATATATATATATATATATAGTTACACACTACTAGTTTGTATTTAGCAAAAAGAAAAACAAGTTTCCAATGTCACAATTTTTAATATATATATATATATATATACTATAATTCCTTTGATAAACATCTCTAAGAACAAATATTAATACTTTAAATTTAAAGAACTATAAACTTCTCTTTTCCATATAATCTCTAAATATATAATAATAGGAAATGAAATTCATTCCACATCTCTAGTAAAAAACTTCAATTTGTTTCTCGTAATTACAGAAATGATTAATAATCCTTTTTTTATCTTCTACAAAAAATATTTTAAACTAAAGCATACTTTCACTTATTACTTAGCTACTTTGTATGTTTTAACCGCAACCAGAAAGGTTCTAGATTCTGGTAATCAGACCTGATTTCAATCGACAATTTCAGATTTATGCTTAGAACATTTCATCAAAGTGTGGCTCCTAAATCTTCTAGTTTCCAATGTTGGAAAAAGGCTTTAGTATTTGCCCAAACATTCAAAAAACCAAGGATTATACAATCAAAATAATGAGCTGTTAATTTTAAATATTTCCTGAGATCCTTATAATCAATTTCCTTGTCTTCCGATATATACCGAGCCATGGTGACCACCCCAATCTGGGTTATCTTTGCACAGCTTTGGTTCAGTCTTCCACGAACCTTGAAACATTTTCCAATCCATGTGCGAGATGAATTGACAGAACCGACTATAATCGTCTAACAAAGTTTTGCTGACATGTCCATTCCCACTCCCCCTGTGTTGCCACAACAACCGCATTTGAACAGGATAACTTCCATGTATACCAATATATTTGTGGCAAACATTTTGAAGCTTTTTAAATTCTTCTGTGTATTGTGCAGGTGGGTCATGATGCAATCGAGAATCGTGCCGATAAAACTTTGGAAGTTTCAAAACCTCATTCCATATACCAATCATTTGATCAGCCCAGTTGTTACATAAAAT
Source organism: Candelabrum cocksii (assembly GCA_963930725.1). Classification (NCBI taxonomy): domain Eukaryota; kingdom Metazoa; phylum Cnidaria; class Hydrozoa; order Anthoathecata; family Candelabridae; genus Candelabrum; species Candelabrum cocksii. The sequence goes on from OZ005666.1 coordinate 1,451,252, forward strand.
CGTATCTGGGTCTTGCCCAAGAAATATTTCAATTAAATCACGGGACAATAATATTATACTTTCTTCGGGGCGAACAATATTTTCCACGCAGTGTACCCACCCCCAATGATATCTTGTGCGTGGTGGAATTGGTACCTCAAGCAAAAATTTCTCCATACACAGAAAATAGTCATCATCCATTCGCATGAAATAGTCAAAATTATAATTTTCCATAGCCCAAACCATGTGATAGAGAAAACGCTTTCCAAAATCATATCCACCGGATAATTTTTGAAAAAACACGTCGCCATAAGTTGAAACTTCCTTGTTCAATCTATTGCCAATATCAGTGGAATTTTCAACTAGATCAGTCAGAAAAATGCATCGAATGGAAACCTAAAAGTCAAGGTCATACTGTAGAATAATAGAGTCAGGGAATGAAAAACAACTTACCCGAGGTGAAGACTTACAATCATTCCACCAAGTTTCTCTAATCACTCGTCTTCGGTCGAATCGAACTGGTGCTGACGACACAATAAGTATGATATTCACTTTTTGCAAAACGTCTGGTTTTTTTATGCTAAACTGCTTATATATGTAGTTCTCATCCAGTCGATCAAACTTATCTGGCAACAGGTGCCACTTGAATGGTTCTTTCGGAATATTATCCATCACAATACTAACATTTTGATACAGTCTGATCGGTTTAGGAACAGAAAGGTTTTTGTAAGCATTTAAAGTGAAACTGAATGGATTGACCCAATTACTTTTTAATGCAAAATAAACAATGCCACCATTGATCACTGCAACTAAAACAAGTACAAAATAACAGGACCATTTTGTGTCTGGTGCCATTCAATATTTCATTGGTACAAAATTCTATTGGTGTAGATTAATTCTGAGATGTTTTGATATATATCTAAAAACACAAGGTATGTATATATATATATATATGCTCAGTTTAAATTTAAATGTCACGTTAAGCTATTAACTGTTCGCTGTATCAGTGTTTTTACATTTAAAGACATATTCTCCTTTTGTTGACTGAGAGAACAACATTACTGATTTAATATATATCTGACTACCTTAAAAGAATGTTAACTGACAGTATTTAAGCAATAAAAAAAACTTTAAAAGAGACTGAAATTTGATAAATATATATATATATATATATATATATACGTGATCTATAACTAAAAACTCAATATAAATAAAAAACACTATTTAAGGATCTAAATATAGATTTAATGAGGTGATATTTCTTTGCAAAGGATCTAATTATTATTGAGAAATTACAAGGTAAAAGCTTCTTAGAAAATATATATATATATTTATCATTTCAAAAAGTGATAGTTATTGATGATAGATGGCAGTTATTCTCAGAAATATTAAAAAATTATATTCATTAAGTACTCCTGGATGCATTCGATGATTATTCAACATAACAAGCAGCCTTACACAACAACCTTATACTTGTAAACAAAGAATGAACATGGCCCGTGATATTATAATATATTTAGGCATCATCTCCTAGCAATGATATCTGTTTAGTTAATATGTTCAAACTTCTATTGAACTAAACATGTGCACCATATTAAATAATAAAAGTAGGCAGTCTTTTGCGCGTAAAAAATAAACAACGTATGCAGCAATCACATGGACAAATTAAAAGCTACCATTTTTTAATTCCTGTGGCTAAATGCGTTAGGGTTACAACCATTGTGTTTTTTTTATTTATAATTATAAAAATGTTCTTTTTGGTGCGTTGATGGCACAACAAACATGACGTGTCAAGTAAACGCTTTATATAAGCGTCAAAGCTTTAGACGAGAAATGAGATGTAAGTACTGGGCTGCGGCAAAGTGAAAGTAATTCATACTTATTTTCTGAGGAATTTTCGACAGACACCAGGGGCGGACCCAGGATTTTTTTTTACCCCGTCATAATTTACGTTTAGTGACAGCCGCCCCCCCCCCCCAAAAAAAAAAAAATTCAAAACTAAGGTACCCTAGATTGCCGGGAAATAGACTTTCCAATACCATAATTGAGATAAAATATATAAAGCGCAGCAAGGGTAATGTTAATAAAAGGTTGTTTCGTCAAATACAGGGCCGTAACAACTTGAAATTTTTTTTGGGGGGGGCAAACTTAGGAAAAATCTTTAGGATAAGGGAGTGGAAAAATTTTCTAATCTGAAAGCTCTAAAATCACATTATGAGGCTAGTTTCACCCTTGAGAAGAAAATTAATTGTAAAATGTTTCACTTCCATGAAACTTAATAATATGTAAAGTATAATCGAAAAGATTTTTTGAGGGGCCATGGCCCCCCCCCCCTGGTTGTTACGGCCATACAATATCAGGACTTATCAACATGTCTAAGATTAATGTCCAGACCGTCTATAAATACAGGCCTTGACAACGGGTAAATCGCCATTTGTACTGAAGGCCGATTGTAAAAAAGAAGAACATGATGATATATACAAAAATCGTTTCTTTTAGCAATCAAGATGTTACAAGAGTTATTATGACGATATTACCTTGGGAAGAAATATTCGCGATTGACAGGTCAATCATCATTGAGGCTCAAATTTGGTAAAAAATAATAACAAAATCTTGAGGCTGAAATAGATTTTCACTATTGAAGTAATTTCTTTGTATTAAATGCAAAAAGAACAAAATAAGAACAATTTCCACCTCAAATTGGAAAGAATGAAATAAGATGAGCTGAGGCTGAACTGAAAATTACTGTTTCTTATAAAAAAAAAGGTAATAGAATATGCTCTCTACACCATACATCGAACATTAGGTACACGCTTTTTTTATAAGCATAGACTTGATTCGGCCAGGGTCAAGTATTGTTAATTTTTAACTCCAAATCAGACTGAAATATTCTTAGCATATTCCTATTTATTCTACTTAAAATAGGTTTTATTCTTATTTTTTGTTCCATAAAAATTTCTTAATTTCATGTGCGTACATGTTTAGATCGCGTATGTATTGACATTGCACAACATGTCACAATTTATAAATACATATCTTATTTTCTTCTATCAACTTTTGCAAATTCAGCTATATTTCAGCAAAATATTCTCCAACACAGTAGAATTCTCACCCTGGGCATCTTCACAAAATGCCCATTTTCACACTGCTATTCTTATAAATCGTATTCTTATAAAAAAGCGTGTATAGTAAATCATAGGTAAAAACGAGAAAAATAAGAGTTTCTCAGAAAATGATAAAATCATGATAGCTTCAAAACCTTAAGCTTTGTTTCCTTTAAGCTAACAGGAGTGTTTATTATTAAAAATTTCTTTTAAAAAGGTGTTTGATGTTTGTCAATGTTTTTTCCTGAACATAAAAATTGTACTTCGTAGCAACATGCATAAATACATTCACCATAAAATTTCTGCATACATTGTCAGTAAATGAGCTGAATATAATGAAACGAAACAATGACCACTGTACTAAACCATCAGGAGGTACCAACAAACCTCTTCGGTTAATGCTGCCTATGAAACCACGATATGAATCATAATAATTCTTGGTATCACAGGGATCATCATAGCTACATTTTCGCTGGATGTATCCAGCCACATAGAGCATTCCAGTGATTACTTCCTTATCAAGGGTCTGTTCCATTTATTCCACTTGGTCAACGACATCACATTCCTCTTTATGCAATGGACACAAATTTCACACCTGTACCCTGGCTCAGCTTCATCAAATTCGAGATGCAACCGTGTTTTGCTTGGTGAATACATACTTTTTCAATTATGGATTGTGCCAATATGAAGTAGGTTCCACCGACCAGAACCCCCTGCCGTGGTTTGTTAAAATATTTCTCTAACGGGTCAGTGGTAAACCAACCCAAAATGACATAATTGTTGCTGGCACGAAGAAGATATTTGGCAAGATCGACAAATCCTCTACAAATGTGAGCATGGAATCCTGATGTTTCAGCGGTGAGTTGGTGGTAGTTCTTCGCATCTTCTCGGCCATTGTTGCTACATCCAACAAAAATTGTAGTCTAGAAAAAAATAACAAGTATTAAATACCCCTTTCTTGGAACTTCCCATATTTTGAACAGAGAATCTTTCAGAAACAGAAAGTCTTGAAAATGAACTTTATCATCGCACAAAATGATCAGAAGGAGTTTAGATTCGCTAAGAAAAGTTTATTTCAAATGAAAAAACTGGTTAAACTGAAATCAGGAAACTTAACAAAAATGAGGTTGCAAGCTGTATGAAAGAGTGCTTTATTCAGGTAATCATTGAAAAGGTAATTAAATTATTTATTTAGCTGGGATCGTCAGATGTCCTGATAAAACATTTGTGGATGACAGAGATGGGAACTGACCTTTGTCAAAAACAAAGTTTGGATGACAACTATAGTAATCAGCAATAAGAAATAACTCAATACATGAAAGAAGCCTTAGATTTTGTGTTAAGCTATTATCGCCAACCAAACACAAAGAAACAGAACTGGATAGGTTTAGGGTTAATTTAGTTTAGATTTCTTAGTAAGAAAGTAAATAACAGATTTACAATGAAATGTCAGGTCTATATCCACAGAAATGCAAGATCCGCTGTCGGACCAATATCCACGGCCTTTATTTAATGCATGACAACTAACAAAGCAAGGATTATTCCAGGACTTCATGGCCTAATAATAAATATTTTTAGCAAAAAGAGAAATAACAAACCTCAATGCTACACACTTCTCGTTTGGTCTTCGTGTAAAAGTGGTACATATCCTAAAGCATCCTTGTTCACTGGTAGTTCTTCACGAGAATACAAAGCAAGTGGTTCTGTTGTGTTTAAAAACACATCTTTGTTATTCCAAACCCATTTCTCAACACATTCATTATAAATAGTTCTTAGCAAACTGATATTGTTATCTTGAGAGCCCTTCAATACCTCTTCCCTTTAGCGCCATGATTTGAAGAAACTAAGCATGGTCATAAATGCCTGGTGGATATATTTTGAAAATGACGTAAACGGCTACCCCGGCAGAAGTACTCACGTGGTACGGCAAACTCTGCTTCAGCCAATCAGCTTTCAATATTCAACCGATAATAACCAATCAAATTCTGCAGATATGCCTACCCCGGCAAACTCTGCAAATCTGCACTCTCGATCAATAAGATTTCAAGAAATACTCACGTGGTACGGCATAATGGGCTTTTTACGATTTATTATTTTCTATGACGATCGCGCCAGCTTCATTGGCAAACGCAAGTTATTTAGTGACGCGACTTCGTGAACACACGAAAATGAATAACTTTATTTACTTGATGTAAAATATACCCCGTCATTTGCCCTATTTGACGGGGTTTGAGTCCGCCCCTGCTGACACCACACCAACCGACAAAGAAAGACGAAGAAATGCTTGAATCAGTTCAGTCAGGTGATGAAGAAGAGATTAGCAGACGAAATCATCCACCATGAAATGCGAAAAGCCCGTATCATTATGTGCTGTGTATTTCTGAGCGATTTTCAAACATATTGACCAGGGTAAGGGTTTATGCTTAACGAGCCTATCGAGCAGCACCACTGCTTCTCGGGGTCTAATCTGAGGTGTATCAACATTCTCTTTACCCTGGTCATTTTCGTCTTCACTTTCGAGTTCGACTGTAATGTCATCAGCAGCACCATATTCCTGGATGCAGGTAGCCACATAAGCACGTATCCAGTCAACCTCATCCGAATTGATAGGGGGGGGGATGATGTGCAGAGATCTTCATCAAAGTTCGAGTATTCGGCAGCAGAAATGCCACCATCAAGTTGAAGTTCCTCGGTTAATTCGTTGAAGAGATTTTTTAATTCTTTATCGGCATTTTTGTCGCTTTCAGCTCTAGTAGATTGCTCTACAATACCACACTTTGCAAAACAACTTTTAATGGTATCTTGGGATACTTCCTTCCATGCGCTTGTTATCCATTCTATAGCTTTGAGGACGTCAACTTCATTAGCTATTCCGTAGGCATCGCGGTCATCAGCAATCCGAGCTATTACGTATCGCATAAGCTTTTTTCTGTACTTAACTTTGAAACTGTTTATTATACCAGCGTCTAATGGCTGCAGGCGCGAAGTGGTATTTTTAGGAAGAAAAACAACTTTGATGTTGCTGTATTTTCCAATCAAACTTTCCGGATGCACGGTAGCATTATCCAAAATATGACATTTCGGTTTTGAAACTTCATTTGTCGGTTCAGGCGCTCCAAGATAACTTCCATAATGTCGACTTGCATCCATGATTTCGGGTTTGAATAATACGGCACTTGGGCACGTTTACCAGCAGCATTTGCTTTGCGAAAACACCTTGGGTTTTTGCTTTTCCAAATAACGATTGGTTTCCCAAACTTATCACCATTAGCACTAACGAAGAAAGCGACAGTCACTCTCTGCTTTGACTTTTTTCCACCTTTAGTTTTCTTTCCTTTTTCAGCCATTCCTTTACTTGGGAGTGCTTTGAAGGAACAGCCGCTCTCGTCCATGTTCCAAATATTTTGAAGGTCGAACCCAGTACATAATTCCTTAATCCTCTCCATCCACGACTCAATTGTTGTTTCGGATACGCTCAATGATTCTCCAGATATTTGTTTCTCTCGAATACCATGGTTTAACTCCACTTTTCAAGCCAACCATCGGAAGCTTTAAAATCATCCAGTTCAGCTTGATTTAAAGATGCTTTTATGTTTTATGTTGTTGGACATGTACCAAAGAATATATTCAAGGTATTGGTGCAGTTTTTACAACTGCCAAATTCATTTCTTAGTTGTAAGGTCATTGGGAAGTGAGTTAATAGAGGCGATGGATATGGATTGGAGATTCCTGTGAGATACACTTGCACTGGGCATCAAAAAGCCATCAAGTGGATAGAGAAAAAACTCGAAGAAGAAAACAAGTCTATTCAAGAGATGAAAACTAAATGCTTAAAATGACTAAAAGTATATTATTAAAAAGAAAGAATATCGCATAAATAAATATTGCTATTTTAATTTCCATTGTTAGAGAGCAAATAGATAGAAAAACTTGATTTGGTGCAATGAAAATCTGTCCGCTAAGCAGGAGTGTCCACTAATTGACTGTCCGCTAATCAGAGTGTCCGCTAATTGACTGTCCGCAAATTAGAACGTTAAATATACGGTTTTGACCATGTTTTCGTCCGTGCAAAGGGTTTTGCCTGTTAATTTGAGGTGTCTGCTAATTGGAGTGTCCGTTAATTAGAGATTCGACTGTATATACATTTACTGTCACTACTGTAAAAACAAATATGATTATTATATTATCTACTCTGTTATTAAATTTAACTATTATAGATATACAGTTTTTATTCTTCATTTTTTTGGAACAATCGTCAACACTGCTATTTTTCGTTTTCATCATTTAAAACCTCTGTTGGAACACATCTTGTGAAACCAGTTTAAGCAACTTTCACATTCAATCATCTCTCTGGAAGAAAGAAAAGTAACAAAAGTAGAGTAGAGATGGGTCTGTCAGATAGATATTTGACTCTATGTTCGGAAAGAAATCTAGCATGAACGACTCAAACTTGATTACAGTCCTCTCTCCAATTAGCGGACACCATTGGGGATTCGAGTTAGTGTCCGCTAATTAGAAGTGTCCGTCTTTTAGAAAGTTTGTAATACGAGCTCTAATTTCGATAATAGGCCCTTCTAAAAAGATAGAATTTGAGTGTAACGTAGGTACTGGCTATATTAGGACATGGAAGAACAAAAGAAAAGGTTATTTAAACGCAACTCTTTTATTTTCTACATGAAGAAAACAATATCAACAAATAATATGAACAAAATCAACACAAAATGAACAATGCTACCGACGCTTTAATCGTACAGCAGTTGTATTACTTGAAGTAGTGTTTAATTGTATTTTGTTTTTTATTGTTTATTCGAACAGTTTCAAGCTTCTCTTTTATCGGAGAGAGACAAGATCTTTCATCAGTGGAAATGTGGAGCCAGGATGAAGGAGAAGAAATCCCAAATTCAGGGAAATGTGGAGCCAGGATGAAGGAGAAGAAATCCCAAATTCAGGGAAATGTGGAGCCAGGATGAAGGAGAAGAAATCCCAAATTCAGGGAAATGTGGAGCCAGGATGAAGGAGAAGAAATCCCAAATTCAGGGAAATGTGGAGCCAGGATGAAGGAGAAGAAATCCCAAATTCAGGGAAATGTGGAGCCAGGATGAAGGAGAAGAAATCCCAAATTCAGGGAAATGTGGAGCCAGGATGAAGGAGAAGAAATCCCAAATTCAGGGAAATGTGGAGCCAGGATGAAGGAGAAGAAATCCCAAATTCAGGGAAATGTGGAGCCAGGATGAAGGAGAAGAAATCCCAAATTCAGGGAAATGTGGAGCCAGGATGAAGGAGAAGAAATCCCAAATTCAGGGAAATGTGGAGCCAGGATGAAGGAGAAGAAATCCCAAATTCAGGGAAATGTGGAGCCAGGATGAAGGAGAAGAAATCCCAAATTCAGGGAAATGTGGAGCCAGGATGAAGGAGAAGAAATCACAAATTCAGGGAAATGTGGAGCCAGGATGAAGGAGAAGAAATCCCAAATTCAGGGAAATGTGGAGCCAGGATGAAGGAGAAGAAATTCCAAATTCAGGGAAATGTGGAGCCAGGATGAAGGAGAAGAAATCCCAAATTCAGGGAAATGTGGAGCCAGGATGAAGGAGAAGAAATTCCAAATTCAGGGAAATGTGGAGCCAGGATAAAGGAGAAGAAATCCCAAATTCAGGGAAATGTGGAGCCAGGATGAAGGAGAAGAAATCCCAAATTCAGGGAAATGTGGAGCCAGGATGAAGGAGAAGAAATTCCAAATTCAGGGAAATGTGGAGCCAGGATGAAGGAGAAGAAATTCCAAATTCAGGGAAATGTGGAGCCAGGATGAAGGAGAAGAAATCCCAAATTCAGGGAAATGTGGAGCCAGGATGAAGGAGAAGAAATTCCAAATTCAGGGATATGTGGAGCCAGGATGAAGGAGAAGAAATCCCAAATTCAGGGAAATGTGGAGCCAGGATGAAGGAGAAGAAATCCCAAATTCAGGGAAATGTGGAGCCAGGATGAAGGAGAAGAAATCACAAATTCAGGGAAATGTGGAGCCAGGATGAAGGAGAAGAAATTCCAAATTCAGGGAAATGTGGAGCCAGGATGAAGGAGAAGAAATTCCAAATTTAGGGAAATGTGGAGCCAGGATGAAGGAGAAGAAATCCCAAATTCAGGGAAATGTGGAGCCAGGATGAAGGAGAAGAAATCCCAAATTCAGGGAAATGTGGAGCCAGGATGAAGGAGAAGAAATCCCAAATTCAGGGAAATGTGGAGCCAGGATGAAGGAGAAGAAATCCCAAATTCAGGGAAATATGGAGCCAGGATGAAGGAGAAGAAATCACAAATTCAGGGAAATATGGAGCCAGGAAGAGACATGTGCAATAACGAAAAAATATGCAGAAATTGTCAAAGCAGAACATAACTATCACTCCCATAATTATCCACCTTTGGTCCGACCAGACCATGGCGTACCTTGACTTGATACCCTTCATCCGACTAGACTAAGGGTTACGATGGCCAACAACCTTTGCTTTAATAACATCGGGTCAGTTTAGACTCACAACTATTAACGAACTGTTTTAGCAATTCTATTAATAATTGTTCATTTCCCGAGGAACTTGCATGGGCTGATGTTATACCTGTTTTTAAAAAGGATAGCAGCACAGATAAATCAAATTATAGACCTATTAGTCTTCTTCCAACTGTCTCTAAGGTATTCGAAAAAATACTTTATAAACAAATCGATGAATTTATGAAGACAAAATTGTCTAAATTTCTTTGTGGATTTAGAAGGGCATATAGTACGCAACATGCCCTTCTAAATTTTATAGGAGAGTGGCAAGATACTCTTGATAAATCTGGTAAAGTTGGAACAATATTGATAGATTTATCAAAAGCTTTTGACTGCCTACCACACGACCTTTTGACTGCAAAATTAGAAGCTTATGGGTTTGGAGAAAAAAGCTTACATTTTTTGTTCAGCTACTTATCCAACAGGAAACAAAGAGTCCGTGTTGGTTCCTCACTGAGTAAATGGCTGTTGGTACTGCTTGGGGTACCTCAAGGATCTGTTCTAGGGCCGCTGCTGTTCAATATTTTTCTAAATGATCTAATATTCTTCATTACAGAGGGTAGTATCTGTAATTTCGCAGACGACAACACTCTGTCAGTCTGTGACACCTCTATCGATAAAATTTTAAATCGCCTTAACACTGATGTTATTTCAGCTTTAAGGTGGTTTAAAAGAAACTCGATGGTTGCTAACCCGTCGAAATTCCAGATGCTATTACTTGGAGTGAGGAACAGTTTGAAATGAATATTGGCGACAGCGAAGTCAGGTGCACAGCAAATGTAAAATTGCTGGGTATTTCCCTAGACCATAAACTGTCTTTTCGGCCTCACATTGATACCCTTTGCAAAAGGGCGAATCAAAAGACGAAAGCTCTATTTAGAATCAGAAATCATCTGACACACGAGAAAGCTGAACTACTCTGCAAAACATTCCTTATATCGACTTTTAATTACTGTCCACTCATATGGATGTTTCGTGGAAAACAGGCTACTCGTCTCATAAATAACGCGCATAAAAGATCCCTCCTTTGTCTTTTGAAGAATTACTTTACGTTACAGCGACAAAACCTTACATGAAAGAAATCTGAGTATACTCTTGGTCGAGATTTACAAATCTCTGAACTCTCTCAATCCTGAATTTATGAAAGATATGTATATACCAAAAGTACACTGTTCAAACACTCGATTCGGTATTAATCTTAAGATACCTGCAGTAAAACTTTCTTCAGGTATAAATTCAGTCAACTTTCGAGGAGTTCTAGCTTGGAATCATCTTCCAAAATATATCAAAGAATCAAACTCTATTGGTATATTCAAAAAAAGTATACTTGATTTCACAGTATATTGTCATTGTAAAATCTGTTCCTGATTGTTATTGTTTTGTTTGTTTTTTTACGTTCATTTAACACATTTTTATTTAATTTATTGGTCTCTTACTTGTTTTTTGCTGTGGGTTTTTTTTTATTTAATTAGCCTTGTAGCTATATCAATTTTGTCCAAACTGAAATAAAGATTACTTACTTACTTACAACTGCCGACCGTTCCATTTCATCCTCACAAAAAGCTCTACTTTTTCGTTTTCGCCAAAAAAAAGAATTTGTGGATCAAAAATATTATTTATTTAAACGACAATATGCAATGTTAAAAAGGTTAACCTGAATCTAAAGTCTCCACCTACTTGCAACTCTTTGTGTGATTTGTACGGTGTGACCTTTTATACATAACAGAGCAGCATCTCAAAATATAGTTTTATGCGTCAGGGGCGGATCCAGGAATTATGAAAAGAGGGGGCGCAAACGCTCAAAGTGGTGTATTCCGAAGAGCTTGCTCCACGCTCAGGGGCGGATCCAAGAATTTTGAAAAAAGGGGGCGCTAAAATCATAACTTCATCTCAATTTGTGAATCTCTTCCCCACAATAATTGAAAGACTTTTTATGCCCGGAATGTTATTACCATAACATCCGTCGTGGAAACTTTTTTGCATGCATATCTATGAAATTGGTAAATAAGTAGTAACTTACTAGCCGGTTTTCTTCTTTAAACTGCAGCGGAGTTCCCATCTTCTGGGGTAAGCTACATAAGAGCAACATGAAAATATTGTAGGATGTTGCGATTACTTTCTTTACGCACAGATAGCTAAGATGTCTGCAATGCAATCAGTACGTGAATAAAGTAATCGCTGTATATCCTTTCTCCTGCCAAAATCATTTCCAGTTAAACGAAACCTTTCTTCTCAGGACGGCGGTCCAATAACTTTAATCTTGACTTGGGTTTGATTACATGGTTATATTCCCTTAAAGGGAATAAGTCGCCCTGCGATGATTTTTACACGCGTCCGATACGCTTGCCTAAACTAAAGAGCCAAAACCTTGTTATGAACGAAAGTTGGAATCATTTTCAAAGGAACCCAACTGACACGTAAAACGTATTGAGGTACTTGTCTAATAAGTATAATAGTATACCTTCATGCCGTCACCTATTCAATTCCCTTTTAGTGTAGGCAATGCTTATAGTAAGGGATGTTTCAGAAAAGGATCATGATAACTGAGAGAATCATTTCAGAAAATACAGTATAAAATCAAAAATAGACTGCCGAAACCTACCTCTTTTTGCCAAAAACTGCTTAATCGTCGCCTAACCACTTCGCTTACTAGAGGCCATGGCTAAGATCAACATCGGACTGAAGAACTGAAGAGTTAGCCGCTCTGAAAAAATCTGAAAAAGAATCCCCCCCACCCCCAATTTTTTTTTGGCGCCCGAAGAAAATTGCCCGAAAATTGTTGCTAGTCGGCGAAAAGGGGGGGGGGCGGGCGGTGCGTATTCATGTTATTATGTCAGAATACCTTTCTAAATGTTTCCTCAATGTTCTATTAATGTTTTGCACTCTTCATCCAAACAGGCGTTGTTGGTTTTCAAAACTAAAGATGTAAAACTACCCTACACGTGTTGTAAATAATCTCTTTTCTTTGTCCGTCTCTTTTGTCAATGGAAAATGTATCGCTTGTATGTTTAAGATTTAGTTATTTGATGTTTAAACAGGATATTCAGTAAATGGTAATAGTATATAATATTAATCACTGATAATATCAATTATGTAGATAGCAAGTGCCCTGATAGTATGACAGTATATCCATCTATAGAAGGAAATTATTATAATTATTGTTTTTGGAAGGTTATTCGACTCTGTGGATATCTTCCACTTTGAAGGCAGGAAACAGACCGGATTTTCGATTGACTTGACCTTTCGCTAGACCGTTCCAGTGGTTTCCTTAGGAATAACATTTATTCATTGAAAGAGGATTTTTATGCATTTATTAATATAGCAGTTGGCAATAAAATTTCACCTAGAATTTGTATTTCTTCGCCAACATTTAGGTTAAGTTCATTGCTTTTGCCTGCACCTTTGTGGGGCCAAATAACTCTCATCTTGTGTTCGCTTTGCCAACTGAAATAATAGATATCGTCCAAGGACCTGAAATTCTTTGATGCATCTGTGTGTTTACTGTTCATCAACTCGTACGCTAGGCGGCACACCTATAAATGCATTACTATCATGTGTGGGGGATTACGCTAACAATATAGGCTATGTAATTCCCAACCAGTTTATATTAACATTTAGAACTGATTATTGTATATCAGAAAACGTGTCCTAGAATACATCTAAAGACCCAAAAAGCTGGTTTGCAGCGATAAAAGGAACATATGTAAGACAACTGAAGAAAACCGCATTCCGTGTTTTGTCAGTTCTAAATAAATATTAAAATGGAATTCTTAAAAAAAGTTAATATGCATTTCCCCAAGTATATCTTTTACAACAAGAAAATGTACCTGAGATGAAAAAGTGCACACTAAATAGTCGCATTCGGATAACAGTTCAATATCTGTGATGATGCCACTTAATGATGCATCCGTATATCGAGTATTCGGTTTGGCATGGTTGGAAGCCTCTGTGTTGCTTAGAAACGTGTATTCAGGGTATCTAGAAATAGTCTCTCGAAGTAATAAGTTCATTTATATAAATCAAAATCTTCAGGGTAAGATTGACCCTGTTTCTAAGTCAATATATACATATAGTCAGTTAAATAATTCACTTCCCGCATAGTTTATAACAAGGTTTCGAAATAATAATTTTCTTACTGCTTTCTTGCTTCGTGGTACACGTTCGAATCATCGCTTGCAATATAAACTCTTTTGATGTCCACATGTTTACTAAGTTGCAACTTGCGAAAATAGTGTTCAACCCATTCCATGTACTCCCTTATGTCGTGTAAGGCAACCTCGACAATTTTATCTGTCCGTCTTATGTGTAATCTAGTTGGCAACGACTACATAGTGTACGCTTATAGCTATGAATAAGTATTTACCCTATAACAGGACCTTTGAAATTAAGCTTTCTCTTCGTCTCTTCGATCTCCGATTTCATCTTTGGTGTGTATCTAAACATATACTTTAAAAACTGCCCTGCCCACCAGACAAATGGATTGCCACTAAATTTGCTCAACCGATCATAGATATCTTTAGGAACAGCCATAGGCATTAGACGAGGTCGTGGGTGAAACACACCAATATTGGGAAGTTGAACAATTTTATATGTGTTATGATTTTTATCCCACATTTGAGTACTGGTAAATGAATTGCACGTATGGTTACTGACAGTTTCGAAGTAACTGTTCCACCCTAATCGCGTGTACTTCCAACTTTTCGAATCGATAATAAACACGCGGTTTGTGGAATACGCCACAATAAAACAGTACAATAGGTGGTGCATCTGGCAGGCGTAACCGCACGGTTTTTCTAGTGTACACACTAACTTCCTCGCCTTTGGACAGTCCGCGGGGTTTTGCAAACTTTTTAATCGGTTTTGTATTTCGGCTGAGAGCTCATTTGCTAACAGATCTTTGATGTTTCGTACACCATCCATAGAGGTTAACTCCTCGAAATCTCTCTCTGTTATTTGATTTATTTCTCTAAACCTCTCGATTGTCTCCAGTATTTGATTCGTTTCCAGTTTTCCTGTTGTTTTACTGACTGCTTGCAATCCAGATGATATTAAATACCACATTTCCATTAATTGGTTAGATATCTGTCTATTTAGCTTGTCATAACGCAGACTACGCTCCACCGTTGTGTTCTTTATCTCGCTAATCATTCCTTCCAAAGATCTAATTTTAAGATTGCTTGTGTTCGAACACCTTGAAATTTCCGCTTTTGCCAACTGCCTTACATGTGCATCTTTCTTTTCCTTTACCTTTAACCGTCTGTTGCATTGCGTAAGCTGCGTCTTTAGACGTAGGTTTTCTTTTATAACACTATCAACGTTAACGGCGAGCATGCGCAGGTGGTCATCAGTAAGCGTGTGTTTTTCAGAGGTAAATGACACGAATGCGTATAAAATGGCGCATATCCATAATACTATAGATAAAACTATACAGTGACCGATTTTCATGTCTGCACAAAACCCATCTCATCTACATCTATCTATATGGATGTTAAATATTTGTTCTTCTCTTCTTTTTTCTATGGCAAATAGAAGACGTGGGTGGCTTAAAACCACTGAGTTTGTGCTGTCATTCAAGTTAAAAAACATTCTTTGCGCGTCATCAACATATTTTTATACGTAATCGCGCGTCATATTATTAACTTTCTTTGCGCGTCATCAACATATTTTTATTCGTAATCGCGCGTCATATTATTATTATTATTATGAATATTTATACAGGATTTGAACTTCAGTAATTATATACATTATGTGCAATAATTATATACAGAAACACAGCCACGAGCAGCTTTTGCTGCGTTTATACATGGTGAACAGCATAAATTCAGCTATTTTCTTCGTACAATTCCAGACATCGAACATTTACTCAAACCCCTAGATGATGTGATAGACACAAAGTTTATTCCATCACTTTTGGGCTCCGAAATTTCAGTTGTGGAACGAGAGTTATTTTCACTTCCTATCAGACTCGGCGGTCTCAGTTTACCCAAGATTTCTGAAAAATCGTCTTCAGATTTTGAAGCATCCAAGAAAGTAACTGCTCCGTTATGTGCAATAATGGCTATGCAGGGTGATGCGCTACCTAAAGAAGACACAAACATAAGAAACGATATTCGGGTTCAATGCGACAGTTTATTGAAGGAAAAAGCTGAGAAAATTGAAACACGAATAGATTCTGAAACACTAAGAGCTGTTCATCAAGCAAAATCAAAAGGTGCCTCCAGTTGGCTGAGTGTATTACCTTTAGAAGAGCATGGGTTTCTCCTTAACAAAAGTGATTTTAGAGATGCACTGGCACTTCGTTACAACAAGCCACTAAAGGGACTACCATCTACCTGCTCTTGCGGTCAAACCTTCAACGTTACACACGCTTTAGACTGCAAAAAGGGTGGATTTGTAATTATGCGTCACAACAACCTCCGCGACTTCGAGGCTAACCTACTGAAGAAAGTGTGCAATGATGTTGAAGTGGAACCCCCCTTGCAGCCGATCAATGGTGAGACGTTTCGGACTCAAGTCGCCAAAGGAGATGAAGCAAGACTGGACATTCGTGCGAGAGGATTCTTTCGTCACGCACAAAACAACTACTTTGACGTACGTGTCACTAATTGTAATTCTTCCTTGCAGATCAACAAAGAGCAGAACGTTATCTTCAGATCTCACGAAAATGAGAAAAAACGAAGATATAACGAACGTATTATGAATGTCAAACAAGGAACCTTTACCCCACTTGTTTTCTCCGTTAACGGCGGTGAAGGTCCAGAATGTTCAGTTTTTCACAAACACCTAGCTGAAAAAATTGCTACGAAAACCGGCGATCGCTACGAAAAAGTTCTAACTCGGATGCGTTGTAAAATTTCATTCATTGTTATACGTTCTGCCCTTATATGTGTGAGAGGTAGTAGGAGTGTTTTTACAGACAAAAACTCTAATGTTGTTGATGATTTCACCATTGCCTGTGACGACATTAGAATTTGATAATATATAAACACGAAAGAACGAGTTGTGCTTTTACTTTTATTGATTTTTTACTAACATATAGTATGTATTTTAACTCATTTTTATTGCAGAAATATATTTATTTATATATATATACAATATACAACTGCTATTAATGCTCGTCCTGTTTTAAAAAAAAATGTTTAAAATTGTTAGTATATACTTGTTATAGATATATATATAAAACGATAAAAACTTTTAAACTAAGAGAACTGTTTCGAGATCTCCTTAATAAAACTGTTTGTATTTGAAATCTTCCGGATGTCTAATGGAAGAGAATTGTACAGACTAGCTCTATTAAAAAAAATCCGCGTTTTGCTGTCTCAAGTTTCACTAGAGGTGATCTAACAGTGTATTTATTATTCCTTGTGTTCTTTTCGTGGTTGCAGAGCTCGAAATAATGGTCAAAAATTTCGCAACCAAGTTCTCTGTTTAAGCAATTTTTGACTATTGCAATACATTCATGCTTTAAGTTGTTGATCGATCTTTGGGATTTGGCGTCCGAGGAGCGAATTTTTTTTTCCTGAACATTTCACAGGCAGCATGGCAGATTTTGACCAATCAGACATCATTTCGATTAAACGGTAACCACGTGGTGGATAAATATTCGTTTGTTTATTTTATACAAAAACCTTTTTATACGGGAATTTGTGTTGATTGAATAAACACTTGCCGAACTGACGTCAACCCCTTGGCGAGGGTTGTATAATTGTTTAATAATTTTGCTAATCAAAATCAAACATACAAGCATCACCAACAGCTACTTCATATAGTGAGGGCTCAATTGTAATTCCGTTAGAATTTTTGGTTAGAAGCAAAACCTATATTTTTTTGTAAACTTTGATATATTTAAAAGTATTTGAGAATATAGAGTCCAATTTTTTTCCGAAAAACAGACCAGAATACAAATACGTTATAAATCACAAAAATGCCTTTTTTGCACAGTCTCTTTGCTGATGAAATTTCGTCAGAAGAAGGTGAATTTGGTGACTAAAAGATTAAACAGGTTTTTGATAATAATACCGACTGTGGGGTAATTATACAGACCAGAATCAAAATACTCATTTTGGTCTGTAAAATCGCTTTCGAAGGTAGGAAAATAAAAATATTTTGTCAAATGAAACATTAATTTCACGTTTGGTTTTTCAAAAATACAGTAAACAAGGCCTGGCTAGTAAAATACAGACCAGGTCATTATGATACATACTACTAGATAACACAAAATGCTGATAAATTAAATCACTGCCACCTTGCTAAATAACTAAATTTACATTTCCTATTGTGAGAGTTTAAAATTACTGCTTGTGGTTCCATACAGTTATTAAGTACTTCCGGTCTGTTTAATGTAAAGTCCTCTGGTTGATTTGTTAGAACCTTTTTGTAAGGTAATCAAAATCGTATCAAATCAACTAATATAAGTCATCTTCATCTTCGTCCATTTCTATAACGTTATGACAATCAACACATAAGCACATTTCGGTGCATATTAAGCTGTTTTTGAGACATCTGCATCTGAGACTGTTACACTCTGTTTTACACTGACAGAGACTTAACTCGATCATTCGGGAGCTAGCAGGTTGGTTGTCATTATAGACTCATACTCTTGCCCTTCTTCATTGAAACACCACCCAAATTCTACAAGATCTGTTAATTGGGGTCATGTTATATGTGAGGACTTCCAAGTTAAAGCTGTGTAATGAGCATACAGCATCATTTGTTTGGATCCTTTGCTAGTCAGAGGAAGATTTTCGGATTTAAACTGGTAATTAGAGAATAGACCACCGTAGACTTCCAAGGTCTGTAACTGAAAAGTGTCGATTTTTACAATATAATTGCATCGCAATACTAACATGTTGATGCAGTCTGACCGGTTTAGGAACGGAAAGGTTTTTGTAAGCATTAAAGTAAAACTGAATGGATTGACCCAATTACTTTTTAATGCAAAATAAAAAATGCCACCATTGATCACTGCAACTAAAAGAGGTAGATTGATTCTGAGATGTTTTGATACATATCTAAAAACACAAGGTATGTATATGCTCAGTTTAAATTTAAATGTCACCTTAAGCTATTAACTGTTCGCTGTATCAGTGTTTTTACATTTAAATACATGTTCTCCTTTTGTTGACAGTGAGAACAACATTACTGATTTAATATATATCTGAAGTGAGTTGAATCACTGCATGTCCGTAAATAATTTCTAGAAAACAATTATCTAGCATTTTGACTTTTTTTTGAAGAAAATGAAATTAAACAAAAATATCAAAACATATTGTACTCTGTGATTCTTAAACCCTCAAACGGTGTATTCTTTTAAATAAAAGTCATCCAATTCCGATCCAAATATCCGACCTTTTGATTATTTTCGCGGTAACAACAAAGCGATATTAAAGTAAATGAAATGTGGTCGGTAATAAACTGAAACGTAGCTACAAACAATCCCCGATGCTTCAAATAAGACTATGAAAATGTTTCATGAAAACTAATAATCACTTTGTCGGTGATTATGAAAAGGTGTAGAACGCATTAGATAGAAGACGAAACCAACACTTGTAGTATAGCGTTTCGTTGATTTTCTATTCGCTTTCAGCCGTATGTAATGGCTATAATTGGTGTGTGTGTTGAGCATAAGTCAGTTCTAGTCAGAGCAGTTGCTAGGAATGTGGATGTGAGGTTTAAGTCCCTTTCTTGTTCCCACTAGTGAGAAGAGGCCATTACTTCTATTTATAACTAGCGATGGTATGACTTACCATGAGTGAAGATGTGGACCAACTGTTAAAGGAAATTACTTTTCGAACCCAACAACAAGGGCTGCCACAACCTTACACTCCCCGATAGGATAAGTCATGAGGTAAAAAGGATAAATTGATAATGCATATATTATCTACATATATTATCTGCGTTTCTATTCTTCTACATTTAAATAGCCTGCGTTTCAAAAGCAGTTATTGTTTTTGGAAGGTTATTCGACTCTGTGGATATCTTCCACTTTGAAGGCAGGAAACAGACCGGATTTTCGATTGACTTGACCTTTCGCTAGACCGTTCCAGTGGTTTCCTTAGGAATAACATTTATTCATTGAAAGAGGATTTTTATGCATTTATTAATATAGCAGTTGGCAATAAAATTTCACCTAGAATTTTTATTTCTTCGCCAACATTTAGGTTAAGTTCATTGCTTTTGCCTACACCTTTGTGGGGCCGAATAACTCTCATCTTGTGTTCGCTTTGCCCACCGAAATAATAGATATCGTCCAAGGACCTGAAATTCTTTGATGCATCTGTGTGTTTACTGTTCATCAACTCGTACGCTAGGCGGCACACCTATAAATGCATTACTATCATGTGTGGGGGATTACGCTAACAATATAGGCTAATAATATATATAATTCCCAACCAGTTTATATTAACATTTAGGATCAAAAAACGTATCCTAGAATACATCTAAAGACCCTAAGATACTGGTTTGCAGCAATGAAAGGAACATATGTAAGCCAACTGAAGAAAACCGTATTCCGTGTTTTGCCAGTTCATTTCTAGTTCATTCCTAAAATAAAATTCTTAAGCTTTTCATGCATACCCCCCAAGTATATTCGTTGTACTGATTTTTTCTTTTATAGCAACAAAATTAACCTGAGATGAAAAAGTGCACACTAAATAGTCGCATTCGGATAACAGTTCAATATCTGTGATGATGCCACTTAATGATGCATCCGTATATCGAGTATTCGGTTTGGCATGGTTGGAAGCCTCTGTGTTGCTTAGAAACGTGTATTCAGGGTATCTAGAAATAGTCTCTCGAAGTAATAAGTTCATTTATATAAATCAAAATATTCAGGGTAAGATTGACCCTGTTTCTAAGTCAATATATACATATAGTCAGTTAAATAATTCACTTCCCGCATAGTTTATAACAAGGTTTCGAAATAATAATTTTCTTACTGTTTTCTTGCTTCGTGCAACACGTTCGAATCATCGCTTGCAATATAAACTCTTTTGATGTCCACATGTTTACTAAGTTGCAACTTGCGAAAATAGTGCTCAACCCATTCCATGTACTCTCTTATGCTGTGGAAGGCAGCCTCTTTGCCAATTTTATCTGTCCGTCTTATGTGCAATCTAAATGGCAACGACTACATAGTGTACGCTTATAGCTATGAATAAGTATTTACCCTATAACAGGACCTTTGAAATTAAGCTTTCTCTTCGTCTCTTCGATCTTCGATTTCATCTTTGGTGTGTATCTGAACATATACTTTAAAAACTGCCCTGCCCACCAAACAAATGGCTTTCCACTAAATTTGCTCAACCGATCATAGATATCTTTAGGAACAGCCATAGGCATTAGACGAGGTCGTGGGTGAAACACACCAATATTGGGAAGTTGAACAATTTTATATGTGTTGTGATTTTTATCCCACATTTGAGTACTGGTATATGAATTGCACGTATGGTTACTGACAGTTTCGAAGTAACTGTTCCACCCTAATCGCGTGTACTTCCAACTTTTCGAATCAATAACAAACACGCGGTTTGTGGAATACGCCACAATGAAACAGTACAATAGGTGGTGCATCTGGCAGGCGTACCCGCACGGTTTTTTTAGTGTACACACTAACTTTCTCGCCTTTGGACAGTTCGCAGGGTTTTGCAAACGTTTTAATCGGTTTTGTATTTCGGCTGAGAGTTCTTTTGCTAACAGATCTTTGATGTTTCGTACACCATCCATAGAGGTTAACTCCTCAAAATCTCTCTCTGTTATTTGATTGATTTCTCTAAACCTCTTGATTGTTTCCAGTATTTGATTCGTTTCCAGTTTTCCTGTTGTTTTTCTGACTGCTTGCAATCCAGATGATATTAAATACCACATCTCCATTAATTGGTTAGATATCTGTCTACTTAGCTTGTCATAACGCAGACTACGCTCCACCGTTGTGTTCTTTATCTCGCTAATCATTCCTTCCAAAGATCTAATTTTAAGATTGCTTGTGTTCGAACACCTTGAAATTTCCGCTTTCGCCAACTGCCTTACATGTACATCTTTGTTTTCCTCTACCTTTAACCGTCTGTTGCATTGCGTAAGCTGCGTCTTTAGACGTAGGTTTTCCTTTATAACACTATCAACGTTAACGGCGACCATGCGCAGGTGGTCATCAGTAAGCGTGTGTTTTTCAGAGGTAAATGACACGAATGCGTATAAAATGGCGCATATCCATAATACTATGGATAAAACTATACAGTGACCGATTCTCATATCTGCACAAAACCCATCTCATCTACATCTATCAACATGGGTGTTAAATATTTATGTTCTTCTCTTTTTTTCTCTATGGCCAATAGAAGACGTGGGTGGCTTAAAACCACTGAGTTTGTGCTGTCGTTCAAGTTAAAAAACATTCTTTGCGCGTCATCAACATTTTTTTATTCGTAATCGCGCGTCATATTATTATTATTATTGAAGAATTATTGCTTAGTAGCCTATCAAAAGAATATAAACATTTTATTAGGATATAAGAATTAAACTTTTTGATTTACAAAACATTTATATATGTTTAATTTCATTGTTAAACTATTAAAAGACGAATCTTAAAAAGTGTTTTCAGAATAAAAACTAAATCTGCGGCCTTTCCATTAAATCTGCGGCCTTCCCAATGGGCCTTTCTCGTAATTGTAAATTTGTGAATACAACTACCAGAATCTCTTGCGTTTTAACTCATATTTTACGACAGTTGCACATAACATCCAATCTAAAATTCATTCATCTCATACAAACTTTAAAAAATACCTAAAAAATCCGAACCTCAAAAGTATTTTTATATCTCCAACTGATGAAATAGAGATTTCCTCACTAATACATAATCTAAGTAATAGAAAAGCTACTGGACAAAAGTGTTTTTCCAAACATTCTTAAAACATCTTCAGTTTTGCCGCTTTTCAAAAAAGGTTCTAAATTAGAATGTTCAAATTATAGACCAATATCATTGCTTTCAAACATCAGTAAACTCTTGGAAAAACTTATGTATTCTCGAATTTACAATTTCCTACATAAATTTAATTGCCTTAATGAATTTCAATTTGAGTTTCGATCGAAGTATTCAACAGCTCATGCCTTATTAAGTATAACAGAGAGAGTGAGAGAAGCTATTGACTCTGATCTTTTTGCATGTGGTATTTTTGTTGATCTGAAGAAAGCATTTGATACAGTCCATCACGAAATTCTTCTCGAAAAACTTGATAACAGCGGTGCAAGAGGCATTGTTAATAAATGGTTTGCCTCGTATTTGCAAGATCGCCAACAATTTGTAACGATTAACGGGTTTTCTTCATCGTTAAAGTCAACCAGATGTGGCGTTCCTCAAGGTTCTGTGTTGGGTCCATTGTTATTTTTAGTTTATATTAATGATTTTCATAACTGTATAAAGTTTTCAACAGTGCATCATTTTGCAGATGACACTAATTTGTTATACATCAACAAGTCAATAAAAACCTTATGTAAAAAAGTAAATTATAATTTACAAAGAGTTAATGATTGGCTTAATGCAAATCTTATCGCTTTAAATGCTAATAAAACCGAATTTATCTTTTTTAAGAAATACCATAAAAAAAGATGATTCTGAAATTAAAATCATGTTAAATGGATCACGATTAAAACAATCAACTTGCATTAATTATCTGGGAGTTTTAATTGATGAAAACTTAACTTGGAAACCTCACTTAAGCAAACTTTGTAAAAAATTGAACCGATCAAATAGCATGCTTTCAAAAATTAGATACCACGTTAATACAAAAATTTTGAAAAGTTTGTATTTTTCAATTTTTTCATCACATTTAACTTATTGTTGTCAAATTTGAAGCCAAAAAAGAAGCACAAATCTAAATAAATTATTTTCTATTCAACGATCAGCTCTAAGAATTATAAATTTTCAACCTTTTAGATCAAATGTAACTGCTGCATTTACTAAATTTAATATCTTTCCATTTTCGTCTACTATTAAACTCCACAACATTATGTTTGTTTTTGATTCTTTAAACCAAAATATCCCCCCTTCGATTGGCAATTTCTTCACTAAACTTTGTCATTTTCATCTTTCTCCATCTCGCAATGCCCTAGCTAATGAACTTAAAATTTGTTCATATAATACAATTTTTTATGGCAAATACTCAATTAAACACCAAAGCATCATTGAATGGAACAAATCAATTAAAAATATTTTTGATATAAAATATAAAAACATGCATTGGTTAAATTCTATTTTTAACTTAAACAGTAAACAATTTTCTAATTTAGTCAAACTTAGCATCAGGGATAAATCAATTGTTTAGCTTAGTGTTATTAAACAAATATATGTTTTGCTTGGTGGTTTGTATTTTATGTTGTGTGTGTATCTTTCCCAATTATATATATTTATTTTCTAGATATTTTTACGTCTATTTTTACTGTGGTGTCACTACATTGTTCAGCTTTTATGCTATTGAGTGACACCAACCATATATTTTTGTAATTTGTTTTTCTATCTATTTTTGTATTTTTTTTATTATATGGTAAATAAACAATTAAAAAATAAAAAAAAAATTAAAATTTGTTTTATTCAAAGATTTAACGCAAAGGATTCTGGTAGTTGTATTCATGATTTTATAATTATGGGAACGGCCCATTTTTTGACTAGCCTGTTCTCAAAACCGTTCAAAAATGGAACGTTATCATACGGAAGATTTTTCCAGTCGTTAACAACTTGATGACTAAAGAACTTTAACCCTCTATTGCAGATAATTTCTACTTTACCTTCGTAATATCAACATTTTCAATGTTCATACATTGAACGTTTGTGAGGGATATTATTGTTCTCTGCAATAAACACACTGGAGAAGAGTGAGTTTGGAAAAGTTTGGCTTTACCTTGACATTCTCAGTTACAATATTGCAGTTTTGCAGCAAATCTGGCATGGTAGGTATATTGTCACTGTTAGCATAAACATGAAATGGTTTGGAGTTAGATTCAATATCTTTAGCTAATGAATGATGGCTCTCTTACGTGCTTTAGAATTGTTACATACCTTTTTGTATTCACGGTGATCAAATTCGCCTTGTGAATGCATCTATTTTTGAATGACAGTGTTTTTAAATTTTATTTACAAATAATGGTACATCATTCTATTGGAATTTCTTGGTTTACCATTGAATATACTTGAGGTGGAGTACAGTTCAAATTTCGAACAATCCTATTATAATGTGCACAATGTGTACCACAATTAACAATACAAAGATTAAAAACTTTTTCACATGCCTTTTTGTTTTGTTTTTTTAGAAAGGAAATACACAGGAGAGGGCCTATGACTCAACAGAGGCTTGTGTATTGGAAATTATGTTATATAAAGTCCTGCCCTATCTCAGTTTTTAACCCAGAAACATGAAACAAATCCTAGAAACTCTAGAATAAGCCACTTCACCGAGAAACAAACTGAGCGCAGTACTTCCAGGGATGTGGCAAGATTCGACCCGAGTGGGAGTCGAACCAGGGACCTCTTGATTCTGAGCGCAACGGTTCTATATAAAACGCGTCATGATAAAAGTCTTGTTAATTTAATGCACAACAGAAAACTAGCTGGATATGACCTGTGTACCACCACTATATGTCGCTATCAACACTATATGTCGCAAACTCAACACTATATGCCGCAATCAACACTATATGTCGCAAATTCAACACTATATGTCGCAATCAACACTATATGTCGCAAATTCAACACTATATGTCGCAAACTCAACACTATATGTCGCAATCAACACTATATGTCGCAAACACCACTATATGTCGCAAACCAACACTACATGTCGCAAACTCAAAAGTATTTTATCATATTTTTTCAAAAATTCCATTACATTACAACATTACAAACAACTCAGATAATGAAGTTTAAAATATTGCGTTTGCTTTGAAAATTGATAGGTATACAATTAAATGATGCTGAATTCAGACCGAGTAGCAGAATTTGGATATTTTCACACCTAATACCTTATTTGGGCAAATTTGGGCCCAAAGTTTAAAATAGTTCGTTTGAGTTGAATATTGGTAGGTTTACTAATTAAATGATGCTGATTTCAGATCAAGTACCAGAATTTGGATATTTTTACCCCTAATACCTTTATTTCAGCAAATTGGGCCAAAGTTTAAAATAGTCCGTTTGCTTTGAAAATTGGCATGTACAATATATGTACACCTTAGTGGTACTAACTTTCGCGGGTACTTATTTTCGCGGTTTTTGCGGTTTTTCCTCTAAACCGCAAATATTTGTACTCGCGAAAAAATTGGATTTTTTTAAAACCGCGAAAATTAATACCCGCGAAATTTTTTTTATAGAAAGTCGAATTTCTAGTAATTTTCCACTCGTGTGACAAACAGGCGGTTATACCTTAATAAAGACACGCTTATTTTTCTTTTTCATTAGAAATAGTGAATCTATGTATTACATTATCTCCTTTTCGTGAATCACGACGGGCGTTTTCAAACATATTGCGAATGTCTTTTGAATTCACCTCTTTTTTCTGGATGTTTTTAGTGTTTTCGTCGGTTGGGCTCCTTGCAATACCTCGATATCCATCTCTTCGTCGTCTTCACAATCTTCATTCGTTTGTTTGTTTCTTATTGAAAGAAATGTTGCGATTATTGCCTCATCTTTTGGTTCGGTGTATAATTCTTTCAAGAGAAACTCGTATCGCACTAGGAAGAGGTAGTTGACAATACTCCCAACCATTTTGATTTTTATTCTGCATGGTACTTCAAGTCCACCTTGAGGGCTTCTTCTGTAATGCCTGCCCCAAACCTTAACTTCAACTTGTGCTCCCCTCTTATTGTTCTTATTTCATTTATTTTGAAAGATTGATTTTAAAATTTACTTAATTTTGACATTTCGCGAAAATTAATACCCGCGAAAAAATCCTTGAATGAGCAAACCGCGAAAATAAATACCCGCGAAATTTAGTACCACTAAAGTATATAATCTAGTTACAAATTAGCATTTACATGACTATATATGTAAATGGTGTACAGACGTTTCAAAATTGACGACTCGAAAATGACGGTTCGAAACAATATTGTTTTACATTTTTTTATTCGAAATAATTTTGTTTTTCGTTTTTTAAAATTCTATTAGCGTTTTTTAAATTCGTGAATCAATCACGTGTGGTTTATCTTACAACGTTATTACGGTTGCGTTTAAACTCATATAACATATAGTAGATTAGATTACAGAGGTAAATGTTTTACGCATGCGCACGACGGTTGTAAATGATAACTTAAAGACAAAAATTCATCGTCAAAAAAATTTTGACCCGTGCATGCGCAAAACCGAATTCGCGAGATACTTATGATGGGAATCTGAAATTTTGCACCAAGAAGCATTGTCAATTTTGTTAAGATATTCTGGAATAAAATTTTGAAAAAAGTTAAAAATATGGAATTTATGCGCATTCGAAACCTGTTTTCCTTAGTTACGTGTTATTTCCCTTAAATACCGTATATTATTGGAATTTTTTGTTCATTGACAAAAAATTGTTTTAAATAATCTTAAGTAGAACGATCTATGGACGATTTGGTAAAAATGGTAAAAAAATGGTAAAAAAATGGTAAATGGTAAAAAAAATGGTAAAAAAAATGGTAAAAAGTGTCTATCCCTCCTATATCTCCTTAACTACTGGTCAGAATTAGGCATTGACCGATTGTGCTTGGCAACTTTTTAGCAACCTTTGGCTTTGGGAGCAACTTTTTTCATTTGTAGCAACCTCGAGCAATATATGCCTTTCAGAGCAACTTTTTAGCGAATTTTAGCAAAAAATGAACAATTAGATAAGCCATAATTAGAATTTTTGATAATAAAAACGATGTTTTGATGTTTATAGTTCTTGATTATTTTTTGCACAAACCCACAATGTTGTCCCAGTGTCATGTATTACATGTATGCACTACAGCACTATACTTATATGCTCATTGCAACACTGGCAGTGTTTAATATCGAATGTCGTGTTGCTTACGAGGGTTGCCTGTGCCTCTGTTTAAAAATAAAAACAAAATGGCATCCGGTCATTTCAGTTTTAGTAAATTTAATTGCTAATTTGATGCCATGGACGAATCACTTGACCTGTACGACCGAGACGACTAATCAGAAACAGAAAATGAAGTTTTTTTCGAAGAACGAAGATATGCCGATAAAAGATGTTTCAAGATTCAATTTTGATAGCAAGAAATGCTGGTGCAAGTCTAATCTGGAAACAGTATGCCAGCAAGATAAAGTCAAATGAACAACCAGAACTCCAGAAGTTTTGTTTCAAACTTTTCATTTTATGATTGCGAAAGATTTATTAAAATATTTTATACATTTGTTCAAATTTCAAGAAATTTATCTTTATAGGTATCATTTTGCAACATTATTTTAAAATATAGAAACTTTTAATTAAGTATGCGTGAAAATATCGTGAAATTCGGGCGAGAATTAGGTGCAACACTTGAAGTTTACGTAGCAACTTTTTGTATTTTTGCAACTTTTTAGCAACTTATCGCATTTTACACAGCAACTTTTCAGAAATTTACGAGCACAATCGGTCAATGCCTAGTCAGAATCCCTTGTTATGTTATGTTATGTTTATTTCGCCAAATAAAAGACATTTACAAATCAGTGCGTGATATATAAACCACAGAACAAGAAAAAAAATGGCTAGGAATCCATAGAAGACCAAGCGGTCTTTTCATTGGACACCTTAGTCTGTCACATAGCTGGGCTCAAATGGGAAATGCCCTTCAACTACGAAATTTTACTGATTTTGTTTCTTCAAAAGTAGTATAATTTCATAGTGTCGACTGATTTTTTAAATTCTGTGCCCAAAGTGTCAAAATATGGGTTTGAAATTTGGGCCTAAATTCCCATAGGACATATACCCAGCCATATACCCAGCCGGCACAAAAGGTTTTAAAAACCTCTTTTTGGGGGTTTTTTTTGGTTTTCAAAAAACCGTTTCCAAAAGAGTTCTTAAAAACGTTTGAAAAGCGGTTTTAAAAAGAGCGCTTTCCAAAAACTTCTTTTATTCTTCTTTTTCCGGGTTAAAAAAAACCACGGATTTTTTAAGCTGAAAAAAGAGGTTTTTTAGAGGTTTTTTTACGCTGCAATAAAACGGTATTATAAAAAACCTTTAAAAAACCTTTAAAAAACTGTCGAGTGTGATTGGCCTATTTAATGACCGGGGGTTATAAGTATTTTTAAAATCAAAATAGTAATTAAGAATTTGTGTTCAAATCTTAAATATCTGATTTTTACATAACCTATGTTTATAAACGGCATAATGATTGTTACAATAAAATTCACTTCAAATAATAATAAAATCTTAGGTTTTTAATCTTTTTTTACCCCCGTTATAAAAGTTTTTGGCGGCAAAAAGAATTTGCATTTTGCAAACAAACAGCGAACAAAGCTAGATACAACAAAAACAAACGTGAGTTTGTAATTATTCATATTTTTATAATATTATTTGTGTGTTCATCATGGAAGCGTTTTCGTGATTTCTATGCATAGTTTGTTTCTATGCATAGTAGAGCTAGCTAAACAAGAAATTGCTCTTTAGACATACAGTTTTTGAAAATGCATTGTTGTTGTTGATTTTATATTTTAAACTTATTTAGGACGTATACAAGTATAGAAGTTATACTGCAATATGTATAATTTAGGAAATTATAGCATGTAATCACAACTTATTCGACGTATATCTATTTTACGTTTAGACTTTTCACTGTGGAATTCCTCTCCAGATGTAATGAGGAGGAAGCAATAAGGTTGGAGTAGTGGATAAGTGATTGTCGGTGAATAATTTTTATTATGCATGTCCTATTTTACCATAGACCAAAGTATCAAACTATATACAACGATGGATGAGTCCTACTAAACTAACATTTTACTATGGTGTTTAACCCATAGATGGCCAACTTTTCACTAAGTATAACTCAATTTATTAGTCAAGTTTTATTATTTTTAGATACGGTAAATGAAAAGTATGAGGATGCCACCGAAAAGGCGACAAGAAATATGCTTTCAAAGAAATTGAAGAATGCAAACAAACAGTGAACAAGTTCGGTTCCTAACAGTGGACGCATTGTATATTTATATGTATATATTGGCTATAATATTATATGAATAATGTTCAATGCATGACAATCCAAGAAAATTATGTTTTTCTTTTTCTTTTCGCTTGATAATATGTTTGCAATAAACTCGAAGGTTATTTATTATTCTGAAAGAACGACGCCGAAAGAATGTCTTTGATTGAAGGCTTAACGATTCCGAAAATCGTTTTAAAAACCTCCTTAAACGTTTATAACGGTTTTAAAAGCGGACATTTGAGACTGAAAAAAAACCTCTTAAAGTCCTCTTTCAAAAACGTTTTTAAAACGGATGAAAAAACTTCTTAAAAACCTCTTTTAAAAACTTCTTAAAGACGAATAAAAAAATCGTCTTAAAAGCCTCTTTCAAAAAACGGTTTTTAAAGCGGACATTTTAGACCAAAAAAAAACTCTTAAAAACCTCTTCCGAAGATAAAAAAAAACTTCTAAAAAACTTCTTTGCGCCGGCTGGGTAGTGTTGAGTTTGCGACATATAGTGGCGTTTGCGACATAGTGTTGATTGCGACATATAGTGTTGTTTGTGACATATAGTGGTGGTTTGCGACATATAGTGTTGATTGAGACATATAGTGTTGTTTGCGACATATAGTGTTGAGTTTGCGACATATAGTGTTGAGTTTGCGACATATAGTGTTGAATTTGCGACATATAGTGTTGAGTTTGCGACATATAGTGTTGATTGCGACATATAGAGTTGAGTTTGCGACATATAGTGTTGAGTTTGCGACATATAGTGTTGAGTTTGCGACATATAGTGGCGTTTGCGACAGATAGTGTTGTTTGCGACATATAGTGTTGAGTTTGCGACATATAGTGGTGTTTGCGACATATTTAAAAAATCAAATTTACAAATACAGTCAACTCTCTCTAATTCGAATCTCTATTATTCGGACTTTCTATAATTCGAACGAATTCTAAGTCACCGTCACTTTTCCTTAAGAAACTCTTATAATTTACTTTCTATTATTCGAATCTCTGTAATTCGAAAACCTCCATATTTCGAACAAATTTTCTGGTCCCCTCGGCAAAATCCTCTCTGTAATTCGAATTTTCGGAATGTAAAACTAACCGTTAAAACTTTCAAATGTTTTTTTTTTCAAAATTCATTTCTTTTCGAATGTTTTGATTTTTTGTAAATACACGTCTTTTGTATGAAGTTTGATCATATTTTCTTGTGACTTTATATGGTTTGATGAACTGCGTCTTATTTCTCGTACAAAATGGCTAAACGACTCAATATAGTTCGAAAGCTCGAGACAAAGTATAAAGCTTTATTGGAGTTAGAGAAAGGGACGACCAATAAAGAAATGACACAATCGTTTGGTATCCCGCCTATACACTTTCGACCTGGAAAAAAGTAGCTATTAAAGAAAACTCGATCATTCTTTTTTATTTTTCACCTTTATGATTTTTCTCAATTTTTCAAAAATTCCGATTTCTCTCTTTAATTCGAATTTTCACCCTTTAAACCTGAAAATTCGAATAAGAGAGACTTTCTACTATTCGAATCTCTCTATAATTCGAACAAAATATTTTCCCCTTGGGATTCGAATTAGAGAGAGTCAACTGTATACTTGAAATTAATAATGCATTTTGCGAAATGGAAAAAGGACTGTCTGCATCCATTTTGCTTGCGAATAAAATATTTGTAGTGTAAAGTTTTCCAAGCTGATAAAATTACAGGAACGTCAACACATAAAGATGTTACAATAGCAATTTTAGATTTCATAAAGCCAAGTATATATGCATGATAAAACACAGAACTCAAATGAGTCATTATAACCAAGTTACTTCCGGAAGTGGTATCCGAAAGACTTGTAGAGAGAACTACCCTAGCTCCAGGTGGTTCATCCACTTTGTTATGTTTTAATGACAGATAAATTTTAATGAAGCAGAGAATTTTCGGTTGACGGAAATTTCTCAGGAACTGATTGATTTAAAACATCCATGCTTGTTCATTGGTCAAAAATTGATGTTTTGGTCAAAACCGCGAAATTTAATTCCTGCGAAAAATCCAAATGTCCCTCATCCGCGAAATTAAATTCCCGCGAATTTTTTTGATACACTTTGTCCGCGAAATTAAATTAAATTTTTCTTTAAATTTTCTTTTTTAATTTTAGATACGTAAAATTCAGTAAATAAATCTACCCCGCAATTATGAACTATGTTTCGTGATTCCACGTGAATTTTGAACTCGAAATTTTACGATATATATGTTAAAGTATAAAATTAGTGATTTGAGACTAAAATTTGTGAGGTTGATACAATGAAACACTACCTTTAGTTTAACAATGGCTAATCAATAACAATGGTGGTTTCTTCATTTTCATTTCGTACATTGCTTCAAAAGGGTTCTAATATCTTTACTTCGTGGAGCTAGTTATTCCTTGATTTGTGCTCTCTTGCTTTGGTGGTACAGCTATAGCAGCCTCAACAACATCAACTCCCTCCAAAGAAATCCCCATTATAACTTTTTTCTTATATTTAAAATTTTACAAAATTTGGATTCGCGAAATTAAATTCCCGCGAATTTTTTGGATATACTTTGTCCGCGAAATTTCCAAATCATGTTGATCCGCGAAATTAAATTCCCTTTTTTTCCGCGAAATTTCCTTAAAAAAACCCGCGCGAAAATTAATTCCCAAGGTATCTCCAACAAACAAAATTGCCATGGCCAAAGCGTGTACAAAGTGAATCTGTCTAATTCGTACTTCAAAAAGAATTCGAAATGGCTTGAAAGGACGAGAGAAATTTTTGAATAAGGAAATCCTACTGTATTGATCCGAATATGAGGTGCTTGTTAAGAATTATTAGCGTCAGCAAAAGATCTGAAACATAAGCGGTTCCGAGTAAAGCACACTGCAAGTTTTATAATTTACGCAGAAATTTCTTTTCTAGATATATTTTTTTTCAATTCAAATTGTTTATTTACCATATAATAAAAAAAAAATACAAAAATAGATAGAAAAACAAATTACAAAAATATATGGTTGGTGTCACTCAAATTTTTAAATTTTAAATTTTAAAATAAATTTAAGTAAATTTTTGCCAAATTTAGGTACTTTCAAGTTTTCCGGAAGAGTTATTTAACATATGCGTTCTTGTTTATTTGATGCTGAAAATGCGCGCACGTGTGTGTCCAGCTCTGTCACTGTCCCGCATTGTACCGCGCGTGTGTGTCCCGCACTGGCTGAATTTAGGAAGACTCTTGATTGGCTTGCTGCATGTAGGAAGACTCTTGATTGGCTTGCTGAATTTGGCTACATGAGAGAAAAATGAATAAAAGTCAGAAATCCACACGGTAATCTTCACTCTTCCTTCAGAGTTCAAAATGGCTGTTGTCCACGAGGAAGAAATTGCAAAGTGTTTTGAAAATAATGATGTCGAAAGATTAAGTAAGATTTATATAGACCTGCGGGAGAAGTTAATTTCGTTTTTTTTTTTAAATGAGAAAGAATGTTGGTCTTTTTTCAAGGAAAAATCAACTTTAGTTGATTAAAACATGGAATGTTATTTCCCATCATTCTTGACCACTCCTGACAGTGACCTGGGTCCATTGGCTATAAAGTGAGTACTTCTAAACTTACCGTAATTCTCTAATTTAACGCGTGTCCTAATTAACGCGCATAGGCAATTTTTAGGAAAAATTGTAATTTATTTCCTCCCAATTATTAACGCGTAGTCAAGATTTAGAATGATTTATTTTCGTCTAATTATAACGCGTAGTCGAAATATGTTTTTAACATCTGCTGGGTCAAACAGGAAAAAATCAATGGTTTACTCCTCGTTATACGTTTAGTGAACAAATGCAACAAATACATACATAAAATACAAATTTATAAGTCGTCAATATCAAATGGATCGTCGTCGTCGTTTTCGTCCTCTTTAATCATGTTCAATCGATCCTGCATACGCCTTTTGTAAAAGTTTGCATTTTGAACTTTATTGGGATCTGAAGTAGTGATACCACACACTTCAAAAGAACGCTTGACCATATCCGTTATTCACGTGATCTGGACTCAGGAGGTATGGAGCTTTCTGGTACATTCATGTTTAGAACGTTGGATTCCGAAATGTACAACAAGCTAGAAATTCTTGTCCAAAAGGCCATGAAACAATATAAAAATAAACTCAAGGAGATGAAAGAGAAAAAAGAAGAATATTGATTCGAATTTTTTCTAATTAACTGCGTATGAATGTATTTTCTCCTAATTATTAACGCGTGATTGGAAATTCAAAATTTTGTAATTTATTCCCTCCCAATTTTCTACGCGTACCGGTCAAAATAATTATTATAAATAATTTACGGTACTAATTTATTACGAATCACTAACAAAGTTGTTATTTTTCTGATGCCAAATCGTTGTTTAAAGCAACATAGTTATGCATGAAATATATTGTATTGTTTTTACACAGTCCATTTTGTAATGTATATAAATTATTTACAATCACACTACATCAACAATAAACCAATTATATATATATATATATATATATATATATATATATATATATATATATATATATATATATATATATATATATATACTATTACAGCGGAAAAGAGGAATATCCTGAAACGTATGGTCTAAAGACCACAAACACACATCTTTCACATCGAACATCATAAACTTGTGTTTGCGCTTTTCTTCGATGTTTGAAAACCACTCGATTACATTGGATGTGCTCTTCCATTGATTTAAGTGGAGGGTTGTCCGCAGTTGTGCGTTGACTTTTTCAAGAATAACCTTGCTAATTCTGCCTAGTTCGTTCTTTGCAGGATTAATCAGCCGCGTAGTCGGATTGTTTTCAAAGTTCTCTTTGTGGTCTTTTAGTGTAATGAAGCAGTTGTATATAGTTCATTCCAACCACCCGATAAATACCATCAAGCAGATTCCTGTATCAATACAAAACCGTTTATCAAACCTGTCATCAAATGAAAAAATATTCAACCAAGCAACCCCGTTCTACGCTGCAGCACTCCGGAGATCCGGATACGACCACAAATTCGAATACACACCAACGGTTACAAACCAACGACCGAAAAACCGTAAAAGGAATATAATATGGTTCAATCCACCATTTAACAACAACATCTCCACCAACATCGGTAAATTTTTCCTCAACTTGGTTCAGAGGCACTTCCCACGACAACATAAGTTCCACAAGATATTTAACAAAAACAACGTTAAAGTCAGCTACAGCTGTATGCCAAACATGAAAGCGGTTATAAACGGACACAACAAAAAGATCTTAACACCACCACCCGTAAACCCTAACAGAACATGCAATTGTATGAAAAAAGGCAGCTGCCCACTAAACCAAAACTGTCTGGTGAAGAATATCATATATGAAGCCACAATTACATCCAATTTGCCAAATTATAAGGAGAAGAAATACATTGGACTGTGCGAAAGTACTTTCAAGAAGCGGTTTGCAAACCATAAATCGTCATTTTTCAATGAAAGATACAGAAACAGCACTTCACTCTCTGTTGAAATGTGGAAAATAAAAGAGTTAAACGGCACTCCCAATGTCACCTGGAGAATCGTTAAAAAAGCAAAACCTTACAGCCCAGAATCGAAATATTGCTCACTGTGTTTAAAAGAAAAATTTGAAATAGTCAATTATCCTGGGAGAAATCTTCTCAATAAAAGAACTGAGATAATTGCTAAATGCCGCCATCGACGAAAACATCTCCTAATGCTCCACAATCCTGACGATAACACGTAAACGATTGTGACGCAAATAATGAAAACATGCTAGAGTCGTATTTATATTTTTAACGGTTTTTTGTATTGACAATTTATTTCTAGCTGAAGATTGTCCAGAACAAGCATGAAACTTTAAGTTCTGGAAAATAAATTATTGAATCTTTTCTTTATCAACTATATATATATATATATATATATATATATATATATAGCTAGCTATCATGTTATGATGTGAAATTGTTTTTATAATTGATGATTTGGCAAGAATTGTTGTTAAAACAAACATTGACAGAATCTTTGTTGTTTTTTTAGGTCATTGTCGAATGGCGATTGTTTCTACAGTTTAGTATCACTGTCATTGGTGGGTAATACAATGTGTCATTTTTATCAATCAACATGTGGACAAATGGATGAAGAGGTGTAGTGTAAGTCTTTAATTATTTTTACTTGATATCTGGGTATGCGGGTCACGTAACATCTTTGACCTCATGGATATAAGCATCCATGCCCCTGATGCATAGCTGCCACAGAGTTTTAAATACAAAGTTAGTGCCTTGCGTGGGTTAACTCACCACTGTTTTTCTCTTTCTGGAGTTGGCGTTAGGAAGGGCATCCAGCCGTAAAAGCATCTGCACCAATAATCCATTATCAGATGGTTAAACCTCCATAATTGGAGAAAATCATCTTTTGAAATCGTCCAACCCATGCAAGCATGGAAAAGTGACATTAAAAGGATGATGATGATGATGATGCTGATCTGGGGTGCTTTGTCTTTTAGATGCAATAGAGCATTGGTGTTTACAATGGGGTGATATAGAGTTTTTCATCTGACGTCAGTGCTTGAAAACGAGGTTGGCGGATGTTGGTGTTCCATCGTGATTATCACTGCACTGGCATGGCTGGAACGTTGAAACATTTTGATCGTGAAGAACGAGATAATGAAGCTGAAAACTTTATTGTATTGTATCAAAAGTTTAATTGTATTGTTTCCGACTCTCTAATAACTCGCAATTTACCATTATTTCCTCATATGTGTCTAAGCGATCCCTGAAACGATGTGTCAGACCTTGTCGTTCCGAATTGTATTATCAGTTAGGACAATTCTACTGATGACGGCAATCTATCATCGCTCGATCGTTAAACTCCTAATACGGTTCTCCTTGATTTTTTATAACCGCAGGTACCCTACAATAGTGTCCTGGTACATCTTCACTTTTTGACAACCAACTATCATACAAAATATTATCCCGTCGCATATAAAACAAAAAAACTCTTAAGTTCAAAAATAGGATGTTCATCTTTAACAGCAACTAGTACACCAACATGGCCGCCAACAAAGATAAGCTTATATTTCGTCACGTGACTGAAAACACTATAGGCAAATGAAACGTTTAAAATCGGTTGCTTCCAGGGCTTTCCCCGGGACCCCAGTTCAAAATCAGTTCGCATTGCTTGCCTTTTCCGGCAGGGGTAAGCTCGTAACCCTGGATCCGCCCCTGACATCACAGTAGAAATAGACGTAAAAATATCTAGAATATATATATATAGTTGGGAAAGATAAACGTAACATAAAATACAAACCACCAAGCAAAACATATATTTGTTTAATTACACTAAGCTAAACAATTGATTTATCCCTGATGCTAAGTTTGACTAAATTAGAAAATTGTTTACTGTTTAAGTCAAAAATAAAATTTAACCAATACATATATGTTTAACTGTGAAGACAAAAATAAATACCCCCTTAAATAAAGAATTACCGTGTCTGTATAGCACTCTGGATGGAGCCACAAACAGCAATGCCAAGAAGTTATTTAGAATAAAGGATTTTTTTGAAAAGGGTGTTAACCAGAAAGATTTTTTTGAAAAGGGTTGTTCATAAGAAATAATTTTTTTCTTAGGCACGTCACTCCGTTCACCAGATGTCTGTATAATCAGTGTAGTCTCTATTGTTTTTTGCTATAAATTTCAGTTTGGCTAAGTTTTTTAATTATATATTGTAGCAATTGTTTTGGAAAATAAATATTGTCACTGTTGTTGTTACAAAAGATTCCATAATAAATATGGATCTCTATCGAAGACTACCTGAGTCAAATGTCTATCTCGATAGAGGGTGTTCTGATTCCTCAAAGTTTTAACTGTTTTAATATATAGCTTTCTGGAGTTTGTAATTTTCATGAATTCCATAGATGTGAATGAAGAATGACATTCATTTTTAAAATCATTATATGTATTTCATTAGTAAGATCAAAAATAGCATATGTGCCAGTTTGGTTTTTAAAACAATCAAATAGTTATGATTTAAACAAGTTTAGAGAACATGGGAAGAATTATTCAGACAGTATCTTAGCAACACAATTTTGATAATGTTCTATGGTGTTTTCTATAGATCTGTAGAAATAGTAGCAATTTTATTCAATATATATATATTTCAACTGGCAAATTTATAGATAAAAATAAAATTTCAACTGGCAAATTCATATATAGTTAAAAATAAAATTTCAACTGGCAAATTCATATATAGTTAAAAATAAAATTTCAAATGGTAAATTCATAGTTATATAAAATAAAAAGCTGATTACTATTTTGATAAGCATAGCGAAACTCCTATCACAAAGAATATTATTAAAATAAGTATAAAAAAGTAAGTATTAAATTAAGTATAAAAATTCACTGCAGGATTGAAATTCAGATTTGTTAAGTAAAATAAAGTGAAAAGAAAAGAAAAAGAGAAAAAGGTGAGTCAACTGAAAAAAATCTATACATATACAGTATAAAATAAGAAAATTATGAAAAAAGTTAATGCAATTTATATCTATATATGTTTTTTGATAATAAAATAAGTTGAAAAATGCGTATAAAAGAAATCTGTATCAAAATAAAAACATTTCCACAATCAATCACGTCAATTCATTTTCAAATAATTTTTAAGAGTTGTTTTTAAAAGTCCTCCAAAGGTAACCAATTCAACCACCTCAGAAATTCTTGGAAAGAAATGATATTATTTCCGTCACGATCAAGTTCAGCCAAAGCAGCATCAAGTTTAGAAGCTTTCCCATTAACAGCTTTAAACAATTTTTTAAACTCATTGCGGTCTAATGCTTGGCTGTTATCCACATCAAATTTTTTAAACATAGCAACAGCAGTTTTCAACTTATGATAACGTGATTTGTCATTAATATTTTGGAATTTTTCACCGCTTTTCAACCAGCTATAAAATTCTTCAAAAGAGACTTGTCCATTTCCATCCTTGTCCAAAAGTAACGCATACGCCTCACTCTGTTCCTTGTTGAAACCTAAATCATCATGAAATAAAGAGTTGAGTTCTTCTTTACAAAGTTCTCCATTGCCATCCTTGTCGTACTTTAAAAATAAACTTTTCGAAACGATAGTGGGTGCGTTTAGATCAAAAAACGTTGTTGCTTTAACAGCAGCCATGTTACCGTATGTTTTTTTTTATGGATCGCTGAGATTGTTTGAAAATTGGCGGTGGTCTTCACAACAAAATCATCAGGGCAACCTAGTAGTCAAAAATCTTCAGCGTAAAAAATTGTCTTCTGAAATAAAACCATTTGCCTACTGAAATAAGATCAAATTTACTTTTGAAGAAGAACAAATACAAAAAATATCATTCTGACAGATGGACTTCTGTCGTGTGTAAATAAAAGGCTTTGACTGTGCTGTTACTGAAATTGTTAAGAGTTTTTGTATTTACACAGCGATGCCCAATTATCAAAAAATATCATATACATAATATATATTGTATAGCTAGCTAAAAACTTCATTTTTTAATTTTTTTATTTAGAAAGTTCTTTATTGCAACCACCTCACAGAGTTTATAGTATAGGCCTATTACAATACTGTATAATTTTAATCAAACAGATTTTCTTTCTTTTTTCTTTTGCTTCACAAGCATTTTTGTTGATGGACAGAAACCTGCAGTTTCTATTTATGTATATGCATAATGGTGTTTATTTACGTAAAGTTCCATTTTTATATCATTACTGATGTAGTATATATGCACTCTATTTTTTGTAAGGCCATTCTTTCAGGATTACAGGATATATACCTCTTGTTACCTGCCACTAGTGTAAAATAATAATATTGATAATAATAATAATGGAGTTTTACGGGACTCTCCACATATAACAGTGGCTCTTCTTATCCCAAGGTTTAGGTTCTGGTGTACTTAGGGCACCCATTTGCGCCTACGAAATCGCTTCACCAGACAACCCACCATTTGAGCTAGGCTTGCATTATGCAATGAGTTTCGCTCAAGAACTCAACTGTAACTCAGAAATAACCACTAAACTACAGTGACCATAGTAACAATAGACCATAAATAGCAATAAAATGCACAAGTTAGATCTTGTTCAGAATTTAAACGCTTAAGAACAGCTGAATAAGAACATTTGAGGCTCAAGTCGGGCAACAAAATAAGAACAATGAATCCCAGCAAAAGTTTTACTGGTTCTTATAAAAAAGAGTGTATGAGTTTGTTTCTTTATTCCTAATTATGTCTAGGTTGTAGCCGAAATTTGTTTACAAAAATCAAGCATACATTTTAATCATGATATAAGCAAAATGCAATATTGTTATGATCGGATGCTAGGGTGACTACTCTTCATTGGCTCTGGTCACATAACTCATGGGGAACGTGCCTGCTTGGGTGCACCTGCTGCAAATGAAACGTTATTCCATGGGACCGAGTAAGGGACAGTATAATCTCTAATCACAGAGCAAGATGCTAAAGTGTGCTGTCTATGTGGCAAAGAAAACAGTTGAAGGAAAGGTTTGCAGATTTGAGAGCAGACAAGAATGATGTCTTTAAAGATAGCCAAGCTGATGAGGAAATAAAATCAGAAAGTTATTTTGGTGATAAATGTGACAATTCAAGGGAACTGCTTGGAAACAACCCTGATTGGAGTTGACCCCTTTCGATGCATAGGTCATATGATAGGAGTTGGTGGTGGATGTGGTCTGAGTGTATCCAGTAGAGTGTGTTCTGATTGGGGCAAATTTCAGACAGATTCACACTTACTATATTCATAGTGTTTTACTGTATGCTAATAAATGTTGGGCTCCCACTGAGGTGGACTACTCAAAGCTACAGAGAAATGATAGAGCCATGATCAGATGGATTTGCAATTGTTTGATTTTATGATAGGGTGAGTTTAAATTCACTCCTTGGGAAGCTTGGAACTACAACCGCCTATGTTGGTATGGAGAAGTTGAAAGGAGCAACAGCTACTCAAGGATTGGAATCTGAATTACATCGATCCTGCCCAGTCGCATTGAATGGATAAATGCGCTATGAATGAACATTGGAAACAAAATTAAACATTGATGATGATCATGGAGTTTTCTCCAAGATGTGGAGAAATGTCTGATAAATATTTTTGTGGAACAACTTGGATTTTTAAGACTGGATTTCCAGTATAACTACTTGATTCTCATAGATAATGATTCTTTGTGGTTATTACTTTCATGTGTATACTTACTGAATATATATATATATATATATATATATATATATATATATATATATATATATATATATATATATATATATATATATATATATATATATATATAGCTTTTTTATTTTTAATTTCTGTAGTTTAGTGTACCTACCAAAACATTTATGGATGGAAAATTATTTTGGACACAAAAGGCAGGGACTAAACTTGAGGTTAGAAGATTTTTTACTTCGAAATCAGGAATATTTTATTGGATATGTATTTTCCTTGCATTATTGCTGTTTCATTGGAGCAGAGGTTAAAAATTTCTTTTTTAGGATGCAAATGAATCTTTTTTGTTGTTTTAAAAAGGAAAGGTATAATAGGCAAGACAATCTGTTAACTTATGAAAAAATATTAATACCGTGAAATAGTGTGGTCTCATCTAGAAAATGTGTAAGAAAGGGTCAACTATTTTCTGATGGGTATGTTTATAATCAAAATTGTAGTAACTGTGTAACCATATGTAAACAAGCTGGGATGGCAGAGTTAGGAATCTTAGTTTTTTATCGTAAGTTAGGTTTTTCAGGCCATTCACAAACATTTTTGATTTGTTTCATAACTTTTATAAATCTTAGATAACATATTAACATTGCAGTACTTGAGAAGTGAAAAATCAAAAATGTACAAAGTATTTAGTTAGCTTTATTTGTTTGTATTGTCACATGATGTGAGTATTTTATTTCATTGTTCACAAAAGCCTCTTGCAAGGGAAGTTAAAAATGTATTCATTTTCTTTCTGTGTGAATGGTAAACAATATCATTACATAACATAAGTAACATATATAAATAAATAAAATTGGTAATAAAAAATATATAAAGAATAATATAACATAAAGCTAGATTTAAAATATTGTGAGATCGAGACTGAATACTATAAGGTCCTCAATATCAATGTTCTTTCTGAAAGGGACCCAGGAACCACGCACACATAACTTTAATGGTTTTAGAAGTTCAAAAGAAAATCTAGTTCTTTTCCATGTAATAACATGTTTGTAGCTCACGTTTTGCTTTTCAGCAGATTCAATGAAAGTGTTTGTAAAAATATATCAAACTCAGGTGCCCTAGAACATGTTGAAGATAAGCCCTTTTTTCAATTAAGTTTCAATTAGGTTGATGACATATTTCATTGCACGCGCTATTTGTTAATGGATGAAACAATGTGGATGATATTTACGAATAAATTAATGAAAATGTTTCTTTTAAACGCAGTTTCATAAAAATCTTGTGTCATTCATTGCTTTGTTTTAATTTAACGGCCTGTACTGTCAGGTGACAATGAGTGTGCACACATAGCATTCAGCACTTTATAGTGACATTACATTGCAGTCTTAAATACGTATACACATGCTTTCTTTTCGGCAAAGCAACATTAACACCACAGACAGTTATACCCTACCCTAGTTATACTCAATTCACTAAACTTTGGATCATTAGATGCGGAGTGGGGTACAGACTATGACACCACAGGATTAGTTAAATATTCACAGAATTTGTTTTGTTTGTTACTATAATATATGTACATTTGTATCTGTATGAGAAATTAGTTTCTTGAAACAATT
Source organism: Candelabrum cocksii (assembly GCA_963930725.1). Taxonomy (NCBI): domain Eukaryota; kingdom Metazoa; phylum Cnidaria; class Hydrozoa; order Anthoathecata; family Candelabridae; genus Candelabrum; species Candelabrum cocksii. The sequence continues at coordinate 1,493,822 of OZ005666.1, forward strand.
TAGGATTGAGGTTATTGGTTAGGGTTACGGTAGGTCTATGAAAAAGGTGACGAGGAAAGATTTTTGCCTTGAAAGATGTTTTTGTCTGCAAATGAAATTTGATTGTGAATTTTATTGAGTGCTCGAAGATGGGAGATGTTGGTAACTGCTTATTGTTGTGGGGTTTTGATTTAAACAAATATGTGTTGATGCAAATCGGAATAACGAATTGCTTCAATAAAAACTTTAGATGAAGTAGAATTTGGTATTGGAATTTGCTTTCACTTCACTTCACTTTTATGTTTGTGGATGGTCTAGTGGTCGAAACTTATGTTTCTGGCCTCAATGGCCCAGTTTCGATTCTCGCTAGAGACAAAAAATATATAAATTAAAAATTGTTCAAAACGAGAATCACCTGAGTGCGCGGCACCTTTGTGAAGTGCCTGAAAAACTTACCACTAGGTTAACCAAAGCTTTGTGAAGGAAATTTGGTAGGCTAATGATCGAACCCAGAGACGGGATTTGGAACTGCGAGGAGTTGCGCCCCACAGTCCTTAATTAGCATTGTAAAGCCAATTCAGCTCGTCTGAGGACGACCTAGTATATGTTTGGGTGATCCTCTTCAATAACACAATTTTTAACAACGATGATGAAGGAAATTTCTTTATTAAAATGAGAACTATTGATAGTACATGACAAATTAGTTTTAATTCATTGCAGGCATAATTAATCCAGCCCTGGGTTTATAGAAACAGAAATATAAATTCATTTACTTGAAATCATATCAACCTTATTATAGAACAAAACAACATCACATTTATCATGTTCGAAATAAGCATTGGTCACACAACAAATTATATTTTGGTATTTATATAAGGTCTTATTGTGTGCCCTCTTATCTAAATATAGCATTGAATAGAAGTCACAAACAAAAAGGTGAAAGACCCAAATTCTTATGAAAAATCATTGCCTAAATTTAGAATTTCAGCTGGACATTTACCAACATTCCATGTTTACTTGTCAATCAGTTCTTCTCTGATCTTTCTTCGCTAGCAGGCTGTCTTTTCACAGTGTACATGTTGTATTTGAAACATGTTTCTCTCCTCAAACTTTCAGGATTGGTGGTTTTCAACCAACGTGTGGTAACTTGGTGCAGATTCATAATGACTCGCAGCCCACATTGTTAAAATGCAAATGGACGAAAAATGAGGACATTCTGTTGAAAGAGTTGTGTTTTCGATATGGTGCGAACAATTGGAACACTGTTTCATCCCATTTCCCGCACAGAACAGAGATTCAGTGCCAACAGCGATGGAGAAAGGTAAGAAATGATTCTCCCATGTTGAGATACTCTAATGTTTTGTGACTGATGAATTCCCTCAATTGTTTTTAGATTCATATTTAAATATATTTTTGTTGTCTGTTAGGTGTTAGACCCATCCTTAATAAAAGGGGCGTGGACTCGCGAAGAAGATGATCTTGTAACGGAGCTAGTGCACGCGCATGGTCCTAAGAAATGGTCTCTTATTGCATCTCACTTAAAGGGACGAATTGGCAAGCAATGTAGAGAAAGATGGCACAATCATTTGAATCCAAGTGTCAACAAAACTGCGTGGTCCGAAGATGAAGACCGTCTCATTTTTGACGCACACGCCAAGTTAGGCAATCGATGGGCCGACATAGCCAAATTGTTACCGGGTCGCACTGACAACGCCATAAAGAACCACTGGAACTCGACGATGAAAAGACAACTTGAGCCGGGATATCGAAATCGGTGTCGGATAAGAGATCGACGCAAAATCCACCAAAATGATGATTTTGTCTTTACAAAAAGGGAATTTCTGTCAACAAAACGTCTCGCCAGTGAAGTGGCAACAAAAGCAACCACGACAACAATCTTGCGTGAAGAACAAGTGAAAGAAGAAGACATATCAGACCTCTCTCCGTTCAAAAACATGAACAACTTGACTGACCTTATTGAGGAAATGGGTGGTGTGTCTGCCATTATGGACTCAAATTCACCGTCGGACAAAGAGAACCTTCACGTTAAAAATAGGTTTGTTGCATCCGTTTGGTTATGATTTGCGTTCGTTTTTTTCTGTCACGAAATACGTAATTTCAGATGGGCTCGCTCCTGTCTTTTTTTCCTTTTTTGGTAAGATTTTAGGTGAATTCGGGGTCATACTTCCTAAGTTAAACTTTGTGTTGGTGAACCGAAATCACGGTTTTGGAAAAAAATAAAACATCGTCCACCATTCTTGGAGGCGATATTCTTTATACATATTTGATTTTCGTATATTACCGCCAAAACATCAAGTGAACACTTACACATCAAAGAGCTTAACAGATGCACGCATTTGCATTTAAAATGTACGTAGTTGAATTTATAATCAAGTTCGCACTTGGACTTAAGAGATTTTCGCGCAATATTTTCGTGTGTAAATCAGTGTATGGTTAAAAGTTACGTTGTATAATTATTGGTATATTTCGAGTGGTTTTTAAGAGAAATTCTGCTGGACTATTTATTAAACCATAGAGGCAAGCGTTGAAGAAATGTGCATGCATAGTAGGTTTGATAAACAAATCGGCAAAATGTACACGCCTCCTTTTAAAATATGCGCACAATATTTTCATGTGTAACTCAGCGTATGTTGGCATATATGTCTGTAATACCTTTTACCCTTGTTATACACTGTTGTTCTTTATTTTTAATGTTGTTTCGGTCCAGGTATAGTACATGCGGCCCTTTAACGCCTTTCCAATGGCTCTTTGTATTCTACAGAAACAAAACAACAAAATTATTGTCTTTTACAATAAATACTTGTTATATTTCATATTTGAGCACTAAAACTGCAATAATGCAGCATAAAATTTGCAACCTCTATAATAATACACGTTGTTTTTTTTATAAGATACCTAAGCAATGGGCTGCGCTGAGCCTCGAGTTTATTAACATTTGGTCATTTTGAGGCTCAAAAGTTTCTTAATTTATTTGTTCTGACCATCAAAAATCTCTTAAATTTTACCTTTAAATTAATTTAATTTTTTCGAATGTGTTGATTGTAAACACGTCCGATCGACACAATGTAAACAAAAATATTTTCGCCCATGTTTTGTCAGGACCAAATTTTTTATTTTCGTTGTTTATGTATACATATACTAAGAATAACAAAAGTTTCTTAACTCTTGAAAGGTTTCAGTCTGCCTAAGTTTCTTAAGAGTTTCTTAATTTTTTTGGTAAACCTGAGCCTACGGTTTCTTATAGACTGGTTTCTTATAAAAAAAGCTGATTACCTGTCGTTAAGATTTCCTCGAATTCCTCATGTATGCGCGGACTGTTAGCTGGCAGTTCTTTGCAACAAATTTGCCTTTCTCAGAAGTGGACATCAAAACTTCTTCATGAAATGTTTAGTTAAATCGATAGTTTTATTTCCCAACATATGTTAGGCAGGTCGACCTTCGATTCGGCATTATATTCATGCTACAAATATGGACATGACAGCCGAGTTTGCTACATGTCAGTAGATTAAGCATCTATATTTTTAAAACAGTAAATTGAATTGTTGAAGTCATGTAGAAAGGTTGCCTGTTGACGGAAAACTATTTTTTAGAAATTCAAAAAATCTGGGTAAAATTATTAAATGCGGGGGGATGCTCATGCAAGTGGAAATTGAAGGGATAATAAACCTTATTACAGGAAGAATTATTCGATTTATATTTTTGCGGGAAATGGTTGCTGAGAGTGGTTTCTCAATTCATTTGTCAGCATGTAAACTAATATTTCAAAGTTATTTAAATTTTTGCATGATCATCAAATTCTTCTTTTGCTTTAATACAGCTTTAGAGTAGAAGTAATCCACGTTACTTGTAGTTTAGTCGTCTAATGAGTCATTGTCATCGAAATGAATGTATTTATTATAGGCCTCAAGAGTTCCTCACCCCACGAATGTTATCTCGCAGTCAGAAGCAGCCACTTCTCGAAAAGAGCGAAACGGGAAACTCGTTAACAGTGCAACTACTTGACTTCTCGCCGTCCGTGTTTCTCAATACGACAGCTGGCGGTGCCCGCCCTAGAAGCAATAAAATGGTCACTTCTACTCCGTCCAAACCAAAATCGTCGTCAGATTCCGCTTTGAAATTTACACCGGTAACGAATTCAATTTGTCGTAAAAGGAGCTGTTCTGGTGATATCAAATCTACCGCCAAATCTCTCATCAGCACTACGCCTCGAACGCCCACGCCTTTGAGAGTTAGTGAAAAAGTGAAACGCAGCGGCTTGAAATCACCGACCATCGAGGAAATATCAGCCGTGTTGCAGGATAAACGCGTAACTATTACACCAGATCACGATTACGCTAAGGGCCCTGCGAAGGATTCGAGCGAGGAGTGCAAAAACAAAGGCAGTCTTCGAAGGGCTCTCTTCGAGACTCCCTCGCAAAACGATTTTATGCGACCGCTAGGAGTGAACCTGTTTTCAGAGAAAGAAATAAACGCCATTGAACAGATGTCCTCGTGTTTCACTCCGCGTAAAGAACTTCCTGTGAGCGTCGCGCGCGTTGTACCTCGAGAATATGCGCGCGATCTACAAAACACCTTCCAGAACATCGAAGTTGGTCAGGGACAGCAAATCAAGATATTGCCTCTAGTGGGTAAACCCATGAAGTTGCCGATTCGTAGACTCCCATCAAGAAATCTTAAGTACTCGAATAAACAAAGCAACGTACTGCAATTTACGGACGCGTTCAAAACAATCGCGTACGGGCAAAGTTCCGATCAACGGTTTTTAACAGAGCAAGCAAGAATGATTATGAAGGAAATAAACCGCATTTGACTGACATTCAGCACGTACCTGCGTTATTAAATTTTAAAATTTTACTTGTAAATAGCTGGAGTGAAATCAATCTTTTATGGCAATCTCTTATTGTCGTGACTTGTGTGCGTGCGTTGTTATTGGTTTTTATGTTTCGTGTTTGTTTTCAGCTGCGTTTTGTTTGTTTTTCAAAAACTGTTTTGTTTTAGGGTTATATGCACACCGTATAATACTTATCTCCTTTCCACCTTTCGTTTTCATAGAATTGTTGAAAACACTATCTTTACTGCCCTTTGTGCGTTATGGAAAAGGTTTTCCTGCTACAAATCAATCTCTGTTAAAGTTTTTCTTAAACAAACATTCAGTTTTGTTTCAGAATTTGTTTGTGCATAGATGTGTTGCTTTTAACTTAGCTTTTATGTCCGGTGTAAATACTGTAAATTAAATGCTCAAAAGAATTTGCGGGTTGTTTGTTGTTTTTGGAAATCGAGTGCGTTTCAATGAACCATTTCTGCTATTTCTTATAATTGTATGTGGGTTTCAATAAGAATCGATGACTGACAGCCTTAATTACTCAGGAAATCTTATGTTTTTTTCTTTCCCACGAGGTTCTCAGCGAAAAAAGTCCTGCTTTGTTACTTTGTGGAATCGGCTTTTTCTGCGGGTGGAGGAATAGCTTTTTAATAATCAAACGTCTAATGTAAACACAAGAAGTTCGTTTGCTTAAAAGATGCAAAATCAGCAAACGGAAATTGTTCTATGAAATAGTTAATATGGCTATCGAGATACTATGGCAAATTAATTAATTTTAAAAAGTGTTCCAATGATGTCATATATCCAGGCGAAACTTTTTCAGAATGCAAACAATGCTTTTTTAGAATGCAATCATTTTGTAATTTCCATTGAAACAACAATCTCCGATTCACTACGTCAATATGCCTCCAATATCTAGAATGAATCATGCAAAGAGATTATTGATTGACTTTCCAAAACAAACTTAGAATAGTTATAACAATATTTGCAAAGTGCTACAGTAGAGATGGGAATTTTAAATTTGTTTTATTTCAAAACAGATCGCTGAAATTTAAATAAAAAATACAGTCCGTTTTTGTAGGGCATATATTCTATGTATATATATAAAGGAAAAAGATATAAAAATACATTTTCAACATAGGTAGGCATATATACATTTTCATAAACATAAAACATTCTTCAGTATTTAAAATAGAAAATCATTTATGAGAATAAAAATACTTTGTGTTATACATAAAATATATATTAACTTCAATTTAATGAAAAAATCTTTAAAAAAGAGAATCTCTGCAACAGATTCAGTCATTTGCATCATAGAACATCAAGCCGTAACTTTGTTAGCAATCACTGCTGTGTGTTTTGATCCAAGACATACGCATGGATGATTTTGCAGCAGCTTTGTTAGGCTTTTCTTTTGGTTATCCAAACCAGTTATTTCATTTTGTAATAAAGATATTCGTCCTTCTAATGAGTTGCAAATCTACATAAAAAGTTATGATTGATTGATTGTAACTAATATATATATATAGCAGCAGAAAGTAACTGTAATATCAGTAAATGAATAAAACTTTTCAAAATTACTTTTTCCAGATTCCAAATTCTTTGCTTCCTTTTTTCTCTACATTTCCTCGCAGCCAAACGATTTCGAACCCTTCTCTCCTCCAATGGTATGCCGCTCACAGATTCCTATAATACAAATTGATAAATTCTAGTTACATACAACTAATTCTTGATTACAAATATATATATATATATATATTACATTTTGCTTTTCGTCTGACTCACTACTGTCACTGCCAACAACATCGACAATCATATGTGATGAAAATTGTGATTCTTCTTCATTGCCTTTGCTCTCATCAATCGACGAAGAAGACTTTAATTTTGCTCTTAATACATCTCTTAATGCAGACTTGGCAGTTTTATTTACATTTTCTTCTTCCATAATATACATCAGCTAAAGTCTAAAAACAGTTTTATGAAATTCATTCAATTAGACAAAGAATTTGGTTAGCCAATATCACTAAAACGATAACACAAAAATATAGTAACAGCCAATTCAAATAGATAGCTAACAAAACAAGTTGTTCTTGTCGTCAAGCAGGAAAAGCAATAATTTCAACTAGACGAAACCCTCGAATGATTTATCTTGAAAGATAAAATGTCAAAAACTGCTGTCTCAAGCTAGCGGTCAGTATAATAGTATCTCTATTGTAAAAATAGCAATTTAATCATTCATTAAATAAAATTTGTCGGTTCAAATTTTAGCTTTGAAGCTCCGCAAACACAAATTTTTTTTCAATGAACAGCTTGCATAGGTGACATCCAAAAGCATTTGTTTACACTTTAGAGATAATACTTTACAGAATGGATTTTCACATGACGCGCTCCGGAAAAATTCAATATACAGTATACTCCCGATAAGTGGGACTTTCACTAAATGGGACGGTTTTTCTCGGTCCCTTAAACTTCCTAACCTAATATAGGCATATGCTTAAGTGGGACAGATTTTGTCGGTCCCTTGAGTGTCCCACTTATCGGGAGTATACTGTAATTATATTTTTTATGATGATTTTAGCAAGTAACTTTAAATAATTACCTTTTGATCTTTCTGAAACCAAGCAAAGGCTGCGATAATAAGAAATTCCAGATGATAATGTCTTTTAAACAACTTGATAAGTTGACATCCGATAATGTGATACGGTAGTAGGTAATTAAATTGGTTTATAATTTGCGAGCTAATAACTTATCTATTTTATACGGACTTATTTGGCATGTATGTAGTACCTTGAAAGGAAAACAGATGACTCATTCCCTATAGTTTTGCCAGCCAATATGTTCGATTAAATATAATTTGGTTGCATTTTCGAAATAACATATTTCAATGACGGAAGAAAGAAACAAATATTAGTCCAGTCGAAAACAGGAAGTAAATTTTAACTTTTTCAGTAAAAAGGACATTCGTAAAATCTAATAATTTAATAAAAATGTGCAACCATAAACAAAATAATCATTGCATGGTTGCATGGTTGGATGGAGTGGTCAACCGCTAAAAATTTGTCTCGTTTTATCGAGTTCCATTAAAAATCCGAATGCGCACATATTAACTCAATTACGTCTTCAGTGAATTCTCATATATACTAGCTTAGAAAAAATATTTAGAAACCAACGGGTATGACATTGTTCGTAAATAGTCACGCGAGGCTATTCAATTATCCTTCATTCATATCTTCAATACCGTAAAGAAGCAACTGTTTTTCGCTATTATGGGAACGGAAAAGTTAGGACACTTACTTATTGAGTCATTCTTTCATTGTTTTTGGTGTCAAAAACAGGAAATCAATAATTCGGAATCTTTTTTGTTTCTTTATATTTAGTTTTGCTTTCATTTCCGCAAGAAGTAAAATCAAAGGCAGTGGCGGATTCATAGTACGGCAAATAAGTCGGCCGCCGAAGGAGAAATAAAAAAATCTTAGGGCGTACTTTAACGCAAGACAATACTCGTATTAGGTTAAAGAGCTAGGGACTAGGTAGCGTCCATTAGGCAAAAAAAAATTTCGCCTAATGGATGCTACCTCGTCTCTAGTCCTTTTACCCAATACGATTAATATATTTTTTTAAAGTACTGGGACTAGGTAGAAAACATTAGGCGAAAAAAAATTTTTCGCCTAATCAAACCCAACTAGTTCGCAGTTTTTTTTAAGTTATAGAGTGCAAATAGTATGAATAACTGGAGAAGAGTTTGGTTCCGTTCAGCGAAAATATCTTGGACAAAAATAAGGTTCGCTCAAAGGTGTGGTGTTTTACTCGCGGAATTGTTATTCCACTAACTGGAAACGTGCTATGTAATATTAGAGGTAAATACCATTCTAACTGCCTGTGCTTTAGACTGTACACATCACATTAACTTAGTTGGAGAAAACAAAGACATTAAAAAGGGCAAATTTCTCAATTTCTCAATATATTAAAAATGCAAAATCTTAAAACAATGCAATATACAATTTGCTAACTTCTCTTCTCCAACGTTTTTATTGGAAGGTTACTCGAAGGAACGTCATTAGGTTTTGTGGTTATGACGTCATCGTCTTATACTCCTAACTGGTCTTTTTTCACCCAGGAAAGAAATACATACAAAAGTAGTAGTTTGAAAGCCCTTATTACAGACTGAATGTTGGAGTAATTTCTTCCGTTTTGACGCATAGTTTTAATATTGACCAGGAAAAGTATTGATGACGTCATCAAACAAGGTTGAGACGATGATTCATCTCCTTTCGTATTTGCGAACGGAATAGCAAACTGAACATCTCAAGCTTTTTCATGCTTCTTTAATGAATGGAATGAAAGTTCCAACCAGGTTGACTGACACAAAAAAATTATTTAAACATCTTTTTACTCAATTATTTTTGTTGTTCTTCTGCGGTGCCAGAAACAAGTTCCTTTTGACTTTCAACAATCATTTAGTTGAAGAGCAAGAAGCAAAATGAACTGCGAAAAAGCACGAAGGGGGCAATATATTCATGTTTAATCGGGAGGATTCATTCGATGTAATACCCTAACTTAACGATTTTAAACCAGGTGAATATGGAGAGGTTTCGTTGTATTAAGCAGGCAGTATTATTGTCAGCCTCGTTTGACGGGAACTTAGAGTGATTTTTCGATTAGAGAGTTTAAATCTACTTTGTTTGTGACAACTTTGCGTGGCGCCATTTTGAATTTACTTCCCGCGCAAATTAAAGGTTTCAGCTCGTGTTTAATTTACCTCATATTATTGCCCCATAACTTGACTGAACGCGTTGTCCAAACCCTAATATTTCTACATTAATGGCTTTAGTGTAGGTGTTAAATGATTAAATGTCCGTTTGGAATTGGCAAAGAAAATTAATTAATATTGCTGTAGTAAGACAAATGTCTGACCGCAATAGATAATATCATTAACATCATTGTTCAGGGACTTTCACAATTGATGGCAACCATTTTTTACAATGGTCAATTATCATGCGGAACTCGGTAAAGATGTTTTATTTAATAATAAAAACTTTCTGTGGTTTCGTTTTATATTTCGCAGATTCTATAAATTGTATAAGTTTCTGATAACTCAACTAATAAATGTTTTGACGAGATTTTTTTCAATATCCCACCTAAACCGGTCTATTACGATTCAGAAGAAGCTACTTTTCTCTTTACGTATAAATGTGAGAAGTATGACATAAAACTCAATTTTAAATATTTATTGGCTAAATTTGAAAACCGAATACACGTTATTTGTTTAACAGAGTGCGTGGAAAATTCGTTAAGCGATGCTTCCTTAAAGATGTAACGATTATTATGGCGTTTTACATTTACCACGATACGCAAAAGTGGGCGGTGATATGATGATTATTTATAATAGCCTAATCTACAATAAAAGAGCTGACATCATCAAATTCCCACCATGACACATTATCAATGAGGATGGATTAAATTCAATTGCAAATTGTAACTATCGCCCCCTTAATACTTAGTTTAAACACTTAACGTTAAAGATTTTTTACGACGCTTTGATGATACAAATACAACATTTTGTGTCACTGCAATAGATAATATATTCATTATCAATTTTAAGCATCCTTTAGTAACTGATATATCCGATCATTCCCCAATATGCTAAGTCACTGGGAATTAACATCCGTAACGAATCGTGAACATTTGATTTGTAAGAGGTATAAATAGCATTGAAAAGCCATGCCTGAGAAACAGAGTGGTCTTCTACGAAAACTGGTTGCTGTAATACTGCGATGTATGTTAGTTACTAAGTATAGACCATGTAAATGTTGTAGTTGTAAAAATAGTTTAATTTGCACGCATGCGTGTGGTCAAGAAACTGTAGAAACACTGATCAAATTGAAGAGTCTCACTAATTAAATGAATAAAGAATATTTATTTTTGATAAACTTATGGTTTATACTGCCTTAGTTAAACAATTTAAAAAGTGATCAGAATAAGTTTCCATGAAATAGAAAGTTTAAATTAACATTTTTCAATAAATTTCCGTTCTAACAAGTACCTACATTTCATATCTAAGTCAAATACTTGTTTAGGAACAATCTGACCAATAGAGTTGAAAATTGGCCCCAAAACTCCATTCCTGAAAATGTCGGAACTTTAGTACTATAAGTATCCGGACACTACAGAGATAATAAAAAGATAAAAGAGCTTATGTTGCAGTTCTGCCAAGGTCCATTCGTATGACTATAACAGTGATATATTTTTATTTTAAATGTTTAAAAAAAATCCGTTGGGATAAACCTTTTTCTATTCCTTATAACATTCTAAATATTTTGCATCATTCAGTCGTAATACAATAAAAGGAACGATTTCGATGAATCAGCAGGTGACTACCTAAAGGCAAGAAATGAAATTGTGGACAAATTATTAGGGCCGCACAGCTAGACTTAAGAATAAGAATCTAAATTTCTAATATAATGTAAACACAAAAATCTGAAAAAATCGTTAAAAAAGGATCTTTGGTACAAGATTGATTGTTCGCATCTTTGAAGTCAAATTTGTCATAAAATTTGGGTCTTTAGGGTGTCTTTTGACTTAATTCTACTTTAACGAAAGCCGAACTCTGAACCCCCGTCGCCAGTTTCAAAATATCCTCGATGCAGCTCTGATTCGGCAAATTACAAACATCGTTGACATCAACAACATGTACGGAAAAGTCATTGCCTAATACAACATCCACCGAAAACACAAGTAAGTTTCGGGACTCATTCCTTACATCGTTGGACAATATGGCAGCGAAATATCCGATTTTTTTCAACAAACTTCCTTCCAAACAATTCCAATCTCTCTCATGATTAATCGGCAACAACAATTTGTTCATTGACGCTTTGAAGTCTTCGAAAATGCCTTCATCTTGATGAGTGGATGACGAGGTTAAAGTGAACGAGGAGTCGTACTCGTCAATGATTTTCGATTCGAAAGGTTTTGCGGCTAACCGAATAAACGGAGTGCAGTGGACATACACGCTAGATGGTTTCGCAATGACGATGTTGTAACACAGTGTGAAGAGACGCCCGCGGTAGAGCAACTGAGATGAAATATCTACAAGAAATTGCGAAATAAAACGTTAAAAACCCAAAAAGTAAACAAACCATTATATTTGTGAGGTCTATGAAAGTTCCTAAGTAATTGAAATTAACAAAACAGAATGTTTTGACACAGGAACACAGGAAACAATTAATTCGATTAGCTTATTGATATAATAAACTTGGTCTAAATATTGTTATTAGAAGAAAAGATAAAAAACTCACATTTCATCAGTTCGATGGGACCGACTTCAGACATGCGAGCAATCCTGGAGTACTGACTGCAAATCACCGGTTTCATATCGACACTTCGTTTACTCGAACTTTTCAAAACCCAATACACTGGTAGAAAGCTCTTCTCAAACTCTTCATTAAAGCTAACCAAATCACGCGGTAAAATCCAACCATGTGACAGCCAATCGCAGCCTGCCAGGCGATATTGAAAGTAAATTTGCAAATACATGCGACTGGCTATCACTTCTTCAGTGGGTATAAGCTCACCGGAGATATTAATGATACTTTCGTTTAGAGACAACACTTTTATATCAGCGTCTTGCTTGCTCACAGATATAAGATTAAGTTTTTGTGTAATTTTCTCAAGATGTTGTTCAGGCAAACCAGCCACATGTACTTTTACACCACCACAGTTTTTCTCATTGGTGTCAGAAAGTCGAGTCAATTCAATGATCTCCTCAACATTTACACCGTTTTCAAATGGCTTTTCTTCCTTTCCCTTGCACGAGATTCGTCTGTCAACAAAAGCTTTCATTCTCGCCAATCGTGTTTCTTTCGTTTCATTTGCAGAGAGCGGCAGAATGAAATTCCGTGTGCAACGCATTCCTTCTTGCACATCTTTAATGGGCCAAAACAAACTGAAAAACCTCTTCTCTGGGACAAAATAAAACGGTGAACATTTTAAATTTGGGTCACCGTCATGGGTGATGGCCGAACCGTACTCATCCATCACATACCAAGTGGGTTTTCTTTTGCCAGGGGATGGTAAACAATATGTCTGGTTATATTTCCACATGGTATCTAAAATAGCTTTGTGGTATACATCATTGGATTTCTCGGTACTCCAGTACTGCTGCAGTACTTGGGATGAAGATAATTGATTCTCATCTTTCAATAACTCCTGCAGGTATAATAATCTTCACAAAATTGTAAACACATATTTATTTAATATACATCACAAAGATTTGCAGCAGTGAAACCAACTCAAACAGATACTTAAGGGCTGTAAAAGTAACTTAGGCCATGGAAATTGTTAGTGTACAGTGTTTTAGTTTGAAAAGAACATTGGGTTTCTGATATATATAAAAAGGTTTTTTTCACAAGTCCCTTGAATAATACTCACGGATGAAGCGTTAAAGGGGCATTTAAATTTGACTTTCAAGCGATGCTTTGATAAAAGAGAAAAAAATATTATTATATTACATATCTATTTCAGTGAGTCGCATATTTGGAAAAACTGGCACATCTCTTACTTAGAAAACATTCATTGCCCCGGACAACACCGTGGATATTTCTGCTAGTAGTAACGAATAGTAATAATTTTAATTTGATAAAACCAAAACAATCAAAACTCACACTCCAAACAACGATGTGCGAGCATTTCTCCAATGTCATACAAAATAATCCGGGTGCCTCTATTGACCAGTAACTTTCGTCAACTTTTACTGCTTTGTATAGATCTCCATCCAGAAGGGTTTTCCCAGCTATACACAAACTCCAATGGTCTCGGCACAATTTGCTGGTAATGTCTTTCTTTTTGACATGCAAGGGAATTAAAACATAAACTGTAACTGTGCCGTCATCAGTCCAATTGTAGACACTGGTTGACGCACTTCCATGATCATTTCTCATGAAGCTCTCATACATCTTTTGGAGGTACGCCTCATTAGAGTGTGCGGGCAAATTACCAGTTTTTTGTAAAGCTGACTTGAACTCTTCATAGGTGCAATCACTGGATTTAGACTTGGTATCCCTTTTTATGTCTTCTGCATTATCATCTAACTTTAAAAGACTCATGATAGTGTCCCCATCACAACTTTCCACTGCTTGTTTAACTTTTTCTTTCGTGCAGCCACTCACCTTTTCAACAACGTCTCTCTGCAGTGCATAATTGTTGAACTCTTCGACATCAATTTTAGGGGGGACACCAAAAATCTCTGCAAGACGATCAGCTAATTTAGGATCTTTAGATAAGTCTTTACTAGCTCCTCCACTGCCATCTGATGACCAGATATGTGGTGATATGTAGCAACTTCCACAATTGGCTAAAGGTTGCTTTGTTTGTAACATGGACCCTAGTAGAATAATAGAAATTTATTTAATCAAAATAAAAGTAAATATATATCCGTTAATAATATATATATATATATATATATTGAATTTGATAATTGTGCCCATCAATCTGATTTTGATCAAATTGTATATTTTACCATGGAACATAGTTAACAAAATGACAAATAAAAAACGACCTTCTTTTAAACTTGTTTGCTCATTAAAGGGGAAGTTCATTATCTAAATGGAATATATTTTGCAAATAAATTACTGAACAAAAGTAAGAGTTTTTCATGATTTTGCTCATGCTCAGTCTATATTATTCTAAACCTACTTGAATTTTTAACTTTGAAAAGATGAAAATTTTCTTCGATAAGTCCATTGCTTCCATTTTTCATGAGGTTATACAAAGTTTCATACAGTTGCGTGGGAAAATCGATGCTTTTTAACTGAGGCTCGTGTATTTGAAGAAATGTTGTCAGGTCAGCGGCCATCTTTACTGGATCACGTGTAGCTAGATAGAAAATGTTAACAAAAATGGTTATTTTATGCCTGTTTCGCTGAATTTTATACATTGACAGAAACGTACATTCTGAAACTTAAAGTCCCTATTCGTTCCCCCTGGCAACGCCGTGATTCGTCTGCAACGCTAGTTTATTGTACATCTAATTGTTCTACAAGAAATACAAATAATATTTTATGTTATATGGTAAAAAGATTTTCTACAGTACAATAAGAAGTTGAACTTTTAATTTAAATTTAAGGCATGAAATAAAAGACGACCAATCAAGTTATACATTATAACACTATTCGCTTAATTATCATATATGAACCAGTGCAGCTAATTCGACGATGTTCATTTATCGACTTTTGAAAGATATACGACACAGTGTGGTAAGTCGTAGGTGATGATATTTATTGTAGATGTTTTCTTTCTTTTTGAAATGATCTGAAAGGTTTTGATGATAATAAAGTTGTTTGATTATACATCTATTTTCATTTATTGTTTAGTCAGTATATATATATTAAATACTCGGGTGGAACATTGATGATTGACGCATTTGTTGTTGTCGATGTTGGTTTTTTTATTATTCCAATTTTACATTTTTTATGAAATCCTCATCTGGCTGGTGGTTGTGTTCATTTTTCCTCGAAATGTATGAAAGTAAATATGCAGTCTTATCAGTATTAAAATTGTTGTCTACGCAAAAAAAGTGCGTACGCAAATAGAATTTTTACTGTTTTGCGTACGTTTTTGCGTAGACATATTTATTTATTTTTTCATTGTCCCTTGTCTTGTTTTATGTCCCCTTGTCTTGTTTTATGTCCCCTTGTAATGTGTTTGTTAATCACTACTCAAGCTGTTGTCGGCTCTCTCTCCACATGCTAACATTCAATGACCTGATGTATAAAATGTGATTTGGCGGTGACCTGAATGTCTCCATGAGGTCACCTGAAACCATCTCTACTATTACAGTGGAGAAGGCCAACCCAGAGGCTAAACCAAACCACAGAAAACATTTATACTGCGGTTGAATGTGCACCAACGCTGGGTCAGATAAATCTGCAGCTCGTTGGAGGGTTCAAGCGCTCTACTTTCAGGCGAGCTTGAGTACAGGTGTGTGGCCCACAAAATGCTGGTGTTTTTATAAAAATTGGCTTGAAGTGGAGAAGGAGAACAGAGTTGGAAAGTGGCACAACTGAATGTATAGTCATCCGGGGTAATTGCGGGACATTTAAATTAGTGGGGTAATTATGGGACACTCAAAAACATCTTATTTTAATTAAAAAATTAGCATGAAACCAATTGTATCTTTAATAGGGACCCTTGGTCATATAAAATACATCAAACTTTGTATCAGTGTCCAAAATACAATTGCTATAACAGCAATGTTTTGTACGTCGTTGAAAATTTTCATTTTCGTAGTTCTAGAAGATGTTTTTCTTGATTTAGATAAAAGATGTATATTGACACGGCAAAAACTAGTCTGGGAGATCAAGACTAACTAACCTCTATGGTTCGAAGTTACGGAAACAAAATTATGATATGACGCACCGTTTTTGAGAAAAAGGTGTCCTATAATTACCCCAACATGATCTTTGCTTGTTGGGGGGTAAATATGGGACAATCA
This sequence comes from Candelabrum cocksii, assembly GCA_963930725.1. Taxonomy (NCBI): domain Eukaryota; kingdom Metazoa; phylum Cnidaria; class Hydrozoa; order Anthoathecata; family Candelabridae; genus Candelabrum; species Candelabrum cocksii. Next base: position 1,510,132 of record OZ005666.1, read on the forward strand.
AAAACCATTTATTTTCTGCCTCGTTTTGAAAATAACTCACGTGGGCTATTCAGTTGAAACATCCGGGTAGTTTAATTTTGCTTCGTGAAGGAGAAGGCAGTTGTTGTGTGATGAAAAAACAACTTTTAAGAGGGAATATTCTTCAATGAAGATATTGCTATTTTAATTCAGATTTTCTTTTCTCTCTTAGATAATAAATCTAACAATTATAAATTAATGAATATATAATATAATGCCAAGAGCGTACAAACCACGACCAAAAAAACATTGGTCACAAAAGGTCTTAGAAGATGCTATCGCAGAAAGGAAAGCTGCCAGTACATCCTATCGAGACTTAACCAAAAAGTACAACCTCTACTTCAGAAAGGCATATCAACATCTACTATCAATCAATCATATCAATATCTACTTTACTTTACTACTCTATTTACATTCTTGAAAAAACGTTCATTGCTATGGTATCAGATAAAAGGTTTATGTATTTCTTAACCCTCCCACGCCAAAAAAATCTTTGGCATTTAAATTATTCCTCGAAGTTATAAATCGAGTAATACAACCAAAATGAAAAAACAGGCTAAGAATTTCATAACAAAAGGAAATTTAAACTTTTGTAAGAGTTGGTATTTAAGTTAGTATTTAGGTTGCGTTTAGCTTGCTCTAGCTCAATAACACTCTGAAAGTTTATCTTTAAAGGATAATTAAGTATTGCAGTGATAAACTGTGCCTATAGTATTTTAATCACAAGTTTCTACTGATGTCCCATAATTACCCCACCAGGCAGAATATCTGGTGGGGTAATTACGAGACACGTCCCATAATTACTCAGGGCTGTCCCGTATTTACCCCAAATCCCAGGGTAATGATGGGACGCGTTTCCATGTAATTATTTTGACCTTGAAACATCATTGACCAAAACAACATTTGGGGGTGCTAGAATAATGACTTATAATGTAACTGGCCAAAAAGGGTAGCTGTAGCTGCAATAATATTGTCAAAATATCGAAATGTTTGTTGATTTTGTCTTGTAATTACTCCGGTTGACTATATATGGTTTGAGATTTTTTTAAAAAACACAAAATCTCTTCTTGTTTCTGTTTATTATCGACCGCCAAGCAGTTTGAAATGTCTGTCAAAAAACTTCAACAATTCGTTTAATGATTCTTTAATTGCTGCCCAAAACGAAAGAAAGGAAATCATAATCCTTGGGGATTTTAATGTAAACTATCTTGATGCACGTGAGAATAAAGAATTGAAAGCAATTATCAATGTGAATGGCTTTGACCATTGACGAGACGACAGAGTCATTAATCGATATCATTTTAACGAACAATATCGTAAATATTACGAATACAATTGTTGTGCCGTTCGGAGACCATGATTTAATTGGCTGTATTAGAAAGGTTAACAGTAAGACATTTGAATCGCACAAGAGAATAACACAAGATTACAAAAATTATGACCCCAAAAAACTTTCGACTGATATCAGAAATATTGATTGGAGCTCCCTTTACAAATGTAAAACAATCAATTCTGCTGTATAACTTTTTACCAGTACCTTAAAAACCGTTTTCAATTTGCATGCACCACATAGAAGCAAGATAGTGAAAGGAAAAATGGCTCCTTGGTTAAAAAAAGATCTAAAAAGGCTGATGGATCAATGAGACCAAGCACTACGGAAAGCACAAAAGACAAAATTAACTGCCGATTTCGAAAAGTATAAAGAACTTCGAAATAAATGTAATGGGAAACTTAAAGATGCAAAAAGGAAATACCACAGAAATCTAATAAATGAAGGAAAACATAACCCGAAAAAATTTTGAGATGCTGTCAAAACCATTTTCCCCACAAAATCAAAGCCAAGTGTTTCGTTTTCGTCTCAGTCAGAAAAAAATATACAAACAGCAAAAGTATTCTCTGAATATTTTGGAAATGTTATTAGTTGTTTGAAATCGAGTTTGTCCATGCTTACTGACTATGTTTGGAAAAAACCGACTATACATAATAACAGAACAAATGAAATTTTTAAATTCGGTTTTGTATCAAAAATCTTTGTAGAGAGACAATTGAAAAACCTCAAGCGTAACAAAACCACAGGTGCTGATGAACTTCCACCGGGAATGATTAAAGACTGTGCAACTGAAATTTCAATACCGTTAACTTTCATTATAAATATGTCAATCACAACGGGGGAGGTTCCGTCCCTTTGGAAGCAAGCTATCATTGTACCAATACACAAGTCCGGAGACAAAAAACCTGAAAACTACCGCCCAATATCAATACTTCCAACATTCTCGAAAATCTTTGAGAAGGCTGTTAGGAATCAACTGTCTGATTTTCTTGAAGCCCATCATTTACTCAGTGACTATCAATTTGGATATCAACAAAATCGTTCAACAAGGTTAGCTTCTGCATTACTTTTTGATAACATCAGAAGTCACATTGATGGAGGAGAAATGGTTGGAACAGTTTTTATTGACTTAACCAAAGCTTTTGATACAGTAGGACACGGGATATTGTTACAAAAACTGCAAGAATACAGAGTGAAAGATATTGAGTTAGTGTGGTTTACAAACTATTTATTTGACAGAAATCAATGTGTGAGAATTAAAAATGTTTTTTCAACCAAACTGAACCTGTTGAGTGGGGTACCTCAAGGGTCAATTTTGGGCCCTCTTCTCTTTCTAGTGTTGTTCAATGATTTTCCTGATTGTTTGGTGAACAGTAAAGTAGTAATGTATGCTGACGATACAGTGGTGTACGTAAATGGAAGAGGTAAGGAAGGTATTGAAGGACAACTGACAGACGACTGTGAAAGAATTGTACGCTACTTTGATGATAACGAACTAATAATCAATTTAAAAAAAGGGAAAACAGAATTGATGAACCTGGGAACGGCAAAGCGCTTGAAGAAAGTTGATAAAGGTTTGGACGTTTCTTACCGTGGACAAACCATCAGCAACGTACAAGAGTATAAATATCTGGGAAACATTGTTGATACAACTTTGAATTTCAGTAAGAGTTTTGATACTGTCTACAAACGAGCTTCAGGCAGGCTACATCTGTTGAATAGACTTTGGTATTTCTTGACAAGGGAGGCTGCCTTCTCAATATACACAATGATGATAGTACCAATTTTAACGTACTGAGGTCCTGTGAAACTATGTTACACCAAGACCCAGCAACGGAAATTTAGATCCCTAGAATTGCGAGCAAAAAGTATAATTGGTCAGGAACTTGCCAGTATTATCAACTCCATCACGAAAGAAGCTCTCCTCCTAGTCAAGAAATATCTTGAAAGTACCAGCTGTTCAAATTTTAACGGGTACTTCAGAATCCAACATCACACAAAGGCACAAGAAATAACGGATATTTAATTGAACTACCAAAAATGAAATTGGAACTTGGAAAACAATGTTTCAAGTACAGTGGAGCGAAAATGTTTAATGATTTGCCTCTAACGATCAGGAAAAGCGTTTCAAATTGTTCTTTTAGACAGGATTTGAAAAAATATTACAATTAGCCTGTTCATAGCCTTATTTTTGCCTTTTACTTTTTGCTTTTTTTGCATTCTTCCAATTAGCTCATATCGTTTTTCTCGAGGTCTTAATGATTTAATGATTTTTAGTGCATAAATAAAACGTGATTTTTATTGTTAGTTTTTAGCTAATATATATAATTGTAACTTTTTATTTTAGAGGTGTAACATTGATAGCAGTTATAAAAATTTATTTTTATTTAACTGAAGTTTTTTTCCTCTGTAAATATTTTCGATAATAATAATAATAATAATAATAATAATAATTATGTTCTAAACAAAAGACTAAAAAAAGAATAACTAGAAAAAATCAAAAAAAGTGCCCTTCACCCAATATCATTTACTTAATACGTAGCTAAACCAACGAAAATACTTTGCTACTGCAGTCAATTTTATATTGAACATTTCCATTAATGATATGCAGTAAAAAGAGCATATTGAAGCTTGTGACACCTATAGTGAAATACAGAAACAAAATGAGAAAAATTATATTTTGTAATCTTCAATAACTTCGATCATTCATGCTGGTTTCAGTGCAACTGAGTTCGTCTCAGCATTTGACAAACAGAGAAATTATTATGTCGTACGTAGTGTAATTCAAACGTTAATCACTCAGCTAAGTTCTTTGTTATCTGTTCAATTTATTTTTGGAGATCTTCCCCTCCGTAGGCATGCCTTATCCACATGATTTAATATTAACTTTAACAACATAAATACTATATGAGCTTCTCTTCAATGTGCTCATTGCTTTATGCCATTCCAGCATTGGTCCGCCCTCTGCCGCAGTGAAAAGGTAGTTATGTATCATCTAGGATCTACACTTTAGTGTAGTGGTCCCTTTAGGGATGAGTAACTTGTGTCAATATTATGAATTTGAAGTCGGGAGGCTTTTGCTACTTATTATATTTTATAGGATCTCCACCGTTTATAATTTTTTTTTAATAAAGGTGTTTGTGTGTCCATTGCTATCCGCTCCAAAGTTCTCCAAAAAATTAAATTCAGATTGCATATTGAAAATCTGAAAAGTTGATGCAATTGTTCTTAAAAACTACAACCCTTAGGGCAGAGTTTAGGAGTTCAATTTCAAACATCCAGCAAATTATTATATTAATTACATACATACGCGGTGTTGTGTTGAAAAACCCAGGCCACCAATCACTAATTAGACGGGATCAGGCATGTTTATGGTGTTTGAGGTTCACTAATAATTTATTATGATAAATGAAGCGAAAAATAAAGATTTGGGATAGTTTTATGAAATTAAAAAATTTTAAATGATTTGTTTCCATTGGAAATAATTTTGTATGTCCGTTGTTAATGTATACTTTGATTGGTTAAAAAGACATTGCTATTTTGTTTTTAGAGGTTTGCTCTTGATTTTCTTTTGTTCAATTGAAATCACTTTCCCGAAAGATATGTACATGAAAGTGTATTTTTTTAGGAAGTTGGACCTTGCATTTGTAGCAGATATTACCATCATGTGAGACCTGTGATTAAACATAATGTCACGAAGCCAGAAGTAGACGTGACAAAATATGATCCAGAAGGTTTTAACTTTATTTTTAGCACTTTCTGTAATAATGCTGGCATTTGTTTATCTTGTTGAAGAAGAAAAGCATTTATGTCATCAGAATCACTTTATATATAACCCACAGAGCATATAATTCTTGTCCTCAAATATATTCACTGTGGTCGTATTCAGGACGATACTATGGCTCCATCCTGGAAATGTGTCAATGAATGATATGCAAACCGCTCTCTTTTATCTGAGAATTTTTCCAAAACTTCTGAAATTTAATACAGTTTCTTAGGTACTTTTATGTAAACATGCCGTGTTTTGTTGGATCTAAATCATAAATCCTTTGTTTCTATCAATGAATTGAGTTGTTTTTTTGTTGTTCGCAGGAAGTTTCAGTCCTGCAGTTGTTGAGTTTATTAAGGCAAGAGATTTTGAGAATGGTGGCGGTAATAGAAAGGCCAACGTTGTTTCACTCATATCGGGGGAAACTAAAGGTGTTGTGACACTAAATGATTTTGTATTTGGTGCGAATCCAAGGTACTTTGCGTCTTCTAAATACTACTCCTGTGGGTTAGATTTTTCCCAAAGTTTCAATATTTATGTTTTTGTTATTATTATTAATATTTTATTATAAATAATTGTAGACTTTAAAGAGTTATCAAACTTATTGTTTAAATGGTTTTGTTATAAACGTGTGATGTACTTGAAAATTTGTTTAATCACATTTGCATTTCATTTAGAAAATATATAATATATGAAAAGTTTCTCTTGTTTCTGAGGATTGGAAGTTAGTTTAAATTGCTATTAAATGTGCATTATCTAGAAGAAGAATTTTATCTTTGTTGATTTCCCAGAATTGATATTCTCCATCGCAACATGGTCTGGTACCGAGCTTGCATCAGAGCGGTAGGTTCATAGAATAATCTCTATTCATTGACATGATGATAATGTTTGATGAAATTCAGGGCACAGCAAACACTAAAAGGCGTAGTGAAGTACGAGGAGGAGGTAGAAAACCATGGCAACAAAAGGGATTGGGTAAAGCACGCCAAGGAAGTATAAGAGCGCCGCACTGGAGAAAAGGTTCATTTCAATAATTTGAAAATATAGAAATTTTGCAGTTTAAGTTTTATTTATTGCATTTTTCTTATGATTTTTATTTTAAAATTGAAGATAACGAAGATAAATAAATAAATAAAGGTGATAAATAAAGGATAGAATCTTGGTTTTAATAATCATTTTAATATAATTATGAACTCGAAACGATGATAATTAAAAGGAATACTGTTAAGCTTGCACAAATTCACGGTATTGTTTTTCTTTTCTCTTCTTCAAACACATTATCCAAGTAAATATTAGAAAAGTTACAAATAAAAAGAATTGTAGATGCTAAGAGGGCGCGTAGCTGATTATGCTCGTCGTTCTCAGGTTTTCCCACGTAGATGGCTTCTTTTGTATGGAACCGGTGATGTGCAAAGATTTCTTATGCTGGTGACAGCACTTTATAATCGAAATCTCAATCGCCAGGATAATTGCCGACACGCCAATAAAACTAGCCAATAGGATTAGCGGAGTGGCAAAAAACACCAATGAGAATTCCTGGTGTATCATGTTCGTTTGTGTGCACCTGGACAGCCATTTTGAACGCAAGGCGCTCAATTCACCCTCCTCTTGGAAGTGAAGTATGGCCGCGGACAATTCTGCTTTTAGCGAGGAGTTCTTTGCGACTGCGATACCGTAGAATGACTGGCCAGCGGTGGCGGGTGTGATTTGCATGTTGCAATGCGATAAGTTGCGTAGTGCATACAAAAGGAAAGGATATTCGTTCAAGAAGGCGTGCAGCTCGCTACGGTGAAAATTTATTGCGTGCACATTGATAATACGGCAATAATCAACGATACAATAATAAAGAATGCATAGTGTTACAGTTGAGATCTTTCATTGGAAGTGCTTTTAATATAAAACTTATATTTACCAAACCATAAGCAAGAAGCACTTCAAATACCAGAGACGAGAAGATTATTCTGCCCTACCCACGTAAAACTTTGTTGAAGAAGCACTTCAATTACCAGAGACGAGAAGGTTATTCTGCCCTACCCACTTAAAACTTTGTTGAAGAAGCACTTTAATTACCAGAGACGGGAAGGTTATTCTGCCCTACCCACTTAAAACTTTGTTGAAGAAGCACTTCAATTACCAGAGACGGGAAGGTTATTCTGCCCTACCCACTTAAAACTTTGTTGATTCCTTCGTTGACATTCTTCACATTGTACTTGTTCATGAATGCTGACATTCGGTTTAAAGTCTCGTCTGGTGCGTTTTTGAAAAACTCTTCGATGCTTGTGCTAGCAGCCGTCGCGAATATAAAATCTGTCGTCGGATTGGACATCTGGAAAAAAGATTATGCGGTTATACAGTATAAAGGCTCATTTCCACTTGCCGCAAATTTTCTACGCAATGGAACGGAAAGGAAAATGAGCTTTTATACCAATAACTCAAACCCCCAAGAGACCGAGTAAAATAGTTCGAGGTAACCAATGTTTTTATGAGAAACTATTAGGAAAGGGGAATGGAAAAACAGTTCGAGTTAACGCGAGTTTGACTTAAAGGGGGTTCGAGTTATCGGGATTGTACTGTATCTTTGAAAGGCTCCTTAACTTAAACCTTGCGAACTTTTCTCACCCTTTTGTCTGTAAGTCCTTTAAAGATAGTGGTTTCTCCTTGCACAACCTGCTCCGCCGTAAGAGAAGCCGTGTATAATGTAGTCCATGCCACCATAGCAAAGGCAAAGAAAACGGACACTGTTCTTCCGCCCATGGTGGTGGGATTGATCCCACCCACGTCCCTCTGGAACACCAGTCCTGTGACGTAGAAGAAGCAATCCTGCCATTTGTATTTGGAAAACTTGACGAAACGCAGGCCTACTTTCCACTTTTGATATTTCGTGAAGTTGTCGAACATGCAAATAGCAATGATGGCCGTCAAGAAGAGCACGACGATGCTGTACCTGGCCTCTGCTCCTAGATTTGCGATGAAATTCAGGTTGATATAGTCGGCGTTGCTGCTGTTCAGAAGCGTTATGATTCCCATCTCCGCCCGCATGAAAGGCGTCGTGAAATCCACATGTTCTGCGCGCACGGAGCTTATTGTCAAACCGGCAACGGCCATGTCCGCTTTCCCTCGTATGACGTCACCGAGCATTCCATTGTATGAGCGACCAATCAGCTTGCCGTAGCTGCCGTCCTCGACAACGTAGAGTTGCATGGTGATCTGGGTGCGGTCCTCCAGCATTTTGATGAGGTCCACCGAGTAACCGAAACAACACGAGATCTCCCACGTTGTTCTGTTGTTCTCCTTCGTGGGGATCTTACAAAGCTTCGAATTTTCCTCGCACATTGTGTTGTTTTTGTTGATCAGGTATAGAGCGTGATACAAGAACGGGCCTTCAATTATGGACACAATCTTTAGCGGTTCAGATTTGATGATTCCTAAGGATTCCTTGAGACGTATTTCGCCGATATATGATTGTATCTGCACGGCGTTGCCATCGGATTGAATTTTGTATATTACTTCCCATTCCCCTGCCCGCCAGAACCGAATGTAGATGTCTGGTTCGTGTAACTTTTCCACGAAAGCTCTATTTCTAAATTGATTCATTTATGTTAAGTTGCTAATGCAAATTGAATACCAACCGTGATTTAAGGTTTAACCATTATTTTGTTTTAATACGTTGAAAACTAACGACCCAAAACTGATTCGTTATTTTAAGTGATTGATTTGTGCTGGGTCAGTTAATTGCAAGTCTGTATTTTACACGATTTCCACAATCATATTTCTTTAAAGGTTCACTTTTAAACACGTGGTTTTTACATGGTTTTCGATCTTTTCCACATTGAAAATTAGTTAGACAAAATGTTCGTATATTTTACTGATTATTCAAAAAGCATTTCATATATCTTGTACAGTTTCAGTTTTATATAACATTTCTATATGTTCTTGTTGTTTTTTTTAATAGAGTAACCTTTTTGTTATTCACCCTTTATACGGTGTTCAAAATGAACATTGTACTTCTATGAATCGCCTTCTAAGAATATTTCAATGCTTTTCTTTAGAGGGAACTTGAGAAACAATATGTACTTTTGTATTACGTTGAAGCATTTTTGTGTGAGACTTTACAATGAGTCTTGCTTTATAAATGGTTACTGAATAATCTTAAATCTCCCCTCGTAAATATCGATGGGGCGTCTATAAGGTTCATTAAATGGTCGCAGTGGGAGACCCTTATTTTTCAAAATATTTTTTACGTATTAAAACCTTACTTTTGACAAAGTTGAGCTTGTGTTAGGTTTCCATTCAACGGTCGGGCAATTTGCGCGCTCATCTGCGAGTAAGTGATTGTGACGGGGGCGATGTTCTCGTATTGGGCGTGTTTCACCACCCACACTTCTTTGTTCTTGCCGAGCGAGTGAATGTGCGTGTTCTTGAAAAATATGGAGGTGATATGCTCGGGCGTGAGCATGATATACACGCGTTCGCGCGCGGGTAACGTGTGGAATTCGTGTAAGAGCTCCATTGGCGAATAAGTGAAGGGTGTCGTGTAGATTTTCACTTTTCTGCCGTAATGTTCATGCTGTGAGTCATGCTGCTCTATAGAATGCTTTAAAGTGTGCGCGAACAGTACTGCGCATGCTTCATCCTGGCTGACGATGCCAATCCAGTGGATATCCAGTCGCATACTGATGTGGAGGATCGCGCGCAAATAAACCTGGTTTCTATCGTTGCAATTTGATTCTGATGGATATATCTAGTAAAAGAACACGCGGAAATGGAAACCATTCTTCGTGCGCACAAAGTTAAATCGAGTAAATGGTTGTATTGCACAAGACCTTTTTATGAGGGATTTTTATACCGGGGGTCAATGTGTCTTACGTCATTCCTGTTCACAAATATCCAAGGTGGATTTGTAAGATCGTTCACAAAGATTCTAGGTGGATTTGTAAGATCGTTCACAAAGATCCAAGGTGGATTTGGAAGATCGTTAACAAAGATCCAAGTTGGATTTGTAAGATCGTTAACAAAGATCCAAGGTGTATTTGTAAGATCGTTCACAAAGATCCAAGGTGGATTTGTAAGATCGTTCACAAAGATCCAAGGTGGATTTGTAAGATCGTAAATAAACACAATTGTTATCTCCCTTAACAAAAATGCCGTTGAGTTGAATTTTTTGAGTTTGCTTCGTACAAGTTTGACATTTGAGACCCAGATAGCTAGCTTCAATTATCGTTGAGAAACTTTAGTTAAAGAGGTTCAATCAATATTGAATTTTAAGAGGATGGAAAACTGTACAAGAAAATAAGCAATTATGCACTAATTCGTTATGAATAAAAAAAACCTATTTAATTTTAGTGTGAAACATTTGAACCTCAAATTCCGTAACCATTGGGTTGTAGATGTTTTAGGAGAAGAAGTTAGTAATTATACATAACGAATACAATATGGCGGCAGGAAATAAATATTTCTTATTGTTGCGTAGAATGAGCTGGATTAATAATTTTATTTCAATATCCTGGTTTATTTTCTTAACAGCAGAGGTACAGGTATTAACATAAGAATAAATTAAGCTAGTCGTATAAGGTCGAGCAAAGTTTAATTTAGGTTTAGTTGTTCCTAAAGGATTAATAATTCACACTTACCGATTGTGGCGCGAACAGAGGCTGAACTCTGTGTGTTTCGAACAGCAATGCGGACAGAATATTCAATTGAGCTTTTCCTAAAGTGCAAACGATGGCGCACCCTTTGAAGTAGCTAACGTTGCTTAACAAACCAACGAAATCCTTCGTAGAACGCGCTGTTATTTCCTTGGTTTTCGTGCGACCACACCTGGAAAACGTGTACATGCTGAACTGCGTTGACATGTCACTCTGCGTTGCTATGGTGACCGCGCACATCTGCGTCGCTATGACACCACACAGGGCGAGCAACGATAGGTGGAAATACCAGCGCATGGTTGGTTGATTGGCTCGTTGAGACTTCGTTGTTGGGATTGTTTGCTCAGTAGGCTGCTTACAAGACTTTGTTCTTTTGCGTATGAACGAAGATAAAATGGGTGCACGTCATTTATTATGTTTTCGGAAAGAAGAAAAACACATTCACTCGCACATGTCTTTGTTCTTTCGTAGCCATTTCTCCTTTTCTCTTCTTCTCTTTTAATCCATTATCTTTTGTTTACTAGCCCTTTATTCGCATTTATTTCGCGTTTGAATAGCGTTTTTTACTGAACACAGTTCGTCTATCAGTTCGATTAATTATCAAGTTAGAGATCCCTTAAACACGCTGTAAAAGTAGGCCGTATGTTTGCTCGCTTCACAAATCACAGCTACGCTATAAAAATCCATAAAGAATCATCTAGAGGCTTTCGCGGTTGTATTTAATTAATAGCTATATTTCAACCGCACAAAATCCTTGATAACTGCTTGCGACGTTCATAACACAATTTCCTCTTGAATAATTAACATAACTTATCATAATTAAGATAATATGTAATGGCGTATTTAAATATGGTGTAATTTTTCCGTCACGTGCTTTTAGAGGTTTTAACCTTAAAACCAGCGATAATCCCTATTTAATCATTTAACTAGTTAATTGAAGATTTGATCAAAAAAATTATTTCCAGTATTTTTTAACATATATACGGAGTTATTTTCATAGAAACTTTAATTTTTTTGATGACTTTACTTTTGGGAATTTCCTGAGAATATATATTACATATATCAGGTTATTAATTCGTAAAGTAAAAAATATCAATATTTTTGTATATTTTCAATAAATCGAGTCTCTTTTTTATTTGACAGTTTTCTTTGCAATGAATTATATATGAGCGAGTTTTATTCTCCGTTCGCGTCTTATGTGTTTTTAAGTAACAAGTTTTATATGTAAAATATTAATGAAAAAACGACAATAAATTGAATCAAGGTGCACCAGATTGTTTGGTTGCTATATGCAGTCTTCATTGAATTGAATTTCCTATCATAACATGGCTTTAATTTTTTAATACTTTTCTACGAATTTCTACTTGCAAGTGTGTTTCAGGTGGCTCTGTGAAGGGGCCGAAACCGAGAGATTGGTCGTTTGAACTTCCCTTCAAAGTGAGGCGAATGGGGCTGCGTACCGCGCTTTCATGTAAACTCGCTCAAGTAAGATTCTCCATGCAATCTCTTTAACTTTATAATATATACAGTTTCTTCAGTTGACTGTTGTACTAAATTTCCGTTTTTGTTTGCTTGTTTTCTTTCTAGATGTTTGTGCCAGCCTATTTTTGAGAGAGTTTTCAGACATTTGAATGAAACAGCCATGCATTCTTAAACAGCTTATTGCACTATTCCTATATTCAGTGTTTTAACAGCTTTCTTGTGTAACCATGGTAGTTTTGTTACCAGGGTGATCTCACGATTATCGAAGATTACTCGGAGTTGACGGAAGCAGTAAGTTTGTTAGTAGCCACATTGAAAAGATGAATTAAGAAATTATGTGTTGAATATATATATATATATATATATATATATATATATATATATATATATATATATATATATATATATATATATATATATATATATATATTGTTATTCTCCATGAATGATTTTTTTTTAGAATTTGCGACAGACGTTAATCGAGATGAATCTGAATAGCTGTTTACTGGTCGACGGGTAAAAGATATTTCGTAGATCCATTTTGTTAAGATTTTCTTTGACCGCATGGTCACTGGTGGAGTTCAATCAATTCAAATTCAAATTGTTGTTTATTTACCATATAATAAAAATACAAAAATTCATAGAAAAACAAATTACAAAAATATATGGTTGGTGTCACTCAATAGCATAAAGCTGAACAATGTAGTGACACCACAGTAGAAATATGCGTAAAAAAATATCTAGAAAAAATATATATTATATAATTGGCAAAGATACACACAACATAAAATACAAACCACCGAGCAAAACATATATTTGTTTAATAACACTAAGCTAAACAAGGTTTACCCCTGATGCTAAGTTTGACTAAATTAGAAAATTGTTTACTGTTTAAATCAAAAATAGAATTTAACCAATGCCTGTTTTTATATTTTATATCAAAAATATTTTTAATGTCTCTAATTGATTTGTTGCATTTAATGATGCTTTGGTGTTTAATTGAGTATTTTCCATAACAAATTGTATTATATGAACAAATTTTAAGTTCATTAGCTAAGGCATAGCGAGATGGATAAAGATGAAAATGACAAAGTTTAGTGAAGAAATTGCCAATCGAAGGGGGGATATTTTGGTTTAAAGAATCAAAAACAAACATAATGTTGAGGAGTTTAATAGTAGACGAAAATGGAAAGATATTAAATTTAGTAAAAGCAGCAGTTACATTTGATCTAAAAGGTTGAAAATTCATAATTCTTAGAGCTGATCGTTGAATAGAACATAATTTATTTAGATTTATGCTTCTTTTTTGTCCCCAAATTTGACAACAATAAGTTAAATGTGACGAGAAAATTGAAAAATACAAACTTTTCAAAAATTTTGTATTAACGTGGTATCAATCGATTTTATTTTCCAATCAACAATATGTACAAGAAAAAAACACTTTAAGAAATAAAATGAATAATAAATTTTAGTATTAGCGAAATAATGTATATATACTGTCAAAATTTCTCTTTTTTTGTTTTTTAAACAAGACACAAATTGTGATTGGAGGGTGTCATACAATAGTAAAACTAGGCAATGGAATGACACCTTGAAGTTTTAATTATAAATGAGAAAAGGAGCAACTCAAACGCAATATATATGTGTGGTGTGTGTGTGTGTGTACGAAATTCCGCCGAAATTTGTATATGTATACAACAGTTATTAAATTCATATATGCTTGGATAATCCTGGAAATATTAGAGAAAACAAGAATAATATAAACATGACAACAAGAACAGCAATCCTGAGCGAGTTACCGTAATAATCGCGGAATTAAAAGTTAGTATTTGTAAGATGATAAACAATCTTTTTTAAGAATTTGCGAAGAGTTTTGTATTTGCATATTAGTGATGTTCAATTATCCTAGCACATTCGTGCATGTGTTATCCTAGCACACTCGTGCGTGTTCTATTACCCTAGCACACTCGTGCGTGTTCTATTACCCTAGCACACTCGTGCGTGTTCTATTATCCTAGCACATTCGTGCATGTGTTATCCTAGCACACTCGTGCGTGTTCTATTATTCTAGCACACTCGTGCGTGTTCTATTATCCTAGCACACTCGTGCGTGTTCTATTATCCTAGCACACTCGTGCGTGTTCTATTATCCTAGCACACGTGCGTGTTCTATTATTCTAGCACACTCGTGCGTGTTCTATTATCCTAGCACACTCGTGCGTGTTCTATTATCCTAGCACACTCGTGCGTGTGTTAATTCAAGGTCTATGAAGTTACTCGTAAAGTTTTCTTTAGTTTTAAGAACGATGTCTTGAACCGATTAATTGATCCGTTGGAAAAAGTGGATTTCTCCCACATTATGAGTAAGTAAGCTTCAGTATTACTTGTTAGGTTACCGCATGACAATTATTTCTAAACGTAAATGAGTTGTATATAATTTATGTTCAATTCGTTGAGTCCTTCGCTCTTTCATGTAAAAACTAATGCTATGCGCTATTTTTAGCCCTTCACGTCAACGCAATGTTGATTCGTCCGAAGTTAGTACTATCCCTTCAAGCTGTGCGCTTATTAGAAGAGAAGTTATGCGAGGACAATCGCATAGTGACTGACCCTAACTACGCTCTGCATCACGAAGGCATGCTTCTTCCGAAAGATCTCCTCTTCAAAGAGTACGATCCGAAACATAACGAGTTTCGTGGTCGCCTCATACCTAAACTACCTAAAAAGTGCATCAGACATACTTTACCTTTGACTAGAAGGGACAGGAAATAAGGCTTTCCATTCTGAGATAAGGTCGATTGGAAAATTCTTTCCTGGAACTAGAAACTTTGTATTCCTAAACTTTTTTAATGAGGAATATTCCAAAGTCTTTGGGTTATAAACATTTTTTAGGGGTTGGTTCGGCCTAAAACTAAGGACGTTGCAAGGATAGTTTCGTTCTCATATTTAGGACACGTTACAAATATACTCGTTACAAAATTCTATAATATTCGTGAAGAAAATAATAATGACGGCATTGAAATTTCTTCATAATAATTGAATCATGGGCTTTCTGTTGATGTGCTGCTCGCATCGGAGTAACCATCATCATCTGTTGTCTGTGAAGAACGAATGTCATAAATACAATAAGACTTGATGTTGAAATAAAACAGTAAAAACTGACAGTTTATATACACGTTTTTTTTTTTTTTTATAAGAAAGCCACTTTTTTGCCTGAGCCTCAATTTTCTTAAATTATCCCTAAAATTAGGCTGAGAT
This sequence comes from Candelabrum cocksii, assembly GCA_963930725.1. Taxonomy (NCBI): domain Eukaryota; kingdom Metazoa; phylum Cnidaria; class Hydrozoa; order Anthoathecata; family Candelabridae; genus Candelabrum; species Candelabrum cocksii. The sequence continues at coordinate 1,525,634 of OZ005666.1, forward strand.
TTTCTTAACTTTTACTGGCTAAAACGGGCGACCCTGTCTTTGTTAATCTTTTAAATTTGCAAACTCAAATTTTATCTTTAACATTTCGAATGTATTGAAGCCATTGCAAACTTAAATTTTATATTTTGGCATGCAAAAACAGAACTTTGCAACTTGAGCCTCGTGATTTTCTTAAGATGTTCTTAAGATTTTGGCCTTTTGAGCCTCATTTTCTTATAAAAAAAAAACGTGTAATGAGTTATGATACATGTTGGCATTGAGCTCAACCCTACCTTCCTTAATTCTCTTTCGCTGTCCATATCTTGATCGCTGCTGCTGCCTCTTTTCAGCTTACGTCTCAGTCTTCTATTATTTTCGATTAACCTCTAGAAAGAATGATAGACTGTTTCCGTACTAAAGAATCGGCGGATTTGTTTTTATTTCGTAATGTCATTCTTACAACTTGCTAAAACAAATTAGATCTTTACTATCATCACATCAAGGGGAAATTCGTATTTTTACGAATTCTATTGTTTTAGGCAATTGGTTTGTTTTTTGCCGAACCCTGTAATAATTCCATGAATAAAATACTTCCCTTGATATAGCAAGAAACAGGAATTTAAACTATTTAGAAACTTCGTTTTCGCACTTTGATAACTTTAATCTGCTCGTAGATTCTCAGTTCTTGCTCCTTGATCACTTTTCTCGACTCCACATTGAACAATTCCATTTCTTCAATCTCCTCTCTCAAATCCTATCAAATAAATGTACAATAATCGCATAAGAAACAAGTAGGAAAATACTTAAAGCCAAGATTTAAAAAGATCAATAATAATTCCACCTCAGTTTCTTTTGATTTTTCTACAATCACAGCCAACATTTCGCTCTTCTCGCGTTGATGCTGATGAACCACACTCTCGTCCTTCATTTCACCGTTTAAGAGACAGTGTACATCGATGCGATAAAATCCATTTTCGGGTAGAAAACTTGTATTCGATGAAGATTCCATTTTTGAACAACCTGACATTTCGTTGACAAACGATTTTCTAGCAATGCAGTGGCTTTGAAGAATAACGGCAGCAAAGAAAACTTGATAAAGACATTCTCGGGTTTAATCCAAGGCGATTTTTAACAATTCGAGTTGAATTGCCTTCAAATGATACAGAATAAACGACTCTTCCATGTAATTAACCTTTCTCTATACAACATGGAATATTCCCAGAAAATGTAACACAGCAAAAGTGATACCGATATATAAAAATCTGAACATGACAATGTAAGTAAGCATATCGACCAATATCTCTTCGTCTACCAATCTATTTGAAAGAGTAATCTATAACCGCCTCTATGACCACTTCAATCAAAAATATACCCAAAAGAATTTCTCTTCCAAAAAATAACACATAATACGCAATAATTCTGCTCTACAATCTATAATATGCGTAACATTGATCATATTTCAAATAAAATGAAACACGTTTTTCTAGACAAAAAGGTTTTGTGATATAGAATAGAATTTTGCTATGATTGGGGTTGTATAAAAAATGTGATACATAAGAAAGAAGAAGGGTTAAGTAAACGGCAAGCTCTCAAAAGAACCTCAATCGCAAATATTGGTTCCGCAAACTTCGCTAACGTAGAGAAATTCGCAAAAGTTAATGCCCCAAAGGTAATCCTTTAAAGGTAGGACTATGTTACCTATCACTTCCCATGACCGCTATTGTAGCCACTGTAAGTAAATAAAGTCGTCAAACAAGATTATAATAAGTCACACCTAAATGTTACAACATTGATGCAGTTATACATTTATTCCTTTAGGTATATGGCCTAGTGTGACTTCTTTATTCCTAACTGCAGCAACCAATATTATCAGGTTCCATCGCGTTTGATAATTCATTTTTTAAAACCTAAATGTTGTACACGCGAGAACCCATTATGAGCGGCGCTCGTATGTTTCAAGAACTATATTTGAAAGCTCGTTCTGTTTGACTATTCTTTCCGCTGCTATTTTGAATTTTTAACATCGATTTTGACCTGTTATAAATGTATAATTTATATTGTGGAGCCGTTTTTAACAAGTTTTGCCTAGGTCAATCCTAACACTTGAAAGATAAAAATTGTACTGCCGGCAAGTTAGGTTGACTGACTTTAGTAGGTTCAAATTCTCATGGCGGAAAATTGTCAATGTTTGTAATTGGGAAAGAAGTCGCGACGATGTCTTAAAAATCTCAAACATCTGCCTTGCTGCTACAGAGGGAAGAAGAAAAGTTGAATTGACAGTGACCACTTTGAAGACAAGTGTTTGAAAGCACTACCGACGATTGTCGAGTAGTACGGCTTCGGCTATTCAACCGATAGATCAAGGGAGAATCTCAGCTGATTACCTACAACAATCTCAGCTCGATTCAGATAGGTGACGCCGAAGATGACAGTGTAAAGCTAAATAAATCAACCCAACTCCAGCGACAGTACTAACTGCTGTTGAAACACTGATGGATTTCACATTTTACTTTTGAATGTTTATACTATTGTATTCAGCTGATTTTTGTTTTTTCCCGCCATAACCCATTTTTAGTCCAATCATTTCCCGAGTTTCCGTCAAGGTTATCGGTAGTTAAAGGTCTTTTTTAAATAATAATATTCTCAGAGTATTTTATGTCATCATTGGTAAAAAGTTGTCTTTAAAAATAGATCTCACTTTTACTACTCATATGAGTTCAACATTAGTGGTGTTTGTATACTTGTTAGCAAACCAGTTACATCTCTCATATAAAAACACTAGATGGGAGGATTCTTGCGGTGTGGTACGTATATACTTCAATGCCATCTTAATATCTGAATTGTTAGGAAAAAATGTGGTTTGCTGAGGGTAATGAATTTGTTCGAAATTGATTATGTCAAATAACAAATGCTCACAGACAATCCATTCACACAAATACGAGGAGTCTACATGTGACGGTGGGTTTCATTATTTCGCTTTTTTGCGGATCTTCACGACCGTTCAACGCTTTGCGTGTGCACTGGAGTATTAGGATCGACAAAATTAAGTTAACTGTCGTTAAACTGTCGTTAAGTGGTTAAACTACATACCCTGCATTGCTGCTATTCAGAACGCTCTCCAGAGATCTGACTTTATAGTAGTTCCTGGTCGTATTGCTGTCTGGATGATCGAAAGCAAAGTAGCTGCACTGCGGTCCCAGGAACCGTATACATAAAACTTTTCTCTGTTTCCCGACACCATCCACCAAACACCCACTGTTGTGGTAATACACGGTCTTGGTTATTTTTTCGCCTTGAGAAGAGTGATTCACCAATTAAAATAGAGTTTGATCCGCTACACAAACTTCCCGCAGAAAATTATTAAAATCAATCGTGGCATCTTTTCCTATGCCAAGTTCTGTCTGTACAATTTGTATTTTGGTATACTCTTTCGACCAACAATATATAAATAAAATTATGTTTCTATACGCCAATTTTGAACCCTCCAACCAGGTACCTTATCGTACAGAAATTTCCGATTTACACTCACGAGAGCGACATCTCCATCTATCACCCTTCTCTCGTAGTTGCAGTGCCATTGCATGGCCATTAACACAAATTCTTGGATCGTGCAAAATTCTTCTTTGTTTCAAAAACTGGATACTTGATGTTTTGTCATGAACAACATTAGAAAAAGTTAGCAGATTCATTTTCACAGAACTTCACAACTTCGCAAGAGTCAACTGATTCTTACATGGAAAATTGAATACTTTATAGACAGTTGTTAGTCTAGACATGACATGCACTTCAAAACGGTTTCTGAATAAGTGGTCGGGTCAAAATGGTGAGAATAAAAAAACATGGGTTTACTGTCTGGACAGGTGTTAAGTTCTATACTTGTCTGAATGAAAAACCTTTAAGTGAAAACTTTTTTCTGGGGTGGGGGAATAACCGACAAGTACCAAGCAGAATTTAAAAAATACAACATAGAAAACGCAAGTTAGCAACATTCTATCAAAAGGTTTGTTATTCAAAAATGACGAATCACTTTGCGTATAGGATAACTGCCACGTCTTTTTAACGAACTGTATTGATCACACACACAGGTAAATAGAGATCAGTTGATTGTGTTCAGATATTTACTTTAAAACGTTTGCCCATGGTTTAAACATAATGGTGGGAAGCGTTCTTTAAATTTGTTTACACGCTGATTGTGGCTGTGATGTGTACTGTACAACCGAATGTTTAAGATAAAATATTTTTATTAAGCATGAGTTTTATAAAATTTGCAACGGTATTTTTACTAATTTTTATCAAAGATTGTTGGTTAGAAGAGTTAACTTTCGAATTAGCTGATAATGCGAGAGAATGCTTTCACGAGACTATTATCAATACAACAAAATGCACGTTAGAATTCCAGGTTGGAAACGGTTTTATAAATTCTTTTGTAATATTAATTATATATCTGTTTGGTTTCAATTATTTGACCATTATTTGTTTTTAATATACAGTGTCAGTGAAAGAGGGAGAGACCAACTTCTGTTTTCACTTTTTTCAGACTTTTCCTGATGATACCTCATTTTCATGTTCATGGAGGATAACTTTCATTTTTCTCCTTTGAAAAATCACGGACAACAATAATGCTCTTAATTATTTACTTACTGCAAAAAAACAACATTTTTTCTTTAATTAAATCAGAAAACATTAAAGAGCTAAGAAAAACACCAATTACAAATTTTGTTATTTTTGTTTTCTAAAGCTAGCCAGCATGTCGGAAAGCCATCTATAATCAAGTCATCGGATTTGAAAAACTGTAATACTGTAACAGAGAAAAAGCTGTTATGTTAGGGGAAAAGCTGAACTTTGCACTTCCACGAAATGTACTGTATATTTGCAAAAATAACTTGCCATTGCAAGAGTTCATACTGAGTTTTAATGATAGAGATCTGGGTGTTACAGTAAACAAAGACTGCAAAATTTTATGGAAAATTTTAAAAGTGTTAAACCTTCAATCTAATAATAAGATAATTATTATTATTATTATTAACAAATATTTATGTACAGGATAAAACCATTCAAAATGTTGTAAAATATTTACAAATATTAACAAAATTCTGTTATTCCATGGGTCCTGCAGTAAGTTAAACTTACAAAATCGATAATATAAAAGTGAGATTAGATTTGGATTGAAAAACTAAAGTTAGAAATAAAATTAAAAATAAATGTTTGAAAAGTTAGAACGTTTCCAAAACTTTAGATAAAAACCTTAGGAAATCGAAACTAACAGGGACAACAAAAATATTAAAAGCTATTGTAAAAGAATGTTAAATATTAAAAAGTTTATTATATACAGTGTTAAAATCATTTAGAGTTGAAGCATCGCGAATCTTAAGTGGTAGCTCATTATAAATTTTTGCACCAGTGAAACGAAAACTTTTCTTTGAGCATTGGAGCCTTACACGCGGTAAACATATAAGTTTATTTTTGTTTCTTGTACTATTTGCCATCACATCAAAATAGTTTACAAAGTTTTCAAAAACATTACCAGACAAGCAGTTAAAAACCTGTACACAAATTCGCTTCTTCTGGAGGTCGCGGACTTTGAGGAACTTCGTGCGCTGCAAATTTCGACTTTAAAAAACTATGTTGTAACATAGTATAACTACTTGAATGATGGCAGGCGTGTTTTTCAAGCTCTGTGTCAAAAGACTTTTGTGAGTTAGAATTTGCTTCACACTGTTTTGTTGCGGAAATCAAAACCTTTGTTTTAAGTCTATTCTTGTATATATTATAAAAGTCTATCAGTTTTCTAATTTTTTATCACGTCTTTAACAAACTTTTTATTCATTTCCCAAAAGCTTTCTTTCCGGGTTGTTAGGGATCTTCGAAAGCTTGGGTCGTAGCTCTAGATTGCCCCATATCCTGAATAGATAGGTTTTGAGTCTGGAACAACTTTTCTTTTTATTCATTCATATGGGGGAAATTGAAAAGGGTGTTGCATGAGGCTGAAAATATTAAAATGTTCATTTGATCATAATTTGTACTTGTTTTGATACGCTTTTATCATGTACATCATTTCATTTTAGTGTTAATGATGAACTGGGAGAAGTTTTATTTCATATTTTGGTTTATTTGTCTACAACCCAAGCCTCTAATAGGAATTAGGGTTAGGGTTAGACTATTTTGTTGTCCATTATGAGCAAGTATTATAGAAGAAGCTGAAAATCAGGAGAGTATTTACGTTGTTCTATATTCCATTGCTTTCTGAGTTTGAAAGCTAACTAGGCTCATCCAACCTGATGATGATTATAGATGTGAAGTTTGTGAGAATTCAGAGCTGCTTTTGGATGCAGCCAAAAGCCACCTTCAGAAGAATGGAAAAGGCACTTTTACCAACACCAAAGGAGATTTTAGAATATGTTAGGAGATGTTTGGTGTCTTGAAAAACCTCTTTGTAATAACGATCCTCAGAGTTTTGAAAAAGAGGACCATGCAGTTTACTATACTATACAGAGGTATATCATGTTGATTGTGAGCCATTTCAAGTCAAAATAGGAAGGAAGTGGCTTTGGAAATACAATTTATAACTTTCCTATATACCATTGTTTCATATTCGTGAAGAAAAAAGCTATTTTTAAGAAATGTCATTTTTTCCGTCCGTGACTTTCCTTCTGTGACAATCACCAAGATTTGGATTTTGAAGGACAGGATACCAAAAATTTCAAAAATTACTTTTTTTTTTACAAGATCCATTAACTTAACCTGACCTTAAGAGAAATCAATAAATAATGATTTAACTATATATAATTGAGATAAAAACAAAGGTTGTTGACAGAACTTTAATTTTTGGCTAATTTTCATTCCGTCCGTGACACAACTTTTGAGCCAGTATAATTCTATGAGGCAAAATAATATTGAAAAAATAATTATGGTATTTTCCACACCCTTTTAGGCAAATGTAAGAGCCACTTTTTAATCTTTGAATTCTAGCTTATTTTGTGGGTTTTCTAACTTAATATGTCTGGAATTCCTTCTGTGACAAAAACAGAGGATTTCAATTTTCCCCATATCAAATTTTACTTTTTTTCTGGATTTTAATGGAACCCGTGCTTATCCAAATACCTGAAAGCTGGATCAATTTCCAACTTAGATTTCTAATTGCAATCCTCACATTATCACACTTACTGAAACACTTCCAAACAAACAAACGTTTTCCAGTAACTGGCCAAGAATTCTCTATCCCTAACTATATCAACTTTTCACAAACCACTCCCTTACTGCCGCAGAGGTGTTGCTATGTACATAATCAACATTTTTGAATCTTCTCTTTTAACCTCTGATACTCTCCATCAAGAATTAATCAGTTGTACAATCAAAACAAATAAAGGTGACCTTCTCTTAGCCACATATTAACTGCTCTCCTAATTGCAACAATGAAAACGAAACTGTCATTAACAACCACACGGTTAAGTATGCTTGTGAGTTCAGTCAATTATGTAGTTTATTTCGGAAACTTCAACAACCCCAAAATTGATTGGACTGATGTAAATAACAAGCCACATCTTTCATTGAATCCGTTAGAAAGTTGTTTATATCTCAACATGTTTTTAGTCCTACTCATATTAGACATCATCAGCACTTTTATTTTCTCTTCTGAAGAAAACATGATCCAATCAATCTCACACATTAGATATAGGTAAAAGTCATCATCATGTTTTTCTCTTTACACTGCACATCTCATCGAAAAGTAATCGAAAATTACCTAAATTGTTTTCGAGAGGAGATTACACCAATATAAACAATGACCTAAATTCACTGAACCTACCAAAAGATTCTGAAGAACTCTGGAAAATATTTTACATAACTCTCATTGTCAGCATTAATACAAACATCCCAATACAATCAACACTATGAAACGTTCAAAATGGATTAATAATGTAACTTCAGAAGCGATTAAATCACTCGACGAATTTAAAAATCTTGTAAAGAAGTATCTAATGAGTACGTAATGAAATTTTTACTGATGATTAGTTATCTACGTTTTTACACTTATAGTTACTTTTTAATCGTTTGATGTATACGTATAGGTTGGCAGGCAATTTTATGACTACTTACGATGCAATTGTAAAACTTTATATTAGGCTTGAACGAGGCGAGATTTATAAGATCATATTTGTGTTTTGAAAGTCAAAATTGCTTTCTAATATCATTATTTATTTGTTTATTTCAGGTAATCACCGGAGGCCATTATGATGTTGATGTTTCGTTGATCGATCCGCATGGTAAAACCCTATATGACGAGAAGAAGAAGCAATATGATAGCCACGTTTTCACCGCTGATATAAAAGGTTTGGTGTTACATGTACGATTGACAGGAGATGTTGTACATTAGGAAAATATCTCTATAAAAATCTCTTGGTTAGTGGTATTATACCCGTTGTATATATCGTTTCTATACCTTTGTGAGAATATTTTCTCCCAATGTTATTATTTCTGATTTTCCCACACACACGTGCGACTTCTGTTATTATTGCTTCTTGTTCTGAAAATCCCAACATAAGTTACTGAACATTAAATTTACGTTATATCAATACCACTTAGCTGTCGTAATAACAAAAACTAATTTTCATAACGAGACTTTGCATCGGATCTAATCAACTGTAAACCTGATATATCGAAAGTTTTGTGATATTTTCACTGTAACAACGTAACTGCACCACACCAATCAAATGACCTTTTACATGGAAACCATACTTATTTCACCGAATAATATATTTTTCCCCAATTTGCCTGATTTTAATAATTTTTGAATTACTCTTAGCAACGTTTTTTTATTTCTTTCATTTCATCTTCCAGGCGAATATGTGTTTTGCTTCAGCAATGAGTTTTCATCGTTCACACACAAAGTTGTGTACTTTGACTTCCAAGCTGGCGAAGAGGCGCCACTCTCCCCGGGGATTGGTGGTCATCAGACGGCACTTACCATGATCGAGACGTCGGCAGTGTCCATACACGAGTCTTTAAAGGTTATAATAGATTACCAGACCCATCACAGATTGAGAGAGGTCACCTCGCGATCGATGGCCGAATATTTAAACGAGAGAGTGCAGTACTGGTCTATAGGTCAAACTGTCATCATTGTTTTGGTCGCCATTGCAGAGGTGTTCGCTCTTAGGAACTTCTTTTCAGAGAAACGGGACCGCATATGATGTCTGGGTCAAACGTGGCGCAATTTTTAACGTTTACCTCTTTAAATATTTGGGCAAGGAGTGTGAAAGTTAGGTGAATTTTGATGGAAGAACATTCTATAGCGGTTTTATATTTCTTTCTTTCACTTTTTATGATTTGCAACTAAAAGTAGGTAGAACAAACTAGCACACTTTTTGAAGAGATTTTTGTGCGTAAAAGAAGTTATATTTGCAAAGAAGAGTGAACAATTAAAATAAATGAATATATGTAACGTTTCATGTTCTTTCATGGTCACGTGTTCGTGCAAAATAACTTCCTCAGTCTTCCATGTGATGAAAGGTATTTGGTAAATGTTTTTCTCCCATCAAGCTGTAAACTTGAAAAAAATTGCAAAGAATTAAATTCATGTTTGTAGTGCATTGTTGCTCAAATCATTTCATTTTATGGTAACTTATAGTTTGTATGTGAAGTGTGGGGCTCAGGCTGGTTTCATGTCTTCTCAAGGTCATTTATAACAACTTGACTTCTAACAATGTGGTTGGCATCTATCACGGGAATGTCAGTGCATCCATACGTTGTTTTTTTTTTATAGGCATCGGTAAAGTTTAGTTGAACTCGTTAATCGTCACGCTTAAGTTATGAAGTTAAGAGTGGAAAAGGTCGCGTAAAAAAAGTACATCTAATAACAACAGAAAAATGGCGGAGCATAACATCTGTACGCTATTGTTTGCGGGGGGTGGCCTTCACGCTGGTAATAATAATTTTTACACTTTCGCTTGTTCATGCTTATTATTTGTCATAGAAAGATTTATCATCGAGTTATACCAATGATATATACACCTTTTTTTTATAAGTATAACGGCTATAAGCATATTGAGACTGAAATTATCAAAAAATATTAAGCATGCCTTTAAGCATGTACTGGGCCTCACGAATTTATGATATAAAAAAACTGATTGTCAATTTTTACAATTGTAAAAAGATAAGGTATGAACAAATGGAGAAAAACAATTTGGAAAATAACGTTCTTTCTATTACATAAAAATAAGATTAGAAGTGAAATAAGTATTTTTATAATTATTCTTTAACGTTTATCATAGTCAATATCAAGTTCAATCATTGTTAAATAGTTCAGTTAAAGTAGTTCAAAAATCAATGCATCGATGAATTCAAATAGATTTCTTTCTACTTCGTCATTTTTTAAATGAAAATATAAGCATATATATATTGAGCCTGAAATTGTTAAAATGCTAAGCATAAATGAGGCTGGAGCCGATTTTCCCTCATGCTTATAAAAAAAGGTGTATATAATAACTAGATATCGGACACCCGCGATTGAAGTGAAGCCGATTTGCCACTCATAATTGCTTCCCAGGGGCGTACCGTGGGGGGGGTCGTTGGGTGCGGACGACCCCCCCCCCCCCCTTTGAAACTATGTGCCCTTTTTGCTTTAGATGCAATACTCCTGACATCAAAAGTTACACCATAGACATACTAGGGAGAGTCGTATATCTATGGTTACACACAGTGCCGTAGTAACCACCAGATTAAAAAATTGAAATTGGTTGAAGCTGGAACTGGATGAATCGAATTGCGAAATTATTTGAATTTGCGAACTTCTTACCCTATTTGACTATAGTATTTCTTTTGAATACTTATTGTTTTTCCCTAGAAGATAGTCTTAATGTTTCAAAATACACACTTTTCATGGTTTCCCCTTTTAAATGATGCTTTAGATTTCTTACAAAAGTTTTTCAAGACGGCTGTTTTAACCATTCTAGAGGGTGAGAATTCAAAAAATTTTCTTAGCACGTCGGCCCCAACCGTGCTGGGGTCTCCTTAGATGCTAAACTTTTTGACCCGCCCCAATATCACATTAATGGTTACGACACTGACATAACAACTGGTTTCACTTTCCCGAGAGAAAAAGATAACATTCCATTAAACGATTGATTAAAAGAAAAGGTATAAACGGTCGCCGTGCAATACCAGTCGCCGATTTTGTTCTTTTGTCGCTATTGTTTTAACCAATTTGTAAAAGCAATATTTACGGTGAATTAAAATTACAACATTGTACATTAAATAAAACAGGCTTTGCCAGGGGCTTTGCTTCATCGTCGGAGCCCAAATTAGTAAAAGCTTTAAAAAAATTGTGCCCTTTTCATTCTTAAGTTTGACCCCCCTTTTAATTTTCACGGTACGCCCCTGCTTCCCGTCATATAAGCTTTTGTGGAGAGATTTAAGTAAAATCATTGTAATTATAAAGTTGTTTTGATTATTTTTTGCATTGTTTTGTTCATTTAAAATTTGGTAATATCTTGTACGGTATTTTCTAAAACTTTGTTTGTTTTGCCACAAACCATAATGGCCACCAATAAAATACGTTATCTCGGGTGGCTTCACTTTTTTTCTTAAAAATTCTGCCGAGTCCGGTATCTAGTAATTATATATATATCATTGAGTTATACACACTGATACGACTTTCGTTTTACGATCCTGAGTAAGCGAAACAACGTTTTTAGTTCAGAACATGAAAAGCACTTTTGGGGGTGGGGAGGGGGGGATTGGGAAAATGTTTTGAAATTAATATTATTATTATTTCAAATGTTTAAAAACAGGTACTATCACAGTATTTATTGAAATATACAATAAAACTGCTATTAACGTGGGACCTGTTATTTATAAAATTTACAAACTTATAAAATTTATTAAAATATATATATATTAGAAGGCAAAAGATAAAGATAAAATTATAAAAGTTTTAGTTAAAAACGTGTGTTTTCAGGGCTCTTTTGAAGCATGAAAAATTTCTTTCTTTTCTTAACTTTGTGGGGAGATCGTTATATATTTTTGCCACAGAGTAAGAGAATGTCTGTCTACCGTCCTCGAGCCTGATTCTAGGTACTTTAAGTAGACAGCCCTGATTTCTTGTGCATTTATTATGCTCGTTTATTTCGAAATAGGTTTTCATTGGGGTACAAGTCTTGTTGTTAATGCATTTAAGTACCGTTAAGCAGGATTTCGTGTATCTTTGGTACGTGATTGATGCTACTTCTTTGTTGTTTTCCTTTGAGTAGATTATTCGAGAAGCACGGTCTTCCAGTGAATGAAGTGATGAGAGCTGAGTTTGGGACAGGGACATCTTTACCAAGCAGCAGTATGTCGTTAGTGGTGCAATCATCATGTTGTATATCTTTTCGGCTGCAGCAATGGTTAAATACTGTCGGACTCTCCTTAGCAATTGAATACGTCCAGGGTCCAGATGCTTTCTTGTAGCGCTTTTCGAAATTTTTATTCAGGTTAATCGATTTATCAATCAGGTTACCGAGATAATCGTATGTATCAGTGTCATTTATGACGGTGTCGTTGTATTTTACATTCATCGGCTCCTTTATTTTGTTTAGTTTTTTGGATCTGGCAAAGAGCATAGACTGTTTTACCCTTTTTTAGATTGATAACCAAGCTCGACTCATTCATATATTCCGAAACTGCAATAAGGTCCTCCTGGTTTAGGCATTCTTCAATTATAGATTTCTCTTTGTTTGCAAAATACATTACCGTATCATCGGCATACATAATGACTTTTGAGAATTTTAAACAATCAGGAAAGTCATTATAATAGATTAGAAATAACAACGGGCCAAGCAGCAATCCCTGGGGCACTCCTGTTGTTATTGGGTACTCTGTTGAAAGTTCGTTTCCAACTTTTATAATCTGTTTTCTGTTAAAAAGGTAATCGTTTAACCAAGTGATTTCTACGCCATTTATTCCGTATGATTGCAGCGTAGAAAGAAACATTACAGCGTAGGTCTTTGTCCAATTCGAAGATAACTTGCAATGATGGCACGCAATCAGGTTATTATATAAGGGAAAATCCAAGAAGCAAGTAATGGATCATTTATCTTGAAGGGAGTTTGTTTTGTCATAATGAAGAAACTTGTGTCACCAGAATGAACCAATCACATTTCTTCTCAATGACGTCATCAAAAATGTGGGCTGTAAAAAGACATGTGGATGGTTTACTAAACATAAAGCAAGAAAAGAATCCACTCTTTTAGAATGCAAACCATGTATACATTCCAGTCACCTCTGGGTTGGAAACATCAAACATAGTACAACATCAGGTGGCATTGCTTTCCATGGTTCCAGTGACCTCTGGGTTGGAAACATCAAACATAGTACAACATCAGGTGGCATATTGCTTTCCATGGTTCCAGAATCATAATGAGCGTTGTTGATCAGTTGTTTGCTAATGACTGGTTAAAGGCATCGGAAGTTATACTGGCTGGTAGCAGTTCCGGTGAGATAGGTGTGCTGCAAAATATTGATCGTGTTGCTGATTTTCTACGCAAGAAGTCTATTACAGTACGCGGAGTGATTGATTCTGCATGGTTTCTTGATGGGTCAATGGATCCAAATTGCCAATTCAGCAATAAAACGATGTGAGATTCGCAGTCATTGTTTAAGGCAGCTACTCAATACTGGAATTCAATGACTCCTGCATCATGTACACAGGGTTATAAGTGCATGTTCGCAGACAACGTCATCAAGACCCTGAAAACTCCAGTTTTTGTTTTTTAATGGTTGTTTGATACAGTGCAAATAATGGCTGACAACAGGGGCCTGGTGACCGATCCGCATCAACTGTTTCAACCTAGTTACAAAACGTATTTGAATAAACTGGGCGTTCGCACGAGAACATCGTTAAGATCAACGAATGACAAACACTTTGCACCTTCGTGCATCCCTCACACGGCGTTGACTTCAAGCTGGGTGTTTGATGGCATCAGCATTTGAGGTAAAACGTTAAACGAAGCTCTCGATTGCTGGTTTAACAACAGCACCGCTTGTAAATACCGCCTGGCTGAGGTGTGCCCGTTGATGGCATTCTCCGAATGTCCCGCTATTCGAAACTCGTATACAGGCGAGGAGTTGCGGGTGCCTCTCATGAACATAAAATCCGCGGTACTAGATCAAGCGAGTAAAACCTTGAAAATCCTCAACGTTTTACGTCGCAGACAAAGAGGCAGAGTTCGCAATTGAAAAACAAAAACCATATGTGCGCAGCTTTTATTGAGATGAACAATGTATATGATATCACTGTTATCATTTGTGAAAATGCGGATCATTTATAAGGATTATTTGAAGTTTATAACTCGACTATGAAAGAAGAATAAGCACGACCCATGTGGCCTGCTGCTGGGGGGGGGGGGGGGGGGTGAGTCTTCATTGCCAATCACTTCCCAGCTTGTTGAGGAATTTTGAGATCAAGTCGGCATCAAGTTCTTGGATAGCCTTCTTCAATTCGTTCTCAACACCAACGAAATTGGTTCCGTTGTCATTCACACGTTTCCTCTACGTGCAATAAATCGACGTAGTGCGAGCAGGAAGGTGTCCGTTTCCAGGCTCGAGGCAACTTCCAGATGCACTGCTCGACTTGAGAAGCAGGAAAAGATGACTCCATATCTTTTGATTTCCCTTTTTCGTCCTCGAATGATGAAGGGTCCGAAATAATCTACCCCACAGTAGGTGAATGGGGGAGCTTCCATCGTGCGTTCTTTTGGTAGGTTCCCCATCATTTGTGTTCCGACTCGACCTCGGAAGTACCTGCATACTGAGTATTTGAAGATTATACGTCTAACGTTGGAATTGCAATTCACTATCCAGAATCCTTGACGTCTGACTTCGTTGAGGGTTTGTCCTCATCCTCCATGGCCGATTTGTTGGTGGAACTATCGAATTATTGCGTCTGAAACATTGTGTTTCTTTGGAAGCAACAGTGGGTGAATTTGATCTTCAAGGTGTGTTTGTCGTAGCCTCCCTCCAACTCGAATCAATCCTTCTGTGTCGATGAAGGGGTTGAGTTTGACGATTGAAGAGCTGAGTGTTACCATCTTCTTTGATTGAAGTGTCGTCAGCTCTGTTGACAATGTGGTTTCTTGAACTGCACGTACGAGCACTTGTTCAGCGTGTCCACAGGTGTCTTGAAAATTTGGATGGCTTCTAAAACACGAATGACGATCCTCGTTATCCTGTGCCAACAAGATATTTTCGTGGTTACGTCATATAATGGGTTTCTTGGGTGTGTTGTTATGACGTTGACTTTTTTTTAGCTCAACATTGTCCTCGTCAATGTCGTTCGAGACTTCAGCTACTTCATGTTGTGATTGCCATGTGGAATTTCGATCCGTTGAACCAGATGTCGATCTCGTTTGCTTCTTCGGGATCTAAACCGTGTGTGGCAATATCGGCGGATTTGACGTATTTCCAATCTTCGACAGGTGACAAATCTTTGATTTGCTGTACACGATTAGCAACAAACGTTTTAAATCTTCGGCTGTGGCTGTGCAGATAGGATAGGACAATCTCACTGTCGGTCCAGAAGTGGTGCTTTGAAACGTTGATATCCAATTCTTTTTGGACGAGTGATGCAATTTTGACGGATAGCACAGCAGCGGTCAATTCCAAACGTGGCATTGAAACGAATTTCAAGGGACATACTTGTGACTTTCCAATGACCAGTGAGCAGGAGATCTTTCCACGCACGTCCACCAAGCGAAAGTAGCTGGCTTGCCCATAGCCTTCTTCTGAAACGTCAGAAAAGTGATGGAGACTGCAGTCGGCGATTTCGTCAAAGTCCTCTGGCTTGAAGCAGCGCCTGAAGGAGATCGTTTTCAGTTGACTTTCAGTTTTCGTCCTTCTTGGAACGAAGCATATCGTCAACATAGAAGTGCCTGGAGAGGGATCGTTTCACTTCTTCGTCGAATTCGTCAGGGTTGTCAGCTGTTGTTCTTCGTAACGCATAATTCGAACAGCTTGGGGACGAGGTAGCAACGAAGATGTGAACCGTCATCTCGAAATCAGTTGGAGGTTTGGACAGGTCGTCTTCATCCCACCAGAGGAATCTCGTGTACGATCTTTGATGTTTGGGAATCATGACCTGGTAAAACATTGCCTCTATGTCCGCCATGATTGCAATCTTTTCCGTTCGGAAGCGTGTCAGGACTCTGTGTCTCGTGTCTCGACTATCTGGTTCGTCAGATCTGATCCGCTTAGGAGGCTTTTGTTCAGTGAGTGACCTTTATATTCGGTACCACAATCCAGGACCACTCGAATTTTACCAGGCTTGTGGGGGTGGTAGACGCCATGGTGTGGGAGGTACCAAGTCTTCCCAGGTTGAGGTGCGTCTGAAGATTTTGCTGCGTGCCCTTTGTCGATAAGTTTCTTCATGAAGACTTTGTAATCATCAAAGAACTTTGGATCTCTCATAAATTTTTGTTTTAGGTATTCAAGTCGCTTTTCTGCTATATACCGGTTGTTGGGCATTGTAGTGGCTTCGGACTTGAACGGTAACGGTAAGACGTAATGATCGTTTTCCATGGTGCACCCCTTCTCCATGATGTCTAGGAACTTCCTTTCGTCTACCGACAGCTCTGATTCTTCCACTCCGATGAAGACGCCTTGTTTGATATCTATTGAATTGTTTTGGTTTTCGACAAAGTCCCAATCGTATAGCTGTTGCATCATTTTTTCGATCTGGTTCTCTTTCACTTTATTAGGTATCTGAAAGTGTTGCATGTTGGAGTCGCTGATTGAGATTCGGTTGCAATTCAGGATATTTGAGCCACGACTGTTGATAGGTTCAACGACGCACCAACCCAAGATAGTTCTGTAGGCGTATGGTCCTCCTTGTTGACTTGGGATGACTTTAAGTGGCTCGATGGCTTTCAAACAGTCGGCACCAATGAGGATCAACAGCTCCATCGTCGTGATCACCAACGTGATCCAAGATTGGTTCGAGGTATGACCATTGGCTCAGCTTTTCTTTGGTTGCGATTTTGGATGGATCAACTGGTAGGCTGTCCTTTGTGTAGATGTTTGGTAACTTCAAGATCTTCGTTGGTAGGTTGTTCGATGCTGTCCTGGCATGGAGATTTGTGATGACGCTTGATAGCACTCTCTCTGTACCGTTGATTGTTTTGATTGAGAGGGTGGTGTCGCGACCTTTCAGTCCAAGGCGTTGAAAAAGTAGATTCGAAGCAAAGGTGGCTTGACTGCAGCTGTCTAGCATAGCGATCGTGACTATTTCTGTGTTGGTTGATGGATGTGATATACGGATTGGAATGCACACACATGCTGATGACTTGGCTGTATGGTGATCGAGACTTTGCTGTTCCTGTGCTTGCTCTGGAACCTGAATCCGTGTAGAAAAGTTGGGTGAAGCCTTTGACAGATGGAACAAGGCTTGCGACTTCTACAGGTCCTAACGTTGTGGTCTGGTTTCATAGGTTGGAGGCATCCAAAGCAAAGTTTTAGCTTTGAAATTGTTGCGCTTCTCTCTTCAACTGGCTTGGAGAGAAGGGTTGGGCATTTGTCGATGTAGTGCCCATCTTGGCAGAGGGCGCATCTTGTGTTGGTTGTTGGTAAAAATTCCCAATCATCAGATTTTTGATGCTGCTTCTGGGATTTCGTCGATCGAGTGTTTTTTCTTTGACGCTGGCGCTCTGCATGACAGCTTCTCTTGAGTACAGAGGGTCGTTGATGAGGATAGTTTCATCATCAATGAAAGCAATGAACTCAGCTAGTCTTGGCTCGGACTTAAGCTTCTGTCGACGAGAGAAGACTTTCCGGTTCCATCTATCGATAAGTGATGGTGGCAGCTTCGGCACCAACGTGCAGATCGTATCTGGTGTGTCGAGGATACTACAATCGTCACAGATGAAGCTTTGACATTTCATAATGAAGTTCAAGAAAAGTCTGAAGCCCTTACCATCGTTGAATTTTAGTGGTGGCCAGCTCCTTAGCTCCTTCCTATATGTTGACAGGATCAGGTGGCAATCTCCAAATCTTTTCTGGAGGAGTTTGGTTGCTGTTTGGTAGCAAGTGTCTGAAGGCAGCTGGACGCAGTGTCGAATTGTCTCCTTGGGTTCTCCGCTTGTGTATTTCAATAAGCTCGGCTCAACAACTTCCTTAAATACAGTAAGGAAGTAGTCTAGCTTCAGTGGATCTCCGTCAAAAGTTTCTATGTCTACGTGTGGTGCTGCTTGTTGTTTGACGAGTTTTATTAGTAGGTCACGATCTTGAAGATTGTCAATGATGGATGGCGACCTTTCAGCCTCCTTGCGTCTTGAGTGTTGATGCATTATTGGTGTTTCTTCAGGTAACATTGGATGACTCTGGGGAGGCATATCGGAGCGTTGGCTTTGTACGGGCAGCCCGGGGCGTTGGATTTGTGCGTGTAGCTCGGAGCGTTGACTTTGCACAGGCGGCTCAGAGCGTTGACTTTGCACGGGCGGCTCAGAACGTTGGCTTTGTACGGGCGGCTCGGAGCGTTGGATTGTTAGTAGATGTTTTTCTTTGGTCTCGATGTCTGTCAAGACTTCCATTCTGGCTCTGCTCTTTGTCAACTCCTGATTGTGGTTGACCAATTCCAGTTTGCATTTCCCTTCTACAAACTCCGATTCGCCCTCCAGTTCAGCGAGTCTCAGACGTTCCTCGATGACTCTATCACGCATCGAGGATCTGTTCGAATTTGACGAGTGTGTGGACTGTGATGATTTCGATCTCCTTGAATGATGGGAAGATGTGGACGAACGGCATGACATTTGGCTTTTGGTATCCAGCTCCTCGCGAAGTTATCTGAGAGCGCTGACTGCTTGGTGACGAATGTTGAAGATATCTTGATCGACGCCGTCGAACCATTCGGCGTCTTCGGCAATCAGGCTCTAATCGATTATCTTCCGGTAATCGGCGTTTTCCTGGAGGAAGATGTTGGTGGCATTCTCAATTGTTTCTTGTGGGGATCATGTTTTCGACTTCCTTTCCTCGCCTGACAAGCAGTTGGTGGGATCAGTCTCTTTTCTTTTTGGAGAAGGATTTCTTGTACTCCAATCCCTTTTCCGTGAAGTTGGGATTTCTTTTTGTTGTCTCCTCGTCACGTCGTCGAATCTGTCACGTTGATAGGTGGCAAGTGAGCTGATCGTGAATGGGTCGACGGTAAATGGGTCGGCTGTGAGTGTAGGGTCGGCAACGAACGCATCGATGACATAACGCCCAACGGCAAACTGGTTGACATCGAGTGACGTGACAACGGGCGGATCGACAGAGGATGGGTCAACGACAGAACGCCTAACGGCGAACTGGTCAACACCAAGTGACTTGACGACGGGTGGCTCGACGGCAGTACGCCCAAAGGTGAACTGGTCGAAAACGAGTGTGTCAGTGCGCGGATCAACGATAGAACGCCCAACGGCGTCATCGGCGGGCAGATCAACGATAGGATGCCCAACGGCGTCATCGTCGCACATTGACATTGTTTTGAACGGCGATGTCAGTGATTCGATGTTTGCTTGTTTTAATTTTCACTATGTTACTGCCGGTATGCTAATTTATTCGACGCTCTCACAGAGAAAGTCTACAAAATAAAGTTAAAGCAAAAAAATAACAAATATAAAAACTAAAAATGTCTATAATATAACGTATCAAATTCAAGCAAAATAGGACGAAACAATGGAACTAAAGACGCACAAAACTATAATACAAAGATAATATAAAAACTACTTACTGAAAATTAAATTAAAAGCATCCAAGTAGCGGCAGCACGTAAATATCCCAAGCGAAATACAAACAAGTTCAAACAACAACGTAGAGTAACGAAAAATGTATCTAAAACGTATTTCAAATTTAATCGATGCATATGCACAACTGCACAACTGCATTACAAAAATCAAAGTTGCAAAGACGTGTCGCGCATAGAAAAAGAAACGTGTAATGCCCTAGAGACTAGAATGGTGCGCCAAACCTATATAAAACAAAAATAATGATCGTAAAAAAGAACACAATGCAATGTACAATAGACTGCGTGCGATTGTTAATCGCAACAAAAAACAATAAATGAAATAGTTAGTGCAGAGCGCTAATATATGGCCCCTCATGCAAGTACCACGCTACTTGCATCAAACATTTTTACAGTCACCAGCGGGGATCGAATCATCCTCTTTGCCTTCCACGAGAAGCACCAATTTCGTTATTGGTCTTGATATTGTTGATTTTGTTTTGCTCACGTACAAGTCAACAGATCGAACCAGACTATCGCTACCCTTGTGCGCTCGTTCGACGAGAGCGAGTGGCCACGCGTTGTGTTGGCGATCAACCAGTGGCGAATCCTTCAGGACTACAACGTCTCTTTTGATAAAGTTGCGTCTTTTCGTTTGCCATTTCGCTCGGAACTGGAGTTGCTGTAAGTACTCTTTCCTCCACCGATTCCAGAACTTGTTGGCGATGTATTGTACGCGACGCCATCTTTTTCTTGTGTAGACGCCTGTTGCGGAGAAGTTGCCAGGTGGTGGAAGAATGATGTTACTCTTCATTGTCAGTAAGTTGATTGGTGACAAAGGGCTGTTCACGTCGCTTATCCTTTCCACAGTAATTTGTTGTGAGTTGACGATTGCTTCTGTTTCGGTCATCAGCGTCAGCAATGTCTCGTTGTCCAGGCTTTGACCGTGTGTTAACAGGAGGGCAGATGCACGAATTGTCCTAATCTGCCTTTCCCAATTTTTTAGAATGAAAGTAAAAATCTAGTTGGTTTTAAAAATTTTAATTTGGACATAATTTTACTAGTCACCTTCGTTTGATAAGGTATATTTCGTTGCTACCAAACATTTTCGTCAGGTTGGGTTGAGTAGTGACTTAACCTTAAAGTAACAACCTAGATCGCGTGTATTCGGCAAAATATGCTAAGGAAAAAACCTCGAGTTGCTCGCATTTTTAATCCCAGGTCTATATATATTTTGTAAATATTAACAACCCGCCTGCTGGTAAGTGAAACCATAAAGCAACCATTAACACACTTTTTCTAAAAAACCTCTATTAGAGTATCGACTTGAGCCTCAGGTTTCTTAAAATTCGACCAATTTGGGGCTCAAAAGAATTAATATTTCCAAAATCTGAGTTTCTATTAGATTGGTATCATACAAAAGCCTGTATTAGAGCTTGACTGAAAACGGTCAGAATAAAGGGGACAAACCCATCCAGATTCTTATACCAAAAGTGTTTTACTGAGAGAAAAGAAACATCATTGTTTTCTATGTGGTGTGTTTCATGTAAAGACTCACAAATGCTAAAAAAAATGCGATGACGAGTTGGATAGAAATAGTTGCTTTAGGAAACCAATATACTATTCTAAACAAATTATAAAAGTCAACACCTTTAGTCATAAATTGAAGCCCGCCACAAAGTTTCAAGCATTTTCAAGGGAAAGGTACAACCCTTATAACAGAAATATTATATGAACGTTTAAGTATTCTTCATGAAGAAAGTAAAATTGTAACAATGCTCAGTTCCGAAGCTTTCACATAAATTATAATATAATAATATATTAATAAAGATTCTAATTAACCATCATCATATTTGCGGTATAAGACCCGCTGGGGTTATGTTATCCCCACCTCCTGCAGTCTGTTTGACATCGGTACAAACCAAGACAGGGGCTACACAGATTTCATAATCATCCTCGTCCCAACACGATATCGGGGAGGTGTCGTTGAACTTCATTCGTTTCGTGGAACCACTAGCTGATGTTGAGAACGAATCGTCCATAATCAGGCTCGCATTTTCCAGGTTGATATCTTCCACACCACACACGTGACGATGGGCGATTAAAGAAGCCATAGCAGAACCGCCTTTTGCATTTTCACACTGCGAAGAGTGTTTTACAAGAATAGCTTGAAAGCGAGCGTGTGTACGTGAATCCTTGTTAAACCACGCACACTCCTCGACACCCCAAGTTTGTACACCTCACGCAGATCGTCCAACACCGTCGCAACACGAGGATTGGCATTGGCAACTTGTGTCACAACTCCATACTTCGCCACACTTATGAGATTGGGCAGTTCTTGTTCATTCATTCCTACCGAATCGACAAACGGAAAAACATTGTCCAATAGTGACTTCACCATGTTTACTTCACTGAATGAAGCCATTTCAAAATGAATTAGTGTGGAATTGGGCAGAGAATTCAACATGGCAGCCAACTTCGACATTCTCTCTTCTCTTTCACCTGCTTTAAACGAAAAGTTATCCAGCATTTGCAGGGCTCCTACGACAATCAGCCTTGGTTTCAAATGCACAACACCGGCATGGAACTCCTCCAGAGATCGTATAAACGGGTTGTTCAAATCACTGTGCACAATAAAACGGTTTGCACGTGGAGCAACATGTTTACCCCACCTGTCGCCCACATTGTACTCCATTATAAGATGGATATCATCTGCATCATCACTTACATGTGAAAACCGCAGGTTGGAAGGGAAGTATGAACGTAACTTCTCCGATGCTGCACCACCGATATAAATGTTCTTAAAGCCAGCTTTTAAAAATCGACCGCTAATAACAGGCGCATTTCCACCACCAGCCCAATGGGTGTTAAGGTTTTCTGTGGCCTTGATTAACTCATCAAACAACCTTTTCGGTAGAAATCGCCTGTATCCAAGAAAAAGGAATCAAATAAATGTTAATAAATTTGGGTTTCAATCATGCAGCATTTTATACCAGATGTTCTGTCCATAATGTACTTGTTTACAATTAACTTTGGTGTCATGAAACTCTGTTGCACTAACATTACAATCCTTTTTATACTTTTTTTTTTTTTGGGGGGGGGGGAGATTTTAAACCATGTGTAAACAGAGTCTGTGTCTGTGAGAAATAACAACAATATCTTTGATGTAACTTGATACAAAAGGACATGTTGTTTTAAAATTTGTTTGGAAAATCTGCCAAAAATTTCTAAACTTTAAATTAGCTTGGAATGTTTTTGAACAAAAATCAGTTTTCAAATAATCACAAATAAAAAACAAGAAATATGTTCCTGTAAATGTAACACTTGAAAAAGTAACATGGATATTGCTTATGTATACATATATATTAAAGTTTCACATACTCTGCTGCAGCTCCTTGTGAAAAAAAGAAAACAAACATCTCTGAAAATTGATCCAGAGTGTTAATACTTTCATGATATTTTCCTTCAATATCGTATTTTATTTTGAGCACTTTCATTAAATCTACACTATTAACAAATAGGTCTAGGCAAGACCCAAATCCAACAGCAATCGGTAAATGTGTTGGCAAATTCACTCTTTGTTCTTCTTGCAAAAGGCCATTTAAAACGTTACTCAATCTTGCAGTATCACGAAAAAAATACCTCTGGTAGCATAAATAAAAAATTGAAATTATAATTGGAATTATCAAGTGCTTTCGCCAAGGTAGTAACTGGTTTGGTAATTTTTCATTGCAATTTTTCTTTGTCTTAGCCGCCATATCCCACAAAATAAAAGCAGTTTTCACGTGGCTATAATGAAAGAGACATTCAGAAAGTGTGTGCCTAAAACAGTAAACAGCTTGTTGGTTTATTTTGTTATCAAACTGAGGAAACGAGCACCGTTATCTGCACAGTCACGCTATTTATACAGTGTAGATTGTCACTAGCTCACACAAAAGAGCCTATTGTATTTTTTTACAAAGAATTCAATGTTCCCTGATAATCGAGTAACGGTGGGCCGCTCAGTCTCCAGAAACGACCGTTTACGGTCCGTCCCTAATCATTCACTAAGATGGTTACAGGCCAACTTGGCCAAATGCGAACTGGGCCTACAAACTCGGCCTAGATTTCCGATTTACGTACAAAATGAAGACTCGATTGTTTGAGCAGGAACTAGTAACGACGGTTGCGTCTCTTTTACAAACTAAGTTTTAATCAAGTTTATTGAGATTTCTTGACCAAGATCGGCGGAATTAATAAAGAATAAAGTCCCGATTGGTCAGATATATTGAAATGTTATTTTAGGAAAAAAAATTGGCCTTGTCTTCATTAGAAAAAATTAGAAATAAAGAAAGCAAGTTCATGTTGTTCGTTAAATTTTCTTAACATTAGGACATAGGTCTACTAGATAGATTTTTTTTGCTTATCATATGACAACTACTGTTATGGGTGGCCTTGAACCTGGCACACGCAGTTCGAAGTTTGCTTTCGTTTCGCTAAGCAAACAGAAGAGTCCTCATTTTGTACGTAACCGACACAGCCAAATCAAAATGGCTGCCGGCGTTTGGAAATAGCGCTAATATACCAACAAAAGGTTTTTTAAAGTTATCATTAGTGGACCAAATGTATTGGATATTCGCATGATAGATTGAACAATAATATATAAACATATTGAGGCAAAAATAAATGAAGAATATAGTGAAGGAAACGTCAAATTCATAGTTAAGCCGCACCAAGATCACAGAAGAGAAAATGCCAGCCAGCCAAACCTCACCATCGAGCGCCGGTCACGTCATCCCTGCCTTTTCTACCTTTGCTGCAATCCTGTCTCGATACTCCGAGTTCGCCATCGTCATTGCCCTATGCCAATAGCGAGCCTTTCCAACACCATCTATCTAGCCTACCGTAATATCCGAACGAAAAACGACGTGGAAAGTTGGCATCATCGCTTAAATTCGAAGGCCAGGAAAGGCAACCTGAACTTTTATTTATTGATTAAACTTCTCCACACCGATGCCTCATTCGTTAATGTCCAATCGTCACTGTTGTCGTGTATGAAGATTCTTCATGAGTAACGAAAGAAGTACACCAAACACAACGTACACTTGCTTGAGCTGTGAGACCAATTTAATGCGGGAACACGCACTTTCAAGAGACTTCTGAACGCGGTTGCCAATCATGTTTGCGGTGTGCCAGCTAGGGAGAATGGCACACCGCAAACATGATTGTAAACAAGGCCAAATTTTTTCCTTAAATAAAATTCCGATATATCTGACCAATCGGAACTTTTTCTTATTCTCTATTAATTCCGCCGATCTTGGTCTAGAAAGCTCAAAAAACTTGATTAACTGATTAAAACCAATTCCCAGTCGAGTCCTCATTTTGTACGTAAATCGGAAATCTAAGCCGAGTTGATAGGCCGAGTCGGAAGGCCGAGTTGGCATTTGGCCGAGTCGGATTTCTAAAAGTATAAAAGTGAGCTAGCTTACTAGAGAAAGAAAGTTTTCTTATTAACTAAAAAACATAATTACAGGATTACATAACTAGGTAGCTAGTTAAATATATGTTGCATTATCCTAGCTAGGTAGGTGTTATTTATAATATTTGGTTGACAGCCAACACGTCACATAGATAATTGATATCTAGTTCTGAGGTTTTTAAATGAGAGTCTAGCACTAGACTAGCTGGTGTAAATAGTATTAAATATATATAATATATTTTCTATATATCATCAAAATCTATTTTATTTAAAGGTAGAAGAATGGTCTTTGCTAAAGCTAAAAATCGAAAGGCTGGGAAAGTTGCCAGCTACCACTTACTGCCAAATAATAAAACTAAATTTGTAGGTCTTGTTGGATATCATGGTCGTGGATCATCTTCTAAAACTTTAGTTATTTCCATAGCTCAAGAAGAAGAAGAGCAACAACCGACAAAATTAGATCCGGAAAGTGACAGTGATGGTGTTTTTTTATCTATATATATATATATATAGTCATTTGAGGTAAGGTAATCATTGCAAACATTTTGCGATGACAATGTAAACACAACTCATAACAGTTTCATCCCGATCAAAATCATCTGAAAAGTTTCGAAACTGTATCCCATACATTTCACTTCCACAAAAATGCAGTTGTTTAACCATCAATATAAAAAACAGTAATATTAAGAATCGTACAGAGAAAAAACGTGTGTCTGCCATTTTTTTGTATCTTCTTCTAGAATTTGGAACACATTCATGAATGGGCTGGGTTGTCTTTTGCACAAACACAAAAAGGAGGTTGAAGATCGAGAGAGTTAGTAAAGAGTTGTCCACACATTGGTGCCCCAACGACAACTAAGAAGTGTCTCGGGAAAAGGTGAAGGAAGGTAGATTGGAAGTTAATTAGGAAAGACTTGTTGTCATGGTGGATGTGTATATCCTTTGTACTGTTACATTTTTATGGTATTTCCATTGCAGATATAATCATTTGGTATTTTATGAAATAAACATTG
This sequence comes from Candelabrum cocksii, assembly GCA_963930725.1. Lineage (NCBI taxonomy): Eukaryota > Metazoa > Cnidaria > Hydrozoa > Anthoathecata > Candelabridae > Candelabrum > Candelabrum cocksii. The sequence continues at coordinate 1,551,807 of OZ005666.1, forward strand.
CAAGTGTCCCGCGATGCAAACTCAGATTTATTTTATATACTAGGATCAATGTAAAATATACACGATATATGATCGGCATCTCTAGTGATGAAAACACACGCTGGTTTAGTAGTAAGAGTATTTATTTGTCTGAACCTTAAATTAGCAACATAGTTTACCAACAGTATAAGTAGTAGCAAGGGTTGTGACACTAGCACATGACCAACAGGTGCTTTTTCATTGAGTATATATATAATAAAAAAAGGTTTAAAGGTTAGTAATGTGATGCATTCTCAATCAGGAGTAATGAATAATGATTAAATTCTTTTTGGTTGTCAACAAGCATGGACAGACCAGAATCTCAAAATACTACTCGGAAGATATACCTAAAGTCGACCGCACTTGGACTGAAGCAGACATAGTCAGGAAGTGCATTTCAAGAGATGAAAATCAGGTAGCTATATATACTGTATTTACTAGATTTTTTCTGTGACATGATTAGCGTTTTTTTTTCACTCAAATTTGATTAACAGGTAAAATAGTAACAATAACTAATTACCAAAATTATATAGATAATATTATTTGATTGTTCCCATGTCTCAGGGAATCCGGCACCCCAAATAAACTACCCGAGGGAATCTGGCACCGACATGGGGAATATGGTATCCTAGGGAATACATCCCCATGCTGAAATCTCTAATGGATCATGCATCATCCCTATACCCCTTTCTCTCGTTTAATGTCTCCCGTTACATGCTTAACATCTTTCTGCTTCATTTTCCAATCATCGCCTTTGCGAAATGCTTTTCTTCACAGACATTTTAAAGCATTTCATATTCAAGTAGAAGTAAAAAATTTGTTGTAGTCTTGTAGCAGTCTTGCGAGAGCAGCGAGACGATGACCTCTATAATATATATATAAATAAAGTTTTACAATGAATTTTGTAGGGAAAAAAGCTTATCAAACCTGCAAAAAACGTTTTTGATAATGTGAATTAAATACTAGAAAAATACGAAGTATTTTACTCAGGGATAACGGGAAGCCAAATTCACCGACACCGGTTCACAATTCTATTCCTATATCTTCTGTAGTAACTCGAGATGAATTCTGTGTTTCATAATATTGCTGACTGGCGTAATGCGAATGACAGCCTTGTTTGTGTCTAGTTGGCAACAACGCTTCTCTCTAACGATCTTTTTTCTGCTAGATGGGTTGTTAAAGTAGACAACATTTTCGATGTTTCATCGTCGCATCCACCAAACGGGGTGAACACAAGGGATGAAAGGAGCCGTGGCCAACAACTACAATTTGCTTTACATAGTTCCGTTTCTTCTAAGCTTCGTTGATCTAAAGCATGTTTGTAGTTTTTGGTTTAGGTGGGGTCGGAGCGTACGGATTAAGCATAAATCGAAAAATACTTGTTCTGCTCTTAAAAAGCCTCTTATACTTTTTCTAAGCCTTGATTCGTCTGAACTCTCTTTACCGATTGGTAATAGATGTGGTTCTATTTCAACATCTTTTGCGAGCAAGAGTTCCAATGAGATTTCTTTCTTCGTCCTGCCGTTGGTGAATGTATCCTCCTTTCATACATGACATAGCATGATCAACAGTGTACTTCTTTTACAAACAAACCGACCTAACTTGTTAAACACAAACCCTCTGCAATATTTTAATTGCGATCCAGTTAAAGAAGACAAACATAAAAAGATGTTTTTAATGATATATTATAATTGAGTGTTGACTGGAGTTTGGGCATCAATAAAATGCTTTAATGTTTAGTGTTCGTTTATCGACTACAAAAGCATGAAAATAATTTACAGAAGATATGCATCGCTATTCTTCTTTATTGGGATTGACAAAATGGAGGTTTGTTTAGTAGATTTGCTTTTCTTGCAAGTTAAAATTGTTAACCTTAGTAGAAACATATCATTCAGTTTATATCAGGGCAGACTGAATTTTCATTGGCCATCGAGTGATGCTCCACAATTATTTGTTGTTTCTTTCAGAAGGATGTTTTGTACACAATGATATTTTCAGAATGAACTTGGAACCTTTGAATTGATCCATAACTTTGTGCAAATTCTTGACAAGTACTTGAAAGCAAAGTATCAGAAGAACGTGGTATGGAATTTTTTTAATTTTATATATATATTGTTTGTGTATTAATGATTTTTTCAAAATTACTTTTTTTATTTAGAGTGAACTTGACGTATCATTTCATGATAATTTGATTTCTATCTCGACCACAAAAAGGAAAAATTTAAATATTTTATATTTCCCAACTGTGAAATGTAGCAACAATTTTGTAGGTGACAAATTAGTTCTTCGTCAGGTGACTTTAATTCTATGTCAAAAGGGGAACAACCAAAAAGGAATTTTTAGCAGACTTTTCAAAAGTTTTCATTATGTTTTCATTTATCAGAAGGTCTAGATCATGTACAATCTCGAAATTGTGCACATCATCCTGGATGAAATCATTTGCAATGGCTTCATTGTGGAGACAAATCAAGCAAGAGTCTTAGCACCACTTATCGCAATGGAAAAGTCTGCTTAATGAATATGTCGTGGTTGTACATTTGTCATTCGAAAACCTGCTTTTCATTATTGTGTTTTGTATATATTTCCTTCAACAAATTCTGTGTTTCTGCAAGCTTCTATTGGATTTTTGGGTAATATGAAGTCGTTTACACATATAATCAAACCTTAAAATTGTAGATTTGATTTTATCATTACCACCTATCCTATCATATCTGTCTTTGCTGTGAAAAGTCACAAATATAGGCATGTTTACAGTAATATTTTCATTTAGTGATGTACCTGTTGTTTTAGTGAATTTGATGAAATTTCATTGGTTTTCAACAATTCGAGATTTTTTTATTTATTTAATCACTAGCAGAGTGTTTTAAACATCAATTTAATTGAAAAATCTTTTGTTTATTGTTTTAATATTAATATGAAAGTGGGTTATTTCCTTGTATTCTTTTGTTGTCGTTTTTTTACTTGCTTTACATTACATCGCATCATGAATTATTATTTGTTTACTTCAGTCCAAGCAAAATATTTAAATGAACAGCTCCGCAGAGATGAGTGTATCCTCGGCACAGGACAGCCTGCTCAACGACTACGATTTTCTGCCAATGATTTTAGATATACTATCTAGCGTGGAAAAATGCAAGGACAGTAAAGAAGATCTTTCGAAAAAAGTGAATTTTTGAGTTGTGATTTGATATTTTTACATAAGGAAGTTCTCCAGTCCGATGAATATTCGGTGAGTGCCTATGTATCATTAAAGCTTAAAACAAGAGGGCGTGGGTGCATCAAGTTTTCGAGAATTAATTGGAAATTCTTGAAAAATTGTTTCTCATAGTTTCGTTTGCGAAGCATTTTATAAAGAAGAAATATTCTCATGTTTGGACATTTTTACAGAATTCTTGTGGTATAAAAGCTAACTGGGCGGCAATACTGTTATATTCAAACTGTCACATCTTTAAGCTTGATAGAGTGGGCCCAGTATACAAAAATAAAACCTCTATTAAAAAATAACGACACCTCGTATGTCTTTTAAGGACCTATTCTAAGATTCATGTTTGCTCTTCCTACTTCAACAGGTGAATGCGGTTAAGATCAAGCTGGCCAATTGCACAGAAACATTACAGAGAATGCCAGGGTTGGACTCCAGCCCAGATGAACAGGAACTTGTCTACCGGAAATGCGTGAAAGATCTTGCTGTCAAAAAGTTCGTCGGTTAATTTCTAATAGCTAGATATTTGCATTATTTTTATTTGGTGATTTATTACAATTTACCGATTGTTTCTTAAAGGGATAATTCAATTTAATTAAGGTGATCCCATCCGTTCTTTATATTTTCACTTATCAATAGGTTGCGTGAATATCTGTAACGTTATTGGCTAATCACGAGGAAATATATATAATATCATATTTCGGAGTGCAAAACTCAATATTTTTTTTTGATTGGCTAAAAAGGAGTGCAAAATTCAATATTTTTTCTGATTGGTTAAAGCAACTATTCCCGGGATTCCTATTGGTTAAAAACAGAGTGCAAAATATGACACGTGCGAATGTTAGAATAATGTAATCGTAAAATCATTGAGTTGTGACGGCGTTCATGTTCACGCTCTCACAGCGTGTTTTATAAGATATCATATAGCTAGACCTATTGATAAAGTATAATATAAAATATATGGCATTAGGCTCGTTAAATATTTAAGACAAACATAAAAAACGAGAAACAATATTCGCCATATTTTTCTCGTATCTCGCGGTAACTACTATTTATTGCTCATCAACATATGATATTGTTTACAGGCAAGCGCTGGAGAAGTTTCGAAACCTAGACGTCATTCTTGCTACGGATGTGAAGCAAGATCCCGGGTAGAGACGCAAGAAAAAGAGTGGTATAGAGGGACGGATTTTAATTCTTCAGCAATTCGTCTAGTTCTTCCACCGGTACAATCGATTTTCTTCTCTTCTCTAATTGTTTCCCCGCGGTCCGCAAACAGACCAATCCGCCGAAAAGAATAACCATCGCGGCTATTGTCACGGTGATGTAGAAGCGATTTTCGAACGTCACGTAGCGTTCACTACAGTCCGGAGGTAGCCAGCCGTGATTGCAATGACATTTTCTTTTGTTGTCGCACAATCCATGTTGAGAGCAGTTGTTGGTGCAAGGTAGCCAGTTTGCCGTCGACCGGTAAGCTGTTACCTCGACGCACTTACGGTTTCGGCAAATTCTTGATGCACCGCAGCGAGTTCCTTTCAAAACGAACAAATGTATATTTTGTATGAACGGTTTCAAGAACAGCAAAGAAAAATACTCGTGAATACTCGTGAATCGAAGAATGCTTTTCGCGCATCACTTCTTAAATAGTAATTGTGCGTGCGCCTCGATTGCCTATTTTGGACTCACTGAACCAAAAGCGTGGTCAATTTTGATCTTAGCTTTTTAAAACTCTTCTCTTATTTTTATTGTGGTGAGTGTGAGAAAAACCGGCTATTACTATAGAGAGATAAAGCAAAATATTGAATGCGCTGTCAGCAATGCCGAATAAAATCCCAACTTTTATTAATCTACTTACATACCTTCTTTCACAGGCACTTTACTCTTGTTAAACGACTGACGACACTAAGAGAAATCAATAAATAATCATTCAAGTATATATAATTGAGATAAAAACAAAGGTTGTTGACAGAACTTTAATTTTTGGCTAATTTTCATTCCGTCCGTGACACAACTTTTGAGCCAGTATAATTCTATGAGGCAAAATAATATTGAAAAAATAATTATGGTATTTTCCACACCCTTTTAGGCAAATGTAAGAGCCACTTTTAAATCTTTGAATTCTAGCTTATTTTGTGGGTTTTCTAACTTAATATGTCTGAATTCCTTCTGTGACAAAAACAGAGGATTTCAATTTTCCCCATATCAAATTTTACTTTTTTTCTGGATTTCAATGGAACCCGTGCTTATCCAAATACCTGAAAGCTGGATCAATTTCCAACTTAGATTTCTAATTGCAATCCTCACATTATCACACTTACTGAAACACTTCCAAACAAACAAACGTTTTCCAGTAACTGGTCAAGAATTTCCTAACTATATCAACTTTTCACAAACCACTCCCTTACTGCCGCAGAGGTGTTGCTATGTACATAATCAACATTTTTGAATCTTCTCTTTTAACCTCTGATACTCTCCATCAAGAATTAATCAGTTGTACAATCAAAACAAATAAAGGTGACCTTCTCTTAGCCACATATTAACTGCTCTCCTAATTGCAACAATGAAAACGAAACTGTCATTAACAACCACACGGTTAAGTATGCTTGTGAGTTCAGTCAATTATGTAGTTTATTTCGGAAACTTCAACAACCCCAAAATTGATTGGACTGATGTAAATAACAAGCCACATCTTTCATTGAATCCGTTAGAAAGTTGTTTATATCTCAACATGTTTTTAGTCCTACTCATATTAGACATCATCAGCACTTTTATTTTCTCTTCTGAAGAAAACATGATCCAATCAATCTCACACATTAGATATAGGTAAAAGTCATCATCATGTTTTTCTCTTTACACTGCACATCTCATCGAAAAGTAATCGAAAATTACCTAAATTGTTTTCGAGAGGAGATTACACCAATATAAACAATGACCTAAATTCACTGAACCTACCAAAAGATTCTGAAGAACTCTGGAAAATATTTTACATAACTCTCATTGTCAGCATTAATACAAACATCCCAATACAATCAACACTATGAAACGTTCAAAATGGATTAATAATGTAACTTCAGAAGCGATTAAATCACTCGACGAATTTAAAAATCTTGTAAAGAAGTATCTAATGAGTACGTAATGAAATTTTTACTGATGATTAGTTATCTACGTTTTTACACTTATAGTTACTTTTTAATCGTTTGATGTATACGTATAGGTTGGCAGGCAATTTTATGACTACTTACGATGCAATTGTAAAACTTTATATTAGGCTTGAACGAGGCGAGATTTATAAGATCATATTTGTGTTTTGAAAGTCAAAATTGCTTTCTAATATCATTATTTATTTGTTTATTTCAGGTAATCACCGGAGGCCATTATGATGTTGATGTTTCGTTGATCGATCCGCATGGTAAAACCCTATATGACGAGAAGAAGAAGCAATATGATAGCCACGTTTTCACCGCTGATATAAAAGGTTTGGTGTTACATGTACGATTGACAGGAGATGTTGTACATTAGGAAAATATCTCTATAAAAATCTCTTGGTTAGTGGTATTATACCCGTTGTATATATCGTTTCTATACCTTTGTGAGAATATTTTCTCCCAATGTTATTATTTCTGATTTTCCCACACACACGTGCGACTTCTGTTATTATTGCTTCTTGTTCTGAAAATCCCAACATAAGTTACTGAACATTAAATTTACGTTATATCAATACCACTTAGCTGTCGTAATAACAAAAACTAATTTTCATAACGAGACTTTGCATCTAATCAACTGTAAACCTGATATATCGAAAGTTTTGTGATATTTATACTGTAACAACGTAACTGCACCACACCAATCAAATTGCAGCACACCAATCAAATGACCTTTTACATGGAAACCATACTTATTTCACCGAATAATATATTTTCCCCCAATTTGCCTGATTTTGAAATAATTTTTGAATTACTCTTTGCAACACAGTCGCGTTTTTTTATTTATTTCATTTCATCTTCCAGGCGAATATGTGCTTTGCTTCAGCAATGAGTTTTCATCGTTCACACATAAAGTTGTGTACTTTGACTTCCAAGCTGGCGAGGAGGCGCCACTCTCCCCGGGGATTGGTGGTCATCAGACGGCACTTACCATGATCGAGACGTCGGCAGTGTCCATACACGAGTCTTTAAAGGTTATAATAGATTACCAGACCCATCACAGATTGAGAGATGTCACCTCGCGATCGATGGCCGAATATTTAAACGAGAGAGTGCAGTACTGGTCTATAGGTCAAACTGTCATCATTGTTCTGGTCGCCATTGCAGAGGTGTTTGCTCTTAAGAACTTCTTTTCAGAGAAACGGGACCGCATATGATGTCTGGGTCAAACGTGGCGCAATTTTTAACGTTTATCTCTTTAAATATTTGGGCAAGGAGTGTGAAAGTTAGGTGAATTTTGATGGAAGAACATTCTATTGCGGTTTTATATTTCTTTCTTTCACTTTTTATGATTTGCAACTAAAAGTAGGTAGAACAAACTAGCACACTTTTTGAAGAGATTTTTGTGCGTAAAAGAAGTTATATTTGCAAAGAAGAGTGAACAATTAAAATAAATGAATATATGTAACGTTTCATGTTCTTTCATGGTCACGTGTTCGTGCAAAATAACTTCCTCAGTCTTCCATGTGATGAAAGGTATTTGGTAAATGTTTTTCTCCCATCAAGCTGTAAACTTGAAAAAATTGCAAAGAATTAAATTCATGTTTGTAGTGCATTGTTGCTCAAATCATTTCGTTTTATGGTAACTTATAGTTTGTATGTGAAGTATGGGGCTCAGGCTGGTTTCATGTCTTCTCAAGGTCATTTATAACAACTTGACCTCTAACAGTGTGGTTGGCATCTATCACGGGAATGTCAGTGCACCATACGTTGTATTTTTTATAGGCATCGGTAAAGTTTTGTTGAACTCGTTAATCGTCACGCTTAAGTTATGAAGTTAAAAGTGGAAAAGGTCGCGTAAAAAAAGTACATCTAATAACAGAAAAATGACGGAGCATAACATCTGTACGCTATTGTTAGCGGGGGGTGGCCTTCACGCTAGTGCTGGTAATAATAATTTTTACACTTTCGCTTGTTCATGTTCATGCTAATCATCGAGTTATACCAATGATACATACACCTTTTTTTATAAGCATAACGGCTATAAGCATATTGAGACTGAAATTATCAAAAAATATTAAGCATGCCTTTAAGCATGTACTGGGCCTCACGAATTTATGATATAAAAAAACTGATTGTCAATTTTTACAATTGTAAAAAGATAAGGTATGAACAAATGAAGAAAAACATAATTTGGAAAATAACGTTCTTTCTATTATTACATAAAAATAAGATTAGAAGTGAAATAAGTATTTTTATAACTACTCTTTAGCGTTTATCATAGTCCATATCAAGTTCAATCATTGTTAAATAGTTCAGTTAAAGTAGTTCAAGAATCAATGCATCGATGAATTCAAATAGATTTCTTTCTACTTCGTCATTTTTTAAATGAAAATATAAGCATATACATAAACATATATATATTGAGCCTGAAATTGATAAAATGCTAAGCATAAATGAGGCTGGAGCCGATTTTCCCTCATGCTTATAAAAAAAGGTGTATATAATAACTAGATATCGGACACCCGCGATTGAAGTGAAGCCGATTTGCCACTCATAATTGCTTCCCAGGGGCGTACCGTGGGGGGGTCGTTGGGTGCGGACGACCCCCCCTCCCTTTGAAACTATGTGCCCTTTTTGTTTTAGATGCAATACTCCTGACATCAAAAGTTACACCATAGACATACTAGGGAGAGTCGTATATCTATGGTTACACACAGTGCCGTAGTAACCACCAGATTAAAAAATTGAAATTGGTTGAAGCTGGAACTGGATGAATCGAATTGCGAAATTATTTGAATTTGCGAACTTCTTACCCTATTTGACTATAGTATTTCTTTTGAATACTTATTGTTTTTCCCTAGAAGATAGTCTTAATGTTTCAAAATACACACTTTTCATGGTTTCCCCTTTTAAATGATGCTTTAGATTTCTTACAAAAGTTTTTCAAGACGGCTGTTTTAACCATTCTAGAGGGTGAGAATTCAAAAAATTTTCTTAGCACGTCGGCCCCAACCGTGCTGGGGTCTCCTTAGATGCTAAACTTTTTGACCCGCCCCAATATCACATTAATGGTTACGACACTGACATAACAACTGGTTTCACTTTCCCGAGAGAAAAAGATAACATTCCATTAAACGATTGATTAAAAGAAAAGGTATAAACGGTCGCCGTGCAATACCAGTCGCCGATTTTGTTCTTTTGTCGCTATTGTTTTAACCAATTTGTAAAAGCAATATTTACGGTGAATTAAAATTACAACATTGTACATTAAATAAAACAGGCTTTGCCAGGGGCTTTGCTTCATCGTCGGAGCCCAAATTAGTAAAAGCTTTAAAAAAATTGTGCCCTTTTCATTCTTAAGTTTGACCCCCCTTTTAATTTTCACGGTACGCCCCTGCTTCCCGTCATATAAGCTTTTGTGGAGAGATTTAAGTAAAATCATTGTAATTATAAAGTTGTTTTGATTATTTTTTGCATTGTTTTGTTCATTTAAAATTTGGTAATATCTTGTACGGTATTTTCTAAAACTTCGTTTGTTTTGCCACAAACCATAATGGCCACCAATAAAATACGTTATCTCGGGTGGCTTCACTTTTTTTCTTAAAAATTCTGCCGAGTCCGGTATCTAGTAATTATATATATATCATTGAGTTATACACACTGATACGACTTTCGTTTTACGATCCTGAGTAAGCGAAACAACGTTTTTAGTTCAGAACATGAAAAGCACTTTTGGGGGTGGGGAGGGGGGGATTGGGAAAATGTTTTGAAATTAATATTATTATTATTTCAAATGTTTAAAAACAGGTACTATCACAGTATTTATTGAAATATACAATAAAACTGCTATTAACGTGGGACCTGTTATTTATAAAATTTACAAACTTATAAAATTTATTAAAATATATATATATTAGAAGGCAAAAGATAAAGATAAAATTATAAAAGTTTTAGTTAAAAACGTGTGTTTTCAGGGCTCTTTTGAAGCATGAAAAATTTCTTTCTTTTCTTAACTTTGTGGGGAGATCGTTATATATTTTTGCCACAGAGTAAGAGAATGTCTGTCTACCGTCCTCGAGCCTGATTCTAGGTACTTTAAGTAGACAGCCCTGATTTCTTGTGCATTTATTATGCTCGTTTATTTCGAAATAGGTTTTCATTGGGGTACAAGTCTTGTTGTTAATGCATTTAAGTACCGTTAAGCAGGATTTCGTGTATCTTTGGTACGTGATTGATGCTACTTCTTTGTTGTTTTCCTTTGAGTAGATTATTCGAGAAGCACGGTCTTCCAGTGAATGAAGTGATGAGAGCTGAGTTTGGGACAGGGACATCTTTACCAAGCAGCAGTATGTCGTTAGTGGTGCAATCATCATGTTGTATATCTTTTCGGCTGCAGCAATGGTTAAATACTGTCGGACTCTCCTTAGCAATTGAATACGTCCAGGGTCCAGATGCTTTCTTGTAGCGCTTTTCGAAATTTTTATTCAGGTTAATCGATTTATCAATCAGGTTACCGAGATAATCGTATGTATCAGTGTCATTTATGACGGTGTCGTTGTATTTTACATTCATCGGCTCCTTTATTTTGTTTAGTTTTTTGGATCTGGCAAAGAGCATAGACTGTTTTACCCTTTTTTAGATTGATAACCAAGCTCGACTCATTCATATATTCCGAAACTGCAATAAGGTCCTCCTGGTTTAGGCATTCTTCAATTATAGATTTCTCTTTGTTTGCAAAATACATTACCGTATCATCGGCATACATAATGACTTTTGAGAATTTTAAACAATCAGGAAAGTCATTATAATAGATTAGAAATAACAACGGGCCAAGCAGCAATCCCTGGGGCACTCCTGTTGTTATTGGGTACTCTGTTGAAAGTTCGTTTCCAACTTTTATAATCTGTTTTCTGTTAAAAAGGTAATCGTTTAACCAAGTGATTTCTACGCCATTTATTCCGTATGATTGCAGCGTAGAAAGAAACATTACAGCGTAGGTCTTTGTCCAATTCGAAGATAACTTGCAATGATGGCACGCAATCAGGTTATTATATAAGGGAAAATCCAAGAAGCAAGTAATGGATCATTTATCTTGAAGGGAGTTTGTTTTGTCATAATGAAGAAACTTGTGTCACCAGAATGAACCAATCACATTTCTTCTCAATGACGTCATCAAAAATGTGGGCTGTAAAAAGACATGGGGATGGTTTACTAAACACAAAGCAAGAAAAAAATCCACTCTTTTAGAATGCAAACCATGTATACATTCCATACTGTTCCAGTGACCTCTGGGTTGGAAACATTAAACGTAGCACAACATCAGGTGGCATTGCTTTCCATGGTTCCAGTGACCTCTGGGTTGGAAACATCAAACATAGTACAACATCAGGTGGCATTGCTTTCCATGGTTCCAGTGACCTCTGGGTTGGAAACATCAAACATAGTACAACATCAGGTGGCATTGCTTTCCATGGTTCCAGTGACCTCTGGGTTGGAAACATTAAACGTAGCACAACATCAGGTGGCATTGCTTTCCATGGTTCCAGTGACCTCTGGGTTGGAAACATTAAGCGTAGCACAACATCAGGTGGCATTGCTTTCCATGGTTCCAGTGACCTCTGGGTTGGAAACATCAAACATAGTACAACATCAGGTGGCATATTGCTTTCCATGGTTCTAGTGACCTCTGGGTTGGAAACATCAAACATAGTACAACATCAGGTGGCATTGCTTTCCATGGTTCCAGTGACCTCTGGGTTGGAAACATTAAGCGTAGCACAACATCAGGTGGCATTGCTTTCCATGGTTCCAGTGACCTCTGGGTTGGAAACATCAAACATAGTACAACATCAGGTGGCATATTGCTTTCCATGGTTCTAGTGACCTCTGGGTTGGAAACATTAAACATAGTACAACATCAGGTGGCATATTGCTTTCCATGGTTCCAGGATCATAATGAGCGTTGTTGATCAGTTGTTTGCTAATGACTGGTTAAAGATATCGGAAGTTATACTGGCTAGTAGCAGTTCAGGTGGGATAGGTGTGCTGCAAAATATTGATCGTGTTGCTGATTTTCTACGCAAGAAGTTTGTTACAGTACGCGGAGTGATTGATTCTGCATGGTTTCTTGATGGGTCAATGGATCCAAATTGCCAATTCAGCAATAAAACAATGTGAGATTCACAGTCATTATTTAAGGCAGCTACTCAATACTGGAATTCAATGACTCCTGCATCATGTACACAGGGTCATAAGTGCATGTTCGCAGACAACGTCATCAAGACCCTGAAAACTCCAGTTTTTGTCTATCAATGGTTGTTTGATACAGTGCAAATAATGGCTGACAACAGGGGCCTGGTGACCGATCCGCATCAACTGTTTCAACCTAGTTACAAAACGTATTTGAATAAACTGGGCGTTCGCACGAGATCAACGAATGACAAACACTTTGCACTTTCGTGCATCTCTCACACGGCGTTGACTTCCAGCTGGGTGTTTGATGGCATCAGCATTCGAGGTAAAACGTTAAACGAAGCTCTCGATTGCTGGTTTAACAACAGCACCGCTTGTAAATACCGCCTGGCTGAGGTGTGCCCGTTGATGGCATGCTCCGAATGTCCCGCTATTCGAAACTCGTATACAGGCGAGGAATTGCGGGCGCCTCTCATGAACATAAAATCCGCGGTACTAGATCAAGCGAGTAAAACCTTGAAAATCCTCAACGTTTTACGTCGCAGACAAAGGGGCAGAGTTCGCAATTGAAAAACAAAAACCATACGTGCGCAGCTTTTATTGAGATGAACAATGTATGTGATATCACTGTTATCATTTGTGAAAATGCGGATCATTTATAAGGATTATTTGAACTTTATAACTCGACTATGAAAGAAGAATAAGCACGACCCATGTGGCTTGCTGCTGGGGGGGAGGTTGAATCTTCATTGCCAATCACTTCAAAGCTTGTTGAGGAATTTTGAGATCAAGTCGGCATCAAGTTCTTGGATAGCCTTCTTCAATTCATTCTCCGCACCAACGAAATTGGTCCGTTGTCATTCACACGTTTCCTCTACGTGCAATAAATCGACGTAGTGCGAGAAGGAAGGTGTCCGTTTCCAGGCTCGAGGAAACTTCCAGATGCACTGCTCGACTTGAGAAGCAGGAAAAGATGACTCCATATCTTTTGATTTCCCTTTTTCGTCCTCGAATGATGAAGGGTTCGAAATAATCTACCCCACAGTAGGTGAATGGGGGAGCTCCCATCGTGCGTTCTTTTGGTAGGTTCCCCATCATTTGTGTTCCGACTCAACCTCGGAGGTACCTGCATACTGAGTATTTGAAGATTATACGTTTAACGTTGGAATTGCAATTCACTATCCAGAATCCTTGACGTCTGACTTCGTTGAGGGTTTGTCCTCTTCCTCCATGGCCGATTTGTTGGTGGAACTATCGAATTATTGCGTCTGAAACGTTGTGTTTCTTTGGAAGCAACAGTGGGTGAATTTGATCTTCAAGGTGTGTTTGTCGTAGCCTCCCTCCAACTCGAATCAATCCTTCTATGTCGATGAAGGGGTTGAGTTTGACGATTGAAGAGCTGAGTGTTACCATCTACTTTGATTGAAGTGTCGTCAGCTCTGTTGAAAATGTGGTTTCTTGAACTGCACTTTCGAGCACTTGTTCAGCGTGTTTGAAGGTTGCAGCCTTTGATACCGTGTCCACAGGTGTCTTCTTGAAAATTTGGATGGCTTCTAAAACACGAACGACGATCCTCGTCATCCTGTGCCAACAAGATATTTTCGTGGTTACGTCATATAGTGGGTTTCTTGGGTGTGTTGTTATGACGTTGACTTTTTTTAGCTCAACATCGTCCTCGTCAATGTCGGTCGAGACTTCAGCTACTTTGTGTTGTGATTGCCTCAGGAATTTCGATCCGTTGAACCAGATGTCGATCTCGATTGCTTCTTCGGGATCTAAACCGTGTGTGGCAATGTCGGAGGGATTGTCGGCGGATTTGACGTATTTCCAATTTTCGACAGGTGACAAATCTTTGATTTGCTGTACACGATTAGCAACAAACGTTTTAAATCTTCGGCTGTGGCTGTGCAGATAGGATAGGACAATCTCACTGTCGGTCCAGAAGTGGTGCTTTGAAACGTTGATATCCAATTCTTTTTGGACGAGTGATGCAATTTTGACGGATAGCACAGCAGCGGTCAATTCCAAACGTGGCATTGAAACGAATTTCAAGGGACATACTCGTGACTTTCCAATGACCAGTGAGCACGAGATCTTTCCATGCACGTCCACCAAGCGAAGGTAGCTGGCTTGCCCATAGCCCTCTTCTGAAGCGTCAGAAAAGTGACGGAGACTGCAATCGGCGATTTCGTCAAAGTCCTCTGGCTTGAAGCAGCGCCTGAAGGAGATCGTTTCCAGTTGACTGAGTTTCTCCTTCCAGTCATGCCATTCCTGCTGGATGTCTTGCGGTAAGGGATCGTCCCACTTGTACTTCCTGGCGCATAATTTCTGCAGAATGATTCGACCTTGACCTGAAGCCAAGTGGGTCGTACATCGAACTGATAGTTGACAAGATTCCTCGTCTGGTGGTCGGGTTGTCTTTTAGTTGGAAAGTGAAGCTGAATACGTCCTCCTTTAAGTTCCACGAAACGCCAAGGGCTCTATCAATAACGTCGAGTGTCTGGATGTTGTGGTCTTTCAGTGATGGCACCTTGTGTTCGTCCGGAATAAAAGATAGGACTTGCTGGCTGTTTACTGCGAATTTGGTTAGATTGAAACCGCCTCTTTGACATAACAATCTTACATCCTTGATGAATTTGATGGAATCTTGAGTGTCCTTCTTGGAACGAAGCATATCGTCGACATAGAAGTGCCTGGAGAGGGATCGTATCACTTTTGCGTCGAATTCGTCCAGCTGCTGTTCTTCGTAACGCATAATTCGAACAGCTGGGGACAAGGTAGCACCGAAGATGTGAACCGTCATCTCGAAATCAGTTGGAGGTTTGGACAGGTCGTCTTCATCCCACCAGAGGAATCTCGTGTACGATCTTTGATGTTTGGGAATCATGACCTGATAAAACATCGCCTCTATGTCCGCCATGATTGCAATCTTTTCCGTTCGGAAGCGTGTCAGGATTCCGACTATCTGGTTCGTCAGATCTGGTCTGCTTACGAGGTTTTTGTTCAGTGAGTGACCTTTATATTCGACACCACAATCCAGGACCACTCGAATTTTACCAGGCTTGTGGGGATGGTAGACGCCATGGTGTGGGAGGTACCAAATCTTCCCAGGTTGAGGTGCGTCTGAAGATTTCACTGCGTGCCCTTTGTCGATAAGTTTCTTCATGAAGACTTTGTAATCGTCAAAGATCTTTGGATCTTTCATGAATTTTTGTTTTAGGTATTCAAGTCGCTTTTCTGCTATATACCGGTTGTTGGGCATTGTAGTGGCTTCGGACTTGAACGGTAACGGTAAGACGTAATGACCGTTTTCTATGGTGCACCCCTTCTCCATGATGTCTAGGAACTTCCTTTCGTCTACCGACAGCTCAGATTCTTCCACTCCGATGAAGACGCCTTGTTTGATATTTATTGCATTGCTTCGGTTTTCGATAAAGTCCCAATCGTATAGCTGTTGCATCATTTCTTCGATCGGGTTCTCTTTCACTTTATTAGGTATCTGAAAGTGTTGCATGTTGGAGTCGCTGATTGGGATTCGGTTGCAATTCAGGATATTTGAGCCACGACTGTTGATAGGTTCAACGACGCACCAACCCAAGATAGTTCTGTAGGCGTATGGTCCTCCTTGTTGACTTGGGATGACTTTAAGTGGCTCTCAAACAGTCGGCACCAATGAGGACCAACAGCTCCATCGTCGTGATCACCAACGTGATCCAAGATTGGTTCGAGGTATGACCATTGGCTCAGCTTTTCTTTGGTTGCAATTTCGGATGGATCAACTGGTAGGCTGTCCTTTGTGTAGACGTTTGGTAACTTCAAGATCTTCGTTGGTAGGTTGTTCGATGCTGTCCTGGCATGGAGATTTGTGATGACGCTTCATAGCACTCTCTCTGTACCGTTGATTGTTTTGATTGTGAGGGTGGTGTCGCGACCTTTCAGTCCAAGGTGTTGAAAAAGTAGATTCGAAGCAAAAGTGGCTTGACTGCGGCTGTCTAGCATAGCCATCGTGACTATTTCTGTGTTGGTTGATGGATGTGATATACGGATTGGAATCACACACATGCTGATGACTTGGCTGTATGGTGATCGAGTCTTTGCTATTCCTGTGCTTGCGACTTTTTTTGAATTTGCCTCTGGTATGAACTCCTTGTGTTGTGGGTCCAGTTTGACTGCTTTTTTGCTCTGGAACCTGAATCCGTGTAGACAAGTTGGGTAAAGCCTTTGACAGATGGAACAAAGCTTGCGACTTCTACAGGTCCTAGCGTTGTGGTCTGGTTTCATAGGTCGGAGGCATCCAAAGCAAAGTTTTAGCTTTGAAATTGTTGCGCTTCTCTCTTCAACTGGCTTGGAGAGAAGGGTTGGGCATCTTGTGTTGGTTGTCGGTAAGGAATTAATCATCAGATTTTTGATGCTTCATATGGGATTTCGTCGATCGAGTGTTTTTTCTTTGACGCTGGCGCTCTGCATGACAGCTTCTCTTGAGTACAGAGGGTCGTTGATGAGGGTAGTTTCATCATCAATGAAAGCAATGAACTCAGCTAGTTTTGGCTCGGACTTAAGCTTCTGTCGACGAGAGAAGACTTTCCGGTTCCATCTATCGATAAGTGGTGGTGGCAGCTTCGGCACCAACGTGCAGATCGTATCTGGTGTGTCGAGGATACTCCAATCGTCACAGATGAAGCTTTAACATTTCATAATGAAGTTCAGGAAAAGTCTGAAGCCCTTACCATCGTTGAATTTTAGTGGTGGCCAGCTCCTGAGCTCCTTCCTATATGTTGACAGGATCAGGTGGCGATCTCCAATTCTCTTCCAGAGGAGTTGGTTGCTGTTTGGTAGCAAGTGTCTGAAGGCAGCTGGACGCAGTGTCGAACTGTCTCCTTGGGTTCTCCGCTTGTGTATTTCAATAAGCTCGGCTCAACAACTTCCTTAAATACAGTAAGGAAGTAGTCTACCTTCAGTGGATCTCCGTCAAAAGTTTCTATGTCTACGTGTGGTGCTGCTTGTTGTTTGACGAGTTTTATTAGTAGGTCACGATCTTGAAGATTGTCAATGATGGATGGCGACCTTTCAGCCTCCTTGCGTCTTGAGTGTTGATGCATTATTGGTGTTTCTTCAGGTAACATTGGATGACTCTGGGAGGCATATCGGAGCGTTGGCTTTGTACGGGCAGCCCGGGGCGTTGGGTTTGTGCGTGTAGCTCGGAGCGTTGGCTTTGCACAGGCGGCTTAGAGCGTTGACTTTGCACGGGCGGCTCAGAACGTTGACTTTGTACGGGCGGCTCGGAGCGTTGGATTGTTAGTAGATGTTTTTCTTCGGTCTCGATGTCTGTCAAGACTTCCATTCTGGCTCTGCTCTTTGTCAACTCCTGATTGTGGTTGACCAATTCCAGTTTGCATTTCCCTTCTACAAACTTCGATTCGCCCTGCAGTTCAGCGAGTCTCAGACGTTCCTAGATGACTCTATCACGCATCGAGGATCTGTTCGAATTTGACGAGTGGGTGGACTGTGATGATTTCGATCTCCTAGAATGATGGGAAGATGTGGACGAACGGCATGACATTTGGCTTTGGGTATCCAGCTCCTCGCGAAGTTATCTGAGAGCGCTGACTGCTTGGTGACGAATGTTGAAGATATCTTGATCGAC
Source organism: Candelabrum cocksii (assembly GCA_963930725.1). Lineage (NCBI taxonomy): Eukaryota > Metazoa > Cnidaria > Hydrozoa > Anthoathecata > Candelabridae > Candelabrum > Candelabrum cocksii. The sequence continues at coordinate 1,570,009 of OZ005666.1, forward strand.
GCCGTCGAATCATTCGGCGTCTTCGGCAATCAGGCTCTAATCGATTATCTTCCGGTAGTCAGCGTTTTCCTGGAGGAAGATGTTGGTGGCATTCTCAAATGTTTCTTGTGGGGATCATGTTTTCGACTTCCTTTCCTCGCCTGACAAGCAGTTGGTGGGATCAGTCTCTTTTCTTTCTAAAGATGGATTTTTTGTACTCCAATCCCTTTTCCGTGAAGTTAGGATTTCTTTTTGGTCGTCTCCTCGTCACGTCGTCAAATCTGTCACGTTGATAGGTGGCAAGTGAGCTGATCGTGAATGGATCGACGGTAAATGGGTCGGCTGTGAGTGTAGGGTCGGCAGCGAACGCATCGATGACATAACACCCAACGGCAAACTGGTCGACATCGAGTGACGTGACGACGGGCGGATCGACAGAGGATGGGTCAACGACAGAACGCCCAACGGCGAACTGGTCAACACCAAGTGACTTGACGACGGGCGGCTCGACGGCAGTACGCCCAACGGTGAACTGGTCGAGAACGAGTGTGTCAGTGCGCGGATCAACGATAGAACGCCCAACGGCGTCATCGGCGGGCGGATCGACGATCGGATGCCCAACGGCGTCGTCGGCGGACATTGACATTTTTTGAACGGCGATGTCAGTGATTCGATGTTTGCTTGTTTTAATTTTCACTATGTTACTGCCGGTATGCTAATTTATTCGACGCTCTCACAGAGAAAGTCTACAAAAGTAAAGTTAAAGCAAAAAAATTACAAATATAAAAACTAAAAATATCTAAAATATAACGTATCAAATTCAAGCAAAATAGGACGAAAAAATGGAACTAAAGACGCACAAAACTATATACAAAGATAATATAAAAACTACTTACTGAAGATTAAATTAAAAGCACCCAAGTAGCGGCAGCACGTAAATAACCCAAGCGAAATACAAACAAGTTCAAACAACAACGTAGAGTAACGAAAAATGTATCTAAAACGTATTTCAAAATTAATCGATGCATATGCACAACTGCATTACAAAAATCGAATGTGCAAAAACGTGTCGCGCACAGAAAAAGAAACGTGTAATGCCCTAAAGACTAGTATGGTGCGCCAAACCTATATAAAACAAAAATAATGATCGTAAAAAAGAACACAATGCAATGTACAATAGACTGCGTGCGATTGTTAATCGCAACAAAAAACAATAAATGAAATAGTTAGTGCAGAGCGCTAATATATGGCCCCTCATGCAAGTACCACGCTACTTGCATCAAACATTTTTACAGTCACCAGCGGGGATCGAATCATCCTCTTTGCCTTCCACGAGAAGCACCAATTTCGTTATTGGTCTTGATATTGTTGATTTTGTTTTGCTCACGTACAAGTCAACAGATCGAACCAGACTATCGCTACCCTTGTGCGCTCGTTCGACGAGAGCGAGTGGCCACGCGTTGTGTTGGCGATCAACCAGTGGCGAATCCTTCAGGACTACAACGTCTCCTTTGATGTAGTTGCGTCTTTTCGTTTGCCATTTCGCTCGGAACTGGAGTTGCTGTAAGTACTCTTTCCTCCACCGATTCCAGAACTCGTTGGCGTTGTATTGTACGCGACGCCATCTTTTTCTTCTGTAGACGCCTGTTGCGGAGAAGTTGCCAGGTGGTGGAAGAATGATGTTACTCTTCATTGTCAGTAAGTTGATTGGTGACAAAGGGCTGTTCACGTCGCTTATCCTTTCCACAGTAATTGGTTGTGAGTTGACGATTGCTTCTGTTTCGGTTATCAGCGCCACCAATGTCCCGTTGTCCAGGCTTTGACCGTGTGTCATCATGAGGGCAGATGCACGAATTGTCCTAATCTGCTTTTCCCAATTTTTTAGAATGAAAGTAAAAATCTAGTTGGTTTTAAAAATTTTAATTTGGACATAATTTTACTAGTCACCTTCGTTTGATAAGGTATATTTCGTTGCTACCAAACATTTTCGTCAGGTTGAGTAGTGACTTAACCTTAAAGTAACAACCTAGATCGCGTGTATTCGGCAAAATATGCTAAGGAAAACGTGCGTTGAAGAGGATGAAAAACCTCGAGTTGCTCGCATTTTTAATCCCAGGTCTATATATATTTTGTAAATATTAACAACCCGCCTGCTGGTAAGTGAAACCATAAAGCAACCATTAACACACTTTTTCTAAAAAACCTCTATTAGAGTATCGACTTGAGCCTCAGGTTTCTTAAAATTCGACCAATTTGGGGCTCAAAAGAATTAATATTTCCAAAATCTGAGTTTCTATTAGATTGGTATCATACAAAAGCCTGTATTAGAGCTTGACTGAAAACGGTCAGAATAAAGGGGACAAACCCATCCAGATTCTTATACCAAAAGTGTTTTACTGAGAGAAAAGAAACATCATTGTTTTCTATGTGGTGTGTTTCATGTAAAGACTCACAAATGCTAAAAAAAATGCGATGACGAGTTGGATAGAAATAGTTGCTTTAGGAAACCAATATACTATTCTAAACAAATTATAAAAGTCAACACCTTTAGTCATAAATTGAAGCCCGCCACAAAGTTTCAAGCATTTTCAAGGGAAAGGTACAACCCTTATAACAGAAATATTATATGAACGTTTAAGTATTCTTCATGAAGAAAGTAAAATTGTAACAATGCTCAGTTCCGAAGCTTTCACATAAATTATAATATAATAATATATTAATAAAGATTCTAATTAACCATCATCATATTTGCGGTATAAGACCCGCTGGGGTTATGTTATCCCCACCTCCTGCAGTCTGTTTGACATCGGTACAAACCAAGACAGGGGCTACACAGATTTCATAATCATCCTCGTCCCAACACGATATCGGGGAGGTGTCGTTGAACTTCATTCGTTTCGTGGGACCACTAGCTGATGTTGAGAACGAATCGTCCATAATCAGGCGCGCATTTTCCAGGTTGATATCTTCCACACCACACACGTGACGATGGGCGATTAAAGAAGCCATAGCAGAACCGCCTTTTGCATTTTCCCACTGCGAAGAGTGTTTTACAAGAATAGCTTGAAACGCGAGCGTGTGTACGTGAATCCTTGTTAAACCACGCACACTCCTCGACACCCCAAGTTTGTACACCTCACGCAGATCGTCCAACACCGTCGCAACACGAGGATTGGCATTGGCAACTTGTGTCACAACTCCATACTTCGCCACACTTATGAGATTGGGCAGTTCTTGTTCATTCATTCCTACCGAATCGACAAACGGAAAAACATTGTCCAATAGTGACTTCACCATGTTTACTTCACTGAATGAAGCCATTTCAAAATGAATTAGTGTGGAATTGGGCAGAGAATTCAACATGGCAGCCAACTTCGACATTCTCTCTTCTCTTTCACCTGCTTTAAACGGAAAGTTATCCAGCATTTGCAGGGCTCCTACGACAATCAGCCTTGGTTTCAAATGCACAACACCGGCATGGAACTCCTCCAGAGATCGTATAAACGGGTTGTTCAAATCACTGTGCACAATAAAACGGTTTGCACGTGGAGCAACATGTTTACCCCACCTGTCGCCCACATCGTACTCCATTATAAGATGGATATCATCTGCATCATCACTTACATGTGAAAACCGCAGGTTGGAAGGGAAGTATGAACGTAACTTCTCCGATGCTGCACCACCGATATAAATGTTCTTAAAGCCAGCTTTTAAAAATCGACCGCTAATAACAGGCGCATTTCCACCACCAGCCCAATGGGTGTTAAGGTTTTCTGTGGCCTTGATTAACTCATCAAACAACCTTTTCGGTAGAAATCGCCTGTATCCAAGAAAAAGGAAGCAAATAAATGTTAATAAATTTGGGTTTCAATCATGCAGCATTTTATACCAGATGTTCTGTCCATAATGTACTTGTTTACAATTAACTTTGGTGTCATGAAACTCTGTTGCACTAACATTATATACATTCCTTTTTATACTTTTTTTTTTTTGGGGGGGGGGACATTTTAAACCATGTGTAAACAAAGTATGTGTCTGTGAGAAATAACAACAATACCTTTGATGTAACTTGATACAAAAGGACATGTTGTTTTAAAATTTGTTTGGAAAATCTGCCAAAAATTTCTAAACTTTAAATTAGCTTGGAATGTTTTTGAACAAAAATCAGTTCAAATAATCACAAATAAAAAACAAGAAATATGTTCCTGTAAATGTAACACTTGAAAAAGTAACATGGATATTGCTTATGTATGCATATATATTAAAGTTTCACTTACTCTGCTGCAGCTCCTTGTGAAAAAAAGAAAACAAACATCTCTGAAAATTGATCCAGAGTGTTAATACTTTCATGATATTTTCCTTCAATATCGTATTTTATTTTGAGCACTTTCATTAAATCTACACTATTAACAAATAGGTCTAGGCAAGACCCAAATCCAACAGCAATCGGTAAATGTGTTGGCAAATTCACTCTTTGTTCTTCTTGCAAAAGGCCAGTTAAAACGTTACTCAATCTTGCAGTATCACGAAAAAAATACCTCTGGTAGCATAAATAAAAAATTGAAATTATAATTGGAATTATCAAGTGCTTTCGCCAAGGTAGTAACTGGTTTGGTAATTTTTCATTGCAATTTTTCTTTGTCTTAGCCGCCATATCCCACAAAATAAAAGCAGTTTTCACGTGGCTATAATGAAAAAGACATTCAGAAAGTGTGTGCCTAAAACAGTAAACAGCTTGTCGGTTTATTTTGTTATCAAACTGAGGAAACGAGCACCGTTATCTGCACAGTCACGCTATTTATACAGTGTAGATTAAGTCACTAGCTCACACAAAAGAGTCTATTGTATTCTTTTACAAAGAATTCAATGTTCCCTGATAATCGAGTAACGGTGGGTCGCTCAGTCTCTAGAAACGACCGTTTACGGTCCGTCCTTAATCATTCACTAAGATGGTTACAGGCCAACTCGGCCAAATGCCAACTCGGCCTACAAACTCGGCCTAGATTTCCGATTTACGTACAAAATAAGGACTCGATTGTTTGAGCAGGAACTAGTAACGACAGTTGCGTCTCTTTTACAAACTAAGTTTTAATCAAGTTTATTGAGATTTCTTGACCAAGATCGGCGGAATTAATAAATAATAAAGTCCCGATTGGTCAGATATATTGAAATGTTATTTCAGGAAAAAAAATTGGCCTTGTCTTCATTAGAAAAAATTAGAAATAAAGAAAGCAAGTTCATGTTGTTCGTTAAATTTTCTCAACATTAGGACATAGGTCTACTAGATAGATTTTTTTTGCCTATCATATGACAACTACTGTTATGGGTGGCCTTGAACCTGGCACACGCAGTTTGAAGTATGCTTTCGTTTCGCTAAGCAAACAGAAGCGTCCTCATTTTGTACGTAACCGACACAGCCAAATCAAAATGGCTGCTGGCGTTTGGAAATCTCGCTAATATACCAACAAAAGGTTTTTTAAGTTATCATTAGTTGACCAAATGTATTGGATATTCGCATGATAGATTGAATAATAATATATAAAGATATTAAGACAAAAATAAATGAAGAATATAGTGAAGGAAACGTCAAATTCATAGTTAAGCCGCACCAAGATCACAGAAGAGAAAATGCCAGCCAGCCAAACCTCACCATCGAGCGCCGGTCACGTCATCCCTGCCTTCTCCACCTTCGCTGCAATCCTGTCTCGATACTCCGAGTTCGCCATCGCCATTGCCCTATGCCAATAGCGAGCCTTTTCAACACCATCTATCTAGCCTACCGTAATATCCGAACGAATAACGACGTGGAAGGTTGGCATCATCGCTTAAATTCAAAGGCCAGGAAAGGCAACCTGAACTTTTATTTATTGATTAAACTTCTCCACACCGATGCCTCATTCGTTAATGTCCAATCGTCACTGTTGTCGTGTATGAAGATTCTTCATGCGTAACGAAAGAAGTACACCGAACACAACGCACACTTGCTTGAGCTGTGGGACCAATTTAATGCGGGAACACGCACTTTCAAGAGACTTCTGAACGCGGTTGCCAATCATGTTTGCGGTGTGCCAGCTAGGGAGAATGGCACGCCGCAAACATGATTGTAAACAAGGCCAAATTTTTTCTTTAAATAAAATTCCGATATATCTGACCAATCGGAACTTTTTTTTATTCTCTATTAATTCCGCCGATCTTGGTCTAGAAAGCTCAAAAAACTTGATTAACTGATTAAACCCAATTCCCAGTCGAGTCCTCATTTCGGAAATCTAGGCCGAGTTGGTAGGCCGAGTCGGAAGGCCGAGTTGGCATTTGGCCGAGTCGGAAGGCCGACTTGCCATTTGGCCGAGTCGGAAGGCCGAGTTGCCATTTGGCCGAGTCGGTCTGTAATCATGGAACCAGCTTATAGCTAGCGAATTTTGAACAGGGGAGAGTTCCATCAAATCTCAAACATGCGCATTTTTGATTAAGGTCATACGCTGAAACACCAAAACATTGAAATCCGTGTTTTTGTTTTGCTATATTTTTTGTAGAGTTTTATTTTCATCAATCATTACATTAATACATTTGGTTTTGAGTTATTTATTATAACATACTTTTACTAAATTAATTATAAGTAAAATAAAATAAACAAGGAGGATTACGTTCATCCTAAATAAGGTATTTTTTACTAATATCCAAACTATCTTACTAATATCTAAAATATTTAAAAATAATATCCCTAAATTGCATTTTTATATTTTTAGTTTAATAATATAGTTTATCATGGATAATAGAGAAGCAGAAGACAATATTGATGTACAAAAGCAGAATAAAACCCTAAAAGGTATTTCTTATATTAATTAATTTAATGTAACTGCTTTATAATTATTATTGTATATTATGATGGTCCTTTGAATAAAGTTAAAGTCTGTATTTATAGGCCATATAATTTGTGGAATTTGCATAAAGTCCATTATACGTTCACAAAGTCCACAGTTCGCAAAGGAGAAAACAAATAGACTGTAAAATGCAGCAAATTTCTTTTTCACAGAATTATTCTCATATATGTAAAAGTAATATTTAAATATATAGAGATGTTTTTACTGGGATGTTTAAAGATTTTTGGTTTTTTGATAAAATTGTTATCATTCATGATGATTTGCATTGTATAATAGAAGAATTGTTATGACTTGAATTTTTAAAAATATTAAGAGTTTTTTTTAAATGTTTTTTTAATTGTTTCCGTTGAAGAAATTCAGACGGAGAACAATGCTATAGAAAAAAATATTTATCATTTTAGAAAAACATGATGAAAAATCACACACAACATCAGAAAATGATGCTGCTGGCGAAAGGTATATAAACATAATTATACATAATAAAAACACACCATCCCCTTTTATTCATTATATAATATATTTTGCAATAAATATATTTTAGTAACAAGGGAATGAGAAATGCAAAATAAGAATGGTTATTTGCCAGCCCGTACATTATGCATAAGTCATATACATAATGTATAAGTCATATTTTTGCATAGAGGGCACATTGTGGTTGAAGGTCACTATTTTAGGTGCTTAAGGGGAAGTTTATTGGAGAAAGACATTTTGGTTATTAATTTTAGTGCAAACCTGGTTCTTAGTGCTGCTGAAGGATATGTATGCAGAGAGTGCGGGTTAACGTACTCACGAAAAGACACGCTTAAAAATCACCAAAAGAAAAAGCACAACATTGACACACAAACTCTTAAAAGATCACAGTGTTCATTTCCTGGCTGTAAAGAAACCTTCTTTCATAAAAAGAAATTGATAGAACATCAAAAAAATGACCATGTGACAAATATTAAGGAAGTAAATCTTCAGTTTAAATCTATTGACAAATTCTTTAATTGGAAAGAAAATGAGGAACTTGAAAATTATGTATATTTTTCCAAGCAAACCGGTGATGTCAAAAGTCAGTTAAACAATAACAAATATTATGTTTGTCAATTTGAAGGGAATGCTGAAGCCCATCGAAGCAAAGACGAGCCTTCGCGGAAAACTTCCAGAGTCAACCACCGTGGCAAAGCGAAGACCGATTTATTCTGCCTCGCTCGGCTAACTGTTCATGTTGATAGTATAACAAAACAAGTGCATGTAAACTACATCAAAACGCATAGCCATCCAATCACAATTCGAAATACACAACACCATCCTGTTCCACATAGTGTTCGCGAGAAACTAAAAGGGCAGCTTAGCGTTGGAATGACTGCACAAGAAGTATACAGAGGCCTGCCGTAAAATGGAATCTTGACCTGTTTTTTTAAAAGGTTTTTGTAAAATATTTTTCAGGTAATAGAGACTCTCACGATGAAGAAGAAAAGGTAACAAAGATTCACCTCAACAAAGTCGAATATCACTTCTATCGGTCGCCATATTTGGTACAGTCGTCGACTTCATCCGAAGGACAGTGTTTCTACATTTTTAAAAGTTCAAAAGATGAGAGATGAAAAATATGATTGTGCTCTTGTTTATAAACCTCAAGGTGAACAGACACTTATCGGTCCAAAAGTATACAATTCTATGGACCTGAAAAATGATCTTTTTGTTATTGGATTGCAAAAGAACAATTGAGCATGTTTAAAAGTAATTCGTCAAAAATCCATTGCATTGACTCGACCCACCGAACTAATTCTTATGAGTTCCCTCTAACAACAGTTATGGTACCTGATGAATTCGGAAGCGGATACCCAGTAGCATTTCTTTTGTCAAATCATGCTGATGAGTTGACACTCAGGCCGTTTTTTGACGAGATCAAAAGCAGATGTCCGTGTGATTTTCAAATAAATTGTGTAATGACAGACGATGATAATTCAGGATTTAATGCCTTTAAAAACGTTTTCGGGAATTGTCGTCATTTTTTGTGCAAATGGCACATTTCAAGAGCATGGTGCAGGAAGATTAAGTTAGTTCCCCAGCATCTCCAGAATGAGTTGTATGCAGCTTTGCTTATGCTTTTAAATGAACGGGACATTTTGGCTTCATTCAAAGATACGAAAAAGCAGCTTCAGCTTTTATTAAGAAGAGGAGAAGTGCTCGGTTTGTAACCGTTACTATTTTATTTATTTTTCGCATGAGCCTTGTCATTTTTTCTGTATTTTTGGTTTATTTAAAGAAAACCCAATACCAATTGATACCCAATGTTGACATTACTAAGGTCGAGGTCCAAAGTTGAAACGATGAAAAAAAAACTTGGACACACTGAGGATGCTAAAACGCGTTAACCCGACTAATGTAAATAAATAAATAAAACAGCTAAAATATTGCGTTAGAAAGTTTTTTAAAATTTTATAAATTTTCAGCTCGCCAAAGTCAATGGGAAGTTCCATAAAAAATACTCGCTTTCCGTTTTTCGCGTGCGCGCGAATTAAATAGAGACTATTGTAATAGTCGAAAAGATTAGCCTTGACACGGAAGCCTAATCATATAACTACAGCAACGAGAGAGTGTTTATATTTTGAGAACTCTCCTTCACGGGTGTTAAAAAAGTTGATGGAACTCTCCCCTGTTCAACATTCTATAGCTAGCTAGGTATATATAGGATTTCTAAAACTATAAAAGTGAGCTAGCTTACTAGAGAAAGAAAGTTTTCTTATTAACTAAAAAACATAATTACAGGATTACATAACTAGGTAGCTAGTTAAATATATGTTGCATTATCCTAGCTAGGTAGGTGTTATTTATAATATTTGGTTGACAGCTAACACGTCACATAGATAATTGATATCTAGTTCTGAGGTTTTTAAATGAGAGTCTAGCACTAGACTAGCTGGTGTAAATAGTATTAAATATATATAATATATTTTCTATATATCATCAAAATCTATTTTATTTAAAGGTAGTGGGTGCTTTTTTGTCTAACAGTACCAGTGGCAGTGAATCTTTCAAAAAGAATATATATATATATATATATATAGTCATTTGAGGTAAGGTAATCATTGCAAACATTTTGCGATGACAATGTAAACACAACTCATAACAGTTTCATCCCGATCAAAATCATCTGAAAAGTTTCGAAACTGTATCCCATACATTTCACTTCCACAAAAATGCAGTTGTTTAACCATCAATATAAAAAACAGTAATATTAAGAATCGTACAGAGAAAAAACGTGTGTCCGCCATTTTTTTGTATCTTCTTCTAGAATTTGGAACACATTCATGAATGGACTGGGTTGTCTTTTGCACAATCACAAAAAGGAGGTTGAAGATCGAGAGAGTTAGTAAAGAGTTGTCCACACATTGGTGCCCCAACGACAACTAAGAAGTGTCTCGGGAAAAGGTGAAGGAAGGTAGATTGGAAGTTAATTAGGAAAGACTTGTTGTCATGGTGGATGTGCATATCCTTTGTACTGTTACATTTTTATGGTATTTCCATTGCAGATATAATCATTTGGTATTTTATGAAATAAACATTGCAAGTGTCCCGCGATGCAAACTCAGATTTATTTTATATACTAGGATCAATGTAAAATATACACGATATATGATCGGCATCTCTAGTGATGAGAACACACGCTGGTTTAGTAGTAAGAGTATTTATTTGTCTGAACCTTAAATTAGCAACATAGTTTACCAACAGTATAAGTAGAAGCAAGGGTTGTGACACTAGCACATGACCATCAGGTGCTTTTTCATTGAGTATATATATATATATATATATAATAAAAAAAGGTTTAGTAATGTGATGCATTCTCAATCAGGAGTAATGAATAATGATTAAATTCTTTTTGGTTGTCAACAAGCATGGACAGACCAGAATCTCAAAATACTACTCGGAAGATATACCTAAAGTCGACCGCACTTGGACTGAAGCAGACATAGTCAGGAAGTGCATTTCAAGAGATGAAAATCAGGTAACTATATATACTGTATTTACTAGATTTTTTCTGTGACATGATTAACGTTTTTTTTTTCACTCAAATTTGATTAACAGGTAAAATAGTAACAATAACTAATTACCAAAATTATATAGATAATATTATTTGATTGTTCCCATGTCCCAGGGAATCCGGCACCCCAAGTAAACTACTCGAGGGAATCTGGCACCGACATGGGGAATATGGTATCCTAGGGAATTCATCCCCATGCTGAAATCTCTAATGGATCATGCATCATCCCTATACCCCTTTCTCTCGTTTAATGTCTCCTGTTACATTCTTAACATCTTTCTGCTTCATTTTCCAATCATTGCCTTTGCGAAATGCTTTTCTTCACGAACATTTTAAAGCATTTCATATTCAAGTAGAAGTAAAAAATTTGTTGTAGTGTTGTAGCAGTCTTGCGAGAGCAGCGAAACAATAACTTCTATAATATTATTATTATTATTATTAAAGGTTTATTCTGGGCTTATCCATTTACAATAATGGCTCTTCATCCCGTATATATGCATAAAATTAATAAAATAAATGTTAAAATTTTTAAAAAGTTAGTCATTATTTACATTGTTTAAAATAAAATTTTTAGTCAATTTGCAAAATTCATTATAGTTAGTGGAGTTCCTTATATACATTGGTAAGTTATTAAAATGTGTGTATGCATCGTGTTATATAATATAATATATATATAAATAAATATAAGATGCAGTTTAATGATTTAAAGTTCTCTTTAAAACAATATATTTATTTTTTCAATTAAAATAGCACAAAGCTTTTCGTACGTCTGTACATCATCAGGTGCATAAAAAATATGCACACTAAAAACTAAAACATTGCATAAATAGTATGTAGATCGTAAAAGAAATCATAATTAAAAACATTATTTACACAAAATCTCATGGGAGCTATGTTACACCATTTCTAAAAAGTCGTAAAAATCTAATATCCAGATGGTCATTAATGCTGGGTCTTCGTTTTACAACATAAAAAGCTTCTAATATTTTTCTTTTACGAGAATCTCCTGGTGCATTAGAAATAACTTTCCAATTAAAAGTATGACCAGTGTTACTCAAAACATGCTTTGACGGCTCTGATTTTCCAGATAGCTGATCATGTTCACGCCAGCGTATTTGTTCGTTTCTTTTTGTCTCGCCAATGTACACCTCATCGCATGAACACTTTCCCTCATAAATGACATTTGACTTGTGAGAAACTTTATCTTTCAACGGAAAAAGTGTCTTTAATTTTCTCGTTTTAAATATTACCTCTAACTTTACTTTACCGTTTGTAAACATTTCAATGCGGGATTTTAATTTGTATACCGATTGTTCGTTTTTTGGACAAAACGGGATTTGTATTCTTGTTGTGACTTTCTTCTCCACTTCAAACAACCAACTGGGGATAAGAGGCTCACCGCCATTGTTGTCAAAGGATCTCATCACAGAGTTGATGAACGCCACTGGATATCCTGCGGATTTGTATTTCTTGAAGATCTTTTCCTTTTCGTTTAGGAAGTTTGAGCTGATCCTTTTTGCTCTAAATAAATCTCCGTTGATGATATTTCTTTTGTATTTCTTAGGTACAGAAGAAGACCAATGAAATGGCAACTTTGTATCCTTAGCCGCAATAGCAAATGACAGGTTCTTGTCGTGACGTAAAATTTTTGTGTCCAGAAACTTCATTGGGTTGTATTCAATGGTGAAGCGAAGGTTTGGATGGTAGGAATTAAGAGCTTCAAACAAATCATCGGAACAGTCTTTCTTTCTCCGAACGTAGATGTCATCAACGTATCGTTTGTAGAATTTTGGGTTCTTTGGTGTAACTATCTCACTTTCTACCTTGTTCATGAAACATCCTGCGAATGTAACCGACGCAGGGCCACCCATAGATACTCCGTCAATCTGCTTGAACAATTTATCATTAGCTGAGAATGTACACTCTTTCGTTAGTTTGGTGAGCAGTTTTTTAAAAATGGATCTCTTGCATAAAGGTTCAAGTTTATTGTTGATGTAGATTTCATCACATATGAACTTGATTGTCTCGTCAATCAGGATGCTGGTGAAGAGGGAGTCCACGTCGTAGCTGACATCTTCTTCATCTTCAAGCAACGGAATCTCTTTTAGCAAACTGGGAAATTGTTGGGTGTCAGATATAACAAAGTCATTTTTAGTGAGAGGCTGAAGATAAGCAACGATAACTTTGCCTGCTTTATAGTAGCATGTACTTGTTTGGTCAATAATTGGTCTCAGAGTTAGTTTATCAAGCTCAATATCTTCGATGTTTTCAAATTTGTGGGTTTTTGATGTAGCAAAGAACCTGGCTGGTTGATTACTGCTTGGCTTCATGGATTCATACTCAGGTCTGTCTTTAAAGTGTCTGTAAAGGAATGACTGGAACGATTGTAACTCTTTCAGTATGTTGTCAGAACATTCGATGTATTTCCCTTGTTGTATTCCTTCATCAATCATCCTCTGGACTTTGTTGATATAGTCGACTTTGTTCAGGATAGTAACGCTGCTGTCCTTATCTCCTGATAAGAAGGTTAAATTCTCATTGTCCCGTAGTTGTTTCGTTTTCTTGAACATAGAATCACTGGTATGAAATATGTTTTGTGAAAGTCTATTGGTTTCTTTCCGTAAATACTCATGGAAGCTTTCTTTCTGATCCTGTGGTACTAGTTTGTCGATTGTTTCAGCTAAAGACTCCATTTCCACTGCCAAATCTCTTTTTACAAAACGGCTTTTGTCGATAAAACTGTGATGAGACAATGGCGAGACAAAAAGAAACGCACAAATACGCTGGCGTGAACATGATCAGCTATCTGGAAAATCAGAGCTGTCAAAGCATGTTTTGAGTAACACTGGTCATACTTTTAATTGGAAAGTTATTTCTAATGCACCAGGAGATTCTCATAAAAGAAAAATATTAGAAGCTTTTTATGTTGTAAAACGAAGACCCAGCATTAATGACCAACTGGATATTAGATTTTTATGAGTTTTTAGAAATGGTGTAACATAGCTCCCATGAGATTTTGTGTAAATAATGTTTTTAATTATGATTTCTTTTACGATCTACATACTATTTATGCAACGTTTTAGTTTTTAGTGTACATATTTTTTATGCACCTGATGATGTACAGACGTACGAAAAGCTTTGTGCTATTTTAATTGAAAAAATAAATATATTGTTTTAAAGAGAACTTTATATAAATAAAGTTTTACAATGAATTTTGTAGGGAAAAAAGCCTATCAAACCTGCAAAAAACGTTTTTGATAATGTGAATTAAATACTAGAAAAATACGAAGTATTTTACTCAGGGATAACGGGAAGCCGAATTCACCGACACCGGTTTGCAATTCTATTCCTATATCTTCTGTAGTAACTCGAGATGAATTCCGTGTTTCATAATATTGCTGACTGGCGTAATGCGAATGACAGCCTTGTTTGTGTCTAGTTGGCAACAACGCTTCTCTCTAACGATTTTTTTTCTGCTAGATGGGTTGTTAAAGTAGACAACATTTTTGATGTTTCATCGCCGCATCCACCAAACGGGGTGAACACAAGGGATGAAAGGAGCCGTGGCCAACAACTACAATTTGCTTTACATATTTCCGTTTCTTCTAAGCTTCGTTGATCTAAAGCATGTTTGTAGTTTTTGGTTCAGGTGGGGTCAGAGCGTACGGATTAAGCATAAATCGAAAAATACTTGTTCTGCTCTTAAAAAGCCTCTTATGCTTTTTCTAAGCCTTGATTCGTCTGAACTCTCTTCACCGATTGGTAATAGATGTGGTTCTATTTCAACATCTTTTGCGAGCAAGAGTTCCAATGAGATTTCTTTCTTCGTCCTGCCGTTGGTGAATGTATCCTCCTTTCATACATGACATAGCATGATCAACAGTGTACTTCTTTTACAAACAAACCGACAGAAACCTAACCTGTTAAACACAAACCCTCTGCAATATTTTTATTGCGATCTAGTTAAAGAAGACAAACATAAAAAGATGTTTTTAATGATATATTATAATTGAGTGTTGACTGGAGTTTGGGCATCAATAAAATGCTTTAATGTTTAGTGTTCGTTTATCGACTACAAAAGCATGAAAATAATTTACAGAAGATATGCATCGCTATTCTTCCTTATTGGGATTGACAAAATGGAGGTTTGTTTAGTAGATTTGCTTTTCTTGCAAGTTAAAATTGTTAACCTTAGAAACATATCATTCAGTTTATATCAGGGCAGACTGAATTTTCATTGGCCATTGAGTGATGCTCCACAATTATTTGTTGTTTTTTTTCAGAAGGATGTATTGTACACAATGATATTTTCAGAATGAACTTGGAACCTTTGAATTGATCCATAACTTTGTGCAAATTCTTGACAAGTACTTGAAAGCAAAGTATCAGAAGAACGTGGTATGGAATTTTTTTAATTTTATATATATATTGTTTGTGTATTAATGATTTTTTCAAAATTACTTTTTTTATTTAGAGTGAACTTGACGTATCATTTCATGATAATTTGATTTCTATCTCGATCACAAAAAGGAAAAATTTAAATATTTTATATTTTCCAACTGTGAAATGTAGCAACAATTTTGTAGGTGACAAATTAGTTCTTTGTCAGGTGACTTTAATTCTATGTCAAAAGGGGAACAACCAAAAAGGAATTTTTAGCAGACTTTTCAAAAGTTTTCATTATGTTTTCATTTATCAGAAGGTCTAGATCATGTACAATCTCGAAATTGTGCACATCATCCTGGATGAAATCATTTGTAATGGCTTCATTGTGGAGACGAATCAAGCAAGAGTCTTAGCACCACTTATCGCAATGGAAAAGTCTGCTTAATGAATATGTCGTGGTTGTACATTTGTTGTTCGAAAACCTGCTTTTCATTATTGTGTTTTGTATATATTTCCTTCAACAAATTCTGTGTTTCTGCAAGCTTCCATTGGATTTTTGGGTAATATGAAGCCGTTTACACATATAATCAAACCTTAAAATTGTAGATTTGATTTTATCATTACCACCTATCTTATCATATCTGTCTTTGCTGTGAAAAGTCACAAATATAGGCATGTTTACAGTAATATTTTCATTTAGTGATGTACCTGTTGTTTTAGTGAATTTGATGAAATTTCATTGGTTTTCAACAATTCGAGATTTTTTTATTTATTTAATCACTAGCAGAGTGTTTTAAACATCAATTTAATTGAAAAATCTTTTGTTTATTGTTTTAATATTAATATGATAGTGGGTTATTTCCTTGTATTCTTTTGTTGTCGTTTTTTTACTTGCTTTACATTACATCGCATCATGAATTATTATTCGTTTACTTCAGTCCAAGCAAAATATTTAAATGAACAGCTCCGCAGAGATGAGTGTATCCTCGGCACAGGACAGCCTGCTCAACGACTACGATTTTCTGCCAATGATTTTAGATATACTATCTAGCGTGGAAAAATGCAAAGACAGTAAAGAGGATCTTTCGAAAAAAGTGAGTTTATGAGTTGTGATTTGATATTTTTTACATAAGGAAGTTCTCCAGTCCGATGAATATTTGGTGAGTGCCTATGTATCATTAAAGCTTAAAACAAGAGGGCGTGGGTGCATCAAGTTTTCGAGAATTAATTGGAAATTCTTGAAAAATTGTTTCTCATAGTTTCGTTTGCGAAGCATTTTATAAAGAAGAAATATTCTCATGTTTGGACATTTTTACAGAATTCTTGTGGTATAAAAGCTAACTGGGCGGCAATACTGTTATATTCAAACTGTCACATCTTTCAGCTTGATAGAGTGGGCCCAGTATACAAAAATAAAACCTCTATTAAAAAATAACGACACCTCGTATGTCTTTTAAGGACCTATTCTAAGATTCATGTTTGCTCTTCCTACTTCAACAGGTGAATGCGTTTAAGACCAAGCTGGCCAATTGCACGGAAACATTACAGAGAATGCCAGGGTTGGACTCCAGCCCAGATGAACAGGAACTTGTCTACCGGAAATGCGTGAAAGATCTCGCTGTCAAAAAGTTTGTCGATTAATTTCTAATAGCTATATATTTGCATTATTTTTATTTGGTGATTTATTACAATTTACCGATTGTTTCTTAAAGGGATAATTCAATTTAATCAAGGTGATCCCATCCGTTCTTTATATTTTCACTTATCAATAGGTTGCGTGAATATCTGTAACGTGATTGGCTAATCACGAGGAAATATATATATCATATTTCGGAGTGCAAAACTCAATATTTTTTCTTGATTGGCTAAAAAGGAGTGCAAAAATCAATCTTTTTTCTGATTGGTTAAAGCAACTATTCCCGGGATTCCTATTGGTTAAAAACAGAGTGCAAAGTATGACACGTGCGAATGTTAGAATAATGTAATCGTAAAATCATTGAGTTGTGGTGACGTTCATGTTCACGCTCTCACAGCGTGTTTTATAAGATATCATAGCTAGACCTATTGATAAAGTATAATATAAAATATATGGCATTAGGCTCGTTAAATATTTAAGACAAACATAAAAAACGAGAAAAAATATTCGCCATATTTTTCTCGTATCTCGCGGTAACTACTATTTATTGCTCATCAATATATGATATTGTTTACAGGCAAGCGCTGGAGAAGTTTCGAAACCTAGACGTCATTCTTGCTACGGATGTGAAGCAAGATCCCGGGTAGAGACGCAAGAAAAAGAGTGGTATAGAGGGACGGATTTTAATTCTTCAGCAATTCGTCTAGTTCTTCCACCGGTACAATCGATTTTCTTCTCTTCTCTAATTGTTTCCACGCGGTCCGCAAACAGACCAATCCGCCGAAAAGAATTACCATCGCGGCTATTGTTATGGTGATGTAGAAGCGATTTTCGAACGTCACGTAGCGTTCACTACAGTCCGGAGGTAGCCAGCCGTGATTGCAATGACATTTTCTTTTGTTGTCGCACAATCCATGTTGAGAGCAGTTGTTGGTGCAAGGTAGCCAGTTTGCCGTCGACCGGTAAGCTGTTACCTCGACGCACTTACGGTTCCGGCAAATTCTCGATGCACCGCAGCGAGTTCCTTTCAAAACGAACAAATGTATATTTTGTATGAACGGTTTCAAGAACAGCACAGAAAAATACTCGTGAATCGAAGAATACTCGTGAATCGAAGAATGCTTTTCGCGCATCACTTCTTAAATAGTAATTGTGCGTGCGCCTCGATTGCCTATTTTGGACTCACTGAACCAAAAGCGTGGTCAATTTTGATCTTAGCTTTTTAAAACTCTTTCTCTTATTTTTATTGTGGTGAGTGTGAAAAAAACCGGCTATTACTATAGAGAGATAAAGCAAAATATTGAATGCGCTGTCAGCAATGCCGAATAAAATCCCAACTTTTATTAATCTACTTACATACCTTCTTTCACAGGCACTTTACTCTTGTTAAACGACTGACGACACTTAAATAAAATGCTAGATGTTGTCATGACAGCCTCATCTCCTTGGATACAAAACAACATCCCACAATAAGCTCTAGAATCGTCGCATGATTTTAGAAGGTTTCTGTTCCGGATTGGCTAGAGAGAGAGAGAGAGAATTTTTCATACTCAAACGGATACAAAAGAGAAAGTATTTTTACTAAAAATGTAGTGGCATTATGGGCGTGGTTTTATCCTCTTGAACTTGAACCTCCAAGGGACCGACTAAAATAGTTCGAGATAGCAAATGTTCGAGTTATCGGAAGTTTTTATGAGAAAACATTAGGGGAGGGGAACTGAAAAACAGTTCGAGTTATCGGGATTGTACTGTATATATATGTAATATCCCTGGATTTTAAATATAAACCTTAACACCGACACTGAATTTCGCTCACGCTTTTGCACATGTCTTGAGCCAGGTGGTTATGACAAGTCATGCTGCTGTTGATTACTCCGAACATCTTTGCGCATTGTTGTTTGTGTGTTAGACATTTACCATGGTAACAGTATCCATTCCCGCGGGCGCACGAGGTAGTATCTTGCACGAAAACGTCTTCAGTGCATTGACTGGAATCACCATCGCAACGTTCAGCGAAGTCACACGCGTCCTGCTAGAAGTTTAGTTTTTTGGTTTAAAATATCGGGAAAGGGAGAAAAAAAAAGTGTCAACAAGAAATTATTCGTTTTCTTAAAGTCCCTACTACTCACTAATTTCCAACACACCTTGAAATCAACTCGTTTTTTAACGTGTTTAGCAAGCTATATCTTTGTTACCGTTACTTTGTTTATTATTTGTTTCAGTTCAAGATGCTAGCCTGATAGACATACTCATTTACTATATGCACAAACAAAACATATACCTCTTTCCTACAAACTGCGCCTTTTGGTTTCAATTGACATTTATCACAACACATTCCGGACGCGCACGTAGCATTCCTGTGCAACTGGCACGTGATTGGATGGCAACAGTTTCCATATTTGGCGCATTCTGTCAGACTCCCACAATCGCACTCTTCGCCTTCGTTAACCACACCGTTTCCACACAACGACGTATTAATGTAATGAGTGGGCAAGTCAAATAAGCATTCGCCACGCCTACGAGACGGGTTACAAATAGATTAGTTCCAATCACTTATATACTGTTTATAAATTTATGCATAAAAATTGAACTTTGAAAGAAAAACAGCTATCGTATCTTAAAACATGTGAAATAAAAACTGTGCTTAAATTAAATGAAGTAAAGTGTCCGAATTAACGCTACTATTGGTAACGGGCGTAAACGAAGGTGTCTATTCCCTTTTCGTTAACGCAAGCCGTTGGGTGTAACTGTTGAGGCGGGCGCCTCTCCTACCACCAACACCCGTAGTTTACTGCATCGAAATGCTACTCAGTAGGCGAGACCGGGAGGATTTGAACTCGCAACCTCAAAAATACGAAATTGCAAGCGCTCTACCAACTGAGCTATCCCGACCTGTGCTAATTAAAAAACGTCTAGACAAAACGTAAGTATCGCCTACCTGCTATCTATCAGGTCTCTAAGATAACCCACACTGCAATTTGAAAAGTGTAGTTCTAGACTTCTCGAGTCTAGTTGCTCGCCCATAATGCATCTTTCGTTGCTATGACAACTACAAATGCCACTTTCGTCGTGTCTCATTCCTAAGTTGTGGCCGATTTCATGGGCAAGAACGTTAGCAACAGAATTGGCGCTTTCAGTGAAATCGTGACAAATACCAGCTGAGTATTTTGCCGAACACATTGTCGCTATACCAGCTTTTCCAGCGGTTGTGCCTGAAAAAACAAACAACGGAAAGCTTTATGAGCTAAACTTAAGGATGGAATTTAACAATGATATTTGAGTTTTTATGCCTTCTTTGATAAATCCTTAAAATTGCTTGGATGTAGTAAAATCCCTAAAGGTTGAATGAAAAAATCTCACAAACTTAAAAAAGCGTTTAATGCTATCACATTTGAAAACCGCAAAAGAAATGACAGCAAAGAACCGTTACCTCCGTCAAACGACTGCTTCGTTAACAACTGCGCGTTGTCGTTTTTGACGTTAATACTATCCCGCCTGTATTTCATGAAGTTGAGCAGAGTCGTTTGCGAACTATCCATCACTTCTATGTTGTTCTTCTCCGTCCAGATTTCTATCCCAACAAGAACAACACGAACGTCTATCATCTGAAACTTACGGTCTAAAAATCTGACGATATGCTTCATGCGATCGTGGACTTTCGTTTTGTTTCCACCGTAATGTTGAAAAACTGTAATGTCAGTCACAAGATATAGTTCAATGAACATTTTCGAATGCGAGTCTCTTCTAACTCGTAACGATGTTGGTATCAACGAGTTGATGTAATGTTTGCTGTAGTTTACTCCAAGGGATGGATAGTTTGCAAGGCGGAGAGAACCAAACCTTCGTACGTTTTCACCTTGCGCGCCAGTCTTATTAAACTCTAAGTAAATGACATCAGAGTTTTCGGGACATTTATTTCCCCTGAATTTATCGTTCGAATTGCACTTTCTAGAGAAAATTATTGTAAATAGTAAACACAGCCAAAGAGTTCGCAATAAGAACATCCGGAGAAACTCGACAGTAAAACATACGTGGTTTTTCTAAAGACGTCCTTTGTAAGTAACTAGATATTACATATTTGACGTAATATGCGCGCACAAATTGACGTCATTAAAGTTTGTATAAATAGCGTGGTAACCAGCAAATTGACTTTGGAAATTTTTCAAAAGGATCCACGTTTATTCTTGGAGTACTCGCGCTAAAGACTAAAAAAACTTTGAACGCGAAATCTGAAAGAAGAAAAATCAAGAAATTACAAGAAGTTGAGGTTTTCCTGGAAAGGAACTGCGTAGATAAACACTGAATTTTATACTACAGTAGATCCAAACTCTAACGAACAGTGATAAATCCCCGGAAATTTACCCCTCCTCCCAAGAAAATTGTCCCCCGGAAAATTGCCCACATTTCTCACATTTCCACAATTTTCCGGGAGGTAATTTTCTTGGGGGGCAATTTTCCGGATACCACATAGAACGTTTTGCTAAAACACTGGTTGTTTGAATTTCTGGTAATCTAAACTCGTTTATTCTAATCGCCAATCACGGTTATTTATTGACTCGTCTTAACTGGTCGTTAATTCACGATGACTAGATTTAAACACGACAAAAGAAAGCAGAATGCTTAAAAGAGTTGTGTTAAAATTCAAGAAATTTCAAGAAGATTAAAATCTCCAAATAGTCAAATAAATATAGAAATTTATTGCATATCTTTTAATAGTACTTTTCAGATAATGTCACACTTAAATTTGTAATATATCTGACAATTGCGTACCTAGCTACAGTTTATTTAGTGATGTTAGTTCCGTCATAGTTTGAAATCTCCTCCCTAATCTGAATTTAACTGGTGGTGATTGAAGCGGGCACTAATGCAGTCCCATAATGCAGCGCTTAATGATATTAAGTAGGTCATACGCACAATTATTAGATATTTTAAGCTTGTTACCGACGCCACGACCTACCTCTAAATACCACTAAATAGGTCGCTAAATGTTTTTGTTATTGTTTTATTTTTGACCAAAACAACTAAGCTTACAAAGCATTGTTTTACAAACAAGAAGAAAAAAAACATAGCACGTTGTCCGCCCCTGGTCATCGCTCAATGTTACTATCTTTCCGACTCTTTTTCATATTTCATGCGGCGGTTTTGAAACCAGATTTTAATTTGTTTCTCGAAGAGATTGAGCTGTCTCGTCAGCTCGATTTATCTCTCTATCTTCAGTAAATGATTACAACGGAAATCTTTCTTCCACCAGTTGTTGTTTCGAATACGTCATTCCTTTCGTTTTGTTTCGGTTTCCCGGATTAACCAAGGAACGCCTGAAGGAGAACGAGAACGTTTATAAACGAAATGCACACATATATATATAATAATAAAAAACATAAAAATAAACCTATTCAATTACAAATAGTTAATTTGTTCATGATAGATATCATCATAGTAAAATTAAGCCGACAGAGAAAACTGATATCGGCCAGGAAATCTGCAAAATCCAAAAGCGGTGGTATATGCCTTCATGTCATTTCTAGTGTAATATCCAACCGGGGTTATCATTTCAAAGTTTGTGAGTGAAAAACAATGTGCGGACATGTAAAGTAACCACATCAATATTTTTAGTTCAACGAATTAAAGAGAAACTTTTAAATGTGTCTCAGATTTGTTTGTTTGTTTTTTAACGAGGCTTCCAGAACGCTTATTAAGCATTATTATGAAGACCCGGAGTTTTAGTGTACTTTAATGTGATAAATTTTCGCGGGGATTAAATTTTGCGGATGAGCCATTTCCAAATAATTTGCGGGGACTTAATTTTGCGTTTCGACGTTTTTGAATATATTTTTAAACGGCAAAATTGGTTGGCTCTCGATTTGTTTGCTCAACAAAAAGCCTTATTTATTGTCGAAAAATCTCCAAAAAATGAACATTTATAGGCGTTTTAAATCTGGCCAAGGAAACACTCTTATGGTGTCGCCTTTAGTATCGTTGGAACGCTCTTATCCTCAGATACAAAAAATTGTTAATTTATGAAGCTCAGAAGTGGTCAGTACAGTCAGTGGTCATTAGAATAAGTAAAATGTCCTTTTCAAGAGAAGGGCAAAGCATCAAGTAAAAACAGGAAAATTGAGTACGAAGTATGAATAGTGGAGATTTTGACTGGAAAATTTTCGGAAATTCTCTTATAAAAATTTCGCGGATCAGACACTTATTCAAAAATTTTGCGGGGACAAATTTTCGCGGATGGTTACTTTCCAGATTTTCGCGGGGATTTAATTTCGCGGATTAGGCCAATATCCGCGAAATTCAATCCGCGCGAAAATTTATCACATTAAAGTATTTAATTGCTCCCATTTGTGCGATGGTTATTTTTGATTAAATACGGCGCTGTTTATTTATAACCGCTCGCTAAACAACTTTGTGGTTGAGGCAGGGGTAGCGCTAGGGGGGGCTAGGGGGGGGGCTACAGCCCCCCGTCGGAACTTCTCTGCCCCCCCCCCCCCCCCCGTCGGAAGCAAAGCAATATTTTCGTCGGATCGCGTTAAATTTTTTTAAAACAAAGGTCACTATGGCGTGGGAAAATAACAAGAAAAAAACAGTCAAACAAGTCTAAAACGAGCCACGCGGCACCTGGCGATCACCCGCGAAAATGACACACTTGATGCAAAATACGAACACTACAATCATACAAAAACGTGCACTAAAAATAAATTACGTGACTTAAGGTCATGTTTGGCTTAAAAAATACTAGAATTTTCTACACACCTTGCTTCAACCATTAGTCTAGCAATGGCATCCAAATTGCGTTAGAATGTTCGCTGTACTATTTGCAATGAAGTTTTTCAAAACGATTACACACTTAGGCATACAAAAGCAAAACATGCGGATTTATTTAAGATGGGAAAGCATTCCCCAACGACAGTTCTTCTCGATGAATCAGCACAGAGAAAGATGGAGAATTTTTTCATTAAAAATGCAGCCACCTTAAGATCAACTGATAAGAAACGTCGAAATGAAACGGCGGGAGGAGAAATTGCCAGTGATAAGTTGCAAGGCAAGAAATCAAGAACAGATGAAGTAAATTGCAAAAGAGGTGTCTTGAGTGAGGAACTTGATACAGGTTTGCTTTATTTGGCTTCTTCTAGATGAGTTCATATAATTGGCAGGCTTTTTTCCCAAGAGCTTTTCGCTTTGTATTTGTAGTTGAAACTTAATTTACACCAGGATAAATTAGTTATTATATTTTAGAAACTTTCATGATATTAGAAAGAAATTATGTTATCTTAATATACTGTGTTGAATGAGTTTCTTAATGCTTCTTATAAAAAAAGAGATAAATGTTGCAAAAACGACATAAAAAGGACATTTACATTTTGCTGATTTAACTTTACAGATGATGAAGCATCTCTTGGCCATGAAGAAGAAGAGACTGTTGTTGTTGTTAGTGAAAACTATTCAAATGAAGATGAAGAGGACCCTGCAGGGCTAAAGGAAACAACTGAAGGTAAGATTTTTTCAGTGAATCGTCGCACGACATTCATCATTTCAGGTTAATTCCTAAGGGTAACTCATTCCATTGATTCTGAAAGGAGGTTAATCAAATCTTATATATATTTATATTGCAACTTGTTTGAAATCAGTAACTTTGAGAACTTTTGAATTTTGTAACTTTCGGAAATATTCCTACAGAAAGTGGTCACGAAGAAATGCTACCTGGACCAGCGGATCTGTCAGCAAGTAAGGATCAAAAACCAGTTCAACCTATAAATACAAGATTCCCCTTACATTCGATTGGTACGCAATACAGATCATTTGTGCCTTCTCTCTTTGCAAAATATGATTGGTTAGAATACTCGTCAAGTGAAGATGCAGTGTATTGTTTTCACTGTCGACATTTTGCTTAAAGTCCCAAAGAGCCAACGTTTGTTTTGCAGGGCTTCTGCAACTGGAAAAAGTGTTATGGTTCTCATGGAAAAGACAACAAACTTTTGCAGCACCAACAAAGTTTTATTCATGCTCAGAGCGTGGATGCTCGTGCTCACTACAAAGAGGTCAAGTCTGGAAGGTTTCAATCTGTTGCGGTTTTGCACGATCATGGTCATGCAAAACTTGTTCAAGAAAACCGCCACTATCTAAAAAGTATTGCAGAAATATTACTGCTTACAGCCCAGCGCAAAATCGCTCAATGTGAGACGGGACGTTCATTTCGAGTAGGAAATATTGATACAGAGGCGCTTAATTTTGGTCCGTCTTGTGGTAATTTTTTGGCGATCCTTGCAGTTCTTGCCAAGCGGGACCCAATAGTTGCAGAGAAGATACGCTCTGGGCCAAGAAACGCCAAATATACTCATCATAGTGTACAAAATTCGCTTTTGAACATAATGAAAGAAATGGTTTTGGAACAAATAAAAGAGGAAGTACACGAGGCGAAGTTGTTTACTGTGTTGGCTGATGAATCGAAAGATACCAGTAAAAAAGAGCAAGTAGTTGTTGCAGTTCGATATTGCTACAAAAATGCAATATTTTTTTGTGATACAGCACAAGAACTCATAAACAAGCTCAAACCTGAGATTCAGGGAAGAATGTTATCGGACAAGACATAGACAACTACCTTCAGCTATGCAAGAGTACATTGTAGAAGCCCCCTTACGTCAGAAAGAAAATGGGTTTAAAAATTATTTACAGGATGTCTATGAACTGATAGACAAGGTGAATGTAGAGCTCTCAAGAAGGTTTAACCAGATAAATGTATCGATGATGAAGGGCATAACTGCTTTGTGCCCTACATCAACTACCTTTTTAGACCCAAAACCGCTTGTCACGTTTGGCAAGCTCTTTAAAGCCGAGACTGAAAATCTTCAGTGCGAAATTGCCACTGAAAGCTGAATGTCCCAACACACTTGTACAGCTCGAATCCTACTTGTCAAGATTGAAAGAAGCTTTCTATGAGCTCCATCGTATCGTTTTGATTGCGTGTACATTGCCCGTTTCATCTGCTGAATGTGAAAGAAACTTCAGCTCAATGGCATTGAATAAAAACAATCTACGTTCGATGATGGAAGGGGAAACACTCGACAGCCTTTTGATGCTGGGAATTCATTCAGATCGCAGCCGTCGAGTGAATCTAGATGAAGTTGTGAACACGTTTAAAGCCCGGTTTCCAAAATGCCGAATTGCTTTATAACAAATACGCGGAAGCACTTTAGATACAATTATCATGATATCAAGTTTCATGGCAGATTATGTTTAAATTTAAAAGAGGTGCAAATCTGCAATAGATTTGATCATCAATGAGTTTTGTGTTAAATTTAGAGTCAAGCAATTAGCCCCCCCCCGTCGGCGCTGTAAGCCCCCTCGTCGGAAAAACCCTGGCGCCACCCCTGGGTTGAGAGCACGTGGACATGTTGGGTGAAGCAACGAAGCCTCCGGGTATCTCGAGCAGTAGCGTCCAGAGCACTTTAGGAAGTTTGCGATCCGTTAACAATATACTTGTAACACGACGACACACAATGCGTTTTTAAAATATCTAATGACTTGCGAGCATTATATATACGCTTTCGACAATGCAAAAGCGCGCATGCGTCGAACCTGTTTAATGATTATTTAATTAGAGCAATTAAATATGAGAAATGTAGCAAGTTTTAAGAAACAGCGATAAAAGAATAGATACCCCATGAAACACGCCTCATTTTAAAGATAAGACGGGACATTTAAAAGACAACGCGGGAAAACGTAAATTTTCAAGTGCAGAGTTTTGTAAAGCGCTCGAGATTTTTTAAATGGCGTGACAAGGCTTCGTTCATTAGTACCTCTCGTAAAATTGAAGGTGTCAATTGTGTCACGCTTGTGTAGGTTTAGGCTTGTGGGGGTTGCGAGGAATGTCCAAATATCATACTAGCATTGTATCTTTGTTGATTGGTTTAAATTAATATTCCCTAAATAAGTAAAATTGTTAATAAATACACGTATTTTTTTTATAAGAAACTCGTTTATAAGAAACTAGATCTAGATGCCCTAAAATATTTAGGAAACTGTAGTACTACAAAAATATTTCCTAAGAAACCTTAGTCTGGTTCTCAATAGCGTCGTAAACATGCTTTGAAATCGAATGTTTTAACGGGATGAGCAGACATTGTTGTCTGAATAATATAAGTATAAGGTACATAATAAGGTACATGCTGTAAGAGCCACTACGTACGGGCCTTAGGGTGACAATGAGTTTGACACTGGATTTTAGGACGTACAATTATTCCCAAAATGAAGCTAAAACAAATAAAATAGAAAACTTCGGTTCCAAACTGATTACTAATATACTATAACTTAGCCCAAAAAATATAATCAAAAAACCACATCAAACGTACAACGAATAAACGTGTCAATGCTCAAACGTAAACAAAACTAAAGCGGCTAAAACTAAGACCAAATAATGCCTGGCACAATCGGTCCTTGACAACTGAAAAAGTAAAACAGTAAATCGCCTAGCACAAAAGGTGCATAAAGGTAATGATGAGATAAGATAACATAACAAAATAACAAAATAAATACGTACTAAAATCACTGTAGAAAATCACCGCGCTGTGACAGGTCACTAGACGTACAGTGGTGTACTGTACACTACACATGAACAACTCAATGTGTCACAAAATCGAACGCCTTAAAAACTGAAAGCTACAAAGTAATTAATAAACCCAACTGATAATATATACAAATCTCTAAGGGGTGCCGCACAGGAATACAAAAGTAAATGAAACAAAGAAAAGGTGCGAAAGGACAATAAAAACGACGCATGCAATGAAATTTAAAGGGACGCAATAAAGGACAAATAACAAACCACGCGAGAAAACTGATAAAAACCCAAGACCACTCTGCGAGGGAGTGTGGCCGTAACATGGGCTCCCCTCAAAAAGAACAAAATACAGGGTACACATTTTTAACATGCGTCTGTTAATGATAACTAACACTTACACTTTTATCATTTTATTTACATCACCTCACTACGTCAACAGGCAAGACCAACCAACCAACCAACCAATTATATGCTTTAAGAAACTATTTAAGAAACTTTCGATACTTAACCTCCCCCAAAATTAAGAAACTGCTACTACTGGGGTCTTTGCTTAGTTTCTTATAATAAAAAATAAGTGTATATACTGCTACAGTTTAGTCAATTATTACAAACACATTGTTTCTTAGTAAGGGTCCTATCGCAAATCACACAAGCACGCCTTTGTATTAATAAACACGTGTTCATGCCATTCCACGCATTTCCACATTTCGAAAATTCATCGTAAAAAATGGCGATGCAAAAGGGCGCCAAAAATATAGCGGCAATGCTTTCAAAACAATGAAACGTCAAACTTATATCAAGCAGGAGTAATTGAATTGCGATATCGGACAAAGGATTTGCGCGGTTAAAATTGATAGTTAGACCATCATTAGAACTCAACATCACAAGTGCGTAAACATTTTCTACTAGTAGACGCTGAACTTAAACGAATGAAGACCACGCGTTCTGTTACATGACAAGAATATAAATGGAGGACCAGATCGAATTCTAGTTTAAACCAAATTTCACGGATAGGTATTATTGATTTATCTTCGTTGTAACCATAATATTTTCTTTGATAAATATTTCCAAGATAAAATTACAGTACTCATGTAATTCCATGCCAATTTGAATTTCAAATTTATACCATATTTATGCAGCAATGATGAAGTTTGTTTATGTATTTAAAACCTGATGTTAATTTCTTTTCGTTCATGAAAAACGAACTTTTGAACTTGAATGGACATGCTATGGCGATACAATATAGAAATACAGGGTCAGATCGTTGGAGATGTCGCATGTCGGGAGGAGGTAGGAGTCAAGAAGAACAGAGCTTGAACAGAGCAAACTTCCGTACCAGACTGTCCCTTTGTTCATCTATTCATGGGCATACGAAATGATGTCACTTATTTGCGAGAAGTATGTGCCATGGATCTTCTGCAGAACCCAATACCAATTGGGGGTCCGAATATGACAGTGGAGGTGGACGAGAGCCTTTTCGCAAGGAGGAGAAGAAAGGGTTTTATTACAACAATGTGTTTTTGGCGAGATATGTCACGAGACCTGTGAAACCTTTCTATACGCAGTGGACAGGAGAGATGCGGCGACTCTTCTACCAATAATTCAGGGCAATATTTTATCAGGAACAACCATAATGTCGGATTTATGGGCAGCGTACGGTGGTATTCAGCAGATGGGATATACTCATTAAACTGTAAACCACACACTGTTTCTTTCACTATTTCTTTAATAATAGGAAAATACCGCAGGCTTGATGTTTCTTAATTTTTTGTTCATTTGAGCCTCCATGTTTCTTAAGAAAACAGAACTCTCGTAACTGTGGTGCTAGCTTCCCGATGAACTTTACCGTGGCCTGTCGGGATGTCCTGTTTTTCTAAGCTTTTTGGTTTCTGTTTTTACACCTTCTGTTTTACACCTTAATCATTCGAAGCTTATAAATTTTTTTGAGAATCTAAAACTGTTTCTGAACACAGTTGACATGGTGTGAAAATCCTATTATTAAAAACTCGTTATATCAGGTGCCAGATTATACATTGAAGCAAATTTGAACTGCCACGTAAGATGGGCGGTGGAATTTTAATGAATGTTTCTGGCTGTGTCCTGCATTGTTCTCAAAAGTTTATGGCGGCAAACAAGCATGCTGATGAGATGTGGAAATACAGCGGTTGTTCAGGAAAAATAGTTGGCGTCATTTATCAACCACCGAATGGAACGTTATGTAAAAAATTCTCAACTTCTTCAGAAAATGAAGACACTGCATTGCGCAATGTATAAATTCGAATAACAACTGTTTTGTGTTTGTTTTCTCGCTGTTTGATTTCTTAGAATGTTATGCAATTATTTTAGTGTTTATGGGTAAGCATGTTTGTTATGGTTTGTTATTTCAGTGTGTCATATCAGAATAAAAAATAATATGTCAAAGAAGCAATGCACAATTATCGATGAAGTAGTCCAAAGTGTCGGAATGTTAGAGCTAATGCCAACTGTGGAAAGACGTGATGCGAGAAGGTTGATTACCAACAAATTAAAAGTCAAGGCTGTCGCAGCTGTAAAAAAAGGGGAAAAAGCGATTGATGTGGCTAACCGTTTAAATGTGAGCAGAGGTCAAATATTAAAATGGCTGAAAATGGAAGACAAGATTGCACGTGCTGCTGTTGACGAAAAGAATATGTTTAAAGTTACCCGCCCTTCGAGAAAGTACAGTGATCTATTCAAAGCTTTACACATCAAGTTCCTAGATGCGATCAGTACGGGCAAATGTATCTGCTTTAACTGGCTATGGAGTGAAGTTCGAGTTATTTATAGAGAACAATTGAACAATAACAATGCAGTAGTAAAGAAGCATGCTATTATTAATTTTATAAAGACATATCAGTTAGGGCGAACACAGATGAACAAAAATCAGGACATGAAAGCCTTCAGAGATCCCATGATGGAATGGCACAGCGAGAACGCTTTGTAAATACTGGAAGTTAATTATCATCCAGTGCATGTTAGTTTGTTCCAGCGATACAACGTGGATGAGTCTCCTCGGTCTTTTGCAATTGACACAACTTATGAGCTTTTTAAAAAAATGACGTGTAGTTTTTTATTGTTATTTTTATGTATTTATTACAGTATGTGCTTTTTGCTGTGAAATTGTGTAATAAATGCCATGAGGAACTTTTATGGTCTATAGAGTTGGGTTGGATTGAAGCTAACATGGAAAACCCAAATCAAAAACTTTGGATGTAAACTGCTGTTATTGAATTCTGTTTTATAATTTCAATAAAAAATGAGTGGAGACGCGCTTTAAAAGCTTCTATCGTCTTATTGTCCATAAATATTTCAACACGAATATTTACTGAATCGCAGATTTGAATCAAAGCTGTTTTACTTCCCAGCAATGTTTTAAAACAATGCCAAAATTCCGCAGGAGGCCTTGTATAAACATCAAAAAGGTTAACAGCGAAGTTTCAAAAACTTCTTTAAATATGAATTGGGAGACAGGCATGGCTTTTTATAATGCAACGCGTTAATTTCTTATATTTTCGAAGGCATTTCAATCGCTATAGTTACCGTAAATCAAAACTCGAGAACTATTGAGCATGATTAAACAAAACCTATCTGCTGGAAAAAATGCTTTCGATTTTTTGTGAAATACTTCATTCGAACGTTTCCACGTGCTGGCATTGTTGTTTGTATATATCAAGTTAACACGCCCGCATGTTTACAACAAAGACAGTCACAATACAGTTATAGACCTCTCTTTACTTTACCAAATCAATAAGATTTTTTGTTGTTATGCTGGCCGACGACATTAAAGCATTAGAAAGCAAAGACTTAGAGCAAAACTCAGAAACGAAGATTTGCACAGAGGAACAGCTGTCTGGAAGAGATAGTGGAATATCAACAGATTCATCGCCGAGATACCACGAAGCAAGAGCTAAAGTAAATAAGATATCTAGTAGATTAAATGATTATTATATATCATTAAAAAGTTTTTTATTCATGGTTTAAAACATATCTTATCACGAATTCAATCTTTTAAAAATTGTTTTTATTTTGTAGATAACAAATTAAAATGCTTTAAAAGATAGACCGCACGTTTATAATCGATTACTCACAGGACATTAATATTTCAACTGAAATGTTTTAGATCGTTGAAGCAGAACATGAACTTGAGGTTAGCTTCTATGATTGGTTTAAATTAGGCTCATAAATTATCATAATTTTGTTTAACTTTAAAACGTTTAAAATGACATCAATTGAAGAGGTTTTGGTTTTAACTTAAATCATTTAATATCTACAAAGTTAAATCGACTTTCATGAACTATTAAGACACTTTTTTGATGTCGACTAAAAGAATTAAAAGAAAGATTTATTCCAGTTTTATTTCTTTATTTACAGGAAAAGGTTTTGACTTCCCATAAGGAACTACAAAATGCTAAAAAGAAACTAGAAGAATTAAGGTAAGCATAATCCTGGAGAAATATTCCATCAATATTATATTTGGTGTTTAACTCTTCTTAGGTTGCTTAGATTCGAGGAAAAATCATTCCTCCAACAAGAGATCGATCATTTGCAAGACAAAGTTGGCGAAGAGGAAAAAAACGCGAATTTTTTGGAAGAGCAACTTAAATGTTCACGAAACGAGAAAATAGAACATGAACGGAGATTAAGGGATATCGAGAAAGAGCAAAATATTTGTAAGCAATTTTTGGGTTAATCAATTTAAGGTGACGTTAGGGGAAAGTTATTTTTAGCAAGATATTCTTGTAACGTAGAAGGCAAAGAATTCTTTCTGTTGAAGATCATTTTCAAGAACAAGTGGATGTTTGTAGGTTCACAGATCAACATGATGCAAGAAAAGGAGATTGTTCGCTTGGAGATGAAACTAAAAGTCGAGGAAAGCGAACGAGTGAACGCTACAAAACAACTCGACGAGCACAGACGCTCGATAATCGAGAAAGACAAGCTACGAATAAAACAACAAAACGAGTTGTACTCGTTAACTGAGAAGTTGTCGCAGTACGAAGAAAGAAATGTAATTTACAGAACGGAAAACGAAATGAATACACAGAAAAGCAAAGACCTTGAACTCGAATTGCACGCTGTAAAACTCGAACTTTTTGATGCCAGTCGACAACTCGACGAAAACAAAACGGAATTTCAGAGTGCACGGTTGCAGATGAAACAACTGAAGCTGGCTAAAATAAGACTAGAGGAAGAGGTCGGCTGCGCTCAAAGAGAGGCTTCCGATTTGAAGGGATTAAATGAATCGCTGAGATTCAGGTAAGCCGTTTTAAAAACGCTTGTCTCAAATATGCCACGTAGATATAGTAAAGCAGAACATTCAAGTGATTATTACCATTTTGTTTTCGGAAAGTCAATATAGCGTTTTTGCGAACGTATTTCTACCTCAAGCATGCATAATTTATTTGCTGGTATAAATGCCAAACTGCGTTTGGCAGATTTGAAAGCCAAGAAAAAGAATCGCAAAAACGCGAGCTCATTCTCCAACACGAATTCGAAACCTGCCTCACCAACGAGTCACAACTCGCCGAAAAATGCGAACAACTCGAATGTAAATTTCACGCAACTCGACGGCATAACGACGAGCAGAACTTCGAAATTAAAACGTTGACTGAACGTTTGAAGGTTTTGCAAACTGAACTTGAACGCGGCGAAGAGCTCAAATCTGACGCGGAAGCATGTCTGATCGAGTTGCAAAGTATACTCAAAAAGCATATAGTAACAACCGGCGGGACAAGTAATCTGAAAAGTAGGTTTTTTAGAGCTTAATTTGAACTTGAATCAACGGTTTCCTTGTCAACTTTTTGCCAATAAAATGTATTTACTATTCATAACTAAATGTTATTTATTAATCACGGGCCACGAGTAAATTTTCCACTCTCCATCGTACTCTCCATTCTCAGCAGGCTTTTCTCATCCATGCTGTGCTCTTCGGAATTAAAAAGAAAAATTCTATAATCTTTTAAAACCAGCGCCTCATTTTCGCTTTTGCTCCAGGTGAAGATTCGAGTCAGGAGATTTTAGTGCGTGAACTGGAGGACTATTTCAAAGAATACGCCGAAAAAATGCGCTCGTATCAAGCGGAAATCTCCAATTTGAACGACAAGGTATATCGAGGTGAATGCATAATGGCGGATTTGAAAAATAGTTTTTGCGATTTAAAGAGCGAATTGTCAGACGCTCAGCAGAGTTTTTACCAAAGCAAGAAACAAAAGGAGATGTTAGAAGAACAGTTTAACCGGGCGAATGAAACATTAAAAATACAAGTATGTATTCTCGCTTTTTCTAAATAAAGGGGGGATTTCATAGATTATTTGAAAACCACGTAAGCAATTGTCACGTTGGAAGTTAATGTTCGTTGAAAGTTAAAGTTCTAGTTCATAAAGCACGTAGTGGAACCCCTCTTTCGTCTATATAACTACGTTTACAAAGGTACAAGCGATCGAAGCGAAGTTCAATTTGCTCATGAGACTTAAAAGTGACACGCATTTTTTTTCTTGAAGGAAAAAGACTTAAAACGGAAAAACGAGGAGGTTTCCAACTTTCGATCGACTAGCGAAGAAAACGAACGGCGAGTGAAACAACTGGAAGCGCAACTCGAAGAGGCGAGGTGTAACTCGTCTAACAACACCATTCTGCAACACGAGATTCAACGGAGCTTGGAACGAAAGTTGCAAGAAATTGAGTCTGATCGAAAGTTCACGGAAGAGGTAAAAACGAAGTTAGAAGAGAAAATCACCCAGCAACAGTTGATGCACGAGAAAGATGTAAAGGAGAGAAACAAAGCGAACAGTGAACTAAAAAGTGAATTACAAAGCCTGATCGATGATAACAAGAACTTGGCTCAAAGGCTCATTCACTTAGAGTCGTATTCTGATCGACTAGCAGAAATGTTAGAGAAACATCAAAACGAGAGCGACAGACTGAAAGAGAGGCTACAAAAGGAGCGAACGCAACAGAAAAACCGGTGTGCAGATAAAGAGCACGCGATCAACAACTTAACGGAGAAAATGAACGAGCTGAAGTGCAGCGTCAGCAGTTCTAGTGAACTTAACGAGCGACTTCACTTGAAAGCGAAAACATCCAAAGAAGAAGTTAAATCGATGGAAGTGAAATATCGAAAGTTAAAGAGTGTAAACGAAGATCTCGTTCGCAAAGAACGTTTTACGAGAGAGGCTTACATGAGCGCCGAACGAAAGACGACTAATCTTACTGAACAACTGGAAAGCGTGAACGCGCGATTCGCTGAGCAGACGAAAAATGTAGAGGAGATGTTTGGTAAAATACACACACTGGAAACGGAGAAGAGCGTTCTGCGAGAGACCTTCGCGCACGCGGAGAATCGTTTGCGCGTGCGCGAAGCAACAATTGAGGAGTTGAGCGCGCGAAAAGAGAACGACTACAATTCGTTACGGTTGTCGGTGGAGCAGGCTGAGGTTGTGGGGCGGGAGTTTGAGGAGAAGCTGCAGGGATGGAGTTACGAGAAACAATCGCTGGAGAAACAAATGAGGGAAGGCGAGGCGGAGAATCGACATTTGAGAACACAGCTCACGAATTTGCAACAATTGCTCGCGAAGGCTGAAGACGATAAAGAAATGACGTAAGAAAATGGTCGGCGACCTTTAGTGTCTCTTAACATTAGCAATATTGACGTTTCTTAATGTTTACTGCATTTGCGTTCATGTCAGTTACGCGTTCTCGACTTCCAGGTTGAGCGAGTTGGCGCGCTTCGAACGAGACAATCAAATGCATGATATGCAAGTTAACGCTCATACACAAGCAAGCATTAAGCAACTGCAACAACAGGTGAGGATCGCCCCCGGGCGGTGGGGGTCGTGTTTAGGTGAGGATCGCCCCCGGGCGGTGAGGGTCGTGTTTAGAACGTATGTACCTTTTCATGTGGCGTTAAAGATGCTTTCATCACACCAAAAATTAGTAGCATCGTTTATTTTTTAACTTCAACAATTCGAAGTACACCTACAAATGAAGTAAGTTAAACGCGAATGCCTGAGGTTAGGTTGATTAACAACGTGATTAAAACTAGTCTTTCTTAAAACTGTGATTCACTGTACTTACTTACTGCACGGATTAACGTCTTCTTTTCCCAGCAGCTGGAGTGGCAACAGTATGAAATATATTTTCTAGACTTACTTTGTACTAGATAGAATAAACCCAAGAGATTTTTAATAAATAACTGAAGAAGTAACTACTTTAATGTGATAAATTTTTGCGGATTTCGTGTATATTGGCCTAATCCGCGAAAATCTGGAAAGTAGTCATCCGCAAAATTTTTGAATAAATGTCTGATCCGCGAAATTTTTATACGAAAATTTCCGAAAATTTTTCAGTCAAAATCTCCACTACTTCATACTTCGTACTCAATTTCCCTGTTTTTACTTGATGCTTTGCCCTTTGCTTCAAAAGGACATTTTACCTATTCTAATGACCACTGACTGTACTGACCACTTGTGAGCTTTATAAATTAACAATCTTTTGTATCTGAGGATAAGAGCTTTTCAACGATACTAAAGGCGACACCATAAAGCTGGATCTCCACGAGCAAACAAGTCCGCGCGGACTTAGTTCTTGAAATTCATTGGTTGAAAGTGTAAACATTACGTAATTCCAGCGTTTGTTCATTAAAAAGCTGGCGTTTTGAAAAAGTTGAGTTTTGTTCAACTTTTGAGCGTTAAAAAACTGGAGAGCATATTTTGAACCAATCAGCAAAGAGAAATATTGCACGTGTACAAAAGTAAAAATTTGCGAATATGAAAACGTTTTATTTTTGGTTAAAAAAATGGCTACGCAAGAAGAATTGATAAAGCTACTAAATATGACATCGCAGCAAATGAAGGCTCTGTTTTCATTTGACACCAACACTACGTTTACCAACACAGCAACACTAACCATAAATAGCAACAACACAAAACAAGCAAAAAATAACAAAGAAATTCTTGACAAGTTAAAAGAAACGAACGAAGATTGTCCAGAATCGACGTTGTCTAGCAATTTTGTCATTTTCTTTTTTTGCTTTTTCTTTTAATCTTTTCCTTAATAATATCAAAAACAATAAATTCTCAGCGACATGTTCATTCTCATCCATTTTTAAAAACCTGTTTTTTATCGTGGAGATCGTTTTGTTAAAAACGCTCCGATTACGTAATGTTTACATTTTCAACCAATGAATTTCAAGAACTAAGTCCGCTCAACTTAGTCCGCGCGTGGAGGTCCAGCTTAAGAGTGTTTCCTTGACCAGAATTCGTCTATAAAAGTTCATTTTTTGGAGATTTTTCGACAATAAATATGTATGGCTTTTTGTTGTGAAAATGAGTCAAGAGCCAATTTTGCCGGTTTAAGAAAATATTCAAAAACATCGAAACGCGAAATTAAGTCCCCGCGAAATATTTGGAAATGGCTCATCCGCGAAAATAAATCCCTGCAAAATGTTTAAATTTCGCGGATGAGCTCAACCACGAAATTTAATCCCCGCGAAAATTTATCACATTAAAGTAGAGCTATTCGTTTCGAAGGTTTCATCACTCGAAAGCGCACTCGAAACGGAGAAACGACGGCGAGAAAAACTCGAAGAAATGTACAACCGACGCGACGATCAAATGAACCACTTACGTAGCACGTTCGACCATTCGCTTAGCAACATCACCAAGGATACGAACAACATTAAGAGCATTCTGGGTAAGTCGCTGCAGAAGATCGACCGACACATACTCAATAACGACAGCGCGGATTCCGACGTCAACACCGAAGAGAATTTTCAAATTTCCAACAGTAAGTACCTAAATCTACCCAGTAAACAACGAACACCTGTCAAAGAAGAAAGGAGCCCGAAAACATATCGGACGCCGTCAAAATTATCACCCGAACTATCGCTTTTGTCGCAAGAGTTAGAGTACAAACATAAACACTCCTCAAAGAGATTGGCCCGATGAGTGATCTTAGTGGTATGTTGTAGTTAGCTTCAGTGTTTTATTAATGCTAGATTTTTACTCCGATTAACAAAAATAACGCTTTGCACGTTGCAATTGATTCCCTTCTTTCGTAACAATGTATACCATCTTTAATCGATTACGACATGGTGCGTAACGGCTGTAATTGGTGGACCAATCATGTTAAACTAAACACAAAACATGGAAAATGATTTTTAGTTCGAACGCGATAGGAACGTCTTTTTAAGAAGTCAACTTACGCGGCTTTCTCATGTCAACTGTAGTACAACTTCTCCTCGTTTTGCGAACGACTGTCACGTGTGTAGTCGCCCCTGCCACGTCCGCGCCAGCCTGAAACAGGAAACAAAATATTAGTAAAGTGGAAAAATACAAATATAAAGGAATAATATTTTAACAATTTTTTCAGATAATTTTTGTTTTTAAAATAAAAATGTTTTATCTCTTTAAAAGACATAATTTCGAATGGAAAGTAACGATCCACATACGTTAACAATCTCTTCAACAAATAGAAGTTGTTTGAGCGAAGAAATAACGTCATAGCATTATCATCACGGATGTTAACTGTACTTCCAGGGCTTAAACACAAGTGGCTATTCATCCTAATTTTTCTTTTTTTTAAATCCATAAAAAATTTACAAAACAAGTTATAAACATTAAGATATATGTAATTTAAAATAAGAAAACATGAAACTGTATGAATATAATTGTTGGACTTAACAAAATGACAAATAAAAACAGCTTCAAAAACCGAAGAATCAAACTAAATCCATCACACACACCCAATATTACCTCCTCCGCCACGATTTCCGCCTCGATTGCCCCTCTTGTTGTCGCGGCCTCGATATCCTGAACAATAACAACCCATTATTAAGAAGAAACAAAACAGGCTTCAGGTTAAAAAAATTCAAAATTCACTCACAATTTCATCTCCTAGACTAGCAATAATAAAAAACAAAAAGATGCTTTTCTTGCAACACTCAAACACACACATTCATAACGATCACGTGGTACTCACCACCCCCTCTGTGCTGTTGAGGAGGAGCGCCTGCTTGTCGTTGTTGAAACCTAGGCATTTCAGAAGGAGGGGGAACAGAAGACGGTCGGCCGCCACGGTCTGGCACCTAGAGATATGATTCAGTCATTATTATTTCATGTAATATCCCACGAATATCGAACGATTGGTCACTGGTGCAATGAACATCTTATTATCAACAATACACCATCCGCGTATCAAAGTCAAGGAATGAATCAAACTATTTGTAACATCTTACCTGACCCATCAAATGCTTATTTAGCACGCATTTCGTTTGTTCTCGAGCCAAGCCGGTGCTTGTTGGTTCGATTTCAAGTAAATCTAAAAATAGCGACAGTTACAACATTATTAACGTTTGATAATTGAACAACAAAATGCTAATGAAGGAGTGATAGCAAACTGCAAAAGATGGAGTTTTGGGAATATGTTTAAACGGAATGAAAATAAGTACCTGTCCTGGCAGCAAGAAGGTCAACTATTGAAGGCATGGACTCCAATGAAGAGTGCAACGATTGAATAGAATCCTCCATTCCCTTGCTGTGGTCCTTTCAAAAGAATAAAACCTTAAAGAAGCGCTGTTATTTACTAATACACTTTCATACATATATCCTATTTGCACAAATTAAAAACAACGCTGTTATGAAAACAAACTATTGGTTTGTGTAGGAATACTTACATTCATCTTGTCCTTCCATGCGAAGGATTGCATGGTGACGTCAAATCTTTTAAGAAGCACTTCACATCGCAATCTGTACTCCTCATTTAACACTGTGTTCATATCTTCAACTTCTTTCTTGAATAACCAACAATAGAGCAGTCGAAAGAATATTCAGTTTAGCAATGTTACAAAAGCTTTCATTTACCAAATAAGTTTTTCCTTCCCTTTTTAAAACAACAACAACAGATTAACAACCACAACAACAACATATCAACAACCACAACAACAACATATCAACAACCACAACAACAACATATCAACAACAACATATCAACAACCACAACCACAACATATCAACAACCACAACAACAACAGCAAAAGCAGCAATAAATAGGACATTTCTAAATAACACTGAGCCAAAAATATCAAAATTTTGAATTCATCAAAACGAACATCTTTCCTTAGAGAGACAATTTTACAAATAAGGTGTAGTTGACACCAGACTAAATCCTATAACAGAAGGTACAGCGATTCCCAATGACTAGGGTAACTCACCCATTGTTCCTTTGTCAATTTTTTAGTGAGTAAAGGTTTTCCAAGGAAGTCCTCGCCACGCATCGATATCATGCTTTCTAACTAAACAATAACAGAAGTATTCTTCATTCTGAAATCCATTTTCAACTTTTGAAAGATTATATATATTAGTAAATAACAAGCAAATAGTTTCAGCATTTCATACCTTAATTTGAATGTCGGAGAAAAGGTTTTCACTATCTAATGGAACTTCGAGAAGATTTGCAAGCGAATGAAGGGGTGATGAGAGGGCAGCTTTTTCTTCTGCCTAAAACAAAGATGTGTAACTACCACAAAGTACTCTCCACTGCACCACACAATGGTTCTTAAGAACTTTTATTTATATATACAAGAATATTAAAAACATAATTTCGCAATTGAATTTCGTTAGCAACTTAGGTGTAATTGGAGACATATTGTAACAACCTAACTTTATCAAATCAAGAACATTTTAAAGTCATACAACAATTATCTTTTTGAACAAAACCAATAGTAAAAACATACTTGTATTCAATTAATTTACACCTGATGGTAGGTGGCTAGAAAATAAGTACATTTCTGTAGTTCTTTAATCAATGGTTATAAGTTATAGAAGTTTGTTGTTATGTACAATATTCATATGAGACTTACATCTACTTTCTTGTTATATGCATACATTCTGCCAGCCTGCACTTCCGTGACTAAATAATCTAAAGAGAAACACGTTAAACAACATATATTCAATAAAAATCTATTCAAAAATGCTTTGCAAAACAGTGATAAAAGGATCATTTTGTACATAATTAAGGAAAACTAATTACCTTATTTCCTTCAAATTTCGCCTCCCTTTAATTTTCGCTCCGAGGGGGCAAAAATTAAAGAGAGCAAATTAAGCCCTTAAAACAGGGGGCGAAAATTAAAGAGAGCGAAATTTAAAGGGGGCGAATTTACTTGGAAAAATTAGAAACGAGTTGAAACCCTATTTTTGTGAGGCCCCCTAAGGTCGAGCCCCTTTCTTGACCCATGCACATGTGTGTACATCGTCTCATACTAATAGATTTTTGACCTAGAATTGAAATTTAAGAAAGTGGAGGAGGGCTACCTGGGTACTTAACTTCTTTATAAATACAAGAGCGTACACGCTTTTTTAATAATTTTTTTTAAAGAAATTACTAGTAGGATCAGGTAGGATGTCCCAAAATTTAAGAAATTTTTACTACTATATCAAATACTAGGAATTCTGTAGAATATATTTTACAAGGAACAATAACTGGAATAACTGAAAAAACTAATTGTCTATAACAATAACATCATCATCCTCATCTTCTTCCTCCACATCCACATGATGCACATCTTCCTCGCTCTCCTCTGGGCCATGCTCCTCTTCTAAATCAATTTTGTCATCCCAAGATTCTACTTTATTATTATTATTATTTTAAAATATTTATACAGGATAATAAGCTTTAGATAAAAAATATTCATCTGTTATCAACGATGTTATGTTATGAACGATGGTCTTCGCACGGTTTTCAAAGCTTTGCAGTTTTTGAAGCTGTGTTCTATTCAACTCAAGGTGAACATTGCCAGTGTACTTCAGTAGTGATACGATCATGCTGACATAAACGTTCTTTGCAGCCAATGTTGTGAGACTTGATCTCACCCGCCTCAGAAGCATTAAACGCCCGCAAGCTTTTCGAAATGAGGCGTTAAAATCCAGATCAAATGTGAGCGTGTTATCCAAGATGATTCCCAGATATTTGTAACACTCCACAAAGTTAATCTTCACACCACGATAGAACAGCTGAAGCTCCTGTCTTGCAATTCTCTTAGATGTACCGAAGAGCATCGCCTCCATCTTGCCTCTTTTCAAGTTTACTATCAACTCGTTGTTGTCAAAAAACATGGCAATGCGACTTAGGTCATCGTTTATCGTGATAGTTTTTACGCAGTTGCTAGCGAAATAAACAATCGTATCATCCGCATATTTAATGATTTTACATTGTTTAAGCTGTTCACTGAGATCGTTTAAAAAGACAATAAACAGCAAGGGCCCTAAAATGGAACCCTGAGGCACTCCACTGCGCACATAACTTTCTTCAGAATACTCAGTCTGGAACTCGACAAACTGTTTTCGGTTGAACAGATAATCGGTGAACCAATCGAGTTTAACACCCGAACACCATGAGCTTCCAACTTTGTAAGGAGCACACTATGACTTAGTGTGTCGAAAGCTTTCGACAAGTCGATGAAAACGGCTCCCACCAATCTGGCATTATCAACTTCACGCCGTATGTTGTCTGAGAGCAGTGTCGCCACAGTTTTTGTTGATCGGCGTGCACGATAGTCGAACTGGCAGTCATTTAGAAGGAAATTTCCCTCTAAGAATGCAAGCAGCTCGGTATGTACAAATCGCTCCAACACCTTGGACAACACCGGGAGCACGGAGATCGGCCAATAATTTTCTGGAGTTGACGTATTACCGGACTTGTGTATTGGCACAATCTTGGCGATCTTCCAGATGCATGGTACTGTCGCTGTTTGTAACGACAGATTTAAAATGTGTGCAACTGGCTTCGATATTTCAGGCGCTGCATCATGCAGGATCAGTGATGGTAATTGATCCAGGCCAGTTGCTTTCTGCTTCTTCAACGCGCGCAGTTGACGTTCAACAAATATTTTCGGTATGTATCCCAGTTTGAATTGTTGCGTTGTTCTTAACCCCCCAAAGCTAGGCTTTTTCCAAATAAAGTCGACGAGTGGTAAGGCCTTTGTTTTCAGCATGTTCACAGCGCTAACAAAATACTCACAAAAAGCATTTGCTTTACTTATACGGCTTGCTGCACGTTATTGCTCGTAATACTGATCACCTGTGCTTTTATCGGCAAAATTTACTTTATCATTCGCCAGAAATCGCAAGGATTTAAACGATTTTCAAGCAACAGGTTCTTCTGGTAGTTCGACTTTGCATGACAAACTAGCTGCGTGCACATATTTCGCAAACGCTTGTACACGGTCCATGTGTTTGCATCACCCGTTCTCCGAGCCCTTCATAAGGCTTGATCACGCCTGTCCATCTCTCGCTTGAGGTTCTCGTTGATCCATGGACATAGCTTTCCTCTTATGCGTTTGCTTTTGATGGGCGCGTGACGGTTGGCAAGATTGGCA
The DNA here is from genome assembly GCA_963930725.1 of Candelabrum cocksii. Lineage (NCBI taxonomy): Eukaryota > Metazoa > Cnidaria > Hydrozoa > Anthoathecata > Candelabridae > Candelabrum > Candelabrum cocksii. Next base: position 1,612,861 of record OZ005666.1, read on the forward strand.
AGTATGTTGTTGAAATAGGTGACAGCTGCATTTACATCTAGCGCACTATACACTGGCACCCAGTCGACGGTCCTGAGGTCATGCACAAGGTTTTCCGGACAATAGTTCTTGTAATCACGTGATGTTATTGTTCATGACGCAAATTTCGCAGCATTTGTCTTTCTGTTGCATCCAACCATGTCGTGGTTGCTGATTGACGTGGCGAATACATTAGTGTTGGTAATATTCGCAGGACGGTTGCTTGCTATTAAATCTATAAGCGTTTTAGAATTATCCGTTGTTCGAGTCGCTTTTTTAACCAACTGTTTAAATCTATTTAGTGTCAACAAACTTTTGAACTCGCTGCGATTTGCACTATTGTCATTTGCAGTGAGGTAATTTACATTAAAATCACCGAGAATGATTGATTCAATTAGATTTACTTTGTCTAAACACTTCTGAAAGAGGTCATTAAAGTTCGCAGGAAGATAATTCGATCCGTTTGGTGGTCGGTAAAAACATGCAATAATAAAGTTTTTCGTGTTTCTTAGACAAATTTCCACCCATAGAGATTCAAGGCCATCATTTTCCAGATCGTAATGTCGCTTAAATTCGATGCCAGATTTGATAAACATCGCGACTCCACCTCCATTTCCAGACTCCCTGTTCCTTTTAACAAATTCATATCCATCAATTTTATACAAATTGTCAATGTCGTTAAATCCGTTGTTTCAGACAGTGTTATAATGTCAATGTTATTCGATTTTATAAGAAACTCAAATTCTGTAAAATTTCCTTGCAAACCGCGAATGTTTTGATGGAATATGTTCATACCCCGTTGCTCAGTGAAGTTTTTCAGGTCGCCTGTAGCGCTTGGTCCAGGACAGCGTTCGATGTCACCGCATAATAGCAAAAGTAAACAAATACAGCTTCGCCTGCTCGCTCGAATTGATGTTTTTTCGCGAATATTCCACAACGAAGCCATAATAAGCGACGATTTTGCAACCTTATCCTTCATGCCAAACGCCAATCCATAAAAATCATTCCCCAAAACATACGGCCGCTTGATTGTATAAATTCCAGTGTAAAATAATATTACAGCAACTCGCAATACGACTGAACTCTCCACCATTTTGAATTTTTTTTTATGAATCTTCCAATTGGGTTGCGGTCTTGGTTATTTTCTCGGGTTCGAGGTAATACTCTTCGAGTAGTTCTTTCATCGTCTCGAACACATGAGTGTGTGTCTTGTCCTTTTTCACGATCAGGCAAATTTGGATTTCAAGGCTCCCTTTCGGAATAGGAGCTACAACTACAACGTTCTCATTGCGATCGCACGAGGAATAATCATCATGAATGACCGTACGCTGCTGGCGAAATGGGGTGGTACAATTCAACTTGGGTGGAAGTGGTGCACATCAGTTTTCAAACAAATGAACTGGGCGAAGAGGAAGTCCACCACTGCAAAACCAGTACTCTTGTCAGATAACAGGAACGTTTTCGATTTCTATGAGTGGTCATTTCCTGCCAATGCAGTTAATTTATCAAGAATCAAATGGCCGGTGTCTCCCAAAGTATACATTCCCAGAAAGTTTTCATGTCACACACACGCCAAATCACTGGTCAAATGAAGAGACAAGTATCAATCTTCTACAGAAAATACTCGCACCCGTATTTGGCTGAGACTTGCGAAAAACTGGGATTGTCAAAGGATCACCTGCGGTTGTTAATTGCAGATGTCTTTAAAGGACAATGGACTGATAGGGTACAAAGAGAGGTCAAGAAATTTGGGGGAAAGATGATCCCAGTACCAAATTCTGGTCAGGTCGGCAATTATATCTGCTGCTACCAATCAAGCTGTAAATTGGTACAACCTGTGTCAGCCTGTGCCATTACATCGCATCTATGCCACGTTAGGAGCTTCCGTGTTTATGAATACAAGTGGCATTGGATAGGCTATTTAGTCGAACTAATCCTGACACCACCATAAATACCTATTACCACCATAGCAAATATGCCAAGTATATTTGATGTGTATTTGTATATGTGTATTTATGGACTCAAAAAGAAGAAGAAGTGTAGCCAAACTCGCAATTTGAGGCATATATTTGTAATATTCCTTTGATGGAAAATATTCAAACTAAAATAAAAAAATACAATAGTTAAATAATGTTGAAAATTTATGAAAAACGTGAAATAATATTCTATAGAAAATACAACGTAACAGCTTGCCTATGTGTAAGATTATTGAAAGCGAATGGCTGAGTGTGTTGTTGATATACAAATTGAAAATGTGCTTGAGAACTTGAAAATGAATATTTGTTGCGCACATACAACTAGCTTCTCTTGAATTGAGAGTTGAAAACTGCACCCATGAAAAAACGAAAGGCGAGAATACCCCAGTGAATATTTGGGTCATAAAATGAATTCCCGTAACACTGAAATGACGCGCTATACTCAATTACTGGCACGCAAAAATGAATGTAATCGAGCGAGAAAATTAACTTGAAAAATTAACACAACAGTCTTGTTACAAGAAGTACCAAATAACTGGACCCCCTATTTCCAGCCGCTTGATATCTCAGTAAATAAACCATGCAAGGATTTCCTGAGAAATGTAGCAGCAAAGGTGTGGTATTCGGCTTAAATATGCGACCAGATCAAAGTGGGGAAGCGCCCACACGAGATTAAGGTTGGGACACAGATATCGGTTGTCAAACCTCTGCACGCAAAATGGATTACAAAATTTTACGATTACATTCGGTCTAGACATCGTTCGAAATGAATGGGTTAAGTCGAAAAGTATTGAACACGTGAACAAAAAGATTGAGTTGGATCCGTTCAAAAAACAATACAAAAACAATTTTTTGTGCAATAACCCTATAAATAGAAAGAAACTTACGTGTATATTTTACGTGCATATTTTTGTACCTTTTTATCTTTGTATAACGCGGTGAGCGATGACGTTATAGGTTGTTTCTTATAGTATATGAGTATTCTGGGAGTATGTGTCTGGGAGATGGGAATTGTTAAGAAATATTTCTATATAACTACTTTTATTAAGGGGAGAGGGCAATCGATCCAGGTCAAACCTTATATTTTCATATTTGGCAATTTCAGTTCCCAAAAACTTATTTACAGAGTACAGTGTGTATCAAAATAAACCCGACCCACCTAACCCCAACCAACTTTAAAATGAAAAGCACTTGCGTTTGAAAATTAATGGGAAAATAAGACATTGCCCTTCAAATTTCGCCTGCATTTAATTTTCGCCCGAGGGGGGCGAACAGAGTGAACCAAAGGTGCAAAGGGGAGCAAAAATTTAAGGGATGAAAATTAAAGAGAGCGAAATTTTGAGGCAGGCGAAATTTGAAAGGAGTAAGGTATGTTAATTTATGCAAGAGCGATTAATTTTTACCAGTCCTTTGTCTGATGCACCATTGGAAAGAAGAGAGATTTTTTCTCAGTCAAGAGCTGAAAAAAGGCAAATTTTTTTTTAAATTCAGTTTTCACCCCATAAAGGTTCAAAGAGCTACTTGAGGTAAAGGGTAACAATTTTTTTAAATGTATTTGATGTTATACATGGTTCGAGCCCCTCTCCATTCTTAACCTGAAAGAAACCCTAACAACTATAGAATGAGAAAATTCTCCGATGAAAAAACCTACATATATACATTACATAAAACAATACATAGAATCACAGAAAATCGTTTTAAATGCTTGGTAATTAAATTTGATTTTTTGAATTCTTTACATAAGAGAGTGTCACACACTTTACCTAACAAAAGTAGCCTGCTAATAGAGGTCTCCAAGTGTTTTGAATCCATCACTTCGTTATATGGGCAACCTTTAGAAGACAACATTAATTGGAAACAAAACAAGACAATGATATATAATATATATATATGATTAACAATTGTCAAGAAATAAGCAAAATACATTTTGATTTATTATATAAAATTAATTATTTTATTTAATGGAAATAATGTCAAGATTAATGTTTCCTTCGTAGGTCCTTAAAAGAAAAGCACACCCATTTCTCTGAGAAAGCCTTTGATGTCAATCACAAACGTGTCAGGATCACCTGTTAATGAATTATATATTGCATGAAAAGTCTTGAGCTATTTATCGATTTGTTTTTGTTTCTAAATTTTGCGGTAAGTGCAAAACATTCGTAGTGGTTGTAATACACAATCGCCACAAAATCAGTTTTTTCGAAATTCTAAAATTAATTTTGTATATTAATAAAATATATATAGAGTTTGTAAAAAAAACAGTCATCTACAACATATACAAAAGTGCTTGTTTCCTTATTGAAGAGGGGATGATAAGTAGTAGTTATCACGAAATACGAAAAAAATATGCTGAATATTTTTTGACTATTTCATATTTTTCGAGTATTTCGTGATAACTACTTTATCAATAGGTCTATAATGATATCTTATATTAACACGCTTTGAAAGCGTGAACATGAATGTCATCACAACTCAATGGTTTTACGATTATTAATGAATTTACATTATTCTAACATTCACACGTGTGATATTTTGCACTCTGTTTTTAACCAATAGGAATCCCGGGAATAGTTGCTTTAACCAATCAGAAAAATTATTGAGTTTTGCACTCCAAAATATGATATATAATATCTCGTGATTAGCCAATCACGTTACAGATATTCACGCAACCTATTGATAATAGCCTTTGCATTTTGTTAGCAATCTTTAAATTTGCTTACTCGAAACTGTCTCCTCAAAGTGCCACAATTCCTTGAGCTCCTTCGTTAACCACACCACCAACTCTATGAATGTTGGAGGTAGGATTTTCGCGGACACAACATTCTTCAGCAAGATGGCTGAACTCAGTCCACCAGGATAGCTAGAAATAGAAATTTGATAAATACATGTTTTGGAGAAATAGCACATTATTATTTAAAACACATATATTATCGTAATAAAATAAAATTTAAATAAAAGATATAAATTATTTTCACTTATTTCATCTATCTTCTTCTTGGTGCTTACGTAGCATGGAAACACATCAGTATGCTCGAAATATGCTTTTCTTATTTCATATTTGGTGCATTGAAAGATTTACATAGAAGTCTTCCACTAACTTTATATTTTGTAACTGCTCTGCAATTGAGTCTTCCATTTCAACCGGTTCATCAAGTTTTAACCTTTTGCTCATTTATTTGCATTACTTCTTTCGGTGAAAATCAATAACACATACAAACATTAACTTTTAAACAATAATTATTTTATTTTGAGGAGCAATTACATAGCAGCTAGTTAAGTTGCTAGCAAGGGAATATAAACAGACAAAAACTCATCAATTTAATTATTCAACTCAAGTCTAATTTAAGCAAAAGTTTGTCTTGTAATAAAAAAAAAATGGTAGACAGTATTCAAACAATTCTTTCGAGCTCTTTTGCGTATCCTAGGCACTGTTCTATCAGTTTGATCGAGGGAATTTCTTGAACCACCTGCTGATGGCATTGAAACACGTAGTTCTTTGTGGCGTCAATTTTCCAATTTTTCTGCAATTTTAAAAGCAATCAGCGATTTTGAAAACCATCGCAAAATCCTTAATATCTGAAAAGGTCTTACGCGTGGCATTACAAATTACAGACATAAATGCATTAATAATGTAAAAAGACAACATTGAAGCTGATAATCAAACAGAGATGTATACGAGAAATTAAACATAGAATTACTAGAATCTAAAAAACTGTCACACATACAGACAACCCATATGCGCTGAGATCTTTCTCCTTTTCGAAAAACAACATTCTCTGAGCTTCTTTTAACGAAATGTGATTGTAGGACTTCTCGATGCAAGCCGCGACTTCGTCACTAGAAATAGAGAAAGGATAATTTTTAACGTTGTAAATATCGAAATAATGCCCTGCGCTAACAAATTAGCTGGTTAACAAATAGCTTTTGCTTATTTTAATGTTAGCATATTTATCTGAAAGACGATAATAAATATAATCAAAACGAAAGTAACAATGTTTTTACAAAAGTGCAAACATACTTGCTATTATATACTAAGTCAAACCAGAATTGCAAAAGAAAATGTTATGAACATAAACAAAGCATATAACACGACAGATTAACAGTGGCATGTAAAACTCAGGAGAAACCATTCTCACCGTAATGTATCTAACAGAATGTTGATGAAGAAATGGTAGCTTTCGGCTGGTACATTGCCTTTACTTAAAAATACCTGAGAAGAATACTAAGTATTTAAGTACCACCTGCAAACGAATGCACGGGAGACAACAATTTATAGGGAATATGAAACAGGATATCATTGAAGAGAATTACCCATAATGAAAACTTTAAATACCTTGTTGTAGTTGCCTTCCATTAAATACTAGAAAGCAAATAAATATAAATTGTAACCTGAATTTTTATGGCTTTTCCATTGCAATGAGAAACAAAACTGCATCGAAACAAAGATACCACTTGACAAGTATGAAACTGAGGATATTATATGAAAACACACCTGTTCTAGCTGTACAGGACACCGAATATAAATATTTTCTTGTAGTTCTTTCGGCAGTAACAACTCAAGCTCCTTGAAAGGAAGGAAAGAAGTTTGAGAACATATACCTTTTTAGCTAATTCATACATCCACAAAATCCAATGTTAATGTTTTTTGAAGGAAAAGAAACAATTTTTCTTGTTTCCCTTTCTCATGTCTTAAGTTGCCACAGATATTTGGTCTCAAATTTTAAAAACTTTAAATATTGTGTGCGACGAAATTAATCTACAATAACTATCACAACAGACGCCAGAAAATGTATTATAATTTCTATCTACTCTTCAAATACATTTGTGTATCGAAATATATCAATACCATATTATATATTTATTTTAACTTTATTAATACTATAGAAATACACCCACAGTGTGAAATTCCGCTAGTCTGTTCTGCGCAAGAAGGCACATCAAGTTCAAGCCTAACAGCTGATACATGTACGATGACTCAGCCAAAATGCCGCTAAAATAAAACAGATATGTAAACACATGGTTGATGTCAGGATATCAATTCAGTGTGTCTCAAAATGTGCAATTTGCAGCCCTTTAAAATATGATTTTTAAATCCTACGTTTTTTGCTTATTATCAACATGAACATAGCATTTCCAATAAAAAGTTCCATGATCGTAGTTTGGATGGTTTCTGACAATAGTTTGAGTTTGTGTGAGTCTATTCAGGGTTAGAAGAGGATTAGCATGATTATTAAGGAGTTCAATATTTAAAAAAAACGTTCCATTTGGAGGGCTTTTGGAATGTTTGCTATGCTAGTTTTTACTATTTTTGAAAAAAAAAGAAAAAAAAACGTTCAAAAGCTGTTCCATTTTGGAAACAGTCAGAATTGTCAGAAACCTCACAGCATAAAATGATATCAAACATGTTCAGTGGCAGATTAAAGAAAAATAACAAAATGTAGTAACCTATAGTCAAAGTAGTAACATTTCAACTGTGACATGTATCTTTCGAATGACGGGATGTCTTTCTTAGCAATGCTCCAATGTACACCAATCTCTAGGACATCACCTAACAAAGAAATGTAGGCTTTTAAGCATTTATTTTATTTTTTCATCAAAAAAACTCACGTGCCACAACAAGTTCTTGTGGAGAGGGAACAAACCCAGAAGTTGGCATGAACTGCAACTCAGTCAATGCCAGCTAAAAACACAATTTAATCAGGTAACAAAAATATCTACTTAAACAATTGTCTTTGGGAAAAAAGAGTTTATATTTATAACTCATGATTTTCTTATGAATTTTTATCAAGCCATTTTTAGAAAATACAATGTGTTTGATGTTCGGAAAAAAATGGTTTCTACAGACATGGCTAGTCAGATCACGTTTCTTTGGCAGACAATATTTTAAATTTTGCGAAATATTCAAACTTATAAAAATAAGTAAGTATTATGGTAGATTCACATTCAAATACATTTCATGTACATTTCATGTACATTTCATTTCATTCTATATATAATTGGTTTTTTTCTGAATTCTCAACATCGAGTTAGTTTAAATTAATTTTCTGCGTTTTCCATAAAGTTATTTCTTTTTTAAAAAGTAAATTAAAGTAAATTCACTCTGGGTAAAAAGAATGTGGTCTGAGATAACAAAGAAGATCCAAAATTTTAAGCACTACTACTCTTGCTTTGTCACGATTTGTGATTGGCCTTTTCTTATCATTTTCATAGAAGGGTTACGACTTTTATTTTTTAATTCTAAAGTTGATAACTGAGGAATACCGTAATCATGGTGCAAATTCTTGATTAAAAAACAAATTTTCATAACACTCCAGTCCTCTGAATTCAAAATAATAGAGATTGGAATGTATGTGCCGACCTAGGCCCTATATTAGGTCGGCATTGCCGCTCTAAGGCCTATTACAGGTCGGCACATTATAAATTAAATATGCCAAATCTTAACGATTGCCGATCGCTCTAAGGAAAAGATGGAAGTTCTCATAGTTAAGCACAAGTCATATTCGAATTTGTTATGAATGGAAGTAGTGCATTAATTCGAAAACATTACGTATTTAACAGGGTAAATACGGTCAATTGTATAATAAAAAAAGATTGTTTGTAGCAAGTTTGTTCTCTATATACAGTCTGTTTCTTGAATGTTTTGTCTACATTAAGACAGGCTAACACAGTTATTCTTTCTCATAGAACTAATGAGTGCAATGTTAATGGGCTATATAGCTAGTATAGTAGACTCCCGCTGCAGTGCTCCAACTAATTGTTCAAAAGTGATTTGCAAATTTGTTTGTGTCACCAAACGAAGTTCGTCTAAGGTCATTATGTGCAATGTATAGTTCATTCATTGTCACTTGCCATATTTTTATGCCTCCTTGCAATGTGTTTATTAATCACTACTCAGGCTGTTGCCGGCTCTCTCTCCACATGCTAACATCCAATGCCCTGACGTATATAATGCAACGACCGATTTGGCGGTGACCTGAATGTCTCTATGGACCAGAGTCACATGAAACCATCTCTACTATTACAGTGGAGACGGCCAGCCCAGAGGCTAAACCAAACCGCGGAAAACATCTATACTGCGGGTGAATGTGCACCAACGCTGGGTCAGATAAATCTGCAGCTCGTTGGAGGGTTCAAGCGCTCTACTTTCAGGCGAGCTCGAGTAGTGAAATATAGAAACAAACAAAATGATATTTGTAATCTTCGATAACTTCGATCAATCATGTTGGTTTCAATACTTTATCCGCATGATTTAATATTAACTTTAAGAAGTCTTATTTAAAAATATGTTATATCTTAATATGAGCTTCTCTCCAATGTGCTGATTGCTTTATGCCATTCCAGCATTGGTCCGCCCTCTGCCGCAATGAAAAAGTAGTTATGTATCGTCTAGGATCCTACACATCTAGTGTAGTGACTGGTCCCTTTAGGGATGAGTAACTTGTGGCATAGTTCCAAATGGTTACTGCGATATGACGGCTACTTTGACACGCCAGGTCATTAAGGAGTTAGGATGTACAGCATGCTCAGATTTTTACGACTGAAACCAAGTTTTTCTCTTTTTTCTAAATGCATACGTCATAGAAAATGTCTTTTCATTCTCAAACAAAAAAACTAAACAAAAAACTGATTGTTTCTTTGTGAATATATTGATCTTTTTTTCATCGATCAAATGCAGCATAGTTCTTCTGCATTTATCCGTCTCTAAGGAGGTGTTCATATGAGAAAAATCAGCCCAGCAAAACGGGCTATCTCGGCTGGCTGAGATCTCAGGTCTCTTATCAAATCCTTCTTAAAAATCTACAACCTGTCATATGAAACACGAGCCAGCCCTGTTAAAGTGTAGATCCTAGACATCTATCCTATAGCTATCCTAGGCATGCCGAGATAATCGGATCAGGAGGTCGGCAGGCTGATGCCGACTTTGCCCAGTAAATGGTCGGCTTTTACGTCGGCAAATGCAGAGTGCCAACCTAAATTCAGAGCACTGACACTCAATGCGCGTAAAAACCATCCCATCATGAAACCGTGCATTAATGTAACGCCATGGTTAGAGTTCCGACAGCGGATCTTATATTTCTATATGTAAGGGTTAGGGTTCAGGTTAGGGATAGGTTTAGGGTTTTAAGTTAGGTTAACTTTCTTAGTAAGAAGTAAATAACTGATTTACAATGAAATGTCCAGGGGCGTATTGACGGGTGATCAAACGGATCGCGTGATCATGCATGAATTTCGAGTAAGCACAACGGCGCCCGGGCATATTACTTAGATATTTATTTTTCATCTGAGCGCTTATTTTATGTTCCCTGTGGCCCGTTGCACATGGCGTAGTCTCTACAATACACTCTACAACACACACAATGATATTTACGCGCGCGAAAGACTGTTATTCTCAAATTTTGAATCAAAATGCCTGTGGTAGTGTTCTTTCGAATGCCGTCAGAAAGTGATTTTGATCACCCAAAAATAAATACCCGAGACCGAAAAGGTTTTAGTTTGGTATTCTTGCCGTTAGAAAATACTAATAATCCATCTTCGGATCCGGTATACTGGTTTACTATGATCAAGCGAGAAATGTTTTTGCTGAAATATGTGCGCGTGCTTGTTTAATGACAGCCCTCATTTTTTTAAGCTATGATTGTGTCAACAGTTCTTGAGTAAACTTGTCTGGCGTTAGAATCCAATTCTATTGAGGAATTGAGGAAAACTTTTTTTTTTTCGATGAAGAATCGATGGTTCAAAACAATTGTTCTCTTAACTTGCCTTTAAAAGGCTTTTTTCTAAAGTGGGCACTGCTGTTCTTCCAAGGCATAGAAATGCTGAGATGTTCCTCCCTGCAGAACGTCTAAAGAAGGTAATTATAACAATATGTTTATTAGTGTACTGTCAAACAATTATTTGTTTATCAAATAGTTTAGCTTAGTTTTTACAAGACTGCTGATTTTACTCTGAGAATTGAAAGGAATGGTAATCTGTTAATTATATATATAATTGACTTAATAAAAAATGTAAACAATGTCTCTTCTTGACATTATTTATTATGTATGAATCAAAACAAATAGAGATGTGTGGTTAGCAGCTGGTAGACTATCATCATCATTGCTCGTTTTACGTGATGTTTCCCCTTGAAGGGCGTTGCATATTTCACAAATGGCAAAGTAATAGAAAATAACCTTTTATACCTACCTATGCAGGCTTTCTAATAAGAAAAATTTAGGTGTGTGGTGCTTCGCACGCCTACCCAAAGTTAAAAACATTTCAGACGTGCGATATCCACTCGCCTGAATTTGTCTAGGCGTGCGATGACGCGCGATAAATTTTTAATGCCATTTTTTAATTCTGACATGTCATTTAAAACTTGCGCGGTAAATGGTCTTTACTTCTAAAACATATCTTGTTTGGCTTTAAATCTGAAGATACATTGACTTGGTTGTTTACGACATAATTACATATTTAATTACATATTCACAGATTTACGTACGCGATGTTTAACGGAGAACATTTTTATCACTTAATAAAATATTCCTCTTTCCGCGACTATTATTGAAAAGTTGTTATATTTCTATGATTTAAATTTAAAAAACAACAAAGCATCTGACATTCGGTTTTCCAACAATTTAAACAATCTATTTTACTATTGTTTGCCGTATATGTTATTGATAACCTGTAAATGAAACGCCTTTTTAAAAAAATGTTTATCTTTTAAAAGTTGTAAACAAGTGGGGGACGTTCATGCTCGTGAACCCCAAACACGAGGGCTAAGCGTCAAGTACAAGTGACTGACTCTCAAAGCATTAACTTCCTTGTTTACATTGCCTTCTTCTATTATTAAAACTGGAGGACGGAAGCATTAAACGTTAAGCGTTTTATAAAAAATGATTTTGTGATTTGAATTCTTCTGAATAATCAATCAGTTAAAGCACATATTTGTCAGTTTTTAAACATCTTTTTCAGCATATTTATCGTATATTTTCTTTAGTTCTTCTAATCATCCGATTAGTAACCATAGTAACATACACACTTCTGTCTGTCGACACCGATGGTATCTGTAAACAATTTTTTTAAAACAAGGCTTTTTGTAAATAAGTTTTACTTATTTAGCTGAATGTATTGATGATACTTTGAGTCCCGCAAAAAATATTTTTTAACATAAGTTTATTTACAAAGATTTATTAAAATATAAAATCAAACTCGGTATTTAGAGACTTAAACACGTTCTGTATTAGTTTTATATTCAAATTCCAGACAGTCTACCAAAATTCAATTGCACTACGCTTCGAAACTGCCGACTCGAAACTAGCCCTTTCGAAATTTACGTTTAAAACTTATTTATTTAAAACGAAATTGGCTAGAGAATTAAAACCCAGCCAACACGAATATTTTCAAAAGGAACTGACAGACATGCAAACATGATGCACTACAGGTTCTTTCAACTCAAAGACAAACTAATGCAGAAGAACTACTCTGTAACACGATAGAAAATCAAAAGATAAAACATGTTGACAATAAATCAACAAATGAAACATTTTGCGCATCTTTCAACGACAACTTAGGCATACAGAAGGAGCATAACAATGCTGTAAACTACGTCACGAAACAACAATCATTGCGTGTTTTTAATGGTCAAGTGAATGTGAATGTAAATTCGTTTAAGTTTTTGTTTAATTTAATAATTTTGAGATTTTCGGAGACTTTAATGTTCTGTACGAAATATGGGAAAAATTAAACAAACGTGATATGATTGAGGCGTGCGAGTAGTCGCACGCCTTACGCGAAGAAAATAATTTGAGGAGAGCTTTTTAACGCACGCCTCAGGAGATTAAGGCGTGTGTGGAGGCGTGCGCGTGAGATCGCACGCCTTATATGAGAAAGCCTGCCTATGTGAGGACATTCCTATATATATATATACTCTGTTTTGCTGTCAATGATTGAGTCTTTTATTCAAGAAAAGTGGTTTCAAAAACTATTTTTGTTGAATGGTAGCTAGCTAGAGTATTATATGCAAATTATTTAAAAAAACAAATCTTAAAGGTAATTAATTATTCTACCTATGCAATTTCATCTAATTGAAAGCTTAAATTAATAATAATAATATTTCGATAGGCATCATGTTACGTTTATTATATTATAGGGGTTTATGTGGTTCTCATTTCCAATATGGAAATTCTTTACATTTTTCTTTCTTTAGAATTTTTAAAATATATATATATAATTAATTTTGAAAGATAGTTGTTTGATGGTTTTATCTGTTAAAGAATGGTGTAGTTAATGAGTAGCCTGGAATCTAAATTACATATTTGCCATTATTTGGTCAAAATTAATTTAAAAAACAACAACAATTTTTATCAGTCTCTCTGAAAACAGCTAAATTCTAAAACTCGCGCAGTAGAATTAAAATTTAACTTTTGTTGTTATATGAATTTCATCATACAAGCCTGAAAGCATGACTATGCAAGTTTGAAGTCAAATTCTTTATTTTATGAGGGTTATAATGTTTATTAACTGGTGCAATTTGCAGATTGACTGTTCTTATTTATTTTATTTTTTACTTAATCTTCATATTTTTTACATTTAAGTCTCAAGTCACAGGAAATTGTCTATACAATTCAATATTGTCACTTCTAACTGGAAACAAATCCTTGGTTGAAGATCTACAAGCTTTGACTTCAATAGAGTTGTTCTTAAACGGTAAGTATTATTCTAATCATCCTGCTTTCGATAACCATCCTGGTGTTTTTAATTCAGTTTTCTTCTGTATTGAAGATTGCTGTCTGAAAACTGGACTGATATCCTCTTTATCAGTTAAGCAAGAGGCTCTTGATAATTGTCAAAATGGTGTCTGAGGTTCTTTATTATGCATTTTAGGTTTATCTTTGGTTTGTCAAAAGGCTGTTTAATCATCTGATGGTTTATTGAAGCATATGTTTGATTGTTGGATGTCCTTCCTAACGCCAACTCCAGTAAGAGGAGAAACAGTGGGTTAACCCACAAGAGACCAACTTTATATTTTAAACTCTGTAACAGCTGAGGAGAAAGGGAATGGGTTCTTATGTCCATAAGGCTGAAGATGTTACATGCCTGAATATCCCATGTATATGTATATATATAATATGTGTGTGTGTGTGTACATATGTCTTTCCTCAGTCTTTCTATCTTTTTTTACTTTCTCTGCCTTTCCGTTTCCGTCTGTCCATGTCTGAATTTTTAAATAATATCCTAGTCATGCTGATGAGCTCTAATATTGAGTAAAACAGACAGTCTGTAAAACGTTATGGAGGTGTTTATATAATATTTTTTAGATTATTTTAATATAACGTTGAAATATAGAGGCAATAAAAAAGAGACAAAATCGTTTTATTTGATGGTTGTATGTATTTGTACATGATAACGTTGAGTTCAAGAATACGTCATCAGTATTGCTGTATTATATTTGTTTTCTCTTGAAACCCTAGTAATCAATCTAGAAAGCGCCCCCTTAACATTTAATGTGCGGTCCGCATGTCATAAGAAACATATCTGTGCTGTCCGCACTTTTGTATAATTTTATGATCATGCACGAAAAAATCCAAGATACGCCCCTGATGTCGGGTCTATGTCCGCAGAAATATAAGATCTGCTGTCAGAACAATATCCACGGCCTTAAGGCCACCATAAAAAATATTCGCCTTTAGGGTCCCCTGACCGACCAATAAGTTTTTTTAAAAGAATCCTGGGTAGGTCACTCGGTAAAAATGTCGGATTTCTGAAAAATCTCCAAATTTTTGTCCACGTACTTTTTAGCTGATTTTATCCGACCATCCATATATTTACAGGTAAGGACAAATCTACTACCGACATCCGGCTATTCTAGTCAAGCCTCGAAAAAGCGGAATTAAGAATAAAAACAAACAAAATAGCAAACTTTTTTGAAAAAAAATCTGGTTTAAAATCCGGCCGACTGACTGACCGACTCATATTGCTTATATGTTTCGGACGCTAAAGGCAAATATTTTCGATGGTGGCCTAATGAAAACATTCCAAAATAATAAAAATGCTTTCTGAAAATGGAAAAGATAGCTGGAGAATTAGTACTGCGAATACACTCGTAAATGCGTCTATATAAACTAATTATTCTGTGATATTTTGTCGTAAAAGACATTTTGTGTTTTATATATAAACACATTTTGAATCTATTTGGCGATAAAAAATATGAAGCCAGAATGGTGCCAAGAGATGAATTAAGAAATATACCTTCATATTTGTTAAATATTTCCCAACATTTTCCAGGTTTACAGGTTTCTTTGTCCATTCTTTAATCAATGTTTGGTACATAGAAACAACAGCATTGAGTGAAGCCATTTTATTTTTTTTAGTTTGAACAAACGAGGTAATATGACTTTGCGTTTTTAATTTGACTCGTTATTTATTTAAAATGGAACCAAGGAAACGGAGAAGACAATAATAAATTATTATTTGATGCTGCCAATCAAGGACGAAAGATTCAATTGAGAAAAGGTCCTTCTGGGATTTGATCAAGATTCGGTATTCGAAACAAGATTGGACATGAGTGCAATAGGATTCTAGATTCCCGGTCAACGAGCATTTTTAAACGTAACGAATTTAACCCGACAGCTGGATGATACGCGTACCAGAACCTCAAAAAGCTTATGAAGCAAACGAGAAGGAAAAAGTTTACAATGAGCGGGTGCTGAAAACGGAAAATGGAAGCTTTACAGCAATGGATTTCAGCGCAATAGGCGGTATGAGCAGAGAACACGAAGCATTCTGCAAGAGACTTGTATTGATGATTGCAGAGAAGAGGAAGGAAAGCTACAACACCGTCACATCATGGATACGGAGAAAGCGGACATTCGCCCTAGTGAAGTGCATGTTAATGTGCGCACGCGGGTCTAGGATATGACAAGCAACGATCGGTTTGTAAGAACTGTTGCAGTAACGATGTTTTGTAAAAGTATTGAATGCATTGTATGAGTAGTAAACAGCTTTCATGTCTTTACTTCCATACGGTAGCTATCAGTATATGTGTAAATGTGTTAGAACGTTATAATATACTGATGGCGTAATCGTACTTGATTCTGCATTTACCATTTTATATTTAAAGTACGTAAGTAGGTTTTACTTGATTATGATAATTTATGATTTTTACCGATTTTTATGAGAAACCATTAATCGCGTTTTTCAAAATGTTGCGACATTTAATTTGAAAAGCACTTAACCAATTTCTTTCAAAGTTTCGCAGTAGCTTCTACTATTTGTTTTGCATATCCTCGCTATTTTCCATCTTCTCTAATCAAGGAATAAAACGGAATGAACCGGAAAACCAATATCTTTAAAAGTTCTTTAAAACACATACTACCCGATAAGTATTTATTTACGTTTTAAGTTTGACATTTTCAGTTTTCAACATTTTAATGTTAACATGACAAAATTGTTGACGTAAAGCTTCCAATTGAATCCTGAGGTAGTTTTACCAAAAACATTAAAATGACCGATCAGAGGCGATAAAAGATGGAACAGTATTCCTTACTTCATTATATATAAACTAACCTATAACAACAAATAACTTATTTCTTTGTTCGAAAAACCTTCAAAATCAAAATGTTGACTTTCCGCTGTTTCATCTTCTAAACACAAATCATCATCATCATCATAATTATCATCATTATCATCATCATCATCACCACCATCATCATCACCATCATCATCATCATTGTTCAACCGCGCCCGAGATGACAGAATTCACAACCTTACGCCCGACTTCCCGGTCTATCATTGCATTACTGAGGCTCTTCTTACTAATTTCTGTATCCCTTCAGATGACATCAGAGTATTACAGCTTCCGACTCTTTGTCCTGCCATGTGCAGGAATCCAAAGATGAGTGCATGATGGTCCTTGAGGAGGGAACGGAAACATTGAACTGGTGGCAGTTAGAAGAGTACCTCGTGTTTCTTGGGAATACAGAAATAGGTGGGACAGTAGAGTGCAGTTCATCTGAGCATGACCAAAAAGGTATCTATAGAACAAACAAAGTGCGGCTATCATGCGCCTGTGGTCCAATGGTTGAAGGCTTTTTGTTAACCTGGGATTATCAATTAATCGTACTGATTTGCACTGGATACGATCGAGAATTTCCAACTCAGACTTAGGAGCCCCGCCCCAAACGTGTGAGTTGTATTCTAACTGAGGTTTAATTAAGGATTTATACAGAACTAGAATTTTGTCAGGGGGGGAATACTTCCGGGCACGAAACAGAAACGCCAACTTCTGCGAAGCTTTTTTGGCCAAACCAAATATGTGTTCATTCCAGTGTAGGTCAGAACTCACTCGTAGGCCGAGTTGAGGTAGGTGACAGGAGAAAGGGAGGGTATCATTACCCATAACTACATCTGGGAATGAGCGGTTCCGCTTTCTGGAGACAACTATTTGGTCTGTCTTTTTGGTATTGAATTTGACCATGTTATGGTCTTCCCATTCCGTAACCCTAATTAGGTCATTTTGTAGAATATTTGCAGCCTCAGATGTTTTAAGGGAAATGTTTTTAGCTGTGGCCTCACTGACACGAGCGAAAGAGTAAGAAGCATGGATGTAGGTGTCGTTAGCGTATAGAATGTACGGAGGAGGAGGATAAGAGGGACAGTAGGTCGTCAAGAAACATCAAAAAAAGAACTAGTGACAACACTGAGCCCTGAGGAACTCCTGCGTTTAAACGATGCATACTAGAAAGGTGGCCATCAATTCTAACAGCTATGGACCTTTCTGTTGGAAAGTCTTCGATCCAGTTTGAAAGCTTCGCGGGCAGTCCGAAGGAAAGTTTAGCAAGAAGAGCTTTGTGCCAAACCCTGTCGAATGCTTTGGAGATGTCGAGGGATAAAATGCGACTTTCACCAAAAGTTTCTATTGCAGAAGACCAGGCATGACTGGCGTATGTAAGGAGATCACCAGATGATCTAGCCTTTCTAAAACCGTATTGATGGTTGGAGAGCAGTTTGTGTTTTTCGAGATGACCTAGCAGATTGTCTACAATTACAAATTCCATTGTTTTAGAGAGTAGCGATGTTAAGGCAATGGGTCTGTAGTTAGATGGTAATGATTTATCACCTTTTTTAGGGATTGGAAAAACATGTGCTAACTTCCATGAAGAAGGAAAGATGCCGGTGGAATAGGAGAGGTTAAAGAGTATGGCGAGATGGGGAGCAAGTTCTTTTGTCTTTAACAGGATAGCAGGTATGCCATCTGGGCCAGAAGATTTGTTTGTACATAGACGTTGAAGTGTTTTGGAAACGTTATGTGCGTTGAACCTTACTTCGGGCATCAAGACTGTTGCGACAGAAACTTGGTGATCGAAGCATCGACCCGAATCGTCAACATTTGATGTTGAAGAAAAGTGTGAGGCAAAACATTCAACTTTGTGCAACGGATGACATGCCACGCTTCCATCGGGATGAACGATATCAGGGAATGTTGATTTGCAGAAATTTGATCTTATGGATTTCACCATCGACCAGAAAGCTTTAGGGTCGCTCAATTTGATTTTATCATAAATCAACTCCATAAAAGAATCTTTGGCCTTTCGGATGGAGTTAGAGCAAGCATTTCGGGCAAGAGTGAAGTTTTCACGATTCTGTTGGGTGTTGATTTTTTCCACTCGCGGAACGTTTTGTTCTTGCAGTTCACTGCGCGAAAACGCTTACGGTTGAACCATTTTAGCGAATTAACCCGGCCAAGGCGTTCAGTGGATGGAATGGCCAAACGCATACCAATGTGGATCCATTCGACAATGCTGTCGGAAGAAAAGTTTTCGGAAGAAAATGTTCCCCAGGGAATGTCGCTTGCGATAAATTCACGAAGAAAGTCCCAGTCAGCCTTATAAAAGTTATAGACAACATGTGATTTATCTGATGAAGGCTGGTGTAAGGAGTTTCGATTGCAGCTAGTTGTTATTAGGCAATGATCTGAGTTTCCGATCGAAACAGATGCCGTTGGTGTTTCGAATATTGACGGGTCAGTTGTGAGGAAAAGATCTAAGGTGTTAGCTGAATCACAAACGCGATCCGGAATACGTGTTGGGAAGGTTACCAATTGTTTGAAATGGTTTAAAGTGGCAAAAGATTTTGCTTCGAGGCCTGCTGCGTTTGCCCGCGGGGAGGAGTGCGCAAGCCACGCTGAGTTGTGGACATTAAAATCACCTAAAATGGAAATTTCGCACCGAGGGAAAGTGCTTCGATGTTGTTGGAAAGATGATCGAAAAATATTTTAGGATTTTTTGAGTTTGGTAATCGATAAATAGTACAAAAATAATTTGATGTTGCCACAACCATTAACTTTTAACCAAAGTATCTGAAAGTCCTCCTCAAATCTGTTAAGATCGTCTATTCTAGAAACCTGTACACCAGAACGGACAAAACCACAAACTCCACCGCGTGGAACAGGCCAGAGAAGAATTCATAACCTGGGCAACGGAGATGAGGGGAAATGGTTTCCAGATTAGTAGGATCTGCCGGACAAACCTGAGTTTCAGTCAGGCAAAGTATATGGGGTCGTTTGGCTAAAAGATGTTGATGTACAGAATCGATATTCGCATTTAACACACGAATGCAATGCGACGAACACAATGCAATTTAAATTTTAAGACAGTGTTCGATGAAGTAGGAACGTGTCGGGCAGAATCTAGTAAGCTTGACGGACCCAGCGGATTCGCTGCACTGGGAATGCGGACTTTTTTTAGCCTGGGCGACGTCCGAGCTAGTATGATTATTGAATGAATGTACTGTCATTAAGAAGGAAAGGATACCTGGAACATCCTGCCTGGTGGGGAAAGCCAATGACATAAACCACCAGTAGCAGCAGGAGTGGTGGTATTTCACCAGGGCATTGGTTTTAACCCAACTACCATCTATATATCTATGTACCTATATATTTGTGGAATAGTGCGATGGAGTGTCCATGAAAGGTATATGTTCCATCCAGTCTTCTCAAGACGTTTAGACAGAGTCCAGGTTTCGGAGCCGTACAACAAGATAGGCTCTAGTGTTGCCTTAAAGATCTTGAGTTTGAGCTTCTTACTGAGGTCAGACGACCAGACCTTATGCATGTCATTACAAGCAGACCAAGCCATACCTTTTCTCGTAAAGAAATCTTTCTGAGAGGATGCGATGTATGATCCTAAATACTTATAATCATCTACCTGTTTCAGAGTTGTACCATTAAGTGTTTTGATATTATGCTCACTATTAGCTGTGCATCTATTAACATACTCAGTCTTGGACTCGTTAAGATAGAGTCCCACACTTTTTGAGGTTTGAGGCTTTCTCAAGAGACTGCAGTATAGTCTGAGTATTTATGAGAGAATTGCTTATCAGTGCGTTGTCATCTGCAAAATCAGTATCTGTGTGATATTGAGCAGGGTGACGCGAGCTTCTCCTTGGGGTGATTTGGAGACCTTTGTTGGTCATAGTGTCTACAGAGATTCTGAGTATATAGTCGACAACAACGATAAAGAGAAATGGAGCAAGAGTGTCACCCTGGAGAATACCCGCTTCAATTGGAAAAGAAGGTGTTTCTCCATTAGAAGTGAAAATGGTTGAAGAATTTTAGTGTATAAGACCTGAATGGCAGCATCCATCTTGTCTCAATCAACTCCATAGAGCCTCAGAATGTTGAACATTGTTTTTCGATCAACTGAGACAAATGCTTTAGAAAAATCGACAAAAGACAAGACCAAGATCAAGGTTACATGATTGAGATTCCTCGATGACTCTGCGAAGGCAGAGGATTTGACTCAAACTTGATCGTCCACGTCTCAAACCGTTTCGATTGTTTCGGAACAGTGGCTCAACGAATGGGATTAGACGATTCAGAATCATTTTGGTACTTAGATAGTCGGTACCCCAACCCATTGTTTAGAGTAATTATTATTATTATTATTAAACAGAATATTTATACAGGTGCAAAAAACTTCAGCGTCTAAAATATAAACAATATATACATATCGGCTGCTATCAATGTCAGACCTGTCTGCGTAAAAAATAAAAATTAAAAAATATATATAAGTTAGTAGAATAAGTGATAAAAATAAAAAGTTTTAAAAGATTCAAAGAAGGGTTTTTATTACAAATAAGTACAAAAATCTAATTAAAATATTCATTGATTTTGGTTTTAAAAGCATTCTTTCTTATATCTAAAGGTAGATCATTGTACAGTTTTGTTCCTGAATATAAAAAGGAAGTTTTCCCAAGTTCTAATTTCATTTTAGGCACTTTCAAGAGATAGCCAGAGTTCCTCGTATTCTTGCCGTGATCGTTAACTGTAAAGTATCCATTGAAGTTTGCGCAGCAATCGTGTTCCTGGCATTTTCGTACCAGACTCAGCATGCTTCTTTGTTCATAACATTTGTCACCGTTTGTACTTTACGGCCGACTAATTCAGTTGCCCTTCGCTTCAATATCTGCAACATATATTACTGTGTCATCAGCATACATAATAACGTGCACAATGGTGCAGGTGTTGCGGGAAGTTATTGAAAAACATGATAAACAGCAAAGGCCCAAGTATGGAATCTTGTGGGACTCCGGGCAGCAGACGATGGGTTTCAAAAGAGTGGCCATTCAAGAAAACAAACTGCCCACGGTTAAACAAATAGTTTGTAATCCATTCTTGTTTTAAATCCCCTATGCCGAACTCAGACAGTTTGTTTAACAGCACGGCATGCCCTACGGTATCAAATGCCTTCGTTAGATCTATATAGACTGCTCCTACTAAGTTTCCATTGTCAATTTGTTTTCTGATGTTGTCAAATAAACGGGTAGACGCCAGTTTGGTCGAACGATTTCGCCTATAGCCGAATTGAGTATCTGTTAGAAGATTGTTCGCCTCCAAATACTCGGACAACTGGGAATGTACAGCTCTTTCAATAATTTTAGAAAATATTGGTAGTATGGATATTTGTCTGAAGTTCTCACCTTTACTGGTGTCCCCCCTTTTATGTATCGGTATGATTTTGGCTTTCTTCCAAATGGACGGCACGGTACCGGATTCCAAGGAAATGTTTATTATGTGTGCCAGAGGCTTAGATATTGCCTTTGCACAGTCCTTTATCATACCAGGCGGTAGGTTATCAGCGCCTGTCGATTTCTTCCTTTTTAAAGAGCGTAGTTGTTATTCCACGGAGACAACTGAGACGTACGAAAACTTGAAAACGTTCTCCGTTCTTCTGGTTTTCGGTTTGTGTGTTCTCCATGTGCGATTAGTGAAAGATGTTATACCTGCTTTGAGCTTGGTCACAATTGTTCCATAATATTCTGCAAAAATGTTTGCCTTCTTTTTGGCATCTTGTAGTGAAGGTAGTGAGTTTTTAGACTTTGATGGGAAGATCGCTTTTATAGCTTCCCAAAACTTTCGTAGATTGTTTTTGTTCTGACAAGTCTGATATAATTTATTCCCAATGAAAAATCCAATAAAATCCAATAAAAATATACACACAATGCAATATATTAAATAAAATAAATAATAAACCAATAACAGTAAAATTTAAAACAAATACAGTATATATAATCAAAGATTCACTCTGATATTTCAGCCATAGAAACGTTCAATTTAAAGTCATTCATCATATCTGATTCATCTCTGGTTTTGAAAGGGACTCTCGATCCGCGTATACACAGGCAAACTGACTTAATTATTTCGAAAGAGAGACGAGTTCTTATCCAGGAAATAATTGTCTCGTATTTTTCGTTCTGCTTCTTTGATAATCGATGTGAAAGATTTTTCAGGAAAATTTTGGATTCCCTTCCCATACCGCCGTTTGTGCCGAAGACAAGAGGGGTAAAATCACCGTGCTCAACTTGAAGAACTCTTTGAAGGTAAGAGCGTTTCTTTTCGTTCTCATTTTCTTGGAATATTTGCTTGGTAGTTTTGTTCTGGTTTGACTTGGAGTTAATATGCGTGACACGAACATCGAAGAATGCATTAACTCCAGGAGACCAAAAACTGCCAGCTTTGATATCCAATCTCGCTTCAGGGCTTACATTTGCTGATTTTAATTGAAAGACTTCATTGTCTAACGGTAGCAAATGCGGTTCAGATTGTACGTTCATATTGGTTTTAGAAAGTAGTGTGGTCAGAAAATCTCGTATACCGTCATGGCGCTGAGACACAAAACCTCCCTTTTTACAAGAAAGGGCATGGTTGCAGGAGAATTTTTCTCTACATGCACAATAGCTTGGCAATCCTGATAATTTTTCGTTATATCTGATTTTCAGCGCGTCTCTAAATTGTTGTTTGTTTAGGCTCATTCCTTGGTCTTCTAAAGGTAGTGTGTTAAGCCAAGAGCTTGCCCCTTTGTCTCTCGCTTGGCTTACGAACTGCATTTTCTCATGGGGTAAAGTAAAGTCAACGTCTGCGATATTTTCTTTCAACTTATCATTTTTCAGTCTAAGATATTGTTCTCTATCTTCATCCTCAACATCGACTGATGAAATCAAATCTTGGGATAAAATAGACTCTACATGTTTCTTCGTTAATAATTTAGAGGCTTTGTGTTGAAAGGGAGCATCCGATTTTAAACAGGGGATACTCAGGCCTCCTTTACTAATGGGCAGAGAAAATAATTTTAGCATTTCTGTCGAAAACTTTTCTTGCTGGTCGAAAAGATTTGGCAGGAGACAATCGTTTATTATTTCCTGAATCGGCTCAACATAATCTTCAAATGAAGGAATCGTTCTTGTAAAGTAAGTAAATTTTGACTTGAAGCTCTTAATAAACGCGACATATGCCGCCTGTGGTTCGGATTTCGAGATCTCAGAGAGGGTTTTTAATTCGCTTGTCCATTTTGATACTTTTTCGTTACAATACTCGTTTTTATAGACTTGGCTTCCAATCACAGCACCTAAATGCCTCTTACCATCTGTTGTCGTGTTTACCTCTTCTCCAAATATCTCATCTGCGTGCATCAACTGCATTTCATTTTTAAGTATAAGCCAGCTTTTACCGCCATTAACGTAATACCCAAACTTTTTTTCCTTCATGGACAAGAATATCGAACCAGCTCTTAAGGTTTGCGATTTTCCCTCCCGCTGCGGCGTCGTCTGCGAGCCAGGCTTGACGGGCGTCGGGTATGATATCGTGCAGTCTCTGGATTAATATAGATGTGTTTATTGAATACCATTGCATGGCAAGTGGGTCACCTTGCGTAGTACCTTCCTGGGACAGTAACTCGCCACCGCCAGCTATAAATAAACGGGTTGCTCTCCGATATGTATTAATTACGTAAAGCGACATACTTGGGCATAACACTCGAATGTTGTGTAATGCCGTTCTTCTGTGCATGGTGTTGAATGCGTTTGATGCGTCGATTAATAATACTCCGTCGCTTTCTTTGTCAGAGAAAATAAGATTCATTGCGTGGATAACTGCTTCTGAACCGGCGCTAAATCCTGTGCACGTTTGAAGCGGAGTGGCAGACTCTTTAATATCATCGCTTAACGTCCAAGAAACTACTTTCCCGATGATTCTACGTAATACCTCTCCAACACCTATGGGTCGAACACCTGGATTTTTGTTTAAAGGTATTAGGTATTGTTTTTGTTCTTGTTAATTAAATTGCGATTTCTAAACGATTTCAGATTTTGCCAATAATAGAGGGTTGTGTAAATTAGTCATTTAAATAGGGGTTAGACATTAATGGGGGATTGGTTTTCAAAGGTGGGAGAGAAGGAATGATCTAGAGGGAATGATCTACCAATTATGATTTACTTTTTGCTCTAGATATCTGAGATTTGCATTGTTGTTATATTTTTCAAAAGCAACATAGTAAAACCTGTCGTTACCTTACACATGGACGCTAAGAATGGAATGTTACGCTAACTGCTCAAACTCATTTTATGTTCATTTTATGTTAAAACAATTCAATGCTTCATTCGAATGGGTTGCCTATTGCGTAAGTTCTTTACTTATTTGTATATCCTTCTCGCTTTCTTTAACGCCTAACGAAATGGTGTTATAAAATTATCACACGTGTTTGGTGATTTTAAATCTCAAACGGACCTGTAGTTGATCAGATTCTTCTTATGCATGAGGAAGGATCATTTATTGATCTTGTGATGTTTGAGAACTTTCAGTCAACAATAATTGCGAGCTGCTCTCAAGACGAGTGCTATTGGAAGAATGGTGACGAATACTTGTATCGAAGAATTATGGAAAAGTTGGTGAGGAACTAATCGAATTTCCGAAGAGCTGGTGGACTCAATCTAACAACCGGGACTATTACTTTAGGTGTAGAAAATTTCGCGTGGAGAACCCTTTGCGCATTTCGCGTATTTGAGCTTGATACACGAAAGTTAATCCACGCGAAAAAAGTCAAGTTTGTTATCCTCGAAAGTTAATCTTCTCAGTGTATTTAAGGCATACGTTAGTTTTATTTACTTCAAATATAAACCCCAACTTCAACGAAGTCTCTCTCTTGATATATTCTTACTCAGGAAACAATGTAGCTCGTTGGAAAGCACTGTCTTACCAATTCCAGCTATATGTATTCAGCTTGTCTAACAGAAGAGGAACTGGTCATACCGGGATCTCGAAGTGACGATGACGAGAGTGATGACGATGATTGTGAATGGGTATCCCCATCATCAAAAAACGCGTTTGACATCTTCGAAGATGAACTTCTATGAACTGATTTTATTTACGTTGACATTTACCTGCGTTTGTCTTTATAATAAATAAGTGTTTACTAAACTAAATAATAGTTGAATTTTTTAAATCAATACCTTCCGCGATATTAGAGAGAAAACATCTTCCATTTGCAAAATTTTTGTGAAAGTTTATTAAGGTGGCGTCCACCTTTAACAGCTGGAAATTGACAAAAATATTTAAACTAAGATTGCACCTAAAGTTCTCACCAAAGAAATTTTCTAAAACATATCATTAAACATTAAAGAGCAAAATCTCTTTAGTTTAGAGTAAATTATATTTACTCTAAACTAAAAACTAAAAATTCTCGTTTTGTGTTTTGGATTACACCCTGGCAAGTGGATTTATTTTGTATTTTTTTTTAGATTTTGCTCTTTAATGTTTAATGATATGTTTTAGAAAATTTCTTTGGTGAGAACTTTAGGTGCAATCTTAGTTTAAATATTTGTGTCAATTTCCAGCTGTTAAAGGTGGACGCCACCTTAATAAACTTTCACAAAAATTTTGCAAATGGAAGATGTTTTCTCTCTAATATCGCGGAAGGTATTGATTTAAAAAATTCAACTATTATTTAGTTTAGTAAACACTTATTTATTATAAAGACAAACGCAGGTAAATGTCAACGTAAATAAAATCAGTTCATAGAAGTTCATCTTCGAAGATGTCAAACGCGTTTTTTGATAATGGGGATACCCATTCACAATCATCGTCATCACTCTCGTCATCGTCACTTCGAGATCTCGGTATGGCCAGTTCCTCTCCTGTTAGACAAGCTGAATTCCCTTTGTCTGTTTGTATATAAATTATTCTACTACCATGCCACCTCCAAGAAGGTGTTCATAAGTTGTTTGTCTACAGGAAAAACAGATTTTTGATTTTTTTGGTTTTATGCTTATGTTGATTTCAAGAATCAAGACCTAGAGGGCGTCCTCCACTGCGTTAGAAAGAAAAAACCTGAAAACACATCAACCTATCCCTAGCCACTTACAGCGGAAAGAAATGCCAAAGACAGGAATCGATGGAAGGATTGTGTGTAGAAAGGTTTGGCGAGAGTTCTCTAATGAACAACTATGCATTCAAGTCAATAAGTCAAAATATTTCAAATAAGATTTTGCTGAATAACACGTTGTTCTGAGTGAGTAGGCCAACATTCACACTCAATTCTGTGAGAGTCACAGCTTTTACACAGAGATTTACACGCCACAAGTACACCACCGTCAGAGAAGACGAGTGTTAACTGTATCTTTATCAATCTTGTTCGTTTCATTATTTTTGAAATAAATTATGTATATAAAATCACCCTCCCCCTCTATGAACCTCTTCCTATCACCACAGGAGACTCAAAATGTTCTTAAAAATAAAAACTTATGTCAACCTGTTACATTACGAAGATGTTTGATATAGCTTGTTTATATCTTAGCTGCTTTTCTAATTTGCTGTTTTCTTCTATGCTTTCAAAGCTCTGACGCATTGAATCAAACTTCAACTATTGAATTTAATTCATCTCTTCACATATTTCCAAAGGTTCATAAAAAATTCATGTTTCATAACTTTTTTTGCCATCACGCTTATTGCAAATAGGCAGTTGTATATAAAAGAGTTAATTAGAGAGTTATCAAAAGGGCCCAAGCTTGTGTTGATTGAAGATAGCCAGCCACAACACCCGCGAAAGGCAAGATTTCAGAATTTGCGATGTAAGTATTAGAATGCGCTTCTTCAAGATTTTCTAATATAATTTTATACAGTTGCCTTACAAAATAATGCATCGTGTTGCACTCGATTTGAAACCGCGAATAAAGTTTCCTGATCTAATCGACGAGCATTATAATGTTTAATTTGTCCTGGCAACACGAAACAGTTAGTTAAAAATAACTTCAAAGATCACGCCGCTATTTGCGCAATTGCATGTTTTGAAAGACTAATGCTAATCGTGATAACATTCTAGGAACATTTAAACTAATGTAAGCATTAGTTTGTCTCCAGAGTTACATTTAACATGGTATTAAAGTATTCGTGACATTACGTTTACCTGTGGCAAGTAATAGTCATTTCATTTATCATTTTGTTGGCATTTAACAGTTTTGTGTACGAGGAAAAGAATTCCTATATAGAATTAAAAGTTATACAATCTTTTTATGCAAAGATAAACACGCCTGGCACTTTAGCAGCTTTGTCTGGAAAGTTATAAGATGCTGCTCCACGGTAACCAATTCAAAATCATCAAAGAGTGCGCCAATATTATAATATTATTTGGCGATCCAGGTGCCATAAATATTTTATACCTATGCGCATATATCATTGGAATGTACGGGCCTCCTGTGGTCACTAAAATATTTAAAAAATACTGGATATAGATTCCGCTTAACTGAACACGAATAAATGAATCGTTTTTCCAGGTGTGTTTTGCAGTGTATTTTAGTAAAGGTATTACGATTACATCGTTTCAGGTAAAAAACCATGAAAGTCGAAGATGCCGTCTTCGATTTGCTAGATATTTTGAATATAGTCAGCATTTCACTGCACCTGCTTGGCATATATCTCCTTCGACAAGTGAAGAACGACGCGAGAAATCAGAAGTGCATTCTCATCCACTTGAGCAGCGTCGAGATCTTTATGAGCATTTTTGACTTGGTCTACAACACGTTGGTTCGGGAAAATGTCAAAAAACACTTCCTCACTCACATTTTGATCGTGGACACCACCTGCTTTGTCATTCCATATTTTCTCATTTTGACCGTGCTCACACTGGACCGCTTCTTCGAGGTCTACCTCAGTTTAACTTACCATGTGCACTTTTCGCGGAAAGTTGTGAAACGCTGTTTGCTGTTTTGCTGGATTGTCGGTGTTATCCAATGCGTTTTGCTTACAATCCTGCAGATTGTTTACGAAAAGATGATCGATTCAACCGCTATAATCTTCATTGGCCTGTTACCAATGTATCAGGTGATTTTCTTAGTCACCTCGTTTAGTGTGTACGGCTATATATACTACAAATACAGAAATTCCCTGAGACATCCGACTTACGGCGTAGAAACCACTTCGAGAGGAATGTTTTTTGTACCCAATCTCATCATCGGGTCGTTTATTGTGTTCTTCATTATTCCAGAGGTTCTGCGTGTGTTTTGTTTTTACATCTACCCGGATATGGGTAGCAAACTCATGTTAAGTATCATAATGAGTTTCTTTGTTGTTGGTTACCTTTGTGACGCCTGCATATACATCCTACTAGCGCCCAAAACTCGCGCAGTGCTTATAAATCGCATCAAGCAATTTCGACGGCGGTCGAAAAACTACCCTCATCCAAAGGTCAGCCATGTGTACGTCATAAACGTGAGAGAAAAACCCGCGAAAACGGAACGGAACAAAGTTGTGCAATGAAGACTTATTGCGAGCGTCGAACGCCCCGTTACAAATTTGAAGGGAGAAAAAATTTTTTTTATCTATTTATTTTGAAAAAAAGTCAAATCTATTATAAAGCTATGTATTTATGAACAATACGGATTCATTTATTTATAAGGATAACACGCGCAGTTATTCATCAATTAAGAAATGTTCACTAAATAGAAATACCAAAGAATAGAAAAATAAAAAGACCAGGCTAACCACGTGGGGATTTTTATTCACTCTACTAAGCGATAGCACAATAACAATATTGACGCTGTAAAACAAGCACAAAAAGTGAAGCTCGCAAATATTGGCGTTGTTAGATGACCACTTAGCGCTAATCATGATATCATTTACCACGGAAATAGTTGCAGGATAGTTTCTGCACTCATCAAGTTTTCCTGTCAACCTTTGCAATTGCGCAATATTTTTCGTTGCGTTTCAACACAATATCGTGTAACATATTATCCCCCAATCAACTCTACTTTAGAAAGGAATGCGATGTTGAGAGGTTTCTGTCATTTACTTTGTGGGAATTTAAGAAAAACTTTTAGTTACGGACATAAATGTGTGCTTCCGTGCTGTTGTCATAGTAATACGGTCGCCGGAAATTAACATTTTCAATAATTAAGTAAGAGCTGTGATTTTATGTTCACGTTTTTATCTTTCATCTTTCGTGTTGCACAAAAATGTTTTGAAGATTTTTAATTAGCTAAACCATTGTGACTACGTAACCTCGGTTTATTACACGAATTAAGTTTTTCTATGTAAAATTGAAAGGGGTTATTAAAAATTGAACAAATCAGCTTTCAAGTTTTTATCAAATAATTTGTCCAATCAGCTTTCAAGTTTATATTGAAAAATTCGATTCGTGAATATGAATCCCATTCTTTCGAAAACGACTTTTTACTACAGTATAATTCCGATAACTTGAACCTCCAAGGGACCGAGTAAAATAGTTGGAGATAACGAATGTTCGAGTTATCGGGAGTTTTTATGAGAAACTATAAGGGACGGAGAATGAAAAACAGTTCGAGTTAAAGGGGGTTCGAGTTATCGGGATTGTACTGTATAACATTTGATCGACATTCCTTGGGGCTACATGAAAACTCTAAAAAAAACTACGAAAGCTCAGCTTACTTAATGGCGTACAGAATCAAAAAATCTGCCGTGAGAGAGTAAAGAAAATGAAACTTACAAATGATAATTTACTTTAAAACATAAACCATTTTACAGTACGAAAAAATTAACAGCATATATATATATATATATATATATATAATATATAATATTACTCGTGAGGTGGAAGATAAGTAAGCCAACAAAAAGATATAAAAGATTAATTGAAAAACCTACTCATATAGTCCCACATGTGCATATAAAAGGTTTAAAAAGTCATTATTATTATTTATACATAATTAATATATATAAAAGTTAAAAAAATAGAATTCTTTAGACAAATAAAAAACTAACGCTGTGTTATTTGAAGTTCTCTGTAATCTGTACTGGGATCAAAAACCCGCGAAAGTGCAAGGGAGGTGCACTCCCCTAGCACGACTTCGGCCGTGGTGTCTACCACCAACTCAATTAAATGGCCGCCTGTTAATTTCCCCGTACAGTCTGCCAGTGAGACGTGCAAATGGCCACCTCCACTCACAATGCCTTGTAACCCGACAATCTCCGTACGGTTTGCAACATCTAAGAGCTAAAAAATGATTTAAATTCATGTGATGAATTTATGTGACAACATATGAGCTATATTGCTCACATTACTAGACTGGACAATGAATCTTTTCAGAAACATTCACTTTTTTCAACTGACCACAAAAAATATGCTCATGACCGCTGGATAAAAATTGAAAAAGAACTAAAAAACATGTCAAAAATGCAAATTCAAACTATGACGCAAAAAATATCTTCCATTAGAGACACTTCAAGTGCCTAATAAATATCAGGTTCCCGATTTACTTGATTACAAATAATTTTTCGGCAATATACATCTACTCACATAATGTGTCTCTGTGTTGGGTGTGGCGTTAGCAAGGCGAAGTTTGGCAGACAAAGAACTCCCAACGCATGACATAATAAACGCTGCTCTCAGATTCCTTTCCTCCACAAATTGTTTCAAAGATTGCCGCAGCTCAGCTCCATGTTTCAAACGCAAAACGTAACAAACCATCGGACTGGGGGAAATATCAGCAAACTGATTCGGTTGGTTGGAAACTGGAGGCACGATTGTTGTAGATTGGGAGTTTCCAATAGATGGATTGAAGTCATCTTCGAAACCAAGCTCTTGATAAAACCTACTTTTAGATACAGTGCCTCCACTTTTACTACTGCCAGGTATATCATTCATTCTAGTGTCCCTGATAAAATAAAATGGCAAATTTATAGTTTTTAAGACATTTTTCTATAAACCATAATCATCACAATGTTACTAGCATTCGGCAATAGCACAATAAGGCGTTCAGTTCTTAACCCAAACGTTCTCGGTTGGAAGCTATGCTATCACAGAGTTGTTTAGTGAGCAGTTATAAATAAAAACACTGTATTTCATCAAAAATAACCGTAGCACAAATGGGAGTAATTAAATACACTAAAACTCTGGATCAAGATTGTGATAATGCTTAATTAGCATTCTGGAAAAGCCTTTGTTAAAATCAAACCACCATAACTAACACCAATGAAGATGTTTATGACTCATTGTTAATGTAAAACGTTATAGCAGAAAACCGAAAAACAAAAAGTTTTTTGTTCCAAAGTTACTACTGAATAAATCAAAGACAAATAATATTCATTTTTCTACCATTAGTCATCTTTTTTGACCGCTGGTGTTATTTACTTGAAACCCAATTTAACAACCATTTTAAACACAGTAACGCATTTTAAAAATTTGTTTCGTTGGCCCATATATATATACATTATATAAAAAAGATCTTGCCATACCTTACTCTAACTGTGACAGCTTTTTAGAAACAGAGATTGCAACAATTAAAGTATATATAAAATATATAGTATATTTAAAAAATGATTTCTTCAATTATATATATATATATATATATATATATATACATATACAAGACACATTTGAAGATAGAAATCATAGTTTTTCATAATTCATAAACATGCACACATACTTTCCTAGTAAACACACAGGTAAGTTATATACATGAACTCGCACAAGAAAAATATTTCATTTGTAACAGAAACATATTGAAAATAAAACAAATAAAGTTTTCCAATTTCTACATTATCTATATATATATATATATAGCTATATATACTTCCCCACAAAAAATAATAATTGTTGACTGTCATTTTTAACCAAATCAAGGGTACCTTGATGGAACCGATTTCCTTTGATATTATTTTTCAAAGAATTCAGATTCTAATGAATTATATATAATATATGTTGTATCAAACAAATATCTACAAATCTAAGTTTTTCACAAACACACTTTTATTATTTATTTATTTTATTTTATATATATATATATATAGTTGATAAAGAAAAGATTCAATAATTTATTTTCCAGAACTTAAAGTTTCATGCCCGTTCTGGACAATCTTCAGCTAGAAATCTATACAACGTAAGTTGAGAAAATATATTCCAGTCTTTCAGAATATATATTTTTTTATTGTAGTTGCTGAAAACCAGGCCTTAAAGGTCACTTGTGTGTAAAGAGCTACAGGAAAAGTTATACAGTATACGCAGTTTTAAATGTGTAGGGCCAACTCGGCCTACCAACTCGGCCTAAGCCGATACCAGCTCGACCTAACTATGAATTTGACGTTTCCTTTACTATATTCTTCATTTATTTTTTCCTCAATATGGTTATATATTATTGTTCAATCTATCATGTAAACATCGATACATTTGGTCCACTAATGATATCTTCAGAAAACTTTTTGTTGGTATATTAGCGAGATTTCTGAACGCCGGCAGCCATATTGATTTGGTCGCGCATCTTTGCAAGAGTGCAAAAGTCGAAAACAAATTTTGATATTTTCGGATTCCGTAATGAATGTTAAACAAAAAGAAGCACTGGCTTGTAGGCTTGTAAAGGTTCATTTATACTAACTACTACATTTTATTACGGGAAATATTTTTTTCTGGCATTACATTTTATCACTTTTAATAACAGCATAATCATGTAAATACAAACACAAAATACAGTGTTTATCAAACATGAGTTAAATGTGACAAACAAAGTCAACATAATGACAATCTTTCTCTTTTTTATCGGTTTTACTTGCGTGTTTTGCGTGTGACCAGTATTTGGTAAACACGGTATTATGTAAGTATTTAAAAGATTGTTTTTAGTGTAATAAAGGTTTATTACAAAATTGCCATTTCTTGGCTCGCATTTTTTTAAAAATTTCTGTAATAAAAGAACTACAATCTTTTATAAATGCATTTTTGTTGTATGTTTGCGAGGAGCACTAAATATAGTATTTCGACATGACAAAGCTTCCACTAATGATATATATATAATAACTATAATAGTTTATATCATTGACTTCCACAAGCATTGGAATCTACCATTTTAATATTTTGTTTACGCACGTGACATTGCAATATATTACGGAATCCGAAAATAGCAAAATTTGTTTTCGACTTTTGCACTCTTGCAAAGATGCACGACCTATTGATTTGGCTATGTCGGTTACGTACAAAATGAGGACTCGTCTGTTTGCTCGACGAAACAAAAGCATACTTCGAATGCGTGTGCCAACTTTGTTGCCAGGTTCAAGATCACCGATAACAGTGTTTTTGTCATATGTTAGGCAAAAATATCTATCTAGTAGACCTACGTCCTAATGTTGGGAAAATTTAACGAACAAGAAAATTAACTTGCTTTCTTTATTTCATTATTTATAATATTGTAGACAAAGCCAAATTTTTACTGAATAAAAGTGCGACAACATTAAATAATTATGTTAATTTTCTGATTTTCTGCAAAAACTTTTTGACTTGTACTGTACTATCGATAAGCGTTAGTGTTCACCGCTGGGGTAACCCCCATTCCCTTAAATTATATAGCTAGAATCAAACTTAAGATAATCAACTCCAAAACCAATCATGGTTTAACTTACAAAGCATACAATTCTTTTAACAATAATATGCAATTTTCCTTTATTAAATAATACAACTAAAAACTATATATATATATATATATATTGACAGTACATCATACTTGAACTTTACAAATACTATTTTGAAGTTCACGATTAGAAAGTCATAAAAAACATTCACACTTCACACGCGTGGATGTCACTTAAGATCAAATTCTCAACATCATCGGATTTTCGTGAATACATCAAACGACTACCCCGAATACACCTTCCAATCGAAGGATCCAGTGAAAACGATATCTTTCTTCTCAACCAACTTTTTACTTCTGCGATAGAATGGTTTCCGTCGCCGCAAATACCAATGGTGTGAAGCTTTCGTGCTCTATGTTGATTATTCTTCAACAGTTAACCGGTTTAAAGTTGGTTCAATTGCCACATCTTTGATTACTTGGTTCAGTAACGAGCCAATTATATTTCGTAATTCGCTGTGACGTAATGAAACGAAGCCTCCTTGCACCGTATTCGCGACTGATTGGGATTCGTGACAACTGAAGACAGTAACGGAGTTTTATTA
The DNA here is from genome assembly GCA_963930725.1 of Candelabrum cocksii. Classification (NCBI taxonomy): domain Eukaryota; kingdom Metazoa; phylum Cnidaria; class Hydrozoa; order Anthoathecata; family Candelabridae; genus Candelabrum; species Candelabrum cocksii. The sequence continues at coordinate 1,647,572 of OZ005666.1, forward strand.
GATCCAAAAACAATTGTTTGTTCACGATGAATCCTTCAGATTTAACCTTAACATCATCAGCATACCCGACGTGTTTCGTATAAAGTCATTTTTCTTTGGCAACGCTCACGAGCATTAACAATAGGGGATTATGGCTATAGCGTAAATAGCCATAGATATTGGATCCCTTTGTGTCGCTCCATCACTTCATGTGATTTCCTCTCCTCCTAAAACAAACATACGTGAATTGAACGTGTAGCAGTTGCTTACAAATGTAGATATCGGCGGGCAAATTATTCTTATGTTGTGTCGGAATGTTTCACGGTTAATCGAATTAATTGCTCGCATCTACTAGGAGAACCGCCTCTGCTGACTCTTCTTGATAAATTCTCCTCCTCGAATGTACAACTGCAGAACATAGCCGAATCGATCAAACTGAGTTTTTAACGTCATCTTTAGTAACCAACGACCTTTCCAACTATTCTACGGAGTATTTCACCAACACCGATTGGTCTTAATCCGGGGGTTTTGTTGAGTGGGATCATCCTGCACGCTAAAGAAGCTTCTAGACAATTCCGCAGTAAGGTTTGCGTCATATTTGCGATCGCTGTGAATAAATCAATGTCCAAAATTTCTATCAGTCAGAATTCGACGCCATCCATCAGCATCCATACCATACGGACCCGATCCACTTTTCGCTTTGATGCCGCTGCTTTCACACGCTCTTCGGCGTTCTCTTCACATTTCACAGGGTGACACTTTATGGGTTGATCGCTAAGTAATACTTTAGGTTATGCTTTTATACCTTTTGGATCTTTTTCGAAGTAGATTGACTGTTTTAGCATCCAACGGTAAGATACCATTGTCCATATTGTTGGAAAGTAGTTTTAATGCTTCATAAATTTCGAAATAATTTGGATATCTCAGCTGTTGTTCGTGTCGATTTTGCTGTTTTCAAAGAACTTTGGATGGTTGGTTCTAGATTCATGCAAAAATTCAGGAAATTCTCCTTTAGCCTAAGAGTTCATTCGCCTTTCGAAGAATCTTAAGTGATCTTTCGCTTTGGAATTTTTTGAAGGCTTTTGAAGTAAATGGTTTGACTTTCCGTAATTTAGTCATAGTTTGAAGCAACAGAACAATTGCGGGGAATTTGTATCTTCATGGATATGTGACATTTTTAAATTTTAAGCCCCAAATTTACCAAATTACGTCCTGTGTATCGAAGTTCAAAGTGTTTTTCAAATTGTGACAAATAGTGTGGATTTTCGTTTTTTTTTGACAAGTAGTGTTGCAACATATAGTGTTGAGTTTGCGACATATAGTGTTGATTTATTTTTAGAAAGAAGGCTGTTCGATATTTAACAGTATTTCATTTCATTTGTTATTATTTCGCCACATAAATACAAGATATCAAAGGTCTGCAATTGTGTAAAGTCAAGTATCGAGGGGAATCGATGATGATGAGGTGGTTTCAGTTAGGCTAACACTTTTCTGAAATGGGTAAGTTTCGTGTTACATGTGCTTTTCCATGCAATGTTTGTATACTTAAATTAATTGCGTGGACGCGTTCAACGATTACCACGGACGTTGAATTTCATTGTTGGCGTTACCAAGTAATTTAGAAGTAATTTGAAAGTTAAGTGGACGCCTTGCGAGTGATTTCATATGGTTAATGGTGAGTGTAGTTGCATCAGTGTTTAGTGGAAGTTTATTTGAGCGAAACCGATTGGTTATTTTAATTAACTTAATAATTGTTTGTGTTTGAAAAGATGTAGAATATATTTTCACAGAGTAAGAAAAGGCTCATGTCCCCAGCAAACATTATCGCTTGGATGAATTAATTGAGGGGAATTTTGTCGTTTAGTTTACCTTGTATTAGACCGCCAGCTAAATTGGATGCCATTTATTAAGCCACACCCCCAAATGATGAAATATGCAAATTTTGCGATAAAATATAGAAAGTGAAAGCTTTCTCGAAGCCGATAGCGAAACAATATTGAAAGAGTTGCTGTTGAAAGAAAAGATGGAGCAATGATGATAGTGAAGATGATAAATGCAATATGTGGAATTTTTTATAAACAAGATTAGTAAGTGTTCTACCAGACATGCTTGTTTTTCTTTTGCCTTGTAATCTGTCTCCGTAGTAGGTCACATTATTTTAAGCCATTAATAAGCCGTGTTAAATTTAGCCCATTCCTTCAAATGCGGTTTCTTAAGTTGCGGCCTATTATAGCGTAATAAGGTATATTGAAAAGGAAAAATAAAGCCTGGCATACCATAAAAATATCATTTAATGGACTTCATTTTATATTTTTTTCTATCAAATAAAATTATAAAAACCTTCCCCTACATTCTAAGCTTTTAAGATGATTTACTGTATCGAATGCTTTTGACAAACAGACACAAGTATCAAGTGTAAAAAATGAGCTTCTGAAAGATCGCATTGTTCCTTGCCAGAATGTTATTGAAAAAATCTTTTGAACCAAAGTATCCATGCGAGGGAAAGTACTTAATTTTTTAAAGAATTTTTAGAACATTGGGAAAAGAGAGATTGGCCAGTAATTATGAAGCACGAAGTGTTTTATTTTTAGCCTTGTAGATGTCCACTTACATCATCATCTTTACAATTTCAAGTCGGCTTGGATATATTCCCGTCTGAAGAGATATATTAAAGTAGAGGTTTAGAAATAAGATCTATTATGCTACGACGCAACTTTTTCTGCGATGAGGTGCTGTAAGAGTGCCACCTCTAAATAAAACCAAAAATATTATAGTTTACTATTGTCCTACCCATGGCCTACTATAATAACACGGCCTCACAAGTTGCCGCAACAGGCCAAATCAAACAGGCCGGAATGGTAAAGAAATCAAAGATAATTTTGTAGATGCTTTTAGCTTTAGATTAATCCAACATAGCTAATATATATATGGCTAATAACTATTTAGCTAGAGTTGATATTATTTAAATGATCATAAAATCTTTATTTTAACACTAAAAGCGTTTCTGCCACACTTCAGAGTGTGACTACAGTAACTTGAAATGTGAATTTCTGATAATTTTGTTAACATTCTTATATTCCTCATGTTCTATGTGTAGCTAATAACATATAGATACATACATATACATATAGATATATTGACATGATGTTTAATAAAAGGAGAAAGATGCGAGAGAGATCAAAGTAAATCAAAAAAATTTAAATAAATTTATAAAAAGGTTTTGAGACAAATAGTGCCAGACAAGTGCTGTATTGTAGGTTGCCGTTCTAACTATAAAGATGGCCCAAAAAGATCATCATTTTATTTTCCAAATGACCCAGATTTGAAATCTAAATGGATAAAGTTTGTCAACCGCAAAGATTGGGAATGGAAAAAATCCTCCACGATGTGTGTAAATCACTTTGAAGATAAATTTGTTTCTGCACATGCCAAGAAGAGACTTCTAAAATGGATCTTGAATCCAGTTCCATCAAAATATGTAACAACAGAAACAACAATACCTCAATCAACTTTGCCATCGATTACACCTGTACGTAAACCTCCATTAAAACGAAATGTGCAAGAGGATGAATTAGAAGTGTTTTTAAATGATGATATTTGTACAAACATTATGGAGTTTGATGACAAAAAATGTCCTGATGGATTTTCATTCGTGTGCAAGAGTTTCCAGTCAGTGAAATATTAGAAGAAATTCGTTCCATATCTCATTTCAAACCACAGGGTCGACCACATTATTCAGCGAATATATATGATTCGTTATTGTCTTCTGCTACGTTATTCTTCTTGACAAGCTTATGAAATATTATTAAAAGAATTTCCCTTGTCTTCATTTTCTCTGCTTGAAAAACTGTCTAGTGGTTCATTAGATGCTTTCAAGGTTGCTCAAATGATGCTAACTGAAGGTAAAATATCTGAAGATGTAATGGTTTTATTTGATGAAATGTATCTACAGAAGGGTACACAATACCATGCAGGTAAATATATTGGTACAGATGAATATGGGGAGTTTTATAAAGGAATTGTCTGTTTCATGATTGTGGGCTTAAAAAAGAATGTTGCAACTGTTGTTAAAGCAGTTCCTGAAATAACTGTGAATGGAGATCTCATCACCAAAAATATTTTTGATGTTATCGAAAAGTTATGTTCTGTTGGTTTTAAAGTGCGAGGTGTTGTTTGTGATGATCATTCAAGTAATGTAAATGCTTATAATCAACTAACCAAGAGTTATGGAACACCTGAAACTTATTACATACTCCATCCAGCATATGAAGGAAAATTGAAGACATACTTGTTGTTTGATACTGTACACCTACTAAAAAATGTACGTAACAACCTTCTTTGTAGAAAAAAGTTTGTCTTCCCAGAATTCTCATTTGATGGACTTCTTGATGAAATTAAAGTTTCACATGGTTTTGTTGAATGGTCTCTTCTTCATTCACTGTACGAAAAAGATCAAAATTTGGATGCTCATTTACAGAAGGCTTATAAGTTAACTTATCGTGCTCTTCATCCTGGCAATAATAAACAGAGTGTGCCATTAGCATTATCTATTTTTGATGAGACAACATCTGCTGCCATTCGAAGTTACTTTCCCCATAGAGAGGATGCTGCAAGTTTCATATACTTGGTGGAAAGTCTCAAATTCAAAATCTGAATTCAATTCCAATAATTATTTGGGGAATGCTATAAAATCAGGTGATGGGAAAGTAGGATTTTTATTAAAGTTTGCAGATTGGGTTGTCGAGTGGGCTAAGTTTCCTGATTATAATCTTACTACCCAAACCTTGAAAGCAATGATCAGAACCCTGAGGGCAACATCTTCTCTTTGCGCAGATTTATTGGCCGAAGGCTATAGATATGTATTGACAGCAAGGTTACAAAGTGATGCTCTGGAACGTCGCCATTCCAATTACCGTAGAATGAGTGGAGGACGCTTTTGCTGGATATATCATTAAAAAGTTAACAGACCGTCTTAACTGCGGTGAATGCCAGAGAATGATGGTTTCTTCAGATGAAGAAGAGAGACCTGAAGGCAAATACTTAAACCTTCTTTCTCGAAGTGGACTAATAACTCCTAGAAAGACTTTTGCTGATTTTACAGCTCATGTGTTTTCTACATCACATGTTTCTGAACCTGTTATCCAAAAGTTCCCTCTTGTTTCTCCTTATCATGCCGCTAAATATCCTCTGAATAAATATTTGGAGGTGAGCAATATTTCATGTATTGATCATGTGGAAACTTCAAAAAGATTAATATTTCAAACAGCAATAAACATTTTTTATAACAACAAACAGAAGCAAGACTGTGATAAACCTAGGAAGGACAATTTATCTTCATTCAAGAAGAGACAGCGTATTTTATAAGAGTTTTATGGCATAATAATGTAGCTATATATAACACGTTTGTTTCTCAGATATTTTTTCTTTCTACAGTATATCTAATTTTCATTGATTTTTATATAAAGGGACTAAAATAATATATATATATATATATGTTCTGATCATTATTTCTCATGCTAATGGATGTGATTTATATCTTTAATAGATAAAACGGTTAAATATTTGTATTACTAACCTAAATTCAAAGTCCATTTTTATTAAAATAATACTTCTGATGTTAATGAATGTGATTTGATTAAATATCTTAGAAAAGTACTCAGAATAATCAAATTAGCATTATTCTTTCTCTGGCCTGTTTGATTTGGCCTGTTGCGGCAACTTGTGAGGCCGTGTTATTATAGTAGGCCATGTCCTATCATCAATTTATCATTACTAGATAGAATAAAAAGTTAGGAAAAGTCAGTGAAGCGCAATGCTAAAGATAATTTTAGCTGGTACATCCTCATTCCTTCGTTACACTTAAGAAAACTGCGAAATGCTTCTTTTGATGTACCATGAGGTTTGATGTTGAACGTTTGGCGAAACTTAGGAAAGCCAAAAATAATTCGTAGAAGAATAATTAAGATATATATATATATATTAATAGACGAGAGTTGGAGACGATATTCGTGCAGTAATTATTAAAATTTAATGCAATTTTAACCGGATCGTTAATAGTCTGAAGAAACCTTCTTTCCATAGCTTTTCGTATCATAAGAATTTCTTATTACATCAAGATACTATCGCTTTGTAGTTTTTAAATTTTTTTGTGGTTGGTTTTTCAGAATTTATAGGAAAGTTAATTAATGCTTTTGGCTTTTTAAAGATTTGATTTTCTATAGTGGCAAAATTTGATCGTTTAGCCGTAAAAAAGGAACATACTAAACAAGCAGACTCCGCGTCTTTGAATGATCCCATTCGATTGATTTCAGATTCTCACGAAACAAGTTGTTTAGTTTTTTCAAAAATTTTCAAAATTCTAAAATTTTAGAAATGGCTTAAAAATATATGTGTTATTTATAATAAAACTACAACATGATTTGAAACCCCCTGATTGGTAGCTATGATTTGAAACCCCCTGATTGGTAGCTATTGAGCATTGCTAATGTTGTTTTCGTTGTGTAATGTGTGGACAAATAAAGTAGGATGTAAATGCGGTTGAAAAGTCATTAGTATGGTTATCAGTTTCGGAATTTTAATATTAAAGGCGCCGACTGAACTGTCTGTTTTTTACTATAGTTTTTAAAATATCTGCAAAGTGATATAAATAAAGTGGTTTCCCTGGAGGTCGATAAATTGTTAAAATTTAGAGGATTTATCCGTTATTAATTTTGTATAGTAAGAGCTTCAAAATTGTCATTGATGTTAGTAAAGTCATCAGGAATTCTGCATCGTAAAAGAATCATGATCAAACACCAGCCACCTCCTGATTTATCCAACCGTGGATAAGTTTGCAGTTAGATTTTGTCAGCAAATTCAGTAAACCTTTAGTAACCGTTAGTAACGAGACGTCATATCCTTTTTTTCTTTGTTTGGGTCTCAATCTAGCTACCAAAAATTGGTTAAAAATAGCTTTTTGAAGTCTGTTTCAGCTGTCAAGATAAAAAGTGATGATCAGTTAAAATAGGGTACATAATAATAGTAAATAAAGACATTTTTTGGAAGATTTCCAGTTAACTGGAAGTTGCGTTAACAGTCTTCAGATCTTCGACGTCGATCGCAATCTGACTCCGCAATGAGTCCTCATCTCTATGCGCAAACTCTCTCTCTTCAACAAAGAAAACCATATTATAAAATATCACTAATTTTTTTTACGTTGATAATATCTAGTAGTTGACGCAGAATTATATTGTATACTGTAATGTCAGAAATTTTTGCGAATTTCGCGAATGGGCCTCCAATTCCGCGAAATATTTTACATTTGATCATTCGCGAAAATAATTTCTCGCGAAAAAGTAACTTTTTGTTTAATATTGTCCCAGGCATTGTCACTATAATCACACAGGGTATTTCCAACCGGCTTTGTGTTATAGGTGACTGTCGATAATGCGTCGAGGCTAATGTAGCCTCAACTTCTGTACTTCTTGCCCTGTCCTGAAACTTTGAAGGATTCGCGAAATTAAATGCCCGCGAAATATTTCGTTTTGACCGATTCGCGTAAATTAATTTGTATATATTGCTACAGTTGAACAACAGACTCTCATCGCCAATTAGTTCTTTGCAGCTTTCATTTCTTAATTTGATGACCCTAACCAAACGCAAATCATTTCCTCGAATCCAATTTGAAAATAAAATTTCTTTTCAATTTCACCGAAGACTCGCGGAGATATTCGATTGGTTGATGAAAGATTTCACGTCTTTCTCGGCAATGTTTATTTTTTTTCAATAGTATTTTATATTTAGCGATACTCTCGTCGAAATCCAGCGATCTTTTACTTTTGCGATCAACGATCAGCGAAGTTTCTCTGATATTTTCTTAGCATGTCTTATTTTCTATTTTCAAAGCGCATTTTCAATCACAAAACAAAACCGAAAGCTACAAATTAGATCTACCTTCTTTGGAAAGATAATCCAATAATTAGAAAACAAAACAAAACAAAGAAAACCATATTATAAAATATCACTAATTTTTTTTACGTTGATAATATCTAGTAGTTGACGCAGAATTATTTGTCCTGAAGTCATTAGTCTATCTAAGGATAAAGCTGAACTATTCGCTAAACTCTTCAGTTCTCATTCCACCCTCGATGATTCTGGTCATGATCTCCCTTATTTCTCCTCCAAAACTGTCCAGACTTTACATGATTGCTTTATATCTCCTGATAAGGTTTCTAAGATTATTAACAAAATGGATTCTAATAAGGCTACTGGACCGGATGGCATTCCTGTAATTGTACTTCAAAGATGTTCTACTGAGTTATCTCCCGTTTTGTGTGCTCTTTTCAAAAAGTGTTTGGACGAATCCTGTTTCCCTTCATCTTGGAAGTTTGCCTCTGTTATTCCAATTTTTAAAAATTGTGGTGAGCGATCTCATCCTTCTAATTATAGACCAATCAGCCTCATTTCCATCTTAAGCAAAGTTTTTGAGACTTTAATTAACCTGAACTTAGTTGAATTTATTGAAAAAAATAATTTGTTTTACGACTCCCAGTATGGGTTTCGTTCTGGGCGTTCCACTGCTGACGTTTTGACAGTTATAAGTGAACGTTTTTATCGTGCCCTTGATGTCTCTGGTGAAGCGCGAGTAGTTGCCCTTGACATCTCCAAGGCATTTGATAAAGTCTGGCATCGGGGGCTACTGCACAAACTTAAGGCATATGGTTTAAAAGGTCCATTTTTAAATATTATCTCCTCCTTCCTTTCCAATCGTAAACTCAAGGTGGTTCTTAACGGTCATTCTTCTTCTATTTTTTCCATCAATGCTGGTATTCCTCAAGGTTCAGTTCTCGGTCCGACTCTGTTCCTACTGTACATTAACGATCTCCCTGACAATTTATCATCCAAAACCGTTATTTATGCTGATGATTCAACATTGTATTCCTGCCTTAATAAATCAGATGATTGTGATAAAGTTAGAATGGCCTCTGATCTGGAAAAAGATCTCAATACAGTAGTTGAATGGGGTAAGAATTGGCTTGTTAATTTTAATCCATCTAAAACTAATCTTCTTTCCATTAATCATCTCAATCATGCTTACTTACCTCGAATTTTGATGAATGGTTCTCATTTGCCTGAAAGCAATTCATTTCGTCTTCTTGGTCTTATATTTACCAGCGACCTCTCATGGCGATCTTATATTGAAAATATAGCTAAATCAACTGCCATGAAGGTTGGTTCTCTTTTACGAGAAATGAATTACCTCACTCCTGAATGCGTCCTTTACTTATACAAATCATCAATTCGTCCATGTATGGAATACAGCTGCCACATATGGGCAGGTGCACCAAAAAATTGCCTGAATTTGTTAGACCGTGTTCAACGGCGTGTTTGCAATGCAATTGGCGAAAACCTTTCTTTGAAATTGGACTCTCTTTAACACCGGCGGAACGTAGCGTCTCTTTGTCTCTTCTACAAGTTTTTTTATGGTCGTTGTTCAAGCGAACTATCATCTCTTACACCTTCTCTCAAAATTTTTCTCCGTTCTACTAGGTTGTCTTCTTCGTCTCACCAATGGACTGTTTGTGTTCCAAATTGTCGTAGGGATTTTTATAAAAACAGTTTTTTTCCGCGTACGTCCAGACTTTGGAACTCACTTCCATCTACATGTTTTCCTCCTGAATTTAACCTTCAACTGTTCAAATCTAATGTTCATCGCTACCTTAAATCTGCTTAACTTCTCCTGTAGCTCTTTACTCGCAAGTGGCCTTTTAGGCCTTGTTTTGAGCAATCTCCAATAATAAAAAAAAAAAACTCTCGCCCAGGCAATGCGATTCAGTTTTTATTGGTTTATGAAAAAAGAACTGCAAATCAAACAAAAAACAGTTATTGTGATTGGGAGGCTGGTTGTAGCGCGTTTGTTTGAAAAAAATAGAGATGTCGGATGATTATTAAATATTAAATTCAATTTACAACAATTTGGTGTGAAACTGTTTGAATGCGTGGTCACTTTCCTTCTCGTGACAAAAGATTTCCTTTGAAAAAACGATTGTCAAAAGAAATATCGTCATATGGTGGTTGATCTCCGTTAGCATAACGGCTTCGATATGACGGTTGATCTCCGTTAGCATAACGGTTTCGATATGACGGTTGATCTCCGTTAGCATAACGGCTTTGATATGACGGTTGATCTCCGTTAGCATAACGGCTTCGATATGAGGGTTGATCTCCGTTAGCATAACGGCTTCGATATGTCGGTTGATCTCCGTTAGCATAACGGTTCCAAAACCGTTCATTTGGGTCAATTATTGCACCGGCATCTTCGAGTAATTTATTTCTGGCTTGATTGTTTGAGTCTTTCTTCAGTTCTCTATACACTGCATCCACATCTCGTTTGCCATAAAACCTTGGTCTCTGTAGCATATGAATGATATGACCAGGGTAGGTGGCTTGAGGTTTTTCTGGAACATTTTGAGCAAAGACTTCAACCAGCAGTGTAAACAGCAGAATCTTCATATCTATTGATTGCAAACCATGTAACAGAGGTGAAATGTAGATAAGTCTCTTCTTCACTTGTTCTGATTTTAAATCTTCTGCTCTCGGCTTCAATATAAGTATGCAAGTAAAAGGACTGCGTCACACAGGCACAACAAACTTCATTTCTCAAAAAGAAAACATAGACCGCCCTTTTGCGTCGGCACGTTTTACGTTTACAAATGGCGGAAGATATACATGAATTATGGATACAAAAAAGGATATTTCTGGAAGGAGTGGTTAAATTTCTTTACAATCGTTAACAGTTCATTTCCTACTACGCCTTCTTTCGCAGTGCTTTTCATTCAATACTGTGTTTTAAAACTTTTGTTTCAAGAATACTTAGGCATCACAGACAACGTATCTTTTTATGTATAGTAAAAAAAGTACGCCTTAATAATATAGTTGGACATATTATGAATTTTAGATATCAGAAAATAATGTCGATGAAGAAATAACCGGTCGTGAATTCTTTAGATGATTTAAACATTCCATGATAAAAAAGAAACAGTAGGTCCTGAATTAATTTCATTATATTTCACAAAGATTGACATTGTTGAGTTGTTAACAATGGACCTACACAATCTCCACGCCCAACGTTTAGTTGGCAAGATAATTCCATCCGCTCATTTGAATAAATGTGAGGAAGTAAGAAAAGTAAACTAAAACAAGAAGAAAAATACCCTTAAAGAAAACAAAGAATTATTTTTGAGATATTTCCCGCTCTCTTGGACATACCACGTGGCAATGTCGAGATGACGATGGCTACTTATATAAAAATATCATCAGAAAAATCTTTAAATTTCATTCAGAAAAAGAAGGAAACGAATAACATAACCGCTACTCATGAATCGCAGATGGTGTGTGATAATCAATCGCAGATGGTGTGTGATAATCAAGGGCGGTTCTAGTATATGTTTCAAAAACATACATTCTTCCTTTCCTTCCAGCCACCTGTGGCGGAAATTGTTTTACTTTTCAACCCTCCTAGATAAAATTAAAAAATTAAGAAATTAAAATATTATTATATCTAAAATATTTGATGTTGGGAATACGACTTAAAAGTGATGCAGCTCTCTATCTAGGTAAAAATCAGAAGTACATCAACTAAAGAAATATTAAAGTTTTTGTAATTCGATGTTTTATGTGCCCTGTTACGTGCCCTGTTGTGGGCACCTTGGACGTTTACTCTAAAAGCAGAAATGTAGGTAGAACGTTTATTTGAGAAGGCCGTTAATTTCAAAATGCACAAATTTGGAAAACAAATAAAAACCGTTGCAGTTTTTCTCTGAAAGCAAATAGCATTTTCTCTGTTTTCATCTTTCCCCGTAGTTTTCACTTCTTCCAAGTTCATTTTACTTGTTCGTCAATGATATATGAACGGAAACAAGTTTACTTCAAAATATTTCCTTCTGTTTCAAATGTTTTTAGAAGCATTGACCTTTTGGCTCTAATAGTCCATGATCTGATTGGGGACAACTTCGGAGTCAGTTAGCCTAAATGCCCCAACGATGTCGCGGCTGCCACCTATATATTAACAAACCTATAAAATAACCGTCACGGACTCTTAGATTATAAGTTGTTAGTTTTTTTAGCAAAGATGGGTCAAGATATTGTTTTTTCATGCTTTACCACCAAATGCGTTTTGAAACACCACAAAGAGATCCTGATAGAAAGACAATCAATCTTTGGAGTTAGATACACACGCTGTTGGTGTTAAGAAAGCTGAAGTTTTAGTCATACATGCTCCAGTAGAACTATCAATTCCATGAAGCTGCCAAAACAAATAAATGTCGAAATAAGTGGAAAAAGAGAACGGAAAATTAATTTATTGGAAACCTGCGAGGTATATGGAGAGAGTCAGCGAAAATGGTGAGTGCTACTAGCAATGAAAGTGAAATAGAGCCATTTTGATTGGTTGTTTTTTGTTCAGAGGATTTTTTCAGAAAATATTTTTGAAAGCTAATTCAATAAAGAGCCGGATTCATTTTGCGGTTGTACCTCTCCGCTTGACCCAGTTCATTGACTTAAATTGAGTATTTTGAGCACGATAGGTTAATGTCTCCATTTTGTCTAGACACCTTTGAAGAAAGAACACCATTCCCAACTTTTCTAGATATCGTGAACTCGAAGATTGGAGAAATCTGATTTCTGTTTTCTGTCATTAATTCCTAACTCATTGAGGCACGGAAGAGAGTGTTGTTGATACATCAACCAATCTGGGTCGACGTTTCTGGAAAAACCCGCGAAAATTAGCCAACACGAAATTTATTTGTTTTAACATAAAAGAAGTAAAGGAAAAGTATACATAGTCGATAACTTCGTCGAAAATCTTTCGATCAATGAAACTAAAGCCACGCAAAAAAAAAATTCAAGGTATGTATATATATTTTTCTACCTTTCATTTCACGCCCTAATGATCCCACCGAAACGCAAGTTACTTCGATTGGCCCATCTACCAGACAATTCACATTATTTTTAACATCAGTGAAGTCTTTGATAGAACGCAATGGCAAACTGTTATCTAAGGGAAGGTTCACATACTACGTCATGAAAAGTGGGGGTCGGGCAATTGTTGATAAATGGAAACAAGTATGGCATCAGAAAAGAACACGACCACTAGAATTAATGACAATAAAGGGGAAGTTTTGGTAATAATTGAACGTTCACCAATATGCGACATAAAGTTACAAAGCAAAATTTTCGTTTTGAAAATAGTTGAATCGATGAGGTAACGGAGATGCTAGCACAAGTTATTTATTTCATGGCATGTCTTACATAAAATATTCGTTTCCTACAACAAGACGCGAATGGATTATTCTAGAACATTAATATTTCAAATATCCTTATTGTTCAAAGCATATGTACCGTAAATACCGACCGCATTGTACCAACCTTTCCCGCGCATCTCGCTATTACACTCGGCAGGTTTTCGTGTTACCGAGTGTTTCCACATCTTTGTGATCATGTCATCAATTTCATCTTTGCTCATAGTTTTCACGTTTTGTTTCATGCTATTTAACAGCTTGCCATAATACTCGTCATTGAGAACTAAATTCTTCTTTGTATAATCGCTCACGAACAACCTTGCTGTTATTTCATCCACTTGATCTTTAGTGACATCAGAACTTTCTTTTTTCTCTGGCTTTTTTGTATTTCTGCTGGTGTAATCAGCAATAAATAACCGAGCAGTGACACTTTCCACCTCTTCCTTCTTATATGATTGCCAACCCAGTCCTACGCGATCTTTTTGCAATGTGGCGTATTCTTTCTCAGATAACTCGGTTCGTTTTTTGTTTGGATCACTTTCAAAAAGTCTGGAAACAATAGCGTCTACCTCTTCTTTTGTGTGTTTTCCAACCTGATCTTTTGAGGCCTCCTCTTTTACAGGCTTCGCACCGCTGTTATACAAGCGTTCGGAGATAGCTTGGATTTCAGCAGCTGTTCGCTTGCTTCCCTTCTCCTTCGTCATTTCAACAACGCAAAACTGAACGGCTGAACTCTTTATAAAATCGTTTTTTCGAATGTTTACGTACTTAAGTAACTAGATCTCATTTTTCTATTCGTACGACATTCCTTTGTTGCGAATGGTAGACGCGACATTTAATTCAACATTGCGTTTTGTTTGAGACGATCTAAGAGATGGATTTAATTAATCATGTTCTCTAAGGCGAAATAAACTAGCTTAAAGATTTTTAAGCAAATGACGTTTAAAGGAGATTCTTGTCAACCACTCTCATTTTCCTTTGCATTCGAGGGAGTTCTATAGTTTGCTCGTTTACCCCGCGGTTGTAGCAACAGAGCGCTTTTCAACTGGCTTTCCTTCTTGCACTAATAACTCACGTTTGCCAGCTTTTACAGTTGACTCTCGCTATCACGAATACTCCAAGCTCAAACTTTTGCCGAACAAATTTTCCGGTCCCTTGAACAACTTTCATTCGTTATCTCAAACTTTCTCAAAAATTTCCAAAACCTTTTGCAATATTTTCCCGAAAATTACTTGTTTTTTTTTACTCCCGCTGGCACAGTTGCTTCAGTTGCACTCCCGATAACCCGAACCTCCAAGAGACCAAGAAAATGGTTCGAGGCAAAGTTCTTAGAAATGCTTTTGATTTGTTTGAAGAATAAATCTAGATAGACCTTTTACGTAAATTATATCGTACTAAATATTCCCCTAAGCTCTTCCCTTCGCGAAAATAAATTCCGCGAAATTCCCATATATTAGTATGTACCTCATCCGCGAAATTCACAGTTTTTAGACCTGTCAATCGCGAAAATTTCTTTCCTTAAGGTAATAGATGGCGTTAAAGCCCTGGAATTTGCAATTGTTTTATATATTAGGAGAGACAGGCATCAAAGATTGTTGGCTAACTACCTTAAGCGTATTAATTAATACTGGATTAAATCGTGCTGGATTAATTTTTGCGATTTTGGCCTAAAATCGCAAAAATAAATCCCGCAAAATTTTTCAAAAATAGTGATTCGCAAAAATAAATACCACAAAATTGTTCAAAAATAGTGACTCGCAAAAATAAATACAACAAAATTTTTCAAAAATAGTGAATCGCAAAATTTGACTGACTTGTTTCTCCTGAAAACGTTTCATTTTCATAAAATACGTTTAAAAAAGTTTCTTTAATATTAGATTTGCAAAAATAAATCCTGTAAAAATTCTGCTGTAGACACAATTCGCAAAAATAAATATCGCAAAACACAATTTTTTTTACCATCGAATTGCAAAAATAAATATCGCAAAATTTTCTTCCAGGACCCAATTCGCAAAAATAAGTACCGCAAAACACAATTTTTTACCATCGAATTGCAAAAATAAATATCGCAAAAATTAATCCAACATTCATTAATACGCTTAAGGTAACAGAAAATATAGTCAAAGAGAGAACAAGATCTTTGTATAGTTTCTTTAATTCACTACAATATTTCCCAGCAAGAATTTCTGACTGCCTAAGGTTATAAATATTTTGAGTGTCGAGATTCTAATTGAGTATTACTTATTTACGTCATATTTTTCGAGAAGTTCGTTTGAAGTTTATCAAATGTGCAAGGAAAACGTTCTGAAATAAACAAAGACAACGTCCGCATTAAAATTAAAACCAAATTGTTCTAAATTCGATGCTTAAACAATCGCTTGATGATAAATTGAATAATTGGCTTCAAGGTATGTTTTCATTTCGTATCCTTGGATGATGTAAACCACCTAAAAGCGAGCCTTCTTAACGACCGCATCAATCATTGACACGGACTGGCTGCCTTCGCATGCACGGTTCGCCATCAACAATACGCGATACATATACCGCGCATGCTTAGTGGCGAAAACGTCGATTCACGCAAATGAGTTTGTGGAAAGAAGTTTTTAAATGTTTAGTTTTCATCTTGGAATTCAGCGCAGAAAATACTCAAATTAAATGAACGTTTGTGAGCGTTTTGCGAGGATTAAATGAGAATTTCCGAACTGTAAAAGATGATACACGCAAATGGCCTTTGTTCATCATATTTTTAAAAAAATTTCTACACTTTCTTACAACACCTGTGATCATTTTTCATTCTGTTCGAATGAGTCATTACTACCTGCTACGCGTTCACTTTCCTTCTTGTGCGCAATAAATGTCCATTGATAAAATGGTTGTCAAAAGAAGCATCACTTCCACCAAAACGGTTTCCATATGACGGTTGATCTCCGTTGAATCTGACACCTAAAGACGGTTGATCTCCGGCAAAACGGTTTCCGTATGACGGTTGATCTCCGTTGAATCTGACACCTGAAGCCGGCTGATCTCCACCAAAACGGTTTCCGTGTGACAGTTGATCTCCGTTGAATCTGACACCTGAAGCCGGTTGATCTCCACTAAAACGGTTTCCGTATAACGGTTGATCTCCGTTGAATCTGACACCTGAAGCCGGTTGATCTCCAGCAAAACGGTTTCCGTATGACGGTTGATCTCCGTTGAATCTGACACCTGAAGCCGGTTGATCTCCACTAAAACGGTTTCCGTATAACGGTTGATCTCCGTTGAATCTGACACCTGAAGCCGGCTGATCTCCACCAAAACGGTTTCCGTATAACGGTTGATCTCCGTTGAATCTGAGACCTGAAGCCGGCTGATCTCCACCAAAACGGTTTCCGTATAACGGTTGATCTCCGTTGAATCTGACACCTGAAGCGGGTTGATCTCCACCAAAACGATTTCCGTATGACGGTTGATCTCCGTTGAATCTGACACCTGAAGCCGGTTGATCTCCACTAAAACGGTTTCCATATGACGGTTGATCTCCGTTGAATCTGACACCTGAAGCCGGTTGATCTCCACCAAAACGATTTCCGTATAACGGTTGATCTCCGTTGAATCTGACACCTGAAGCCGGCTGATCTCCACCAAAACGGTTTCCGTATAACGGTTGATCTCCGTTGAATCTGACACCTGAAGCGGGTTGATCTCCACCAAAACGATTTCCGTATGACGGTTGATCTCCGTTGAATCTGACACCTGAAGCCGGTTGATCTCCACCAAAACGGTTTCCATGTGACGCTTGATCTCCGTTTCCATATCGCCCTAATAAATGTTTGTATCGGATTTTATCTTCGTTTGAATTAATTTCATCGGCTCTCTTTGACTTTGCTTCGAGTACTTTATTTCTGGCTTGATTGTTTGAGTCTTTCTTCAGCTCTCTATACACTGCATCCACATCTCGTTTACCATAAAACCTTGGTCTCTGCAGCATATGAACGATATGACCAGGGTAGGTGACTTGAAGTCCCTCTGGGACATGTTGAGCGCAGGTTTCAACAACCATTAAAGCTAACAAAAGAATTTTCATATCTGTAGATTTCAGTAATGCGGTTACTTCCAAGCTCTACGTTTATGATCACGTTACAATCCACAAGATGAAGATATATATAGGCGAACAACACGGAATGAGCCATTCAGGATCCATCAATTATGTATACCATATGCTCAAACCTAAAGTCAAAACCACGTCTTTTGTGTGGCTACAGACGGGGGTAGGCTTTTCATTAATAATGCATCCTAAGAAGGATATTGTTTTTGAAAACTTGAAAATGCAACATCCTGTCTACAGATGTTTGTAAACTAACATATTATCACCAAGCCATTAACATTATTTTGCTTCTTCATATTTCAAAAAATCTTTCACTCAGGCGAACCTCGTGTTGTTTTGTCTGTACGACCAACTTGGTGCAATCTACCTATTACCTAAGTTTACGTCATCATTATGACTATGATTCGCCTACTATTTCTCTTACTGGACAATTTTCAGTTGGTTTTCTGTCATTTTGTTAGATTTAGAATCTCGTAAACCGTTTGTAAAGAAAAAAAGAAGCTTCAATCAGAAATTTAGACGGATGATCAGAAATTCATTAGCTCAAAATAATCCGATAAGACAATCCGGGTAGCAAAATGAGAAATACTGTTCAAGTACTAACAACAGGCCTTCCCTTATCCCCCCTCATCAATTCATCAGGAGGTTAGTTAATTTAATTTGTTGCCATTCAATCGCACGGAACAATAAGAGGACAGGTGAAGCGAGAACGGAAAACATCTAATCTCATTAGCAAACTAACAACAGCGAAATAGTCTCCGCTCAACATAGCATTGTTCCGTTCAACGTGCTTTCACGGAAGTATGAAGTTCAAGGGTGCTTTACTTTTCCCGACATTTTATTAGGCACAAAGAGCAAATCGAATCTGGTACAGGCCGTTTCATGTTAATCTGGTAAGACGAGCAGGAAACACCTGCATTACGTATATTTCACAGACCGGAAACCTTTACTTTGTCGCAATAATTACATCGAACAGATCAAGCAAGTGATTTGATAATAAGGGAAATATCGTACAAATGAAAGCTGTTCAGGTTTTCATTACTCCACTCCATAATCCACAATACCTGTAAATTCGTACTGGTTTATCTGAAGGGTTTGTCTCTTATTGCCGCAAATCCGATTTTTACCCGCTACGCGTATTTCACGCTGTATCCATGTGTTCCGAGAGAACTGACACTTTACTCGCGTCGTTCCCATTCACACGCGCCTCGCATAACTGACACTGCCAACTCCCTAACAGAAAGAAAAGGGTCGAGTTGTTGAACTAAAGTCCCTTATAAAGAATATTCACAGCATCAAGATAATTTTGTTGTTGCGAAATATAAGCGGCTCTGGTGCTAACAGATAATCTGTTTAGAAGCTTTGGCACTCATATTATTAGCAGGAGTTAGAATTCCTAGAAATACAACGGATTTGAACATTAGAAGAAAAACAATCTTTCAAACTGCGGACCAATAAAAACACGACATACCTTCGGGCGGTTCAGCGATTGGTGGAACCAAACAATACATGTGATAACCTCGATCGCAGTCATCGCAAAATAACAACTGCTCCTATAAAAAAAACCTTCTTGAATGAAAAGTACAGACGATAAAAGCAAGTAAGAGACATCTTTAAGGAAATAACAACTTAATAGTCAGGCCCCTTATGTCACTCTGTGTACAGGTAAGTTTTACATTGAAGCCTTTGATTTCAATTTAATCTTCGGGTGCTAAAAGCGATTCATGTTGGCATTTTTTGACCTTCCCACGTGACTAACCAGTGCCGTAACCACCGGGAAAACCCCCAAAAAATATTGAAACTGGTTGAAGCTGGAACCGGTTGAAGCCTGTAAATTTTAGAATTACTGAAATTTGCGAACTTTTTACCCTATTTGACTATAGTATTTCTTTTGAATACTTATTGTTTTTCCCTAGAAGATAGTCTTAATGTTTCAAAATACACACTTTTCATGGTTTCCCCTTTTAAGTGAAGTTTTTCAAGAGAGCCGTTTTAGCCATTCTAGAGGGTGAGAATTCTAAAAAATTTCTTGGCATGTCGGCTCCAACCATGCTGGGACCTCCTTAGAATACTAAACATTTCGGTCCCCCCAATATCACATTGATGGTTACGGCACTGTTAACCACGTGACCTTCCCATCTGCTAACGTCAGTTTTTTTAATGTCAACACCAACATTTCTTTTTAGATTTTCAAAGATTAATTATACCTGAATGTATAGGTCTTTCCGTGAGAATGAATATGTATTGTTACTTTGAACATGTTTTTTTATCAGCAGATCTCACTCAGACATTACGGCTACTCGCAATGCAATATACAAGATATATAAATATAAAACTGTTGTGATCCGTATATATAGTAGGATATCATGAACGCATGCGCTAAACATTATATAAATGTAGTTTTAAGGACTTACATCGTTATCAGAAGTACTGCACAAACAACAACACTTGCATTCAATGCATTGCCATTTGTACTTCTTCACCTGGGTCGCTAAACTGATGTTGAATTGGAGACAAGACGGATGACCTATAAAACCATACATCATACTACAAGTTTAAAATGAGGTATTCACTTGTTTTTATGCGGTGTTGCCGCGACTGAGCGAAGATGCATTTAAGTGCCTCCCGCCGCAGTTGAGCGAAGATGCATTCAAGTACCTCCCGCCGCAGCTAAGCGAAGATGCATTCAAGTACCTGCCACAGCTGAGCGAGGATGCATTCAAGTACCTGCCACAGCTGAGCGAGGATGCATTCAAGTACCTCCCACCGCAGCTAAGCGAAGATGCATTCAAGTACCTCCCGCCGTAGTTGAGCGAGGATGCATTCAAGTACCTGCCACAGCTGAGCAAGGATGCATTCAAGTACCTGCCACAGCTGAGCGAAGATGCATTCAAGTACCTCCAGCCGCAGCTGAGATTTACGAGATTTTTCTATCTTACCAAAAAGCGAGGCGAATACCTGATCGGCCACAATCGGCGCAAGATATCAACTCTTCTGAGCTCCCACTCTTCTTGTTCTCTTCCGAACTCCCTAAACAAAAGTCGCAATAGGAGCTTGGCGGCATCCCCTTTTGTCGCTTGGCTCCCGCCACGTGATCCAGGGCCGGTTGATCGAGGGCAGATTGTTGTGCGTCTGATGACGAAGGTGGCGTCTCTTCAATCTCGTGATTGTGATGCTCATAGTGGTAGCGAAGACCTTGCTGATTCTTGTAACGTTTGCTGCACACTGGTGAGAGTGAAACATGAGTGTTATACGAATAAAAGCGCCACATAATAGTAGAACTCTTACTCAAACATCAATCAGTTATGTTTCCGAATTAAAAAATTTCAATGCAAAATATTGTGATATAAATCTCTCCAATGCATTTTAATTACCTTATTATACAAAATTAACAAATGATAAAATTAACGCGGGTTTTTTTTATCCGCGTTAATTTTATACCCGCGTTAATTTTGATATTTGTTAATTTAGTCATCCCTTAATTTTTGTGTTCACTAATTTTAACAACGTTAATTTTCTGCGGAAATCCCAAAATTTTAGTAATATGATACCTGAACGCCAAAAACGCCGTTTGGGATTAAAATGTAAAAAACGGCAGTAGCAGAAGCCAGAAATAACATCGGGAGTCCGTTGAACCCATTTAGTTTGGCAGAAACTTTGTAATTTTTACAGAAAAGGGTTTTTAAAGAAAAAATATAAAATCGACAAAATTTCCCTTACCGCGTTAATTTTCTTCTGCGATAAGTAAAAATTCAGAAAACCGCGTTAATATCGTTAGTTTTAAAGCAAAATGAGTTTTGGACCGCGTTAATTTTTTCTCGCGTTAGTTTTTTGGCGTTAATTTTATCATTCGTTAATTTTGTATAATAAGGTAAGTTATATATATGTCGTAAATATTCTTGAGCAAAGGGCGATTATTTAAAAACTCGTGCAGGGATAGGCGCCAACTTTCGAAACATGCAAACTTAATTAAAACCGACGTATATGCGATGAGAACGTCATAACATACGTTGACAACCATAAGGTCTTTTCTTCTCCTCTCCATGAAGTTTATTAATCTCTTCTCTGGTTAAAATCGGAATTTTCTCTGCTAACTTCAACGCCAACGCATTCTTCTTACCCTGAAACAAAAACACAGTGTGTAAAACCCACTGCTCGGTGTTTACACATTCGAAAACAGAGTGTGTTAACCCACAGCTCGGGGTTTACACAATCGAAAACACAACGTAAAACCCACAGCTCAAGGTTTACACCTTCGAAAACACAGTGTTTAAAACCCACAGCTCGGGGTTTACACATTCAAAAACACAGTGTTTAAAACCCACACCTCGAGGTTTACACCTTCAAAAACACTGTGTTTAAAACCCACAGCTCGGGTATTACACATTCAAAAACACAGTGTTTAAAACCCACAGCTGGGGGATTACACCTTCGAAAAATACCTTTTTGTAAGATCTTACATGCTATTACTCAACAACACAAACTCTTTGCCAAAGGATAGGAAACGGATTTTGAGCTCAGAATACATGAGTGTGACAACTGCAATTCCTAAAACTTAACTGACAAGTAAGAAAGAGAGGAGGTTGTTACTTTTAATTTCGACTTCTTTTTCTTTTTCTTTGTACATTCTTCATCGCTATCGAAATCGGAGTCGAACGCTTCATCCCCGTAGTAATCTTGATCGTAACTGGAGGCAGGGACATTGGCGGGGGTGGATGGTGTACCTATTGCTTCTCTAGTGGTAGTCAACTCCTCACTGGTATAGCTCGTCTTCTCAACTTCTATAAACAACGCATGCACAATCAGTTAACGATATAATTACGGATGTTACTACACGAAAATAACTGTGTGACGGATGTTACTACGCGATAATAACTGTGTGGCGGATGTTACTACACGAATATAACTGTGTGACGGATGTTACTACACGAATATAACTGTGTGACGGATGTTACTACACGAATATAACTGTGTGACGGATGTTACTACACGAAAATAACTGTGTGACGGATGTTACTACACGAATATAACTGTGTGACGGATGTTACTACACGAAAATAACTGTGTGACGGATGTTACTACGCGAAAATAACTGTGTGACGGATGTTACTACGCGAAAATAACTGTGTGACGGATGTTACTACGCAAAAATAACTGAGTGACGGATGTTACTACACGAAAATAACTGTGTGACGGATGTTACTACGCGAAAATAATTTGACTACAACGTATTAACATAAACATAAATCTATACCAGAAACCAATTGATCAGTGGGGTCCGCAACCTTCGCTTTATCGGCTTGTTTCGAGGAGCCTAAAAAATCAGGTCTCCTTCGTATTCGCCACCGTCGTGCCGGGTATGAGTACACCTGGCCCTCACGTACCGGGGCACAACGTTGGACCCGACTCACCCACAAATGACAGTCCTGCTGGGCCAGGCCTGTTTGACTATCGATATAGGGCATGCGTAGTTTACGATCGAGCAACAGCTTGGAGTTGTACGCGAGCACTTGGTCCATTGCTTCTTTGTAGATTAGGTTATTTGTAACGGAGGTCGGAATGGCCATGGCTTTTACAAATTGTTTTAGGTTACTAAAGAAAATGTATCAACAGGAAAAATTTCCGGTAATGTCCTACGTAAGAAAATTATACTGCTGCCAAATGTAAATATATGAAAAACAATCTGTCAAAATTAGCGCCTGTGTAAATAGGGTTTAGCGCCTGCGTAAGAACTAGAAAATATATATCCTCATCCTACTGAATTCCCGCCACTTTCTTATGCGACAAAACACAAAATCTAATCGCCTAATAGAACACGTGAAGTAGTAGTTGTCGACCATAATTCGAATTCACGGTGATTCATAAATACAATTTAATAAGTTCGTCACTGACTGCTGAAGGCGTTAAGACGCCCAAGTCTGTGAACAATAGATCTATATAAGAGGGTGGAGTGTAATCCACAAGAGGATGACCAGAATCAGTGATATTGTACGTACACTTGTTAGGCAAATCACTTTGTTTCAAATGATATTCTCTAAGGAATTTGAAACTTTCAGCGGCAGTGTAAACCGGCTTGTTCATAGCTTTCGCCATGACTGCCAATTGAAAGCTGCCAATTTTATTAATGATGCCGCCACTCTCTATGACCCCTTCGGCGCCTAATAACACAACATCAACCCGTTCCATAATGTACCCAACGGCAGAGTCTAGAATAACGGTGCAAGGTATATTGTGTTTAGTCAGGAATTGATACGACTCGTCGCCCTGCTTGTTGGGCATAGATTGAGTGACGAACACCGAGAAACGTTTTCTAGTGGAGGCAGCCTTCAAAAGTAACTCCATAACAACTCTCGACTTGGAGTGGATCAATATGGTGCAGCCATCTCGTATGAACTGCTGACCAATCTCTGCAATCTTCAACCTGGCTCCTTCAGCGCGCTTCAGAAACAACCTCCCGCGCTTCACGAGCACTTCTTTCGTGTCAGAAAAATCACTGTACACCAACTCTTCATGGCGAGCCAGCGTCAGGAAACGCATGAAAAGTTCGCTGCCAGATTTGATGGCCGTAACAGAATTCTGTTTCTGCGCGTAATACGTTAGTTTTCCGATGACATCCTTTAGATGATGCTCCAACTCGGCAACAGTGCCCGTCTTTGAGTTTCGAATCTCCTCTATCAGTGTTTCTATAGCAGCCAGTGGTACAGATTGATTAGGGTTTTCCAGATACTTTTGAAAACAGTTGACTGGATCGGCAAGCTTCTCCATATTTTAAAATCTAAACTGAACCAAAATTAGTTGAGAGGCGTTTGAAAATAACCATATTTCGAACATAAACAAAGCGCTCTCATATAACAGTTTTGTTTAATTCTTGAGCTTATCCACTCCAACAAAAACACACAAGCAACAAAGTAATGATTCGAAATATTTAAAACTGAACAATATATATATATATATATATATATTTATATATATACAAGATGCGATATTGACAATCAATTGAATTCTGTAATCAAAATAAATACTGGTGAAATATTTAATGTATAAGAAAAAATAATATATATATATATATATATAATTTGAAATATGCGAAGGAATAATGAAAAATATATCGAAATAATCAAATTTTACATACAAATTATATTTCAAAATTCACAAAATTTACTGTTGCAAAATGTCAAACATTTGATAAATATGAAATGAAGCAGGTACAAAATTACGCTTCAACAAAAAAATTATTTATTTGAAAACCATTAAAACAAATGGTTTTTTGTCTAACTTAATAAAAATCCGGTGTTTTTAAATATTGGTCATTAAAAAGAATAGTGCCGTGAGTAAACAACAACGCATTAAAAAATTGTTTACAATATGTGTTGAGTTTTAAAAAAACACGACATAATGACGTTAAGCTAAGTAGTAGAATTTGTCCTGTCACAATTCGGAAGCATTATAAAAAATCAAAGAATGGCATTATGACCAAAATGTGTTGTGTGTACATGAATAAAATTCTTGCCCGTTTCCTTAGACTTCTGTTTTCTTTATAGCAAAGTTGCAACTCTCGCTTCTGCCTTCCAACTGCTGTTGAAGTGCCAGGCGGTATTCTTCAAACCACAAAACGACCTGCTCCAATTCTTTCTTGTACAAACGTTTGAGCATTGTTTGCCAGCAGTCGAGCTCCGGGTACCGGAACATTTCCCACTTAAATCAATAAATCAAGATATTTTTTGTTGAGTTTAAGAACGACGTTGAAACCTACCTTCAAATATTTATCCAAATCTTGTGATGCCTTTGCGTACACTTGCAGCCACTCAGGGATCTCTGCAATGAAAAAGGAGAGTTGTTAATTGTAAACATTGTTGGATACTGGCGGGTTGTTTTAAAATGGTAGACAGTTAATTGCAGCAACCAAAAACCATCCACTCGCAATTTTGATGGCCTCATAAACGATGTTAGAATTTAGAATACGTAGAATGTTACTTTTTATTTAAGGACCCTTACCTGCGTTCAAATAAGGACTTGGTGGCACATAGGAAGGTGAATTTGGGGCGTAGATGGAAACAGAATCACTTGATGGATTACTTGTCTCGTATGGCGCTAGTGTGTCAAGACTGAAAGAAAAATAAAAAGCTTCATTAAGAACAATAAATTAAAATATTTATAAATTATATTATTTATATATATAATATATATGCAAGTTTAGTTAGGCAACACTTAAAAATAATTTTAAAATATATATAATTGATAATAAAAAAACCCACTAAACTAACCAGAGATTCATTATATGAATGAACCAAGCTATTATTTGCAAAAGAACAAGAAATATTGATAAATGGTCACCTTCACAAAATGTCAATAGTGATTGTTTACTAAATACGAAAACAATACCACCTCTTACGCACA
Organism: Candelabrum cocksii; assembly: GCA_963930725.1. NCBI lineage: Eukaryota > Metazoa > Cnidaria > Hydrozoa > Anthoathecata > Candelabridae > Candelabrum > Candelabrum cocksii. The sequence continues at coordinate 1,673,312 of OZ005666.1, forward strand.
GAATAGTTGAAAACAATACCACCTCTTACGCACAGAATAGTTGAAAACAATACCACCTCTTACGCACAGAATAGTTGAAAACAATACCACCTCTTACGCACAGAATAGTTGAAAACAATACCACCTCTTACGCACAGAATAGTTGAAAACAATACCACCTCTTACGCACAGAATAGTTGAAAACAATACCACCTCTTACGCACAGAATAGTTGAAAACAATACCACCTCTTACGCACAGAATAGTTGAAAACAATACCACCTCTTATGCACAGAATAGTTGAAAAGAAATATCTGTTTGGGAGTAGCTTTAAATACCTTGTTTTTCGGTAATGCGCAATCAAAGCCTCCAACTCCTCGGGTTCCATTTGCGCTAAAAGAGATTACAAATGTTTGCAATATCATAGAGAGAAAAATGCAAATTTTTCTTCTAATCTCGTAATGTACATTCTGTATATAAAAATAGCATTGTATCTATGTATCAGCAATTCATTGCGTTTTATAGACTCCCAAACCACTGGACAGAATCGCGTGAATGTTGACCTTCTCACTCAGAATAACGCGAGAAAGGTATTAAGTATTTTTTGAAAATCAACATAAGCATAAAGCCAAAAAATTCAAAGTCTGCTTATTCTGTAGACAAACAACTTATATACGCCTTCACAGAGGTGTAGCAAAATAATAACAAAAAAAAATAATAACAAAAGAAAGTTGACTAGTTATTCTCTATTTAAGGGGTGATGAGTGCACTGGGTCTTTAGCTGGTGAAATATTAAAATCATTAAACTTAAAAAACACACCTTTTGCTTGTGATCTTGTGGTAGGTTTTTTTGTTTTAACAATTTCGTGCTGGACGGAGAGATTGGGCACCGACGCGCTCATGCACATCCCCTTCGTTTTCATTAAATTCCCTCCATAATCTCGCACAGGATATATCTCACTTATTGTGTCCCTTAAATTATTATTATAAGAATTGATGACTTGGTGTTTGTCTATATTATTCATGCTCTCCATGTAATATTGCTTTCGTTTCTCAAACAGTTCAACCGCCGTGCACATCTCGTCATTGGTTGCATTACCTTTCACAACCTCCTCATTCGTTCGTTTCACCAATCTGTCAGTCGACGAGGAAATCTTACGGCTAGTAATTTTAGGGTTTTGTGGTCCATATGATGTGTTTGCCTGCCAATAGTTGTTCATACTTGCATTGTCATCCTTAAAATCTCTAAATTTTGTAAGTTGGCGTGTGCACACGTCTTGACGACTAGCTTTACTCTCGCTGCTGAGTCTTTCTCTCTTTCGGCCTGGATAAGGTGGTGGATGCCGGTAATTGTTCATAATAAATTCCATTCTCAGCTTATACTCCCTTTCACATGCCTCGAGGTCCATTGTACTTAACTGCGAATCATCAAGTTGACCTAAGACTACTCGGTCTATACTGGCTCGCTCAGCAACAAGATCCTCATAACAAGCAATCTCTGTCACATCCTCTTCTTCAATTTCACAACTTGCTGATATACTCGGATTGGATGAAGTATGCTTTTTCTTTTTAAGTAGAAAAAAAGATGCCGAGAAACGGCGGCGGTTCTTCTGCTGAATAATATTGTGTTGAGCATGTCTCGTAATATATGAATCAGATATCTCATGTGAAGGAACTTTGTTGTCTTTCGGATAATGTAATAATGTTTTGAATTGAGTGTTGTTATTTTTATTTGGTTGGAAAAACAACTTATTTGAAAAAGTCGGCTTTTGATTGGACAACACTGGCATCGGAGAAAACTGCAAGTCTAAAGATAACATACAATTAAAAATGACTTATTATTGCTATTTTAAAATATAATACTATTCATCGTTTCACCAAGGATCCTCAGAACGGATCTTTGAAGGTTTAAATATACAGATTGTCTCGGATAGACACACATATATGTATTTACAGTGCTCTGAATTTAGGTCGGCACTCTGCATTTGCAGACGTAAAAGCCAACCATTTACTGGGCAAAGTCGGCATCAGCCTGCCGACCTTCCGATCCGAATATCTCGGCATACCAACCTTAAAAAGATAAACAGTTGTTTTTGCCGACCTTACTTTTATAACGCAATTATTACGTTTCAAGAAGTTTGTTGCGCAACGTAAAACATAGTAAAGAGGAAGATTTTGAAAGAGAACCAAAAGACATGTTTACACGTGATGCTACAGGTTGTTTAAAAGTTCCATTCAATTTAGAGACAGATAAATGTAGAAGAATTATGCTGCATTCGATGAAAGAAAAAAATATCAATACACAAAGAAACAAACAGTTTTGTTTACAAAAAAGAATAAAAAGACATTTTCTATGACGTACACATTTACAAGAAAGAAAAAAACATGGTTTCAGTATTAAAAATCTGAGCATGCTGTGTCTACATCCTAACCCCCCTAATGACCTGGTGTGTCAAAGAAGCCGTCATATCGCAGTAACCATTTGGAGCTATGCCACAAGTTACTCATCCCTAAAGGGACCAGTCACTACACTAAAGTGTAGATCCTAGACGATACATAACTACTTTTTCACTGCGGCAGAGAGCAGACCAATGCTGGAATGGCATAAAGCAATCAGCACACTGGAAAGAAGCTCATATTAAGATATAACATATATTAAAATAAGACATATGTGTTCTTAAAGTTAATATTAAATCATGCAGATAAAGCATGCCTACTGAAAGGAAAATCTCCAAAAATAAATGAAAGGCTAACAAAGAACTTAGCTGAGTGATTACCGTTTTTATTATACGACGTATGTCATAATAATTTCTCTGTTTGTGATATGCTGAGACAAACTTAATAGTATTGAAACCAACATGATTGATCAAAGTTATCAATGATTACAAATATAACTTTGTTTCTATATTTCACTACTCGAGCTCGCTTGAAAGTACCGCTTTCGCTTGAACCCTCCAATGAGCTGCAGATTTATCTGACCAAGCATTAGTGCGCATTCACCCGCATATAGATGTTTTTCGTGGTTTGGTTTAGCCTATGGGCTGGCCTTCTCCACTGTAATAGTAGAGATGGTTTCAGGTGACTCTGGTCCATGGAGACATTCAGGTCATCGCCAAATCGGTCAGTTGCATTTTATACGTCAGGGCATTGAATGTTAGCATGTGGAGAGAGAGCCGGCAACAGCTTGAGTAGTGATTAACAAACACATTGCAAAGAGGCATAAAAATATGGCAAGTGACAATAAATAAACTTTAAATTGCACATGATGGCTTTAGACGAACTTCGTTTGGTGGAATACGCAAACAAATTCGCGAATCACTTTTGAATAATTAATTAAGCACTGCAGCGGGAGTCTACTGGACCAACTATATAACCTGTTAAAATTGCACTCATTAGGTCTATGAGAAAAAATAACTGTGTTAACCTGTCTTTTAATGTAGACAGAATATTCAAGAAATAGAGAACAAACTTGCTACAAACAATCTTTTTTATTACAAAATTGACCAACTTAACCCCGTTAAATACGTAATGTTTTCGAATTAATGTACTACTTCCATTCATAACAAATTTGAATAAAAATCAAACATTGTGTTTAACTGTGAGAACTTCCATCTTTTCCCTAGAGCGATCAGCAATCGTTAAGATTCAGCATATTTAATTTATAATTTTGAATTCAGAGGACTGTATTTATATACAAACACAGAAAGGCAAGTTCACGGCAGTTCATTTTCGTAGAAGTAATGAGTCCATTTTGCACTCGGGTCTCATTGCTAGTTATTATAATAATATCACTGTTCCTGTCGGTAAGATTTCCAAAAGGTCATATTAGCTAAGTAAAAACAAAATAATGTCAAATACAAAATGCGGGTGACCAAGTATATTATGATATTATAATTCTGATGATCTAATAATTCTATATTAGCATCTAAAAATTCCTTTATCCCAAAGAAATGTCTTTTATTTATGTGGGCATGCTATAAAAAACATCTGCTCCAATGAATCATCAAATGATTAAACCTACAAAATTGTGGAGAATATCATCTGTTGAAACCACGTCTAACCCATGGAGAACATGGAAAATAGACGTGAAAAAGGTAAATGATGATTGATTTATTGATTTTATGTGGGTGGTTATATTGACACCTGTCCTGGTCCAGGGTACTCAATAAAGGAGCTTCACACACTTTGTCAAGATAGAGGCCTGTCAGTTATTCACCAAAATATCCGTGGGTTGCACTCAAACTTTGAAAACTATGTTCGATCATAGCTACACATGATTGTATTGACATCATAACTCTATCCGAAACTCATCTACCTAAATCTGATAATTTGTACAAAATCAATGGATATGATGCAATTTTTCATTGCAGGCCAGAGGGTAAAGGAGGTGGTGTTTGTATATACTTGAAAAACAGCATACGCTGGGAATGTCGAGAAGATCTAGAAAGAGTCTCGCTTGAAAATATATGCTTGGAATTATTTTTTCAGAACTCTCACAGTGTTTTGTTATGTTGTAGGGAAATAATCCCAGTCAACAATTAACATTCAACAGCACTAATCAGCCATCAAGCCTAAAAAAAACCAGGAGACCATACCAACAGACTAACTCTCATAAAGGAACAAAAACATTGTGAAAACCAAATGATCATGCAGTTAACAACAAAATCCCCTCACATACCAGCAAGAGCTTTCCTTTGAATCTATATACATATATATATATACATGTTCTAGAACCCTGGTATTAACTCTCCTATATTATGATAAAAAAAATTATACAAACAAGATTAACAAAAATCAAATAAAATTTTGAATAAAATTTTCTAACCTTTCAAAATCCCATCTTTTCTTACAAAGCGGGCAGGTATCTCATTTACATGACGATGCGCATCTTTTCTCTTGAACATTTTATTTATATTCATTAATTATATATACATCTCCTGAATGAAATTTATATCCATAATAGAAAGTAGCTAGTATGTATTATATATACAAAACAAATTTAGAGGTATGATTCAAGGGTGGAAGCATATAATGGTGGCAAATCAAATCAAAATCTTGTCTCAATGAAAAAAAACATTTACAAGAACATGATTAAATTAGAAGATGATAAAACATATTTGTTTATTTTATGAGACAGGGACAACCAAATATAACAGCAATGTAACAAGCGGCGCACATCAGCGATCGGTATTAGGGACCATTTGTTTCTTGTCTTTATTTGCGGATGATACTAAACTATTCAGTTCTCCAAATTCACAGACACTTCAATCTGACCTAGATGCTCTTTGCCGGTGGTCTCATGACTGGCTTATGAATTCAATGTTGAAGTAAAAAAAAAGAAGTACCACATTCTCCATCTTGGGAGATCAAACCCTCGAGTAACCTATATAATGTAACAAATGAAGATGTTTCAATTCCTCTTGAAGTTTCAAAGTTTGAAATGGATTTAGGTGTTTTTGTCAACAACAAACTTTCATTCTCCCTGCACACTTGTAAAACAGGTGCCCAAAGCCAATACCATCTTCGGCATTATACAAAGGATTTTTACCTACTGTAAGTTATTTGTATGGATGAGTCCCACGCTATATGCCTCCTTTTTTTAAGAGGCCCACATCACTAGGATGTTAGTGGGTTAAATTTATTATATATTATATTATATTATAATTAAACAAATCAATCTTTAAAATATTACTTTGTTCATTAGTCAGACCTCATCTTGAATATTGTGCATCAGTTGCTTCGCCAACGCAGTTGAAAGACAAAAGAGCGATTGAAAAAGAGCATCCAAATGTGTAGCCAAGGTTTTCACCCTTCCGTACACGGAACGATTGCGCAAACTAGACCTTCTAAGCATGAAATATCGCTATTTATTTGAGATCCACAGTAATTCTCGAACTCGTGGCCAATCCTTGAAGTTGGTAAAACGCTAAAACGTCTTGCATTGACCGCAAAACAGAAATACATGGTGATGAAGAATTGCAATAAAACACTAAAACTACTAGACAATGTTTCAAGTGCAGACTTTCAAAACTATAATCTAACTTTTCAAAATTAGAAAATCGACTAATTACCTAGGAGCTTACAAGCAACTATATATAGCTAACGAGGAAAGTTTTATTGACACAAAATTGGACCATTTTCTAAATGAAAACAAGAAGCATATATAGTTTTTCATAACGGTGTAAATCATCATTTTACAAAATTTACAAAACCCTGAATTAATAACATAAAACAGAAACAATACGATTTAGATTCTTTTCTCCGAGGATACCACGTTTACATGGACACCCAAAGTTGAAAATTTTGTTTGAAGTCAGAAAATAAAAATGCATGACAAGTTTGCAGTTGCTATTGTGTTCGAAGAACGAATAGTTGAGCATGTTCCTAAAATCTTGAGTAAAATATTCCATCAAATTATGAAGATTCCTAACTGTAGCTACCATCTCAGATGCAAAGTAGGAAACGTGTAAATCCTGGAGCAGAGGTTATGGTCTTGAGATTCCTGTCTAGTATAGATTTATTGGTGCCGAAAAAGCAGTTGAATGGGCGGAAAAGAACATAAAAATGGTTTTGAAAACATAAATAAGAAAGTTAACAAATGAGTAGAAGAAAAAACTGTAAAAGAAAAAAAAATTGATAAATAATTTTTGTCGCCATGTTATTTTTGCAGTGTCCGCTTTATAGAGAACGTTTATAATGACAAATTTCATTTGGTGCAGAAAAAATTGTCCGCTTTATGGGGTGTCCGCTTTCTGATTGTCCGCTTTATAGAGATGTCCGTTATAAGAATTTAACTTAAGAACCATCCGTTCCAAGCGCCACTGTCCGCCTTACAGAGGTGTCCGCTTTATACCGTGTCCGCTTTAGGAAGATTCCACTGTATTTGTACATTCAAATTATTTTCTTGCTTTCACTATAGTTGACGATGAGCCAAGACATTTGTTTGAACTGAAAACTGATTATCACCATTGTTGTAATGTCACTATTTTTCCTGTTGCTCTAACGACATCTGCCATGTTGTTCTGTTGTACGCCAACTCGGTTTTTCATATTCGGACAAACGAAACAGTTGAATGATTGTACATGCTAACAAAAACAGTGGTATGCCTTCATGACAACACTTGGGTGGAGGTACCGCACAAACTGTAGTACCAGAGCAGTTTAGTTAATACAGCTCAGTGGTATAGAGATATTAAAATGCTGCTAAACTCTTAATCAATGAATTCATTGGACATTCGTGACCACTATTTAGGCATTCAACATTTCAACAAATAGATTAACGCGATATACTGACACAAGCTATCAAAGTTCAATGTCAAAACACTTTTATTATAAAGAGTTTATACTCATTTTTCAATACTGGTTGTATTTTATCAACTGCTGTTTAGCGTTACCTATTAACTTATTTAACGTAGAAATTGTGTAAGTTATAAATGTTGGAATAAAGGTGTGATCAGGTTTCCGAGCGTTTGAAGTTTTCGGCCAACATGGTACATGATATTATTTAAAAGTTCCTGAATTCTAATTTTTAATAATTTTCGCCGATAATACTTGAAAGCAAGTAAACATGAACCTCCGTACATAAGCTTCTAATGGAAGAAAGGATTAAATATTTTCGAACTTAGCGGAGACACACAATGCATATCGTTTGACATAAATAAAGTGATTGTACATTATTAACGAAAGGGGCTGTGCTGTGAAGATTTGACTGATACCGGAAATGGAGTTTTTGTTCTGCCGTAAACATATTACTGATACCGGAAGTGGAGTTGTCGGAGACCAGAAGGTCTACTGCGAATAATGATATTCTCTACAGCAATACGGTTTTACAACTGTTAAAAATTAAGTTAAAATTCGAAGCACAAAAACCTTCCAGGTAATATATTGGAGCAATATTTTGTATAGATATAGGAGAAATGTGGCTGGAGATATTAAATAAAAACATCCCATATTCATGTACAAACAGAAGCATGAGTTGACACCTAGCTAAGGTCTTTGACAAATATACCAGTAAAGTTTTTATCAATAAATATTGGTAACGATCAAACTTTGAAAATCAATACTTTTTATCTAAATGAAGTTAATTTGAAAAACTGTTCAATTTTTTATAGAACTCCAGAGATGGGGAACAAGTTTAAGAACAAAAAAATTCGGAAAATCTTTAATAAAGAAATAATCAAAGTATTTGAAAACTAAATATTGCTATTGTTTTTTTTTGTTGTTTTTGTACGTACTTTATGGATGCCCGCTTATCACAATCATCTGATTTATCAAGACAGGAATACAATGTGGAATCGTCAGCATAGATAATGGTTTTAGATGATAAATTGTCTGGCGGGAGATCGTTTATGTAAAGTAGGAACAGGGTTGGTCCAAGAACTGATCCTTGGGGAATACCAGCATTGATGGAAAAAGTGGAAGATTGTAACAAGATTGTTGTGTTTTTTATTCAAATTAATTACTCGCTCGATTACATTCATTCTTGCGTGCCAGTAATTGAGTATAGCGCGTCATTTCAGTGTTACGGGAATTAATTTTATGACCCAAATATTCACTGGGGTATTCTCGCCTTTCATCAAAGCAATATTACAAATATACGCCTCAAATTGCAAGTTTGGCTACAAAGATGAATGACCACTAAGGACAACCTTGAGTTTTATTTTGTTTGGTGTCATAGTCTGGATTTTTTCCGACTCTCACGTGTTATAGAATGAAATTGTGGATTGATGGTCTTCATGAAAGAAGGTGAGAGAACATTTAGAGACAAAAAATATATACCTTGGCTGTAAAAATCAAATGGATATTTTAGGTTTTATAATTATTACGTTCAGTTCGAACGTTGTCATATCTAAAATTTGCAACGTGTATGTTTTTATTCTCCACCCCCACCTTCCCACCCCCACCTCACCACCCCCACCTCACCGTTGATGAACTGGCCACAGCTATGAATGATAGAGATGAGTGGAAAAACCGTGTCATACAAAGCCGAGCGAGCTCGACCTGATGATGATGATGATGACCCCCACCTCATTCAAAGTTGGTTTTAAGATCCTAATCATTGTCACATTCTCACGTTTTCCAATTCAAATTCCAACATTCCAACGCCAACCTTTTATAAACCTTAATTTATGGGATTGATGTTGTTTTTTAGAGAAGTAATCCGAAGCAGGGGCGTAGCCAAAGGGGGGGGGGGGGGGTGCGGGAGGGTGCGGCACCCCCCCCCCAACATTTTAGTTGTCGGCAAATTCCCAAACCCTGTCGGCAAAATGAAAATTTCTTGTTTTCTACCTTCTTTTTTCTGTTGTAATGCTGAACAAAAAGCGTCGTCATTATATGTTATCATTGGATCAATAACTTTTGATTTCTACTTTGTGAATGCTCATTACGCAATTTTCATTGACAACCAGAGTGAGTGAATCATCATTCATTCACTCTCATTGTCGTCGACGTTGTGACGGATTTAATTGCTTGAAAAATGTAACAATTATGCGAGATTTAACAAATTCAAATCTATTATAGAATAAATCTAAATTCAAAACATTTTCACATAAAACTAATTGAAATGATGAAACAATCACATGCAGCATACATTTCAAACTATTTTATTGAGTAATCTCAATCGAACGAACACAAATGGTGTTGATGCCAGATCAAAAATGCTTGACGACAGACTTGAACAGTTAATGTTAATGGCTTGTGAAAGAGACGTCACCGATAATGTACGTGTTGAAAAACTAGCCACCATTTGGGCTACACTTAAGACCAGAAGAGTCTTAATATCGAACAAATAAACACACATTTCATATATCCTTTGGTCTAGTTTTTATGTATTGTTCACTTTTTTATGTTTATTGAATAAAAAAATTCTTGTCGGCAAATTCGGCCTTTATGACCCTTGCACCCCCTCCCCCCCAATATTTTTCTCTAGCTCCGCCCCTGATCCGAAGGTTGAAGCATTTAATCTCCTTCCGTTTTTTCGTCTGTCAGTCATTCGTTTTTTCACCCTCGGGTGTCACACGCGAAGTAACAAGCTATGAAAGTTCGATGCCATAGGTTTAAACATTTGTATAGCAATTTATAATCATCTTTCAATACTGGTTGTATTTTAACAACTGTTGTTTAGCGCTACCTATTAACTTCGTAGAAATTGCGTAAGCTATATAATTACATAATGATCAGGTTTTCGAGCATTTGAAGTTTTCGTCCAACATGGGAAAATACATATTATTTAAAAGTTGTCGTATTTCCAATCGTAAATTTTTGCATTTGTCATATTTAAAATTTGTATCGTGTATGTTTTTATTCGCCACCCCCACCTCGTTCAAATCTATTAAAATTCCAATCATTCTCACGTTTGATTCAAATTCCAACGTCTACCTTTTATAAACGTTAATCTTTGGCATTGATGTTTTTCTCTAGAGAAGTACGCGTTTCCTCACCCTTGGGTATCACACGTGAAGTAATACACGTAGTTCATATTGACATCATAACCACCTTGATTTGATCTTTTATTGACAAAAGTCATTCCAAGCAATAAGTCTTTCCGCAATTTATCACCGTCATGAGGTCGAGCTAGCTGTTATTAAAGCAGGGCATTTGTAGCCAATGTATTGACTTGATAATGAAATGTAGATTCGTTTTCATTGCGATGGACGCATACCTTATCGGTAAAAAAAAGTCGGCAAAAATTTTAGTCGGCAAAAATAAAAAATCGGCAAAAAAATTAGTCACTGAAGCCAAAATTAGTCACTTTTTACCGAATAAATTTTCGGATTTAGTCACTTTTTGCCGAATAATTTTAAGACAAAAAATGACAAAGAAAGTTTGGATTTTCATAGTTTATTTAACAAATAAATCAACAACTACAAAGAAGGAAAACTTAAAGAAGAATGCTTGTTATGATTTTTGTTGGGATTAGTTAAGAAACTGTTACCTGTTTGTTAAGATTTGAACCAAATTTGTAAAAAATGAGTGCAAATAATACTGATATTATATTATTTATTCTTACACCTATTCTCTTTACTGAAAATTTTGAACTCATTTTATGAAAAAACAGAATAATTGCAAAAAGAATTCACAACAAAGAAATTTAATAAAAAATTGGCAAAAAGTGGTAGTCGGCAAAAAAATTTGGGCGGTAAAAAAAAATCGGCAAAAAAGTTTGGGCGGTAAAAAAAAAATCAATAAAAATTTTAGTCGGCAAAAAATATTAGTCACCTAGCGAAAATTTGGTCACTTTTTGCCGACTTTTTTTTACCGATAAGGTAGGGGGTTTATAACATGATATTGCATAGACAAGTCTTCCATTATAGCTACCTTAAGGGAAGAAATTTTCGCGGAAGAAAATTTCGCGATTGACAGGTCTAAAAACTGCGTATTTCGCGGAATTTATTTTCGCGGTGGGCAGAGTTTAGGGGAATAGTTAATACTGTATTTTCTTATATTTTTAATTGCATGTTAAGTGACATTAACAAAACGAGAGAAAAATTGAATTTCGCGGATAAGGCATTTTCAAAGTTTCGCGGAATTTAATCTCGCGATTTGGGGCCGAAATCGCGAAAATTTCTTCCGCTAAAGTTTCTTCCCGCGAAAATTTCACGATGAAAAACGATGAAAAACAAATTTATTCTGTAAAATGACAACAAGAAGAACTCACAGCATTGCCTTTTGAAATTGGAAATTACCATTTATTCAAACATCACAAAAAGTAGCGCTAGATTTTAGACAAGCGATATTATAAACCGTAAAAAAGACGAATAAATAACACATCATTTATAAGTATAAATAGTTGTTGAAACAGAAAAATAATTTGACCCATACTAAAATATCACAATCGTGGTCACAAAGTTTATAAAAATTATTATACAAAATTCGAAAAGATAAATTATGAAAAAAACAACAGTGTAGAAAATCGTATGAAGAAGTATACAAAGTAAACAAAATTGGAATAAATGCGTGGACACAAACCTATACATCTAGGGTCTAGTCTGCTCCTCGCTGTCATCACTACTTCTGCTGAAGCTGTCCAACACCTTTCTGAGATCTTCATCCACGGCAGATTCTTGCGAGTCTTCTGCAGCCTTTCCTCCCATAGCATGGACCAGCTTTGATAAGCTTTCAATGAGGGCGGTTTGTGAATCCACCTTTTCTTTGCCTTCATCGAAAATTTCATCCATTGGGTCAACAGCCGGTACGAGCGAAACCCGATTCCCGTCGTACTGCAATTTCTCCGGCCCGATGATTTGATTCAACAACTCCACCAATTCTCTCTTTTCGCTTTCCCGCTTCCTACTTCTCTCATCCCTTTTTGCACTCTCCTCCACCGTTGCTCTGCGCAACTCCTCGTACAAATCTTCGACGCTCTTTTTCTCCTCAGTGACGCTATCTAATGACGTCAAACCCTTTTTATCATCTTTGCGCCCGGTATAAATAATGCGTTGATCTTTCGGCGTGGCAGGGAAGGCCTTCAAGAAGACGTCTTTGAACTCTTCAAACGAAACGGGTCCTTTCTTTGATTCAACTGCGGTGTCCTAAACGATCAAAATGGTATATAAGAAAGAAAATTATGGCAAAGGAATGGATTAGCATCAATAATTACGTGACTGGGAAAAAGGTTCCTAACTGAGAGCTTTAATTGCCTTATGTGCTGTGAAGATCACAATTGTCATGGAAAAGCAGCAGCCGTCCGTGAGCTTTAAACACAAACAAATTCATGAGAACCGTAATCTACAACTTAAGTGGAAATAATGACAACAACAAAATAATAAAGGCCAGTAGGGCTGTACAAATGATTCTCTCGTATATACGCCGCGAAGAAACTTACGTTAAAAACGCATCAATAAATACACACATTTCTTCAATATATATATATATATATATATATATATATATATATATATATATATATATATATATATATATATATATATATATATATATATATATATATATATATATATATGCATATTAAGTAATAAATAATACAAAAATATATTATTGAATGTTAGTATATAATAGAATTGAGGCCATAACGTGTCTACCTTCCTTTCGATATCTCCACTCCAGCTCGGTAAAGTTTCCAACGTTGAATGTTGCTTAGAGGTTTCGTACTACAAAACAAGACATGCAATTTTGCTGTTCAGACATCCTTCTTTATAATTCATACGGGAGACACTGAGTTTAAAGCGCATTCATACACTTTCGCTATTGCAATTAAAAGAAGAGCTGTACTCAATTTTATAGCGGATAGAAAATGTTAAATTTTCGAAAGAGTCTACAATTTGAAGAAAAGTAAACCTACTGGTTGTGAATCTGCTTTGGCATTAGCTTCATTGTAATCTGTTTTAAATTCAACATCGTTTAAACCAGCAACAGGTTTCTTATTCAGGGCTTTCGTCAAGCTGTCTAGCGATTCCACCAAATCGTCAAATGTCACTAGGTCTTTCTTCGGTTGCTGAACATTTTGCGGTGGTTTACGTTGTTGCTGAGGTTCACGCAATGCCGGCGTTGTCGTTGGCTGCGTGTCTGCAGAAGTAAGGATTGAAAATGAGAATCAGATTAAATTCTATTCAACGAATAGAAACATGAAAAATGTTTCAGAAATGTTAGAAGATGAACTCTTAAGAAAGCAGAATTTTGTTCAACTCTTCATCAATTTAACGCAATCCATATGAGAACATCTCAAAGCATCCTTTACACATACTTAAAAAACCAAACAATAATTTCTAGTAAGACACCGGGAGGGAGTCACTTCCTTATTTTTACTTACTCTTATCAGAATCGCGCTTTAGTATTTTGTATACATCACTGAGCAGCTTTCTCTCTTTGTCTTCTTTAGATATCGACAGCTTTTCAACTGGTGATACAGGAGGTTCAGTCTATTTACAAAAATATAATCAAAAATACAACCAAAAACAATTCCGTGACAACATGATTCTACAAAGAGTTTGCATTTGAATATTTAGTGCTGGTTAAATAATTTAGAGAAATATTTATATTGTACAAATAACATAATATTGTTATACTATAAGCCAATGAGAGATATGAAGCATTTGGATTCATAAGTCATTAATATAGAAATGAGAAAACACGGTATTTTTATTATTATGATGATTTGCATATATTATGTACAAAGAGCAAGAATGATTTATCATGAATTTATACACAGTGAATAGTTATTGAAAGGTTCTTACTGGTTTGTGAACGGCAGTGGTAGAATCTAAAATAAGGCTGTAAATACACTGGTTGTCTAGAATTGTAGGAGAAACCTTACATATATATACAGGGTTTAACAGACAAGTTTCAAAATTAAACATGAAATCAGAGTAGTAGGTAAGAATACCACCATTGTGGTAAAAAAGGTCAAGAATAAATTTTGGAATACTGATTTGGTATGCACTTGATCCAAGATAGTCCTATGATTTAAATTCACTCTTAATAAATATTAGTTCACGATAAAGGACTGCAAATATTAAACTGTAGCAATGTTTTATTATATTAAAATGGCGCATTTCGCCTTTCATATATCAATCTCTCATCTATGATGCGTTAAAAAAAAGATTCAACATTGTTTACAGATCGATGTGAACAATCTTTATGAAAAATGGAAAGTGTTTTTAGAACAAAGACCATTACAAAAGGTTAAGTATCGCGCCAAACCGACGCAACTGTTGGTCAAAGTGCTTTAAATACATGATTTTCATATCTGAACAAGTGATGTCCATTACGATCAGACATAATGTCTGAGAAGCTATTCGCAGCCCCTGGTACTAAGTTTCAGTAAGTCGAAAACAGGTAATTCACCAAACCCACAACAACAAGAAGAAAGCACTGAGAGAACCTGGCAAAGATTTCCTACAATTTTTAACTGTATACAACACTCAAAATTCTAACTACCCATCTGTAGATCCCGCATTGCTTTGACGGTATTATAAATATCACGAAGGAGTGTATTTGTACGCTCATCATTTTCGTCTACTTTTCGTTTTGTCTCTGAGATCTTTACAATTTCACCAGCACCATCCACAACACGGGGCTTGTCCAAAACCTTCTTTATAAATGGTTGTGATGCACCAAAGTAACCTGACTAAACAAACAAACAACCTAAGACCAATCTCACTATAAAAAATTTATTATTTTATTTTATTAAAATACATTAATTTATTATAAATCAGAATCAGAGAAAAAACCAATAAATCAATCGTGAAACAGCGTAATGGTGAATCCAAATATTTAAATTACCTCTTGTACCGGTGAAAGTTGCACCACTGAAAAACAAAAATTTCAGAGAAAATTACGGCAAAGAAAAAATATGT
Organism: Candelabrum cocksii; assembly: GCA_963930725.1. Classification (NCBI taxonomy): domain Eukaryota; kingdom Metazoa; phylum Cnidaria; class Hydrozoa; order Anthoathecata; family Candelabridae; genus Candelabrum; species Candelabrum cocksii. Next base: position 1,688,603 of record OZ005666.1, read on the forward strand.
AAACAGCTGGTTATGGTTGGCAAGAGAATTGCAGCATTAAAAAACAAACCATTCAATACAACATTTGAATGGTTCTAAATTTTATAAGTGTGTGCATTTGATTTGGCTAAAACGTTCAGTATATAAAACTACCCAAGAGAATAGCAGCAGATTGTTCAGCCACTCAGTGAAATCCTTCAGAGTTATTACTTTTTTCTTTCTTTTATATACTTTCCACTTATAAATTGAATACAAGTTTCATTTGACTGTAGTAATTGAAATGTGCAATTTGCTGGAGAAAGATTTTCTGTAAATATGTTAAAACAAAAACTAGAGAAGAAAAAAAGACTTGAAGGAGAGATGAATTGTGCACAACTGAGCCATCAAACACAGATATGGGTAAAATTAGCTTTATTCAAAATTCGTTTTTGATATCATCATGCAAAAATGTTTAGTTCCAAATGTGTTATATACATCATGAAGGGCATAAAATGGTTTACAAACAAAATTTGAATCGGCACGATATTATAGTGAAATTTTATTATATACAGCATACTACTTGTGTCTAGCTATATGCAAATTAACAAATTTACTTACCGGTAAAATAGCACAATGACATCAAATAAAATATGGAACTCATCTTGTTCCAAAAATGTATTTCCTACTTTTTTGTGTGTGTGTGTGTGTGTTTAAAAGTTTATCTAAAATAAAATAAAGATAACACAATAAAAACACAATCCTTGAAATTTTGTCCAAATGACGATGATGACCGAACAGCAATTCATAAAACAAGATTCATAAAAACGCCAACATCTTCTTCAAAACAATGTTTATTAAATAAGCAAATAGCTCCTCCCAAGTAGAGAACAGTAAATGGATGGACAAGTAAAATGCCGCTTTTGATCTTGTGTTTAACTCAATGTCCCAACATAAGCTACTTAGATTTTTAATCCTGTAGTAGGCAGTATAGCTCATTATAAAGGAAGTAATTTATATACAAAAACATGCATGTATATAACATTTACATTACAAATGGTAGAGGATTCCACGGAAAGCAATATTTGATAAGCAGAAGAAAGCCGAAATCACAACATGATGTAAAAGATTCTATATGATATTTACATTTAATTTATTGACTCAAAAGTAGAAAAATGCTTTTCACTTAACATTGAGTTACTTGATCCTATTGTTGTCAATTGGTAGTTATGTAGTGATTATGTCAACTAACAAACAAATTTTAACATGGAAATAAACTTCATTGTTACATTTCACATCTGAAAAACCCACCAATAAAACGCATAATATTGTTATATTGGAAAGATGTATATCACTACTTCAGTTCAAATTATTTTTATTAATGTTATACTGTAGGACTAACATAAAATGGTTGCTTGTACATAGAAGTATAAGTACATATAAGTATGGCTTATGAAAGTTAATGTCACCTAGACTTTACAAACAAAATACCAATAAGCAATATACCAAAATACCTACTCTAAAAATGATGCATTGCTTTCATTACCTAAAAAATCTATAGGAAATTCAAAACAAAAAAACAAATGAGAACATAAACAAGCCATTTCAAACTATACACATTACTTAAAGAGATTTTTTCAACTGAAAATCATCTCTTTTAACAGAAACATTAAAGTAACGTTAATCATGTTTGAAACGCAATCGAATCCATTCAATAAAACACAAACAAAGGATTAATGCAGCCGTTTGATGAACAACCGATCAATGGACTTATTGTTTTGTCACTGAAACAGTCCATGTAAAAAAACATACTCACTGAAATAAAAAAAGCAAACATTGATCTTTTAAACTTGTACCGCGCTCAAAGATGTGTATTAAGTTCTAATGTGGAGGTCGATCAATGAACAATACATTTCTTTTAACCTGACACAAAATAAAAAAGGAAATCCGACTACTTTGGCAATTAGATGTATCCTGAAGAATTTGCATCATGGATTACGTATTTTTCCAACAGAAACGCCAATCAATCAATTAGATATGATGACAACCAAACGTTTGAAAAACGTTCATTTATATTAGGTACAATATCCCAGGCACAATCTTTAGCATTACAGACTATTTCATAATATATATATATATAATTATCAGATTTTTGTTAAAAATGAATATCTACATTCGGCTTTTTATGACTTTTCCAATGGCTAGCATCTTATGGTTACACAAAACTTTGAACTTGTAATTCCATAAGTATATAACATATTCTTACATTTTTTATGCATATGGGACATTTAATTCTGCTTACAGGCTTGAAAAGCTTTCTTCAGTGTCTCAGGTTTATAAAGTGAGTTGCATTTAGCATCAATGTTTCCCCTGACAATACGAACCCTAAAGTAAAGATTGGGCACTTTTCAGTTCTGAAACCTATTTAGGATAGACTACGATATCAGAGAGAATTTCTCCAAATTCTGTTTCGGCAAAGCTTCCAAGCAACCAAGAAAATAGTTTTGAGGTAGCGAATGATCAGGGCATTTGATAATACAAACTTTTGGGAATAATAAAAATAGTTTGAGTTATCAAAAGTTTTATTTTCTGATTGTACATATGACATAAAATGAACATGTATATATGTGAACTTATTGAACAAATGTTCTCAGTTTAGCAGTAACGTCCCTGTCAAATTAAATAATTTGTTAGAAACTTCACCATTTTTAGGCTGGCTGAAGGGCATGCAATCACTGACCTTAGGAAAAACGTGACCCAACACACCCCCATCACCTTCTTCGATACACGTCGTTGTTGTTTTTTATGAGAAACCTAGTGAGGGGCCTAGTTCTAGGAGTTTCTTATTTATATATAGTCTGAAACACCATGTTTTTTAGTTTTAAAATATTTTTTTTGTTTCTTATTATATCAATATAAAGATTCTGATTTTCAGATCACAACGGCCGATTGTCAAAACAGAAATAAAATTCAATAGCAACAAACAACAATAAACACAAAATTTAATGTTCGAAAGTTACGTATTCGATCTCTCTGCAGTGCAATGATCTCATTTGATTTCACTTAAAAATGATATAAATTTCATATCATCTTCTTTGATTTACCGTAATAAGGCTTCAAAAAAGTTCCTTATTTTGGAATTAGTCATAACAATCTAAAAGTTTCTTAATTTTTGAAGACTCTAGCTACATATAGGTTTCTTATAAAGAGGCTTCTTATAAAAACAACAACAACGTGTATCGCTACCGTCTCCATTTCCACCATTCATAGCTATTCACATCTTGTATCAACTTTTCATCTGTTAATAAAGGTACTGAACTCATCGCGTTTTCTTCTGTCGAAATTGCATCTTCAGCTGTTGTGTCAGGAGAGTAAAAATCATCAAGGTTTTCTAAAATCTTTGAAGGGATCACCGTCGTCCCTTGTTTTCCTAAGTGGCAAAAGGTTTAACCTTAGTGATCTCATCGGGTTGCAAGTTTCCTGCACTTTACATATCACTGAACTAAGAAATCTGTTCGGTGTCTGGAATGTTGAAATGTGAATGTTCGAGTTTTATCGAGTGATTTTTAAGAGAGAGTGAGAAGTTTTAAAAAGCCGGGTTCCACGAGGCGAATCATCAGCGAATTCGCAGCAAAATCGAATTCTGTCCCTGACTTGCGTTATGGAAATTTTCATTACACGTTTTTTTTTTATAAGAAACCGGTTTATAAGAAACTCTAGTCACGTGAGCTCGGAAACCTAAGAAACTACTACAGTAAGCTCACTCTATTTTAAGAAACTTGTTAATAATCTTGTAAAATATTTGTTTTTTTTAAAGCAAAAGAAAAAAAAAGCGCTATAAAACTCAGGGGCGGATCCAGGATTTCTTGAGTCTTTTTTTGATTTGATAAAATTCCAAATTTGTGAAATTAAGATATAATGCAATGCTCCGTTTTTAACAATATATTTTTAAATAAAACAAAACAAGGTCAAATAAACTACTCGGAGAAACTTTCGAGAATTTTGGATTAAAGTATGTGAAATTCTTGCGATTTTGGACTCGATATATTATGGTAGAAAAGATGATGATTATGGCTTGAAAATCAGTTGATTGTAGTATTTTAAAAATAATTTATATGGTTTTTTACTGAAAAATCCTTGCTCGCGAAAGTTTATCCAGAAAATGCTATTGAATTGATTGCTATTGAATTGCTATTGAATACGCAGTGAAAGAATTTGAAAGAGTGAGTTTATTGATTTTCACAACAAGCACATTTATTGCCTCTTCTTTTATATATTGAAGAAATATTTTGAAAAAGAGCCACACAAAAAGTTATTTTAGGAAAATTTATCGGGGGGGGGGGGGGGCTTCAGCCCAGATCCGTCCCTGAAAACTAAAAGATAAGCAAAAAGCATAAAAAGTTATTCTGATATAATAAGAAACCCTTAAGAAACATTTTTAGTAAATTTGGCACGCCACACCCCGGAATTACACTGTCTGTATTTTAAAAAAATGCTGTTTTCTATGGGAAATGATGTAAAAGGAAGGTTTAACGGACGGCAAAGTGACAGGTTTTTAGGTTGTTGTATTGGTGAAGTGAAGTTAGTTAGAGAGTAGTTGATCACTCGAGATTGCTTATATTAGCGGTGGGATATACTGGGTGCGTTCTGCTGCCTTTTTGTAAATAGAACTTTTCCCATTTTAAAATCAATCAAAATTAAACCGTGACTTTGATAAGCCGCATTTGAAGAAATAGGCTTAAACTAGCGGCTTAATTTATTTAGCGGCCAAAATTAATGCCTCTCAATTTTGTCTTGCTTTGAAATTGTGTGACAGACAACAAAATATGGGGCTCATTATAAAAGGCAACAGAAAAATAAGCATGTCTCGTAGAAAATTTGACAGTCAATATGCGTTCTTTGAAATTTTAAATTGTTGCCTTAATAACATGCGGCAAGAAAATTTCGCGAATTGGTTTTTCGTTCGCGAAATAAAATTCTAGCACTTTTTTCGATTTTTCCGTTTATTTTCAATTTTCCTCTATTATGATCACCAAAGATATTGCGTTCGTTGTATGTTTTCAAGCGTAGAATGGCAACGTCACGCACGAGCACAACATCAACACGGAGGAAATCAATAAGGAAGAAAGAGAAGCTTTTGGTAACTCTGCATTTGATTTTTATGAGAGCGATAGCGCAATGATGAAGATATTTATGCGCTGGAAGATGATCATTGTAACGTTTTTGATATTTTTATTATTATTATTATTTAAAAATATTTATACAGGATTAAAAACTTCAGTACAAAATAAATTGACACTGTTATCAATGCTTGTCCTGTTGCTAAAATATATATATATATATATTAATAAAACCTGTAATTAGTTAAAATATTAAAGTTAAAAACAAAACAAAAAGAAAGAAAAAGTTATCAATCTCTATTTTCGAACAGAATTGGATGCAAATGTTATGAAATGTTAAGACAAAAAATAAAAATAAATAAATAAATAAATAAAATATTACCGGTAAAATCATTTATACACGTTACATTACAATCATTTAAAATATTCACACAATAGATCCTTCAATTTTAAAATACTTTCGGTTTTCCGTATAGAAATAGGTAGCTCATTGTACAACTTTGCTCCAGCATAATAAAATGATTTTTGTGTATAAGCCAGCTTAACTTTTGGTAATTTTATTGAACATTTGTTGTTTCTCGTATTACTATTATGTACTTGTAATTCAAAGTAGTTCTTGTAATTTGAGCACACACTTCCATCCAGGCATTTACGAATGACAACACACGCTTGTTTCATTATTTCGAAATGAATATCTTTAATTTGCACTCCATGTGAAATCACAGTTGCTGCACGTCTTTCGATTGAGTGGAGATTCTCCTTTTTGTATTTTGTATACGTTAAGCTAACTGTCACACTATATGTTAACAACGGAACAATCATCATAACATACACTTTCTTAGCAACATCAGTTGTTAAGTTGTGCCTCATTTTACTGAGCAAGCATAACCTACTACTAGCTTTTTTATAGTTAGAATCGAAGTTCAGTTGGAGGGATAGGTAGTTGTCAAGTATAATACCTAGGTATTTATATTTAAGGACAAAGTTAATAAGAGTTCCTTGGTAAGTTAGGGTTAAGTCTTTGTTGGCATTGGTGATTCTTTTAGGGGTGCCGAAAAGCATTGACTCTGTCTTACCCTTCTTCAAATTGATGACCAATTCGTTGATGCTGAAGTAGCCTTCAAGGTGTTGGAGATCTTCTGACAGTGAGTTTTCAATAGTTTCAATGTTTTTGTGTGAAAAATAAATGAAAAAGATGGTCCTCGAACCACTTTAATTCGTTATTTTGAATACCATAAGATGCCAATTTATTCAAAAGCACACTATGACTTAACGTGTCAAAGGCTTTTGACAGGTCAATAAATACTGCGCCTACCATATTTCCTTTGTCGACTTCTCTTCTTCAGTTAGCAAAGTTGCAACACCTTTAGTGGATCGTTTCAAACGGTAACCGAATTGAAAACTGTTTAAGAGTTGGTTTTCTTCAAGGTAAGAAGCGAGTTGGGAATGTACAGCTCTTTCTAATATTTTAGACATTACAGGTAAGACAGATATTGGTCTGTAGTTTTCCGGCTTGTTCATTAATCCCGATTTGTGGATTGGCGTTATTTTTGCACATTTCCAGAGGTTTGGAATTTTCCCCGTTTTTATCGATAAATTGATTATGTGAGTTAACGGTTGTGATATGTATAACGCACTATCTTTCAATAAAGTAGATGGTAGATGGTCTAAACCGGCAGCTTTCTTCCTTTTAAGCGTTTTCAATGGTTTTTCTACAAACATTTTCGATACATACACTAGACGAAACCGGTTATAAGTCCGCATGTTCTGAACTACCGGCCATCTCCATACGAAATCTATTAAAGGGGTTGCTTTAGTTTTAATTTCCTGGACGATGCTTGAAAAATAATTGCAGAATTTATTCGCCTCTGACTTCACGTCTTCTACTTTATTTGATGTTGTGAAACTTTTGACTTTAGTGGGTATTATATCTTTAACTAATTTCCAAAAGTTTTTTGGATTGAGTGCGTTTTCCTTCAACATGTCTTGGTGGTATGTGTGTTTAGCTTTTTTCACTTTATTATTGCAAGCGTTTCTTAACTTTTTGTAAAGCTCCCAGTCATTAGGGTTTTGAGATTTTCGGGTTTTTCGTAAGAGCTGATCGCGTTTATTCATGTAATTGCCAATCTCATGTGAAAGCCAGGGACACGGTTTACCCTTTACTGTTTTTTCAACTGGAGGTGCATGCTTGTTAAATACCGATTGCAGCATGGAGTTAAAATAGGTTAAAGCTGAGTCAATATTTTCGATTTCGTAAAATGAGGTCCAATCAATACGGCTCATATTGTCGTGCATGCTTTCGATGTTGTATTTTTTATAATTTCTGCATTTAATCACTTGAGGTGTGTATTTGCTGTTATGGATTTTACGAATACAACCTATCATATCGTGGTCACTAATAGATGTTGAGAAAAACGTCTGTGGTATAGATTGTTTCTGGACGATTTGATAAGATAAGGTCGATTAATGTTGATGTTGTTTCGGTTATGCGTGTAGCAGTTTTTATTAGTTGTGTGAAACCATGTAGAGTGAATATAGACTTAACTTCTTTGCCATCATCTAACATTACCGTAAATGACAGATTAAACGCCCTGGGCGTTTATTTTAACAAACGAATTTTACCCTGGGCGTTTATTCGGGAAGGGCGTTAGTAAGGGAGGGGCGTTAATAAACAAAGTCCATCAACAAAAGTAATATAATCGAGAAGATGTACGTCGACTACATGATATCAAGTTTCTCGTCATTCTCTTCATTGTCATCGAGGAGGTGGAATGGCTGGGTCGCAGCCTTCATATCTTCTTCATTAATGAAAAAAAAGGGATTGGTATCACCTATCTCTTCGTTTGTCATTACAGCTAGTTACTAGCGAACTGAATAGAAAGAGTAACTTGTATGAACATTTTACGCTTAAAATTAGTGAAACTGTTTCAAAATATCCACACTTTAAAGAAAGTAGTATTAATTTTGCTGTGAATCAAATGAAAGCCCATGGGCGTTTATTTTAATTTTTCTCTATGGACCTGGGCGTTTATTCGGGAATGGGCGTTTAATCGGGAGTGGGCGTTAGTTAAAAAATTTAACTTTAACCCTGGGCGTTTATTCGGGAGGGGCGTCAGTTTGGGAGTGGGCGTTAGATTGGTCATTTACGGTAAGTGCTTCATTAAACGACTCATTAAATTCGCTTGAAAGATATTTTGATCCCATGGGAGGTCTATAAAAACAAGTAACAAAAAAGCTTTTTGAACTTTTTAAAAGTATTTCCACCCATATACTTTCTAAATTGGTTGTTTCAAAATCTTTGCGTATGGAATAACTTAGGCTCTTTTTTATGAACATGGCAACGCCACTTCCTTTACCACTCTGTCGATTTCTTTTAATGAAATCATACCCTTCGATTTTATAAAGATCGTCAATATCATTAAAACCATCTTCAACTATGTGTGTTTCGGATAATGTCATAATATCAATGTTTCGGTTGTTGTTCAATAATATACGAAGATTATCAATATTCGATAACAAACCCCTTGCATTTTGGTGAAATATTTTCATACCTCTTTTCTTAAGAAAATCATTCAACACTGAGTTGATAACTGGTCCAGGGCAAGATTCTATGTCGCCACAAGATAATAAAAGTATAAACAACAAATTCCTTCGCGAGTTTTCCAATAGCAAAAAAATCTCGGTTCTGTCGGTCAATCCACAATGACGAATATACAAAACTTTTGTTCTTTTCAAGATCCTTTACCAATAAAAGTTAAACTTATTCCATCAGGTTGAATGAAACTTTCTTTCTTTATACAAAAAATATTCAAACAAATTGTCAACAAAGTGATAAACGCGTCCATTTTGTACCTCAAGCTTATCGGAAGGTGAAGATTTGAAGACATTGAACATTAGATATCATAAAAAATACAGTTAGTATTTCTTTAGAGTTATGTTAGTATTATATACTTTAAAGGAAGAAATTGTTGCGATTTTATTTTCCCAACTTTAAAAGAAAAAGTTGGGTACATTAATTGTTGCGAGACAGGACATTCATAAAAAGTTGCGTACATAAAATGTTGCGAGTGAAGTTGAACTTACGATAATTTTTCTTGTCGTTTCATGCAAGTTAGCGTTTGGACACTCGATTTATTCCAAAATTAATACAGCCTACCACGGATTATTTGAAAAATCGGAGACGGATTTTCTTATAAGCAGTTTCTACGGACCAGACTTTAATATTTTCATACCTCTTGTGGTAAGTGGTATGTACACAGAAAGGTGCAAACTTCATATAACGTTACTTAGACAATAATGGACACTGCGTGAAAATAGATCTACACTAAAACATTAACACTAGACAACGTCACGTAGGCTTCAATAGGCTTCAAAGAAAGAAAAACGATGTTACTACAAATAGCAAGTCTAAGACTCATCATCTTCTGCATCAGCATCAACGTTGATCCCCAATAAACTAAATTATATGGATGTTCCAAAGGAAAAAGAAGTTTGTCGCCTCGTTTGTGGAAACTGTAAAATCTAACACTGCCAATAGTAAATCATCATCGCATGAACAACAAAAAGGTTCAGAAACGAAGTTTAAAACCTACGGTGAAGAGAAGCAAGCTGACATATGGAAGTGGTTTATGAAGTCCTCTGATAAAAGAAATCAAAAAAGACCAAGACAAAAATAACAAAAAAACAATAATTATTGATTAGAATCTACGTTGAAATCTGATTGATTTTGTAAAAAAATATTCATAGACGAATATTTTCGCACATTAAGTTTGTTGTTGTTCCAAAGAGATAACCTTTTAATCAGGGAACAATATCAGACAACATTTTCATCATTGGAATTTGGCCACTTTTTGTCCGACATTGCTTTTTCTGATCAATTTTTCCAAAAAACGACAATTTGGACCAGCCAAACTCGGGGTTATTTTTGTTCGGATGCTTTTATAAATAACAAAAAAAAGTTGCGGAGGAAATTGTTGCGAGCACTGGAAATAATTAAAAGTTGCGGGAAGATTAAGTTGCGAATTGTAAAAAAATTAATTGTTGCGGGAAGAAAAAGTCGCAAATGTTTCGAAAATTTGCTCGCAATATTTTCTTCCCGCAACTTTTTCTTCCCGCAACAATTTCTTTCTATAAAGTACAACATGAAGAACAGAAAAATCTGGTTAATAAACAAACTACAATGTTGAATTTTGATTCTCTTTTCCAAAAAAGGAACAAAAAAAAGATATCGATTTTGGCCATTCGCAAAATTTACATTTACTGGCAATTTACATCGCAAAGAAACCTTGATCAAATTTACAAACTTCAAAAAAAAAATCTTAAGAATCATTACATTTTCAAATTATGATATCCGATCAACTCCAATATTCCTTAAATATGGGGTTTTGAAAATCAAAGATGTTCTAACTTTGCTTTTGTTTTAAAATTTTTGTATGGCTTTTTTCTAAAAGGTTTCCCTGATGGACTAAAGAGTATCTTTGCTTTAACCAAATCTGTACAACCATAGTACCCGCTCAGTTAATAAGTTTTTTATTCCTAAAATAATAACTACTAAATATGGTTTGTCGTCGCTTCATTATCAAGGTCCTTACTTATGGCCCATGAAGTTGCAATGTTCGTACAAATGTCAAAGATTCATTCGACGACTCACCACCACAAGAAGCACACGTTTTGAAAGTTTTTTGCTTCAAATGTAGACCTTGTTTTTGTAGATGGTCCTGGAAAATTGTTTTCTTCTTCCATTATTTTCACTCGTTTAATCGATCTCTCGAAATGAAAATCGTCGTACTAGTTTCTGCATCGTTTGTGATAAACAGCTTTATTAGTGGTACATTTACTATCAAAATTCTCAATATATAAGTAAATTTTTCAGCGGAGGTGAAAACGATTCAACCGTTTCAAAGCGTTTGACATCTTGTATGAGCTTCGAATATTGTTGTTGTAGGTCATTAGCATGTTTGTTGTTGGCAGGACAAATGAGTTTCTCCTTTGACTTCTCTTGACATATGATGCAATCTGCCCACTATACTTCTACTTTGTTCCCATTCTTTGACCACCGCTATGCGTCGAATCAAAGTCAATATTTAAATCCTTCACCAAACAAAAAGATCTTCTTGCCATCTTCAGTTACGGTACAGCATTTAATATCACAGAAAATTATTCAAGACAACAACAACAACAAATATCTCAATAATAAAAAAATACATACAAATGTTTAAAATAATAAGAAATCAAAAAGCAGGCTTGCGAAGAGAAAATTAGTGACGTTTTATTAACTCGTTTGCTGCATAATAAAAAATTGCGAGTGCTCATTTTTTCAATATAGCTTTATTTAAACAAATATTTTGAGTTTTGACATTTTCCTCTCAATCGTTGTTCTATTATTTTGTCTCGCACCAATGCGCTAGAATAAATGGTGTTATAAAAACCCGCGTATGTACTTCTTTAATAGTTAATTAACATTATTAAAAATAATAATACGGCTTTTCGCATTTTGGTGGATGATTTCGTCTGCTAACCAAAATAGGGGGAAGGGGGGGGGGGAGGGTGCGAAAGCACATTAGCGCCGATTATAGAGAGTCTTGTAAAAATGTATCTATTTATCGACAGTGCCGATAGATTTCTTTGTTTCTCTTGATTTTGGAGGAGCAGTTGGTTTTAAGCTAGGTAATCCGTTTTGGAATATTGTTGGTGTATCTTTTGGTTGTTCCTTTCTTCTAAAAGTAAGTCTTTCATAGCCAACTGGAACTGCAACTGGAAAATGTTTGTAACATACAACAGTGTCTGGTCGGTCTGGGATATTGTTATTATTATTAGCTATGATAAGAATAAATAAAGTTTCATAGATATAGCGAAATATTAATAAAAAAAAATAAAAGACAATAACAAAAATTGAGCAATAATTTATTTTTCATAGGCAAAGCAAAAAATAGCATAAAATACCATAAAAGTTGGCAAAAAGAGGTAAAAATTCCTGATAAAAAGTGTGAGACCTCTGAACTTGTTGAATGAATTGAATATTCACAAAATAATTAAAAATTGCAAGTTTAATGTTACAAAAGATGATATATATATACAAAATTATTTTACAATTAAATAAAGTTGAAACATTGAGAAAAAAAACTCTTGTCAAACAGAGGTTAGGCCTATTTTAGCAAATATTTTAGCGAGACGTTCCTACTTCATCAAACACTGTCTTAAAATTGCATTGTGTAACATTTGTGGGTTAAATGTAAATATCGATTCTGTACATCAACATCTTTTGGCCAAACGACCCCATTTACTCTGTCTGACTGAAACTCAGGTTTGTCCGGCAGATCCCACTAATCTGGAAACCGTTTCCCTTCATCTCCGTTGCCCAGGTTATGAATTCTTCTCTGGCCTGTCTCCACGAGGTGAAGTTTTGTGTTTTTGTCCGTTCTAGTGTCCAGGTTGCTACAGTAGACGATCTTAACATATTTGAGAAGGACTTTCAGATACTTTGGTTAAAAGTCAATAGTTGTGGCAACATCAAATTTTTTTGTACTATCTATCGATCCCCAAACTCCAAAAATCAGAAAATATTGTTCGATCATCTTTCCAACAACATCGAAACACTTCTAATCAAATTCCCTCGGTGCGAAATTTCCATTTTAGGTGATTTTAATGTCCACAACCCAGCGTGGATTGCGCACTTTTCCCCGCGGGCAAACGCAGCAGGCTTCGAAGCAGAATCTTTTGCCACTTTAAACCATTTCAAACAATTAGTAACCTTCCCAACACGTATTCCAGATCGCATCAGTGATTCAGCTAACACCTTAGATCTTTTCCTCACAACTGACCCGTCAATATTCGAAATACCAAAGGCATTTGTTTGAAAATTGGTAGGTTTACTAATTAAATAATGCTGATTTCAAACCAAGTACCAGAAATTGGGTATTTTCACCCATAATACCTTATTTGGGCAAATTTGGGCCCAACGTTTAAAATATTCCGTTTGCATTGAAAATTGGTAGGTTTACTAATTAAATGATGCTGATTTCAAATCAAGTACCAGAAATTGGGTATTTTCACCCATAATACCTTATTTGGGCAAATTTGGGCCCAAAGTTTAAAATATTCCGTTTGCATTGAAAATTGGTAGGTTTACTAATTAAATGATGCTGATTTCAAATCAAGTACCTGAATTTGAAATTCTGAATTTTACTAGTAAATATTTTTAAAAAAGTGGCAAATGCAAAGGCGAATAACTTCCGTAATTTTGACCATTAAAACTTAGTGAAGTTTTATGTGAAAGAAGAAGCCATCCTCGGCATGATACAAGAAGTCCGAATTCTAATTCGTAATAATTACGGAGTTATTGTCCCACACGGCAACCCCACTTTTTACATATAACCGTCACTACTCTCGACCCCATGACCTAAATCCGAAAATTAATAGCACTTTTGAGGTCTTCTATATGAAGCTAAAAAGTCATATAAAAATCGACTTGATATCGTTAACCCCAAAAATAAAGAATATTTTTAAAATGTCTTTACAGCCCCACATCTGGCTTAATGTAAGGTATCTTCACTATGAAAATGGTTTTCCAGGGGTTTGGAATGACGGAGTTATCAAGTGATGACTATTTAGAACCAAAACTGGTCACGTGGTACGCTAACCACAAGATTTTTTTTGATTTTTTAAACGCTATTATTGGTCTTATATTGTCTCCTAAATATCCCCAAAATTTTAGCGCGATACGACCATTTTGAAAGAAAAACCTTTTGAGAGTACATCCGATATCCAGTCAAGGGTAATCTATATTCAGTTTTACCACTGACTTAGGAACTTAGGATTCGACCTTATAAATGCATAACTCGATGAATAATCAAGGTACTGAGTTGAAATTTTCAACGAAGATTGGAAATAATAATATCAATCTGAAATATATGACAATTATTCTTAAAATTTGGATATAGTGGCTTGCGCATGCGTAAACCTAAACTAAATATATAGAGCCCTACCGAAGGTTATAAGAAACGAGACTTTGCATGTGAATGGGCAAATGATGGGGCTAACTAGATAGAATCAAAAAATTTAATATGCATGCGCTTAATTCCCGGAATTCCCAACTTTTTTCGAAAGTAATTCCACTATAAGCTAAATCCATCATATAAGCATCAGTTCCCACAAAGGTTTACAAGTATCATATTTCCTTAACGAAATATGCGCGAAACCATCTGCGCATGCGTGTGCAATATCTGACAATGATGTGAAAATGAATTTGTACTTTTTGTCAATGAACCTTTGTCCTTAAGTTATAGGCAAAATATGAAGGGATTTCGGCCAGTAGTTAAGGAGATCTAAGAAGCTCAAAACTAACCCTAACCCTCACCCTTCGAATCTTTTTCCATTTTTTTGAGTATAAGGAATGCTGCCAACCTTAATATATTAGCAATATCTAGGTAAATAATGAAGATTATCACTCCAAATTTTGAATGGTGATTGAATATAATCATATCTATCAGAATGATCTGGTTACAAATCTCAAAATCCACCGTGAGCACTTGCGCATGCGTAACTTTAAATCGTCCATAGATCGTTCTAATTAAGATTACTTAAAACGAATTTTTGTGAATGGACAGCTATGCTATTGTGTCACCGGTCAATAAACAAAAAGTTCCGAAAATACTACAGTATCTAAGGGAAATAACACGTAACTAAGAAAAAACAGGTTTCGAATGCGTATAAATTCCACATTATTAACTTTTTTCACAGATTTATTCCAGAAAATCTTACCAAAATAGACAAAGCTTCTTGGTACAAAATTCCAGATTTCCATCGTAAGTATCTCGCAAATTCGGTTTTGCGCATGCGCAGCTCAAAATGTTTCAAAAGTTATCATTCACAAGTCCCCTGGATTCTAATTTATTATAGGTTATATGAGTCTAAACGCAACCGTAATAACGTTCTAATATTATTTAACCACCACTTGATTGATTCGCGAATTTAAAAAACGTTAATAGAATTTTAAAAAACGAAAAACAAAATTTTTTCGAAAATTAATAAAATTTTAAAAAATGAAAAACAAAATTGTTTCGAATCGTCAATTCCGAAACGGCCAGTATCGGACCTGCCGTGTCGAAACTGGCCGTTTCGAAATTGACGATTCGAAACTAACGGTTCGAAACAATATTGTTTTACATTTTTTAAACTTTTATTAATTTTCGAAACAATTTTGTTTTACGTTTTTAAACGTAAATGTGACAGGCTTATGTGTATTTGTTCAATATAAATTTTATGATGAGCTCTCTGATATGAATGATTATTAAATGAAATTTTAAGTATTGAAGTCCAGAGACACGATAGCGAAAAGAAACGCTCTATTATCTACTCTATTTCTTATAGACATCCAAATAAACAGTCTAAAGCTATTTATTCATTTCTCTCCGGATATTTTAAAAGCTGCGATAAAAAAGCAATTTATTTTGTTGGCGACTTCAACGTGAATTGTTTCAATTACGCAACAGACACCGAAATAAATTGCTTCTACACATATTATTCTCCTACGCCATGTGTAATTACGCGTACAACCACAAAAACATCGGTAAATTGTATATTTCATTCAGAACCATTTTACAATTTCTTCTATAAATAATAAACCTCTATGTGAAACAAAAATTAGTAGAACAGCTATCTTTACATATGTGTGAGACTCAGAGTGAAACATTAGCATAAATTTGTAACAATGTAAACAATGCCGAAATTCCCTAATACACATTATTACATAAATTTCTGTACCCTTACAATAACTATAAAAACAAAACAAATAGAATAGAAAGTCTCATATGCACGCATTTTGCTTTATAAAAAAAGGATTCTAATCATAAATGAAAAATATTTTAATATTGTTTCGAGCCATCAGCTTCGAATCGTCAACTTCAAAACGGCCAGTTTCAAAACGTAGTGGAATCTTGGGTGTACAGACGTTTCGAAACTGCCGATTAATAAAACTGGTTGTTATTTTGATCTTTTCTGGTGGATTAGTGTATAAAAGGTTGCAAATATTTCAAGTTAGTCAGTCTGCTTCATTAGAGTTTGTCACCATAGCAATCGTCATGGAGTTTACAACGACAGAAAGGGGAGATCGTCAACTCACTGGAAATGGTTACCTATATGTTTTTAAAAAAATGCTCGCAAACGAGATGAAATGTTTCGAATGCGTTTTACGACGAAAGGTGGCCAGTGTAAAGCATTAATAAAACTGGACGAAAATGACTTTAGTTGTTGGGGAAGTCAATGAACACACCCACGCTCCGTCCCAAACCTAAGTGGAGGTAGTCAAAATCAAGGCTAGTATAAAAAGAAAAGCGGAGACCACAGAAGATGCTCCGCAGCAAATTCTCGGTACCGAACTGAGAAACATTTCAGAAAATGCTGCTGCTAACTTGCCTTCTGTTTCGACAATGAGGAGGAACATCCGGAAAGCTCAAGAAGAAAACAATATCTCTCCAAATCCGTTGATACCGAACAAAACAGAGGTGACCTATAGACGAATGTTCCAGCAACTCTTCAATCGTATCGAGCACAATAATTTGCAAGATATTCTTGTAGATTTTGAAAAAGCTGCTATCAACGCCATTCAACATTTCAACGACAACATCGAAATAATAGGTTGTTTTTACCACCTATGCTCCAATATTTGGAAAAAAATCCAACAGACTGATCAACAAGAAAGGTACAGCAATGATCAGGAGTTCGCTTTACACGCCCGAATCCTTTGTGCGATTGCTTTTCTACCGTCAGATGATGTTGTCCGCGGGTTTGAGGAATTAAATGATCATGTTAGGAACCTTTACGATGAAGAAATGGATGGTCTGTTTGAATACTTCGAAGATACATATATCGGTCGGTATCGAAGGAATGCTGCAAGACGCCCACCTTTGTTCTCTATTGAACTATGGAACATGTTCCATAGAACATTCGACAAACTCCCGAGAACAAACAACGATGTAGAAGGGTGGCACAGACGATTTCAATGACAGGTATTATCGTGTCATCCAGTATTTTGGAAATTCTTACAGCTTCTGCAGAATGAAGAAAGCTTGGTTCGTGGTTCGTTGAGATTCTTCAAAATCTTGCTGGACATCCGCTACCTGTTCAAAGACGGCGATACCTGGATTGTAATCGCCGGATTCTTGTCATTGTTGATGATTATTACAACAGAGACACATACCAATATCTACGAGCGATTGCTCATAACCTTAGCTTTTGAAGATTTTACGATTGTATGTACATTTTATGTTTGAATAATGATTTATATCCTCATTTGATTTGATTCGACCTGGTTTCCGAAAAGTCCAGACGTGTTTTTGTTGATGATTGGAATTTTCTTACGATTTCAATAGCAAGTTGTATCAGATATTATCAAAAACCATTTTTCATTACTCCTATCATACCTACCTCCTCATATAACTTGACTCGTACATACATATTGTTTTCTTTGAGCAGCTTACTTGTTTCATTTTCATTTTTTGACTTATTTTTCTGGTTTGTTGGGGATTTTCGGGAGATTGGGTATTAACCCCAGTGGACTGCCCCATATTCCAAAGAAATAAAGCTTGATTGTGGAACACCTATTCTATATTACCTCTTACGATTTTCTTAACAATCCAAACCAAATTTTCTCTAATCAACAAATTTTCCTCTTACACAATTTGCCAATTATCTACACCAATTAACTAATTTTAAACGTTTTATTAAAATCCACGAATTTTAATCTTTTTTTTTATTTTTTCCACTATTTTCAGATTTTTAGCGACACTATATTACTTCATCTCATTTTTACTCCCCTCTCTTTGCAAGCGCCGAAAAGGATTTTATCTAATTTTTACTGTTTTTATTTTCCATTAGTTTATCAGGTCCTACATTTATAACAGAAATTTGTAATTTTTCTGACGTGGTCAACCTGTTTAAATATAAAATATAATAAAATAATAATAATAATTAGAATACTAACTACTGAAAAGAAAAAAAATGAATAAACCCCCTATTTATAATAAAACCAGTTATCCAAAGAAATCCACAGGTAGAGCAACAGGAAAGAAAAGATGAATAGAACCTCTCAACCTCTTTTCCACTTTAGGGCGAAATAAGTTCCAGGAACAAAATTTTATTTTCAAAATAAGTATTTATTTTAACTTATATTTGTTTTCATAATTCTTATAAACCATTTCGACAAAACGCCGCGGTGAAGAAAGAGTTTATCAAAGCGCGGCGTTTATCAGAGTAAATACGGCATTCCAGTGACCAGTAAAGTCCTTCCGACCAGGGGGAATTTGGTCGGTGGGAATTCACCGGGGGGGATTCACCAGGGGGGAATTTGATCGGAGGAATTCACCAGGGAGGGAAATTGATCGGGGGGAATTCACCGGGGGGGAATTTGATCGGGGGGGAATTCACCGGGGGGGAATTCTCCGGACAGCTAACAAAACAACTCTATTAGCTTTAAAAAATTAAATATTTCTTTAATAAGAATTTTTTTCTCAAACTCGTTTTCATTCCCCGAGAAAGATTTTCATATGCCGTAAAAAAAAATTAAAAATGGTAGACGCTAACAGAGAAGAGATCGCGATATTGCAATTTATATTTTAGTATCATAGAAAACTTGACAAAAATTACAAAGAAGAAAAATCTGTTTTTCGTTTCTGCCTACGCGATTTTTCGCGTACACAAACAAAACTACCTACGTGTTTACGTGCGGGTACGCGATCGCGTAGGTCTCATTGAGAGGCTTTACTTAATATTTTCAATGCACCACTAATAATATAATATAATGAAATGACATAATGACTTCTGAATACTTTCAGAGAAAAAATTCTGCTTCAAGTCCACTGTGCTGTCTCTGCACTGTGATGACAGATCGTGATAAAAAAATTTAATTCCGATGTTGTTCAGCACATCCATAACAAAAACATATAATCCTCAAATGCCTTTGCTTTATTTTTGATAATACTTGTTTTTCAGAACAATCAAAATATATAACGTCCATTGTCACTCACATTAAAGAATTTGGAAACAAAATCATCATTGCTTTTACATTACAACAGCTTCGCATACTCATTCTTATTAAATGAAACTATTTTCAGTTTATTTTAAGATAACAAATTTTTGCAATCTCTATGGTAAGTTTCTTGCCTTTTTTTAAGTGAATGAATGTCACATTTTTTTCTCGCTTAGACTTACTATTGGTTATTGTTGGCTAAACTGAATGAGACAAGCTCAGTTAAAACAGACAGTGGATATTGCAGTCAGACAGGATTAAAGTTGGAAAAGCTTTATATTTCAACAATGTATGGCTAAAATTGCCATAAAATTAGAAGAAGGCTAAAATTTTGAGGGTTTTTTTAGTGCTAACAATTTCAAAGATAAAAAAAAATTGTGAATTTGACCCAATATTTTTGTTTGGAGGTGTTTAATCTGTTTATGTTGACTTACATGTCAAGATGTGAAAAGCTTCATAATTATTTGGCGTCCTTTAGCAGCTCTCATATGTAAATATTTACGATTCCTCTGCAGAATGTCTGTTTTGCAAAGCAAGGATTAGTCATCCTATTGACTCAAAAGTTGGTTAGTGGTAAGATGAAAAATCCTTTATACATATACATACACGTACATATATTCATGAAATAAAATTAAAACTGCAATGTAATCCCTTCAGAAACATGTTCATTAAGCATCTATTGTGAAATCATCTAAAGAAGTTAAAGAACACATCTATTATGTTATCAGTTCAGAACTTGAAATAAAAATTTACACATTTTTAGTAAGATCATTTTTTTTTTAAGGTAAAAAAACAACTTGTTGGTGACGTGCTTTTTCATTAAAGAATCCACTCTAGGTGCTATTTCATTGGATATTAAGAAAAATGTCATCAAAATTTTCCGTTGTGGAAGATAATGATGCCGCTCGTAGAAGGCAAAAACGAAAATTTATTGGACTTGGTATTGCTGGTTTGGTAGCCATTATTACTTCATTTGTTATTGGTTATTTGGTACGTAGAGCACATGTAAAGTGTCCAGAGGTGAAATCTATTGCAAAAGGTTCTGCTCAAATGGATCGAGAAGATGTGTATAGGAGTATTGTGGCTGACATTGACTCTAAAAACATTAAAGGAAATTTAAGGTAGGGCTCTATTGTAGTGAATATTTGCAATCTAATCATGTTGTTTTGTTAAGATACTATGCTGCAGAGCCTCACATGGGTGGTTCTAAGCGAAACAATGAACTGGCCGATGACATTTATAATAGATTTGAAAATTATGGTTTTCAAGCTGAAAGGAACACATATGATGTATTATTATCCTTTCCTGAGGAAGGGAAAAGGAACTTTGTTTACAGTCTGGCTGCCAATGGATCTGTTGTCTATAGAAGTCTGGGGAGAGAAAAGGAACCGGCTGATAAAGATGTTGTTACTCCTTTTAATGGATATTCTCCAAATGGAACTGTTGAGGTAATTCTTTACAACAATTGAAAGAAACCATGTTTTTGTCTGGATGGGTGTTCTCCAAGGTAATCAACATAGTTTGATACAATATATAGGTGTATGGAAGAATAAAGAGTGTTTAATGAAAATGCCTTATCCACGAAAATTTATTTCACGAAATTCAATTTTTCTGTCGTTTTTTAGTGTCGCTTTAACATGCAAAGAGATGTGGAACAATTAAAAATATAAGAAAATACAGTGCACTCCCGATAACTCGAACCTCCAACGGACCAAGAAAATGGTTTGAGTTATTTATAATGTTCGAGTTATCGGATCATTCCATAATTTGCAAACTCGTCTCCAGCGCTTCTTCTCTCTCGACAATAATTTGACTTTGGCAGATAAAGTGTACTGGAGGTTTTCCTTCAATCGAGGAAACAGGCAAAGTTCTTAGAAATGCCTTTGATTTGTTTGAAGAATAAATTTAGATAGACCTTTTACGTAAATTATGTTGTACTAAATATTCTCCTAAGCTCTTCCCTCTGCGAAAATAAATTCCGCGAAATTCACATATGTTACCTCATCCACAAAAATAAATTCCACGAAATTTGCAGTTTTTAGACCTGTCAACCGCAAAATTTTCTAACGCGAAAATTTCTTCCCTTAAGGTAGTACATATATCTGGCGATAGCGCAATGGTAATGGCGTTCGGCTCTTAACCGAAAGGTTCAGGCTTTGAGACCATGCTATCACAAAGTTGTGTAGTGAGCGGTTATAAATAAACAGCGCCGTATTTCATGAAAAATAACCGTAGCATAAATGGAAGCAATTAAATATACTAAAACTCCGGGTCGAGGTCTTTATGATAATGCTTAATGAGCGTTCTGGAAGCCTCGTTAAAAATAAACAAAACAAACAAATAAGCCTATTGAATTCAGGGTGAACCAATTTATGTGAATTATGGGCGAAGAGAAGATTTTGACAAATTGAAAGATCTTGGGTTCACAGATTGTCGTGGAAAGGTTGTCCTTGTTAAATATGGCAAGATATTTAGAGGGAATAAGGTATGTTTTAAATCAAATGAATTAAAAATATTATTGGAGATAATCTCAGGTTCGCTTTGCTGAAAAATGTGGTGCAATTGGAGTGGTCATCTTCATGGATCCTGAGGATTATGGGCCCGTTAACGATGATCAACTTTTTCCTAAGTCAATTTGGTTGCCCAGAAGGTCTGTCCAGCGTGGAACTGTTTATCTTGGAGACGGAGATCCTTTGACACCAAATTACCCTGCAAAAGGTCATTATTTAAATTTGTATAAAATATAAACTACATCAATTTGGTTTGAGAATTGTTTTAGAATGGGTTTATAGAATCAAGGAATCAAATGCAGAGCTTCCCAAGATACCTGTCCAGCCCATATCTGCTTTTGACGCTCTTCACATCATAAGGTAAGGTGCAATCTTTGATCCTTGTTGTTTTAACTTTAAAAAATATCAAAGCGATGAAGATGTTATGATTTTTGTTTAGGATATATGTAGTCAGTTATTACAAAATCAAGTTTATCAAAAGATAAAAATTGACAGTTAAAAAATTTCAAAATTGCATCCTTTTGCAAAATTTTGTTGATTTCGACCTTCTTCTTAATTATAGAGAGATGGATGGTGTTGTTGCACCTAATGAGTGGAAGGGAATGCTCAATACTACATACAGGCTTACAAGTACAAAGTAAGATTTTTATGTTTCTTCTCGCTCTTCAAGCAGTGCATTTTTCATCATAAAATACATCCCATGCATGGCAGTTGCATGTTACGAAGTTTGAAAGGATTTATGCATTATAAACAATATAAAAATCTGACAAATGGTTTGTCCTATATCTTTATATATTTTTTTAATTGTAGTTGCTCAAAACAAGGCCTTAAAGGCCACTTATGTGTAAAGAGCTACAACTATATACTTATGTACATCAGGAAGCTAAGGATGGCTATTCACGAGTATTCTTCAGTATGTCAGAAACAAAAATACATATACATCATACAACCTCGCTCGTTTAAGTCATTTATTGTTTCATGAATTACTATCAAATTAATGTTTCAATTAATCTCTTACATATATAATTACTGTAGCAGATAAATACCCAAAATTTTAAGAGTTGTAAATATTTGACTTAACCCTATAAAGGGTTTTTTATTTTAATAACATTTAACACCCATGCAACCGTCAGAATGTTGTAATTTTGGTATTACTGAATTAAGTTAAATGCACTTCTAATTGGAAAATAAACTATAAAAATTGTATAACCGTAACCCAAAACTTATCGCAATAAATTTGAAAATTCGCAAATTAAGCACTCACCAATGAATAAGAACAATGTAATTAACACATCAACAAGATGTCAATACCAAGAAGCAGGTTCAAAATGATGTGAATGTGTAAAATTTTAATGAGGAAATAGATACAAATATTGTTCCCATTATAACATGCAAACCATGAAAACCATTTGCTACATCAAAACAGAACCATAAACTGAATCTGAATTACTAATAAAACTTCCTTTATGTTCTAAACCTGCAAATGTTAAACCTAATAGGATGGTGATAAATAAAGCAAGAAGGAACATTTTCTTTCCGTTATTGACCAAACTATAACATTCCCGTGTCACACTAGCACTGGAAGACATTACAGTATTTAACAAAGGTATAGAAAATAGATTCAATTTCAGAGTTTCAAGGTGAAGACCGCAATGAAATAAGCCCACAAAAGAAAAGAACTAATATTTCAGATATAGTCAACTGGGGTAAAAACGGGACAATTTTAACATATGTTTGCTTTATTCTTGAACCGCTGTAACTGTGGCTACTATCTTTGGTGATTTTATTGGGCTACAAATGGCCTTGAACAAGCGCGAAGTGGTTTTGGTCATTGACTTTTACTTTTTAGAAAAATCAATCTGATATGTGTCCCGCTTTTACCCTGCAATTTGGGGTAAAAACGGGACACCCTTGGGGTAAAAGTGGGACGCGTTCCGTTTTGGGTATAGAGTAGAATGTCATAAAGGGGTAAATGTGGGACAGTACAAGGACTATTTGTTTTTGTTTCTACAACTATTTTTCTAATGTTTATAACGTTTTTTTCTAGGTACAAAGAAGTTTTAAATATGAAAACTAAAGAAAACTAAAGACTATACATAAATAATATGTTGGAAAATATATATATATATATATAACTTCATCAAGTACAGTTGAAATTGTTGTTGCTGCTGTTGGAGGCTAGCACTTGCACACATTGTTACAAAAAAGTGTCCTACTTTTACCCCATCAAGCTAGAAACACTGTGGGGTAAAAACAGGACTGTCCCGTTTTTACCCCGATTATTGAAAACCAGCCGGGGTAAAAACGGGACACCAATTTTTGGATGAACGGCACCTCTTTCTCAAAAATCATTTCCGCAGTTTTAAATTAGAATGTTTATGTGTCTTGATTATTTAAAAAAAACCTTGAAGATAATAAACGGTGTAATAAATATTAAGCAAGCAAAATGTGATTTTAAAATCGGCTAATTTATGGTTTTTGAGTGTGCAAGAGAAGTGGATCTTTAAAACTAACACAAGGTAGGGGTATCCATGTTTTTTTGTGGTTAAATGATGGATGGAGAATATGTCTAAAGATAGTATTATACATTTTTGAGATTTTTACATCTGAGGTGTTTTATTAGCTTGTCCCGTTTTTATCCCTTCATTTTAACTGTCCCGTTTTTACCCCAGTTGACTATACCTTAAATAATAAAAAAACAAATCTTCAAAATGCTAAACAAAAAGGTCATGGATTAGGAGTTGATGACATGAATGATAAATAAAATCTATCTATTAATGAACAATCAAACTAAACAAATAACTATAAGTAAACAAAATGCTTGAATAAGCAAATAATAATTGCCATTCACTTTTTGCTATTATTGCTTAGTTGTACTTTAGGAAGCTTCGTGTGGAAGTGCATAGTAAAAAACTCATAAAAAAAGTCACAAATGTGATTGGAACCATCCCTGGAAGCAACGAACCTGGTAAATGCTGAAAAAATGTTTAAAAATTTATTCATTTTCATGCTTAATGTTTAGACCGTTATGTTATGATGGGTAACCATAGAGATGCTTGGGTGTATGGAGCAGTGGATCCATCTAGTGGCACAGCAATCATGATGGAAGTCGCTCGTGCAATCGGCAACAAACTGAAAACAGGTATGATTATATGATTTATTGAATCTAATTTTTGCTTTGGTCTTCCATTGGTCAGGTTGGCGACCTCTTCGTACCATAAAGTTCTTTTCGTGGGACGCAGAAGAATATGGTTTAATAGGATCATATGAATATATTGAAGTAAGATGTTTGAATGGGTTTAGGAGCTATTTGAACACATGTCATTAATAGGAGTTCCACCATGAACTGAGCAATCGAGGAGTGGCATACATAAATATTGACTCGGCAGTAACTGGTAATGTGTCTAATCTATTTTTCACCTTCAGATTTGTTATTTTGTTTGTTTTCTACAGGGAATGAGACATTGATTGCAAAAGGCAGCCCATCGCTCAGAGATGTTGTTTTTCATTCCATGAAAAAGGTAGAATTCTTTAGCATTTCAACAAATAATTAATAACCCAACATTTAGGTAACACATCCAGAAAATCAAAAGACTTTGTATGATGATACATTGTCTAAATTGCCAGATACAGTTGATGCTGGAAGGCCAAGGTACAACAATCATTGTTTTCCTTTATTGAATAGACCTTTCAATACGGTTTTCCTTATGAATAAAGATTTGAAGGTCTTGGTTCAGGGAGTGATTTTGCACCATTCTATCAGATAGCTGGAGTTGCCTGCATCGACTATCATTTTGTAAGTATTGTTGCTTCTTTCTTGTGTCATAATGCAAATGACCTTTTTCATGTATAGGGAAATGTAGGCATGCACTATCCATCGTACCATACTATTGATGATTCCATTTTCTACATGGAGAAGTTTTTGGATCCGGGATATGGGGCGCATTTGGCGGTTGCACGTGTTTCTATAGAAACATTATTACGTCTGTCCAATGAACCGGTTATTTCTTTTAACTCTGTGATTGTAGCTGATACATTGGAAGGAAACCTTGACAGGCTATTAAAAAAGTTGAAAAGAAAAGGGGGAAAGTCGGATGTTATTGATCCTCGTATGTTGTTGCACCATCATTGTGATGATCCATGTAATGTAAATACTGTTCTGCATAGAGCCATTACAAGATGCGATTAAAAGTTACAAAGACTCCGCATTGAAACTTGAACGTGTTAGAGCGACGTACCTGAGGAAAAATGACGCAGGGTAGGTTTTTCACCCCGTCCCTTTATTTTTGAGCCCTGTTTTCACTACATTCACTTATGATGGTTGAACCCTGTTTTCACTCTGTTCCCTTTTGATGACTTATCCCTATTTTCACTCTGTTCCCTTATGTGGATTGAGACCTGTTTTCACTCTGTTTCCTCATGATTGATCCCTGTTTACGCCCCGTTCTCTTATGATTGAATCCCGCTTTCACTCAGTTTCCTTATTATGATTGATCCCTGTTTTCAATCCGCTCCCTTATGATTCAGCCCTGTTTTCTAGTGAATATGCGTTGAAGTTACGAATGTTAAACGACATCGGAGTTCAATTGGAAAATGCGTTTTTGAGTCCGGGGGGTTTGCCAGGAAGAGAATCTACAAAGTGAGTGTGTTATTGGTTGTCTTCGCATTTTCTTATCAACTATTAATTTTAAATATTTTATAACCTTTTTCCCCAAAGGAACTACATAATGGCGACTGCATCAACCAACACATACAGCTCCTCGGCGTTTCCTTCCATCGTAGATCTTCTTTTTGAAGTGAAGGCAAACTCAACGTTACCTCAATTAGATGTCTGGGACGCTCTTAAAAAGGAGTTCACTGTTGTAGCTCTGATTGTAGAAGCCGCCTCAAACTTTATTAAGACTGGAGTCCAATTTGTTCAAGTTTAAGTCGGTTAACCTCAATCCTTTCGTTTTATATTTTGTTGCAATTTTTATTAATTATTATTTTATGATATTATTAATCATTTTTTATATAAAATATTTTTTATAATTTTAGTACTGTATTTTCTTTAATAGAAGCCCGATTTGATAATTTTTATTGATCTCAAATGGGGTTCTTATGTTATTCTTATGATAAACATATTTTCACCGAAGTGAACAGCTTTTTCATAATATCTGCGTCATCATCTGCCTCTACTAAGCCATGACCTACTATAATTACACGGCCGTATAGTTTGCATTGTGGAGCGAAAAATTAGAAGGGTAACTTTCTCGAAAGGAATTTTGCATTTGTCGGCTAATTTTTTGTTTTCAATTCAACCTGGCCAAACTGACCATAATATTCAGATGTCTCCATAAGTGATTAAATCAATTCGCAAGGGAATGTATTTAGCTTTGATATGGTGCATTATACTCACACGCTCGTTGTTTGTGTAGTCAGTAGTCGCTTGGAATGATGTGTTAGAAAATTGGCATTATTGAGAAATTTGGTTAAAATTATTATTTATCCATTAATATAAGTTTATAAAAAAAATCAAAAATCGTTAATTTATCTATGCATACAAGAAATATATGATATACAAATAAAAATTGTTCAAACAAACAGAACAAAATAATAACAAAAGATAATTTAAAAATATTTATATATATCATTATCCAGTGAAATTGAAATACTTTTAACAAGGGTTTTAAAACTGGAAAAAGAAATATTTCTTTTGATTAAATTTGAATCAATAAATTATTCCAAAAATTTGCAAGTTCCAATTCAGATTTACAAACCAATGAGTTATTTGTTGATATTGCCATTGAAACTGTGGTTGTAAAATGTGAACAAGCAACTCAAACAGAAGTCCAACCCAGATTGTTGCGCTGCCACATCCACAAGAACATTGGCGAACTTCACAACTGACTGTATTTCATGTCAGACTAATATCGTCCGTAAAAAAGCCAAAGTCAGCAGTTTCCTTCGCATAAAAAGAACTGAGTCTATCTAAATGTAAACTTGAAAGTTTTAGTTACGCACCAACCAATCAAACTTTCATAGAATATGCTTGTTTAAGCATACAGGTCGGAAATCTTCCAGTTCCACACAGCTTGTAGCTATAATATAAAATAAAAACTTAATCCAGTTAAATAATTGTATGAGCAAATTTGAACCTAACTATAAAAAGAAACAGGAAATAGCAAAGAATAAAACTAACCTTCTGGAAGTTAAATGCAAACCTGATTAATTTCTACACGGCACAAACACTCTCTGCTCACTTCTATCGTTTGACACGCTTACACCACTCAGTCACTTCTTTTTTCTCTCGCTCGCTTGTGCTTTGACCATCTCTTCCTCGCATTCGCCCTGCATGCTCACTATTTTCAAAACTTTTTAGCTCTTCCTCGGAGAATTTCTTTTTTCGGTTCAAACAAGTATGGTTTACAAGAGATGTTTACTGTGAAACGTCTTCAAAAAGAGTTATTTCGCGATGTATAAAGCAGGATTTTGTAACAAATTTCATTACAATCAATTTGTTCTTACTCCATAACTATGTCACAGTTTAAAAAGGTCTGAACACTAATTTGAAAATCAGTTAGAAAAATGTCGAAAATTTGTTTTTAAAAAGCTGTTTGCCAACGAATGGTTTGGCATTACAAAAAAATGAAAAAGCA
Source organism: Candelabrum cocksii (assembly GCA_963930725.1). Taxonomy (NCBI): domain Eukaryota; kingdom Metazoa; phylum Cnidaria; class Hydrozoa; order Anthoathecata; family Candelabridae; genus Candelabrum; species Candelabrum cocksii. The sequence goes on from OZ005666.1 coordinate 1,716,849, forward strand.
ATTAGTTTTCATTTTTTGTGTTTAACAAAATAAGTTCGCATGTTTTTAGACCTCGGAATACATGCTGCGTTGTATTTTGCAAAACTGGATACAAGAAGAGAAGTGATAAAAGAGATAGTATTCCAGAAAGGCATGCTATTTTTGGCTTTCCAGAGAATCGACCTGATTTATATGAGAAATGGATTAGGTTTGTGAATCGCAAGTCGTGGGTTCCAAGTAAAAATGCCGGTATATGTGCAAAGTATTTCGAATGGAAGTTTCTCAAAATTGGAATTAGGGCAGCTTTGCGATGGGAATTATGTCCTGTTCCATCTATTTACTCTCAAGCTGAAACCATTCTGCCATCATTATTACCATGGCTATCCACAAGTAGAAAGGCACCTTCTGTCACTCAAGTCACTAATAATCCCAGATGAGAGTGAAGTTTTTAAACAAGGTGATGAAATTCAAGATTTCAGTTCCATTAATAACAGTCTCTGTCCAGAAGGCTACCAATTTTGTATATATGCAAGAAAATAAAGCAGTGTTTTTTAAAATTGCAAACAGTAAATATTTTGATATTCCAGAAGTAAAAAAAACAACAACCGTTGACGAACAATTGCATGTTAACCTATTTTTAAAATCTTCTCCAATTCCGTTACCAGAATGGTTTAGACCGTAGATTGAAACAAAAATCAGTTTTTGAAAATTTTTCAGCTTACATAAAAAACTATACAGATAACAACAGTATCCCAGTTGATATTTTGACGGAACTTCAGGAAGTACGATATAGAAAACCCATAGATCGCCCAAAGTATTCTTCTAACCTATTACGATATGCTTTACTTATATCTACATGCAAGCATACACGATTTTATTGAATCAATTTCCTCTACTTCACTTTCTTTATTGTCAAAGCTCAATCAAGGAGGCATCGGAACCATTGAAAGCAGCTAAAATTTTGTTAGAAAATGGAGACATTGACAAGGACATTGTTTTATTATTTGACGAAATATATCTTCAGAAAGATGTTCAATATCAAGGTGGAAGGCTAATTGGAGCTGATTCTAATGGTAATTTATATAAAGGAGTTATGGCATTTATGATAGTCAGCTAAAAATGAATATACCTTTTATTGTAAAAGCAATTCCAGAAACGAAAATTGAAGGAAAATGGCTCTCACAGAATATTGCCGAAAGTATAAATGCACTTCATGAAATTGTTTTTCAAATATGTGCAGTAATTTCTGACAATCACTCAACTAACGTTACAGCATTTCATGATTTGATAACTCAGTTTGTAAATGACTCACAAATGAATAGTGTCCAATGCTATAATATATCTGTTTTGTGACTCTGTTCACCTGTTAAACAATATCAGAAACAATTTATTGAACTGTGGTCGGTTTATTTTTCCTCCGTTTTGTTTTGATAAATTTTTCGACACCATTAATGTCACAGGTGGTGAACTTTCTTGGAACATTTTATATACATGATATATATATATACGATAAAGTCCAGCTGTTGCAGTCTAACTTGCGAAAAGCATATAAATTATCTTATAAAGCCAGGAGCGGATTTAGAGGTCAGCCAAGTCAGCCAGTGCTGACCTTGAAAAATTACAAGAGAATTTAAAATTTGTTGCTTTATTTGCGGTGATGTTGTTAACTGGAGTTAATTTACTTTCTCCGCGTGCCGCAATATATAGTTTTAAAATAAACAATAGGAACATGAAATAGCACCATGTAAATCTATTATATTAATTGCATAACATATTGGATGGCATTCTTCTAAAAATCAATGGAACTTGGAATGGAATGATTTTCCAACCACTTTCTTATGTGATGATCATATATTGGCAAACTTGAAATTTGTGAATGGAATAGTTACCAATATATTTTTTAACAATGAGCAGAAAAGACTAACAAATGAAATTAGGAAAGATGCTGTTAAGGCTTTCAAACAGAGACAAAGGAAAAGTGTTGAATGAGTACAATTCGTTTGATTTTTTTATTTATATATTTATTTAGTTCCTACTTATTGTTAGCTATGTCTATTATCAAAAGTCAAATGTTGTCAAGTGAATGTTGGAATAAACAACACAATTCAATAGTTGCAATCTATAGCATGAACCTTAAGCGTATTAAATAATGTTGGATTACTTTTTGCGATATTTATTTTTGCGATTCGATGGTAAAAGAAATTGTGTTTTGCGGTATTTATTTTTGCGAATTGGTTCCTGGACGAAAATTTTGCGGTATTTATTTTTGCGAATTGTGTCTACAGCAGAATCTTTACGTGATTTATTATTGCAAATCTAATATTAAAGAAACATTTTTAAACGTATTTTATGAAAATGAAACGTTTTCAGGAGAAACAAGTCAGTCAAATTTTGCGAATCACTAAACTCACTGAAAAATTTTATGAGATTTATTTACGAAAATGAAACGTTTTCAGGAGAAACAAGTCAGTCAAATTTTGCGAATCACTAAACTCACTGAAAAATTTTATGAGATTTATTTTTGCGATTTTAGGCCAAAATCGCAAAATTAAGAATCGCAAAAATTAATCCAGCACGATTTAATCCAGTATTAATTAATACGCTTAGGTATTAGAAAGTTACCCTTCTAATTTTTGCTCCAAAAGGCAGACTATACGGCCGTGTAATTATAGTAAGTCATGACTAAGCACATATTTGGAATAACTAAAACGCAAAGAAACGAAATGATTTGACAATCATGCAGTTGGTACATTCAAAAATCGATTAATTAAATAATTTGACAAATGAAATTAAAATATCGATTGTATTATTTATCTGGACTTTGCTAAAGCACTTGAAGAGTACCACACAAACACTTGTTAGTCAAATTAAAGGCTAACGGTATTAACGGAAAATTTTACAATGGATAGAAATCAGAAAGTTGTTGTAAACGAAGTGAAGTCAGGTAACCAGGTTAAGGTGGTACTATAATATTAAATCTTCAAAATTTTGGAATAGATTATTTTTTATTATCATTTGAAATATCCCATCACATATATTTTACATTGAAATTAGCTGATCTTTTCTCCCCTTCTCCATCCCTGCCCAAAACAGTACAAAAACTCATTAAAACCCTCGGATTAATAAAAAAGTGAGGTTTCAAAGTATAGCCATTTTTCACGAATTGTTTGTTATTTCCAAGCCAGAAATGGGTAGAAATGAGGATTGGATTTTTTTCCTCATATATGTTGTGAGAGAAAAATTGGCTTTTTATTTGTGAGTCTTTCAAGTTAATAAGTATAAATATGGTATATGATAAGAAAGCAGTTTTCAATAGAAGAAAATCTGGTCAGAAGACCTTCTGAAAATGCCACTTAGTAATACCCAACCTGAACCGACAACACCTACCAACGACATCGTCTCGCCTCTATCAACTTCAGCTAAAAAAATAAGATTCACCCTCTAAACCCTTGTACAGCTTTAAATCAACCTTCAACACCATCAACCACTCCATTATTGTCATCAATTGTTAACGGTTAGCTATTCCATCACTCAAAATGCAAAAATATTTTTATGTTAAAACATGTTAATTTATGTTACAACAAACGTAATAATTATGCGTAAAAAGAATTTTCAAAAATAAACTTTGCACGTGTTTTGACGCGGGAATCATAATTTTTGTTTTGAATTTTTTTTTACACTAGTACATTTATATACATTGCTTAATTCAATTCAATTCAATTTATTTACCAAAATATCATTTACATAAAAAAACAACAACAAAACAACAACAACGAAGACCTTTATAATAGATTTTTAGAAAGATACACAAATTCAAATCAACAATCAAATAAAATTCTTGAATAAATTAGAAGCTTGTTCCTTCATCTACGGGAAGTTCCATTTAGACTGCTATTCGCCATTCTAGTTAGACTAAGGCCAAGGTAAATTGATTTTCTGTTTAGCGTAACAAGCGCGCATGAGAAAAGACATCCCGCATTTAACCGTTTTTTCAGCAAATGTCCGCCTTTAGCAATTTTTCCTGCTAATGCAATATTTTTCCGAGCCACTCATATTTCCAATAATTTGCCTACGCCCACTTGTATTTTAAATCCTCAATAATTAAAAACTCGCGAGGCAATGTCTTTGATGTGTTGAGTTCACCACGAGTACGTATTGACGTATTGACGAGTGATAAAACGGATCGCGTGATCATGCATGAATTTCGAGTAAGCACAACGGCGCCCAGGCATATTACTTAGATATTTATTTTTCATCCGAGCGCTTATTTTATGTTCCCTGCGGCCCGTTGCACATGATGTAGTCTCGACAATACACTCTACAACACGCACAATGATATTTACGCGCGCGCGACGTTTCACTTTCATGATCTGTCTGAGACAAATTTCCGATACCGAAAGACTGTTATTCTCAAATTTTAATGCAAAATGCCTGTGGTAGTGTTCTTTCGGATGCCGCCAGAAAGTAATTTTGATCACCCAGAAATAAATACCCGAGACTGAAAAGGTTTTATTTTGGTATTCTTGCCGTTAGCAAATACTAATAATCCATTTTCGGATCCGGTATACTGATTTATTATGATCAAGCGAGAAATGTTTTTGCTGAAATATGTGCGCGTGCTTGTTTAATGACGGCCCTCATTTTTTTAAGCTATGATTGTCAACAGTTCTTGAGCAAACTCGTCTGGCGTTAGAATCCAATTCTATTGAGGAAAACTATTTTTTGATAAAGAATCAATGGTTCAAAACAATTGTTCTCTGAAGCTTGGTTCACATATGTGAGAATAAATTATTCTTACTCGCTTTTGTACTGAGAAAATTTTATTCGCACATACGTGAACAGTCAAATTTATTCTCACTTAAATTATTCTTACCATTGTCAGTGGGAATAACATGAAAAAGTTTTGATATTATTCGCACTGAAAAGGGCGCGACTTCAATGTTCAAAGAAAAGACCGACACGCAATGACGCAAGTAAGTAAATATGGTGAAAACAAACAAGTGTGGCATTCAAGAGGACGCGACGAGAGATTAGCAGAAGAAGTAAGGAAGTACCCTTGTCTATATGATAAAGGGGGCAAAGGTTAGAAAGAGACAGAAAATCAAATGCTTGGACAAATGTCGAGGAAGAACTTGAATGTGAAGAAGATTTTTATATTAGGTTGTAAAACAACACTACTCTTTGCTGAAAAAATAGAATTAATGTTTTTTTAAAATATTGATTGAACAAATCCATCAAATTTTATAAGGGAGAAAGGCTATTCAAAAACCTTATCACTATAAATATGCAAGTATATTGTGACCTTTTTGAATATAAAAGTGAAATGTAATTTTATTTATATATTCTATAACTTCATTTATTTATGAATTCATTTCAATTTTATAGGGGCGGCACAGAAATTGTTTGACTTTTAAAGATATGGCAAAAAAAGAACAAATTTAAAGAAATTCTCGCCTTCTGGAGCAGGTTCAAGTTTCACATTTGAGGAGTATAACTTTCTCGCATGGCTAAACCCGTTCATATACATTTTGAAGGCAGAAACAAGTGTTTTAGTCTTTTCATCACTGCATAAAATTAGTCCAAGTGGTAAAGCACCCACAATGCTATGGGTTATAATAATAAACACACGAAGATTGTGTTCGTCCATGTTTGAGGAAGAGTCCAGGAAAACCATTTCAGAAGAATGCTGCTCCTGAAATTTCATTTTAAAAATATAAAAATAGTTACCTGAAAAATATCATTTTACAACTATGAAACTACTAATGTTAAATGAATGATTTTGCAATTCTCAATTAACTGGACCAGTCGCTCATATTCAGGTTGATTACTTATCAACTTAGTAAAGATAGACCCACAGCAGCAATGCCCACCAGCATTCCATGGTACTAAATGGTAAATGGGTACCTTTTTTTGAAAAACTTGCGGTATGGATATGGCCCAGTAAAAAGTAAACTATTAGGTTACTTCTTTTTACTGGTTTTACCACGTTAAATATTGACGAATTTGGGAAAACCAACCGAATGCTAAAAACGTAAACAAATGTTGTTTCACGTTTTTTTTCTTCTTCAAATGTTTCCCCCTGTATTTATAACAATGCAATGTTTTCATTTGTTCCTATTGCTTCCTGTTATTTCGTGTTTTTCTTCGATCCTGTAGGTTTTCACCCATTTTTAAAACGTTTTTTAACGTTCGGTTGGCTTTCCCAAAATCTGATTGTTCAGATGTAAACATGGTAATATTTTAACAACAAAAATGTTTTTGTGTGAGTGTTTTCTATTAGTAATAGTGACTGTGATAATTTTTAATTTGAATAATAAATACCATTGTATGGACTCATTTTTCATTAAAGGTGTAGCAAGAACCAACACGAATGGCGTTGTCAATTGATCGTTTTCTTCATATCTTTGCAGGTTGATATCACTTTCAGGAAATAGGTCTTTGTATGATGCGATCTTTTCATCTAGATGATCAAACATTTCTTTGCTGTTTTTACTACCGTATATTTACATCTACATATATTTTTCCACCCTACGGACGCAAATACTTTTCCAAATTTTGTACTTGAGAGAAAAAAAACTTGCAAAGAACTATTTTGTAAAATTAGGAATTCATATGTAATTAAATGTTAATCTCGCCAAATACAAATAAATAACAGAAAAATAATACATTTGAATTGATATGTTTTGGATTAAAAAGTGATTTATTATTCAATATATGAAACTAAAACTTACCAGGGGTAAATCCCTTCTGAAATAATTCCATAACTTTATCTGCAGTACAGAATAAAATGTCTTTAAATGAATTTACTTGCAACGTGTTTAATGGGTGATTATGTGACCATTCGAATACTATTTGACATGGCAAAGCCTTTCTTTGTATTTCGATAGGCATCATGTCACGTTTATTATATTATAGAAGTTGACGTGGTTCTGATTTCAAATATGGAAATTCTCTACATTTTTCTTGCTTATTTCCATTCATTGTCATTCAACGTTTATTAACTAATATATAACATATATTAAAATATATATAATTGTATAGTTATGTGGTGAGAACAACAATAACAGAGACAATATGTCTTCTTCGCGTGTCTTTCTCAATAATAAAGATATGTTACAATGTATGTCGTACAGTATCACTCGGGGATAGATCGCATATACTATACAAGCTCTTTTTTTTCTTTTTTCTTTTTTTTTACAGAACACAAAAACAAATAAAATAGAGGGAAAAACTGTCAGTCCATGAAATAATCCCTATATTTGGCGGGCATTCGACGTATTCGTGTAGATTTTCTGACTGGGTGTTCCGCTGCTCGGTTCTCTGTTGATGTAGCAGGGTGTGGTTGCATTACTGTTTCAGCCATGTTAGTCTCTGGTTGTTGAGCTCGTATAGGATGTATGTTCGGCTGTAGATTAGCGGGTGAGGTTGCAGTTGGTTCTGGTGTCTCGTGTTGGTTGTAATTATAAAACGGTCCGGACGATAGATCTACTGTCTTATTTCGAGTATATTTGTTGATCCTACGAAGGAACCGTCTGTTACGCAGTGTTGTGCGGCGGCTCCCATCGACGAGGATGCGGTATTGCCTGTGGGGCAAGGCTTTAGTTATGGTACCAGTGTTTTCCCATCGGAAAGGGTGGTTGCCACGTTGATTTTGTATCGCAACGGGATCACCGATAGTTAAACGGGGCAGTTCTTTAGTGGACATATTCTTGTCGGAACAACGTAGGGATCGAGCCTGTACAGCTCTCTCACGCATGTCTGCTAGATCTTTCCATTCGCGTCGAAAGCGTATCGGGTATGGTAGGTGATCACGTATCGGTCTTCCGAATAACAGTTCAGCTGGAGAAACACCAATATCGGGTGATGGTGTGTTTCGGTGGAGCAACAGAGTTTTCGCAACGGAATCAGTATCAAGAGAACCATCGGATCTTATGTTGGAGGTTAGAATGCGTTTCATATATTTGACTGCTGCTTCCGCTCGACCGTTGCTTTGAGGGTAATAGGATGATGATAAGCAGTGGGATACATCCCACGTACGGAGAAAGGTTAACAATTCCCGAGATTCGAGAGGGGGTCCTCCATCGCTCTCTATCTCCTCTGGAACACCAAAGCTGGTAAAATATCTGCGGAAAATATTACAGACTGTTTTAGCATTCGAACTAACGTTCGTGGAGGCGACTTCAGTCCAACCAGAGAAACGATCAGCATATATAATGTATGTACGACCAGCCATATGGAATAGGTCAGTGACAACTATTTGAAACGGATGATCTGGTTGAGTGGGGAAGATTGGAGGTTCAGCCGCATTGGACGGTGACAATTCGTTGCACCGTTTACATTGGGCACGGCGTAGAGTGATTTGTGATCCCATTCCTGGCCAAAAAAATCTCTGTTTGGCATTGGCTTTCATGCTGTTTGGGCCCTGGTGTCCAATGTGCAGTTGGTCGAGTAAGTGACGACGGAGTTCTTGTGGTATCAACATAGGGCCCTGAAGGAATATTAGTTCGTGAATTGTATACAAGTCATTCCGCACATTCCAAAATTCTTTCAGATTGTCAGTTAGTTTGGCTTTGCAATCGGGAAACCCATTTTCAATTTGACGAATAAGATCTTAATACGTTGGATCAATCCGGGCGGCTTTCTTTATCCTTTCGGGCTTAATCGGAAGTTCGGTATCATATGCCTGTTGATGGTGAAAAGCTGCTACAATGGCTATATCGATATCCTCTTCATCGGCAATGTGTGAAATTATCGATGGTGCAGGGATTCGTGACAAAGCATCTGCACCGTAATTATCGCTTCCAGGTATCGAAATGATCCGGAACTGGTACATTAGTGTCTTTTCTTTTATCTTAAGAAGACGCGGATTCTTAATGTCATCCAGACTTCGATCATTGAATATGCGCACGAGGGGTTTGTGATCGACAGCGACTATCAAATCGGGACATCCCATAACAAACATGCGGCAACTGTCCAAGCCAAATAATAACGCGAGCGCCTCACCTTCAATTGGTGCATATCGGCGTTTAGTTGCAGTCGTAAACCGTGAACCAGCAAATACAAGTTTCCAATGTCCTGGACCGCACAAGGGATCGTTCGTTAGTTGACATGAGCAGTGTTTTTGAGATAGCGTAAAGCCGAGGCCACCTTTGCTCCAGTCAGTTGCTAGACAAGTCTTTCTGCGTGTCTGAAATGTTCTGACGCCCTCCTTGATTTGGTTCAGGATTTCCTGTTTCGATTTGTGGAATAGTTGTTCCAGCGTGTCGTCCCAATAGAACTTGGCATCGCGCTTGAGTAGTTCACGGAAGGGGCTCATTACGGGTGCTTGAGCGAAAGCGTAAGACGTCTGGTTTACAAGACCAAACCACGACCGCATTCCGGTAACATTTGAAGGGGTTGGGAAGTTTGCGATGGAGTTAAGCAATTTTGCCGTTGGTTTGTAACCATCTAATGTCACGTCAAAACCGGCAAATTCAACAGTGTCCTGTGCGAAATGGAATTTGTCAGGGTTAAATACTATCCCGTTATCTGCACACAGTTTTATATATTGAACTGTGTGCCAAAAAAGATGACGAGATGTCGCTGTCCCATAAAAGAGAGTCATCAACACAGCGGGCGGTATGATGAACACCTTTAGTGATATCATCAAATCGCTTTATGTAGCCGTCGTTTGAGGCGTGGAAACCCTGTGGTGCGCGAAGATATCGGAACCCATTCTGTGATAAATGTGGTAGCATCACGGGCGTCGGCTGATAGTGGTACGCTGTGGTAGCCATTCCATGCATCGAGTACCGTCTTCTTCGTTCCAGGTGGTACTACATTCACGATGTGGAAAGGTAACGGTGTATGATGCGTTTCGCGTCTCGTTGCAGCATTGAGGTTCTGTAAATCGACCGTCCGTCTTGGGGACCCGTTTTTCTTTGGTACGGTTACCATTCTAGAACACCAGGTTGTTGGTGTGCCCGCGGGTACTGGCTCGATAATTCCCAATGAGATATCAGATTCCAGTTGAGCCTTTACATCTTCTTTCCAATGATGAGGAACGAGGATGGGTTTGTGTATGGCTACAGGACTGGTGTCTGGTAAGAAGGAAATCTGTAGTGGTGGACCTGTCATGGTTTGCAGAGGTTGGTGTATACAAGTGTTGAAGGCACTACTCATAAAATAATCTTTTATCTAGCTTTCGATTTCACCGCGGTACTCTAGAGTTGTTGGGAATGGAATGCTCTCCGGAATCGGTGGGCAAGGTGATCGAATTGGGCAACAACAAGCAGCTGTAAATGATTTGACCTGAGTGGGATGTGAAGGAACGGTTGTAGCGGATATATGTGCGTCGACATGAGGGAAGTTACTGTTGATCATTCCAAGGTTTTTTAGTGCTGTCTGTGAAAGATATAGCCCATGTACTTGTTGACAGATGTAAACAATTTCAGTTGTGGTGAAGGAGCCGCGCAACAGGTTTACAACAATGGCACCAATGATCGACAGTCTGTTATTGTTTACGGCGCGCAGGCGGTGGCGAGTTCGTATCAGGCATTGTTTTGTAGACTTCAATTGTTCAAGAACATCAATGCCGGCGGTGCACGTTTGTGCGCCTGTATCTGCAACGGCGGAGAGCGGTACTGGTGGATTATCCAATATGTGGGAACGATTATCTACAGGATGTCTAAGTTTGTGGTAAGCGAGCCTGTTGATTGACGCTTCAATGTGAACAATGGGGGGCGGTTCAGGCTTCTCTTGGATGAAGTTTCCATCTTCCCACTTGCCGTGTGGGAGTCTTCCACCTTCTTCATATAGTCATAACGGCGTTGTGGTGGCTACAGTAGAGATAAAATATGAGTCGTCGTCCCGAAATCCATCGTCAGCTATGGCATTTGATGCGGCGCCCATACAGATTGCAGCAAAATGGTTGAGTTTACCACAATTTTTACATATTAATCCTTGTGCAGGGCATTGCCTGCGTCCTTTTTCATGACGATCTCGTCCGCACCCTTTGCATTTATCGGTGAGGACAGTTTTATCCTGGGATCGATGTGGGGTAGGACGTCTTCTGACTGGTGTGATGCGCTTCATCTTCTGGTATTCAGACTTAACTGGTGCGACAATCGAAAGCTGCTCGAGAGGGTGGAAGTGGGAAGCGGCTTTGACGGTGGATTCCAACGTGAGGAGGCGTTGAGTGAGTTGTCCAAGTGTTGTTAGACTGGAAACTTCGCTTAAGATCTTGGTTTGGTGTGATGTATTATATAAACCAGCAATAATTTGGGATTTGATCATGTCCTCAGAGTAGGAAATCTCACATTCTCCAGTTTCACATTTCTGGCTGAAACCGCATAGCATAGCTTGGGATTTCAGTCTAGATATGAAATGTGTAACAGTTTCGCCATCACTTTGCCTTAGGCCGAAAAACTGTTGGCGGTAGACCTCGGGATGAACGGTTTTCACTGCAACAGATCTGATATGCTCCAGAAGCTCATTTTCACAGGCTCTATTAAGCACGTCGGGACCGATAAAGTTGAACAATAATTCGTTAACAGACAGGCAGCAGGCTGTTCGAAGTTCGTTACGTATATGGATGGGGTCGGTTAACCCTGTCATATCTTTGTATCGGGTCCACGCGTCCTTGAAGATGACCCATGTGTTATCCGTAGAATCGGCTTCAATGATGGGACGATACGGCTTGCAACGTTGCGGTAGTTGCGGAGACGGGCGGGCTATGGGCGGGGTTGGTGTCATAGGGACAAGTCGTGTAATAAGCTGAGTTATCTGGTCCTGCATAGCCATCTGTTGTTGCTGCATATGCAACATGAGAGTGATTGTATTGGGATCAGCGCCGGGAGTGGTGGCATCGGCATTGAGGTCGGCAGCCCCAATTGTTGCAGACGCAGGCGATGTGTCGTTCATCATTGTGTTTGAGGAACTCAGAAGGGTACGAAGTAGTGCTTTCGGTTTTTAGTAAATAAAATATTGTGTGACCACGGAAGATAAATTGAGGGATTCCAAACCAAAGATGGCAGTGTGACCAAGTATAATAACAAACAAAGTGGAGAAAGTTAAAGTTTCGTACAATGAATGCCGATTACAATCATAGGTATATTGTGAAAGAAATGTACCTTCTCGTCTGTATGGTCCGACTGTATAATTCTGATGCTTTTGCAGATTTTTATGCCAATGATCAATACAGATTGGATATCGAGCTTGGAATAATAATAATGTAGCTAGCTAGCTAGTCCAAATATTATATATATATATATATCAATTTTCTGTGGATGCTCCAATGCTTCTTCTATTCTCACAGCGCCATATATAGTTATGTGGTGAGAACAACAATAACAGAGACAATGTGTCTTCTTCGCGTGTCTTTCTCAATAATAAAGATATGTTACAATGTATGTCGTAGAGTATCACTCGGGGATAGATCGCATATACTATACAATAATTAATTTTGAAAGATAGTTGTTTGATGGTTTTATCTGTTAAAGAATGGTGTAGTTAATGAGTAGCCTGGAATCTAAATTACATATTTGCCATTGTTTGGTCAAAATTAATTTAAAAAACTACAACAATTTTTATCGGTCTCTCTGAAAACAGCTAAATTCTAAAACTCGCGCAGTAGAATTAAAATTTAACTTTTGTTGTTATATGAATTCCATCATACAAGCCTGAAAGCATGACTATGCAAGTTCGAATTCAAAATCTTTATTTTATGAGGGTTATAATGTTTATTAACTGGTGCAATTTGCAGATTGACTATTCTTATTTATTTTATTTTTTACTTAATCTTCATATTTTTTACATTTAAGTCTCAAGTCACAGGAAATTGTCTATACAGTTCAATATTGTCACTTCTAACTGGAAACAAATCCTTGGTTGAAGATCTACAAGCTTTGACTTCAATAGAGTTGTTCTTAAACGGTAAGTATTCTAATCATCCTGCTCGTTTCCGTCTGTCCATGTCTGGATTTTTAAATAACAGATAGTCAAAACAGATTATTTTATTAAACGTTATGGAGATTATATTAAACGTTGAAACATAGAGGCGACAAAAAAAGAGACAAAATCGTTTTAGTTGAAATGAAATTCGAAAAATAGATGTTAAATAGAGTATTTATGATACAGAGAAAGTTGTAGCTTCCGTGGCAATATCAAAGAAGGTACCAACGAATTCGAGCGATCTAATGCCTGTTCCTCTGACACTAAAACTGTACGGTATAAAAGAGAACTATTCTTCACTATACATCAAGTATGACCTTTAACCGAAGAGAGCAGAACCTGGGACGTCGGAAGGAAATTTAATCGAACAATCCGAATCAATTAGTGTTCCTCAAGATAAGAATTTTCTGATAACCAGAAAAAGCTGTTACGTTCGACCAAAGTCTGCAACGAACCACCAATATGTGAAATAATTCAATGCTGTTGTTTCTGTCGTTGAAAAATGAAATGTCGTGTACGCTCGACAGCTTGTTTACAAACATTTTCAAGTCTTTTACGGGGGGTGGTGGACCCACATTATGATAAATTCAAATCACGTGGAATCCGTTTTACTGGCACTGTAGAGGGATCCAAAAAATGGGCACTCTGTGAAGCCTTTCAACATACAATCGCTGATGTCGAAAGCAACAAAGCTCTCAGTTTACGCCGAAAGAAAATTTATGTTCTCGTCGTCACATGAAACCAATCGTAAATATGATGTCATCCGTACTTCGATGTGTTTGTCGGTACAATGACTATTTGCAAGCACAAAATGTTTGAGTGTCTGAAAATCATGCTGATAGACGAAGAGGAGCCTGCGATGGATAATTACGTCGTGACACCGCTGAAACAAATATTTGATCAACAGAAGCAATACATGGTCAACATGCCCCGTTAACATCGATCTTGGAAACATCAGATGTATACGTTCCAATTGCTGTTAGTGATATTGTAAAACTTGATTATCGGCAATCGATGTATAATCTTACGAAATCGGTTCGAGAAATTGGTTTACCCAAGATAAGCGGTGATTATGCCTTGTACCACTTTCGGCTACCATTGCATGTTCGGCCGTCAACTTTGTGTGAAAAAGTTAGAATGGTGACGAAAGATGCAATGAAGAAAATACCAATATCGTTGTGTCCTTGCGAGGAAAACAGAAGCGGTATTATAGCTGAGCGACGAGAAGAACAGTTCCAAACACAATGTGTAGGATTGGCATAAAGAAGCCACAGAAAGCTGAGTACTTGCTTCGCACTCTTCCTGGTGATACGACGGCCCCAAATAATGGAAATAAAAAGCATATTTTACAGCGTCTGAATCAATGTGTTAGTTTGAGTAAGGATGTAATCTGTGATTTACGGGAAAACAATGGACGCATCCCCAGGGGAAGTTGTTGTATTAATGGCAATTATTGCTACATGTTACGCAGATATACAATGTGCAAAGATTGCATCAGAGAATAACCCTCTGGTTGAAATTCCCTCCGAATAGTGGTTTTTGCTTTAGTTTGGCCCTCTTCTAAGACACTATTGACTATGACATTATACACAGGTCGATTCAAAGTCAGGTCGATGCAAAGCCCGTCTTCTACACAAGAATAATCCAGATTTCCATTACGCAAATGTTGTGTACTCTTTTACGAAAGAACGAGCGGTGAAACACGCAAAATTCACTATAATAGTTAGCGTTGACGCCAAGTGTAAGATCAGTGTCGGGGAACCTGACTTTCCGATTGCTGCCGTTAGACGTGGAACACGTGTGGTCACAGCTTTGTGATTGTCGGGAAAAAACAAACTTCTAAAGTGTATGATCACGATTTATCGAAAGTATTGATGATCCCCGATTGCATTTTGATTCATACAGTTCCAAACTTGAACGATAACGATTGTGATGTGGAATGCAACAGACAATCGGTCGGTGCGTGGTATACCGGAAACGTTTTCTACAGTGGATATGATTACCGAAGGTAGTTCGGCAAAGAGAGGAGTTAGGGGGCATCCGTAAATTACGTACGCAGTAAAATCGTCAATTTTAAATACTGAATTATACTGAATTGAATTATTGAAATATAAATACTGACAGGGCCCCCATTGATAGCAATATATTATATAAGTCGAAGAGGCCACCCTGTATAAATATGTTTTAAATAAATAAATGAAAGAAACACGGGTTATTTTTAATCTATCGGGAAAGACGACGTTTATAAAAGAAAGATTGATACAGTGAGAAAGTACAGAGAGTATTTCATCTTTTACAAAAAGTAGAATATTACTCATGCTATACCCAGGAGCTTTGTTTCTTTTTAATGATACATTTAAACATTCTGCACTTGCATTAATTTTCTTTAAAATTGTTAAGTACCGTAAATCCTCGAATTGACCCCCCCCCCTCGAATAAGCCCTACCCTCGAATAAGCCCCCCCCCCCATCATTGAATCTAAATTTTTTTATTAGCCCCCCCCCGCTCAAATTTCGTGTTTACTTAACCTCATGGGGGCTAAATCGGGAACATATTATATCATGAATTTATGGTTCATTATAAATACCCATAATCAGATATACAAGAGGACATTGATATTTTGAACTGAACACGTATGAAATATTGATGAACATATGCATATATCTTTTTTCTGGGTTAGTCATACCATATTTTTTTATTAGCCCCCCCCCCTCGAATAGCCCCCCCCCTCGAATAAACCCCCACTTAAAAAAATCATAAATTAATTAGCAGCCCCAGGGGGCCAATTCGAGGATTTACGGTAGTTCAAAAAATACGAGATGGTCAAACCTTTTCTCCAAATTCAAACACAACTTTAGCAAAATAATTGTGAAATTCAGTATAGCAATGATACTTTCGTTACTAATATAATTATTATTTACAGTTATTTTACAAGGGAAGTTGCTTTTTTATTCTAGAACGTCCGGTTAGTTCATTTATCATAGACCATGATGTTTTAATGTTACTCTTGTATTTAGACTAATAGTTTTGTTTTTCGTCAAAATTAGTTGCTCATAAAATATTACAGGTTGTTTATAAATTATTTCGTTTCGTGTAATTCGGGAGTTTAAGAATTTATTGTTATTGCTCCTTTGTCAAACCAAGGATTTAAAAAGATTTTTCTTCACACTAATTTCTTCGTCCGGACAGCAATCGTTAAAGAGTGTAATAAACTTGTCATGAAAATGATTAAAGGATGTGTTTGTATCATTCGATGATAATGGGCCACTCCAATTCGTCTCGTTAGAATGTTCCTTAAAATTAACCGGGTTGCTTTTAAATAGGTCCTTTTTTCGTAGTAATTTGTTCATTTATATCACTTTTTTGTTCTGGTTAAATGTGGAGAATATTGAAATATATCGGTTTGATTAATTCCAGATGTGAGCTCATGGTCAGAAAAGTTATTTATTGAAATATTATCGATAGCGGTTGCTGACGTTTTAGTTACACGAGTGGGCCAATGAATTATAGGAAAACGTTATGTGCAAGAAGCATGTTAAAAAAAGATCAAGTTTTAGGGAAATTGTTATACGCCAGAGCGGTAAAATGGCCGGCTATACAAAGAGATTTTTTTGTTGGTTATTAGATTTGAAAATAGATTTTAGTGTATCTTTTAAAGATATCTAGTTTTTCATTTCTTGGTGGTCGATAAATGACGCCAACTATAATGTTTTTCCTGGACGACAGCTGTATTTCCAACAAATAGCATCGCAGCATGCGCGTTTGACGTCATAAACCTTTGCGAACAAAACATGCAAACAATAAAAAAAACATTTAAAATTCCATCACCTGTCTTACCAGAATCACGTGTCAGTTCAATCAACATGCGATTTGGCAATTGGTATAACGAGTTTTTAAACAAAAAAAGATTTGGTTTTAAACTGGTTTTTAAGGGATTTCCTCACCATGTCTGATTTAAACATATGACGTAAAACTTTGTTTTGCGTCTGTCAAGAACAGTGTTAGAATTACAAGACATTTTTGTAAGCTTCGAATATTTAAGTGTAAAACAGAAAACCCAGAAAAATCATTGACGCTAAAACTATCTACAGTATAATGTGTGGAGTCAATTCCTTTAATAGTTTTGTAGCAGGGCCGAAACTTAGGAAAAATCTTTAGGATAAAGGAGTGGAAAAATTGTACGAAGAAACGAAGAAAATTTTCTAATCTGAAAGCTCTAAAAACACATTATAAGGCTATTTTCATCCATAAGAAGAAAATTAATTGTAAAATGTTTCACTTCCATGAAACTTAATATATAATATGTAAAGTATAATTGAAAAGATTTTTTTTTTGGGGGGGGGGCATGGCTCCCTGGCTGTTACGGCCATGTGTAGTTAGGAACACATTCTGATTCCGCAAGTAAAAGTCATGTGTCAAGGAACATGCTTTCATATGTACCATCATTACCGTTAGAGTTGATGATGTTCGCGCCATAATCTACCTCAATGAATATGACGTCATATACTTTAAACAAATAACAAAATATTAATAAATGAGTAAAGGTAAATATTTTCATCTGGAGCGAATTTCTTGTTCACCTTCGGTTTCTTTTTTTTTATCGTGCATAGAGATCGATGTGCAAACCCAATACAGAACGGGTGCAACCTAATCTCCGGCAACAGTAAAATTTTAAGCTTAATGTTAAAATAAAAACATACTTTCTATGTAGTTCTTAGTTCTTGGCTTACAATCTTTTACCTCTGACCTCGAATTTGATTTTTCTTCTATGGCCTTTATAAATTAGGAGCTACATTAACAAACGTTACTAAGGATTCTGTATTTTAAACATTACTAAGGATTCTGATATTTGATACTGGCGGACTCGGAGGAGCTCCATGGGGTAAGTCGTGAGTGGGTGACACCATAAGGTACTGCACTGAGTGACAGCAACCCAAGTGACTCCAATGTATTTCCTTTATTCAGGAAGGCGCTTCACTTTTAGAAAGAGATCTTTTCTCACACGAGTTATTTCGTCGTTGAAGTCTTCATTTATGAAAACATGTTTATTCTTGAGTTTCATTCCATTGCTGATGACGTAACAGTTTGCACACCATCGTTCTTGGGCGGTCCTCTCTTTCATTTACTTTCGAAAAATCCCGATGAGCCCTTTCTGTATCCAAGTAGATCCCATTATATGAAGCTTCTCTTGTTAAATTATTTTCACCTTTCTTTAAGTCCGATTCTTCTTCAGCTTTTTCGGTAACTCCTGATATTGTTTCTTCAGCTTCTTCGGTAACTCCTGATATTGTTTCTTCAGCTTCTTCAGTAACTTCTGATATTGTTTCTTCAGCTTCTTTGGTAACTCCTGATATTGCTTCTTCAGCTTCTTTGGTAACTCCTGATATTGCTTCTTCAGCTTCTTTGGTAACTCCTGATATTGTTTCTTCAGCTTCTTCGGTAACTTCTGATATTGCTTCTTCAGCTTCTATCCTCTAAATCAATCAATTTTCTCCTTGCAGAAGAGGTAGCACTATACATTTCCATTAGGGTTGTTTGCGTGGTTTCAGTTCTTCTTTGATTTGATCAAATATCCCTTCAATACCATTAAATCTTTTTCTCTGCAACTTTTCCCGTAGAATTTAACGACATCTTGGATATCATTTTAATGTTTTTCAATTTATTTTTTATTTTTATTTTATTTGCTCATTTAATGGTCCAAAAGACTAAAAAAACTGTTTCTCGAAAACACGTTGCTATAGTTTCACGTTGTAAATATTAAAAATACACATATTGTGGTCAACCGTCAGTTTGAAGTGACACTAACACTCTTAGATCTAAACCCATGCTGACAGCACCTGCCAAAGCTGTGGTAATCTGACGAATGACCACTTTCAGTTTACCATGTTGTTCCTTTTAAGTGACAGAAAAACCGTTTAAAATTTTTGACGAAAGCTTCAAAATGTGACACTTTTCAAGCAGTTCTTTCTCGAGTGAAGATTTTTGTTTTTTGTTGAAGCTAGTGACGTTACATGTCGTTGTAAATAACGCGCGACTTTTCCCTCTCCAAAACAACAGAACAAGGTTGTCTGATGTGTAAGTTTTCACTAGTAAATAACCGACGAGTCATGTTATCGTCTCTGTTCAACATGTTGTTTCTGTAGGATATTGGAAACAAGCCAAACTATGTGATTGTGATTTCATCGTAGTGTTATTTACCATCCTTCTTTCCAAAAGCATATTTGTCGAAGTTTTTCTCCACATGTAGTAACAACAATACTACGATGACCAAAACAACTTTTGACAAACAAAATTCGCAAATTCGGCAAAATTGTTTTCCTTGGATAGGCAGCTAAGGTTTCGATACAAGTGTCCATTACGGCCACAGTTGTTTAGATTATTTGCAAGTATTTTTATCTATTTGTGTCACTGCGAAAATATTTCGGCCCTTCATGTTCGTTGAACACGTTTTTGTTGTGTTGTGGAGAGGCTCGCAACCGATGTATATTAGGAAAGAAGGAGAAAAATTCAAGTGCCTGCTTCCTTTTCGAAACATTCAAACCGTGGTACCCAAAAACAAGTTTTGCCGTTGTTGTTGTTATTGTTGTTCTTTTTATTGATTTTCTTGTTGGTGTCTGCACGAACAACCAATAAAAAACAAGAGCGGATATGACAAGCGTCTATACCACGTACGATTTAGCTGACTCATGCATACTGTGTACTGTCTACAGACGAGTATCACTCCATTTCCGTTTCACAACACGTTCACGCCAGGGACTTTCCGGGACGTGATAAATTTACCAACCTCCGACTAAATGTAAACGTTACAAGCGGCTCTTTGCCAAAGTCTACTTTATTACAGCATTGTCGCCAACAAAGCTTCCTTAATATGGCTAGCTCACATGGTCGAATCCGTTTTTGCCAACAAATGAACGATATTATAATATTTCCTTTGGGCGAAAATGATTTTCACCCCATTCATCTAATCACTGCAAAAGGGCCTTCAAAGGTACCTAATATCCACTCATCTGGATTTGTAACAAAAAAGTAATATAACGCAGATAAAAGGCCCCTGTCTCAAGACCAGCTTCTCAAGCTATTGCAGGGAGTGTGATATATAACTACTAAATCGTGTATAAAAGAACTTACAGCAAATTTTGGAATAAATAAAATTATCCATTCAAATTCATGAATAGTGCCGGAATTTATTCTCACATCTATGACTGCATATGTTAGATCCACAGTTGTTCTTTCGATTGTCAAATTCGGAACCTCTGTTCTCAAGTAAACGGTCACAAACACTTAAGCACTTCACAAAACAGTTTTCCAAGTCAAATTTGTACGAACAGTTCAAAACATCGTTTGGCCGGCTGAGTGAAAGAATGCTGACGGTTCATGGTAAGAATCATTCATAATGTTCTTAAGTCATTATCCATTCAAGAGAAGAACCACGTGTCATGTGTCAGTTGAACTTACGTGACTTATCACTATTCACTGCACTGAATGTTTATTATTTTTAAATTCAAACATTTTCTTTCGAAGTTTTAAGAACGAAATAAAACAAACTAATATGGATTTTCAGTTAAAATTATTCAACAATATAAGTTTAAATTTAGTATAGTAAATTCTTAATAGTTTCTTTCTTTTATGCAACAAGCTGTATTTACTGCATGTACTCCTATAAAATGCCTTCTATACCACTTTTACTTGACAATGTAATTTTAAATGTGTTTCAACACGTACTAGCGCATAATCTCCCAGTAATAGTTTCATTGTTTCTTGAACATAGGTCAGGCGTCATTTCCGAGTTCAACAGTTCTAAAAAACGCATTAATTATTGGAAATGTTGTTCAGGCATAACTTGCATAGTAAAACAAAAGGAATTTTTTTAACGGGTTTTCATTTTTTAACGTTTACATAACTTGGCATCGGTGGTCTAAGTGTTAGGCTTAGAACCAAGAGGTTCCTTGTTCGACTCCCAGTCTGGGCGAATCTCGCTATTTCTCTCAGTTTCCCGGTGAAGTATCTTATTCTGGAGTTTTTAGAATTTGTTTCACGTTCTTAACCCGGAGGTCAAGAATTGAGAGGGCCTCATATAACATCAAATGCATAAAAATATTTGTATATGAAAAAGATTGACCACTGTCAATTTAATATCCGTTGCATTGAACAGTAACTACACCATTACAAAAAATCATTACCTATATATATTCTAAAAAAAATTTTTAAAAATAATGTAAATATTTTAATCACAACGAAGCTAAGCTCTTTTGAGGCACCGGCTTTTTAGGGAATTTGATCTCAAAGGGCAAGTGTTGACAAGTAACGACGCAATCTACTTCACCCAAAACAACGGATTGTTGATAAATGGCACTTTCATGGATTAACTTTCCGTGGCGGACTAACCTCAGTACGAACCGATATTGGATGACATTTGCACACGAAACACGACGAGTTCACGAGAGAAAATGTGTGATAATATAGACATCGAGTCGTTTACGTTGATATCTGTCGAGAAAACTTTCTTCCTGTCAACCCTAACAGATAACAATCAGGAAACGAAAGTACATGCAGTATTTTATACATGCAGCTGTTTGATGATAACTGTACGATGCTGCTTGACTTTCCTTACTAAGTTTTGTATTTCATTTTTTCTTTCGTTATTTTCTCTTGCTTGGTAGGTTTAGGATGTCTTTTGCTTTGAACTTAGAGAGTAATTGGCTGGTTAAATAACTGGAAGATGATGCAAGGAGAAGCGAAGAAGTTTACACTCGACTGTCTTATGTTATAGAAACCAGAAATCTCAAGAAAAATAACAAATACCTGGTCAAATAACATCGCAATCCTGTTTTTGTTATAGTTGAATATCTATACAATTTGCACCGTTACGCCTACCAGTGTCCTTACTTAAAATACAAGAGGGCCAAGTAAGTCAATCAGATGTTTGACATTTCTGTTCATAAAGAAATGCTCTTCAGACGCTCAGGAATCGTTCTGTTTGTTTTCAAAAAAAAAATTTGTACCAACCGGTATCAATTTTCGCATGAGATGTTTGTTTTTGTTTCGAATATTTTTTTTAGTGTGACGACTTTCACGATGTTTGTTCTCATGCGAATGCCCACGATGTGTTGAATTTAGGAAATAATCAAATGCATGTTTTAACATTTCTTGATGGGTTTACATAATGCTTTGAAATTGAAGGTACATTTTGTTGTCTTTCATTTTACGTTATTTGTAAGAGAGGATTGATCTAGCAGGCCAGCATAATTGTCAACTCCGTCACAAAACCTGTATTATTCTAAAGATGTTCGCTTCTTCCGCTTCAAATCTTTTTCACAACTTTGTAATTGTTTCTTTAAATCACTATACGCTGCTGGCTGTACAGTCACTTGCAACTGTTGCTGCTGCTGCCTTATGGTCGATTACGTCGGATTTTGTGGACGTATTTTTTTCATTGTTTTGGGGTTGTCTGTTTCATTTTTTATTGGTTTTGGAGGTTATCTGTTTAAGCTTTAGCCCGTTTTGGGGGCGTATGTTTAATAATTATTTTGGGGGGGAGGGCAGGCTTAATTTCTAGAGATTTTTAGTACGTTGTCAGAAAGGACAATAAAAATGACTGTAAATAATTGAAAGGTGTTTATGGTTTGGTTTAGTTTTTCGACAGCTTCATCATTTTTTATCAATTTTAATATCTGGTAAATTTAGCATCGACCTTTCAAAGGTTGCGTTATTCACAATAACGATTGTAATAAGTTTGTTGTAAGAAGAGACAATGTTTGTAGTAACAGTCTATTTTCCCACATTTAATATTCGACCTTTCTCTAATACCTGAAAACGAACGATTGGAAAGCACGATCAAGTAAGTAAGTAGATCAATACCTCTGCATAATTACTGGGTGAATCAAAGTTTTGTTAATTTTAAATAAGCTTGCGATGCTGAATTCCATTCAAGGCAATAACAAATATTTACCTTTGGTGAAGTGCTTCAAAAGTACGAACTTAATTGCATGTTCTCAAATTCAAAATCGAGAGAACCTTGCTCACGACAAGTACAAGTAAGTACCTCGCGTCAGTACAGTTTTTGTTCTCGATATGAAGTCAGTTACTTCTACGAGTCAGACTTCTTTGAGGTAAATAAACTAATAAAAGGTTATAAAATAAATGCGAGCTTTCTCTTTATTAGAGATACATAAATCTTGTCGAACTCTGATTGGATAGCTATTAAAAACATAATGTACCAGTTCGCAACGATTGATACTAACTTATGCTTTGAGTTCATTAATGGCGTTGGTATTCCAAACATTGTGCCCAATTCAAGTTCCATTTGATTTCAAGAATTCTACTTGACTTTTGGCGCATTTCATCGGATCAAATTGAAACAACATTAGGCACCTAAGCTTCTGGCTGGCGTGTGTTTTATCATATATGCACATGTATTTCTAAAGCGCGGAATTGATAAGCGAACGAGCTATTGATAGGCGCTAGTTCTTTAATTCACTTAGTCCCTCGTGTTCGAACAATCAATCAAATTAAATTTTGTCTCAATGTAAGGGTACAGTAGACACTGAGTGTTCTTATTGATAAATATATTTACCTTTTATATTTTAAAACGATTTGTCCGCGCCCTACTTGACGGAGACTGATGATCTATTCGGCAGTACAGTGTAAAGAGAATTAGTCTGAGAGGTCAAAGTGTGAAAGCAAGACGTAGTAGACTGGTTTAAAGAGAGCTTGTTATTTTATGATTATTTGTCGTAAAAACATGCTGTATTGCCGTAAGAACCATTAATCTATTGCGAGGGATGACGGGTCTAATCATTGAATACCATATTTGTAATGTAACTGCTTCTGAAGAAATATTCCCTGTAAAACAATTAATTGTTGAAAGAGAAACGGCAGTATATTGAGACATAAAGACTTTTAAGAAACAAGGGGGTTCGGAATTTAGCAATTAACGTCATGACATTATAATTAATGACGTAGCAAATAGAGTCGAATCAATTGGAACAAGCTAATATTTAGTTTTCTTGTGTCAAAAATCTGCTTTTGTAAGAGGATTACATCAATCGATTAATAAATTCACAGACAAAACCAAGAATACAAGAATTGACGATAATGCGATGTTTGGACGCCGTTTCATTTATTTGTCGGAGAGATTACGCCAGAAAGATACCAAAATTACTTATTTTACCGACTACTTTGTTATATTTTTTTACTGTACTCAACCGTCAAACCAATATCTTTAACCATACAAATTTGTCATTAAAAAATAGGAAAAAGACAAAAATAGGACGGTTATTTCCTGACCACAGCAGGTTATATATGTGATTCACTAATACGGAAAGAATTGTGAATCAAATTAATTTAACGTGCCATCTTTCAAAACGTGTTCTTGTAACAACATGTGACGCGCACAGCCCCCTACGGAGATGAAAAGAGACTTCCAATTTAATATGCAGGAATGAAACAAAATTGATACAAAAATAGGAATTTGCCTTACTGTCGAATTTACTCCTGAATTAAGCTGTGTCGTCAGATTTTGGATAGCGGTGACCTTTGTGAACGTTGTGGTCACAACGTAATGAACACTGCAACCGGTTCAATAAAACAGCGATGGTAAATTAGGACGTGACAGAAGTGTTACACAGGCGTGGAGGTGGTTTTCGATATTTAAACAACTTCACAAGTTGCAGGTATTTAATACTCGCTAAAATGTACACATTATTTGAAAATCTATTTTAAAACTGTGTTTTTGTATTCTTTTAGTCTCTTGCTCTAAAAAAAGAATTATTAAACGTCGTTTTTCGCTTGTTATGTTTTCAGTATTGTTTTTAAACTCATAAGCTCTGTATTTGAATACACAGGAAGAAAAGATTTTATTAGGATTAAAATTTGTTGAAAAGTTTGCTCCTGGTTGAAAACCACTTGGCAAGCATTCGGTTTGATGTCTATGTACGGACAATTCATCGAGTTGTTTTCCTTGAGTTACTAAACTGAAAACTAAACAAGTTGTCCGCCACAAGGATTATATGAAGTGGTTTGCTTATAAATATATCGGAGAACTAAACTGTAATGTCTACACTGCGCCCACCGGCGCGTTCCCATCGCGTCAAACGGATAAATTCCAGCTTTGTGCCGTCCTTAAAGAGTCGCTCTTGTACTTCATTGCAGTTTGAAGCGGGGGTTCGGGTAAGGCTCTTTCAATAACTACGAATGACCCGGGGGGAAGTGTCCATAGATGAACGAAAGTGGTTGTCACATTGTGGTTTATTGAAAGAAAGGGAAATTTGTAGATTTTATAAAGAGATTTAGTTGAGCAACTATGGGGGAGACCACTTTGTTTGATGTGTCTTTACTTGGCACCCCGCTGACTTTATACACCTTTGGAAACATTAAGTCGAGCGTTGATAAATTAAGTGAAATTAACACATATGTGGAGGACGTCAGGAAAGATAACAAGGTTGGTGGTTTCTGCGGTTGTGAGAATTTTTATTCGCGACTTTACATGTTCCCGATCCCGGGCTAGTTATCAATAAAGGAAACTGCGAAGTAATTAACTCTTTTTCGTAGGGATATGTGTTAAACTCGTTCCAACTCTAATATTCATTACGAAATTTTGCTCGAACGATTTTTTCTTCTCGTGCCTTTCATAAAAAAGAAAACAAAACATTTGCGATAATTGGTGAGCAAATATGTACGCGAGGGATTAGGTAAACATTCCTCTTTGGTTTGCGTTTTTCCAATTCATTGGCAATTCCGAAATTTATGACGAAACTTTACACGCGACCATATTTTCTGACAGAAGAAGGTAACGCAGTTCTTATATCGAAGGCGAACTTTCCTCTTATAAAGGATTAGAATTCGAGATACTTGGCTTGAAAGAATGTCATTTTATTCTTGCGAGCAGAAACGTAACACTTTACGGCGGAATGTTTTCGTAAATAAGCATTTAATTTTCAGTTCTTTTTCGCATGTTTGTATTTATCTTTCAGCAAAACAAAACACACAATAATGTTGGCCAACAGAGTGCTGATCGTCGCAACGTTGGTTTTGTGCGAAGAGATTTTAGTGGTTCGAGCGAGATGCAGTACATTAAAACATGCATCAGAAGTCCGATCGAAATTAAGCGACAAAGTGAAAGAAGCGGCGGAAAAACAGTTTTTAAATTTCATGGGTATGACGAAGAAGCCGCCGAAGAGCGATAGAAAACTAGTAGTGCCACCCTATTTGTGGAAACTGTACTATAAATGGTCGGACAAGAACTTTAACGATCTCGACAAAGACAACGCCGATACTATTGTTGCACTACGAAACAAAGGTACGTTAGTTGCTTAAGACCTTTCCCTCAAGGAATAATTCAAATATCTTTTGCATCGAATACTTTTCTTATGACAGCTTTTACAAGTTGGCTATTATAAAATAAAGTTTTCTGTCGTGTCAGTTGAGTGATAAACCACAGTACATTATGTGCTAAGTTGTTGTTTGCTTGCTAATTCACGAATTTTAATTTTATAGAGGAGAAAGATGAAGACAGTGTTGATAAACTGCAGACTCTCCAGTTTGATTTAAAGAGTTTTAATAAACAAGATAATGTACATCGAGCTGAATTGCTTTTGTACAACGAGAGAGCGTGGAGTGCGCCCCGAAAGCGTTTCCACCACATCACCGTCTACAACGCCACGGGTGTTTTGAACAAAAAGAAAATCGGGGCCACGCATCAAGGGTACACGTCTGTCGATCTGACGCATGTCGTTCGAGGACAACTGCCGAACAGTAATGTTTTACTTTTAAACGTAAACGGAACATCTGAAAAGCATTTGAGGCGAAGAAGAGATATGAGTGAAAAGGAGTGGCATCGCAAACAACCGCTCTTGATTGTGTACACACTGGTCGATGAGAAACGCACCCGCAAACGAAGGAGCGCTGGCAGTCACCGCAGAGCAAAGCCCGGTAAACGCATGGGCACTCCTGACTACGCTAAAGAGACGTGTCGATTGCGACTGTTCTACTTGAACTTCAAGGAGTTAAGATGGGACGAGTGGGTTCTGGCGCCGCCCGGTTACCCTTTAAATTTTTGTGCCGGTAAATGTCCGCACCCGTTAAGTCCGCATTACAACGCCACAAATCACGCCATTATTCAAAACACGATACTGGCTCGCGGTGGAGACATCGTGCCTCCGCTATGCTGCATCCCGACGGCTCACATACCACAAACGTTCATTTATCTGGATCAACATTTGAATTTCCAAGTGAAAGATCCACAGGAAATGATAGCCACGGGATGTGGATGTCGGTAATGTGTTCACGCGTAAATTCTTCCTGCATTACTGCATTGCGGTCCACTCACAAAAACAGTTTTGCGACCATTCCATCGGACAATATGGCTGCAACTACCGACCGATGAACGGTTAAAGTACACTGCAATAGAAATCATTTTTATTAAAGAAGTTTTACATACTGTAAATATACTTGTGTATATACAAAGTAAATATTAATGAGAAATTCAACATAACTTTCTGCAATAGTCAGATAAAGCAGCAGGTTCCTATTTTCTTTCGCTAGAAGAAGCAAAGGCAATAAATGGAAAACCGAAAGGAAAGGTCGTTGAAATTAGATAATAATTCGCTTTTTCTTTTTAATTAATAAGTGTCAAAAATACAATAGAAGACTAAATGTTTTTTTGTTTTTTTTTGTTGTTGATATTTTCAACCAACTACTTGAAAAGTTATTTATTTTATGCAAAAACGTTCAACTTGCAGTAAAAAACATAAATAGTTCTATCTAAATGTAAAATCTTAAATTTGTTTTTAAAAGGTCCGTGATGTGTGCTCGAACATTCGATTTGAACTGTTATAATGCGATGATTGTCACATGTGACAAGTAAAATCCCCTTAAGCCTTCTGAGTCATGTAAAATAAACGGAAACTGTTAGGAAAATCAATATAGTCGCAAACTCTCTGGATAATATCTAGTAACAACGGCATTTCAGCGAAGAACTATGTTCACACTATACCGGATAGCTTTTCGTAACGGCACAAAAATGTAACGGATAGGCCTTCTGATCACACTTAAAACGATAAAATCGTCATGATTTTCATACCGGATAGCTATCAAGACGCAACGCTCTCGAAAGTGATACGTTATATATCGGATAGCTTTTTAAGACGCAACGTGTTAGTGTAAACCCCTAAACGGCAGGATTTTCACAACGATATCGATGAATGGAATTTAATTTTACGAAAGATGTCGTCTACAGATATTATGAATAAAGTAGTCGCATTACAACATTTATGGAATAGCTCATTAGTGGCGTATCAACAAACTCTATGTGGTATGCCTGTACATCGGGGAAAGAAACCATCTTTATAAGTTATGTAATGTGAACGCCTTGAAAACGAAACATCATCATGAAACGATTCTGTTCACATTATATCGGATAGCTTTTTACGCCGTTGTGAAAAGTTATCCGGGAAGTGTGAACATAGTATAAGTTTATGCGAAATTCTTACGACAGTGAAATATTTCGAATCGTAGCTATACAACCGCAAAATCGTCCACCGGCAAATACGCCAAGTGTCATAAAAATAGACAAAGATTTCAAGTGTTATCTAAGACAATATTTTGATAAATAACTTAACTCGTCCTTTTGCATTACATTACGTAACCACCTCCCAAGAACAGTTAAAGACAGAATTTCCGCGAAAACGATGATTTACAATCCAGGAATTTAGTCACCAATAATTACAAACACGTGACAACATTCAGCCCACACACGCCTGTGACGTGGATTCATGATAAAACAGATTGTTGATAAGTCATTCCTTTCCAGTTGACTTATCAACACCTCTGCTAACCTATAGATATATTTGGCTGCAAACTGACAATAGACCCCTTTCAAGATGACAATTAAAACTTACGAAATTCCTTAACAAAAGAAGTTCACGAAAATGGTTGGCAACTCTACCTGAACTAACAAAAGAAGATTAACCTAAGCCTCGGTTTCATTTACAATGTTGTGCCATCTGGAAAGCGGTCTATAAAATGAGCCCCATTTATAGTAACAAGTAATGACGTCATTTTCGGGATACGTATATAACATTGGTCAGAAACGTGTTAGTTCTTGTCTTAACGTGGCGATTTTGAACGGTTTCTGGCAATATAAGTTTCCCAAGAATTATCTTCTTGCTAAATGCCCAATCCATTCGGATTTGACGTTCGCCATTGAACAAACCAATCGGAAGACATATCGAACCCTTAAAACTCGAATAGACTAATCTGCACAAGAATTACTATGACCAATAATAGTCTAAGAGCTCACTACGGATGATTGCATGTCATAAGTTATAGAATTTTTTTTGTTCGTTGGCTATTCCTCGTCTCTAGAGAACTCCACATTGGCAGGTCAGCTGGGGCACCATTGGTAGGTTTAGACCCAAGGACCCTCTAAATCGACCCCAAATTGGCATTATATCGATGTCACAAGGTATATGGTTGAAATTTTGTATCACGATCCCTAAGTGTACTGAGATGCCGAAAATACCTTAGCATACCAAAATTTCAAGGCGGTTTCCCCAGCATACTCCAGCATAAGATTAACCACTGAAAACCTACAGATACCGGTATTGTCTTAGTGCTTCATAAGACTTAATAAGAGAAAAATAAACTGTTGCAAACAAACATTTTTGGGAGAATCATACCAGAACTTTTGATAAACGTCTAAAGAATACAAAAATAGCTTTGAAATGTCAAAATTTTTCGAAAGTTTCAGTGTCTGTGACTCTCGAAGCAGAAAGAATAAAAAACTAAATGCCACATTCAAATTGAACTGTTTACATCTACCCCCGGGCTTCCCTGGGGTAGATGACGTCAAATGCCCTGAGGCCAGGGACAGATTTATCTGTCAAATGTCTTGGGGCCGGGACCAATTTTATGTCGCAATTTATACATTTTTATAAGTTTGAAGTTAAAATTCTGTGGAATTTGCCTCAAAAACTGTTTTTTGGTTACAAACAAAAACCAGTTGTAGTTCGAATTTGGAAAACGCAAAGTAGTATCATGATATATTATTGCTAGTTGCAATTTACAAATGACCAGGGTCTGAGCAATATTTTCTTGTCGAATGCCCTGGGGCTGGTCCGTTTTGTTTCTTGCAAATCCTTAGGGTTTGCCCGGGGTGGATGTAGACGCATCAATTTGACTGTGACATTATTTTGGTGAAACTTTATTTCAATGGTTTATGTTTTAAAACTATCAATCCAGAAAAGCTACAAAAGGACCTCGAGAAAAAAACAACAACATTTGTTTCTTTCAGAAAGTTATACTAATAAAGTATAATTGTTTCCTATTTGTGGAATTCAGCTTCAACTTTGCTTCGGTAACCTGAATAAAATAAATAAATAATGAATCATTACATTTCCTATTGTCTATACCAAAATCAGATATGTTCCCAGCGTTTGTTAAAAACGACGGAATGAAAATATTTTGGGGCACTCTGGTCCGCCTTCGCTGATCGATTTCAAAACAAATAAGTCAAAAAGGATAACGAAGAAGGCTTATTGATGACAACAGCGTTAGAAAATGGGGAGCTAGGGGTTCTGAAAAATGACATCGGGATGGCTTTCTGGTAACATCAATGTGTTGTGGTAGTATCTCATTATCCAACGAGCGTAGTTATGATGGTTTAAGGCAAAAAAGTAGTTGGCTAATTTTGGTAAGCAGGTAACAAAAAGCTTGAAATCTCCACATCTCACACTTCTACTGAATGCATGGTATAGGTAGATCATGTTGACATATTTAATCCAAAACTCTGCCGTTTTCCCGTGCTCTCCAATTTGAGTGGCCTCAGTAAAAGATTTGTACCTAGAAAGGGAATTGTCTAGGTCAGACCCTGCAGCTGAAGATTCAAAAGAGATGTTGACGTCTTCAATTTCATTGATACGTGTCGCAATTTCTTCCAGAAAGGGTGTACCATTATGCCTTCCTACTTTAAGAATCTCTTGAAAGGCAATACCTCCATCGCTAATGCAAGCACCTCGTGCATTCTATGAAACTTTGACTACTGAAATGACCAAAAAGTTAAGAAACGTTTTAGTACTGGGCCAAACATGAGTTTCTTATATAAAAAAACGAGTAGTTCTCTAAATCTTGTAAAACCACACACACACACGCTCACACAAGCACACATACGGCAATAATAAGTGAAAACGTATTGAAGCAAAAATCAGAAATAGGCTGGCTTTACTGAATAGACTATACCAGCGTGACCTATAACCATACATAAATACAGATAACTAACTCGTATGAAATAAAATAAAGAATGTAAATATGCCTCTATCTTCAACAAGTAAGTGCTGTTCGGAACCACTAGTCTCGTCTTCTTCTGATTTTTCATCCATTTCTTAACAACACACCAAGTACACTACAGATAACATTTCTGCACTAACAACATTTCTCTCATTACTGCACATCTCATTTTCTGTAATTTAGTTAAACAACATAAAAGTTTATTTATTGAAAAAACCTGTATTGTTTAAACTGAAAATCAAATTTGATGATTCTTTGTTATGAAGAAAATAAAACAAGATGCGCATATGTGTGCGAATAAATATTTCCTCGTCTAAATCAAAAACTATTTTTAATAGAACGTTTTTGTACAAACCTAAAAGATGGTTCAAACCAAAACTTTCATTTGAAATGTTATAATGAAAATAACAACATAATTCGTAACTAACATTTATTTTGGCATGCCTGTAAACAAATTGATATTTTCCATGTTATTATCCAGAAGGATTATAAATTATTCAGAAAGTAATAAATCATAACATTTTTTCTTAAAAAAAATAAATAAAATGCTTTTTGCTAAAGAACATTTTCATATTTATCTACTCTGCACATAATTAATAAAGTAATCAAAAGTATCTGGTCTTGAACTAAAACAACAAATCAAGGAGGGGGTATGCTGGGGAAAACCCCTTGAAATTTTGCTATGCTAAGGTATTTTTGAGTTCCTCCACCAATTTTCAGCCTTATAACTTGTGGCTTAAATATGACGCCATTTTGGGGATTTTTTGGTTCGGTGTGCTGGAGAAAACCCCCTGTAGGTTTGGTATGCTTTTGTGATTTTGTCATTCCTACCATGTGTATGTTGTTTAGAGAGTTTGGTGCATATACCTCAATGAAATAAACACAATTCATTGTCTATGGCAGCTTAAAGTGGGTTCCCAGTTACCATTCTTCAAGGAATTTTGATATGCTAAGGTATTTTTGAGTTCCTCACATACTGTTTCTCCACCAATTTTCAGCCTTATAACTTGTGGCTTAAATATGACGCCATTTTGGGGATTTTTGGGCCCAGTATGCTGGGGAAACCCCCCGGAAATTTTGGTATGCTAAAGTATTTTCGAAAAATAAATTTATTTTGAATTAATTAATATACAATTGCATTCTATTTAAAAAGAAACATCTATAACAACGTGGGAAATAAGTCGCAGAACAATGAGTCATAGTTATTTTGAGATTTGACTGGGAAGTCGCTGTCTGTAAAAAACATCTCTTCAAACGGTTCAGGTGATTCCGACCCTTTGGAATCTTTTATCGGTGCACTATAAAACATGTCACTAAATGTGCTGAATATATTGTCGTTTGAGTTTTCTATAGTGTCAAGTGGTTGCTCCACCATGTCTTGGATATCTTCGCAGATCGCAAACAATTCATTTGTGTCTTCTGCAGACAAACTTGAAATATCGGCATAAGATTCGTTCGCAGTAGCGCCTCCACAGACTTGTAGGTTTTCGGTGATCTCTCGTTCAACTTGCTCACTAACTTCTTTCGAAGCATCGATTTCAGAAATTTCTCCTGGTTCAAGTCGCTCAAGGATGTCAAGAAGTTGATCAGCCTTGAAAACGCACAAAACAATGTGTTAAAATACAAGTTAATACAAGCATTTTATATAAACTTAGAACAGATTTTAATCAGCAAAATAACTTTTTTGAATTTCAAATAATACCTGGGATTGGACAACCACATCGTGATTAAAGAAACAAGAAGTGCCTGTAACTTCTTCTGCTGAGAAATTTTAAGCGATGCATGCTTTTCAGACTTATCTTCTTTCTTAATCACAACATGGTTCATTTGGCTGACAGAACCCTCCTCCGCTTGAGTGTATGTATGATCTCCTTTCTCATTGATTGAATCCATACCCATTTTCTGGCGAAGTTCCCGGTTTTGTTCCATTAAATATTTCATATTCAACTTCATTTCTTCATTACTCTTTTTTAAATCTTTGTTCTAAAAGGGACAAATCAAACATGTTATAAATAGTGGCAAAAAATTAACCTGAAATATATATATATATATATATATACAGATGGCATAACATCAAGCATTAACGACACTTAAGGACTGCCAGTAACTGCCAGTAATAAAATCTGTATTATTATCAGAATTTATATGTTATAATGGTTGAATTAACAATTGAAAAGGAAGATTTAGGAAATACGTTTTCTTAGGTTTAAAACATTCTGATATTTCATCAATCCCCCTACCCTAGAAAAGCATAGCTATCTATCATATTGTGTTTGATATTTATACAGTTAACACACTGCTGGAAACATATTTTCCTTTTATTGTTAGACATCCCAAATAAAATCCATTTATCAACGACTAACCTTCAAATATATTTATATTCTGACTTTAACATTATCAGATGGAAATCATACCTCTGACTCAAGTTTTGAAACGATTTCTTCCAACTGGGACATACGTTCTCTTTTACGATCTCTTGCTGTTTGTGCAGCAACTCTGTTTTTCAATTTTCTGTATTATAAAACCCTTTCAAATATGTGCACTAAACACAACTTAATAATGACTCACCTTCTTATCATTCTCTCTTGAGGAGTGAAATCATCAAGTTTTCTTCTCTTGCGACAATCTCCAGGATTGTCTTTTTCATCTTCTTCAATGGAATCAAATATTTTTTTCGCATCAACATTTGCGATATTGAAAATGCTTGTCTTCAAAAAGTTGTCTAACATTTCTAACAATATATTTTCTTTATCCAAATTTAGAAAAATATGACAAACTTCGTTCCTTCATTCTCGTTTTTTTCTTAAAAACATAATGTACAAATTTTATGTTTTTATCGTGTGTGAATTTCATTGGTTGTTGATTTTATACCCATATATGGCAAGTGGAAAAGGGCCGACGGTACTTCTTCGTAGATTCTTTTCTTAAAGTGTGCTAGTTTCTGACTGTTTTTTATGCTTCTGCACGGTTAATTAAATTATTAAATTAAGTTAAATTATTTTCAAGAAAACAACAACGGTTTTTATTGATTTACAGCTTTATTTTGTACACAAAATTGAATAATTTGAAAGAAAAGTTGAAGATAAATAATGTTCTTGAAAGAAAAGTTGAAGATAAATAATGTTCTTGAAAGAAAAGTTGAAGATAAATAATGCTGTTGATTTCTTTAATATAATTTGTGCAAGACACTTTGCAAAGAGAGACATGATAAGATAGGAAAGTGGTTCAATTGTGAATTCTTGGAAAAATTATTTTGTATAGTAATTATATAAAAGATAAATTTTAAAAGATAAATTTTTCCTCTTTCTGGGGTTGGCGTTAAGAAGGGCATCCAGCCGTAAAAACATTTGCACCAATAAACCATCAGATGATTAAACCTCCATAATATAATTGGAGAAAATCATCTTTTGAAACCGTCCAACCCATGTAAGCATGGAAAAACGACGTTAAAAGGATGATGATGATAAAAGCAATGTAGGAAATTTTGCAAATAAAGCGTCACTTGTCGCTTGAAGTGTTTCAGTGAAATTTAAAAACTTTTTAAAAGAGTTCATGATATCCATGAGTTGAGTAATATTCAAGGGACTGAGAAAAGCACTTGTAGACACTTTTTTTTTCAGCAACTTATATTAAATACTTTGTAATAAGGGTTATTAAGTAACTTTCAATTAAGTTTTAATACCTTTTTTTTAAACGTTTGCATAGTGATGCTGAATCAGAAAATATAATACTGGCCTAATACAAATACTTTTTGAGTTCAGACAGACAAAACTTAATGTATATATATTAAACATCCATATGGTCACAAGGCTTCTTTGAGAAACAAAAATCAGGAGTGATGATTGATATTTACAATAAATATATAACTTGTTGCAAGACATTAATGGCCTAACACACCACTAATAAATGCAATAAAAAACACAAACAAACAGCAACAGATGAACAAAACTTATTATATAAATGGTTTGTATGAAAAGGAGAGGAGATAAAACCTAGTATATATTTAAAAGTAATTAAAAAGGCTGCCACCGTAATGTCACAAATCAGCAAAATCCACATATGCCTATAACAAGCAAAATCCAAAAGTAAACAATATACAAACTCCAACAAACAAAAAAAAACAATGAAATTCACAACAACAAAAACCCTCTTTTTTAATAAAAAAACACAGATTTCATTTTGTGGGTTGTAAATTATATATAGAAAGAGAACACTTAAAAAAATACAAAACTCTCATAATCAAGGAGAAGCACATTCATAATCGTTTAGGGTCTGCCTTTTAAAATAGTCTTGAAGAGATTTCAGTGTGGTGAAATGTGTTGAATTATTATGCCTAATAAAGGAATTCCACTTAACTGATCCTTTATAGGAAAGTTATGCAATGCTGTATTTGCTAGTTTTAATGGGAATGAATAATTTATCTTTAATTCTAGTGTTGTGGGTATATATGTGTTGACCTGGAAAGTTCAAAGATATATATATATATATATCATTTATACAAACTACTTATATATATAAGTTACATGAACTATTTTTGTGTAGGAATGTATAATACTGAGAACAAACTGTTTAAATACATCCATTTAAGTACTTTAAACTTACAAAAAAGTAGGTGTAGTTGGTGAATCAAAATTTGAAAAATTTAAAAACGCAAAGTCTTTTTTGTACTTTAAACAGTTTCACAATATTTTTTGGGAGGTGAATTGCCACCTGCCACATTCATATATAACATAAGAATATAATAGACTATTGCAAACTAGCAGGCATTTCTGGATATATGATTTTATCTGATCCAGTTGAATTTCCCCTGTTGTTATCTCTGCTTATATCAAAATTACGGAAACATTTTGTATAAAAAATATAGTGAGTCACTCTCATATATATCAACTTCCACAATGTAGAGCATCTCAGGCTGATAGTAACATTCTATTTCTCATTTCATCAATACCTCATAAAATAATATTCAAAAGATGTCCTTAAATCTCAGTTTTAATAATTTTTATTTTTTTAGTGGGTATAGAAAAGTATTTTATTAATTTTTTAGCCCAAGCCCGCCTGAAATTTTTAGGTTAAATTGTTTTTTATAGCTTTGTCAAAACGTAACTTTGTTATTTACTTTGAAATTTCTATTGTTGTTACTATTACTTTATGATTTGCCTTAACTTTGACCATTGATATCTCAGAAAATACTCATTTTCATTATATGAAATGTTTTTATACGTTTTGTTCCCCGTAAATTATATTTCCAATATGGAGAAACTGGGCCAAAAATGGGACTTGTAAATTCGGCACTTTGGATACCGATTTTAAATTAATCGGTCATGAAATTATGTTACCTTTCAAGAAATCAAATCAATTCAGAAACGTAGTTGGACACCACTCCCCATTTGAGTACTTTGTTGACGTATAATGATTTTTTTGTTATCTATTAATATATACCAGTCTTATAAAAATGTTTTATAAAGCAGTTTTCAATGCATATTCACTATAATATTCCTTAATCCTCTCTATTGATCTATACAAGTGTCATATGAGAGTATGTTGGTGATGACAGTCTTTTCAAATCCTCTTCTACAACTTCTGATTGATGTTCATTATTTTCAAATGCAGTAATAGTCAAATGTTGTACGCTGTTTGCATCCAAAAGAATTCTGACAAGTGTTCTTAGTGGAGCTAGCTAGCTGTCGGAAGCTCCTCTAATGGTTGCTACACACCCTTGTCACCATTTAGTTTCACCACTAACCACCCCCATTGCAAGCCTCATTGATTAGTTAAGTTTGTTTGAAAATGGAATATATTTGTGGAATTATAGCTCTCCATTTGTATTGTAAAGCATTTGTAAATAGAATTAAATATTGTTGTTCGAATGTATATATATATAATGAATTATTCATATTTTTGTCATGTATAAAATCCTGTGTTTCAGGGGATTAAAAAATCAATTATATATATAACAGGTCAAATGGATGGAGAAGATAGCAAAAAGCTTACTCGAAGCACCAGTTCACCAGTCGTAGATCGACATGGTTTTGTTGTTTCTCATAGAATGCATAGTAAAGTATCTTCTTTACCGAATCCATCAACATTGGGGGAAACTGGCAAAAGAAGGGAACTAAAATGGTTAGATATGATCCATCATTGGGATAGATTTATTACTAAACATCCAGGTAAAATTAAGGAAAGATGTCATAAAGGAATCCCTCAATCCGTACGTTCATTAGCCTGGCAATATTTAAGTGGTTCTAAAACGTTAAAAGAAAATAATCCTGATACATATGATAAGCTTTCAAACTTGGACAATTCTGAGTGGGGGGAAGTGATTTTAAAAGATATACCTAGAACATTTAGACATCATTGCATGTTTCATGAAGATGGAAGCCAAGGCCAGGATAATTTGTACCGGGTTTTATTAGCATACAGTGCCTATGATCCAACTGTTGGATATAATCAAGCACTTGCTCCAATAGCAGCTGTATTATTAATGCACATGCCACCTGATGAGTCATTTTGGATGCTTGTTTCTATATGCAAGTATTATCTACCTGGTTACTACGGAGAAAAGATGGAAGCAATGAAAATGGATGGAATCATCTTTGGAATATTGTTAGAAAGGTATTTACCGAAGATCTCCAAACATATGGTTGAGCATGGTATAGACCCTTTGATGTACATTGTTGAATGGATGGTTTGTATGTATGCAAGGTGCTTACCTTTTCAAACTGTGTTGAGAATATGGGATATGTTCTTTTGTGAAGGGGTTAAAGTTCTGTTTAAAGTTGGCATAGCCATCTTGAAAATTGTTTTTTCATCTGCGAAAGATTTAGATGAAAGGGATGATTTCCAGACAACAAATATATTGAATAACTTACCCACCGAAATGATGGTAGATAGCACCGTGGTGAATACTGCTCTGGAGATAAGTATAAATGAAAGAGATCTCGAAAAAATCCACAAGAAGGTTTACATGGATAACTCTGAGCCAGAGATGGTGAGGTTTAATGGAAATAGACAGTCATGAGTTTTAAACATGACTACAAAAGTTCATTTAGATGTATTTTAATATTTATATATTTTGATCTTACCTTAATATTTTCACTTGTTTTTATGATAAATTTGTGTATGATTAAATCAAACTTCATGTCTTTAAATATATTTTTGTTGTGATAGAAAATCTCTCATCCTACTTTTTGCCGAGAGGTTTATGTACATATGAAGACGTGTTGAAATAAAGCTAATTTTACTTTTGCTGCTGCATACTCTCCTGTCTAGACGTCCCCTCCCGCTAATTATTTTTTGGAAAATTTTCCACCACGAACATTCTTATTCCAACCCCCCCCCCCCTCATTAATTTTGGCAAAAATACCCAGACATTTGTTATTATTGTGTTGTTTTTTCAAGATTGAGATTTTTACAAATAAGATAATTCGAATATTTGAATAAGTCGTTACATTATAAGTTTCGCAAAGAAAGATGTTTAAGATTTGATCAACAAAAACAAAATACCTTATTTGTACTAATTTTCGCGCAAAGGGCCTTACGTGTAATTTTGCGCGTATTTATTTTCGCGCATCATGGATTTAGTATAATTTCTCGCAAGGCTATTTTACAAAAAAAATTTCTCTATAATTTACTTGAAACAGGATGAAAAGGGAAGCTAAAGAGTACATATGGTATTTGGAAACACAAATATTTTTTGAGAGACAAATAATAGTGTCATAAGTTAATATCAACGAGTTGTCGCGAGTTAATGTCATTCTTCGAACATGTCAAAGGCACTTGACCCTTATCGTTGTCCAATTCCCATTCAGAATCGGAGTCGTATAATCAAAAGTACCGAATTTCTTAAAAAGTACCTTGAACTTTTCGAGGAACCTCGGAAAATTGTGATTTTGGGATCTTTCCAGGACCATCGAAAACCTCTGCTACTATAGCAGCGAAAAATAAATCAAAGGATATTCGAGCCATGTTCAAGAGAAAATTGCATGTAGCAGAACAACAGCCTGAAGCAGAGAAGGTACATAGTGTAGTTTTGATTGATTAGGATAAATAAAGTGAAAAATTATTTTATTTGCTTTTTAATGCATATATATATATATATATATATATATATATATATATATATATATATATATATATATATATATATATATATATATATATATATATATATATATATATATATATATACAATTGTATTAATTTATAATTTTTACTGAAATGTTTTCATCCTCTGTAGCTAAATATTCGTAAATAATAATAATAATTATTGTGCGTATTTTCGCGCATTTTTCAGATTTTTGCGCAAATGTGTGAAACAACGTGCATAAGTGTAGGGAGCAATTTGGATTTTTAGAAAAGCTGAACTTTTTTCTTTTTTACCTTTATACATACTAAATAATGAACATTAAATCGATTATTTGTTATCATTAAAAACCGAACTGTTAAATAACTGAACTGAACAAAATGAAAAATACATGTTTGCCAGCGCGATAGCGTGCTCCCGTGTATAAGCATGCGAGTGCAGCACCGATAAAAAAATATTAAACGGGCTCTGCGCTCCTTAATCTTTGTTATCATTATTTTTGATATGTTAGAAAATATGTAAAGAAAATAAATATTGTCTAAGTTTATCTTTTGTTATTTTGTTAATAAACCTTAAAACGATTATTTGTTATCATTATATTTTATTTAACTTTTGTTAATAAGATATTAAGTTAATATATAAAACATGTTCTAAGAAGCTTCTATTAAAAAGGAAAATCGAAAATAATCCCATCTCATTAATTAATCATTTTTTCGATTGCTCTATAAAATAAAAGTTTACTGTGAATAAAATTACTCATTTAACATTTTAAAAAGAAAAATATAAGTTTTAAACTATATCGCTAATTATGACGTCATTTTCAAAAATCTCTTTTGCTGTTTGTTTACGCATTTACAGTTTCTCCTTTCATACAAGGATGGCAAATACAAAACCAAAGTTATTCATTTATGACGTAATCATAAGGGACTGTGACGTCATAATTTAGGTTAAATATTTTTTTCTTAATTTATAACCTATAATATAAGGATGATACTTTCTAAATTTCAAGTCAATACTATAAACAGTTCAAGTATTTTGATAAAAGTAATGTGGTGTTCCGGAAAATAATAAAAAAGTTCAGATTTCAACAATACATACTCTATACCTTCACACTCTAAGGTTCACAGAATTTTTTTGCCCAAAGAATGACGATTGAGGATAAGTTAAATCGTAATCTACGTATAGCTAATATGCTTTCAAATGATACCAAATTCATCTTTGAAACGATTTATTCTACGTTAGTTCATATTTCTATTATTCGTACATGGGTGGCACGCTAAAATAAATTTAAATTTCATGCTTTTCTCCTTTTTCCGATTTAACATAAATATAATCACTGATTAACAAGACTTTGTGGAATTTATCTTGTTTAGTTAGTAGTTTTTCTCTTGCATTTATTTGTCCAAATATTTGAGGCTTTGCTGAGTCCATATCTGCAGATTTCTACATCGTGACCACCAGAATTTTCCTAATCAAATGAATGAACGCATGAAAATCAATCGAGTCAAAACTTTTTTTATTACGCCCCTTTATGGTGTTTATATTTATTTACGGTGCTTTAAAACATCATTAAAAATAATTCAGATAGCTATTGCGGGCTTCGTCTTTATTCTTCTACAGTTTTATAGAGCCGAGAAATGCGACACATTGTTATCTACATTTTGAATGAACCAGTGTACAAGTATAATTTTTTATGGCTTTATAAAATGTTTTGTGCAATAAAGATGTCAACTTTTGGGTGACCTTTCTCCCTGATCTGGCTTCAACTTTTGGTTGCTCCCTTCCCCTGATCTGACTTCAACTTTTTGGTGACTCCTCCCCCTGATCTGGCGTCAACTTTTGGGTGACCCCTCCCCCTGATTTGGCTTAAACTTTTGGTTGCCCCCTCCCCCTGATCTGGCGTCAACTTTTGGTTGCCCCCTTCCCCAGTAACGGCTGGCGTCATTTGTGAAGGATTAATGCTTGGAGCATAATAATATTTTCATTTTGCATTTTTGCACCAAAATAGGTATTGGCAATATATTTTGCTGCTATACAGAATCTTCAAGTTACAATCTCATGTAAATAATATTTATATATATATATATATATAAATAAATAAAAATCCGGATTATACTCAGTTATGTACGGTTTTTATTTTTAAAAATTCGGGGGAAAAACAGAAGTTTAAGAATGTAGCTAGGCCTTAAACTAGAAAAGTCTTATCACAAAGCCCTAGGTTTTTAGCGTATGAAATGAGTATATATACTATATATATTACCATTTATATTCCACCAGACATATTACATCAGTTTAACCGCCTCACTTGGTTATCGTACTAAGAAACAATTCCATCCATGTTCTAATAAATACTTTTTACACGAATTTATAAAAGAAGTTTGCTGTTTAAAAAAGTACAATAATTTTTTTTCATAAGAACACAAAGGCTTAAATAGGTCAAAAATTAAAAACAAACTAAGAACAAGGCTAAGGCTTAATTAATAATTAGGTTGGCGCATTTGCAACTATAAGACCTTATATTACGGAAGAATATTTAAAGATATAAGAATAACAGGTGCAACATAAATTTAGTATTATTCTTCATGAATATTCTTCAGTGTAATTTGTACGTGTTTGGTTTATCTTTTCTTTGTAGATGTATGTAACTTATGGAGTAAAAACACAACACTTTTTCTTACATATATTTAAGAACAGATTAAGAACAAATCGAGGCTAGAATCATCTAAAAATTAAGAACAGCTAAGGCAAAACTCAATTTACCTGGTTCTTATAAAAAAAAAAGATTACTTTAAAGGAAGAAATTGTTGCAGGAAGAAAAAGTTGCGAAAGTTGCGATTTAATTTTCGCAACTTTAAAAGAAAAAGTCGCGTACATTAAATGTTGCGAGACAGGACATTCATAAAAAGTTGCGTACATAAAATGTTGCGAGTGAAGTTGAACTTTAGCGTTTGGACACTAAATTTATTCCAAAATTAATACAGCCTACTACGGATTATTTGAAAAATCGGAGACGGATTTTCTTATAAACAGTTTCTACGGACAGACTTTAATATTTTCATACCTCAATGTACACAGAAAGGTGTAAACTTCATATAACTTTACTTACACCAAAAAGGTCCAAAAACGAAGTTCAAAACGTACGGCGAAGAGAAGCAAGCTGCCATACGGAAGTGGTTTATGAAGTCCTCTGATAAAGGCAAAAAAGACCAAGACAAAATAAGAAAGAAACAATAAATATTGATTAGAATCTATGTTGAAATCTGATCGATTTTGTAAAAAATATTTATAGACGAATATTGTTGCACATTGCGTTTGTCGTTGTTCCAAGGAGATAACTTTTTAAAACAATATCAGACAACATTTTCATCATTAGAATTTGTCCACTTTTGTCCGACATTGCTTTTTCTGATAAATTTTTGCAAAAAACGACAATTGGACCAGCCAAACTCGGGGTTATTTTTGTTCGCATGCTTTTATAAAATAACAAGAACAAAAGAAAAAGTTGCGGGAAGAAATTGTTGCGAACACTGGAAATAATTAAAAGTTGCGAATTGTAAAAAAAATAATTGTTGCGGGAAGCAACTTTCGCGACTTTTTCTTCCCACAACAATTTCTTCCTTTAAAGTATATCGCGTTCCATTGGTTATATAATTGTTCCATATAAAAGCACCACTGTATGATATTATACGACGAAAAAAATCTTTATTAAAAAATTGACTTTGAAATGATCTTGAGAACTTTGGCTCGATGACTTATCTTTGAAAATCTATTTTGGAGAGCATCGGGACAAGTATATGCACAATGCATAAACACTAAATATTGATGATATTGATTTGAAAGATCACTCGAAGATTGGCCCCGAAAAATCACTCCAGGCAATTGGTTCAAAAGAAAAAGGAAAAATTTACTACAACTGAAACAAGATCTCGAAACCAGGTGTATACATATGAGAAATGTTCTGCAAATTACATCGTATTTTGTCGAAAGGCACAGTGTAAAGCAAAAGTAATTAACACTGAAAGATACTTTTGTGGAAGAAATTAACATCCATGCACAACTCCGTCGAAAACTGCAATCGAAGTGTGATATCTGATATCCGCAGAGTCAAATGATACACACAAGCAACTCACGTTGCAAAGTAAATCAGAAGGTGCGGCTGTTAATTTTTGCCACAGCTAAACAGCATTCGAAGAAACATTCAAGCTCAGAGACAAGATGGAAAACTTCCAATCCTTTATCAAGGCTGCAGGCCAATATACTAAGTTCACCCAACACGTGTTTAAATCGTTACAGTTTCTGACACCGAAAGCGAAATAAACAACCTTTAACTTTCTTTATTTCCTTGAAGACGTTCGTTTATTTAATTTCTAGTTTGTATTCTGCTTTATTGGTTTAATTTTACTCATTGTTCTTGTTGGTAAACAACCCTCAAAAGGTCATGGTAATAAACAGGCTAAATTGACACATTTTTACTGATATTTCAGCTTTGAAAGCATCTATTTTCTATAGAAGTGGTTTAACACGTTGACTACGAATGACGAATACTCGTCATGGCAAATGTTATTAACGTTCGGATGACGAGTA
This sequence comes from Candelabrum cocksii, assembly GCA_963930725.1. Lineage (NCBI taxonomy): Eukaryota > Metazoa > Cnidaria > Hydrozoa > Anthoathecata > Candelabridae > Candelabrum > Candelabrum cocksii. Next base: position 1,760,707 of record OZ005666.1, read on the forward strand.
TAATCGTTTGACTTTAATATTAATCATTTCACAGTTAAAACTTTTTTTTGAGGTTTCAAACGGTTTGGGACATCATAAGAGCCTTTAATCTTTAACTTTCCAAGGTTTTAATGCTTTTTGTTAATTAATATTGGAACTTTTTACAGATTTTACAGAAATAAACCTATAACATTGTCAAAAAAATGTACAATACAACGACAATCGTCAAATAAGTCTTGTTCTGAGACCATAACAGTAATGTCATTTTAAATATTTATATAACTAATTCATTGACGCCCTCGTGTGCTGTTTCCTGGTCCACCTGTGCAATTCCATTTTTTGGTGTTATAGTCGGAAACAAGAATCAACACAAAGTGCCGGTCGGCCAACAAACATATCGTGATTCTCTTCTGACTTTATTCTCTCAGCATTGCTTGCAGCGTTTCGTTGGTTTCATCTTTTTCTCGCCAGTTGGAATTGTTTCCAAATAGTGGATTTTGCTTTCTGGTTTCGCTGATTCAGGCACTTTTCTTTCACCGATCAGATTGTTGATGATAGTTTGATAGGATTACTTATTTCTTTGTGCGAAGAATATTTTCGATAAAGGTAAAATGCATTGGTAAGAAATATTTCCAGGATATGCACTCCAGCTTTTTTATACCATCTCAAGGTTTTTCTTAGTCCTGAATGGTAAGGTAACATCTGATCGCTTCGGTCTATACCGGTCATCAAGTCATTGTAATCTCTAACAATGTTAAGTTTTCGCTTTTCTTTACCAAGACGATTTGTGACCTTGACAAGTTTTGGTGCATGAAAATTTGAAATGGTAAGGACACGGTATCATATCTTCCGATAATTATTCATATCTTCTGTTCGTATTTTTTTCCATTCATCATCAGAGTCGTCTTCTTCAGGGTCTGGACTTTGAGGGTCAGATGATGATTCCTCGTCTGTAACATCAGAGACCAATCTTTTTGCGGGTGATTGTTTACGATTATCACCCCGAGTTGCGATGCCTCTTCCTCTACGTCGTCCTCTTATATGTGCTCCTCTCCTATTTACACCACATGCGGAAGGTCTTCCTCTCTGATTTCGAGGAATATTGACATCTATAGATCTTCCAACAAAATCGTCCTCAGGATTCGAATTTATTTCGGAACAGGAAGAAGAACTTTTGCTAAATCTGTCGTATATGGAATCAGCTGACGCCAATTCTCTAAGGCCATCATCGTTCATTATAGCGTTACACGCCTCTTCTGCGGTATAACGGGCCATAGAATGGAATGAATCTACGATTTGCTGGACGAAGATTGAAAATGCAGTGAAAACTGTAGTGAAATGACGTAATCGTGTAATATGCGTCTTCTTTCGCTGAAGAGCTTGTTGAAAAAGACTTTTGTTGTTGAAATTTTAAATAACTAACATCGTTTTTATTGGCTAGTGTTTTGCAGAAAGTGTTTTGATTGGCTATTTTAGTTTGCGAATATACTCGTATTCCGTACTGGGCAAGCGAGTGATAATGCGCACTACGGGGAACGAGTACTCGACACGAGTATTTTCGTTTTCCGTAGTGCGCATGGAAAGTATTTCGCCACTACGAATGACGAGTATACTCGTTATCATTGGTCACACAATCTAAGGGTAAAAATGTCATTCTTTAAACCCTTAAAAGCATTAAAAATATATATGGTATGGGTGTCCATGGTGCCATTACGCCACCGTATTTTAGGAACAGCCAATAAATAAATGTAGTCAACGTGTTAAGTAGCGTTTTCTGTCAAAATGCCTTTCTCCATATGAGCAGAATAAAAAGTTCGTCCAACAAAGCGGGCTAGCTCGGCAAACTCGCTCGAGTGATTCCATTCGAACAGCCCCTTAGAGGCTTCTGTAACTAAGTGTTTCAGTTGTAACTAACCGTAACTAAACTCCAGTTATGTATTAAAGCGAATATTTCTTTTGACTGAGAAAAGATCAAAAGAGCCCATTGAAACATTTTTTCTTTTTGGCGCACAAATTCAGAGTGTAATGGTCAACGCAAAGGTGCGATTCTATGCCATTCGTGTTTATTTGTTGTGGTTTCTTAACGTATGCGATGGGTTCTTTGCAACCGACGATATCCAGTTCAGTTTCGCGAACTGCGGTAACCATTTGTCTTGTTTAATTACTGTTAATTTAAACGGCGAACAAGTTTTTACTAAATTTATGGGCTCCTTGTTTTTGCATGTTCCTGCCAGAAAAGATAACATTGACGGGGGACGGCTTAAAATAGACATTTTGTTATAGGTGACAGACAGATAAAAACCTTGTTTTGCAAGGACAAACTATGGTAAGTGCACGTTATGTGCTAGCTCGGTTCTTTACTCTTAAGAGTGTTCGGAAGAATCTAAATTGTCTTGGTTGTTTCCATTACTTGATCATCATGGTTCGCGAATAGAAGCATTCTAAAACTAATTTAATTGTGATCGAGCCACATCCTGCATTGACGGCGGCACTCATGTAGTTAATCAAAGAAAAAGTTCTTAAATTGCTTAATACGTCCGCTCTATAGAAGTTAGTATTTTCACCCATAGCCTCCCGAATTGTTTTATGAACGTCGATTGGCCGAAGTACATGTGACATCAAACTAGACCCTAGAAATTACTAGTTGTATTTATCTTCTATGGTTGATATTTGCAGATAAAGAAGCACCTTTGCAGATGGACGTATCAAGATTCCCAAACCCTCTCGTACTGACGAAAAATTATCCATTCCACGTTTCTGCTAACATCACTGTGAAGGCAAGACTACCTGATGCGCTTCTAATAACCTTTAAAGTTTCGAGAAAAGCAGCTCTTTGGATACCTCTGCCTTGCATCGGATGGTGAGAGGATTTGTTAGCAGTGAAATATTTGTTGAATAGTTTCCAACAACTGTGTGACGTATCATCCCTACATTGATGTACTTGCTGGGCTTGTTAAACTGTTCTGTGTTTTGTTTTTTCTAGTGATTTTGTTGTGACATGCGCATCACTACCCGAGTACCGTATGTTGCGTAACATGTGTCAAGAATGCTCACTGGATGCAAGGAACATACAAATGCAAATACCAGATGATATCGAGAATATTTTACCAAACATTTTAAAAATATTCATAGCAGTGAGTTCTATTTATTCAACTCAGAGATTGTCTCAAAATAATATGAAGTTTTCAATTATTTCCACTGAGTCGGTTTTCAAAATACTTTCTGTGTTGAAATAATATGCTCTAATGTTAAGCAAAGAACTGAATGAATACTTTTTCCATCTAAGATGATACATTGGATGATTTTTTATCAAGCATAACTTAAAAGCAAACGTGAAAACACATTTATCCAAGTAACTTGCCACCGTTCTCAGGCCAGCTAAAATGATTGTCATTGGACAACCTCCTATTTCACAATCTGCCCTATGAACTGATTGTGAATGTCCAGTTGTCAGGGCTGATTTTAAGAATCATTTAAGAGTGGTTCCATGTAAAAAAGGACTCTGGTAATTTTGCGAGCGAGAGGTAGGCTATCCAGCAGCTCGCTTCTTGTTATAAATGTTGTTAGAAAATTGTTACTACTTCTACATGACACATTTCTAGCATCAACACTCTTTTTAGGGCAATTATTGGCTGGAGGTCAAAGTTCTGGATTTAAAGACAAAAAATACCGTCGCTTGCTTTGACACTTATATCGGAATAGATGTGTAAATTTGCATCTAGTAGTAGTGGTTTATATATATTTTCTATTGAAGTTTTCTATTCTTGACCTTAGAACGCGGCTGATAAAATTAATGACGGCCCTCGTTCATGAAATCCTAGATGGAAAAGAAAATGGTAAAAATATTAACATAGATGCATCCACTACGGAATAATCAGAACATGTGCGATTAAAACCATCTCTTGAACGTTAATATAATGGGCCAAGTATCTGGTTGCAGAAATCTTACATACAGCTCAATACTTTTTTAAAGAAATTTAATTTTTATTTCCGACTAACAGTTAATTAAAGCATGCGTATTGCAAGCCTCGCTAAGGATCTTGGGATGAACAGCCATTTTTGTGCGTGTAGGTGCCCGTAATACCTATGGGGAGCATGTTGTATAGTTTGTCAAGAACAAATTTGAGGTGCGGCATTCCGTTTTAATTTTGTAACCATCCAACATCTGTAATGGTTAAAAATGCCAAGACAATAATAGTATTTTTTTGTTAATCTCCCCCCCCCCTTCCTTTCGGTCTCCCTCCCCCTTTTGTTAATTTTTCTGTTAATCGCCCCCTCCCCCCAAAAAAAAAAAATAAATTACAAATTCTTCAAAATCAATGTTTTTTTGTTACAAATGATACAAATGTTTAGAAATTCAATTTGGCGGCCAATATGCTGCAATATCAACAAAAACTTTATCAAACTTTCTTAAATACCTACGGCGTTGACGCCAAATCCATTCGCACAAGTAAGAGTCTAACATAGATCGATGTGTCCCATTGTGTTTCTTGTTGCGTTCTTTTACTGATTTCCAAGATCTTTCAATGGATTGAGTGTGTGCGCCTGTTATTGAAAAATAATTCATTTTAAAGTCTGTTTTTCCTCGAAACGAGGGTTAGACTATCAAGTTTGTCTTCTTCTTCACCGCATTACGCCAGGAACTGCGATCGCGAACCATCAATTCTTGAAGTTTCCAAGACTTCAGGTCGCCGTTAATTGTTTCCAGCCAGGACTTTCGAGGGCGACCTTTACCACGAGCACCTGGGACATGCAAGTCCAGGCATTTATTGATCCATCCTTCATTACGCTTTACATGTCCGAACCAACGCAATCTCCTTCCTCTCAGTAGGTTCTCTAGTGAAGTAATGTTCAATTGGTTCAGGAGGTCATTTGAGTGCCTTCTCTCTCCAGGCATAACGCCACAGATCCATCTAATCATAGCACGATTGTTCCGTTGCATTCTCAGTGTGTCCTCATTTCTCATAGGCCAACACTCACTGCCATACAGCAGGACAGATCTCACAGATGTGCTGAACACGTTATCACGTGTTGCATACGAGATGGACCTGTTAGTCAAGATGAGTAATAGCTGTCGAAATTTACCCCAAACAACTCTTGCACGCACTATGGTACTGAGAGAGCAGCCACCACCTGCATCTAAGGTGTCACCAAGGTAGCAGAAAGAGTCCACTAAATCTAACTTATGATTATCCAACATGATATGATCAAAGGGACGGGCATCGATTGGGCGAGCATTACCGAGAGATCTGCTACAGCAAAAATTGGCGTCCTCTTTGACTTTACTGCGGATTCTACTGCACTTCTTATGCACCCAGTGTTTGCAGTTTGGACAGTATATAGAATTGCTTCCAACACCAGATCTACACACTCCACAGGGAAACTTTCCCGAATCTTTAAGGGTATTTAGATTCAAGCCGCTGACCATGACCTTAGTTTTACCCAGGTTGACTCTCATACCTTTCGCCTCCAGGTTTGCCTTCCATATCCTAAGCTTTTCAAGAAGTTCCTCTACTGTTTCTGCTGTGATAACCAGATCGTCAGCATATAGCAGTTCCCAAGGGCAACTTCTTCTGAACTCTTGTGACAAGGCTTCTAGGACAATGATGAAAAGTAGTGGGCTTAACACTGAACCTTGATGTACACCAACATTTACATTGAAGTTTGCACTATAACTGTTATTGGGTCAACGAAATTGATGGAATGTGTTTACCGTTAAGTGATTGAATCTCCCTGTTGCCCCACCACCATAAGTTCTCCAGAGATCTGACATAACGGTAGTCCCTTGTCGAATGGACCCTTGGATAATCGGGAGTAATGTTTGCGCACTTCTGTCGGGCACAGAATACATAATGCCTTCAGACGTTTCACGGCAAATTCCCCCAAACACCCACTGTTGAGGTAAAATGGGTCCTTGGTGGTTTTACGCCGTGTAAAAAGACTTTCGTCGATTTCCACTGTTAAGCACACACCTTACGTAAGTAATTATTGAAATCCACTGTGGTTGCATGAGATATCCCAAGCTCATGTTCCACAAACTTTATACTTGTCATCTCGCGTGACCAGCAGTGTATAAAGAGGATAACGTCTCTATAAGAAAGTCTTGAACCTTCTAGCCATGTGCCTTTTTGGAGAAAAGCTTCAATCCGGAAAGCACGGCTACGACATCTCCATCTGTCTTCATTATCACGTAGTTGCAAGATCATCTGAAGTCCATTTACACATATTCTAGGATTGTGTAAAATCTCTCTTTGATGTAGAAATTGAACAGTTGAAACTTTATCGTGCACAACGCCAGATAAAGTCAAGAGATTTATGATCAACGAAAAAGATTATTTTGATTTTTTGTAATCTCACTTGTATCAATGAGTGTTGTCCTTTCTTGAATTGAGTATAAATAATAGCAAAAATGTTCAAGCCAAGTGTAACTTTTTCCTTCTTCTTTCAATTAATTAATTTGCATTTTCTTTCTTTTAGAATAAGGTAAAGACTTGCTCTTTTTCGACGAGCGGCTAAATCCTGATATTGCGGATGAAAATATACTTCAAAACCAGGAAAAGATATAAATTGGAGAAAAGATTTTGTTTTGAAGAATTTTATAGTTCTAGGAAAATAAATATTGTTATAAATTATTCTTATTCTTATAATATATTTATTTATTTATATAATTTTATACATACCCTGTTACCAATACGCGATATTTGTTTATATAAATTTTTATGACCCTTTTAACTTGAATTGAAATTTCAAAATTGACAAAATTATTTGGCGGACAAAAGTGACGAAAAGTATCGGCTTCTTCAAAGCGCTTAATTTCCAATAACCGTCTTCCAGTGAAACCGCTAAACGACTGATTTCAAAACTTTAATATTGTAAAAAAGACGGAGTAAAGTCGCATGTCATTTTATAGTTATGCCCTTTTTCTTTCAATTTTTTTTTATCTAGACTCAACTCCATTCTAATTCCAGCGCTCGGAAGCGTGCCGATGCTATAAAATATTTTGGCTATCCACGGAAACCACATCAAAAATATCAGCATGTAGCCGCTCGTCTTTTTCGCAGTTTACTTTTCTGTTGACAAAAAACAGTATTAACAAGAACCAATATCGCGCGAAGCACTAACAAGAAGGCAAAATCCTTTTCCGATTAAACATGGCGGAGTGCGGACGTGTTTTTGCTATGTACTGTTTTGTTTGATTTTACTTGCTGGCGATATAGAAAAATGTCCTGGACCATGAAAGAAAGGTGATTTTTCAATACTACACCAAAATATTTGTGGCTTGTTAGGGAAGATTGATCTACTATCGTTATTTATCTTGAAAAATGAGATAACTATTTTTGGTGTTACAGAAACTTTTTTGGTCGATGAAATACTTTCTACACTTATAAATATTGACTCCTATAATTTCGAAAGAAAGGATAGGAATGCGGCGCTATTCTGGTTTCGTACCCCCCTATTTTTTGCTCAATTTGAATGATCTCCTAAAACTAATGATAAATTTTTATCACCTTGTTTGAAAATATTTAACAGCAAATAATAACAACAAACCGAAAAAATATATTCTTGTTGTTGTTTGTTTCTTGTTTCGCGCATTTATCAACAACGTTTCTGTTTTTGTTTTCTGTATGTTTCTTGATTCACTACAGACAAAAGTAGAAAACATTCTTTTCCGCAATTTTTGTGGAGGTTTTTTCGATGTTCTTTTTTTTAATAAATGCGATTTCCGGAAATCAAACAAAGAAGAGGAGATAAACGTTAAAGATTTGACACATAACTTCGTATGTTTCAAGCAACAAATTGGTTTTTCATTGAATTATTTTGACGGTCAATAGAAACCATCAACTGTATTTACGTACGCGAGATGATCGCAATGTCGATTTGACAATTTCATCGAGGTTTTGTTATGTCATTTAGCTAAACATAAGGTAAACATGTGAATTTTCATCGCTATATTTTTTAACTTTTAATTTAATTTTTGTTATGTTTTATTGGTTAATTGTTATTCTTTTCTGTGTCTTTTATCACAAATAACAAAAATTATTCGAATCGAGCAAAAAATATAGGAGGTACGAAACCAGAATAGCGCCTAAGAATGCAGCTGGTGGCGGTGTAGGAGTTTACGTAAAAAGATATATTGATTATGTTCGCAGAAAGAACATTGAGTTGGAAAATATCGAACTTATTTGTTTGGAAATCATTTCTAAACACACAAAATCTTTTTTCGTCTCTTTATTGTATCGCCCTCTAAATTCATCAAATCATTTATGCAAAAACTTTACAGAAAAGTTTAACGATTTACTTCAAAAAATGAATAAGGGGAACAAAGAGATAATCATTATCGGAGATATAAATTGTAACTACCTCGACAACAGCAATAAAGAAGTCAAAGATCTATTAGCTTTGAATGGTTTTATTCAACTTGTTAACGACCCAACGCGTGGTACAGATACAACAGAAACGTTAATTGATGTAATCTTAACAACAAAGCCAGAAAACCTATGTGACATTAAAGTTATTCCAACTGCAATGAGTGATCATGACACGATAGGATGTAGAAGAAAGTTGAACAATAACAAACATTCACCCGAAGAAATTAGATGTAGAGACTTTTCTAACTACCGAACAACCTACGCAACAACCTTCGCATCGAATCGTTTGACATTGTTTATGTAGATGAAAACCCAAATCAGGCATGGAAGTGTATGAAGTCCATTCTTAAAAGAATCTTCGACCATCATGCACCGTACATTTCAAAAAGAGTCAAAGGGAAAAGATTTCCCTGGCTCGTAATCTCAAAGCTGAAATGAACCACCGGGATTTTCTCCTGAGGAATCATCGAAAATCTAAAACTGATTTTGCAAACTTCCAGAAACAAAGGAACAAAGTGACCACTCTTGTGAGAAAAACAAAGGCTAGATACAACCAAAATCTTCTGAAAGACTCTGCGAATGACCCGAATCGCTTCTGGTCTGCAATCAAGAAGATTTTTCCAACAAAAGAACATGTTTTAACTGCCAAGACATTCCTCGTCGACAACAAACTAACAACCGACGCCAAGACGATAGCTTCAAGTTTTTGTTCGTTCTTCACAAACGTTGCATCAACATTGATATCGAAAGCGACATCTTTGAAGGACTTTATATGGGGAAAACCGAAAGAAACCTTTCCGAAAACTTATTCAACCTTCAAGTTTTGGGAGATTCGAGTAAATGAAGTGTTCAAGTACCTCAAAAACCTTTCACGTAAGAAAGCTACAGGCGCTGGCGAGTTTCCGACCACCTTGCCGAAAGATTCAGCACTCCAGATTGCCAAGCCTTTTTGTTACGTAATCAACCAATTGCTGGCTTCAGGAATCTATCCTGAAGACTTCAAGTACGGTCTTGTTACGTTAATTTTTAAATCGGGAAAAAAGAAGATATGGACAACTACCCCCTATCACAGTGCTACCTGTGTGTTCGAAGATCCTGGAAAAGTGTATTCACAGTCAGCTTGGCTCCCCTTGAGGCGATAACGCGATAACGCGACGAAAAAATTGGCGACGAATCTATTTCCTTCAGTGGGAATTAAAAGCAATGATTTTTTGAAAATTCATCGCCCAAATTATACGCCATGAACGTAACGAGGCGATGAATATCAAAACGTTTAATCGCGTATTAATCGCGTAAGTTCATCGTCTATATGTAAAATATGAAAGAAATGCCGACATTCCATCGTGAAATCACTGTTTTCCAATGTGTTTGGTAATCGAATGTTTTTACTTTGTAATTAAAGTCGTTTATTTTGTGTGTGAATATTATTATTATAGGATCATAGGAGCAACCAGGAAGAGTTTTAGATCTTGGCACAAACAACTGGTTTCTTTCAAATCCGCTACCAAATTCACTATTTGCTAGTACACTACTATCGTTGTTGCTTTCGTATTGTCCTACGGTATAGGTGAAACAATATTTGGCATCACAAATGGGCAACAGTACCATACTGAAGAAGCCTTTGTAATTATGGTATTGTGCTTCTTCGCAGTAGCATGTACATTAATATTATTTCACACTGTAATTTGTCTGCCATCATTGTTTGTTAAAATGGAAAGAAATTTTATTTTTGTTTGTTTTTAAAGTCAAGAATTTACAATAGGCGACGAACTTATATTTCAGTGGGAACAGAAAGGCAATTATTTAGGCGATAAAATAGGCGATGAAATAGATTCGTCGCCAATGCATTCGTCGCGTTATTGCGTTATCGCCTCAGTGGGAACCAAGCCTTACTGAATTTCTAGAAGAACGAAAACTCTTGTCTCCTACCCAACTTGGTTTTAGGAAAAAGGGGAACACCAAACTTGATGCAACACTTCTACTTGACCAGATAAGAGATAACACTAATTCTGGAAAACTTACTGGCGCAATTTTTATTGATCTCAGTAAGGCATTTGACACACTAGGTCACAGTCAAATTATTGAAAGCTTGTCTACTTATGGCATCAAAGGAAAGGAGAACGACCTCTTCACCAACTACCTGTTTGGAAGGACGCAAGCGGTTCGTATCGGCGGTGAGATTTCACCACCTCAATCGGTTGTATGTGGCGTGCCGCAGGGATCGATTCAGGCATCTGTTGTAAAACATTCCAAAATCATTACTTACGCTGATGACACTGTCATTTACGTGTCGGATTCTTCGAAAGAGACTGTCCAGAAAAACCTGCAGGATGATTTTCATCGAGTCGACGAGTGGTTAAAGTCGAGTGACTTCATAACAAACTTTAAAAAGGGTAAAACGGAATGTATGATGTTTGGGACTTCTCAGAAAATCAAGAACAAGTCATTGGAAATCAAACACAACTTCAAAAATATATCGAGCACTTCATCCTATAAATACCATGGAGTGAAGCTTGATCAGACTCTTTCGTTACGTGAACATACTGAATCTGTCTACAAAAAGGCCTCGGCGAGGCTTTATCTTTTGAAACGTGTTCGTCCAAATTTGACAACAGATACCGCACTGACTGTTTACAAACAATGTTGTTACCAATTTTTACGCATTGCTCCATTATTACTGGAAACTACACAGAAAATATGGAAAGAAAAATCAGGAGCTTTGAACGCCGAGCCCACGACATAGTTTTTCAAAAGTCGAAATTCGCAGCGCACGAAGTTCCTCAAAGTCCGCGACCTTCAGAAAAAGCGAATTTGTGTACAGGTTTTCAACTGCTTGTCTGGTAATGTTTGTGAAAACTTTGTAAACTATTTTGATGTGATGGCAAATAGTACAAGAAACAAAAATAAACTTATACGTTTACCGAATGTAAGGCTCCAATGCTCAAAGAAAAGTTTTCGTTTCACTGGTGCAAAAATTTATAATGAGCTACCTCTTAAGATTCGCGATGCCTCAACTCTAGATGATTTTAACACTGTATATAATAAACTTTTTAATATTTAACATTCTTTTACAATAGCTTTTAATATTTTTGTTGTCCCTGTTAGTTTCGATTTCCTAAGGTTTTTATCTAAAGTTTTTCTAACTTTTCAAACATTTGTTTTTAATTTTATTTCTAACTTTAGTTTTTCAATCCAAATCTAATCTCGCATTTATATTTTCGATTCTGTAAGTTTAACTTACTGCAGGACCCATGGAAGAACAGAATTTCGTTAATATTTGTAAATATTTTACAACATTTTGAATGGTTTTATCCTGTACATAAATATTCGTTAATAATAATAATAATAATAATAATAATAAGAATTAAAATTCAATCAAAATAATCTACAGTTAGTTTATTTCTTATCGGGTAATTTATAAGTTCGATAATTTTTAAATATTATCAGGGTGAAGCACTTGTTTCGTATGCGTCACCTTGGATCCGCCCCTGATTCTGATGTGTTGTTTTTATCCTTGCGTAGAGCTTTCACTCCAAACTCGCTAACATTGCTATATAGGCACGATTAGACATTTCGTGTAGAGAGTTTTTGGCGTCCATAATAGTGTTAAACCACCATCTAAAGTCTTTACAAGCGAGTTAAAAAGAGCAATTTTTAATTGTTAAAATTAGAATTTTTAATTATATCAATTTTAAACATTTATATCATTTGTAACAAAGAAACATTGATTTTGAAAATTTTTTAATTATTTTTTTTTTTTTGGGGGGGGGGATTAACAGAAAGATACCAAATTTCGTCATCCTTCTAAAGATGTAACGTTTAACGGATAATGCATTATAACGCATTATATCATGTTTGCTGAAAGCGATACACTGCATGGTGTCAGAAATCGCATAGCTAATATAGTACAAAGTTCTTTCCGATCGAATGACGTCTGTGTTATCCGATAACATTCATGTCACGGTTTTGATTTCTCGCAATTCCATTAGCGGTATGAGTTGAAGCCATTTATTACCTTTCGTTTAACACTCGTGGATAAGAAGTTTCTTGGATTAAAAATGCAATAACTGATTATTACGTAATATTTTTTGATTGATTATATAATAATAAAATACTATATTAAATTAAATATTTATTATATTAGATTATTAAATTATTATATCAAAGTAATACGTCACGCGGTCTAGAACGCTGGGGGATAAGTGACGTCACACGGTTACTCAAAGAAGATCTAGAACGCTGGGGGATAAGTGACGTCACGGGGTTACTTGAAGAAGGTCTAGAACGTTGGGCAATAAGTGACGTCACGCTGTTACTTGAAGAAGGTCTAGAACGCTGGGTGATAAGTGACATCACTTGCAGAACGAGTCGGGGGAACAACGCGATAAACCTTTTTTTTTATCAGGTTTTAAATTCATTTTCCCCGTTGTTTTATTTTCTTGCCTAACTGCAACAAATCGTTATGTTAACACTTGTGCAATTTTAGCTATACAATACATAATCCATGTAGCGCCCTACAATCCAATAAAGCAAAACCGCGACAACAAATTTCCTAAGACATCCGGATTATTATTACGAGTCAGTTTCACGTGGTGACAGTTGAATAAGTTAATACGAATAAAAACATGTTCCCAAAAAGTTAATATATACAATCTTTCGCATTTTTGAATGGGGAAATACAACATGGTGGATTCTTCACACCAAGTGCCACACATGCTAATTAAGTGTTATTTTCCGGTTATATATACGTTTAAAATACCTAAACAGTGATATCAAACGAGTTTGAATCGAGAAAAATCTTCACTGCAAAAAATAACGCCCCGGAATTCCTCAATTTTTAGGTGTATCGGCTATATATATTATTGTGTCGACGCAAAATTGCCGCGGGGATGGCAATAAAGTGTTTTTATGATGACGCACTTGGAAATACGGGAAATTGACTAATTAAACAGCTATAAAGTTAAACTGAGGAATATGATGAGAGGCGAGATAAGAGTTATTATGATTAATCACGACACATGTTAAGTGAAGACACTCCTATTTAGGGAATGATGGAAAAACATCATTCTTAAGATACTTACGTGGATGTTTTTAAACATAACAAAAACAACTTCTAGAAATTCCTTTCTGATTTATTTGACCGATGGTAAGGCGTTTGGCTCTTAACTCAAAAGTTCTGGGTTCGAGACCATGCTATCACAAAGTTGTTTCGTGAGCGGTTATAAATAACCGTACCACAAATGAGAGCAATTAAATACACAAAAGATCCGGGTCGAGGTCTTCATGATAATGCTTAATTAGCGTTCTGGGAGCCTCGTTAAAAAAAATAATTTCTTTTTTCCTTCATGATTAGAACTTTTAATAGAAGTTTACGAAATTTTTAATGCATTTGACCGAAATAAACAACCACTACATATCAGTAAGAAAGTGTCTTAATTTACTTCAGCAAATTGGGAAAACGTGCATTGGAAGAAGCACGTGCGTATTTCTTGCGCAAACATTGCAGTGTGTCGGCAAGATAGCAAAGTTGTTTATCAACTGTATTGACGCCAATGGGTTTGTCTTCGGGAAGGGATGCTTCCTGTGAGTGAAATCATCATTGATAAATAAAATATATTCAAATATGAAACAATGTTCGAACACACTTTGAACATACCGCACAAAAAGATGATTTTCGCCTTCAGCAACAAGTATATTTCAGACTAATTAACTAACTACTTCGATTAGAATTAAGTTTCAAAGACGCGTAATCAATTTTTGACGCTTTAAAATATCATTTTATTTCACTAAGATTTCACACGGAGAGGAGAAAATTGCGGTTGTAATGACTGACGTCAGAGATTTGCGACAGGGCGAGTTCTTTATGACGTAAAAGCTTATAACTGCACATTCAATTAGTTGTGAATAATAAATATGCGGTCAGACCACACGATATGCGAGTTTAAATGAAGGAATGAAGGGCGCACAAAAAACAAATACTTTCGTTTCGCCTCACAACCATAATACATTGAGGGAAATACAGGCTACAATATCATTATAAATAACAAGGTGATTGTTGAGGAGGTATTTTAAAAAGTTTGGTTTGTTTTAAAAAAATAAACACAACGACAATAAATACAACTTTTATATGCATATATTTATAATTAAGATACTTCCAGCCTGTCACGAGTACCACCGGGGCAAGAGACAGGGAACCGAGGGGTGACCTCTAAAATTGCTCTTGCTTCACCGCCACTTGAGTACTCGTTACTGGTACCTCGGGACACGATTTGGTGCGAATGTTTTTGTCGCATTTGTGATCTTTCAGCAGTAACTGCATGTCGTTCACTTGCTTTTTAAGTTTTGATATCTCGCTTTCCACTTTAAAGTTGTCCTGCTCGATTTCGGCTGTTTCCTGAAAAAACAAACAATCGAGATGGTGGTTTGCGGAGAAAAAAAGTTACGCGTTTCAAATATAAACAACTTGGTACGACGTCACAATGTTTTTTGCCACGATTTGTGACTAAGCTTTTGTACCAATGTCAGTTAAACACAATTCGCTTTGGGAAGCAAGAAAAATTCACGTGTTGACTCACGAATAAGAGAGAAAAAACGCGAGACGGGGGTTATTATTTCGACGAAAAAAGCCCTGCTCTAATCGCATCCAGTAAAGTGGCTTGTTTGAGTGGGGGGGGGGGGGGGATGTTCCTTAACCAGGTTGTATACAGTACATGAAACATGTCACGTTTACCTGCTCTAAAGCGTCAATTCTCTCCCGACGACGTGTCCGGCATCTTAGAGCGGCTTGTTTGTTTCTCTCTCTGCGAAGGCGTCGTTTCTCAAACTCCTCTTGTGTGAGCTGCAATAAACAACATTCCTTAGATGAAAAGAATGGTTATGTTGTGACTGTTAACTCTTTTGTCACATCACACCGTATCAAGCCAGGAGATGAGCATTATTCATGTTTACTTATCTTTTATTTATGGCTGAAATTATTCTGTTTTCTGTTAGAATTCACGAATAATTGTCTTGCAACTAACTGTTGTAAACAACCGCATATCATCAGAGTTAAGTTGACAACACGGAAGTTGTTTACATATTTTTCACATAGTTGTTATTTCATTATCGTGAAGTACTTTGTTTACAATTTCCCAAGGTAATAACTTGTTTGAAAGTAATTAAGCAAAAATACGCCGAGAAAATTGTAGAAGAAAAAGGAAGAGAGAATAAAGAGGGGAATAATTTCAATTACCTCATCGTCTCTTTTCTTTCTTTTCCCTGCCGAGTAATCTCCGTAATAGTAGCTGTAGTCTATCGAATGCGGCATTCGAGTCTGGAAACTTTGATTCAGACCGTAGCGTATGTAATCTTCGTTGGTCTGGTAATGTTGAGAGGGAGATTGTAGGGGCGTGTAGGTGGGCGATTGCGAGTACGCGCGTGACGCGGCGTAAGTGTTGGGTGGCGTGTACGGCATTGATGGCGATGCCATGTCCTGGAGAACCGGGGAGTAAGCATTGTATTCCCCCGGCATCATATGCAAGTTAGATGAGGACGATCCAGCCGACTAAAAGAAACAGGAAATAATCAATAGAAACTTAAATGATAAACACGTTTAAAAAAAACAAACGCTGACAGATCATTTTTCATTGAGCGAAATGCTGTTAAAAACCAAAAGCATCAGCAATACAAAACAAACACCCGTGTAAATCCTCTCCATTAAATAATAGCCACATAATTAGGACCTGTTCCGGGGAAACCGTTTCGCTATCTCCCCAATGTGAAAGTCTCCCACTCAGAGGTAATTGTAAATGGTCTCTCGGCTTACGGTAATTATGCCTGTCCTCCATAGGTTTTCATTGGAATGATAAGTGAAATTGTTTATTTAAAAGACAGCTTAATCATAGGATGATGTATATCCGGCACAGGTTATGATTTTAAGCTTTACAATTATATTGTTATAAATCCATTTTGCCCAGTCATACATCCTGCTAGTTTCAAAGATTTAACCCCCCGGCTGATCATATAAATTCTTTGCATAATTAACCATCACGTGCCAGAACAATATAGACGTCGGCACGTTTCTTGTTTAGCAAAATAGAAATAGGATTATAGCAGAAGATTCTCTTTTTACAAGTTTTTACGAGCTTGCATATTTTCCCAACAATATTTCTCCTTAATGTCTTTTTAAAATGAAACAAAATGCAGTTGAAACGGTTGTTACCTGATAAAAATTATAGCTGTCTTCGATCTTTATGTTTGGTTGTTCGGTATAGGTATTCGGCGATTCTCCAAGAATTTCTGGTAGTGTTATATCGTACATTGATGAATCTTCTAGAAAATCAAGATCAGGAACTTCTTGCATCGAATGACTCATTTAAAGTTGTCGTTAAACGCTCGTGTTATCTCGTTTTCGTTTCAAAACTTGTTTCTGTACTGAACTCACGAGAACGGTTATATATTCTATTTTTATATTTCGTAAATAGCTAGCGACCAATCAAATGGCTCGGTTCAAATGACGTTTGTTTAGAGCAGATTAAACCAACCTTTTACACTGACGCGCGTTAATTTATGCAACTAGTATTTATCGGTTGTCATGACGTCTAGATCGCTATTGACAGAACATTCCTAAATTATGTTAATTATATTGAAACGATTTCATTGCGAGAATGTTTGTTTATTAAATAAATCTATCTGTTGCTACGAATGTTTCAATTTGTTGAAGGTAAACATGAATTTACATAAACAGTGACGTGCCAAACACTGTTTACAATAACAAAAACTTATTGTTACGGAACTCTTTTCAAGCTTTCGCACGGACAAAAATAGTTTGTTTAGCAACCTGCAATTTAAGAAGAAAACGCAATTTCGCGAGAGAAACGCATTCTTGTTATACGCGTTTGAGTTTGCATTTTTCTTGTAGTTTTATTAAAAACCTTTATGTATTGAAAAGTAAATTCTTTGAAATGAATTCTTAGCATATGAGTGCGGCGTGCGGGTCATCATGATACTGCATTGAGCGCGTGTTTTTGCGAAATGAATTGAAACAAAATTCTGAACAGGAATGGTCATCAAACAAAAGTTTATCTGATAGAGAAATTGAGAAATCGTTGTCTTATAAAGATAAATCCGGCCGCTTTGCAACTACGAGCTACCATTGCATAGCTCATCGGCTTAGGAGGTTGTTTTTTTATGACGCGCTGATAGCAATATCATCCTTCGTTGTAGCAATAATCCAGACACTTGAAAGATAGGACTTTCGACAGATTTCATTTATCAGTCTGAAACGGTTCTGAAAGTGCATGACCTCACAAATGGACGGTGTTTTGAAGATCCCGAAACCAAATATTCGCCTTATTGCATGGAAATACCAATGTTGCAATAATGTTGGTCTTTATTGCTTTTCGCGTGTTTAATAATTTTTTTTTGGGAGGGAGGAAATTCAAATAATTTTATTAGTAAATTTACGTTTTCACGATGCGTACAACTTGCATATTTAAACACTGTTTAATTTATTGTTCTTTTAAATTTAATTTATTAAATTTCTGTGTTTTTCATACCGCCGTGGTACTCCAGCTTGTCACAACAAAAAATATTGACCTAACGATCACGGTACAGAAAATTACAAACAGCGGCTTTTATGTCTTTCTTTTTTTATCTTTTTTTATCGACTGCCCATACTCAAAACTTAAGATCTATATACAATAAAATAATAGCGGCTCTCCACCGCGGAGCTTATATATCACATCTAATCAATGCATTACCACGGCTTATGTGTAATATTAAGCTGCAGTATTAGCGTGATAGGCGTTACTTACAAGAAAAATAAAACCTGATTCGGCAAGGTGATAAAAAATGTCAATGCTAGCCATTTTTCGGACAGAAACATTCTTAACTTTGTTGCTTAAGAGTTTAACGATTGCAAAGTTGTTCCCGAAAAATTTCGCAATCGTTACACACTGCCATGTTGCATTATTGCTGTTGTTTTTGCTATCACGTGAATGATACCATATTTTTGTGACATTATATATATATGCGTATGATATCAGGTTTAAAAAATAATAAAAATTATTTGCATAAAAGACATAATTATTATTTGCATAAATTTATCCCGTGATAGCGCAATGGTAATGGCGTTCGGCTCTTAACCCAAAGGTTCAGGGTTTGAGACCATGCTATCACAAAGTTGTTTAGTGAGCGGTTATAAATAAACAACGCCGTATTTCATCAAAATTAACCGTAGCACAAATGGGAGCAATTAAATACACTAAAACTCCGGGTCGAGGTCTTCATGATAATGCTTAATGAGCGTTCTGGAAGCCTCGTTAAAAAACAAACAAACAAAAGATAGCTTTGACTCCCAGAAGGTTGTTGTTTAACTCATTGTCATGGAGACCAAAATTATCAAACACGAAGCAAAGTCGGAAAAGGCGTTTACGAATACAATGCTAGTCTGGAGCAATAAGTTTGTTATCCTTAAAAATCTATGCAAAAAAAACATACTTGATAAATGTTTTAATCGGATAATAATCAGGCCTTGTTATATCTAAGGCAACCAAATACATACAAAACATGATTTCTATTACCACGCGCATGTAACAAAAAAATAGTGTCCGGAAAAGGTGTCCGATATAATTATTGTCGTGTAAAGGGATAATCTCAGCTTAAATGAGCTTAACGTCATTACCACTTACACATCTACTTTCAGTAAAGGCATTCACGCGAATGCGAACTATGCAAAGAATTCGTAGAGCATGTACGTAGAGGTTTTGCACGCTAAGAGATAACGTTTCATAAATCCTAGCTATGATTATATGATGCATGCTTGAAATTTAAATTGAAATAGTATAACTAAGCTATTTATTTAAGTTTAAGTTTTAGTAAATTTATTATTATTATTAAAGTTTACAATAAATGTATAGGCATATAGTTGCCTGCCATCCCATCTAATTATTTCATAGTGACTTTTTTCTTGTTTGTTTACCAATAAAAATGTACAATGAACAGTTTGTTAGTAAATAAATATATAAAATGTTATAATAAAGAAATTGTAGCTAAACTCGTATAAAGTACAGTGCATGAAATTATTGGCGTGGTTTAAAGGCCTTCTTGCTGACAAGTCAGTCAATCCTTTTTATAAAACCCACTGTTGTTTATCAACTGTAGCAATTTCCCATATTATACAAAATGTAATATATATAATTCTGCGTCAACTAGGTATTATCAACGTAAAAAAAAGACAAAGAATTAGTTATATTTTAATAAAATGGATTTCTTTGTTGAAGATTTGAAAGCGATTATATTATTTGCGTTCTTTAGTGGCTCTTCAAAGTTATTCCAAATGAGAGGTCCTCTATGTAATATGCAAAATTCACATTTCTTCTTTTTAAATGATATATACTGTTAAAATTAAATAATTCGTGAGATCTAAGGTTATATTTGTCGCTTGATATTCTACAAAAGAATTTAATTGCTCCCATTTGAGCTACGATTATTTTTGATGACGGCGTTGTTTATTTATAGCCACTCACTAAACAACTTTCCGATAGCATGGTCTCGAACCCTGAACCTTTCGGTTAAGTGCCGAACGTCATTACCATTGACGCTCATTGCGCAATTTCACCATCCTTAGAAAGGGAAATGACCGTACACGAGATAAAATTTCTAGAAACTTCCTGAAACAAACAAACAGATAAGCCGTTTTCACGTAATGTTATTATCGACACAATACGAAAAGTGACCTATAATCTTGGTAATATGTATACAAATCCGCTTATGACAAAATATGTGCGTTTCACGAAAATAACTACTAGCGGGGCAAAACGGGACGCTTAAGGATATTTTAGTAAATAAAAACAAATATTTGTGCACATAACACCTTTTTTAGTTCCTACTTGTTTGGCAGGGCTTAGTGGTCACAATGAAAACTTTTTTTTTTATTTCTTTTATGCGGGCAATAAGACGTCACAGGCAAAATACAGAAGTGTGTCGTTGCCCTTTGCATTGGAGGCAAAACGAGACACCTAATAAACAAGATGCTGATGATGCAGGGTCCAATGATAAAATGGTTGGTCTTGTTGTAGCTGTGATGGTAATAGTTACAGTTATCTGAGTATCTGTCCGCAACAGTAGAAGGGGTTTCTCTTGGATCTAAGATAAATTCAGATTCTGGCAGAATTATCGCGATTAAATGGTACAATGCCAGTACACCGGAAATCGCACAATCCATAGTCGCTGCTTTCATGTACGCAATTGTGAACAACTCTATTTTTTCTCTTTCCATTCTTCTCTACGAATTCAAAGACAATTCTACGTACATCTTGAATGGACAGACCATAGAATGCCTGGTCCATTTTAAAAATAGAATCTGCTAAATTTACCTCCTGTTTTGAAGATAAGGCACTAAAATAACGACGCATTATGTTCTAGTTTTCCATCAGGTAAGTTTTAAACGTCTTTTTCAACCGACGATGGAGTGTGTCCTTCGGAATATCATATTCACTGGCGGCTATACGAATAGACAAATCCTTTTTCCCACAGCTTCGATACTGTTTTCCGACCAACTTCCATTGTTAGTCTTTCTAAAATAATGTCTAACTATCCTACAAAAGAAAATAAAAATATTCAACGAACTAGATAGAGACACACAACAGAGTTAAAAAAAAAACACGAGAAAAACTCTTAATTTTTTAAAGAGATTTAACGACCCTGCCTACAGATCGTAGCTACCGTCATGGTTGTGTACGGTTAGCTACCTCTCTGTGGATTTATTTATATACACTTATTATTTTTGAAAAAAATGCCTTAACTTTTAATGAATAAAAATGTAAAAGTTGAAAGAGATCTACAAATAAACTTTATTTTATCAAAAAAAGGAGTCTTATACCTCCCTTTCGAGGTAAAATAACTGTGTCAGTGCAAAAGGATACACAGAAAATGGATATCTTCTGAAAGTATAAAATAAAAAAAATAATAACAAACCTGAAAATTCACCAAACATATCTGTACTCCTCGCTGTGCTTTCCTTTTTTCTCTTGAGAACAGCTTTTAGCAAATGTAAACATATACAAATGACGAAAAGATGATGTAATCAAATATCTACGATTTTTAATTGCTGTAGAAATTGCCGTACGATCATAAACGAAGTATACATTTCTCTGTCTCGTTTTGCCCGCATTACGCTACAATCCTTTGCGATAAATCTCGAAATAAAATTTTAAAATAAAGTTTTAAAAAGACAATTTTAAAGGATTCTTGTATGATTTTGCAATAAATGGAACCGGCAATCGACCATTTGTGAGAAGGGTTGGGCTTCTTTTGTTAGTTAGGGTTGAGTTACAAATAAAACTGGGTACGTTATGCAAAAAGCTCTTACTTCGTTTGTCTTTTAACAGATCAGCAATGGTACGGGAGCCATTCTGCACTGGCAAGACAATTTATAATCTCCATTGAGGAATTTGAAAGGAAAACAGTTTTTATATATGTGAGGCGTGGTAGCTGAAGTGGGTTAAAAAGCACTTCAGTTACAACTTCATCGTGTAATATACGCGCGAGGTATTCGCGTCCAAAAAGGGAGATAGGAAAGTTTACTTCGCGGCAACTCTGTGATTCACGAAATTTGAAACTTCGGAAACTAAACACTGATCAAATATATCTTCCTAGCTTTTCAAAGTTTGAAACCGATTACTTGATCCTATAACGTCACGGGAAACACTTAGATCGAGGAAAGAAAATTCTCATGCTTAAAAATTCACTCGTGTTAACAGATTCTCTGCCAAACTACGAGTGTAATCTAAAAATAATCACGGAAATAAAAAAAAATAATTAAGGACATTTAAGGAGATTTCAAATCCTGAAATATTTGGTGAACTACGGTATAATTTTTGTGGTCCCTTTTCATTCCTAATTTTCATTACTTCGCCCTTTTAAAAACTGGCGATATCTATGGAACTGGTTTAAAAGGTCTTAAAGAAGATGCTTGAATCCTTGAAAAAAATAAAGTTATAAAATTTGCCATGAAGAAGTGTGTTAACTCACAAGCCTTGATTTTTTCGATTTTGTTAGACGGTGTAAATTGGTGGACTTAAGGTGCTCGACGGTGTAAATTGGTGGACTTAAGGTGCTCGGCGGTGTAAATTGGTGGACTTAAGGTGCTCAGCGGTGTAAATTGGTGGACTTAAGGTGCTCGGCGGTGTAAATTGGTGGACTTAAGGTGCTCGACGGTGTAAATTGGTGGACTTAAGGTGCTCGACGGTGTAAATTGGCGGACTTAAGGTGCTCGGCGGTGTAAATTGGTGGATTTAAGGTGCTCGACGGTGTAACTTGATGGACTTAAGGTGCTCAGCGGTGTAAATTGGTGGACTTAAGGTGCTCGACAGTGTAACTTGATGGACTTAAGGTGCTCAGCGGTGTAATATGGTGGACGTAAGGTGCTCGGCGGTGTAAAATGGTGGACTTAAGGTGCTCGGCGGTGTAAATTGGTGGACTTAAGGTGCTTAGCGGTGTAATATGATGGACTTAAGGTGCTTAGCGGTGTAATATGATGGACTTAAGGTGCTCAGTGGTGTAAATTGGTGGACTTAGAGTGCCCGATGGTGCAATTTGGGAGACTTTGATACCGCGAGGCACTAGCTAACGCTAAATAAAGGAAAATATGTACTGGTATTCGCATCGAATGGCGCGGTAAGCGAAGAATGTGCAGCATTCTACAAACGTTTATCCGCGATGATTGCTGAGAAACGCAATACGCTGTTTTCACAGACAGAAAATTTTATTCGTACGAAGATGTGCTTCTCGCTTCTCCGTGTGGAAATCCGGAGATGACAATATTCGATTTAACGCGGGCCGATGAAGCAACAATTCGTGAACAATAAACTAATAAACATAACGTCCGGTTAACTCCTTCCTTACAGAGTGTCTTTTTCTGTAAAAAATAGTTGCATGTGAATATATAAATTGATACTAACTGCAAAAAAATATTACTTTTCCAATTATTCGCCGAAGGACTTCGCCTAATTGCACGAACACAGGGGTTCCTTTCTACTGGTATTAATCTACACGCTACAAAACCTTCGACAAACATTGCATGATTATACTGGCAGTTAACAAGTTTTGTGTTCTTTGCCCTATTATCTTTTCCTCTCATATTTCTTTATCAATTGCATTTAAAATCTCTAATCAATGGATACATCTGTAGATTTCTCAATCTAGATCTGACGGTCAGCAGACCCTTTAGTTCGTATGATAGCTTTCAAAATCGAGGTTTTTCCATCCACGAAGTAAGCTATTCATTTGAATGGAAGATTATGGAGATTTGCAGCTCTTTATGTCCTGCCCCAGTGGGCACAACACGTTTTAAAAAGGTTTTTTATACGTTTATTTTCGGTTTCGCCGTCCAAGTGCCAGTTGAAACGATTCAAAAACGATTAATTGACGTTCCAAAAAACGTTTCAAAGTGCCACGTTGATAAAACGTTCCTTGTACGTTTTTAATTACGACGCGAATAAACAATTTAGAACCATTTTTCAAAATAAAAACAATATTATCAAAAAAGTTTTTAAAAACGCTCTAACGATTCTACATGAAAATTCACGATATAAAATTTTGTGGGAACTTTTTAAAGATATTTTCGGCTATTATTTTCTATGTTGGAATTTTTTTAAAATAAAGTTGAGTTTGAAATATTTAATATATGATGAAAAGCATTTTCATTTCATATATCTGGGTTTGTTTGTTTCTTCCTCTTCAGCTCCATTTTAAGATATTTTAGCCGGAAGGTTGGTGACGAGTTTTTACAGATATCTACCAATGACAGTGGACAACAAAATTTGAACTACCTATCACAAACAAACAAAAATAATTAAAGCGGCAAAATAATAATTTCTAAATAGCGGCAAAGACAACTACATTTATTTGAGTTTCCAAGCAAATAAGAAGAAGCTTAGATCAAAACCCGAAAAAGATCCCGTCCTAATACAAGGTTTGGATAGCCACTCTTTAAACTGTTTTGTGTAATCTTTCCTATTTAGCTACATTATAAATGTTATTTTTGCTACCATGGAGTTGTGTTCCTTAAAAAAGATTTGCAGGATGGAAACTTTAGTTGCTTGTATTACAGAAAACAAGATTTTAATATCTTCTTCACATGCTCTTTGAATTCAAAAGAGTGTTCATCATGTTGTTTGTATCAGACATAAAAGTAGTTTTGTAAGAAAATGTGTTTGATTGTCTTCTGGTACTAGCATGGTTATTATAAATCTTCTACTTCTACATCACTTTTAAATAGTTATTATATATATATCATTGATGCACTCTGAGTGCCCCCTGGCCTTTGATTTTGCGGATCACATAAAACACAGAAGCAATTCATGAGTTTTGTGCTCCAGAACGATGAATTCCTTCTCCACTGATGGAAATTCCCTGGTTACTAGTTTGTGCCGTTAATGCTTGTAAACAGTGAATTTAATGGAAAAGTCTTTTATTGACCTGAAGGGCCAAAACTAAAAATGCTTTCCAGCAATGGCTGGCTCTTTTAGTTTTTTAAATTTGCAAAGTTTTAGATGATTGCTGACATGGAAATATCATTATATAAAAAACCTCTCCCCAAACACCATTAAAAAATAACAAACTCCCACGTGTTTTATGGTCAATTCTTTATTACTGGTAAAGAATCTGTAACAGTAGCCCTACCCATTCTTGGAGTTTATGCGTGCGACATGTAAATACGTCCGGAAGGTTTAGTGTCAGATGCTTACAAATACGTCCGGAAGGTTTAGTGTCAGATGCTTACAAATACGTCCGGAAGGTTTAGTGTCAGATGCTTACTTAATTATATTCAAATATTTTTTATAGCTTAATAAGCTTCACTTGAAAGTGAATCATGATGTCAGTATCAATCAATTGGTGGAACAATTTTAATTATCTTTAAAATTATTTCAAATGAAGACTTTAATATGCTGGTGACTGATTATGATTTCCATTAAAAATTAAAAATTTGGTGTTCAATAAAGTGGGGATCTATAATAAATAAGTTTAAAACATCCTTTTGCAAACTGCATCATTCAATTGTCATTGCAGCTAATACCCTCTCTTGGGCATCACATATTGTTGGAACTGTAACGTGCTCTCAAATATTTCTCATAATTTCTTTTCGCATCCATAAGGTTGACTATCTCCGAATCATGAATTCGTGTAGAGTTTGTTATAACCGTTTTAAAATTCTCTTTTATGGTTAGCGCACGTCGTAATTTCTGTAAATCTTCGTAAACCCTTTGACTGGTATCTATAGGTTGTCACGTGAGAGAATACACGAAACAATGTTGGGAGAATGGACTAAAAGGAATAATTATGACTTACTGAGCGGTTTTACGGTCTTTTTCTTCAGTTTTTTGAATACTATCCATTGTAGGACGCCAAGAGCAATCAGACCAAGCAGTAATAAATACAAGTAGATGAAAATCGATCTTGAATTTTTATCCTCTAAAAGACGTTCTTCCCCATTGAAAGTTCTCGGCTGAAAGCAGAGATGTAACCGGGAAATTATACATCACAACTCAGTATAAATTAACTAGTTACTTGAATGGAACCGTAGTTTTCCTTCATGAAGTGTAGAATTCTCGCCTGATTAGTCGTCACATGACTTCGAACATCGTTCTCCAGACTTTGAAAAAAATATATCGTAGTCAAGATAAACCCGTCTGTGTGGCAGATATAACAAGAAGTTAAAGAAAGGATAAGATAAACATTGCAATTGTCAGAAGGTTTTATAGCTATTTACTTTGCCAAATCACCAGACAATACAATACCAAAACCATGCCCCAACTGCATGACATCAACCACTCGAACTTCAAGGCAGTCCATTTCCTTCTCGCGACCAATTAATTCGAAAACATCAATGAATCCGAATTTAACCTGTTGCCGGCTCACTGCATTTATAACATCAGATGCATTCGAATATTTTCCGTTAACGAGACCGTTTTTCAAAACCACCGCTTTGTATTCATCAGTATCACGCAAGACCGCAATCTAAAATATTTAAATAATTTATCGCAGAAATGATGAGGAAATACAGTGAAATAAGCTGGTCTAGTGTTAGGGAGAATTAACTCCCATTATGTAAGTCTCAAACAAAATCCCATTAAACACTTTCAAAATGGTGCGTTACCTTTTCCCCGTACAAGCTGTAATCCGCGGATATTTTTGGAAGACTCAGAGCAGAGGTGACTGTACCACCGAACAGACTTGTGATCACCATACCGGCGATCGTCCATATGATAATAACAACTTGTGAAAGCTTCGAGTTGACTGTGAAATCGCCATAACTGAAGAGATAGAATTTGAATACGTTCGCTCATCAAGATGCCAGCGGGAAACCTACCCAACCGTTGTCATCGTTGTGAAAGCCAACCAGAATCCCTCGAAAATGCTAGTCGGTGATCTGTTCTTATGAGTCAAACCAGGTTGTTTTTCCTAAACGGTAAGTTTTAATATAAAATTTTTTACATTAACCGTATATTATTATGTTGTTAACTGAATGGTCACGCACAATTATCCAGATGATCACGCCAACGTCAAAGCACAATAGTACGGCTACAAGTATGATTGGCCAAGTTAAGAGGACTGCCTTTAATAACGTTCCAAAACCGATCAGTCGAGTTTGCGGTTGATACATGAGCAAGGCGCTACCCATTGAGGGCACTATACCTACGTAAGGGTGAATACCAGCGAATCGCGTCAGTGTAAACATCTGAGAAATGGGAAAACTTAAATGAACATCATCAGTAAGTGACGATTTTAAATGCAACTCGTCGCGTTTTTTTGCAAAACGCCCTTTTCTTGTAGATGAAAAATGAATGTGTTGCTTTTGGTAAGCTAAACAAGGCGCGCAAACAGTCTTGAGAATCTCCACTACGTGCGATGGCAGTAATCCTTTAACAAGCCCGTTTACATCTTCATAAACTAATGGCGCTTGTGGGTACCAGTTTGAAAATACATGCTCGGGGCATCGACAGGTTTCTGCAAATAAATTGGAAATTAAACATATGAAAATGTGTTGACTTCAACAAACAAAGCAATAACAGAATGACATGCCTGCATAAATTATAACTTTCGGTCCTTCCCCTTTCGCTGAAAAAGCTCTTACTGTAACACGATATATAGAGTAAGATTGTAAACCAGAAATCACGTATTGGTTGGTAAATTGATCAAATGAAGTAACCACAACATCGTTTGTAATAACATCCCTCCCAACTTTCTGGATAATCCCATAGGTCACATAATAACCTAATACTCTTCCACTTTCATCTTCTGGAGCAAAGTCCCATGTCAAATAAATCTCATAGGGGGAACTATTGTTAACCGCATTGACATTTAGTGGTAATTCTGGTACTAAAACAATGTAGCATTAGTTTACTTTCAATAAAACAATTGTAACACGCAGCCATTTGAACTGATTAACCCTAATGAAATATTTCCAAATATCTAAATATATATTTGCAACGAGAAACAAAAGGAATAAGTAAAAATAGGTTTATTTGTCTAAAACTGAAACGCTTACATCTTGAAGGAGTTTGAAAAACAAACACTTCTCTCGGTCCGCTACCAGCTCTCGTAAAACCATCAACTTCTACCCAATACCAGTGCGCCCCTTTAAACAAGTCTACTGTAATTCCAAAAAAGTTTGAGTATGTGAATTTCTCGACAGTTGAGGTGTCAAAGTATTCACGAACTGTTACACGGTAGCCTATCAACACGCCTGGGACGAACTCTGCAGAGATAAAATCCCACGAGAAGTACACCGAATTGTAGGACAAAATTTGATATTTACAATTTGGCGGTTTTATTTGAGGAACTGAAACAGAAAATGGCTATTAAAAGAAATTTCAGTCGGCTGCGAATAACCACCGAACAAACAGATTTTATATTTTATCGTACCGCACTCTTCCGTAGCAATATGGTAGCTCCTCGATGGTATGCCATTTCCCTTTACATTTGAAACAAGGATTCTAAAAACATACTTTGTTCCGGGTTTTAAATCAGTCAAATTGTGTGTTGTTCGGTTTGTTCCATGATTTTGCCAGCTTTTGTTCAAACCATCTTCTTTATGGAATATATAGTACGTGTACATAACATCGTTAATAAGTGATAGGTTTAACGCATTCCACGATATTGCGATACTAAACTTTCTTGGATAAAACGTGATGTTTTTAGGTGGTTCACTTGGCACTAGAAATTAAAACCAAGCGATATTGAAACTAAAAACGGGAGTATATAAAAAGAAACAAGTCTAGTCAAAATCTTCGGCTAACACGGTCATCTTCATTTGCGTCTATGATTACATTCTGAATCTTTGCCAAATTGTGTATAAATTGACCACTCATTTTTTTATTTACAAGACTAAAAACATAACTAACCATGTGACGACGTTAAACCATCCAGACGTACTGACATATTTCCCAGGTACATAGACTCTTCAAGCAAATCTTGCAGAAGCAAAAGTTGGGTAAACTCCAAGAACGGATAGGTTATTCGAAAGTTGACTATCACTGAGCCTTTTCTATTAAAAAAGGAATGAAAAATCGAAGCGCCGTGTTTGTTGTTTTTGAAAGACGTCTGAATAGGGAGGGCTCTTTATACCATAATATTTCAGCTCTGTTCATATTATTTTCAAATTGAAAATCTTATCCACCATGGAAAAGAAAATAGTTATTACCTCATTTTCAAAAATTTGATTTTCATATTGGCGGCAAAACTTGAAGTAAAGTTTATTGCTTTGTAGAAATTAACAATCTAAATGGAAAAATACAATTTGAATTTGTCAGTCCGAAACCCGTGGAACAATTTAGAAGAAACTTTGCGCGCATGTTATCTAGGGATTGGTGGCTATCCAAAAGTATGGTTTTGAAATTTGAGGGGGAAAACCTAAATTATTTTTACCAGTTTTTTTTAGATATTCCACATGTCAATTTATTTTTTTCTCCAAATTTTCAAAGAAATCTTCTTCCTTGATTAAGTATAAGAGTTGGAAACAAATTGCCGACGCGAGTGTAGCCTTAGTCGGGCTTCACGCGAGTCTAAAGTTACATTCACCTCGTTACGGATCTTTTCAGCTAAAGCAACTGCCATTGGATGAGAAATCTTGTACATCATATACTTCCAGACCTCATTTACAATCCTCAACTCAAAACCGACGTCCACAGCTAAATAAATACATTTTTCTATCAAACCATTTGAAAAGGAGAGAAAAGGTAAGTTTTAAAAAGTAGAATGTTTTCAAAAACAAGGTAATAACTAACGAAGACATCTTCTTTTGTATTGACACTTCAATAAGTGAGTATTGCTTCCTTCACAATCATCTCCACCGAGATTCGGTGCTGGATTATTACAATAGCGAAGCTTTACTCTTACGCCGTTACTACCACACGGTGTACTGCATTCTGACGCACTTTGCCACTCGCCCCAACTTCCGTGCACTAGAAAATAGGGTTTATTACAATATTATCGTGTTACAGATTTTGATAAAACTTAGCATACATAGTAGTTATTTAGGTTTTTGGTGTCCGGGAGTTTCCTGAGAAGTATAGTTTTCGAAAAGAAGAGGAGAGAAAGAAGAACGATTTTTAATCCTCACTACTCAAGCCATACCAATCCTAGTTAAAAAGTAGTAAAAGAATGACAAATTTTCAGATTGTTGAAATTTTCCACAACTTGTTTTAGAGGATAACGACGGGCCCGTAAGCGTAGGTCTCTTTCGGCTGATTTCTTTATGACTGTTAAAATAATGAAAATAGAATGTACCCGGACATGGACGTGGGTTGCATCCATAGATCGTGTCCGTCCTTTGATTCCTGCAGTTTGTTCCTTCAAACGACGTATATGGAGAATTGCATTGCCGCGTTCGTGAAAACGAACCAAAACCACATTTCGCAGAACAGTTGCTATACTTTGTCCATTTGCTCCAGCCACCATTAACTAAAAGCTCGCGAGAGATTAAAAAAAAATTCTTCGCAAGTGATATTGTTTCAAACTTTAAAAAGAAAAGTATTAGGCTATAAAGACAAACTTGAACAAAGCTACAAACTAAAATCTGTTCTTTACTTGGACATGGATGTGTGTTGCAGTCTTTTGTTGTTTCATCAAAGCTATTGCCGCATTGTTCAGAAACACTGCATTCCCGATAGCGTGTTTTCTTTCCTAGCCCACAGCTTTTCGTGCATAAAGCACTCCATGGTGACCAATCAGTGTACATCAAAAAGTCTGAAATTGATGGCAGAAATGGAAATCAAAAATATGACGGTCTTGAAAAACATTGAATGAATGATTTGATTGTTATGACTATGATTATGGGTTACGTCATTCAGAACTATACCCCTAATTAGAGTAATACTGTTTTCTGACAAGATAAACCATCGCATAAAATCCTTTACCTATGTTGTCACATAAGCACACTCGCCTCGTGTCGTGCGGACTGATAACAGTGCAATTAATTTCGTCTCGCATAAGTCTTAAACAAGACGAATCTGCAGTTCTAACACTTGGGGCATAAGCAGCGTTTTTTGTCTCTCCAAACGTACAATTTACATCCACTTTCCTTCTGTAGTTGTTACCATCAAATAGATTTTTAAACAGTGAAGCATTATTTACGATCTTTGAGCAATAAAATTTTGTTTGCAGATGCGAGCAAAATGATGAACAACTTTGAGAGGTAGGTGCTAAGTAGTAACCTAAAAACAGTTGTTGATTAGTTGGAACTACAAACACTTGTAGAAGTGAGACTTTTGTGTTTGCCTAATTCATCGAATTCTGTGAATCATTTTGGATTAAACTTATAAAAACGAAAAAACATATAAAAACCAACTGGTAAGATTCTGTAGGGCAGGTCAAATTTAACGTTGATTCATATAGTGTACAACTTTTTGTGAGGTAAAAAGTTTTGAGCGCTAAACTACGCCATGCCATATTTTTTCGGTTTTTTGTGTTCGAAATCGACATCGACAATTAATTAATATAAATAAATTTTATAATTCGAATAAAAGCGCAAAACAACAACTGTCTGCGGGACGCGATCTGATTGGTTGAATTAAACATACGTAATTTCGTTTTGGTACCGTAAATTTGTTGTTTTGATTTAAAAATTCAGATTTCTGCGAAGAAGATGGCCAAAGATCTTTGTGATATCATTATTATTGGGTTTATAAATTATTAATTATTATATATTATTTATTTATATCCAAACACTCAGAAACAAGATGACACTGTTATTCTTTTGTATTTTTTTTATTTATTGAAGTTGCTCAAAACAAGGCCATTAAAGGCCACTTGTGAGTAAAGAGCTACAAGAGAAGTTAAGTGGTTTTTAGATGACGATGAACATTTGTTTTGAACAGTTGAAGGTTAAAGTCAGAAGGAAAGCAAGTAGATGGAAGGGAGTTCCAAAGTCTAGATGTTCGCGGGGAAAAAATGTTCTTGTAGAAATCCCTGCGAGAAATTGAAACAGTCCATTGATGAGAAGACGACGAAAACCTAGTTGTACGGAGAAAAATTCTGGGAGAAGGTGTAAGTGATGATACTTCGCTTGAACAACGTCCATAAAAAACTTGTAGAAAAGACAGAGAGAAGCTACGTTACGCAGGTATGATAGGGAGTCCAGTTTCGAAGATAAGTTTGGGCCGATTGTAGCAACTTGTAGAAAAGACAATTCTGTTATTAAAGAGATGATGAGCGCAATTTGTAGATTGTTATTTAGCTACATTTTATTTCTAATCCCTGAAAAACGTTTTATCATTGTAGGGAATTTTAAAGATAAGTAAAATATTTGAAGACAGACCATGGCATATTTTAATCTAGATTGTAAAATAATCGTTTGTTTTTTTTACCTGGGCAAGGGAAGTCATTGCATCCCTTTTCCTGTACCGGTTCTCCACGACAATCAGCTCCCCCTCTTTGTGGAGGAGGATTGGAACACCAACGAAATCTTCTGACTTTTCCTAGACCACAGCTCTTTGAACAGGATGCCCAGTCACCCCAATCTGTGAAGTTCCCATCGACTGAAATTTTACAGCAATTCTTTGTTACGATAAAAACATGAACATAAACTAGTGGAACCCAGAGCATTATTCAAAGTCCTTGAATGTTAGAAAACTTTATAATTATGTCAAATATTTATAATATAATTATAATATAATACCGTGTATAATAGTTTGAGTTTAGTCATTTGTCTCTGTCTTAGCCAGCCTACTCCTACCAAACTCCCATACAAATGCGAATGACGCTTAAAAAAATACTCGAGGAATGTGTTTTGAGCAATATGAAATCCATGAAAAATTCAATTCAAATTCAATTCGACATTTTGAAGTAGTCGCGGTAGCCCAAACAAAGTTGATAACGGACGTAAACGAGGATGTCTATCCCTTTTCGCTCGCGCTAAATGTTGGTAGAGGAGTGCTTACGCGCGGAAAAATGCGGAGCCAAATACAATAAGCAAATAAAAATCGAGCAATACGAAATAATCTGAACGCTACTGTTTAGTTGTAGACCTTTAGACAAGCGATTTTGTTCAGAAAAAACATTTAAAAACAATGAAAGTAGATATTGATACACTAGCTAACATAATGAAACCTATTATGTCTTTCTTATTTATTGTCTACCATTTTTAATATAACAAATCAGCACCTGTTATTGAAGAAAAATTGACTTCATATAGTAAGGGTGTCATAGAAAATAGAATGGAATTCTATCTGATGGATATAAAGAGCCTTTTGCTGCTATTACGTACCATACCATCCTGTTGATCGCTCTTGAATGTCACTGAAAGGTCCACAACCTGCTTTTGTGCAGGCAGATACTTGCACTAAATAGGGACTGCCTAATGCTAAACCAGTAACTTCGCAGCTTGACTTGCACAGGTCAAATCCAAATAATCTGCCCGTTTTGTCTGAGTGCGCAGCCATTTTGAATGATATATTGTAATAAATTAATTTCCCTTGGCTGTGTTTCAGGGATAAATTATTCCATTGAACGTAGAGGCTAGAACTTGACATATCTTCTAGAATCAAAGCAGTTGGTGGTGCTGTCGGTACTAAACGAAACATTTCTCACAAGAAAACAAAATCGATATTCTGGTCATAAAATTAAAACGTTTTAAACAATTGTGTGTTTGTTTATGAAAGCATATCATACAATTTGCATCGGACATTTCCTGGAAAAACGTTTCTGGACCACATCCAATTTCATTAAACGGAGTGATTGTAATGTTGTAGGTTGTATAGTTTTGTAAACCAGTTAAATTTACAGCTTCAGAAAAAGTAATGAGAAAGCGCGTCATTTCTCTTTTGTACTGATCCCACTCATGAGCGACGTTTGTGTAAGTTATATTATAGGATATGGCACCGTTTCGCTCCATTACAGGTACTGAAATCCAACTAATTCCCATTTCGTTTGACGATTTCCATGGTGAATGTGGATTACTCACTCTTCCAGTGGGAACTTGAAAATCACAAGGAAACATTACTAAGCTTACAGTTAGATTAGGTTAATTTAAACTGACCTGCAGATTTACTAAAAACAGACACTTGTTTTTCCGGACCACAATCAATCTTGTTACAAACACTAACACTGATATTGTACTGTGTAAATGGAAACACGGAAAAGGAATGATAGTATACGTTACTGCCAACATCAAATTTAAAATCTTCAACAGAAT
This sequence comes from Candelabrum cocksii, assembly GCA_963930725.1. Lineage (NCBI taxonomy): Eukaryota > Metazoa > Cnidaria > Hydrozoa > Anthoathecata > Candelabridae > Candelabrum > Candelabrum cocksii. The sequence continues at coordinate 1,794,730 of OZ005666.1, forward strand.
CATTGTTCAGCCGCGCAGTCACTAACAATCGATGTCTAGTTATATTTCCATTAGCGTGCATAACATCAATTTTACTCCAATTAACCATGATCCTACGTGAAGAGATTGACAAAGCAGATACGTTCGAAGGATAAGCCGTTGGTGCTTCATATAAAATAAAAGAATTGTTCTTTAAAGCTTGTTATTCGCATATATATGTTTTATTACCTGATTCATTGGTATATATTGTAAGTTTGCTACCAGGTCCGCACCCAATTATCGTGCAGGCGGTAATGTTCACGTGATAGTAGGTGGTTGGAAACACGGTAAATGAATGCTCGTAAATTGATGCAGAAATGTTGGTATTTAAGTGATGAATCGAGTTATTTAGTAAATGAGCCTTGCCGGACAGGTAAAATTTTACTATAACACCCCGTCTTTCAAGAAACTGTACATTCCCCCATTTAAATTTAAGAATTCGTTGAGAATTACTGACAAGTGTGAAGTTTGTGGGAGGGCCCGACGGTGCTAAATGAAACAGGCGAGATTAGGATTAGTTACAGATATGCATTTATATGTTTACCTCCTTCGCGTGTAAGCACAGGTACGGGATGAGAAATAACTCCGTCACCAACATCATTCCGACCAAACACAAACAAAGTGTACTTGTGATATGTCCTCAACTTTGTAACCTCTAAACTCGTTTCTGTTGTATTTTGCAACATCATTGCATAGGCCTTTTTGTTAAACGAGTTGTTCTTGTTAAACTGCCTCGTATAAATATGTCTTTCTAATATCAAAATACCATAATTGCCTATAGTTCCTCCCGAGCAGACAAATGGAATTTTATTAAATGTGACATTTACCGATGTCATTGATGCATTTGATACGGAAATGTTGTTTGGATGACAAGTTGGAAAATGCTTGCTTGTCAACAATGTTCTAGTGAAAAATGTTTCAGAACAACCTTGATCACTACAAGCCCACACTTTGAATGTGTATCGAGCATTATATATCAAGGAAGATATAGTTGCATTAACAATATTTGCTGTCGATGTTATGTTCTCGGCTATGGAGCAATTAATTGTGCTGTTAACTGTGGAATTCCAGACAAATAGCTGATCATAGAGATGATTGATGAAAACGTCTTTCGTGGTTGCGACATCAGATGTGTTGTCACAGCGGTACTCTAGTCGATAGTATGTTATTACCCCTTGCTCAAATTCTAGCTCCATTTTTCCCAAGGTTAGCAACACCGAAGCGTTCTCATAACTACTTTTTGGACCATGGAGATTTTCAACTTCAAATATTTGTATTGTTCCCATAGGTACTAATGAAGAAAATTAATTAAGAATTTAACACAACCATAGAAGAAGCCTTTTTCGCAATTTTTCACAACTTTCGTATATGTATACACAAGCGAATTTAGTACCTTTTGGTGGGGTTATGATACAAATGGTTTCACTGTCTGATATCCCAACATCATTTCGAGCTGAGACGTTAACTTTTAAAAAATGATTTCCCGGGCAGTTTGTGACATTATAAACGTAAGACCTTGTATCGCTTTCAACAAATTTGTAGTGAAGGATGCAACCTTCTTCAAGCGATGAAAACCGAAATAAAGATTCTATGTGTATATGAAAACCTAATATCTGGCGCGAATTTATACCAAATACTGATGGCGGACTCCATGACAGATATAAATGATTGTCAGTTATTTCCGTATGGATACTTTGTACCGCTTCTGGTACTAAAAATAGTAAAAAAGACATTTAAAAGGGTAAATGCACTGTAAACAATAAAGGTTTTGTTTCAGATTATACATAAAAAGCGTTTATAAGTGAAGTTATTTTCTATTACCATCTGGTAATGTCATTGCGGTTACATTACTGGCTGATCCAACTCCAACATCGTTGACGGTCATGATAAATATTTGGATGTATGAGTATGCAGGTAAACCAGTTACAAAAAGCTCCAAAACATCTGCATTAACAGTTTGACAGTTGGATCTGCTGACATTCATTATCATATACACAGATAGCATTGATGAGCCGTTTTGTGTACGATTTGTAATATCTCTGTGACAAATTCGATAGCCGAATAAATTTGGGGAGTTGTAATTGATTTTGCTGTACCCTTCCCATTGAATGAATATGCCACTTGAATTTGAAACAGCAATCTGCGTGATATTAGGTGGAACGTAGTTTACTGAAACAAGGTATTAATAAGGTAAGGATAATGTATACAGCAAATTACATCAATGCAACGGATGTTAAGTAATACATAGTTTGTGCTTAAATTTGTAGTCTTGAATGAATTAAAATAAGACTCAAATACCTCCCCATTCAGTTTTCAAAGATATGGTAGAACTTGGTCCGTACGCGTTGTGAAAGCAAGGGTAGGCATGAAAAATAATTTCCCTGTATGGTGGAAGATCTATCACATAACTGCTGTTGGGGTAAACAGAATGATTTGTCGCACCAATGAATGTTGTAAAATTGATTGTATAGACACAGGCTTCAAATAAAAACCCTTTAAAGAAAACGTTAGGCAGGTACACGTCTTGGTTTCCTATAGCAACGTGCAATGTTTGATTGTCGAGAAGGTAACCAGACATGATTGGTTGATCGAATGGAACTAAAAAGCACATTCGTACTATATATTAATATATATATATATATATATTTATGAAAAATTTTGAATATGATTATTATATAATAAAAAATATAAATAGAATATAAATAAAATAGAATATAATTAATATAAGATAAATAAATTTTGAATACTGCACATAATTGTTAATAAATGATGACGTCACGGAGGCACAACCTATGTTTTCAATATTTTGAAATATATATATATTTATTTTTCTTGTTAATTATGTTTATGGAGCTTTAATGTAAACAAATATTTAATGTCAACCGTTCAAGAGAGCCCAGTGGTGGCATACATTTATGACGTCCATACGGAGAGGTATGGCCCCCAGTGTGTTAGGTTTCAATAAATCAATGATCTTACAATAAAATTGGGTTTGCAAGTACATTGGCTGCACAAACCTCGCGAGTCATTCATTTTTGTTGATACCAAATTGTTGTGCAAAACGTGTCAATAACGTTGAGATCTTTCAACTTTATAGCACTAAAAGCGAATCCCTTCCTTCTTAAAAACGATTATTGGCGTATTTACACTGACTCAATCTCCTTTGTTGACTTTATGGGGTTTTTTGTAGCTGGGAATGATTGTGTGTGGAATTAAATCCTGTGTTATCCACCACTTTTCAAGTTGTTTTAACTCATTTCATAACCTTATAGCTAGTTTTCGTGATATAAAAAAGTTAATTTTATAGCGCCCTGAATCCTATACATTGTGCAATTTACTAAAAAACCTTTCGAAAATGCTATCTTTATTATTTTGAGTGGGAATTTTCATGACTCTTTAGACCTTTTAAGACTTCCTTCTTCACTAACGTTTTTAATTTTAGCCAGCATTCGTGTCGAGCCTAAACCACTTATGTAGTTAAGTTCAAAACATGGGTAAAAACCGTCTGACGTCACTATTTATACAGATTGGATGTTTTGAACTAAAACAATAACAAAGAAATAGGAAACAAAACAACACAACAAGTACAATCTGGCGTCCTATAGTTTCATTATCCTCCAGGTGAGTTATTTTGAAATAATATTCATAGTTTTATATGCAACTTCAAATGAAACAGAACCACTCGTAACATAATGATAAAGTAAACCATGTAATGCAATACTTTCAGAATAGGCTCCTTGTTCAAGTGTGTACTCTCTTTCTAGATAATCGTAAGGTTGTCCAATGTTGTCGTTGGAAAAGAAATTTCTCCACGAAAACCTCGTGCACAAAACAACGATTTCGGCAATAAGCAATCGAGTTTCATTGGACATCCTAAGAATAAATAATCATTAAAACAACATTTAGACTTATCATAAAATTAAGATCTTCTGGAACATATAATGTTGCAAGTATTATAAAGGAATTATGAAAAAAACTCGCCACATTTCTTTTATAGTAACGTCTTTCTCAATGATACTGTATCCAAGAGCATGAATCAACTGGAATACAATTGAAGGCTTGTACACAGAAAATCAAGCAAATGCAACTATTTTTGTGAAAATCATTATAAAAGGAAAATACACATTCATCTTTGGATTAGAAAGAGCGTTGGAAGAACGTTGTCACATCCATCTGAAGCAATATTTTTTTTAGCTTTTAGCAAAGATTGACGAAGCAAAAATTGATTTGTTCTCCTGATATTTTTTACTCAAAACCTTTTAAAGACATAAAGTGTTATGTAAAAATTGTTTACCACATTTTTGAAGTTAGCAGCTAAAATGAAGTAGTCGTCAGAGAACCTGCTAGGTAATGAAGTCATTTCGTAGCTGTATGTTGATAATTTGACCCCAATTAAAGGTGGCTCGCCTAAATATAACCAGGTTTTTATTTAGTTGATCATCAAAACCACTAGTTCCAAATGTTCTTTCGTAAAACTATAATTTCCTTAGTTTTTTTATTTACCTTGATACTCAACTAAGGGCGATCTTCCAAAATAAACTCCATAAATATTGAGAACATCGTCATGAAAGGCGTTCTTCATCAATAAGAAATCATCGAAACAAACATGAACACCAAATGTCACAAATAAGTGTTTATCAACTTCTTCTCCGCCATCAATGCACTCTTCTACGTCATTGGAAAGAATGCCATCTAAGAACAAGTCTATCTGATTGGGTCTTTTTAATACGGCTACATGGAACCAAGTATTTTTAGGAAAGGTGATGTTTTGAGTGCACAAATAACTTTCCTTAAAGTAACTTGTATATCCTGGTATCTGTTGGTCTGTTCCATCTCGCGAAAAAGCCATTATGTTTATGTCCCTGAAAGAAAAGATTTTTCTATCTGCCACCACGCTTGAATTTATCAACAGCCATATTGAGAATGCAAATAAATCAGACGCAACGCATAATCCATCATAACATTCCGTCACGTTCATTGTGACATATCCATCAGCGGAACATCTGCCATTATTGAATGGACTTTTCATTACGGTACTCGTGTTAATAACCTCAAGCCATAGTTCTATTTTCAAATCGAAATCCACATACAGCAACGAAATGTTGTCTAACGCTTCTTCTAATGCTGTAAATTTAAGAGTTAATTTTTAAAGAGATATAAATTTATCATAAATAAAAATCATAAATTTTAATCTTTACCGCTTCGGCAATTCTTCTTGTTGAAATATTTTGCAAGGGTTACTTGACATTGGCAGTTTGCTTCTAATGGTATACAATAGCCACCGTTATGACAAGTATACGGACAAAATAGCGGATCTAAAAGAAGCAAAAATGCCAATGAAGATTTTCTGAAATACACGTACTAACAAAATGATCCATCGTGACCTGAAATGGCAGAAAAGTTCAATTCAGAAAACAAAGTAAAAATAACACAAAAAGTAATGAATAATTATCCGCTAAATTTGTGTGATGTGCCACGTCATCATGTGACGTCATACAACAACATTTGAAAAATTTATATACAGTATAATCCTGATAACTCAAACCCCCTTTAAGTCGAACTCGCGTTAACTCGAACTGTTTTTCCATTCCCCTCTCCTAATAGTTTCGCATAAAATCTCCCGATAACTCGAACATTCATTATCTCGAACTATTTTACTCGTTCCCTTGGGGGTTCGAGTTATCGAGATTATACCGTATAATTTATATATATTATATATTTATAATATATATTTAATGATATATAATGAATAATCACCGATATTGTGACTACAAAATTCCAACATTTTGATTTCGTTTTGTGAGAGAGATCTGTTAAACATCTGAAAGCACGATATCTTTCCTTTAAACGTGTGCGTCTGATTTACTGAAGAACTTTGAAAGAACTTGAAGATTTTTCCGGCTGGAAGAAGATTTTTGCCATTCGAAAACATTGGATTGTCTAGCTGAAAGCAAAAAAAATCACTTCATAAATTGTCAATCCAACTACTGAGTGAGATATCTAAATAACCCTATAGACGTAACAGCAGCAGTAGACTTGTTATAAATTTCATATATATATATATATATATAACGACACTTTTGTGCCTTATCGACATGTTTCGAATATCCAATATTCATCTACCGGATGAAATGTCGTATTTATTAACTGTTAATTACAAAGGTAGATCTAAATCTAAACTAAATCTTTAATTGCCATACGCCATATTGAAATAACTAAAGGTTCTCTGTATCAACGTGCTTATGCATCTACTTTGTGAAGTAGTCACCTGATTGTTCAGATACACCGTCCATATTTCACCTGTGAATATCACAGCTACATGATACCAAACGGACTGTTTCATGTGAATGGAAGATTGGTATAAAACCTCTGCGCCAACACTAAAAGTCACAAGCAGAAAAGATGTTAGTAAAAAAGCACCTCTGAAAATCAACAACTTATACTATTAACGCTGTCATTACTGACCTTACAGCAAGTTTTCCCCTTTGAATATGGACCGAAACGTGCCCTTCAGTAGTATTAAACTCAAAGATTGTCATACTCTCTAAGAACAGCTTCACATGAAACAAAAAAGCAATATCTCTACCAACTTCCAATAAAGAGTCGATCTCAGCATAAACTGCAGCATTTTCTGTATTGAGAACCACGAACGAATGGTTGGGAAATCGAAATTTATCATTCCCCCAATAACTAATCAATCTTCCTACAATTTTTATATTGTGACTTGAGTTGATGAAACTTTCAGTCGTCTTGAAAAACGGAAAAAACGCAATAGGATACGGTAGTTTTATGTTTCTCATAAAAGCCCGTTTTGTTGACAAATCTAAACGAAAGATTGCTTTCCCAAAGTGGAATTGAAATATAGAATTTATTACCATTTGAAAATGAAGTGTTTGGAAAACTTAACGAAGAACTGTTAACATCTTCTTTAAGCATGGGTTGGATTGAATCGATTGCAATGTAATGGGGTTCAAGTCCTTTCCTCACCACAACAAATCGAAGCTAATAAAACACAGCTTACAATCTTAAATTTATTTTATGTAATAATATCATTGTTACTGTAAACAATAATTATTCAACGAACACTCAAAAAAGAGGATGAAAAACAATAACGATTGGTTGATTTAAAACGTCACGTGATGACGACGTTACTTTGTTTTTGTGTCCAAAATGAAGACGATTGCTAAAAAAGTGGTGTTGCTAAAATGTGTTTCAAGGTTTGAAGGTTTTTATGGTACTTTATGATTTATGACACTTTTAAGTATCGAATTAATGTTTAAGTGACGTTAGCTGATTTTTGGACAAAAATTAAGTTTTGAAAGTGCCAAAGTTCTCTTGCTATTATCACTCTAATGAGTATACCGTATACCTTCGCAGATAAGCCCACCCGTAAACAAGCCCACTTGTAGATAGGCCCACTCTTTTTCTTACCGATTATTTCTACCCGTAGATAAGCCCACTCGTCGATAAGCCCATTTCTCGAAAATAGGAAAAAACAACTCGATTTTGCCTAAAACATTAGTTTTTTTTCTCTTCTTGTTTAAGTTTCAATCTTATACATTTTTTATGGCATTTTGCACCGTAAATAAAGTATGTGCATGGGAGTTCGATTCCTCCACCAGAAACCCAAGTGCCTTCAGGTGCTCGGCGCTCCTCTCCGTCAATTGTTGCAGTCAGTAATAAGATCTTCCAGTTGCTCATCATTGGAAATAACGTCTTGGCCAGAGGTTCTGGCATATGTCCATGTTCTACAAGCTTATCTTATTCAAAGTTTTAGTTGCACCTTTCTTCTTTTTCTTGTCAACGCTCGCTTCAACCTTTATGGCATTATCACTGTGCCGATTATCTGTTCTTTTTAGGCATGTTAACTCTTCACCGACAGTGTAGTCATAAACACGGTGTCCTTTAACTCGATGAGGACAGTGATGGTGATGAAAGCTATGATGAATGTGAAGTCGGACAGAAGAAAGCTCAGAAGAAATTTAAATTTAACTTGTTTTTGGAAAAAGTTCAATTTTCATTAGTCCAATACCTTTGCTTCTTGCACCTTTTTTTCTACCCGCAGATAAGCCCACTCGTAGATAAGCCCACTTGTAGATAGGCCCACAAATTTTAGGTCATTGTTAATAGATAAGCCCAGGGCTTATCTGCGAAGGTTTACGGTATATGAATTAGATGGCAAATGTTTCTTTCTAGGAGTATAAAGCCAGCTACAAATCTCAGTTTTGTTGATGAAATATGATATAAAATATCAGTCAAATTTTTGTTTTCTTATCAACTGTATCACTAACAATTACAAACAAACAGGCGGACGGACATGGTATATTAACAAAGTAATTTGAAACTCAAAAAAAGGGTGACACAGTTATTCTTTGTCGTAGAAGTAATAAGTGCATTTTGCACGCGAGTGTTATTGCTAGTTAAAGAAATTTATCAATAGGTTGCGTGAATATCTGTAACGTGATTGGCTAATCACGAGGAAATATATATCATATTTCGGAGTGCAAAACTCAATATTTTTTCTGATTGGTTAAAGCAACTATTCCCGGGATTCATATTGGTTAAAAACAGAATGCAAAATATGACCCGTGCGAATGTTAGAATAATGTAATCGTAAAATCATTGAGTTGTGACGTTCATGTTCACGCTCTCAAAGTGTGTTATTTCGTTTTTTATTTCGTTTTTTTTTCGTATTCATTTTTTATGTTTTTCTTAAATATTTAACTCGCCTAAAGGCTCGTTAAATATTTTGAAAAACATAAAAAACTTAAAAAAATATTCGCCATATTTTTCTCGTATCTCGCGATAACTACTACATAAATTTTTACCATATAATGTAGATTGCTTTTCATAACTTCAATCATTCCTTTTTTCCACTGGTTACCCTGATCTCCTTTGACCACGAAGACCAAATGTGGTTTTTCCACATTCTTTAAATCCAATAACCAAACCAACAGCACACCTGCGTCTTCGCCGTGCAGAAAATACCAAAATGAGAACGCTTCCCAACCAGGTTCAAAGATTGAAGTTTGATATTCCAAAGAGAGGTAAGGTGTATCGAACACCTGATTGTTGAATAGCAAAAATCGTTCTAAAAAATATTGTATCTCATAAAAAAATGTTATTTTTGAAACGGTATATACCGTAAATGACCGATCTAACGCCCACTCCCAAACTGACGCCCCTCCCAAATAAACGCCCAGGGTTAAAGTTAAATTTTTTAACTAACGCTCACTCCCGATTAAACGCCCATTCCCGAATAAACGCCCAGGTCCATAGAGAAAAATTAAAATAAACGCTCATGGGCTTTCATTTGATTCACAGCAAAATTAATACTACTTTCTTTAATCTTTAAAGTGTGAATATTTTGAAACAGTTTCACTAATTTTAAGCGTAAAATGTTCATACAAGTTACTCTTTCTATTCAGTTTCCTAAACAACACATCTGCGATCTTCTTGCTCTTGGTGTAGCACAAGTACGTTCCAGGCACAACTAGTCCAGCTTCTCTGTATCTTTTCCCAGTGACTCGAACTTCGACCATGTTTTTTGAGTTTGATTCTAAGAATTGCACCAATAACATCGATAACTCTATCGGAACATGGCCTACTTCACTGTTCATCTTTGTCTCATCTTTTTTGTAAACATCGATGGCATGCTTGCCATGTTCTCTCGCTTCTTTTCGTTCGTCTTTGCAGCAAACTAGGATTTCTCTCTTTTCTGGAGTCCACTTTGCCTCATAGATATGATGTCCTCTCACAACAGATTCAAAAGAAACACGATAAATCATTACAAAACTTTCACAAGGAGCACTTCTCGCCATACTTACTTTATGGATAAATACGACCGTTTATTTTAAAATTGTGGCTTGTGAGGCAGGAGCAGAAAAGTTAAAAGCACAACTAGCTGTAATGACAAACGAGGAGATAGGTGATACCAATCCCTTTTCTTTCATTAATGAAGAAGATATGGAGGCTGCGACCCAGCCATTCCACCTCCTCGATGACGATGAAGAGAATGACGAGAAACTTGATATCATGTAGTCGACGTACATCTTCTCGATTATATTACTTTTGATGATGGACTTTGTTTATTAACGCCCCTCCCTTACTAATGCCCCTCCCAAATAAACGCCCAGGGTAAAATTTGTTTGTTAAAATAAACGCCCAGGGCGTTTAATCGGTCATTTACGGTAGCTAAAAAATGTAAAAAAATAACTAAATAAATAAAAGTAAATATGGGTATAAATAAATAAATAAATGTACTTACTTGACCTGCAGTCATAAAAATTGACGACCAAAGATATTTTTGAAAATATATGATTTCTTCTATTTTTCCAGTATACCATCAACCTTAGTGGCACGTCAGCTGTGTATTTTCTACCGAAGTATTCCAGCATGGTAGAAAAATTAGGGGAAACTTTTTCTTCGGTTGTGTCTTTCTTTCTTACAAACCATGAAACTATTTCCGGTATTTCAATTTTTCTATCTGCACCAATAGTATCGTTACACAATAGAGCAATAAAAAATGTCTCATTCAGTCGATTAGGAAATTTCATAATAACATGAGCGCTGGCTATCTTTTTGGTGTTATCGTACTTGACATTTTGGAATATCAAGTAAACAGCTCTTTGAGGCGTATCCCAATAAAGGATGTTTGAAGGTAAAAAACTGTGTTGCGAAAGATAACCGTGAGCTGCAAAAGAAAATTTGTATCAATTTAGCTCGATGGTGCTAAGCAGAAAATTGTTAAAATTTTCAAGAAGAAAAACGTACACTTGGGTAGATTTTGAATTTAAAACATTTGAAATTATTGAAATGTTTTACCTTGACACAAAGATGCAGCTTCTGAGCTACAGTTCAGAGCGTTGCAGTTTATGTCATTCTCATATATACCACATTCAACGCATCCATTGTCAATTCTATCCAGATTAAAATAATCGTCTTTCACCCCATCAAACCACTCGTCGTTTTTATATCCAAAAAAGGTTTTTTCTGACGGACACATGTTAGAACTTCTATCAAACGCAGTTAAAATTCCGTGGACATCAATTTGGTTGTGAATGGTAGCGAGACTTCCACCTGACCTTCTACATTTAGCTTGTCCCGTGTGGAAACTGCCACAGACATCACCAAAATAAAACAGCTTTTCTAAAAATAGACAGAAAGAAAGACACACAACGATAACCAATTATTTTATAAAAATTCATTTACATTAAAACTGATGTTTTCAAGTTGTCAAGGAAACTGCGGAAACACGTCAATTTTACAAAAGACAAACAAAACTAAATATATAATTATAAAATTTTTTCACAAGTTCTGAAAAGAAAACTAAAAAAAAAAGGTTAAAATTAAAAGAACTCCCGGAAATAGATTAAAATGTATACATACATATATATATATATAAATAATATTTGTGAAAACCTTGCGAATTCCGTAAACAATTCACTGCAAAACCAAGAGCACACACTCCAGTTAAAGCATAATCGGAAGACAGCTCTGTATTGAAAACACCGTCTTCTAGAAGTAAAAATAATAAAAAATTCCATATTGGAGTAAAAATAATCTAAAAATAAATTACCCGAATATTTAGTTGCTTTTTCAACGTCGGCCAATAAGTACTCATCTCTTTTCCATATTTTTAAATCAGACAGTATAGTATGTAAACCGTAGTTTTCTAAATGATCGAAGTATCTTCCGATCTGTATGTTGTTAAAGATTTCATTTTGCACTGCTTCGCTTTCGGCAAGAGATTTTTCTGCACGGCGTTCATCGTTGATATACAACTTCAATGAACTGTTACCAAAGACAACCGTAACCTTACTCCATTGCATTTTTATTCCTCTCGGAATAACTACTTTAGCATAACCTTGTTCGGTTTGAAAAGCTATAGAAAGGTCCCTTTTGAATAACGTTGATACTAGAAAACCGACACCGGAGCTAAAGTCCCCGATTTCGTTGTAACCACTAGATATAATCGGGAACTCCACATTTTTCGTTAAAAGTACTAGAAAAAGTATTTCAGAGCCATTAAACCTTTCCGAAATTAAAATGCCAAGTTTTCTATCAATTCTAATTCCGTTAACGATGTTGAATAACCATATTCAGCACCGTAAACGTACAGTTATGTCACTTACAAATCGTAGACGTATTAAAATGCAATTTTCAATAGATATTTAAAACACTTATCTATCCCAGGCACAAACCATGGGTAAAATCTGCTTGATATAAACCTTGTATTGACAGTAAAACATACCTTTTCGTTTAATTTTTATAAGTTCTCTTTCCTTATTCAAGCAAATAAAATAACCATCTGATACATCAAATCTCGTCCGACATTTCCCTGCCGGAACGACCACTTTCCATTCCCAGGAATCATGATCCAATTGGAAAATTTTGGTGTAGAAAAGACACCATAAGAAACCATCAGGGCTGCTTCGAATTTTACTACATTGTCTATGCGGCAAATCTGTTTTTATCATCTTGTTTAAATCGAATGAGTACAATGCATTCCCGTAACCGTAGAAAGTGTTGGGATCAGATTTCGAGGCAAATATATCCGTAATGCCATCATCAACCATTAGCCTGTTCCATTTATCTGCATAATGAATCATTAATTGTATATAAACGTTAATAATTATTTCGAATACACAAATATTCAGTTAAGTTTTCTAAATATATTTTTAGCGTTCATGTAGAAAACAAAGTATAAATTTCAGTAAATCTAATGAGTTTATTATTAATAAATATTTAATAAATTACTATTTTTAAGATACAGAGAACAATATTCGATGTAATAGTCAGGCTCACTTGAACGACATATTTTATAATGATCTTCATGAAGCAAACCAACAGTTGCTGAATTCCACACACCAAAGTTTCCCGCTTTGTAATAAAGACAGCCGTTTTGTGTGACTTTCAATTTAGACTGAATTAAATCAACCTTTTTGTAGCCTACAATATACGTTTATTTACAACGCCGTAGCATACAGTTAAAAACGTAGTAAAAAAGGTTTTTACCATTGTAAACTCGTAAGTGTTGATAGGCTATTTCGCATTCATCAGAAGAGGCAATCTCCTTTCCATCCGGGCAATGCATTTCTTTATTAGACATCAAGTAGTACATATCTGAAATATCATTACATGGATGTAATTGTCTTACAAAGTTTTTCACTTGAACCAACCTTGCAGTCCAGTGGCGACATATAGATTTGATAGCGTTATATTTTGTGACGGTAGATCGTCTCCCGAGGCCAACACCTCCACACCATGACGAGTGGCAACATGATTATTTTTTACTTTAAAGATTTCTTCGAGGTTGAGTAAGACTCTATAAAATATTGCTCCATTAACAAGGCTATTCGTTATGTGTACAGTCACTTCTTTGTCAATCGGAGGATCAAAATAGAAAGGGTAGATATTGGTGTTAAAGATTATCCCGATGTTGCCATTATAACATCGGAAAACCTCAACGACCTTCGAGCCTCCATCTTCCACTAGTAATAGTATGCTTGTACGCGATGTTAAATTATCCGTCGGAGAAAATTGATCAATGAGAGTCATTTTAAAAGAAATCAAGAATAGTTTCTCAAATCTTTCTATTGTTAAAAGTCTATTGTTTTGAGATAATGTTGTACTAGAAGAATCGATGTGGATCGTGAATTCTATAAAATAAATTGAATAAACACTCTATATTAGCACCTAACAACAACTGGAACAAAATGATTCGCACCTCTTTTGAAGAAGAGAAAGCACGACACAAAGTCATTAGAAGTCACGTGATTAACCATGTCCTCCTCGCAATAACAAGTGTTCTTATCAACCCCCATGGTCACACCGTCAATATCTAAATTATTTTTTCTTAACTTCGCGCATTCAAAAATGCATTCCGTCGCATTCATTATGCCGATGAAAACGGCGTTTCTGCTGTTTCCGTAGCCAGTAGAAAATTGACAACTGACATCTAAAAAAACGATACCTTCCAAATGTCAGTTGTGTTGCTATAAAGGGTGCAACTTATGAAAACCCATTGGATAACAGATCATCTTGACCTCAGAAAATCTTTAACTTTAAAGGCATTAATTATACTGGGAATAAATGATTTCAATAACTCTTTAAAATGTAGCAAATACCGTTATTCAAATCTTTGTACCAGAGTTCAGATTCAGTCAAACAAAATGCGTATCTGTGACCAATATCATATTTTTCGCAGGACAATCCGTAAAAGAGTGGAGATAACTGGATTAATTGAGTGGTAAGAGGATATTGGAAGATTTTGCCATCTTGTGACCGACAATACAAAATTTTGTTTGCAATTTTTAACTGATTTTTACATATAACATTTGTAATGTATATATTTATTGTTCCACTAATATTATCTTCACCAACAGCATGATATGCAAGATTAAAATTGATGTTGTCCAACGAATACAGCAAATAAACAATATCGTCTTCCAATTCAAAATATGTACCAGACGTTCTTGTACTGAAAGATTCCGTTACTTTCCAATATCTTGCGTTTTCTAAACAAAACGTTAGTGTGAGAAATTTGAATGGCTGAAAAACCCCACCGGACTTAATCCCCTACCTGACATAAGATCCCCCACTGCTAAACCCCTATCCATAACCGCGGTGTAGCGGTACAAAAATACCCCCCAAAAATATATTCTTACTCCCCACGTTATTATTATAAGAAGAATAACTCTAACCCTAACGGTATTATTGTAAGAATATATCAGTATAATATTACCCCCGTGGGAGGAAGGTACTATTATGCCGGTATGATTGTACCCCTGTTTTAGTTTTACCGAGGGATATAATAGTTCCGGGGTTAAATAGTTCCTTTACCCATTTTTGTCCGTCCCCTGAGAAATTCAATCCCCTGGCAAATGGCATAAAGTTTAAAGAGACATTTTATGTATAGATTGTTATAGAAATGTTATTTATTACTGCGTTTCTTCACGTTAAATATTTCCCCACCGTATAAACATTCCAAAACATCCAGTTTGAGATTGTGACCAGTACCAATGTACTCCTGCTGGTATATACGAATACAATAAGCAGTAACGGTAAAAGGAAGAGGCAGGTACTCTACTCCCCATGTCGATTTCTTGAAAATCTGTATGAAACAAAGAATTTTTTGTCTAAACTTTGTAGTAGTACCTCAATATTAGTATATCTGAATAGTGTACTTACATACTCCTTTTCGGATAAATATATTTTCATCCAAGTTGTGCAATTATTGGAAATGGAGTATTCGAGAAAAAACTTGCTTGTATAACCTGTATCTTTCCCTGCAACCTTGATCATAGAAAAGTTAATTTTCTTTCCAAAACTGATTTTTATCTGATGACCATGGCAACCTAAATACCAATGGGGCTGGTTGAATTTAATGTATTCTGCAGTGCTTTCAGGGCAGAATGTTTTGAATTGAGAAGACGTTAACTTATCTACCAGACCTTCTTGCAAATTGCCACAAGCTAAATAGAAATAAGTATATAAAAAAGAAGTATAAAATAGAAAAGTCTCTAGATTAGGACGCAAACGGAAAAACTTACAACAGACTGCTTTGTAGTTAAGATACCAATCTCTCTTTACAACAACTGGTGTGACGGATTTGAAAACCAAGGTTAGACTTGAATCAAACGACCAATGCGTTGATTCGATGACCTTTTTAATGATACCTTCAAAATTTGTTACGGAGCTACTAGTATTGAAACCTTCCATTTTAACAACACCATAGTGAGCCACATCTGACATAGTAAACTCTTCAAAGTTACATTCTGTTAAAAATGTATTATTCTTTTCGATAAACGCATACATCACTAGAGGATTGTCAATTATTGGCATGTTATATACCAACAGCTCGAATTCAGTAACAAAACCAATATCACGATGCAGATTTATTGATTCAAAATACAATGCAAAACTATTATTAAACGGTGGACAAGTTTTCAACAATGGCTTTATTCTTCTTGATATCCCATTAGGTAGTTGATTTCCTGAATCAATCGGTATTTTGGTATATTAAATATCACTTTTACTTTCACTATCCTACCTTTGATCCAAAAAGACACTGTCAGTCCATTGTTGCAAAAGGCTGGGTTAATAACACAGTCATCGCCATGAAAAGGCATTGATTCAAGGTGGTTATATACTTTTAAAGGTGTTTCTTCGCCATTGTTGTATACAAAATATTTCGGTTTTAAAAAATCATGCCAAAGTCCATGGTTTCCATAATACGAATTAATCAACTTCCAATGATATAAAGCTAAAGGTAATGGTTCTATAACAGGTAGGATTTCGGAAAAGATTGAATGAGACTCACGTGTTGAATAAGGGAATCCGTAAAACTCAAACTTGTAGTATGGTGGAAGAACATTACGTAGTATAGGGAAAATATAGGTTCTATTTGCAACTAACATATGATGAAAAACATGTCGAAAAACTTTATTTGATGCAACTGGAAATATTGGTTGGATTACCTGAAAATGGAAATTTGTAATAAACGGTGAATATTATATTTTAATATACATATATATTTTTAAACATTTTTAAAGAAAATACTGCATGTTTATAAGAATGAAAAAGGTCCTTAAAATGTAACTAAAGAAAAAATTGACAATTTCGCCATTTTATAACTGTACTGTTTTTCTTTTTATTAGTATGTGGTATTGAAATGCGAGTACCTTCGTTTCTCCTCCAAGGTCAGTATAGATGTGTCCAAGATGTTCATCTACAAAGTAATGAAGGTAGAAACTATGGAATGATTGATCTGCGAGCACTTGCTGAATGTCAATGTATACGAAACGAAATATCATTTGAAAATCAATTCGTAACCAGTAGTTTGCAGAATGCATTGTTTGTATAATGTTCTCTTTCGAGGTTGGTTGCCAACCATTATGTCTGGCGGTATTTAACCTAGGGGCAGAAAATATTCTTTTGTTTGAAGTGAGATCAGTAAAGAATAAGTGATCGTCAGTAACATCGCCATTTGACAAACCAATTGCTCTCATGTCTAGAAATATATATATATATATATATATATATATATATATATATATATATATATATATATATATATATATATATATATATAGCTTAAAAATAAATTTGTTTCAAATTTTTATTGACAAAATAATTATTTCCAAACACGAGTCATAATACATAATAGCCACACAATCAGCAGTGATAGAGTGGTTTAAGCGTTGCGCTCAGAATCAAGAGGTCCCTGGTTTGACTACTACTCGGGTCGAATCTTGCCACATCCCTGGAAGTACTGCGCTCAGTTTGTTTCTCGGTGAAGTGGCTTATTCTAGAGTTTCTAGGATTTGTTTCATGTTTCCGGGTTAAGAATTGAGAAGGGGTTGAACCTTATATAACATCAAAATTTCCGTGGTTCCGGTGAAAAAATAGACAAAATACACAGGACTCTGTCGAGTCATAGGCCCTGCCTCTCCTGTGCATTTCCTTTCTAAAAATCATAATTAATATATCAAATATGTACTTATGTAAGACGGGCATCCAATCAATTCAAATCGAGCCATCAACTTGACAACATCTGTTCCGTTGTTCACCACAATAAGTTTTACTGCCTTTACGACGATACTTTCATTTAGCCAAACAACTTTTTCATGAAACATTTCAAATTCCTATGTATGAAGGTAGAAATAGTTTCATGGAAGTACGATTCTAAACTATTCGTTAAAAGCCTGTATAATAATATAATATGTTTAAGCTGTTAAAGCTTCATTTATTAGTGATAACAAGGACTTTCTCCCTTTCAAATAAACTATAAGCTTAAGATTCAATTTACCTCGGCTTGAACGTCCTTTGTCATTCCATAATTTTGAAAAATTACGTTATCAGTAGAATACTGCAATATGAACTTGCTG
Source organism: Candelabrum cocksii (assembly GCA_963930725.1). NCBI lineage: Eukaryota > Metazoa > Cnidaria > Hydrozoa > Anthoathecata > Candelabridae > Candelabrum > Candelabrum cocksii. The sequence goes on from OZ005666.1 coordinate 1,812,639, forward strand.
CTGGTGCAATCAGCGCATTCATGATACGTTTCGAAAACCAACCCAGAAATGTTGGTATAACCATCAAAAGAGACAACAATAAATTCCTGTTGTGAGTTATTGCCATTAGCACACCAAAAACTTGCTTTCTCAGAGTGGTATCGTATCTCATTACATGTTTTGGCACATGGTAGACCTTGAAAACTTTTCAATGTACAACTTAAATCGCTTGACTTTATTGCGCCGTTCTCCATTCCCAAATTGAATAAGCAAGCGGCTAGCAGTGAAAATGAAATTCATAAACATAGGGTTGTCAAAAGACATTTATAGTTATATCGGCTAGAAATACATATATAATATATAGTTAAAAGGTGAAGAAATAATTAGAAGAAAGAAAAATTATTATGTAGAAAAAGGGTAACAAGTTAGAAAAGATTAGAAAGCGATGAATGGGAATGCATAAAGTTCGTATTACTCGCCATAAAGTTCGTATTACTCGCCATAAAAGGGCAATAAAGACAACCATTATAATTCTATGATAGGAATTTACGGATAGCTAAATGACTCACATTCGGAAGTAGATGATTCGTAACTGTGCTTTGTAAAGTTGGCCAAAAGAGTTATTGCCTGGTCTGCTTGATTGTTCGAAGTGGACGGAAGTGGGAATTCAAGTAGAAAAAATCCCATAACAAAAACATTCCTTTGGAAACCCTATAAGTAATACGAAATATAAGTCAGCTTGTTAAGGTTGTTTTAGATGGCAGGCTGATTTAGGTTATATGTTATTCTATTCTCACTTTTTCCCTTGTTTTTAGTTTTGTCATCTTTTTCTTTCATTATTTCACATGACGTCAGATGTTTACCGATAATAGGTTACATCATGAGATCACATTCATCATCAATCGCTTACACTGAGTGCATCATTATGAGATGTTCTTCTACGCGAAGAACGATCAGCAAGGAGATTTCTTTTTCATGATGATTTTGTGAGCCTACCCTCTCTCATGACGATGTGGGAGAGAACGTTTTGTGGGTGTGTGAAGGCACTGGGCGCAACACACCTATTCCCATTACATATGGGAATCTGCGTTCATGACCAGGTCCGCAAGTACAATTGAATGTTGCATCAATTTCGGTTTTATGAAATTGTTCATGCGGTTCTACGTTTTTTACATGAAATATCGAGCGGTTTTAGGGTTTTTGCAAAAAATTTGACCGTTTTACGATTTCCCACAAACACCCCCACAGAAGTATTTTTTCTTGTCTACTTCTTTTCCTTAGATTAAAGCTGTACAAAGGTTTCTTTAACTCTATTGAACGTTTTCATGGTTCTAGCTCCCTAGGATATTTTGCGCAGTAATCGATTCAACCTGTCAAACCAGTTTGCGATTCAACCTGCCGAACCAGTATGCGATTCAACCTTCCGAAATACTCGAAAAACGTTTTTATGGTTCTAGATCCCTAGGATATTTTGCGCAGTATGCGATTCAACCTGCCGAAATACTCAAAAACGTTTTAGATAAATTTTAAAATGACGAAGCGTTAATCAAAACTTTCTTAACATTAAAACACACGTGGTTCTTGTTATTCTAAGATCATCGTGAATGGCGAACGTAAGTAAAAACCTAAAAACCGAAAAACCTGCGTGCCGGGAATGCCTCCGTGCTTAGGTAAAAAAAAAAAAAAACAGTTAGAAAAAACATCAACATTAAAAAAAAAAGTAAAAACCTAACTGCCGGAGAATTGATGATTTTCACAAAGATAGATCCTTACCATTGCTGCGAAACGGGCCAAATGATGGCGTAACAAAGATTGAAATAAACAAATACTGTACATGAGCGTAATCCAATTTCAGATTAGCAATGGGACTAAATGCAGTTGGGTGGGGCTTGATTGCGCAGGTACGCAGGTTACAAATTTCAATGACGTTATACAACGTAGAAACCATGCCAGCGCATGCTGAGGACTTCTCAATTACTTACGCAAGTATATTACCGTCACATTAAATATATAATAGGCTATCCATTAACACGTTTGCAGTGCATTTGCATACTGTGGCGTGTTTTCAAAATGCATACTCCCATTTTGTTTCTTGTACGCAATTAAAGATAATTCGTTTCTTGTCCAATGCGATAGTACTTTTGCATTCATCGCTGCGCTCCAATCTCACGCAAATGTTTTTAAATAATGAAATGTTTAATTTTCTCTTAGCTGGCGTAATTTTTATTTTCTTTTTTAGGAACGTCACAAAATGTTATCGTGCTATTAATGGTGATGGTGATTCAGACATGAAGGCAAAGGAACCTACTACTAGCCCCTCAGATGTTTTATTGTAAATGTAGCCACGCAAAGAGAATACTTCATTTTAGACTGAATCCAATCCCATGGGCTTTGTGTAATCAGAATTATTCTAAGTAAGCAATTATTCCTGGCATCTTTCTTCAATATGTCGAAAGTTTATCTCCATAATAATTGCATCATGTACTTTGAAAATTCTGCATACAATTCACGACTATTTCCCGAAATAATGACAAGATTTTAGACGCTGGACATCTTACGGGCGAAAACTCAAAGCTATCCAAAAATATCCATCAAACTAAAGTATGGAAACGTTTGTTAATAATTGCCGATGATAATCGTCTATTTTCTATGTACATTCTTAGGTCAAAACCATGATTTGGAATGGAAATTGTGCATCGGAATTGTAATTAATCATGTATGGTGCTTGTTAAGATTTCCCTTGCATTATTTATTCATTAGGAAAATGTGTATTCGCAATATGTAAACGTAAATTGTGTCACTGAAGGAAATAAATGATGTCGCCTAGCAATTAAAAAAACAAAAACATTTCTGTATGCTCTTTTAAAAATCAATTTTTAGTGTCCTATCAGTTTTAGATAAATCGCGTTCTGGTTTCACGGAAATAGGAGGTAAATTACCGATACGTGGAAGGTTTTCAAAAGTCAGACTAATATAGCAACGAGTTACACCGAATTTATACCACAGCATCATAAGGTGCGTCTATTGTTCTTAACATCCTCCGCTGCAAGTGGCGGCTAGAACCGACTTCTTGATTACGAAATGACGTATTTCTTTCCAATTGAATTCTTTCCAAAATTGATTAATTGTCAGAAACGTTTGCGAAGGTTCGTTTTGCTTTAATCAAGAGATAACTTTCAGAAAGTCAATTGATGTTTTGTCGTATACAAGTTATTACATTTACAAATCATGATCTGATTGTAAACATCGATGTTTGTCTTCCAATTGGAAAGATGTTTAGAATTCTATCTGAAAATGATTATGCAAAACTTTCGTGAAATATTCACAATTAATCGCCAGTTTGATCCCTTTTTAAAAATCATGTTTCGTACTTCTAAGGAAATATGCTTTTTAAATTCTCCATCTTTGATTTATTATTTGCTTGTAAAGTTCAATAGATTTTAGATATTAAAATATTAAAATACCGGCGCGGTATTATTATTCTTTCAATCCCTGCTTGGGCATATTTATATTAATTACTGTTGAAAAAATTTGAGTTAGAATTCTCTAAGCCAGATCCTCCAGGCACATCATTGCCTGCTTATGTTCACAAAGGTATAAAGTTGAGTGCGGTACTTCAAAGACTTTTACATGTGTTTCGATCTCTCTCTTTGATGACTAACTTTTAATTCGTATAATCATAATTATTCTATTATTTATATTTTAAAAAAATAAAATGTTAAAAAAGAAAGAAAGAAGGAATTTGCATTAATGAGATGAGAATGTAATATAAAGTTGATTTAACAGCAAAACGTTATAATGTAGAAAAAAGAAACTTATACAAATCGGAAAACGAAGGAATCTAAATTTGTTTATACAATCTCACGAATAAAGATGTCAATAAATGAGCATATGTAGTCTTTCTAAGAAAGTTTTCTGAGCAGTTCTCCACTCGAGAAACAAGCGTTGCTACTTTGACGCATATGTACGTAGACGCAGATGTCTTTGGGAAGAATAACAAAACATCTCTCCATAAGCTGTTCTTATCTCAAAAATCCTCAGAAAACTAAACATTTTCAATTCAATTTCCCAATCAACGTCGCATTTTTGCTGAAGACGGAGAAGTTTGACTTGAAACACGAGAGCGTAAGGAGATATTTATTCCGCCAACAAGAAAAAATGTGCCAAATATTTGGTCTTAATAAATTCGACAGTTAATCTGAGAGTGGTTTTAGAGAAAGGCTTGAATGTAGTTTCTAAAAAAGCATTCACCAGCCATCTGTTTCGAGAGCCTTTGATAAATTCTCCACTGATATCCTTTGTGTAGGATCTGTTTGTGCCTTTTTTTATTTCTTTACTTCTAAAAATTTTTTCTTTATAAATATATTTGTATATTTTGAGACCAATTTGTGGTATTTATACATAAAATTTATTAATAAAATTTATAACTGTTTATTACTCCTTTTTTATCCATATTTTTATCTATGTCTCCGTGGGTACTTCCCCAGAGGGCCCAAATTATTCCATGAGGCTGCAAAATACCTTTAGTTGATAAGGCTGTAGTTTTAGTTTTGTTGTTAAAGTGGCCACTATGAGTAAAAGATTCAAAATGATGCAATGTTCCAAATTAAGAAAAAGGTTTCTAAACGTGTCTATAAACGAACCCCTAAAAATGTTAGTAAAATAAAGTCTATACAATGATAAGATGCCTTCGAGATTCACAAACCCGTTGCCTACGCCATTCAAAACCCTATGTCGTTTTTATTCTTTTCGATGGATAAACGCGCATGTTTCTCAAATTTGCAAAATTCAACTAGTGAGTCTCGACATTGGTTAATTTACGTTTTAGTGACGATGTTGAGTATGCGAGAGGTAGTGAATATCATGGCCAACGACGAAAAAGAACCGCTCAAAAGTCGCCATAAATGTAAGTGACCCATCTTGTGTGTTTACAGATGAAAGGGAATTATTTCGAAAATATTTACATTATTTGAAGTAGTAAGCATTCGAACTGAAGTCATCAATGCAGTAGAAATGTTCAATGTTCTTGCGTCATTCGTAACCCCTTAAAAACATTGAAAATATACCCTCGCAATTAGGTGTGTCTGCCAATCCAGAACCATTTTCCGGAAAGCAGTTTCCAATAATATGAGATTATTGTTTACGTAATTTAGGTATCAATATTACCACCCATGTATGCTTATTCTTATGTGCAACAATAAGGGACATTGATGACTATACAAATAGAAAACGAGTAATTTGATATGAGTAAAGTGTTTTTCTTAAATTTTCTTAAATTTCTGAATTAATTGTGTTAATGTATAAATTGTAGCTCGTGGGAAGTGCACGAGGGTAAACAATCATGCCGGTAATACTTAGAATTGTATGCGTCGTGCCGGGAATGCCTTCGTGCTTATATATATACATTTTGGTAAAACAGCAAACAATAATCTACGTTCTGAATCAGGCATTATTATGAGGCTGCGCTTTATCTAACTAAAAAAATAACTCTTTCAGTTCCAAGTAAAGATATGGCGGAGTTGCGTCGCAAGAAAATACAATTTCTCTTCCGCGAGATGGTGATCCATTCGTCTTTCCATGGTATGTCGCACATATTCAATAAAAAGCATCCCATCCGCAGGTTTATCTGGTTCTTCATTGCCATCAGTGCTCTTGGATTCTCAATGCAAAAGGTCTACGAGAGCACCAATCACTACCTTGGCTATCCGTTCTACACGGCGCGCATGCGTCGATACGTGGATGAACTTCATTTTCCCGCTGTTTCCATTTGCAACGAGAACGACATTCGTTTCAGTGTTTTGAACGGGTCGCGAATGGACGAAGCCATTTTGAACCAGACGTCAAAACCCAACCAGACGTCAGAAGATTACCAGATCTTGAAGAACTCCTCGCACAAGATCGAAGAGATGCTCATAGGGTGCGAATTCAACAGCATCCAGTGCACGGCGCAAAATTTTACTCCGTTTTCTAACTCAGAAGGCTATCGATGTTATACATTTAACGCTGGTGAAGTAATAGGTGATGTTTTAAAAATATCCGGGACCGGAGAAAAACGCAGTTTGAAAATCACCATAGACATCCAGCATTATGATTATTACAGGGACGGCATGAGTGCCGGCGTTCATTTGATCATACACGGACCGTACGAAACACCGTTAAAAATGAGAGGCGCAACTGTACGTCCTGGTGCATCAACCCATGTCAAGGTGGAGAAGCAAAAAGTAAGGAAAAGTTTATTCCTTATAAAGCAAGGAAGTATTATTCCGTTATACAGTAACGAATAAGGAATACACAGCAATCTAGCGAACAGAATTTAAATCCCCTTTTTAATGTTCTATTTAGGGCAAAACCCCTGTAGGAAACTTCCCATCTAACAAACCAATTTGTATATCGTATATATTTCATTCAAACAAAATCTCTATTAAACCTTATACTACTATCATGCTGTAATTTGTGCGGTCTTTTATTCAGATAATAAACCTAAAATCTCCGTACAAAACGCACTGTGATTGGCTGGAGTTAAAGTATTTTCGAAAATATTCCATGCAAACGTGCTGGCTGGAACAGCTCACTGATTACGTAGTTTCACTATGCGGTTGTAAAGACTACTTCATGCCTGGTAAATGATTTCCAACTCATAATCTTCTCTCTATGATCTTTAGCTTACCTACAAACAATTAGTTAAAATGTCTTTTGACGTATCGATACATTTATATCGTTACTCCAAAACATTTTGTAAAATGTTATGAAATCTAAATAGCCGTGATTGAAATGGTTGGTGTTTAGGTCACGCGCGTGTGTGCGCACTGGAGGAGGCGAAAGGTTGCATGTGGCCAAAATGGGGTAATTTGTTTTCCAGGTCGTGTTTCGTCAATTTTTATATCAAACAGATGGATTGTTCATTTTCCAATTTTAGTTCTGTAAAGTACAAGTTTTATTGAAATTTTAGTTCTGTAAAGTACAAGTTTTATTGAAATTTTCGTTCTGTAAAGTACAAGTATTATTGAAAATTTGAAATGTTTTCTCGTTTAATAGTTATTGCAGCTTGTAAAATAAATATACCACTTTTTTCGCAGAATTTTTCGAAAATAACAAGATGGAGAGTTGTCCGCTACCGTGTCAGATCGAGTCGTACGACTACAGCTTGTCAAGCGCGTTGTTCCCATCACCTGCGTACGCTGACGCACTCATGGAGGGGTTCCCACAATTAAGAAACCTAAAGAAACCAAACACAACGAATCACAGTGTTTTACGGTAAAGTATATTTAATGCAACAATTTTCTACGATAATAGTAAAACTTTTTTTTATTTTCTTGTTTTTTTACCAATAAAAATGTACAATGAACAGTTTGTTAGTATATACATATGTAAAATGTTATAATAAAGAATTGTAGCTAAACTTGTATAAAGTACAGTGTAGGAAATTATTGGCGTGGATTTAAAGAAGGCCTTGCTGACAAGTCAGTCAATCCTTTTCATAAAACCCACTGTTGTTTATCAACTGTAGCAATTTCCCATATTATACAATATGTAATATATATAATTCTGCGTCAACTAGATATTATCAACGTAAAAAAAAGAAAAAGAATTACCGTATTTTCTCCAATAAACGCCCTGAGCGTTTATAAAACTTTTAAGATTTTTAGGGGGCGTTTATTAGAGAGGGGCGTTAATAAGAGAGGGGCGTTTATTTACAAAAAATAGATATGTGAGATATTTTTTATATATTCTCAATATTTACAAGGTCATCTTCTTCATCATCAAAGTCAGTTAGATTCTCTTCAATATTGGCATCTTCAACGTCCGAATCAGTTCGCTCAAAGGGGTTCTTGTTTAGTTTATCTGCGTTTTTTAGCAGACCGAACTGCTCTTTCAAAAGAGCAGAGCCAGCAGCCGGTCGGTGAAACACTCGTCGCCCATCCTGATGATCGAGCGGAGGCTTTAGAATATGACAAATACGCCATTGGTATTTATCATATAAACGGAGATAGCGAGAAAGAATTGGTTGGACATGTTCCAGTTGAGTTATCTAGCCTTTTTTACCATTTTCTTAACGCAAATTCCGAAAACCGTATGACAGTTACAGTGACAGGAAAATGGAAACGTGAAATTGGTTTGGTAGTTCCTGCACAGTTCAATGCTTTGACGAATGATAAAAAAAATGCGATGGTCTTGGATCAAGAAATTGAAAAAAGAAAAACACGATATAAATCTTGTTTGGAGTTGAAGCATCAAGGAAAAAAGATCTATCGAATGTTTCCGATTTATGTTAATTAAAAGAAAAGAAACAAGAATTAACAACAACAAAGCTTTATTCTTAATAAATATTATATTTTTTCTAATAAACGCCTTCCTTTCACCACACTAGGGGGGCGTTTAATAGAAAGGGGCGTTTAAAAGAGAGGGGCGTTTATATAATATTTTTACTTTTAGAGGGGGCGTTTATTAGAGAGGGGCGTTTAAAAGAGAGGGGGCGTTTATTGGAGAAACTACGGTAGTTATATTTTAATTTAACTTAATTGCAATAAAATCTGCCTGAAATGTTTATTTGAAATCATGAATCTAAAATGCTTCTTACTAATAATGTGCAGAGATACGTTGCTTCGTGCGGTCGTGTTTTATGACGACTTGTCCTACGAACTTCTTGAGCAGAAACCCAGTTATGACACGCTCGTCTGGTTAGGTGAGCTCAATGAACTAACACTGTTTGGTTAGGCAAGTTAAACATTTTACGTAAGTTTAAACAAAATCTGTTAACGAAATAAGTGTTGTACTTTCAGGTGACGTTGGAGGCCAGATAGGGCTTTTTGTTGGAGCTGGAGTGATGTCATATTTCGAGTTACTCGACTGTCTTCTGTTGATCATATACACGCGGTTTTTCGCCAAGAGAGATTATTTATCGCAAACAGAAAAAATACAACCGAAGATCTTATTCAAGAAAGGTTCAGTCTACGTGTGATTGAATTAGTTTCTTTTTTACTTGTATTAGGGGTATTTTCAAAATAAAATTCTTCGCGCAAAAAGATAAAGAATCCGGAAACTTTTCTGCTGCCTCAATTTTGCAACTAAGAGTCACACACATAGCCTGTAAGTGAAATGTCTGAAAATCTCGATTCTCTGGTTCAGTCTATATTTTTTTTTGAAGAGATTTTAAAACTATATCGTGACTTGGAACTTTTTTGATCGAATAAATATATTTAACAATACACTCAATGGAGTAGCACGCGTTCATCACGTGACACGCCATTGTTCTCATTTCTCTACGTCATCTCCTTGAATGATAATCTTCACCTGCTCATTTCAAGAACATTTACGCTGTTTCCTCCAGAATTGGAGGTATGTTGATTGCGCAGACCAGTACTTTCTTTATATTCGTGGAAGAAGTGCACTATTCAGAGAACATTTATATCACGAAAGATTTTGAAACCATTTCAAACATTCAAGTTTCAATGGTATTCACGTACACCTTGAACAAGGTTCGTCACTCGGAGGGTTCTCATTTTTACCAAGGACTTATCATTTAATCGTGGTGAATAGATGGAAAGGTGAAATGAAATTACACATGAACAAAATAATAAACAGAGGCGGATGCAGAAAATAATAAAGAGGGGCTCCTAGATTCCTTAAGGCCGTTCTCCACTTGCGACTTTTTTCGTACGACGCGACTATTTTCGAACGAACAAAATCGGTCGACTTTTTTTTAGCAATCTCCACTGGCGCGAAATTCTTGTTTGCAACACTGAAACTTCTTTAAAACCAAAAAGATATTTTAACAGTTTTGCACTAGAAAGAAAAACAAGAAATAACACAAAAAAATATATCGAATGAAGAAAAGGAGATTGCTGAACGCTCGGTGTTGATGTTGATGTAGTAGCAGACTCTTCCAGAAATTCTTTACAGGATATATTGTATTGGAATGCGCTGAACTACTACAAGAATTTTGTTGTTGGAAAAACCTTTGTTGTTCTAAATATTGCGCGATCAACTGATTATTTATACACAAAGACGGTTCATCTTGTGTTATGTTAGTCGTGCGTCACACAAACAGGGACAGCAGCTTCCAACGGACGGTAAAAAAAAACTGGCGGAAGAGATGTGGAAGTCCGAATCTGGAAACCACGACCTCTCCGACGATTTCAACACCGATGAGATAAAGCATGCCTTTCTCTGGACTGGATCTCATTCACCCTGAGTTTCTTCAGCACATGGACACCAACACAACAACGTGGCTGCGTGAATTTTTCTCCAACTGCCTACAACAGGGAAAAATCCCTAAAATTTGAAGAAAAACGCTGGTTATAGTAATACCGAAACCTTACAAACCAGCAGATGACCCCAAGAGTTATTGCCTAATCTCACTTCTATGCGTTCCTTTCAAACTCCTTGAGCATCTCACCGGCGACTAGAGCCAATAATAGACCCACAGCTATTGCACGAATAAGCCAGGATTCAGAAGAGGCAGATCAACTGTGGACCAGGTAACCTTGCTCACACAACACATAGAGGAAGGTTTCGAGAACCAAACGAAGACAGGAGCAGTGTTCCTTGATTTATCTGCTGCTTGCGACACTGTATGGCACAGGGGTCTCCCTACAAACTTTTTAAACTGATTCCTGATAGACACATGGTCCGTTTCATCTTACAGCTAATCTCCAACCGGAGCTTCATCCTCAAAACTAGTGATGGGCAGAAAAGCCGCCTCAGACGACTCAAGAACGATGTCCCACAAGGTTCTGTCATTGCGCCCATGTTATTTAATGTATTTATACACGATCGTCCTGAAACAACTTCACGTAAATATATTTACACTGATGACGTGGCCATACTGCACTCACACCGCAATTTGGAGACAATGGAACACACTTTGTCAAGAGACATGGACATCCTGTCAACGTACCTGCGTCAATGGCGTTTGCGCCTCAGCGAAGCAAAGACTGTTACAGCTGCATTCCACCTCAACAACAGTGAAACAGACCGCGAACTGAACATCCAAGTCAACAACAAGACGCTGCCCTTCCACAAAAACCCATCATATCTTGGCGTGCAGCTCAATCGATCCCTGACATACCGCAAACACCTAGAACATCTTTGAGGCTAGTGTCAACAAAATCAGCACTTCTGAAACGTCTTGCTGGTCTCAATTGGGTAGCAAGCACTCACACACTACGAACAAGTGCCCTTGCTCTGGTGTATGTCCCAGCTGAATACTGTGCCACAACATAATAATAATAATAATAATAATAATAATAATAATAATAATAATAATAATAATAATAATAATAATAATAATAATAATAATAATAATAATAATAATAATAATAATAATAATAATAATAATAATAATAATAATAATAATAATAATAATAATAATAATAATAATAATAATAATAATAATAATAATAATAATAATAATAATAATAATAATAATAATAATAATAATAATAATAATAATAATAATAATAATAATAATAATAATAATAATAATAATAATAATAATAATAATAATAATAATAATAATAATAATAATAATAATAATAATAATAATAATAATAATAATAATAATAATAATAATAATAATGGAGTTTTTACGGGACTCTCCAAATATAATAGTGGCTATTCTTATCCCAAGGTTTAGGTTCTAACGTACTTAGGGCACCCATTTGCGCCTACGAAGTCGCTTCACCAGACAACCCACCATTTGAGCTAGGCTTGCATTACGCAATGAGTTTCGCTCAAGAACTCAACTGTAACTCAGGAATCAAAATATAACAGAATAGCAACATGCAGGCTAAATCGCCTGCTATCCGGTGTTGGTCGTTTTGACGTTAAAATGTTCCAATGGAGACTTAAGGCCAACGCATACGGCGATTGTGGAGAACCCCAAACCACAACATCACGGACTGCCCTATATACCAACCACCGCATGGCATCGAGGGCCTGGTCTCCCTGGATGCAGTCTCCAAAGATTGGCTGGCTGATGGGTGCTCAGACATCTGAAGCTATAATTCGATTGGAAACAACACGAGAGAAGAAGAAGATGTTAGTCGCCATTTTGATCTTTTTATGCTTGTAATTTTTTTTGCTGACAGCGTAATTTTCTTTTTCTATTGTTTTTCGTCAATTTGGATTGGTTTGAATTCCCAGCGACATTTTTCGAAAAGCAGGATCTAATCCAACTTTTTTCTTCTTACGAATCGGTCGCAATAATTTTTGTTTTTATAACTGTGCGCATGCGTGCCATCGAAAATAGTCGCGTCGTACGAAAAAAGTCGCAAGCGGAGAACGACATTTAGACGCGCACGAAAATTTTTTGGCCATGCACCTTTTGGGTGTGTCTTTGACCACTTCCTGGGTGAATCCCTCTCAATACAAGAGAATATCCCTCAAATTATAATTGCAAGCAGATAGTTCATTGTCAGTTACGTGTGTAGAATAAGAGCGTAAGTGAAACATACACTTATTGAAAAAACACAAGTTTTTGACTTGACTTGGCTTGAAAGGGTGGTTCCTTTGCACCCCTGGATCCCCCTGGCATCCGCCACTGATAAATCTTTTGGAAAACGGGTTTGAAGAGGGAAGATGCTAACGACCGAGAAAAATGACAGGAGAGAGTGAAGGCAATGAGGCGAATCCGGCCACCTCCGTTGATGGGCACAAAACCGGAATTGCAGCGATGATGATGATGAAACATTCTACACGCTATTGCAATAGGTTTTTCGTACCTGCTTAATTCAAGTTAAACCCCCTTAACATAACTGTTCCCCAAGAATTTTTATGATATTAAAGTATTTATTTCGGCGCCACTTGCCCCTAAGAGGAAACAGCCCTGTTGCTGTCAATGCCTAGTTTACAGTTGCAAATCACATTAAGGTTAGTACCATTTGTTGACCTTAGAACAAACATTGTCAATAATCATTACTGGTGATGTGTACGAGCATGAAAGTTGAGAGCGCACTTAATAACACCACATAACTTTTCGGGCACAAACAGACCACCTAGTTTTTGTTTAAGGGAATCCATGGAAACCTCTCTATGCCAATGTTGAATGCAAGTAATATATATTCAAACCATAACTATATGGCAAGACAGTTTGAGTAAAAACTCATATATACGGCAAGCTCATTTCTTAACAAACCAAGTGTGAAAAAGTCCTATTTGCCAGCGAATTTGTCTAGTTAGTTGTCTTTAACCTTTGCTGCTAGAAGATTTCATTATCTCTTTATTACAAGTTCGTTTCAAGACGTACGTTTTATTTTGCTTCATACTTGAAGCAATAGCAAAAAGTCTATAGCAATTTTCTCTCTCTGTTTGACAACAAAGAATTTTCTGTATTAATACATATAGCTAGAAGAAGGAAAAAGTCAACGTATAAAGTAAAACTTCCCTCTCGTTTATGACATACATAGATATAGTTGTAAAACAACAATAAAAATAAAGTAAAAATCTCTAACGTGACACTAACATTTAAAAAGCATTCAGCAACGTTAAAATCCATCAAATGTTCAAATCAAAATAAACACGACGGTCGCTAATCCGTAAAAATGCACAATATTGCAGACCATATTGATTAAAGTGCAGACCGTGCGTTTTGGTTGTTTACAAACATGGATTCTTTCAAAAAAAGTTATCAGTTATATAATTTGTGTTTAAAAAAAAATCTATTTGTCAACTTTACAATCAATGTAAATCTTACGCATTCATCTACATGATATTGGCAATAATTTTGTTTATAAAACTTTTGTCAGAGTTGTCTTTAAAGTGCACTTTCATTCCTTTTAGGGAAGTGGGCACCACAGCTTCGTGTAAGAATGAAACCAACAAGATCTTGTTCGGTTTTTTGGCTTCTTTCTCGAAAAATTTCTTTAGAATTCTGCGGCAGTCTTTATGATTTGAAGAGATGATATCAGTGCAGTTGTTTGTAGACTTCTTGTCGATGAAATCTTTTAAACACGGGGAACAAATAACAATCACTTTCGAAGCCCAACTATCAAGAACGTTTTCCAATTTCTTTTTGAAGGTTGCTGCCATAACCTCGCTGACTTCATCCATTGTAATAATTTTGATCTTTCCGTTCCTTTCCCTGATGTCATTGGCAAAATCCTCAGCTTCGTCTTCGTCGTCTCTGCTGCACACAATAAGCAAAACGTTTTTCAATGTTTCCATGGTCTAAAACAACAATGAGAAACTTAAAATCCCCACCGACCGTTCAATAACGTAATAGCTGACTGATACCATGCTCCCTTAAACTAAAACGCATACAGATATAACATGCGATATCTAAAATTCTATAAAAATATAAAAACAACGTTACGTTGTTCCGTCGATCGAATTCCGTTGAAATACTGACTGAACAATCTTATACGCCTTGTCAAAGTTTATTTTGTTTTGTGAATAAATTTTTATTGATAGTCAAATAGCTTTATAGCCTACAGTGTTACGCTTCATTAGAACGGCCATTGTCAAGGAAATATTCAGCCAATCGCGTTCGATTCTTGAAGAATACTTGATTTGCATTTAAAACATGTTTAATCACAAGATGAGTAAAAGCAAAAATGCAGACTGCTCATTCTTAGGGTTGTTTCCCTCAAAAACAACAAAAACTAAATCCACTTTATAATTTACAAAAAAAATTAAATCCACTTTATAATTTAAATTTGTGCGCTCCATTAAATTATAAAACGTCCATAACTTGAAATTCTTTAAAGACAAAAAAAAAATGTAAATTTAAATGATTTTGATGTAAAACATATTTGTCTTCTTGTTTTTAAAGACCAGTGTTTTATTTCTGGTCTGTAAAATAATGGATTGTTAAAACTGTGCTGTCATGAAATTTCTTTGGCGCGAAAGTGAAACTAGCTTATCAAGCGCATTCACATGATACCAAATTAGCTTTATTTTACGGTAAACTACCCATGCAAAAAAAGCTTTCTAATTATTTTTGTCTGAAAAAAAAAATGTTTCTGGAAGATATATTTAACTTTATGATGATGTCAGACATTATGGTGGTCGTCACATGATTCTTTCTTCATAATAAACCTGCCTGTGCAAATGACGCGAAAATCATCAAATGGGAAAGTACCTCGCTCAGTACACGTTTCTTTATTAGATGAACTTTATTAGCTGAACTATTATTTGGGTATAGCATATCAACCTGAGTTCAAAGGAGACGCATCCAGTTTGCTGGACATTTATGCAGGGACACTGATGATAATGATGATGATGATGATGATGATGATGATGATGATGATGATGATGATGATGATGATGATGATGATGATGATGATGATGATGATGATGATGATGATGATGATGATGATGATGATGATGATGATGATGATGATGATGATGATGATGATGATGATGATGATGATGATGATGATGATGATGATGATTTGGACTAAGGAAATAATTATATAAATCAATAAACAACTCTAGGATATGAATATTATATTGAGGGAAAAACATTAACTTAACTAAATAAAACTTAATGAATGTTTGAATAGGCCTTCAAAGGCAAGAAGAAATTTGACAACATTACGAAAGCCCTTTCGAATGTTCCAAAATCAATTTACTGGAGAGGATTATATTTTCATTCTAATTATTTCCGCAGGAAAAGTGAGCTAATTCTCTTCTTCAGCGCTGTTAGGATGTTTTTTTTTACTCAAATTGTTTTCCGTGTGGTGGGTATACAAAATAACGTCATACGCCACTGGCGCCTTGGCGACAATGACTGCGCAACACCATTGAAAATTTTTCCGGCTGTTTCTTTTGTTGGATAGGCGAGCGGGCCGTCGCCTCGTCAACCAGAGTGGCTGCTGTGGAGCTCGTCCAGCTCGTCTGTGGAACCGTGGTGGGTATAAGTGTTCAAAATCAGATATAGCATAAGTGCAATCTCATCATTTTACAAAAACATCATAAAAACAGTATGAAACAACCTGATTAACCAGCCAAAAAATTGTCCTTACGACCTTTCATTTTTATGCGACCTTTTCGGTTGGGGGAAATTAAAACTCGGTTGGGGCAAATCAGATAATATCTAGTTGATGTAGAATTATATATATTACATATTGTATAATATGGGAAATTGTTACAGTTGATAAACAACAGTGGGTTTTATGAAAAGGATTGACTGACTTGTCAGCAAGGCCTTCTTTAAATCCACGCCAATAATTTCCTACACTGTACTTTATACGATTTTAGCTACAATTCTTTATTATAACATTTTACATATTTATATACTAACAAACTGTTCATTGTATATTTTTATTGGTAAACAAACAAGGAAAAAAAAACTTCCACTGTAATTAATTTTGGATGGGCCTGCTTAGAAAAAGTAAAACATTGTGGAAGTAGGAGAAGATACATAAGTTACCAATGTTTTGGCTGAAAAAAAAAACAACGTCTTTGTCTCCCAAAAACAACGTCTCTGTTTCCCAAAATCGAAATTTAACTCCTGATATAAGAAACATTCTTTGCAAAAAGCAACTGCTGAGTCAGCAAAACCTTAACAATTCCAACTCACAATTCCAGAATGCCGAGGTTACAAACGAGAGCTCTACAAAGTATCCCAGCCTATCTTTTGATTACCTCACCCAACGCACAAACATTAAAGCTCTATTTGTAATGATTAATAACAAAATCGAAGTTGAAATGCCGTCTTCCAAATAATAACTTTTACCAAACATACTTACGTTCAGTCGTTCAAGATCCAACTCACTGTAGACACTCGGAGACGTTCCTTGCTAAAATCCTCACACAAAAACTTAACTTCCAGCTTAGAATTCTAAACAACAATACTTCACTGATAAGCACTCGATAGTCTCTCAAACATCTGATTTCCTAATCAACTTTACGGCAAAAAAGGTTTAAAGAATTAATGAATCTAACATTCAAACGTCGATACTTGAATATCATCTGCTTTCCAAACGAAGCATCTAACACATTCGTAGATATGCAAGTGTGTTCAAACGGTGAAATCTTCATATTCATATGTGCTTGTGCAAATATTTACTTAAGCTTTTTGTTCTAGCCAAGAAGTTGTTCTTCTTTCCGCAGTGCATTGTGGTTGTTTTTAATACGGACGTTGGAAAGGGCTTATATAGATTTTTTCTCGTTTCAATAGCAATTTCAGTTACTTTTGTGCTTTGGCGTAAAATTCTGCGGAAATTATTCTTTCCAAAGCTTTTGCATGAGTCCACAAATATTGGAATTCTTGTTACCTTTGATTGCCAAGTCTTCTTTAAGACGCCTAGTGGCAGCAGCGGAAGAATGATTGCGTATAACATTAAGATACCGAGGATGCACAATTGCTATTAATTTTCGAGTAAGCCCAACTACCGTAGGGAGAATTATCAAAGAAACTTGTCCAACTATTTGGAAAGTTATCTGTGAAAAGGACTATTTATCTGCCATTCTTGTTTGTTTGTTTTCTAACGAGGCTGCCAGAACGCTCATTAAGCATTATCATAAAGACCTCTGCCCGGAGTTTTAGTGTATTTAATTGCTCCCATTTGTTGTACTACGGTTATTTTTGATGAAATACGGAGTTTTTGTATTTTTAAGCGCTCACTAAACAACTTTTATCATGTTTTATTTTTAAAGACATTTTTACAGCAACAATTATTAACGACTATATATGCAAACAAACCGATATATATATATATGTGTAGTTATTCGAACAAGCCTTTTGACCGCTTCTTATATTTTTGATTTCGGGGTCGAGTGCCTATTTTTTTTCGTAAGAAATTGTGCGCAAACAAAACCATGAGATTTAAAACTACAAAATGTCAAGTTTTTTAAATGAGTTTGAATGAAAAGTTGGAAATTACTTTCTGGGTACTGTACTGCCAAGGTTCACATTGCATAGCTTATATTTTAAGGAATGACAAGGAACAAAAAATTTATTGAATGATGACATCAGTTCTTCAATTGAATTGCGAAAGCAAAAAAGGAGGTGTTGGTTTCTACGTTTTCCACTAATAGAGGATTTTGGAAATTTTGAAGAATCCATAGGACTGGTCGAAGAAAGAAGGCATTATCTCGCGCTGGCATATTATATCAACCAAGGTTTCGCGGAACCCAGAACGATTTCAACTAGCATCCACATAAATTCATGGAAATATTGAATACTCCGAACAAACGAAATATATAAAACTTAGTACACGCGACCAAAGTGAAAATAAAAATTGGTTTGAATTAAACGCGAGAAGACAAAGACAGTTTGTAAAACAGACCCTGAAAAACCTGGTGCTGATCCAGTTGACATTTTCAAAATGCAACGGTTCATGTCTACGATTGTTTCTACCATAAGTTTACCATAAGTACCTTGTTTCTATACGATGGCCCTGAAGGCTCATGGAATAAAATTGCGCGCGTCATAATAAAAGGTGCGCATGCCAAAAAAGAAAAAAATGCGCGTGCCAGATAAATAGATATACGCGCCAAAATAAAATGCTGCGAGTAATGAAAATTAACGCGCGCAAATCTTCAAGACATTCTCCAAACGAATTGTTGGGGAAAAAATATTGTTTGCCTTTTTCCAATAAATCTTCTAATAATGTTTTTTCATTGTTATCAAACGTGGCAAATCTTTGTCCTCCCCATCAAGAGGTTTGACACATAACCATATCACCATTCTTTTCAACCTTTTGCCAACGTATTTGTATTTTAATTGCCTTTAATGATGTTGATTTATTACCTTTTTTAGCAACTGCACATCCTTTTTTATTAATTAATGTTAAAAGATTATTAATTCTTGTTGAAAGCTTCACCTTTTTGGAAGGTTGTGGTGGTTGTGTTGTGTCTTCTGCCTCTTTTTGTTCTCTGGATCGCTTGACAGTGGTTTCAGCTTCTTCTTTTACAAGCTGTCTGGCAAGTGACTCCATCTCTAATTTGATCAGCATTCTCGAGGAAAAATCGCTAAACCAAAGACCAAAGGCTGGGTCTGCCAATTACAAAACTTAAAGCCCAATATTTTCATGGCGCACGCAATTTTTTAAAACGAGCCTTCAGGGCCATCGTACGTTCCTTTGGTATTTGGCGCGCGCCATTGGGAAATCTGGAGCACCCGCACCATTTTTATGGCGCGCGCAATTTTTAAAAATGAGCCTTCAGGGCCATCGTAGGCGCGCGCCATTAAGAAATCTGGAGCACGCGCACCATTTTTATGGCGCGCGCAATTTTTTAAAATGAGCCTTCAGGGCCATCGTATTTCTACCATATCACAACTATACCACATCGTAACTATGGAAACACATACAAAACTGCAGGCGCATTACATAAACGATGACGAATTTTCTATACACATTCGAATGATTAGCTTTCGTGTCACCAAATGACGTAGGAAATTCTTTTAATGCGCTAGCCAGCAAAATACGAAACCATTTTATAACCATATTTTATTTCACTTTCAATTAAAGTTATTGAGTTAACATATACACCGTGATGGAAAGGGATAACATATACACCGTGATGGAGGGATAACATATACACCGTGATTGAGGGAGTGTCGATGCTTCCTGTTATTGAGTTAACATATACACCGTGATGGAGGGAGTGTCGGTGCTTCTTGTTAAAGATTTTCTAGGAGACGTTTAAAATGACATATACTTTAAGTGGGACCCGGGACCCTACATACTCGGGACCCGGAACCAGGGAAGCGGGACCTAGGACTCGGGACTCACAAATCTCCAGGACAGAAGTATCGCACAAACACCATCAGCCAAGACAAACCAGGAGATACATCACGGTATATCGAACACCAAACCAACAGAACAACTATCGGTGAACCAGAAGTATATGTTTTCCACATCAAAGAGAAAAGAAATATATCGCTCCACCAACTGAAAATCAACAAGACGGACATTGAGATACTTATAGACTCTTGGTCTTCACTTTAAACTTACTTGATTTCAAGACTTGTGAGCTGCTTTACCCAAAACCAAAATCAAGTGTCAAGATCTATCGATACAGTGCAGATCAACCGTTACCAGTTTGTGGAACTTTCCATGCTACAGCCTACGCCGATGGAAACCAAACGGAAGCGGTGTTCTATGTAGTCCCAGGCAAGTTAGGTTCATTGCTCTCAAAATCAACCGCAGAAGACTTGAACCTACAAGTAGGTCCACCATCGACAAGCATCAATTCTGCCAGAGTTTAGGATACAGAAATTCCAACAACCACCAAAGACATTGTTCAGCAACACGCCGACGTGTTCCACGGTACAGGTCTACTGAGAGATTTTGAGCTGCAACTTCACTTAAAAGTTGCACTTTGATATGACAATTTCAATACAAAGCAATATTTCCAAGAGTATTTTCACGTTCATTTAATATTATTGATCTATAAAGCATCGAATGAAATTTTCAATTCCAAATATTTTCAATCATGGCTTTGATAGTAGATGAGAAAACAAATATTGTTACGATGTAGTCGCATATTTGCAGAATTTCGTACATTATCTAGGCATTTACCGATTGTGCTCGGCAACTTTTTAGCAACTTTTGTCTTTGGGAGCAACTTTTTTCATTTGTAGCAACCTCGAGCAATATTTGTTTTTCAGAGCAACTTTTTAGCGAATTTTAGCAAAAAATGGACAATTTTTGATAATAAAAACAATGTTTTGATGTTTATAGTTCTTGATTATTATTTGCACAAACCCACCATGTTGTCCCAGTGTCATGTATGCACTACAGCACTATACTTATATGTACAGTGCAACACTGGCTGTGTTTAATATCGAATGTAGTGTTGCTTTCTAGGGTGCATGTCTGGGCATGTCTTAACAATAAAAAGAAAATGGCGTCCGGTAATTTGCTGCTAATTTGATGCCATGGACGAATCACTTGACCTGTCCGAGCGAGACGACTTATCAGAAACAGAAAACGAAGATGTGGAGATTTCAGAGAACAAAAATGTGCCGTTAAAAGAAGTCCAAGATCCAATTTTGATAGCAAGAAATGCTGGTGCAAGTCTAAGTGCCCCAGTAAAAGCGGATATTGCACGTAAGAGAAAACTTCCTGTCAATAAAGGAAAATACAAGAAAAGGGACAGTAAAGCTACTGCCATTACGTCTGCTTGGGATTGGTTGAAGGAATTTTTAGTTCTGTTGTATCGTACTAATCTGGAAACAGTATGCCATCAAGATAAAGTCAAATGAACAACCAGAACTCCAGAAGTTTTGTTTCAAACTTTTCCTTTTATTGGATTCTAATAAACGTTTTGTAAATATACGCTAATGCGAAAGATTTATTAAAATATTTTTATACATTTCAAGAACTTTATCTTTATAGGTATCATTTTGAAACTTTTATAGAAACTGCTCGACCAATCACTCCCTTTGAACGTTTTTGTGATCGTTGAATAGATAATTCAAGTTTCATATCAGGTGAAACAACATTGAGCGAAGCAGGAAGAACACCGAACCACAAAGTTTCTCCTAGTAAAAACTAGGCTGCGTTTCTGGTATTTTCTTTATACATTCAAGATAAATGGATCCATAGGCAAGATAGTCGATTCTATCACATTCGGCAAATAATGGAAGATTGAAAACAGCCATTATGTTGGAAATGCCAGTCTAGACACCATACACTTGATAAAATTGGCCTTCGAAGCATCAAAGTCTTTATCCCATAGAATATACATGAGGTCTTCTACCAGCAAAAGTATTCTTTTATTCGGCATTTTTCTGTTAGTTATGTGATAGTCTCTTTGTTATTTTTAGATCCAAAAATTCAAATATAAATATATATTGAATAATGTTCTCCCATTGGATATTCGTATCTTAATCACGAAACGCTTGTTGCCGATATGGTTGTCCTGGCTTGTCCGATACCTGGCTGGGGTTTCACGACCAAGGATGTCGATGAGATTGGTACAGCTGCGATAATGAAAATACACGCTCACGTTCACGGCACTGTGCCTCGGCGCCACTACGCTTTTTCAGAGGGCACCAAATCTGGAACGACTGAAGATTAGCCTCAATGCTACTTCCGATGATTGGAACGCATTTGCATGGCAGTTTTGTCCAGATATTTTTGAAATATTCCACAAATTTGTCCGGCAGTCTCTTTATCAATTTTCAAGTGTTCATCGCCAAAATATATAAGTTCTTTCTTATTCAGAAAGGAAACACTGAAGTTATAAAGAAAAAAAACATTCATTATTAGAATGCTTCGCTTCTCTACAGGTTCGTCAGTCTACCTCCTCTGGATGTTGCTGCTTTTCATTAACTATTGCAATTATGCTTGTTTCCAACTTGTAGCGTTTGTAGTTAATAGTTTCCTAACTATTAGGAATAAATAAATATAATAAATAAAGAAGTGAAAAAGGATCGACTGTAGAAATTACGTAAGTGTATGAAATGATATCCATTTGCTTGCTCAATTAAGTAATATACGCAAAAATATGTAACAAGAGTTTAACTTCACAGTACTAAGTCACTACCAGTAACTTGACTGGCACAACAATAGAAGACTATTAGATTATAGGGAGAAACACATTGGGAGATAATGTTGATCATTAAAAAGCTTAGCAGTATCATCGTCGCATATTCTTTATTTCATTTTTAGATATATTAATACAATAACTGATTATTTGTCTTCAGGAAAAAACAGAGCAATATTTGTTACATCGATGATGGAACTGTGTAGAGATTATTTTCGGAAAATATTTGTTTAGAGAAAGCACTAATCTGATTAGAATTGTCAATATTAGAAATAGCGCCTCCCTTTTCAAGATTTTGTATCCGGCCATGTAAACATTGGCAAACTTCCCGTTGAATCAGATTTATTCAAAACTATTATTGGCGGAAATGAAATTGTTTGTTTTGACGATGTTGTTTCCGAAGAAGTTGAAACTCGCCAATATCACGACAACATATCGATAATAAACGTCTTGAAAATATTTGTCGACAACCCTGCATCGAGCGCTACCGTTGGGAGAACTTCATCATCATTATTAGAATCAAGATTTTAAGCTGTTGCATTACTAAAGTTCCACAAAGAAAGAAACGAGTTTGAATTATTGCAAATAACAAAAATCTCATTTCACAACTTGGAAAGTTTTTTTTAAACAAAATCAGAATTCGACTTCTTAACAAAAGCTTTCATTGACTAATCTTTTTAAACTTTTAGAAATAGTAAGAGCGTTTTCACTAATATTACAGTAGGTTTCTCTTTGAAATCTTAGATGATCATAATTTATTTCCACTATTGAAGTTATAATTCCATACAAACCTATATTAACAATTCAGCACAAAATTGTTATCTTAGCAAAGTGAAAGGAGGGCGGTTTGTTGAGTTCTCTATCTTGCTCATTCCACAAACAGACGCTTCCATTGTGCCAGTCAGACGCGAGAATCTTTATGGACGGATGCCAACCGAGATTTTGAAGATTTCTCAATCTTAGAGTCGTCAAATAGGCCACCCAAAATATTAAAATTCGATGTACTAACACCAATATGTTATTTAGTTCTTGATACTTGAATATACACACAGGCGGTTTGAATTAGAAAGAAGAAAAATGGGGCCTGCTAAGGTTTTTTCACCGCTCATTTATAATACTTTGAAAACAATAAAAGTGTCGACTAGTCATCGATAATTTACATTCATTGGTTAAATCTTAATAGGTCTTGGTTTTAAACTTTTCAACATTTGTATTAATTCAAATGGGCCTTACAAAATTACACTGGAATTATCTGTTACAAATCAATATCATTGTATATTGGATATCTAAATCTTCATGAGATACACTTATACAAATAGAGTAAGTTCATTTTCAAAATAAAACCTTGAACGTATTATTTATAGCTAAAAGGCAGGTTTTATGCGGAATGTTTATTAGGGAGTGTACTTAAACATTGCAATTGTGTAAAGAGTCTACAAACAACTACACATATCAATAAGTAGGCGTAAATTTCACTTTGATTCCAAATTCCAATAAAAAGAGGAAAACCATTTGCATCCAATATTTCGGGTGGCCAGCATAAACATCCTCATGCCCGTAATTATAGAATCACAGACGCATATGTGCAAATAAATGGGATTGCTTGTTTAATCAGTAAACAAGCAATCCCATTTATTTGCACATATGCGTCTGTAATTCTATAAAAGAAGCGGCATCCATGAGAAACACGCAAGCTTCACTACGAAGAGAACTCTTGATCAAGCTAAGATTCTCTACTAATCTTTATAGTATTCCCGGGAAAAGCACATCATCGTATTGTTCCAAGCCGTTTCCATTAATTAGATATCGGGCTGCGAAAATGGTTTTTCACTATCTTTGTCTTCTACTGTGTTTTGTGGGAGGTAAGAGATAATTATCCTTACGTTTACATTAAATAACGTATTTTTTAATTCCTTACTTTAAAGTAATTATAATATTGTATTTGTGTTTTAGTTCACAGTTGGAACAATACGAGTCGCCTTCAGACTTGTAAGAAGCATATACTTTAATCTTTACACTTTTTATGTTAATAATTTCAACGTTTACAATTATAAATATATTTAACGCATTAAATATTTCCAATTATCTAATTTTTTTCTATTTAAAATATAAAGTTTCCACGTTGTACAAACACTTTCATATATGTCACGTGATATTAATTAAAACCTGCGGTTAATATAGCTCTCTTAATAGCTCCTCCTGTCAAACACATATATTTTCAGTGTACAACAACACGACAACCCTTCTAATACGGAGGAACAGACTCGTAGCGACTCTTCCTCAGCTAGGCAAAGAATTCATAATAACATTTGAGATGAAAGCTGATTCCTACTATCCCACTGGAAATATGTTTTATATGGAAGCAATGCAACAAAGATATTTGTATATCGATAAAGTTCGAAGATACGTTTTGGAATTAGGCGGTAGTGCGAACGGACATGAGAATGTTTATGCTGGCCAGATTCAATACAACTCCTATTCAAGATTTGAAATTTCGCAGTTAGCAAGTGGAACTAACTACACATTTGCCTTTAAGAATAATGGCCGTATAATGGAATCAGTTAAAATAAGCAAACCAAAAGTGCTCACAGATGTTAAAGTACGGAACATGCACATTTTCATTGCGAAAAATCTGATTATTTCTTAAATTTAGATTTATTTTTCGCATAACACAACTGCAAATGGCTATGTAAGAAGTATCTTGATCAAGAGTGGTAAGTTTATTTTTGTCCTTTGTGTAAATATGGAAAACACAAATTGACTTACTCTTCAACACTAATTCATATTCATTTTAGTTCGTAGAAAATAAAAACAAATTAAAAGGAAAATATCCCGTAAAACTGACAAAATTTTCTCAGTAAAATAAAATACACCATGAATTACTATTGGTTGCATTATTAGCACCAGACCATAGTGGGTTGCTTGCAAGGTTAATACAAAAGCTTTACAAAGAACATGCGACATTGGAAACATTCCAAGAGAAAATGAGAAAACAACACCAAGCGCTGATGGAAAAGCAAAAAAGCCTCTCGCAAGAAAACAAACTCACTCATGTAGAGTTAAAACGCCTTCAACAAACCATATCAAACAACACCCACCGACTTGAGAAGATATGGCAGGAGTTTCAAAGTCTGTACGCAGCAAATCGGGAACATGGTTGGATTTCCAACTGATTTGAACAGATTTAAAGAGCATAATTTTATTTGACAATGTAACCATGGTGAAAGATTACCGACATGTATAGAAATCTATTTGGTAATATTTTATGGGACTTCAGAAGAGAATATAGGTTTCGGTGTCAAGATTCAATTTCGAGCTTCTTCGGCTAATTTTAATGCATTCTGAGTTGCATTCATGCATCACCAACATAGAAACATTTTAGTCAGCACGAAATGTGTTTCATTCTGACAGGATGAATTTTTCTCACAATTCTAATGTCTGATTCATATTTCGGTAGAAAATATATTGTAATAAAAATTCATTTGTAATAAGACGTTATAGAAAATAATAATAATAATAATGATAATAATAATAATGGAGGTTTTACGAGACTCTCCACATGTAACAGTGGCTCTTCTTATCCCAAGGTTTAGGTCCTGGCGTACTTAGGGCACCCATTTGCACCCACGAAGTCGCTTCACCAGACAACCCACCATTTGAGCTAGGCTTGCATTACGCAATGAGTTCCGCTCAATAACTCAACTGTAACTCAGAAATCAAAATATGTCCGAGCTGGGTTTCGAACCAGCACCGTTTGATTTTGTGGGTTGAATGCACTAACCACTAAGCTACAGTGACCTATATAAAAATATATTCATTATTATTATTATTATTATTATTATTATTATTATTATTATTAACGAATATTTACAATGAGGATAAACATTTCAGTGAAAAATACATTGTTATCAATATGCGTCCTCATATATGTATCTGCATGAAAAAAGGTGAATGATCCTAAAAATATATTATTTATTGACAATTAGTATATAAGTTAAAAACAAAGGATGCCAAAAGTTTACGACGCACCAGAGAGAGGCCACGGCTTCGCTAGGTAGATGGCCTACGCCGTTGGACGGGCTCCACAGCAGCCACTCTGGTTGACGAAGCGACGTTCCGCTCCCCATCCCACAAAAAAACAGCCGGCAAAATTTTTTAATGGTGTTGCGCAGTCACAGTCGCCAATGCGCCAGTGGCGAATGACGTTGATTGATTGATGCCATGTAGAGAATAAACAATCGATATAACCAATCGATATATCAGGTTTCGTTTTTCAAGATATTGAATCACAGGTGTGTCTGTATCTGAAGTTGCAGAGATGTCTTCAAACAGCAGAGCAGGAACAACTACAACGAGAGATTTTCATTGAAATCTTTCTCAGTCGGGATTCACAATCTCTTATAAAAATTATTCTTATTTT
Organism: Candelabrum cocksii; assembly: GCA_963930725.1. Lineage (NCBI taxonomy): Eukaryota > Metazoa > Cnidaria > Hydrozoa > Anthoathecata > Candelabridae > Candelabrum > Candelabrum cocksii. Next base: position 1,839,481 of record OZ005666.1, read on the forward strand.
TACTAAGTAATGCCCGTGAGGATATAAGAATACAACAAATAAGGAAGTTCTGCTGGTATGGGCTAATAGTACTAGCTTTCCCCACCAGACAAAAAATTAATAATATATATGTTGCTAAAACCGTCAAGTTACAAAACAATAAAGAAAACAAACTACGAAGGCCAATCTCTTCTATGAAGGTCAATTTGGGTTTAGGGTAGGGCTATAAAAAACAACGTATTGATTAGTCTCCGGGAAGGTTACCACCCACCAGCTAAAATTACATAAAAATAGCAGAGACATTACAACCTTTGCTACGCACAAGGGTGTATTTCGCTAAAAACGCCTGATCTACGGTGTTAACTCCGCTTTTGAATGCTTCCAAAAACAAGTTGAATAAGTCCTGACGACTGCCCAGGAGCACGCAATATCAGTGATGACATCCTCATCTGGGGACGCAACGTAAAAGAGCATGATGATCGTTTGAAAACCGTGCTTTCCAAATTTAAGCTCAAGGTTTGAAGATAAACCTCAAAAAGTGCAAATTTGCAACTAAATCACTGACCTTCGCTGGACACAGAATCTCAGCCGATGGTATTTCTGTTGATGACTCAAAAGTCAAAGCCATTCAAGCAGCAAGTAAACCAACCAACCTGTCTGAACTAAGATCCCTTCTCGGTATGATCACCTACAGCCATCAATATATCAAGAATTACTCGACCATTGCTGCACCGTTACGAAAACTGACAAAAAAGGATGAACCTTTTATTTGGAGAAATGAAAAGGAGACAGCATTCAACACTTTGAAACAGACAATTGTAGAAGCACCAGTCATGGCATTTTATAATCCAAACGCCAACACGCATCTCATTGTCGACACAAGCCCGGTAGGTCTTGGAGCTATCCTATCTCAAGAACAAGATGATGGATCCTTCAAAGCCATCGCATATGGCTCGCGATCACTCACAGACAGAAAGAGAGGCCTTAACAGTTTTATGGTCATGCCAATGTTTCCATCATTACGTTTTTGACAAACATATCACCATCCACACTGACCACAAACCGCTCATCAAACTGCTCACCTCCAAATCAATTGCACCGCCCAGAATCATGCGCTGGATTTTACATCTTCAAGCATATGATTTCTCACTCATCTACATTCCAGGACATACAAACGCTGCAGACTACCTGTCCCGACATGTTTCATTCGGCTCACAACAACCCAACCAAACCCAAGCAGAGGAATACATCACAATGACGCTAACCCATGCTGTTCCGAAAGATGTCAGCCTAGAAGAAATCGTCACCGCAACTAGGCAAGGTTCAACCATTCAAAAAGTCATCACCTATTTGTGCTCTAACAAGTGGATGAAAGAAGCAGACACCAAGCCATTCTTCCCACTCAGAACTGATCTGACAGTGAAAAATGACATTCTCATGAAACAAAATCAGATTGTCATCCCGAATACTCTACGGTCTCAAATTCTAGATATTGCCCACAGACATCATCAGGGTGTGTCTAAAACAGTTGCACTACTTCGCGAGAAAACATGGTAGCCAAGAATGAGAAATGATCTAGCTGAACTCGTAAAACATTGTCATCCATGCCAAGTTGTTACTCCACCAACCACGAAACGCGAACCTCTGCTGATAACAGAAACACCAACCAGACCTTGGGAAACAGTAGCCACCGACCTGAAAGGACCATTTCCTACAGGAGAACGCATCCTTGTTGTTATCGACTACTATTCCAGGTACCCGGTGATTGCAGTCTTGAATGACATCACATCAGAAAGTGTCATCAAAACCTTCCGAGAAATTTTCGCTGTATTTGGATATCCGGACACAGTTACTTCGGATAACGGTTCCCAATTCACTTCCAATTACTACCGCACCCACTCGACAACAGGAGTTGCTCCTGCTGATGCCCTGTTCAAGAACAACATTCGAAATGGCATCCCAACCCTAGCTGACCCAGTCGCTGACCGCCACGACCAAATCCGACGGGCAGATCAAGAAGCCAAGTTGAGAATAAAACGTTATGCTGATCACAAACGCCACGCTAAACTCAACAACATCGAAGAAGGAGAACTTTTGTTGCTGAAAAATCTCTGTCGAAACAACAAGAACCACACTTTGAAACGAAACCGTACACTGTCATAAAAGTCTACAAAAGGTCAGCGAAACTCAGAAACAGCCTAGGAAAAGAATACGTTCGAGCAAAGGCCCACATAAAGAGATTTTATCGAAATACGTCAAAGGACAGTAACCAGTCACTGAAACAAAAGGTCAAAAAACACTTAAATGACCACGACTACAATTGCATAGTTTCAGACGTGTACCTTCAAATTGAAGAAGGGGATTTTGAAGCTGAGGAGGAAAAGGAAGGAGTGATTGATAGGAGTGAAACCGAAACAGCACCATCGGACTCTGAAGCGGAAACAATTCCATATATAGGCTAAAAATTTTATAACAGCCATTTTACTGTACATAAAAAAAGAATCTAAGAGTTATAAGCGCATTTATATCTGTCTCTATCTCTTCCATTATCATCGAATTCCGATTATTACACTAAATTTAAAGTGGCCAACAAGTGAATTTATGATTACAAACAAAAAATAAACTTTATTCCATGGTTAAAAATTGGTCCCCACAAAATGTTTTAAAACTCATTTTTTTGCCCACTAGTTCCCTGACTACAGCCGTTGTCATCTAATAGAATTCATAAACTCAACCTAATGTCGTCAATTGAAGAGGCTCTCTCGTATTTAAATTCTTATGATAAAGACAATAAAAAAAGTGTTTTACTGGAGCATATTTCTGCTATGTGCCCTATTCAAATTAGGAGGGGGGGGGGGGGGGGGAATAGCATGGAAACTATTGTTAGAGCTTTCGAATACTTCGCTTTGTCAAGATCACTTTATATGCGGTTACGAGAAGATTATGAACTGCCAAGTATTGCTACCTTGACACGCTTAACATCTAAAGTGTCAAGTTTGGATGATACTGTTGTGTTACAAAATGTTATATCGAAAGTTGAAGAGAGACAGAGGACATTTATAGTTTTAATTGATGAAGTTTATGTAAAACCTGCTTTGCGTTACCACGGGGGTACAGTTTTTGGAAAAGCTGTCAATAAACCTACTGAACTGGCAAGCACTATCTTGTCATTCTTTCTTGTTGGACAATTTGGTGGACCTAAATTTTTATTTCGAATGCTTCCTGTTGTTGAACTGAATGCAGATTTTTTATTTGAAGAAAATAAGAAACTGATAAATTGTGTCAGAGAAGCTGGAGGTAATGTTGCTGCCATTATATCTGACAACAATAGGGTTAACCATAAGTTTTTTAAAATGTTTTCGTGTTTTCCTGAGAAACCTTGGTTGACAGTGGATATTTTTATTCTTTGATTTCGTTCACTTGTTCAAGTCCATTAGAAATAATTGGATAACTGAAAAAACTAAAGAGTTGACCTATACATTTGATGGTCAATGTAAAACTGCAAAATGGCGTGACATTGTGAAACTTTATCGATCAGAGGAGAACAATTTAGTGAAAAGACACGACTTACTGAAGTTAGTGTCTTTCCCAAACCCATAGAGCGTCAAAAAGTTGCACATTGTGTTAAAGATTTTTCGGACCTTTGGTAACTGCAATAGCAGGATAATGATCTCACCAGTCACACTTGACAAACGCTTATATATATAGCTATATTTTTTGTATTTTGGTAGTTTTTACTACTTATTTATTGTTATGACAAGTTTAATCATAAAAAATGTTAATAAATATCATGTAACTGATTTCTTATAGTATTTCCTTGACTCCTCCCTTAATTCATTACACAAATTGACTTGTTAAGGCAAGGAATGGCAGTTTTTATACTCTCTCTCCCCCCCAGTTACGCGTTGAGAAGGCTTGTAGTAGAGGGTGCCATGTATTACCATAAATATTTATCTGTTTACAAACTTTGTTGTGATTTGCTTTGTTACTATATCAGAAAATTGTTCTGTCTATTTTTTCTTTATGACTTGCCAGGTGTTTTCATTTCACACATTATGCATAATTTAGCTCATCCAGAAAACGAGTTTCAATGTATTCAATTTAAATTCCAGACATCTCTCGTGTTACACAGCACAAATCTTTTGTGGCTGCATGTCTAAATCGATATGTATTGTGGACATGCATGGTAGGTCTGAATGGCAGAGGGCTTGGCTTCCTCCTAGAGATAACATACCCCTGTTTGCATTTCATTTAACAAATTATTAATCAAGTAATTTTGTTATGTAAATCTGTATATTTTAAAAAATAAAAGAATTAGATATTAAAATTTGCATTAGATATTTTATTTCAGATCGTATCGATACGCAGCATATCGCCAGTTTAGCTGGTTTATCTAAATAAAGCCTGGTCGTTACTACGTACGACGAATAATAACAGCCTGCATTGTCACGAAGATAAGGGAGGAATTTCCAGAACCTAGTGGAGTTTATGTTAAGTTACCTTAAGTGAAGAGGCGGAAGTAGGAGAGATGGAGAAGAGGCAAAAATAAAGCAAAATTTGTGCCCTTGAAAATAAATATTGAAGCACCAAAATGTTAAAAATCTTTACAATATATTTTAGGTTAAACAATCGAGGACTTAAAAAAAGTAAGAAACAAATCGCAATTCATAGAAAAACAACATTTCGTTTAACAATGACCACAAAAGAGAAAAGAAACTAAATCAAATTGCGTGAATAATATTTTCTCGATCGCTCAATATCGTCTTTTGTTTCAATGCAGACTGGAGCTCGTCATGACTCGTTTTTTACCAGTTAGTGCTCGTTTATAAACGCTGTTTTTTATCACGCGAAAGTAGTTGTAGCGCTTTTGCAACAAATATATGCAGAAACCGGCTTACAAACTGTACGGCTTAATCTCATACATCAAAACTACGTACCATGTACATCACAACAAATGATTACCTCACTTTTTCGCCTTATAAGGACAATGAGGTCTGAACCCTAGTTAGAAATAAACACCGCGGGAAGAAGGTCAAAGAGAAAGCGTTGCATTGAACAACGACAATTTAAAAAACAGAATACCTTATTTTATACAAAATTAACGAATGATAAAATTAACGCGGTTTTTTTTTTATCCGCGTTAATTTTGATAGTTGTTAATTTAGTCATCCCTTAATTTTTGTGTTCACTAATTTTAACAACGTTAATTTTCTGCGGAAATCCCAAAATTTTAGTAATGTGATACCTGAACGCCAAAAAAGTCGTCTGGGATTAAAATGTAAAAAACGGCAGTAGCAAATGCCAGAAATAACATCGGGAGTCCGTTGAATCCATTTAGTTCGGCAGAAACTTTGTAATTTTTACAGAAAAGGGTTTTTAAAGAAAAAATACAAAATCTAAAAAAATTTCCTAACCGCGCTCATTTTTTTCTGCGATAGGTAAAAATTCAGGAAACCGCGTTAATTTTGTCAGTTTTAAAGCAAAATGAGTTTTGGACCGCGTTAATTTTTTTAATGTTAAATATGTATGAGAACTTGGGAATCTCATTAAGGGACCATACATTTATGACGTCCACACGGACGGGGAGTGGGGGGGTTGGAAAAAATTGGCTGAAAATGTGGATGGATGCGGATGCTATATGGGTGGGGGGGGGGGGGGGGGGCAAATCCTTTTTTGGGGAGACGTCTGCAAAAAATAATTTTGGAAGATATCTTTAATACACAGAAAAAATACACAACACACAATCTTCACTTTATAGCCTGTACCAGGTCTGCGCAATAAACTTCATTGTTCTAAAACAATTATCGTATTTCCTCTTTGATACACCCCCTACCAATAAACACCACTCTTTCGAATTTAATGGAGCGAATGAGTCAGCGACAATATTGATTAGTCCTAATAGGATATCAGAGAAGTAAGATAAAGAAGGGCTATTGAATTTGTTGGTCTGTATTCCGGAGCGAAGTAACGTACACGTAACGATTATGTATACCAAACCCTAAAAACGTCAAATCTTCTGACAAGTTTCCAGATCTTTAAAAAATTACGCCACTCGGCAAACTGGTCTAAAAATGTGATTATGTACACATGCCATACGATTTGTATTTTCCAAGTGTGCAAGAGGATCTAAGCAAACGAATCTGCAAGGATTGTCACGTTTATTTTCCTAGCATGGCTGCTGTTACACGTCGTTACCAATGGTGATGGATGCGCTGGAAATGCACTTAAGATAAGAAGATAGCGTGAAACAAGCGGAAGAGTCAGTATCAGTATATATGAGATTCTGTCTCCTTTTTTGGACGCGAGTGATGGTGAAGATGACGAATAAGAGTTATTTTTATAAATTGAAGAAAAATCTTTTGTTTTGCCAAAACTGTCCTTCGTTATATTCCAATTCTGATACAGATTTCTTAAAATATATTTCAAACCTTAATTTCTAATACAGATATCAGAAGCAGACTCATGATCTTATTCTATTACATCACAACAACCCCGATGTTTCTTAAAACATTGATTCAACAATTTTTGGGTGTCTACATCCGCCCCTGAGAACAATCAAAATTTGAAATATTTAGAATTAAGAGGGGGGGGGGGGGGGGGGGGAAGGTGCCAAATAGTCCTAGATCGCGGACGTCCATGTCCAAAAATAGGGGGTAGAAAGTTCTGACGCGTGTGGATAAGGAGGTCAAATTTTCAGCACTTTTTTGTGGACGTCATAAATGTATGGCCCCTAAGCTCGTTGCCATAACAACAAAGTGAATTTTATTGTAACCCCATTGTGCCATAAAATTTTAAATGCCCTTCGTCACACCTTGAAATATACATACAAATCAAAATACATCAAAATAAAATAACTGAACTGTTAAAAATGCGCTCTATAAAAAAACAGTGAAATTGTACGTGTAGCAAAAAGCTGTCAAAAACTATTCCATCTAAAGTGCACAAATTAAACAAAATCTTTAAAATAGAACAAAAATAAAACTATTTTTCTTTAAAAAGGAAGGATAACATTTATAAGCTAAAACAAAATAAATGTTGACATCAAAGAAACGGAAAGAAAGGTTGACAAGGTGAGTTAAGCTAACTTGCTCTGAATTCTTGTTGGAAGCCTCGTTCTCTCTAAGTTCAACTTTATTAATACGTATATAACACGTTACCCAAACATCTGGTCAGCAAATTGCACTGTGTACAGAATGTGACACCATCATGTGTATTCTATCAATATGTAAAAAACAAAAGATCTTCTTGTCCGAGGATGGCTTCTACTACTTGAACATAAAAAGTACAACACAGTGAAAGTGTGACAAGAAGGAGGCAACAGTAGTTAGACACGATTTAAAGTCTAAAGCACGTCATGCCACGACAAAGAAAATAAATAAAATAATCTATATTTATTGGTTATAAAAATAATGCATTTGTTTCACCAACCTTCATTCTAACAAAAGAAAAACAAGGAGGATCTTTCATATCGAAGTTTATCAATATCTGAATATTGAAGTAATTACATATTATGTAGAAAACAGCGGGCTAATGCAATTGTAAGGCACCTGCAAACCTGTATAGTCTATACCGTTGATACTTGTTCTTGATTTTAGTCATAACAGACAACTACTTCTTAATACAAGAGGCTTTCAAAAAATTAAATTTGTTTATAGTTGGCACTTTTCATCATAAAGAGCTCAGTTCAAGTGTAATTCAACATGTTGGCATACCATAAACGGATACCAGAATCCAGCTCAATCAAAGAAAGCAAAATTATTTGATTCAATAAGAGCGGGACATTGTTAAATTCAGTGTGATAATGTCATCATAGCTCTGTGCGCTTACTCTGGCTTTTGAAGTTGCGTCATTGTAGAAAAACTACTCAGAAATGACTAAGCAGCATTTCATAGATCTAAACAAAAAAAGAAAACTATTATTCATTTGGCAAATAATATTGAGCATTTTATTCTAACCCTTTTCAGGACTATTCCATACATATATTTGCATCCCTAGCGAAATGCATATCAAAACTTTTAGACTTTAAATAATTTAATTATTTCCATATCTAATCCAGGAATCCAGCAACGTTTAGTCATAAAAATTATGTAGCTGTACTCTATTTCAAAGTTTTGTTAACAAAAGTCTAAACATAAAGCTATTTCAGTTTTCACAATGTAGAAAAACCATAGGTATTTAGTTGAAAACTATTGCAGATTTTTAAAACTTTTCTTACCAAAAAAGCATGCGTTAGCACGCCATTTTAACCTCGACTGAGGGGTCTAGTACCAACTGGTATTTTCTGCTAGGATCTACGATAAAGGGCCTGAAAACGTATGCCGTAACAATGCGCCAAAACAATGTAGCCTGCTGTACATGTTTATATATATATATATATATATATATATATATATATATATATATATATATATATATATATATATATATATATATATATATATATATATATATATATATATATATATATATATATATATATATATATATATATATATATATTATATATTATATATTATATATTATATATTATATATATATATATATATTTTTTTTTTTTATAGGAAACTAGGAAATTTTTTTTATATATAGGAAACTAAGCTTTTGTGTCTCTAGGCACTCTCTAGGCACTTTCTTACAGATTTACCCTAAATAGATATCTGAAGATAACTTAGATATCTGAAGACGCGTGGAACTTTTAAGGATAGTCATCGCCCCTTGCAGCATGATTTCAGTTTTTGCTTGATATCTTAAAATCTGTTTAATTTAAACTACCAAAAGTATATATTTTCTGAAAGCTGATAAAATTGTCTATTTAATGAATATAATGTTGGATAATAATAACAAGCATAACGGAAATGAGAAAGAAAAGATCAAATTTACGATGCCTTGCCTTTGAAGATTTATAAGTCCCCTCTATCATTTTTTTTTCGCAAAAGTTGTACCACGCGAATCATCACTCACTTGCCGAAATCTTTTTGGATCAAAAGTTATAAAGCTTTCTGTTCAAGCTCTCCACAAAAACGTGTTTTTTGCTGTTAACACATCTTCAACACTCCCTCACGGAGCGATTTTTATTTTTTTAAAAAAACTGTGGCAAATTTTTCGTGCGTAAAAGCCTATTGGTTAAGATGAAAAAAATTGCGTCATCGTATCTTGTTTCCAAGGGGACTTATAAAGCGCGAAAGGCTAGTAAAAAGGTGAAAATTCGTTCCTAAGATAACCGCACATTCGCATATTTTGTTTGGCACATTTGCATACTTAGTTTTAGAATATCATTGCTAATAAATCAATAAATATTTGAAATTTTATATTTCTGATTCCAGAATCTGAAACTTCATAAAAAATGACACTAGATTATGTAAAAGAAGATTTTTTCAAAAATTTTTGCTAGCGGGGGTGATGACTATCCTTAAGTTCATAGTGAGTTTCGCGGAAATTTTTACATTGGGCGGATTTTAATAGTGCGAATTGCTAATTTTTTTTGCGTTGGGCGGAATTTATTAGAGCGAATTGTAGAGCTCGATCAGATTTGGGCGGAATTTATTAGTGCGAAATACACCCTAATTAATTCCGCACTAATTAATTCGCACTATTTTATCCTCGCCTTATTTTCTGTCCTTAAGGTAGAAATTTCTTAAGGGTTTCTTATTATATCAGAAATTTTGCCTTATTGAGGAATGTTGAGTAGCTACTATACCGTTGCTCAGATGCGCGAATTGTGAAATCTTGCAAGACAAAAAATGGCAGAATCAACGCATCGAATCACTAATTTTAACTTTATGTAATTTTGGCCGAGTTAGAAAATATTTTGATTTAATTTTACTGCACTTGTAGTGCGCACGTCACATACAAAACCTAAAGGCCGATTTCCAGGCGGGCGGAATTTTCCGCGCGGAATTAGTTCTGAGCATGCGCATTTTAAATAATGAGTCATTGCTAGCGAAAAAATATTTTGCGAGCGGAAGATTTTGAAAGTTCAGAATTCTGAACTTTTTCAAGCGGAAAGTTGATAGCTATAAATAGCGACCAATCAAATATTTGTATTTTTGAAACAACCAATCAAATTAAGACAACAATTTGCGATTGTTGCATAGTTTTTATAAACTTGGAGGTTAAATTTATAAAAGAGAGACAGCGCTGCTAAAAGTTTCTTGTAAGTTCCTTGTAAATGGATAAAAATAGTAATTCATCGTCTGCAAAAAAACAAAGGTGTTCGAGTCCAGCACCTTTCCAAAACGTTCTTCCATCGACTAGAGCTCTGCTAATAAAGCAACAACAAAAACGTCAACAAAACGAACAGGATCAACAACAACAAAAACGTCAACGTTGATAATACTGAAAATATGCTTGTGACAGCGAACCAGCAACAGCTTCAAGCAGTTCTCCAGGAACATAACCAACAACAACATTTTCGTACATTACCTCTAACCTCCTCGCCAATATATCCTCTTTCGTTCACAAGCACCCAGCCTTCTAATAATTGTTCGGTAGAAACAACACCTCTAGCTTCCCCATTGTTAAACTCTTCAATACATCGAACATCATCTTCGAATAGCACTGCATCACCAAGCTTGGACGTAGAATATTTCATCGATCTTGTACGTGACTGCCCATCTATTTGGAACATCTGGTCTGGTGATTATAAAGACAATTTAAAAAAGAAAAACTCATGGAAATCAATTGAAAGTTTACTCGGTGGTACTTTTACAAGTAGGTTTGGTTTTAGTAAGTTTTTAAAAACATTACATTGTGACAATATTTGTGGAAAATGGGGTATGTTTTCCTTAATGTAAAATGTTTTAAAAAAGATGAGGTATAAATTACTTACTTTTTTGTAAGTTAGGCTATTGAGTAACTCCCGCCAAAATATCTTAAGAGCCATTTTCTGAGAGATTCAGGCAAAGTCTGGAAATGATGTCTTCAAATTTTCTTCATTTTCAGTTATTTTGTGCTAAACCATGAAAGTTGGTATCTGGTAAATTTTTTTTTGAAAATTCTAACTGGTTGCCAAGATTTTGGGCCCGGAAATTTGGCTCATTTGGGGCAAAATTTGACTCATTGAATGAAATTACTACTTTGAAAGCAAATATTTCCACCATAAACATTGTAGAAGTATTTCTTTTTGTATTTTGTTTAGCTATGGGTTGAATTCTATGGGATCAGCCAAGATTTGACGTTGTTACACTTCTTATTGTCTAGAAATCATGGCCCGAAACCACCAAAATCAGAATTTTTGTCAAACTTTGAAGCTTGATATCTCCCATGGCCATCACTTGCACATGATTTTTTTTGCTTTTTTTAAAAGGCATTAGGACATACTGTCATTCTGTAGTAAAAAAATCATGTACAACCAAGGGCCTGGGACAGAATAACCATTCAAAAATTGATTTTTATTCAAAATCCGCCTTCCAACACAGCCCATAATGGCGGCGGCCTTAGGTCTGGTGTGAAAAGTAAAGATGTTACAGTTTCTTCAAAGATACTACTTTCAGATAAAGAAAACAAAACCATGTGCTAAAGTGATTTAAAGCCTAGAGAAGTCCTAGAAATATCCTAATTCTGCTCAAATTAGCCGTAGAAAAGTTCCCTAAAAGTTTTTTTATAGTTAAAATATTCGGAGCCGCTTTTTGATGGAGCCTGTATTACGACATGCTTCCCATCTATTGCCCCAATGCAGTGGTTAAAGTTCCATCTGCTTTCAAACAAACTAGCGATTTGCAACCATTCCTCGACTGAGTTCGGAACTTTTAAAAACCCTTTGCTTTTTAAAACATTCCATAAAACAATTGTTGTTTCGCTAATAATTCTTCCCACTATTGACGGACTTATTCTGTACAAAGTTGCGATAGTTAGTTTTGAATCTCCAGTGGTTAAATATCTCAGGCATACACATAATCGTTCCGCTGGCAAGGCTGTAGGACGCTTTGCTCCAGACTTATGAATATATGGGGCAACCCAAGCTAGTAGCTCCTCAAAAATCACATTCGTCATACGAAAGTTTTTAAAAAAATATTCATGATCGAACAACATTAAATCCTTCACCAGAATGTAAAATTCTGACTTTTCTTCTCTTTCCTGGAACAATTTACGAACCCACATCTTTTTCTTATGTTTTTTTTTTAATAATCTTTTGTTTTCTTTGCATTTGATAGTGCGCTATAACTAACAGCAAAATTTTCTTTTTGTATAATAACAAATTTAAAGCAGCCATCTTTTCTTATTGTAACTTTTTCCTGATATAATCGTGTATGTTTGCACATTTGTACAGCAAGTTCAATGGAAATTAAAAAGCGGACGGAAAATTCCGCTTGAGCGGAAAATCCCGCGCGGAAAATTCCGTCCGCCCGCTTAATGGAAATCGGCCTTTACGCTACACAAAATGAGATATCAAGCGAGCAGAAAAGATTAATCAACCTCGACTTAGGGTCTCAAAATGGCTAACTAGCTTTCATGGTTTCCAATGAAAGAATGGGTTACGGCTAGTTTTAGGACGCAAAAATTCGGTTTAACTGGCAAATTAATAGACTCCCAACTAACTGTATCTGCGGAGCACGTTAACAGGGTTAGTAGGGTTAGACTGTCTCGGTCAAAGGAAGATTGTGAAATCGGTTTTAGTTTTGCTTAAAGATTGTTTATTTGTTTTGAACCAAGGAATAATTAATTGGAGCTGGTTATTTATATCGTCGAACAACACTAGCTCAGATCGCTGTTGGTGTTCTTTGCGGACATAATTGCATTTAACCCCTCTATGGCATTTTATAGGTCATTGACCTATATAAGAAATAAGAGAGGGCCAAGTATACCAAGCATCCTGGTGGCACTTCGCAAGTTATTGGAACCAGTCCGCTGTCAGGATTGAAAACATATTGTTTTCGATTGGATAAATAGCTTTTAAGTGACAATGTCTTGTTTCTAACTCCATAGTATTTTAACTTTTATAAGATAATATTATGATTAACCGTATCAAACGCCTTAGAGAGGTCAAGAAAAACTCCTAGAGTGTACTTCCCGTCATCTAACAATATTTATTTATTTATTTTTTTATTGAAGTTGCTCAAAACAAGGCCATTAATGGCCACTTGTGAGTAAAGAGCTACAAGAGAAGTTAAGTGGTTTTTAGATGACGATGAACATTTGTTTTGAACAGTTGAAGGTTATAGTCAGAAGGAAAGCAAGTAGATGGAAGGGAGTTCCAAAGTCTAGATGTTTGCGGGAAAAAACTGTTCTTGTAGAAATCCCTACGACAATTTGGAACACAAACAGTCCATTGATGAGAAGACGACGAAAACCTAGTTGTATGGAGAAAGATTCTTGGAGAAGGTGTAAGTGAAGATAGTTCGCTTGAACAACGTCCATAAAAAATTTGTAGAAAAGACAGAGAGAAGCAATGTTACGCCGGTGTGATAGGGAGTCCAGTTTTGAAGATAAGTTTAGGCCGATTGCGTTGCAAACACGCCGTTGAACACGGTCTAACAAATTCAAGCAATTCGCAGGAGCACCTGCCCAAATGTGGCAGCTGTATTCCATGCAAGGACGTATTGAAGATTTATAAAGGTAAAGGATACACTCAGGGGTGAGGTAACTCATTTCTCGTAAAAGAGAGCCAACCTTCATGGCAGCTAATTTTGCAATGGTTTCAATGTATGAACGCCATGAGAGTTCCCTTGAGCAACAGAGTTCCGTGAATATGAGACCAAGAAGACGAAATGAATTGTTTTCAGGCAAATGAGAACCATTCAACAAAATGTGAGGTAAATATGCTTGCTTGAAATGATTAATGGAAAGAAGACTAGTTTTAGATGGATTGAAATTAACCAGCCAATTCTTACCCCATTCCACTACCGTATTGAGATCTTTATTGAAAACAGAGGCCAAATTAACCATATCACAATCATCTGATTTATCAAGGCAGGAATACAATGTGGAATCGTCAGCGTAAATAATGGTTTTGGATGATAAATTGTCTGGGAGTTCGTTTATGTAGAGTAGGAACAGAGTTGGTCCGAGAACTGATCCTTGGGGAACACCAGCATTGATGGAAAAAGTTGAAGATGAATGACCACTAAGGACAACCTTGAATCTACGGTTGGAAAGGAAGGAAGAGATAATTTTGAAAAAAGAACCTTTTAAACCATATGCTTTGAGTTTATGCAATAGACCCAGATGCCAGACTTTATCAAATGCCTTGGAGATGTCAAGAGCAACTGCTCGCGCTTTACCAGAAACATCAAGGGCACGATAAAAACGTTCAGTTATAACTGTCAAAACATCAGCAGTGGAACGACCAGAACGAAACCCGTACTGGGAATCATAAAACAAATTATTTTTTTCAATAAATTCCACTAAGGTCTGGTTAAGTAAAGTCTCAAAAACTTTGCTTAAAATTGAAATGAGACTAATCGGTCTATAATTGCAAGGATTAGAACGGTCACCACAATTTTTAAAAATTATATAAGACATGGATGAGTCACTTGTTTTAGACTGCATTTTTTGTGACAGTAATGCACTGGTGGCTTAGTACACTGGACTGTATTAGGTTGGTTCTACCATATTCAAACATTTTGACCATTTATGCTTTAAAATGTGACGAATTGATGTAAGAGCAGAACAGAAGAAGATGATGACGAGGGTTTAGAACTTCCACATTTTGGATGTGTGTTCATCACATAAAATTAAATCGAACTGATGCTGCCTTATTCTGGGTTTTACAAAATTTCACATGAATCAATATGAGCGGTTTACCGATTTTGCGTAAGTTTTGAGCGGTTTTCCGAAGTTAAGACCTCTTCCCAAAACACCCAAATGCGTACTATAGCCTAACATAAATACAACAACAAATAGTAAAAATCTATAAGGTCCAACGCTATCAATACGTATATCCTTTAAACGTATAAAACCTAAATTACTCAATAAAAAAGTATAAAAAGAACGAAATATGAAAATAATTTCTTTACCGAATAAGGAAGCATATATAATCCTTTATTACTCTGATGGAAACGCATCCAAAACATCATGACAAATTCTCCTGACAAAATCTAATGAAAATACGAAAATGTTATTTTGCCATAAACAAATGATGGATGAAATTTGTATGTGCATATACACCGTTGACGACGGGAATTCTTGCATGAAAAATCTATTCATTTTACAAAATTAAACAACTTGGGTGGATGTGGTAGGAGACATTCAAAGGAAAGCATTTTTGCGAGGGGAATTCTCTTGCCTCGCTTATTAGTGTGAGCACGCATACTTTGCCTCGCTTATTACTGCGAGCGCGCAACACTATAAGGTTCTTGTCAATGTTGAGACTTACCAGTAAAAGCAAAGATGGTGGGACGATGAAAACACTTCTTGTTGAATAAAAGAATACTTTCGGTAAAAGTTTATATTTACAATTCTCCTTAAACGTAAAAATGATTTTCAGAATGAAGATTTGGTGTGTTCTCAACACAAAGCCATTTCCGTGTAGCTGGAGATACTCGGGTTGATAGCGTCATTTTCATGATAAAACTGCCGCACCAAACAATACAAATCACCTTTGGAATCCTTTAGTTCTTTGATTGCCTGTTTTCCCCTGTAAAACAGTATCTAAGGGTTCATTCGATCGTTTCTGTCAACAAATAACTACTTACAATTCTTTCTTGGTATTTCTCTCTCTGTGCTCTGGATGTGTTAAAAAAAGAACAAATATGAATCAATGTTCAAGTCACGAAATCAAATAATATAGCACAACAAAAATCGGAGGAAACATTGAAAATTAGAAACTATGATGCTCTTGCCAACAATTATTTTAAAAATAAAGGTAAGGAAAATTTTGATAAGCATATTTAAGTAAATTTATTTATGTTTGAAGTGTTGTTCTTAGACCAGTTGAACACTGAATACTGCAGCCGGTATTTAAGTTTCCTTTTTACTCGTGTGGAAGCATTATCTTTGAATTACATGGCCGACCATATATAGTTTGTATTTGTATTCTATATTTAATTTGTTTATTTTTCGTTTCTGCCTAAAGTAGGTCTTGTAGCTTTTGAAAATGATAATATTGTGAAGACATAGAAAGGCGTGTCTTAACAGTCATATAGGTTACGAATAACCTGCTAAGTGCTGTTAAAGAAAGCAATATTAAGCGCTACTAGCCGCATTGGAATGCAATAAGAATACTAGACTATAACAGAAAAATTTGGCAAAAGAATCACCTTCTCCCGATTCGCGAGTTTCATTTCTTGTTTTTCTTTCCATGTTTCAAACTCATAATATTTACAACTTGTCGTGCGGTGTTATTAAGGCGAAACAAAAAACGACGGCCGCAGATGTTTGGAGGGGAGGGTCTGTCGTTCGAGCGAAATGCTTGTACACAAAGTGAGATATCAATTATTCAAAAACTTTCCGACGAAACGTTTTCGAAGTTTGACAAGAAATCTCTTTCGGCGCCCATTTAAAAGCATTATCGATTAAGCAATGTTGTTTTGGTAGTAAACAAAATAGGCACGGGTAATAAAAGAAAGCAATGAGCTCGTTCATTTCTTCTAGTTAAAATGTACAGGAAAACAAGGTTTTTTCAAATGCGGTAAATTATTTACAAGTTTATTTTATTATCATTGGAACATAGAAAAGATTTGTATATCATCTGTTGCTATCCAAAGAAAGTTGAATAACAAAAGAAATTGCATTGCCATCAGGACGGTTTGTTTTTCTTCTTAAACGTTTATCTATAAGCCAATTTCGGACTTTTTAATGCGATCAAGCTAAAAACCGTTCGGAAGGTCGTGAACAAAACAGCGAGGGCCGAGGTTCTAAAGTGACGTAGGAGGACCTAGGGTAAATCCTACCCTTGATAATGATGTAATAAACCGGTTTTCAATCATCGTTTAAGAAGGACAACTTTTCAGCTACGTTTACTTTAAAGAGTAACACGGTTCAAAGGAAAACAGTTCATAGAGACAGTTTGAACAATTAGAACCACGCGAATGATTGAAGAAAACAAAACTTCTAAGTTTATATCAAGATATAAAAGCTTATATCAAAGCTATAAGCTAACATTTCTTCCTTGAAATTATTCTACTTCCCTTCTCTTTTGATAAACGTGCTTAAAACACTGATTTTTATCTTATACAGTGTTTTTCACCGTTAATATACTATCATTATTTTCTACCAAACAAAAACAAAAAATATTATTGCATTATAAATTCTTTTATGGGGAGACAAAAAATAATTTTGGTAGATATCATTAATACACAGAAAAAATACACAACACACAATCTTCACTTCATAGCCTGTACCAGATCTGCGCAATAAATTCCAAGTTCATTGTTCTAAAACAATTATCGTATTTCCTTTTTTTTACGCCGCCTACAAATAAACACCACTCATTCGAAGTTAATGGAGCGAATGGAGTCAGCGACAATATTGATTAGTCCTAATAGGATACCAGAGAAGGAAGATAAAGAAGGGCTATTGAATTTGTTGGTCCGTATTCCGGAGCGAAGTAATGTACACGTAACGATTATGTGATACCAAACCCTAAAAACGCCAAATCTTCTGACAATTTTCCAGATCTTTGGAAAATAACGGCACTCGACAAACTGGTCGCAGAATGTGATTATGTACAGATGCCATGCGATTTGTATTTTCCAAGTGTGCAAAAGGATCAGATCTAGGCAAACGAATCTGCAAGGATTGTCACGTTTATTTTCCTAGTATGGTTGCTGTTACACGTCACACCAAAGGTGCTGGATGCCCTGGAAATACATTGGCAGTTTGGAAGAAGATAGCGCAAAACAAGCGGATGAATCAGTACTAGTCCTCAATATACATGCGATTCTGTTCAAGTCACCTTTGGACGCAAGCGATGGTGAATATGACGAATAATAGTTATTTTTATAAAAATAATAAAAATCTTTTGTTTTGACCAAAACTGTTTTACTTTATATTTCAATTCTGATACAGATTTCATAAAAATGTATTTAAAACCTTAATTTCTAATACAGTCAAATTTTGAGCACTTTTT
Source organism: Candelabrum cocksii (assembly GCA_963930725.1). NCBI lineage: Eukaryota > Metazoa > Cnidaria > Hydrozoa > Anthoathecata > Candelabridae > Candelabrum > Candelabrum cocksii. The sequence goes on from OZ005666.1 coordinate 1,857,467, forward strand.
TGTGGACGTCATAAATGTATGGCCCCTTATCTCACAAAATCCCGGATATGGTGCGTGTAACTGCAGTGTGTAAGAGGGTATGGAATTGCAGTTGACTAAAAGCAACTGCCATTTAATTTTTAGCCGAAAAGTTTTGAACCAAATAATTTTTAAAATACATTTTCAGAATATTTTTGTTAATCTTATTTATTCTTAGCAATTTAAATTTAATATTTTGGCTTTGGAAATTTCTATGTTTGTCAATATATTATTCAAGGTCAGCTACATCTGCTGACCCTTCAATCCGCGGGTTGCCTTTTCATGAAGTTAAATAGCGTAAATGTTATATTTAATTATATAAAATTTATAAGAACATAAGCGTGGATAAATATATTTATTACACTCAAATCTTGCTAGTTTAATCAAAATTGTTTTGTTTCTTTTTTTAAAAATGGAAACATCCTTAGAGTTTTGATTTTAGTAATGAAAAAACAACGCTACACCTCATTACGGTCTTTGTTGCTTACAGAAGTTTTTCATACGGGACACTTCAGCACGGAGAATTTAAGTTATAATCTTTTCAAAAAGTAAACACTTGATCATATAACTGCCAATGTTTAACATTAAAAAGGAATGTATTGTTACGAATAATTCTACAGATTATCTAAACTTATTGCTTGTTTTTGGTCGAAATCTCAATCAAATAACTTTTATTCTCTGTCATGGAGAACGAGATAAGCACAGGGAGTCAAATGTGCAAATTTGCTTGAAATTGTTTCCCACGTGAGAATACTTTCCTTTGAATCTCGTAGTGGCGGAAAGCAAAAATTTCTTTTTAAAAAAATTGACTGATTTTATTCCCCACTAACAACATGGCCAAGTCGAAAGTAAAAACTCCAAAACCTGTGGAGAAAGCTAGTAAGTCTAAAAAAGTCAAAGCTCCTGCCTCAAGCGAAGAAAGCGATGACCAAGAAGTTAAAGTTGACGCAAAGACCAAAAATGGTTTGTAGATTTTTATAATATGTAGACCTTTTTAACAATTTTCAACTTGTAAATATTTAAAGCCTACTACCATGAGAAAATTCCATATGTTCATAGGGATAAAATACATCTACTCTTACTTTTTAGGCCTTGTTAACAATGGAAAAGTTAAAGGTAATATTACACGTAATGCTGATGTAGATAGCGCTATTTCCTTGAAGTACCCCCCTTAAGGAAGTAAAAGAATATTTAATAAATATAACTTGAAGCTGATTACATGTTGAAGTGAAACTGAAGTCGTATTTTATTTTTGTGTAATATCAATTGCAGTGACGTTTTATAGACCCTTTTCAAATTTATTTTATGGCAGTCAAAAGTTGCTTAGTCTGATTGGCTAGTTGCACTTTTTGTGTGAATTTGATTTGTTAAAAAAGTTTTGACTGCCAGTAAACAACATTAGAAAGTGGTCTATAGCGAGTCATTGTTACACTGTATAAATGGTTTATGTTATAACATGCAGCTGTAATCAATGATTCTTCACATTAGTGATATTCTTTCCTCTTTTGTATACTTTGTTGAACCACTGGATAACCTGTAGTTGTAGTCATGTCTGCTGACATTTAAAAGTTATAAATGAAGTGTATATATATTGTTTGCTTGTGTAGCTTCAGGAAAGAAAGTTCCTGTTAAAAGTTCGGAAACAAGTTCTGAAGACAGTAGTGAAGAAGAAAAATCTAAAACTGTAACACTTGCGAAAAAAGGTTAAAATCCCTTCAATAAAAGTATTTAATGTAAACTAACAGAACTTTATTTTGGAACATTGTTTCGTATCATTATTCACAATTAGAATATTAAATAGCCCTGATGTTTCTAAAAAGTACATAAAACATCTGTTGCATTATATATATGTGACTGTCCAAAGGGGGAGTAGTAGTTAAAATTGTGTACACAAACAATGAACTTCAGTGCTGGCATGTTAGATTTTATTTGTCGCTTGAAAATCAATGAACAAATGTCTTACTCGTTTAAGTGAAAATGTCAGTAGTCCGACCATACTATTCAACAAAATTGACACATTCCAACACTGAACTTGTATAAAATACCTATTCTGTAACATTTGTCTCCGGCAAATCATTTTCGATCTTTCTGAATTTCCTTTTTGTGCTCTCCCCTGTGGGACTCTTATTTGTGTATAATAACAAAGTGTATGTAATATAACAATTCATTGAATTAATTTAGCTAAAGCCCCAGCAAAGAAAAAATCGAGCTCTGAAGATAGTAGTGATGAGGAAGAAGAAAAACCGAAAACCGCCGCTCTGCCGAAAAAAGGTTTGAATTATTTTGAATATTTGTATATTTTGTTTGACATTGTTTGAACATATACTCATAATGTAACGGAAATTTTTGAAAGTGAAAATAATCATCTGCTCAGTAACGATGATGACAACATATGTAACACTAGCAGAAGTATACATGGCGTTGCCCGTGGCAAAAAACGTTTTCTTGATAAGATAAGCCAAGAAGATATGAAATTTTGCACATAAGTCACACAAAAACTATTGCTAAAACGTGTTTAATGCCTCGTGATGAGTAATATTCAAGGGACTTGCAAAAACTCCAGAATTGTCAGGGGAATAACTGCTCAACTACTAACATTGTTTTTTATCACAAAAACAATGTTGTTTTCAACCTAAACCACTATAAACCTATCATTTATATCTTTACTGAAAAACTAAGCCCCTCATGACATTCCCTGGTCAAGGTACCCTTCTTTTAAAAATATAATAGATAGCTATATAACTTTACACTCAAATTACAAAAAATTACTTCTATGACAAAGAGTAAATGTCGGTTTTATGAGTTTTTATGTAAATATATGCGTGTGTGTGTGTGTATCAGCAAACCTGCAAGATGGCTTTTCACCGATTTTTTACGGAACATCACACAAGTTTACTACACGCTTTTCTTTTTATAAGAATAGTAGGGTGAAAATGGGCATGGGTGAGAATTCTACCGCATTGGGGAATATTTTGCGAAATATAGCTGAATTTGCAAAAGTTGATGGAAGAAAATAAGATATGTATTTATAAATTGTATTGTAATTATAAAAGTTGTTCGTATATCTTTTTTGAAAAACTAAACAAGTAAATGAAATTTTTTTATGGAACAAATCGAATACAACTTATTTTAAGTAGAATAAATAGGAATATGCTAAGAATATTTCAGCCTGATTTAGAGTTAAAACTTAAGAATACTTGACCCTGGCTGTATTAAGTCTATGCTTATAAAAAAGTGTGTAGATGTGACTGTCGCTTTGCATGGTATTGCTGTGCATTAGAAAAACTTGTTTGCCTGAATTTTTTTATTATTGTTATTATGATTTTTGTTATTTTTCTGTGACCGTATTTATAACAATTAATTTAAAATAAACATTAGTGAAATGTGGGACCTATGATTCAAATTGTTCAGGTTTATCAAGAAGATAATTTTTCATCATTTCTCTCCTCTTGGAAAACTAGATCGATAAAAATAGATTTGAAAATTATTGAATCACATTTACAGATTTGAAAATTATTATGTTGCTACTGTTGGAAAAATAGTTTTCATTTTTCGTGAAGGTGCTCCAAAGAAGAAAGTTGCTGCAAAAAAAGAATCAACTTCTGAGGAAGAAAGCAGTGAAGATGAAAAATCTGTGCCAGCAGCGAAAAAAGGTTATTTTTGACAAGATGTATAATAGACAATTATACATAGTATTGTGTGTGTGTGTGAAAATGTAAACCAAGGTGTACTTAGTTGATTCACTTGGGAAGTGATTACGCGCTTCTTACTCAAGTTACATCAAAGTCACTTTCCCTCACTTGTAAATTGTGCAGTTGAGGTTATACAACTTTGGAAAAAATGTGGAAGTACTTACTTCCCGGAAATAATATTTTTCTCTTGGGAGATATTGCAGTACACTTCCGAGATTCTTACCTGTTTAGAAAATTTTACTTTGATCATTGATTTTTTTGGAAGTTTGGAAAATAGTGTATATTGTGCTTCACAATTATTAGGAGATCTGCATAAAGAAAATCCACTTGAAGTAGCTTTTCTGCAGCCACTGTTTATTAAAATTGTATTCATTGCATGAGGCATAACAAGGAATGGTTCAGATTTTTGCAATGAATTCTTGTTCCCCAAACACTTAACTGATGACTGTTATAGTTCAACATTCGTCATTTGCATAGGAAATTGTCATGATAAATGATTGCTGTAAGAAAGAAACTGGTTTTTGTTCCCTTAGTTTTTAAGTGTCATAGTGGAAGAAATGGATATTAACCGAACTATTGAATTAACTATCCATAACCACTTTCCTATGTTGACAAAATGTTTTCACAGGTATTCAGTTATGGTAGATTGAACAAATTACATCACTGCTGAAGTCATATTATTTTGCCTGAATATTAATTTCCTTTACATGGATGCAACATCATCATGTATATCGTTATATTGATAATGCATGTAATATCTTACAATATATGGCTGAAGTGATGATTTGGACATTTTGTTTTTATAAAAAATTGTTACTAAGTTCTTGCTTTATCTTCCTGTGTTTTGTTAATTCTGTAGAACTAAAGGTGTTTTTCTTTTAGCTCCAGCGAAGAAAGAATCCAGTTCCGAAGATAGTAGTGATGAGGATGAAGAAAAAACCAAAGCAGCCGCTCCTGCGAAAAAAGGTATGTGCGCATTCCATAACCTGCTTCTCCCAGTTGTATCAACAAATTTTTCAATGAAAATCAAATCTTGAATAAAGTTTTTTTTTCTAGCTCCAGTAAAGAAAGCACCAGCAAAGAAAGAATCAAGTTCAGAAGACAGTAGTGATGAGGAAGAGGAAAAACCAAAACCTGCTGCTCCAGCAAAAAAAGGTATGCGCGCATTCCATAACCTGCTTCTCCCAGTTGTATCAACAAATTTTTCAATGAAAATCAAATCTTGAATAAAGTTTTTTTTCTAGCTGCAGTAAAGAAAGCACCAGCTAAGAAAGAATCAAGCTCAGAAGACAGTAGTGATGAGGATGAAGAAAAAACCAAAGCAGCCGCTCCTGCGAAAAAAGGTATGTGAGCAGCATTACAAAGATTTTATGGAATGATTGCAATTCTAGGTGTTCTTGATGCTGTCTTTTTAACATGATTTTCCAACGAAATTTCTTGAATAAAGATTTTTTTTAGCTCCAGTAAAGAAAGCACCAGCAAAGAAAGAATCAAGTTCAGAAGACAGTAGTGATGAGGAGGAGGAAAAACCAAAACCTGCTGCTCCAGCAAAAAAAGGTATGCGCGCATTCCATAACCTGCTTCTCCCAGTTGTATCAACAAATTTTCCAATGAAAATCAAATCTTGAATAAAGTTTTTTTTCTAGCTGCAGTAAAGAAAGCACCAGCTAAGAAAGAGTCAAGTTCAGAAGACAGTAGTGATGAGGATGAAGAAAAAACCAAAGCAGCCGCTCCTGCGAAAAAAGGTATGTGAGCAGCATTACAAAGATTTTATGGAATGATTGCAATTCTAGGTGTTCTTGATGCTGTCTTTTTAACACGATTTTCCAACGAAATTTCTTGAATAAAGATTTTTTTTAGCTCCAGTAAAGAAAGCACCAGCAAAGAAAGAAACAAGTTCAGAAGACAGTAGTGATGAGGAGGAGGAAAAACCAAAACCTGCTGCTTCGGCGAAAAAAGGTATATATAAAGTTTATGATTCACATGAATTCATTTGAAAATTAATAATTATTTACAATATACAACGTGAAAAACTTTTCTCAGCAAAGAAAACTGCTGCAAAGAAAGATTCAAGCTCTGAGGAATTTTCTTAGATTTAACCTTGACGGAAGTGGTCAAGAACTTCATCGCATGATTATTATGCTTCAAATTCTATGTTCTAAGAATTAACATTTGGATTTCTAATACTTAATTACACTGCAGGTAAAAAGAAGAAACAAGAATCAAGTTCTGAAGAAAGTAGCGCCGAGGAAGAAGTGAAACCTAAGAAAGGTATCTGATCAACATGTTTCCTAAAACTACTGCATCCAGTGTATTTCGTCAAAATCTGTAAGAGTCTCTGACATTACATCAACACATGCAGCCAATACAATGCATTATTCAATTGAAACGTTATTGTGAATTTTAGTCAAAAAGAAAAAGGCCAAATCCAGCAGTTCTGATGAAGAGGAGATGGATGAGGATGTAGAACCACAAAAGGCGTCTAAAAAGCGTAAAGCTGACGATATCGACGATGAAAAGCCGGCAAAAAAAGCCAAAGAACCTTCGAGCGTGTTTATAGGTGGATTGTCATATAGCACGGAGGAAGAAAGTCTGAAATTGTTTTTAGAAAACAACGATCTCAAGCCGACTAACGTTCGCATTATAGTTCGTGATGGAGAGTCGAAGGGTTTTGGGTACGCTGATTTCGACACTGCGGAGGAAGCGAAGCAATGTATTGAACTCTCCGGCTCTGAGCTTGATGGTAGAAATATTCGGTGTGACAATGCTGATAACAAGCCGTCGACCCCCGGAAGCGGCCGCGGCCGTGGTGGACGAGGTGGAATGCGTGGTGGTAGAGGCGGTAGAGGTGGTGGAAACTTTGGTTCTGGTAACAGAGGTGGTTATGACGATACTCCAACTAGACTACTTATGGTAAAGAACTTGTCTTATTACACGGACAACGAAAGTCTAGCAGCTGCTTTTCCTGAAGCGAACGACGCTCGCGTTGTGAAGGACCGAGAAACAGGGAAATCGAGAGGATTTGCGTTCGTTGAGTTCGACGATGTTAGTTTTGCAAAGAAAGCTAAAGGTGAAATGCACCAGCAGGATCTTGATGGACGCAATGTTAACGTCGTGTTCGCTACCCCTAAGGAGAGTTTTGGTGGCGGCAGAGGTGGTGGCCGTGGTGGGAGTGGAGGAAGAGGGAGGGGCGGTGGCAGAGGGCGTGGAAGAGGTGGAACGCCCAATGCCGCTAATAAAGGGTCTATACAAAAGTTTGAAGGATCTAAACTTACTTTTAACAACGATTCGGATTAGCCTCTCCCTCCATTTTAAAATTTCTTCGCAGTGATGGGACATGGAAATACTCTGAGTGAAGTCTTTAATTTGGACACGTATATTTTTACTACTAACTTGTATTTTTACTGTACCCAGTAATGTTTTACTGGATGAAATATGGCTTGCTGTACATACACCGACATTGCAATATTAAAGTGTTGGTTTTTATGAAACGAAGTTATGTGACTCTTACTTATTGCTTTTAGTTCTTGCCCTATGTAGTACCTTTTGAAGTAGCGTTGAATGTGTGCTATCTTTCGTTAGAATTTCTTTACACCTTTTCTTCGGGGGAATATTCTTCTAAATATCTTTCATGCATGACTTCATAGTAATCCAACGAGAATCCGAGGCCTCCTTGAAAGATGGCACGTGTCAACTAATTACTTGCTGCGCATACGTGCTACTGCGGCACTAAATATAAAACTATATATCAAGGCTATATATAAAAGTATTTATATTATAATTTGTGCGAGTCGAAATTCACTTTGTTGACCGAAAGTACGGAATGTGTCAGTAGCTACAAAATCGTGACAAATCGATTTTTCGAAATAATATTTTCAAGGGAAAGCTTTGCATGTTGCGACGACGTGAAGGCATAATTTAGTGTTGTCTATAAACAGCAACGCGTGGACCTTTTGTAATTGATTGTCCTTTCAATAAAAACATCAGTATAGTACATATAAAGATCAATTCACACAGTGTAGTTAGAACGCCAAATTGTGTGCAATTCCACGTAAGTAGCTGACGTGGTCTCGATTTGGGTAATCATCAACAACGGTCAAGATTCTTGCATTGCTATCAATATATCGACGCCTTTGTACTGCAGGTGAATGTCCTCCTTGGGCTTAATAGATTTCTATCCGATTGCTTCTTCTTTGACATGTTAACGAACTCCCAAAATGTAGGATGCCACACAAAGATTAAAATCGGCGATGCCAACCTTCAACGTGATTGTTTGTACGTGACATTTCCTGAGCTGTCCTGTGGTACATATTCCACATCTCTAATGCAAATAAAGGAGGTCTGCGTGGGGCATTTCGCCGATATCGACCGATGTATGAATCCTCAATATAATCTAATATTCCATCAGCATCTGCGATGTATTTATTTCTGATCTCGTCAATGAGTTCTTCAAAGACTTCAACAGTGTCATTGGGAGGCACAAATGTCATGGCTGTAATCTTAAATGTAGCGAAAATGCAGCATAGTTATTGTATCTCTGTTGACGACCAAAGGCTTGAATACGTTTCCAAACGTTTGAGGATAAGTGCATTGTGACATTGTGACACCTGTAAATAATTTTCTTTTCAGACACCTTTGTGAAATTTCCATACAAGCAAATATATGGCGTTTGCTGCACGTGGAACTTTTCCAGAAAATATTGACAAATTTCGGTTCTAGGGAAAAATCCCCCCAGAAAAAACATGGAGGACCCCGGTGGACGCGAAGCGACCCAAACTATTTGACTTTTTGGGCCCAGGGAAATCATTTAAAAAACGGATCTCGTCAGCAGACACCGTGAAAGCGGAACTTGAAGCGTACCTCGCCGAGCCTTTATTGACCTTCGACACTAGTCTCCTTAATTATTGGAAAGAACAAAACGATTTCCCGCTCCTAAGATCCCTGACCCAAAGTGTATTGGGCTGCACAGCAATTTCAGCTCCCTCAGAAAGGGTCTTCAGTGTTGCAGGCAAATTTTATACTGCAAGCAGGGCAAACCTCGGGGTTGAAGTTTTCAGGAGCCTGTTGTTGCTGAAATGCAATGTAGATATCCAATAAAAAAGAGTGCCTCACTGCCTCATCTGTCGTCTCATCTTGAGGTATATAATATATACAAAATACAAATATACCCGAAAAAAGGGTGCACTGCGGTAATCGCAGTATTTGTATTTTTGATGTATTTAAAAATACGTTTTCGATGTATTTGTATTTGTATTTAAATACTTTCTGAAAGTATTTGTTCCAAGACTGGCTCGGTATAAATAAACATAACAAAATAACAAAACATTGTTTTAATTGATTTTGAGAATGTTATAAGTGACACGTGGCACATGTTATGGAAATCTACATTTATTTCTGGTATATAATCACATTTATTACGAAGTTTTTTATTAGGCACATTTGTTATAATATATGTAATACAAATCCTTATTACTTACTTGTTAACAAATGATATCATATACAATGAATGTAGTGGGAATCCTTACATTGACCATCGTTACTGTAAATTATATATCCATTGAACGTAATATCAATTATTACCATATTGTAGTTGTTTTTATTTATTTAAATAAAAAATGGCTTATTTCACTTTTAATAGATTACACAATTTGTGCAATGAATACTTTTTAAGCTATAAGTACATTTAACAGAGATATTGTGTTGGGGGGGGGGGGGGGATGGGGGGGATTATTCCAGGAAGGTATTATAGTTTTACCCGGGGTTAGTTCCTTTAACACCGGCACGCATAAATAAATATTTTTTATTTTGCACTCCCACGAGCTACAATTTATACATTAGTACAATGAACACCGGGAAGACAACCCGGTAAAATACGAACATTGACACAATCGGTGTGGCTCGTAATGTAATTCTGACGTATGCAGACGCATAGCGTATTATTTTTTAGTGCAGGGGAGGTTTCTAAAATTAGGGCACATTTTCAAATGCTAAAAATGGACGCACAGTTTCAAATATGAAATACAGTATAATCTCGATGAATCAAAACCTGGGGCTCTCGGTAAATGGGACCGTTTTATGTGGTCACCAAAGACCTTTCTTAACACTTCCTTATCATTCATATTTTCATTAATATTGGTGGCGGGGGAGGCCTACCATCCCCAACTCCACTGGCTACACGCCTGCATAAGGGCGTATTACATATAATTTAATTTAAAGGGTGTTGAAATAATATATCTAAACCCGGGCTTATATTCAAGATTTTCCGTTTTGTCATAGGTATTTCCACGAAGAATGCTTTAGTATTTTCGACAGTGATTCCAACATTTCTGACCACTGTCTGTATATCTTTTAGAAGGCAACAAAGATCAAGCGCAATATATGCAAGCGGAAACGCACTTTTTAATTTTTCAAAAACATTCCATGTTACTTCAGGTGACTTTTGGGAGCGGGAAATAATTGTGGTATATATCTAACTACACTGCAACAAACATTTGTGTTTTTGTTCGTATTTGAACACTCCTTTCCAAACACAAACACAAGCGTATTTTTTAAGTCGAAACAATTTCTTGAAAATCAAATTTAGGCGCAATTGGATTAAATTATTAACGATGTGCCTATCTGCTTGTCAATTATCGGGGTTTGAGTTTGTATAGAATTTTTATTAAGTTAAAACGGATATCACGGTAACGAGGCGTTTTGTTCGCTAATTCTCTCCTTCGCGTATGCACTCTTAACGATGAGTTTTTCGTATTCAGTATATGACATCGGCACATACATTAGCTGGCTCGAACTTATATTAGCTACAAGCTGCAATTGTTTTTGTAACGTTTTATTGTTGAAAATGTTTGAAAATGACTTTTTTAGAGGAAGGAAATGTTTTTTCAAACCAGCTTCAGACAGGGTATTAGTTTTGCTTGCTCTCGTTTTTGCCGTTTACATTTATATGAATAGCAATTTGAACAGTATCATGATAGTTAACGAGTTAGGAGAGAGCCCTGCATCACCGTTATTAAAGACTATCAAAACGATTGGAAAGTTTCCAACAAATACGAAGTTGATATTGTTCTACACGACATTTTTTGGTGATAAACCATGGTTTGCAAAAACCTTTGAAAAGTCAGATTGCGATAGTGACATAAAAAAGTGCCGTATTACGTACAATAACAACCTATTCGCAAAAAGCGATGTTGTTATATTCCACGCAAGAAACATGCCTTCATATGTCGAATTGAGTCGCTTGAATCGACAAAGAAAAAAAGGACAACTCTGGTTGTATTTCGTAATGGAAAGCCTCTTGAACACGCCCAGCATAAACGAAATTAGCAAATTTTTCAACCTCACTTCAACGTATCGTGTAGATTCGGACATTCCCATCATTTACAAGTATCGTTTCCCCGTTCATTCGGTAGCGTTTGAAAGGGATTATTATAGCACGAAAAGCGATGAAGTAGCGTGGATTGTAAGTCATTGTGAGAGAAACAGAGAAACGCTAGCAAGAAAACTGATTGGCTATGGAGTTCAAATCAAAGTCGCCGGCGGTTGTTCAATGAAGTTTCCACAAAACCGCTTTACATGCTCAAACAGAGAATGTGACGATGTGTCAAGATTTAAGTTTTACTTTGCGGCTGAGAACTCTTTATGTAAAGACTACATAACAGAAAAGTACTGGAAGCGATTGACTCAGGATCTCATACCTATTGTGTTTGGGGGCTCAAACTATTCCGACGAGAGGTTGGCTATACCAGGCTCTTTCATTGACGCCATGAGCTTTCCCTCCCCTAAATCTCTAGCTGAGTACATTCTTAAAGTGAGCAAGAACAGGATATTGTATAACAGTTACTTTGCGTGGAAGAGCAACTGGGGGTTTCGAGATAAGGGATATTACACGTGCAAAATTTGTGAATATTTCTCCAATTCAACAAGCAAAAAGGTTTTGTCAGTGAAGCCTTTTCGAAAGGAAGAGTGCAGTGAACCATTGCAGAGGTACCAGGAATGGATCAGGAGGGAAGTAAAACCTCTTTCACATAATTCCTAGATTTTTTTTTTAGGTCAATTAATACGAAAAAATTTATTGAAAAGGGTTTTGAAAAAGTTTACCATTATATTGTTACTCGTGTTTGGTTATTAAATGATATTACGTTTTGTGTCTTCGCATTATTACATGTGTTATATATATATTATATTATAGGTTTATGTTTCGACATTTTAAAAAAAGATTTGTTAGAAATCTGTAATGATTTTAGTTCATTTTGTGTTTGAGGATTTCTCTTTTCGATATTCTTGTCTGCTTTTCACCAAATATTCTTATTATTAGCATGTTAGGAGTTTCTTTTTGAGTTACTACTTATTTGACTTGCCATCAATGCCATATGATGGCAATTTCTTCAATTGTTTTATCTTCGTATTTCTTTGATTGTTAATAGAGGAATGATATGTGTTAAAAGTAAAAAAGCGAAGCAGTAAAAAACAGATAATTTGTTGACCTTGTAAGTAGGCTTTAACCAACATTATTGCACTTGCAAGATGTCTAATATAAAGAGACACAAGAAAATTGTCCTTTAAACACAATGCAAATAAGACTGTCATTATGTAAATTTCATCCCAGTATGAAATATCTCAGTTTATTATTCTAGTTTCTATAATTCTCTAGTTCTATGTATCAATAAATGTTTCTAATACCTTTGTAACACGTGATCGCTTATTACAGATTTGAATCCATTTTTAAATAACATGGCATGCCTTAGTTTTAGGGATCTCATGATATCAACATTAAATTCTCTAGCAATAAATATATTTTCGTTTCTTTCGTTAAACATGTCTCTTCAATTTTGTATAATTATATGTATGTTAGTTATTTACACGCCGTGCAAATTGCACACTGTAGAATTATGTGTTGAAATACTAATAAATAATAACAGAAACAATATGTGTCTTCTTCGCGTGTCTATTCTCAATAATAAAAGATATGCTATAATGTATGTCGTAAAGAACCACTCGGGATAGATCATATATACCATACTATACACACACACATCACTTCTTAAATAGTGCGAGTAACTTGTTAGCTCAGTGGTAGAGCACCTTCCCCATTATTAACATAGAGTATAATAATAGATTGCAGTGGAATGAACGGTTCGTAACAACAAAGATAGGAGTTTTATAATGCCTAGTGCAAGCTCTTCCATATCTTAACCACTTCTTCAGATTCAAGTTTAAAGGAGGTCAAAGACACTTGAAAATAAAAATATAAAATTTAAAAAGTAGTTAGATAATTCACTAAATTGCACAAATGACTTATTGAACATTAAATCGAACTTATACCTGGAAATCATAAAGAATTCTTACAATTTTCAATTTACAAATTTCCTCTATTTTTTAATTTCTACCAAAAAAACCTTCAAATGTTTAAAAAACCATTTTTCAGATTTATAGCCGCCACTTTTCTAAGCAAAATCATCATTTTAAACAGCTCAACAAATTTACGGCACCAACATTCCATCATCTATAAATTTACTTGGTCACCCGCGTTTTGTATTTGACGGCAGCAATTGTAGTTCATTGTCCTTAGTTAATATGATTTCCGGTGAACCCATTTGAAATCTTAGTTACACGTACACAGTGATATCATTATAATAACTAGCAGTAAGACTCGCGTGCAAAATGCACCCATTACTAGCAGTGAGACCCGCGTGTAAAATGCACTAATTACTAGCAGTGAGACCCGCGTGTAAAATGCACCCATTACTAGCAGTGAGACCCGCGTGCAAAATGCACCCATTACTAGCAGTGAGACCCGCGTGTAAAATGCACTCATTACTACTTAGACAAAGAATAACAGCCCGCCTTTAAGTGTTTTTTATATCAATAAATATCCGTTGCGGTGTATTACATATGGTTGCAAATTGCATGCACCACTTCTTAATTATAGTATAATCAAGTTAGCCCGCCTTTGTGTGTTTGTAATAATCACAGTTAGTAATACAGTTGATAAGAAAACAAAAGGTTCACTAATAACGCACTCTTTGTATTCTTACACTTTCCATCTTATTTCATTAATATTTACTCGCTAGGTTAGAAGAAAGTTCATTAATAACAGCTAGAAAAAGTTGGCAAATTCAAAACTTAAGGCTCGGGGCCACGAGAAGAGAACAAAAGTGCTGCGCTGCGCAAGGATGAACATGCAGCAATTTAGATTTTTGCAGCAAAAACATGCTGCAAAATGTTTGCTGAATAATCAAATCGATTTGATTTTACAGCAGAAATTTTGCAGCATGTTTTTGCTTTTGCAACAACAAAACACTTTTGCAGCATAATTCCCTCGTGGCCTATACCTGCAACATATTTTTGTATTCGTTTGTTGATGTTTTTTTGAAAAAACATGGCGTCTGAAGGGAAATACGTGAAGCTGAGTGATGATGAGAAGTTTCAGTTAATTGATTTTACAAAGATAATGAAGAACTATGGGTTACCAATCAAGAGGTGACTAGAACCCAAGATTGTTAAAAAAGAAGAACTTTTAGAAGAAGAATTTGGAGGGAAATTTAAAATTGAGGTCCTTGAAAAGGTGTTACATGAAATGCGAGCAAGCTTTTTGAGAGAGCACAAGAAACACCAGGAACGAAATGTACCAAAGAAACCTTGGAAGAAAAATATTAGAAGCTTTGGTACTTTTCCATTAGTCCCCCCCCCCAAAACCCTAACCCTAACCCTAACCTAACCCAAAACCCTAACCTAACCCCAAACCCTAACCCTAATCTAACCCAAAACCCTAACCTAACCCCAAACCCTAACCTAACCCAAAACCCTAACCCTAACCCCAAACCCTAACCCTAACCCTAATCTTTATATAATAACTGATATATTTTTTTACTATTATATTTAAATATTTTTTTTGGGGGGACTAGCTTTTTATGTTGTAAAACAAAGACCCAGAATTAATGACCAACTGGTATTAGATTTTTACGACTTTTTAGAAATGGTGTAACATAGCTCCCATGAGATTTTGTGTAAATAATGTTTTAATTATGATTTCTTTTACAATCTACATACTATTTATGCAACGTTTTAGTTTTTAGTGTACATATTTTTTATGCACCTGATGATGTACAGACGTACGAAAAGCTTTGTGCTATTTTAATTGAAAAAATAAATATATTGTTTTAAGAAAAACTTTAAATTCTGGAAATTTTATGAAAAAATGTTATTCTTGAAAGAAGGACACTAAAGTTGTTTTTGACGATGAAGAACGAGAAACTTTGATCACGTTTTTCAACAACAATCCAGATCCACAACACAGATTAGAGATTAGAGCTTGTTGTCTCTTCAAGCTCATGTCCAATAATGACACAATTTCGCAGAATTTGTTGGATGGTGGGGCCACAGATAAAATTTGCTGCAAGAATTTTGCAGTACTCTATCGCTGCGTGTGGATGAAAAATGCTGCACGTGGCCCCTAGCCTTTAACCTTCCTGAACGAATCATTTCTCATGTAGTGAATGGTACCGTTATTCTGTTTTTGAGTGTTGGTAATAAAAATACACATTGTCTTGTTTTTTGGCATGCGTCTCTTTTAATAATTTCATTGTGTTTTAACAATTTTCTTTCTTTTTTTTTGCTACTTCATAAATTATTGTGAAAAATAATTTGGCAGTACAAAAACTTTATAAAAAAACATTGGTCAGACACCGTTTTGTGGTTTGTTGCGTTTAATGCATTAATTAGTAGCATTTTCTTTTAATAAGTGTGAACTTTCTCGAGTGCGAAGTACAGGGAAACCAGTAGTTTTATAGCAGTAGATGTTTTTAAATCAGATGCTACAATTGACAGCAATAAATAACAAAATACCAGCAAATATTTATATGCATGATATAGTATAATTTAAATTCACAAATATTGGGTTAGTTGAAAATAAATGAATCGCTGTACTTGAAAATTTGAAAGAAGAGCTTAAACAGGATTTCAGTTCGTTATTCTTATAGAGAAAAAGACTCTTGTAATTTATATTTTTGGATATGAATCTGAAGAAGAAGTTTTAATCCAGTTCGTTCACTATCTGACACTTCGCAAACAGCGTTTCGTCGCGCCTTCGAATAACTACCGTCGTTTGATGGCGATTCAAACACAAGTGATTCAATACAACCACCGCAGCGTTCTATAAACATCATACCAGAACACATGTCTAAACGTTCATTTTTCTTATTTTTATGCGAAAAACGTCTTCTCGTTTTGAAACTGAAACCAAACATGTTCTTGCGAAATCCGATCACGAAAGCGCTTTGCGATAAAATCTTCAGTTTCTAGAGAAAGTTCAAAATTACATAAGATTTCTTATATATACATTTACTAGTAGTTAAGATATAAGCTTGCTAGTGCATTATAAAACTCTTATCTTTGTTGTTACGAAACTTTTTCTTTTTTTTACGCGAAAAGCCTCTTCTCGTTACAAAACTAAAACTAAACATTTTCTCACCAAAAACGACCACAACACCATTTTTCTGACGTTATAAGACTCTTATCATTGTGGCTAGGAAACTGATATCTCTATTGGATAATGGCGTTTGTTTGCAGAGTTTTTAAGTGAGCATAAGACATACTACTTAGCTAGTTATCCGATGACATTTCGCTGCCCTATCATTTCATGCCATCGGTTACCTCACAGAATGTCAATGGGTATTAGGTTGATATGCAACACATTATGTTGTTAACATGAAAAATTATAGCGAAAATAACACATTATTTGATTAAAAAAAAATCATAGTTGTTACATTTTAAAATATATACTACTTCGAAATCCATGGATGGTTACGTTATTCGAGGAGGAATGACAAATTATATTTTGAGAGAAACACTTTTTAAGTTTATATCGAGAAATTTCATTGATCTTTACCATTTCAATATTTTCGGTGTTCTTGAAAATCGAGTCAATGTTTTCTACCATATCATTCCAGTTTTTAATACACTGGTAAATGATTGAAGATTTTCCGTACCTTACAGTATTGAACGTATCAATGGCTAGTTTTGAATTAACTGTACTTCTGGTGGCATAGAGATTAGTATTTGAAGTTTTAATAAAAAGATGCGATATGGCTGTTGGTAAGCAATCATTTATAAAGTCGTGAATTAATAAACAATTGTTGAGTTTAATCAGGTCTTTGAATTTAAGAATTGAAAAGTCTTGAAATATCTTTGTCGAGGGTTGTTTACGCGAAGAAAAATTCATTATTCTTAATGCGATTTTCTGAAGGGATGTAACCTTTTTTCAGTTTGGATTTTTTGTCTGTCCCCAGACAAGAGATGCATATGAGAGATGCGAGAAAAATATCGCATAGAAAATTGAGGTTAAAGTTTTTCTGTTTACGTAATGACGTATGATGCTCAACATGCCATTCGCTCTTCTTAGCTTATTGGTTAAAGCCATTTATTGTTACAAATTGTTTGCGGTTTGTGAGATATGATTTAAACCAAGATAAGACTACACCCCTAATACCATAATATTCTAATTTTTTTAAAAGAATTTTATGATCAATAGTGTCAAATGCTTTTTGCAAATCAATAAAGACTCCACATCCAAACTTTCTCGAGTCAAATGCTTTTTGGATTTTACTTGTAATCGATAAAAGAGAATGCGATGTGGAATGTTTTGAACGAAAACCGAATTGTTACTTACTGAAGCAGTTAAGACTATTTAAAAATTTGTAGGTTCTAGAATAAATAAGTTTTTCAAATATTTTACCGAGATTGGATAATAGAGATATTGGTCTATAATTATTGCAATATAATTTTGATCTTTTTTTGAAGATAGGCATAACAGAGGATAATTTGAAAATACCAGGAAAGATTCCATTACAGATTGAAAAATTATATAGGTTAGCAAAGATGGGTGAAATTTTAGAATTTAGTAACTGAAGGATAGGTGTAGATATGGTATTAGGTCCTTAAGCCTTATCTCGATCTAGTTTCGATAAAATAGATGCTATTTCTTCATGATCAATAGCATCAAGAAAGTCAGTGTGGGATGAGTGTATGGTAGATTGCATTTTCTGTGCAATATTTACAAAGAACTCATTAAAACAATTGCAAACATCAACTGAATCCGTGATTATAGAATCGGAGTTGTTGTTATATACCGATAGAGGTGGAGCTGTAAATTTTGTTTTGATGTTGATTAATTTATTTATACCCTTCCAGGTTTCACGGAGGTTAAGATTATTTCTTTGAAAAAACGTTTGAAAGTAATTCTTTTTAGATTCAAAAATTAATTTAACAATTAGATTTCTGTAAGTTTTAAATTCTTTAAGTAGTTTGTTTTTTCTACTATTGTCTTTTGCTCTTATAGGTTTGTTTTTTAATTTATTTCGTTTTTTTATAGATTTTCTAATCCCAGGAGTTATTCATGGTTTAAATTGCTGTCTATATGTTCTATTACTGATTTTTCTCAAAGGAGCATGTTTGTCTAATAAGCTGTTAAATTTGTTGTAAAAAGAATTAAATGAGTAATTAACATCTTGCTTATTAATATCAATTACATCGTTCCAGTTAATATTATCAAAATCTTTTTCAAACTTATTCACGTTAATGTACTTGATATTTCTCTTAAAATTATTTTGATGTTTGGAAGAAATTTTTTTGTTAAAGTTTGGAACAATTACAAATTGAGGTAGGTGATCGGATATGGATGAAATTATGTTTCCTGAGATTAGATAATCTGATATCGAGTTGGTAAAGATATTATTAATGATTGTTTTGGAAGTATTTGTTATTCGAGTTGGTAGGGTGATACACGAGGTAAAAGGTTATTCGATGATAGTAAATTTAAAAAGTTAGAAATATTTTGATTTTTGTCGCTTTCGAGGAGATTTATATTAAAATCTCAACCAGAAATATGGTTTTATTCTCGAGAGATAATTTTTGCAGGAGAGGTATTAAATATTCATCATTAAACTCTTTTATTAGATCTATATAACTTATTAAAGAACTTATTAAAACTAGAATTTAGAGTTGTCAATAGTTCGTTTAATTCATCGTAGTGTGCATCACGAAATATTCATATGAAAAAGGAAAAAATTATTTTTATTGTAAGGTTCATTTGATTTATATTCATCGATGTCATAATATTGACAGTTAATTAAGTTTGATTCATTATTTTTGTTAAATTCCGATTGAGTATATATAAAGTTGTCAAAATTAAATAATTTAGGATTTGAAGAATTTATAAAATGTTTTGATTTAGTGGAACAAGAATTTGAGTTTATATTCTTGTTTAAAGATAAGTGAGATAAAAATTGATCGTTATTCAAATTACAAAATGGAAGAGAATCACTTAAGCATGAAATACAGAACCAATTTTCAGTTGATGTCTGCAATTTTTTATAATCAATGTCATTTAATTTGTTACATTTTTTATGGGTTCATTTGTTGCAAATATCGCATTGCATTGCATGATGGCGCGATCGTCTTAGAACATACATTACATAAACAAACGTTCATTGAATTATATTCAGAAGGATACATTAGAAAATTCAAGAAGTGAAATCTATTAGCTACATTTCCTGTGGTGTAACAAACGTTTAAATTTCGTCAAAGGTTTTTTTTAAAAATTTTTATCCCCAAAGATAAATCACTGAATTGATTCGTGAATTTTAAAAAACGTAAAACAAAATTGCTTCGGATATTAATACAGTGGAATCTCTTTAAAGCGGACACCATCGGTGCAAAGTAAATTGTCCGCTTTATAGAGATTTGACCAAAATTCACATTTGGACGTAATTTGGGCCAAAAAAAACTTTTTATATTTTTCTTTAGGATGATAGTAAATGAGAGACTAGGTACACGTATAATAAAGTATTCTTTGACAAAGAATTGACTCTGAATTGAATTGAAATTTCGTAGCTTCATACACAAACATGTCTGCCATTCAAAAAAGATGTTGCTCAAAAACATTGATCAAGAGATTGAATTGATTCTTATAAAACAGAAACAATACGATTTAGAATCTTTTGTCAGAGGATACCACGCTTACATGGATACCCAAAGTTGGCGATGAAACTTTTTGTTTGCAAAAAATGCATGACAAGTTTGCAGTTGCTATTGTGTTGGAAGAACGAATAGTTGGGCAGGTTCCTAAGAACTTGAGTAAAATATTCCATAAATTTATGAAAATTCTTAACTGTACTGCTACTATGGGATGCAAAGTAGGAAACGTGTAAATCGTGGAGCAGGTTGTGGTCTTGAGATTCCTGTCCAGTATTGTATAGATTTATTGGTACCGAAAAAGCAGTTGAATGGGCAGAAAAGAACATAAAAAAGTTTTTGAAAACATAAATAAGAAAGTTAACAAATGAGTAAAATAAAAAACTGTAAGAGAAAAAAAATTGATAAATAATTTTTGTCGCCATGTTATTTTTGCAGTGTCCGCTTTACAGAGAGCGTTGATAGTAAACAATTTTATTTGGTTCAGAAAAAATTGTCCGCTTTATAGAGTGTCCGCCTTGTGATTGTCCGCTTTATCTCTATATTATCTCTATATGTCCGTTATAAGCGTTTAACCTAAGATCCGTCCGTTCCAAGCACCACTGTCCGCCTTATAGAGGTGTCCGCTTTATACCGTGCCCGCTTTAGGGAGATTTCACTGTAGAAGTTAAAAACACGGAAAATAATATTGTTTCAAACCGTCGGTTTCGAAGCGGCAGTTTCGAGTCTTTGATGAATATAGTTCTATTTCTATAAAATCAAACGAGCACGAACAAAGATCTACCGAGCACGAACGAAGATCTACCGAAAGCAACACATGTCCAAATTACATTGACAAGCAATCAACTTATATCTTGTGGAAGAAAGGTATTCATTCCTTCGAACTGCCAACAACAAGATACAATTTATTAATCTCCTTTCAAACGCTTAGAAAAAGAAAGGTCACGACACCTTCATATGTAAAGGGGAAGCAGATGTGCATGTTGTTAGAAAAGCTGTCGCCAGATGGGATGGTTGTTGTTGCCGATGATACGGACATTTTGGTTTTACTTGTTGCTCATTGGATTATCTCGAAAAGCCTCGAAAGATAAATTTACGGGGGTGGTCTGATTTTAAGATGACTTGGAATGTGGGAGAGCGACATACACTTTTTTTTTATAAGAACAATTTTATAAGAACACCAGCCTGAAAATCATGCAAAAAAATTAGGAACAAATTAAGAACAACCTCAGCCTCAGATAAATACAGTAGATTCATTTTTTAAGAACAACAGGTGACAATGTGGTCATCTAAAAGAAATACATGACACCTGTTAATGGTGTTTTTCGGAAACTGTGTGCGAGTTATCTTTGACTTTTTCGTCTTGTCCATTTTTACTACGATTTCATGTATATAGATTCAATTGTATAAAGCTTTAACATTTTATCTTGTATTTGTTATCAAATATTCTGTGTTTTTCTTATCTTTATTCACACGTCTGCAAAGACTAAAACCCTAAAAAGGCTCTCTAAAATAAGAACAAATTAAGAACATTTCAGCCTGAAAATTCTGAAAAATTTAAGAACAGCTAGCCTCAACCCCAATTTTACTGGTTCTTATAAAGAAAAGAGTGTATTTCTTTATAATACGACGTCGCAAACGGAAAAAACATTATTGTTACTCGTCGTTAAAAGGACGTCTCCTCTACTTGGACTGAAAACCCATGTGTGAGAGCGACATATTGTGTTCCTTTGCGCACCTCCGGAAGTCATCAGTGATGAAGTCATAATTTTCTTCTTTTTCCGTTGTTTTATACGTAAACAAAATTTTCGAAAGCCGTTATATGTACCACAACATTTGATTTGGTTATATGCACCATCATATGTAAATGTACCCCATATCATGCCATACATATACGATATCTCGATGGGGGAGGCTGCATGTGGAAATTGTAGAGGAGAGTTTATGTACCAACAAGGCAGAAGAAAACAACAATGAAGTTTTAGATGAAGATTTGACACTTTCCTGTTAGTCCCCCGCCAAAAAATTATGTTATTTTTTATTTTGAACAAAACTAAAATATAAGCAAACTATAAACAAACAAGCATTCAGGTGAACAATATGCAGCAGTATCTTGGAAGGTCTTGCCACTTCATTCGTAACACTAGCAATAAATAAAAAGAATTATATCTCTGTACGGGAGTCAAGTCGGAATTTACAAGCCAAGTGTTTTTTCTTAAGACGACATCTGTTCGACAGGAGACTTGAGTTGCACCTCCAGTGATCGTCCTGGAATGTGTAAAATATCCCACGATGTTGCAAAAGCAAAAGACTTGATCGCTTGTCAGGTATCTGAGCTGATAAGTTTAAAAAATTCATTTTCAAAATAACTTTCCTTTCTCTAACCACTACAGCATGTGCAATAATTGTTTATAATTATTTTGTTTGTAACCTTTTGTCTGTTTAGGGGTTTAACTTTTTTTTGTCTGTCTGGAAGTTAGACTTATGTATGAAAATAGATTTGGCTATAAAAACTGTCTACATAAACAAAAGACCTTTTAAAATAAAGTTTATATAATTTGTTTTTTGGATTTTTTTTGGCGGGGGAGTAACAGGAAATTGCCGAAGATTTTGATATTAGAAACATGATATCAAAACTATGAATATTGCGCATGTTTTATTCTGGTCTGTAAATTATACAGTTGTCTGAAATATTTTTTGCCACCAAATATTCTGTTCTGCTTTAGATAATTTTTCAATCGATGCATAAAACCAGTTTCCAACATCAAAGTTAGATGATTTTTAATTATACAATTTTTGTGCTAGTGTTAACACAGTGAAGCCTATAGTTTTAGCCATTTTGAACAAAATACCCCACTTTAGGTTTCGTTCCAAAAAAAAATTCGCAACTTTAGATGTCAGGATGTCAAAAATGTGTTCTACAGAAGATTTCCAATCGAATGATAACGAATTTTTTTCACGTTTGAAACTGAAAGTTACTCGGCTACGTATAACTCTATTGTCTTTATGAAGCAAAAATATATAACAAGCTGGCGAGGTAAAAGTGCTCATAATGAAGGAAGTATTTTTTAAATCTATTGTTAGTGGGAGAAATATGAGAAAGTACCGGGTTGCGTCTAAATCCATAATGACGGATAAAAGCTTTTGATCAAAATACATTCCAAGTCGAAAATTTGTTTACAACATAAATCTAACTTAATATGTAATTGAATTTAGCCCTGATATGAGGACGATTTTCACATTTTTTTCCGCGGTAAAAAAGCGGCGTCAAAGTCGAACACATTTTCAGTATGGATGTAAATAAATTTTCGGCTGCAAACTCTCAGTAAAAACTATTTAGAATTATGCCGACGTTAACTATTTTATTTTTATTTTTAAATAAACTCTTCTTTATAAGAACAATTGTTAAGGAACACTGAGAATTGCTCTTGAAAACAATAGGTCTTTTGTTTAAAACAATAGAAAAATAAAAACTACATAACTAAATAAATATTGAAATGTTACTTATACCTAAATATGGTGCTATTTTCCTGAAGAACCTGTTTCTTTACGCATCGTATTATCTTCATTTCTTGCGATAAAAAAAACCCTGATGTTTTGTCTTGCTTTGCGAAAAGAAAACAAAAAAACGTCCTAGCGTGGTCATACAACCACGAGAAAACACAAAGGTGTAGTATTCTTCCGATTCACAACAATAATACAATGTGGTTTATTTTGACCGCCAATAAAACAAACTCAATATTGGTTTTCCTTAAAAGATTTCTTTCGAATTCCTTTACTTTTCGTAAAAGTCTTCGTTAGACGTAAATTTAAATAAATCCAAAACTCAAATATTAACATCTAAATGTTAAAATATCATATAAACTTTAGCTCACTTTTGAAAACAGGTTTTGAGATGATCATAAAATCGTTTTCGGCAACCATTATTTTTACAAACAAAGAAAAAAACAAAAGGAACCTTGTAGTATCCAGGTTCTTTTTAGTGTTTTCAACTCACACAGAATTCTAATTTCATAATGGTCGCTTCGGAGTAACAAAACAAGTGTCTGACATCAACATTTAACGAATATCTTATTGTGCATTATTTTCGGCATACTATTTAAAAATAGACAGAAAGTGTTCTACACTTTGAGCATGAGTCAAAGAGATGGACCGATGGCAGATTGGCTGAATACATGGGATAGTAGAAGTTCCACTGCCACCACATCAGGGTGAAACAAACAATTTGCTTCTTATGATATATAATTTGGAAATAATTTCTTCTCTCTAAAAATTAGTCTATGCGAACATAACTTTTGAGTCACAAACTCAAAACAATCATACAGAAAGCTAGGTTGCTAATTTGAAACTTAAAACTTTAAAGGAATCATCAGCAACAACTACAAGGTAGTGCAGCAAAAATGTCTTTGAGTAACGATAAAGAACTGAGCGATTTGTTGGATTTCAGTGCTGTAAGTCTAGTATAATTGTTTATTTTGATTCTTAAAGATGAATCATTGTATTCATATGGCCATATATTTATAGATACACAGTTTTTATCTTTACTATATTCTTCTATCAAGAAAATGTGTTGAGGAAGAGCACACAAATCTCTGAAAATATCATTTAATAAATATATAATACCAATCTCTACACTCCTTTCAATATATCATATATTAAAATTTTTTATGGATATATATGTAATTTTATTTAAAACGTATTTCATTTTATTCAACCAGTCACATAAAATTTCACAACCTTTCGTTAATGGTTTCGATATTTCCATTTTAAATCAACTTTAATATAAATGCTGTATTTTTCATTTTGAAAGATGTTCACCCCACCAAATGATGTTTCTCGTTCGAATGTTGATTCTACCTCAGTTCATCAAAACACTGGTCCAGTTACAGCTGTGTCAAGGGCAGGTGAATGATTTTTTTTATGTTCTTTAGAAATGTTTATTACTTAAAAACTTTAGACTGAAGATTTCACTCCACCTGTAGAGTGAGATGTAAATAATGAAAACTGTAAAAGTGCAGCTTGCCAACATTTGTGCAAACAGGCTCTAGAAATAAACTTGTTGCTTTGTGTGGGTATGTTGTCTTAATATGTTCTCATTCTTGACCTTGATTCTTATTTTTCATCCCTCATTACAGTCTGTAGTTGGATAAGATTTTATCTTAAAATCTTAATTTAAAGACTTCGGAAACTTTCTGTTTTGACCTAGTAAACTACATATATTACGAACAACCAAAGTTTATTCAAATTTATTCTGCTCTATTAATCTTTTTCTGTTTTTTGAAAAAAATATTTAAGATCCATTATATATGTTGAACTGTGTGTGATTAAGGAGATTTTCTCGACTTAATTTTATAGCAAATATTTTTGTTATACACTGGCTATAGGGGTATTGTGTATGTTCTATTTTCTGGCAGTTTTTTTTTACTTTATCTGTTTATGTTTTTCTTTTTCTTCGATCTTTGAAAAAATCATGTGAAACCTAATTTCTTTTTCTCGGAGCAGCTGTTCTCACATGGTGTTAGTCATTCTTTTCCAATTCTTTGTTTCGCAAATTAAACACTCCAATTTTATTTGTTCTTTAAAGAACACCTGCCGCATGAAAAAGTTTCTCTGCGTAAATACGTGCAAACGGATTGCAATAGAAAATGCCACCTTCACCGCGCTGTTCCATTGTGTTGTTCTCGAAAGGAAAGTCAGGAAATAAAAAGATGTTAAGGTGTGATCAAACACTTGAAAAGGGCTTTGTTTACGGTTCTCGTAAATAGTTGGCGATTTTTCGTGAGACAGGCTATGAGAAAATGCAGTGAGTGTGCATGTTTGTTCAGCCCTACCAAATGTTTGCTAGTTTTCAAGTATAAAAAACTGTTGCATTTTCCTTCTCTAAAATGAAAAGGCCTTGCCAAGTTTTTTACATTTTTAAGGGAAAAGAATATATATAGAAAATTGTAACTAGCTATACGAACCCCATGCAAATTGCACTCATCAATCACTTAATAGAAAATGACTTAGCATTTTGTGTATTAGTTTAAATAAACTTTTTAAAAAAAGCTTTCTTGAAGATTTTTTATATATATATTTGGCTTGCATTTCTTTCAATTATTTTATTGGCTTAAACGTATTTTAATACTACACCTCTTAAATTATACTTAGAAAAGTTTGTCAAAGTAAAAAAATATCGAGTTGGCAAAATAATTTGAAGTCGTTTGCATCATCAAAATAAACTTTTTTCAACCAATCAAATTACTCTCTATTTGGTACCATAATTGAAAACTTTCACCAGAAATAAGCCAGTATTATTGTACACATTCATTCTTTGCGCTTATAACTAACTGGATTTAAGTTGTAGTTGAAATTGTGAGTTAGGGTAAGTTTCATTGTCCCCCTGGGTTGGCAGATGCCACAATTTAAAACTTCACATGAAACCGAAAGACAAGAAATAGTGTGTGCCTGGTTTTCGATTCCCAAATTTAAGGTTTACAAGGTAAGGTTAAACGATTTTACAAGACTAATGAGTACTAAAATTTTCTGGGACCTGTTCCATTTATTAGGAATCTTCATCTACTTGAAAATGAGGAAAGCGTGGAAAATATGTAATTTTGTCTACTTGTTAAGTTGAATCTGCAGCAATCTGTTCTTTTATTGTTTTTATATTAATATATACCGATCTTAAGTTTATTATTATTATTTTTTCAATATTCAGTACAGTTTTTGATGATAATATTTCGGGATGATTTCTGTCTGCCTCTTCATTTGTATAGGAAGGTATCATTCAAACCGTATGTGTTTAAAAACATCTATTAAGAGTTCATTTCTTCTTTTAGAATTTTGTTTTTGTACTATCATGTTTGAAAGGATTTCCTTGTGGCCAGCTGCATTATTTAACAATAATTGATAGACAACATAAGAAATAGGGGAAAGAAGTCTAGAATTTGGATATTTTCGTATTACCGTAAATCCTCGAATTGCCCCCCCTGGGGGCTAATTAATTTATGATTTTTTTAAGTGGGGGTTTATTCGAGGGGGGGGGGCGCTAATAAAAAAATGTGGTATGACTAACCCAGAAAGAGATATATGCATATGTTCATCAATACTTCATACGTGTTCAGTTCAAAATATCAATGTCCTCGGCATCATCGATTGCTTCATCGAGGATCAAGTAAGGAGAGCAAGCCTCTTGTATATCTGTCTCATCAGGAACGAATGGATTTTCCTCTGATTTATAATACAGCCCAGAACTGTCTATTCTTCTGTAATTCATAGTAAACACGAAATTTGAGCGGGGGGGGGGGGGGGGCTAATAAAAAAATTTAGATTCAATGATGGGGGCTTATTTGAGGGGGGTCAATTCAAGGATTTACGGTATGAAATGTTCATATAATTTCCAAAAAAGAAAAAAAAAAGGTTCCTAACAGTTAGGATTTGTGTGATTATTATGCAATAATATGGTAGATGTTTTAGCTAAAAACCATTAAGTTATGCACGTTATTTTATATTTGACATTTTCGTTTTAATACAGGTCTCGACGAACCATGGGCAACATACGAGTCAAGGGTAGGAGAAAAGTTGTTCAATATATAGCATCTATTTATTCAGTCAGGACGTAACTTTGCGAAATTTAACATCATCAACCAGTTATTGTAACTTAATATATTTAATGAATGTGATCTAATCTATCTTCAAAAATGCAAAACAGCTATTTTCCGAGACATCAATACCACAATGTATGATTAAAAGTCAATGAAAACTTTGCATTTCAACAACGCTTGTAAAACGTTCTTGTATATATCATTGGTAACCTTTCCCCCAGCCTTTTGATGGTGGTGCCTCTAACAGTCTCTATGTGCAAGATGATTCTGAATTCATATCTCAAGCACGAAAAGCCTTATCTTCCACTTCGTATAGCCCAACATGTGAGTCTTTTGTGTGTTTTCTTTTCATATTATTTCACAACCTCTCCACTGTTTTTTACCTTTCGGTTGAAAATGCAATTCATTTGGTTTTTTGGTATTGCGATGATGTTGAACAGAAAAATTAATCTATCTAATGATGTTTGCTGTTTAAGTAAATTGGGTTGTAGTATTTCACATAATGTGACATTTAGTTTGAAAGTATTTTTTACACCAGTGTTTTATTTTCAGCAAAACGAGATCCATTTTCTTCCATGCTTCTAAATGGGGGACAGGTAAGTTTTGCTTTCGTTTCAACGCACAATGCCATTTTAATTAATTAATTGTTTTCAATCGTTGGAGCGTTAAACTCATATTTATGTGTTTAAAGATTTAATGGAATTGAAAAATAATAATGATAATAATGCCTTGGCTTTTGGTTATGATTTATAATGATAATATAATGTTTAAAATCAATCATTTGGTGATGAGAATTACATGAACGGTGAGCCATAGGTCTTCGCTGGTCAAAGAATTGCTGCCTTATTATTAGATTATTAAATAAGAGGAGATTGAGCAAAAATGAACTGACTATTTAAAAAATTAATTAAAATTTCTTTCTTCTTTTTAAAAACACAACAATAAAACCAGAAGAATCTACTTTTTAGTAACAGCGAAAAACCTTTTTCTTAAAAGTTGGTTGCGTCGCCTTTCCTCAAACACTTAATCTATAGGTAGAAAAACTTCAATTTTACTCAAAAAAAAAGCTAAAGAACACTAATCGCTTCTTAAACACCATCAGATGGAAACCATAAAGAATTCTTACTGATTCTTCTAGATATAGAAGGGTAAAGAACTATTTTTAGAATCACATGACATAGAAGCACCGCATCCCTCATGTTCTTTTTCGATTAATGGAATTTTCTCGAATTTTTTACTATAATATTAAAAGTCAATTTTTGACTAGTGGCATTATTATATAGTTTTTGTACTTTAGAACCTTCCTTATCAGACAACCGGTGTAGTGTCAGAATCCAATGTGAACAACTCAGACTGTAAGCTGCTTTAGAACAAAAAAAAATTGATTCAGTTTGTCATTTTTAAATGAGTTTTTAATAAATAAAGCATCTTATATCTTTGTGATTTAGCGTGGTATTTGTTCAACTACCTTTTTTTTGTAGGGAGGCGGTACAAACAAACGACCAAGACCCCACCTGTTCATATACGCTCTGTAAGTGTGATTTTTTTCTCCCACATAATCAACATTGACGCTTAATGGCACAGTAAATTGTAATTCTTCATGACGAAAAATAGTCCGAAGGCCGGGATAGCTCAGTTGGTAGAGCGCTTGCAATTTCAGATTTCTGAGGTTGCGAGTTCAAATCCTCCCGGCCTCGCCGACTCAGCGAATTAGTAGCATTTCGATGTGGTAAAGTATGGGTGTTAGTGGTTGGAGTGGCGCCCGCCTCAACAGTTACACCCAACGTATTGCGCTAACGAAAAGGGGATAGACACCCTTGTGTACGCCCGTTACCAACATTAGGTTTAATTCGACAACTTTACTTTAATATTTATGATCTTATGAACAAGAGCCCGATGAACCCAAGAACAACAAGTATTATTACTGATAGATAAAAGTTTTATCGTGTCAATGTATATTGCTTCATCAGAAGCATTTCCTTCGTCAAGTTTGTTTCTTTTCGTCTGCTTTTGAAACAGTACTCTGATGTCTTTGCACCTTAATTTTAGTGTCAGCAACCAACATAAATGTGTTAGTCGAAGGGCTAGGAGACATTTATTTTTCATCATTGTCATTCATGAGAAAACCTTAGAACGTAAGTAATAAGTCTTTGGGAATGAAGCTGATTCATGAAGTGAACCAAACTCCAGGTTGAGAGTTTTAATTCTTCAGACATTTTTCCCCCATCTTTTTCATTGATCCATTCGCGAAAGTTTATACTCGCGAAACTCACGGATAGACTCCATTCGCGAAAGTTTATATTCGCGAAATGAAAAAATTTCGCGAATGCCTTGATTCAATTCAACTCTAACGCATTTATTTGTCAGTAAACTTCTGTAGAACAGAAATACGCTGATTCTATCGCGTTTGTAGCGAAACCCAAATAAATATTGCACTTGTAGAGATATCATTAAATCATGTTATTTATAGAGATCTCATCGGTGAGGGAATTGTCGTGCTAAATATGACGAAATACCTTAAGGGAAGAAATTTTCGCGGAATTTATTTTCGCGATTTTGGCCCCAAATCACGAAATTAAATTCCGCGAAACTCAATGAAAATGCCTTATCCGCGAAATTCAATTTTTCTCTCGTTTCTTTTTTAGCGTCGCTTAACATGCAAAAAGCTGTACAATTAAAGATATAAGAAAATACAGTGCACTCCCGATAACTCGAACCTCCAAGGGACCAAGAAAATGGTTCGAGTTATTGAATGTGCGAGTTATTGGAGCATTTTACATATATTATATCGTACTAAATATTCCTCTAAACTCCGCGAAAATAAATTCCGCGAAATTCACATATTATCTCATCCGCGAAATTCGCAGTTTTTAGATTCGTCAATCGCGGAAGAAAATTTCTTCCCTTTAAGGTATTATGACGTTTTGTATCGAAACAAATTAGTCGATTAGTACTTACACGTTTCGTGTTACGAAATATTTCAGTTGCTTCGAAACAATGCGTTCTTTTAACCATAATAATATAATATCTTTAAATGTTCTCTTTGTTCTGCTTTTCTTTTTTTCGTAATAGAATTGTTAATAGATTGTTAAATTTTATAACGAAATCATGCTATATAAAGGCTTTATTGAACGCCTTCTAAACCAATTCATTATATGCTACCTGATCTACAACCTGATCTTTTTGCTATGTGACCTCAAAGTTAATCCAGATTGGTGAACATGTTAATAGGGAGTTGAATGGAAACACCAATAGATCCACTGGATGATGTACTCCTATGATAAGGAAAGTTAATCGAATGACTTAAAGCAATTCTGCTGTTGTATTACATATGGTTGCAAATTGCACGCACCACTTCTTAATTATAGTATAATCAAGTTTAGTCCGCCTTTGTGTGTTTGTAATAATCACAGTTAGTAATGCAGTCGATAAGAAAACAAAAGTTTGGCTTATATTCAAATAAGGCCGAAAATATATAAATCCGATCTCTTTTATAAACATATTTTATTAACAAAACAGAAATTTGTAGCTAACTACCTTAAGTGGATTAATTTTCGCGCGGATTAATTTTCGCGGGCGTAGGTTTTCGTAGTTTTCGCGCGGATTTAATTTCGCGGACGACCAAAGTTTGTTATTTCCCGCGGATATAATTTTGCGCGGAGTAAAAATTTCACATTTTTTTATTTCAACATATAAACATATTTATCAATGTTAATTTACACGATGATGTCGAATCCATTTCTGTCATCAATATCTAATTCGTACTCAGAGTCTTCCTCCTCCCGGTTATTACATCAGGATGATCTTTCTGCGGATACTCCTCTACAGAGTTGAAATCTACGGATGGAATGATGGTGATTCCATCAATTTCTGAAAATAGGTCAAGCGGTGGCAACCTTTCTGAAGCCATTTCAATCGCATCATAGATACCGGATAAGAAAAAGAAAGGAGGGAAGAGATTGAGATTGAAATCATAAATCTGGATTAGTTGCATCGTAAGCTTTTTTTATTCTAATCAAAAAGGACATAAAAACTCAATTTGAACTGTCGTCTTTTCCTATTAACGTTTAATTTTTTTGGGGCGGGTGGGGATTTAATTTCACGCATCACTAAAATTTAGATTTTTCGCGCGGATTTAATTTCGCGGACAGCGAATTTTCGGGGTTTTCGCGCGGATTTAATTTGGCGGAAAATGGCGAAATCCGCGAAAATTAATCCACTTAAGGTATTCCTTATACTCCTTGAAAGAAACATTTCCCATCTCATTTCCTTAATATGTACTCGCTAGAGTGGTTGAAAGTTCATTAATAAGCTAGAAAAAGTTGGCAAATGCAAAACTTAATTTTTATTCAAAAAATAGCTAGCTTGCTCGCTAAATTTCACAAATCACTTTTTGAACATTAAATCGAACTTATAAGTGGAATCATCAAGAATTCTTACAATAACAACCAACAAAGTATTTATAACCACATGGTTTTTACTGCCACTTTTTTGGCCACTTCTTTTCATCATTTTGAACAGAAAAGCACCACGGCACCAAAACGAGTTTTATTTACAATATTTCCCGGCTGCCGTAAAGATTTTGATTATCTGTGTTTTTGCTTATTCATGATTTGCAATTAAAACAAATTTACGGCGCCAATCATTACGTCATATACTACAATTGAACCAATCAAATCGCGATCTTGGTCACGAGCTCTATTTTTTTCATTGCTTTTCTTCTATTTTTCCCGGGGTCTTTGTGTGTTTGTGGAATCTGAAGAGTCACATGAACAGTGCTATAGATGTTTATTGTAACGTGCAAGTCTTACGGTTGTTTGTTCCTGATACATTCCATTCATCGTGGGATTGGAGTTGTTATATCCGTTAAGTTATGCTATTAGTGTCACTAATTACACCATCAGTCTACTAATGGAGTTACGCGCCGTCACCAGTGATTAATTGAGTTTCGGTCAGGTTTTATTAATTAACAAGCTGACATTGTCCTCGCATGACTTCTAATCCCCGAACTAACGGATTGATAGCACATTGTGTGCATTTTAAGCTTGGAATCATCTCCTCTAATCTTGCAGAACTGAAGTAATCGTGCAAAAAGGTGATTAACAAGGGGCGAGTTGAACCGATTTTACCAGTTGCGTCGATGTTTCTCGATAACAACGTCCACTCTCTCGTTTTTTTCAATGATCGATTTTGCAGATCAAATTCCGCACGTGTTTTAGACGCACCTGCTTCTTGTTTGTTTAATCTAAATCAACCGTCGAATCATTGTGCAAAGACACGCGATCTATTCATTCCTTCTTTCGCTATTGTAGCCGGCACAAAGGGATCGTTTCATTTTCTCTTTACAAAGACCCCAAAGGGCACCATTCACCGAAAAGAATTTAATTTTGTTTTGTTATCCAACAGCACTCACTGGACACAACTCGCGTTGGCATAATCGGTAAAACGCGCCTCACATTAAAAAACAATCCTTTTTTTGATTTTTAAAAAGCAGTATCATTTAAGTCTCTCAAATTTTTATCGAAGCGCTAACGAGAGATCCAACAACATGGCGTATTTAAATGGGCTAAACCCGTTTCAAGCCCCTAACGGGTTTTTCGTAAGTCATTTCAATATCGCAACCCGCCAATAGGAATGCTAGCGACTTATAACGTTATTTCGCCCACTTTTCTTTCAAAAGCAACATTTCTGCTTTGTTTGTTTATTTGCTATGAACTGGTCGGCGAAAGGAGAGTTGTTCTCTTTTTGCAATTCCTGGGTACGTCTATTCACGCTTTCGATTTATTTTTTTTTTACGTCAAAAATTGTTTTGTTAATTTTTAACAATTTTGGGTTTCTTCTTTCTCGGGTAATTTGTGCGCGGAGGAAATATATTATATTGTAGTCGACGACAATGTTGCTTACCACAAACGTTATTGATTTCATTTTCATAAGAGTGTTTAACAACTTGCAAGTATGGCTTCTAATGTCTCACTGTTTTCCCAGAAAGTGTAGCAGACAGAGAGGGAATTTTCCCAGTAAACCTTTAACCAGAAGGAACACCTTCGTGTTGTTCCTTTCCATCACTTCATTTCGTGCATCGTTTTCATGCGCATTTATTGCGAGCCAGTTAAATGATAAACTCTACCAAGGAGTCAAACAGCTTGATGACATCATGCACCAAACCATAACTGAACATTTTTATGTTTTTTTAGGTTTACTCACCAACCTCTGAAGATTTACTTCCCACGGAATCTCCGCTGCCGTATCCTTCGCCGAAAGGCGGAATGTACGGCAACGACTACTATTTAGGTAAACCATATTGCTTATCACATTTTACTGTCTCCGTTAATTTTAACAGCAATTAGAACGAAGATGTTTGTTCACTGTTGCTTTATATAGAACACGGATCTCCGGATCCCTGGGGACATCACATGACTAGTTCCAGACCTCACACTATAACAGGAACGTATCCCTCGATGACTCCCGACCTCGTAAGTGATAACAGATATAAAAAAACAAAATACTTTGTCAATTTTTTCGCTGATTAAATTTGATATAGCATCTTCTCGTTATATTTCTTTAAATAGCGTTTATCATATTATCTCTCTAATATATATACTATAATATATTATTAATTAACCTCTTGCTGTTTTTAGAACTACCCGCACATGGAGGGTGTCGAATCTCGCCTACCCCCATCTCTACCCCCCATGTCGTCATTCCGTCAACCTGGTACTTCGGGCCCTACCCACTCTTCACAATACCCACAATCTTCTCCGACGCTTAACAGCGGTAAGACCTTTCTCATTATTTCGTGTACGCGTTAAACACTCGCGTGCAGTTACGAGGAAATCTTGACAGCTTGTCTTTCTTTCAGGCTCGCAACGCTCCGCGCAAATCAATGTGAGTGGAACACAAACAGCGGACGCCCTGCGGAAAGCCCTGGCTTCTGTAAGTCACTTACTTGACAGGATATCTAGAGATTGGTTATTTTAACATTTCCGTTCCTGAATATTGACAGTTTAAGTGCGAACGTGTAAGGTACCTTTGTTTTTAGATGTATTCGACTGACACACACTCGACAACAAGTTTTACATCAAACCCCTCTACGCCAGTCGATTCCCCTCCTCCACCTCTCATCAGCGACAGGTCAGGCGCAACAGTCACTGTAACAAGCGGCGGTCAAGCATCCGCATGGCCGCAATCCAATCCTTCGCCACCATATGACCACAACCAACAGATAGCGGGCGTAAGTGTTCCGGCGTATTCAGTTATTAAAATGCAAACCTATTGATGACTTTCAATGAATTCAGAACCCGATGCTTGAATCGCTCGACGATGCCATTTGGATCCTGAAGAATCACGCAGAAAGTCCGTTGCCTCGCAACCAATATCTCACACAGTATCCACCATCGCTGACGGACCAACTGCAGAGCGCGCCAATAGATGGAAACATAGACAACAACCTCCTTTCCAACTCTCATCTCCAGCCATCGCAACCAATGTTAGGTTTGTGCCGGTTGATTCCAATTTTCGTATGCTCGGTTATTTACTGTCGACAGTTTCTGATTATTCTCTCTTTATCCATTTCGCAGACTCTCCTAAGAAATTACCGAAAAACAAGTCGGAAAGCAAGTCGAAGAAACGTCAAAAGTTGGACGATTCAGAAATGCTGAGTTTGGACGGCGATAGTCGAGACCAGGATGGCGAGCCTAAATTCGTGCGAGAATCTGAACGCAGACACGCAAATAATGCGCGGGAAAGGTGAAATTATTTTGCTTGAAATCTTTACATTAATGGAAGGAATCGACTGCAAAACAAAATAATATGAAAGATCGAGTTTTATTTTTTTCAAAACAGTTCATTTTTAATCATATACTTAAAATTCCTACAAATTTTGTTTCGTTCAGCATGTTGAGTCATCCAAATGTATGTTATTATGTTTCCGTCGCAGGATTCGGGTCCGCGATATAAACGAAGCGTTCAAAGAGCTGGGTCGAATGTGTTCTGTTCATTTAAAAAATGAAAACCCACAAACGAAGGTGAATTGTTGTACGCGCCGTCACCTTTATATTTACTTTTATTTTTAGTTACTTTAGTATGTCTTTTTTAAAAATATAATTTGTGTATTCCATTAAATACTGAACATCCTCAATGTTAGTTAGTTTGTTTGTTACAGCGAAGAGTGTTGTTATATTTATGGGTGTACAAATAATTATGACGAGCTCTATAAAGTTTATTGTCGTTACATTTTACAGCTCACCGTCCTCCACCAAGCTGTCACCATAATAAATTCGCTAGAATCGCAAGTCAGAGGTAACCTTTCTCATTGCTTTTACTCGTGCAAAAGGATTTCACGAATGAAAATCATGTACGGTAGGCTCTGTCTGTCTGTTGTAGGATTGTAGAGCGTTATTTTTGACAGTTGAAACAACGTCAGTAAAGCGTTGTTTCTGAGTTGGATTAAAGGAAGTCGAGAATTCAAAAATTGTTTTTTATGTTGTAGAGCGGAATCTTAACCCGAAGGCTGCCTGTCTGA
This sequence comes from Candelabrum cocksii, assembly GCA_963930725.1. Taxonomy (NCBI): domain Eukaryota; kingdom Metazoa; phylum Cnidaria; class Hydrozoa; order Anthoathecata; family Candelabridae; genus Candelabrum; species Candelabrum cocksii. The sequence continues at coordinate 1,893,253 of OZ005666.1, forward strand.
AACGCCGCGGCGACGAAGAAAAAATGAACGAAGATTGTGCGGATAAACGCATGTCTTTAGGTGAGATGGTAGACAAAAGAACATCTAAACGGCAACAGCAACAACTGACAAGTACGTATAACGGATGCCGAATAGCTAACACATTCTCTCTATCGGTACAATACATTCAAAGTGGTAAAATACATAAATAAATAACCTTAGAACGGAATCTCCATCTTGTTAAGAAATTAATTCCGTAACATTCTCAGACACAACAAAATAGTTATATCGGCTTTCTTGCAGATTACCAGCAACCGGCTATAGATGCGGGTAGCATTATGCAGGACACAGGAATTTTCAGTCACTGATGACGTCACAGCGAGAGGAACAGAAATTCATTTGAGTCGAGTCTACCATGTAAATATTGTTACCGATACAAGACTGTTGATGAAAGACGCTCCCTTGCTATGGCTGAAACGTTTTTATTCTTTGCCTTCACTTGATGTGTTTTAACCGTGGTGTCCTCGAATGTTCTGCTTTTCTAATCGTGGTCCTACTTTGTATATTTTTTTAAACGTAGAAAATATCTATATAAGTATATACATATATAAATAGTGAAAATTGTATCGTATAGGTTTATTTAAAAAGAACTGAACAAAACCAATCCCTTTTTCCTTTACGAAGACAGACTAAAAATTTCATTAATCGGAATGTTTTTGGTATTCCATAAACTTAGCTATATATTAGGCTATACTATATAAAGCCGTGTCACATGCACTCATGCACCTCCACGTAACTTTTTGAAAGCCTACTTGCTTACAACTATCTGCAATGCACGTGCAAATACAACTATCTGCAATGCACGTGCAAATACAACTATCTGCAATGCAGGTGCAAATACAACTATCTGCAATGCACGTGCAAATACAACTATCTGCAATGCAGGTGCAAATACAACTATCTGCAATGCACGTGCAAATACAACTATCTGCAATGCACGTGCAAATACAACTATCTGCAATGCACGTGCAAATACAACTATCTGCAATGCACGTGCAAATACAACTATATGCAATGCACGTGCATATTTTACGCATCCATCCATATCAATCATGTATACCATTATGGAAGCAATAAAGTCTAAGATGTTTATATTCGTTCAATGAATATCCAGCGCTTTTGCTTGGTTTACTTGCAAAATCTCTGTTCACAATCTTATCAAATTATAACTTCATGCCTATATAAAGCTATTACGTTAATTATATTACTTTGGTCTCTCTTGTAAATCAATGAACGGAGGTCCACTGAGGTATACGCGGTTTTATTCAAAACCATCTTTAACCTTCTTCGGCCATTTCCATGGAAACGAGCAGGAGCTCTTCGCGTTCAGTTTTGCAGCAGCAATTCAAAACGTTTTGTAATTCTTCCAAAGTTCGGAAGTACACCACCGGATTTATAACGGCCGGAAACGAAGCAATAGCTAAACAAGCTCCGTACACTTGATGCTCCAAAATGGCGTAAGCTTCTCGCATTTTCTCACTATAAGCGAACATAACCAGGACCAGACCGCAGGCAACTAGCGGGATGCTGGTGAGCAGAAAACTGACGAGTATTTTCCGTACGAACGTCAACGCGTCATTGTACGTACGCGAGTGAAAACGAGATTTCGCGCGCTTTATCGCGTACAACACCAAACCGTAACTCACCGTCACCATGACTACCATAAGTACGAAATAACAGAGTGTGAGTAGACCGAGGATTTTGTTGGCGCGAATGGGCGTCATTCCCACCACGATGATGGTAGCGAAAGGGAGCGCCCACACGAAGAGAACGTTTATTGCGTGCGTGTGATCGTTGAGCTTCGAATGTGCGCTGGACAGAGGTTTCGTTGTCCGTAGAAACGTCTGTAGGCTGATCACAGATATGCTGAACAGGCGAGTCAAAAAAAAGCAGGTAAAACTGAGAACCCTCCACGAGCTCAGCGAGCAATTACTCGCTTGGTTTTCGAGTAACTCCCACACGAATATCGGAACGAACGTGCCTCCGAACAACAAGTCTGTGACGATGAGCGAGCCAAGAAACATATTTCTCTTCACTCGAAACGACTCGTTACGTAACAACAGAACCAACGCTAAACTGTTGCCAAAAACAATGCTTATACCGAGCGCAACGAAAATGGACATCAAAACCATGCGATACTCATAGCTAAGGTCGCCGTAGTGACCGGCTAAATGGCAAAATTTCGTCAAATTAAACATGTCCAGAAGTAAAACCTCTTCTTCGTTATCCAGCCAACTTTTTCACATCTATTCAAACAGCATTCAAATTCTAGCGCATTGAATAGAGAATGGATAATTGATGTATTCATAATTTATGCCTATTCTGGAGACTCCTTTTTCCAGAAGTTTTTGTGGAAAATGATTATAAGCCATTTACAAACGGTTATTTAAAACGCGTAGGTAATACGCCGTCGTATTGTTTCACGGAACTTCAATCGGTAATCGGTTCGGTTTTTGACGACAAAGGGAATAAATGAAATTTGCTCTCTTTTGTAGCGAAGATTTTAAACCGCATTTTTTAAAATTGTAACCGTTGAAAAAGTAAATAATATACGTTGACGTAAAGTTGACGTTGATCGAAGTGAACAAAACAAGAAAATGACGTACAAAATACAAACAAAATTCGCTCATGTATAAAATCCGTGTGCCGACGAGATCCCCTCTCACCAGATCTCCGTTTCCATTGGCGTGCTACACGTTTTAGTTCTTACGTCATCCATATAAAAACTTTCTACCTGCTCATTCGAAGTCCTAATCGCATCATTTCTCTCGTTAACCGTAGAATTCGCAAAAGAGCTGTTTGCCATTATTCGTTCGTCACCATTTGTGTGCGACTCACTCGTGTCCATTGTTTCAACGGCGTCTTCGGTTGCCATAGAAGCGTACCGGTTTCTGTTTTGATTGGTCGAAGTGGGCACGTGTTCCGTGAGGTTCAGACGACATGTTGGACATGTGGATTTCTGAAAGAAAGAAAAAATGTTCAAATACAATATATTTAAATATGCATTAATCTTGCTAGGTAAATTTTACACTTTAAAATCTCTTGAATTCACTATTTTGGGTGACCACTGTGAGATATTCGCGCTGAGATTGCTTCGTAAGCGTATCGCAAAATATTCCTTAATAACGTGGATATATAATACCTATTTACCATCTGTTACTACTAAACTCGGAGTCGTGTATTTTTTCTTAATGTTGAATATATATGGATTTGGTTTTAAATGACTCTATGTTTTCACAAATACTGTGACCAACAAATTCCATGTAATTGTGAAAAGTATTCTTTGGGCTTTGACTCTTATAAAGTCTTATCAATACCATAACCGTTCACTATCACCATCGTTTGTTTTCGATTATCGTGCAGTTGCAGGGGCATTGACCACACCAATGGGCTGACTCCCATCCAAGAAACAGAAATAACTGAAAGTGTATTCCTGTATTCTCAATGAATACACTATTTTTTTTATAAGCAAGACAGCTATAAGCATAATTACGGTAAAAAGTGCAAAAAGTTAAGCATAATGCTACCGTATGAACAAAAATTCCCAATTTTTTAAAAATGCCTTGTTTTGAAGTTAGCTTAAAGGCGATAAACCATACTCCATAATGACGTCAAAAACCGCTTTGCGGGCCGCGTGGACTGGACGCTAAATAATAAAAACATGTTGAAACGGGAGCTTCGAGAGAAATGGCGGCCATGATAGAAATGTATTAAACGAAGATATCTTTTTATAATTCTTCATTATTAGACTTCGGTACTCAAAACGACACTTTAAAATGTTAGCCATCATATTTTGAACGATTTTGAAACCAAATATTTTTCGCCTCGGAATCACTTTAAACTGTCAGTTTTTTAAAAAGATGAAGTAATTAAAAAATGACTGCGAAAATTATTAAAGTTGAAAAAAGCGAAGAGTTTATTCGCGCACGGGAGAAAGAAACTTGTCTTTGGGATGCTTTTTCGCCATTTTATAAAGACAGAAATGCTAAAGCTAACAGTATAACAAAATTGAGCGAAATGTTTGAAATGACCGGTAAGAAAGTTTTTATTATTGCTATATTTTGTACATTCTTTCTTGGCAAAATATTTGAATATTACAAGTCTGTTTTCTATCTAGAACGAGAAATAAAGGCAACAATAAACACACTTCGGACGTATTTCTCAAAGGAGCTTATAAAGTTAAAGGCCAATTTCAAAAGTGGTGCTGGAACGGACGAATTATATGTGTCAAAATGGCCGCATTTCCAATCTCTTGGATTCTTTTTTTTTTTTATTGGAGATTGCTCAAAACAAGGCCTAAAAGGCCACTTGCGAGTAAAGAGCTACAGGAGAAGATTCTTGAGAGATACAATAAAGCCAAGAAAAACAGTATCTTCTTTGGTAAGTAGCTATACATTATATAATTTAAACAAACTTGTCTTGCCATGGTACACTGCCAGCACTACTATTAAAATATTTACAAAAGTTGTCTCTTACTTCTTTTGCATCAAAAGAGTTTTTTCTTCCTGAGACTGTTACGGACTCCATAGAACTCCCAGCATTTCTCCAATCTCCTTCAATGACATTTCCAGTAGTAATATCTTCGGTATCAAAAATTCCTGGTGGAGTGTACCGTGTAGGTGATTTTTCGCGTAAGAAATTGTGTAATGCACAGCTTGCTAGAGTAACTTTTTATGCATTTTCGGGAGAAAGTTGTATCGGACTTAAGAATAACCTGAAGCGGTTTGCAAATATTCCAAATGCATTTTCGGAAATACGCCTTGCTCTTGAAATTCGATAATTCGTTACTCTCTTTTCGTGTGGTACCCCACGAAAAGAGTAGGGTTTCATCAAGTTAGGTTTTAGCGGAAATGCATCGTCAGCAACGGTAACAATGTTTCTCCAACAATTCTTGGTTCTGGTATTCCCAATAAGTTGCTATCTAGAGCTGTTGAAAGCGAACAATTACGATACACACCACCGTCACTTATTCTGCCATTGCAACCTACGTCGACATAGATAAATTTATAGTCAGCATCAACAAGTGCAAGTAAAACTATGCTAAATGCTCCTTTGTAATTAAAATAGTAAGATCCTGAATTGCTGGGTTGTTTGATTACAATATGTTTTCCGTCCATAGCTCCTATGCAATTGGAAAAGTTCCACTGATTTTCAAACTCAAACTTTCCCATTCTTCTTTATTGGTTGGCATCTATAATAAAAATTATATTTTAGGAAATTGATGATGACTGTGGCAGTGATAATGGACAAGAGGTGGACAGTTATACTCGTTCCGATGGAGAAGAAATCAGTTTTCAGGACGAAGAAGAAAATAAAGAGGAAGAAGTATCTATTAAAAAGTCAACAAAACGACCTCTCCCTAAAAAAGCAAAACATACTCCTAAATGCAAAGAAGATTTATTGATGGATCAGGCGATGGCAGTCCTTTCAAATGTAGGAACTGAACGGAAAGTAATGGACGCGGATGAAACATTTGGCCAGTATGTTGCACTAACATTGAAAAAGGTCGCTAATAACAGAAGCAAAGAATTTGCTAAATTAAAGATCCAGCAAACTCTTTACCAAGCCCAGTTTGATCTAGGAATACCACAGACACAACAGGAATCAAGCTATCGTATGTCGGCACCTCTTTTCAACAGCCCTGTTTTATCTCCACAATATAGACAACCGTCTCAAAACTTTTCACCAACCTCACATCAATCACAACCTACTTTTACAACCTTGTAATAATATATATTGAATACAATAAGAAATAAAGTTTTTACCTTTAAGTGGACGTCTTTCAATCTTGCATATATAGCATCACAAACTTCGGGTATAACCCTTGACAACGTGTTTTTATGAGTTCTAAAGGTATACTGCAGTAATTCATGCCTGTAGCTAAAAACCGTATTGTAGCAGCTAGTTTAATCTTTGCTGGAATTGAACTCCGCATAACTGTATCTTGTTTTGTAATAACGTGTTTAATCAAACTAAGAAGTTCGTCAAACTCATTCTTAAAAACCTTTGATACTCTTCTACTTCTTCACAACGGAGTTCTTGTATCAACGTGTCATAAGCTCCTAATTGTTCCCTTCGCTTCAACCACGGTTTTACCCAAATGCTTCTTACTTTTTGTTCTTTCCTTTCTTTTTTGCGTTTTTTGGATATAACTGCAATAACCACAGAAGCAACTGCGATGCTTTCTAGTTTGTTGTCCATTGTAAAAGAAAGAAATTGTGTTTTTTTAAAATTTTAAACTGAACGTGTAGACAGGTGTGACCTGTTAGTTTAAACTGAAGTAATACCTGTCAGTTTAAACTGAAATGAAAAACTGTCAGTTCAAACTGATCGTGTATTATCGCCTTAATGTAATTTATTAATGAGAGGGTAAAATGGGCTTATTAAGAAATGCGACAATATTAAATGATATTTATGACACATTGTATTGTTATGAACAGGGAAATTACCGGCATAAGCATAGTTTCTACTCCTGGTTTCCATATACATAAGCATAGCTATAAGTATATTTTTACGGTAAAAATTGTAAAATTGCTAAGCATAGCTAACGTAAGGTCATTTCACAGCCTTGCTTATAAAAAGAAATTAGTGTACATTATGGCCATCCGCGATATCTAAAGCAACTCGGGTTGTTCAGCATCAAGAGAATCAATTTCTTAAGATGACTCCGACGCCACACCACTGGTTAACGTATTCTGGCGATTGACAGGTCTAAAAACTGCGAATTTCGCGGAATTTATTTTCGCGGATGAGGTAATATATCTGATTTTCGCGGATAAGGCATTTTCATTAAGTTTCCTCCCTTAAGGTATGTAGATCACGAAAAAAAACGTCCCGTTTCGTCAACATTCAAAATATATTTCTTACGTTACGATCTCCGTTGCTTCGCAAGTCTGTTAGTATTGACTCTTTTAGATATAGAATATTTTGAAGTTTAGTTTTTCCACAATCAAATAATTCTGCCAGTTTCTTGTACCATACCTTGGGGTTTTTTTTCACTAAAGTTGATAATATCGACAACCTTACTCTGCTTAATCGTTTGAATTTTGAAAAATCGATTTTCAAACCATAAACAAAAAATAAAGACAACGAACTCATTCTTGTAGATTGAAAAAATTGAAATACAAGATAAATCGTTTTGATGGCATTATTACCAGCTGTTGTTTCTGTTTTCCTTTAACTCTCATGCAAGAGATGCCATGCTTACATGGGAATTTGTCAGATTCGTGGACAAAATAAGCTAAAACAAATACGATAATTTTTACGCCCAACACGCATACTTAAGTACGTAAAAGTATTGTGAGACACGTGTTTCATAAACTTCTTTCGCTTTCGTTTTCTTCGATCACCCTCCTTTCCTGAGCGCTCTACTTATGACTATATTGTCCATTGGGCCAACACTGTGACCTTTAGACCGTTCATTAGCGACGGCCACTATATGGAGGTTTTCCTATCATAGTATGGCCAGATAAACGACAGGTAGAAATTATTAGTGGCAGGTTTATTAGGATTCTCCGTATATTATATCGCACAATTGCTCTAAAAATGACCTCTAGACCATAGACGGAAATTATAGTATTTGTTCAACTTAAAATCTTTATTACAATCCTTTTCATTATGAATTATACATAACAATAAAGATATAAACAAGGAAGAAATATGACAACTCACTAATTTCAGCCAATCGTTCACGCAGGTTTTGTGGTAGAGATGGGAACATGGGAGTTGCACCACATCTTCGTTTAAAGTGTAATCCACACAACACACGCAACACAAAAGATTCGCAGCTGAAGGAGGAGTAAAAGCAAGTCACATGTTGCGGGAAACACGGAAATCAGCTTCGTTTAAATCATTGTAAACCAAATTATTTTTCAATTCTAAGGCTTCTAAAGTACACACAATCTCCGATATAACTTATTATGATATATATAATATCGTTACACCGTTCTTCATATTTATTGTTTAACTATTCATTCATTACTAAGTATATTCCATAAGACATATTGGAAGTTTAAGTGGCAAGGTGTGGTCACACTTCATAAATACAGGAAAAAATGAAATGGGAAAGGGCATCAAAAGATCAACTTTCTTCGATTACAAATGTGAGAAAAGTGATGAAAAAACAACTTGTAATCTCGCCTTAAAAGAGACGCAATGGATAGGTAATAATTACAAACGGCTATAAATCGAAATAGGCTTGCGCTAGGTGAATCGAAAACATAGTTACAAACACACCGAAACAAGAAGACAGGAGGAGAAACTCACCAACGTGCGCCAGAGTAATTTTCAATGTAGGAAGCTGGTCTCGTATATATTGTGGAGTGGGTGTGTCCTTCTCCTCGTCGAAGTCAAGACTCTCGATGATTCGGTTGTAAAAAATCTAAAACGTGTCTGAAGGTTATTGAAAGGTCACGTGATTCATAAACTGTTATCATAACATTCCAGCATTAACTGTAGAGTTGGTCAGGTCATACCTACTTCACCAACAGCAATATATTACGCCCACTAATACACAACACCAACATATAACTTCCCGAAAGCAAAAGGGTATACCAAACAAAGAGTTCCTTCTTGAAAATTGACCTCAAGGCAAATAAGAGTATTCTCTACGCAAATAAATGCAAAAATATTCCAACATGAGAATGTTATTCAAACCTGCAATGAGACGCCGAGAAATGAGGGAGCGGAACTGGTAAAAAGCTCCAATTGCTGATGTAACATCTGAACATAAGAATTGAAAAGTATTGAAATGAGTAAAGTCTAAGTCTATAGCGATAACAGCAAGCTAGCAACCAAGCAAGAATATAGGAAGACAACAAAATTTACTTTTGACAGTAGAAAGAAGGAAAAACATAAACTTCTAAAACAATTGAGAAACACTTCATTTACCTCTATAATGCCCCATTCCTCATCTAAAAAGACGTTCACATATTATAAAACTAGAAGGCTATATATTAGATGATTGACGTGTCTTTTGAGAGCCGGAAACAACAATGAAACAAGATGAGGAACCGGCTTAAACACATACAACTCAGACACTTACAATCGTCAATCGAGGAATCTTCAGAAGACAGGTAATCATCTTCAGAGGAATTTAATGAAGAAAGCGAGCTGTCGGAAAACGAGTCATCTTCCATTGAGAAATTCACTGAGATTTCTTCTAAAAAATCAAAATGCCTTAAAAATATTACAAATATGCGAAAATAAAGAAATTCCATTACATGCGTGCTGTATATATCACACTTTTTTCACATATAAATTCACTTTTCAAATCTGTTTTTTCTTTGCAATTAATAATTCTTTAGTAAAGGTTTAGTAGATTTCAATTTAATGTTTTTGTTTTTGTTATCAGAATTGCCTTCCATGAATTGAGAATCGTTTAGAATCACATTACCGAAATAGTATTTAGGTATTCTTCTGATTTAGCTAGCATTATGAATTCAATTTCTAAAATTACTATCTGGATTAGAAATGGCTAAAATTATAAATTTTATCACTAAAATGAAACGCCATGAATAATTGCCTACCTCCTGAATCAGATTCTATCGCAATTGACGTGGCTCCCTGTACATGGTGATTTATTCGCACATTCTCGTCAAAAAATAAGCCTGGTGAAGCGCGTTCCGAGTCAGCGTTTAAATTTTCATGTCCATTCATCTCAAAACTTTTCCAATCGTAAATAATTCATTATTCTGCCTGCATGAAAATGTTTCCTGAAAGGTAGGTACTTCTAAGGATGTCAACAAATATTGTAAGACATCACAATGATCAAGGGTTAATTTCAAGAAGAATTACTTTTAATTTTTTAGTATTTAGCATTTTGAAAATAATCATTATCAGCCAACATCAGAAGAGTTTGCAATATAAATAATACCAAAAACCACAACGTTTGACGTCCTTAAAAAATTATTTAGAAATTTGTGCATCAAGTTACATTATAAAGAATTTCATTATTGAAAGAATCAGTTCGCAACATACTTAGCAATTCTTACAACATATCAGAATTATTTGCACTCAAAATGTTGTGACACAGGCACAAAGACAATTAGGTTTCTGAGTTCATTATGACACCACTTAGAAAACACACTTGTTGACTCAACAAAGAACAACGTTAAGTATACATAAACAACACGGTTTTATGCTGTACATTGCATAGATGATATTCAAAATGTCAAAAAATTATGTGAGTCATATATCGTGTCATGACCTGATTTCTTTTCGCATTTCTTCGGGAAAAAAAAGCAAATGTTTTAAGCTGCACGGAATGCAGAATCTCTGTGTGTAAAACACACTGCAATTGACATCAACACAAACAGAATTTTGACATAAACTACACTTGCCACCAAGAACCAAAGGAATACAAGTTTTTGTGTCAAATGGATTTTTCATGTGAAATACTTCTTCCTTAAAAAAGAAATTGCCGTCACCATCTTGAAACCGTGAACAGCTCTCATACATGTATCTCACTTGACATTGCGTGCATTGAAATGTTTTTCTTGCATCGTTGTTTTCATTTGCTTCAGCTTCATCCATTAATACTTAAAACCTCGACATCTATTTCTAAACAAACATCTCCTTTCGGAGAATTACTATGAAAACTCTCTGTATATATATATATGCATATACACACTGTGCAGTCAAAAGAAATCAGTGTTTCATTTTTAAATAAGTTGAACAAGATTACTGATTGAGAAAACCTTTGCTATTTCCGCTGTTTTATAATGCGGATCACTAAGAGTGTTTAAAACTTGTTCAGCTGAGTATTTAATCTCCTTTTACCGGGCAGTTACAGGAACTAAGGCATAAAATGTGCAATTCCTACAGCAAAAAGTTGTAGTTATTACAAGAGTATCTTAAAAAAACAACTAAATTATAGCATATGCAGACACATCAAGAATAAGAAAACTTGTTAAAAACTTGAAGTGAATAAATGAATAATAATAAGTGTCTAGTATTAATGTTTTTGAATAGTTTATTTTATTAATTATTACATTGCAATGTTTTATAGGTAAAACGTAAATACTAACTGATGATTGCATACACACAGTGAAATGAAATGAAAACACAGTGAGCATAAACAAAATTCTCCCGCCATGAGTGAGCATCAACTATGGCAGCAGTTACAACAGATTTACCTTATGCCACTGTGAATTTCACATACCGAAACCTTGTAACATAAATGGATTGAATAAGTTTGAATAATCTAATAGTTTAATTTAAGTTTAACAAAATTCTTCAAGTTTTCTTCTTTCCAACCATCCACAAAAATCAGTTTATTAAAATTTATGGTCTTGGATGTCCAACAGGAAAGTGTACTCCACTGTATTTTTTAAAAAATGCTCAAAGTTATAGATAATAACTCATCTCCATTATAATACTGTACATAAACATTCTTGTTTTGTACTTTCTTTTAAACTTTTGTATAGTATTGGTTCGACTCAAATAATAACCTAGAACTCGAGAATGCAACATGCTATAGTAAGATTGCAAACATCAAAAGGTAACTACAAAAGATACAAAGAATGTTACGTTACCTGTTGTTGACTTTTACCTCCCGTCCACTTTTCTTTATTTTAGCAGTAATCCTCTCGCTTTTCGTAAATATGTCAGAAAAGTTTCGAGAAGATCGAGAAAATCCCCCTTACATTTGTAATGTTGATATGTCTGATGGATATTATGATACTTATATTCTTAATAATCGTTCTACCTTAAACACAAATATGAAATTACTGGGAAATCATGGCTTTAAACTGGTACAGATAGGTAAGTAAACAGCAACGCTGACTGAAAATAAATATATTTCAGGACTGACACAAAAACAGTTTTATATTGAAAACTAATAAAACCGCCTGTTTTTAACTTATAACGAATTATCCACTGCTTTATCTTTCAACAACGAAATAGACATATTGAAAATTTACATAAAATAATCTCTGTTTTGACTGGTCACGTAACTTGCCCTTAATTTGTCTCGATTATTCCAGTTAAACAAACTACAGTGTACTCTCGCTATCTCGACTACTCTCTATCTCGAACTTCTCTCTATTTCGAACAAAAAGGTCCCTTAGACATTTGTTTACTCTCTAAGCTATTTTTAAGCTCTCTATCTCGAACTTCTCTATCTCGAATTTTTCTCTATTTTGAACAAAAAACTTGCAACTATTTCTCTCTCTATCTCGAATTTTTTCGGAGGCATCAGAGAAGTTTGGTGTTCCAAAAAACGCAACATCCACGAGGATGAAAAACAAAGATAAACTGTTTGAAGGTTAAAACAAAGCTCTTCTGAGGCAAAGAAAATGCGAAGTTGTGATAAGTGGACAAAGCTGTTTTTAAATGGTTTTCTCTTCAAAGGCAGGATAAGTGGAAACAAGGTAAGAAAACAACATATACTGTAAATAAAAAGTTCTCTTTAAAGTTTGTTATTTTTTACAAAAATCTTAACTCTTTAGACAGTCATCTTCTGCTGTTTTAATATCTCCACCATGGCATGGACCTTTGCCTTGATAAGCGCAGAATATAAGGCACCTGCCTTCCATCACAATCACCGAGATTCACTGCCTTTCCAGTCACAGTTATGTTACATTTTCCAAATGGATCAGCACGAAGAGAGTAAAAACATTCTATTTAAGAATCATTGGTGGTGAATCCAAGTTCGTAACAAAAGGGATGACCAGCTCTTGGAGCGAAACAACCCTACCAACAATTCTTTCAAACTATAAGATGTTCAATGCCGACGAATTAGGTCTTTTCTATCAATGTCTCACAGATAAAACATATCACCTCAAAGGAGAAAACTGTTCCGGGGGGAATAAAAGCAAAGTCAGGCTTACTGGAATGGCAGCAGCAAGTGCGACAGCAGAAAATCTGTCCATATTTGTGATCTGGAAATCTAAAAATCCCCGCTGTTTAAAAAATGTCTAGCATCTATCCTGTGAGTACAAATCACAAAAGAAGAGTTGGATGAATAGCGAGATCTTTGAAGAGTGGTTCCGTAAATTCGAACGAAAGTTTCGTGCGGATGATCGAAAAATTGCTCTTATCATTAACAATTGTCCGGCCCATCCATCATTCTCAATCTTAAAAAAAATGTCATCGTCATTGTCATCGTCATCTATCAACAGGCTGTTGCTTCACGCTCTGACATTCTTCTCAAAAGGTAGTCAAAAGCAAATGAATGAGCATATAGAAATGTTGGCCGCTTGTTTTCTGAAGAAATACACGGTGTAGCAAACCGTACCAACATGTTGATTCTAATGTTGGCCAACATGTCGTCCGGTTTGCGGTCGCCTTAAGCTACAGCCACTAAGCTATAATAATAATAATAATAAATAAATAATAATAATAAATATATATATTATACAAATTATAAAAATTCAGTTGGAAATAAAAACAAATATATGGAAAACCAAAATATGTTAAAATTGTGTTACTTATTAAAGGTGCATTGAACAGTTAATGTTACTCTCAGGTGTTTAATAGCTTAATACAAAGGGGGGGGGGGGGGGGGGGGGGGGGGGCGTATATTAATTTTTATTTATTAAACGTAATCAGGCATTAGTTAAAAATGTTCGAATAAGTATTGATTTATTTTTGTTTCAAATGATTTTCATGTTGTTGAAAATTTGTTAAAATAACTTTTACTTCTTATACAGAGTACTAAAGATTACTAATTGATACTTATATACGTAACATGGCGTCAGATCGGACGTTTTCACAAACTGACAGATGTACATTATGAGATCTGGAGGAAAATGTTCACCCCCCCTCCCCCCTTCTATTCCCACCCCCTTGTATTAAGCACCTGAAAGTAATCACTATCTGCAAAAAATTGCGGTCCCCATATTAGACAAACGTAGCAAAACGTTTCTTGCTGGTAGACCATGGCCTAATGCGTCTATGCATGCTCAGTTCAGAAAACGAGCGGGAAAATTCGCCCGCGCGGTGAATGGTTAAAGGGTTTCAATCGGGATTTACAGACGCGAAAAATGCAATCGGAGTTATTATCGGACTTATTTATGCAATTTGAGTGGTTATATTTATAAACGTTGTGTCATACAAAATCTCAAACGATAACAAGTTGGCGGAGATATATTTGAAAAAAAGTTCGCACTGCTTGAACTTTTGGCGGAGAAAAGGAAGAAGACTTATGCTCGGCCTACAAACTCGGCTTAGGTCCGATACCAACTCGGCCTAACTATGAATTTGACGTTTCCGTTTTTCCATTTTTGCCACCAAATACGACATTCATTTTTCAACCAATAGACCAGGGTGTCATACGTAGCCTTAAAACGCATTACCGAGGAAGGGTTGTACGTTTATTATGCAGAGCTTAAGAGAAAAAAGAGCCTTGTCCAAAGATTTCAATTTTGCAATCAATGAAGATACTAGTTGATTCTTGGGAGGTCGTAATCAAAGAAATCATCATCAACTGTTTCAGGAAGGCCGGAATGACCCCTGCTGTTCAACAGTCTGCCATTCCGGATTCAGACGATCCCGGATGATGTCACAGCCACTTCTCCAGTGAGTTTGGACGACGTTGTTATTGCAACTGTACCCGAAATCTCTGAAGGTGATATCATAGAGGAACTAGGGATCGTCAAAAACCAGGTGAAGAGAACAATGATGAGATTTCAATTGAAGAAATATTTGATCCTAGGGTGGAAAAGCAGTGAGTCGGCAATTTAGTGTGCCTTAGATGATTTGAAGGATGCCGCCATGTTTAGTGACGAAGGCGTGCAAAGGAAAAGGCTGATTTTGAATTTTGAACGGCTAGATGAAAACGAGAGATTGAAATCTCTTAAACAAAGAGATATTATTATTGTTCTAAAGTTTTTCAACAAAAAGTCTTCTGAGCATTTAAACTTTAAGTCTAATACATTCCTTATAAACCTTTGTTAACCTCTCTTGCTTTATTAGTAACAATTTCGATTTGTACGGTTATTTTCTCTATCTCAAACAAATCTGTTGGCCCCTTGCGAGGCTTGAGTATTTCTTGTGCGTAGAAAAATATTCAAATTTTATTGAAAGGAAGTAAAAGAACAAATTTCCATGAACTAAATTTTTCATTGTGGATCAAGTGGATTTCTATTAAGAGAAAAAGGAAATTACATTTACCCTGTTTTTTATAACATCATTAAATAATATCAACAAAAACAATAAATAAATTAAATAATATTGATCGTTCCGGTTCAAAATTCTAAAGATCAATGTCGCCTATATCTTCTGTAGTGATTCCGTGTTTCTCTGACACGTATTAGTGCTGACCGGAGTAACGTGAATGAAAGACTTCTTAACTGCAGTTAATTAGAACATGCGCTCTTTCACAAAATACATCGGTATAAAAGGTTTTTTTTATAATTCGTCTTACATCAGACGATAAATCAGAATCAAATTTCGTCTCTAAATGCTGAAACGGAATACTCTCCAAGACTGTTGATTCAACAGACGTAGCTACGATGTTAACCATCATACTTAGTACGTTTTTACAAGCAGATTTCCAATGATGGCTGGTTGAACAGGATACCAGTTGTCTCCAGCAAAAATGTTCATGTTGCTGAATTTACGCGGCAATTTATTCTCTTCATTAACAATGCGGTTACCATTTACGTACACTTCAAACCAAAACTTTTCGCTTCGTTTCTGGTGCGAAATTATTATAGACGTCCAAATATTCTTTTGTTTAGTTATAGCAACATTGAAACAACGATTCGAGATTCCATTCAATGCAGAGCATATATATAATGTATTTACATTCGTCATCCAAACCGCTGGGTTTCTGTCACCATCTCTCTCAATGTTATTTCCAGTAGTAAAGTGCAAAATGGAATACCAAGGTTCTCTATTCAACATTTCTGTCAACTTAAGATCAAACGAAATATAATATGATTCGGGAAACTTAGGTATTGTAGTAATGAATCCGTTTTTGTATAATTTTCTTCCTTGCTCGCTACTTAACATTCCTAAAACAAAACGAAAAACATTGCAGATGATGTTTAAGATTAAAAAAGAAATCACCGTATTCCGTTGAGTCATCACAATAAACATGCGCAGTGGAGCCATTGTGTGTGATCCAATAAAAACCATTTAAAAAGGTTGAGTCGATGTTAAACAAATTGCTACATGATTCCATGGGGTAGATCGCCTCACTGCCGCCTTTGAAATAAAATACACAATATTCAAAAACGTTAAAAGTGAGGTACTCAAAATTTCCTACATAGTTAGGAAACAAACAAAACTATTTAAATGTTGTTTTTTGTTACCATAAAATTTATCGCAATCTTCTCCTTTTACAAACTTCCAACATTTGCAGTAAAACCCTTTCGAACTTGTGATGTCATCGAGACAATCTCCAAATCTACATGGTTTGTGTAAATTCGCGCATGCATAATACTTTAAATGCTAAAGGAAAAAAAATGATGAACCTAATATAACCACAGAAGGTGGAAATTTGAACTGACTCTTCTCAGCATATTGAAAATCATTAAAAAAAGGAGATGGGATTCAAATGAATTAAGAAATCAATATTTGATGCATATGTTACAACTAAGCCAACATTAAAAAATATACCTGTAATAGGACTGAAGATGAGTCTTCTACTTGAATGAAGTTTTTATCCGCATTGTACAACATGCAGTCTCCTTCTTTGTTGTCCGGTGAATATCTCTTAAAAACACATTTGTTTGTGGTTTTTGCACATCGGTGTGCGCAAGTTAGTTGGGTTTGATGATGAAATATCTTTAGTGGCAACGCCGTTGAGATGTCAATAAAAGCTTTTTGGTAAACTCTTTCCAGAGAGAAAATAGCGCATAAGTTAGCATTGATGAAATATACAAAGATGGAGTATTGACTGCTGTTCATACTGTCAAACAAAGTATCAAAGGATAGTATAGGAAATCTTACGGCTGTTGTTGATACTGATAAGTTTGCTGCTAACTCGTCTGAAAAGTAGCTGCTCTTTCAAATCTGATTCTGTTTAACTGCTGTAGTTGTAGTGACAAATAGAAGACGTGAGAAATATGTATACATCTATATAATGGCGACTAGTTAATAGATCAATTATTTACGTAACACCTTAACACTGACGTCTTAATAACTTAGTCATTGAATTCTCAAATATGACTGCATGGAGACATATTGTGTTCACTTATTTTTTATATACATTCTCCTAACTCAACAGCTATGTAATGTTGTAAATGTCGTTATACGTTATAAAATGTTTATAGTGGCTATTCCATTAGAAAGAAGAAGAACTTTTTTCAATCTTACTTTCAATCTTCCAATCTTAAGAACTATTTTGAATCTTTTTTTCCTTCTTACTTTTGTACACGTATGAAGTGTTTTTAAATTAAATTTTCACTGTTATTTATTTTGCACAAATTCATTTTTAAATCTAGTTTCGACAGCTTGAAACATTTCCTACCTCAATCACGCTTGTTCATTACCGTAAATGACCAATCTAACGCCCACTCCCGAACTGACGCCCCTCCCGAATAAACGCCCAGGGTTAAAGTTAATTTTTTTAACTAACGCCCACTCCCGATTAAACGCCCATTTCCGAATAAACGTTCAGGTCTAAAGAGAAAAATTAAAATAAACGCCCATGGGCTTTCATTTGATTCACAGCAAAATTAATACTACTTTCTTTAATCTTTAAAGTGTGGATATTTTGAAACAGTTTCACTAATTTTAAGCGTAAAATGTTCATACAAGTTACTCTTTCTATTCAGTTCGCTAAACAACACATCTGCGATCTTCTTGTTCTTGGTGTAGCACAAGTACGTTCCAGGCACAACTAGTCCAACCTCTGTATCTTTGTATTATATTACTTTTGTTGATGGACTTTGTTTATTAACGCCCCTCCCTTACTAACGCCCCTCCCGAATAAACGCCCAGGGTAAAATTCGTTTGTTAAAATAAACGCCCAGGGAGTTTAATCGGTCATTTACGGTAATCACTTTCACCTCTCCATCGCAGCTTCTTTTTTCCAACTTTCTGCTAGCCACCTGGTGAAAATTTCTATATAGAGCACTTATTATTATAATCTTCATAATTAACTCTACACAAAATAATATAATTTATAAACATAGCCATAACTTTTACTAACACCCTGGATTGTTAAACGTTTTTTTCTTTCTGTAGTGTAATTTTTCTTAACATATTTTCTAAATAAAATGTCGCTAAACCCGGATCAATTGAATAAATTCAGCAAAGCGGAATGTGTGCAAATATAAAATGACAATTCGACGATTAAAAATGAAAATAATTTATTAAAAGAAACTATTATTAACACCTTACAATCGCAAATAAACACCTTTAGTGATCTTAGTTGACAATTTTCAGTTAAAAGTTGAGAAAATTCAATCATCTGAACCAAAATTGTCCAATGTGGTCAAAGAGACTTTCATCGATCTCGAGAAGAAACATTCTGAACTTCAACAATACACGTGACGTGACTGTGTCGAGACGTGACGTGACGTGTCGAGACGTGACGTGACGTGACTGTGTCGAGACGTGACGTGACGCGACGTTACTGTGTCAAGATTTTTGGCGTATCTGATAAAATCTCGAACGATGCTCTGGAAGGAACAGTATGTGACATAGCGGCAACAATTGAAGTGAAAATGTTGAATAGAGAAATTCAAGCTTGTCACCGGTTAAGAAATAACTCGTGAAATTTGTAAATAGAAAGGATGCATTTTCACTTATAAAAGCGCGACGCAATTTAAAAGATATCGATCTAGAAAGTGTAGGCGGAGCAGGAAATATGATGTCCACATTACAGAATGGTATAAAAGAAAAAAGTACAAGTCCCTTCATAAAAAGAAATTAAATTTTGCTTTCTGGGTGTCGAATGGATCTTTACCATATAGAAAGACCGACGATTCTCGCTACGTAATCGTACGCCACGTTGCTGAACTTCTCGACGAGTTTTACGACGAATTAAACTGAGGTATTCAAAGTTTTGAATTATTATTGATGAATAATTATGTAGTTATGAAACGATTTTAAAGTTTAACTTTTTTGAAGAATATTGCTTAAATTAAAACCACCATTTTGAACCTCTTTTTTCTTTTAAATATATTATATATATAATTTTTTCTTCTGTTCTGCACCATAAAAAGGGTATATAATTATAAATCAATGAACGTTTGTTTATGTAATGTATGTTCTAAGACGGTATGCTCGCGCCATCATGCAATGCATGCGATAATTGCAATAAATAGACCCATAAAAAATAAATAATAATTGGTAATAAATTATTTCCATTATACATTGATTATAACAGATTAGAGACATCAACTGAACCTTGGTTCTGTATTTCATGCTTAAGTGATTCTCTTCCAATTTGTAACTTGAATAACAATCAATTTTTATCTCACTTATCTTTAAACAAGAATATGAACTTAGATTCTTGTTCCACTAAATAAAAATATTTTATGAATTTTTCAAATCCTAGATTGTTTCATTTTGTCAACTTTCTATCTACTCAATCAATCAATTTGGTAAATTCTACCAAAAATAATGAATCAAACTTAATTAACTGTCAATACTATGACATCGATGAATATAAATCAAATGAACTTTACAATAAAAATATTTTTTACACTTTTCATACGAATATTTCGTCTCTCCATGCACACTATGATGAATTAATGAGCGTTCTGGGAGCATCGTTAAAAAACAAACAAACAAACATAAAGTATCTTCCCTTTTTCTCACTTTTCTTTTCTCATCTTTCCTTGGTCTCACTATGAACTTTCACTCTTTGGCACCAGATAGGTACAAACGATCAGTGGTGTCTGGAATGGTAGTCATGTAGCACGTGAAGAGCGGTGCATGAAAGCTTAGAAAAAGCAAGGAAAATTCTTGTAAACAACCAATACTCTTCGTTTTTTGATCCGATAATCAAAAAATGTTTAACAGATACAGTGAAAAATATCTCACAAGAACAAGGAACGGAACCTGAGGAAGTCGAAGAGTATAAGATGTTGTTTGTTCAGTACCGAGGACGAGTCTCCGAGAAATTTGAACAGTAAATGAAGGCTCCATGTAGAGTGATATTCACACTGAGAAAAATCAAAACGGTATTACCATCTCTCAAACCGCGTGTAGAGAAAGCTCCTAATAGTGGCGTGGTGTATAAAATTAAATGTTCGCGATGTGAGTCGTGTTATGTCGGACAAACGAGCCGCCATTTAATCACCCGCTTTAAAGAGCACTTGAAAGCAACAGCTCCATTGAAAACACACATGACGTCATGCAATTGCAATATTTCCCTGACGACACAACCATTCTTGCATCATCTTCGCGATCAATGAAACATTTAATGATTTTGGAAGCCTTATTCATCGAGGAGTTGAAACTGGCACTTAACACAAAGAACGAATACAAAAGTAACGTTATCAATTAAAATATAATTAATATGTATTAATAAGGTTTTTAGCTTGTTTCTTTTCGTGTAGATATTTGTATGTGGATAGACAGTCAGATGTTTTTACTTATATGCAATATAGTTTTTATACTGTTTTTTAAAACTGCTTTTATATTTTCTTTTAGATAGAATCTGATGATGAGATTCATGTCTTGAAATATATTATTCAAGTAAATAAATATACATGTTGTTGGTCTTGTTTATGAAATTCTTTTCTTTACTTCTTCGATTATATAATTTTCAACACAATCCGACCTTATGTTGTAATAATCTATTTTGCATCAGGATAAAATAGTTTTTGAACGTTCTAGGTAAAGTATTGTGTCGAGATCTAAATCATAAATACAAATAAATATTATATTAGCATTAAGCCATTCATCTATAGCGATTAAATCATAATTAGTGTTTTGAAAAAGATTGCGTATATTACTGTTGGAACAAGTTAGGTTAGTATCATAAACATTTTAAACATTTAAAAATATCGTTAATATATACCAGAAAAAGAAGAGGACTCTTCGTTATAAGCGACTGGTTTCTATTTTCAAGATAATTTGAAACTAGTTACAAGTCAAATTCATAATTCCAAGAAACTCCAGAAAAAACTCTTTTTTTTAGTATCTGGTGATTGACAGTGTCAAAGGCCTTTGACTCTTAATTCGCACAAATTTATTCCGCACTTTTTTATCCTCAACTTATTTTCTGTCCTTAAGGTATTACCTTAATGAGGGCAATGTTACCTATCCCTTCCCATTTCCATTGTTGGTTTCTTTTTGCCCTTAATATATAATAAAGTCCATAAAGCTGAATTGAAGATTATAGGACGTTCTTTAAGAATGGCGAGTTTTTCATCAGCTTTTTACGTGTAGCAACACGCTCCAGGGGCGTAGGCAGAAATTTCTAAGGGGGGGTCGTAATTTGAGAAAAAGGCCCGATGTTCGTCACCGTGAGATCTAAAAAGGGTATTTCTTTTCACAAAATTCCTTCTAAATCAAAAAGAATACTTGCAAATCACATTATTATTATAATACAAAAATAATTTTTCCTATTTGCGATCTATTCAAATATCATATTTTTCATAAATATTCTACGAGGATGAAGTTGCATAAAAGTCTTAACGTCATCATCATAGTCTGCAGTGACATCACGATGTATGTTCATCGACGCCAAATTGCTTAGACGGCCTATCGTCATCGAAGCTCTGAGCCAAATTCGAAGGCGCCGAATAACTGAAAAACCTCTTTCGCATTCACACGAAGTTACGGGCAATGAGCATCCAATTTTTAAAAGCACAAACAGATTTGGAAATCTGCTGTTTTCGCAATTTTTTATTGCTACAGCCAGCGATTCTGCATTTGGCGACTTATGCACCCAACGACCCCCCCCCCCCCCTCCCTACGTCCTTGCGCTCATTTCTTACTGAACAATTTTAAATCATCGCACATTTCATTTTTTCGGCGCTAAACAAATAAGGAGCAAATTCTTTCCTGAAAACATAAAAATGTAATGTCGTCCAGCTAAACAATTTTCAGGAGATAGAATGTCGTGCTCTATTAGTAGTGCAAACTGCCACCTACGTATTTACTGTGGGGAACTGTGCACACATCCGCTGTTTGTACGGTAGAACTTTATGAGGAGCTTTACGATTGGAAAATTATTCTTATATAAATCATCATTGTTGCAGAAATTGTAAAATGATTAGTAAAGAAATAAAACACCATTTTATTTTTGTTAACATGTGAGCAAATATCCTAGCCATCATCAGAATCTAATTAAAATACAAATCTTGTGAGGTAGGGGATGTGCGAAGAGTGGGAAGAATAGGACACGTGACCACCACGTGACAAAGGAATGTCTAATGAGATTATGAAGAAATAGAGTAGTGGTTGAGTTGATCGTTAAATGGAAACTTAAGATCGAGCACAATTTTTCTGTTAAGTAGCCTTTCCCAAATAACAAGGAAGGTTAGGAAGCTATACTCGCGCATAGTTTTTAGTTAGTGCACAATATAGGCGACATAGACTTTTATAGACTTGTTTCACAAAGAAATCGGCAAAACTTTTTTAATATCACATAAGCCGGAATGTTTGATTGGGTTTGATTGGCACAAAAATAAATTACAAAACAAAAAGTGTGATGCAGATAAATATTTTTTTACAATTTTGCACATTTTAGCTGTTTAAATTAAAAACACAGCCTATGTTATGAATGGCGCCGATGTTGAGTGTTTAATGCAACTAATCAAATAAGTAAAGGCCTTAAAACCGCCTGACATTACATTATGAGTTCATTCTTCATTCGCAATAAACATGATATCAGCAGCCGCGTTTCTGCTTGTTGTGACGCTTTACGCCGGTAACTTCCTAATTTATACTTCTTCGTTTACTTTTTTTGTTCTTGATTTTTTTAAGGCTGTGATTTTTTTACAAAGTATTCTTTCAATGTGGCCCGCTTTTTAGTTGGCGCTCAACATTGTGGCAACCCTACATATCAAGGTGATCGCGTGATCGGTGGTACTCGCGCACAACGTGGTGAATGGCCCTGGCAGATTTTGTTAAAGGTTAATGATAGAGCCTCATGTGGTGGCTCTATTATAAATCCATATTGGATTGTCACAGCAGCACATTGTGTTGTTAACAAACAGTTTGGAAGACCAATGCCAGCTTCTACTTTTTCTGTCGCGTAAGTGGACTTTGTCAGCGCATTTCTAGAACATATAAACCAATAATGAGTTGAAATAAAAACTTCTTTTTAAGTTGTTCAACAAAACTTCAGTCTTTAGTTCGTTCGTTGTTATTTTAGAGTTGGAGAAACAGATCGAACGCAAATATTGACGGAGCACAGAGTATACAGGATTCATGTACATCCCGAATTTTCCTTCAGGACATTTAAAAGTGATTTAGCATTGCTTCAGCTTTCTTCACCAATTGCACTTAATAGAAATGTAAAACCGATTTGCTTGCCCGCCTCTCCCGTCCGACCCGGCACATTGTGTTATATTACAGGTAGGTTTCTTCATGTTCTGCTACTTGTTTATGAGGTTTTTACGTGGTAGGATGGGGACGTACGAATCGAGGGTCTCGAGGCATGACTAGCTATCTTCAGAAAGCACTAATCCGGTAGTTGACTCGCACAAGTGTTCATATTTTATGCGGGTAAAAATCATCCACTACTTTTTTCATTTTATAGTAATAATTTTGCTTGCGATAATCTTTAATTTATCTCCCATAGCGAATATCTCCATTTTCCATCGGCGCTCACAGTTTGTGTTCCGGTCACGGCAACTCTCGTGTGAGTGGTTGCCAAGGTGATAGTGGTGGGCCATTTGTGTGTAAGAGAAATGGAGTGTGGGAACTTCACGGAGCTGTGAGTTGGGGATCGCAACACTGCAGCGAATTGAGAAATACGTACACGGTTTACGCCAACATATACCATTTTAGACGCTGGATAAGTGATATATCAGGAGTTTAAAAATACTGTAAAGTTGATTGTAATAAACACAACAATGAACAAAATCGTTGATTTTTTTAACAACCGAAATCGGGATAGAAACAAATTATTGCGACATAATATGGTTATTGCTCAATGCACTTTTTGAAATCTGATTCAAATTCTTTGTTACTGTATTTCAACATTAACCCATTATATTGCTTATCGAAACAGCGAATGATGGAGCTCCAAGCGTTTTTATCGAAATGTGGTAAAAAACAATATGGTAGACGAATGGTCAAATATATCCCTCATATGCCCAATACTTTGTAATTTACAAGTCTCAAAAACACTCAAGAGCGTTCCGAAAGCTTCAGGAAAATTTTAATTTAAATTTTACGGCTGACGTGTTCAGCATCCGCTCATGGGAATAGTTTCATTCTAAACTAAATACACTCGCGTACCTAAGCTAGTGGGTCTTACACCGTCCTCAAAAAGTTAGATTGCATATGTTAAAATTTTAACAATCTGATAATACATTTGTTCTTCTTCTTCCTTTCCTTTTTTTCTTTCCCCGCGAACATTGTACTCCTAAGAACTAGTAGAGATTGCTTGATCGAATAGCGTCGTCTCCGGATCCTTTATTCCGCGCGATCCACGGATACATCAGATTATCGCACGGAGAAGCGAGAAGCATATTTTCGTACGGATGAAAGAAAAAGAATGAAATTTGCTGTCTGTGAAAACGGCGTATTGAGTTTCTCGGCAATCATCTCGGATAAACGTTTGTAGAACGCTGCACATTCTTCGCTCATCGCGTCATTCGATGCGAATACCAGTGGCGTCAACGATCCGTTTTCAACTCGAAGAATTCGCTCGTTGTAATGTTTTTCCTTTTCTTTCTAATTCATTGCGAAGCACTTTTTAATTTCCATTCCTTTGTACCGCTGAGCGTGTGGGTTAAACACCCTTACATCTCAAAATACTCGTTGGCCTTGTATCCAAAAACTTCGTGCACTAATGTCGAGTCTTGCTTTGTTTGTCTCGTTTGCTGTTCTTGGTCTGAAACCCTTGCCTGTCAATCCTAGCAAACAGGGTTCCTTCCTCACATTGTGACATACTTCACTTAGAAGGGCGGTGGTTATATCTCTCACTTCATTGTGTCGTAGTTTGACCCAACCGCCCTTTTTGCAGGAAAGGGCATGTGCCAGGTCGAATCGTGAACCGCAAATGCAAGTTGATTGCATCCAAATAAAAATTGTTTGTTCAGGTCGAATCTGTTAGAAACAGTATATTTAGTAGCGCCCTTTATGCGCCCCTTGTTAGAAACTATATATTTAGTAGCGCCCTTTATGCGCCCTTTGTCAAATTGTGGTTTCAATGTATAGCGTTAAGATTAGAAGATATACCTCTCTTTATGTTAAATTTCATTCAAGATGGTTGTGTTTTTACTGTTTTGAAAATGGCGCCCAGTATGATGGACTTTTTATGAATTATCTTCTCGATCCAGCAGCATCATCAAGTGATCCTGATTTAATCTGACGATCTGTGAGCAGAGCTGTCCCTAGTAACCTAAATTTTTTCTACTATCGCTGACTGGACATGATATTTTCTTGATTTTTCCCAGTGGGAACTTTGCAATATTTTTCAGAAAGTGAACTTTTCTTTTCGATTCATGTTTTCTTAATATTTATCTAGCTATTGTTCACAGAGAGAGGCTCTCATTTTAATTACTTACATTTTACACTTTCATGTTTTTTGCATTAGTGTTTGGAAAGGTTCCCTAGAAGTTTTTTGATGTTATGGACATTTAAAGCTACTTTTGCTCTTATCTCTTTGGTTAAAGTATTTCTGCTACCAGTGGTAGCTCCCTGTTTAAAGTTTTTGACACAATTGTGACTTATTTTTTTTGCGGAACGACAGATATTTTTTGAGACTTTGATAAGTTCTCTCTTTTTCTTGGAAACTAGCTAAAGACAAACTTATTTTTGACGTTTACCTTAACATTTGTGACGTTCGTGACAATTATTTTTTTCTTTGAAAAACATTTGAGATTTTGTTAATCGTTTTCATACGTTTAAAGCTGTTTTATTTCCTTTATTTACTCTTCCTGTAATCTTTTATCCTGTTTGTTCAAGATCAAGTGGTCTTTTTTTTTTAAAAAAGTTTTATTTACCTTTGCTATTTTGTGTGATATACAATGGCTTTGACTAGGAAACAGGCAAGAAGAAAAGGGTTAAGAGTGGTTTTCAAAGATCTTTTGGCTGAAATTGATCATAGTTTAAAGCTTGAGAATGTTGAGGTGACAAAGTTGATTGCTCTCAAAGGATCTTTAAATCAGTCAGCTAAGCAAATTGAAGATGTTGATAAAGAAATTCTTAATGCTCTTGATCCTGGAGAAGTGGAGGCAGATGTTATTGAGTCTATGAAAATTCTAATGCCATTTAACGAGGCGTTAGCTCAACTAGATGTAAGGCTGGAAAAACTCAGAATTTCAAAGGTTGATTCGTCTACTCCACCTTCATCTTCCATCAGTGGGTCAGCCTCTGACAGTTGTAAGCTACCCAAGTTCGATCTACCAAAATTCTCAGGTGATGCTCTTTGTTGGCAGGGTTTCTGGGATCAGTTCAATGTTTCTGTCCATTCTAGAGAGATGATTTCTGATATTGACCGATTTAATTATTTGAAAAGGTGTCTTCAAGGTGAAGCATTGACTGCCATTTCTGGACTTTCTCTTTGTTCTGACAATTACAAGGAGGCAATTGACGTCTTGGAGAAAAGGTATGGGAACAAGCAGGTGTTGATTTCTGCTCATATGTCTTCTCTCTTGAAGATCAACAAAATGAAAAGAAGTGATGACATCAAAGGTTTGAGGAAACTGCATGATGATGTTGAGAATTGCATGAGAAATTTGAAGGCTCTTGATTACGATTCAGCAGGATATGGTGGGTTGTTGATTCCCATGCTGAAAGAGAGGTTACCTGATGATCTTATTGTGATTGTTTCTCGAAGATTTGGAAGCACAGTTTGGACTTTGGAGAAAATGATGGAATTCTTTCAGGATGAGTTACAAGCTCTAGAAAATTGTGTTGGGTTATCAAGCTCCACAAGGAGTCAGGATAGTTTTCGTAAAGGTTCTGATTTTACTGCATCTACTTTGTTCTCTGGAGGAAGATATGAGAAGCCAACGAATGAGACCCACCCAGGTAAGACTTGTGTTTTCTGTCAACGAAGTCATCCCTCTTGGAAATGCAGGACTGTGACTAATGTGAAAGCCAGGAAAGAGATTTTAAGGAGATTTCATCTTTGTTTTGTCTGCTTGCAGAAGGGTCATCGAAGTGACCAATGTCAATCAGAGTATAAGTGTAGGCGATGTGACAAAGTAGGACATCATATAAGCATTTGTTCAAGTGACGAGGTTGGAAATAGTGGTGAAAGTGTACCAAAGGTGTCTACCTATCATGCAGGTAATCAACGGTCACCAGGATTCAGTGTTCTCTTACAAACTGCTTCGGCAAAGATTTCCAGCGTTGATGAAGAACAAGAAATGTTCACTCGTATCTTGTTTGATGGTGGTAGTCAGAGGACTTACATCACTGACAAAACAAGAAATCAGTTGCATTTGAAGACCATCAGGCGAGAAAGAATAATTTTGGATACTTTTGCTTCCACTAAATCTTCACTCAAGGTTCTAGATGTTGTTCAGTTCAAAGTAAGACATAAGTTCTCAAACTCTTTCACCTTTGTAGAAGCTTTGTGCATTCCTTCCATCTGTACTCCTTTATCGGGTCAGGATATTGATTTCACCAAGTCTGAATATGGACATCTTTCTCAACTCGCCTTAGCTGATCATGGTACTGGTTCGACTTCTTTCCCTGTTGATATTCTTGTTGGATTAGACTGTTATCATCAGTTTATGACTGGAAAGACAGTTAGGGGTGCATCTGGTCCTGTTGCTTTAGAATCCTCACTTGGTTGGATTTTAAGTGGCCCAATCCGAGAGACTCAGGCTAGAAATTCTTATTGTTTTCATACTCATGTGATGCGTTGCTCTACAAATAGCGATTCAGGTGTCAAGGAAACTCTGGAAAAATTTTGGCAAGTTGAGGAGATTGACCCCAAAGACGATGTTGTGACTTCCTTTCAGAATGACATTTTTCATGATGGTTTGCGCTATGTTACTAAACTTCCTCTGAAAGTTGACCATGATGTGTTACCAGATAATTTCAAAGTTTGTAAGGAACGATTGAAACCTTTGCAGAAACGTCTGGAAAAGGAAGACATCAGAGAGGAGTATCAGAAAATCATTGATGATTATGAGAAGACTGGTATAGTTGAAAAAGTTCCTGAGAATGAGGTATCCAAGCCTGTAGGTCAAGTGCATTACCTACCACATCGTGCTGTTGTCAAAAAAGAGAGGGAAACAACAAAGATAAGGATAGTTTTTGACGCTTCTTGTGAAGCAAATGGATTATCCCTTAACTCTTGTCTGTACCCTGGTCCTAATCTGTTGGGAAAAATTTTTGATATCCTACTTAGGTTTAGGTTGAACAAAGTTGCCATCATATCTGATATCAAACAAGCGTTTTTGAATGTTGGCATTGCCAAAGAACATCAAGATTTGTTACGTTTTCTGTGGAAAGATGAGAATGGACTCTTGGTGATCTACCGTTTTTTGAGGGTTGTGTTTGGCCTAACTTGTAGTCCGTTCCTCTTGAATGGAACAGTAAGACATCACTTAGAGAAATACATTGAAGAGGATAGAGAATTTGTTGAGCGTTTTCTTCAGGACCTCTATGTTGATGATGTTACATCTGGTTGTTCTTCTGTGGATGAAGGAAAGGCCCTATACATCAAAGCAATGAACCTCATGTCTCAAGCTGGACTTCTTCTCAGGAAATGGACATCTAATGACCAAACTTTGCAACGTTATTTTGACAATGTGGATCAGTCAAGGACTGACTCTGAAGACCAGACATATGTTGAATCCCAGTTTGGAGAGTCAAAAATCTCAGTCAATTCAAAACGAGTGTTAGGCATTGAGTGGGACGTTGCTAAGGATGAGTTTGTTTTCAGATTGAAAGAATTTGTGGAAAAGTGTAAATCTATCACTTTAACAAAGCGAAATGTGCTTAGTGTTGCGGCATCCATTTATGATCCCTTGGGTTTTCTATCACCTGTTACTGCAAGGATCAAAACCCTTTTTCAAATGATTTGCAAAGATGGACATGATTGGGATAGAGAACTTCCGAAGGATATTAAAGTTCAGTGGAATGAATTTGTTGATGTAGTGAGTAGAATGCATGAAATTCGAATTTCTAGGTTTTGTTTTGTTTCACCAAATGTGTCTTTCAAACGCGTCGAGTTGCATGGGTTTTCTGATAGCTCGAATAACGTTTATTGTGCTGTTGTTTACCTCAGGGTAGAGTGTGAATCTGGATTTAAAGTTTTCTTTTTGGGTTCGAAGAATCGAGTCGCCCCTTTAAAGTCATTAACTATTCCTCGTTTGGAACTTTTAGGATGTGGATTACTGGCTAAGTTTATTGAAGAAATAAGAACAGTTTTTTCTAATCGTGTTGTGGTTGATGAGTCTATTTGTTGGACTGATTCAGAAGTGGCTTTATGCTGGATACGTGGGAAGACTAAGACCTGGAAACCATGGGTGGAAAATAGGGTGGTGAATATCAGGATGGTTGTTGCGAGAGAGAATTGGAGACATGTACCTGGCGATGTTAATCCAGCAGATATACCAACAAGGATGGTTTCTGATTTCAATGAGTCTTTAGGTGGCTGTTGGTTTAAAGGTCCAGACTTTCTTTATAATAAATTAGACTCTAATGCTTCTTCTGTGAACAATAAGCCCATTCCTGAAGCGTCTATTGAAGCTAAGAAATCTAATCTTACCTCTACTACTTTGACTGTGACTGAAAACAATGACACTGTGATTAATACTGTAGGGATTAGTAATGTGATCGATCCAAAGAAATTCAGTTCACTCAACAAACTTATCAACATCACCGCCTATGTACTTCGTTTTGTATCCTGTCTTAAGAAGAAACAACTCCAAAATGACACAATCTCACTGGAAGAATACAACACAGCACTCAACCTATGGCTAACTGATGAACAGTCGAAATTGGCGAATCAACCCAATTTTGAAAAACTCAAGACATCAATGCATCTGTTTATAGACACTGACGGAATGGTACGTTTAAAAGGTCGCTTCAATAATTCATCGATGCAATATGAAGAGAAATTTCCACTTTTATTACGTTCGGACAGTTGGATCACTAAACTTGTCGTCCGCCAAGCCCACGAGAGGGTATTGCACCATGGAGTCGAAACAACACTTGCGAACATTCGTGCAAAGTATTGGATTGTCAAAGGAAGGAAAGTAGTCAGAGATATTCTTCACAAGTGCGTAACTTGTATCCGTTTTCAGGGGACTACTTTAAAGCCGCCCAAGTCACCAGATTTACCAGACTTTCGTTTATTTAATTCACATGCATTTCAAGCTACCGGATTAGATTTTGCTGGTCCTCTCACTATTCGATGTACCAAGAACATAAGAACTCAGGCCTATATTCTCCTCCTTACTTGTGCTTCTAGCCGTGCGATCCATCTGGAACTGGTCAACGATTTGTCAGCTCCAACGTTTCTTCGAGGTTTTCGTCGCTTCACAGCTCGTCGTGGTACTCCTGACATCATTATCAGTGACAATGCTAAGACATTTCGATCTAAAACGACTAAACGTTTCATGGTCCAGTCAGGTATCAATCAAAGGTTCATCCTACCAGCCTCACCTTGGTGGGGAGGGTTTTACGAAAGACTCGTCAGATCAGTCAAACAATCGCTACGAAAAGTCCTCGGAAAGTCTTTGTTATCATACGAGGAATTACAAACTGTTCTCTGCGAGATCGAAACTGGCATAAACAACCGCCCACTCGTCTATCAAAGCGATGACGATCTTCACAGAATCCTGACACCTTGGAATCTCATCCATGGACATCACAATACCAAACTTTTTCGCCAAGCTGATGTTCCAGTTGAAATTGAAACAGTACGTGATGTAACCAAACGATATCAATACCTTCGTAAACTTTTGAACGATTACTGGAAACGATTTTCCACAAACTACATGAATGAACTGAGGCAGACACACCTTTACCAGAAAAGTCCTGCCAAAGAAAGCCGTAAACTTCTTGTTGGTGATGTCGTACTTGTTCGTGACGACACACCTCTTCCACGTCACCGATGGAGAATAGCCCGAGTTGCTGAATTAGTCATTGGCAAAGATGGAAACGTCAGAGGAGCAAAACTTTCTATGCTTACTGACAACTCTCACACAACTGCTTACCGTCCTATGCAAAAACTTATCCCGTTCGAGATCAACAACGGCACATCACATCCTGTTACCGCACCTCACGATACAGCGGAGATCGATATTTCTGAGACCAAACCCCAGGAGGAAAGTACCGGTAAAGAGCACAAAGGGAGAAAGGCCAAAACATTAGGACAATACGAGCGAAGGCTCCGGAAAAAATATTGTTAATTTTCTCTTGTGGTGGAGGATGTTAGAAACAGTATATTTAGTAGCGCCCTTTATGCGCCCCTTGTTAGAAACTATATATTTAGTAGCGCCCTTTATGCGCCCTTTGTCAAATTGTGGTTTCAATGTATAGCGTTAAGATTAGAAGATATACCTCTCTTTATGTTAAATTTCATTCAAGATGGTTGTGTTTTTACTGTTTTGAAAAGAATCGCCATTCTTTCAGAGGAATCGTCGTGAGCCAGTTGAAAGCTCCTTTTCGGGTGTTAAACTCGTTAATGCGCTTAGCTTCTTTGGTCATTTCGCTACGTAGTTGGATGAGGGTTTCATTTCCGTTATTTTCGTAAGGCCTTTATCTCGTTGATCGTTTTACCACCTTTCCTTCTCTCCCCAGTGGCTGGTTGACGAGATGTGCTGTCTTATCGAGTTATCATATTCAATCGGTAAACATTCCCTGAAGATCTTGATATCAAGACCCCCTAATTAAGGTGGTAAGGCAAGAAGATGACGCTCATTTTCGTTCACAATGTGCCCACTTGTTATTTCGAGGGAAAACTTTTGTGTTATTACTTAGTCCAATGGCTATAGGTGATTTTCAATTCCTGGAATGGTGCGCAAGTAGGTCATCTTGTGTTGGTAACCGTCGACAAAGCAGGCGTATGCTGATTGCGGTTGCGTCAGTGCGATATCGGACAACATGTTAAGTTCCTTCACTCACTTCTCCACCATCCCTTTCATGTATCTTTTCTTGTATTTTTCGTTTCCGATCAGGTGTCGTTTGCCTAATGTTGTGGTTTGGTTGGTACATTCAGTTCGTGTTTTCAAAAATGTTGGTCACTTGCTCCATCCTTTCATGCTTGATGATCAGCCATGACTTAGAGGGTTGCGGAAAGTATCCAAAGCATAGGCCTAGTTCCACAAGACGATATCACCACGTGATTAGTGATTCTAATTCTCCGGCGGTTATAAAATCGTCCGCGAATGCAGCCATCTTTCTGTTCAATGTTTCAGTGACAAACAACAACATATCGAGAAGAAGTGTTATGCCAATGGAGTAGATTGCCATTCCGAGCGGATCGCCTTGCGTAGTTCTTGCAACTTTAGTTCTCTTCCTCCAATGACGAAGAGTCGTCGTGCTGGATTGTAGTAGCAATTTATGACCAACGTACTGATTGTTTGACATACAATCGCAATGTTGTGAAGGAGGTTCGCACGGTTCACGCTATTAAAGATGTTTGCTGCATCGACAAAAAGCACGGCGTCTGTACGTTCATTTTCAAGCATTTCTTTCATCGCGTGTATCGCCGCCTCGCTGCCAGATTTGTGATGCAACTACTTATACTTAATCACACTCATCACAAAGTTTCCTACAATTCTTCTCAGATCTTCACCCACGCCGATTGGTCGAAGGTCCAGATTCTTGTCCAGGGCACGAGTCTTGATGCGAGGAAGGCTTTTAGTGAATGGTCGGTAATTTTTTCCGTGCATAATTTCCTTATGACAATAGTTAGTGCTGATCAAAGATCTCGATTGGTTTCGCTGTATGCTGTGGATGCTAGAATCTTTCTCCACCCATCTGCATCCATTTCCGAGGGACCTGCTCCTTCTTTGGCGATCTGTGAAGCTCTCAGGACCAGTGATTCATCAATGACGTCAAAGATAATCAGTTCAACGTTTGGCGCTGGACCTTGAAGTAGCGCATCTTCATTGACGTCTTCTCCCTCTGGACGTTTTGTTCGCAAATGGTTGAGTGTTTCATCATTGAGTGGCAATATCCCTCCAGACATGTTGTTGGTGATTTGCTTTATTGCGCCATTTATATTTCCTCTCTCCATCAATTCTTTGAAACGTCACATCAATCGTTCTTTTTGTGTTGGTTTTTGGGAGTCTCTCTCATAGGGCTTGTGCTTCACTCAACAATTCCGCAAATTCACCTCTTCCCCATGTTTTCAACCTCCTGTTCAACGCTTTAACATGGTCTTGACTTTTCGAGGTTTGGGAAAGCTTCTGTAGTAGGAAACAGTGGCATTATGTGTATTGCTTTCATCGCACATTCTTTCAGTGAGCTATTTTCGACCCATGCGTTTAGTAATCTTGTTGTCTCGCGAATGTAGGCTTTGCCGACAGCTCCATTTGGTAGCATGAAGAGATTTCGCCTCCAATACACGATCTTGTTGTAGCAGATTTGTTGAAATTTTCTGTTTGTTCGATTACCTGATCGTTTTTGTTTGGGCGATGTTCACGTTCATTTTCAACGGGCTGTGGTCCGTTTTCATCGGCATTTTCGTTAACGACTTTATTCGGTTTAGTTATCTGCAGAAACGAAGATGCTGAAGAACACCTCGAGCGGATTTGCAACGTTTTGCAACATATTTCGCAGTGAAGAACATTCTCATCTTCATCTTTAGCAGCAGTTTCGACATCGATGACAATATTGACCTTTTCTTCACGATCTTTTGTCGCTGTGATATTCCTTTTCAATTTTATTGACTTTCTTTAACATACATAACGTTTATTATGCTATTTTACGAGCGTTATGTATTTAAATTCAATTTTTTTATAAAAAGATAACCAAATTCCCGTTAAGAAACGTCAGGTAGCAATCTTGATTGCGAGATTGCGTAGAATAATTCGAAAAATCTGAAAATTTCACGAGATAGCTTATTAAAGACGAGACGAAAAGGAAACTTTTTCATTTTTTTTACCTGAAAAGCTATAACCCGTAGGATTGGCATAGATTGCATAGTGAAGGTTTAAACATCGGAAAATTTGACGAAATCTTTTCTTTCCTTTTTGCCGTTCGTAGGTACGCAGTATATATGGCAAGTTTCATCCAAACTAGTCTATGGGTCTAGAAGAAGTTCGATCACAAAGAGAAAAGGAAATAAACATCATCATTAATTTCCCAAATTCTCATCGAAAGTAATAGGTGTTTCAATGGTTGGTTAATTGATCTACTGCTAAGAACATCGGTTAGCAACATATGAACATTATCTACACTGAACGCAAATGAACAGAAATACAAACACTATGCAAAAGATAGAAATCAAGATAGCTCTGCGCGGCAAAATCGTGGCAATCAATCCTAAAGCATTTCATGACTATGCAAACTGGAAATCACACTGGAATGACGGCAATATCAAAGTATCTTCTCTAAAAACAATTATTTCAAAGTGTCCGGTTGACGATTAATTTTACAGAGATCCCATCACTATGGTTGACAATCTTGTTGTCACGCACCACGAATATTATACTTAACCCAAGAAACATTTAAAATCAGTGCAGCAGCAATGACGTCATTAATCGTCTTTCCAACAAAATACAAATACCTAGGCATAATTATAGACAGTTCACTCAAAATGTCAGAGAACTTTGATCGCAGCTACAAGAGTGCCAGCTCACGTCTCCGGCTCCTGGACCAAATGAAAAACTATCTCACTACAACAGCACGTCAAAGAGTCTATACATCAATGATCGTCCCCCTTCTAACATATAGCTGTCCAACTCACTCCAGTTACACAAGCACTCAAATCTCCCGACTTCAACGTGTAGAAAGACGAGCCAAGCAGATCATCACCGGACGCCAAATTCCAAAGATCAAACAACAACATAAGCGTGAATGTATTGCAATTGTCAAAAATTGCTTAAACAGAGAACTTGGTTGCGAAATTTTCGACCATTATTTCGAGCTCTGCTTTACTGGAGAGGCGAAATACATTAACAAATTGAATGATATTTTAACGTCATTATTATAAAAATCAAAAATTATAATTTTTTTCTCAGTTTTATCCATATTTGTGATCATTAATGGACAAACGTTTAAATTAGCGAGCGTATTTTGGCCTGTGCACCGACGAAATCGTTGGAATTAGCGAAATGTTCTAATTATCTGAGTTCGAATTAAGCAGCATAAAGCATAAGACTTTCTTAAAGCAAACTCCAAGGACTTAGGAATTTGTTCCAAACAACAAAAGTTTGCATTAGGCAGCATTCCATTTAGCGGGTCTCTATAAATATTAAATGTAAAAATTTCCGGACGGAAAATTTTCGGACAAAATAATTTCGGACGAATTTCACAACACTGTGGGTTGGTAAATAAAAGGTTCTGATATTTATGAAATTTTCTGTTTTGGGCAGAAATCATCTACATAATGTCAGAGCATGGGTCGTCTGTGTATCCGTATATTGCATTCGAATGGCATCTGCCACACTTGCCATTTCGATAGCCTTCATGATTTTTTGGGAGTCATTCCTAAATTTATCATAAAGGCTTACGATCCAGTTGGCATGAGTTGGTTTCATCCGAGAAAGCTTTGTATCAACAACGACATTATAAACATTTTTTCCATCATCGAGCTGCTTTGTAATCTCTGATACATACCAGTGTTGGTATTGGTTGTTCTCTTCATAGCCCAGTCAAATAGCGCAAAAGGATTTTGTGCAAATCGAGTAACAAATTTAAAACTCAGACCCATTCCAAAACCACCTGTTTTGTGTATTTTATAGATTAGATTGAGTTTTCATAGCAGCAAAAATATTGTTCTCAAAAACTAACATTGGTAATAAAAATTATAATAATAAAAAAAAATCTATCTCTAAAAACCACTGGAGGTAGGGGGCATGTGAAAATTTGAGCATTGAACCATTCTTTTCACAAAATTATAAACATTCGAAATGTTCGATCGTTAATAATAAATTTGATATTTTAAAGGTTTTGTGTTTTCATTTTAACCAATAATTTTAGCCATTTCAGTTTTTATGTCTAAATGTTGTTTAAATATATAAAAGCAAAATATCTAAAAATATCTAAAAAAGTTTCTGAAGTTTCCAATCTCTTTACGCAGATTAACTGTGGTCCCTGTACCATTCCTCTGCCAACTTTCAACAAAAGAAAAATCGTCCAGCCACTTTTGTTCGTAGAAACAAACTATTAACGGTGAAAATATGAAAAGATTTCCAACAACATCAACTGTTTTAACGTATTAAATTCTTTACCTTGTACGTTAAGCTTTAACAAAAGAATTCTTGGATGATTCTACATTATTACTAAACAATCGCGCAAAGCTTCCCAAATCGCGTAACAACGAATTCATTGATATGGAACTTGTAAGAGTGGCGAAAAAGGTAAGAGAGCAATGTTCACGAAGAGAACAGTACCAGTGAAAAGTCAACTTATTCAGCTTACTAATGGTGAAATGTTTACTCAAGACGATTTGTATCATCCAAGTTGTCTCCGCTCTTTGTTCAAGAACAACTCTTTTGATTTCTCAAAATGCTGAACAAAACCTTTGAAGCATTAACATTTGTTTGATCTTTTATATGTTTTTATATTCAGGGGGCCATGCATAACAATCTAAATAGGTTTGTGGTCAAACTTTTAACACTTGAATATGATATAGCACCTAAAGGACTTTCGAATTCCGCCGTGTACCATTTTTAAAAAATTTTATTTTATGACGTCATTTCCAATTTTGGAAAAAAATGCTTATTTTGGTTATTTAACTTACTTTTAAAGCTTTTATGGATGCATTAAGGTTTACAAACTAGTTTACCACCTTTCTAAAGTATTTCGATAAATTCACTTGCTTTGTGACGTCATAATTGCTGTTTATTTAAAGAAAAATACAAAATAACGCAAATTTTATCTAATTTCGATCATGTACTATATTGTATAGTTAAACTCAAATTTATATATCACAAACCAAACTTTTAAATATGATTCGGGACAAGAAGCAACTGAATAAGTGAATATGATGATGTAAGTGCAGTTTTCAGGGTATAAAATATGATGTAATACCTACAATATTTGTACCCTTTTGAAACATTACAGACTATATATAAACCGCGGTATGAAGTACTGGTATGTAATAACGTTTTCTGTGCAAAACTTATGTTATTTGGGATAAGGTCAACGGATCAATACTATATTTTGTGCTTTATGTGACCTGACACTTTTAATGGGGCGTGTAGTACTAAAACAAGAAATTATATTAATTATAATTTTAGGGTAGGTACAAAAAGTTTTAGCAGAAATGAAGTGCATACGGTAGATTCATAGTCATGGGGTAGTACTTATTAGAGCGTATGATTTCATATAAAATATTGTGTAGTTAATAAACCATATTATTGCAGGAATACAATGTATTGTTACCATAAATTTTAGTATTAAGTTATACGCATAAAGCGGCAAGTTTAAAAAAAAGGTAAGTTAATAAAGCAGATTTTAACTTTATGGTATAGGTTACCGCTTTTTTGTGTGACAGTAGTTTGTGCCAGTATGATAATGCTAATGCTATTTAAAAAGACAAATGTTGTTAGGTATAATACAGAACAATGGAATACCTAAATATACTTTTATTATTGTTATAGAATATGTGCTGTTTGATATAGCTTAGAAATGAGTGGTGTTGAGCCTACCTCGTTGTTCATTTAGTTTGGTGACAAAGAAGAAAAACGGTGCCTCTTATGTAGAAGAAGTAATAAGAAGAAAGAAATAAAATGGATAATGACAGATTGATTGGCATGAGTGTGGTAATTTGGAAACCTTTCAAAAAGGTTAAACTGAGAATGGGCGACATTTCGAGTGGAGCAAAACAGAAATGTGAAATACAAGCTCTTAAAGAAAACTTTCAAGCATTTGGATTACTCGTCGATATTGAAATATCAGTTGAACTTGCTTAGGAATATCCACTGACATCTATTCCATTTAGCATTGCAGAATCAGATACGGAACTAAGAAGTGGTGATAGCAACTCTAAGAAATTACATTATTGATCCGTTGACCGAGAAACACTCAAACACACTCGTGAATTCGCCACCGTACAGAGCAGCTTGGATATATGACGGAATGACAAAGATATGTGGATTACAACCGAAACAAACATATAGAGAGTACCTTGCTAGTCTGTTATCATTAATCACACCACCTAAAGAATGTAATGCAAATTCAGTACTGATTGTCATGGATACATATATATAAGTATTAAGAGTATATATGAGTATTAAGGATTGCACCAGAACAAAATGGGGAAATACAAGCATTCAAATACATGCTTCCGGTATCACCCAAAAAATGCCTAAGGAATATTATGGAGAGATTTTCTTCACAACAAACAAAACAAAAATGATTTGATTTCTCTGTTTGCTGCGTATTTAGAAAAGCAGGCTTCAAAATTATTACTGCCGTTGGATATAACCATTACTGAAAATAGTCAAACATGGCAAATCTCCAATGGTTGTGACAAAGAGTTTTGTTTGATTGTAACCAGGAGAGGAGGCTGATACCCGAATGATATTACATGCATCATTAGAAAATACTCCTTGTGTAATTGTATCGGCTGATTCTGATGTTTTCATGCTACTTATACACAGATATTCATGCTTTCAGCCAGATGAAAAATGGTATTACTGTCACAAACCTGGAAAATTTGTAGACATTAGTATCATATTACAGTATCTTCCACCAACTGTTTCTCAGCATATCCTTGAATTTCATTCTATTACAGTCAGGTTGTGATACAACTTCGTACTTCTTTGGAATCGGAAAGTATTCTATATTCAAGTGAATTATGAAAGAGTCAAGTTTGTTATTCTTCATAAATCAACTGGAAGAAAGTATGTCCAATATACTTTCCGAAGTAAATATCAAAAATGCAATGAAGTTTATACAGATTGCAATGTAGAGAGGTAAACCAAGCGAGTCGTACATGGACACCAGAATCCGATTATATAAACAAAAAGTCTGGAAAACATCACGTGCATTTCCTGCCGATCCAGATTCGTGCAAACAACATATTTAAAGAGCGCACTTGCAAGCTTTCATATGGAAGAATTGCACAAAAAAGGTTATCGAAGTTTTAGATTCAT
Source organism: Candelabrum cocksii (assembly GCA_963930725.1). Classification (NCBI taxonomy): domain Eukaryota; kingdom Metazoa; phylum Cnidaria; class Hydrozoa; order Anthoathecata; family Candelabridae; genus Candelabrum; species Candelabrum cocksii. Next base: position 1,932,564 of record OZ005666.1, read on the forward strand.
TGGATCAATTTGGATGGCGGGAAATTGATAAATGCATACGGCCGTATAGTTCAAAGGCGAACAAATGCCACCAAAGTTATCTTCACAAGCTTAAAAGAAGCCCAGACTTGTACAGGAACTCACGGTTGACCAAAACACGATTGTCTATGACAAAGACGATGATGGTTGGGAGCATTTAACCGACTTTTTTTAGTGTTCATCCATTGACATATCCGATTCCAAATGGGAACCGTAGATTATAAATTACGTAATGATATCTAAACTTCATCATCTAGTGGCTGAACATTTAGAATCATCACATTTATACTCATATATATTTCATAAACATATATGGAAACTGTATTTACATCGTTAAATTTACTTAGTTGATTCTTATCCCGAATCATATTAAAAAGTTTGGTTTGTGATATATAATTTTGAGTTTAACTATATAATATAGTACATGATCGAAATTCGATAAAGTTTGCGTTATTTTGTTTTTTTCTTTAAATAAAGAGCAATTATGACGTCACAAAGCAAGTGAATTTATCGAAATACTTTAGAAAGGTGGTAAACTAGTTTGTAAGCCTTAATGCATCCATAAGAGCTTTAAAAGTAAGTTAAATAACCAAAATAAGCATTTTTTCTAAAATTTAAGCAATATTTTTGACGTCATCAAAATTTTTTAAAAAAGGTACACGGCGGAATTCGAAAGTCCTTTAGGTGCTATATCATATTCAAGTGTTAAAAGTTTGACCACAAGCCTATTTAGATTGTTATGCATAGCCCCCTGTATATTAGCTTTTTGAATTGAAAATTCGCTTTCTTTGACAATCGTTTTATCTTTTCTCGGCATTTTCTTTTGTAAATTTGAATTCTGTTAATATTATACTATGATTGTAACGATAAAAGACGCTTCTCAACGATAAGACCAATGCTTGAAGAATATAATAGAATAAATTCTTGTTAATATCTCTCCAATTGATTTGTTCCAATCAGCAATGTTATGATATTTTATGGAATATTGACCGTAAGATGGAGTGTTAAAATGAGGAACAATCACCTTATTATTAGACGCATTCCAATCTGCACGATGCAAAAAATATTTAAAATATTGCGCTTTATTTTTGTTTTGTTTGTCATTTTCTTAGCATTTGATACTTTGAGTTCATTATATCGAGGTTTAATCGGTTCGGGGGACGGAAAATTTGGTTCGCTAAATCGAGAGTTCATTATATCGGAGGTTCGTTATATAGAGGGGATTTATAAGAGTTTCTTAAGGCTAAATCCAATGGGAAAGGACTTTGGTTTGTTAAATCGAGGTGTTCGTTATATTAGGGGTTCGTTATATCGAGAGTCTACTGTATACTTTTTGGTTTCCCATTAAAAGAAATATGTAACGGTAAACCCATTAAAGGATATATAGTCTGTTTGAACATTGTTAAGACGTTTATGGTTGGATAATCCCATTAATGGGTACATACCCTGGTTGACCATTAAAAGGTATATGCTCCAGTTGACCATTAATAGATATATGGTTCCGTCACCCATCATGAGGTTTATGGCACATTAACCCATCCATTTTAAGGTCTAGTCCGGTAACGAATTAAGAGATAGATGGTATGGTTGACATGAATGTATGAAACAACATTGTCTCTTATTTATAACAGCATAAGCTCAAGTGATTAAATAAAAAAACTTTATAAACGGTTTTATATATCTACTCACTCTAAAAAAGTTTATTATATCTGTTGTCAATAATAAATATGCAATAATTGAGAGGAAGGCTTTTCAGCCTGGTTTCTGACTGGACAAGACGTGTTTTTTCCGCTCCTAAATCAGATAGTTGGCTTATATGTTACTTGCGTTTGCTTAGCTGGAAAGAAAAGCGACGATAAAGTATTCGTAAGTTGTTTATGGTGCGGCATATTCAAGATTTGAATCTCTAGCTAGCATTTCCTTGAGATATTCGAAGTCAAGTATCCATTCTCTCTTCCTTTTTCTGGGTTGTTGGGGATCTTCGGGAGATTGGGTTGTAACCCCACTGGAACAACCCCCAGATCCTGAAAAAATAAGATTTGAGTCTGGGAAAACTTTTCTTTTCATATTTTATTTGTTTTAAACATTTTAAGAGATTTTACTTGTTGTTGTGGTTAACAGATTTGTTTGTTATAAAAAATCACATTTTAAAATCGCAAACTTCAATTAAACAACATCCGTTCATAATTTTGTTTAATTAAATAATTTGCGCATCGTTATCGCAAGTTGTGGAATGGTTTCTATTTGGAAATTTTTTTAAAAACACCTTTTAACATTTCATCGTACTTAATATTTTAACTTTTGTCAAATCTTGAGAATATGGCAACAAACAAGTCAAGACACTCGTGCCTTTTCTGCAAACACGAATTACTTACAGCAGCAGGTATAAGACGCCACATGTTGAAATGCAAAAATAGACCGGCATCATTCGATCCTAAGACTCCAACAAATGACAACAAAACAAATAATACAATTTATCTTGCCCCGAAAACACCACGAACACCAAGAATGCTACCAGCATTACCAGAAAAAAATCCTCAAACAGATTTGAAAACAACCAGCAAACTAATACCAAACCTCCCATCGTACGGTAGAATTAATAGAATTCCAACTAACAATTGGAAAAATATTGTGAGTGTAGACTTTGTTAACACCATCGATAATGCATATGAAGAGATAATAAACTGGCAAAAAATCTTTTCAGAATACCACCATCAGGTCAAGCTGTCAAAGGTTTCATCAAAGAATTAACGTTTTGGATGGAACAATTTAATAGTGACACTCAGTTAAAAGGGATATCGTTAAAAGTATTCATGGTATTGCCCTCACTTCTACTGCAGAAACCATCCAGAAAAAGCAAAGCAAAAAACCATCTAAAAAAATTTTAGTTGATGCTGAAAATGCTTTTAACTCTCTAAATAGAAAAGTGGCACTCCATAACATGCAATACATTTGCCCTGCATTCTCAACTGTACTTATGAATACCTATCGTTTCAATTCCCGTCTAATAATTCGAGAAAATGAGGAAATATCATCGTGCGAAGGAACAACCCAAGGCGACAATCTAGCTATGTCTTTTTATGCTCTCGGAATAAGTCCATTAATTCGCCAACTCAGAACCACTATTCCAGATGTCAAACAAATATGGCTAGCTGATGATGCAACAGGCGCCGGAAAACTAGCATCACTTAAAGTTTGGTAAGATACCGTGATAAATGAAGGCGAAAAGCTTGGATATTTTGTAAACGAGTCAAAATCGTGGATCATTATAAAAGATCCGAACCGGCTAGATGAAGCGAAAGAGATATTTAAAAACAGCAAGATAAAATTTACTACGGAAGAGAAAAGACACCTGGGAGCTGCATTAGGAAGTGAAGAGTTTAAAGTATCTTTTATGAAAGAAAAAGTCAAGAAATGGTGCAGTGAAGTTGAAAAGTTGGCAGAATTTGCAGAAACACAGCCACAAGCAGCTTTTGCTGCGTTTATACATGGTGAACAGCACAAATTCAGCTATTTTCTTCGTACAATTCCAGACATCGAACATTTACTCAAACCCCTAGATAATGTGATAGATACAAAGTTTATTCCATCACTTTTGGGCTCCAAAATTTCAGTTGTGGAACGAGAGTTATTTTCACTTACTATCAGACTCGGTGGTCTCGGTTTACCCAAGATTTCTGGAAATCGTCTTCAGACTTTGAAGCATCCAAGAAAATAACTGCTCCGTTATGTGCAATAATGGCTATGCAGGGTGATGCGCTACCTAAAGAAGACACAAACATAAGAAACGATATTCAGGTTCAATGCGACAGTTTATTGAAGGAAAAAGCTGAGAAAATTGAAACACGAATAGATTCTGAAACACTAAGAGCTGTTCATCAAGCAAAATTAAAAGGTGCCTCCAGTTGGCTGAGTGTATTACCTTTAGAAGAGCATGGGTTTCTCCTTAACAAAAGTGAATTTAGAGATGCACTGGCACTTCGTTACAACAAGCCACTAAAGGGACTACCATCTACCTGCCCTTGCGGTCAAACCTTCAACGTTACACACGCTTTCGACTGCAAAAAGGGTTGATTTGTAATTATGCGTCACAACGACCACCGCGACTTCGAGGCTAACCTACTAAAGAAAGTGTGCAATGATGTTGAAGTGGAACCCCCTTACAACCGATCAATGGTGAGACGTTTCGGACTCAAGTCACCAAAGGAGATGAAGCAAGACTGGACATTCGTGCAAGAGGATTCTTTCGTCACGCGCAAAACAACTACTTTGACGTACGTGTCACTAATTGTAATTCTTCCTCGCAGATCAACAAAGAGCAGAACGTTATCTTCAAATTTCACGAAAATGAGAAAAAACGAAGATACAACGAACAAATTATGAATGTCAAACAAGGAACCTTTATCCCACTTGTTTTCTCCGTTAACGGTGGTGAAGGTCCAGAATGTTCAGTTTTTCACAAACACCTAGCTGAAAAAATTGCTACGAAAACCGGCTATCGATACGAAAAATTTCTAACTTGGATGCGTTGTAACATTTCATTCATTGTTATACGTTCTGCCCTTATATGTGTGAGAGGTAGTAGGAGTGTTTTTACAGACAAAAACTCTAATGTTGTCGATGATTTCACCATTGCCTGTGACGACATTAGAATTTGATAATATATAAACACGAAAGAACGAGTTGTGCTTTTACTTTTATTGATTTTCACTAACATATAGTATGTATTTTAACTCATTTTTATTGCAGAAATATATTTGTTCCTATCATAATCGAGAGGAATCTGACTAAGTATTTGTTTGGAGGTTTTTTCTTATTTTATTCTTATTAAATACCAGGGAACAAATGTAGTAACATGGGTTTAATTATGATATTTTCTAATTTATTACAATGATTCTAGAGATATTTTATTCAAGTCGCTGCAACTTGGCGTGTCCACGTTAGTTTTATCTCAATTAAATTGTCCAAGAGCTTCCTGCTACAACAATTATGAAACATGACAGTCCATCTGCTAATCAAAGCTTCATCTTAAATACAAGGAACGTTCCCACATTAAAATGTATGGTCAAATTGATCATTTTCGTCCATATCATTTGCTATCCGTTTGGTTTAACGTTTACCACATGCGAGTGTTATTTTGCTTCAGTTATATATTTGTGTGATTGTATGTATGAATAGTACATTCATAATTTCTGGCATCTGTAAACTGTAGATTAAGAAGAACGCTGTTTTGTGAAAACATTAACAACAAACAACAACAATATTTTATTTTCCAATAGCATTATTACCTACCACAAAGGTGGTAGTTGGGTTAAACCCAACGCCCTGGTAAAATACCACCACTCCTGCTGTTGTTGGTGGCTTATGTCATTGGCTTTCCCCACCAGGCAGGATGTTCCAGGTATCCTTTACTGAGAGAAAAGTGTAACTTCCAATACACAGGACTCTGTCGAGTTATAGGCCCTGCCTCTCCTGTGTATTCTCTTCTAAAAAAACAAAATAACAAAAAAAAACATATATACACATTTTCTCTCTTAAATATAATATAACGTTTTTTAAACACAATAAATTGATTTTTCAATGAAAGAAAATATATTTCTATGTCAATTGGATGGTGTCATTCAATAGATTAACTAGGGAAAGTTATGAGTTAGTAAAAGTTAGTTTAATAATGGCGGCGAAGCGATCGGTCACGTTTTGGCCGCTCTTCGTGTTTTGTTATGTATTTGCTATTTTTATTGTGAAGAAGGTATCGTTCTGTTGCACTGACAGTTTTGGGTTGATATTAAGGGACCTTGGGACCTTAATGCTGGTGAATGTGAAAGCTTTGTTTACCAATCATTGTGGATTCAGTTAAGAGAGCATAAGGTTTCCTGGCGAAAAAAACAATATTGTTTTCTTCAGTTGCTGTTGCTGTTAAGCGGTGATATCGAGACGCTACCAGGCCCATCTGCATGTAATAGCTGCTTGAAAACTATTCGCAAAAATCAAGGTGCGTTGGTGTGTGAGATATGTTTAAACACTTACCATCTTAAATGTTTACCAAATTCTGAGGTATGTGTCGCCTGCATCGATATTAACAATCATGCCCCTGATTCTAATAACTTCTCTCAACCCGTTAACCCTAACGCTGACCTACTGAAAGCTGTACGTAGTAGAGGATTTAAATTATTTCATCAAAATATTCGGGGGTTATTAAATCATATCGCCGAAGTGACAATGTTTTTAAATTCGTATACTGGAATTCACATATTTTCTGTAAGCAAAACACACCTCAGTAACTCTACTCCCGAAAAGCTCTTAGATATTCCGGGGTACACATTTATCTAACAAAACCGTTCAAAAGGCTCTTTTGGCGGTGTGGCAGCTTATATAAAAAACAGTGTTCCATATATTCGAAGATTCGACCTTGAAACGAAAAATCTTGAAGTTCTTTGGATTGAAATAATATTCTCTAAAACAAAAGGGTTATTTGTTGGTATTGTCTATCGACCCCCGTCTGGTTCAAAGCACTTACGAAGTGACTTTAATAGTTGTTTAGAGAGCGTATTACATTTGGTTGAAACAGAATCCAAGGAATGTATGCTTTTAGGAGATTTTAATTGCAACTATTTAAAAGAAGTGGACAACAAGCACTTAAAGGATGTGTTCAGTGCATTTAACTTAAATCAGCTGATTAAAAAACCTACCCGATCAACATCCGATACGAGTACATTAATTGATTTAATTTTTACAAACCAGCCAAATAACATTATATCGTCAGATGTCTTCCCAATGAGTCTAAGCGATCATGATCTTATTGGTTTGACGAGGAAACTAAATCACGCAAAAATAAAACCAAAGTCTATCAAGTGTCGAAACATTGACTTGTTAAATGCCGATTGGTCCACTGTTTATAATAGTACCAACCCGAATTCCGCGTGGATAGCAATGAAGGCAATCTTATCGCACTACTTCAACAAACATGCTCCCATGGTTACAAAGAGGATTAGTTCGAAGGTTACTCTATGGTTAACTCCTGATCTGCAGTGTGAAATTAACTATCGTGACACTCTCTTGAGGAAATACCGTATATCGAAACTTGTTGAGCATTAGTCGGCCTATAAACATCCGCGTAATAGAGTAACCAGTTCCATCAGAAAGGCCAAGGGTAACTATCACAGAACTGTTTTAAATGATTCCGTACATGAACCAGATAAATTTTGGAAGGCGTTAAAACAAGTTTATCCGAATAAAGTTACGGGGAACTCTTCAAATAAAAACTTTGAAATAGACGGTAAAATTACATCTTCGTCTGAATCCATTGTTAAGGGTTTTGGAAATTTCTTTTGTACTGTAGCCCATTCACTCCTAATTAAATACAATCCTGTTGTCAATTTTGTCTGGCAGCAACCACTTATCTTTAAATTGAGAACGGATAAACGGTTTATATTCGAAGAAATTACCAACAGTTCCGTCGAAGTAGAACTCCGGAAGCTTAAGCGTAAAAAAGCTTCAGGACTCGATAATTTGCCATCTAACCTTATAAAAGATTGCACATCGGCCTTAATAGATCCGTTAACCATGATCTTTAACATGTCACTAAAATCTGGTTGTGTGCCGAATGACTGGAAAGTTGGCAAAATCGTTCCTGTCTTCAAATCCGGTAACTCTGTCAAACTTGATAATTACAGACCGATATCAGTACTTCCTGTTATATCCAAGATTTTTGAGCGTCTTGTTCACAGACAGCTTATGATGTATCTCGAAGTAAACGATCTTCTGTGCCATCAACAATTCGGATTCCGTTCAAAACGATCAACTGAGACTGCTGTCACCTACTTTATCGATAGCATCAAACGAGATATAGATAACGGTCAGTTAGTAGGAGCTGTGTTTATAGACTTATCCAAAGCATTCGACACTGTCAGTCACACCAGTCTACTGTTTAAACTCCCAGCATACGGCATTGAAGGAAACTCATTTGATTGGTTTTCGGACTACCTTTTTAATCGGAAACAAGTTGTATCGTACGATGACGCCATCTCTGATGCGTATCCCATTACTAAAGGAGTCCTCCAAGGTTCGATTCTTGGGCCTCTTTTGTTTCTGATTGAACTCAATGACATCACCGAAGTCCTCAAACACAGCAGAATCATTAAATACGCTGATGATACTGTTATTTATATTGCAAGTGATAATTTCACTGAAATTGAAAATAAGCTGTGTAGTGATTTACATCACCTTTCACTTTGGTTTGACGAAAACGACCTACTGTTAAACCTGAAAAAGGGTAAAACTGAAGCGATGTTATTTGGTACTTCGATTCGCCTATCACGAGTTTCGAATCTGAAGTTGTTTTTAAAAGATGTAGAAATCAATTTCACTAAATCTTATAAGTATCTCGGCGTTTATTTAGACTCAACTCTCTCGATGAACGAAGATTTTAATAAGAAGTATAAGAAATGTAGTGACCGACTTCATCTTCTTATTAAAGTCCGACCATACTTATCAACCTACTCGGCCAAATTGATATACACAGCATGGTCTTACCAACGTTCACCTACTGCGGAATTACGAACCTAAACCTGAACAATACCCAGAATAATAAAGTTAATCGTTTGTTCATGCGTGCCAATCGTGTTGTTAAATTTAAACATACGAACATTAACCCAAAACTTCCTGGTATTCTGGCTACAATACTCAAAAGATCACATGTCATTGTTTGTAAGTGTTTGAAAAACGATTTTCTACATGAAGTGTTCGGAAATTATTTCACTAAGATGATGCATGGGCTTGACACTAGAAACAATGGAAACTCAATTAGATTGCCTAAAGTGAAATTGGAATGTACGAAAAAAGGTTTTTTCTTCCAGGGAGGTGTTTTATATAATGAGCTCCCTTTACATATACGTCAAGCCTCAACTCTAAGTGAGTTTACGTCGAGATTAAATGAATATATGTTCTAGTATTTTATTAATTTTATTTTATTCAATTTATTTAACCTCGTCTTTTATACTATTTTTATATTATATATTGTACATTTTATTAACCTTATTTTAACTTTTAACAGGATTCAATAGGATAACAGTTTTTATATATTATATATTTAGCTGAATTGGCTATCCTGTATAAACATTTTTCAAATAAATAAAATAAAATAAAGACACCTTTTTAAAATAAAAAATTAGGCGAGTAAGCATATTTTCAGAAGCATTCGAGTAAAAAATCCATTAGAAAAATATTCTAATTTATTATTTAAACTAGCAGAAATGATTAGCGTATTAATAAGAAAAATATCCACAACTATAAATATATTAAAATAATTTAAAACTGAGATGTATGTTCGAAGAGGGCAGTAATTATTAATAAGGTATTACTCGTACGATGATATTATGTTTTGAAAGAAACACTTTTTAAGTTTATATCGAGAACTTTCATTAATCTTTTTAATCTTTTTAATCTTTTTAATCTTTTTCATTAAACTTTCATTTCAATATTTTCGGTGTTCTTGAAAATCGAGTCAATGTTTTTTATCATATCATTCCAGTCTTTAACACACTGGTAAATAATTGAAGACTTTCCGTACCTACAGTATTGTACGTATCGATGGCTAGTTTTGAATTTACTGTACTTCTGGTGGCATAAGAATGAGTATTAGAAGTTTTAATAAAAAGATGCGATATGGCTGTTGGTAAGCAATCATTTACAAAGTCGTGAATTAATAAACAATTGTTGAGTTTAATCACGTCTTTAATTTTAAGAATTGAGAGTCTTTAAATATCTTTGTCGAGGGTTGTTTACGCGAAGAAGAATTCGTTTTCCTTCATTCTATTTTTTGAAGGGAAGAAACCGTTTTTAAATTTCGATTTTTTTTCTGTCCCCAGACAAGAGATCCATATGAGAGATGTGAGAAGAATATCGCATAGAAAATAGGGACTAATGTTTTTCTGTTTACGTAATGACGTATGATACTCAACATGCCATTCGCTCTTCTTAGCCTATTGGTTAAGATATTTGCATGGTTTTTCCAGAACAAGTGTTTAGCAACGGTTATGCCTAAGTATTTAATTTCGGTTAACCTTTTAATTTAATTCTAAAATTCAAATCTATTGTTTTATTAGAGAATGAAATAAAATTTATTCCGTTTTATTTAGATTCTGGGAGATTCGATTTGCATTTAACCAGTCCGTAATTTTGTTAGATCCCAATTAATTTTATATGTTACTTTCATATATGATTTATCGCAGTAAAGCAAGTTTGCATCGTCTGCAAAATGAGAATTATACAGCGGCATGAAGATCTTTTATGCAAATTAAATATAAAAGTATTGAGCCTTGATGCACCATAGTTAATTTGTTTATGTTGCGAGTTAAAACCGTTTATCGTTACAAATTGTTTGCGGTTTGTGAGATATTATTTAAACCAAGATAAGACTACACCCCTAATACCATAATATTCTAATGTTTTTAGAAGAATTTTATTATCAACATTGTCAAATGCTTTTCTTAAATCAATAAAGACTCCACATCTAGGGGCGTAACCAAAGGGGGGTGCGGCACCCCCCCCCCCAACATTTTGTTTGTCGGCAAATTCTCAAACCCTGTCGGCAAAATGAAAATTTCCTGTTTTCTACCTTCTTTCTCTTGTTATGTAATGCCGAACAAAAAGCGTCGTCATTATATGTTATCATTGGATCAATAACCTTTGATTTCTACTTTGTGTATGCTCATTACGCAATTTTCATTGACTGACGTTGACAATCAGAGTGAGTGAATCATCGTTCATTCATTCACTCTCATTGTCGTCGACGTTGTGACGGATTTAATTGCTTGAAAAATGTAGCAATTATGCGAGATTTAACAAATTCAAATCTATCATAGAATAAATCTAAAACCAAAACATTTTCACATGAAACTATTTCAAATGATGAAACAGTCACATGCCGCATACATTTCAAACTATTTTATTGAGTAATCTCAATCAAACGAATTCAAATGGTAGCCAGATCAAAAATGCTCGACAACAGACTTGAACAGTTAATGTTAATAGCTTGTGAGAGAGACGTCACCGATAATGTACGTGTTGAAAAACTAGCCACCATTTGGGCTACACTTAAGACCAGAAGAGTCTTAATATCGAACAAATAAACACACATTTCATATATCCTTTGGTCTAGTTTTTATGTATTGTTCAGTTTTTTGTGTTTATTGAATAAAAAAATTCTTGTCGGCAAATTCGGCCTTTATGACCCTTGCACCCCCCCCAAAAAAAATTTTCTCTAGCTCCGCCCCTGTCCACATCCAAACATTCCTAATGCTAATGAGTCTAATACTTTTTGGATTTTACTTGTAATAGATAAAAGAGAATGGGATGTGGAATGTTTTGAACGAAAACCGAATTGTTGCTTACTGAAACAGTTAAAACTATTTAAAAATTTGTAGGTTCTAGAATAAATAAGTTTTTCAAATATGTTACCGAGATTGGATAATAAAGATATTGGTCTATAATTATTGCAAGATAATTATAATCCTTTTTTGAAGATAGGTATAACAGAGGATAATTTGAAAATATTAGGAAAGATTCCATTACAGATTGAAAAATTATATAGGTTATATATAGAATTTAGTAACTGAAGGATAGGTATAGGTATGCTATTAGGGCATGAAGCCTTATCTCGATCTAGTTTCGATAAAATAGAGGATATTTCTTCATGATCAATAGCATCAAGAAATATACTCTTTTCGTTTGGAGTTTTTAGAAATTTTTTGAAGTCAGTGTGGGAAGAGTGTATGGTAGATTGCATTTTCTGTGCAATATTTACAAAGAACTCATTAAAACAATTGCAAACATAAACTGAATCCGTGAATCGGAGTTGTTGTTATATACCGATAAAGGAGGAGCTGTAATTTTTGTTTTAATGTTGATTAACATATTTATACCCTTCCAGGTTTCACGGAGGTCAAAATTATTTCTTTAAAAAATGTTTAGAATGTTGAAGTAATTCTTTATCGATTCACAAATTAATTTGACAATTAGAGTTCAATATGTTTGAAACTTTTAACTAATTTGTGTTTTTCTATTATTGTCTTTTGCTCTTATAAGGTTTTTTGAAATTTATTTCGTTTTTTATTAGATGTTTTTCTCAAATGTTTGTATAATAAACCGTTAAATTTGAATTACGTGAATAATTCACATCTTGCTTATTAATATCAATTACATCGTTCCAGTTAATATTATCAAAATCTTTTTGAAATTCATTCATGTTAATGTGTTTGATATTTCTCTTAAAATTATTTTGATGTTTGGAAGAAATGCTTTTGTTAAAGTTTGGAACAAATTGTGGTAGGTGATCGGATATGGATGAAATTATGTTTCCTGAGATCAGATCATCTGATATCGAGTTGGCAAAGATATTGTTCGAGTTGGTAGGGTGATACGCGGTGAAAGGTTATTCAATGATAATAAATTTAAAACGTTAGAAATGTTTTAATTTTTGTCGCTTTCTAGGAGATTTATATTAAAATCTCCAAGCATAAATATGGTTTTATTCTCAACAGATTGTTTTTGCAGGAGAGGTATTAAATCTTCGTCATTAAACTCTTTTATTTCCATCAATGGATGTTTATATATGCAACTAATTATCACATTAATTTTTTTCATGTTCAATTTTAATAGTAATTGATTCAATAGATTTATCTTTAATCGTATTTAGATCTTGTCTTAGTTTGGCTGCTCCACAAGATGGCCTAATTTAAATGAATTCCATCGAATAGCCTTCTATTTCAATATTAGATAAGGAGGGGAGGATATTTTATTTTATTCCGGGTTCATATATCCCAATATTATCAAAACTAGAATTTAGAGTTGTCAATAGTTTGTTTAAAAATGATCACTGAACATTTTGCTTCATATTTTATTTCTGTAGGCCAAAACATAGAATCAAAATTCTTTTATTCGCAAACATGTTTCGGGAAATACTAATCCCAAGCTCCACAGTATGTTCCTCTCACCAACTAACAAAGAATTATCTATTGTGTTTCAAAAACCTTTTAATTTCTCCTTTGCGAAAGGTGTATTTGCAAATATTTTAAAAACCATCTGTTCCGCATTGATTCAAAAAAGGTTCAAAATTAGATTACACAAATTACAGATCTATATCTCTTTTATCAAACATAAGCAAGCTATGAGAATGCCTTCTCGTATCTATGAATTTTTAAACTCCTGCGAATGCCTAAATAAACTACAACTTGAGTTTTATTTAAATCATTAATTTAATCATACAAAGCATTGTTAAAGACTGGTTTGCATCATATCTCTGAAGACAATAACATGTAATGTGCCTCAAGGTTCTGTGTTGAAAAGTTTGTATTTTGCAATATTTTCTTCGCACTTGTCTTACTGCTGTCAGATTTGGAGCCAAAGAAAGTATCGAGTTTAGTAAAATTTTATCCATCCATAAAATCCATCCGTGTGTGTGTGTGTGTGTGTGTGTGTGTGTGTGTGTGTGTGTGTGTGTGTGTGTGTGTGTGTGTGTGTGTGTGTGTGTGTGTGTGTGTGTGTGTGTGTGTGTGTGTGTGTGTGTGTGTGTGTGTGTGTGTGTGTGTGTGTGTGTGTGTGTGTGTGTGTGTGTGTGTGTGTGTGTGTGTGTGTGTGTGTGTGTGTGTGTGTGTGTGTGTGTGTGTGTGTGTGTGTGTGTGTGTGTGTGTGTGTGTGTGTGTGTGTGTGTGTGTGTGTGTGTGTGTGTGTGTGTGTGTGTGTGTGTGTGTGTGTGTGTGTGTGTGTGTGTGTGTGTGTGTGTGTGTGTGTGTGTGTGTGTGTGTGTGTGTGTGTTTATAACAATAAAAGTTGCAGTGTAGTGTTGTATAGCAACAAACTAAATATGTATGCAAAAGAACAATATAATATATCTTTGATAATAATGTTTCTCAATAAGTAAAACAACGAATGATACGTCTGTGAAAGTGATGAAACAGAATATTCTCCAAACATGTTGATTGAATGAAGGTAGTTTGGACGCTAACAAACTATCCCAACTTAGTAAGTTTTTACAAGCAGATTTCTAATGATGGCTGGCTGAACAGGATACCAGTTGTCTCCAGCAAAAATGTTCATGTTGTTGAATTTACGTGGCGATTTATTCTCTACGCTATCGACGCAGTTACCATTTATGTACACTTCAAACCAAAACTTCTCGCTTCGTTTCTGGTGCGATATTATTATAGACGTCCAAATATTCTTTTGTTTAGTTATAGCAACATTGAAACAACGATTCAAGATTCCATTCAATGTAGAGCATATATGTAATGTATTTAAATTCGTCATCCAAACTGCTGGGTTTCTGTCACCATCTCTCTCAATGTTATTTCCAGTAGTAAAGTGCAAAATGGAATACCAAGGTTCTCTATTTAACATTTCTGTCAACTTAAGATCAAACGAAATATAATATGATTCGGGAAACTTAGGTATCGTAGTAATGAATCCGTTTTTGTATAATTTTCTTCCTTGCTCGCTACTTAACATTCCTAAAACAAAACGAAAAACATTGCAGATGATGTTTAAGATTAAAAAAGAAATCACCGTATTCCGCTGAGTCATCACAATAAACATGCGCAGTGGAGCCATTGTGTGTGATCCAATAAAAACCATTTAATAAGGTTGAGTCGATGTTAAACAAATTGCTACATGATTCCATGGGGTAGATCGCCTCACTGCCGCCTTTGAAATAAAATACACAATATTCAAAAACGTTAAAAGTGAGGTACGCAAAAGTTCCTACATAGTTAGGAAACATACAAAACTATTTAAATGTTGTTTTTTGTTACCATAAAATTTATCGCAATTTTCTCCTTTTGCAAACTTCCAACATTTGCAGTAAAACCCTTTCGATCTTGTGATGTCATCGAGACAATCTCCAAATCTACATGGTTTGTGTAAATTGGTGCATGCATAATACTTCAAATGCTAAGAAAGAAAACAAACGATGAATCGAACAAAACAACGGAACGCTGGTGAATGTGTTACGTATCTGCAAGGGTGAAGCTGTTGATTTAATTGTACTATTGTGTTCTTTAGAGGAACGAAACAAAAATAGCTATAACTATTTATACCCTATTTAATTTTAACTATTTTTTGTTAAGCATGACTCGCAAAATTATGTCCTATAAATGATTTATTTTTTTTGCAATCATATTAGTTAAAGCATTTTACACCTGAATCAACGTGTTCAAAATAAATATACCTCTAATTGAACTGTAAAAGATTCTTCTGAGCGAACAGATTTTCTGTCATTGTACAAGTTACAGCTTTCTTCTTTGTTGTCCGGTGAATATCTTTTAAAAACACATTTGTTTGTGGTTTTTGCACATCGGTGTGCGCAATTTAGTTGGGTTTGATGATGAAATATCTTTAGTGGCGACGCCGTTGAGATGTCAATGAAAGTTGTTTGGTAAACTCTTTCCAGAGAGAAAATAGTGCATAAGTTAGCATTGATGAAATATACAAAGATGGCGTATTGACTGCTGTTCATACTGTCAAACAAAGTATCAAAGGAAATCTTACTGCTGTTGTTGACACTGATAAAACTATGGCTATCTTGTCTGAAAAATAGCTCTTATTTATAGTTCAATTCTGTCGAACTCCAGTTTTAGAATAACACATTGATTGTAGAAAGAAACATGTGCCTGGAAACGGAGAAAAGCTTTAAAAATCTCAAATTGGTTTCTATGAAAATCGCAGAGGTTCGATTAGCATGTTATATTGAATGATATTCGTATTTACGGTTGGTTTGAAGCGTTATGAATAGTGTTTTGAACGTCTTTATAGAAAACATTTTGAAATCTTATTATGAGGTTTTGTAAAGAAGCGAAGGGGAGTTTGTATTTGTGCTTCTCGCCGACAGTTTTAATATTTAATTTAGCTTCCGTAGGTTTACGTAGTCAATGCATTCTCTATTTAGCCTTCAAAGAGGCATATTGATTGCTACTTTATTACAGAAATATTCTGTGTCCAATTAGAGCGGTTTTAAATGACGTTTTCCCATTAGTACATGCCTAATTAAATATCAACGCTCAATCTTAAAAAAATGTACCTCATGTAAATGAAAAGATACTGAATTACTGAGACAATCAATCTTTGAACATCTAAATATAGTAATAATAAATATAGTAATAATAAATATAGTAATAATAAATATAGTAATAATAAATATAGTAATAATAAATATAGTAATAATAAATATAGTAATAATAAATATAGTAATAATAAATATAGTAATAATAAATATAGTAATAATAAATAAATATAGTAATAATATAAATATAAATAATTGATCATTGCAATATATTTGATATTATAGCGACACAGTTTAAAAAAGAAGAACCGAACCAATACTAAAACATTGTTATTTACATTCGTTTCAGATAGTTGTCGGTGATGTTGTTCGGCGAGGTAGTGGATTAACCATGCACCACTTTTCCCAGACCCCATGCACCACTTTCTCCACTTGCACGGGACCCTTGAGCATGGGAAGTCTGTGACATAATATTTCATAGTTATTTTACATCATGCATACAATGAAAAAAAACGAGAAATTCATTATCCACGTATTTAATGTGGTCTCTTCCAAGATAAGGGATCTCCGTTTCAAAAGCTTGGAATACTTTGTTTCCATGGCAAGCGCCAATCAGAAGGCTTTCTGTGTTTTGATTTGTTTTTTATATATTATATATCTTAACTACATTGTAGGTTGTGATGTTTATATGACTTGCTGTATGTTGCAAGCTCTGCGATGGAATAATAAACAAAGAGGGAATCAACAGTATTAAAAAGAAATCTTGCGAGAAAAAGTGAAAAAAGTGGAATTCCCTTTCTGCGAAGCAGGTGTTACAGCCAACACATCCAAGATAAGGCAATAGAGTAACATTTAAATTTTCATAATTAAATTTAAACATTTTAACATGTAAATAATTTAGTTATAGCATTACGCAGCATTTTTTCTTTGTCTGTTTTTTGGTAGTATTTATACGTTCATGGATGCTATCTTCAAGATCTTCAACAGTCGAATTTAAAGTTATGTTTTCCCAGACATCCGGTTGATTTTCTTTGTTGGCATTCTCAAATTCCTGTTCAACTTCATTGTTAGAATCTCCCTCAACTTTATTTTCCTTATCTTCCTCGCTACTCACGTCGTTAAGTTCTTCTTTGTTTTGAACTTGTGTAACTGAACCATTTGTATTTTGTGTTTCTCTCCTGAGCCGCACTTCCATTTCACAAACTTGATTCAGTTCTTTAACTAAGCGATCTAACATCTTTTCTACTAAACATTCTGCTAGCTCATTTTCCTCATCTGAACCGTCAACTGTATCTTCAAGATCCACCTCAAGATCAGAGATGTCGTTTTGCGTTGAGTCGCTATGCACGGAGCTTCCGTCTGTTTTCAAACCTACTTTGCAGAACGCAGAACTCTCCTCTAAAGCGCTTTTCAGTTTGTCATTCTCACGTACATAATCCGCTATATGCTGCTTATCTTCGCTAGTTAGTTTACTTTCTAGGGCTTCCAAGTCATCCAAGATGTTTTCCACCGACAAGGTTTTCTCGTGATCTTTCCCGTAAAATGATTTGTAATTTACATAAACGTCTTCGAAATACTGATTCGCCTTCTCGAACTTTCGCTCTTTAAGCAACACGGCCGCCATTGCAGCTTTACTGTCGACGTTCTCTATATTACTTTTCTCAAATATATTTTCGCACGACTTGCGTACGCTTGTGAATGTCTTACTGGATTCTTTTAATTGTTCGAGCTTTAATTGTATAAAACCGATAATGCGTCTAATTTCTATAGTGTTTGTATGATGTTCTCCGTAGAGTACGTAGCTTCCCTCATAAACGTTTGTGTATTCATCTAACGCATCCTCGTACTCTTCAGTCTTCAAAAGCAAACTTCCGACAGCCGCCCCAACGCTTAACAGCTGTTCGTTTATTCTGCCGAACCTATCGCGACAAATCTTTTTCACTTGCTCGTAGTTATCTAAAGCCTTCTCGTACTCTACCCTCTCTATATGGATCTTCGCGAGTAGTATTTTCACTCCAATAGATCTTTCATCCTCCCCTCCCAAACTCTCCTCGAAGCACTCTTCAACCTGTTCCGCCAAATGCAAGCTCTCAACGTAATTGCCCTCTTTAAACATAACTGTCGCAATCTTCAGTTTAACGCTCAACGTCTGAATATCATCGGCGCCGTAAATTTCCGAAAACTCGTCGTAAACCTCAAACAACAAATATCGACAATCTTCCAGGTAGTTCTCCTTTTCCAAGGAATTTGCGAATTTAATTTTAAGTGTCTGCAAGTCCTCGTGTCCGGCCAGTCTGTGTTTCGTGTAGCTTTCAACCACTTCATCGAACCTTTCTAGAGATTTTTCTATCCGGCCTAATTTCAACAAAACTAAGGCTTGCTGTTCTTTCACTTTTACAGTCACTTTGTTTTCTTCGTCGTATATCTCGCTGTACAGAACAGACAACATTTTGTAGTTTTCCAAACACTCTGCATACCTCTCCTGCTGGAACAATACGCCAGCAAGAATCTGATAAACCTCAAGCGTTCTGGGGTTGTTGTGGCCATAGTTCCTCTTGTAAAGTGACAACAGTTCTTTGTAGCTTTCGATCGAGGTACAGTCATCGTCAGTCATTGCTAATGTTCTCTGATTATCCTCTATTGCTTTACAGCACAAAAAACGCTAATCTCATGGCATCTTTCTAGACACGTTTTATTCGGCCCATCAACATTTAAAATTATGAAGACATGGTTGCCTTTATTAAGAAAATAATATTTTCCGCTGAATAAGTTCATGAATATTTCACCACGTCATTGAGAAGCAGGCGTATTACTCATTGAAACAAATACCTTATTTATCATTTTAACAGCACTTCCTTTATATTTAATAAGCCATGTTATTATTCCAGTTGCAAAGAGAAGCTTTCATATCGTAACTCCGGTAAAAGCAAACGAAATTTGAATTGATAAAAACCTTTGTGACCGACGTAGAAAGTAGCTTGAGCGCCTTGGGTGGTATCCTAATGATGAATAGACCGGCACAAGAAAAAATATATATTTTAAGCACTGCGTTACTTACTGTACAGATATATGAATTTTGTATATAAAAATCTCAATTTATTATAGTGATATCTTCACTTTTCTATTTCTGGATTGAACTTTGACAGTCAGTTTCAAACCTTTCAATCGTTCTTTTTCTACGCCTTTCAAACCGATCAACATCTTCATTAACAAGATTTGCATAGCCATGATTTAATGGAGGAACCCTATAATGATCACTGGTCCAAAGCAGCTTCGCTGGTTTCCCCTTATTAAAGTGAATACCACATATTTTTGCGTTGCCAACTCACGTTAAAAACCATACGAATAATTGCTTTGAATGTTTGAGCAACCAAAATCCGGATCTGAGTATCCGTGTTATTGCCCCCAAAGAAATTGCGCTATAAGAATATTTCTCCTGTAAAATTGCCCTCCCCCACCGGAAATATACCCATGAAAATGATGCGGTGGATGGCATTGAAAAGCATCAATTTTCTTGGGGGGGGGGGGGGGGGGTAAATTTCCGGGTGACAATTTTCCGGGAATCGATATAACCATCTTTTTAAATATGTTTACAAATCTTAATGAACGGCATAATGGCTGTCATGCTTAATTACGTAACTGGTAAACATTTGTGGGAAGTCTCTATATAACTGATGATACTTGTTTGACACTTTTTCTACTATCTTCATTTCAATTTTTGTTGATTTTCATGTAATTTAACACGAGATTTTGTAAATTTCATTTCGGTTCTGATGATGGCTTTAAAATGTCTTAATATCCGATTGAAAAAAGGTTAATTTGCTAAATTTAGTGACTCGTTTTCTTTCTCTGTAAAATTTTAATTATGTAGTTACTTTGGAAACAGGTGACGTGTTTGTAAGCACATAATTCGAGTGAACCGCAAATTACGTCAGTAGACATACACCTGTCAACTTCAAGCTATCGCAGCAGTTTTGCAGTTGTATGCTAATAAAGTTCTGTAAAAAGGTAATCCGACAATGCATTTGCATTGGTCATCGCTTATATATCCAAATATGGAATGCATTTACGAAGAACCGGTCCCTTCGCACAAACGATCAACAGAAACATTTCTACTGTCCTCTGATTTGTGAGAACGATCTTTGCTGCACAAATTGTAGACTGTGCAAATGTTATTGACGTGCAAAAATAATCTCCACCTGCCTTTTAGCAGCCGGCTTGTCCTGTCTATCTATGTAGATGACGTCTGTTTCAACACTAGTGATTTCTACTTTAGCTCATTTAGGATTTATTGCAACGGCTTTGTTTACTGGGAAAGCTTTCTGTTTTACTTCATTCCGTTAATCTCTTTTCAATTCTGAGATATAAGCCGAACCATATTTTAATTTCAAAAGTGGACTTTGTTTGTCTTTTTCCATTTATTTCATGTTTCAGGGTTAAGAATTGAGAGGGGTTGGAACTCATATAACATCAAAATTCCGTACGGGCTAGGTCCAAATAAAATCTATAACCTCATAACCTATAAACCTTCGTAATCTTGCTTTGGGTAACTTTCAATAGAAAAAAAACACTTTTACGAGATGGGAAAAGATGGACATATGAATAAGTAAAAGGTGATAGACACTTGATCGACTCTTGTGAACTGCAAGTGGATAAATAAGGTTGGAATTGCAGAGGCTTACTCCTGTTTTGTTTCCGTTGGCTCCGTTTGCTACATCATTACCATGCTAGAGAAACTTTCCCCAAGAGTTACAAGGCCATCTATTTCGATGCAACGGTTGGGAGTTGCCAGGATCTCCGAGCAAGTTTCAAAACGGTACTCAGAAATAAATTCTATCAACCTCAATATTATAATGCATTTATGGAGGCCTGCAAAGATGCAACAGTGTATCTACAGGTGCGCGTGGTTTAGTGGTCGAAACTTATGTTTCTGGCCGCAATGGTCCAGGTTCCATTCTCGCTTGATACAAAAAAATTGTTCAAAACGAGAATTACCTGAGCGCGCGGCACCATTGGGAAGTGCCTGAGAAACTTACCACGGGTTAACCAAAGCCTTGTGAGGGAAATTTGGTAGACTAATGGTTGAATAAAAAGTTACGAAAATGTACTTAAAGTGACTCAAAAGAATTATAATGTAAACACTGCCTCTTGCGAAAAAAGAAGATGAAATCAGAAAGGAAATTTTGACGCCAAAACCGATTACTTACTTACTTGGTTACCAAGATATGAACATTATATCTAAGATGGTGGCCATTTTAAAAACTGCTTTGATGTGTTTGAAGCAGACACGAGAAAACTTTTAGTATGTTGTTCCACACAACATGAGAGGACTTTTCGGAAAAATTCACCTTTAGCATATTTATTTCTACCTTTGGCCCTTTTTTGTCTAATACTCCTGGACTAAACATCCGTTAATAAGCATATTTTCGGCAAAAAAATATGTGGCAAATTCTTTGGAAAGTAAATATCATGACGGCATGTTTTCTTTTTTTTTCTTTTCAATTTTTTTTTGTAGAAACAGCTTTTCAATCTCAACTCGTTATATAATTTAATACTAAATACTTTTTGAATAATTATTTCATAACATATAATATAATACAGTATACTCAGGATAACTCGAACCTCCAAGGGACCGAGTAAAATAGTTCGAGATAACGAATGTTCGAGTTATCGGAAGTTTTAGGGAAGAGGAACTAAAAAACAGTTCGAGTTAACGCGAGTTTGAGTTTCGGGATTGTACTGTATTTATAATATAATGCTGTAACTTAACGCGTTGTTCGGTTTGGTGTTATATTTTGTATTGTTATTATAACTGATTCCTTAAACATGCTTCTATAAAACACTGTTCGGTTTTCTACATACTGGGGAAAATGTGCTTATAGTATGCTTCTTTGTTGTTGAGTCAGCGAAAAACTGCCGAATGTATTTATGGCAAAGCATAACTTTTCTTATTATCTGGTTCTAATAACTTAAGCCGATGATCAAGAAATGTGACAGATGCCTCCGACTCTTTGTTTTTATTGGGAATCTTTTTAAAGGGCGTTTTAAATAAAGTTTTCAAACAATACCGGAAGTTGTGCACCTATAATGATCAAAGCTAAAATTGCTGCGCATTGAATATTTATAATAAGGATTTGCCGATGGCATTGAAGTCTACTATTATTGCAAATAAGTATAATTTGGAAAATTGTGATATAAGCATAATGATGTAACAAGACGTGATACAAAGTAGATTAAGTCATAAAGTCTATATAAAGGTATAAAGGGATATTAATTATGATTGGAAATCTTTTAATATAGATAGAGGCGTAGGACACTCTACACAGCTACACATACCGGAACAAGGCAGGATGAGAGGTGAATCTTTCGTTTTGTTTTTCAACTGCCATGATCTGTAAATACTATAACATTCGGGGAG
Organism: Candelabrum cocksii; assembly: GCA_963930725.1. Taxonomy (NCBI): domain Eukaryota; kingdom Metazoa; phylum Cnidaria; class Hydrozoa; order Anthoathecata; family Candelabridae; genus Candelabrum; species Candelabrum cocksii. Next base: position 1,955,051 of record OZ005666.1, read on the forward strand.
AGAAGTTCACATACTCTGAGATGTCATATTATTTTATTGCAGTGTAAATATTTCAAAAAAATATCAGTACAAAAATGCGATTCTATAAAATTGAATTTTAACCGAAATGTTTTAAAATCACTTTTAAATATTTGATAAACTTGTGACACTTAGGTTTTTGTATTTAGTTTGTAACTGTAATATTTATACTAAAACCAATGCAGTTGTTGCAATGTAAATAAATTTCATCTTCGCATATTAATATAGGAAATATATAGGGAACGTCTGAAAGGTATTATAGCGTCCCTTTAAACTCTTGGAATTCAGACAGCTGCTTGAGTACAACCGATATCCGAAACGGTTTTCTAATCCAAATATTTTTCCCCACTTACCCACTGTAAATTGAATTCACAGGTAAATCTAAATTTGGCAAATTATTCCTTGTGAGCAAAGGCTTACCTGGATCTATCAAACCGTATTATAATCCCTGTCGAAGAATTAAGGATTTATGTTAAAAATAAAGCATTGGTAACATTCCTTTTTCAAATACCATTTTAAGCAACTTTTATAATGTTAACGTAGCGTACCAGTCTCAAAAAGCGAAAATAATACGGTTTAATAACGTATTGCTTTTTGACAATGACATTGCTGAATGCTATGAATCTGACGAAGCAAATTCTAACATAAGCGACAAAAAACAAGAGATAATGTCAAAGATATATGAGTCAAAAATATAATTGTAGCTCTATATTTTTAGATATCAAAAAACTTGGATTCTTTCTTGGACTGTGCATTTTTGCGGTGGCAGCAAAATTGCACTCCGTTGTTGAAAGCAAAACCATGTGCATACGAACTTGCAAAGCTGACTATGAACAGTGTATCACAATCGTGGAAGGAATTCCGGAGTACATGGAATGCGTTTTAGTGAAAGTCAAATGCCGCATTGAATGCGTTTAGGTGTTTGTAACTTTTTACAATGTAAAGTTTTAAGTGGAAACATCGCTCGCATCTACCATTTCTACGTATTTTTGCATTTTTATTTATTTCCCATAATCGCTAAATTACAGATTCGAAAGTATTCGTAAAAACTATTCAATGGAGAAATAAATGTTTAATTAATAAATTATGTTACTAATAACAATGTTAGTAAAATCTATTGAAAAACCCCAATCACACCTTCTTAAACAAAAACATTATTATTTTGAATTGGTTGAAAATTAAACTATCCGATAAGCATGCCAACAAATGCTATCTCCATATTGTCTTGTTGTCGCATTCATAGGTTCAAGGTACAATCCATCAATTTGCGAATTCATGTACAAGTATTTTTTTTCAAACCTTCGCAATCCTTTTTCCCTTTATAAAACGTTTTCAATTTTCAATTCTTCCACTAGTTGATAAACACACTATCAAACAGAAATAAAATTCTAACAAAGTTATGGCCTTGGATAAAAATACGAAATTGTACATATGTTTTCTCAGACAATGGTAGTTGATTTAATTTGCGCATAATTCTTCTAAGAATTCCGGCAATCTTATAATTAATCAGCTTAAATATTATAGGGTTAACTCGACGCGTATAATCTTCATTAGCATTGGCTATTTTTCGGTATTGCTTAGATACAGGTAGACATTTTATATTTAAACATCACCATGGAAACCTCGAGCCAGAGTATTTAATTGCTCCCATTTGTGCTACGGTTGATTTTGATGAAATACGGCGTTTTTTACTTATAACCGCTCACTAAACAACTTTGGGATAGTATGGTCTCGAACCCAGAACCTTTCGGTTGAGAGCCGAACGCCTTGCCGTATTGTCGGATATATATCGAGTATAAGCCATTCCAGTTTCATAGCAGATATATAAATTATGAGGTATTTTTATCAACGTACCTAACGTCAAGTACCTGCTTTGTAGTGAACGTTATAGAGAATTAAATGATGCAATGCATTAACGAATATTTTTGCTTTACATCATTTAAATTATGTATTCATTCAAAGAGTGCACTTCTCTGGACATTAGTTTTCTGGTAAGAACGGAAATAGCAGAGAATGGCATACGTTTGTCGCAATTGTCGATAACACAACTTACATACAGAAGAGTTCTCACAAATGTTATCCAGCTTCTTTCCGTTCCATATCAGTTCGGTTTATATTTGCCTTTTTTGATGTTAAATCAATTTGTCATGTAATTGCTCATTTTGAGATTCTACAAATTGTAGGTGTAGCTAACACTTCTCTACAGGGGAATAATGTTGTTTTTCCAAAGCTTTCAATATATAACACATGATGTAGAAGTACCGCCATAAAGAGTAAGAATATAAGGAAAATGTTGCTTTTGAAGCGTATAAAAAATAGCTAGCAACAGATTTATGTATTATTATTTATTATTATTATTTAATAATACTCTCTTCTAAATTAAATAAAACTTTGTAGAAATCCTTTATGGATTAACTTATCATCCTACTGTGATATCATAAACCGACCGAAGAAGATAATGGACACATATTCCTCAATCATAAAAATTATAATTAACTTCCTTAACATTTGTTTTTGCCAAGTTTTGTCATTGGAAAAATAATAGTTTAGTGAGACTAAAATTGGCGTGTAGCTAATTTTGCGAGTTAATTTGGCGAGTATCTAATTTGGCGAGTATCTAATTTGGCGAGTATCTAATTTGGCGAGTAAATTTATTTTTTACATTTTGCGTAGATTTTTAAAACTCGATGGAAATCAGCTGAATTACCTTAAAAATTACATAACGATTCGCATTCTTTCAATTCTTTTTTCATTTATTATTATTTGGGTATTTCAATAATCAATAGGATATAAAATAAAGAGGAAAAATTTGGGCAGTGTGTTACCTAGTGCCTTACGATAGACTGAAGTATAATTAGGAACTGTTCCTTAATTTAACCCTTTCATAGTCGCCCTTTACAATGTTACAGTATATTGATAATATTAATTCTTCTATGCAATAAAAATATGTCAAAATATATCACCGAAGAAATTTAAATCGTGTTCGTATGTTAGATGAGTTAAAATTCCTCATTAAACTTACTCCAAATTTTCGGAGCTCTAAACTCGATCGATTTTCTTGAATGTTTGCAAATCTTATTTGGTACTTCATACGTGTCCTCAGTGTGTGATGAAGAGTCTAAAAACGTCTGATGAAGACCTACACTAAACAGATCGAAATATAACTATCACAGAGAAAAATAATAAAATCATACGAACGACCATAAATATATTTATTAAATATTGAACGTTTGTATCAAGACGTCAATAAAAACAATTCGCAATGAGTGCTTTAACGTAATTTGTCCATAAATCGAAAAAATCTGCTCAGTTCTCTTTTTGCAGTGCATATTAATAATGAGAGAAATAGGCGATATTTTTAAAACGAACGAAGGAAGAGCAATTACGACGGTCTGTTAAATCTGTCAATGCATGGGGAAGTTAATAGAAGAGAAACTGCCATACAAGAATAATAAGTTATTCACTAACAATAATATACCTAACCTGTTATTTGATATCAATTAGATCGCGGTACAAAAAAAAAAATAATTTTTACACATCGGCAAGGTGTATACAAGAATTATGTTGAGTATTATAAGTTAAGGTTGGGTGTGTGTTAAATAGATTATATTGGTTAAGAGGCAAATCGTTTAAACACGAATGAAAAGGCAGACACCTTCTGACCCATGACATGTCAAAATCATTTTTTTAATTCTTATAATGAATTTCAAAAAACCATAAATCATAAGCATAATAAGCATAATTTGAAAATATGTTACTATATTGGAAAGAACAGAGCTCTTTGATGTGTTAATTACTGCTGGGACGTGTTGAAAACATGTTACTATATTGGAAAGAACAGAGCTCTTTGATGTGTTAATTACTGCTGGGACGTGTTGAAAACATGTTACTATATTGGAAAGAACAGAGCTCTTTGATGTGTTAATTACTGCTGGGACGTGTTGAAAATATGTTACTATATTGAAAAGAACAGAGCTCTTTGATGTGTTAATTACTGCTGGGACGTGTTGAAAATATGTTACTATATTGGAAAGAACAGAGCTCTTTGATGTGTTAATTACTGCTGGGACGTGTTGAAAATATGTTACTATATTGGAAAGAACAGAGCTCTTTGATGTGTTAATTACTGCTGGGACGTGTTGAAAATATGTTACTATATTGAAAAGAACAGAGCTCTTTGATGTGTTAATTACTGCTGGGACGTGTTGAAAATATGTTACTATATTGGAAAGAACAGAGCTCTTTGATGTGTTAATTACTGCTGGGACGTGTTGAAAATATGTTACTATATTGAAAAGAACAGAGCTCTTTGATGTGTTAATTACTGCTGGGACGTGTTGAAAATATGTTACTATATTGGAAAGAACAGAGCTCTTTGATGTGTTAATTACTGCTGGGACGTGTTGAAAATATGTTACTATATTGGAAAGAACAGATCTCTTTGATGTGTTTAATTACGCTGGGACGTGTTGAAAATATGTTACTATATTGGAAAGAACAGAGCTCTTTGATTACTGCTGGGACAATGCTATTTATTAAAAGATCAGAGATGATAAGCCTAGGTGTAAAAAATCAGTCTGAAAATGAAGTGAAAGGCACTGGAATTTTACGGTTTACTTTAAATATTTGATAAACATGTTCTTTTTTTGCTTCAAAAAAGTCAAACATAATTTTGTAAACAAGGTCGTCTTTTACTTTTCGCCGTTTTTGTATTGGCACTTTATTTTAAGACAATTTGAACATCCATTTATTAGGCTAAGCGACACAAAAAAAACGAGAGAAAAATTGAATTTTGCGGATAAGGCATTTTCATTAAGTTTCGCGATTTGGGGCCAAAATTGCGAAGATAAATTCCGCAAAAATTTCTTCCCTTAAGGTACGAGCATCAACCTTGACGCCGTAAAAGCACACATCACCAAAACGTTTGATGTGGATTCGTATTACCACCAAGAACTACGCTTTCACGGGTAAAACATCGTAATACCTGAGGGTTGTGGGGTATCCTACCAACATTTGATCACTGATGGTTATACCGGTTCCATCTCACCTATCAAGTGCGAAAAATCCTGAATAGACTGCAGGTTGTGTTACCATTTGAAGAGGGTTTTGATCTGTTCAATAAACCCATTTGAAAGGTTATTTGTCGAGAGTTTTATGTAAACCGAAGTGGATAAAACCGGTGATTACATGGCGAGAGATTTGGTTTTACAAAAGTGGGTGAGCAAGAACTATAGTGGATTTTCATCGACGGGTTTGGAGTTTTTGGAGGAATTCATAATTGTCGATGTTACTTTTGTCAATGAAAAACGCTGATCAAGTGCTGCATGGTACTTTAGAATTGGAAAAGGGAAAATATAGTTGGAGTAATTCTTTTAATTTGCAGCATTTCGTTTGTAACAAAATTGTTTTATTTTGTGTTATGGATTCCTTCTCTCGCCAACGCTTTAATAAAAATAAGCCTTGATGTAAGAAATGAAAGGTGAACAGGCTAACAAACAGAAATGTGAACAGGCTAACAAGTAGAATTTAAAAACCTTTTATACACTGGATATATACATATACAACTATCTTTTTTGAGTTTGATAAGCAGCGTAACGAGCAGCCGAGCCGGCTATCGAAGCTGCAGCTTTCGCCAGACTGCCACTCTTCCCTTTGCCACGTCCCCTGGGGGTTCCGATACCTCGACCACGCCCTCTTTTCTTCACAGAGCTAGTGTTCGCAATAGGGACTTCCATCGAAATCTCCGTGGGACTCTCATCAAGAACTAAAATGATGCAGCCAGTATACACTGTCACACACTTCCACGTGGCGTGTAAATTCAAGATTCGAAAGATATTCTTTTGACTGTGTGATTACTTGAATTTGTGAAGAGCTTTTGTATGTACACAACAACTATCAACTTGCGTCCCTTCCTAAAGCACCACAGACATGTTTATCTTACCTAAGTCATAGCTGGAGGTGCTGTTTTCATCGCAAAATGAACTTTCGCTCTGCTCGTCGCTTGCTTTCCTCTTCAGATGAGGACTGGACATCTGTGAATTACAAATCGAAACATAAATATATGATAAATTTGAAGAAAAATACATTTAAAAAAGTAGAAAAAACAAACTACCTGTGCATTGTTCTTTCGTTTTCTACCGCACCGTTTGCTACCTTGCTCCAGCTCTTTCTTCTCGACTTGACGTTGTTTTACTAAAATAAATAGATGAACTAAATAACACACATAAACCACACACATGCAACCGGTTGGGGTGTAACTTACATTTGGCAGCAAGTTCAATGTCATCTAAAAGCAGTGAAGCGACTTCTTTCGGTTTGAGCACCTCTTTGTTAAACTGGCCGCCGGAAATTACAATATTTTGAATCTAAAGAAAACGAAACTAACAACCTAAATACACGAACGCAGGTGGCCCATGATGTTACGAAACTAACAACGTAAACACACGAACGCAGGTGACCCATGATGTTACGAAACTAACAACGTAAACACACTAATTCAGGTGACCCATGATGTTAATAAATATACGTTAATTTTAGACAATCAATTTAACAGATTTACTAACTTCACTTTTCTCTTTGGCTCGATTCAATATCTTCTCCTCTATCGTTCCTTTAGTTACCAGCCTGTAAACAGTGACTTGTTTCGTCTGTCCGAGCCGATGAGCCCTGTCCATAGCCTGAAACATTCGAAGCATTCACTCACACGAATATCTTAGGTAAACGATCTCCACCTACCTGTTGATCTACGGTCGGGTTCCAGTCACTATCGTAAAATATAACCTGTCACAAAGAGAAGGAGAAAACTACAAAAATGTATACATTAAAACGTGGAAATGAAATGGACTGAGATCGATAGTAACTTAGCAAATAATATCACATAAAAGACACTCACAGTATCAGCAGCAGTCAAGTTAATACCAAGCCCTCCAGCTCGTGTAGAAAGCAAAAAGGCAAAAATGTCGTGCCTGAAAATAAAAGCTAACACCTTTTAAAGGTATAAACCTTATAAGATTTTCACGATATTTCATTGGTAGCTCAGGGTTTAGGAAATGAATTTGAAATAATGGTAACCTCGACTGGAAATCAGACACCATATCTCGGCGGTCAGCAATCTTTGAGGAGCCGTCCAACCTCATGTAAGAGTGCTTCCGAAACTTCATAAACTCCTTGAAAGTAGAGAAGAAGAGAAAGCTTAATAACGAACAAACAATAGTTTTTCAAGCTGAACTTATCTGAAGGTTGGCCGTAAACAAACACTATGCAATATTATCAAAAACTGTCAACAAATGACAATACTTCAATCAACATTCTTTTTAAATACATCTCGTGAAGTATAAAATAGTAGGGAATACAAAGAAAGTTCAAATGGTAAATTTAGATAGTTAACTAACGATCACTTACTTCCAGTATGTCAATCATTTTCGTCATCTGTGAGTAAATAAGCACTCTGTGGTCTTCCCTCTTCAAGCGTGAAAGCAACTGGTCCAATACCGTGAGTTTTCCGCTGTCCGTTGTTAACGTTGCGCGGTCTAAAGCAGTCAATGAAGACATTCAAAAAGTTTCATTTATTGTGAATAATGTTGGTTTAAAGACTTACACGAGGTAGATTAAAAAATAACAATTAGTTAGAGCCATCATTTCAATTTATGACATACAATAATGCACCAATAAACCATCAGATGATTAAACCTCCATAATTGGAGAAAATCATCTTTTGAAACCGACCAACCCATGCAAGCATGGAAAAACGACGTTAAAGGGATGATGATGACGACGAATAATACGAACGTGCACCACAGAAGAAAAGATTTTTTACTAACAAAATGTGCTTGCCTGGAAGTTTCACAAGCGAATATCCGTCGTTAGAACAGCACGCATCAAAACCTTGCGGAGGAGGCGGAAATAACAGGTTACTATGCGTAGTGTCCTGAATGTTTAGACCTGACCTCAGGAGAGTCAGTAGTTCGGGTGTTCCAAAGTGTTGACGTTGATAGTGATAAGCCGCACTGCGATCACTACAATATACCTCTACGGGAGGGGAACACACCTATAACATCACCGAAGCAAACATTTACAAGGTATGCTTCTGAACACTTTCCTTAATTATCTCCAAATTTGAAGATTTATTCTTAAATGTTGCTCCACAATTTCCACAATTACATTGAATCTTGCAAGTTAAATTCGTGCGTTGGTTTTTAAAAACAATTCACCTTGTGGTAGAAAGCTCGAAGGAATTTTGGATAGAACAATTTCACGTCGTGTCGAGTTGAACATTTCAAATGGCTAAAGAAGAGTTTAACAGATAATTTGAGTTCTAACACAATAACACATCAGCATAAATCTCTCTCAAAACACGTCTACAAGGCTACAAATATTGAATTGAAAAACCTCTTCTCAAAAGTTAGCTTATAACATTAAAATTTAGCAAAAATATTGAAGTCCAAGCATTATCAATTTCTTCAGTAACCACCTCAGATTAATTCATGGGTCATTCCATGCGAAATGTGTCAAAGTACATGGGGTCATTCCATGCCAAATAGACCAAATTCTGACAAACTTCCACGTGACCCCCCTTCAGAATTTGTTGAAACTTGGTGGTAATGGAATGTACCAATGAGATAAGTAAATCCTGAAAATTTCAGCTCAATATCTTACTAGTTCTTGAGAAATGGCTACTTAAAAAATTAGCATTTTGCTTTTTAAAATCGCACCTCTCTGGCAAAATAATGATTTTGCATGATTTTTAGAGGTTAATAACTTTTGAACAGATAGTTTAAATACCTCAATTTTTTCAGGCTAGTAAGTGCTCTGTGAACAATTTCTGATTAGCAATAAATTGAAAATCTGACATTTTTCGTTATTCCATAATGGCAGCCTAAACTTTAAGTTTTTTTTAAAATAAATTGTAGATTTTTGAGATTTCGGTGAGCTCGATCTTTTAAGAACAAACTTTTTAAATTCTACAAATTAAATTGAATGTTGATCTACTCATGCTAGATAGTTTTTTTGCAAAGATTTAAGTGATGAGAGTATTCTGAAGTTATGAGTCATTAAAAAGTGCCAACATCAACATTCAATTTGATTTGTAGAATTTAAAAAGTTTGTTCTTAAGAACGAGCTCATCGAAATCTCAAAAATCTACAATATATTTGAAAAAACATAAAGTTTAGGCTGCCATTATGGAATAACAAAAAAAAATTGAATTTTTGATTTCTTGACAATCCGAAAGTATCCACAGAGGACTAACCAGCTGTAAAAAAATGATGTATAAAAACAACTAGTTCAAAAGTTATAAACCTCTAAAAATAAAATAAAAATGTTTTTACCAGACAGCTGCTCAATTTCATTCAATATGCCAATTTTTTTATTTAACCGTTTCTCAAAAACCACTTAAGATATTGAGCTGAAATTTTCAGGATTTACTTATCTTATTGATACACTCCACTCCACCAAATTTCATCAAATTCTGAGGGGGCTCATGTGGAGCCATTAGTCTACTTGACATGGAATGACCCTCATTTCATTTTAAAATATTCACTCCGTTAATTCCAGACATACTGTTTCAAGTCATTGCCAATAGCAACCACAGTTTGAGATTTCTGCACAGTAATGAGACAATCTTGGTGAGTGGAAAACGTTGTTGTGTGACCAGTGATGCAGTGTGTATCGAGACAAGCAGAGTGGGTAGGGACAATCAAAAGGTCTTCTCTTGTCAGATAATTCCTGATAGAAATAATATAAAATACAGTTAGTGACAGATGTATTTAAGGGGGTGTGCATCCTCTTTCATTAACAAGAGAGGTTGGAAATATACTATCACTCGTACTTTACCGCATCAAAATACTACTTGTATGCTGAGATCGAGACAATTAAAACTTACAACTACAAAAATCCAAAAGTACGAGTGCCCTACCCCTTGAGCCATCCCAGCCAACAATATCATCCAAGACAAAATCGTGTAATGTGAAATGGACATATAATTAAATTAAACTTTAATTCTTTAAACGTCCAAAATTGGAAATATAAGAGTAAAATTAAAAGGACCTTTGAGATGCGATTGATTTCCCCTTCGCCCAATGCAACTTATGATTGAATTTGTGTCGTTGTTCGTGGGATTGCAGAGTGAAAACAAGTCTAACACATTAATTACGATAATGAATGGTATAATATTTGAGACCATCTGATGTAAATAAGTTTGCTGCTCTGGTAAAGATACCGAAACATGTAAAACATAAACACAACATCTATCGAGGACTGAAGAGAAATACATTATTGTTGGAAGAAAGGAAAGATGTGCATAAATGGAAACACAAGCTTTCTGGTGGCCTTGTTTGAAACAAAGTGAATTCACCTGGCTACCACTGTTCTGAAGAGTTGAGAACACTGGTTAGGTGAGAGATTGATAAAACGTAAGAAACCAAAGCAACCAGATTCTACAAAACAAAAAGCAAAGGTAAGAAAAAGTCAAATTTGATTCATGATTTTATAATAATCACAAAGGAATTGTATATTTTACGTTATTAGTTGTCGATCTTAAAACCCAAAATGATACAACATTAAAATGAAAGCCATTAGTATTAATACAGAAAAGCGTACAAAATGTTTTTGACAAATTAAAGATAAATGTGCTTGCTTTTCTTCAAAGTGAGTTAATATCACTGAATAAAAACTGATCACAAATTAAAAAAATCCACGGCAGTTTCAAAACAAATTTTATATCACCTTTAATGGAACTTCCGATGTAACATTCACTCCATATCGAAAACCTGCTATGAAACGTCGCTAATCTGTTAAGAAGTTGTTCGTTCAGGATGGCATTGCGATAAAACATCTTTGCAATAATGATGGGTGGCAGCGCAAATCGCAGGCCTCTCATTGGCTCTTTGTGTTCAAACAGTTCCGGATGGTTGCACACCTTATTGAAAAGACAGCTATTTAAAGTTGACATTTCTTCAGCAGTATTTGTTGGTATTGACATTTGTTTAAATTTAATAGACAAGATTATTAGTGTACAAACAAGAAAAAATGATATACAAAAATCATTACATCAAACACACAGATTGCTAAGAATAAAATACAAACCTTTCTGAACTGCATGACGAGATTCATGAGCAAAGAAGTGGACTTTGATTCCGTAGAAAGAGTGTCTGACTGCAACAAGTCTTCTATCACAATCTTGTTCTTCACTGCTTGATACAACTGTCTCTGACGTGATGTCATTGTGCACATTACCTTGATCTCAATCTAGATATAAGAAGAGTTGCGATTCATCAGTTGGCCTACAAACTGGAACAGACACACTCACATTCTTGACTCCTTATGTATACGGGTATAATACAGGGCTGAAATATTCCATTGTTTAAAATATGTTGAGTGATCTGATGTAACATGTGAATATTCTTTTAAGAAAAGGGCTTTGAGTTAAGTTCTTGTACATCAGATGGAACGTGATTCCGAAACAGCTAATGAAGAATTATCATGCAAAAGAACGATGTCGAAAGGCAGGGTGTATGATGCTTGTGTAAAGAGTATTTTTCTCTATAATGGGGAGACATAAGGAGTTAGAACTGTTGAACTAAACAGACTAGAGCGTAATGACTTGAGAATGATTAGATGTCAAATGTGGCATTGAAGGATAGGAAGCCTTCAAATGAGTTAAGAGAACGCTGTGGACTAGAAATCATCATCATCATTTACATTTTTCACGTCTATTTTCCATGCTAGCATGGGTTAGACGAGGTTTCAACAGATGATATTCCCCACAATTGTGTAGGTTTAATCATTTGATGATTCATTGGAGCAGAAAGTGTAAGAAAATCTTTGCAAAGGCATCGACTTAGATGGTTTGGTCATGTTGAGAGAATGAATGATAATAACTGGGTTAAGAAGTGTAGAAATTTAGTAGGCAGGCCATGGACAACATGGAGCCAGGTTGTGAAGATCTTGTTGAGAAACATATTCAGCCTGGGTTGGCGCAGGATAGAGTGGGATGGAGGCGCGCCATCAGTAAACCCGTCTAACCCGTTCCATGACAGCATGGAAAATGGACGTTAAATGTATATATATATATATAGAGAGAGAGAACGCTGTTGAAACAACAAAATTTATTGAAAGACATGTTATGTTGAAGAAATTGAACGAAAATAAAGATGTTTCTTGTTTACCTTCTCCGACAGTTCGTTTTCAACGTCTTTTTTTATGCGACGCAACATGAATGGTTTTAAAATCATATGTAAACGAGACAGTTGATCTGAAATATAATAAATACTTCTTTGAGTTAACAGGAAATTTCAAAGTTTTCAGCCAGCTAAGGAAAGCTATGAGTAGTAGTAGTACCATTACTGTTTCAAGCAAAAGGAAAAATTTTGCTGGATTTATATCAACAAAAGGTTACATTGATTATTAATGGTTCCAAAAAAAATTAAAGGGGACAATTATTTATATATCAAAAGCAACACTCAAACAAACAATAGAAACTTAAATTATACCTGAACAAGCTCAGGTTTTTAAAAATCAAAAATCAATTTAAGAACACGATGCTATACTTACTTTGATCGAGGTGTGGTTTTTTTTCTGATGCGTGACCTTCGATATCTTTCGAAAACCACTCGTTAAATTCATTGTGGCTGTCAAACAACGTTGGCATGATGAAGTGAAGCAATGCCCAAAGCTAAACAAGTATTTGAAGTTGTCAAAACAATTACAAAAGGTTGGAACCAACCATCACCTTTCAGGAGTAAATGAAAAATACACACACATGCAATAAAACATAACTCTTCAGATAATTATTAGAAGAAATTTAATAATTCGGATGAGTGAAGTTGAGTAAAAATTATAAATCTTTGAAACAATCAAGGAATATATTAGAAATGGATTATGCAAAGGAGAGTTTCATAACATCTGTGACCTGGAGTTGTTATATGAATAAATGTCGTCTGAAGTTTGTTTATCGATCGAATACAAAATGTTTTTTGATATTTCTTCTGTTACTTTGTGGAGATATAGAATCGTGCCCTGGTCCAGAATCATTATCAAGAGAAAGCTTTAAAAAGTTTCTTTCTGGTAAAGGTCTAAAAATGGTTCATCAAAACATTCAAAGTTTGAGAAACAACTTCGAAAGTCTACAAGAATTTATTACATCACACAAAGAAATCGATACATTTAGTTTGTCTGAAACACACTTAAAATACAGCAATCCTAACAAATCGTTATTCGAAATACCTGGATACGCGTTTATTTGGGGAAATCGAACGAGTGGGAAAGGAGGTGGTGTTGGAATATATATCAAGAAACATATAAAATTCGAACGATGCGCTGATTTTGAACACAACAAACTAGAAAACATATGGTTGGAGATTTTTGTTAAAAACTCAAAATCATTTCTATTTGGATGCTTCTACCGGCCCCCTGAGACATCAAATTATTTCCCTAAAGATTATAATGCTATTATTTCAGAAAGCGTTAACACCATCAATGCTAAACAAAAGGAAGTCATCATAATGGGCGATTTTAATGTCAACAAGACAACCAACGGGGAATTCAAGACGATAATGACATTACATGGTTTCAAACAAGTCATTAAATCTGCCACACAGATATCAAAGGACTGTTCAACGTTAATAGACTTGATATTTTCAAACAGTCCCTCCACCTTACCGTTTACCGCTGTTGTATCTAGTTCGCTCAGCGATCACAAACTTATCGGATGCATTCGCAAAATAAACTTCCAGAAATATCCTTATCGATCAATTAAATGCAGAAACTACAGAAACTACGGTTCAAATCAATTAGCACATGACGCACAGAACATAAACTGGCAGCCGCTATACGACAATAACACCAGCGTAAACACAGCTGTCAACTTTTTCACGTGTTAGCTAAATAAATTATTTGATAAACATGCACATGCACATATTGTGGAGAAACGTGTCCGTGGATTGATGAATTCATTAAAAATGATCTAGATAAACGAGATAAACTTCTGCAAAAAGCTCGTAAATCTAAAAACGAACTCCACTGGAAACAATACAAAATGCAAAGGAACAGATTCAACAACAAAATAAAAAGAGCAAAAGCATCTTACCACCACCGTATTTTAAACGATTCTCGCCTTAACCCTCGAAAGTTCTGGAATGCGATAAAATCGATCTACCCCAGTAACATAAAAACAAATGTACCTTCATCGAGTGACTTATCGAACCGAGCAGAGAAATTCAGAGACTACTTTGCTAATGTAGCGAAGAAATTGAAATCTACTTCCATTCATTTGACAAACTTTGTTTGGCAATATAATGTAAAAAAGCCACTACGCACCAACAGATTGTTTCAATTTTCTAACGTTTCAACAGAATTCGTTCAAAATGAACTCTGAAATCTAAAGAGAAACAAAGCTAGCGGTATCAACGAACTTCCACCAAATATGTTGAAGGATTGTGCTGTCGCTTTGGCACAGCCCTTGACACACATAATCACCCTGTCAATCCATACAAGCACCGTACCGGCCCTTTGGAAGTCAGCAAGAGTAGCTCCCATATTCAAATCGAGTAATACAGAACTAGTTCAGAACTTCAGACCGATTTCGATACTGCCAGTGATGTCAAAAATTCTCGAGAAAGCTGTTCATAACCAGTTCTATTCGTTCCTGGAAGACAACAAACTACTGTTGGATTGCCAGTTTGGGTTTCAAAAGAAACAATCAACGAAACTGGCCTCGACGACCCTGTTCTGTGACCTAATTCGAAACCATATGGACAAAGGGAAACTAATAGGATGTGTCTATTTAGACCTATCAAAGGCCTTTGATACTATAGGCGATAGTATTCTTCTTGAAAAGTTATTTCTGTACGACGTTCAGGGTCCTGAGCTTGCCTGGTTTACGGACTACCTGTTTAATAGAACTCAGTTAGTAGAAATTCAAAACATTAGATCCAGTCAAAGCAACATCACCACCGGAGTATCTCAAGGATCCATCTTGGGTCCGTTAATGTTCATTGTATTTTTTAACGACCTGAAATATTCTATTGCAAATAGTGAAGTGATACAATATGCTGATGATACCGTCATCTTGTTTGGCCATAAGGATATAGAAACAATCGAAAAAGCACTGGATGAGGATATGAAAGAAATTGGCCATTACTGCAGAGAAAACAAGTTGCTGTTGAACCTGAAGAAGGGAAAAACAGAAGTGATGCTGTTTGGTACGGCATAATGTCTCAAACGTCAACTGAGAAATTTAACCATCGTTTACAATAACACTATTATAAACTTTGCAATACGTTCGTCAAAACCTCACAACAAGATCTGCTGAAACCATATACAACATGATGATTCTTCTGATCCTAACGTACTGCAGCACAATCAAAACAATAATCAATGATTCGCAGCTCGCAAAATACGAATCGTTTGAAAGACGTGCCAGACTGATCATCGATTCGAACTCAGTCCCAAAAACTAGAACTCTGGTTGAGACGCAAATAAGTTCGCTTGTACTGGCTTCAAAATAGACTAGGTCATGAGGTTTTTGACAGTTATTTTGAAATAATGAAACATTGTAAGAATACAAGAAACAACAGGTATATACTAAGGCTTCCGGCCGTGAAGCTCAAAATTGCAAAGCAGGGTTTTTACTTCGGTGGAGCAAAACTTTTTAACAGTCTTTCGAGAGAGAAAAAAAAGATTATTTTAAAATCCTAATTTTAATTTTTATAGTGTTTGTATACTGTATATAATAAAATATTAACCATTTAACTTTTACCTAGTCTGTGCGGTGTGTGTCACATATACTAGCATCTGTTCTTATGTTGCCTTCCTTCTTTGATTTATTCTACCATTCATGGTACACTCCGTACATAGCTTTTTCTGGCTAATATCTTTTCTTTATTTTCTTTATTTTCCTTTACTTTATAAGCAGGACGAACATTGATATCAGTATTTTGTATATTATTGTATATATTTTGTACATGTATTTACTGAAGTTCCTATCCTGGATAAATATTCACAAATAAGTAATAAATAGTAGATTGTAACATTGTAACCTCGGCCATTGTGTTTTGTATAGGTGTTCCGGTTAACAGAAGGCGATTACGACAGTTATAGCTGAGCAGAATTTTCCAACGAATGCTAATTAGAAGATAAATGTAATATATATCTGTAAAAGGTTTGAAATACGAACGAAAACGTATGCAGTTTAAAATTAAAAACCAAAACAGTTGTCAAAAATTTAAAATATCAAAAGCATTACCTTGAACTACTTTTGATAGCTTGGGCTTCATCAAGGACCAAATATTGCCATCGTATGCGTTGAAAATATTTAGCATCCTGCACAATCTAAAATAATATGGTGTCATTTTGGTAACGAAAATAAAATATAAATGTTGCGCTACCAGTTGATAGCTGGTTATAAGCACGTGAAAAGGTGCTTTCTCCTTTGAATCAATGACATATGAAGACTGGTTCCAAAATTTCCTTAAGCGTTTCCGATCATTTGGGTCACCCCAGTAAGGCAGAACCTAAATAGAAATACAGAACATCAGAGTACCGGTCATTTGTAGTGATTCACAGCTTCAGTTAACTGATTCCAAAAATCTGTGACATTAAAAGTCAATTTATCTCTAAAAGGCAACACACTGGAATTATCTGACTGAATCATTTTTCACTTTTTTGTCAAGAATAATCAATCGTTTTTCAAGGCAACAACTAAATGGCGGAATATATCAACATATGGCAAATACCTTGAAACGAGGTAGAAAGCGAGAAAATTCTTGCTGCCAGTTGTGAAGAGTGGAAGCAGGGGCAACAATGAGAAACGGGCCCCAAATGTTATGCACCTGACAAAACATGTGAAATGAGTAACAGACAGAAGTACAGACAAATCAATCAATCATGGCGACTTTCTATATTATGCAATGAATTTTTAGGAGATAATAGTTGATTTCGTAATTAATTTTAATGCTTCAGGGTACACACTTACTTCAGCCAGGTAAGCCAAAAAAGAAATGCTCTGAACAGTTTTCCCGAGTCCCATTTCATCAGCAAGAATTCCATTGATCCCTTTCTCATACAGACTCACAAGCCAATTCATTCCCTGTATCAAATAACATAAATGAATAAATTTGCCTTAAGTAATAGTTCAATAGAAAAAAAAAAATGTTTAAAGCTCAGGAAATTCACCTGGAGTAAGTCAAGTAAAGTCAAGAACAATAATAATTTAGAATCTTGCTTTTTACGTTTTTAAGTTAATATGACTTGCATAGAAGGCCATGTGTGGCCGAAACCTTCCCCTCCGAAGATCTAGTCAAAAACTAAATTCATATTTCATAGTGAAAATATTTGAAATTTTTATCTATTTTCTTCCTATTCCTTTTCAAAAACTATAGCTATAACTTAGGTCACTCCCAGCCATCTATATAAATATGTCAAGTTTCATAAAAATCGTTCCACGGGACGAGTTCTATTACAAATAGACAGGCAATTATTTGTTGCTATTATTATTATTATAGTTTTGATTTACGCACATTATTTATTCTATTGGAAGCCTGAAATTTTCAATTGAGTTTTAAATAAAAAGTTGACGTATGGCTTTAAAACTGGTGTTTAGATGCAACATTTTCGTGATCCAAAAATGTCAATCTCACCATTGTTGGCAAGTAAATAGTGTGCAAACTTATTAATTAGAGAGATGATAAATTACAGAATTTGTTTTCAAAGCTTCTATACTACATGACTAAAATATTCTGTTAGATTCATACATCATCGTGTCACAGAGAAGTTTTATAATTTGTTAATTGTTTCGTTATTTCTACAGGGAGTTTATTACAATTTTCGGCTTACAGAGTATTCAGCAAAGTTCACCTTTAATTGGTAGGTTTTCAAAACTCCAGAAAATATCTTTGGTTGTTTGAGTTGTTTTTCTTCCATGGATGGCTCTGATAGACTGAACGAACCATCAAATGATGACATCATAGCTGATTTCTTTTCTGCTATTGCATCCATGTAAGAACTTGTCTAAAAAACAATCAAACAATCAATAAAACTAAAATTCTTCTGCAATATCGTTCGTTTCGTCACTATTGTAGACGTCACGGCTTGAACGAAAGACAAGTTTATTAAATAACAACCTTCTTTTGCTGTTTAAGAACAGCACTTTGTGCGTTTAACAACGCTTGTGTCTTCATTGAAGCTAGATCTAAACATTGATCAAATCATATTTTGAATCATTTTTGTGGCCAATACTTTAATACAACAATAATACATAGGAATAGAACAATTGTGATGAACCAATATATATATTTTTGGTATTGTTGGAGAAGCTATAATCAGCATAAAAATGTTTTTAGTGTGCAGTAAGAATACAAATCGATTGTACAGTCCGAGCTCTACAATCGATCCGTACCGTAATCATCTCCTCCATTGTGTGTAGAAAAGTTGTCACCATTTTCATCCATCTTTTTCAAAATTTCATTCTGGACATTTGCATCTTGGTTGCTACCTGAAGAAAATTCATTTCCTTGACTCAAAGCACACTAAATTCACAAAAAAAGAAGGAAATATATATTATTAAATATTTTTGGCGACTTCAAAACAAGAAAAATACCTTTAATTTTTCTCCCCATAAAATGAGCATAAAGTTCTGTTTGCGTGATTAAAAAGTTCAATTTTCTTTGTTGGCGTTTCATCTAAAAAAACAAAAACAAATATTGAGTCAAAGGTAACTAGTACTCTTAAAAATGCAGACATCAGCACTTTTGTGTGATGTTGTTGTTAATGCAGAAAATTCTATTGTCATGATAAACCAGTAGAAAGATACACACAAAACAAATAAAATTGATGAATTTCATTTAGAAAACAACTATACTGTAATGCTTCTCACCATTGTAAGAGACACATTTTCAACGGAAACAATGTAATCTACTCATTCTATCCTCCAAATAAAGTAAATCTCACTTCTCTCATTTCCTCTTCTTGTCGACGTTGTTCCATCGCTTCCTTCTCGGCCTTCTTCCGATGCTCCTTTTCAACTCGATCGAATCTTCGCCAGTAGAGCAGCATCTTTATACAAACATTTTGTTGGTTTTTAACATCAAATTTTAACAATGGCTCTGCAAACTTTATAATATACTACGCTATAAAATATCTTCCCTGAATAACTTAAGATTACTTAATTAAGTATTAAAAAATTAAGATTACTGAGTTCAAAATAATTTTACTTGGAGTTGAAATGAGATATAGGTAAAACAGTTTGTAATATGCTCCTCTATATGAGAACTTTCATATAGAGGAGCATGAAGTACTAGCTTACCTCTCTGGATATTCTCCGTCCTCTTGATACAGCCTCCTTGGAAATTTTAAGAGATCTCAGCGCCTCCTTTCTACGTTCCCTTTGACAACCTTGTGCCATCTATGAAGGTAAAAATGCAGATTAAAATTGAAACAATTGGTTCTAAAATGATTAAACCTTAACCCACAAAAATGAGATGACATATATTCTCGAAACTATGTGTAAAATGTGCATGTTGTCGGCAAAATTTTGGCATGATAAATCTACTGAGCATTTATGAAAAACTTTAAGCGGAGCAAAAAGCATTTCAAAGCAAGGATCCTCGGAACTAATTTTTAAAGGTTTAAATATACAAATTGTCACGGATAGGCACACACACATATATAATTTATTTTTATACAAACACAGAAAGGCAAGTTCACAGTTTTCTTTTTTATTGTATTAAATGTTGCTAAATCCGAACTCATTTCACACAGGATAATGAAGCAAAGAAAACATTTGCGATTTCCTTTAAAACATAACTGGCCAGCTATAGAAGGGAAATCGATTTTTGATGCTATTATTTCTCCGGAATACAATAAAATACAAAGTTATCAAAACCTTTCTAAGGCTTTGCATCATTGTTCCACGGTTATTCGCTCGACTTTTGCTAACCTAAACATCACAATTCCTTATCAACCATTACTAAATAGAATGGAGATTCATACCTTTGGAATTTCTTTTTTTACAATGTAACACCAAATCTTTCTTCTTTGATACGCTACTTCTTTCTCGTGCTGGGCTTTCTGTTTCAACAACTTCGCATCGAACGCCTTTGTTTTTTTGCTTGAACATGATTTGTGCTTTGATTTTAGTTTGCTGTTACCGGAAGTCACTTTTTTCAGACGATCGTTATATTTATCTCGGTCAACAAGTAAACTGGAGCTGTAATGAGCGTATTGTTCCGTCACATCATCAGCGAAGTGCTTTCGCGCATTCTTCTGCTTCATATGTATTTTTAACATCAACTGCAGATCCCCCTCGGTAATCTCACTGCTATCACTGCTGCTGTCTTCCATTAGCAAATCCTGTAAGATTTAAATTCATTGAATATTTCAACAAGGTTTATATGCAAGCGTAACATGACATACCTGCAACCATCTTCGTTCTGTGCCAATAGTTTTAAAATTGTAAAAACATGACTTTTCTTCCTTCCACTCTGTAGTAGAAATTACTTATATAAGTAAGGTCTCTTCATGTAGAACCCAACACAACAATACAATGTTAATGCAATAGCATTGCTATGAATTATTTTTTACACAGGATTAATTCCAAAAGCATAATTGATCTCGGTTGACAAATACTTACCTTCAGCTGTAAACATGTCTTTCCAATGATCTCTTGAACTTGATCTTTTATCAACATCACTGTGCAATTTAAAACAAAATTCAAACATAACATATAACAATGTTACAGAGAATTTTAATCATTACACAGTTATGCTTCTAAGAAATTTATACTTGTTTTGAATTCAAAAATATACCTTTATTCATTTATGACCTTTATTATCCAAAATTTAATTACTTTTTGTGTATTATTAAATGTCATTAAGAAATTGTGTAATGTCATCTTTATATAACGGGTTATTGTCTGCTACTAATTACTTTTTATAAAGAGTTCATTATTAATACTTAGTAATAAATTTTCAGTAAAAGAAATTTACAGTTTACATTTATTATATATTCATTAAATTATTTATTCCTGTTATATTTTAGAATTATTTATTTTATTTTAGTCTGAAAAGATTTCGTCTTTTTCCCTAAAAAAACTTATTTTGTCTAAGATTGCATATTTCAATCTGAAGATATTATAAACGCTCAAGGCATAGAAAATGTGTGAAAATGAGCACTTTTTAAGATTGAGGGTGTCAAAATTTTTTAGGATGATCTAATGTGGAATGACCCATACTGCAACAGAAACCCTTTTTCCAAAAAAAGGAAAAAGGAATCTAGCTAGGTACCTATATAATAATAATAGTATGTGTGGTCTAGAGGTCGAAACTTATGTTTCTGGATAATGTTTTTTAATAATAAGTTTCCAACGTACTTTTGTACCCATTTACGCCTAGAAAGTCGCTTCACCAGACAACCCACCATTTTGAACTAGGCTTGCATTGCACAATAAATTTTGCTCAAGAACTCAACTGTAACTCAGAAATCAAAATTTGTCCAAGTTGGGTTTTAAACATTTGATTTTGCAGGTTAAACGTACTACCAACCAGACAGTGATGTATATTTGCAGTCGCCCGATGGTACAGGACAAGTGATTTTTTTGCGGATGACTGCAAAATTGATTCTGTAACATCCCAACTGTCCGATAGGACAGTCTGTAATTTTTCAAATAATATTTGTAAATGTGCATTTTTCCCAGACTATTTAAATACGGTGAAAAAGTAAAGTTTTGAATAGACTGTTGCCAACGATATATGAAACGGCGAACGCAACAAGAATTGGACATTATCAATACTTCATAATAACTGATTGAAAAGTATAAAAACAACCCCATAATAAAGTCGGAATTTGTTTATTACTGCATATAAAGTAATTAATCAAAAACATGTTGTTAAAACTTTTGTTTTATTTTTTGTCCCTGTCTGTCTGTGTGCAGAGTGGCGTACGTAGGAACAACTTAAACTTAGTTGGTTACTATATGTTCTCTTGACAGATGGGATAATTTCATTGGAGCACCAACCCTTGGGCTGGCATCATAACGATTTTTAATCTTACGACTGTCAAAGAATGAAACAAGGAAGAAATACAACGCAATGACTTTGATGCCAATGAATGTGTCAACTGTCATAATGTCATTAAAATATTTCTATTCAATATTTTTTTATTGCAACATACAACTACATATTTCCGGCATGGGTGATTTAATAAAATAAAGTATTTTTAGACTTCTTCTTATGCAATCCATTGTTCTGAATCCACTGCGCATGACCATTGGAACATCTTTGATAAAAAGATTCAAGAAGAAAGAAGTTAGCGAAAGGATAATAAGAAAGATATATATATATATATAAACAGTCTGTTTCTTGAGTACGCGTACGCGCCCACACACGCAATAAATCGATTTGCGTGTGCTGTTAATCGCACATTATCGCACGCCATAAAAATACATTCTACTGCTATTTTTTAAAAAATTTTAAAATTCAGTCTCTACTCGTCAAACTAGCCATTAAAATGGCGGTAGAAATTGCCGTTGTTATCAAGTTTCCAGTTTCAAACTCACTCAGCAGACCTGGGGTTTTAATCGGCAGTGTAAACTAAAGTTTAAAATCCTTTTAAATGGCCTATTTTGGGTGGATAATAGCTGCTATGTAATTAGAAATTACTTTGCAAATATAAATTTTGACATAAAGTTAACGTTACCAACCATTGATTAAACGTTTCAAAAAGTTTGATATGCAACGTAAAATAGGAAAGAAGGAAACCGACAGACATGTTTACACCCGATGCCACAGGTTGTTTAAAAGTTCCATTCAACTTAGAGACAGATAAATACAGAAGAACTATGCTGCATTTGATGGAAGAAAAAAAGATCAATACACAAAGAAACAATCAGTTTTGTTTACAAAAAAGAATGAAAAGACACTTTAAAATGCAGAAGAATTATGCTGCAATTGGAAGAAAAAAATCAAAACACAAAACATTTAGTTTTGTTTACAAAAAATAACGAAGATGCTTTAAAATGCAGAAGAACTACTTTATTGTCAGAAAATTTCGCGAATCAAGCTTGTCACAAAATTTTCTTGATTTCGAATTTAATTTCGCGAATCAAAACCAATATCTTTTTTTTTTATTCAACATTTTAGTTTGTTTATTAACCAGATGTTTTTGTTCTTCACACTTTTACAACATGTCGTATATAATACTAATATAACTCTAAAGAAATACTAAGAAAAACTAAATTTTTCATGATATCTAATGTTCAAATGCAGGGTTAACAAAAGCCACACTTTCTTCCTCATTGATTTCCGTTGTGTTGATGTTGTTCTTGTGCGTGACTTCGGAAATAAGAGGGTCGATATCGCTGAACGGATCAAAACTTTCCAGATTCGCAGGTTTGCTAGAAATTGATCGGAAAAATCGAAAAAAAAGTACTAGCATTTAATTTCGCGAACGAAGAAAAGGTTTTTTTCGCGGGAATTAAATTTCGCGAATGAAGGCAGGAAAGAATTTTCGCGGAAATTTAATTTCGCGAATGAAGTGCCAATTCGCGAAATTTTCTGCCATTAAAGTATGTTGCAATCGATGAAAGAAAAAAATCAAAACAATCAGTTTTGTTTACAAAAAAGAATGAAAAGAGACTTTAAAATGCAGAAAAACTATTCTGCATTCAATTTGAGAAAAAAGATCAAAACTCAAAGAAACGATTTGTTTCTCTAGCTCTTTACACTCAAGTGGCCTTTAGGGCCTTGTTCTGAGCAACTACAATAAAAAATATATATATATATCTGTGAATTACATTGTTTTCTTGTATAATGTAAGCGAACCTTATAAATCTCTATCTCTAAAAAGAAGTTATCAAATAAAGATTTAGTTATTGGTGAGGTGCAACACTCGTAGCTAGTAGTATAGAACACTTTTAAGGCAAATGACAACCCCCAATTTTTATTTTGAAAAATCGCACGCCATGGCTATTAAAATCTATTTATGGCGTGCAATTCACCACACGCGAACAAAATATTCAAGAAACAGACTGTATAAAATAGTAATTATATATAATTGAAAATTGATTTTTTAAACTCCGTAAATGGCGAATGGATTAATTGAATATCGCGTAAAAATTCGAAGTAAATTGTTAGTAATATTTTGTCGCGTCAGACAGTCAATATTTTTTGCGGACAAGTGAAAAACTTAATAGACATGTTACAAACTGTCCGACGGGACGAGTGGCGAAAAACTAAGTATACACCACTGCCAGAGCGCTAAAACACCTTTAAATTTTTATGCGAATGCAAATGCCAGGTTTTTTGGGTTATCCATCCAATTTGCAAATCATGTTTGAGGTGGAATACTTACTCTTATTCTCTCAGGAGCAAACAACATTTTACAAAACATTTTTTGTCATTTAATTGAAAAATCTCTCTGATGAATATGATCTATGGTTTTGTAAAACCAAATTTTTCATCAGAAGTTAATTAAATTTTCTCTATTTGATAATACTGTAAGACAGAAAATTGTACATTTATGATATAATATTCATCCATGCACAAACCATTTATTTTACAGTATGTAATAGTGGCAAATAAAACATTACCCCTAAGGCAAAAAACAATGTGTAAATAATACTTTTACACTGGCATAATAACAGACCAGTCTGCAAATAAAAATATATTTTTGCCTTACCGACACAATATCCATAACCATAGCTTTTAAAGAAGCTAACATTGCTGTAAAAAAACTTACCTGCTGTCTGAAATTTCTTTCCAAACATTCTCCGTGTAACTAATCAATGGCTGTAAATTTAGAACCTTATCCAAATGTTGCAACTCTGCTCGCTTGGCAAATCTACTTGAATATCCTCCTTCCACTATCACTGGGTGGATTCTTAACAGAGATTCATCATTTGAAAGCTGTATAGAGAAAAACAGTGAATAATCATACTGATAAAACTATCCAAACGCACATGATTGCAAATTTTGTTATATAATATTGTTTCCATTTTTTAAGAGTGCAATAAATAACATAAAACATGTGATATGTACTTCTCTCTAGCTACTTACTTTAATAGAAATGGGAAAAATATAATGCTTTCGTTTTGAAAGCACATACTGTGCCGACAGAGTTAAGAGAAGTTAATTTTACTAGTAAAAAAAATAAATTCAAGGGGTTTAATGAAAAACATAACATAGCATTTGTCACCTTTTCAACCTCCATTATAACTTAAAGTAGATTTTATGGACGTCTCAACTAAACTGTTCAGGCGACACGTTTCTACTTTATTCAAACAGCTTATCACTTTGTTCATGGCCGTTAAAAACACAATAATGGATGATAAGTTCATGTCGAAGACTCCGCGCAGGGGGCTGGCCGCCATCTTCTCAGATGAAAACATTAATTATACGCATGCTCGAAAAATCAAGTAAATTCGTTTGGGTGCTCTGACTAAAACGTAGGGTTATTTGCCCGAAGAACACTAAGTACGAAGTTTCATATCTATCCGTGGTCATTTTTAAAAAACATTCTTACATGACTCTTTTTGGAACACAATAATTACTAAACAAGTAAACTTGTAATTTGGAGAATGACTAATATAAATGAAAAGACTGTAAAATTATACATTGGTGGTATCGATCCTGAGTGGTCTAGTGAAAAGGTTTTGAAGCTTTTATCCAAACATGGCAAGGTTATTCGTGCTGATGTTGTAAAAAATTATGCATTTGTTGTAAGTTTATGGTTCTACTTTTTCTATTCGGCATCATCTATTTTCTCATATATTTCATTTACAGCGTAATTTTTTTCTATTCCTATTTCAAGGTACTGTACTACCTAGAATGGTACATCTTATGTCTTATGAACAAGTGTTAAAAGTACAAAATGTCTTGAGGTCCGGTAGAGTTAAATTTGGGGTTAGGTTTCCACCAATCCTCTTTGAGGATTAGGGTTCCTGTACTGGACCTCCCACCACAATCTTAAAAGCATGCACACACTTCAGTGTGTGTTTTTTAATATTATTTGGATTATATGTCCTTAGGCCCATGATTTATCATCTTTTTATAACAACATTTAAAAACAAAGAAAGCAAAGATTTCACATGTTTTATGATAATTAGTGTTCTCACCATTTTTTAATAGTACAATGAATTATTGTATCATAGCGAATAGCTAGTTTCTAGAACAGATTCAACTTAGACACTGTAAGAACCTAAGTCAGGGGGTGGAGGGAACTAATCAACTATAAACTAGTAAGTACCTGGACAATCTCTTCTACCCATAAAATGTCACTCTTCAAATGAGAGTTATTCTTCGCTTAACAGTCAGTTACTACAGACACTTTTTCAGCATCTCGAAATATGCAAACATTGAATTTGACTCCCACAAAAAACAATGTTTTTAATTATGGACATGAACATCTACAATCGTTTTTTGTTGATAAATTTGTCACATCTTCTTCATTTTGGATAAGAATTTCACAGATGATGTATTTAGATGAAACTCACAACACAACCAGCTGCAGATTTATCTGACCCAGCGCTGGTGCGCACTCACCCGCTGTATAGATGCTTTCCCAGTTTGGATTAGCTCTGGGCTGGCCTTCTCCACTGTAATACTAGAGATGGTTTCAGGTGACTCTTGCTCATCAAGACATTCAGGTCACCGCCAAATCGGTTGGTTGCATTTTATACACCAGGGCATTGAATGTTAGCATGTGGAGAGAGAGCTATCAAGTGATTAATAAACAGATTACAAGAAGACATAAAAATGTGTCAAGGGACAATGAATTAATTTTAAATGCACATGGCCTCCAAAAAATTTGCTAATCACTTTTGAACAACTAATTGGAGCACTGAGACATAACCCGTTAAAATTGCATTCATTAGTTCTATGAGAAAGAATAACTCTGTTAGCCTGTCTTAAAGTAGACCAAATGACAAATTATGTAGGGCATAAAAATACATAAAAATATGTCTACACGAAAACGTACACGAAACAGTAAAAATCGTATTTGTGGACGCAACAATTTTAATAATCTCTCTCTATATATATACATTTAACGTCTATTTTCCATGCTGGCACGGGTTAGACGGGTTTACTGATGGCACGCCTCCATCCTACTCTATCCTGCGCCAACCCAGACTGAATACGTTTCTCAACGAGATCTTTCTTCACAACCTGGCTCCATGTTGTCCGTGCCCTGCCTCTGCCACACTTACCATCTACAACTAAATCTCTACACTTCTTAATCCAGTTATTATCATTCATTCTCTCAACATGACCAAACCATCTAAGCCGACACCTTTGCAAA
This sequence comes from Candelabrum cocksii, assembly GCA_963930725.1. Taxonomy (NCBI): domain Eukaryota; kingdom Metazoa; phylum Cnidaria; class Hydrozoa; order Anthoathecata; family Candelabridae; genus Candelabrum; species Candelabrum cocksii. Next base: position 1,982,354 of record OZ005666.1, read on the forward strand.
GATTTTCTAACACTTTCTAGTCCACAGCATTCTCTTAACTCATTTGAAGGCTTCCTATCCTTCAATGTCACATTTGACATCCATCTAATCATTCTCATGTCATTACGCTCTAGTCTGTTTAGTTCAACAGTTCTAACTCCCCATGTCTCCCCACTATATAGAAAAATACTCCTTACACAAGCATCATACACCCTTCCTTTTGTGCGAAGAGATATCACTCTAGAAGTTAGGAGAGGTAAAAGTTCTCTAAACTTTTTCCACCCAGATCTAATTCGAGTTATACAACTTTGTTCTGCGCCACCTCCTGTACTAATCATGTCGCCCAAATAACAAAAGCCATCCTTTGTCTCTAAAAAGTCATCACCTATTGGCACAGATTCTACTGGCTATCCAGTTGCTAAAGTAATATCACCAGTACACACCCTACACACATAGCCCACCACTGAGGTAAGTCGACCCTTTATACCACTACACTTCTTATGAACCCAATGATCACAATATTTGCAATATATTGAGTTATTACCAACACCCTTACTACATACAGAGCATGGCCATCTACCTGAAGCAATAGGTGCTGAAATGCCAACTCCACTGACCATAACTTTTGTCTTACCCATGTTAACTCTAAGCCCTTTTGACTCTATACCTTTCTTCCAAGTAGAAAATTTTGCAGTTAACTCTTCTAGACTATCTGAAATAAGCACAAGATCATCGGCATACAATAATTCCCATGGACACCCTACTCTAAACTCCTGAGATAAAGCCTCCAAAACCATGATAAAGAGTAACGGGCTAAGAACAGATCCCTGATGAACACCAACCTTAACACCAAATTCCTTGCTATATGATCCATTCACTCTGACATGACTTCTGGCATTTTCATACATAGACATAACAACTGACACTATCCATTCATCGACTCTTAACCTTCGCATCGCCCACCAGATTACTTCACGTGGTACTCTGTCAAAAGCTTTCTCTAAATCAACAAATGCAAAATATAACCTCTTATTCTTTTGCAGATATTTCTCCTGCAACTGCCTGACTATAAAAATTGCATCAATAGTTCCCCGTCTAGCCATAAATCCAAACTGCATATCATCAATATTTAACCTATCTCTAATAAATCTTGTCAATATCCTTTCTAATACTTTCATAACTTGGTCTAACATTTTCAGCCCTCTATAATTATTTCTCTCCAGGGCATCACCTTTACCTTTATAGCAGTTTACTATAGAGCTAATTTTCCAGTCTGCAGGGACTACACCTTCACTGACAATAGCATTTACAAGCTCAGTGATGATGTCAATACCATCCTCATCTGTTGCCTTCAGCATTTCATAAACAATACCTGATGGACCAGCAGCTTTACCATCTTTCATCTTACTAAGAGCCGATTTAACCCAATCTTTTTCTATTCTGACAGCAGGACCCTCAATTGGACTAACTTGTGACAAAAGACTGCGGTCCCATTCAAACTCCTCATTTAGTAATTTACTATAATAACTTTCCCAGGCCAATTTTTTAGCACTATCATCAAAAGCTAAATCTCCGATGTCATTTCTCACACACTTTTCTCCAATGATATCCTGATTTGTGTTACTCATCTGCTTTGCAATTTTTAAAACTTTGTTTTTCTTATCCTCTCTACCTAGCAAATTGGGAAATCTTTCTTCCTCTGCCCTTTTCTTTGCTGTATAAACTTCTAACTTTGCTGTACTGCCTTTCAACTTAGACCATATACCTTCAACATCAGTCTTTATTTCTACTCTCTCCAAGTTTTGTTTAAAACTGGTACAAAAACTATCCCTTGCTGCAGAGTCTTTTAATTTCCAAATTTTTCTTCTAGGAACATAAGTCTTTTTTCTCTCAATTCCTGACTTAATGCTCAAGTCACATACAACCAACCTATGCTGACTAACACATTCCTCTCCTGCGATAACCTTTACACTCCTAAGTAGATTTCGATCTGACTTCCTGATAAGGATATAATCAATCTGGGTACTTGAATTGCCTGATTGAAAGGTCACTAGTCTGCTATTCCTTTTCTTAAACACAGTATTACCTACCAACATATCCATAGCTTCACTAAACTCTAAAATTCTTTCACCTTCAGTGTTTCTAGTTCCATACCCATAACCTCTATGTATACCTTTGTACCCCCTAGGTGTACTTCCAACATGTCCATTAAAGTCACCAGCTACTAACACTATCTCCTTTTCTCCTAATTTTGATACTTCCGCTAAAAGACCATCATAAAAAGCATCTTTAAGACTATCATCCAAACCACACTGGGGTGCATAAACAGAAACTACTGAAACTACATTCTTACCCACAATTAACTTAATAATAATTATCCTGTCATTAACCCTATCTATATCTATCACTTTATCAATCCACTTTTCAGCTAAGAATATCCCTACTCCTCCTGTCCCTACCTTATTTCCCACCCAAAAAAACTTGTATGAACTCTCTTTGCCTGTAATCATCCTTGTAGATGCTCCTTTCCATCTAACTTCCTGTATGCAACATAAATCAATATGCCTTCTACTAATTGTTTCAACCACTTCTCCTGACCTTTTATGAAGACTACCTACATTAAGCGTCCCAACTCAAAAATTGACTTTCTCATCTACACTACTACGATTTTGATGCAATAACTTGTTGACGGTTGAGTGATGTTTACACCTTACACCATCACTACCGTGCACAACATCTTTACATGAAGTTCGGGTCCCGTTTACGCAGTTGTGTTTAAAATTTTGTTGTACCATCATGTGTGTTGGAGCGGGGTTTTTATGAACTGGATGCCCTTTCTAACGTTCAACCTGATTTGTAGATCAGGAAACTAGCTGTTTTTATCGTGACACCATCACTGGGGAGATTACCAACCAAGGCTAAAAGAGCTCTCCCTACCCTTTCCTACTTAAAAGTAGAGGTTTTATCTCAGAGTTCCCTTCTCCTAGACAGGTTATTAGCCAAAGCTAAAGACTCCCATCAAGCCTAAGCAGTTTAACATCATACTTAGGACGAAGCAGTTTAATGTCATACTCAGGACATTAATAATGAGAAGATTATCTACGCAATCCATTTAATAAACTCTGTTTTCTTCAGCAAAATATAAATAACTTTCTAATAATAAAGTTTCTTTCAAATAATGAATCACAAACTAATGGGGATCTTTACAAGTTCGAATCCTCAAATGGATATCGTTGACACAGAACGGAACTGTAAAAAAAAGAAGATGTTTTTAACATAACTATAACAATAGGTCACACGTAACCACAATGGATCACTCGGTACTCTCATTGGCTTCACTACCTAGCTTGTTTTTCCCCACTTTCATTATGGATGGCTTATGGGAGGGCTTATGCAGTCTGCATATCGACCGCAGACTTGCTCAACAATGGAGATCAAGTTTTTGTAATAAATGACATTCTTACCTGTTATGTTTCAAATATAATACACGAAATACACGGTGAGTCTATATCTTTCTTTTTTTCAAAAAGTAAAGTGTACATTAAAAAACTCGTTAATAATTAATTGCTTCTCCGTTCTCCTCGGTCCGCATTCTCGTGACACGTCGACTTAACACACGTGTTTAACACAAACATGACTGCACAGTCAAATGAAGATATAACATTACCCATGCGTACATGGAATAATGATAGGCTTTAAAGAGGATGATCATCATCAAGAAAGCTGGCATCACTGCTAGAAGATTCAGAAGAATCAATTAAACACTTAGCAACTCCAAATCATTGCAGTCACTGTCAGACAATAAAAGTCTCTATAATAAAAAAAGAAATTGTGTGAATTTGTTACTTAGCAAGTTCCTTGTTTTATTACATAATTCATGCTTTTGGTCAATTAGTACGATATTCGGCAAGCTAAAACCTTTCTCAACAGTCAAATTTGATCAATCAAGCATACATTCTTGAATTGACTAGCGCAGTAATTTAAAATTCTTTGCCACATTCACAGTGGGTTCTTGGCAGATGCGTAATTTTTGACTGGCCATTCACTTGAATCGGAGTCAGACTTTAAACATTCAATGTCAAATTTAGAATTTTTGAGTGTGTCCTTAAAATGCTTGGCAAGAATGCAGCAGATTGTCAATGCTGTAGTTTTTGTCAGCTGAGTCTCAATTAGCTTGATTTAGCTATTTGGCAATGCGGCATTTAGCATAAAAATCCTCTAGAAGTGCAGTGTTTACTAGAGGAAATACGGTTAGTGTAAAAAGATACTACCTTCTACCATTAGCTAGTCAGGTATTTACTTCACATGTACTAAAGCATTGTTGTATGCTAAGAGAAGTAACTTTTTTTATTCTGCTTGTTAACTGTTGTTTAACCAAGCTTGTTAATTTTAGTTTGTTGAGGACAATGTGTCGGCTGATAGCATTATAAAGAACGTCAGTGGTACAACTGTGGACGGATCAAAGATCGTTATTCAGGTTATTTATTAAAATGGCTGTCAATCTAAATATATCTAACGTTCTTGGTTTATTTTAGATATCCAAGAACAAACAGAATTTAGTAAATGGAGATGACGTCTGTTTTGAATGTGGGAAAGGTGGCCATTGGTGCGTTCATGGTTTAATATTTATTTTAGTGGAAATAATAATAAATTTATCCTTTATTTATTCAGACTTTTCTTTTGTCATTTTATTTTGTATCATGAATTTAATTTGTTCTCCTACTATATTGTTTCTTCTGAAAAAACCTTTCAACAAAACAAAAAAATTGTGTCATTTAATAAAAGTTTAGATTAAAAATCCTTGCTCAAGAATCACGAACCCATTTGTCCATGTGTTGTTCATTTTTAACTTTCTTTTTGTGTTGTTTTTCTTTAGGGCAAAAGATTGCTCTCAAAGACGGTACAAACTTTATTTTAATTTATTTGAGTTAAATTTGTTATACTTATTTTGACGGTTAGTCAATCTCAACTTTGATCAAGTGTTTTAGCTAACATTGATGGAAGTTACTGATGGTATCTTTAATATAGTGCCAGACTCGAATCTAAAAACGGCATGCCAATGCAGAGAGGTCCGTATGGGCAGGGAGCAGTGAGAAAACCGGAGCGATTTATGGAGCGTCCACGCCAATATGAGCGTGAGCCGTACACAAGGAATCCTTATACGAGAGATGGATATTTCAGCGATCCGTACGCCCGCAGGCCCTATACGCGGGAGCTGGTGCAGCATGAACCATATATACAAGAGCCACCACAGAATGTTTACCATAGAGAAGTGTATACGCATGAGCCATACGAACACAACATGGTGTATCAGCGTGAGGCGTACAGGGAACCTTATGCGAGAAATATGACTTATACTCGAGAGATATACTCACCAGGTTATGAATATGAAAGCAGATATGCTGCACCCATTGCCAGACCAAGAAGTCCTTTATCTAGGTGCTTTTCATCTTACTTTTTATTATATATTTTTTTTTGTTACAAAAAAATCTTAACACAGCTAATTAAGAAGTCAGCTATTTCTATCAATAAATGTAGTTAAAGAGCATTATTATCAGCTATAAGTTCAGTTGAAAAGTATGCTACTGAGTCAAATTCATATGCAGTTCGTATCTTGTTTCTCACTTTTGCACATGTTTGCTTAGGCCCGTGTACGCTACTCGTGACCCTGCTCATTACTCGTACTCCGGAGGGCCGTATGATACTGCTCCAGCAAGTTACAGAGCGCCTGTAGAATATCAAAGACACGTTGCTCCTGCAATGGCCAATCCACCAGCACGAAGGTAAGTAATTGCTTGAAATAACAGAAATATCCAAGTAGATTTGACCACGTGACATTTGTTTGAACAACTTATTTATAGCTTTTCTACTATCTTCAACTTAATGAAACGCGTGTAGCCATGTAATAGGGTTTCATTGTGGTTCCCGTATATAATGGATTAGATTTTAATCGTCGTAGTATCGTAGCAAAACACGTGGAAAATACGAGGACCGTTTGTTTGTGTAACTTTATATTGAAACGGTCAACGTGTTTCTAGAGTCAATAAATGAACCATTTTCTTTCCTTCAAAAATGTTAAAAACTTCAAATAAAAGGATTCTTGTTTCAATGATTCAATACGCTGCTGTTGCTGCTGCTGTTACTTCATTTTCGTACGGCAATTTTGTAAGCCCCTATTCAAACAGAATTCCTTTAAAACAAACCAAATGAGATTTTATTACTCTTTAACAAGTGGTCTTACTCATAAAAATACTTCTTTTGAAAATTTGTTTCCATCGTGCGAGTTTCGGGTAACAAAACGTTTACCAGATCCAAATACATATTATTGATGTTTACAGCATTGCTAATGAATTTCCCTCGATTGTTGTAGGTACGCGGAACAAGAGCACCTCCATCCCGTAGACTATTGATTTTAACGTGCGGACTGCGTGTAGACGTTGTATTATAACCAAACGTTCGTCGAACTTTTCGAGGTTTTTTTAGATCTAGAGACTTTTTACTCACGTTGTATTTCTCGCACTTTCGTTTATAAATTTTTTATCCGGTTTTTTGTTTTTTCAAACAAAAATCTACTTTCATGTAAAAAGTATGTGAATTTCACCAATGTGCGGTGACGGGTCGTAACACTGAATATGGGTTGTGGTGAATATCGTACTTCGTAGCAGAAACGAAAATTCTGTGCATGTTCTTTCCAGTAAACATTTCACGTTGTTTTTGTTCTGTTGATGTTAAAACGTGAAGACATTATTTGAAAGTTTGTTGATTTATGTGATTTCGCTGGATTTATCTACTGCTGCTCATAAAATCGCGATATGCGGTGTATATATGTGGCAGTCCACAGTTCTCAACGATAAAAATCAAAAATCTAATACATGTTGGTGATTCTCTTTAAATCTTACCGGGAACACTGCATATCGCGATTTTGTTATTGTAAACTGTATCCATTAGAATTATAAAACGCGAACATGATTTTAAAAATGGGTTTAAATTGACAGCTTTACAAAACAAAAGTCGCTTTTTCTGTATATCGTAATGTTGACGTACAACGTCGTTGATGTCTAAGGATACGGCAACCATTTAATACAGAAGAGCGATTCTTATTGTTTTCAAGATTGTTGTTTATTTGATTTGTTTCAGAAATTATCAATCATTAATGATTACTACTCACTGATTGGGTGATTACTTCTCACTGATTGGGTGATTACTACTCACTGATTGGATGATTACTACTCACTGATTGGGTGATTACTACTCACTGATTGGATGATTACTACTCGCTGATTGGATGATTACTACTCACTGATTGGGTGATTACTACTCACTGATTGGATGATTACTACTCACTGATTGGGTGATTACTCACTGATTGGGTGATTACTACTCACTGATTAATGATTACTACTCACTGATTGGGTGATTACTACTCACTGATTGGATGATTACTACTCACTGATTGGATGATTACTACTCACTGATTGGGTGATTACTCACTGATTGGGTGATTACTACTCACTGATTGGGTGATTATTACTCACTGATTGGGTGATTACTCACTGATTGGGTGATTACTACTCGTTGATTGGATGATTACTTCTCACTGATTGGATGATTACTACTCACTGATTGGATGATTACTACTCACTGATTGGGTGATTACTCACTGATTGGGTGATTACTACTCGTTGATTGGGTGATTACTTTTCACTGATTGGGTGATTACTACTCACTGATTGGGTGATTACTACTCACTGATTGGGTGATTACTACTCTGTGATTGGGTGATTACTACTCTGTGATTGGACGATTACTACTCGCTGATTGGATGATTACTACTCACTGATTGCGTGATTACTACTCACTGATTGGATGATTACTACTCACTGATTGGATGATTACTATTCACTGATTGGGTGATTACTACTCACTGATTAATGATTACTACTCACTGATTGGGTGATTACTACTCACTGATTGGATGATTACTACTCGTTGATTGGGTGATTACTTCTCACTGATTGGGTGATTACTACTCACTGATTGGGTGATTACTACTCACTGATTGGGTGATTACTACTCTGTGATTGGGTGATTACTACTCTGTGATTGGACGATTACTACTCGCTGATTGGATGATTACTACTCACTGATTGGGTGATTACTACTCACTGATTGGATGATTACTACTCACTGATTGGATGATCAATGCAGAGGTTGGTTTTTACTTGCAAAACATTTTTTGTTGTATTATTCATTTTATAATTATCTTCGTAATTTTTAATACAGAATTTATTCAGAGAAAGACGTAATAGTTTAAAGGGAATATACAAAAGTATGTTTGGCCTAAAGGGGTGGGAGTCTGCAAAATGTACGTTTGCTTCAAATGTATGTTTGCAGGGGCATATTTACGGGGGAGGGCTAAGGGGGCTCCAGCCCCATTTTATTTATTTATTTATTTTATTTTAGATCTGAAACAAATGGAGACTGCTTTTCAGTTCTTCTCTTGCCCTTTTCGGAGACAACAGGTTTACTGATGAATTGAGAGCGATGGTATGTATAGTACTCTACCTGAACGCCAAATTTTGCTGTAAGCATCCAATTTTTGAATTACTGCTTAAAGAAAAGAATTTTCATCCATAAATACTATCCTTTCAATTTCAAATAAATCTTTTAATAATGCTCATCTTTCCCACGAAAGTTTGCTTGAATTTGAAGCCCTCTATAACTGTTCAGGGAACACTTTTTCATTTTTTTTGTGTGTATTGGGGTTGTCAAGTGTAATTGGGCGGAAAATACAGTTGCTATATCCTGATTCTGGGGTAGATTAGCTAAAACCTTTGTTTAGCAGCTTAATTTTGTTTTTTAAAGAGTGCTCAGTCTCAAAAAAATTATCTAGCTAGTCATTTTGTCCCGATTGTAGTGAGAGACTTTATTGAGTCATATACCCCTGATGAATACCCTAAACTCTCATTTGAGGAAAATGTTGAACATTCTCCTAAAAAAAAGAAAATTCAATCTCAGCATTATACCTTTTATGCCAATTTCTACATTATCTACAGATACATGGACTTATATAACGTGATAACATTGATTGTTGACAACTCAACCCTACAAACAAATGCAAACAATACTTTTTCATGTGAGATGGAAGGAACCTTGTCGTGATTCACATGCTTAATTTAAGTACAGTGTCATTTACATGGGATGTCTTAAAAACAAATACCTTTCTTTTTTGAAAAAATAAAACTTCAAGCATATTGTTATATAGTCATACAGTTACACCCAACGTCCTGCGCTAACGAAAAGGGGGTAGACACGTTTACGCCCGTTACCAACATTAGGGTTAATTCGGCCACTTATAAACTGAAATTAAATACAGCACTTTTCGAAAAATTTGTTAATTATGACGTCATTAATGAAAACAAAAATTTGTTTGAATTTTTCGTTTTTTGCAACACACTAAAAACGCCATCAAACCCCCACCACCTGGACCCACCCCCAGTTGTATACGCGCTAATCCTGAGCCCCCCTAATTAACAAAACATACCTACGCCTCTGGTTTGTTGGTTTTTGCTTGCTATGCAGTTTTATTGGTGGCGATTTTCTATTGAAAAATTATAAGATATCTATCTGATATTCGTATTTACGTCTTGGATAAATATACTGATAAATATATATTTAATCTAAGAACAAATAATTTTTCATCTATTTATTTTGTTTTTATTCAGTTAATATTCGTGTTATACATTGCTGTTTGCTTCGTGTACCCAAATGACACAAAAGTGTAGATAATGGTTGTAGTAAGGATCTTATATATTCAGAGAATCGATGGGAGAGAAAGAGGAAGCGTTTCCATGGTGAAAACTGAACTGATCTGGTCGAAGTTCAGGAAGTTCGATCACAAGTCAGAGTCAACACTTAAACCTGTCCATCGTTGCGCAACATTCGTTGTCGAATGAATGCTTACTACAGGTTGGGAGATTCGGTTTTTGTCCAATATTGCAATTTTCAAAGAAAACGTATTACGCGACATTTATCCAGAGGATTTGGACAGCGAAATCAAACCGGAACTTGTGCACTTTGCTCACTTAACATGACTTATTTTAAAAGGACTTGTTTACGCAGAGATCATTGATTCTTTTGAAATTAACATGTACCAACAGATAAGCGATAACGATCTAATCATTTCCAAGTTATGTTTCGTATCTATTTGTGTATATTCATCACCAACTGCAAAAGTGAACAATCGTTCTCAAAACGCAATGGAACATAAACGGTTTCATCGATGGCGCTTCTGTCTATTGAACACATGCTGCAATAGTGAAGTGAAGTATAGATTTTGGGGGAAATAATAGACGGATTTGCCAAAGATAAAGACCGGCGAAAGAATTTTTAACATAAGTAATTATTTGTTAGTTTTTGCACGTTAAAAAACAATATGTTTTATCCATTCTCTTCTGTTTCAATTACAGGGAAAAAAAGATTCTCTCATTTCACGCTTAAAAACTGAACTATTTAATTAGGGAAGGAGAAATGGGGAATATTTTTGCATAGGAGAAAAAACCCTGAAGACACGAAACACGTTACAGCTTTAAATATATATTTTGGTTTTTCATCTTGATTTTAGAGTTCACGAGAGTCGTATTTGAGTCAAATATTGATTATTACGCGCCTACACTGGCATGCATGATATAGAAAGTTTTTTGACGCTATGAAATGTGTTTCACACTCCGTTTGAACGAACTATTGCGTAATGATGCTTTCGATTTCTCAAGATGTTTTCCTTCGTGTACGATGAGAGAGTTCGCATCGCCGTACACGATTCAAAAATTGTGTTTTCAGTGTTAATGACGCATTAAAATAAACTTATTGGTTACTTGGGGAAAATCAATAGGGTTAATTCTGCAAGGCTGGGGATTTTACAGACCAGAATAGCCACCCCCCTAAAATCAATAAATTGGTAATAAGTTATCAACTATTGAGGATAATTCTTTCAAACTTTGTCTTTTCAAACTAGTTTACCTAGTTACTGAATTATCGTTGATTTTAAAGGATTTAGGCCAATATCCGCGAAATTTTTGAATAAATGTCTGATCCACGAAATTTTTATAAGAAAATTTCCCAGTCAAAATCTACACTACTTCATACTTCGTACTCAAATTCTCTGTTTTTATTATAATTTCCAGAATTTGCCTATAAAAGTTCATTTTTGGAGATTTTTTGACAATAAATATGGCTTTTTGTTGTGAAAACGAATCGAGAGCCAATTTTGCCGGTTTAAAAAAATATTCAAAAACGTCGAAACGTGGAATTAAGTCCCCGCGAAATATTTGGAAATGGCTCCTCCGCGAAAATAAAACCCCGCGAAATGTTTATCACATTAAAGTAGTCGCGAAATGAAAATGTTGTGAATGTCAAGGTAATTAAATTCGAGAATCAGAATGTCACGCGAGAATTAAAGTCGTAGCTGCTGGATGAGAGAAAAACCTAATATAAAGATCTTGGATTGATATTATTAAAGCGTCCAAAAATACAGTTTTTTCCTTAAATAACCTTAAATGTTACAGATTTCAGTAAAACAAAAATATGAACGAATTCCTTTAATAGGTTCGGGTATATCGGAGAGTTTAATTTGCCTGAATCTAACTCTTGTCGTATACTTTTTGGAAACATATTGGATTCACCGCAGTTTTCACTCATTAATAAACTGCCACATCCAAACCTTGAATTTCCCAATCATCAAAGTCTTCATCAATTTATTAACTGTCGAATCTAAAACTTGAAAGTTCGTTGTCATGTTCTTTGGGTTGTACTTTTATTTTACGTTGTTATCAACAAGCAATGATGCCATGTCAATGATGTCTGTCTTATGACCACAAACAAAAGAAAGAATCCAAAAGAGTTAAAGTCGCGAGAATTAAATGCATTTAAATATGTTTCTAATTCGTGTAAAAATATTTCCCTTTTGTAATTTGTTCAAATTCTTTTATATTTATAATCCCTGGATAAACATCAAGCGGAAAACTGTTGCTTAGGCTGTGACAATTTGATGTTTTGCAATCATTAGATTTTTTAGAAAAGTATAATAACTTTAACGATGATTTCTACAAATGTGATTTTAACTCCAGTTAGGCCCAAAGCATAAATTATTATCAATCGAGTAATATAATTAAACGCTGACCTATGCAAAAACACAGATCTCCGTCATATTAAAACACATATCTCCGTCATAATAAAACACATATCTCCGTTATATTGAAACAGATTAGGTAATAACAACTGCTAGCGTTAGCGTTATCGTTACCGTTGTTCATGCTTAAAGTCCCTATTATGGTAGATGCCGTTTCTGTGTCTCATAGCGAAATCTGTCTATCTACGCACATGTCTGAATGAGGCACGTCAAAAACTGTTTTGAGTCGATAGTTCAAAGGTTTTAGGGCTCCACAACAACTCTTAAAATTAACTTGCTATTATTTATTCTCGATATATGCCTAAATTATTTAAATCGGGACGGTTTTAACGAACTTGATATTTTGCTATATATTTTTGTTAAAACTCAACTAGTTTTTTAGTATACTGCGCCAACAAAATCACATACATTATAATGTAAATAAAACTTCAGGAAGTATTGTAGTAATACGTTTTTTGAATGCTGTTATGCCTTGCCCATTCTTTGATTAAATATTTATCGCTAGCTCAATACTGTCAGTAAACATTTTATAGGTTGTATCAAAAACTGTGTTATGGTTTGATATCGCGATAAATTTGACCGTTATTAAATTTAATGCGTTAATCATCAAGTAGATATGCTAGCATGTGCACTCTAAACAGTATAAACCTAACTACTGGGTAACTGCAAACTGTTGAATATAGTTCATTGAAAAGGTTTATTTGTTGCTTAAATTTGAGAAAGTTGTTATGTAAGCTTGTGGCCTAAGCAAGGAGATAGATAATTATTTACATCATAAAGTTGCAGATATGATATGTCTTGAATTTACAAAGTAAATGATGGGTGAATCGAATTTAAACGAACTAAATGAATTGAACATTGAGGGCAACAAAAATGATTTGTCTGAAATTATAATGAAAAAAAATATTTCTTCTATTAGCAGTAGTGGTGGAGATATGAACAAGCTTCGGAATGGCATACCAGAATGTTATTCTGATAAACATTCACCCACAGACTCAATATCTAACATGCATGATACATATTACCTTAACGATCGAATTCGATGTATTGAGGGTGAAAAATTGGCATTAATGATGGACCATAATAATCTCATACGTGAATTTAATAAAAGAATGGAAAGTCATATGGAAGAAATAAGACATTTAAAAGAAACCAATCAGATGATTGAGAGGGAAGCTACTGAACTCAGAGACTTGTGCTGTTTTCTTGATGATGATCGACAAAAATGCCGTCAACTTGCTAAAGAATGGCAAAAGTTTGGTAGACATTCTGTTTCAGTAATGCGAACTGATGTTTTATCATATCAAGAAAAACTTCATGAGCTTGAACATAATCAAACCGAATTAATTAAAGAAAACACTGAACTGCGCGATCTTTGTGTCTATTTAGACAGTCAGAGGACAAATACTGGTGATCATGAGAACAGTTCGAAATATTTTATGTGTACTGCTTGTTCAAATTTACAGAAAGAGGATGGTCTGGATATTGTGGGAAGATCAATAACGAAAAGTATAATATGTTTTAATTAGAACTCCTCCCTCCCTTATAGTCATGTGTTTTTCTTTCTAATTTTATGGCAGTCCTGATAGTACTCTCTGCTACCACCACTTTGTATTGTAATATCATTTTGCCTAATATCACTTTGCCTAGATCTTTTTTATTTTGAAAATGATAACATACTCTGTGTCTTTGTGTGCACATATTTCTTGTTTTGTTCAATTATATACAATAAATTTCATATATACATATACACTTTTTTTTTATAAGAACCAGGTAAATTTGGTTCAGCCTTAGCTGTTCTTAATTTTTAGCTGATTCTAGCCTCAATTTGTTCTTATTCTGTTCTTAAATATATCTAATATGTTTTTACTCCATAAGTTGCATGATACATACAAAGAAAAGAAAAAACCAAACACGTACAGGCCCAATTACACTGAAGAATATTTGTGAATAATACATAATACTAAATTTATGTTGCACCTGTTATTCTTCCTATATCTTTGAATATTCTTCCATAATATGGGGTATTAATTAAGCCTTAGCTTGTTCTTAGTTTGTTCTTAATTTTTGACCAATTTATGCCTTAGTGTTCTTATAAAATTGTTCTTATAAAAAAAAAAAGTGTATACGACTAGAGAAAATATTGTCATGTTATTCTTTAAGGTTAGTTAAAAAAACTGGTTTTGTCTTTATTTTAAAATTCTCTTTGTGAAATATCAAATTGTTGATGCAAGTTTGATATCTGTCCCCCCTAGCATTTGAACACTTGATCCTCCATTTTTTTTCTAAAAATATTTGCTATTGATGAGGCCCAGGTTCAACAGTAATGGAGCGTGAAGATTTATAATTTTATTTTTGCCAGCAAATTCTAGGGACAACTATTATTATGGTTCAAATTTTTGAAAATTGTCAATAAATTCAACAAACGATTTGAGGAAAACAGTGTAATCTGGGCAGATTAATGCAAAGTAATATCAATTTTCGCTCCTGAACTTTTATTTAAAATCTATATACATTATAATACTGAAATAATGCAAAGACAGGTTTAAGGAGCTCTAATTGGACGATCATTGGAAAATGAAGAGTACATGTGCTATTTTTTTCCATACAGATTACACAGCTGAGCAAGTTTCCAATCTACAAAATCAAGTTTATCAATTAGAAAGCGAAAAAGATATGCTCCATAAACTTTTGGTGGGATTTTGTTTTACTATACCATGATGATTTGCTTAGCCTGTGTATATAGTTTGAGGTATTCTTTAATATGCTGAGTTGAAAGTTCCTTCGGTAAAATTAGCTTGGTTACATTATTGTTCTGGCTTTTGTTTAACTTTTATAATCTTCTTTAGATATATGGACGGGGCAGAAGCAAAATGGAAAAGAAAAGAGTTTCGTTTACTGTTCCATCTGAAGATGATTGTGATTCGTCGTCTGTGAGTTGTAGATCCTCTTCCTCTACAAAGATCTGGGAAGGAATAAGCGATTCTTGGAGATGTTACAGCGTTTTGCTTTTTTGCCTAAGAGCCAAAGGAACAAAATTTCTGATAAGATAATTTGTATATCTTATTCATGCAAATATAAATTATGTTTTTATTTGATGCTCTAGCATCAGTAATGAAGAGATGAAAGATAACTTTCTATCTTTATATTTGATGTTCTTCGTCTAGACATCGGAAGTCGACAAGTTAGAGTTTCCTCCCACATTCGAGAGTGCAGAAAGCTTCATTAGGACAGGTCTGTATCTTCAAACATAAATCATTTTTAAGGTCAACTAAATACTGGAAAACCTCATGAAGCTATGAGGTCCATTTGCCAGCAAGGAATTTTAAAAACTTTTTGAAAGAAATAAACTTTAACTCTTAACTTTTATTTCATCCCAATAAAAAAAAACTATTGAAAATATTTATTATATTAAAATATTGCTACTATGGACTTTATTTATTTATAGCCAATTGTTTTGTTGTTAAACCTGAATTGTTGAAATCACTTTTTGTTTTAACAGCACGACAATCAAATTGTTCATCAGAGCCAAAGGTAATAGTTTGTATTTGTTTAAAAAGAGATTTAAAACCTGAATTATGGAAAAAAGAAATGTGCTCTTTAATGAATTCCATCTGCCTTGTGTCGTCAGGACATCTAGCACACTACGTGACAGTTTTAAGGTTATCGCAATGAAATGCACTTTGAACGGGACTCCCCACTTCCTAGATTCTATTAGAATCTCTTGGAGACCTGGTTTGTTGTAGATTTTTAAGAGCTTTTTGTATATTGGATTGGGTTTTGTCTTTAAACATTGTGTGTTACTAGTTGTAAGAACTTTCCCATCTCTCTGTAGACTATTCATCTGCTCTTTGCAAGTTTTCGCTGAGTTCTTTTTGACCGTTTCACATGGAACTTGATATCAAGTGCTGTGAGGTTTCCATTAAGAAAAGATTTTCTAATGAATCAGGGGTTGTATTGCGATGTAATGACCATGATTAAATTATTGCATGTCTTTGTATACCCATCATGTGTAGTTGTTTTGCTGAAGAAGAAATGTGACTTGGAGTTCATTATACTCACATCGAAATATATTATTTTTTATTTCACATTTTTTTGAGAAAACGTATTTTCAATTAATCATAATTTTGTTCTCTATAGTTTTTTTGGTAAACCTTCTTTAATCTGTTTCGCAGCCCGGTTATGCAAATATTTCCCCTCGCAACAAGGATTTGGTACGTCTCCAAGACAACTTCACGGAAGAGCAACTCGATGGACTTAAAGAGAAGCTGAGCAAAAGCATTTGCGGTGAAGCGTGCCTCTCTGAACATGAAATCGCCACCCTCAAAGAAATGTGCAATGTGAGGCGATGATTTTGTTCTTCGTGAAGCTTTTAAAAGTGGAAGGTTTTTTAGTTTTTCTCATCACACTCCTTAATGAGAAAATATTTTCAAACTTTATACCTCTCTTTTTGCTTCGAATTTAACGGACCTTTCTTTCCCGCCTACTAGGTCGTACAAAAGATCCGTTCGGACAGCAACACGTCTGCCGGTAGTTTGAACAGCTCATTTGATTTTCTATCGCCGCCACCTGCGTTTGTTACCTCCGCGGAAAATGACGGCAAATTATTGCCGGCCAAAAACGACGTCAAATCTCCGGCGTCGCCCATCGATGTCAAAGGTGAAACGCCGTCGCGGTCGCCAATCACCAAGAAAGTGGTCGAAGTTAACAAAGAGCAGCTACCCTCATATGAAGAATGCGCGGGTGGAAGCAGTGGTGATGTGACGCCCCGCGCTATTTTAGACGTCGGTTCGAACCAATCAGAAAGCACCGCTTGAACTCATTGATGCTTACAAACGCACTTCCTCAAATTTGCTGTTTCTTTCTTCTGTTGCTAAAACGTTTCTAATTGAACACAAATCCCCATGACATTCTTTCTCATCCGGCAAGCATTTTGAGGGAGTTCTGCGCATGCGCGTCAGCTATTTTGCTTGCAGTAGTTTTAGCCGCTTTTGAACGATTTACTATTTTTGTACTGTTTTAATGGACATATTTTGGGAAGTTCGGGCGAATTTTGTTTTTATGTGTTTTATATTAAAATTGATGATTTTTGCACTTTGTTGAGATTTTTTTCTACCTTATGATCATAATAATGATGTAATTAATTAATTGTTGCATTCATTCTTTTATCAGCTACAACACTTCACTTCCCCCTAGATCATTAAATTATAATACTTTAATGTTATTTATGTTATGTGTGATTAAAAATAAGACCCGAGTGCAAGTATTGGGTTTTTTAGGACGCTTTAAACTGGCACCGACAAAGGGCACGGGGTCCTTAACTTTTTTTTAGAAATCTCAAATTTTGACTGAATGTCTATTGAATCTTCATTTATCTAGAAAAAGAAATAAAATAAATCAGAATTTTGGGTGTACGGTGGGGTGCAAACCGGCCCAAGTGACGGTTTTTCTGAAAGATTACTAAAATGGCCGGAATTTGGCCGCTACATTTTTTATGAATCCTAATTGGTTGTTCGTTGATATGAACTATTTACATGTGAAAAAAGTTCAAAATATTGACCAGTACACCGTACCAGAAAATGCAAAAAAAAAGAAATTCCGTCAAATTATCTCAGCAACTGTTATTATGAATTTTTTATCTTTATTTTCATATAAATTGGCCCAAGGTATAAAAAGGCGCACTTATATGAAGGTATTTGAAATAATTTGTGCTTTTGTTGAAATACTTGTCAACAGACACGGTTCGTAGCAAAAGTCAAAATTACGTTCTATTTATCATATAAGTTACCTTACTTAGTGATAATTGTGATTATATGAAGACATAATGGCCTATAATTGATTTTTGAACAAATTTCGGCGATAACAAAAAAAAATCAGATTTCCGGGTACCTGCGACAGATCGGTCACTGCACCCGAACGACAAATCTTTTGACATGTTTTTTTCGGTCCGCTCAATGACCGTGAGGAAAATATAAGAAAAGTCACAAAATTTTAGGTCGGTACGTCTAAAACTATAGAAATGCCAGGTAAATACTTTTTGCTTGTGCTCATTGTGCACACTGCCGGTATGAATAAGGTTAAAGCTAACTTCGAAATAAAGTTTGCGTGCAGTAAAAGCTTTCTGTCTTACATATCTACTGGTTAATCTCCATTCATGTCTTGTCATGTACAAGCGATTGCCGCTTACGTTTTTATCGTTTTATGTGTTCACCCACCGCTTAAAGAGTTCCAAAATACTTTTGTGGTATTTCTGCTGAGCCATAGAAATGCGTTGAAAAGAATAGAAATTGCGATTACATATCAATAACGATGTTTAAAAAAAACATTTTTTAATCGTCTTATTGTTAATTAAGCACTACATTCATTTGAACCCCTGCGATGGAGAGATATACATTCATTTGAAAACCTTTGCGATGGAGAAATATACATTCATTTGAACTCCTACGATGGAGAGAAATTTTAGATATGTGTAAAAGAGGAAGATATTCGTTATTGAATTTGGCTCGAGCAAAATGTACTGCTATTTTCTCTTGTTGGTATTTTCCATGCAAAGTGTCGCCGCTTTGAAAGGCGATAAAATCAACATAAACATTACGATTCCCGAGCTCAGAGGGAAGTTAAGGAAGATATTTGGTGGTCGAGGAGCGTTGACGGATTTTGTTTTTTTCACAAAAGACGACTTGGACGGCTACCAAAAGGAAAACCCGACGCCGTTGAACCGAACGGAGTTGAAGCCGCTGAATCCGGTCAAAGCCAGAAACGGGAGCATTACCGAAAAGATCCTGGCTAAAGCTTTGAAACGCTACAGAAAGGCAAGCCAAGAAGAAAAACAGGCAATTTCTAAGGCGACAAAAGCTCTTGTGAGATATTTCGACAGGGAAAATGGAAATAGCCCAAGAAGACAAGAAGACAGCTTTGGGTGGGAGTTTTATGAGAGTGCGATCGATGAGGTATTTGAGGAGATGGAAGATGAGGTGCAGACGAGAGAAAGAAGATCCGTTGATAGTGAAAAGACTTGCCTAGCAGCGGGGACTTCAACCACTGCTAGCGACAGGCTAAGATTGTGCACTGTTTGCTACAGCGTGATAGATTTTGGAGAGCACATGTAAGAAGGTTACTATCTTAACGACTTTCACAAATCTGCTTTCCCAGGTCCCCTTCCCCTCTCAAACGCTTGAAAATATATCTTTACTAGAGAAGGGCTTTCAAGTAGTTTATCTTTCTGTAACCACGTCTTCTCTAACCATGACCCCATAAGAAAATACAATTTTTGAGAGCCTTGTTGTTAGCATTAACTTCTAATCCCGATTTTGTAATGTTCAATTCTGTGCTTGATTGAACCTAACAGGCCCAATTAATTACCCGAAACGAATACAGATAGATTGAAAGATACGTGTACATTATACTTCTAGCTGAATGTTTTACAAATTTAATGTTTTGCACATTAAGACATGTTTCTATAATACAAAGTGTTAGTGACAATATTAAAATAAACACACAGAAAGAGGACTTCAAGGAGACCCATTTCAACGTCAGCTATAACAGTCTTGTCACGAAGCCCTGCGGGTTATATATATTTTCTACGTTTTTATTTCACGATGTAAATAGAAAAAAGAGAGTAAATATTCTAACCCGAAAGTAAGAAAAACAATAGCTTTAAAAGATATTCACTACTCTACCCTCAAGAATAAATCTATAAAAACATGTTATACCAAGCAAGGTGATTGTGTATCAAACCACAACGTATTAATTCGAGACATTCACTGTTGAAAAAGGTGCATAATTACAATGTTTTTGTGTAGTTTAGAATCTATATGTTTTATGTGATAATCCCAGGAAATATGCTCATCAACAAAAAACGCCCAGAAATTTTGTACAATTTACTCGCTTAATAGTTTTTTTTATTTACTGGATTAATTTATTTTGACTTTTTGTGAAAGATAAATCACCAGAAAAAACCTGAAAAAAAACTTTTAATATTTATTTCTCATTAATCACCAAGCCATATAGTAGAACATAAATATATGATTTGTATATAATATAAATATAATTAAATTATATCATTTTATCATGTAGAATAACAAAACAATTTCCTTTCTTTCTTGCTTCTATTTCAATAACATTCCAACGGACAATGCATTGTATTATTTTTGTTGTAACCGTGTAGGCAGGTTTAGGGGGTAAACAAATAAAATAAAACTTCTTTTAACACTCAGGTGTTTGTGTACTTTTTTTGATTTTACCACAGGATAAGAGAAATTATGTTGCAAATTTTTTATCTGGACCCTCCCTCCAAAATTTGTAGTTCCATGGATTATTTAGCATATTGTAGACAAACAAAACAACCTGTTTTTATCGGCGTGTCATGTAACGATGCACGAAATGCGATAACACATGTGTGTGTATTAACATACATATAAGACTTCAAACTTTGTAAAATACAACTACATGAGGTTATAAGTGATGGCACTTCTTCCTATGAGTGCGACACCTCATCAAAATCGATAAAATGCGAAACGCTACAAATTCGCTTCTTAATATACCAGATATTAATAATGTTGCTTCATATCGCAAATAATTCACATGAATGTTGTTAGGTTAATTAAACCATGCATCGAATTGTAAAATGAATTGAACTTTTCCAGGCTGCCTCGATATGCCAACAACATAGAGTGCGCTGGTGCGAGTTCCGATACATGTTTGTCTGAAGACGGTCAATGCATACAAAAGGTCCTTTACTTTAACTTTCAGAAGTACGAAGATAACTCGTGGGTCAATTACGAGCAGCCATTAAACGTGAGTTGTGAATGTGAGTGCAAGGCGAATACAGTATCAGCAGAGTTACACTTATAGCTAATGTTGACTTGATGTTTATGATAAAAAATATCAACCCGGTGTGGTTTATTTGAATATATTTTAAATAATTTAAAAATGTGTATTGAGAATTGCAGATAAATGCTGATGAATTCTCCGCATATATGTTTTTATTTGTTTCGTTATTTGTTAGTTTCGGTGTAAAAAATACATTTTCCTTACATTTTTTATCAGTATTCCTATGACGCGCTTTTATTCGAATCCACAAACACACACAGACTCTGATTTAAAAAAGAAAAGAAAGCTGTCAATAAAATTAAAATAGAAAAAGAGCAACATCGCGATTTGATTGGTTGAAAAGTTTGTTTTTCGATATTTGATTGGTTGAAAAGTTTCATTTTCGCGATTTGATTTGTTGAAAAGCTTAAAAGGTGGCGGCTAAAATCCATGTGGTTTTAAATATTGTTTGAAGGTTTTTATGGGGAGGATTCTTTATGATTTCCACTTGTAAGTATGTTATGGGAAGTGACATTTTGGATAAAAATTAAGTTTTAAATTTTTCAACTTTTTCTAGCTATTATAATGGTACATTATCATCTGAGTGACTGAGTGACTTTAAAATATCTTCGGGACCAAAAAAACGTTGGCGTCAACAGTGGGATTAGTAATCAAACTTAAAACCAACTTTGTTTGGTAAGATTTAGGTTTTTGTTAACTCAATCATAATCATCCCTACTTACATCCAACTTGAGAGAATAACACTTAAATCAGTAACATTCGCTCGATTACAATGCTTCACGTTTGTTACGAAATTCTTGCAGATAAATGAATGGAGAATGACTAAGACAAGACTGATTGGACACTGAAAGAGAGAGAGGGAGTCAACCATGGTTAGCTCAGAACTGGAAAAACTCCGGAGCTTCTCAAGATTCAAGCAAAACCAATTTTCAAGTGATTTGGGAAATTATTTCAGGAGTAATAAGGAATACAAGCCCAACATAAATTCCAGTGATTTGTTAAATCCCTATAAATGTTGAAGATTACATTTCGGCCATCCTATGAAGAATGGTCTACAGATTTTTCTACGGCATAATGGCTAAGGAGCCGAGAAATAACAAGGAACATTTGTCCTTTTCGTGGTGGTGCATCGCTCACTTGTGGTCTGGTCTAAAGGAAGCGACAGGAACATTTTTTGTCAGAAAAATTTATATCTGTTTGGTTAGCGAAACTAAAATATTACGGTGAAGCGTTTGATGATGTGTTAACTATAACTAAACTACTCGACTATTTCTTTTGTTTTCGTCCAATCTTCTTTCCCCCTACATCTTTTACACTGTCTACTCTCAAGTTATTTCTCCTATTTCTGTTCTCTAGTTGCACATTTTTCTTTTTTACTGACGCCGTGTCCATATGAAGTTTACATTGTACTTTTTTTAACTGACATTACTGGCTGTCTCGACTGTAACTAAGTCAATACAAGACGCTAAGCAGTGAAGAGCTGTTCTATCCCACTCATCATTCCGTTTCTTTGCATGTTTTTAACAAGTGTTTTGTGAAGAGAAAGAGTGCTTTACCTGATGGAACTGTTCTCCTTTCTAGAGGTTTTCTGTTTTCTGAAAGGGAACAACATCTTTTCCAATCAAATGGTGTAAAGTTTGTGGGGGATCGCATTCTTTTTGACCAAGGTTCTGACTCCGCTTGGTTTTTCTTTGTAATATCAGTAAATCATCTATAATAATGTCAACTTGTGAAATTGTGAGAAAAAAAGGAAAAAGGAATTTGGAAACCAGTACACCGCCGCTAGCGCATATGTGTAATTAATCGTACATAAAGCTGTCATATGTCTGTCGTATACATTTTACAGTACTTAAATACCTTATTTGTACTAATTTTCGCGCGTAGTAATTTTCGCGCATTCGCGCAATAATCTGAAAAATGTGCGAAAATTAGTACAGTTATTACGCGCAAAGGGGATATGCGCGGAAATTAAAAAATCAAAATTAAAATTTTGATTTTTTATGTATATGTGTAAAAGGGCAAAAATAATAAATTTGTTTCACTTTATTTATCCCAATCAATCAAAACTACACTATGTACATTGTCTGCTTCAGGCTCTTGTTCTGCGTTTTTTCATGGGCTATACCGTTTTGCGCACCAAGTCACACCAAGTCACACCAGGTCACACCAAGTCACACCAGGTCACACCTGGTCACACCAACCACACCAAGTTGCCAAACTTCAGTTGGTGAGTGTCGTCGTTATTGTGTCCAGTTGCTTTGGCAATGATACATGGAAAGTTCCCAAAATCACAATTTCCTGTGGTTCCTCAAAAGGTTCAAGGCACTTTTTAAGTAATTCGGTACTTTTGATTATACCAGTGACGACTCCTCGACATGTTCCTTTTCATCCTGTTTCAAATAAATTATAAAGAAAATATTTCCTGTAAAATGGCCTTGCGCGAAAATTAATACGAGCAAAATTATACTAAATTTATGATGCGCGAAAATAAATACGCGCGAAATTACACGTAAGGCCCGTTGCGCGAAAATTAATACGCGCGAAAATTAGTGCAAATAAGGTATGTTACTATTACAGTTATTGACTAGCTGAAGTATCAAGACTACGCACCCCTTTGATTTTTAATTTCTGATGGTTCAAACAAGCTCCGGAAATTGCATGATTCTTCACTTCTTTGTACGTTTTTGTGTACATAACCTTTCATTAATTTACTTAAAACACCAACAAAACAGAACATTTATGTACAATAAAGTCATTCTATTGCATTCGAATATTCAAATTTAAGAAACATTCGAATGAGAAGAATTCCGTTATTCTTAAACAGACCCTTAACTTATAATCCCTTCAGTGCCTGATGACTTCATTTTAAGACTTTCAAGTAGTCATAAAAAGTTATATAATGTGACGTAAAAATATAACTGAAAAAAATAAAAGTAGAGAAAAATTTTTCCCACCCGTTTGCGCATCCGCTTATTTCAAAAAGGTGTCTGGAAAACAGGTTTCCACCAATGCGCATGTTTGGACATATTAGGGGTAATTCCCTATACATTTGAGCAATGTTTCAGCTTAATACTATCCCCCCCCCCCCCCCCACAAATAACCCAAATCTCCTATGCTATCTATCCTCATTTCCGTGTAATCGCTCACTGACAACCTGCAAAAATCGGAAAGCAAGATGTATTTAGCAGCCAAATATGGTTTATCCTTCTTCAATTATTTAACGCTTCCTCCAACTTTCCCTCTTTTTGCTGATATTATTATGCAACTTGAATAACTTCAGTTAAAAAACCACCTGACCTTGTTTACCAGACTGATTTTAAACCTTCTTTCAAGTCCAAAGAATCCTATTGGCTGAGAGACACTGATCATTACTTATTTACAAGTGGTTGTTTGAAGAACTTCATTTGTCTACTGACAACGTCCGCGCTGGAACGCTTTCGTTGAATTATTAACTCAAAAGGTCGAAAAAACATTATACATCCCCTACAGTAAACATTAAATTATTCAAATTGACGTTATAATTCGAACTTAATTACGATTTTTGAATTTCGGAGATATGTTTTGTACATTTTCCATCTAAATAATAATACGGATATCATCAATATTAAGACGTGTTTTTCTTATCTTCAAAATCAAATTATCGCCAACATGTCAGCGTGTAGACCTTTTTCAATTTATCTTTTGAAAATTGCACGCACCACTTCTTAATTAGAGTATAATCAAGTTACGCCTTTGTGTGTTTGTAATAATCACAGTTAGTAATGCAGTTGATAAGAAAACAAAAGGTTCACTGATATTCAAACATGACCAAAATATGTATATCTTTGTTTTTGCTCTTTTAAAAGCATATTTTATCAACAAAATTTCGAGCTACCCACTCTATACTCAGAAACATTTCCCATCTCATTTCATTAATATTTACTCGCTTGGTTAGAAGAATGTTCATTAATAACAGGTAGAAAAAGTTGGCAAACATGAACAGTTAATTTGCAACCGAAATATAGTTAGTTTTATCAACAAGAACACATTCGTAGCTAACTATTCTCTATACACCTAGAAATAAACATTTCCCATCTTATTTCAATAATTTTTTACCAACTAAAGTGTCTGAAAAGTTGGCAAATTTAAAACTTAATTTTTATCCAAAAAATAGCTAGTTAGCTCACTAAATTGCACAAATTAGTTCTTAAACATTAAATCGATATTTACAAGTGGAAATCACAAAGAATTCTACAACCTTTAAATCTTCAAAAAACCATATTTCAAATTTCAGATTTTTACCACCACTTTTTTAGACAGCTTCATCATCTCGAACACAGAAACGGTGTTTACGAAAACGTTTTATAACGAAAATATCTGACTAGCTGAACTTGTTTTTCGGTTTGCGTATCTTTTCATTCCTTTGTTGTGTTCTAGAGAATTTTTTCGTATTTTTACGCCACTTCATACATTATTGTCATGAAAAAGTTTATAAAAAAAACATTGGTCATACACCTTTTGCCTTCTGCTGTGTTAATTGCACTCAATTGTACCGAGAAAGTGTGCTCAAAAGGGAACGACACGAACAGTGATATTTTTATATGTGACAAAAATTCATTGTGGTCGAGAGTTGCGTTTCGTCATGCAATTTTATAAATATCAAAATAATTGAAAAGAAAATCTTACTGTTTCTTAAAACCTAACCAATTCCGTTCTAAATTTGAATTTTAATACACATGTTCCTGATACAATACATCACGTGATCGTTGAAAAACCACTCCTTGTAAAAAGTTACATATGAAAAAAAAAACATTTTCAAAACTTATTTTCCCAAGTTATTTGTTTTGAGAAAAAAACTGCAATCGACACTAAATATTAATAATTATTATGCTAAATATTTATCCACTTCAAAAAACAATAGCTATAAACATCTTAAATTTCTTTAAATTAAAAGCGGCAATTTTTACCAACCGTGAAATCAAATCCCTAGTGAAAAATAAATCTTTCTTTTCTGAAAAATAAATCAAAAAAAGAAATGGATGAAAAGCGAATTTGTCATAAATAATAATCCTTTCTCCGGATTGTTCTTAAGTCGTTACTATAATCGCTCGCTCAATGTTTCACGATTTAAAGTACACGTCACTAAAATTGTAGTTTAAACGATCGATCTACAGTTATACAATTTTCCGACACGCAAACGCTCGTTTGCTGCACTTTAATGGCAGATTTGCGTAACACATAGCACTGGGCTCTAACACCTCCTCAAGTGTTTTCAATAAGCTTAGTTCAACACGCAGACAGAAAAACGGTTTTAAGTCTTACAAAAGAACCACCTGCTTGGAATGTTTGTCGTAAAAGATCTGCTTTTATGTTTGCTGAGGAACAGAATGAGCTCGTGAAATGGGAGAAACGCGAAGAGGAATGGCTTGCAAGGAGAACACATCGCCAGTTTCTCTTGCCCTTCACACGCTGTGTTTTTTTGCGTCGACACTGACAAACTCCTGCCTCATATATACGATTTCCAAGAGCGGGTTGCAGAGGAGCAGACTTTACTTCTTGATTCTGAACATTTCAATAACCGATTTGATTTTCGGTCTTGTGATAAACGGATTCGGTATGGTTTCAGCCTTTCAGCTTCGCAATGATGTCCTGCAAGACATCTATACGTGCCTGCTGTTTTTTCTCGGTGGAAACTCCATTTTGCAATTGGCCGCCGTGCACTGCGATCGTTTCCTGCTCATCAAATACCAAGGAAAATACCGATTAAAAATCCAGATGAGTATTATATTCCCTGTATCATGTTGGATTTTGACCTGCATGTTTGGTCTATTTTCCATTTTTTTGAAATTTTCACTTTCCGTTTTGCTTTTTTCAATAATTTTTGTATTGACGACAACCGCAGTTGTGCTCAACACGTTACTAGCGTTCTGGTGTTTGCTGAAAGTGCCCGCGCAGAACTACCCAACCAGAATCCAATCACCGGTCATGCCAGGCATCTCCATACAGAGACTGCGCCAAATAAAACCCACCGAATGTAACGAGCATTTGTCGAACAATCTACCGGGCATCCCTGAGTTCAATTACGTTTCTACAACTAAGCAACAAAGGAACTCTGTTACTCCCAATCTGATTTCTATAGAGGATTGCAAGCATCATAAAATTCGCTTTGGCATTGGTTTCTACGAGCGAAAGATTCTTCTCACTCTTCTTATAATCGCTCTCGTATTTGTACTGAGCTACACGGTCATCTCCGCCATGGCGTTCTGTCTGTACTTCTGCAGTTCGTGCTCTTGCACGGCCCGTCAACATATGAAGGAGGTGATCGTAATAATCATGTGCTTAAACGCTGCCGTGCGACCGGTTGTGTTTTTGAACCGACTCAATGCAATGAGAGAGTGTTTCTATGAGCTTGCCAAAAAGAAATTCAAGGAGAAAAAGTACAGTTTGTATGCTATAACAAAGTGGTAGAGTTTTTTTTACGTGTGTAGTTGATAGCTGATGGTTGTTTTTCAAAAGTAGGATTGGTTGCCGATTTCTTTGAGAAATGAAAGTTTGTGAAAAGAAGTGAATAGTGAATAACCGATTGCATTGTTTTTATTCGGGTTTCCTATAGCTGAAGAAAATATGGTAGACAATAAATTTTTATTTAAATCATAAATATTTACAATCTATTCAATGTTCTAACGATAAGTTCATTAATAAAATGGTTACCAACAATGCTTGCGTGCTTTACAAAAGATGACAAAAGCGCAAGAAGGCAAAGTTGAGGGGTTTTAGAGGTATTTTCTGTGCGCTGGCCTCCCCTAGTGAGTTCTCATGTGTTATGCATGTCAAGTACGCCATGTTGCGATAGTCCCTCATGGGTGGGATAGGTGTGAGGTGGAGGGGGAATGTACGATAAAGATAGAGGGTGGGTCTGGTGGTAGCCGTGGATATTGGTTGTAGTGTTCTGTAACATGGACGGATGGGTGTGACTGAGGTAGGGTTGAGGGGTGGCTGCAGGGGACGACCGGTACCCTGTGTATTGATGCGGACGCATTTGCGGGCAGCTGGCCGTTGGTAAAGCATTCATGGGGTGCTGTTCTGACTGGCACCCGTAAGTCCGAGGGGAGTAGTGGGGCACTGTAGGGGGTTGGAGGCTTACATCCACGTGATACGGCGAGTACATCGAACCGTAATGTTCTGTCATGTACGGGGGCGTGTAATGACCGCCCATATGCTGGTAAGGGTACGGTCCCGGCGATACACTGTCAGAACCGGAGTTTTTACGTTTCCGAGATTTGTACACCGTCACTACGGGAGATTTTCCCGCGCGATTTGAGGCATCAATCATTGGTTGAACGATACGACGCCTGGCGTTTATAAACCTACAAACAATAAAAATTCAGAAACCGCCCCAAAAACAATTACGTGTTTTTTTGCTTTTGTATAAAAACCTATTATCATTTTTATTAACATCGATTGGGTGGTTCATTTCTATAAAAATAAAATAAAGATAAAAAAATTTTTTTTTAGCAAAAATGTTGCGTAAAATTTACACTAGAAACAACCAGGTTAGTAAAACAACTAGAAAAACTGTTTGATAAAACGCCTACCAGTTGTTGACTTGGAGTATAGTGAGTCCCGTTTCATTGGCTAATTGTCGCTTTTGTTCTTCGGACGGATAGGGATGCTAAAAAATATTTTCAAACCCATTGAAAATGATATAGGCACAAAAAGCAAAACAGGTGATATTAGATGAAGGTAAGGACTGCACTTACTACTAGCAGCAAAAAACGAAAAACGGCAGCAGCAGCAGCAGCAGATAGCAAAGTAAAAAGCTCAAGAATCAAAGTCGTTGATAAAGAAAATAAGCTCTAAAATATACTAGTTGCGAGATAGCAAATATTGAAAGCTTAGGTTGAGTTCTTTTGTTAGTTAAGGTTGTGTTGTCAATTATTTTATGACCTTCTTTTTTTAGTTAAGGTTGTGTTGCCAATCATTTTATGACATCCTTTTGTTAGATAAGGTTGAGTTGTCAATTATTTTATGACCTTCTTTTGTTAGTTAAGGTTGTGTTGTCAATCATTTTATGACATCCTTTTGTTAGATAAGGTTGAGTTGTCAATTATTTTATGGCCTTATTTTGTTAGTTAAGGTTGAGTTGTCAATCATTTTATGAACTTCTTTTGTCAGGAATTGCATTGCTATCTCGTAAGAGGCTATTATTATACGTGCAGAAGAAAAAGACGTGACAAACAAGTACCGTTAAATGCTGGAACAACCACGCTTTCATAATGTTCGTAGCCATTTTCGGAAAGATTCCACGTTTCTTTTGTTTTCGTTTCTCTTTCTCCTCCTCTTCATCTCGGAAAATTGAATCTTCAGAATCCGGCATGTTTTCAGAGGACGCTCCGCTATTCACCTCAGCTATGGAGCAAAATGGACATGCATTCTTAATATGTTTATTCAATAAAGAAATTCGAAGTAAGGCAAGTTTGTGCAACTTTTGCAAAGTGAAAAAACCAAACCGTTGAAATTGTTTTAAGGCAAAATCGAAGTTTGTGTTTAGCATAAATAAGCCTTTAAAAGTCATACAACTTGGTTAAATTTATTTATTTTTTGTTAGAACATCATGCTGCAAGTTTAGATTTTATCGAAGATCTACTTAACTCTAAATTTCAAAAACTTAAGAACTTGAGTTTGAAAGTATTGAAAGTATCTAGTAATGCACTATTCACCCTGTGAAATGTTTTTTGCGTTTTAAAGGTATTTAAGATTTTTAAAAAATAACGAAATATTTAATTTAAATAACAAAATATTTAATATTTAATATTTCGCAAATGACACACTGAAATTTCAACCGCTGGCGAAAACATTCTTAGATGCGAAATGTTTATTTATCACAGCTGTCTGAAGGCTGAACATTTGTTGGGTTTTTCTTCACCCACACATCCCCCTGTTATTGCGAGCTTTAAAAAAAACCACCAGTGCCCCGTGCTGGCATTGTTCAATGTTTCACAGCGCATGAACCGCTAGAAAGAGACACCATTTTATTATGTAAACGTGTTGAAAT
The DNA here is from genome assembly GCA_963930725.1 of Candelabrum cocksii. Classification (NCBI taxonomy): domain Eukaryota; kingdom Metazoa; phylum Cnidaria; class Hydrozoa; order Anthoathecata; family Candelabridae; genus Candelabrum; species Candelabrum cocksii. The sequence goes on from OZ005666.1 coordinate 2,012,386, forward strand.
ATCAAACCTTCATTGTTGAAATGATTGACGGCCATGATAGCAGTTGACATCCGATTGTCGTGTGTTGAAACTTCTTGTCTAACTCTTTCTAACAGAACTTGAGTAATGAGCACTTGAAATGCCAAGAGAGTGAAGTGCCGATAGTTCTCGCTCTTTTGAGGTATTAAACACCTGCTGCTTCGGTGCTTTCGATTATAAAAATACTTCACGAGTAAATTAGTTTCTCTCGCGACAAGAAACTGAAGTGTTTTGTATCTTTAATCTAATGGAACGCTGTCGTTAATTAACTCGCATGGATTGTGAAATTTAAATATAGATGCTGATTTACATTTTTCCAAAACAATCGCCAAAAAAGATGGTAATTTTTGAAGGCTTCTGAATTATTTAACAATAGGTTTGCGATAGGTGATTGAGAGAGAACAATAACCTGAAATTGAATTCAATTTCAAACGCGATCATTTTTCCAGGCAATTTTTTCGTCGAATAACTGGACAACCACCTTAGACTTAAATCGTCCGACGCGAAATTCTTCCCACATCTTGAAAACAGTTTCGCGAAACGGAGAAACTGTTGAAAGTATTTTTTCAAAATCTTTCAAGTTCGAGTCGGGCTTTTTGTGCATGTTTTGGTTTTCAATGAAGATCAAGTACTCACTTTTACACGTCGATAAAACAATGTCGAAAGTTGTTTAATAACATTTCACGGCGCACTAAGTTAAATTCGCTGTTGTCTCGCCGTGGTGAAAAACGAAAGTTGTTTCAATGGTTTTTGTTTTCAAATGGCTTTCGATGTAGAAGGGGGAGGGGGGGGGGGGGGGGCGGTCAATCATATTATACCAACCGGTTTGAGGAATTTACGTGGTATTTTCTCTTCCATAGTAAATTACGCCTATTTTCAAGTAAACAAGTTTTTTAGAATCCTCATTAAGTTGACAACAACGCGTGTGATGTAAAGCACGGGCCGAACCTTTGCATTGAAACATTGTGGAATGTTTCATCTAAACATGGTCTTCCGTTGTCGTAAAGAAAGAAATAGAAAAGAAACTTTGTTATTTTACCCCCTCCAGTTCCAGTTTCAGCTAAATTGGAATATATGTTTTTGTTTGTGTGATTATTGAAATTTAATGATCCATAAATCCAGTTTCAAATTTGCAACACATTTGTCAACCTGAGGAAATAAATCTCTTCCGTTTTATTAATTCTGTTCACGATACAAACGTTGCCATGCCCCTACATCACAACAATTTGGTATAAACAAAATTACCGTAAGAGTGTTTGCAATTAGTAGTCCAAACATGCCCGTTGAATGAATGACGTATGAATGTCTTTTGCCAGACGAAATGCAAAACGTGGCAGAATGTTTTACAGAGAAAGAAAAGACTGTTTCGTGTATGCAGTACCAGATCGAAGCGCAACAATGGCTGCTCATTCATTCAAGTGTCTATATGGACATAATAAAGTGGCCCGATTTTGTTGATCAAAACCTCCAATGCGGCCACACTCAGAATACTGAAAATAGTCGATAAAACGCAAAACTAAGAAACAAAGAACAATACGGAGCCCGTCGAACAATGGTCGATAAATATTTATGGGAATGGATGCTCACGAAATACTAACTGGTATTCTGCATCTTCCTCTTATATCATTATAACATTGTAGTCATTTACAGAGCAAGGCATACTTTGGCTCTCATACGTTTATAGGATTCCTTTAATGTTTTACCAAATGATGAATGGCGTAATTAGCTAAAGAATCATGGAAATACAATTAAAACTTGTTTATTTTGTCAAACTTCAATCTTAAATATATAAGCAACTTTGAGGAGCGGAGTTTGACGCTAGTTGCTTATGGAAACAAAAAAATGCATGTTTTTATTGAGTTCTTAGTAAATTGATTTTGCTAAACAATTTTCTAGGTTTTCATAACGCCATTAAAAATTAAGATTGACTCTAAGCGCAGATCTTAATTGTTCGAATAAGCACCCGCCATAAAACGACTATTTATCATATTGGTGCGCCCAGATTCTTATAGAATTTACGGTATCTTAAATTGTTATATTAACTTTTGAATCTATTAACTGAATTTGATGCAGAAATACAGAAAAAATGTTCAACGTCAATCAAAAGCTTGCCTGTTTTAACAGTAATCTCAAAAAATATCTCAGAAAAATCTAGAAATAGTTTCTAAATTGTTTTTGTACCATGTCGATGTAGGACTATGTATACGTCTGCTATTAAACATTGCATGGCGAGAGTCAAATTACCTGTTTCAGATATTTGGTCGATTAACGGTGTGCTATTTGACGTCAATGGATTTGAGTATGACGTGTCGGATACGAAATTGGATTTCGGCAGACTATCTGCGGGACAGGATGGTAGATCAAGTGGCGACCAGGTCGGAGTCTAAAAATCGTAACCTTTAGGCGTTGTAACATATGTATATTTCAATAAAATAACTGGTGAGTTGAGTCATCATTATGTAACCGAGAAAAAAGATTACTTTCGAAAAGGAAAATTCTCTGGGAAAAAATTATTTTGGATTTTGCGGAACACAGAACCCTTTAGAAAGTGTTGCTATATAAACAAAGAGCATTGTTGAAAAGAATAGAGATAATGAAGAATGGTGCTGGATTATGCTTGGTTTTCGCTATGTACGTTCTCCAAACTCAATCAATAATAACATCAGACATTGATGAGAAAAGTTCGTGTGTAATTGCAACGTAGTACTAAGACTCTAGTTTATAAAACCGTTAGTGAAAAAAATACTGGAAATGTTTTGAGGCAAGTAGTATATGCATTCGCAGGCACCTCGGTAAAATAATTCTGTCTTTTGTGCTAAATTGAAATATTTTAAAAAGACGTAATTTTCTAAATTGCTTTAGATATTATTGTTAACAGCTTAACACTCATTTCATTTGAGGGAGTAATCTGTAAAGAATTATGAGACGCACGCACCGTGCCAGTCATTCACGGAACCACGCGCACCGTGCCAGTCAATCACGGAACCACGCGCAGTATTCATGTTGTTTGATAGCGTATACTTTTCAGCATGACACAAAAACAAAACAGTTAAAGATTTAAGACTTTTGAGTTTTGACACAACCGACTTTTCGGTGACAAAATTTCGATCTTGTCAACTTTCCATCTGTCAATTGTTGACATGTTTTCGGCATGAAAAGAGCACTTACGTTTGCCGTTTGGTGAGGCGAATTAGTATTGCTTTGGCGACTGTTCTTAGATGCCATGGCGAAGAGCTTTATGTTTTGTAGTAAGCTTATTGGCTGCGCTTCGAAGTAAAACTTTTCCGTTTCGTGTCTTCACTTTGCGAACAGAAGCAGATAGGTCTGGTATCTGGTTTTCTCATCTAGCTCTTCTCAAAGAAATTGTGACAATTTTGATGGTGGTGTATTTTAAGTTGATTGTGAAACAAGCAGGCTTAACGAGAGAATTAACGTCGCTAGAAACAAACGGAGGCCGTCCGTCGAGAGATCAACATTTTTTAAGAAGCTCAACATCTGCTTTTTAAATACGAGTATGTTTGCGAACGAACCCTCTGGTAAGTGTGTGTTGTAGATAAATTATGTATTCGCTTTCACAGACCTGCCTACTGGTTTTTTTTGGAGCAAAACATCTTCTTCATTTTTTTTAATAGGTGAACCAAAATACTCCCAAACAACAAAATCCTCATTACGACACCGGTTCGCTTAACTGTACAATGTGTACCTTGCTTTTTAAACATTCTCTCACCTTGTTTTGAAAGTCGATGTTTGTGCTTGTGTTGTCTTCTTGATCTTCGATTTTTACTTCTTTTCTATCAGCGTCTTCTAGTACTAGGTCTAAGGGCATTTTACCCTTGAGGCAATCTATGTAGCGTTTGCAGAAGTTATCGCAGAGCTCATGAACCTGTAAAAACAACGAGAGAAAAAGTTGATCATAAATTTGTCTCGATTGTACTTCGTGTTGCGCTGCATAACTGAAATATGACGGACAGACATTAGATAGCAATTTTTATATTTAGCTAAAGTGAAGCAAACTGTTTTCCAGATCTGTTATGATATTGAGTATGTTCCCATGTAAGTTGCTAGCGATGCTATAAACTTCAAAGAATTCATTCCATTTAACGTGATTTTTCGATTTATTGTTATAATTGGAATTCGTATTCACACCTTGTATGAATGTTTAAATATCGCCATGTTGCTTGACAAACTAAGTATATATTGAACATGGTTGGCATGCGCCTTAAAGTTCTTTTATTCGTTCTTTTTTTAAATCTATGTTCTCTATTTTTTTTCGGTATTTTTATTGAAAATTTAACTCGAAGATCGACCAAAACAAGAAAAAAACAATTTGATAGTATAAAAAATAAAAAAACCCGGAGAAATCAAAACTGTTTTCGAGTGAAAAAGCTACGGTTAAAAAAATGACCTTTCACATGCCGTTTACCAAATTAAACCGAAACTCTTTTAAACACACAATGTTATTGTACAGACATTTATCGAAAGTCGCCCAAGAGAAGGCACGCCATATTTAGATTTGTACCTTCCTTTCGATATGCCATCATAAATTCCATCAGGTCTGCCTGAAATGTTTTAAAATGTCTGTATTGAAAATAGATTATTCGAAAACGTCTAATCAGCATCGCATGAACGACTTTTTGGCTTTTCATTTTAGCATTGCGGACAGCTTCTTAGGTTTGGCATTTTAAGAGTGTTTGCGGGCAGTTGTTTGACAGAAGTTGACAGTGATGTGGGTTTATAACGTACCAGCGTTGTTATTCGGCACACTTTGGATTATTAAAAAACTACGCGCGTTACTTCAACTATTAACTATTGGTTTACAATTTTACATTTTTTCTTTTTCATTTTTAAAAAAAGCCGATTGAAATTTGCATCGCGTTTGTTGTATGTAACTTTTTTTTAATCCATATATTGCGTACTTAGGTGAATCTCACAGCAAAATTTGATTTTCAACCCTTCAGAAAGGACATGTTGAAAACTTAACACATGATTTGCCAGCTTGGAACAGAAATGAGTGCCACCTTATTGACATCAGAAATGTCAATGTTTCACAAAACATCTCGGCACTGCTAAAGAACTAATTCAGTTTACTTTTAACACGACATTGTCCTAAACACTGTTGGCCGGCCGCCCTATAATCGTACAACTCCCTCACCTTTGAGTGGCATGCGTTTTTTGTAGCAGTTTCACAATGTGTGGCGCAGTTTGACAGCTCGTTTCAAAATCACCTCGTAGCGTTTTGTGAGCTTTATATTCAAGTAGTTCATCACGATATTTTATTCAAAAATGTATGCCCTATTCTACGTTCATGACTGATATGTCACAAAGTTTCCTTGAATTCTGACGTCCAATTCAGTGCTGGTTTGTTTGTTTGCAACAAACCTACGATTTTGTGAAGAAATATTGTACATTGAAAAATTCATGAAAGAATACCTATTCATTGAGTTCGATATTGCCCTTGCATCCGGCACATTAATTTATTGCCCTTGTATAAATATACAAAAGGCTATTTTTTTGTGTTGTTAATACATGATGCCTGTACATTTTAAGATGTCCAAAAATTTTTAAAAAGCGACACATCTGTAACTCGAAGGGTTCAAACCACTTCCAAAGTAAGCTTCAATTTTTCATCAAAGGTGTATAATGCAGACCGGAATGAAAACGAGAATTAAGATCTTTCATACCCAGAAACACAATAATGACGTCATAGTTTTGCATTATCCGATAAATTTATGAATCAAATAAATTATTGTAACACATTAATTTGAAACTGAAATTTGCGTTCGATAGATTTCGCTGATATTTGAGGTCGGGCTGTAAATTAGAATTCACAAAGGAATATCTGCATACTGCATACGCATACATATCTGCTTATTGCTTCAAGAACTTTCGATTGTAAGTTTACATTCCGCAGACCAGACCAGATGGCAGAGATTTGAAATCAATATAATATTATGAAATTATCGTTTAGAAACCTTTTTTGTTTTTTATTTCAGATCATCATTTTGCGTTTTATCGCTTTTCAACTAACTTTTCCCAGACCTTAGTTGCTAACGGGCTCCATTTCTCTAGCAGGGCAAACTTTATTATTATCCACTAGCTACGCACATTCCTCACCTTTTCGATCTCCAAGAGATGAAAACGAAGCACTTGAATCGCTTGTATAAGCTGCGAATGAAAAAAAACCAACATAATCTAACGAAAATTAATCATCATCATAATTCACATTTTTCACGTCTATTTTCCTTGCTAGCATGGGTTAGACAGGGTTTCAACAGATGATATTCTCCACAATTTTTTAAGCTGTACATGTAGGACATGGGTGCTTATATCCATGAGGTCAAAGATGTTACATGCATACCCGCAATAATAATGTTGCAAACATTTAAACAACAAAACGCTGCAACAATGTGCTTACCAGATTGTCCATTTCAGCGTTTGATGTAAAGAAATTATTGTTATTGTGGAACTAAAAACGAGAAATTAACGAAACGGAAATTAACTGGCAAGACATCAGGAAATACATTCTATAATTAACACTCACTTTTAAAACTCTTCCTTAAACTTATGACGCTACATATTTATATTGAAATTTATATCCCTTTGAGGCCATCTGTCCTCCTGAGAGGACATTTGTTTATATTAAAACCATTGACACACACTGATTTGTACATATTAAGACCCAATAACTCTTCCAGAGGACAGAGGACATTTCCCCATTGTAGTGCATGTAGATTGTGCTGGGGCCCCAAAGGGATATATCTGTATTTATTTTTAGCACATTGTGATCTTTCTTTTCTATTTATCTAATTTAATTATTTTAATACATAACCGTGACGCTTAAATATTCAATATCTAGAAAGCAATATCTGAGCGACTCTAGCCATAAAAGCCAAAAATGATTACTTACTTTTGAAGAAAATTCTTTAATGTCATCACTGAAAGATCCGGACGTGCAGAGAACATCAGCGGTGGCAGAATTTTCGGACTTTGGACTTTGACCGGTAGCCAGATCGCACTTTTTGAAGACTCGAACAAGAAGCGGAAACAAGGGATGACTAAATGTGAGATATTGATGGTATAGTGATTATAATAGGAAAATTAACGCTTCAAACACTTTTACCGACTGATTAATAATGGTTTAAATATTCGAACCACACACATAGATTGGACTTCATCTCAAGCAAAACGGAGGTCTAGCTAGCTGCTTAATGCATGTTGGTTTGACAAGACTTATATTTTTCTGATGGGTCTTAATGTGGACTCACTTCCTTGTCGAATAGTAAAAATTTAACATATTCCATAATGACATCTAAATAAACATAATGTTGTCGTGTGAGTTAGAACAATGAATAGTTAATACTGTGACATCATCGACGTAGAGTAAAATGCGCGCAGCAGCGCTAATTTCAATTGAATACATACAGTAAATTTGACGACCAACAGTAAATAAGTTGACAAAACTTTAATTTCTCTAAGAACAAGCGACAAACCACTAACAGTAGCACCGACTCTCACTGCAAATAACACGCTCTCGACTGATTGACACAATTAACTCGTTTTCTGTATCGCCAAAATTTAAGAATATGCTCCTCAACAGCCAGTACGACGCCACTCTTCATTTAAAACGCCTTGAACATTCTGACTTGTTTACAATGCGAGTCTGGATGTTGTTCTGCGAAATACACGCTAAACATGCTTAGTTTCCGGGCAGCAAATTACAACTCTGACGTCAAACGTCACGTTTTAGGGCATTCAAGCGGTTAACGCTTAATGGTGCCTTTGACAAATGTTTTAAGCTCAAAGTTGTATTAAAACTAGATGAAAATTGGCTGAACATTCACTGCGTCATAAAAAAAGATTATCTCCTTTAGTTTCAAACTGATCATATTCGTTACAGTTAATCCTTTTTTTAATGAAGAATGTTGGTATCATCCACCGTGTACAAATGGTTTTCGAAAGATAAAATGAGGAAAAATGAGCTTTCACGGCAGTTCAGTAAAAGCATATTCCTTTCCTACAATTTTCAAGAAAGTTCAGTGCTTGTGTGGGTAAGTTTAAAAATAATCCTGCCATTGAAGTCATAAACCGCAGTGTTTTTACAGCTATTGCTAGATGTTCCAAACGAGACGGTGACGTCATTACTAACGGTCAATTCTTTTGAGAATTTCGAATTCTAATGTTTTTTGGGTAAATATGAGCACACCGCAACTTTTTATGGGCCGCTGATTGGTCCAACATATTTTAACTTCCGCTGATTGGTCCTCCATTGTAACAAGATCATTGAAAGCAGGGGTGAATATAGTTTTGACACCTCAAACTCGAGATTAGCGGTTTAAAATCATCAAAATGTTAGAGAAAAACTCTACTTTAAGCGTATTAATTAATACTGGATTAAATTGTGCTGGATTAATTTTTGCGATACTTAATTTTGCGATTTTGGCCTAAAATCGCAAAAATAAATCCCGCAAAATTTTTCAAAAATAGTGATTTGCAAAAATAAATCCTGCAAAATTTTTCAAAAATAGTGATTCGCAAAAATAAATACCACAAGATTTTTCAAAAATAGTGATTCGCAAAATTTGACTGACTTGTTTCTCATGAAAACCTTTCATTTTCGTAAAATACGTTTAAAAAGATTTCTTTAATATTAGATTTGCAAAAATAAATCCCGTAAAAATCTGCTGTAGACACAATTCGCAAAAATAAATATCGCAAAATTTTCGTCCAGGACCCAATTCGCAAAAATAAATACCACAAAACACAAATTTTTTTACCATCGAATCGCAAAAATAAATATCGCAAAAATTAATCCAACATTAATTAATACGCTTAAGGTACCTAAAATCTATTTACGAATATAAACTTTCTTTCAATATTCTTCGTTATCGTTCATTTATCTTCTGGTGGTCTCTGTTTTACTTCTCTCCAATCGTTTGCATCATTAATATTTCGCCGAAACAATTCCTTAAAGATGATTCTTCTTCTTACATTCCATCTCATTACTTCTTTTCTTAGTGCAGTTATTATTCTGATATTGCTCCTTCCAGATTTATCTTCTTCAACTCTTTATTTCTCCGACTAATTAAGTTGTGAATGTTGCAATTAATCTGCGGAATGTTCTAAGAGTCGTATGTGAAGGTCTTGATGCAAATTTCCACTCATCAACTCGATTACGAAACACTGCTACGATCGCTATCAGTAAAACGGCTCGAAAATGGAGTGGTGTCAGTTTCCCCGTTCTCATAACGAGTGAAACAGCCGATGTTTTCATTGATTTTTTTCTCGAGTTGGTTTAGGGAGATTTGAGGCAACGCCAGAATGATAACTAGAAGGCTTTACTTCACGCTGACATTATTTACAACTTTTAATGTCATTCTAAAACGCATTCTCTGTTGGTAAACGCTGTCTCGTTAAACCGTGAAAATTCATCAAGTTGTCGCAACTTCTTCTGCATTTCCATCATTCTATCAATTCGGCGTTGAAAAAATCACGCGATTAGTTGATCGGTAAAATTGCTCAACCAACTGAGTGTACAACAGCGTGTCCCTCACATGCTACACTCAACAGCCACTGTAATCAACGTTCGTTGCGATTCACTTAAGTGCTGCCGGGGATCATTAACGTCCCCATAATGTGTTGAATAAACTCTAAGGATGATTTTTTTGGTATGAAATCAAGCTAAACTACTGGAAATCAAATGAAAAAGCTCTGCCTTTTTAGGAACAGAAAGATGAAGTGTTTGAAGAATGATCTTTATCAAAAGCTGATATATAAGGAGCTAGGAGCATTGAATACCAATCAGCATTAAATGTTCAAAAACGTTGAGATGCATCTTATGTTGAGCGTAATGATCCAACTACATCGTGATGGTTGTGGGGTCGTGATAGTTTATAGTTTGAAAATTTCTCGAAGTTAAGTAAACAGAAAATGTGTTTATCCAATGTAAAACCGTGTTGAAAAACTTTCCTGTCCAAAATCAGACCGGTATAACTGGGTCCCTTCACCTTAGCCTTCACAACTGAAATTTTAGATGGCAAATCACCAACAGAGAGGCGAGTTTTGACGTGAGAATAATGCAAAATCATTTGATCAACTGTTCAACTTTTCAACTCAACTTTTGAGGTTTTTTGTTCAGTTGAAAATGTTTCTTCAGAATATTATCTTGCAGGTTTTGATCAAAACCTGTTGATTGTTCATCCAGCCACATATAGTTTCCCCAGGCTCCCCAAAGATCGATCCACATTCAAAGTATGATAATGTTAACATTATATATTATTAGGTATATTGCCTTTGTTTAATTTAGCAGAAAAATGTTGTGTCATCGGAAATAAACACTCGTTTATGACTAAAGCGCGAAAATAAACCCCCCACCAAAAAATATTTTTAGATAGACTAGTGAAATTTCCTACATCAAGAAGTACTGCCTCCGTTCAAGTGGTTACTCCTAAAATTAAATCATGTATCTTTTCTCGAGTGGCTAAGGCAGAAAACCGCCTTCTTAAAAGTATTAAAAAGTTACCACTGTAAAGGCTGGTCCTCAACATAAAGCTTACTTGCAAATAAATAGGGGTATTTTTGTGTCACAAAGGCTAGACGTCTTCCTCATTCATCCCCCATTTTGCCTGTTGATTGTTTCAATAGTTGTACAAAAGTTGTTTAATATATTGAAATAAATTTTTCTAGTTTCAAATTACTAATTCCTAGACCATCTTTAAAAAGGCTCCGCTTGAAATTTGATTTTCTTCAAAAAAAAAATGTAACAAAAATTCTTTGAGAATCATAGAAACTAGGTTTTTATTATTATTATTATTATTGACGAAATTTATACAGGATAAATAAACCTCAGTTGTAAAATATATAAGTGTATAAACACTTTTTGAAATCCTTTCATGTTATAAATATTGAAGCGAAAGCTATTCAACAAAGGCGAGTACTTAGTTCCGAGCAGGAGGCCATATATCCTAGTAAATAAGTAACCCCGGGAGTATTTACTGAGGATAAAAGAAGGAAGTAGGAAGTAATTTTTCACGGAAGTAATTTTAGACTGCGACACCGGCTTTATAGTAAAAAGATTCGTATTCTTTAGAGAGACTTTGCATGACAAAGAAAGGCTTCAAATGGAAACGATGATTTAAGCTTATTTCACACAGACGTCCAGTTAAACTAACATCATTTTCAGATGCAACATCCTTTTAACGAAGATACGTATACCTTCACTTTATCTATTCTGTATATGTCTTTGTTGCTATAGTATCAGTTGCTATAGTATCGGTTGCTATCAGTGATTAGGGGGTAATGTTGTGCTACTCTAAATATTAGTGCCTTTTTGATGGGCAAATGACAGCATGTAAAATATACTAAGAAATTCAGTAAAAACAGAATAGAATCAAATTCAATAAAAACAGAATACGATTGAGTAAAAACTCCAACCATCACACCTAATGGCTACATTATTGGTCTGACCCCGTAAATAAAGACCCTAAGAAAAGAACTTGTTGCATAATCGAAGAAATAATATGTATGAGACTGATCATAACCGTTTTCTCGAGTATGTTGATTTCTCTATGCCGCTAAACTCCATCTTATTTCGCAATGTATGAGCCGCGAGTTAAATAAAGATGACGTCATATATATTCTTTATATAGGTATTACTTACTCGTAAATGCATTGCTTGTCCTTTGCCACTTTGACGTCGCTTATCTCCTGCGTGTCCTGCAGATTTTGCGTGGACGCGCGATGCTGCGAGAACGCGGAATGTTGCGTTTGATTTACGCACTCCGGTGGAGGGAGTTGCACAAGTTGGCCCTCGCCCACGGAGGAAAAACTACAGTGTGAAGAATAGCTCGCCTGTGAAGAGAGATGGAAAGCATAAAACGTTTTCTTTGGTTTCGTTGTTGGATTGCTAATAACAATGTTAGTTACGAACAAAATCTTAGGAGTATACTCACGTGTTTGTATGCTCTCACTTAATTATTGATATTGCTCCTCCTAACTATACTCATGCAACAAAAAGGAACGCTTTATATACACAAGTAGTTCATGAAATGTGATACGGTTTTCGTAAAAATTATTTGTCATGAAGACATCAAAAACATTTTCCAAGAAAGGAAACATAGGACAAAAAGAAATTGAAAAGATAGAGAAAAATTTGTTTACAAGATGTAGATATCATCCTTGCCATCCTCATCTCATGGTGAGATACCAAGCGACGCAAGAAAATCTATGAATCGCCGTCTACAAAAGTTACCTTGATGTCTTTTATGTGCGATCGTGTCTTTTTTCCTTGCCTTAAATTCGTGTTTGCCACAATATTTGTTTTAAGTCTATTCATTCGTTCAAAGCTATCAAACGGCGCAGATTTAATGTCAACCGTACTTCCTTTTGTCTAAGCTTATTTGACATTCGCACAACCATGTAGGAAAAAGGAAAGCATTGGCATACTCTATTGCCTAGAACCAAAGTTTAAAGTTTACCATGGTACGCGACTGTCGCATTAACAACTGTCTGGAAATCAAGAAAACTCGAAAAAGGTGATTCTTTCACCTTGCCACTGCGAAATGAATGAACGAAAAATTACCTTAAAAAGCATCAGTCTGTCTACATACGTGTTTCGTTTCAAGCGACCGGCGTTAAAAATGGCGCACGCGTTGTTATTTTGAGAAAGAGGAAAGATAGAATATCGCGATCTGTTTTGTTTTCGCACAACAAATAGAAAACAGCTTAAGAGATCGACTTGAAGGGCTATTTTGCGAAATAATCAACAAAAGCGTTTAGAGACAAAACAGGACTTAAGTCATTAAAAATACAATCAGCCAAATACAAACACGAAATCCAAACAAACTCTGTTTTGTCATTTTGTGAGAAATGTTATCAAGAACCGGCATTAAATGAGGTAATTGTGACAAGCATAAAGGCACACTTTTCAGCAAGTAAAATACCATAATAGAAAATCGATCGTAAAAAAAAAACGAAGCAAAAAACAATACCTTTCTGGCGGCCATTTGTTACAAAACTGAAAAGTCGAATCTTAATACAATGTCCGAGGTGCAACGTTTCACACAGCTTCTAGCGATTACAAGGCTACTTTTACGAGAAGACAGACATTTAGTGAAACACCCACGCTAAACTTTCCCACTTTTTTGCGACGTTGAACTCGTTTTGCGAAGCGTTACTTTCGCTGGCTAGTTTTATTAGCTAATCGTGCTGTCGCCATGGCAATGAAAGTTGATACTTTCAAATGTATGCGACCCAAAATTACAAAAAAATATTCAGCGAACTTTTCTAATATAATATACTTTTAATACTATAAAAGTTTACGTTTTTACAACTTCTTTTTTAAAATTTCTTTTTGATTGAATTTAGGCAGTTTTCTTCTTCGCCTAAATACTAAAAAAACCCAGAAGATTTGGTGCAAAAGTAACATCGATGCATCAAAGTTAAAATCTGTCGTATGCAAAAAAGAACTAACCATTTCCTGCATTAACTGCAAATTTTTGAGTTTTGTAACGGTTTTGTGCCAAGGAAAGGCTGTCTGTATAGGCATATTAAGGCAAAAAATAACCGAGGTTACACGAGATGTGTTGAAAGGAAAAAAATCTGCTACTGCCTTCTAACATGATCTGTTTAGCCACAAAAACTAAAAACAGATTTGCTTGCTCGGTTCAATGCGTTAATTTGACTCTTATATCATGAAATTCGACATGTTTGAAACAGTTTGAACAGAACCAAAGAAACGAAAATAAGCACACTAAACATTCCATTACCTTAGCGATTTAAAATTAATTCTTAAAATTAATAACAATATACTAAAATTATATATATATATTTACTTAACCGCACGAGCGCCTAAAAAAGTAACAAGAAGCCGAACGCGATAATAATTTGTCCAGTCAGTTTTTTCCATTAACATGTTTAATGTAATTTGAAAGATTAATTGAGGCTGTCTTCATTATTCGTTGTTAAAGATGGCGGAACGTATATTGTTTAGACAAAAATCTGTGGCTGCTCAATAGGTTACGAGAAACGTAAATTGAATACTTTTTTGGGGGGTATTTAAACAGTTGGTTGCCTGACGGATAGCCTGGAAGGAACGGGGTAGCCTGGAATGCCTTTTTCTAGTTGGCATTCACTGCAAGAAAGTATTTCACGAATATTAAACTCACCATAAATAACATTCTCATCATTGCTGCATAATTATTCAGTTTTCTCTGGTCCTTTTCGTTCTTAGTTGCTTCAGTTCGATGCAAGGGAAAAGGAATGTAACCATAGTAACCACAGAGCTACGACTTACCTCTGGCTCATTCAATGCGAATATGCGAGATATTTTTAAATGAAATCAAGGCTTAGCTTGAGCTTCTTTTGTTAGTTAAGGTTGAGTTGTCAATTATTTTATGAACTTCTTTTGTTAGGAATGGTCGTTTAGGGAATTACTTAAGTTTTACATTGCTATATCGCAAGATGGTCTGTTGCCGTTTATATTAACCGTGTCATGTGTCTAACTTAAATTCGTGAAGCCAAAAAGTGATTCTTTCGCGGGAATAGTTTCGGCATTTTAAATTCGACGTTCAAATTTGAACATAGTTTTCTTTTCTTTTATCTTTACGATCTTCGAAGATTAAAATAAAATCTATTGCTGTTATTAAACAAAAAGGCTGTGATTCATCGGGTTTCTTGTATTTTCTTCATTTAGATATATATTTAGAAGTCAATCAAAATAACATTCATATGAACAAATAATAAAGAAATATATACATGTAAATAGATAATAAACTAAAACATTAAGCATAACAGTGACTTTCGTTAGGTACTGGTAATAACATCGAAGTGATCCTCTTCCACATCTTGTTTTTATGTCATTCTAGAATTTTCTAAATTTAGTATTTTACCGAATTTATCATTCTACTGAATATATTTTACTGTTTACTTGTGAATATTGATGTGTATAAGGGAAATATCAAATAATATGTAAGAAATAAAAAATATCAAATAATAAGGAAACAATTTATTAAATAATAATTTAATTTTATTGTCTATACATTATAAATCGATGAAATGTAACGAAACGACTTAGTAAAAAATGCAAAATTGGAATTGAAAGAGCTTCTTGTAATTTTTCCCAAAACGCCATAAGTTGTAGAAGCTTTGCTATCATTGTTACGATTGTCAACCTTTGGTATCACCATAGAAGAGTTCGTCCGGTCAAAATGACGTAGAGTGTTTATCACCCCTATCTACTGATACAAATCAAAGCTATTCTTTTTAATCTTTTTTATCATGTCGATTACTATAATTAAGTTGGGGAAAAGAGCATCTTGTTTGATGATGTTAGAGCCATTTCATCGGCATTAGAAAAACAAATATTGACTTACCCTTGACTTTATATTAAAAGAAATTTAAACAATTTCTTTAACTCGAGGAATAAATACACGAAATCAAACCTAGTGATATTGCTTAAGGATCTAGGTTATAAATAACCCATTATTGAAGAGGAATGTCACTTGAGACCTAAAGGCAGCCAGTACTTAAAGCAAAAATAATTTGAAAACGAGTTGGGATGAAATCACCTGGCAGAGATTTTCAGTGACAGACATTTACGTATGAAGCACTTATGCCAACAGCAAATGGTTTCCTTCCGTTAGCCCACCTTCGAGAAGAGCGCTGTGATTACTTGTTGATTTACGAGGTAAACAAAATAGATGTAACACATCACTCGAAAGCATGTGTTGCGATCAGATTAAAAATTTACATTTTATTTTATAAATTATTTGGTGTTTTCAATGACCGTCTTCATCCCACCACTTGTTAAGTGCTTGTCAAATGGCTTAAAAATAGAACTCTTGACGAGTTAAGATACATTCGGACATAATATTGCGAAATTATTGCGCAAATAATGTTGTATACAGTCGCGCATTTAAATCGTACAACGTGTTTTTAATTACAGTAAAAACCTGATAACTCGAACCCCCGTTAAGTCGAACTCGCGTTAACTCGAACTGTTTTTCATTCCCCTTACTTAATAGATTCTCATAAAAACTCCCGATAACTCGAACATTCTATTTTACTTGGTCCCTTGGGGGTTCGAAAAGAAAAAATCTGTATGAATTTAAATATTTAAATTCAAAAGGAAAATGTGTATAACGCTTTCGAAAACACGTTCTTTACAACGCGAAAACTAAACAGTGATTATCGTAATCCCGATCACGAACACATCCTATTACTGACGAGATTGCATTCATTTTTGAGATGTTGGCAAAAACAGCCGAAATATTGAATTCACAGGAACCTTGTCATGGTTATAGAAGAAAAAAACAGAAATTTCTTGTGCCATATTTCACTGCCAAATAGGAGGGCGCGAGAAAGCATTAAGGAATTCATTTTAGTAAAATGTTTTACTGTTGGAAATAGAAACCCGCCAGAATGTTACTCTGTGATTGAGTTTAAAGCACAATAAAATTACCACACACAATGACAAATTCATATCGATTTCAACAAACAAAATAACGACTAGAGCTTCATGAAGTTAGATCTCAACCTATTCGCAGCTCGTCAAGAATATATTGTGCGCATAGCATTACACCGTAAGCTGTCTCGGTAGGATCCTATTAGCTTACCTTTTCAGCAGAAGTGTCAAGTGTCTCATCCATCATCCACACGTCAATATGTCAGCCAACCAACTTATTGTATCGGACAAACAACCTTTCTATTTTTTGTTTTCTTATCAATGCAAACATCTAAAGGTAATTAGCACTGTTTTTCTTTCGAGTAATCCACGATTATTTGGTGTAGACCGATCAATTACGACAACTCGCTAGGTGGTTCCACTCGTCACTAAAGTACCACGTGTTTTCGCTTGTTTGTTGTTGATTTTAGCTCTGCGCTAAAGAAGGTTTTAAACTAAGAGGCGATTGTAACGCGATTAATTCGCACATTGTTTATCATTGTAACCCGGTTACAAGTTTTGTAATAATCAAGAGTCAAATTAAGACCGCAAAAACCGGATTACGAGGGATTTCTTCATGAATAGGATGCGCTTGTACAATACCGATCTGTCTAAACATGATATTCGACCTTGCGGTGTCGACTACTTGACTTCCTACTTGAAAGGAGGGACAGTAAACAGGCGAACTTCACCACTGCTAGCTATCCTTCCATGAAGGAAATATCACCGACGAAAAATCAACGACCAACATTTTTAATTGGGATACACCGTGTTCCACGTGGAAAGGCTCGTACAGAATCTCACTGGACGGTTGTTGCTTTCGATATTATTGTTGGCTTAAAGGTCACGCCCCGGACAACCGCGTAATATTAGATTGCAAACGCAGAATTATTTTCCAAGGCAACGCAAAATCAAAACGTTTGCTGAGAGTAAAATCCTTGAACACTGGTTGATCGCTCTTTAACAGTGATATCTTTTACATAATCAAGATGAAGTAAGCACGCAGACGAAAGAAGTAAATACTACCGCAGTGGCAGTCCCAGCGGAAGTACGCCCCAGAAATAATAATGCTTGCTTTGCTCTTATATGTTCTATACAATTGGTTCTAAAAAATCTTTCCGTTCACATAAATAGAAGTATCAACTTGATAAATGAAGGTATTGTGCTGGTAATGATGTATTTAATACTGTAACATTGTATCAAAACAAAAGAAAACTTCTTCGTCAAAAGTTTAATTCGGGTTCCTGTACCAAATGCATTTTGCTTGTTTACCCAGCTCTTTATACGATGTAACATTTGTAAGATTTTAATACCAAGCGAGAAAAAACGAGAAAATCCTTTTCATTTATCACAAATGATGGTTTGGTCTGATGTTCTTTCTTCTCCAACTTGCTTTGAAAAGTGGAATTGGAACATAGTTCGAATAATATAGTCTTTGCAAGAAAAACACATCTAAATTGAAAACAAAAGTGAATCTAAAGCCGTAAGAGTCCATTGAAAGGCCTTTATCGAGTCTAAAAAAAGCACTAACAAAACCCCAACGTTTTAGACACCATCTGATTTTGGTTTTCGTCTGCTTGAAAAGGATAAAAACAATGTGCCAAGCTGATGTTAGGACGCTATCAGCCGGGTTCGTTAGTTCCTGAAACGTTTCAAATTGTATATGTATATAGGTATAAACGTTCTACCAATAATTTCAGTAAATTTGCAACCCCCCCCCCGACCCACCTTTTTTTTTTAATTTTTTTTAAAATTTAAAAAAAACGTCACCCCCAGGGTTTCATCAATTTAAAAGTTGGATTTTGCAATGTTGACTGCATACCGGCTAATGCAAAATGCCGCAACACAGCTACAATATTTTCTCTAATTAAGAGAGATCACCAGCTTGACTTGTTTCGATATTAACCATAAAATCATAAAAGATCAATTTCATTTTGGAAATTTTTTCATTTTCGCTGGTCACCAAGAATACCACGAGCCGCGAGAGTGGTTACTATAACGATCATCAATATGGGTAACTACAACAACATAATATTTTTTTTATTGTTTTTTTACCAATAAAAATGTACAATGAACAGTTTGTTAGTATATAAATATGTAAAATGTTATAATAAAGAATTGTAGCTAAACTCGTATAAAGTACAGTGTAGAAAATTATTGGCGTGGATTTAAAGAAGGCCTTGCTGACAAGTCAGTCAATCCTTTTTATAAAACCCACTGTTGTTTATCAACTGTAGCAATTTCCCATATTATACAATATGTAATATATATAATTCTACGTCAACTAGATATTATCAACGTAAAAAAAGCCTTGATAATCTCAATCATGAAGTTATATTTCAACGAGAGATTAACAGTTAAAAGTCAACAAAGGGGAGTTAAATTCTAAATAAAACAAATATTCCTTGAAGAGAAAATAATCAGTCACGTGTTTTTGTGGGCGGTGAACACTCGTTCCTCTTCACAAATCTTACGATCAATATTATCAAAAAAAAGTTCTATTTGCCGAAATAATTGCAAGGAGATTAGGGTTCAGTTAAGAAAATAATTTGCTATATTATCGCGAAAACGAGAAAGAATAAGATGCGAGAAAGATTCAGAAAGCAATAAATATTGCATAATTATTATTCACTATATTTTGTTTTATTAAATATATATTTAACGGCATTAACTTCCCACCAACATTTCGATTGATTGTTAGGTCCTTAGTCACGAAATAACATTATTAGTCACGAGCTTATTTAGCCTGAGCATCTTAGCCTGAGCTGCTACAACAACAACAACGCGTATTTGATCTCAAAAATGGTTTTTGCTACACACTCAGTTAACAATAAGCCTAGTTTCCGAAAATTAAAAATTTCAAATTTTAGAAAGGTTATTTCTTGAGCATTGAACCTGGTCGTGTTCTTCCGGTTGGCATGGGGCATGAAAATACGTGCCCGCTCGCATGGGCGAAAAACGGTCGTATAAAAAATCAGCACCTTCTAAAATCTTCTGTCTTATTTCTTGGAGTTTCTTAAGTTTCCTAGCTGAAACGGTTACACTGCATTCATTTACTGACCTTTGATCCAAACAAATTCAATTTCCCTCGATACTGATAGGTATTTTGCAATTGATGTGGAAAATACCGGAAGCGGCTTGCCAATCATAAATGGTGACACGCTAACTGTGTCGGTTGTGGCGGTTAATTGTAATTGGTCCTGCATGATGTCTTTCATACCAAAGTAAAAGGAGCGCCTACGCTTTAAGCAAATTTTGACGTTTAATATTGAAGTTTGCGGGCAATACATTCAGCTAATGACCCGGTTATTTTGACTTAGGAATTCTTAATTTTTCAAGTTCAAGCCTACTTTTTGCAAATAACATTTTCTTTTGAATTTCAGGTGCGGCGACCTATTTCCTTAATTTTTGAAATAGCTATTATACTGAATGTCAGAGAGTCGGATTTCTTTACGCTTTTAAGACATTCTTAGATATTTTTAAGATTTTCTTTCCGTATTAGCCTCCGGAAGTGTGATCAGGATAAGCATGCCACTCCACAAACAGCACTTCGCCATGTGTTTGCATTCCTTGCTCTGTAAACAACAAAATTGATTTTATTTCTTAACTAAAGGTGTCAATATTTTCTCTACGCGTGAATAATTCCACGCGCGGTCATTAAAATTAAATGCATTAGAACGGGGAGAAGAAGAAGACAATTACCTCTCCGATTTTGCAGATATTCAGAAACCTGAAGAGAGAAAAAACAGACAGCATCATTAATACAAATACTTCATGAATCACAATTTCGTAATGTCGTTGAAATTATAATCATTTTATAATCACCGCAATTAAGCCTTTGGCAACATCATAGCTGATATTTCAAGATTTTTGGCATATTTTAATAAGCTTGAGAGTTCAAATGCATGACAAATGAATGGCTGTTCTTGACTTTCAAAGATGAAGTTGTAATTGCGACATTTTCCTATGAGGTATATTTTCGTATCAACACAAACAGGTTCGTGTTAGAATTTTATCAAAATTGTTTTACAGTACACTGCTGATTTAAGGAACCCCCGTGGGAGACAACAAATGGGTTAGAGTTTGACCTAAACACACAGCATCGAAGGGGGTTTAAACTTTTTCTTCGCTAGATCGAGAAGTCCGTTAAATCGGGAGTCTACTGTATTTGGGTTATTGTTTTAATGTACCATTCAAATAGTTTGTGAAATATATTTTCGCCTCACTTGTTCCGACACGATTATGAAGACCAGACTGTAAGTGAGCAGAATTGACCAGACAATTGCGATCATAAGTATGTACGTCCATCGTTGCTTGCAACTGAAACTGGATCGTGCAGTAACAAAGGTGCGCGAGCTGAGAGTATCTTTTCTGTTGCTGTTGACAGGACGCACGTTAAATACGCGAAATGGCGGAAAATCACAGAAATCGTCAACGAAATTAACGCAACAACGCGCGAATAGTATAGTTGCTAGCAAAACCAACAGTGAATTCATGAGAGTTGCTACACCCTGAAGGTGGGCGCACGGGGCGTCAAGTTCACTGGTGCATGACGACAAATGCGTACGTTAAAACACACATGTTACGTCAAATTTATCATTATAACGTCATTGCCTAACTAGCCTCTATACGCCTCCGTTGTTACATAGACTTTTAACAAACGCCCAAAGTTATAAATTATTTTTAAGCTAATTCATATCATTGTAAATATCACAGGCGGCAACTTTCAGATAAAGATGGATAGAAACTAACGTTTTCTTCTCGTGAAAACATCATACAGGATATATTCAAATAAATCCAAAATTCGCTTCAACATCTACCGTAAAAAAAAAAAATACTCGAGAAAGAGGATGCATTGCCGACATTGCTGCTCCGTGCGAAGCTGGCGTCGTGGTATTTACAGTGACACGGCGTTTGTGACGTCACGAACGACGTTTACGTGTCGTAATCGTCATCTTCGTCGTTGTTTTCGACGGCGCAAAGGAAAGACGAGGGAGGTGGAATCGTCGAAGGTGCGGCAGGTGAACTAAAATGACGGATTCGATTTTTTTATATAAACCAACATGGTCGGCTGATTTTTCGGGCTTCTTTGTATCAATGAAAAACTATCATTTTCGCAGTGTAGAGCTCCAATTAATTTTTGAAAATTGATTTCTGTTTTGTTGTTTTAGAAATGAAAGTTCAATTTCAAGTTCACAAGTTTTAAAGTCAAATTTGATTCACCTGAAAGCAGTGAATAGTGGATATCAATGAATTAATTGGAGCAGTGTACTGCTCCTTCTCATTGAAAGGGACAACTTATCAGAAATTCAAAATCCAACATGGTGGTCACCTTTGACTGGATTGAGCAATAGCGTTCGGAGAGGACGTATGTGAGCGATTCATGATTGAATCGATCGAATGACTGCTTGATTTTTGAAATTCGCTGCTCGAGTGTGGGGAATTGGGGGCGGCTTCTGTTTTCGGTTCTTTTGCAGAGCGATCACTACGGTCATCCTGAATGTGGACCAGAATTCAATAGTTAAGTTTCATGGAAATAAAAACTACTCGGAGTGTAGTTAGCATAAATGAAATATTTTAGTAAACACAATGAAAAGAGCTGTGGATAGCGGTCCCAGCATCTGATAACAGATTTAACTTTGCAATGCAAGAAACTACTCTAGGGTGAAGACAACAAACATGCCTAAACAAGCAAGCGCTTACGCTTTCAGATTGTGGATCAGTTTCCTCGTCAGCTTCAGAGGAGGAGGCCTTCTTTCTTTTCCTGCGCTCACCCGTAGGTGCTGCTCGTTGTTTTTTCCTGTCAACAAACACAGAAGTTGAAAGCATGTCTATTTCAATAAAATCCCATAAAGTATTAATAGAATACAAACACCACTTAAATAACGAGTATATTTACTGACAAACATAAATATCTGACAGCAGTATAGTAAACCTTTCAATAAACAACCTTCTAAATTTACCCGATAAGAGGATTTCCGAGTGCTTCAAAGTCATTATCAAATATATCATGTTGAATCATCAATATTAATTTTTAGAAGTTAAATTCAGTTTTGGAAGCGCTTCATTCAATCTTATCAATGTTTAAGCAATCTTAAATATTTCTTTTCCATTTCATCACCTCCCATGAAAGTATTATATGACAAACAATTTTATCTACTTTGGTGGTCTAAAGTGCTATAGTTGAAGAGTAGCAAATGATTGCAAACAGCAAGATATCCTACTGTCGTTTTGGTTTCTCGTTGCCGTCGTTAGACTCCTCCTCTTCGGCATTTGCAACATCAGCAATACTTGTCACCAGATCTTTTAGGAAATCGAATTTGTGTTCATTTTCAATGCAATGCTTTCTGAAAAAATCGTGATCAACTGAAAGTAACACAGTTAACATAGTGCCCTATAAACGAACATTAATTAAGAATAGGGATAGAATTTTTAAAGAAAAAATAAATTTCAAAAATAGAATGATTTAAAATAGGCCGATGTTTATTATTGAAACCTGTTTTAAACAATGTCAGGAAACAAACAACATTGTAATCTTAAATTGGGAAACAATAAACTGAGTTTTAAACTTACAGATGAGACGTAGTCATTGTTTTTGCTTTACGTTCATTTGTATATTTAGCAGTTGATTCCACAAGCGATTGAAGAAACATTTCCAAAGATCGTGCTATACAATATATATATATAACAACATTTAATAAGACTGCATTAATATTATATATATATATATATATATATATATATATATATATATATATATATATATATATATATATATATATACTATTACAAAATACACTGTATAATTTCATAATTATTATATATGCTATATGATCAAATTGTAGTTTACTAAGCTCATAGCGTAGGGAAAATAGTAGATCACCCGACGCTATTCCAAATAATTGAAATTAATTTTTCAAACTTCTAATAGGTCCTGATATTAACATTGATTCATTGGGATTTAAAGAGGAAAATTTGTTTATAAGAATCTTCCATAAAGGAACATAAAAATAAATTTTCTTTTGTGGACTTAGAAAAATGGTACTAAACTTCTTTTTTTAAATTTTTTTAACGAGCCTCCCAGAACGCTCATTAAGCATTATCATGAAGACCTCGACCCAGAGTTTTAATGTATTTAATTTCTTCTATTTGAGCTACGATTATTTTTGATGAAATACAGCGTTTTTTACTTATAACCGCTCACTAAACAACTTTGTCATAGCATGGTCTCAAACCCAGAACCTTTTGGTTAAGAGACAAACGACATTACCATTGTGCTATCGCTGGATAAACTAAGACTAAGAACAAAGTTGAGCTAGTAAATGAAAGTATAAGGAATTTCAACTTATTTAACCCTCCATTATTTAATAGAAATGACATAGAAGATATGAAATTGTTAACTTATTTCACATGATTGCAATTCATTCACTCAATATCTTTAGCTCTGTATTTTACATATATTTCAATTTAGGCTTGCATTCATTGCGCTTTGAGTTTCGCTCAAGAACTCAACTGTAACTCAAAAAGCAGAATATACCAGAGATGGGATTCGAACTATAAAAATTAACTTAGTTTAGATTAATAAAGAACTATACATACAAATAATTATAGGAACTGCCGCAGCAACTTTGCCAATTTCCTCATCAGTTTGCATAATTTTTTTGATGCGCGCCTATATAAGAAAGAAATTTACCTATAAATATTTATAAACATTGTGCGATTATATGCTGGTAACTTATAACATATTGTATATATATATATAAATATATCTGCAAATAAAAAAAAATATTTCAATATAAAACCCCCTTGTTGTGTTTTGCATTTTTGAATTTCTGTAGCTATTAGCTACTAAGTAACATCTTCCATAAATTTTAAAACGTTTGAAATACCGGTGGAAAACGTGCTTCATATTTTCGTTTCTTGGAAGGCATCCTATTATTTTAACTTGTTTATAAACATAAAAAAATTCTATGTTGTTGTTTCGCTTTTCTTGCCACGAGCAAAATACTTTTCAGTTTTTTACATAAAATACCCTAGGAGGAGTGCACAGAAAGGTTTCGATTGTATGATTGTGATTTTCACATGGCATCCGAAAATATTCCCACTGTAAAATTCCTGATATACCTTAACCCTATTTCAACCGGGTGATTTGATACGTGCTATTTCCAGGTTTTTTTATTTCCTATTTCCTTCATATCTTCTTACCGGTGTATGATAAAGTCATGAAAATTTGCATGAAAGTAGAAGAATATATTCTGCACACATTGTTATTAAAATAATTTTTATGACGTCATTCATTTCTGATCGATGTATGAAAAAAGGAGAAATATCATGCCTTACTAAAACTATTGTCAAAATAGAACTAAAAGAGTTTTTTAAATTCTGTTTGCAGATTCTTGTAGGTAATTAGATCACATATTAATTTCTATAATTAAATATTACTATAATTAAACTAACTAAACTATAATGAACTAAAGATCATATCAATTAAAAAAAAATAGGTTCATGTAAATTTTTGGCGGATCATTAAAAATGTCCGGGGTAATTCTAAATCATCTGTGCCTCCACTAATGGTCCTGAAGTCATTAATTTATCTAAGGATAAAGTTGAACTATTTGCTAAACTCTTCAGTTCTCATTCTACCCTTGATGATTCTGGGCAGGATCTCCCATATTTCACCTCCAGAACTGATCAGACTTTACAGGATTGCTTTATATCTCCTGATAATGTTTCCAAGATTATTTCCAAAATGGATTCTAATAAAGCTACAGGACCTGATGGAATTCCTGTAATTGTTCTTCAAAGGTGTTCTACCAAGTTATCTCCTGTTTTGTGTGCTGTCTATAAAAAGTGTTTGGATGAATCTTGTTTTCCTTCATCCTGGAAATTTGCCTCCATTATTCCAATTTTTAAAAATTGTGGTGACCGATCTAATCCTTGCAATTATAGACCGATTAGTCTTATTTCCATTTTAAGCAAAGTTTTTGAGACTTTAATTAACCAAACCTTAGTGGAATTTATTAAAAATAATAATTTGTTTTACGATTCCCAGTATGGGTTTCGTTCTGGTCGTTCCACTGCTGACCTTCTGACAGTTATAACTGAACGTTTTTATCGTGCCCTTAATAGGGAGCAACGGCGAAAATTGAAAACGAGACGTCTTGTGTTCCGGTTGACGTTTTCTTATAAAATAGTTAAGTTACAAAAACGACAACAACAAAATAATTCTTGTTTGTTGATTTTTTTACAAAAGACAAAATGTTATTGAAAGATGAAAAATAACGTTTTTTATTGTTATATTACAATTAAAATTACAAACATTCATTAACTTATTAAACATTGCATAACTATTTTCAAATCACGCGTTTTAACAAAACGCCAATTTTGATGATTTTAAGTTGTCGCGGAATGTATAAAACATGAATGGATTGTTTACATCACGCGCTTTGCAGTCGCCGTCTCAGGTTTTATTTCTTAATCTCCCTAATGCTTCTGGTGAAGCGCGAGCAGTTGCTCTTGACATCTTCAAGGCATTTGATAAAGTCTGGCATCTGGGTCTATTGCATAAACTCAAAGCATATGGTTTAAAAGGTTCTTTTTTCAAAATTATCTCTTTCTTCCTTTCCAATCGTAGACTCAAGGTTGTCCTTAGTGGTCATTCATCTTCAACTTTTTCCATCAATGCTGGTGTTCCACAAGGATCAGTTCTCGGACCAACCCTGTTCCTACTCTACATAAACGATCTCCCAGACAATTTATCATCCAAAACCATTATTTACGCTGACGATTCCACATTGTATTCCTGTCTTGATAAATCAGATAATTGTGATAAGGTTAATTTGGCCTCTGTTTTCAATAAAGATCTCAATACGGTAGTTGAATGGGGTAAGAATTGGCTTGTTAATTTTAATCCATCTAAAACTAATCTTCTTTCCATTAATCATCTCAATCATGCTTACTTACCTCGAATTTTGATGAATGGTTCTCATTTGCCTGAAAGCAATTCATTTCGTCTTCTTGGTCTTATATTTACCAGCGACCTCTCATGGCGATCTTATATTGAAAATATAGCTAAATCAACTGCCATGAAGGTTGGTTCTCTTTTACGAGAAATGAATTACCTCACTCCTGAATGCGTCCTTTACTTATACAAATCATCAATTCGTCCATGTATGGAATACAGCTGCCACATATGGGCAGGTGCACCAAAAAATTGCCTGAATTTGTTAGACCGTGTTCAACGGCGTGTTTGCAATGCAATTGGCGAAAACCTTTCTTTGAAATTGGACTCCCTTTCACACCGGCGGAACGTAGCGTCTCTTTGTCTCTTCTACAAGTTTTTTTATGGTCGTTGTTCAAGCGAACTATCATTTCTTACACCTTCTCTCATAATTTTTCTCCGCTCTACTAGGTTGTCTTCTTCGTCTCACCAATGGACTGTTTGTGTTCCAAATTGTCGTAGGGATTTTTATAAAAACAGTTTTTTTCCGCGTACGTCCAGACTTTGGAACTCACTTCCATCTACATGCTTTCCTCCTGAATTTAACCTTCAACTGTTCAAATCTAATGTTCATCGCTACCTTAAATCTGCTTAACTTCTCCTGTAGCTCTTTACTCGCAAGTGGCCTTTTAGGCCTTGTTTTGAGCAATCTCCAATAAAAATAAAAAAAATAAATGAAATTTTTTAAATAAATAAAAAATATGAACTAATTTATTTCAAAACTTTTTGGACTAAAATAAGTGGTTGTCACCAGTGACATCATAAAATGGGTAATGACGTCATCTGCGCATCTAATTTTCATAGCTGTTTTACAGGAAAACCTTTGGACTACAGTAATTTTATAACCTTTTTGAAATACATTTATTTGTCTTAGCATGCTAAATAAAACAGCAATAAAACTTAACTTCTAAAATCAAGAAAGAATTAAATGAAAACACGTGGTTTCAGTCAAAGTGAATTTTAACAATTATTTACAGCATGATGAACATTAGTACACGGTTGTGATGATTGCATACGTGATTACCACAGTTTTGACATCGCGATTTATTTATTTTTAATTTGTCCTTGTCTTTTTTTGTTTCGCAACAATCAAGACATGTTTGGCATCGCTTTCGTTGTTCTCCAACAGCAGAGTAATCGGCTTTATTGGCAGGAGCATAGTCAAGATTCCCACCGGTTACAAACCTCATTTTTTGCACAATTACTTTGCTTAGACCTGCTCAATCTCTTCTCTGGATAACGGGCATTACTAAAGACTCAGCAAGCTCGATTCCAAAATAAAAAGAATTGTGTTTTGTCGGATAAACACCTTTATTCAGTGCAGTAACAGTGCTTGCATTTACCCTTATTGTATCTAGCAAATAAGAGAAAGCTGAAATTGTCCATTTTCGACATTTGGGCTTTACAGAATACATATATATTTTTGATCGACAATGTCAGTACCTCCTTTAACAAAGTCATACAGTTTATAAATGACAGGTTTTTTGCTTCCGTCATTTATTGTTGTAGCTATCAAAGTGAGGTATATAGTGAGCATCATAACATTTTTTTTTCCTGTCGACTTTTTTACCACGTAACTGGAAATTGAAATGAATGAGTTTTCTAAATAAAATGTTTCAGTGCTGAGATGTTCCCTCCTTTTTATTTCGTTCAGTGCAGGAAGTATGCTAATGCGGTTTCCCATCATGGTCCCAATCATGGTAATTCCTTTTCCAAGAAGCCATTAAGCAATCGGAAAACTTGAATATAACCGATCCATAGAAATGTTGCGACCAGACAAATCCATACTTCTATCCATTGCATTGACTAGGTACTTTATGTAGTTTTCTATTCCGGTGATGTAGAATTCATTCGGTTCTGCCTTCGGCTTTCTACAATAGACGTGCGATTGATAGGTGTATGGATAACGTGCACAGTTGAAAAGTAACCCATATTTGGCTGGCATGTCGGAATTGTACATTTTGAAACTCACCTGTGTTCTCATACCGAATAGTGTTTCATCAAGCGATGAAAAATCTTCTGGGATCAAGACTTGATCAAGGCAAAGTTTTTATTGCACTTTTCAAAAATCTCTCGGAGTGCAGCAAAACGATCGTGTTCCCATCTTTCCCTTCTTGTTTCATAATTATAAAAGCAGAGATTATTGTAAATGAAAATAAATGGATTTCTTGACATTGTCCCACCGAAGACAGGATGGCCATCTTTTTTTTTCTCAAGATTGTTCAAGAGATGGTTTACTTGGCCGAAAAGTCCACGAAAATACATCAAACCTATCACAGCATAAATACCAACGGAATCAACTTCTTTCAAATAAGGGTTTTTGCTCAAATTCAACATTTCTTCAGATAGAGCTGACAACTTGCTTCTAATGCAAAGATTAGTAAAACTAACGATGTCGTTGATCATTGCTGGAGTAAAAAAAAGATTAAACCTTGCTTTGCAGTCAATATGTTTTTATATCGGTTTCTCACACCTGGTGTCTGTTATATAATGTTGTGCGCGGTTGGTTGACCTGAGAGATTTGATTGTTGATTTGAAAAATAAATTGGGTCTCTTTTCTTTGGATCTTCTTTATTCCTCTGCTCACCAATAATTCTTACACGTTTTGCAGGAGGAGGGATAAGATCGTAATTGGATTCGCCAAGAGCAGTATCAATGATGTGAACTAGGCGTTTATATGTCAGTTGTCGTCATTGCAATTGACGGTGTAGCGTGCTGAGGAGTAACCATGCTGAGAGGTGTAATAAAAAGTTAAGTCTAAATCCAATCAGTCTGAGCCAATGATATATATATATATATATATATCATTGGTCTGAGCTTTGATGATTTAATTTACAGACTAATTTTTCATCTCTTTCACTGCTATTTTTTAAATACACATTTTATTTGGTCAGAAAATTGAAAATCTCTCGATTGCGCACTGGGTTATTTTAACCCTCGGACATACCACCGTGTTGAGATTGTTAAGCGAACTAACAGTTGTTAGTTTGTAGCTAGCTGGCTATATTTAAAGAATATATGGCTTATGAAATCTATATATATATATATATGACAATGGTAATATAAATAGTTTCTTTGTCCTCATTAAACTTGTAACCATTTTTAGATATTTCTGTAAGTATACAAGGCCCATAAAAACATATTTAGACTCTACTATTTTTGTATTATCTATTCTTGGAAATTCCCAGAATTGTTTTATCCATTTGTTATATAATCATCAATGGGATAGCACAAGTAAGTAATGTATTACCGCATTATAACTTATACTATCCACGAGTTGATATACATGTATATTGTTTGCTACATTGATATGTTAAACTTGGCATGTACATCAACATGTGGTGATAAACATCACCTTTAAATATGATATTATGCACATGCGATACTTGTATATATATGCAATACTACACTATTTCAATACAAGTCTAGATACAAGTTAACAATAGGTGATAAAGTTAAATTAGATTTTAATATAAAAAAAATAAAATGCAAACATAATCCTCAAATACACTTGATTTGAAGTTGTATTATAAAATCTATATTGAATTCCAGCAAAAGAGCTGTTCTACGTTGGAAGCAAGGGAAAGTTGGAGAAGAAGCTCATCACCAGCGTTGACCTTGCAATTGAGGTGTTTCCAACTGAAATATTACGAAATTTTTCTTTTTCGAATGTATAGCACTTAGGGCACTCTCAGACACATGAGAGTGCCTTAATCATTCAAATTGATTGAAGGGTCTGGGACGAATTCGTTAACAAACTGACATATAATCAAACTTCAATTATTATAGTGATTTGGGGCTTTACACATATTTTTCTTTTCTGCAATTTTCTATGATCTTTTCGTTTATATGCACCATTAAGGTCTTGCGTTCACAGGTTGTTGCCAAGAGCTGGTGTATAGAGGTTTCAACATTTCTCTTGCTACATCTCCATTCTTCAAGCTCTGCGCGTAGACTTTTACAATGGGCTCTTTCCAACACGCAGCGCGCCAATGTTTCGCGTAGTTTCGCACACACATACGCGTGATCTTTTGCGAGATTGTCGTGTCTACTTTCCAGTATGCAGATTATGTTTTCGTAGCTTTTCGCCTTTGCACGAACCGACGATAGGCTATTCGAGAGGGTGCTCATTCGAATGATGTTTTCTCCCGTTTCGAATGAACACTTCACTTCCAACTCACTCTTGATGCACTTTTCAAAGGCTTCATGAAGATCTCTTTGTTGCCCCGTTAAGCAGGATTGCAGGGGAAAATATTTTGTGGTCTCCGCTTCTACTTTTTCTTGATTCAACACAGGTTCACCTGGAGTTTCGCAGTCGATGTGCTTTACTGAATTGTTAGTCTTCAGCATCATGATATCATTTAAACTGGCCATATATTTTCTCTCTAACTCTGCGTGCATGCGCATAATTTCTTTTTCATTAAATAACACTGCTTCCAGTTTGCTAGTCAGAGTATCAATTTCAACTTCAAGTTTTTTGTATCTAGATCTTAGCCTGTGGTTCTCAACTTCAATTTGCTTGTTAGACATTTGCATTTTGTTTAGAGATTCGATATAGAATAGGAGGGGTTCCTTACTGGTTTGCAATTTTTTTAGTTCTTCGTTTTGTAAGAGCAAGCATTTATTTTCGTACTGCAACTTGCTATTTTCTTTTTTCAATTGAACAACATTTCGCGTGTAGTTTTTTGCAAGATGGTTGATATTCGCGATACACTCTTTGAATTGATCACCGGAAAGCTCTACTGACGAATCCTGCTTTGCATGCTCCAGCTTCTTCTCTGTGGATAGAGAGTCGTGCGATTGTACGCATATTGCGGAGTCAGCATCTCTCATTTTCAAACGCTTCTCGTATTTGACGTCACATAAGCAGTTATTAAAAATATGAGGATAGAATCATAAAATGTTCTATTGCCAAAAACAAAGAAAATTTTCAACGATTAAAAATAAGGTACAGGATATACTTTCGTGGTGATTAAATAACGCATTTCGCTAAAGTGTGCTACACGTTCCAGTTGTATCCCTCAGTTATACCATAGTCACTCGAAATAAACCCTGGTCTGGAAGTTCGCAAATAATGTTAAAATACTCTTTGTTCGGAAAAACATTTGGTCACGTGCCTAACCAAGTGCACATATCGGAAAGCAAATTTTGTTAATCGGCAAAAACGTTTGTACTATCTATATACTATTTTTAAAAATCAGAAAAGAACTTTTACTCCAAGTAGCTATGCCAGGATCCAATTGCGCATTGCCTCAATGTGGCACCACAAGATTTGATAAATTTGAAGGTATAGGTATTTTCCAGCTAACAACAAGACAAGGAGAGTTTTATGTTGAATGGAGAAGAAAAATGATCGACCTTATTTGCAAATATCGTTCGGTTGGTAAAGACTTCAAAGACAAAAATCTTTCCATTTGTGAGAAACATTTTGCTCCTGAAGATATTGAATATACTAGTAAGTTATTTGATTTGTTGCAAGTATGACATTAAAACCTAAAAAAGCCAGGAATTTTAATCTGCAACATAATTTCACTGCAAACAATTCAACAGACTAACCGGAATTGTTGAATATTTTAAAGTAAAGTATACGTACATAATACTTTTAAATGGGGTTCCGTAAAAGACGTTCTCTAATCATTATACGCGCTATTCTGGTCGGTATACATTTTAATAAATGAAAATAAACATCAATCGAAAAAGTTTTTTTTATAAGCAATATGATTTTATATTATTTTATTTGCATTAAATTGTTCTTTATGTTTTTAGAGACTGGGAAAAAATGTCTGAAACCTGGTGCACTTCCAACTTTAAACTTACCAATAAAGTCACATGAAACTAAAGTGCCAAATGAAAGAAGACAAATAGTTAAAACCGCCATAGAAACATTGTAATACCTAAAAGTCAATGGACTTGTATACAAAAACATTACCGACTTAGTAAAAAAAGTAAATAAACAAAAACTTAATGGGTGGATTGTTGATGAAAATGATACCACAGTATCGTTCAAATTTTTTAAAGCTCCATACTTAATACAACAATATGAAATTGTAGTAGATGAGAGTTTGGCTTTCAGTTGTATAGTGTTTGGATGGTTACTTCCAGAAGATCATGATATATATAAACATTATTATCGATCAGTACACAGTATCCATGTTTTGCTTGATATCAAAGTTCACACACTACAAAATTTGCATGGGCGTAACACGTTTCACTGGGGGGTCTCTAATAATTCATTCAGTTCCATCTAAGTTTAACATTGAAAATATTGAAAATGACTTTCCTATCCAGGCACTAAATTATAAACGACCAAAGTATTGCACGGTTTTATTATGTGATGATGACGAGGATACAGACTGTTTTATCTGCAAAAAGTTTGTTAGCCAACAAAATAAAGAGTCTCGAAGCAAACATTCGAATATAAACACTCCTGCGAAATCAAATGCCCCATTACTGTTTCCCCACCCAGTTTGTGTTCGAAATACTTCTTCTACTTTAAGGAATATTTGCAAAAATTCTTTCGACACAGCAGTAAGCCCTCCTCGTGATTGACATGCAATTAATTTTTGTTCCTCACAATTTAAAGTCTCAGTCTCTTTTAGGATAGCGAGTAGCATCTGATTTTCCCGAGAGTTATAATCTTTTTGATTTCTTATTTTTTTCGAGAATTTGTGCACAACATAACCACAAAGATATTCCAAACCTCCCATTTCAGTTTCAGTTATAGCAAGATTTTTAGCGCAAGTTTTTTGAAAGGGTTGCGTTATCTTTTTAAATATCTTATCTGCTAACTTTGTTGGAAATAAAGTGCTTGTTTGCACTTCCATTTCTGGAAAATATGTAGAGGACAACATTACAACTGTGCCATAAAATGATGAGTAGTATGCTTCTCCGTCCTTGTTATTTTCAATTGCTTGTAAATAATTTACTTCGTTTATAAGTTCATCAGTGAGATTTATTTGTTGTTGTTTTAATGTCTCTCGTAATAATAACGGATAACATCTGTTTGTACATATCTCCGTTTGACACTCCAAGGCAAGTGTAAACAAACATTCTCGGTTAATTGGCTGTGAATTCGTTGTTAGCGGAGTGGTTGGACGCTTTGTGTCTATTTAGCCCAGACTTTGTTTTGTAATATTTTTTACATAGTTCACATTGTAAGATTGTGCCTGCGGTTTTGACCTAAAAAAATTCAATGTACACCTTAGTAACATTAAATTACCAAGCAAGCAAACAAACCACCAACTCTAAAAAATAATACTATAATAATCCCGTCTTTGTTGGATGCCAGCACAATATAACAAATAAGTACACAAATAAATCGTTTCCAAATATAGAAATAGGCTTTACCTGTGCTAAAGCATCATCGAAATCATTTTCTAGTTCTAATTCCAGCGTGGATACATCGTTATTACATATTAAATCTAATCTTTCCTGCAAAACAAATGTATTTTCAGCCATTTTGAAAAAATGTTGTGCACTCCGTTAGGCACGTGATCAAATAAAAAATATGCTGCGAGTAAAGGATGTAAGAAACAAAGGATTTTGAATGAGCTTCCAGACCAGGGTTTATTTCGAGTGACTATGGTTATACCGAATGCTTTACAGCACTTAAACCGTGCTAAGTTGCTACAAGAAAAACGAAAAATGCATTAATGAATGAATACAGAAGATGGAAATGCGAGAGAATGCTTCACCAGTTTTTATTTATTTCATCGTAATAAATGAATTGTTAAAAATATATTCAACGTATATATATTACATTTGTATATTTATTAACGAATATTTGGATAAAACCATTCAAAATGTTGTAAAATATTAACGAAATTCTGTTCTTCCATGGGCCCTGCAGTAAGTTAAACTTACAAAATCAAAAATGTAAAAGTGAGATTAGATTTGATTAAAACGTCATACCATTGAATTTTAATGAGGAATCGTTAAGCGAGCTTTCCGTGCACGGTTAAGCATATATAACGCGAATGGGATCTTTAAAGTTCAATTTTTATATTTAAAATCATTTTGTGGGTTTGCTGACAACTAATAGTTGTCGGATCCATATACGTCGGAATCGGATAACCGAGGTTCAACTGTGTATATATATTTATCAATGGAAACCATATTTGTATTGTCATTTCGTTATTATTTTTATAATTTATACTTGAAACAGTATATCAGTGTATTACGTTAATTTAGCAGATATTTAAATCATAAATATTAACAATATTAAGAAATGACATTCGCATGTTCCTAAAAGGTCTGGGTCTAATAGAAGATTACATGGGTACGAAGCGTCTGAGACGAGTTCACTTTAAGGATGGTGAAAATGAAGGTTTGAGTTACGGATAGATATCCAGATACCCGGAGAACACCCTTTTTATTATCACCATGTACTGCTCTTCTACCAAGATAGCTTTTGAGTAGTTTATAAAACGTTCCGGGAATGATGTATTATAGTATACATAGGCACGAACGGAAATATGAGCCTCCCTGATCCCTTGACTTGTCAGTAAAATGAAATGGAAAAAGAAGAACGCAGTAAATAAAAACAATACACACACTTGTTTATATATACCATATACAGTATAATCTCGAACCTCAAACATAGTTAGCGAATGTTCGAGCTATCAGTATTCGAGAAACAATTAGGAAGGGATACCAGTTGACACAAGTTAACACGAGTTAACGGGGGTTGAGTTATCGGGATGCTACTGAATACTATATATATTAGAATTTCCAAGGGAAAAAAACAACACAAAGCAAATGAGTGACTTCAGTGTTTTCATATGCTTAAGTACGCACCGAGAAGCCGATTCTTTTATACATAGATCCTAAATCTGTTTCCGTAAAAAATTCATAAAAACACAAAATTGTTTCTTTTGCAGAAAACAATAAAATTCAACTCTGCCTCCTTCAAAGGTCGACCGACAAATAGCCAGATAGATTCCAACAAGCTACGCTTCCTGCTGCAGAAAAGGGTTCGCTATGGCTTCCATACCGTCTACCGGACATATAAGAACAATAGCCGTGCCGCGACACACCACAATTCCCAGCGTGCGCGTGTCTTCCGAGAGTTTATAAGGATCATCTGCGTCTAATGTCAACGTTCATATTTAAAGGCAACTTTACTTAGATCAAGCTGTTTTCCTCTAACAACAAATGGGATTTTATTTGAATAAAGTTTAAAGTTCCATCAATTCATTAACAGAAGTAGAAGGCATGAGTTATCAATTTTGCTTGTTTCTCAAATAAATTGTAAGATAACAATATAACAAATACTTTTATCTCCCTCACAAACGTTTTCTTTAAAGCTATGTAAAACATTGGCAGATCTTAAGGTACCTCTTTCGAATTCCGTACAGTTATCCAACACAATGTTCAATAAATGATCGAAACCCTTGAGTACACCAGCAACTGGAACAAGATGAAGCTACAATATATTCTCCATTCATAAAAGATTTATATTATATTTATAGATATATTTTTGTTCCAAGATAGCACTTTTTGTTGCTACATTTTTGATTTTTGACTGACTTACTATCGCATTTGATTTGGTCATAATATGGATATATAATTTTATTTCTTCTACAATTTTAACTAATAGCTGTTTTCAGTTTATACAATCAATAGTTTATTGTAAATTTCAATTTGTGAGAAGTTTATTAAAGGCATCGCCTAAAAGGTTTTTTTTATCTGTAAACCTTATGACAATAAATAAAAGAAAACCACATTGTAGTTAGAACATAGTCATTAAAAAGTTTCCTGGTTACAAATAGTTATAAAACAGATTTCATGCAAATGTGTAAGATTGGCCTTCTATAGGTAACACAGAACAAAGTCATTGGAAGAGTTCATTTTAAAACAATGGTTTGTAAACATCTTGAACAAAACTTTGATGTACGATCTGTTGTTAAAGAACTGTTTTTGTGGTTAAAAGAAAATCAGATGTGTCATTAGCAAGTAGAACCACTGATCGGGATCAGCGAAAAGATTTCACATATAGTTTAAAATGAATTTAATTTAACATGTTGTGAGGCTCAAGAAGGTGTATAACTAACGATATAGTATAGTAGATATATTATATTTGTTTGGGTATTTATCTGTTTGTATTAGAAAATCATATACAAATAAATGTATTGGGGTTTACAGTTTAAACTACAACTAAACACTTGTCATGAGACCTTGCTATGATAAGAAAAAATACTATATATAGAAATGTTGCATTCATAACACTACCTTCTCTTCCACCACTGAATTTAACGCGAATAGCTTTGTCCATATACTTGGTCAAATCTAAAATCGAAGTTTTCTTTGATTTCCTCTCATCCTAAAATAAGAAACAGTTGTATTCTCTAGTACTGTACACTGTGTTTTTATGTAATAGACGTGACGACGGTGTAAGTAGAAGTGTGTGCTAAGCTAGTATAAAATTCAGTCTATAATTTCAGTGATAAAAGTAACAATGAAAACCATATTGCAAAAATGATGTGTATTTAAACAAGATATAAAGAAGCATACTTACATCCATAATGAAGGCAGAATGAATGCAGGTCTTTACTAATTATATAATTACTAATTCTAAAATAAGCATGAACATTGTATATATATATATACTCATATATATTTTGTAAACTCATCAGCCCTGTTCTTGAAAGAAAATTCTACTCTGGTCCGTCCAAATTTCAGTGCGTAACTCTTTATGGTTTCGGAGAAATTGATACTTGGTCCCAACCCCTCAATTTTAATGCTTGCATTCATATGCAGTCTTCACAGATGTAAATGTACATGTAGATGTAAATTTACGGAACAAACTTTTCCTGTACCTTCAATATACTTAACAAATGTCAACGTTGTTAGCATCATCATCATTTAACGTCCATTTACATCCCAACAAGCATGGGTTGGACGTTGTTTTCAGCAAAGGACGACGCTATCATTTATTCAATATATAACTTCAGGTTAAAATAATATATATGTAGTTGCATCCCTTTATGGTTAACAAGTTAGGATCAAAAACTCTCAATGTTCATTTTTTGTCCCAGTTGTGTTTTTTAACTAAAATTTAGATTTGAATGTTGCCAAAATGTTTTTTATGATTATAACCTTACGTGGGCTAACAAGTATTTTTCCTCTCATTCCATTGTGGTTGGTGTTAGGAAGGGCACCCAACTGTAAATACACTAGACATGAACTTGAACATGAACTTTGAAAAGAAGTACAAACTTGCCAGCAGCTGACTTAGATTACTCAAACGTATCCGGTGTTATCTTACAGCAGATGCTGCAACAAAAATCTTTAAATCAATGATAATGCCAATACTAACTTATGCTGCCTCGCTGAAGCCATCCTTCACACGAACACAATCATCCAGAATAAATTCTCTTCACCAAAGAGCGAAATATGTCACAAAAAACCAAGACCTCGTAAGTGTTTACAACGAGATCAATCGACAAAACTGCATGTTTGTGAAAAAGTGCGTAAACAAGGAAACCAATAGCGCAGAATTCAACAACTATTTTGAAGTCCTGACAAACTGTAGGCAAACGAGAAATAGTGGTCACTCATTAAAGCTACCAGCAACAAAGCTCGAGGTGGCAAAAAAAAGTTTTTATTTTTGTGGAGCTAGAATATATAATACACTCCCTTTAGAGATCAGAGAAAAGCAGAAAACGTCTGATTTTCGCTCTGCTCTGAAAAAGCATAATTTTTAATTTTTTAATCTTAAATTTATAACTAGCTAGCACCTCACATTTTTAGATACTTTTCTTTTTTTCTTTTTAATTGTTTTATTAATATTTTTATTTCTCGAATTTTTAATCAAACAGGACAAACTAGGAAAGCAGTTTTACTTGTATATATTGTATATTATGTAAATACTGAAGTTTTTATCCTGTCTAAAGATTGACTGACTGACTGTAAAAACATCTGCTCCAATAAATCATCAAATGAAATGATTAAACCTACACAATTGTGGGGAATATTATCTGATAAACTATATTGAAAACAAAATACAAACGAAAAGCTTTTTGAAAATACAAATGCTGAATATTTTTTTGCAAACTTTGGTTTGGTCTAATTCATCGTCATTCACTACAAAATGACACTATGAATGGATTACCTACCTTGATCAGAAACACTGCTGACATCTATCCTATTTAAAACGAGACTAAAGTTGTAAATTCGTACATTTTTCGACCGTATTAGAAATTATGAGAAATGCATAGGCCGATCAGATACCAGAGGAATTAGCTATTTCTTCCATCCCTCAAGATGCGAAAATTAAAATCATGGCGGAGGAATGTTGAAACTTATAATTTATTATCATACTCACCAACGCAGTGCTTATTTTGTTTTCCATGTTCTTAAAGGTTAGCAGACGAAATCATCCACCAAAATGCGAAAAGCCGTATCATTATTTGCTGTGTATTTCTGAGCGATTTTTTAAGCCGAAACCGAAACATAACAAACATAAACAAATATGGCGGGTTAGCGAAAACAAATATATAATATATATATATACATTTACTGTCGCTACTGTAAAAACAAATATGATTATTATATTATCTATTCTGTTATTAAATTTAACTATAAATATACAGTTTTTATTCTTCGTTTTTTTTGGAACAATCATCACACTGCCATTTTTCGTTTTCATCATTTAAAACCTCTTGGAATACGTAAACACATCTTGTGAAACCAGTTTAAGCAACATTCACATTCAATCATCTCTTGAAAGAAAAGTAAAAGAAGTAAAGTAGAAATGGTCTGCCAGATAGGTATTTGACTCTATGTTCGGAAAGAAATCTAGCATCACCAACTCAAACATATTGATTAATTTTCACGGAACCGATTTCAGAATGCTATGACGTCATATTTTACGATTCCCGGCCACCTCATTTTGGTGGATGATTTCGTCTGCTAACCGTTCTTAAAGCCCTGCATAATAACAATACATGCATTATAAGCAAGATATAGCAAGACAGCTATAAGCATCGTACGAACAAAAATTCCCATTTATTTAAAAATGCCTTGTTTTGAAGGTTAGCTTAATGTAGTTTATTCAGAAACAGAATGTAAAATAGGCTTAGCAAGACAATATTAAATGATCAGAAGATATGAGTAAATTTAAAACAAAGCTCAAAATTATACAAGAAAATTTTTTTATATATACTGTATATAATTTACATTTCAAGGGAAATTACCGGCATATGCATATAAGCATAGTTTCTACCCCTGCTTTCTATATAGATATATAAGCATATTTTTACGTAAAAATTGTAAAATTGCTAATTGCTAAGCATAGCTACCGTAAAGGTCATTTCACAGTCTTGCTTATAAATTAAATTAGTGTATTATAGGTGTAGAAACTTTCGCGCGAAGAGAAATGCTTACTTAAGCAATGTATATAAATGTAGTGTAAATAAATTCAAAACAAAAATTCAATTCAAAACAAAAATTATGATTCCCGCGTCAAAACACGTGCAAAGTTTATTTTTGAAAATTATTTTTACGCATAATTATTACGTTTGTTGTAACATAAATTAACATGTTTTAACTTAAAAATGTTTTTGCATTTTGAGGGATGGAAAAATTGTTCATTTACGGTAAATACTTTCTACGCACTTGGTCGTTCTACAATGGCGAGTCAACTCGATTTTCGAATTTTGTAAAAACAGAAAATCGAAATTTCTCGCACGATAACATTTTTAAAGTCTTGTTTTTTAATGTTTCGCATTAGTCCAGGTGTAGAGTGTTTTGATCTAGAAAAAAATAGTACAAAGCTGAAATTTTGCACACTTACTCAGTTTTATATTTAGATTATCAGGGAAAAACCCCCATTTATAGCCCTTGTAGAAAATGAGATATACGCCATTTTTAAAAATTTTACTAAAAAATCATAACCAAATGTACCATTCAAAAAAACAGGCCATTCTGAGTAATCAGTATTATTAACAAAAACCTACACTCCCTCTCTCTTGGTTTGATTTCTGATAAAAATGATGGTATCAATTGTGACAGAGCTGAAGAGATTGTGAAAGCAATTTAAGAAAAGTTAGATGATCTTCCTATCCCTAAATGCACTATCGAGCGAAAAGACCAAGTTAAGCCCATCATGTCATTTCAAAACAATGTTAAAGTAGATAAAGAATCAGTCACTGTTGATCCAACAATGCTTTTCACACGACTTGTAGCCATTGCGCAGAGAGAACAAGAAGATATTGAAGAATTCTTCACCTTTGAATTAATACAAGAACTGATGTCTCATTTCAAGAATGGGTTGATGAGAAAGCCTGACAAACCCTTTTTACGCAAAACTATAATGAAAGATGATGAGGCACTTAGAAGAGATCAATTGAACCATTGTTTTTTATGAGATGTAGGGAGAAGAACCATTGTTTTTTTATGAGATGTAGGGAGAAGAACCATTGTTTTTTTATGAGATGTAGGGAGAAGAACCATTGTTTTTTTTTAGATGTAGGGAGAAGAACCATTGTTTTTTATGAGATGTAGGGAGAAGAACCATTGTATTTTATGAGATGTAGGGAGAAGAACCATTGTATTTTATGAAATGTAGGGAGAAGAACCATTGTTTTTTATAAGATGTAGGGAGAAGAACCATTGTTTTTTATAAGATGTAGGGAGAAGAACCATTGTTCTTTATGAGATGTAGGGAGAAGAACCATTGTTTTTTATGAGATGTAGGGAGAAGAACCATTGTTTTTTATGAGATGTAGGGA
Organism: Candelabrum cocksii; assembly: GCA_963930725.1. NCBI lineage: Eukaryota > Metazoa > Cnidaria > Hydrozoa > Anthoathecata > Candelabridae > Candelabrum > Candelabrum cocksii. The sequence goes on from OZ005666.1 coordinate 2,053,574, forward strand.
GAAGAACCATTGTTTTTTATAAGATGTAAGGAGAAAAACCATTGTTTTTTATAAGATGTAGAGAGAAGAACCATTGTTCTTTATGAGATGTAGGGAGAAGAACCATTGTTTTTTATGGAACGAACAATTTTACGTTAATAATAATAATAAAGTTGTTCTTTTCTCTTTTTGATTGTCAATAAAAAATACATATCATCTATTGGAATAAACAATTTGAGAATTTATTTGCTCAAAATAAAAACAAAAGAAGACATGTTTGTTATATTGGTTTGTTTTAACGAGGCTTCCAGAACGCTAATTAAGCATTATCATGAAGACCCCGACCCGGAGTTTTAGTGTATTTAATGGCTCCCATTTGTGCTACGGTTATTTTTGATGAAATCCGGCATTTTTAGTTATAACCACTCACAAAACAACTTTGTGATAGCATGGTCTCGAACCGCTTACTGCTGCCACGATCTACCAAATGATGATTCAACCTTTACTACTCTACTGTAACAACATCTTTGTGAACATTGCTGAAGGTCGTGCTCAAAAGTTTGAATATATCCAAGATAGAGCTAAGTTAATCGTGAATAACGAAAAAATTACAGACAACTGGAAATCCATCAAAAACCGGCGTATGCAGCTCTGCGTCACTGAAGTACTTAAGTCAATTCATCAAATCGCACCCGAACCATTCCTTACCGCATTTGAAAGAATCTCGCATGCACATAACACCAGAGGTAACAACAATAAACTGAAAATTCCAAAAGCGAAATCTGAAAATGAACGTAAGACATTCAAATTCACTGGTGCAAAAATCTATAACCAGCTACCATCATCTATAACAAGTGAAGCTTCATTTATAATTTTTAAAAAGAAAATTAATGTTTTTAATTTTACTAATACTACTTGACTCTACCTGTACTTTGAACCCTCACATTTACCTTGTATTTGCCAAAATCGTTTGCTATTTTAATGTTTTTCTACCCTTTTCGTTTTGTATTTACCTACATGATTTTTAATACTGAACCTATGACAAGTTTTTCTGGACAAGCAATATCTATTCTTATTGCCTATTTTGCTTCTATTTTCTTTGCATAATTTCTACTTTCGCCTCAATCTTAATGTGTTTTTATATATATATTTATTTGTGGTTTTAAATTTTACTTTTACTTTTATGTTATAACAGGTCCTCTTATGATAGCAGCATTTGTATTTTTGTTGGCAAGAGTCAACCTGTATAAATAAAGTTTTAATAATAATAATTAAAGAACCTTTGGTTTTAGAGCCAAACGCCTTACCATTGCGCTATGGCTGGATCTGACACGTGACAGTGATAATAGAACTGACGATATTTTTTTGGGAACATCTCTTTTTACGGGGTCTACTTTCTGAATTCTGGAAAATATAACCTATATAAACCGCCGATACTTTACACAAAGTTTCCCTATGGTGTGTAGATCACGTAGAAAAAAAAACCGTTTCCAGGTCCTTTTTCAAATTGGCGCATGCGATAAAACTGACTACTCAAACGATGAAGACCAAAACGGTGTAAATGAGTGGTGGAGTACCTGACAAGCGGAGAACATATTCCTTTGGAGAAAAAACGATAGGGTTGTAATTTAATTTAATACAGATATTTGTATTATTCTTATTTCAAAATACCCCGTCATACATTCAGATGACATATACTACAGTGGACACTCGCTAAGCGGACATCCTTTTAAGCGGATACCTCTTTAAAACGGACAGTTTCATTTGTCCCGGACGAATTCTTAAGGAAACTCTCACCATGCAATCTCTCCAAAGGGGACACCGTTATAAAGCGGATACATTTTTCGGTCAAGCGCGAAAATTTCGCCTGAAGTTCAGGCGCGGATCTAGGATTTTTTAGCATGGTCAATTATTCTTATGTATAAACTTAGCCCAACTTGGGTGGGGTTATAAAGGTTTCTTAAGCATTATGGACCGGAAAAAGGTAAACTGAAGCGGATTTAACAAACAAATCTGAGTTGCATTAAAATATATTTCAAAACCATAATTATGTTTTACAAATCGCAGTTAACAAAATATTTACCACACCATCACCTTTGAAAATGTATAAAAAATCTAAAGAATAAAAATTTGACGTTTTCAACTTTTCAGTGTTTAAGACTGCCGTGTTTCAAGTTTTATAGCCATCCTTGAAACAATTGGAGCTGCGTGTAAAGATGACACCTTAGAGCGAACTTAGTTGATCTATATAAAGCTGACATTGAAAATTTTTAATCATAATTTTTTGGTTTATTGACTTATTTCCTAAAAATTTTGTACAACAGTTGCATGTTCCTATAATGTAACAGTTATTTTCTTTTAACCCATTCTACAGCTTTCTCTCGACCAGTCAAACAATAGTTACAATCTTCCTCCCTTGTTGACTCTGTTTGCATTTCACTTCTGCTTTCAAATGTGAACCTGGTAGACTCAAAAAAAGATATTCACGAATTTTGACAGTTAAGGATATTACCAACAAATTGTTCAGCCACTGTCGAAACAAGTGGCCAGACGTAGTATATACTTTAAAGGAAGAAATTGTTGCCGGAAGAAAAAGTTGCGAAAGTTTATTTTATTTTTTTAAAAGAAAAAGTCGCGTACATTAAATGTTGCGAGACAGGACATTCATAAAAAGTTGCGTACATACAATGTTGTGAGTGAAGTTGAATTAAATTTATGGATTTTCTTATAAGCAGTTTCTACGGACCAGACTTTAATTCATACCTCAATGTACACAAAAAGGTGTAAACTTCATATAACTTTACTTAAACAAAAAAGGTCCAAAAACGAAGTTCAAAACGTAGCTACGGTGAAGAGAAGCAAGCTGCCATACGGAAGTGGTTTATGAAGTCCTCTGATAAAGGCAAAAAAGACCAAGACAAAATAAAAAAGAAAGGATAATTATTGATTAGAATCTACGTTGAAATCTGATCGATTTTGTAAAAAATATTTATAGGCGAATATTCTCGCAACTTTGCGTTTGTCGTTGTTCGAAGGAGATAACTTTTTAAAACAATATCAGACAACATTTTCATCATTAGAATTTGGCCACTTTTGTCCGACATTGCTTTTTCTGATAATCTTTTTGCAAAAAACGACAATTGGACCAGCCACACTCGGGGTTATATTTGTTCGTATGCTTTTATAAAATAAGAAGAAAAAATGAAAAAGTGGCGGGAAGAAATTGTTGCGAACACTGGAAATAATTTAAAGTTGCGAGAAGAAAAAGTTGCAAATTCTAAAAATATTAATTGTTGCGAGAAGAAAAAGTCGCAAAAGTTGCGAAAATTTGCTTGCATCATTTTCTTCTCACAACACTTTCTTCCTTTAAAGTACCTTGCGAACTGCTCAGTCACTGTCGAGACATGTGGCCAGACGTAGTATATACCTTGCGAACTGCTCAGTCACTGTCGAGACAAGTGGCCAGACGTCGTATATACCTTGCAAACTGCTCAGTCACTGTCGAGACAAGTGACCAGACGTAGTATATACCTTGCGAACTGCTCAGTCACTGTCTAGACAAATATCCAGACCTCTAAATTGACAAACTATGTTCAGAATAATATTTTCGTGCAATCCAAGAAATTAATACACGTGGTTTAATAAGGTAAGATAATCTCTTCTGGATTACCACGGAAAGTACATAAACTAACTATTTTCTTACAAACTATCGAAAAATTCTAGAAGTTAGCAAAATCAAGAAATAAAAGACAACATGGGACCAATCTTGATAGAAGCGTGAAGCGTTGATGTATAGCTATAAATCCCAGGCATGTCGAAAAAAACATGTTTGCCACTATTAAAAATGGTAGGTCAGAAGCGAAAGCGAAAGCGATTATTCTTGATATTAGATTAAACACCAAATTAGCTATTGTCAAATCATGTGTTGCTTTTGGGTGCACAGATCGTTTTATAGCAGGAAGCAACATTCACATTCATCGTTTTCCTTTTTGAAAATTTAAACTGTATTCGTAGCCAGGATTTTTACAAAACCCACGCTAGCATGGAAAGGCAAGGTATGTTAAACGATGATGATGATATGTAATGGGTGGAAGTAACAACAACCTGGCTACCTGACAAAACGCTGAAAGCTTTTGACATTTACTCTTGCAAATGGTCTGAAATGTGATGATAGCCGCACTATTCTTGATAATATTTTAGGCAAACTCTAGGATATTCACCCAAATTCACAATAAAAATATTATTCAACCAATTTAATAATGTATACATTGCTTTGAGTCAGAAACATGTTGTGTGAATTATTATTTGATTTTTTCTTGTGCGTAAAAAATTATCAAAATTGAGAGATTTGAAAGTATATATTTTGTTTGATCGGGCGGGAGAAAAAAATTAGTGTAAAAATCGGGAGTCTCCCGCTGAAATCGGGAGAGCTGGCATGTCTGGTATATATAAATTTATTCATCAGACACAGATACATTAGTTGAAACATTCTTTTCGTGACACAAACCGGACAAAAATTTTCTTTACTATCTGTCTGAATTATCAAGTTTCATGGTAAGTAGGACAGTTGTGGCAAGTTTGGCATTTCTGCTTCATGCTTCAAAAAAAAAATGTGGTACTTTTGTCACAAAACCCAAATGCCTCTTTTGAATAATTGTCATCTTTTTCAAAACTTGAATAGTGTGTAAAAATGGCTGATTCAGAAAAAGCAATTGACATTGTTGTTATTGGATCCTGTAATGTTGATTTGATAAGGTAGGTCTTCATATATTAGCAGATAATAACAGTGTCCAACTATTTACCCTTGTAATTTTAGTTACGTAAAGAATTTTCCACGTGCCGGTGAGACGTTATGTGGGACAAAATTTGCAATGGGCTGTGGAGGCAAAGGTGCAAATCAATGCGTAATAGCAGCTAAATTAGGTGCTAAGACAACTATGGTGGCATGTGTAGGTATATATACAGCCAAACAATTATTTGTGTCAAAAGGTTATATAATTTTTTTTAGATAGGAAACGATACATTTGGTCAAATGTTCAAAATGTCATTGAAAGATGTTGGAGTGGATACAAGCAAGTAGATTTTTCTTCTGATTGTTAGTTTCTTGATTAGTCTACAAAAATCCAGGTTTAAAACAAACCAGCAAACTTGTAGAATCCAGTCCCATATCTATATTTTCTATCGAGCAGATCAATTTTATTACAGAACAATTCATTTGTATGGGAAAATATTTTTAACGATTCCACTACGTTTCGAAACTGCCCATTCGAAACTGGCCGTTTTGAAATTGACGATTCGAAACTGACGGTTCGAAACAATATTAAAAGATTTTTCATTTACAATTAGAATTTAATTGTTTTTAAATTTGTCTATAGAGATGTTTTATTTAAAAATTAATAAATAAAATATTCTTTTCACTAAAACATCGACTGTGGAGTTTTCCTTAATTTTTAGATCACCTAAGCGTTAATAATCTTATAAGCAATATACAATTTACAAATGTTTTTGTCACCTGTGTTTCATGCGTAATTACACATGGCGTAGGAGAATGATATTTGTAGAAAGCAATTTACTTTGGTGTCTGTTGCGTAATTCGAACAATTCACGTTGAAGTCGCCAACAAAATAAATTGATTTTTTATTGCAGCTTTTAAAATGTCCGGAGAGAAATGAATAAATAGATTTTGACGGTTTATTTGGAGGTCTATAAGAAATAGAGTAGATAATAGAGTGTTTCTTTTCACCACCGTGTCTCTGGACTTCAATATTTAAAATTTCATTTAATAATCACTCATATCACAGAAGTCATCACAAAATTTATATTGAACAAATACACACAAGGTCCATCACATGAATGTATGGAAACATTTCAAATGCATATTGTGTGGCCGCAACCGTAGTAACGTTCCAAGATAAACCAAATTCGCGAATTCACGAATTTAAAAAAGGTTAATTTAAAAGAAAAGAACTTTAAAAAGCGAAAAACAAAATTGTTTCGAACATTAAAAGAATTTTAAAAAACGAAAAACAATATTGTTTTGAATCGGCAGTTTCGAAACGTCTGTACACCATTTTTAACACAATTTGTAGTTAGAATAGGTATTGTTCCCTCATATGACACAAACTCTCCACATAAACTCAACAACATATCTGTCAAAAAGTACTTGTACTACTTACAAGTGATGAACCATATTAATTCCAGGACATCTTTTTTCTCAACTCAACATGCTTTCCACATTCACGTCAGACAATTTAAGGAGTTTATTTTATTTCCATTTGTGTATGTTATGTATTGTATACCCTTTCATTTTGTTTTGTTAAATGCAATATTTTGTTGTTTAAAAGAAAAAATATATTCTAATTACAAGTGTAAATATATTTATGAGCCGCGGTTCTGCTTTCTAATAATTATATTTGTTTGTTCATTGTTTTTTGAACGTTAATTAAGCATTGTTGTGGAGACCTTGATCTGGAGTTTTAGTGTATTTAAATTCTCTCATTTTTGCTACAGTCATTTTGATGAAATACAGTGTTTTTATTTATAACCACCCATTAAACGACTTTGCGATAGACATGGTCTCGATCCCAGAACCTTTGGGTGGAGAGTTGGATGCTTCATCGAAAATGCTATCACCGGATGGTGATGGGACACGATTCTGCAATATTGCCATAATATCAATGACGCAACATGAAATAAGCAAAAATTACCTTTTGAAATGATTTAAAGCTATTTGTCTTGGGGTTTTGTCTGGTCGCATTTGTCTGTATAGGGGGAAATATACATGTATATACATATATTATTTGGTTTTTTTATCCAGGTTGCCTCAATGAAGTGGAAGGTGCTACCACTGGAGTTGCCACCATTACTGTTGATGAGAAGGGTAACTCTTTAAACTTATTTATTTTACACAATTATTTTAAAGCATCATTATAATGCTGAACTGTGTTCAATAAACCAATAACCAACAGGCCACTGGTCCAGCAGGCCACTGATCCAGCAGGCAAGGGTTTATTCTTCTTTTTGTCTTCTTTTTCTTTTCTATATGCTTTATTATCAAAAGCATTAGTGATTTTCAATTTTCAATTCACACATGTTCCTAGGTGAAAATCAGATTGTCATTGTGAAAGGAGCTAATAATTGTTTATCTGAAGAACTTGTGCAACAGTCACCTCTTCTTCACGCCAAAGTGGCTTTGTTTCAAATGGAGATCTCCCAAGAAGTCACTTTGCAGAGTTTAAAGTCGGCCCATAGTCATGGAGGTATTATTAGCGTTTTTCTAACAGCCAATTTAAAAGAAACAAAAGTAACAATGTAATCGTTTATTTTTTTTCTCTCAAATTGTTCTTCTTGGTGCAGAAATACACATTTTAGAGTAATTTGATGTGATTTGTTAGTTTGATAGAGGAATTATGAATTAAATAAATTAAAATAAGTATATATTAATAATTAATAATTAATAATTATATTTGTGAAAGAAAATGATAATTTAATTTAATGTTTAGTAACAACAATATTCAATCCTGCACCAGCTAGTTCCAGACTCCCGGATGAGTTTCTGAACTACACAACTGTGCTTTGTTGTAACGAAACAGAGGTAGTTTTGTTCATTCTTTAAATTATAACCTTGATTTGAAATGTTTGCGAAATCTTAAAATTACGCCTATAATTTTTATTTTTTTTGGCAGAAACATTGTGGCAAAATATTCATTTGAAATAATTTGTTACCAACAACATAATATTATTTAAGCAATATATTTCGATTTAAATATAAATCATCATCAGGCTAAAAACATAAAATGAACAGTTAAAAAAGATATTGTATAATATACTACAGATCAGAATATACAAACAGTCAAAACAAGAGAATGCTAATACGTATGAAAAATCAAAACAACATAAACTAAAAGGCGAGCACTTAAAAAGAGCTGTGTGATAATTATAATTTAATGACTAAAGCACAAGAACGATATTCGTCCTTTGTGTCGAGAGATGGCTTTAACTCATTAATACACAACGCCTCATTCATTGTCAGTGAAACATTACATGTTTGAAAGTGAGCCCCCACGGGAGTTGAAGATCTGCGATGTTCTCTAAAGCGACAGAGTAAATGTCTGATAGTCTGTCCGACATAGCATGATTTACAACATGGACATGTAATTTTATAAACAACTCTGCTTCTTAGAGAAACATCAACCTTCGGCTTTAGCGGTGGTAAAGCAGTTTTTAGCTTTTTCAATGTGAAAACGATCTTACAGAGAGCTTGCAGTTTCTTTAATGCCATTTCGAACTTTTCAGATAGTTTACCTTTAAATTGTAAGAAAAGCATTTTTTCCAGTTTCTCTTCAACATCATCCTTCTGTTTTTCTCCATTTTCTATTCCTCCTTGGTTATGCCTCGCGATTATTGAACTGATGGTCTTGTCGATGATTGGCTCAAAGAATAATATGAATATGAATAATAAGGCGATTTCATTATCACATTCTTTCTCGTACGTGAATTTCAGAAAAGGGTGCAGGTTGTTGATTTCCGCAACTTTACTCTCGATATTGTTCTTGTTTATGTTTCTTAATATGTCATTATCGGGAGAATAAAACTGCGTCGTCACGTAGATGGGTGTTAAATTTGCTCATCCAACAGTTTGCAATTAAGGGGGCGGGAGGACTTCCCATCGCAAGACCATCTTTTTGTCGAAAGAATCCATCATTTGTCAGCATTATCACATTAGAACTACATATTGTTAACAAATCTTTGAAGGTGTCTTTATCCACCAGTGGTGATTTATAATTTATACATCCCGAAAAAAGGAGGTTAGTACAATCCTCAATGGCTTCAATTACTGGAACGTTTGTATATAATGACGTCACATCGAAACTAATCAAAACGTCGTCGTTATCAAGTTGAATGTCAGGTATTACTTCAGATATCTCTTTGGTGGAAGCATTTATTTTGCTTTCTTCAACTACTGACAACCATTCAGTGACTTGAATTGCGATTTTGTGGTAGGGTGATCCTGGCATTGATAAAACTGGTCTGAGTGGAGTCTCATTTTTATGTACTTTAGCCAAACCGTAAAGTCGTGGTGGTTGGCTACCGGTTGGCTGGAATTTTTTCAATAACCCATCGTCAATCTATTGTCTATCTCTCATTTTTTTCAGGATTGAAGTGATTCTCTCTTCTTCCTTTAGAATGGGATTCTTCGCGTTGGCTCTAGTTTTAACAACTTTTTCAAACGGTGGTAGGTTTGTGATATCTCTCAGTTTGGTATTGTACGTTGCAACTGACATCAGACAAATGCCAATGCCTTTATCGAATGGAATTGCCAATAAGTTGTTGTCATTCAAGTAACGTCGGGTTAAAGAAATGTTTCTTGTTGGCTTTTGTTTCTTACACTTCTTGTAATGTACGATAGAGTTTTCACATTAATGTCGGTAATGGTTTCCTCATCGACCTTCTCCTTTCTACAAAATTCCATTAAACTGTCTAGTTCAGCTAACACGTCCTTTTGGTCAAACCTTTCCAAAATTGAATGTCTGGGACCCAACGACAGAGTCTCCAACACGAACTTTGGCGGTTGTTTTGGTAAATCATAACATAAAACAGTATTTTGAACATTTAATAACGGCTTATCCTGCTCCTTTGAAAGACTCATTAGTTTTTCATTGTGTCTCAGTGATAAATTATGACTGAATTCATGTAAGTGTGATCTTGTGTAAAGCACAAGTGATGGAATGGATTTAACTGGTACTAACTGCTTTACATCATTGCTCATATTGTCCAGCTTTTCCGTGGACTTCACAATTTCTCCATTTGCTTTGTATACCTCTTTTCTCAGCAGCTTCAGTTGGAATTCTTGCACTGCTCTCTCGTCAAAGCAACCATTATTCGGAATTCGAAACTTCAAGAATCTCGGAATGATGTGTGCTTTCAGACATTTGTCGAGGAACTCCAAACGTAATCGGTTATTAGCAGCTTTTCGCAAAGTATCTTGATACCGTAAGAATACTGGCCAGCAACCATGTCGTTGAAGTTCCATTTTAAATAATCTTTTTGGCAGAAACATTGTGGCAAAATATTCATTTGAAATAATTTGTTACCAACAACATAATATTATTTAAGCAATATATTTCGATTTAAATATAAATCATCATCAGGCTAAAAAAATAAAATGAACAGTTAAAAAAGATATTGTATAATATACTACAGATCAGAATATACAAACAGTCAAAACAAGAGAATGTTATTACGTATGAAAAATCAAAACAACATAAACTAAAAGGCGAGCACTTAAAAAGAGCTGTTTTAAACTTTTTAGCTTGATGATGATTTATATTTAAATCGAAATATATTGCTTAAATATTATTATGTTGTTGGTAACAAATTATAATTTTTAATTTAGAATTATTATCTAACTTAAATATTAGTACAATCAACTGTGAAAATTTGAAATCAGGTTCATTAGGCGTTTGTGAAAGTTAATTCTCTCCAAAGTTGAAAGTATTGCATTATAAGCGATTTTCTACTTTACTAATAAAAACTTAAGATTGTTGTGTCGTATAATTCGTAGATATTTTCTAGGCTGAGCTTTTAACAGGGCTGACCCTCTCATCACGTGATCAGTACATGGACGCCGTAAGAAGGCTGCTTCTGAGAGGTCCGGAGCGTGTTGTGTTGACGCTTGGGGGAATGGGAGCGATGTTTGGAGAGAAGGGTTGTGACGTCATTCAACATGTGGATGTGAAAGGTTCTGGGGAAGTTGTTGACACCACGGTAATGGTTTACGCGTTTTCTAGTACAATATATATTTGTTGTGCAAGATCGTGAAAACATGATGAGTAAAACAACTAATTTCAAGTTAAACAACTATGTAATGCAAAACAAATAATTGAATACAGAATATTCGAAGTCCAGAAATCACAATTCGTGCTTGTTAAAGTGTTTCCGTGTTACATAAACACAAATAAGTAATTGTATAATGAAATGTTTTCGTCTTTCTTTTGTTTAACAAGTCTCAACATCTACCAGGTTAAGTGTGATTGAATCTTCTCACTTTCGAGTATTGTGCATTTGATAATTAATATGAACGCTTTCAGGGGGCAGGAGATTGTTTTGTCGGTTCATTGGCCTATTACATGGCGTGCGCGAACCAATTGCCTTTCACAGAGGTTGTCAGGAGAGCTGTGCATATAGCAACCATGTCGGTGGCCAAACTAGGAACACAATCCAGTTACCCTAACCGCAATGAGTTGCCGGAATTTCTGTTTTAACTGATTTTATAATTCTTTGTATAGATTTTAAATGAAGATTTTTGTATGTGATTATGATTTCTCTTTCATCAGTTTTTCTTTAACAGATTATTTTCTTACATTTCAATTTTCATATTAAATGTATGCGAGGAATCAGTGATTACCCTAAAATCATCTAATAATGCATTTCAAGTTTTATAAAATTTGTTAAAACATAAATCAGTGTTAATTGAATGCCTTGGTTTACCTTTAATCTGTAACTTTCGTCGCTTTTGTATATTTTATTGGTTTGCCTGTATATTTTGCGACTATGATTTATCAATTAATTTATCTAAAAAATGTTATACCCGAATACCTAGAAATCTGACGACCGCTTTCGTACGGGTTCTCACTCGACGGTGAGTCTCAAGAGATCATTTTTTGGATAAATGTGATCATATTGAAGAAATTGTTGTCAATGAATGTTTGAAGTTGTTTGAGATATGAAAAACAAAAATTAGAATACGATTTTTGATGATCAAGCTCAATTTTCTGTCGAAATATTAAAATGTCAATTGAAGAGCTATAGCGAGTTTTTCTAAGGAGTCCCCGATTTAATAATATTTCCCATGATGTAGACAAAGTTAGTGACTGTACAGATACCGTAAATGGTAGTCCATATATGTTAAGTCAGTGAAAACCGCAAATATACCTTAAGGAACGTACTAATTTACGCGAATTTTCCCCCAATTCGCGAATTTAAGTGCTCGCGAAAAATCCGAAAATTCTTGATTCGCGAACTTGTCTTTGCAAAATGCAACTTTTTAACCTCGCGAAAATTAATGTTCTTAAGTTATATGTTGAAGCTGCACACCTCGGCAGAGAGAAAATGGAGAACAAAGAGAGTCACTCAACCACAAGCAATTGTGATCGGCTCAACTCATATACTAAATACAAAATGTGGGATATTTGCGATTGTTGCATCATTTATGAACATTTATAAATAATTTCTTCTCAATGAAAATTAAAATTAAATGTTTTAAAAGTCATTAGTCAAAACAACTGATGAAATCATTGAAATAAAAATGATAGAATTGTTAAAAACTTGGAAATAAATTAGTTTTTTCACAGAATGGATCCGCCAAGAGATTTTACAACAAGTTCCTTACTAACTGCACCACCTGATAACGGTTTAGACAACGAATTTTCGTTTGAAACCTTCCCGGACAATGAAACTGTGTCTGGAACTATGGAAAATATTAACATAGATGACCATGATCAAAACGCCTTCTCTGCTAGTGGCAGTATATTTGACAGTAAAATTGCCAGTTCAATTTTGAACAAAAATGGAATTGGTTGGTTGCTTGAAGTTGAAGATAATGATGATGATATTTTTGATAAACCGATTTTGTAAGTGCAGAGGAATACGAATAGAAAGCAAACATAGCATCCATAATTTTTTGCCACGCAGAATATAAAAACTAGATTTTTAATGGCTGACTGTATTTTATACATCATGCACAGAAAGTCATGAGATTCATTTTCACTGCTAAAGCGACAATAATTACATATTTTTCGGGGGCTTAAATGAAAATACCAATTTTGAGGTTATGCATGGCAAAAGTTTATTATGGCTATTACTTCTTTAGGTTGTATATATTAATATATATATATATATATATATATATATATATATATATATATATATATATATATATATATATATATATATATATATATATATATAGTTATATATATACTTCTTTAGGTTGAACCTAAAGAAGTATATATATATATATACTTATCAAAAAATATAATGAGCACTATCCTGTTTTTGTATTCAATACTTTCTCTCTCAAAATTGTTCATTGATAATATCGTATAGATGGGTGAAGATATATTTTCAAATATATATATATATATATATATAAAAACAAGTTGTGGGTTAATTTTGTGTGTAATTGCTAGTGTAATGAAAACTGGTGAAAAATATCTCTTACATATTCATACAGACATATTTTCCAAAGACATGAAAAAATCAAAAGAATAAAATTTTTTAACCAACCTACTGTATCAGTTATAATATTTCCATTTTTAGTTTTTGAAACTTTTATTTTTATCTTATCATTTCCCTGCATGTCTTGAAAAAAAAGACAGAAAATTAGTCACTCCATAAAAACGGATTAATAGAGGCGTAGCCACATATTTTCATTTGGTAGGGCAAGATAAAATTACGGAGCTTTTTTGGACGCATTTGTTGAGTAATGAGGTTCCAGAAGATTTTGAAATTTCAACCCTCTAGATTGGCTAAAGTTCATTATAAATTTTATGACCACAGTATTAAATTGCATTGAAGAAGACGAAAAAGTACTCAAAAATTCAAATATAATATATATAAGTATATATAAATTCAAGCTTAAATCTTTTATCCAATTTCAAGTTGAACTGTGATTAGATTTTGCAAAATAAAATCAAAAACAAAAAGAATCATTAGATTAGCCCTGTTTTGGCTTTGTAATTCTGTTAGATTACTTTGTAGCAGTTGCAAAACATCTAACGTACTCTTTTGTATTTGTATCAATCGTGGGATGGCTTGTTAATGACGTTTTGAGGATTCATCTTTATTCAAACCTTTATCAGTGCTCTTCCAGCCAGAATAACCTGTTTTGACAAATGAATCTTCAACTTTTAGATTGTTTGGTATGCCTAATAAACGTAATGCCCTAATAAACACTGTCTTCACATTCGTCGTAATGTAGCCAGTTCCATTTGTCATACCAGCAAAAAACTTCTCTCTTCTTTTCCGAACTTTCTCTTTGGATTGGAAAAAAGCTTTTTAGATGGTTTGCCTTGATTTCGGTTGCTGTGCGTGACACATCTGGTCCGAAAATTCTGGTTTGCTTTTTTACATCTTCTGACATGGTCCATGTCAAGATACTTGAATTTGGCAATGTTTCCTTTTTGGTGTTCACAACAGGAGCTTCTATGAAGAATATTTATAAATATGATGTAAAACGAAAGGAAAGTGATCAATCGATCTATTTTTATTTGTTCCTAAAAAAATATCAAACATTGAGACAAAAGAGAAAATCAAAATAATAAAGAACAACACAAACAAAAGAAATCGTTTACTACTTTCAAAGGCTTGTTTTTGAAAAAGGTTTCATCCTAAGGTGGCCCATTTTCATATTTTTTTGGGGGGTACCTACCTACCTTTTGTATAAGGTTGCGCCTACCTGCAGACATACAGCAGCAATTATGGCATTCTTTTCTTGTAAACTTTGGAGGACTTGTATGAAGTTCCCTCGTCTGTTCCAAATTGGTTTCCAAACGATTTATATAGACGCTATATAGATACAAAGGTCTTTTTTAATGGCTATTATGAGTTTATATATCGTTAACTGGAAACTTGCCTTAGAGTCAGTTACTTGAAATATTTAGTGTGTAAGCACCTACAATTGTTTAGAGAGGAGTTGGACATTGATTTAAAAGACATCTATTATAAAGTTCGGTGCATTCTATTTCCACTCCCACAACTTGGCTTTCAACGTGACGTGTTAAAAGACAATCCAGACTTTTGGGGCCCTCTCATTGTTGTGCTTTGCTATTCATTGCTGTCGTTATATGGACAATTTAAGGTAACCGCTTAAAAGTTTTACTCAGTCGTAATATAAAGTTTATTTGTAATCAAAATACCACGAACTGAGATTTTCTAAATGCAGGTTGTTTCGTGGATCATCACCATTTGGTTTTGTGGATCTTTCGTCGTTTTCTTTCTAACAAGAGCTCTGGGAGGAGAGGTAGGTGTACAGATGAACTATGCAGTAAAGTTATTATGAAGCTGATGTGAGTGTATGACATAGGAACATCTACTCTTTCCATTTAGGTGTCTTTCTCACAGTGTCTTGGTGTTATCGGTTACTCGCTCCTACCACTCATTGTGATTGGTCTAGCCCTGCCAGTTCTACATCAGTTACCGGATGTGTTTCCAATCTTCTTTAAGGTGAAAGTTTCTTTTATTTTTTCAAGAAAAGTGCAATTGTATATATTTCATTTTTACTGTACCTTTTATGGTTATCAATTTTTAACTCCAACTTTTTGTTGCTGTGGTGGAATTGCTTAAGAAATGTCTGATTTTGTTTTTCATTCCCTTCTTAACATCATTTTAAAATTCCCTTGTCCTATTCAAGATTCATATTTTCCCCCATATATAAAACCCATTTTACTCTTGCTTGAATTCTTGAACCTATATTTAGATTATTGGAGTAATTTGGTCATCATACAGTGCTGGGTCATTGCTTGTGCCGGAGAAACTAACGGCCAAACGCCCATTGCTGCTCTATCCTATCTTTCTGCTTTACGTTTACTTCTTTTCCTTATACACGGGCGCGTGATGTACGAGTTGCGCGTGATGTGCGAGTAAAAGTGCGAGTCGGGCGAACGCGGAAGAACTAGATATAAAAACAATAGAATAAGACCTTACAATATTGCTGTTTTACATATAATTTGCAAGGCAGTCATTTAGATAGATCTGGTTGTCTTTGAATTGTAGTCGCCAATTTATATCAATAATTATTTGCAAAATAAATATAATAAAAGTGAACTTTGTCATAAATACATAAAAATAGCGCTACTTGCCTGCGTCCGGATTTGTTTGTTTTATCTTAATGACTTTATTTACGGTAAGCATATTTATGAACCCCGGGTGAAATTCTTTTGGCCTTTGTAACTTAAAAATTGTATTTTAAAATGCTGTTAAATATAAGTGTATTTTCTCAAAGAAGAAGTTGTCTTAGCGAAATGTCACGTGACACGCACATTACGTGTGGTGTAGTTTTGATGTTTGCATTTCTGTAAAACCATGATTATTAATCAAGTCGAATCTCCGATGTGCAAAATAGCCATCTTAAGTTCGTTTGCCTCAAGTCACGTTGTACTGAATTGTCTGTTTTATAGTAAGGAAGTATTGGACGCAAAAAAATGGGAAGTTGATACAGTGAATCACAGGTCAACTGTGGTTCCCACTAACCATCTTTAGCTTATTTCTGTAGGAGCTGGACGTAATTCCGTCACATTTTATTGTGCGTTTCATCTTCCTGCTATCTTGCGAATAGAATTTTACCTTTATGACCAATGTTTTCAAAGCTGTCAGGATTTCCAGAAAACAATGAATGTGAAGTTGAATGATTGACATAAATGGACAATTAGACTGATTTTGAAGTTTAAGACGGGCGTTAGATGCAGATAATGTTGTTCACTTATGAAAATAATTGAATAAAAAAATAATAAAAATGTGACTTAACACAAACAAACCGTTATGTTCAATCGTGGCCAATGATAGTTAAATGTAAAATTTGCTTTGAATGGATTGATTGTTTTGATACAGCTTACCCCTCCAAGAGCAGGTAATGAACGAGTCTTCACTGACATCATTTTTTAAATTCAATGCACATCCTTTCACGACTTCCTATGTGTCTAAAACATGTTTCAGTAAACGCGCATGCGCCATTATCTTGTCATACGTCAAAACTGCTGATGTTGACATTAGACCTTCTGTAACGAAGATTGCATCTTTTTAAGCTATAAAGGAGACGGGTCGATCAGTAGAAGATTAACGGTAATTTCGGAAGGAGTTCGTTCGTGCATTTTGTAACATAGAGCTAATATAAACAGGGTAACCGTATGGATATGTTATTTTAAACATTATTACTGTATCATTGTATTCACAGAATTACATTAAAATCAAAGATGAATAGAATTTATTGAAAGTTGTTCAGTTTAAAGGAAGGATTCAAGAATGTGGGCTTAAAGAGCGTAAACAAAATTTGCTTAAAAATGTATTTTCGATTTTGATTAAAGGTTTTCAACTTTCATAAGCAATCCCCAGAGGGTGTATCGTTCAGTTCACAAAATATAAACAAACTTTTGCTAAAGCGAAATTATTCATTCTAACTGAGAAAAGCTAAAAGTCCGGGAGCAAGAATATTTATTCGTTTCTTGGATCTACGTTTTCATATGATGTAACTTGTGTAAATTTTGTGTAAACAGAGGCAACTTATGTAGACTCATTATTCGTATAATTATGTTGTTTAACGAGGCTTCCAGAACGCTAATTAAGCATTATCATGAGGACCTTGACTCCGAGTTTCAGTGTTTTATTTATATCCGCTCACTAAACAACTTTGTGATAGCATGGTCTCGAACACAAAACCTTTCGGTTAAGAGCCGAACACCATTCCCATTGCGCCATCGCCGGATAACATGAGGACAGCACACTTCAAAATGGCATTTTGGGGCAATCTAAAGAAAAACAATGACCAAAACACTTTGAATTCATTTTGACTTTTTCTGAACTGGAGCAGATTTTCCATTATGGAACTTTGCATCTTGAAGAGGAGTACGAAGGATTTATCTTTTTAAATATATATCAAGCTGTATTAGTAACTGAAAAGAAGGTAAAAATAAATTTTACCTGCCAACTTCTTAAACCTGTTGCTTGTCAATTTACTCAATGGTGTCGCATTTATCTAATTCCGTTAATCTTCCGAATTCGCTGGTCATAAGGTAAATAGTGTAAGTTGCGTCACAGATAAAAGCCGGTTTATTAGAGAACAGTTACTATGTTATCTACTTTCTATTCAAATTAAATTTAACGTTGTAATCTTTGCAGTGTTTTATGCGGGGTTTTTTATTCCAGCTTGTTAGTACTGTGATTAACCAATACAGTTAACTTGCAAGAATTTAGACGTTTTGAGCCTCGGAAATCCCAGTTAAAAACTAAGCCTCTGTCTGATGCTTAAAATATGCTTTGCAAATCTTTTAGCCTAGGTTGTTAATTATTCCAAAATCCCCCATCATTGACCTGACCCACGTAAATCGATGTGTTAACAAAAATGTTAGAGTTAGCTAGCGGGTCATATTGCATTCTAAAATTGCTATTTTAGAAAAAGACATCCGAGTTTCTTATCAAAAACATTAATGTGTAAATCCCTTTCAAGCTGCGAAGCTTTAATTAATAGACCCGATCGTGTAAAAAGATTATCGTCACTTTCTCCACCTACCGATTAACTAGACTTCTCTTTCTTTCCATCATACCAGAAATAACGTGTATCTGTTTCGACCATTTATCACTTCAAATATCAAAAACTATACTTAGCTAATAAAACTTGTGTAAGCGTTTCTTTTGGCATCTACGCATTTGATAGAATAATGGAATTTAGAAATAAAGTGCTAAAAATAAACTTTCCATAATCAGTCACTGAGCCATTTTGGCGGAATTTCCCAATTATTTGGCGAAACGGCGAGGCAAAAAATATGTTTCAGAATAAGGCAATTTTCAGTTTTCATATTAAAACCTATATTCACAGATATATACATAAATTATAGTTATCAAGAACGATGACTCTGCATTTTCGTAATGAACATAAAACGTCGCTAACTTGACGAGATTTCAACGACAGCTTTGCGAAAACGCCTGCATCCATATCTTCGTATTCATATCAACTTTAACTGTTCGTTGACGAGGAATTTTAATTGGCGAACACAAGTTCTTTGTGGCTTTCTCCACTGTCTTCGTCTTCTTTTTCTTCTCGAATTTCCTTTTTAAAAGTGGAGTCAAAAATTGCAATGTCATGGTGCGAACAGACAGCGCGAATATCTGGAAATGGAAGCTTCATTCATCAATCCTCCGTTAAACCCTCATATGTTTTTCTAATCTCATAAACAATCGCACGCCACTCGTAAACGCGTTATTAGTAAATCCCACAAAGAAGTCGAAGCAATGAAAAACTTTTCAATTTGATTCTCATGTAAACATGAGGGTTTTCCACGCAGAAATGATATTCTGTGGAAGTGTCTGACGTCACGCACGTCTAGAATGTCAATAGAGCTCGTTTTGATAGATGCTTACACTTCACGAAAAGTATGAATGGTGATTCATATGTCATTATGCGAAAAAGGTTTAGAAAAATTCAAAATCGAGTTTGTTATGTACAGTATTGAAGGCATATAAAGAGTCGTATTTGTAGTCAAGGACTTGTTTCATTGGAGATAGACACATAACCCATACATATTCCCGATCAGGGACACCAGTCATAGGGGTATAGAATCTTTGAGGTGTAAATTTTCCAAAATCTCAAATTTCAATTGTTACGTCACAAAGAAGAGCGAGCAGACACCCTTCTCTATTTCTGATATACTCATGTACAGTATACCCCCGATAAGTGTGACCCCCGATACGTGTGACCTCCGATAAGTGGGACTTTCACTAAGTGGGACGGTTTTTCTCGGTCCCTTGAACTTCCTAACCTAATATTAATATTCGCTTAAGTGGGACATCCGCTAAGTGGGACAGATTTCGTCGGTCTCCTGAGTGTCTCACTTATCGGGAGTATACCGTATATTCACACAGACGTTTATTTCCACATAAAACGATACCGATATTTTATTTCTTTTCTCGATTTCGATATAGGATAAGAAATCTTTATCATGCTGGGTAATAGCGGAGGAGATTAACATATGCAGACGATTCCCATTTTCTGCGCTAATATTGTTTCCTCCTAAATCCATTTAAATCTCTAATGTTCACAGTTAGAACGTTTGCATGATGACTACAAACAAACAGGTTTAGTAAAGGATCATACTCTTATCATGCATTAGCGCTTTTGTTTGACGAAGATTCATTGGCCGGCTTAGTCACGTGCTGAACTGACGTAATGTGATTAAAACGGACAAGAAGCTTTACAGATAAACGACTATAGAATGAAAGAACGCATGTACGACTTATCAAAGAGTCGTAACATAACATTGTAACTATGTTTTTAGCTAAGAAATTATGAAATATTTCTTGATTGTAGTCAATGACAGTGCTCAATAGAACTTGCAGAATCAGAGCGATGATATAGTTTAGCTGAAGAGTGTACATACTACACGAAACTCAGAGTACTGAACAAATAATGTCTTGTTGATTTTATTCTCAAACTAATATATAGCTAAGAAATTATTTACATTTTTTTTTAGACCAGATCAATTTTGAGCAAGGTGCCACCTTTTTAGGGAGAAATTCTGTTAATTATAAAATCTGCCCCTAGGAAACATGGAACATTCAATAACTTTGTTAATATTCCTGTTACATGCATGGAACTTTCCACAATTGTAGTATACCAACACTGGAACAATGGAATTAAAAAAATTGAGTTGTAAACTTTATATTTTTGCTGACGTCAGCATTTTCAGGGTAAAAATGTATTTTTGTTAATTTTACACTATTCTTACTACGGAATGCAATTTTGATGTTAGAAAGACTTTTGAAAACCTGATTGGTTATAACAAACAAAAACATAAACATTAAATATATGATAAACAATTCCAATTTCAAAAAACACAATCCTTAAAGTGTCCTTAATCTATCCCTTCTACATCGTTTTCTTCAGTTTCGCTATCTTCTTCCTTGTCTATTTCATTGACTTCATCTGTTTCATTTGAGATAAGCAGCTCTGTTACGTCATCTGGAAATGCATCTTCAATCCATATTGGCGTTCCATTATCGTCCCAGCTGAAATGCATTATTTCTGGCATTTTAATCCAAGCAAGTTGACCTCCACATCTTTGCTACATAGAGCGATCTAGGTGCATGTAGCTTGAAGACCGAATAACATGATGGAAGGAGAGATATATCTGGTGTTTTCTTACGTTGTGAAACTTTCTTGTTGAACATATTGCTTCTCACTGTGTATACAGACATGCACTTATACAAAGCTGGATCAACAGTAGGGCCCATAGGGCCTAGGCCCGGGGCCCCACGATTTTGAGGGGCCCCCAATTTTTTAGGTCCCAAATTTTTTTGAGGCATTTCAACAGTTGTTTGCCTTGCAGCATCAAATGTTGTTTTGGACATTATTATGGGGCCCCTAGATCAGACACAACAAAGAAACGTGAGTGTTCCAGATATTCATGAAAACACAACACCATATATGTTGTTTTCTTTTTGCTTCTATGAAAATAATTGAATGCACACATTGTTTCTACTCTTTTCAAAACATACAAATAGGGTATTTAAGCATGCGCGGTATCTCGATCAAAAAGCTAAATACTTCTCGCTGTCTGTTGATTCGACCCCTGATTTGTGTCACATTGATCAGCTAACTATCATTGTACGGTATGTTTCAATGAAAACCAATGAGGTGGTAGAACGTTTCCTCTGTTTTAAGCCGATTGAAAGACATACTGGTGAATACTTAGCAACCAATGTTATTAAATTCCTTCAGGAACACAACATTGATGTTGGTAATGCACGTGGGCAGTCATATGACAATGCTTCGAATATGTCTGGAAGGTATAATGGAATGAGAGCTAAAATTTTAGAGGTCAATCCTTTAGCCATTTTTATACCGTGTGCTGCCCATTCATTAAATCTGGTTGGTCAATGTGCCGTGGATTGCTGCCTGGAAGCAGTCTCCTTCTTTGGACTTGTACAACAACTGTACAACTTCTTCTTTAAATCACAGGTGGAAAATTATGTTAGAGTTTCTTGAAAAGAAACAGTTGGTCCTCAAACGTCTGACAGATACACGATGGTCTGCACATGCTGATGCTATAAAAGCTCTCTCATTGGCATACACACAAATTCAAAAAGCTCTGAAATGTCTATCAGATGATGAAAACCAAACACGTGACACAATCAATGAAGCACAGAATCTCTTGAAAAGCATGTTGCTTTTTGAAAGTATATTCATGGCTGAATTCTGGAACAATATACTACAACGATTTAATAAAGTCAGTATTGCCCTTCAGAAAGAGAATATGGAGCTAGGAATGGCAATAAAACTATTGAAATCACTCCAAGTATATGTGGTGTCGCAGCGTGAGAACTTCGACCAATTTGAACAAAAGGCACAAAACAAAGCACCCCAAGCAACGTACAAAGATGCAAACAAACGTCATGTACATAGGAAAAGACAAGGTAATGATGGGCCTGCAGAAGAAAATGTACTTACTGGTCGTGACAGATTTCGACTTCAGACATTCTTACCTATACTGGATAAGCTTTCCCAAGCTTTGGACTCGCGCATTGCTGCATATAAGGTTGTTTCTGGAAGATTTGGGTTCATGACAAGCTTCCAGGGAATGAGAGCAGCGATGATAGTGAGAGATGCTACAGCACTGCAACAACATTATGAGAATGATTTTGAAGAATTTTTCCCAGAAGAATTTAAACATTTTAGTATCTTTGTGAAAGAACTTTACCTAAAGGATGAACTTAAAGATGATGAAGGAAAACCGGCGGAAAACCCATCTGTTCAAATGTTGTATAAGATACTTATTGACAAGAAACTGGTCTCCACTTTTCCAAATGTGGAAGTAGCAATGAGAATTTACCTTAGTCTGATGGTGTTCAATGCAACAGGTGAAAGGATATTCTCTAAGCTCAAACTTATTAAAAATGAAAAGCAAACATGCATGGGCCAAAGCAGGCTCACCTGCCTTTCCCTAATGTCAATTGAGAATGAGCTGCTCAAAAATCTAGACTGTGAAGAGATCATTGACAGATTTTGTACGAGCAAAATGCCGAAAAAAACAATGTAAAGCTAATAAGCTATTCTGTAATAAAATATGAGAATGTGTACTGTAAATATTTGATTTTTTTCCACAGGAAGTGAAGTGGACATGGGAATGTATTATGTCTCAGTGAAGGTTCATTCAGAATCATTATTGCTCCGCCCACAAGGTCCCCCGTGGAAATTTTGCTCGTGGCCCCCTCACACCTTAATCCGGCACTGCACTTATATCCATAAAGATGACATACAAATTCTTCCAATAAGAATGAGTTACATTGTATTTCTAGTTCGAACGTACTACCACCAAAATCAGCAAAAAGTTGAACAAAAGATTCTTTCGTTAACATCGTTTTCCAACACACAGCTTTTCCCTTCATGAAGAACGCGGAGATATAATCGTTGCCAGTGAACGCATGAAAGCCTTACAATGCATCTTTCTCCTTGTCTGACATGGTGATTTTACTGAGACAAATGGCCTTATGGTGTTTTCCACTACCATAATCTAAAAAAGACGCTCACAATGATCCCGGATTAGCGTAACCGCAAGCACCATTATATCCGTATCCCCAGAGTGTGATCGAAGAACAACTGTTGATTCTGGTGTCTTCAAATCATCAAATCATCATAAGCAGTGCAAAATAACTTTTGTGTCAGCTTCTTTCTTATTTGACTTCAAATGTTCCATATTCTGAGATCCATTTTCACTGATTAACATACAACAGTTTTCTTTAGAAAAATAAATTTCTTCGCACTTTAACAGATTTAATGCTTTAACACTATTTTCCTCTATCACTTCACAGATCAGTTCCACCAATCGCGTCTTGTTTTCTACATTCTTCATAAATATAACAAGATTACGAGGGATTTTTGATGTTGAAGAGTGAACAGACAATAATCCACTGGTCACTGATAACCTAACCAACAACCCAAGGATATCCCTGTTGACCTCGGATTGTTCGTTCTTTGTGACATTTCTTCAAAACCATACCAAATACCATATCAAAGTACCATAATTCATTAAAAGACCTTTTGTTGCAATTTGTTTCAGGTTTGACTAGTTAACGAGTTATAATGACTGGACTACTTTAATTTATTGGAATAATGAAAAATACGAAAATCTAAAGAATAATAGACGTAAATGAATTTAAGGAGATAAAAATTTAGGGAATTAATTAAATCGTTACAGTTTGTTCTATATTTAGTGAAGGACTGTGTAGCATCTCTCTACATATCATTTCATGTCATTCTACATCTTGTTTTCTTACCATGGCAACCCATACCTTTACATCATTCACAAACCCATACGTGTCACATTCTCAGCGTGTCACAGGTCTCATTATCACCTCATTAACCTTTTGTTTACTCGTTGACATTTGTACATATATTGAATGTCAAAAACTCCCTCTCCCTTTTTTTTGTAAAGAGAACGTCAACGGAGGTTGAGCAAGAACAGTTGCGAAGTTTTTATTTCAAATTAATAGTTCAAACAACGAACCCTTTTAATTATTAAAAATGTAACAGAAGAAGGTTCAAAAAGTCATTATGAAGCGAAATCGTGAATTGTTTATACATTGCATTATTTCTATTTGCATTGCTATGCAATATAAGTACTGCATAACGTCGTAGTTTCTGGGTGCAGAACAATTACCACACATGTTTATTCCTGTTTGGTTTTCTTTGCAGATAAAGAAATACGATTCGCCGGCTGAGGTATTGCTTATAAAGCAATCAGAATATTACTTGATTCGTTTAACACACGCGAGTATTGTTTGACCTTGTTTCTATCAGGTAAACAGATAAAAATTGTTGTTCTGCACGTTGTTAAGAAATATGAGGTTTATAGTAAGTAAGTCAACACCCTAAAAAACTGTTCTAGTAAGTTCAACCAATGCTAAGAAACTGGTCACCTTATCCGGTGAGAGCCCAATGGGAAACCAAAACTCTTAACCGAAACGTTCTGGGTTCGAGACCATGCTATCACAAAGTTGTTTAGTGAGCGGTTAGAAATAAACAACGCCGTATTTAAAAAAAATAACCGTAGCACAAATGGGAGCAATTAAATACGCTAAAACTCCGGGTCGAGGTCTTTATGATAAGTAGTTGTTATCGCGAGATACTAGAAAAATATTTGCCATATTTTCGAGTATTTCGCGATAACTACTTGATCAATAGGTCTATATGATATCTTATATAACACGCTTTGAAAGCGTGAACATGAACGTCGTCAAAACTCAATGATTTTACGATTACATTCTTCTAACATTTGCACGTGTCATATTTTGCACTTTGTTTTTAACCAATAGGAATCCCGGGAATAGTTGCTTTAACCAATGAGGAAAAAGATTGAATTTTGCACTTCTTTTTAGCCAATCAAGCACAAATATTGAGTTTTGCACTCCGAAATATGATATATATTTCCTCGTGATTAGCCAATCAAGTTACAGATATTCACGCATCCTATTGATAATGAGCGTAAACCTCGTTAAAGACATGGCCGTAACAACTGGGCGGGCCAGGGGGCCATGGCCCCCTAAAATTTTTTTTTCGATTATACTTTACATATTACAGTTGACTCTTGATAACTCGAATACTCGGAAACTCGAACATTTTGTTAGGTCGAACTTTTGTCTCGGTCCCTTGAACCTTCAACCCTTTTCAGGCTAAAAAACTCTCGATAACTCGAATACTCGGAAACTCGAACTCTCGATAAGTCGAACATTTTTTTCGGTCCCTAGGATGAATTCCTCTCAATCACTCGAACTTTTCAAAATTCGAATGTTATGTTTTGAAATAGTTCGATTTAAAAAAAAGCATCAAAAATTATTGTGAAGAAAGATGGCACCAATAAAACGAAGGCTGGACAATAAATCCATTGGCATAAAATGCAAGGCCCTAAAAGATTTAGAGAAAGAGATGAAAAACAAGGATGTAGCGGCAAAGTATGGTATCCCGAAAAACACACTTTCAACATCGGTGAAGAATAAGAATAAATTGTCCACTTCTTTGCAGAAAGGGATGTCTTCTTCACGCAAAAGTACACGATGTGGAAACTACGAGCAGTTAGACAAAGCTGTTTTTCATTGGTTTGTTGCAAAAAGGAGTAAGAAAGTCCCCATTGATGGGGTCCTACTCAAAGAGAAGGCCTTAGAATTTGCAACCAAATTGGAGATTCAAGGATTTAAAGCATCGGATTGTTGGCTCAATAAGTGGAAAAAGAGGTATTTTAACAACAACATTACTGAATCATTTGTATAACATTGAATATATCTTCTTTTTTTTTAACAACCTGAGCTTGCTCCGAGCAGACGCGTTTTGGAAGCTCTTGGAAAATCGATCGTAAGTTCGCAATTTATTAAACCTTAGCATTACAGTTTGTTGGAAACAACTGTCTCAGTCACTGAATCTTCGAATTGTCGACTATTTCATTTTACACTCACGTATATTTGTGTTCGCATAGCTACATTTTGTGTGTTTCCATTCATCGAATCTTTCCGGGTTGTTGAGGACTTTCGGGAGCTTGGGTCGAAACCCCAGGGGACTGCCTCATATCCCGAAAAAATAAGGTTTGAGTGTGGAACAACTTTTCTCTACCCTAGTACATTATTCAAATCATTTTTTTTTTTTTTGTTCTACGATTTTGAATTTGTGCTTTTCTGCTCTTACAACCCGAATTTTCATAATTGCAAGACATTTGCACTTCAACATCCGTTTGCAATTATAAGTAATTGAAGGTATTTCACTTGTTGATTGAAAAGTTTAACGTTTGTCAGTTATTATGGCTCTTAACAAATCCAAAGATATTTGTCCCGGAAATAAGAACAATCCGTGTAAGATTAAAGTTGAAGACACCGATGACGCTATTAATGCGATATGTGTAAATTTTGGTATCATATCAGTTGTCAATCATTATCACTATCGGCTTACCAAGCAATCGAAATGCATAAGTTATTTTGGGTGTGTGATACCTGCCAAAAAATATGTATGAACATAGCAGAACCACCAGTTAATAGAATTTTTGAGAAGTTGAATAAACTTGACAATAAAATTGATAAACGATCGACAAGCATTCTTGACGGACAACAAAAGATTTACTGCAACTATGCTGAGGCCACAAAGAACAACTCACAATCCGAGAAGGTGAACCAATTTAATTCATCAAAAATAATAAAAGAAACCATGAACGAGATAAACAAACAAGACCGGTCATTGAATCTCATTGTTCACAATTGTGTTGAGACTCAAGACCCTATTGCAGATTTCCATAACGTTGCTCATAAAGGGTGTAATCTTAAACTTGAGAGAAACGTTATCAAAGATTGTAAACGGTTAGGTCCGCAAAACAACGACAAACCTCGGACGCTCCTTGTATCACTGACAAATTCTGAGACAAAGAATCAAATTCTAAGAAATACAAGATTTCTAAAAAAATCATTACCTGGTACCTACATCAACCCAGATCGATCTAAAGAAGAACGTGATCACTTCAACGCAGCTCGAATAGAACAAAAAAATTTGATAAAAAGCGATGTCTCGGGGGAATGGTTTTATCGGATTACGGTTCCACCTTGGAACTTATTCGAGAGAAAAAAAGACCAAGGAAAGAATCTACTGGCATAAAAACTGCGCTCATTCAAAAGATCTAAAAATAGTTTATACTAACGTTGACTCATTGTTAAATAAAAGATCGGAACTTTTGCAGATTCTAAAAGAGCAAAATCCTGATATCATCAGCTTGGTTGAAACATTACCTAAGAATAAAAGATTTGATGTCCTGGAAGCTGAAATCTCAATAGACAATTATAACCATTTTACCAACCGCAACTCTACCTCCTGCCGTAGAGGTATTATGATATATGTTCGCAACACAATTAACACTACCCAAACCAACATGGAAGTATCCTTCAGTGAAATGGTCAGTTGTATTGTCCGGTTAAAGGACCTAGATCTGCTTTTAATTACATTTTATCGATCGCCGAACAGCACTCCTGAAAATGATAACCTACTTCATACTCAATTATTAAATGACAGCCGAACATACCGAAACAAGCTATTCTTGGGAGACTTTAACTACCCAGACATAAACTGGTCAACTGCCGACAATCCTCTCCCTTACTCATCTAAATCAGAAGTATTCTTTGAACACATACGCAATTCTTATTTATACCAACATGTTTTTAAACCAACGCATATCCGACCTTTTCAAAATCCCACTACCATTGATCTAATATTCACTTCAGAAGAACGCATAATATCACCTATACAGCATCTTTCACTTATTGGTAAAAGTCATCATCAACTTCTGTATTTCAAACTATTTATGTCATTCACTGATACATCTACAAGTCTTTCGAAATATTTTCTTTATTCAAAAGGAAATTACATAAAAATCAAAGATGGGCTAAATTCTTTAAACATTGACTATCTGGCGTCGTTAGATTCTATCGCTTCATGGAATTGGCTTCACCAGTCACTACTTGTGTTAGTCAATAATAATATTCCAACCAAACCACACACTCACAAAAAATCTTCAACATGGCTAAATATAGAAACAACTATAAAACTCAAAACAAAACAGCAAAAATATTCTGCCTATTTAAGATCTCCAAATAAGAACAGCTACCACGAATATGCAAAAGCAAGGAACCAAGCCACAGCATCGTGCAGAAAAGCAATAATACAATTTGAAAGGCAACTTGCTGATAATATAAAAGACAATCCTAAAGCCTTTTTCTCGTATGTAAAAAGCAAACTAAAATCAAAATCTTCTTTTCCGGACAGGTCATATAACGCGTTTACTGCAACAACCGACATAGAAAAAGCTTTTCAGTTCAACCAGTATTTTGCAAGCGTATTCACAAACGACAATTCATCGAATATTCCTTCTTTCAAGCACTATCATTGTCTCACTCCATTCGCTGACAAACCTGACTTTTCGCCTGCTAACATAAAAAGACATCTACTTCAAATAAAAACATACAAATCTCCTGGTCCTGACAAACTACATCCTCGAGTACTCAAAGAATCTGCTACTGAACTTTAACCTTTGCTCTCTATTATTTTTCAGAAGATCTTCGATTCAGGTAACATACCACAAATTTGGAAAGACCCAACCATAACGCCACTATTCAAAAAAGGAGATAAATCTATTGTGTCCAATTATAGACCAATTAGTCTCACGTGTGTAGTAACAAAAGTATACGAAAAAATTATTAAGGATCATTTGCTTCATCACTTCCGCAAAAACAACATGTTTACCCCAGTTCAACACGGGTTTCATTTTGGCCATTCTTGTGTCACAAATTTGCTTTCAGTAATCGACTCTTGGACTAAAGCTCTAGACAAAGGAATTCCTATTGACAACATATACCTAGACTTTGCGAAAGCCTTTGACAAAGTACCTCACAAGCGTCTCCTAGTCAAACTTAAAGCATATGGCATCAAAGGGAAAATTTTCAATTGGATCGAAAAATTTTTTCGTAACCGCCGCCAAAGAGTCAGAGTCAACAATGGCTTTTCAAACTGGAATGAGGTCCGAAGTGGCGTTCCACAAGGTACTGTATTAGCTGCTTTACTGTTCATAATCTATGCCAATGACATTCCCCAGTCAATAACATCCCCTGCTGTCCTTTTTGCTGATGACACAAAAGTGTATTTTCCATTAGATAATGCCACATCGCATTACCTACTTCAGAAAGACATCGAATTGCTAGTTTCTTGGGCAAAAAACTGGGGAATGTGCTTTAATATTGATAAATGTTCAGTCTTGCATCTTGGTAATAACAACAAGCTACATACGTATACCATGTGGGATCCGCTTGAAACAAAACGCGTCGTGATTAAACCAACGAAATGGGAGCGTGACTTGGGAGTTCAAGTTGATAGTTGCTTGAAATTCGCAATTCACATCACGACTCAAGTCAACAAATCAAATCGCATTCTTGGATTGATCAGACGAACTTTCGTTTACCTCGACACAAAAATGTTCACGAAGCTTTTCATAGCACTTGTTCGCCCGCATCTAGAATATTGTGGCACAGTTATTAACCCAAGGTTGCTGAAAAACAAAAGGCAAATTGAAAACGTTCTTCGTCGTTCCTCAAAACTGTTGCCCGGTATGAAAAATCTATCCTACGAAAGCCGCCTTGTACGCTTAGGTTTTCCAAGTATGAATTACCGTTTCACAAGAGGCGATTTAATAGAAGTTTACAAATGGTTTCACAACTTCTATTTCTGTGAAACCAAGCTGTTCGACATCGAAGGAAGATCCTTGACAAGGACGAAAGGTCATTCATATAAATTGAAAAAACAATACTGCAGACTCGACTCCAGGAGGCAATTCTTTACGATAAGAGTTGTAGACAGCTGGAACAGCCTCCCTAACGAAGTTGTTACTGCGGAGTCACTGAACATTTTCAAAAATCAATTGGATTTGTTCTTGAGAAACAAAATATATTTGTATGTTTGATTATTTAATTACGATTATTTGTTTGATTATGTCTTTCTTTGCAACCCAAAATATGAAGCGTTACCAGCGATTTTTCAATTTATTTTTATTTTCTACTATTATCAATTTTTTATTCTCTTCGCATTTTTATGCTTTTGCATGACTTTGCTTTGTTATAGGTTGACAGGCACAGTTTTATGCCTATACATTAAATTTTTGATGTAAACCTTATTTTATAATAATAAAATAATAACAATATTATTGCATAAATTTCCAACATTTTTTTCGTACCCGAGATCTTTAACTTGCAAGGAACTTGCATTCCGTCCCCGTCTCCAAGATTTACTGCTTTCCCAGTTATGAAAACTTTGCATTTTGCATCTTGATCAGCTCTGAGGTAATAAAAAATCTAACATCAGTCAATCAAACCAACAGGAAGCAGTAAACGACTATGATGATCCATTCGACAGTTTACAGGAAGATCTCGAAATATTACAAAAGTTGAATAATGAAGTATACCCATCAGCTGAAGCTTTTTCTGATATGGATAGTGAAGTTGTCACGTCGGCTCCCTTTGAAAACGATGATGAAATCATTGCACTAGTTACGGAAGAGGATATTGAAAGTGAAGAAGACGATCAAGATGTTGACGAAAGTACGAAGCAAACACGTCCTTCAACCAATGAAGTCGAAAAAGCCCTTGATACGCTACAAGACCTGTACATGTTCAGTATGCGTGGAGACGAAATTCGCTCCCTTGTACTGAAAATGGAAAGTGAGTGTCTTAAACCTTGAAAGGGTAGAAGAGTATAAGCAAAGCCATGTAACAGACTTTTTCTTTAAAAATTAATAAAAAATATGAGAAAGATGGAAAAAACTTTTCATGGAAAACATTTCACAATTAATTTTCTTCTCAAGGGATGAAACTAGCCTCATAATGTGTTTTTAGAGCTTTCAGATTAGAAAATTTTTCCACTCCCTTATCCTAAAGAATTTCCCTAAGTTTGGCCCCCAAAAAAATTTTCAAGTTGTTACGGCCCTGAAAAAGCAAACAAACAAACAAACAACCTTAACATTTTTATGGTAATGACGTTCGAGCGTTGGAATAAAAATTTCATCGCTTGAAAATACGTGAAAAATACGTCTCTATACTATAATAGGTGGCACAATGGGACAATTCAATAAAAAAATTCGCAAATTAGGTGTAAACTGTTGTAGCTTTTTACTCACTAGACAAAATAAACAACGTGTAAGAACGAAATAAGGAACATTTTTATCATTTTTACAGTTAAAGTAAAAAAGACATCTTGTTATCACTTTCGAAAATCTACAGAATTGTTCGCCATGTTCGCAAAAGTCATATTAGTCATATTCTTATCAGTCGCTGCCACTTTCTAGATGACATGAGAAAGCAGTTGCAGAAATTCTTTGCTATATCCCGTAGTGCGTCTTAGTTGCATTTCATCAACGTTTGTTATTTTGGATAACTTGTCACGGTTGAAAAGGTTTTTGAAAAGTTTTTAATTGCTATTTCCTATGCTACTTAAGCCAATTTTTAGTGACTTTTACTCCACAATTTCCAATTTTAGCATCCGTTTTTGTTGTTTGTTTTTGTTTGATTTTTGTTCGAGCTCTGTCATGAAATAACTTGACACCCGAAATAACTTGGCACTTTTTTGTTTTGACTGGTGACAGCGAGTCAAACCTATTGTTCGCAATATTGTAAACTGATTGGTTTAGAATCTCCTGTTTCTGTCCTGTATTTACATTCTTTCAGATTTCAGAAAAGTTATATTTTTTCTTTTTTCGTACCGATAGCACAACTTTTTAAAACACGGGTCAGATGGTAAGTTCGACACAAGGTAAAACCGTAATTTAGCATAAACAATAATAAACAATTAAACATAAACAGGCATAAACAATTCGTAAAAATTATAAAAATAGAAATTTTTTTACGTATTCCGTTTGCTTTGAAAATTGGTAGGTTTACTAATTAAATTATGCTGATTTCAGACGAAGTACCAGAATTGGGATATTTAACAATCGTGTTTAATTATTTTACAGAAGATTTAACTATCCATGTCCTAAACCGCTCATCCGAATACCTTTATATTTTAAATATAACATCAACATAATTTTTCATCGACAAAAAGTCCAAATTAATTTTCACATCATTGTCATATATCGCATACGCATGCGCAGTATCATTTTGCGCATATTTCGTTGAGACAATATGATACCTGTAAACCTTTGACAAAAATGATGCTTATATGATGGTTTTAACATATAGTATAATTATGTTAAAAAAAGGTTGGGAATTCTGGGAATTAAACGCATGCGTATTAAATATTTTAATCTTTTTTTCGGTTGCGGTAACCTTTTCCAATTTTTTTTTATCCATCCAGTTAGCCCCATCATTTGGCCATTTACATGCAAAGTTTCGTTTCATATAACCTTCGGTAGGGTTCTATATAGTTAATTTACGTTTACGCATGCGCAAGTCACTACATCCAAATTTTAAAGATAATTATTGTATTTTTCAAATAGATATTATTATTTTCAATCTCCGTTGACAATTTCAACTCAATATCTTGATTATTCATCGAGTTATGCATTTATGAGGTCAAAACCAGTTGTAAACCCGTGTCAGTGGTAAAACTCAATAAGAGAACCCTTGAATAGATATCGGATGTACTCTCAAAAGATATTTCTTTCAAAATGGTTGTGTCGCGCTAAAACTTTGGGAGTATTTATGAGACAATATAAGACCAATAATAGCGTTTAAAAAATCAAAAAAATCTTGTGGTTAGCGTACCACGTGACTTTTAAATCCAGTTTTGGTTATAAATAGTTATCACTTGATAACTTCTTCATTCCTAGCTCCTTGAAAACCATTTTCATACTGAAGATACCTTACATTAAGCCAGATGTGGGGCTGTAAAGACATTTTAAAAATATTTTTATTTTTGGAGTTAGGGCTGCATAAGTAAAAAAAATCTAACATTTTTAACTATATCAAGTGGATTTTTTATATGGCTTTTAGCTACATATAGAAGACCTCAAAAGTGCTATTAGTTTTCGGATTTATGGTATGGGGTCGGGTGTAGTGACGATTATATGTAAAAAGTAGGGTTTATGTATGGGACAATAACACTGTAATTATTGCGAATTAGAAATCGGACTTCTTATATCATGCTGAGGATGGCCTCTTCTTTCAGGTAAAAATTTACGAAGTTTTAATGGTCAAATTTACGGAAGTTTTTCGTCTTTGCATTTGCTACTTTTTTGAAAAATTTTTTTTTCTTTATGGGGTTATCGCGGGTCCGAGCCAAAATGAGTAATCTAGTGCCAAACCCCGAAAAAAATAAAAATTATCAAAATTATAGCCATTTAAATATTGTTTTTGAATATTTTTCCCGGTTGCCGTAGTTTTTTCAAAAAAAAAATTAATGGGCCGGTGACACATGTGCAAGGGCTTACACTGACGTTTGAGATTTTTAACCAGATTATTCTGATAGATTCCATTCCAAATTTGGAGCGATAATCTTCGTTATTTACCGAGATATTGCTAATACGCTAGGGTTGGCAGCATTCCTTATACTAAAAAAATAGGAAAAGATTCGAAGGGTTAGGGTTAGTTTCGAGCTTCTTATATCTCCTTAACCACTGGTCGGAATCACTTAACATTTTAAGTATAACATCAACATAACATTTCATCCACAAAAAGTTCAAATTAATTTTTAAAACATTCTCAGATATCGCACACGCATGCGCAGTATCATTTTGCCATGGAATACTTCAAACTTTGAGCCCAAATTTGCCCAAGTAAGGTATTAAAATCATAATTCTGGTACTTGATTTGAAATCAGCATCATTTAATTAGTAAACCTACCAATTTTCAAAGCAAAGGGAAAACAATTTTCCTTTTACATTTTTACGATTTTGTTTAGGCCGCTAAAATACGGTTTTACCTGACGCAAAATAACACTTCCCTTTCTGAAAGACCATACCTAGCTACCTCACTTAATAAATATACTTCTTGTTGTAATAAATAATTTCAAACTTGCTCGTAATCAACCTATTGATAACCAATATATACTTTTAGTTTTTTCAACGAAATAATATTTTACATTAAGTATATTTCCATCTTGTCGTTCGGTCACTCAACTCAAGACCTTAATCACCACATAAATGTAAAGACCTACAAGAAATGCGAGCAGAATTGAAATAGCGATGAACATGAGATTTGAGCAATTGAATATTATTAGCGTATTTTTAATTAGAAACCATTAAAATTTAATCCAAAGTAAATGCAAAACGTTATAAACATGAAAATTAGAATATCAATTAGCAGTGCAGCGTGTCTATTAAAAGTTTGATTGATCAGTTTTTACTTTATTAAATAAGAGAAAACATCTTTGTTCTAAAACTGTCATTTATGCAAAACAAGAACACAAAGAGAAATATAATTCCTTCCAAGAACTAAAAGCCAGCCAATGTTTTTAAAACTTTTTGTGGCTATGAAAATAGCCGTTTTAACAGTTTTTATAGTCCATGTTCGGGACTTCTTCAGTTCCAGATTGCCATCTGACAATTGATGTGGCCCTTCGTAGACTAAAAATAAAAACATTACTTAATACTCTAAGACAATTTGAAGAATATTTACCCTTCATTTAACAGAAATTTGTCTCTTTGATAAGTTTAAGAATTTTAATCCGTATAAAATTCATTCTGTTTAGGGTTTCTTTATCAAAACCACTCAATTCTGGGAAGTCGGTCACTAGAGGAATTGTTAACCATTGATCAAACTCTGTATCAGAAAACTCTTCCTCCTCTTGGAAAAAGTCGGGGAAAACGGCTGCCTTTTCACTGTACTCAGAGATCAATGAAAGAGACCCACACTTTCCCTTGCAAAATCCAACTAAAGGATTTTTGCATTTGTCCAAGGAATCTTTCACAATCTCTGATATAACCTCATTTTTCTCCCTGAACAACTTAAGAATTATTTGTTTGTAATTTTGTTCTTCAGTACAGCTGTTGATGACAGATTCTGCGTCTAAAACAGAATTAACTGAATAACTAAATGGAAAAAATAACTTTTGAACATCACTTTGATCCGCTATTTGCTAAGTCCCTTATGACATACCATGGTCTGATAAACCATCTGATTCCCGAGCACTAACATCAAGTCTTGGTTTCTTCGCTGGAAATTCAAAAGGATAAACTGAATTGCTGGAAATTTCAAAAACTAAAACATTATTTTGATGTAAACAACACTTATACCTGTATAATATTATTATTACTAAATCTAGCATCTACATCATTGAATGTACACTTACAAGACGTTTTAAGGTTCGTTTCCATAGTATCCAACAGTGAAACCTCTTCGTTTGCTGACAGGTTCAATGGAATTAGACTTTCTATTAAAATGTTTGAGTAAAGCATATTACTTATCATGTAAGAAATATCTACCTTCACAATCACACACATCTTCAATTTCAGAAGCTGTAAGTGTTGCGTGTGAGTCTGAATCATCAGAACTCTCTAGAGATTGTGAAAGCAAATGTATTTTGATTATATAAAACATATTTTATTAATGAACCTTCTTGATTGGATGCAGCAGATAGAGTTATATCGGACTCGGCTGTAACAAAAAACGGCGTATGTAACTCATATATACTTTAAAGTTAAAAGTGTAAAAGTTATCTTCAACATATCTTTTTATTATTTTGCTTTTATGTACCCCTGGAAGATGTTGCCCAGACAAACTTTCCAATTTGACATTTCCAGCTTTTGTTATCTCACCGATAAACCTTTAAACCGCGACATTAATGAACCACCTGTAAATTTGACAAAGAAGAATAATTAAATATATTTTTACTTTACAACTATAATAAAATTATTACCTTTTGTTCTTTTTCACCTAATGTCAAGAATTAAAACTTTTTTTTCGCCCAATTTTAAATTCTCTTCAACTTTCCTGTTCCTCTTTATTCTCCTATCATAGTACATTTGTTTGTCTTGCGCTAGGTCTGTGTTCTAACGTGAATCAGTAACCAGAAATAAAATAAATAGATAAAGTGATATTAGTAATCTTGATCATACCTTTTTAATGAAATCAATTATGTGTCGCAAAGATTCTTTTTGCTTTGCAAATGCGCTAAGATGGTCTTCAGCAGCATAGGTATGCACAACGTCATTCTTAAACATTCATTCATATAAAAAATTATATATTTAAATGTTGGATGAAATAATAAACTGCATTTTTTTATTTTGTTCAACTTATTACTAGCGGGTATGCGGGTCATGTAACATCTTTGACCTCATGGATATAAGCACCCATGCCCTTTATGCACTGCTGCCACGGAGTTTGAAATGCAAAGTTGGTATCTTGCGTGGGTTAACTCACCACTGTTTTTCCTCTTCCTGAGGTTGGCGTTAGGAAGGGCATCCAGCTGTAAAAAACATCTGCTCCAATGAATCATCAAATGATTAAACCTACAAAATTGTGGGGAATATCATCTGTTGAAACCTCGTCTAACCCATGCTAGCATGGAAAATAGACGTGAAAAATGTAAATGATGATGATGATGATGATTACTACATCACATAAACTTGTCTGATCTGGCAAACGTCCACCAAATAATGCTTCAAATGGCGACACTTTAGTTGTTGAGTGGAGCTCAACTCTCAATGTATATAACACAACATCAAGTAACTCATCCCAATTTTCTTGATTTTTATCAACAAGTTTTCTTAATTTCCTAACGTATAAATATAATATCTTACATCAATTTTTATCCAATCTTCAATAATGTAACCTTTGGTTGCTAATTTAATACATTACCTTTTAATATTTTTGTTTGTATTTTCTGCCTGCCCATTTGCTTGCGGATGGTAAACAGCAGTTTTTCGATGCTGGATACGAAGTATATTGTATATTGTTCATTTAACTAAATATTCATTATCTAATTAGATTCATATTATGAGCGGATAACCCAATCCAGGCCCTAAAATAAGTGCCGGACATCGGACATTGTCCAGTACTCAATGATAGATGTCCGGTATATACACATTTTACATCGGACATAATGTCCGATGTGTAATATTCAACTTTGCAAATAATTGTTATTAAAATAAGAATACATTGTTGTTATTTTTTGTAAATAAAATCGTTTAAAATATTATATTTAAAAAATAACAGTTACGTTTATCAGTTTGATTTATTTCTTTTTGCAAAACATCTTTTGAAAACATCGCACTAACGTTCAGGTGCGCACATTCTAATGTTATGCAAGTGTGACGTCAATACCATTGTCTGTTTAAAAATAACTCAATCAAAAAATAACTAACGATCGCACTCGCAAGTGCTGGCACACGCCATTATCGAATATCGCAAGTGATTAGGCGCTCGCATGCTTTAATTTTCACGAGCGATGACTTTTTTTCTTCCGTGATGACCACATTTTTATTGATTTATATTATATTTTATAACTTTTCATGTAAGAATATCATTTGAAGAAAACTACGTCTGTTTTCATTTTCAGGAAAGTTAACGTTACCAATTAAACATTTAAAAAAATTTGTTATGTAACGTAAAATATAAAAATGTAAGATTTTCAAAGAAAACTGACAGACATGTTTACTGCACGCGATACTGCTTGTAGTTGTTTAAAAGTTCCATTCATCTTAGAGACAAACAAATGCAGAAGAACTATGCTGCATTCGATGGAAGAAAAAAAGATCAAACCACAACAAAACATTCAGTTTTGTTTACAAAAACAATGAAAAGACACAAAATCAATAAACATGCAGTAGACTCTGAAGAAAAACACGACAGCTAGGTTTAACGGGTTAACTTCGCACTTTTTCCTAATTTCAAGAAGACATCGTTATCACTGAACAAGTCGTCGTATTTTAACTTGTTAAAGCTGTATTTCGCTAGTGAAAATATCTCACGGCACATATCACAGTCTTCTCATTATTAAAATTGTTGCCTACGCGAATACAATTTTTACTGTTTCGCGTACCTTTTTGCGTAGACAAATTTTTATGTTTTGCACTAAATAATTTGTCATTTGATTTAATTTAATTCATTGTCCCTTGCCGCATTTTTATGTCTCCTTGCAATGTGTTTGTTAATCATTGTGACGTACGTACGTCGTATAATTAAAACAATCACTCAGCTAAGTTCTTTGTTACCCTGGAGATTTTCCCCTCCGTAACCATGCTTTATCCGCATGATTTAATATTAACTTTAACAACATAAATGTCTTATCTTAATATATGTTATATCTTAATATGAGACTGGTCTGACTGGTCCCTTTAGATGAGTAACTTGTGGCATAGTTCCAAATGGTTACTGCGATATGACGGCTTCTTTGACACGCCAGGTCATTAGGGGGTTAGGATGTAGACACAGCATACTCAGATTTTTATAACTGAAACCACTTTTTTCTAAATGCGTACGTCATAGAAATACGTCTATAAAACCAAAAAAATCTTTTATTACACATACATAATAGTTAAAAACATCTGGTGTACGCAAAAAAAACACGTACGCCAACGTTCCTATACCATGTTTGGCGTACGTGCCGGAGAGCGGGGAAATTTTTTTCTCATGTCCGCCGTGATTATCTGATGTCCGGTGAAATGGCGTAACATGCCGGACATCATGTCCGACGTCTTCTAAATTCTTATTTTAGGGCCTGCAATCACTTTTTAAATTATACAATTTTTATTAATTTATATAAATTAAATAAACTTAAATTACCCCAAAATCATATTGACTTACTTTGTTATTGAATTCAGTACCATTGTCTGATTTTATTCCTTTTGGAAATCCAAAAGTCGAAATCAAATTAACAAGGGCTTTCGCAACAGTTACTGCTTCTTTATTGGGTAGAGCATACGCAACAGGATACTTGCTAAACAAATCTGTGCATGTCAGCAGATACTTGTTACCACGAGGTGTTTCCGTCAAAGGCCCAGCGAAGTCTATTCCTGTGATCTCCCAAACATGTCATGTCTAAATATATAGTTGACCTCCAACAACAGATCCAAATTACATATATTATAAATATACTTTTATAGGCTGCAACTCAGGAATTGGCTGACTTAAACTCGAGTTTCTCTGGCACACAACACATTCTTTTACCTTGATGAGAAAGGAAGCTATTTTTATGACATGCTCTTTATACACCATATGTAATTGTTAGGGATTAATTTTCTGTAAGAATCATAATAAAAATATATTCATTATACCCAATTACGAACATCAGTTGCAACATTCGGCCAATAATATTTCTCTGTGATCTTTGCAATAGATTTTACTTGGCCATTGTGTCCACCCAATCTACTATCATGTTCCTCTGGGAATATATTTTTTTTCTCCTCTTGAAAATGTACAACTTTTACAGTTTTCAATAAACCAGATGATGTTCTTGATAACTTCTTCAGCACTCCATCTGATATAATACCATAATATTTATTAACAATTTTTTTCTTTAATTTATAATTTATTTTTAATGAATGCAAGCTACCCATGCAATCCAGGATCGAACGCCCAATTTAAGTAGCAGTATTAGGTTTTTTGTGGATAAAAGTACCACTTATCAACCACTACAACACTTTATGTAGACGGTCCAGCTCACTAACCATATTACACAATTACAAATAAATGTAACCAGATGAATACATTAGAAGTAACCTCCCTAATCTAAGATCTTCCGCTTAAGTGGCCAAATAGCTATAACATATAATGAAAATGTATTTAGAACCTACCTCCATCTACCTCATAATGCTTCGAAGCGCGGAGGGTTTTTCGCTTTGCAATTTTATTGCAACCCGCTGGGTATACTTTAAACTTAAGGTAGTTTTCTATATCTAAAAAATAATCTCGTCCAT
This sequence comes from Candelabrum cocksii, assembly GCA_963930725.1. NCBI lineage: Eukaryota > Metazoa > Cnidaria > Hydrozoa > Anthoathecata > Candelabridae > Candelabrum > Candelabrum cocksii. Next base: position 2,093,680 of record OZ005666.1, read on the forward strand.
GCTTTTTTAAAAATAAATTTTGTGGAAAACAGAATTTCGTGTTTACGGACAAACTGTAACTAATAAAGTTTGCCTTGCTTTACCAAATGTAAACAAAGTGTCAAGTTATTTCATGACACAGCTCGCTCGAAATTCGTCAAGTAAGTTTACTTATACTAGTCAAAGTAAGCATCCGTTTTTACTTATAGCAACCATTTCTAACTTTTAGTATATATTTTTATTTTAAGTTTTTATTGTACAGAACCTCATTGAAAACGGTGTATATTTTACGACTGAGAATCCCGTCATCCTGTGTAAATATTCGAGGTAATAATAATAATTGTACCAACGATTGGATGGATTGTCAGAGTCACAGAATAGTAACTGTTTTTGTAAACAGTCGATATATATTACATTTTATTATGGTACTAGAACGTAGTTTTTACACTGTAGAAACCATGCTAGTTTCGCCATTACCTCAATCTGTCGGTAAGGTAATTTCGTTTTGAAAATCTCGTATCGGATGGATTATGTTTTCGTTATTGATATGACAGAGTGGTGTTATTGTGAATGTCGCAGCAGATTCAAGTTGAATGGCAACGTTTTTCTATATTTTTGAATTTAATAATTTAATGCTACAGATAACAAATAAGATAACAAATATATGATTGGATTCTTTTATGACGTTGGTAAAAAAAATCTGATTTAAGCATTTGCAGGAGATCTATACAGTTTAGATAGCAATATGGTGCGACAATAATTTAGTTTTGGCATTTAAATGCTGAATAGATTCAAACGAGAGGAAATTCACATGTGCAATCAAGATCGTCTATTTTACTTTAAAAATTAAACATGCTATTTAAAATAATGGGCTACGGTAAAATATTTAAAATGAATTTGTTTCGGTTTTATTTGAGTGAGTCAAAGATAGTGACTTTAATGCGAGTAAAATTGATGTCAGGCAGTTAGGAATGACGGAAAATGTACGAAATGATGTGGAACAAAGCAAGGCGAAGAGGAGATGCGTATTGACTAAAGGTAAAGTTTTTACACAAAAATCAACCGTTACTGTTTTGCTAATGTTGAACATAGTAGCTAGCCACATTTATAATCTAAATAAAATTGTACCTAGCTAGCAAACTAACTAGTATCTAAATATATTTTACAATGATTATGTTTAAAATTGGTTGTAATATTAGAATAACAAAGAGAAAACATTAATTGACAGCTCAAAACTTTTCTAGAGAAAATCTTAGTGTTGGGTTTGGTTTTGGTTTTGTTGTCAGTTATGTGCAAAATCATTGTGGCAGTTTTTTGGTCGCAAAAAAGCATTATAGAGTTAAAGGTAAATTATATTTTAAAGTTAGTTTGGTTCTGTAATATCTAGAATGTTGCTGCATTTGCTTGAAATAAATACCAGCCTAGTTTGATATTGTGATTTAGGAGAATGATAAGATGAGAAAGTAATGATATACTATCATTTTGAGTAAGAGAGCTAGATTACCTTTTTCATAAACATTTATTGCTTCGAGTCTGCCTTTCTCAGAACTGGGGTAGTTTCAGTTTGTTTGTTTTTTTTATACCCAAAAAATGGAAGAAATATCTTTTAAAGATGGTATGAAAATATTATATATTTCAATTAAAATTAAGTATATATATAACTAGAATCAACGCTAATTTAATTTTCATTATTAATTGCTTTTCCATAAATTTTGTTGGTTGGTTTTAGACAATATATGCGCAGTTGTTCATAGAGGATTAAATATTTCTCTTCAGTTTATTATCCTATTACAGGGAAGGTTTGGTATCACAATTGATGCTGGAGGTTCGGGTACTAGACTGTCCATTTACGAGTACACGAAAGACAATCAATTAAAACGAATCGCTTTTGTGAAATGTGAAGGTACAAACTATGATTTTGACAACATAACTTTACGAATATGCCTTTTAAGGTAGCGGCATGTCCGCATCAGATGCTGCGACGTTCTCAAAGAAACTCAAAAACTGCTTAGACACAATCGAAGAAAAGATACCAAATGAAGTGCAGTCGAAAACACCTCTTTACTTTGCAGCCACAGCAGGAATGAGACTTCTCAGGTTATATATAGATGAATAAATGCATTTAAACATGTTACATTAATAATCTTTTAATATGTTTCCTAATGACTCCATTTTTACAGTCTTCAAAACAAAACCACATACAACAATCTTTGGAACGTTACACGAAAAGTTCTTGAGCATACCGCCTACAAAATAAAAATGGCTGCCACTCTCAAGTCGAAATTAGAAGCTGCGTACTCGTGGACGGCTGTGAACTCCCTGCTAAATAGAGAAGTAAGGAAATTAAAATCTTTTTAAAATTGCATTTACAAGGGTTATAGGTCACTATAAAAATCTTTGTAATCTATGAAACATGTATCAGAAATTAAAACATGTTTTTCTTATCATCAAAATCCGATTTTCAAACAATGTTTGAAAACAACGACACTTTTTAGGGAAGAAATTTGGAGTTTATCACTTTAAAAAATTATGTGGCAGCAGACTGACTGTTTAATGTTTTACAAGGGGAATATCAGAAACTGTGGTAGAACACATCTGTAACATAAAAAGCCATTTGTTAAATTATACGAAGAGATTAGATTTTCACTCGTTACATTTTAACTTTTGACAGAAATCGTCAGGGATTTTGGAAGTTGGAAGCACGTCTATACAAATAGCGTTTGAGCCAAATACGGATCATAACACATTGCCAAACGAATATAGGGAGACAGTTGTCCTTGGCTCCAAATCCTACAACGTTTACGTGCATTCTTACTTGTGCCTTGGTATTGAACAGTTTATAAAAAGGCATCGTGCTGTTTTGATTAAGGTGAAATTCATTTGACTTGAGGCGGGAACAAAACCGAAACGTATTATTTTTTTAGAGATCGGGGTTTGTGAGTGATGTGCAAGACCCGTGTTCCGCCACAGGATTTTCGCGCACGTTTACGGCAAGTGAAATTTGGAATTCAGTTTGTGTCAGCGGCAGCTACGCCGAAGACGTTCTTGGTGAGAGTTTAGAAGATGACGCAGGTAAAACAATCATTAGATAATCGATTTGATGATGGGATGATTTTCTAATTTCCACAAATCATCAGGCAATGCCAATTACACGATTCACGGCGCGAGTAATTTCACAGCGTGCTATAATCACGTACGCCATATGTTCCAAACCGTATGCTCTTATGCTTCGTGTGGAGTGAACAACGTCTACCAGCCGTTAGCTCAAGGTTTGTTTCTTGTAAGTATGTTGTATTTTGCAAAATCTTTTGGTAAGGGGGGGGGGGGGGTGGGATGGGTGGGGTGGGATAATGTCACGAATAGTACTGTGTTTTGAAAGCTTTCTTTCAAAGATGTGACTATTCTTGATAGTACTTCATTCATTTTGTTGTTGAAGTGTATTTATATAGATATTTTATGATTGAAGCAAAACTAAACTACCTTTAAGGTGTGAATGTTTCGCTTCTTTTCTTAAAGTTCTATTGTATTTTTTATTCATAAGAAATGTTGTTTTAGGGTATTGGTGGTGGTGTGTTTTATGCATCCAAGTTCTTAGAGCTTTCTGATCAAGTTGGTTTGATCGCCTATCGTAATGCTACCAAGAATCTATGTGCACTTAATTACACTCAGGTATATGCCATGAATGACTAACGTCAGGTTTTGTCTGTAACAAAATAAATAGCTGAAATTCAACAGATTAAATAGTTCATTAAATATTTTAATGGGTGCTGTAGTTTGGTGGATAAGTACTTCAGCTCACAAAACCAAACAAGACTGCTTCAAATCCCATCTCCAAGATATCTTTATTTCAGAGTTACAGCTAAATTCTTGAGCGAAACTTATTGCGCAATCAAAAGTCGTGTGTAACATTAGCAAAATGGTCTAATTTTTAAATCGCATAAGTTGTAAAAGGAGTTGTTGTTGATAAAGTTCATAACATTCTGAGAGTTTTGGAGTTCGGAGAGTTTTCAGATTTTAGCACTTTTTTGTTTGAAACGTAAAACTGTTTGAAGATTTTGGTTGTGTTTTATCGTGTACTGAGCGCAACCTATGTGCTATGAGCGAACTGGTTCACACGTGTCGAATAATCAGTCATGTATATACCTTGTTTATAATTGTTACCCTATAGACCATGATTCTTTCAGTTGTCATCCATGAAAGACTTCGACAAATACGCCATCAATTACTGTTTAGCAGATGTCTACGCCTTCTTTTTGATGAGTGACCTGCTAAAGTTAAAAAATCTCACAGATGGTGTCTCTTTCACTAACAAGGTAAGCTGTTTAAATACAAACAATATGGTAAATATTTAATTTGATGACATAATATCGTAGATAAATGGCAAGCCACTGAAGTGGACACGTGGTTTGCTCTTGAACAAACTTAATGAACTTTCACCACCCATTATAACAAAAATGACGTCGTTCCCACTGACGCTGTTTGTGATTTTACTGATCGTGACGTCGATTTGTTTGCTTCTGGGAATTGTTTTGATCGTTCGAGCAATGAACTTTTGCGTCACTGTAAACAAAGGATTGCGTTTAGAAATCACCTCTATTCAATCTTTGGAATAAGAGGGGGGACCCGCAAAGTGTCTTTTTTAGATTTTATATGACTTTTATAGGATTTTTGTACCAATATTTTACAGTTTTTTTTTCTACATTTACCTTTATATATTATATATACTACATACTATATATATATAGAAGAAAAGAAAAAAATAGTTTATTTACTAAACTAATAGTTTCATGCCGCTACACGGACGACAATCTTCAGTAGTAATAAACAAAACCGGTAAAAATTACAATACAATGGAATCAAAATTGACGTAAAATGATGTAAAAAAAAATGATGTAAAAAAATGACGTCAGTCGCGCGAGTCGAACGTAGCAAGATAAAATTTGTTCATGTGTCTGCATTTAGTTATAATTTCAGTTCTCTTATTGAGGAGATTGTTGTCAGAGTAGATGGCAATCTGATATTTTTCCTCCTGGCAGAGCTGGCATGAAACACTTTCCGGTGTAAACGATCTAGCTGTGTTAAGAATCTTCCAACTAATTACAGGGTTACCATTCTGCTCCTTGACTCGCTAAGACTCCATTGACAAGGTTGAGCTGCCTTTGTACTTTTGATGCACAAATGAAGTCTTGTGAGTCGCATAGCGTTTCTTGAATGTAGTATCACAGAGCCCAATATACTTTTTCTCGCCGTAGTCGGGTAGATCGGATGTAATCGTTGCTACATACACGACATTAGAAGCGAGGCAGTTTTGGTTCATCGGGTATTGGTCTTTCCTCATACAGTTGCAAGTTCGTAGGATGATGGGAGGTGTTGGAGGGTTGATAATTTTGTTGTTGTAAGAGTTGATGATGGTGTTCATATTCGGCATGCAGCTGTAGCTCAACTTGATGTTGTTTTTGTTAAATATTTTGTGGAATTTGTGCTGTTTAGGGAAGTGTTTCTGTATGAAGTGGAAGAAGAATTTACCGATGTTGGTGGTCAGGTTTTTGTCGTAAGGCGGGTTGAATCAGATGATCTTACGTTTCCTGTTTCTGTTGTGTGTGACACGTTGTTGTTGGTGTGGTTGAAACTTCAATTGATGGTTGTACCCAGATCTTTTGAGGGCTTCCTCGTAGATTGCCGCTGATTCTTGAAAAACCTCTTCATTGCATGACGGGTTGGACAGCCTAGTTTCGATTGAGATGGGGATTTGTTTGATAATGTTTGGTGGATGATTGGACTGTTTATGGACGTAGTTAATGATGTTATCAGGTTTGTGGTAGGGTTGGTAGGTTCTATTTGAAAGGTTAAGCGTCAGGTCGAGATAGTTGACTGTTTTCATGTTGCATTGGATGACAATTTCGAGGCTGTTATTTTTAAAGATTTTTTGGAAATCTTTTTTTATCTTTTCTGCTTGTGGGCCGCTTATGTTCTTGAAAACAGCAAGCCCATCGTCTCGATAAAGTCCAATGGATTTCTTGCCGTATCGTTTCGTGATGAAGGATAGGATGTAACAGCCTACCAACTCACACACTTCAGCTCCGTCATATGCACCCATTGTAACGTCAAAAAGCTTCCCACCTTTTTTCGTCCAGCTTACGCGGTCGTTGAAGAGAAGTGATTTGCGGGGATGGTGAATGATCTTCTTTTCCTTGTCGTAGATATCCGTTAAAGCCTCCGCAAATTGAAGCGAATTTATTAGAAGACTTTCTTTTATGGAAGGGCAAAAGTTCTTGACATCAAACAGCATGAACTTGTGGAAATGTTTATCTTGAATTCCAGTAAACCACGCGATCACATCACCGCTGCAGTTCCATTGGTTGATCTGGAGTCTGTTGCGGATGTTATTGCTGATCTTTTGGAGAATGACTTTGCTAATTCGTCCCAATTCGTTTTTGGCTGGGTTTATAAGGCGGGTGGTGGGGTTGTTGTTGAAATTCTCCTTATGGTCTTTTAAGGTGACAAAGCAGTTGTTTTGGCCGTTTATATACATGCTGGAGAGGATGGGTTTATCTTTCAGTATTGCCTTTCCTTTCCGGTTGATGACTTTCTCAATTTTTCTTTTAGACTTTTTGTTGATGTAATGGAATTCGTTAGTATGTTATCGTATTCGGTTTTGGAAAGGTTGTAAATGTTGTTTGTTTTGTCTGCCCGTACGTAGACTTTGTCCGATTGGTTGATGGTTTTTCTGTCTTCCATCAGCTTGGTTTGGAATTCGTCTACGTTTCTGTTGAATTTGAGGTTTCTGACAATATCAATAAATTTTCGAATTCGATCATCTCTTTAACCTGCGACGGCGTGCGCATTGTATTAAAACTGTATGTTTCTGGAATCGTCTCATCGTTTACGTCATTTTCGAAGAAGATGGCTTTCCACCGCATACGTTTGATGACAGCTTCAATCTTTTCGATGAGTTTCAATTTGTATCTGCGTACTGAAGCGATCGGGATATTTTTTGTAGAGTAATGAAGATTTGTTTTCTCCATGTTGAAGAGTTGAAGTAGAGTGCTCGATAATATTGGGAGCGTATATACTATTTTGAAGGCGATACTCCTTACTTAATAAAGTGCTCAATGTAGTAACAGAGCGAATACAGAAGAAAATATTTTACGACTGAGAATCCCGTCATCTTGTGTAAATATTCGAGGTAATAATAATAATTGTCCCAACGATTGGATGGATTTTCAGAGTCACAGAATAGTAACTGTTTTTGTAAACAGTCGATATATATTACATTTTATTATGGTACTAGAACGAAGTTTTTACATTGTAGAAACCATGCTAGTTTCGCCATTACCTCAATCTGTCGGTGAGGTAATTTCGTTTTGAAAATGTCGTATCGGATGGATTATGTTTTCGTTATTGATATGACAGAGTGGTGTTATTGTGAATGTCGCAGCAGATTCAAGTTGAATGGCAACGTTTTTCTATATTTTCGAATTTAATAATTTAATGCTACAGATAACAAATAAGATAACAAATATATGATTGGATTCTTCTATGACGTTGGTAAAAAAATCTGATTTAAGCATTTGCAGGAGATCTATACAGTTTAGATAGCAATATGGTGCGACAATAATTTAGTTTTGGCATTTAAATGCTGAATAGATTCAAACGAGAGGAAATTCACATGTGCGCTCAAGATCGTCTATTTTACTTTAAAAATTAAACATGCTATTTAAAATAATGGGCTACGGTAAAATATTTAAAATGAATTTGTTTCGGTTTTATTTGAGTGAGTCAAAGATAGTGACTTTAATGCGAGTAAAATTGATGTCAGGCAGTTAGGAATGACGAGAAATGTACGTAATGATGTGGAACAAAGCAAGGTGAAGAGGAGATGCGTAGTCGCTAAAGGTAAAGTTTTTACACAAAAATCAACCGTTACTGTTTTGCTAGTGTTGAACATAGTAGCTAGCCACATTTATAATCTAAATATAATTGTACCTAGCTAGCAAACTAACTAGTATCTAAATATATTTTACAATGATTATGTTTAAAATTGGTTGTAATATTAGAATAACAAAGAGAAAACATTAATTAACAACTCAAAACTTTTCTAGAGAAAGTCTTAGTGTTGGGTTTGGTTTTGGTTTTGTTATCAGTCATGTGCAAAATCATTTTGGCACATTTTTGGTCGGAAAAAAGCATTATAGAGTTAAAGGTAAATTTTATTTTAAAGTTAGTTTGGTTCTGTAATATCTAGAATGTTGCTGCATTTGCTTGAAATAAATACCAGCCTAGTTTGATATTGTGATTTAGGAGAATGATAAGATGAGAAAGTAATGATATACTATCATTTTGAGTAAGAGAGCTAGATTACCTTTTTCATAAACATTTATTGCTTCGAGTCTGCCTTTCTCAGAACTGGGGTAGTTTCAGTTTGTTTGTTTTTTTTATACCCAAAAAATGGAAGAAATATCTTTTAAAGATGGTATGAAAATATTATATATTTTTTTAATTCCAATTAAAATTAAGTATATATATAACTACAATCAACGCTAATTTAATTTTTATTTTTAATTGCTTTTCCATAAATTTTGTTGGTTGGTTTTAGACGATATATGCGCAGTTGTTCATAGAGGATTAAATATTTCTCTTCAGTTTATTTTCCTATTACAGGGAAGGTTTGGTATCACAATTGATGCTGGAGGTTCGGGTACTAGACTGTCCATTTACGAGTACACGAAAGACAATCAATTAAAACGAATCGCTTTTGTGAAATGTGAAGGTACAAACTATGATTTTAACAACATAACTTTACGAATATGCCTTTTAAGGTAGCGGCATGTCTGCATCAGATGCTGCGACGTTTTCAAAGAAACTCAAAAACTGCTTAGACACAATTGAAGAAAAGATACCAAATGAAGTGCAGTCGAAAACACCTCTTTACTTTGCAGCCACAGCAGGAATGAGACTTCTCAGGTTATATATAGATGACAAAATGCATTAAAACATGTTCCATTAATAATCTTTTAATATGTTTCCTAATGACTCCATTTTTACAGTCTTCAAAACAAAACCACGTACAACAACCTTTGGAACGTTACACGAAAAGTTCTTGAGCATACCGCCTACAAGATAAAAATGGCTGCCACTCTCAAGCCGAAATTAGAAGCTGCCTACTCGTGGACGACTGTGAACTCTCTGTTAAATAGAGAAGTGAGGAAATTAAAATCTTTTTAAAATTGCGACGGAGGAAACTTTTTTAAAAATATAATATTGTTGGATTTGTATCGCAAATAATTGCAACAGTAAGCATTAAAACAATGGAAATCACATCTCATGTATATGGCGAATATAAATTTATTTACAAGGGTTATAGGTCACTATAAAAACCTTTGTAATCTATGAAACATGTCTCAGAAATTAAAACATGTTTTTCTTATCATCAAAATCTGATTTTCAAACAATGTTTGAAAACAACGACACTTTTTAAGGAAGAAATTTGGAGTTTATCACTTTAAATAGTTATGGTAAATGGCAGCAGACCGAATGTTTAATGTTTTACAAGGGGCATATCAGAAACTGTGGTAGCACACATCTGTAACATAAAAAGCCATTTGTTAAATTATACGAAGAGATTAGATTTTCACTCGTTACATTTTAACTTTTAACAGAAATCGTCAGGGGTTTTGGAAGTTGGAAGCACGTCTATACAAATAGCGTTTGAGCCAAATACTGATCATAACACATTGCCAAACGAATATAGGGAGACGGTTGTCCTTGGCTCCAAATCCTACAACATTTACGTGCATTCTTACTTGTGCCTTGGTATTGAACAGTTTATAAAAAGGCATCGTGCTGTTTTGATTAAGGTAAAATTCATTTGACTTGAGGCGGGAACAAAACCAAAACGTATTATTATTTTTAGAGGTCGGGGTTTGTGAGTGACGTGCAAGACCCGTGTTCCGCCACAGGATTTTCGCACACGTTTACGGCAAGTGAAATTTGGAATTCAGTTTGTGTCAGCGGCAGCTACGCCGAAGACGTTCTTGGTGAGAGTTTAGAAGATGACGCAGGTAAAACAATCATTAGATAATCGATTTGATGATGGGATGATTTTCTAATTTCCACAAATCTTCAGGCAATGCCAATTACACGATTCACGGCGCGAGTAATTTCACAGCGTGCTACAATCACGTACGCCATATGTTCCAAACCGTATGCTCTTATGCTTCATGTGGGGTGAACAACGTCTACCAGCCGTTAGCTCAAGGTTTGTTTCTTGTAAGTATCTTGAATTATGCAAAATCTTTTGGTAAGGGGGGGGGGGGGGGGAATGGGATAATGTCACAAATAGTACTGTGTTTTGAAAGCTTTTTTCAAAGATGTGACTATTCTTGATAGTACTTCATTCATTTTGTTGTTGAAGTGTATTTATATAGATATTTTATGATTGAAGCAAAACTAAACCAACCTTTAAGATGTGAATTTTTCGCTCCTTTTCTTAAAGTTTTATCGTATTTTTAATTCATAAGAAATGTTGTTTTAGGGTATTGGTGGTGGTGTGTTTTATGCATCCAAGTTCTTAGAGCTTTCTGATCAAGTTGGTTTGATTGCCTATCGTAATGCCACCAAGAATCTATGTACACTTAATTACACTCAGGTATATGCCATGAATGACTAACGTCAGGCTTTGTAACAAAATAAATAGCTGAAATTCAACAGATTAAATAGTTCATTAAATATTTTAATGGGTGCTGTAGTTTGGTGGATAAGTACTTCAGCTCACAAAACCAAACAAGACTGCTTCAAATCCCATCTCCAAGATATCTTTATTTCAGAGTTGCAGCTAAATTCTTGAGCGAAACTTATTGCGCAATCAAAAGTCGTGTGTAACATTAGCAAAATGGCCTAATTTTTAAATCGCATAAGTTGTAAAAGGAGTTGTTGTTGATAAAGTTCATAACATTCTGAGAGTTTTCAAGTTTGGAGAGTTTTCAGATTTGAGCACATTTTTGTTTGAAACGTACAACTGTTTGTAGATTTTGGTTGTGTTTTATCGTGTACTGAGCGCAACCTATGTGCTATTAGCGAACTGGTTCACACGTGTCGAATAATCAGTCATGTATATACCTTGTTTATAATTGTTACCCTATAGACCATGATTCTTTCAGTTGTCATCCATGAAAGACTTTGACAAATACGCCATCAATTACTGTTTAGCAGATGTCTACGCCTTCTTTTTGATGAGTGACCTGCTAAAGTTAAAAAATCTCACAGATGGTGTCTCTTTCACTAACAAGGTAAGCTGTTTAAATACAAACAATATGGTAAATATTTAATTTGATGACATAATATCGTAGATAAATGGCAAGCCACTGAAGTGGACACGTGGTTTGCTCTTGAACAAACTCAATGAACTTTCACCTCCCATTATAACAAAAATGACGTCGTTCCCACTGACGCTGTTTGTGATTTTACTGATCGTGACGTCGATTTCTTTGCTTCTGGGAATTGTTTTGATCGTTCGAGCAATGAACTTTTGCGTCACTGTAAACAAAGGATTGCGTTTAGAAATCACCTCTATTCAATCTTTGGAATAAGAGGGGGGACCCACAAAGTGTCTTTTTTAGATTTTATATGACTTTTATAGGATTTTTGTACCAATATTTTACAGTTTTTTTTCTACATTTACCTTTATATGTTATATATACTACATACTATATATATATATATAGTTTATTTATTAGTGTGATTGTACTTCCGGGTGGTTTTGTAGAGGATTGTTATATATATATATATATATATATATATATATATATATATATATATATATATATATATATATATATATATATATATATATATATATATATATTTATATATATATATATATATGTTTGGTGAGAAGTTTAACTTATATGCATGTCCAGCCTTATTGTTGCTTCTTTAAGGTCTTTGTTTCAGGATATCCTTCGAACCCAATCATTCCCAACTCCACTATTCTTTTGTTTTGCCTTTTGTTTAACAGAAAGAACAGAGTTATATTTAAGCTTAGCTACATCAAAAGTTGGCACTTTAAAAACTTACTACTGAGTAGGGTTGTCAGACGTCCCGGAATTCCCGGTATTGTCCCTAATTCGACAGTGTCAGTCCCTGGTCCCTAATTCACCTGAAAATGTCTCTAATTTTAGTACTTGATATAAAAAAAAACATGGTTGTTAAATTAATAATAATAATTTGTGAAAATCATTTGCCTTTACTTTTGAGTTTCTAAGGAGTAACGAATTCCATCCTTTTATTAAAGAGTTGCTCGATCGCCAAATACCCATAGAAATAGATAATTAACTATGTCTATGGTAATACCTCGCTAAACCTGTTAACAACTACTCTTTCTCCTGTGCCGATGTTTTCACCTACATCCTGCAAGATGCAAAGCTGCTCAATGCAGTAAAGCAAAATGCAAAGTACGAATAACTAGAAAGTAACTAGTGTAGCGTGTGTGTGTGATGTTTCCGGTGTTTCCGTTCAATATAGCTATGCATAGCATATGCACATACATGTATTATATTCTATCATGTAAACTTTGCAGTATCTCAGTCTCTCTCGCAGTTAGTTGATTTTCCAACCCGCATTCCTGGTCAATCCAGTCAATCGCCTTCTTTGTTGGATTTATTTTTAACCTCTAACCCGGACATCTGTAAATTATCTCATAGCGCTCCTTTAGGTCGTTCTGACCATGTTGTTATATCGGTCAAAGTAAACTTCAATAGACAAGTTTCTCATGAACATCCCATGCATAGAACTTACTTTAGATATGATCTTGCGGATTGGCAAAAATTTCAAGTACACATTCAGTCTGTCCCTTGGAAGGAAATTCTTTCCAACTCAGCTGATGATTGTGTTAATGAAACTACTTCAATAATATCTGAAGCAATAAGATTATTCGTTCCTTCAAGGAAATATCAGAGAAAGCCTCATTCTTCGTCTTGGTTTTCACCAGCTTGTGCTGCAGCCATAGCCCATCGTAATCATTTCTTTCATTGCTACCGACGTGATGCGACTGATCTTAATAGAAAATTGTTTATTGTCTCTCGCAATAATTGTAAATATGTTGTTCGTAAAGCAAAAACTGATTTTGCTGAAAGAACTAAAGATCATATCAATTAAAAAAAAAAAATAAGTTCATGTAAATTTTGGCGTATTATTAAAAATGTCCGGGGCAATTCTAAATAATCTGTGCCTTCACTATTCATTGGTCCTGAAGTCATTAATCTAAGGATAAAGTTGAACTATTTGCTAAACTCTTCATTCTACTCTCGATGATTCTGGACACAATCTCCCATATTTCACCTCCAAAACTGACCAGACTTTACAGGATTGCTTTATATCCCCGGACAATGTTTCCAAGATAATTTCCAAAATGGATTCCACTAAAGCTACAGGACCTAATGAAATTCCTGTAATTGTTCTTCAGAGATGTTCTACCGAGTTATCTCCTGTTTTGTGTGCTGTTTACAAAAAGTGTTTGGATGAATCTTGTTTTCCTTTATCCTGGAAATTTGCCTCCGTTATTCCAATTTTTAAAAATTGTGATGACCGTTCTAATCCTTGCAATTATAGACCGATTAGTCTCATTTCCGTTTTAAGCAAAGTTTTTGAGACTTTAATTTTACCAGACCTTAGTGGAATTCATTGAAAATGAAATGAAATTGTTGTTTATTCACCATATAATAAAAATACAAAAAATTCATAGAAAAACAAATTACAAAAATATATGGTTGGTGTCACTCAATAGCATAAAGCTGAACAATGTAGTGACACCACAGTAGAAATATGCGTAAAAAAAAGAAAAAGATATATCTAGAAAAAATATATATTATATAATTGGCAAAGATACACACAAAATAAAATACAAACCACCAAGCAAAACATATATTTGTTTAATAACACTAAGCTAAACAAGGTTTACCCCTGATGCTAAGTTTGACTAAATTAGAAAATTGTTTACTGTTTAAATAAACATTAATAATTTGCAAAAACAAACATAATGTTGAGAAGTTTAATAGTAGACGAAAATGGAAAGATATTAAATTTAGTAAATGCAGCAGTTACATTTGATCTAAAAGGTTGAAAATTTATAATTCTTAGTGCTGATCGTTGAATAGAACATAATTTATTTAGATTTATGCTTCTTTTTTGTCCCCAAATTTGACAACAATAAGTTAAATGTGACGAGAAAATTGAAAAATACAAACTTTTCAAAATTTTTGTGTTAACGTGGTATCTAATTTTTGAAAGCATGCTATTTGATCGGCTCAATTTTTTACAAAGTTCGCTTAAGTGGGGTTTCCAAGTTAAGTTTTCATCAATTAAAACTCCCAGATAATTAATGCAAGTTGATTGTTTTAAACGTGATCCATTCAACATGATTTTAATTTCAGAATCATTTTTTTTATGATGCTTCTTAAAAATGATAAATTCGGTTTTATTAGCATTTAAAGCGATAAGATTTGCATTAAGCCAATCATTAACTCTTTGTAAATCACAATTTACTTTTTTACATAAGGTTTTTATTGACTTGTTGATGTATAACAAATTAGTGTCATCTGCAAAATGATGCACTGTTGAAAACTTTATACAATTATGAAAATCATTAATATAAACTAAAAATAACAAAGGGCCCAACACAGAACCTTGAGGAACGCCGCATCTGATTGACTTTAACGATGATGAAAACCCGTTAATCGTTACATATTGTTGCCGATCTTGCAAATACGAAGCAAACCATTCATTAACAATGCCTCTTGCACCCATGTGATCAAGTTTTTCGAGAAGAAATTTGTGATGGACTGTATCAAATGCCTTCTTCAGATCAACAAAAATACCACATGCAAAAAGATCAGAGTCAATAGCTTCTCTCACTCTCTCTGTTATACTTAATAAGGCATGAGCTGTTGAATACTTCGATCGAAACCCAAATTGTAATTTGTTTAGGCAATTAAATTTATGTAGGAAATTGTAAATTCGAGAATACATAAGTCTTTCCAAGAGTTTACTGATGTTTGAAAGCAAAGATATTGGTCTATAATTTGAACATTCTAATTTAGAACCTTTTTTGAAAAGCGGCAAAACTGAAGATGTTTTAAGAATGTTTGGAAAAACACCAGTCGTAAAAGATAGATTAAATAACTTTGAAAGAACGACAGAAATTGAATTACCTAATTCTTTTAGGATCACAATAGGTATACTATTTGGTCCAGTAGCTTTTCTATTACTTAGATTATGTATTAATGAGGAAATCTCTATTTCATCAGTTGGAGATATAAAAATACTGTTGAGGTTCGGATTATTTAGGTATTTTTTAAAATTTGTATGAGATGAATGAATTTTAGATTGGATGTTATGTGCGACTGTCGTAAAATATGAGTTAAATTTGTCAGCAATTTTCACAGGATCGGTCAGCGAAACACCATTATCATCTAGAATAACAGTTGGAACAGAATCTTTTTTACTTTTTAGATTTATTAAACGTTGTATACCGATCCAGATTTTTCGAAGGTTCTTTGAGTTATCAATGAAGTATTTCTTAAAATGGTTTTGTTTGCTGCATCTTAATAGTTTAGTCAATAAGTTTCTGTATGAATTATACCGAGATTTTAACTTGATTTTGTTATTAATATCTTTAGTTCGAATATATTTGCGATAAATTTTATTCCTTATTTTTATTGATGTTAAAATACCTTTTGTTATCCACGGTTTGAGAGAGAGCTTGAAGCTTTTAATACTGACCTTTTTGAGTGGCATATACTTGTTTAATAATCCGTTAAAAACCTCAAAAAATAAATTAAAACTGTTGTCAGCGTTAAGTTTATCAAATTCAAGAATTTCATCCCAAATTACGTTATTAAATTCAGAAAGAAAACCTTTTTTAAAAAATTTGGAACGCTTCACGAATTTGCGTGTCATCCTTGCGCAGGGGCCATGCTAATCTTCTCTGTATCGTTCCAATTTTAATATATGTGATGCCGAAGCAAACACAAAAAAAATTGGCCTAAAAGGCCTTAAAGGCTACTTAAGTGTAAAGAGCTAGAAAAGTTACAGGGAAAGTTACGCAGTTTTCAGATATTGACGAACGTTTGATTTGAACAATTGAAGGTTATTGACTGATGGAAAGCATGTAGAAGGGAGTTACAAAGTCTGGATGTTAGCGGGAAAAAGCTGTTCTTATAGAAATCCCTGTGACAGTTTGTAATGCAAAAAGTCCATTGATGAGAAGATGACAAAAACCTAGTTGTACGGTGAAAAAGAAGAGGAGAAGGTGTAAGAGATGATAATTCGCTTGAACAACGTCCATAAAAAAACTTGTATAAAAGACAAAGAGAAGCTACGTTTCGCCGGTGTGATAGGGAGTCCAGTTTCGAAGATAAGTTTGGGCCGATTGCGTTGCAAACACGCCGTTGAACACGGTCTAATAAGTTCAAGCAATTCGCAAAAGCACCTGCCCAAATGTGGCAGCTGTATTCCATGCAAGGACGTATTGACGATTTGTACAGGTAAAGGATACATTCAGGGGTGAGGTAACTCATTTCTCGTAAAAGAGAACCAACCTTCATGACAGCTGATTTTGCAATGGTTTCAATGTATGAACGCCATGAGAGATCGCTTGGAAATATGAGACCAAGAAGGCGAAATGAATTGTTTTCAGGCAAATGAGAACCATTCATCAAAATTTGAGGTAAATATGCTTGCTTGAAATGATTAATGGAAAGAAGACTAGTTTTAGATGGATTGAAATTAACCAGCCAATTCTTTCCCCATTCAACTACCGTATTGAGATCTTTATTCAAAAAAGGGGTCAAATTAACCTTATCACAATCATCTGATTTATCAAGACAGGAATACAATGTGGAATTGTCAGCGTAAAAAATGGTTTTGGATGATAAATTGTCTGGGAGATCGTTTATGTAGAGTAGGAACAGGGTTGGTCCGAGAACTGATCCTTGTGGAACACCAACATTGATGGATTCAAGTTGAAGATGAATGACCACTAAGGACAACCTTGAGTCTAAGATTGGAAAGGAAGGAAGAGATAATTTTGAAAAAGGAACCTTTTAAACCATATGCTTTGAGTTTATGCAATAGATCCCGATGTCAGACTTTATCAAATGCCTTGGAGATGTCAAGAGCAACTGCTCGCGCTTTACCAGAAACATTAAGGGCACGATAATAACGTTCAGTTATAACTGTCAAAACATCAGCAGTGGAACGACCAGAACGAAACCCGTACTGGGAATCATAAAACAAATTATTTTTTTCAATGTTTTCAATTATTATTATATTTATTATTATAATATTATATTACAATTATTATTCTTTTCTAGCTCTTTACACTTAAGTAGCCTTTAAGGCCTTGTTCAGAGCAACAACAATAAAAAATATATATATTCGTATATAGAACCTTAAATAAATATATGTACCATAAATAGAAACTTCAATAAATATATGAACATGACAAAAACTGAAATGAATAGTTATTATTTAGAATCTGACAGCTATTTGATATGTATGTTGAGATATGCGATAGTAACATTTACTTTTGGTACAGAAGTGGACAACTCCAAACCTGCAGTGTCCCTATTTTATTGGATTTGTGATCTGGCAACTCTACTACCGAGCGAGTACTAAACTTACTGGAAATAAACATTTTTCAAGTGCTCTATTGCTTTTCATGTTCAAATGTAAAAATGGTATTACACCATTTTTATACTGTATAATGCCGATAACTCGAACCCCAAACGGACCGAGTAAAATAGTTCGAGATAACGAATGTTCGAGTTATCGAGAGTTTTTATGAGAAAACATTAGGGAAGGGGAACTGAAAAACAGTTCGAGTTATCAGGGGTTCGAGTTATCGGGATTGTACTGTATTTGTTTAAATTCAGACCTGAGAATAAATGTATATTAAGAAAAAATTTGAACAAAAACAAAAATTCGAATAGTTGAGAATATATTTTCGTGGTCCTATGTTGTTTAAAATTCGCTTTCAAAAAGACGCTTTCAAATCTGAAACATTTTTCTTCATTCAAAGATTGTATAAAAGCTAATATTTGTGCGTCTTGTAAAGCTAAAAGCTCTTTTATCTCATTGGTCATTATCAAATTCTCTTCATTTTTAGACAATGAACTGGGCGTTTTCGGCGTTGAAAACGTTTTAGATAGGGTGGTAATGTCTCAAATGACCATGACAATATAGATTCAGTAAAGCAAGTTACAAATGTACTTAGCCTTGTTCACACAGAAAGTTAAATAATAGCATTAAGAAAGAACTTTTTCTGTGCAATTAGCGCGTAATGGTCAGAGATTCAAAACTTGGTTAGTCAGTCATCTTTAGGTGGTAGAAAGAAAAGGTTAGGGGCGTTAATGATCGCCGGTACGACATTCCACAAATATTATCAAATATGAGCGGACTACCTACAAGTTCACCCTGATGATGCAAACATCGAAAACAAGATAACAAAGTAGATGGTCATATTGTACATCATTCGAAAGGTAATTGATTTGAAAGAACTTCTAAAACGAGGAAACCAGCCATTCAAAGAGTTATTTTACAGATATGATATTTATCATATTCAAATATAGTATGGATATGGGTAAATAAATCCACCTGTAGTGGAGCATCAAACGACTTGCGCGCAGCGAATGCAAGATATTATGACAACTGCCAGAAACGATTCATAAATCCAAAAGGTGTTGCAAAGCAGAAAGAATCGACTGCGCTGTCAACTAAGGATATTGTTGTTACTGGGAAAGTTGTATTGGTTATCAAAAGGGACGTAACTACAAGTTAAGAAATCACTTTTTGAGATTAGATTAGATTTTTTGAGAATGGTTGACAACTGGGCCAATTTTCCACCAAGAGATTGTTTGCGCAATAGATTTCAATAACTTCGAAAAATATGCAAGAAACCAGCCCAAACAGTAGTGAATGTTAGATCAAAAGTTTAAAAATCGGTTCTCATCCAGTGATCCAATGTGATGTAGTAGTCTGGTCAAAGTCGCTCAAAAACTGGCTAACCTAAAATAAATTCCTATCAAGCTAATTTTGGCACCATTCGAAGGGCAATTTTATACTGAGTAACATACTAAAATTCCATCGAAATTCGATTTGGGCAAAAAAAAATTTTCCATTTGAGAACTAGGATTTGAATAAGGAAAATAATTATAATTTCTCAAAAATAGGACAGCTAATACTCATGAGTTATTTGATATCTAATAGAGAAAATATATTCATCAAGTATATTCCTAATGCTCAGATAAATAGAAAACAGGGAATCAGGGTCAGTTTGAAATATTTAGACATCAAAGTTCCAACCAGATTTATTGATAAATTACAGACCCGAAGAATAAAGATGTTCTAAAGAGAATATGTCAATACTTCTGGTGATCATTCAATCAATCATAAAAATAAATAATTTTGCTTAAGATAAACTAATGACCCAGAACTTCATGAATTGCGATAACGTGTTGTAAATATCTGAGAAAATATTTAGAGTTCGTGCTTGGTTTGCACTCATCTAAAACAACTTATATGTTTTGCACTCATCAAAAACATCAACGTTATCGACATCGTCATCATCTGATTGAGCTGAAGTTTTGAATTCTTTGTTGCATTACACTCCCACATACGGTGCCACAGGGAATACCACTTTTCTTACAGGAGCATAGTGCAGTTTCGCATTGATTTTAACTTACATCTACATCGCACCACATTGTGTATTTTTGCCGGGCCACATCCTTAATAAATTCTTCTTCTTCTATCCGTAGCTTTGATTATACTGCTGCCCGTGTCCCAGACAAATGGTAAAAAAGATTTTTCCAAAAACATGAGCCCTAGAATTCGGAAAAAAATCTTCTGTCTCAGATTTCCTACATCACCTGTATGGGAATACAGAACTTTTTATCCCAATTTTGTAGCATCTATAATGTTTTCCAAAGGGTCACTTGAAGAAATACTCTTAAACTACGTTGTTTCGCAGCACCTTCAGTTGGCGATAGTTGTTCTGGTTGAAGAGTTGTCGAACTTTTCAGTGATAACTCTGTAAACTTCACTCGACGTAGATGTCCCAAATTACAACCGTCACGACCACCTAGAATCGAAATTAAAAAATAATGACTCGATTGAAAAACTAAAACTTTGCGGTTCATAATTGGTAAATTGATTATTTCTTCAAAATGATTTTGATGCAATTAGTACATTTTAGCATGAATGTTTCTTTCGTATTTTATCGAAAACTAAGGACAGAAATTGTTACCAACTCACAATACAAAATAGGAAACAGTTTTATTCCTGCGTCTAAAATCTGTTTCTTTGTTGCGAGACTATCAACAAATACTGCACAAACTTCCAAAACACTCTCCTTCTCCTGATTGATCAATTTCAATAGCGATGTCTTGCCATGGTTTAAAGTCGCCGATGTTGTGTCAAACCCAGTCCAAGAATGGATGGATAGGAGGTTGCTTTTGACACCAGGAGATAAACTACCGATTTCGGCTATATTATTTCAAGTTTTGCTGTTTTTTAGGCTCAGATTGCATGTATGTATATACAAGCCACGTTGGATGATCAGAAGTACAGTAAAAGAATGAGAATATCTGTATCGTCCGCAATTACTTTACCCAACTCTGCAATTTTCAATGCTTTTTCAACAATTTCGGTGTTGGCGTCACTTTCACACGTCACTTTGTGTCCGTCATCTCGTAATCGTCTTTCAAGCAGTGTGATGAATTGTTGTTTGTTATGGTCATTTGCCAGAAATTTTTCTTTGGAGTTGCTGGAGTAGATTTCCTTCAACGAGTATACCTTAAGTGGATTAATTTTCGCGAGGACTAATTTTCGCGAGGTCAAAAAAGTCCCATTTCGCGAGTACTAATTTTCGCGAATCAGCCTTTTCCAAATATTTCGCGTGTACTAATTTTTGCGAATCGGCCATCCTCAAATTTTTTGCGAAGACTTATTTTCGCGAATCATAAATTTTTAGAATTCAAAAAAATTTTCTTTTTCAAGTGAGGGGTTATCATAATAAACAAGAAGCCGGTGGCTTAAAGATTTTCTCACTTGTTACGGTTATAAGGCTCAAATTTAATTTTATGAGACCAAGAGATCTTCTTCATCATCAAAAAAACATAAATCAAAAATATTTTTATCATTTTGTTCATCTATCCACTCTTCATCGTCATCATTTTCACTTTCTATCTCATGATCGCTTGGTATATATGTAACAGCTTGAAGTATCAATGACCGGTACATCATTACAATCTTCTTCCAACATTGGATCAATATCGTCAAATGGGTCAAGGTTTGGTAATTTTGATACACCAAGCTCAACTGCACCTGTTATACCGGAGACCTTCCATCCTTTTAAGAACGTCAACTTCAACGTCGATTTTGATGTACAACCGAAAGCAAAAAAGCACATTTTCGCGAATTTGGCCAAAATTCACGAAAATCGCGAAAATTAATCCTCGCGAAAATTAATCCACTTAAGATATCTGGATGCAGCGATCCTTTCCGTTTCCTTTTCAGGTGTTCTTGATCCTTAGTGGTGTGCTCAGAATAACCATCAAACACAACGGAACATTTACCATACTTTGTGATCAAATAAGATGTGTATTGCTTGATGACATCATCGTAAGTGTTACCATTCCAAAGTACACTGTGCACCAAAGCTCCTCCATCAAAAACAAAGCTGGATTCTTGTGATTGCTCTATATCTTGAGGGAAGGCAGGCCCAATGATTCACTATCCTTTTCCAGAGACGCTTTTAGCTTTTTTTAAAAATCCAACTTGCAACTTTGAAATGAAAGCTGTTGCTAAAGATGCTTTATTCGGATGACGCATAAAACCATCTTTGAACAACGACGTTGGGACTGGGGTCAACTCGTAATGAAAAAATCTGCTTGTATCTTCATACCTTTCTACAAGAACAATAAAACGCATGAATAATACCAGTGCCAGATTAAGGCTTTACTGGCCTTAAGGCACATTTTTAACAAGTGGCCTGAAAATACAGGTATTTTGGACTTATCGACAAAAAGAAGAAAATTGAAATATTTATTAGGCAAAAATTACATTACCTGACATTTTTGGCTGGCTCTAAGGCATCTGCCTTGTATGCCTTATGGTTAATCCGGCACTGAATAATACACTTGGATCGATGTGAACCGTCTCATTGTTCATTACCAAAACCTTCGGTAGTTTAACCAACGTTTTAACTTTTATGCTTTTTGGAATGGATGCACCTGATACAATTACATTATCTAAGGTCTTTTGAATTTCTTGTCCAACAGATTCAGCATCATCGCAATTAATGTTGTTATGTTCATTTGCAGCCAAACTACTCGATAATGACCGCAATCTACTGTCAATATTTTCTAACGGTCTGTAAATTGCTTTTTAATCCGGTCCGTAAATTTGACATGAAAAGTTTAGTCAATCTACTAGAAGTGTTTATTTTCGTGCCTTCATAGTTAGAATGGTTTCATTAATCATTACTCTATTCACTATATGAAGAAATTCAGGGGATTATTACGTTTTTGAGAAATTATTGTTATTTTCCTTATTTACCTCCAGTTACTCAAATTTCTGCCCAAATGGCCTTTCGATGGAATTCTAGTATGTTACTCAGTATAAAATTGCCCTTCGAATGGTACCAAAATTAGCTTTATAGGAATTTATTTTAGGTTCAATCTAAATTTGACCAGACTATAGTGTTACATTTATGCTGGTAAGTAAGACGGATCAACAATGAGCAAGTCACTGCGAGCAACAAAGATCGATCAATACACCTAACCTAACCTATGTGAAAAATCATTCGACTATTTGTTGAAAGAAAATAGAAAGAAGAGCATGAAGAATTATTCCTCAAATTTGTAAGTATTGAGTATATCTTACGGAAAACTGTTTTAGTTTTTGATTCAGTTCCAACTTAAAGGCTTTCTTCAAAGTATTCCAGGAGTGGTACGCAAGAAAATGAATGCCAGTACATAAACGTGCATAGGTTCCGAAAATACACTTCATACCGAACTGTTATGATTTTAGAAGCACGCTAAAGGGATGGCCTTTCTAGAAATAAAATTGTTGAATAAAACATTGATGTCATCCAAAGATTTCATGTATTCGCTCGTAACTGAAGAAAAAGTCTGAAATTGTTTAGACTAAACGTCTCCTAACTTCAGAGTAGACATAGACTACCCTCAATCGAATTTAATTCATTTTCAATTGAATAAGCAGGTATTCTCATTTATAGATAGATATATAACAAACGACGTATATTTTGATAGCAGAGAGAGTGTTACAAGAACATTGCATAGAATGAGCCGTTAAAAAAACTTGATTCAACATAAAGTTTTTCTTGCATCGTCTCTGTACTCTTTTAATTGAAAGCAAAAAGACCATCATTCAACAATGGCAGCCTTCCTGTGAAGATGAAACCATTTGCAGACATTAACAAAAACGTCTCCCTCTGTTTCAACGTTAGATAACGGATGACAATCTTCTGGGTAGTATAACATCTTCACTACTTTATTGTTGGCTTTTAACAACTTATAGAATTGGATGGCCTGTGAAGGAGGTACCCTGGCATCTTTGCCACCAATACACAATAAGATTGGAGCTTCAATATTAGGCAAATGTAGGATGGGGGACTTTTCAAGCAATGTCTCATAAGCATCCTTTGTTGGAATAGCATTTTGACTATACGGAATTCCACATTCCACATGGGTCCAGTCAGGTATGTCACTCGTTGCAGACAAAGAGGTGAGGTTTATAACTGGGTTTCGAAGAGCTGCAGCACGATAAAACTGTGGGAATTGTCCGACGAGATGTGCACCAATGAAACCCCCGTGTGAGCCACCAAATGCAAAAATGTTTTCCTTAGCAATTGAATTTTTGCCAACGAAATTTAAAACTATTTTGTGAACCTCGTGTACATCTTGAATGCCAACATTTCCAGGTAACGACATCAATGATACTTCATCAAATCCCGTGGAACCTCTGTAGTTCACCATTAAAACAACATATCCTAACTTTGCAAACACCTGTGCATAAAGGTTATAACTGTTGGTAAAACAAGTATGTGGTCCTCCATGGGGCCACACAATCAATGGGCATGGTTTAACTCTTTTCGTTGGTTCAACAACCCAACATTTGTGGAGCTGATCAACAGTTAAAGCACTGGCCACTATGGCTTGTTGACCATCAACTGAGACTCTAAAACTTCTCCTATCAATTCCATTTTGTATCACAGAAATTCCATTGTGAGTTGCATCTAATGCCATGTGTGATAAAAAAACCAAGTCATTAGAGACCTTTAAAATGGAAGTGCATGGAAACGACTGCATATCTCTAGTTTCAATGTTTAAAGTATTTGCAGTAAATTCACCATTAAGGACATTTGGAAAAACAACAGAATGGCTACCAATCCAACATGATTTTGGCAAAGAATGAATATAATATTTGTAACGTTCTGTAAGTATGATCTCAATTTTTGTTAAAAAATCATACAAAATGAGGTAATCACTGCCTCTATGTGGTGTACCATTTGAAGATAAGTCCCGTCTCAGGAATACTATCTTTTCTTGGTGATTACTTACACGTGGACAATAGTTTATCGTGTTAGACAATGAAACTAACTTTCCTGGCTTTGCTTTTGCTTTACTGTTTAAATCGATAGAAAGAATTTCACTTTCACGGTTTTCACAATAAATCCTACCTAATCTAAACGGTTTGTTGTTAATTCCCTCAAATATAATTGTATTGTTTGGTCCCCATTGCGGTTGAGCTGGACAGATGTCCTCAGGGATGCATTGAATGCAATCAATTTCTTCATCAGATATGTGCAAAATGCAAATTGTAGGATTGCTGGTTTCTGTTAATTGTTCACCCCAAGACTCTTCAAAATTGTACTTTTCGCCAGTTAGAGTAGTGCTAGTAGCTTCATCTTCTGTATCAGACTGTTTTTGTCTTTCAAAAAACCCAATGTTTTTTGGTTGTTTCTTTTCGGCAACATACATGATTTTTGTTTCATCAGAAGACCACTGAAAACTGCTAAATATAGGGTCGCATAAAACTTCTCCATGTTTTTCGTATTGGGATAAGTTTATCAATTTTACTAATTTGGTTTTATCCCAGACTTCAAGAACGTACTCAGTTTTATTTGTCAATTTGTTGGTTTGTTTCTTGATCAACGACATAAAATTGAGCGAGGGAGATACACATGTCAATACAATATCGCTTTCACAAATAATAGGGAACGAAGTAATTCTTTCAAATTTGTCGGAATTAAGTTTGTATAAACACTTGAAATGTTTTGTTTTATTCTCTGCGTAACACTTCTCCTTCCACAAAGTTTCAACAATGAACTCTTCATTTTCAGAATCTATTGACACTAATTGCACATCATATAACGTAGGAATGACACTTTCTTTGAAAATATCTGTGACAGACCCTGAGCAAAGCAAATTTTCAGCCGCCATTTTAACTAATTTTACATCAGTTTGAAAACACCATATAAAGATCGGCCACGTGACATGGTGCTCATGTATTGTGTTTGTAGTAGGGTTAGAATAGGTTTTAGGTTAGGTTAAGTTAATCAGGTTAGGTTAAGGCTACATGAGACTCATTCTCGATTTTTTCTTATTGTTTATTTGATGTTTTCAAACTAATCCATTTTCACCCTCTTCAAAAGCTTTTTGTAACATTCTTGATTGCCACAAACAATATGTCGCGCCGTTTCAATCAAAGCATTTTAAAAGTCTCCCGACAAAAAATGTGTCACACAAAATGTAGCACGACCAATCCATATAATAATACGAAGTTCAATGCATAACATGCGTGTGTGCTCCCACTAGCAATCTTGGTATTCATTGTAAAACGAAATTATTTTAAATAAATGTCACCCCGAATCTGAAATTGTTAAAACATAACACGTTTTTTCATTAAGTTGGTAATAATTAAATAGTGAATCATAAAATGTTTACAAGATTGTTCACGTTCATATAAAATAGGTTTCCGTGTGAGGAACGTACAAACGCGAGTAAAACGGATGTTCTTTTTCCACTCGTGGAAACACGTCAATGTCTTCTTCAGAATTCGAATTAGAATTCTCGCTCGCAATTCGCCTCTTGCGACATATCGTTTCACTTGAATAACGGGGATAACACTCGCTCTCTTTCGAACCCACAAACAGTTTGTCTGGGTTTTCTGAAAAGTATTTTCTTTGTTGTTCAAATGACTGCTGACGGTAATTGCGCGATAACGCGGTATGCAACGAAAGACTTCTTGTGTTCTTCAGAGTTAACTTTGCCGATGTTTTTTCAACTTTTCTCGGTCGGTTTGTTGTCGGAGAACGAGGCCGATGCCAACGTCGATGCGAGGCTAGATTTGCCGGACAGCTAAACACCTTATCGCATTCCGGACATCTATAATCAACGTGCTTGATTCCGGAACATTTATGGCTTGCTAAGGAGAATGCATCCGTGAAAACGTTAGTGCAAAGTTTGCAGTTGAAACTGGATTGAGGTAAAGGACCGCGCACTTTCGGTAACCTATTCGTGACGTCATTCCGTGTCTTTTCTTTGCTTTTCTCCATGTAATAGACACCAATCGGTTTTGCGAGAGGTATACTGCGCAAAAACATGCTTTTCAGATCCGCGCTTCCATCCACCTTGACTTCTTCTTTAGCACCTCTATACGTTTGGAACAATGGCTGCCTTCTGTTCCATCTCACTAAAAATGATTTCGGCATTTCTCTGGTCGATGCCTGGAGCAGTGATTGATTTGCATTGGCTTCTGCATTCCGTTTGTCTTCACACTTAAGGTTTTAAATGGAAATAGCACCTGTCCCAAACAAATTCTTCGCACACAATCCATCTATAAATGTTTTGCGATACTAAGTAAAGTTTGATTATATTATCCAATACAACCATTATCTTGCCAAATAAACAAAAGAAAAGCTTTTAGTGCTAGCCTCGTCTGCAGGTGCGGCTCCACAATAGAATTCCGGGTGTAGTGCGATATTGATTTTTAGCGAGTGTTTAACGTAGAAATTATTCGGTAAAGTGTTAAGGCAACAAATCTGCGGATTTTATATGGGAAGTTCAACGTTTTGTTTGTTTAAGATAAGTGATGAACGTTAGCTAATGAAAGGTGTTTCGCGCGGTTTCATGAATTAAAGAATCTTCTTGCATTGTCAATGTTTTCTGTTTCAATTTTCACGTTGCACGCGTTGCACTTGTCTTTGGATTTGCATTCGCAGAAATCTGGGAACTGAACTCAAAATGCCCCAAAAAGAAGAGATTTGTAGGAATTTATTTAACCAGCTGCAGTGTTAGAGTGAAAGAGGAACGCGAGCGAATTGCAATTTTTGTGGCTCGTATTTACGAAGCTGCCTGTTTTGAATCTCGCCGTTGCTAGGCTACTTGTAAAGAAATCGGAACAAGAATGTCTACAAGGCCTGGCTTCGCAAATGTAACACCTACCCTTTTGTTAGTCAAACATTAATACGTTGCGAAGTAAAGTGCATGTTCATGCCTATTCTGTTTTCATAACACATTTAGAGCATTCTATCAAATTTTGTCATTGGTTGTGAAATTCTCAAAATTGATTTCATTCTTGCACTGTGCCACCCCCGTGTTTCTTAAAAATATGACACGTCGATACAAATCATGACTGTGTACGTTTCTGATAAAGACACGTGTTTTTAACAACCGCTGGCAAAAAAGATTCATTAAAACCGCTGTACACGTTCATTTTCAACAGCCGCTGTGCAACGTGGAAAAGGTTGCGCGGTCGGAATTCCTCTGCATAATAGATTAAGTCGCTTTGTTTATTGAAAAAAGAAAACATGCTTTTTCAAATATTGTCGAAATTTGTTGATTGCTATTTCCGACAGCTGATAAATTGCAATGTTAATAACAATCAAGATCGTTTATTTTTCGCTTTTATTTCAATTTGCCGAATAAATTATTCAACTCTCAGACGTCTTTTTTTTCGTCCCGTAACTGGAAAGTTACGCGGTAATTTTCAAAAGAACAAATTGAATTCAGTTTTATGAAAAGAAAAAAAATTAATAAAACCTTTTTAATTTGGCAATATTATTAATATTTAAATTTTTGGGACGATAAAAGAATTTCAATTCGTTATATTTTTGAACAAATTAAATCGCACAGTTCTACCTGCAGAACATGGTCTCCTAAAATACATACAGTCTCTTGCTTTTGATTTTAATTACTAAAACAATCTTTGGCGATTTAACAATATATATATATATATTATAATCATGCTTTAGCAACAGTATCCGATACAAAAATGACGTTTTAAAAATTACGAAATTGTGAATGTGTTGCTTAAAGATCTGTTATCGTGCTTTGATAACTTATCGTTTATGATAAAACGTCATCATTGAAGGATCTTGGGGAAACTATGACTAGAAACAAACTTCTCATGTTTAAGTATTTTCTTTTGGATTATGTCGTTCAATATAAAATGTGGTCTCGTTAAAATAACAAAAAGTGGGGGCGTGGATTCCAAGAATAAAAAAACAAAAATTAGAATAAATATTTTATATGTGAAGATAAAAAGGGACGACTTTATTGACCAAAATATACGTTCAAACAGGCGAGAAAAGAATATAGGTAACATTTGATGGTGAAATGACAATTTTTAGCGAAATTCTATAGTTTTTAGAAGATGTTGTCTAATATTGAACATTGTCTAAATTATTATAGCCAAGATAATCTACAAATCACTTTTGCACTTAACTTAGAATACAGTACTTTTAACCTCTAGATACCAACTGTTTAATATTTCAAGCTTCGAGTGGGGAAACAAAGCGGCCATCTTTTTTTCGAAATATTCATCAAAATGGCTGAGGGTTAGATGAGAAACATTTAGAAACAAAAATGGTTTTGGACAAAATGGTTTACTTTGGTTTACTTATATGCTTAATAGATGTGATAAACTTCATCCTGAGCTATATTTGATGAACAGCCTCGTTTCAGTCATGTCGTGTTACTTATGTCAATAAATGAAGTCACAAAATGTATTTATCAATTGTCATATTAGGACATTTAAATCTGTCGAAAAGTATCTAGTTTCAATCGTTCTGAATCTGACCATGTGCCAATATCCCATAAAGTAAGTGTCCCTTCAATTCTAGCTTATTGAATATAAAAGAAAAAGGTAGGTATTGGTGGAAAATTTAAATATTTGTATTGATTTATTAGTTAAGCTAGTATTACTTTCTCCATTTCTGCAAGAAGAAGAACATAAAAAGAAAAGAGAACGAAGGTAGCTAGTGCAACATCATTTCAGTTTACTCACTAAGGTTGAAATGTCAGGAATGAGGGAGAATGATTTTATCGCAGAATCTCCACGTCACTAAAAATTTCCTTGAACGTGGTTTAACACCACGAGTTGTTGTTTCGCTAAAAAGGTAAATACAGACAGCGACAAAACTGCACGTTTACACGTGCAATTACGTAATAACATATGAGGAATATCCTCACCTCAAAGGCTTATATGAATTAGGGTAATTCATGGCCTACTAAAAATACGGCCGTATATGTCACCTTTTCTCAAAAAATATAAGAGGCCAGTGTTTCGAATAATGTTGAAAGTTTTTCAAAATAGGTTTAAACTCATTCATGGCCTACTAAAAATACGGCCATATTTTAGAGGCCAAAATTAAGAGGCCTAGCTTCAAATAGCTACTAAAACTAAACTATCACTATAAAACACAGGTAATTAAGGAAAATCTCTCTGAGGGGTAATATTGTCTTCGAAGTGATATCAGAGCCTTCCAAAATTTCTTCTATATACATGGTGCACCAATATAATAGCCTAAAACATTGTCTATGAAATGTTATAAATATATGGTTATTTATCATTACTTTTAGGCAATAAACACAAGTCAGTCAGTTTGTACAAAATCTTCATAATTAAGAATAACTAGATTCTTTTCGAATTAGTTTCATTTATCAAATACGTTTCAAGGTTTTCTCTCCAGGTTGCTTGAAAAAGTCTGAAAAGCATGTAGTGGTGGACAAAAAGATGTTCTTTTTACCAATGTTTACACGTCTAAAAGCTGATTTATATACACAATAACAATATACATGACGTCTCAAAATCCAATTTTCAAAGAAACAAAAGAAATTTTGGACCAAAAACGTAACATAATGGACAAATCTACAACTGTAAAATTTTATTTACTACGTTGACGTAATTTAAATGAGGAAACAGCATCTTTGCAAATAATGTCTCGATTGCTTTTGTTTGAATCTGAATTAAACAGTGTTTTAAGTGATGTGAACGCATTTACATTGGAAGAATGGTTATCAGCAACTAACCCACAAACACAAAAGCCAGCATACGCTAAATTTTCAATGACATTGTCAATTTTATTACATAACCATCGACCGTTAAATGTAACCTCTGGTATAGCTTGGGCAACAAATGGTACTGATTCCTTTAAACCTACAACCATAAAAGCCATTATTCCAATTTTGCATTATGACCTTTAACAAACCATGGTGGAAGTGGGAGTGGTAAACCATTATATTGTAACTGGACATGCAAGTCCTCATCAATTCTGATAGACTCCAAAACGGTTGGAAATTGTGAAGCTTCATTAAATTTCAGTCTATAAATCATGACACTTTTTTCGAACTATCGAAATTCAAATTCTGGAAGACAATGAAGCTCATTAAAACCATTGATTGAACTTATGTTGTCCTGCTTCTGGAAAGAGTCCAGTTGATCTTCTTGAAAAATTCTTTTACGTGGAGGCTCCCTTCATGTCTGATTTGTAGGTAGAACAGAAGGGGTATTGCTACTAAACTCTGCAGAATGTAATGTAGGAACAGGTTTCATAGACCAATTCAAAGTTATTCGTTTTCCTTTGTTTAAAAATCTTTTTTCGAAATGCAATTCACACAATACAGAATTTTTCGAACGAGTCCAATCTTGTCTATTTACAAAGCAAATCCATTTTTGATTTAGCTCCTCATCTTTTGTTAAAGGAAAGTGGAAAGATGAAAGTTTTTCACTCGATGAACTATAGCCTGTTTGACACTTTTAATTTGGGTCTTATGTAAAAGATTACATAACTAGAAAGCAACAAAAATTCCGACTAAAGAAGCCTATCATTATGTCAAAAATAAAATAAGAATGAAAATGATAATAAAAATGTTTTGAACTATCAACAACATTCATGAAAACCAAATATGAAATGGCAGGTAAAATGCCTTCCACCCTGGAAAGAAAAACTCTTTCCACGTCCAGTTTGACTTTTCTAGTATTTTAATAGGATTCTATTTACAATAATCAAAAGATTTGAGTACAGGCCAAAAATTAAGAATATCCAACAATCATGATGCATAGCTTTCTTTTTTTGCAAACTAATGCAAGAGTGTTGTTCCAAGTTGACAAAGGGTATATATTCGAAAATTTAAAAAAGAATACAAATGTCATAAATTTTTAAATATTTCAATTTTGGGCAAATTCGCAAAAATAGATCCACGCCTTCCCAAAATTTAATGTACGAATTTTTTTCAATTATGGTAATTTTCCAAATATATTATTTATCCAAATATGGCATTTTGCCAAGTATGGTCATGTTCCAAATATGACTCATCCTTTTCAGCCGCTAGATTTGACAGTTAATAGCTCAGCTCCCAAAAAGATTTAGAAAATAAAGATAAACGTGAAAAACGAGTCTAAGTTTTTTCATAAGATTGTATAATTTAGTTTGTTTGGCGTTTTATATGTCTAGACCAGCGCGGGCGATATCTTGCGCGCATTTAAATATCGCGCGATGACTTTGTTGTTTTGTTCCACAGCGTGCACCTTATTAATAAGCCTGCGTGTTTTTTCGATATTTTGAGTTATGCGCAAGGTTTCATTCATCGAGTGTTTTTGAGATATTTTGAGTATATGCGCAAGGTTTCATTCATCGAGTGTTTTTGAGATATTTTGAGTATATGCGCAAGGTTTCATTCATCGAGTGTTTTTGAGATATTTTGAGTATATGCGCAAGGTCTCATTCATCGAGTGTATTTGAGATATTTTGAGTATATATGAGTTTATTAGAAAATTAACTACAGCGAAAAAACAACAACACAAAATTACATACAATAGCATTGGAATAAATTAAATTTAAATGCATTTTACAATTTCGTTCAGCAAAAAAAACTAATAAATTAAAAATGAGGGGTATATATATTACGTACACAATTATTTAATAAAAGGTTTATAAAATTTTCAATCAAATAAAACTTAAGATAATATTAATAAACTAAACATTAAAATTAAATACTTTCGTTCCAAAATCACCAAAGAAAAATTATTCTAGTTAATTGACCTTAAGTGTTAAAGTAATAAGAAACTGGTAGTCAAATCTCATTCCAAAAGTCTTAAGAACTTTGTTTCGCTACGCAACACGCATGTGATCCTGTTTATCATTTGTTGGTAATCTTTATCTTCATCAAGAAGGTTTACATCTTCCTGGAAGAAATGACGCAAGCGTTTGGCTTCAAGGAATCGTTTCACTGCCACAAGAAAAGTTTTCACCATTTTCTCCAAACTTTGTGACCAAAGATCATTTTGGGACTTGTTTAACCAGAACGCAACGGTCTTAATGTGATAGGATGTGAAACCCTTAAATAAGCCTTCAGTTTTCAGCTTGAAAATTGCTTTGATTATGCGCACACATTTCCTGCAGTTTTCAGGCGCATTTCTCAGTTGTTCTTTTTCTTCAATGGAATAAGATACTCTCCAGCGATCTGCTTTGTTCTTTATAGGCTTTGGAACATACAGCTTGCTAACAAAAAGAACAAAAAGTTCGCTTGCATAAATTATCATTGTGTTTTAGTTTGCAACTGTGATAAAGAAACTATATTACAATATCCTTCTTGTAAAAGTCAACAACAGTCAACTTTAAAAGGCTAAAAAAACTTCAAATCAATGACCTGTTGATCTTGAAGCATGGCACCACATCCACTTGATAAGAAACCTCTTTTGAATTGCCTATCCATACATCCAACATTATGGCACATCCATGCTCTCTAAGATGAACCCTTTGTTCGCCAGCTAAAACTCTGTTCACTTTTGTTTCCCACTTTTTAATGATGCCCTTGAAGAAATCGCGATATTTGTCAGGAGCAAATTGTTGATTGGAATTGATTGGCAAGTCATACATTGGATTCGTTATCTGGAGGTCGCAGAATCCTTCTTTGATGATCGACGACTGAATTGCCGCTGTAGAATCCACAATCATCATCACATCAAATTCGAATGTAGTTTCCTTTACATACACGTTTTCATAAACACTGCCTGAAAAAGAAAGAAACTGCCTGTAAACCAATTAAATTTGAAATATTGAAAACCAGTTACCTGTGTATTCAATCTTATCACATAGATTGTGATTCAGTTTCAAATAATCTCTCAGTTGTCTCATCAGAAATTCAAACTTCTCTTTCCAGTTGCCAACATTGTGTTTATGGATTATTACTTTCTCGTCGAAAAAGTTCTCTAAAGCCTTACTGATGTCAATTCCCTCGGAAATGATCAATTCATCCATTCTACCACGAATATCGCTCATCATTTTTTTCATTTCCATCTCAAACAAATACTTAATCTAAGTAACAATGGTAGAAAGCAAATTGTATTTTTATCATTTTAAGAATGTATTCACAAAACAAAGAGCGTCAAAACTTTATAAATAAAAATGTAGAAAATTGGATATATTTAATGGTAAATATTTTAATCGTAATGGAACAGAGGTACCATAGAATTAATGCCTACAAAGCCCTGGTCATTAATTCACTTCAGCGAAAAGCGTACATTACAAACTCATTTCCCTTCAACCACTATTGGATTACTTCCATACATATTCCCAATGGCTGTTTGCCGTTGCAGCATCAACAAACAATTTTGAGCCTCTTTAATAAACACCTCCACTTTCAACCGGTCGTTCTCCAACTTGTCCTGATGAAATAGTTTCGTAAAAAATGTAGTCAAGAAGTCGCAACCCACACCAGAAGCCACATAAGTCTATATAAAACTCCCTCTTTAATTCTCTTCTAACAGGACCAAAGGATGTCACTTCCAATTTTTCTTTTCTCCGCTTTCTATTCTGATCTTCACCTTTTTTACATTCCACTTCATTTTACTATGGTTACAGAACCGTCCCAACATCCGGCAACGACTGTCGATCGAAATGTCGGATGACAGGCGACTTCCGTACAAGCTGATGTGAAACATAGTCGGCGCTGTCGGACATTAGACGTGAAAACGTCGTAAACAAACACATGACCGTCACTATCACCGGAATAAATGAACGACGCATCGGTGTTGATGTCAAAACTGGTACGGTACCCGCACACCTAAGTTGGAAAGTACGAATCAAGGTAATAAATCAGATTAATAATACGGTTCAGTGAGTGCAATGTTTAATAAAACTTTTATAAACAAATAGATCTCATTATGATTGGGTAGCTTCATATATTTACTAGTCACTGATTGGTTTAATTAAGGCGCTCGCATTTTTCTGGTTTTTTTTTGTTGTTGCAGGATTATCTCCCAACACTTTCCTCCTACAACGTATTATCATGAATTTTAATCAATCATATTCGCGCCAGTGTAAATCACTGATGCAGTCTTGTTTTTGTTGCTATAGAAAACAATGGCAAAGTTTTTGCATATACCTTGTGACCTTCGTACTTCTTCGATTTCTTCATACGATAAGGGGGCGTGGTACCAAATATAGCGATGTAACCGACGGACGACTGAGCGAAGAAGGTCTCGCCATCCGGATGAATTTTGAGAGCGTGACAGGAGTATGGCTCCTGCAGAGAAAATAGAAAATTATGATTTCTTATTGAACTTTTGTTAAAGTGTTGAAAAGAAATAAAATCTCACAAAATTCTTCAAAATAGAAATCTGTTTGCTCCATCCAGAAATTTTTGTTATAAATATATATATATATATATATAGTTGATAAAGAAAAGATTCAATAATATATTTTCCAGAACTTCAAGTTTCATGCCCGTTCTGGAAAATCTTCAGCTAGAAATAAATTGTCAATACAAAAAACCGTTAAAAATATAAATACGACACTAGCACGTTTTCATTATTTGCGTCACAATACTTTACGTGTTATCGTCAGGATTGTGGAGCATTAGGAGATGTTTTCGTCGATGGCGGCATTTAGCGATTATCTCAGTTCTTTTATTGAGAAGATTTCTCCCAGGATAATTGACTATTTCAAATTTTTCTTTAAAGCACAGTGAGCAATATTTCGATTCAGGGCTGTAAGGTTTCGCTTTTTAACGATTCTCCAGGTGACAGTGGGAGTGCCGTTCAATTCTTTTATTTTCCACATTTCAACAGAGAATGAAGTGCTGCTTCTGTATCTTTCATTGTAAAATGACGATTTATGGTTTGCAAACCGCTTCTTGGAAGTACTTTCGCACAGTCCAATGTATTTTTTCTCCTGATAATTTGGCAAATTGGATGTAATTGTGGCTTCGTATATGATATTCTTCACCAGACAGTTTTGGTTTAGTGGGCAGCTGTCTTTTTTCATACAATTGCATGTTCTGTTAGGGTTCACGGGTGGTGGTGTTAAGATTTTTTTGTTGTGTCCGTTTATAACCGCTTTCATGTTTGGCATACAGCTGTAGCTGACTTTAACGTTGTTTTTGTTAAATATCTTGTAGAACTTATGCTGTCCCCGACCAAAAAAAAAGGTATATATATATATATATTAACAGACAAAATATTGAAAAATTAATTAAAATTTGTCTGTTAATATATATATATATATTTATATATATATATATATATATATATATATATATATATATATATATATATATATATATATATATATATATATATATATATATATATATATATATATATTAACAGACAAAATTAAAAAATTAATTAACAAATTAACCTATGAAAATGCAATCTCTCATTGTGTTTATTTGCGCATAAAATTGATAAACAAAAGAACCTTGTATATATGTTCAGACATTTGCACGGTCGATGCAAAATCCCACGCCACAATTGACTTGTCTGTAGCATTGCGTTGCAAGGTTTCGGCAGCCGTAAGAAACGTATTGTTATCTTTTAGAAACATAATGTCGTGAACCTGGCCACGTATCGGCTTGTAATGTTTTATAGGCTGAAACAAAAGACTTGTGGTCATTACAAAGATACATAGAGTAATATCACACCAAGCAATAGAATCCACGAATATCACACAATTGATGTTTTTTACATATCGCCCGCTGATTTTGTGTTCTCTGACAAGAATACAGTTTGCCGGTTCCTTGACTACTCATGATTCACTTTCATCTTCCTTTTTGATTTACAAACTTTTGTTGGCTCACCATGTTGAGTGTACCTAGAGGGCAGTTTTCACTGATTGGTGTTTCTGACTGTTAGTGAGGAGCCCAAACTCCTTTGTAGCTCTTACAGCCTCCGGACAATAGATGCATAATTTGTAGTATTTGTAGTGTCAGGTACAGTAAACCAGTTCTAAAGAAACTATACACGTTCTTGCACGTTCTTGGTGTTTATGTACATGACCAGTTGCTAAACAAAGTAGGCTATATCTGTTACACTTTATTCTATATTGTTTAGCTTCATCACAGGATTGCTGTTTGCTAGATACGTTGCTATTGTTACTGCTCAACATCCCAATGCCAATATCTTTGTATTTGGACATTTTTACGTTCGCCATACCGACTGATTAACTTATTCTGACATCACTGATATTGCTGGTAACTGAGGTCACAATATACCCACTGTCTATCACAGATCAGATTGTCAGTTTGTCCATACAAATTTCTAGTTATGATAATCAACATGCTTCATTGGAGTTATTTCCAGACTTCTTAATTTATGATGTGATGTGAAACATCAAGGTTGTGCTCTTCTGCTCATTGTCTCTGTTGACATCTCGCTTCAGTTGTCAGTTGCTCATGAATGGCATTTCATAGACTGAGTACTATTATTAACAGACAGACTGGGGTTCTTTTCATCATCATCATCATCATCATCATCATTTACATTTTTCACGTCTATTTTCCATGCTAGCATGGGTTAGACGAGATTTAAACAGATGATATTCCCCACAATTTTGTAGGTTTAATCATTTGATGATTCAATGGGGCAGATGTTTTTTACAGCTGGATGCCCATCCTAACGCCAACCTCAGGAAGAGGAAAAACAG
This sequence comes from Candelabrum cocksii, assembly GCA_963930725.1. Lineage (NCBI taxonomy): Eukaryota > Metazoa > Cnidaria > Hydrozoa > Anthoathecata > Candelabridae > Candelabrum > Candelabrum cocksii. Next base: position 2,130,947 of record OZ005666.1, read on the forward strand.
TGGTGAGTTAACCCACGCAAGATACCAACTTTGCATTTTAAACTCCGTGGCAGCAGTGCATAAAAGGCATGGGTGCTGCTTATATCCATGAGGTCAAAGATATTACATGACCCGCATACCCGCGGGTCTTTATTTGTGATGTTCCATGGCGCAAACATAGCTCCTGACGATTGTACTGCACAATACTACTGGATTAATACTGGTCTCTACTTCTTTCCGCAAATATCAGGTGAAATCACTCGCAATCTCTCACAGGAATCACCTTTTTAATCAACATAGTCATGATAAGTGGAGTCACAATTAATTGATTGTTGCTCGTTACAGATGTAGGAAATTGTCATCAATAGTTCCTTTGTTTAAAAACTCAAGGTTCTAATCTTGGTCTAATTCCAGTTTTTTATTACTATTAATGATCTCCCTGATGATTTTATTTCTCAGGTATACTTGATATAATCGCTGATGAAGCCTGTACCCATGCCTGAGAGTTATACTGTTTTGCTAGTAATAGGACAATTATCGAATGAGGAGATAAATGTATTTTTCCATCAATTTAACAAAACATTTATGTCTTTCAAGATTGTGAATCTTTTCTGCCTAGTAGGTGTTACCTCCATCAATAAGCTAGTTTGAATACATCAAATCAATAATTATGTTTGCTGCCAAGTAGGTTGAAACCTTGTACAAGTTCATGCGTTTTTTGCCATGGAGAAGTTTTACATTTGCAAAAATCAATGATACAGCCTTACTTTGAATATTGTTGTCACATTTTTAACCCTACAGGTTATTTAGAGACAGTCAATAAACTCCAAAAGAGAGTGAGTGTAGCATCATTGGACTAGTGTTGCCTTCCAAACTACAACCTTTGTAATGTGGCATATCATTGCCTTTTCTAAGTATTTTCATGTGAAATGTTCCAATGAATTTCCTTCTTCGTACCTCTTTGTTCGTTTAGTTGGAACTTTAGGCCATCAACACTATCTAAACCTTGGTTTCTTTCCTGCATATTCACAACTTGCAGAGGTACACAACTAACTCTTTCCTTTTTTCTTATTGTTGAACATTTTTAAACTAATATATAAAGATTTAAACTTGTATAAAGATTATAAACATTACTTGAGATATAATTAAATATTGTATATTGTATATGTAGTTTACTCTCTGTAATTCAATTTTGTATAATTCAAACCCTCCAATTTAAACAGTCTTTAGATCCATCTTGCATAAACATTCTTTATATGTTATTTATTAGCTCTGAAACCGGTAGTGTAAACGAATAGTCAAATTTGTTTACCTTTGTCCCACGTGTATCCCATGCCAAAACTCCAGTTTCCAACGTTCCAAACATAAAAACATGCTCATCATGTGACCGTGCAACTTTGGTGAGTATATCATCATGTTGAAAACACCTCACTGTACAACCTATGTCAACAGAGCAATGTCACCAATTTGCTATAAGTTAAATATGCACCAAACGACCAAGAATAACATAGAAACCTGACCTGTTGTGGCATCAATTTGCTTTGCAGATCGATCAAAACTTGCAGTCAACAAATGTCGTTCATCAATCCACAACACATCTTTTACGCCTTTATTGTGTTCACTATACCATTTTACAACATTGAAACCTGGGTTCGCATTAGACTTTGTGAACCTCCACAGACCAACATCCTTATCAAGACTGGACGAAATGAATATATCTGGTTGAGACGGGTGCCACTTGAGTGAAGTAACTGCACTTGAATGAGCCACGCATTGTTTCGATTGCGCCTCCAAGGTTTCGGTTGGCGGTTGGAGCTTACGAGAGCGCTTGGAGATATACGGTTTCACTACAACATTACGTTTCATAGCATCTGGAAAAATCTGTTAACATGAGCGCATGGATTCACACAGAAAAGGTATTCTCTATATCAGACAATATAAATAAAGCGCAGAATATGCATGGTGCATTTTGAAGAATGAAACAAAATTTTCATTATGCAACTAAAAAAGATTGAATTGAATTTACTGACTTGAATAAGACTTGCTTTTGTGAAGACATAAAATGATGAAAAGATAAAACAAAATATCCACAGAAGAAAACCCTTTTAAAAACATCCTTTTTTCTGCTAAATTTACATCATTTTTTATGCCAAGATATGCGTATCACAATCAGTTAAAAAGTTCTCACGCCCTCAAAACTAAAGATTTTTTCATATTTGATGAATTCAATTTGATCTCACTCTCCGTAACTCTCGGCGTCAAATGCTTTTCTCGCTTTTTTTAGCTCCTCGTTCATAGTCAACAGCTCCTTGACTCGTGCATATTTCTTTGGGTCCTTGCGTATCAAATAGACGATATCTTCAACATGCACACGACCCTTCTTTCCCACATTCATCGCTTGCATGGTCATGTCCGTGATGTACTGGATCAATAGGTCTTCCATTAGATCCACAGTCTCAGTATAGGGCACCTGGTCATCACCAAACCCATACAGCATACAGCGAATTTCCTTGGTAAACATGCGCTTCTTCTTTCCATCCGATGATGGGCCAGTGTCTAACTCAGTATCGACATCCTCATCAAGCTCATCCATTTCTGATATTTGTATCTCACAATGCAAAACATAAAATATATTTTAACATGATACAGTGATAACTGAGCAAAACTGAACAAATCAGGTGAAACACAACACAAAAAGAATAAAATATAATATAATAAAAATATTTACGGGCACACAACCATGGCACTCTATCCCAAAGCACGTGACGTACTTAGGACGCAAGAAATCAGTCAGATAACAAACAAACTTGAACTCGTTTAAAACATTAACTTTTACTCAAAGAGGAAGGAGGGATCCCTTAATATTGTATATTCGAAAGTGTATTTTTAAAAATTTGTCCATGCATAAATACTAAATATCTAACGAATATATCCAATAATCTTAACATGTAAATTAATTAATAAATGCTTTTATAATTTTAAAGTCTAGCTAAAAAATAAAAATAAAATCTAAATAATGTAATAATGAGAATGACAAAAAAAATATATAAATATAAAAACAAAAATATTCCAATCAATATATGGTAACTTTTTTTTTAGTAAGGAAATACACAGGAGAAGCAGGGCCTATGACTCAACAGAGTCCTGTGTATTGGAAAAAAAGATCAGTAAAAGAGACATAGACTAAGTGGAAGGTAAAATAAGTGCAGAGGGCTGAAATAAAGTTAAGAAATTTTCATAAGGTCTAAACAATTTATCCTTTGTTTGAATCCTTGGAGGTGGTCAACATGGCCTTCGGGGAATACACAGCATAGGAGCTTGTTCCACCAATTGGAAACCTGGACAAAGAAGGAAGATGAGTGCATGACGGTCCTTGATGAGGGAACCAAAACATTGAACTGGTTGCAGTTAGAAGAGTACCTCGTGTTTCTGAGGATTATAGAAATTGGTGGGACAGTAGAGTGCAGTTCATCTGAGCAATGACCAAAAAAGTATCTATAAAACAAACAAAGTGCGGCTACCCTGCATCTGTGTTCCAATGGTTGAAGGCTTTCTGTCAACCTGGGATTATCAATTAATCGTACTGACATGCGTTGGATGTGATCAAGAATTTCCAACACAGACTTAGGAGCCCCGCCCCAAATGTGTGAGTTGTATTCTACCTGAGGTCTAATTAAAGATTTATACAGAACTAGAATTGTATCAGAGGAGGAATACTTCGGGGCACAAAACAGAAACGCCAACTTCTGCGAAGCTCTTTTGCCAAACCAAATATGTGCTCATAGTGTAGGTTAGAACTCACTCGTGGGCCGAGTTGTGGTAGGTGACAGGAGAAAGGCAGGGTATCGTTACCCATAACTACATCTGGAAATGAGCGGTTCCGCTTTCTGGAGACAACTATTTGGTTGGTCTTTTTGGTATTAAATTTGACCATGTTGTGGTCTCCCCATCCATTCCGTAACCCTAATTAGGTAATTTTGTAGAACATTTGCAGCCTCAGATCTTTTAAAAGAAATGTTTTTGGCTGTGGCCTCACTGACACGAGCAAAAGAGTAAGAAACAATGGAGGTAGGTATCGTCAGCGTAGGAATGTACGGAGGAGGATAAGAGGGACAGTAACTTCAAAATAATAAGTAAATGACAGTCAAATCTCATTCCAACAGTCTTAAGAAGCTTGTTGGGCTACGCAATAAGTGTGTGATCCTGTTTACCATTTCTCGGTAATCTTTATTCCAATCAAGGTTAACATCTTCCTGGAAGAAATAAGGCAAACGTTTGGCTTCAAGGAATCGTTTCACTGCCACAAGAAAAGTCTTCACAATTATCTCCAAACTGTGTGACCAAAGATTGTGTGGGTATGTACTTGTTTAACCAAAGATACCAAAACGTTTTCAGGCGCATTTCTCAGTTGTTCTTTTTCTTCAATGGAACAAGATACTCTCCAGCGATCTGCTTTGTTCTTTATAGGCTTTTCGAACATAAAACTTGCTAATAAAGAGAACAAAGAGTTAGTTTGCATAATGACCATTGTGTTTTAGTACTGTAAACGTGTACAGTTTACAACTGTGAAGAAGAAACAATACTACAAGATCCTTCTTGTAAAATTCGACAGCTTTTCACTTCCACATGATAAGAAACATCTTCTGAATTGCCTATCCACACATCCAGCATTATGGCACATCCATACTCTCTAAGATGAACCCTTTGTTCGCCAGCTAAAAGTGTGTTCAGTTGTGTTTCCCATCATGCAATGATACCCTTAAATAAATCGCAATATTCAGAGTTGCAATTCTTGACCTTAATATCGCAGAATCTTTCTTTCACGGATGATGACAACTCCATTTCCTTTGTAGAATATGCAATCATCATCCCATCAAATTCAAATGTAGCTACATGCACGTTTTCATAAACACTGCCTGGAAACCAATTAAGTTTGAAATATCAAAAACTAGTTATATACCTGTGTATTCAATCTTATCACATAGATTGTGATTCAAATAATCTCTCAGTTGTTTCATCAATATTTCAAAGTATACATTGCAACACATTATCTTTACAGATTATTACTTTCTCCTGGTAAAACCTCTCTAAAGCAATACATATATCACTTCCCTCGGAAATGTTTAATTCGTTCACTTCACCACGAATGACACTCATCACTTTTTCCATTTTAACTGGGAATGGTAGAAAAGTATTTTTATCATTTTTGAAAAATTTGTCACAAAAACAAAAAACATTAAGGCAAGAAACTTTAAATAAAATAAAAACGCAGAAAATTGTATATTGGTATATATACCGGTTGTAACGGTTCAAAATAGTTGAGAATTAATGTCTGGGTCATTAATTCACTTCAGCGAAAAGCGTACATTGCAAACTCATTTCCCTTCAACCACTACTGGATTACTTTCATACATATTCCCAATGGCTGTTTGCCGTTGCAGCATCAACAAACACTTTTGAGCCTCTTTAATAAACACCTCCACTTTCAACCGGTCTTTCTCCAGCTTGTTTTGATGGAAACTGTCTCTGACACGACGCAACGCATACGAGCGAAAATTATAATCTGAAAACTTGGCACCTTCTCTAAGCAAACCTCGGTATAGTTTCAGCACCATTATTTTATGTGACATGTGATGCTATGTTCAGTTTTCTAAACTATTACAAGAACTTGAAAAATAGTTTCGTAAAAAATGTAGTAAAGAAGTTACAACCCTAACATTAGTCAGACAATGAACTAATTTTGTATGAAGCAAGATTTTACATATGCACATCAAATAACATCACAGGCAGCTGTGTATAAAATATTTGTAAAACCAGTCAAGTTTATTCACTGAGGTTCATGCAATTATGGCCTCTATAAAACTTCTCCCTCTTTATTTTTCTTCTTTTTCTTCTTTTTCCTCTTAGCAGGACTATCGTTTTTCGGGTTTTCGTCAGCAATGTTGCTTTCTTTGCACGATGCTTCTAATTTCTCTTTTTTCCTCTTTCTATTTTGATCTTCGTCTTTTTTATTTTCGACTTGCGCTGTATTTAAAAAGGTAGATTTTAGTAGAAACTTGTTGCTTTTAAATAATATAATTGTTGGCTAGCAACACCACAACAGAGAAACCTTTAACAAAACATTTAAACAATTTAAAAACCTTTAACAAAAACCTTTAACAAAATTTTTAAACAAATACATACATCAGATTTAGGCATTATTTAGTTTAGGTGCGCGTAGATGCGTGATTTTTTTTCATTTGAAAATCTATTTTTTAAAGCTGTTTTAACTGCCCTGCTGTCATATATATACTTTTATTTGTTGGTGTGCTTGTTTATGTGTATATCCATTGTTATCCATAACAATAAGCATTATTGGGTGCTGAAATCCTCGCGTCCAAATTCAGAAAAAAACAGAAAGTATGTATGTATATAACTTGCTTGCAAAAAAACTGAAACCATGAAATGTAACATTACCAATTATTAAACGTTTTTAAGTTTGTTGTAATGTAAAATATAAAAAGAAGGAAGATTTTCAAAGAAAACAGACAGACATGCTTACACGCGATGCTACAGGTTGTTTAAAAGTTCCATTCAACTTAGAGACAAACAAATGTAGAAGAACAATGCTGCATTTGATGGAAGAAAAAGAGATCAAACCACAAAGAAACAATCAGTTTTGTTTACAAAAATCACTTCACGACTGCTCAGTCAAACCAGCTTCAACCTTAGTAAAGGTTTTTAAACTTCACACTATTTCCTAATTTCAAAGACATAGCTATCACCGAAAAAGTCACCATATTTTCACTTGTTAAAACTACATTTCACAGTCAAAATATGTCCAGTGACAATTTATAGAAGACAAAGTCAAGCAGTATTCTCCACCCACGTAGCGATCGCACGCCTCTCGCAAAACAGTATGCAAATGGTTTCTTTTCCTTCAGCCTTATATGATATCATGTGATATTGAATTTTACGTTGCAATGTCGTTTGACATTGTTACACTTAGTAACAAAACAAAAAGATTTATCAAGACTAACCCCTGAATTTTCAATAAAGATCAGTGACATTCGAAAGTTACACAGAAATATCTTTCTACACATTTGATAGAAATGTTAATGCAATGTGAGTTTCTGAATAAGGGTTTTTACTGTTAATGAATAAATGAAATAGATAGTCTCACCTTGTGGCTCCCATAATGCACTTCTCACAAACCGTTTGGCTGCATTTGTATCGATTTTTGACACTAAAATTTAGAATAAAAAATAAATTAAAAATTAGAACAAAGACAAGTAGAAAAAAGATCTAATCTAAATAATTATCATCAAAAGAGAAATTTTCAAAGTATATAATCTCACTTTTTGCTTTCTCTTCAATTGATTTGACACGCCCCATATACTGTTTCACGCGAAGCTATAACAACAGGAAGTTAACTTTTGAACATTAGTTAATCATCTTGCTTATTTTCCACATTTTGCATCATTGTAACAACAACAAATGTTTTGCATTGGTAGCATAAAGAACATCATACCAACTCTTCTTTAATTGGGTGAGACTTTGGATCAATGCCTTGAGTCACCAAATATGCTGGAAGTAGAGGACAAGTGTTGCAAATCAGATTACATAACTTGTAGAGAAATTTAAAACTTGTAGAGAAAGTGACTTTTAACATCCATTTGTTGGCATTTAGTGCATAAGAAACACAAAACACAAATCTTTAGAAAATATCAAACATTGTAAAGCCACAGCCTTCAAAGCAACTTTTTGTTCAATAAACTGGAATGTTATCAGTATGTGACACAATACAAGTGAAGAATCTTTAATTCTGATATATCTTCTATCATATCTCAGCTGAAGGAATTTGTCAATTCTTAATTATATATTGCTATCATTATATGCACAAAAACCAGAGCAAAGAATGGGAAGAGATTTTCAGCAACAAGTCTTACTCCAAAACAATGAGTTCATTGTGTACGCCACCATCAACTTCAATTTTGCTTGATCTAAAGGATCCCCAATCTGAAAATATGAATACACTACATTTTAACTACAAATTGAATTGATTATAAGTAATAAGCTAATATCAGCAAAAAATGGGGTTTCTTCCCTAAAGAACTGTGTACATCATACACATTCATTTTCTCACCATGAACAATATATTTGTTTGGAATATAAAGGTATTATATATGACAACCATAAAATTATATACTAATTTGGGTTGGTTAGTTGGTTTGAAAGGCCTGGTCGATGATCAAATGGATATGTGGGACAAAAGTTGAAAAAGTGGTGTGATAAGGTCACGTGGCTGTTGAGATGCCTGCAGCACTAATTTACAATTTAAAAGTTGATTGTAATTTAATTTACATATTAGTATTAGTTATTTGAAACAACATATTTTGATGATCTGATCGACTTTTTGGAGTCATTTTAAAGTGAAAGTGAAAAAAGAAAATTCCAAAAAATATATAACTACCTGAAAATAGAATTTTCAGAAATGGTTTGAGAACTTTTTCAACAATTCTGTATTATGTAGTTGATTAAAACCACGTTTCAAGGTTTCCTTTTTAGTATCTTTTTGGAAACGAGCCATTTTAAAGTGAAAGTGAAAAAAGAAAATTCCTAAAGATATATATATATATACTACCTGCTCAAGTAAATCTGACAATGGGATCTTTAGGAATGGTTTGAGTACTTCTTCAACGTTTGTAAGAGATTCTTCAAACATCTCCATCTTCAGTAAAACCGGTTTTGGGAAGTCGCTATTACTAGCCATTATTATATAAAAATACCTTACTAGACAATTATCTGAACTTTAAATAACCCCAGTCACCACCAACCTTTTGATTTACTTTAGGAAATCTATTTTCAATCAATTGCATTGAGTGTTATAAAAACGATAAACTGCGAAATTTTGCGCCTCAAAAGTGAAATGATGCTTTTTGTCAATAATGAACGAAACGGACCACAAGGAGTCAATACCAATGCCAACTATATGGCAGTAAACAATGACTAAAACTTCAGCCTGAAGTAGAAGTTCAGCCAGGTAAATCAGAACCAGGTTTATGGAAATGTAGGTAAAGTTTTATACATGTTACTGAAGTATGTAACTTATGCAAAAGAATCAGTAAGCTGCAGAATAAATGATAGCTGCTTCGTTACTGTCATATATAGATTGCCTAATAGTTCGGAGGAAAACAATGGGAAACTTCAAGCTAGCAACGTTTTAACATGAGCAAAATATACCCAAAGTTAGTTATCGTAGGGGATTTCAATTATCCTAAAATAGACTGGACTAATCCTATAGACCCAACTCCTTAAAACTCAGAATTCGAAGTCTTTTTCGAATCTATTTGATACTCGTTCTTAGTTCAGCGGGACTTTTAAGGTAAGAAATATTCGCAGGAATTTAAATTTGCAAAATTGAAACGTAACTGACTATTTTACACTTAATTTTGTAAGATATTTTATAAAACCGTGATTGCAGCAAAAAAGAAGAAAGAATGAATAATGGTAAACGAAACTGAAATTAAATATATCAAATAGCGTTTTTAAAATAGTTTTTCACTATCCGCTGTTGTGGTATATATAGGAGAATTATCTATTTGGGTCAGAAAAAAGTGGCTTCGTTCCTGCAGAGGTGTTCTCCGTATGCCAGATTAAATACAAGTCACTAATTGGATTTCGCTTCACTTAGTAGTTGGTATTCAAATTTCACTTCATATCTTCACGTGTAAGTAATAACAGAAAACAAGAGAACTTTTCTTATTAAAAATATCATTAAAGATTTTAATTGAAACACTCTTCAATAACAAGTTCTCCACTTGACTGTATTTTGTGGACCCCGTATAGAAGAGCGATCCATAACCGAATTATATTGTCTGCAGTCTGTCTGGAAGAATGTATCTGTAGATAGCATTCAGCATTGTTTCCAAAAATGTCACAATGAATCCGCCTGAAGATAACGACATGGAGGAGGAGTTTTAGAGCATCTTTTCTGAACTCTCCGCTGGACGATGACGTGGTATCAAATGAAAGGCAGATTAATCTTGATGTGGTTGATTGGCAGGAAACAGCCAGAGAAGAGGCCATGAGGAAGTTGAACAAAGATGGTGACAAAAGAGAATTTGATATCCAGGAGAACCATAATGTGCCTAAGAAAATGATAACAGTATTTCACGCTCTTCAGAATCTGGACAAAGATTTACTTCAATTTTATCTTGAAAAAGACGACTGGGGACTAACTCGTCGAGAGACTAACTCAGTTGTCGACCCCTTGACCCTCGGGATTTAACTCAGTTGAATGAGGCTGTTAGAAAAATCAATATTTTGAACTGTGAGTGTAAAAAGCAATCAAAAGCAAGCAAAAAAGACTACTTGTTTTTTAAAAATACAATATATCTGTATGTTTTCTTATGACATAAATACAGCTTTGGAACTCACTCATGTTGTGTTCTTGTGTTCATTTTTCCTTGTTCTAACGTAAAAAAGAGAAATTTTATCAAAAGATAGGTTCTAGGTCTAGGTTCTAGGTCTAGGTTCATAATTAAGTTAAAATACCTAAAAACCTGTTTATAGCGGACACTTTGATATATAGCGGACACCTTTTTCTGGCCCCAATAAATCTCAATTTTTATTTTAAGGAACGTACAATAACAATCAGAAAAACTTTCAGTCTTTTACAGTTCTTCTTTTCTTGAAGTTGTCTCCGTTCTGATTCTTGTAAATTCTCCCTTGCTGTTCATCGCGTCATCGGTTACGTCACCGGTTACGTCATCGGGATCGTCCTCAACTTTTTCAACAATATTGCCTTCCATATTTTCCGTTGCCACTCCTACCGTTGATTTCGCCGTTGGTTGGGTAGTGATTTCCTCTTCAACTTTTTTAAATTCATCCTCGACTTCTTTTTCTTTAAATTCATCCTCAACTTCTTTTTCTTTAAATTCATCCTCAACTTCTTTTTCTTTAAATTCATCCTCAACTTCTTTTTCTTTAAATTCATCCTCAACTTCTTTTTCGGTATCTTCTTCTTCTTTTTGTTTATTGAAGTACATTTGGTCTCGAAATACAAATTTATCTCCTTCATCCCCCGCACAATTATCAGAGAAGACAAGCAGACCTTTCAGCGAGATCTTTCGCCTGTTGTCTTTATTGCTGTGTTGCAACTTGAGGCAGAGAGCGGTGTCTCTGTTGTAAATTTTCTGGTCTTTGCTGAAAATGAAAGTTGCGTGGAATCTATCATTGGGATGGTAGCCACCGATTAGAACAACAGGCATACCTGGTTCAGCCTACAATAAATTTAAAGCACGCAATGAGTTACTGAATTTTCAAAGAGCGCCGGTAAGAAAACTCGATTGAAAAAGCAAATACTTTTCTGCTTATAGGCAAAAAGTTGAAGCAACTTACTAGTTTAGAATCTCCATCGTTGTTTGTGGTCAAATTATACTTCTCGTTCTTTAGAATGAAGTTTTTACTAATGCTCCACACATCAGCATTTTGACAGTGTTTTGTTAACCCTATCAACGCTAGCTTCCCTCTCGGTAAATTCGCCTCCAGCTTATATCCCAGAGCTTTGGGTACGATAGCTAGCGCGCATTTTCCCTTCTGATGTTGAAGAATGCCCGAGTAATGTTTCCGTACCGTTGTTACACCAAATGTCGGGTGATAAGCAAAATATACTAAATTAAAACACAAAAATGGAAATGAGCCGATATCTTGGCTCACCTTTTATGATAACTTTGAAATTGGTTGCTTAAAAGGATTTTTTTTCGTTTAAATATGTTTCGGTGGCCTATCAAACTAAACAAATAAAATGACATCAATCATAACTTCGCAAAAGGTATAAATAAAGAAGTAAAAGCACAGTGTTATGAATAAAACTAAAACACTCACACAACGCAAGAACGATTTGCAACCACATCTCCACGAATATTTGAGAGAAATATCTTGAAATCGAATCTTGTTTCGTTCCAAAAAATGTTCGAATTTCAACGCGAAAGGAAATCAACGCGGCTTTAATCTAGCAGTGATTGACAATTTTATATTGGAAAACCTGCTTGTATATGTGGTTTATGTAACACATTCTATTGGGATTATAAGATAAAGTTTGGCACTTTCTGTTACACGTTTTTTTTTATAAGAAACTAAGCAAAGGCCCTTTAGTAGTTGCAGTTTCTTAAATTTGGGGGAGGGGGGGGGGTTAATCAAAAGTTTTTTAAATAGTATCTTAAAGCATAAAATTAGTTGGTTGGTCTTGCCTGTTGACGTAGGTGAGGTGAGGTAAATAAAATGATAAAGGATAAGTGTTAGTTATCATTAACAGACGCATATGTATCATGTATTCATTCAGTTCTTTTTGAAAGGCATGTAGGGGAAAGCGGGGCAAAAAGGACACCCCGTTATTTTTATAATGAAAGGACTGATGGTTCCGTTTTGTTTTGCGTAACAGCTAGAATTAAGTCCAATAAATCTTTTGTAAATGTTTGGCAACGCTGCTGTCAGTTTTGAGCGACTGAGAGTCCGAAGTCCGCTTTGCATTGGTTTTTCAAAAAGAAGTACGTTAGGTTAAGTGGGTGTTTTGTATACCGTTTGGATTCTTTTTTAAAATCTGGTCAAACTAGCATTAATTCCGCGTGTGTGTAGCAAAAAATATTGCTTAAAGGTTATTAGTAATGTCAGGAGAACCATTTCTTTTTGCTGACTTTATTGGGGCAAAACGGACATGTGCTGCTTGGGGCAAAATGGACACACTCAGCAAGTTCTTGGTTTTTGGAATGCCGGTATAAAATACATGATATCTCATATTTGATTGCATGATTTATCAATAAAGCCCGAAAATTTGTAACCCATAGTAGTGATTAGCATTGATCAATTGTTTTGCAGTGTCTTTACTGTATTTTTGTTACATTATTTAAACTTTAAGTTTTACTGAATTCTAATTTGTATTTGCTATGGTTCGACACTATCAAAGAATTACAAGGCGCTCAAGCTGGTCTAAGCAAAGTATTGCTAATGCTTTAAAAGAATGATTTCTTGAAAAGGGTATGTCTGTAAAATCTGCTGCAGAAGCCTATGGCATACCAAGAACAACTCTAACCAGACACCTGAAGAAGAAAGTTAGTATTTCTGGAAAGAAGAAATTGGGAAACTACTCGACTGTTTTTTCACCACAAACAGAAGAGCAGAACTACCTAAAAGAAATGCAGCTTAGATTTTTCGGTTTGACCCGAGAAGCACTTGGATCTATTGCATTTGAGTATGCTGTTTCTAACAGCATAAAAAATCCTTTTAACAAGCAGAAACAATGCGCAGGAAGCGACTGGATTGATCTGTTTTTGAAGCGGCCTGAACTATCGTTGCGACAACCTGAGGCTACCAGCTTGGCACGAGCAACAGGTTTCAACAAAGTTCAAGTTGGTAGATTTTTTGATTTGCTGAAAAGCATTATTGATGAATCAAACATCAGTGCAGAGAGATTTTTAATGTTGATGAAACCGACATGAGCACTGTGCAAAAAACTAGTAAAATAATTGCTCAAAAAGGTTTGAAGCAAGTTGGAAAGATAACAAGTGCCGAACGTGGGAAAACTGTAACCGTAATTGCCTGCATGAATTCAACAGGTACGTTTGTACCACCACTATTTATTTTCCCCCGAAAGCAAATGGTCCCCTCACTGCTAAATGATCCCCCCCTTCGGATCAAAGGGTTTCACTTCGGACTCTGGATGGACAGATGGAAAAATATTCCTTGAGTGGCTGGTTCACTTCCAGGGTGTCACTAATTCCAGTACAAGCAGTAAGGTGCTACTGTTATTAGACAATCACAACAGCCATTCGTATCTGCCTGCTATTGATTTTGCCCAAAAAATTGGAGTAGTATTGTCTATACCGCCCCCATCGTCTCACAGACTCCAGCCTCTGGACTTGACCTTCTTTGGCTCATTGAAGACCTACTATGGGCAAGAAGCGGAAGTGGATACTTAATAATCCTGGACAGCGCATTACAGGATACGAAATATGCCGGTTATTCCGAGGTGCATATGAGCGGGCAGCTACCATGAGAAACTCTGCAAGTGGTTTTCGAGCTTCTGGCATTGTTCCGTTTGACCCAGATATATTTTCTGACAGTGATTTTGCTCCTTCAATTACTACAGAAATTGAAGAGGGAGCGATGCCTGCACTACCAGCTGCTGACAGTGTACAATCTAATGTCAGTGATGGAGTCAGCTTGGTGAGTTCACCACAAGGACCACTGGAAAGAGTTACATTCAATGAAATACCATCATACATTCAAGATATCACACAACAAAGTCAAGAAATCACATCACACAGTCAAGAAATCACACCACACAGTCAAGATATCACACCACGCAGTCCAGAAATCACATCACACAGTCCAGAAATCACACCACACAGTCCAGAAATCACATCACACAGTCAAGAAATCACACCACACAGTCAAGAAATCACATCACGCAGTCCAGAAATCACATCACACAGTCCAGAAATCACACCACACAGTCCAGAAATCACATCACACAGTCAAGAAATCACATCACCACAGTCAAGAAATCACATCACACAAGTCAGGAAATCACATCACACAGTCAAGAAATCACATCACGCAAGAAGTTACAGCTTTCAAAGGATAAAACAGTGGCATCCTCTTCTCCCCAGGAACAATATTTGTGTATAATTTGCCATGGTCTGTATGAAGAGCTACCAAGAGAAGACTGGATACAGTGTTTTTCTTGTAGAAAGTGGTGCCACGAGAACTGCACTGGCTACAATTGTGTAAGACACTTTGGCCGTGATTTGTGCAGTTAAGCTGTTGTACAGTAGGCCTAACACTCAATCGTTTCATACTTTTGTGAATTTTCTTTGTAATGCCATCATGGTGACCAATTTTATTGTTTGGTAAATATGTTTGGTAAATATGGTTCATGAAGATCAGCCGTCTCGCGTTTCTTCTTTACAGCTAAAAACAAAATTTAGTCAAAAAAATATGCTAAGAGTAAAATTCACTTGAGCCAGCCTTTTATGCCAAAAACATAATGGGACAAAACGTTCACCAAAGCAAAAAAAAATAAAAGCAAATAATTATTGCTCTGAATAAATAATCATGTTTTAAACATTACAAATGTGTTCTTGTTTGGTGACTCAATGTACCTAACGCATTAAAGGCAAAATATTGTAAACAGAAATTAAATTAAAGAACGTTACCAATAAACATGTACGTTTTGCCCCGCTTTCCCCTACCTTATACTTATTACGTACCTTATACTTTTATTATTCAGACAACAATGTCTGCTCATCCCGTTAAAACATTCGATTTCAAGTTAGCATGTTTACGACGCTATTGAAAACCAGACTAAGGTTTCTTAGGAAATGTTTTTGTAGTACTACAGTTTCTAAAATATTTGAGGGCATCGGCATCTAGATCTAGTTTCTTAAAAAGGGGTTTCTTCTAAAAAAATACGTGTAGTCCCCTCATATATATTTTTGACAACATATTTTCCAAACTTTGTATGCCGTTCCAAATCGAAATGCAGCGCTTTAATGCCAATCATTCAAAATTCAATATTGCCTGGTATAACTGTAATGTCAGATTTGTGGAGAGCGTATGATCATTTTACTGCGAACCATTCGATAAATTTGCTGAATCCGGTAAACGGAGCGCGCGCACAAAATATTGAAATCTCCTGGAAGTTGACAAATGCTGGACTCTTATCTTTGTGAATGGATGTGGAGACAGAAAACAGGAGCAACTTGTTGTTTAACAAAATAATCCAGGATATAGTGGCCACCTGTTTAGAATTTCTCTGTACAGGAGAATGGTACGATTTGGAAATATTTGTCCATGAAACATCGTCTGTGAAACATCGTTTTTATCATCTCTACATATATTCTTCTTTTATATCTTTGTGTCTTTTCAAAATATAATCTTTTATATTAGGGGAGGGGGGGGGGGAACAGGGAGAGTACCTAAAGTTTTTTTCGAATTTCGCAGAAAAGCTCCTCTCAACAAAAAATTGATAAACCACAAAAAGTAGCATGGAGGGATTCATTTCTTAACAATGTCCTCTAAGAAATGAATAACAAATGTATAAAACAAACGTTTAAGATCTTTTTGATAAAAATTTCCAATGAGATACTCTGTTTTGTTGTTGCATTTGACTTCCTAGAATAAAAAGACAGCAAATCTTCTTTTTATGAATCTTCTGAATGAATCAGTAGACCCACTTTTCTCTTTAATTCTTTTGGATGCCCTACTTCGCACTGGTATTCAAAATATGGGATGGGTCGAAGTTGCGATGGTACGGCCTCCTTTGTAATGGTAAGCATCCAAGAAAGGTTTAGTCAACAAGGTTAGCAAACATATGCCAAAATCGTATCATTAAGTTTTGTAGAAAATGAATATCAGACAGATGAATATAAATTTCTCGAAAATCAATGAAGATGATGCTTCAAGTAGTTGGGAATGTTATTTCAGCCCAGAGTTTCTCGGACTCGGAAATTATTTTAAAATTGAAGCAATTACCAAATCACAAGCTAGTTATGATTTCAGAAGTGGTCAAAGTTTTGAAAATAATTTTAGTGGTACCAGCTACTACTGCTATCTTGAAATAATAAATTTGAACACCTGTTGGTTTATAGGTGTTCACGAGGTTTTAGAATAAAAAAATCTCCTTCAGTTTGAAATTCGCGGGTACGGCCCTGATAAAGACCAAATATATCAGTTGACCAATTACCACATTAAGAGATCATTGGTCAGATTTCCATTCGAGATACAAATTCGTATTTTCAAGTAAAACCGTCAGTGAAGCAACTGAAATCATCCGAATGGTACTTTTCATGAGACACGAAGTCTGCTTTTAAGAAACCGGGGGAATATTTATTCGCGGGGGGATTTTGGTCACCACCGTATATTCGTATTCATAATTTTCCATTATCAAGGTATAGCATAGCATTGCATTGATTCTTTTATAAAAAAAAAGAAATTTTTTTTTGTTTACTCCGAGTTTCTAGCGACAGTTCATTTTGAGCAATTTGTTAACGACCAAAAATCGAAAAAGTTGTACAAAAACATGTTAAATTTTCTCAGCGAGCATGGCTGAGAGGAAGATTTGGCCCGCAAACATTTAAATCTAAACCTCCTTTAATAGACACATTTCATCAACATACACGATGTTGAGTCTTGGTCAAAAACGCAATCGGAATGTATTATCCTGATCGACTCAGAATATAAGTGTATCATCTTCGGATACAATCGGTCTGTTTTGCAAGATCAATTTTTCCATTTGTTTCTTTGTGTTCTTCTTCTTTATAGCATTCGCGTCGTTCACCACTCCATCCAATAACAGCAACAAAACATCGTTCATTATAAGCTGCCATTTTTGACGGGCACTCTCCGTCACGCACGGCTGAATATCCACAATGACGTCATTCTGATTGGGAACGTTCAAACAGTAGTCTTTGCGAATGTTTGGCATCACGTGACCGTGGAAACTATCGGTTGTCCATACCTGAATATATAACAATAAATGTTGTGAGATTTTGTGAAATTTCGCCGTTACGTCACAGACCTGTGTGCCGTCATTTTTGTCGCATTTCTTCAGCACGACTTGAGTAGATACCATGTTTTTAATTGAAAGACAATACGGCCTGGACGCTGCTGCCTCGATTAGCCCGTCGGTCGTGAAAGTTATAGCCTTTAGAAAATAAGTATAAAAGAACGAACTTCCCATGATGTTGCTGGTTAAAGAACGTCACGTGACAAAAACTTGTTCATCACGTGACCCGATTATCTAAATGGGGGCCAAATTGTCAAAATCAATTTTTAAGGTGGGTTCAAATTTCTCTCGAAAAAATATATTTCTATAAATAGAAATCGATATATATATCATTAACTGGTATTTTACCTGGTTTCTTCCGTTGCCATGACACTCGAACACGCTCACCCACATATTTTCGGTGGCGTCCATTGTGTCCAGGCACATGAAGTCCTGGTTGACAAGACCCCCGGAGAAGTTCTGTCGGCGATGTCCCGGCAGAAGTCGCCGTTTTTCCGGTCGTTCACGGTCTTTTTCCAACATGCTATGAAAGCACAGTAACCTCTCAACAAAACGAATCTATCAGCGGGATTTGCTCAAAACTTTCAAACAATTAAATTCAATGAATGAGCCTCACTACAAAAAGCAACCGAACACAACAACAAGAAGCACTGTTTATAAAACATCATCTTACTCCTCGAGAAAGCCAAATGAAAACTGACATTTTTCCTCCTGCGGTAGCAACGGAAGAACCTAAATAAACGTTTTGCACTCAAAGTTGTTACTAGTAAAAATTCTTTGAAACATTCATTACTAAGGTGTTCGCTAAGCCTTTCTAACAAGATGGAAATATTACCTAGCTCTTTAAGATAGGAAAGACGTTAATTGACCAATATAATAAAACAAAAATAATATAATTCTGTGTTTAAAAGTACTTTTTAGAAAATTTCTACACAAATAAATTTTTATTTTCGTGAAAACAAAACTGAAATGAAAATTTAGTAACCAGCACCAGTCGTTACTCTAAAGAGAGATTTACACGAATCGAATCTTTCGACGTAAACTCGAGAGCTGATTGGACGAAATTTTAATCAATCAGCTTTGAGGTTTACATGGGGAAATTCGACAGTATAAACAAAGCCAGCTATAGCTATATATAGTGACAAATATTTTGTAATTTAAGCCTGGCACATCCCCGGGCTTCTAGCAATGAAAACAACAGAAGTTATACATGGCTGCCGGTTTTTGAAATGTGAAAACAGAAACAGAAATTACGGAAGTTGGGTATAAAAGATTTTTATATATACAATAAACTCGTTACTTTTTGTACAAATTGACCGGATTCTTGAATTCTATACAAAACAAATCTATTTACATTAGCGACAGAAGTTCATTTTACCTCTACAAGTTTCTGTTTCTCTGTCGTTTTCCCTAAGTGTCGTTTCAAATTCACACTTTCCTCCACGCTGCTACTTTGGAATAATAAAAAGCAAGCAAAAACGGTCGAGAAGACGATCAAAAACGAGCAAACCAAAACCAAACCTTGCTTCATATTTTCTTTTCAGAAACATTCAGAATATCAGACTCACGTTGTATAACAACAAAGATGGAGAGCTATACGCACTAACACGTTCTTCTCCTCGGAGACAAAACGTAATATCTGGTACAATTTTCAACATTTGAAAATGACTAAAACCAATTTTAAACTAGATTGTCATTTTTTCCAAGGCAAGTTTTTCTAAGTAAAGGCAAGGGCTACTAAACCGTTCAGCAAAAAACCGATTGACTTAAAATTAGTGGTCACACACACCTTAACGCTTTTACAAATATATAAAAATTAAAACAAAATACCAGCGATGGGACACACAAGAAAATGTTTCAAAAATAATTTATTGTCCGCAAATATTGGCGTGGTTAAAAAAGCAGACATTATCTGTCGCCGAGTCTATTGAAAACACTTCGTGAAATTGTTGTTCGTTTCACTGTCGGTTTAACGTTTGCCGCCCGATTTGTCGGTCGTAATACTGCCGACACTTTTTGAACTTTGACGTGGGCCTTTGATTCAGACGACAGAACACCTAGTCGCGAAAAGATGGCGGATTTGTCGGCAGATTTTGTCGCAACCTAAAACAGACGCAAGGTTTTTTATTCGGCAAAATATGTAAGATTTTAAAACTTGTTAACATTTATTAATAAAACAGAATGGTTACGGAGAAAAAGTCTACTTTACAGACCGGAACAGATAATGTAAAAAGTATACTTTACAGACCGGAACAGATAATGTAAAAACGTCTGTTATAAGCCGTAAATTCGTATTTAAAGTTTCCCATTATCCAAACTTTTTTACGAAGTAAGACGAAGGATGAACCTATAAACCAACCTTTTCTACTTTAGGGGTGCTTGAGTTTTGGCCGAGCCGATCGAATATCGATGTGGACTGTTTATTGCGGTCCAATCTTTTGCCTTGTGCTAAAATCGAAAAATACAAACATCAAGACAGTCCAACGTCTCACAAGGCAGTAGTTCGGCAAGGTTAGATTTAGAGCTCTTAACAGAAAGAAACATGATAAAGGAACATCAAACTGCGTTTACATGTTAGAAAGAAGTAGTGTGAAGATGTTTACAAACACTACAATGATGATGATCCTATGCAACGAAATATTCTTGGAGTGCGTCGATAAAGGCTCGGGGCCACGTGCAGCAGTTTTCATCCACATCATCGTACAAATGCAACATCGTACAAATGCAACATCGTACAAATGCAACATCATACAAATACAACATCGTACAAATGCAACATCGTACAAATGCAACATCGTACAAATGCAACATCGTACAAATGCAATAACATCGTACAAATGCAACATCGTACAAATGCAATAACATCGTACAAATGCAACATCGTACAAATGCAACATCGTACAAATGCAACATCGTACAAATGCAACATCATACAAATGCAACATCGTACAAATGCAATAACATCGTACAAATGCAACATCGTACAAATGCAATAACATCGTACAAATGCAACATCGTACAAATGCAACATCATACAAATGCAACATCGTACAAATGCAACATCGTACAAATGCAACATCGTACAAATGCAACATCGTACAAATGCAACATCGTACAAATGCAACAACATCGTACAAATGCAACATCGTACAAATGCAACATCGTACAAATGCAACATCGTACAAATGCAACATCATACAAATGCAACATCGTACAAATGCAACAACATCGTACAAATGCAACATCGTACAAATGCAACATCGTACAAATGCAACAACATCGTACAAATGCAACATCGTACAAATGCAACATCGTACAAATGCAACATCGTACAAATGCAACATCGTACAAATGCAACATCGTACAAATGCAACAACATCGTACAAATGCAACATCGTACAAATGCAACATCGTACAAATGCAACAACATCGTACAAATGCAACATCGTACAAATGCAACATCGTACAAATGCAATAACATCGTACAAATGCAATAACATCGTACAAATGCAACATCGTACAAATGCAACATCGTACAAATGCAACATCATACAAATGCAACATCGTACAAATGCAACATCGTACAAATGCAACATCGTACAAATGCAACATCGTACAAATGCAACATCGTACAAATGCAACATCGTACAAATGCAACATCGTACAAATGCAACATCGTACAAATGCAACATCGTACAAATGCAACATCGTACAAATGCAACATCGTACAAATGCAACATCGTACAAATGCAACATCGTACAAATGCAACATCATACAAATGCAACATCGTAATGCAACATCGTACAAATGCAACATCGTACAAATGCAACATCGTACAAATGCAACATCGTACAAATGCAACATCGTACAAATGCAACATCGTACAAATGCAACATCGTACAAATGCAACAACATCGTACAAATGCAACATCGTACAAATGCAACATCGTACAAATGCAACATCGTACAAATGCAACATCGTACAAATGCAACATCATACAAATGCAACATCGTACAAATGCAACATCGTACAAATGCAACATCGTACAAATGCAACATCGTACAAATGCAACATCGTACAAATGCAACATCGTACAAATGCAACATCGTACAAATGCAACATCGTACAAATGCAACATCGTACAAATGCAACATCGTACAAATGCAACATCGTACAAATGCAACATCGTACAAATGCAACATCGTACAAATGCAACATCGTACAAATGCAACATCGTACAAATGCAACATCGTACAAATGCAACATCGTACAAATGCAACATCGTACAAATGCAACATCGTACAAATGCAACATCATACAAATACAACATCGTACAAATGCAACATCGTACAAATGCAACATCGTACAAATGCAACATCGTACAAATGCAACATCGTACAAATGCAACATCATACAAATGCAACATCGTACAAATACAACATCGTACAAATGCAACATCGTACAAATGCAATAACATGAAACAAACAAATCCAAGATAACAAGCCTACTACTTCGTTCCATGAATCTGATGTAAACGAAAGAAATATTCACCTGGCACCAATGTAACTTTAGCTTTGACGGGGGGCACTTTCACTTCGGCCACGTGATCTTTCTTCTCAGTGGGTTGTTTAGAAGGCAGTTGTATTGTAAAAACTGTGCCCTTGGTTTTCGGTTTTTCGGCTTCTTTCACTTTCTTCTTCTCGATCTTAGCGGCTGATTCCGCCTCCTCCATTTTCTTTTTCTTTGTCTCTGTCTCGAACTCATCAAATCGATCAGACAACGACTTCCGATTGGGGGCTTTCACTTTTGTGATGGTGACAGCCGGTACCTTCTTCGTTGCAATAGGGTCCTTGTTCTTTTCTGGAAGAGTGCGGTTCGAGAAGGGAATAGAAATTACTACGCAAAAAAGGAAAATAACGAATTATTTGTTGATTTATGATAATTGAAAATAGCCAAGTTATTTGCCTTCAAAACTAACAATGGCTACTTTTAACGTGTCTACTTTATGTACATCACAGCTCTTTAACTCGGGGAAAATTCAATAATGTCAATAAAAAAATCAAGAAAATTAGAAACAATGCCGGTTTTGTATTTTAAGTGGTCCAATTTTTGGGAAATTTTGAAAAAAGGACTCGTTAGCTTCCAGGAGCAATTGTCCATTACCATAGAAAGTTTCAGAACTTTTGAATAGACAAGGTTAAGTGATAATCTATTTGGACTATCATGGGTTTAAGTTGATCGTTTGTCTAAATAAAGGAATAGCCTAGATCCAAACATGAGTTAGAATGACCAAAAAAGTGCAGAATTACTCAACCAAGTTTACAGCTAAGAAATCAAAGAGTCCATCTAAGCAATATTATTAAATTCTCACTTGATTTTTGTGATTTTCCAGTTGCATTGGCTTCAGCAGTAATCGCGTTTCCTGAGGTGGCTTTCAACAATGGTTTTTCCGATGTTATCTCGAGAGGGGGCGAATCTTGGCGGGACATCTTAAAGAAAGGAGAACCAATGCAATAAACAACAACAAGTTATTTGCAGGTTTATCTAGAATTTAACAAGAATCAGTTATTATTATTCAAACTTCAAGTTAATTAGCCCGTTCACATTGCGCAAGAATATAACCTCGGCATGCTTGGACTTAGCATATCGTAGAATAGCAATGACGTCACCAATGGCTTTGATTCCAAGGTCCAGTAGTAGTTCCTGAAACCAAAAATCATTGTTATTGTGTTAAAAAGGGGAAAAATGAATTAGATGAAAAGAACAATAGAATATATATGCTCCTATCAACAATTGTTGGTGAACCAAGTAAAGTATAGAAAAGGTCTCGTTATTGTTTAATCATGCACTGATGACGAGTCGTAACAGCTGAACAGTGCTAGTAAAACGATGAAGGTGTATTGCAGGCAGGTTTTAGAAATATTACTTAAAACTACTAAAAATAATCAAAAGAAAGATTGCACTGAATACATCCTGCAATAACAAATATATAGTGAATTTGGTTACAATAATAACTGTTTGGTAATGCACATATCTTTTCACAAATTGGGAAAAAATTATTTTTCTCTAAAATAATGTTTGGCCAAAATCTTCCGTCTGTGACTGCCTTGGTAGACCTTCTCCAGTATATCTACATCATATACTTGAAGGAAATAGACCATATTTATATTTCGCCACAATTTTCTACTTTCACCAGTTTTTGAAATCACATGGCAAACATTCACCTTATTCAACTCGTTTAGCATGTCGAATCGCATCCTGTTGTCACTGAATATCATAGCGTACCTGACAAGCAAAGTGTATGGATACAAATGCAAGAATATGGAAAATGGGGAATTATTTGGGGCCCCCAGTTTACTACATGGTTTCCAAAGATTTGAATCCTTGACAAAGTACAAATGTCATAAACATGCTCACTAACTCGGATGACGGTCGACTTGGGATGCCGGCATCTTTAAAAAACCTCTCCCAAACGGATCTCGTGGATGCTAAATAATAAAAATATGAAATCACTGTTTTTTTATGGATTTAATTTTTAAAATAATCAAAAACAAACAAAAATTTTTGTTAGCGTCCGATACATGTGGTACAAATACATAGGAAATATTCGCTCCATATATGTTTATAGAGTGATATTTATGGTGTTTTGGTTAAGATAAATGGAGTGAGGTGTTTAAAGGTGTACATAAAGGAAATAGAACTGAGAAGAAAAATGTGGAAAGAAAGGATGTTGTTGTAGTTTTGTGATGAAAGGTTGTGTGTGACTAACACACGCTTTAAGAAAATAGAGAAGTGAAAGGTGATGAATGAGCATAGTGGTGTTGATATATAGTGGTGAGAGTTGGTGTGCATCAAGGATCTGTGTTGCCATCTTTACTGTTTGTAATAGTGGTTGATGTAGTGTTACAAGAGTGAAAGAGAAGTTCTATCAAGGGAGATGTTGTATGTGGATGACTTGATTCTGAACAGTAAGACAATGGAGTAATTAACAGCTTTGAATAGATAAAGTTTTGGATATGTCATGTTGTGGAAGAAATGTTTCTTCCTGGAAGATGAAAGAAAGGGTATATATGGAACTATTATATTATTATATATGTTAAGGTTTTACAAAAAAGTAATAGGCATAAATATTTGTAACCACCAATAAAATCAATGTTATAAACACAAAACGAACTAACGAGCGAGGAATACTCAATTTCAACAATTTGTGAAGATGACTATGTAAGGCCTGCATGTTTTTCCAACTTAGATCTTAGATTTAACTACTAACATTATGTTTAACTCACCCATTTATTAGGCAGAGAAAAAATCTAGTTGTTCACGTTTTCAAACTGAACTCGCTTGGTTGATTTCTAAAAACAAACCAAATTGTCATTGTTACAGAATTGATAAGCTGCGTAGTTAAAAAGCCATTAGTTAAAGGGTTGTAAAAAAATTAATTTGTCATCACATGGCCGTAACAACCGGGAGGGGAGGGGGGGACAGGGAGCCCATGGCCCCCCTACAAATTTTTTTTCGATTATACATTACAAATTATTAAGTTCTGGAAGTGAAACATTTCACAATAATGAAACTACAACATATAAATTTTTTATGGTTTGTCTGCTTTTGAATTTAATTTCAAAAGCTTTATCTAGGTTGTTACAGGATTGATAAGCTGCGTAGTTAAAAAGCCATTAGTTAAAGGGTTGTGAAAAAATTAATTTGTCATCACATGGCCGTAACAACCAGGAGGGGGGACAGGGAGGCCATGGCCCCCCTACAAATTTTTTTTCGATTACACATTACATATTATTAAGTTCTGGAAGTGAAACATTTCACAATAATGAAACTACAACATATAAAATTTTTATGATTTGTCTGCTTTTGAATTTAATTTCAAAAGCTTTATCTAGGTTGTATCAGGAATAAAGAAAGAACTAAGGGTTTATCGTAGTTATCTTACTTCTACCTACTGCAATATAGTGTGTCCATATTTTGTTTATAAAAACATTTTAGCTGGTAAATTTCTTTTCCACCTGATTGATATTTACACAACGTAGAAGAACGCAAAATGTATATACTCTCCATCTTAAAGGAATAGTTGTAAACAGTTATTTTGCAGAAAAAATACTCTGTATTTTTAGTTTATTTTAAACGGTAAGAATTTAAACTAGTTTTCATTAAAAACAGCATCAAATGGCAAATTATTATCATTTACAGGGACGCTTTAAAACATGAAAGTCGTTCCACAATGGAGATGTGAAATCTTTTTCGGAAGTCGTAAAGCTGAAGGAAGACTACCAAATGTAGGACACCCTCTGATAGTTTTCCAATAATTTTTGTGGTAATCTTTGATTTTCTGATATTGTACGGGTTGACTTGACTAAAAACAATCTTACATAAATAAATACTTTATATAGAACTGATTTCATTCAGTGAACGGTTCAAATTATTAGATGAGATATTTTCAGTTTAAAAACAACCAACTGTTAACTATTTTTTCCATCCCTCAAAATGCGAAACATTTTTATGTTAAAACATGTTAATTTATGTTACAACAAACGTAATAATTATGCGTAAAAAGAATTTTCAAAAATAAACTTTGCACGTGTTTTGACGCGGAAATCATAATTTTTGTTTTGAATTGAATTTTTGTTTTGAATTTTTTTTACACTACATTTATATACATTGCTTAAGTAAGCATTTCTCTTCGCGCGAAAGTTTGTACACCTATAATACACTAATTTTATTTATAAGCAAGACTGTGAAATGACCTTACGGTAGCTATGCTTAGCAATTTTAAAATTGTTACCGTAAAAATATGCTTATAGCTATGCTATGTATATGGAAAGCAGGGGTAGAAACTATGCTTATATGCATATGCCGGTAATTTTCCTTGAAATGTAAATTATATACAGTATATAAAAATCTTTTTCTTGTATTATTTTAAGCTTTGTTTTAAATTTACTCATATCTTCTGATCATTTAATATTGTCGCATTAAGCCCATTTTACCCTCTGTCTCTGAATAAACTACATTAAGCTAACTTCAAAACAAGGCATTTTTAAATAATTGGGAATTTTTGTTCGTACGATGCTTTATAGCTGTCTTGCTTATAATGTATGTATTGTTATTATGCAGGGCTTTAAGAACATGGTAACAAAATAAAGCACTGCGTTGATGAGTGTGATAATAAATTATAAGTTACAACACTTCTCCGCCATGATTTTAATTTTTGCATTTTGAGGGATGGAAAAAATAGCTAACCACAACCAACTAGCTTTATTATTAAAACGCTCTTCCCTTAGTGAGTGGGGCCAAGATTTTGACTTGCCCAAAACAGAGTTTCGCGATGCCCTCCGTATGACTTGCGATTTGAACATAAACAATTTACTAAGCTTTCTGTCCCTAAGGTGATCAATTTAATGTTACTCGCGTATTTTCGTGTACAAATGAGCGTTTGTCTCCAAGATACATGGTATGATACCATCAAGAACACGTTAACGATTTTATATATCAAGTTTGCTATAAGGTACCACCACTTATTTCAATCGAAACCGAAAACTTCCAGCTTAAATCGGCAAAAACCACCAACGAGGCTAGACTTGAAATTAAAGCTTGCGACTTCGGGTAAAATTGCCAAATAGCGTTTTATGACATTCGTGTGAGACACTTAAATTCAGTATCAAATAAACAAAACCCTGCGACACCATCTATCGAGACCACGAGAATTCAAAAAACGTGATTACCTCCAGAGAGTAAGAGACATCAAACATTCGGACTTTACCCCATAAAGGTAAAGAATGAGGTGTACAGACGTTTCGAAACTGCCGATTCGAAACTGGCCGTTTCGAAATTGACGATTCGAAACCGGACTGTTCGAAACAATATTGTTTTAAGTATTTTAAATTTTTATTAATTTTCGAAATAATTTTGTTTTTCGTCGTTTTTTCAAATTCTATTAACGTTTTTTAAATTCGCGAATTTGAGTCACGAATCAATCTCGTGGTTTGTTTATCTTGGAACGTTATTACGGTTGTCTTTATGCGGCCCCGCGACATGCATTTTTCCGCACGTTCCTGTGAAGGAGCTTGTGTGTATTTGTTCAATAAAAATTTTGTGATAAAAGCTCTGTCTGATATGAATGATTATCAAATGAAATTTTAAGTATTGAGGTGAGGTCCAGAGATACGATGGCGAAAAGAAAATATTTCATAAATATCTGTACCCTTACAATAACCATACAAACAAAACAAATGAATAGACAGTCCATTACATATGCACGCATTTTACTTTATAAGAAAGGCGTTTAGGCTGGCCATAAAATAGTGTCGAGAATAAGTCAGGTCAGTCGGCAAATAATTATGCCAAGCTAGCAATGAGTCATAGAAATCAATCCATGAAAGCTTTTGTTTGATTGTTCGAAGTTAGCATTTTACCACGGAAATTAATCTAATATTTAAAATACTGCATGTCGTTGCATCATCATCCGACAGTTTGGAAGCTAATCGATAGCTTAAAGCTGGAAGATGTCCATGCAAGAACGGAAATCAGAAGTTTTATGGAAGGGGAACCATTAAATAAACGATTTCGAATGGAGACACTGACGCTCTAGAAGCGCTTAGCCAATTTAACGTAGGGCTACACCAGACATGAAAACCATTTTGCGAGCTGTTGGTTACAATCTCCGCGACAAACGTGCCTTATAATGTATCATAAGAGAAATAAAGATATATAATATATAGCTTAAATACGTCATTATTTCTTCTAAGAATCTACATTTTCGTGCACAGACGCTAGCTTATAAGATTTCTATCGCTTAGGTGATCTAAAAATTAAGGAAAACTCCACAGTTCATCCGGCAATAGCGCAATGGTAATGGTTCTGGGTTCGAGACCATGCTATCACAAATTTAGTTTAGTGAGCGGTGATAAATAAATAACGCCGTATTTCATCAAAAATAACCGTCGCACAAATGGGAAATTAAATACACTAAAACTCCGGGTCGAGGTGTTCATGATAATTCTTAATGAGCGTTCTGGAAGCTTCGTTAAAAAAAAGAAAATAATAATAAAAAAGAAAAATAGTTGATGATGTATTAAAAAGAAATGGATTCAAATCGTAAATGAAAAATCTTTTAATATTGTTTCGAACCGTCCGGTTTCGAATCGTCAATTTCGAAACGAAGTGGAATCAAAGAATGAACCTTATTATTCGTCTATCTGATAAAAGACGGACCATGCGCCACTACCATATCATGGTCAGAATTAAGCTGAATTGCCATTATATCGCACACATCGTCAAAAATTATTTGTCATCTAAATGAACTGAAACAAAACTATATTCTGTTTTTGGATCAATTCTGAAACTGAAAATGATTTACAACTCAACCGTTTTTAAGGAATGATTGCATCTTTACAGCGTTAACCCACGTAATCTTTAGGCAATGGCATGCACGTAACAATGTTCCGGGATTCGGTTACACAGTTGAAACTATAATCGTACTGAACTAAGTGTAAGATTGTTCAGAATTAAAAAGAGCTTCGTTAAGTCATATCACAATATTGTAATATATATACAAATAATATTTGACATTGTCCTTGTCTTTTTTTATAAGAAACCTAAGCAATGGGCTGGGCCTTGAGTTTCTTAAAATTTTGTCATTTTGAAGCTCAAAAATTCCTTAATTTATTTGTTCTGACCCTCAAAAATTCTTAATTTTTTCCTTTAATTTAATTTTTTCGAATGTGTTGATTGTTTAAACACGTTCGATCGACGCAATGAATGTAGAACAAAAAAAAATTAGTCACGACCAAATTTTTCGTTGTTACTGTATACATATCATATACTAAGAATAATTGATGCTGAACTATTGCATAAGAATATATTTTTCATTGTTGACAAAAGTTTCTACAAACTCTAGAAAAGTTTCAGCCTGCCTAAGTCCGGAAAATACTAATTTGCTGCCAAGGCCAAACGAAAAATAAACAGATACTTTTTAATGAATCATTCTTTGAACAAGTAAGCACGTAATTAAAAGAATGCCCTTTCTACTATAATTAACAACATCATTAGCCGACAGTAACAATGGGTAGAAAGCGTGCCGATTATGGGCTGAGTAGTTACAGTATTATTGCCGCCCGCGTGTGTTATGTAACGAAACAACAGATAAGGAAGTGATAATTAGTATAATCAAAACCAACAATGCCTGCCACAATAATAATTCTTGGAGATGTCAATTAAAGGGACTATGCTATTTACGTCATCAATTATCATCCCCACTTATAAATAGAAGCGGCCGAAAGAAATATAGTTTCAAGAATTTAGGATTACGTGGTCATTGACGGCTTCCCAATAATGCTGATGAAATATTTTTTATTGCTGACCTGCCTGAGAAGTGTGTACGGTAATATACTTTAATATTCAACATTTGATGTAGTTTGCACCACAAGTGCGGGGTGATCTTTAAATACATCTTTTTTCTAGGTGGTGGCTTGACACTTCCAACTGGAACGCCAATACCGACCCCAGCATGTAAGTTATCACAAGACTCATCGATTAAATCAAGATAAACTATTTGTAATCCGAACACGCCGGCTTCCACTTTTGAATTAGAGAAAGTTTGAAGGGTTGTTTTGAAGTGCTAAAAGTGTTCGAACTGTCCACGAATTAAGGATGTTTGTGTTCCTTACAAATCTAAAGCATTTTCGATTGCCACATGTTGGTTTGGTTTTTAAAATTGAAAGACGCTAATGGACTCATTTCTAAAATAGTCGACTTTCAAATATGTTTTTAGTGGATATGTACCACTGATGCCAATTAGTATTACTTCTGGCGATTTTTAATGTTGCATGCATGGCGTTCAGGCATCCAACATAATTGACGATGTTGTTGTTTATTCCAGTTTGCTTGTCAACCATAGATTGTCATTCATCCGGTTTATTTGTTTCTCGTATATTAGCTCTCCATATTCCATACAGGCATCGGTGCGGATGTGTGCAAAACATTTACCGGATGGTTGCAAGGGACGTTTCGTCATCCGCACGACTCGCATGCTTTTGTCACGTGCGTCGCGTCGGATCACGAAGACGGGGGATCGTTCGTTTGTGGTGTGTGCCATCCGCCACTTTTCTACTCGGAAAAATGTAGTTCGTGCGAATACAACGAGAATGGTAAGTGTTTTGTTTATCCTTATTGTGAATTTAACAACAAACAAGCATATATATTTCCTTACTTTGGATATAAACACTCGGTAACAGTATAAAAACGTTCAAGCTGGATTCAAGTTTAAATTTTAGTAAAAAAATGAACAAAAATGAACATTGCAAAGTAAACGAAAATAAACGCAGAATTTATAATCCAGGAGGGAAAAAAGAAAGAAATATGAATTATTATTACATGGTTAATATTTATAGCAGTTAAACAATAATAACACAACAACTGTCATATAGAGACACCCTAGAACAATAAAAGAACAATAGAACAATAAAATAGAATAATAAAATAGAACAATAGCACAATAAAATAGAACAATAGAACAACAAAATAAAACAATAAAATAGAACAATAAAATAGAACAATAGAACAATAAAAACGTATTAAGGAAAGTTAGAATTACAGAGGGTTATTTTAAACAGTTTCTTAGGTCAATCAACATTCAGAAAACGTAGAGAACTAAAACTGAGTAATCACGCAAAGTATAACATGATGACGTTTTTCATTTGTTCAACAGATAATGACAACATTTGTACGACAACCGACACTCCTGGGCTTGCTCCTACGACTAACTGTAAGTTCTTCTCTACTCATCCATTCAAACACAATACACGTAACGTTTATCATTTTATGCCTAGTTAGTATGGTTTGATACCATTGACCGCCAGAAGACATTACTTCATTTTTTTAATACAGATTTTGTACTATGCCATATATACCCATTTGCTAAACAGTACCAATTGTATAAACTCCAAACAAGAAGCGACCAACCTCACTAGCCGCAGTACCAGAATAGAGTTTATTAAGGAATTTTTAGTTTTCTAGCTGCCTTGGGACAATTGAACCTATGATTTGTTCATGATATTCCCGCGGAAATCGGTTCGGCCACTGTATGTTCTTCTAGACAACTCTACAAATTTTTTCCTCGTAGACCTGTCCAGCTTCTGCGAAACGAAACAAGAGGACGGGAATTTTGCTGACTTGCAGAACGAAAGCTACTACTATTCCTGCGTCGGCGTCCTAACCTATCACATGTGGTGCGGCAACAACGCTCTGTACTACAATCAGACATGTAACGCGTGCATGTGGAAGGGGAGCGCAGATCACTGAATCTGTTTTTTGTTGTGTTTTACTTTGAAACCGGCTGTAACGATCTTGACGTGAAGATTCACATTATTTTAAATCTGTATCTTGATTTTACGTTTGTCCTTGCTTAAGTAATGTTAAATGCTTTAAAGAACACGAGTTAAACACCCCGTACAAGTTACACTCATCTCCCTATAGAAAGAAAAACCTGTGTTTTTTGTCACAACTCGTGAAAAAACGGATTTTTGAAATTTTTGGTTTCAAGTATTTTTAAAACAAAATTTCTTAAAACAATAGTGAGAAGGCCAACTATCGTATGGTTTTGTGCGGTGGTTTGGGAATATGTAAAGCGTACAAAATGGCGGACTATTATACAGTATATTCCCGGTAACTTGAACACTGGATAACTCGAACTCGCGTTAACTCGAATTGTTTTGCAATCCCCTTCCCTAATACCTTCTCATAAAAATCACTCGATAACTCGAACTGTTTTCATGGTCCCATGGTGGTTTGAGTTATTGGGAGTGTACTGTATATATATATATATTGGAAGGCGGACAAAGAAAAAGGTTATCTTCTAGCATACTATTTGAGTTCACATTGAAATATTTTACGCAAACTGAATATATCCACGCGTCTATGCATATGTTTTCTCAAAGTGTATTTTTGTTGATATTGTTGGCTGTTATGACTCAACACCTTGCTTTAAAACCGTCACCGTCATAAAGGGTTAAAATTCAACGCAATGCATCCTGGTAGTTGTAACTCATGATTTTATAGTTATGGCAACGGCCATAGTTGTCTGAAAATCCGTATATAGTTAGGTCTGTTAGCATAACCATAGTTCAAATGATGAAGAAAGCATGAAACTTGGTACAAATGTCTATCATGATATATATAACAAATTTAGAGTGGGAGACATACCCCAAAAGTCACGTGATCGCTGACATCAGCACTTTTTTGCTGGGAAATCAACTTTCTCAAATCTCAACATATTATATACCGTTGGAAATGAAATTCGATGTAGATTCCAAAAAAGAATTACCTCACATTGTAAAAATCAACCCATGAAGAGTTATTGGTGGTCAAAGTAAGCAAAATGACGTCATCAAAGTTTTGCTTGAAATCGTTTTTTCCAAACCATATCATATTATATACCGTTGGAAAGGAAATTTAATTTAGATTGTGAAAAAGAATTATGTTTTAACGTGAGAATAAAGTGTTAGAAAGTTATTTAAGCTCATATATATATCAACAACCACCAGCGTCGAATTTAACGAGTCTTTAACTTAACCGAAAGGTTTGGGTAACCTTGTCAAATTACTTGTCAAATACTATTGACAAGTGCAAGCTCCCTTGTGGTGTTTGTAAAAAAGGTGTTGGTATTAACTCCATTATGTGTTCTTCTTGCAAACATTGGATACGTAAGGCCTGTTCTGGTATCAATAGCAGGCTTAAAGAGGATCCAAACTTCAAATGTTAGAGATGTCTTGGCCTGACACCTGCTTCAATCCCACATATACCTGTTCAAGTAGAACTATATGGAGAACCTCTTGAAGTTGTTACATCATTTGTTACCTTGGTGATGCAACCGGAGTGAGAGGTGGCTGTTATGAAGCAACCACAGCCAGAATACGATCAGCATGGAAGAAGTTTAGAGAGCTACTCCCTATCCTGACCTGTAGAGGCATTTCCCTTCGCAAAAGAGGCTAATCGAGTCAAGTGAAGGGAAGCCAACCGATCAAGTCGACGACCGCAACGTCCAACCTTCGAAATCGGAAAACAAGCGACGGTAAACGTGCAGTAAATAAATCCGATAGCGAACAAGTACCGTGAGAGAAAGATGAAAAGCACTTTGAAAAGAGAGTTAACAGTACGTGAAACCGTTGAAAGGGAAGCGCATGGAATTAGCAAGGTGCTGTCAAGATTCAGCTCAACGGTGGCGGCTTTGTGTGTCGCGCGGATTCGAATGGACTGTCGTTGTACGGAGAGGCGTCGCCTTTGGTTGCACTTCCCTACAGCGTGCGTCAACATCTGTTGGTGAGCAAGAAGCCCAGAGACCTGCTGGTGTCATAGTTTGTTGCGGCAAGCTCGTCGCCAACAGAGGTAGTTAGCGGCACATGCTCGTCTTTTTGACGGGCTGGCCTCTCCCGTTCCGGTTCTTTGTCGAGCAGTGTGATCGAACTGTTTGGGACTGACGGCGAAGCAAGCGCACGCAATATTCCCAGGTTGTTGGCGGTTGTATGGTTTCATACGACCCGTATTGAAACACGGACCAAAGAGTATAACATGTGTGCGAGTCTTCGGGTGAGCGAAATCCTCGCGCGCAATGAAAGTGAAGGTCCGCAAGGGCCGAAGTGAGATCTTGTTCGTTGCCGAGCGAGCGCATCATTTTACCTGTTTTACTCCTAGAAAGGTTTGAGTAAGAACACATCTGTTGGAACTCGAAAGATGGTGAACTATGCTTCAGTAGGGCGAAGCCAAAGGAAACTCTGGTGGAAGCTTGTAGCGATGGAGGCTCGTAGCAATTCTGACGTGCAAATCGATCGTCAAACTTGGGTGTAAGGGCGAAAAACTAATCGAACCATCTAGTAGCTGGTTCCTTCCGAAGATTCCCGTAGGATAGCTGAGACTCGGAACAGTTTTATCAGGTAAAGCGAATGATTAGAGGTCTTAGGGTTGAAACAATCTTAACCCATTCTCAAACTTTAAATTGGTAAGAGGCCCGGCTTGTTCAATTGAAATGGGCACAGAATGAGAGTTCTTAGTGGGTCATTTTTGGTAAGCAGAACTGGCGATGCGGGATGAACCGAACCTAAATCGACGCTCATATCAGACCCCACAAAAGGTGTTGGTTAATCCAGACAGCAGGACGGTGGCCATGGAAGTCGGAAACCGCTACGGAGTGTGTAACAATACACACACCTGTCGAACTAGCCATGAAAATGGATGGAGTCGTGCCAACTCAACACACGTGTTAATATCTTCTTAACTTTGTTTTCTTATTTTAAAAAACAAATTCTACAACGCAAGGTATTCAATCGCCAAGGAATATTTGCATCTTTGCTCCCCTAGAAAACAAATTACTGGTTTTAAGTAGAAGTTGATGACGTCATTTTGCTCACTTTAAGCACCAATAACTCTTCATGGGTTGATTTTTACGATATGAGATAATTCTTCTTTGGAATCTACATCGAATTTCTTTTCCAACTGTTTATAATATGGTAAGGTTTGGAAAAAACGATTTCAAGCAAAAATGAAATGGGTGTCTCCCACCCTAAATTTATTATATATATCATGATAGACATTTGCACCAAGTTTCATGGTTTCTATGGTAACAGCCCTCATTAATATAATTATTCCCAAATTTCATTTTAAGAGATGAAAAGCCCGTTTTACAAACAAAGTCAAACGTTCTTCGTGTTAAAACCGTCTGTAGTTTGAAAGCAAATAAACAATTCAGAATACATTCAAGTTTATTATTAAACGAGACAAAAACTCGCAAATCTGATGCAAAATGGTTATAATGATGTAAAGCAATGTTTTATATATCTTCAAACCATGTCTTTTGTTTTCGACTTGTAACGTCGATAGGCGGCGTACAACGGAACAAGAAGACATGACAGCTGAAACAATCCGTACGCAAGAAGGTAGGTATTCCTAGCACCGATCTCATCGTAGAGAATACCGCCAATTACGCTTCCTAATCCACAACCAATGCCGGTGTAACAGCTAGCTGACAACGAGAAGAGTGTGGCTAGGAAATCTTTCGGGCAAATTCTATAACATTCGTTCTGCGCGGGAAAGTTGAAGAGCGGATATGAAACTCCGTAAAGTAGGTTCACTGCGATGATTATGTAGGCGTTCTCCACGAAATAGTAACAAAGGAACGCTAGGCCGTAACCGAATACGGCTAAACTCATGCACAGATATGGATCGGTAATAAACTTTCGTACTTTTCCAATAACCGGCGATATAAGAGCTTCAGTGATGCATTGAGAAAAAACAGCCATTCCGAATACTGTTGCCGACGCGTTTATCATATTCTTCTCCATGTAAATTAGCAGAAAGCTAAATTCCACACCGGTTCCAATACCGAAGAGGACTTGCAACGACAAGCAGACAAATATGTCCGGATGGAAAATCACCTGCGTCCATTTTGTCTTGCTTTCTGTTTTCTCCTCGAGCGGTTCCTTTATCTTGTTAAATTGTTTAAGCAGCAATAGAAACGGGAATATAAGGAGTATCTGGCCCAACCAAAAAAGAAAGATTGCCGGCATGAAAGTGGAAACGGTTTTGAAAACCCAATAGTCGAGAATCAATCCAGCCAGCAAAGGAAGCACACTGTAGGCAACTGAACCCCAGAACCTTTGCCAATAGTAGGAGTTCTTCTTTCCAAACGCTGAACAAATTGAAATGGTGACCGCGTCGACCAGTCCATTCAAGCAACCGTCAAAGAAGGCGTATACAGAGTAGCAAACTATCGAGATCCAGAAAATGCTCACTTTCCAGCTTTCATCTCCCAAAACAATGTTTTTATCAAGGGTGTCGTTGCCGGTAGCCGCAAAGGAACCGTTTGATGTGGCGGTTAAGGATGACGTAGTAGGAGAGTTTTCTGGTATGAGAAAGTACGCTAATACGACCATGACCAACACGGATGCGATTGAGGTTAGGATTGACAACACCGTGATCAGCGAATACTTTTTGCTTCTGTCAGCGATAGCTCCGAGTATGATGGCACCGAAGACCTGCACAATGTAACGGAGGCCGATAATTAAGCCGCTTTGATTGGCTTGTAATCCGATGTCGGTGAGGAACGGTACCAAATAGGTCATGATCAAATATTTAGGGCCAAAGTAGAAGAATGACGTCGTTTTAGCGGGCAACAAATTGTTGCTGAAGTGACTCCATTTTCCCGTGGCCTCGGTTTCGAATCGCTCGAATCCAGTCTCTTTTTGTTTTTCGGCGTCCATCCGAAATTATTCTTCCTGCAATAAAACAATCTTTAAAACGTTGACTACATAATTGGATATAATTGGATAAAAGTACAAATCAAGTTACGCCTTAAGTACTTCATATTACTAAATTATCAAAATCATCGTTCAAGCATACTATAGCATTGCTATTGTGATTTAATTGAAATATTTTAAATTCGTTGGCTTTTCAATATTTTACCACAGAGCAACCACTGTTACCCTCGTTACAAACAAGTCATGTGATGCCAGCAACAGCTTTTTACACTCTTGTCTGTGTGTACTTTTTACTATTCTAGATATTGGTAAGGTCTTTATAGTGTTGACCAGTGGCCTAAACTTGTTTAAATGACTGTGATGCCATCCGCAAACAATATCTCTTTTGATCTCTACGCAACGCTGTTGTTTAAAGTTAAATTATTCGGTCAACTTTGCTCACATTTAAAAAAAGGTTAAGTACTACTTTAGTGGAGATGGAAATATCATTGCACAATAGATACCCATGTTGTAGCCAATGATAACGTCCAAAATGATGCAAAAGATTTTTACAAATAGCGATGTGGACTAGTTAAAGTAGTCAGCAACAATAACATCAACAGAAGCAACAGGAAAGCAGGCATCAGAGTATAAGGATAGCTTTTTAAAAATATTATATATTATTATTTAGGTCATCAAAAATAACCGTAACACAAATGGGTGCAATTAAATACACTAAAACTCCGGGTCGAGGTCTTCATGATAATGCTTAATGATCATTCTGGAAGCCTCGTTAAAAAACAACAAACAAATAAACAAATTATAAACAACAAATAGTTCGTTCGCGTCAAGAATATGCTACCGGGAGTGATGAATGTCAGGAATGCAGGAATGAAGGGTGTTAACGGCAAATATAACACCAAACATAATATTTAAAATCGCAAGCAAATACAAGCTACAGGAAGATCGTGCTGCCTGATTTTGAAAATAAAAACCCAGCTTTGCAAATCAATGAGGAGTGTGAATTATTCAAGGTACAAACATAGAACAATGAATTATACATGTGTACATGTGACTATTACTTCATCCCATTTTAACTCCCCTCCCTTTGCAAACGTCGATAAAGATTTCATCTAGTTTTTACTGTTTTCATTTTTTATTTTCCATTAGTTTATCAGGTCCTACATTTATAACAGAAATTTGTAGTATTTCTGACGTGGTCAACCTGGTTAATTATGAAATATAATAATAGAGTGACGAGCGAAGGTGAAGAAGTTATATCAGGTTTTTGCAAGGTTAACAGTGTTTTCTTTAAAGGTAGCTGTTTACTGCCAGAGTTACCATATTTTCGTGCTTTTAACAATTTCTATAACATACAAGAGAGAACATGCTTGAAAAACAATTATTTCAACAAACATCGATTGGAAGTGTGCAAGCATGTTAGGATTGAAGTTAAATAGAAAGGAACAAGAGTTCTCAAGTTTCACATCAAATGCGTACAATATCTTTCCTAATAACTTCCAAGGGACTGACAAAAACACCCCAAAATAGCAACCGTTCAATTATGGGATTGTACTGTATATACAATGACTAAATTAGACCATAGTTAAACAAACTATTAACACATTTCACGAGAGACAGAAATGAAACGCTGAATTAAAAGTGTTGACTTTTGAATCAAAAAAAGCCTATGCATATTTCCAGCCAAGGGAACACGCGGGTTCAAAAAAAAATTCACAATACATAAAAATTAAAGAAAAAGGTAGTTCACGTGTTTCTTTTGTTATAAAAATAACTCCGTGCGCATGAACGGAATAAGA
The DNA here is from genome assembly GCA_963930725.1 of Candelabrum cocksii. NCBI lineage: Eukaryota > Metazoa > Cnidaria > Hydrozoa > Anthoathecata > Candelabridae > Candelabrum > Candelabrum cocksii. The sequence goes on from OZ005666.1 coordinate 2,169,528, forward strand.
CTATGTCCACACTATACCGGATAGCTTTTCGTAACGGCACAAAAATGTAACGGAGAGTCCTTCTACTCACACTTAAAACGATAAAATCGTCAGGATTTTTATACCGGATACAAGACGCAACGCTCTCGAAAGTAAACGTTTTGTATCGGATAGCTTTTTAAGAGGCAATCATTTATAGTGTGAACACCTAAACGGCAGGATTTTCCCAACGATATCGATGAATGAAATTTAATTTTACGAAAGATGTTGTCTAGTACAGATATTATGAATTAAGTAGTCGCATTACAACATTTATGGAATAGCTCATTAGTGGCGTATCAACAAACTCTATGTGGTATGCCTGTAAATCGGGGAAAGAAACCATCTTTATAAGTTATGTAATGTGAACACCTTGAAAACGAAACGTCATCATGACACGATTCTGTTCACATTATATCGGATAGCTTTTTACGCCGTTTTGAAAAGTTATCCGGGAAGTGCGAACATAGTGTAAAATAATAAAACCTAGTTCGCTATATCCAAACATATATGTAATGGTGAATAACTCTATAATTGTTTATAATTTTCTTATCTTATTTAGAAACCATTCATTGGCCGCGAGAAATGTCGGATTATGTTACAAAGGAGGTGTTTGATGTGATAATGCTATAAGTTTTTCAAGAAAGAGTTTTAAACAAACAAGTACAGTGTTGCAAAAGTTGTTTGTTTTATTAATTTTGGGAAAGAGATTAAATAGAGATTAATCTACACATTATCTTACCCTAATTGACGTTTCACACTCTTTTAAGCTGTTGTTTGGCAACAGAAGTTTGCTTTCTCGACTGGTTTTTACGAAGGAATAAAATAATTGTACGGTTCTTGCAGAAATATATATTTCATTCCATCCGACAAATCTTGGAAAACTCAAACACTAAAACTAAACATTGACAGAAATCTAGAGAAAATTGCTTAAAGTGTTTTTAGACAAACATTTAATCATCATATAAAAATATGGGCAAAATCATGATCAGGAAATGTAGGTTTAATAATGCACAGAGCAAGGCCTTGTTTAAATCAATTATCATTAAGGATGATTTACTTCTCTTTTGTCTGTAGTTATCTTAGAAAACGCTAACATAGGACGACAACAAGCATACATCAATTTCACTGAAAGGGTTAGGGTTAGGAAAACTAAAAAGGTTTTGAGCAAAAGCAACGTTTCTTACTGTACCCTGTTAAAAGATTTTTGAACGTCTGCCAAAGTAGTAGTCTGTCTACCAAACAAACATACTTTAAGCCCGAAAAAATAGTTCAGCTACTAAAATTTTTAAACATGAATTTCAACTTCATTCTAATAAATATCTCAAGTAAATATCTATTGAGAAAAAACAATTTAGTTTAGAATATTTAGAATGATTTGAATCCACTGTTGTATATTAATTTAGCATTCAATATTTATTAATCAATTTTTATTTAAAATTTAAAAATACGTATTTTTGGGTGTCCAATGAGCAGCCATAAAATATGACAATAGAAAATTTTTTATAGATTTTATTTCGTTTCGTTTACATGCGAACAGCTATTTTTTATAGAAATAAAATAACGAAACATTGGTATTATTTTGACCTTCTTGAAACATCTAAGGGAAACCCTTAAAATAATTGGGAGATTATTAAAGAGGCCACTGGGAAGTAAAGAGATAAAAGTAAGTTTGCTAATCAAATGATTATAGATGGTAGTCAGTTTGAATTCAGAGAAGAAAGAAAAATATAAGTGCTATCTAATATCAAACCATTCCAAAATGGAGTATAGCAGTGTTAGTGTATAGTGTTACTTGAAGCAACATAAAGCTCCAGATGATGACGACATATCAAGTAATATCATAAAGAGTGTTTATAGTGAAATAAAAGAACCGCTGAAATATATCTTTGGTATTTCGATTGAAACGGGAGTATTCCCAGACAAACTCAAGATTGCTAGAATTTTACCTTTATATAAATCTGGCATTAACAATTATAGGCCGATATCAATTTTGTCTGTTTTTTCTAAACTTTTTTCTAACGCACGACCGTATTTATTTACACTCATCTAGTAATAAATTATTAAGCAATAATAAATTTGGTTTCCAAAAAACCAAGTCAACAGAGCATGCAATTGTTGAACTCGTGGATAACATAGATAAACAATTTGAGGAGGGCAAATATAAATCTGGCGTGTTTATAGATCTGGCAGAAGTATTTGACACGCCATTCTCCTAAACAAAATGGAACATTACGGAATAAATAGATGCTGTTTAAATTGGATGACCAGCTATCTATCAGACAGGCAATAGTGCGTTAACTATCATGACAAAAGCACGTTACTCGAATGTTCTTTGTGGAGTCACCCAAGGTTCAATTCTATTGTTCCTAATCTACATGAACGATCTAGAAAAATTGATTAAAAACCCGTTCAATTTTATATGCAGGTGACACTAGCATATTAGTCAGGGCGCTGTGGGAAAAAACAATTTGTTTTGTGAACTTTTAAATCTTGTGTTGATCGACTTATTAGGTAGTAATGTTTCAAAAAATCTTTACTGGCCAATCTAAAATTTCTTCCCAGTACTTTAATTTGACCAAATTTGACTTTTTTCAATTTGACAAATTGAAAGTGCTGATTTTAAGCACTTTAAATAGTTCATTCGATAAAGAATTCAAAGCTGAGTAAGAAATTCATTAAGACATGGTGTTCAAAATGTTTATGTGAAGAAATATTTGCAACAAATGATAAAACTGTGATGTCATCAATTTTTGAGTCACGGGGAGCTTTTTTTAACAGTCGCACAGAAAATACAAGAAGTGTTATCGATTATACGAATAGATATAATATAATAGTTAGAGGATATTCAAGTTTAAAATTCATCGTCAAGTTCGTCTTTATATGTAATTTCATCTTCACTTTCGACCTCGCTTTCACTTTCATTAAAACTGCCCATTTCATCTGACTGTTCACCTTCGTAACATTGCCATGTGCACAAATCTGTACAAGATAACCGATACGATTTGCACACACATCATTCGGGTTCACATCCAGAACGTTTACAAGTGCATGCAACTAATTGAAGAACTGATTCCGATGCAATTTCCGTAAGAAATCATTGGACCACAAGTTTTCCATCAGCAGCCATGTCATCGGGACTTAGTAAAACTCCATCAGTATCTAACGATGACTTGACAATTTTGGTGACGTACTTCACCCTCTTGCAATGGCACAATAGCGCATTGCTGGTTGGCGGAAGCTGGTGGGGCTCCCGTGCTCGTTTAGAGAGGCAAAACTTTTTATACCGTGCTTCATTTGTTGTTGTTGCATCGACACCATATAACTTGCATACAAATCTTTAAAGAACTGGGAAATAACTGCTTATAGCAAGAACGATGGTATCGAAGCTCTGACGCAACTATCCGCTGCCAATGTGAACCAGAAACGTAAGCTACCAAGCGATCATTGGTTATAGTAGTAGAAAGATCAGCATTTGCCCACAACAACCAAGAAATATTTCTGACAAACAAGAAAAACAAAGAGCCAGTTTATTGTTACTCCGGGGAAAAAACTGGTCATAGTGTGAAATATAGTACCAGCGACGCAGGAGCTGTTAGAAAATATACAGTGGCCAGTGAATAAATTTTGTATTTAAACACATAGGACAACACATTACATACAATTTTGAAAGTTCACAAACTATCATGAATTTTGCTGTATTTTTGCCCACAGCGCCCTGACTGTATTTCTTCCTGACAAAAACATTAAATATCTATTTATCTCCGTGAATGATGAGGTAGAAAACATACAAAACTGGTTCCTAGTTAACAAACTATCCTTAAATATTAAAAAGACCAAATTTGTACTTTTTCATCCGTCAAAGAAAAAACAATTTCTATCGGACAAGTTCCTTGGAGTTATTTTAGATCAACTTACTTACTGCACGTTTATCATCGCTTGTTCCCTTAGTTCGAGGACGTGAAAACCACATATCATCATCATCATCTTCACTAAGCTCTCATCAGGCGCTCTTACTTTTTTAAATGACATGAGAAAGCAGTTGCTGGAATTTTTTCCTATCAAGCATGGTGCGTCTAAGCTGAGTTTCATCGGTACCTATGATTTTTAATAATTTACTCCAACGATTGGATGGATTGTCGGAGTTGCAGAATAATAGCTGTTTTCGTAAACTCTTATTGTCAAGCTGAGTGACGTGTGCAATCTATTTTAGGTGCTGTATTTTACAAAAGTGTTTAATTTCAGTTTTTTTTGTAACTTCCCGGATTTTTACTTAATTTGAACGACAATCAATTTCTTCTGCAGTACGGTTGAAAGTAAAATATCAAAAAGTATTGGAGTTATGTACAGGGCCAGACAAGTTTGTTGGTTTTTTAACGAGGCTTCCAGAACGCTAATTAAGCATTATCATAAAGACCTCGACCCGGACTACTTTATCATTAATGTCCAGAGATTTTCCAACTTTCCACCTTCCACGCCGAAATTAACTAACGCTTTGTTCCGTTAGTGTACGCCTTTCTCCCTGATGAAATCAATACACATCTTTCAAGAACTCTATTATAAATTTGTAAATGTCTGCTTCTTTGTTCGTCCGTTAGGTATATCCGCAAACAGATGGATCCAGGGGGCAAAATTCAACCACGAGAGTAACTTGACCCAGAGAATGTCATGATGGGTTTAGTTTTTTGACAAAGATATGAATTGTGGCTTTATAGTGGTTTAGTTTGAAAACAACATTGGCTTTCTGGTAAAGCTAAAAGGTAGGTAGTTGAACAGTTAATCCCACTACAATTTCATTTTGTCCCCTCATATTCACGTGCGTCTAACCTAGATCTAGTTGTTAATTATTTTTAGTTATTATCTTTCTCAACCTTTTAGATATCCGGAAAGTGATACGTTAAATGCTGAGATCGCTTCTGTGGCATACAAGTCAGATGAGACGATTTGGTTAAGTTATACGCTTAATAAAACTCTAGGAAAGACATAAAAAGAGTATGGCTAAACAGAACATTTTTCACATTGGAAAGATAAAGTAAAAAGTTTGTCGCTCATTAAAATATAAAAAGATATTCGTTTCTTTACATTGGTGAAATGTTTACATGAGAATCTAAAGAAAATGTTAAATCTACTTCTTATTGTAATGTGCCTTCCTCGATTGTGCCAATTTTTGTCTCGCTTCTTCAAGCTCCCTTTCTATTTTGAGCACTTCGTTCTCAGCCTCCCTCTCCTGTCTGATGCCCTTCATTTTTCGCTGACTCACCTGGACCGCTATGACGTCATTCGAGCGCTCGGATTTTGCGGCGTTTACTAAAGTTTCGGTGGCCTTTTTCACATCATTGCCGGCAATCTGAACACATAAAAGTGTTTAATTTCCTAGGTGCTTAAAACTGACATTTCACTCGACCACGTTAATCATCAAAATTGAAATACAATATTATTAATAGATACGCATGTGTAGTTCATTATTAAAATAAATAAACATTTTATTGACACTGTTAGAGCAAAAACAGTTTAAGATCCATAGGTGATCGCATAACAAATGGTGTACCTGTAGGTTCCTCTGAGCTTTGCTATTGGCGTCCGCTTTTACTCGACAGGCGAGTAACAACTGGGCGGTTGAACTGGCTACACCCTTCGCCACCGCCACAATCCTCTCCTCCGTGGCGTTCCCTTGTACAGCAGTGTTGGCAGTTTCACACAACTGCAGGACTGTGCCTACCACCATGTGCGCCTGGTAACAAGAGAACATTGGAGCGTTACGAGGATGGATAACCGTATCTAATCCCCCCCAGCTTCAATACTAACACACGAGCTAGCCTTCTTTTAACCCTTTTGGCCACTCCTACCAATCAACCAACACCTATAAGTCACATCAAAATACCGCAATTCTCCAAGCAATATCAAAATATCAAACGCAATTTTACGAAAGAGCGATTGTTATAGTAGCATTAAAAACTTACTTACCGCCGATATGAGACCCTGTGACCATTGTCCATCGTCATCGTCCGAACGGTGCGCAAAGACCTAAATCACCATGGAAACATGTACACGCGCGCCTAGCAACCGTAAACAAGAGGCCTATAATAGGTCTGAAGGGAGGGGGAAAGATGACAACGCTGTTCATTATAGTTGTATTCAGGAATAAAAAACAAACTATACAACGGTGTACGAGAAGCACGAAATTTAAAAAAAGTCTAATAAGAAACGAGAAGAAAAATAGACGGTTTATTGAACAAATCGTGGAGAAACGAACGCACACAAATTGTCAACAAAACGTTTTTAAATCTATATATTCGGTAAAATACACAACTAAAAGAGCGCATTCGGCAAATTCAATCGTCTTCTTCGGCGCGATATCGTTCTTTCCGTATGATGTGCAATCGGGAGCGAGCTTTTTCCAACTCTCTCTCCTTCCTAAGAATCTCCTCTTGAATCTCGAGCTCCTGTTTAAATCCACCAGTGAGTGACTTGCTCACGTTAACCTCCACCTCGTCGTACTGGAACACGGCCGAACCTTGCGCCGCCCTCACCAAAGCGTCTGCCGCCCGTTTGACGGCGGATCCGGCCGTCTACAAAACACATTTTTTCGTTAAAGGTTTGTTAAAAAATAACTTTGTACGTTAAAAATACAGTGGACTCTCTATAACTCAAATCTCTCCTTAACTCGAACAATTTCGCTGGCACGGTGAAAATCTCCTAATAAACTCTCATAAAAACTAACTCTCTATTACTCGAACTCTCCTTAACTCGAACGATTTCTGATTCCCCGTGGGTGTTCGAGGTATAGAGAGTCCACTGTAACAATTTAATAAATGATATACTTGCAAGCCTCTTTGGGATTTACTGTTCGGGTCTGCTTTCACTCGACAAGCGAGTAACAATTGAGCGGTAGAGTTGGCGACTGCTTTTGCACTCGCCACCAGTTTCTCCTCGCTTGCGTTACCTTGCACAGCGGCGTTTGCGGCTTCACACAAAGAACCAGTGGCCGCCGCCACCAGACGTGCCTAGAGATGAACAAATATGTTTGAAACACTTTTGAGTTCGATCTTTAATTATATTGTACAAATTGATATTATCAATATCAAACATAATTGTGACTTAGTTGTTTTAACATTAAAACTTTCGAAGAGGCCAAAAGGACATTGAAAAAAGATTTTCACAATTTTCATTTGTTGCTAAACACAGGCATGTCAGAAATGAGTCAAGAGGGGAAGTAAGTTTAAGGTGGTATCTCTCATTCAAACATATAATTACTAAAACATACGCGTACCGCGGATATCAAGCCTTGCGACCATTGACCATCTTTTCCACTGTCAGCTACGCTTTCCACCTAAAAACATGGTTTCATCTTCAAGAGAAATAGTGGGGGCGTATACTTATAACTCCACGGGGGCCTATAATAGGAAATAATGCATACTTGGGCGAGCGCTTCCACGTTCTTTGATGTCTGTTAACGTCGTCTGCTTGTTATTAAAGTCTTTTAAAACATATACCTACCTTATAAAGCAATCTCTCGCACGGATTGAAATATCACCAACATACAATAAAACATCTAGCTTACACACGCACATATATATATATATGCACCGCAAAATAATACTACAAACAAGCGGAGCATAATAAAAGACACCCATCAATATGAAAATGACATGTGGACCTAATCAACCTATTATAGGCCCCTTAAATGTACACAGCGCGCTGGATGAGAATCAGTTTAAAGTTCAACACTTGTCTCGCTTACCCTGCCAGTGGCCACCAATTCTCTTTGCGCTGCGGTTGCAGCTTTCACCAGTGCACCGGCCGCAGCGGTGATAGACTTCGCCGCCTCCAAGATCTGCTCTTCAAAATTCAGTGATTCATCCGCTTGCTGAAAGAAGGTCAATAAGTTTTTTTCGCAAGAATGTATTTTGTAACTTACTTCAGTTCAAAACCTCTGCAAACATATTTAAATTTTTAAAGGAAAAGTTTGAACAAAGATATAGTTTTTGCGATAGGGTTCAGATGTTAACATGTTCAGGCATGTAACTATGTAACTACGAAAGGTTCATCGCTTACCTTGGGTCTTGCTCTTGGTTTGAGTTCAGCCAACTTCCTAGCGGCTGCTTCAATAGAAGCGGCGGCGCCCAGCAATTCGTTTTCTGCGATCACGTTTGGATCTTCAGGGTTCACCCAGTCTGCCCCTTTAAAGAAAATGCTTGGTTTTGAATATCGTGTAAATGCAACGCCGCAAAAGGTCAAGTTATAAGAAATGAAAGTTGTAACTACAAAGGTTTGATTATGTTATCTTCGTAGAGTTTGTTCGTTTCCTTCAGTAAAGAGTCATAATGTCCCATTTGGTTGATAACCATGAGAGTACAAACCAACTACAAAGTACCTTTAAGATCTTCAGCTGATTTTACGAGTTGTCCAACTGAGAATGCGACTTTCTTCGACAGTACGGTCAAGTGTTGTTTTTTCTGTGGGGTGGGGTGCACAATAACCGATGCCACGTGGTCCAATACCTCGCAGTACGCCTGCGCGGTGTCTCGACCCTTGACGATTGTTGCTACACGGATTGACTCATTGTCTGCGTTGAATGCAGCGCACTATAAACAAAACACACATAATGTGATTTGTCAGTGATTGTAAAATCGACATTTGAAATTTTTCCTGATCATCACTAGTACTATTTTTGCAAGCATTTGACACTCCCTCCTTCACTGTAACTCGCTAAAGCATAAACAATTCGCAACTTTCAACACACCTTCACTGTGATCAGCAATTCCGTACAGTATCGTCTTCCAACATTAGCTGCTTGAACGATGTCTTCTTGACGACCAGAGTTGCCAGCAGCAACAGCTTTCGCCGTTGCCAAGGTGACGCCTTTGGTAGCCCTAATGAGATCTTCGGGAGAGGCGGTTTTCTCCGGATCGCCCACTTGTAAGTTCTTGCGAGTTAAAAAAAAAAAGACATGTATGTAATTACAACAGAAATTGTCGCTTAGTTTTTCTTTGCAATATTTAGTATAAGTGTATTGATATATTTGAATTTTATTGACTGAATTTTAAATTTCCCAATGAAACTTTATTTCAGTTTTATTTCAAGGAAAAAGGTTTCTTTTGATATATACACACATTCACTTTATACAAATAATATTAGACATTTCCATCGTTTCCATTTTGCAATAAGCGGAACCGGGAATTGTTACTTTATACTTTTATCGCATTTCGAAAAACGAAAAGTTATCAACCTTACCACTACTGCTTGTTTGACGGCTTCAACAGTTGACTCGATGGCCCGCACACCACGTGATGCCTCGTCTTCAACACTTCGTACCGTTTTGAGAAGAGACGAAACACTGGTTACCATTGTCTGAAAACATGATCGAAACATTGTAAAACGCAACTGCATTACCGCTTTTACAAAGTAAAAAATATCTTCTTGAAGAAGTATTCGAACATTTCAATACCTTAGCCGAGACTTTCAATGCGTCCATGGCCGGATCGTTGGCAGTTTTTCCAGAAGAATTCTTTGTAGAATTAATAAGGTCGGTGAGGGCAGCAGCAACATCTTTTGCAGCCATTAACAGCATAACCTGCAAGAAATAAAAGAGTGAGAAATGTTTCACATTCATGGAAGTGTATCTAGCAGAAGACCTCTTACAATGATAGTAAACAACGGCAATATGGAAGGAGCATATTGTTATACAGTTCATCGCTGTTTCATTGGAGTTCATACCTGAGCTTCTTGATCCTCAGCTCCGAGAGCAGCGGCACCCAGTTTCACGTTATCAACAAGTTTCGTCATACTCGACAGAACATTCTGCGCAGAAGTGGCCAGCTGCTCCTGGCTGCCTTGCGCCGCCACTACCAAGTTCTTCGTGTTCTCCACAAGGTTTTTGGCGGTCTTCAAGATTGTTTCGCGATGATCACCGAATGTTTCGCCCTCCTTCTCCGGATTCAAAGTGCCGGCTTGCGCGAACATTACGGTCGTGTCGACATCGCCGATGATGCCAGACAGCGTCGTGATGGCATTGATGCATTCCTGAGTTCCCACCGATCCCGCTTGAAGGGTGGCCAGCACGTAGGACACCTTCTCCGAGACGTCCTTTGCATTATCCGATAGATCTTTTTTGGCGAATGAATCGCCGGGACTTGACTGCACACTACCAGCAGATTGAATGAGGTTTCCGCAGGAGTCACCCAAGGTGTTCACACTAGACTTCAATCTTTCAGCGATCTGAACAAGTTAATAAGTGATGTTAAGGAAAGTGAAAAGTGCATCGAAGCACGCGTTCCTTACATCATGTTGGATTGTCAATCTGATGGCGTGCTTCGTGTTATCTGCCAGCTCATTGTAGTCCTTGCAAATATCTTGACTGATCATGCCCAATTCTTTCGGTTGGGTGTTTGCCTTACCAACCTGGTTGGAAAGGAATTAAAAGATGTATTTTTCTTGATGGTAAAGAAATATAGACACGTTTTAGCTTTAGAGGAAGTTAATTGACTCAAAGCTTTGTACAAAATCAAGGATTTCAAACACTCAAAATTAATACTGAAAAAAAAAACATGTGAAGTTCACATGATGAACAGCAGCTCGCTAAATTAGTCAATTTCAAAATCTGCAAAAATTCGAGAAAAAGAGGCCGTACCGAGGGCAATAAAATATATCTATATTTCTGTTTATAAAACAATCGTTGTAGTTGTATGTTTCTTCTGGCTCACTTACATTTACACTCCAGTGTGTTTCACCTTTGTGAAGTTTTATACTCCATGTAGGAATATGCACTTATAGCACTTAAACACATATAGGCCATCACAATTTCTGGTATTAAGGTAGTAGCAAAAATATATGTTCTAACTAGGGAACTTGTTGTGTTAGTTGATTTGATCTGAGAGTTTGTTCAATTATCCAAATAACAAACAACTATTTACCATATCCTGTGCCCCGCTTGCAATGCTGCGAAGCTCTTTAACCATTTTGTCTTGGCACTCAACAAAAGACAAGGGTTCAACGAGTCCCGCTGTGTTAGCATCGTGTCTGTAATCTCCAACATACATGTTGATCTATAAAGAATTCACTTTTTTACCGTATTTACAAGTGAACATGCCGAGTTTATGGAACTGATAATAAACAATTTCCAAACAGCATGGAAAAATTTAGTCCAAACAGCATGTTCATGAACGACATAAAAATTTAGTTCTTTTTATAATTTTAAAGGCCTTACTGAAGATCTCGCTTTGTTGATGGAATCCACGAGTGAAGTGACGGCACCCGTATCACCAGCTGTTTCTTTCAGTTGTTGCTTCAAATCGTTGACTGCTTCACAAAGATCTTCTGCGGCTTCATCAACTGCAGGATGATGGGTCACCGCCTGAAATAAATTATTATTATTATTATTAAAAGATATATTTCAGGCATATCCATAAAAAAGTTACAGCTCTTCATCCCGAAAATTAGTATAACCCTCATAGTAGTGGTAAGACGGTTAACGCATGCAAGATACCAACGCTGTATTTTAAACCCCACAGCAGCTATGCGTAAGGACACACAAAAACATGTTCCATATATTTATTTCGTCTAAATAAGACTATATTGAAGGAATTACTTTACGACCACACTAACTATATTTGATTGGAACTATTATTTATCACATTCATTTTCAATATTTCAAGAATATTTAAAAGGACATGCAAACACATACCTTTGGGTTTCCACCTACGTCTTTTGTTGCATACACAAGTTGGGCGGCAGATTCACATACAGTCTTGGCGGTATCAAGAAGCTCGGTTTGTTTTTGCGAGCTGCCGGGTAGTTTAGAAGCAAAACCAATGGAGCAATCTGCCAGAGGGTTGACTAAGTTTGCAAGTTTTATTACCTAAAAATAAAAAAACCTTTCGTTGAAATGGCAACTAATCAATCAGATGATTCTCAAAATATTTATGCCATTTAGTTAAAGTCACGCATGTTTTGAGAAAAACAAAATCGATCACAAACACCTTTATAAATCAGTATTAATACGTACAGAATGTCCAATATTTTCTGGAGAATGCTTAGCATAATCCACTGTATAGGGCACGGCCTCCAACAACTCGTTGCATGTTAACGACATCTTTTCTTCGAAGCCCTGCAAGCAAACATACAGGAACATTCGAAAAGTCTATGTTTAAATCAGCAATCATAAAGCATTTAAATGAAAAATAAACAAACATATTGCACTTCAAACACGTTTTGTAGGAAGTTAAGTTTGTTAAGTGCATTAACGTAATTTATTATTTTGTTCTTTCTGAAGGCTGATCGTTCTATTGCCAGAAGAATTTCAGTTGCAAAGCCGAAAAATCCTTTAAAAACTAAAAAGAAAAACTTTCCTACCTACAAACCCAGCAACATTTATCAACAAATTAAATATTTCATTCTGATTCATCCCTTAACAATGTAAATATGTGAATCACAAATGAAAATATATTACTATAATATAAATGCAAACCTTGTCTTCCAATACGTAATATGTACGAAACACGTTTACAATTCCAAGAAATTAATATAAAACCAGATGTCATATATAGCAAAACAATAAATATTATTTATTTAAATATTTTATATGAAACAAACAAATGGATATTTTACCTTCAATGAATCCTCAGTAGTGGGAGCCAAATTGTTGCTGATTGCTGCTAACGAGGCTTGGTCGATTTTATTGATAGCTTTATTGATCAAGTCAGCAGCACTCTCGCACTCTTGTTGACCAGGCGCATTGTCTCTGAAGCAAATACATGTAACATGAATCAAAGTGGATACTTAAATGAGATTTAGTGATCTGCAAATATTCAATGTCGCAAAGGTTCATACTTGATGGACGATACAATCTTCTTCATAGCGTCGGCCAATGTTCTTGAATGTTGAGCAAACAATTGCCATGTGCTTTGCTCTTTGTTGTTCAATGCAAGTTGTTTTGTCGTGGTGAAGTAATTGCAACTCGAAGAGACCATTGACTTTCCAGACATGATCAGAGGATACTGTGCAGCCTTTGCCTGTAAAAAAAAAACACGCTAAGTAATGTCATGTCACGAAGAAACCTAAGGAAGCCTAAGTTTTTTAAAACATATAAAAAGTATCGATTTAGATTTGAAGATGAAAATATTTCATCATGTCATTTATTTGTATCATTTTAAATTTGAAAGATATATAAAACAAAAATTTCCCAAAACATTTTATGTAAAACCTGCACTATATCATATTTAATTGTTGTGAACACTCATCTTACGTCATTGATGATGGGATTTAAAATTCCGAATTTCATAAGTTAAAACATGAACAGAACATCAAATCGCTTTCAATGATTTTACCTGCACACTAATCTTTGCAGGGACCGATGCAAATTCTGGAGACGAGGCGTAAGTGACCAGGTTATTCACGGCTTCAAGAAGAGGTTCAGTGGCTAGTGCACAGTCTTCGCGGTTTTCTGGCGTCATATTGCTTGCATACGCCTGAAAAGCATGAGAATAAGTTTAAAAAGTGTGCAAACAAGAATGTGTCTACAGATGAACTAGAACGAAGCAAATATGAACCAACAAAGTGAACAAAAAATCTATATGGCAGGCAAACGAAACTTAGAGTTAGTAGCAGTAGATTAGGTTATCAGAATATCTTTAAAATCTTCGAACGTGTGGTCCAAACATGTAACAAGGAGCAATAATAATAATAATAGCAATAATAAACAAGGTTCAATAGAAGTTAGACATTTTGGGAGGCCTGTCCATAACAAAAAAATTTATAAATAGTTTTTCATACATGTCATTTCATTATTACTTCCATCATTAAACGCAGGTCGTATTCCAAAACTACTACTTTGTCGCAGAACGAGTATCACACATATAAAAGTTGTTTGGCAAACATGATATGAAAACGTCTAATAAATTTAAATTCTTTCAAAATCCCAAAGAAATTGTCTAAGCGTATCTTTTCAAATACTACACTACACCTCAATAACTATGATATGAAAACAGGTTTAGAAAACACTGTGCCGTGACTCTCTCGTAAAAAGTACCAATAATAGTCTACCTTTATGTATTTGACCAAGTTGGCTGTGTTGTTAGCAACATCTTTCGCTGACTGCACAAAATGTCTTTTAGCAACTGGGTTGTCAGTTTTGGTCGAGGCAGCTTTGCATGCATTGCACAAGGCTGCTGTATGCTTAGCAATGACAGTAGCTGCAGCGAGGACCTGAGGTATTATGTTATTAGTTTGGTTGTTTGACATGTTTTAGTTTAAAAAGCATTCATTTTTATTAATTATTATCATCCAAAGAGAATATTATATTTTATATATATATATTAACGCAAATTCAATCTATTATACTTTATATTAAAACTTTCATTAATTTAACTTTTATCTTTTAAATGCGCAATTATCAATTATTTACTATAATTTACTTTCACAGTTTCACATAATTGATTTGCTAACTTTTAAAACAGCACCTGTTGTTGAGAGGCGGTGGGGTTAAGCAATCCCTCACATGCGCCTCGTATAGCATCACGAGCCTTTGCAAACTGTGATTGGTCAACCAGTCCGGCGCGTCCCGCAGTACTCGATGGGTCGGCAATTGCTACCAGATATGCAGCCTGTCGTGAAGCAAGTGTAAAGATAAGAGAGAATGTTTGTGTTGAATGTTTGAAAAACACACAAATAAATATTGCCAAAAAACTGGGGAAACAGTAAAAAAATCAGGCCCAACTATTCTCCCAGTCTCAATTACATCCATTTAAAACAAACACCAAGAACATTGATAACATTATTAATTTGGAAGTAAGACTTACCTGAGCAGTAGACTCAGTGAGTTGACAGACCGCCTCTGAAGCATCACCAACCGCATTTGCCAAGTTCTCAGCATCTTCCTTCTTCAACGACGTTGTGATGTCTTGCATATTTCGGGCAAGCTCCTGGGACTTCTCCGTAGCATTCTCCAAACATTCAAAGAACGATGCTTCGTTAACGGGTTCAACCGGATTTTCTAACACGTGTGCCACGCCCTCAATATTCCGCACAGCAGAGTCACATTCCTTCTGACCGGGAGCGGCAGTAAGAGCCTGGTTCAGAAGTTGATTAATGGCATCAGTGACCCCTCTAAAAGAAGCAAAAACAAAATTGATGAGTGATTTCTCCATTTTCTTACAAATTTCAAACTTACTTTGCTGCAGCTGTGAGTAAATTTTTCGCATTTGGTGCACCAGGGTCCGCAGCTAAAGACTTAGACGCCAGCAACAATCTACTGGAGACAGTTGATGTCTTACGAAGGTCGTTAATTAACTGATCTTGTGCCTCCTTGTTCTTAATCTGTCCGGCCAGCGTCAGCCCACTCTCTTGGAAGTCAGCGTATGAATGAGAAAACTTAGCTGAGGCTTTGGAAAGCTCTCCAGTGGGTCGTTTGGCTGCATGCAACACGTCATTAGCGGCCGCATTCAATTGCAAACTGGAGACGTTCAATCGATCTTGCACTTGACTGAATGGTTCATTTGTGTAAGGGAACTAGAATAACAAAGAAACATTTTTGTACTTTAATTTCTCCACATAACACAGCTCAAAGAGCCATTGAGGGTTAAGTAAGGGGTAAATTTTTTATGCATATGATATTATATGAATTTCTATTAACGCTCTCTCAATTTCTAAATTGGCAACGAGAAAAATCCTAGAAACTCTAGTATAAACAAACCACTTTGCCTGAAAAACTTAGGGACATGACAAGATTCGACCCAACTGAAAGTCACCGAAGCACTTTATTGCATATACCTCAATATCTGGAGAGGCAAGGTACTGGCTAGCTTGAGCTATTTCTTCAATAGCATCCTCTACAACACGTTGTCCAGGTAGACAATTCACAACATTGTTCAATGCGTGCGAAACACCGCGAGCAACCTGCAACATGAATGCAAACAAGATGTTTTTAAATGACGATGAACATGGGAACAACAAAGGTTTTTGAATTTCAGCAAAATAATCAACCTTTATACCTGCGCTAATTTCTGTTGATTCTCAGGATCATTCGGGTTTTCGAGAGCGGTTTTTGCTTCATCGATCAAATTCGCTGACTCGTGCATAACCACTTGTGCGGCTTTCAAAATGGCTTGTTGATCTTTCGGTTCATCTGATGTTGCCGCTACACCTCGTACAGCATTCGCGAGAATTTTCAATGCATTGGCAGTGTCGCGTGCAGCAATGCCCGTGTAGCTATCATTGCCCTGTGCAGCTGCCGTAAGAAGTTGAGCCATTGACGCACCAACAGTCTTTGAAGTAGCGCCAACTTCCAAAGCACGGTCGTCAGCCTAAGAGCACATTGAAATTTTATAAAACCATCAAATTTATTTCATTTTAATGCAATTGTGATGCGATTTATAACCAACAGTAAACTTCAGCCTAAGAAAAAACACAAACAAAACCAACTTTCAATTCACAGTTATTTACGTACATTTTCATTTGGGAATGGTTTCAATTTTCCGTTATCCGCTTGATTTCGAAAATCTTCGAGTTCTTCTTCCAGTTTCTTCACTGCAGCTAATGCATTATCAATCTCGAGTGAGCCACAAGCCTCTGCAGCCTACAAGAACAAATCTTTGTATCAATCTTTGTATTTGTAGTAATCAACATAACATCATTTTATAAAAGTACAAGCATCTCATAATGAAACGTCAACACCAGAAAAACAGAAATGTACGTGAAAGTATAAAAATCCATGAAATATTATGTAAACCTTTTCAGCGGCGATACGCAACTCATTCAATGCATTCTGGGTGTTTTTACCAGAGTTTGACAGTTGCAAGGCAACAGCATTGTCACCAACAGTCGGGACGGCAGCTTTCGAGTTCGCAACAAACTTTGCACATGGCTAGAATAATACCTCCAGTATAAAACACCATTTTGTTTGTTTTAAAGGTGGATAAATTATATAACAAAAGGATATAAATATATACAACAGTAAATATAAATGCAATAGTAATTAAAAACCTCAAAGCCCCAACCTTTCTTAAAGCTATATTTTATTTAATGCAAAAACGATTTTGATGACCAAAAATAAAAGTAGTTGAGCGGCAAACAGTTTACATACTGGAACAAAGTTCTTGGAGGATGTTATTAAACCAAGTTGTGCGGCCGGACTATCAGGATTTCGGCGACTGTTGTTGATGCTGAAGATAAGCTCATTGGAATTGTCGTTGACAACCTAGACATTTAAAAAGTCAAAGTGTAAAGACTTTGTTTGAAAAATACAATTATAACTCTCATGCTTAAAAATGTAACTATCCATGCAAATTTGTCAACTTATTTATTTCAATACCTTTCCTGAATCTTCTAACTGATTCTGCGAAGCAGGATTGCGATTCGAAGGCTCGGCCGCTTTCGATGCCGAAATGAGCTGCGTGGCGGACGCTACAGCTTGTTTAGCGGCATTCTCTAATCTCATGATCAACTTCTTCTTCAGTGCATTGCTAGCTGCCGCATTGGTGGCCACACGCAGGTCTTCAGCTGCATGCTTCAACGTTTCTTGTTCGTTCTTGTCATTGGGGTTTCGTGCGGCACCCTACAACAAAATGTACAAAACATATTCTACATATTTGTATGAAATTACTAAAGAATTTTTTCCTAATAAAGTAATTTATTGTAAAATTTATAGAATTTTCCTATTACAAGTTTGCAGTTAAAGATGCCAAAACCAACCAACCAACCCAATCAAAATTAGTTTCACATTAGTAGATAGAATACTGCAAATAAAGACTGATAAAAAAGATTAAAGAAAATGTAAAGTCAAAGCGGATTTACCTTTGCAGCTTGAACAAGCTTAGCAGTGGCATCAGCCAGAACTTTGGCTGCAGCTAAAAGTCTCTTTTGTGAATCATCATCGTCTTGGCCCTCAGCGTCTCCTTTGATTCCATTTACAAGTTGAGAAGTAGCCTGTAAGAACAAAGAATTGTGTTTTGTGTACAATTCCATCAAACAAATAGAAGTTTTGCAGCAGCTTCATGTTTCAAGTATAATGTTATTATTCCAATGGTAATAATTGATTTCCTAGTTAAAGAAACGTTACACAAAATAGAATAGGTTGAGGAGTTAATAATATAAATCACCTGCGCTAAAACTTTGGCTTGTTTCACCATTTCACCGGCATTTCCCATGCTGTTGAACAGCCTATCAGTTGCATTAAGAATATCATCACAAGCACTATCATACTGGCCACCAGTCTTCACTCTCGCGCCGTCCCGAATATGTTGCAAGAGATTGTTGAGGGCATCAGTGACGTTTTGCGCCGAGTCACGAACTTTATCGGTTACTTCATCGTCATCAGTACCAGCCTTCAAAAAAAAAAACTGACTGTTTTTGTTAATCAAAAAAGAAATTGTTAAAGTTCAGAACGTCGGAAGCACATTCTACCTTGGTCATTGGTTTTTGTTGTTTTGTTACATTAAATAAACATCAAATTATTGAAAATTATCAAGCATACAAAGCACGTTTCTGCCACTCCATCCACACTTGTAGCCACCAGTTTTGCGGCTTCAATCATTTGATCTTGACATATCGGGCTTGAAATATGAGGCGCTAACACTTTAGTGCATGCAACCAACTGCGAAGTGGTCATGGCAGTTTCTTTGGCGGCATCAATAATGTTATCCTGGACGGCCACGTCTTCCGAGAGACTGGCAACGTTCTTCGCTTGCAGAACAAGAGCAGCGGTGGAGTCGGCTACAGCCTTTGCGAGTTGTAAAAGGAGTTCTTGGAATTGCGCATCCGCCTCGGGATCACCGATGGTTGACATGATACACGCGCTGGCTGTACCAATATCTCCAGCAGCTGTTAGCAGTTCTTGTCGGGGCTGATAACATGTTTATTGAACAATAATTTATTACAACATTCATTCATATTCTACCAACTTAACATATATTGCAAATAAATGACATCAAGAGTCTGACATTCCTTGATGAAAAGAAAATTCTGACAACACAAAAATTATGGAAAAAATATAACAACCTTTCCATCCGCAGGATTAAGGTTATTGAGAAGAGACGTGAAAGCACCGGCTAATTTCCGCGCTGCATCCAGAAGATTTTCACTGTTTGCGCCATCATCCATTAGGCCAGCCAACAATTTGATGCCTTGTACCAAATCTTCCAAGTTTGAAGTACTGTATGAACATGGTCAGTATAAGTACTAGTAAGTTGTTTTGTATTGAATGATAAAGATAGTTTTGCGTGGAGTAATAAACACAAAACAATTTTCCTAATATTAATTTGTTTATTGTAATACAATTATGTTTTACTTGTAGATAATTGAACTGAATAGACATACATTGTGGAAACACCAGCTCCCACCGCGGTATAATTGAAGCCTTCAGGATCGCCTGACGTCTGTGAGATGATGGCGGCTGTTGCGGCTGACATCGCTGCCAATCGGCTCCCGATGTTGTTCTTCGTGATCTCCATTTGATTGTCCCGCCACTTCATTGATTGCTGCAAAAAGAAATATGTAAAGGTCCAACTAAATAATAATAGCTTTGTCATTTGCTAGCCAGAATCCTCTCATCTGCATGGACCGGCATCATTTAATTACGTTCCAAACATTACTCAAAAACCAACTACTTACACTGACTCACTATAGCTGTGTAATTGTGTTTGTGCCATGCTTAAAAATATAAGTAATTGAATTCTATTAAGTAAATCTTATTGCAAAACAATATCCAGAGTGTTTAGTCATGAACCAATCAGCTCCTCACCGGGTCACTTCCGAGATCGGGTATGATGTTGACCGCATCGCTGAGATCGTCAACAACAATTCTAATTTTATTATGACCATCAGTGACATTCTTCATAAGGGCTTTTTGTCCAGGTGTAAAATGACCAATCTGCGCTTGATGACCCATTGGCGGTTGGTGACCTGAATGTGACATGCTACGCGAGGTGGATGATTGCTCATCTGGCATGCTGCGGACTTCATACGAGCTCGGCCCTTGACCACCCGCCCTGATGACAGCCGGTATTGCCACCAATCCGGACTCTGGTTGTTTCGCTTTGTTTGACTGGTGCTGCAGGACGGTGGCTCGAGATGGAAGCACGGTATCCTCAAGCATCACACTGCTTTCATCCACATCTCCATCAAACATATCGTGAGCGCGTCTCTGAAATCCAAAGACAAACCAATCAATCATTGATAAACCATGAAATTTCATTTTTCAGACATCCTTATAAAGAACAGTTGCAGACATTAAAATTATCCAAACCTTTATTCAAAAAGCTGCTCAACATAAACTAACTTCTTACATATCTCTCTGTCATTCACATATGATTTTGTTACGTAAAAAAAAAAACACAAAAAAACTTTTAAACTGCAGAATTTTTATTTCCGTTGTTACCTTCTTCAGAATGATATCAATGTATCCAGCAATCAGCTGACTGATCTGTTCTCCCTCTGTTGTCTGCACGGAGTAATATCCTTCAGTGTAGTCACCAAAGTCCTGAAATCATGGGTAAGCTACTCGAAAAACTGATCTTTCAGAGCATGATATGGGATTAAATGAACATGAAAAGGGAAATGCATGACAGATTGATTGTGGTAAGGTACGTGGCAGTCAGTGTCCTTCTGGTTCCAATCCTCCCATAGAATAAATGAAATCATGTCAGAAATTCAAAGATTTAACTTGCATATTATTATCGCTGAAGTATGCTTTTCTTGGCATACATATGTTTTCTTTCAATATTACAGGCCTGTATTGTTCTTGTCTACTAGATTCAAAGGTCTTGTATAGATTCACAAGAAATATTTACTTAGTATTTCAAATTTATTTATCGTGAATATTGTTACATTCTAGTTCTACATTTCATATGTAACGCTTTTTGATCTAACCATGAAACAGAAAAAATGGTAAAAGAGTTCAACACAAAAGGAAATTTTTGTTCTGTTGTTGAAACATTAACCCACCAGAGTGAAGCTGTTAGGAGAGGCAGCCCACCTTCGCACCTGTGTTAAAGGCCACACCTTCAAAACCTAAACAACAATATGTTACAGAATGCATGGTTCTTGCGTAATTGATAAGGCAAATTAACTTCTCAAGCATCATCTTGCTAAAACAACAGAAATTAAAATTATGTGGAAATAAGAAACAGTAACATATTTAAGACGTCTAAAATAAATTACGTCTTTGAGAAGACTTTTTACGATGCTA
This sequence comes from Candelabrum cocksii, assembly GCA_963930725.1. NCBI lineage: Eukaryota > Metazoa > Cnidaria > Hydrozoa > Anthoathecata > Candelabridae > Candelabrum > Candelabrum cocksii. Next base: position 2,190,724 of record OZ005666.1, read on the forward strand.
AATTTATAAATAATCAGAAATAATAAAACAACCGTAGAAAACAAAAGTGAAATCAAAATATTTCTAACCTGTTTGGTTTTCTCATCAACTCTCAAAACGCTCTCTTTGTTCACACCAAGAAGCCTGGGTACTAACTTGTTCTTCCCTTTCATTTTTTCCTGAATGAAAAATCATTGTATTACAATAAAAAACAAAAGACGAGATAAGACAGTTCAAACCATGATCTTTAAGGAATTCATGAACTTAAAGTTTTACAAATCATAGACAACCAAATGCATAAAAACTCGATTTGAAGACTCTATTCATTTAATTTTACTTTCTTTCCATCGCTAAATGCAATAATTCTAATGGCAGTCAGCATAATACCCGGCATACCTTGACTAGAAAGAAAGTGACACCATATGTCTGCAGATTCTGACAGAGTTGTATGTATTTGTATTTTGAGTTCAAGGCGTCCATTCCAATAATGTCTTTATGCTCCTAAAATATGACAAAAATCATTCTATTTCAGATTCTATTCAGCAAAAAGACACTAGAGAATTTTTTGCTTATAAACAAATAATAGGTTTTCGCGAGTATATTGATAAACCAATCTACTTTTTGTTTTGTGTCTTCCAGATAACTTGCTTAACTACCCGCCATTTTGGTTTGTATTATGTAATGAGTTTCAATAAATAAATCAAAAAGTGTGAGTTGTGATTCAAACCTAACGTGGTCTATGGATTGAAAAAAGAGGCTGCTAAGCTTGATTGTCATAGCGTTAGACTTGCAACTTTGTTAAAAACCTTGCAAAAAACCCTAATAATACCACACGATTATACAAATGATTCTCTCCACCTTTCGCCAAAGTGGAAAAAGTTCGGCCACATTTGTTTTAAATCAGTTGTATTCATCGTATTCAACCGGCTGCACTGCACAGCAATGGCAACACATCAATTTGAGCAAATGACAAAACAACAGACAGAAGCAACAACAACAGAACATTGTTGTTTCAAAGAACTTCCTAGTTTCATTCAAAGCGAATCTTAACACGCATTCACGTCTTCGTGCAGCAAAGAACAACTATTTCTAATTTATAGCCACTAAATTATTCATGTAGTTTTCATTTCAGCCAAACTTTATCTTGTAAGTACAAGGAGAGAGTAGATCCATTGTTTTTTATTACCTCGCGGATTTTCTTTTCGGCTTCCTTCTTTTTTCCGTATTCTTTAGGTAGGAACTCTTTCATACTGAATTAGAAATGTATCAATTATTTACAGAACCCTTTTCTTATATTATATCATAACCCTAATGTTACAAAGAACAAAAGGAACGAAAAACACAAAGCTGAATAGTTAATACAAACAACCGAAGAGTTTTGCTTTCTTTGATATTTGCAAAGCACAAACAATTATTTAAAAAATACAAAAGTTTGTTTTTAATTATTTCTTGTTAATGACATCACTAAATTCTTTAAAAGAAATGATAGAAAGTAAAGAGTCATTCTTCATTTTGTCCAAGTTAGAACAGGCCTCGAAAAATTGCGATCGGGCGCGCAAAACATCAAACGCGCGCCCAAATTGTCGGGCGCGTAACGAATGTAAATATTTTATATATATACGCGCATATTATTCCTTAATAAGAATTAAATTATAACTCTAAATTACATTAGGAGAATAATCCTATAATTTGTTTTTCAGGTTAATTCACGGGGAACTCAACCAATTGTTAGACATTAGTGACATTACAAAATCAGGACGACAACGACAATCGTGACACAAACTTTTTTTTAGAAATAATATTTTCAGACGAAATCTCATTGTGCATTTTCGAATGTCGCGACCGATGTGAAAATGCATAATTTGGCGATGTCTATAAACGGCAACGTGTATATTTTTTCATAATAAATTAATAAAAGTTATTCTTGCGTTTTTACTGTTATTTTTCAAGTTTTCCAATGATGTTTGTTTGTCAGGCTTTACAGTTTCTCTTAAATACAAAATTTCAAATAATTTGCGACACACGTATGAGACATACAATTATTTCAAAGGTCCCGCATTCTGTCGTTGTATATCGTAACATTGGTTTTGAACACGAAACAACAAAAATACTATTTCAATCGTTCACGTTGTCGATAATCAAAATTCTTCGCGTGAGCAGAACATTTTGAAAAAAGAAGCTATTAGAGTCGATATTACCGATTGCTATTATCTTTAAGATTTTAAAATAATTTGTAAATGTTTACATAAGTTTTTACTAGTTAACTGTGGCTCCAGTAAAAAATGTTTCGCTGGAGATGACTAACTGAATATGACATTTTAATTTTGCATAATCATCACTCTAATAAGATGTCTGCCTGACGATTATGTCTCCAATTTTTATATATGTACATCTATGAAATCAATAAAATTAATTACCAAACCTAATTGAGGTTGTCAACTCGAAATAATTACTAGGCTAATAGCGTGTAGTGGCTAATAGCGTGTGGCTAGTTTTTTAAAAGTGGCAAACTTGCTATTACAACACAATAGTAAAAAAAGTATTGCCGATTTCTTTAAACTGTCTGCAAGTGTTTCAATTTTATTGTTCGACGATACAAAAAGAATTCTATTTTAGTAAGGCAGTTGCGCAATACAAGCAATAAATAGAGCGGAATAATTTCATTTTCATCATTTGTATTCTGATTATGATAGCGCCAAAACAAACGCACAAGGAGATTTCTAGCAGCTCTGAGGACGATGAATGCAGCGACTAATTCGAATTTTGTTGTAATATATTTTACTTTAATTAAATTCTTCTGCATTCAGTAATGTTTGTTTTCGATCTTTTTGGTTTCTCTAATTACGTACTTATCTGCCGTACGAGTAACAAAAAGAAATTAAATATAATTAAGTAATATTTTACGTGCCCGATTTGTGTGCCCGAATATGTGTACTATTCATTCATGCGCCCGATAATTTGCGTGCCCGATTGGGCGCGCCTTATGCTGAATCGCGACTGTTTTATCGGGCTCAGTGAATTCTAATTTGTATAGGCCTGTAAAATATAAGGTAATTTTATCATTTAACTGGCGTATTTTGAAAACATGAACCGCACAAACTCACTCGATATATCCCGACCGGTAGCGAGCCTCATCGTAATCACCATATTGGATTTGGATCTGATACGCAGCAAACTAGGTAAGAGATTTTAAAAATTAGTGGATTGATCAAGACGGAGTAACTTTTTATAAAATAGAAAATTTTCCTTTCAATGACAACAACAACAATTTAACTTGCTATAATGTTTCCTACAATCCCACACATCTTGATGTTCCTGACACTTACAGCAGTAAAATTAACTTCTGAAAAAGTTATGATCTACCACCCTATTGCTTGCTAATACTATCATTGCAAAAATTAAACCCAAAATAACAATTGGCGATTGCAACTTTATTTGGCCGTTGACTCCCAAACAAACTAGCGTGTACCTTAGCAGCCTCTTCTACCGTACAGGGATGAGTTCCATTCAAGATGCCATCTCTTGACTGCACATACAACAGATTGATCTCAACAGGGTTCTTAATATTCACACTCTGTTCGTACATGTACTTCCGTCTGAAACATAGCACCATGAAACACTGAACTGAAACACAAAAAATATATATTACCTTAACACTACCATTGAGTCGTCTTGTACTCCAGCTTCCCGCAGAGTCTTGTCGTGTCCAAGCCAATTAGCTGAAAACAAGTAGCTTATACAACACTAGTTACACAAGTAAATTACATTGTTCAGCTAGCCACTGAAGAGCAAACACAATCATTTGGTTTAACATTAACCACAGTATTACAAAGTAAATATTCTTTTTTGAAGAACATTCCTTAAAATGTATAGAAAAATGAGAAAAAATTATTACATTCTAACATAGTTTCTAAAAATCGAGCTTTGCAATCAATTACAATCTACATTTCCAGTAAATTTTCTCAGAGAAAGAAAACCCAACTTACTCTCGTCGTCAGTGTGCAATTTTTTCTTTAAAGTTCTCATCTTTTGTTTGTCTCTTTCTTCAACTTTTTGAAGGGTGCTGGCTTTCACAGATTTATCCTTGATGAAGAAGAAGATACAGATTAGCCCGAATAACAGAGGCAATAAAAAATCAACAAAAAGTTTGACTTATAATATTACATATCATTAATTATACATAGAAGCAGAAAAACAGTTCTTTAATACAAATTAAAATTAGCTATCATCCTTAAAACCCTGTTTTTACCCGACGCCCAATAGTTCCAGTTGAGTATTCTTCTTTTTTATCGTCTTTACTTTCTTCAATGAAGAGTGAGTACTCTTCCACGTTTGTTATCCCTGGAAAAATCAACAAAACAAAAGTAAGAAAGAATTCCATCGTTTGGGTCGTAAGTAAACTTTTATTTTAGTTGTTCGATACAGTAAAATTAATTGGCTCAATTTGACATTGGCACATTCCGTTGGGTGTAACTGTTGGGCACCACTCCTATCATTAGCAGCTACACTTCCATGCATCAAAATACATTGAGCCTGCAAGTTCAGACGGGTTCAAACTCATAAACTTGTAAATTACGAGTGCTCTAACAACAAAGCTATCCCGGTCAATAGCTATCGATTCACTTCAAGATGTTATTTCACAAACAAGAAAATGATTGAAGAAGTGTCAAGGAAATGTTAGAGAAAGCATATTCTCATCTTACCAACTTTTTCGCAAATCGTTTCCAACACTACACCAACTGTTTGGCTGTCATCAACCTTCGCAAATAAACACGCGATATAAATTAATATTAATTGAAGACACTTTATAAATAAATAGTCACATTAATTTCAAATGTTTCAAAATTCCGACAAAACATTTTCCATACTAAACAACAAACGTGGAAATAAATTATTTCTATTTACAAAAAATTGTTAAGGAAGTAAATAAGTTTACTAGTATTTTGGATTTCATCTAACATATTAAACGATCCATGCACCGGAAAACATTTGAAACACAGTGCATTACTAACGTACCATGACTGTTTTTACTGAGCCATCCAACATTTTCACCTTCAAGTATCGGTGTTTATCGCGGTAGATGAGTTCGGTCTAAGGAAGAACATTTTATTTAAAACTGAGTGCAACTACGTGCAACCCCCCTTCAAGGGGAAACGTTTTGAGATTGTTACCAGGACTTATCTTTCACAATAAAAAACACATTTTGTGTTCAAGTATGGAGAATGATATCTAATGTGGACTATACTATATAAAGTGACAACGCTTTCACCAGAGAATCGAAGGTTTAAGATAAATGCCAGCAGTACATCCATTTTTAGTGCAGAAAAAATCATTAACTTTTAATGTTTCTACAAACTGGAACAGTTTAAACATGAAAGAAGGGTGGAGTGTTATTGTCTGGCTAGTGTATGTTTAATAGGCATACTGTGCTAAGCTCAATTTCAACTAACTAGTCACTTACTCCATTTGTGAATCCATAGAATTCTATTGAACGGTCGTTTTCCAACCATTGACTTTTCAAGAAATCGTTCTGATCAGTATGAAAGATGCCATAGTTTTGATCTGAAAGCAAAATATATAAAATTATTGAATAAAAATCAGATTGTGAAGCCAGTAAATCATTGCTTTTAAAGTTTGAAAAATTAGAAAATTAGTGGCAAGCCGTATATTTATTGTTGTCTTATTTTTAAACTAAGTTATGACGCCAACCGATATAGAAAAATTGAACACTTTCACTTACTTTGCTTAGGTGCAGCCTCTGGCACTTTTTGTCTAGTGAGTGTGATCACATCATTTATAGTTGCAGATGGTTCAAACTGAAATTGCAATAAATTTTTAGTTTTTAGTACTATTTTTTTACGTTGGTGTTGCGTCTTTTTTACATGAGTGTAATTATGCAAAATATAAAGAAAAATAACAATGAGAGAAACTTTTAAAAATATTAGTAAAATAGAAAAAGAAATACTAAGAACAACAATTAAGAAAAAAATAATTGGTTGGCAACAATAATTCAGAAAAACATATATCGGAGATGAATTTTGTAAAAAGCATAATTTATAAAACTTTGATTATACAATACCTGAAATGTTTTAACAATTTCGAGTTTCTCAAGATTGACTTTGATGACAATGAGACTCGACATCTTTGAATAACTTCACTAAAGTCCACTGATGATGGTAATTACATTCTGAAATAACAAACAGCTAAACCATGAGGTTTTTATAAAAAAATTATTTGATATTGACTTGCACAAGAGAAATATTAAAAATAAAGAGAGAAAAATATTATGAATGAGCTGTCATTTTTGTTCTATAAATTGTCAACTAATTTTATAAAAAATCGATACAAATAGACATCAAGTATAGAATAGAAATGAAAATGAAATTAGCCGATATATTGGGAAGTTGCCCGACACAATGAATACTTATGAGAAGATCTTATGAAGATAATCAAATCCAATGTATGAGACTTAAGAGAAAGCAATGCACCAGAAACAGTAAAATTTTAATAATGTCAATGTTAAACAGCTTACAAAAGATTTTCTACAAAAGCATTATTACTTTTAAAGAAAACAACATTATTTTAAACATGTTTCGACTGTCGATAGCCATCTTTACACAAATTAAAGATCAAGGAAGCCCTTTATATCAATTGAAGCTAAAATAAATAAACAGGGTTATAACTATACAATATCTCTACAACTTTCATTTCTATCAACACCGTGACATTTTAATGTAATGACGACTTTACGAGACTTTGAAATGCCACATAAATATTTGTGTATATTAACTACAGCATAATGCATTCTTGAAAATGGCTATTCACAGTCAAAACATGTTGAAAATAAAAAATATTGTTGCCTCATTAAAAGTTTTAATTGAAAAACATTATTATTAAAAAGTGAATAATTGCTCTGTTATGAAAAAATGTCACAGCACGAAAACAGCAAAGAAATGCTTTTAACACCTTAATATCATCTCATACACGCATAAAAAATCGCAGTGCCAAATAAAAATAAACGCGTCAAGATTTGACAACAAGCTTTAATGAAAACAAACAACCACTTATAATCCGATAAAAAGATCATTTTTTAGATACACGACTTAATACTATCGCAGGAAACAATACTCACACCTTCATTACTCCGCACCACAGAAATGTTTTTTTGTATAATAGCCACCCTCGAAAAGTTTGTCTAATAGCTGTTACAAATCCGTTGAGCAGTGATTTTAACTTTAAAACACTTACTAATTTGTTTTGATTTTAATTTGAAATTGATTAAGTAGAAAATTTGACGTCATAAATTTGTAATTTACCTTAAGTGCCCCCTAAACGTTTAGTTGAAACCTTACTTTCCATGATACGTAGACACGCCCATCTGCTGCAAAACATCACTTACAAATGTGGTAATTCGATAGCATTTGTGCAAATATTGCTTTCCAATATGTTGTGCGTATATATATTTGGAACAAAAACAAACTTTCCAAAAAATAAAATATTTCAGTCAATAATAACATTTATACCAAGAAATAAATCGCGATATATGTTTCAAATGATGATCAGATTTTTTAGCAAAAGCTTTTCGGGCTATTACCCGTATATGTGTGACACTCATTGTGTCATAAATGCAAAAAATACTTATATAGAACCGTTGCCATTACTACTGTAATTTAATATGAGCGTGGTAGCACAAATTTAAACATTATTAAAAAATAATAAAATAATGATTAAAAATTATTTGGAAAATCAAAATGTTTAAAATACAAAATATTAAATAAATATATATATTTATACAGAAAGGCATGGAAACAAGTAAAAAAACAACATTAAAATGTATTTATAGCATTGTAAATCACTTGTGTCATCTCATATACAACAAAGGTCACAGTCACATGACATTGGCGATAATAATACTTTAACATATATTTTATATAGACTGTTGTTTCATCATAAACCATGAACTGTAAAATAATTATTTTTTCAAACACACCCTTAATAAAGAAATATATCATTCGTTTGACAATACATCGTCATGTTTTAAAAGATTAGTGGAAAAGTGTGTTGAAGTTGTGAAAGTGTTGAATTTAACAGCATTCCATTATACTTTTAGCACTTCAGATCAGTGACGAAAAGCTAAAGTACATCAACATTTAACAAATAGATTACACGATACAGTGCCAATGTGCTTGATAAACCTCCGTTTTCGTTTCATTATTTATTTCCAACTTTTTAACAAAAAATAACGTAAAAATATGACCTTAAGTCAAATTTACGAGTAAAAAGAAGACCCAATACTTTTAAATCTTAATTCATGCAGTTTTAATATCCTTAATTCTAGAAACATACAATTACATTTTTTTAATAATGTCGTGTATTATTTATAACTTATAAATACAAAGACAAAATAGTGAAAAAGTAGACAATGAGACAAAACATTAAATTTGAAGGTTATAATACGCTTCTTACTTTCATACATTATATTTCAAAAATGACTCTGAACTTACGTGAATCTGAATTCATCCAGAATAGGTGTTTCCCTAATATTGATTAACGTAGACAAGGAAGCATCATCACCTTATCCCAAAATTACCCTTGGTATTGCTATAGACAAAAGTTGTTATTGCATAAAGATTGCTTAACAGATCTTCATATATTATGAATCCATGTTCATGTTTATTTATATAGAAACCAACACAGAATTTCAAAAAAATTAACAATTTGATCTCCTAACTCAAGGGAAAAGCAAATTACAGACTGTATAGAATAGCTAACCTGATGAAGAAACATCAGTTAAAGATAATAACATAAATAGAAATACTATCCTTGTAAATTACAAACTAATTCTTTTAAATTTGTAAGATTCACAGAAATAGATAAATCTAAAAATTAAGGTGGATCAAAAAAAAATGAGATTGAAGGACAGTATGTTTATTTTTTTTATTAAAACAGCAAAACATTTAGTGTTGAGTCTAAATATCTAATTGTTTTTAATCTACTTTATTATATATAACAAATTCAGTAAAAATCAGCATAGAATCTTAAACACTTCCCAAGTACAATCATTTTAGGTCACGCAATGATAAAGAAAAATAAATTATTAATTAATTATAATCAGATACAGGCAATTTTTGTAAAAAAAATTAACAAAATCACTGGAAAGCAAACTTAACTTCATTAAACTAACGTTAATTCTCAGTTCATTTAAATGAAGAAAAATTTGAATTTTTAGAAAATCTACGTCCATCATGTACTATCATCTGATTATACTAACATTTTATTCCAGAAAAATAATTTTTCAAGAGGTAACTATGTGTATAATAATACTGACTTTGTAATAATAAGTAAGTATAAAAACTTGTGGCTCAATAAATGCAAATATATTTTTTTACTCATTTTAGCATAGTCCTATTCGACATGGACCTATAAATACTAAATTATAGACGTTAATATAGGCGATAGTGTAAAGATGTAAAGAACTAAAATATTATCATCACATATATTATTCCGGCTAGATAGCTATACAAAATAAATGATAATGTTTACCCTTAGCTAGCTACTAGATTTTTATGATCATATGTTTCGAACATCCAAAAAACTTTATCAAAGTGAAGATAGATTTAACTAAATTTACAAACCTTCGCACACAAGGAGTCGTGTGTCGTCTAGCTAGTTTGTAAAATAAAATGAAGTGGATTAAAACTGCATGTATTCCTTTACTAATGCGAAAGAGGTGAGTCTTTCCAGCTAGATCTATTAATAATGGCTACGATAAACATTCCTATTTGCATAAATTAAAAACTTTGATGGGCGTTTTACCGACACGCGGACGTCATGCATAATGTCGGAAGCCAAATCGGCTTTACCCTGTTTGATCTCAGCTTCGTCACGTTCTCTTTTCGAAACGTCATCAAAATAAGTATCACAAGAAGTCAAGTGTCAGGTAGTCATAGTATTAACCACTAAGAAGATAACTTGTGATTTTTTTAGTTCTTTTAGTAATTTCAACTAAACTGGTATGATGGTGATCCTCCTTTGAATTTCAGATTTAAATTTTCTCGACCTTTTCTTTTGTGCCAATAACTGATTTTTGATTTTACCTTCCGATAAATATACTGTAAAAATCTTTTCTAATAGCGCAATTTTATACTTACTCTTACTCGTACTTCTTACTTCCGCTCTAGGCTGGCGTCTTCACGAAATCCACTAGTTGGCGTCTACCTTCTGGTTGCAAGGTCTCTTTCCTTGCAGCACCAGGACTCCAGGTTTTTTAAATCTTGATCCCCAGATCCCAGACGTTATTTTCATTATTTTCAGAGTTTCATTTCAGTATTGATGTACATTGCCTTGGTTTTACTTGAGTTGAACTTAGGCCCCACTCCTTTACACTCCCTTTTAACCTTCATCAACAACTGCTGTGCTTGTTCAACTATGTTGCTCATCAAAACAATGACGTCATTGAAGTCTAGATCACATACTGACTCCGCTGGACTTCTTCTGCTTTGCCTTTGCATGAGTTTCAGTTCCGAGTTCTTCCTCATTGCCGATGATTGCTTTCGCGAGGAATTAATCAAGGGCAATTACAAAGAGAAAGGGGGCTACTGTGTCCCCTTGCATAACCCCAGCGTAGATTTTAAATATTTTCGTATTACCACTTTTACCATTTTTGCTTGCAGGAGCGTAGCTTTTCGTCAAACTTCAAAAGTCCCCAATCTTATCGTTTCCTCGGTGATGCGCTACATTTCGGTGCTCGTAGTGTTTTCGTCAGACTTCAAAAGTCCCCAATCTTATCGTTTCCTCGGTGATGCGCTACATTTCGGTGCTCGTAGTGTTTTCGTCAGACTTCAAAAGTCCCCAATCTTATCGTTTCCTCGGTGATGCGCTACATTTCGGTGCTCGTAGTGTTTTCGTCAGACTTCAAAAGTCCCCAATCTTATCGTTTCCTCGGTGATGCGCTACATTTCGGTGCTCGTAGTGAAAGCCTGAGTTTGACTGTTACAATCCTGTGATCAGAACCGATGATGCAAAACTTGAGTGCGGTTCTACGTTGACAATGCTGTTCTTCTATTTTGAGTTAATCAAAACATATTTTCAGGATCCTCGAAAGTTCACCTCTTTTCATATTTCAGGTTGTTATTTGTAATTATAAGTTTGTTGTTTGTTGTTGTTTTTTAACGAGGCTTCCAGAACGCTAATTAAGCATTATCACAAAGACCTCGACTCGGAGTTTTAGTGTATTTAATTGCTCCCATTTGTGTTACGGTTATTTTTGATAAAATACGGCGTTGTTTATTTATATCCGCTCACTAAAAAACTTTGTGATAGCATGGTCTCGAACCCAGAACCTTTCGGTTAAGAGCCGAACGCCATTACCATTGCGCTATCGCTGGATAAATGATTATAAGTGATTTATAAGTGATTTATAAGAGATACTAGATCTACTAGACGCATGTCATTCTCGTTAGTTTTCATATCATTGGCAAATCTCACATGTGGAGAGCTGATATTTGCATTAAAATCACCCAGCACCATCGAGAGATTGTGGGGTGGTATCTGGTCAATGGCAGTCCATCGGAACTTTTAGCTGAATCAGCACTATATATGTGTGTGCGTGTTGCTTGCAATTTGAATTTGATGCAATCACCAAAAACTTTGAGATGCTTCTTTATTGTATGAAAGAAAAAATTCCCTATAAGCCGAAAGGCTATCATTAACAATCTTCATACAGGAAAACCTGGCACGAAACCGCGCGAAACTAAGCGTCTCAGAAGAGGATGCCAATGACCGAGCGAGATGGCGAATAATGTTAAGAACTACCCGTCACACACACGTCTGACGTGTCCAATGACGCAAATGGATGATGATGATGATGATGCAAGCAGGGAAACACCATTATTTACAATTTTGTATAAAATACATACTAATAAAACTGCTATCTTTGGTTGTCTTGTGCAAAAAAAAATTGAATAAAAATGGTAGAAAATAAAATGTATCAGAAATGAAATCTGTCAAAGAAAAACCGACTCAGTTTGCCTTGGAACTAAATATTCTAAATACTAAAGGTTTTTCAAGCTTCGAACGATTCGACGTTGGAAAGAAAGACGTTTAAAACTCTTGTGAAGCCATTTTGGTGACATGAAAAATCTTTGGTTCGAGACTGCCCTTCCAATCGTTCGTGTCTATAATGGTGTTGGATTTGGTTTATTTTACCAGCGGCTACCTCTTTAAGTCATAATACCACATTACAACCCATGCATCAAAGGGATATTCGTGTTTTGAAAGCAAAAAGGAGATGAAAATGAAAAATAATCAGTCGCTTCCAAAAATTAGTATTTTGACCGCAATGTCGGCGTGGAATTCTGTTACACCCGAAACTATCATCAAATGCTGTATATCTCTAGAAACTCAAGAGCTACCTGTAACTGATGCAGATGATCCATTTCAAGAATTCCAAGAAGACATCTTCTGACATATTTTTGTTTCCATTGGTCTTTTTAGAGCTCAGAGAATTAGTTTCAGCCAAATAAATAGAAGGGTGCGAAAGCACATTAGCTCCTAAAAACACATATAAATACTAAATTACACTCTCTTTTTTATAAGGACCAGTAAAATTGGGGTTGAGGCTGGCTGTTCTTATTTTTTTCAGGCTGAAATTTTTTTAATTTGTTCTCAATAGCCAACCCAAGGATGTTTTTTGCGGACTAAGTTTTCGAGAAGCATCTCTTGTTTTATTCCATCTATCCCGTTGCAGAGAGTCGATATTCTAATTGTATGATGCTCTTTGCGTTTCTTATGACGATATAAATTTCTAACTAGTTCCTCAGTGCCTTCCCAAATTCCAATTTTCAAAAAATATAGGCGTTAACGAGCTTTAAAGGTAAAGGTCCATAATCGTGGTCCGCATGATTCACATCTGCTTATGATTAATTGCAGATTGCCACTCATGCTGCGGATCACTACAAATGGCTGCTAAAACACTCGCTATAAATTAAGTCTATAGTCATATTAGTCACACTTTAGTGACTCTTTAGTGAATGAGTTAAAATGATTCCAAATTCCATTTAAAATTTCATCTGACTTTAAATCATATTGTATGTACCATTCAACCTGGGTTGGGAGGCGAATAAGTACAGTCAATAAAAAGTGTATTTCTCCTAATAGTTTCCTCAGTGCTCATTAATCTCTTAGCTGTTGTTTCGATTTTCAGGATGGACAACGAAGGAGCATTGAATGGTGATGCAAACGTTATGATGGTGATACAAACGATATCACATTAATGTCCCGGATGTTGATAGCTGCCTCCCTACATGAACTTGTCTACTTTATTTCGTCTACCATGGAAATAATTGGCCTTCGTTTAGACATTTTTTATTCCCCCATGTTTTAAAATCTTTATTTTCAAATATATGCTTGACACTACAGTTGACTCTCTCTAATTCGAATCCCAAGGGGAAAAATTTTGTTTGAATTATAGAGAGATTCGAACAGTAGAAAGTCTCTCTTATTCGAATTTTCAGGTTTAAAGGGTGAAAATTCAAATTAAAGAGAGAAATCGGAATTTTTGAAAAATTGAGAAAAATCATAAAGGTGAAAAATAAAAAAGAATGATTGAGTTTTCTTTGATTTTTTTTTTTCTTTTCCTAAGTTTCATGATCATACATGCACAAAGTGACACTAATTGCTGAAAAAGTGTTCAATTTTTTATTGTTTCGTGTTAGATAGATTGTCTAAGTCAAACACACGACTCGCGTCGCTGAGGCCTTTCCACATATCAACTTCAAATTTCGTAAATCTGACGCAGTTCATCAAACCATAGTCAGAAGAAAATATGATCAAACTTTATACAAAAAATATTTACAAAGAATCAAAACATTCGAACAGAAATTCGAATTTTGAAAAAAAACATTTGAAAGTCTTAACGGCTAGTTTACACTCCGAAAATTCGAATTACAGAGAGGATTTTGCCGAGGGGACCAGAAAATTTGTTCGAAATATGGAGGTTTTCGAATTACAGAGATTCGAATAATAAAAAGTAAATTATAAGAGTTTCTTAAGGAAAATTGACGATGACTTAGAATTTGTTCGAATTATAGAAAGTTCGAATAATAGAGATTCGAATTAGAGAGAGTCGACTGTATTTTGTTTCCGTCTCTTGGGTTACCATTGCACGATGCAAGAGGGCAATGTTATACGTCATAACAGCAGCGACAATGGCTGTGTAAGCGTCAGGTGTTTCAACTTTGTTCAAGCAAGAAAACCCTAAGATGTTTTGTACCCACTGCCATGGACACTCTTGAAACATTGAAGATGCATGCGGCAAAATAGTTATGTGGAAGGAGGCTTTTGAAGTTGGTCGAGAAATATTAAAACTTGTAAAAGACTAACGTTTGGGAAACTGAAATTAGAGCAATTGCGTAATGAGACGAGTAATGAAAGGGAAGGTATCCATGTTTTTCCGCACAAGTTAAATTGAAAGGAGAAGGAGAGACACTTAATTCCATCACCAACAACTCTGATACACTCTCTGATGTATTGCAGTGGACATTAGCTAATCTCTCTGTTATTGAGATGAAAGCTCGGGTAAGGGGAGTTGCAGCTGTAATGAAGAAGTTTTCTCTTCTTTTCCGATTTAAATTGGGGCGTTAGTGTTAAGGTCTAAAGCTTGGTTTCCAATAAAGAAAAATTGTCGTGCGATTGTTGTCGCGCAACATGTGTCGTGCGATGCACTGGTTTCCATTACAAAAAGTATTTGTATTTATTTTTTACTCTTTCTTTCTTTCTTTCTCTTGAACTATTTGCGATAAAATCGGAATCGGATATGAAAAGTAAAAGGTTTTATCGTTTGCTTCAATGTCAGTTGGCTTTGTGCAGTACCTCACTTGCACTTAGAAAAAAGAATAAAAGAAAACTCAAATATTGGGTATTAATATCGTCACGATAATCGCACAATAGTCGCAGGAATAGAATTTTCTCTATCTCTACGATACTTATCGTACGACGTTGTACTGATCTTGCAATATGATATTTGTTGTGCGATTGATGTTTCCAAAAGGTCGTGCGATGGTTGTGTGACAATCGCACGATAATTTTCTTTTATTGGAAACCAAGCTTTACTAACATTCTTAGCAAGTCTTTATAATCGGCTACTTTATCAACTAATGACGGTCAGGAGATGACAAATGTGTTCACTCCTGTAAAGGTCACCATCCTTTCCAAGATTTCCAAAAACCTACATAGTGAACATTTGTAAAATCTGGGAATTTATGTAATTTCTTCTTCTTTTTTTCTCTCGAAAACTATGTATGAGTATGCATGCTAAGTTTCATCAAGATCAATGAAAAATTCGATTACAAACCGAGGCGTTCAACTCTATAGGTTTCTTAATTTATAAGTGAGGGCTGTTAGCACACCATACTTCAGATTGTGACAAAATTATGATACTTTGTACACAAGTCCATTATCCATCGCTGATTCTAAATTAATGATGTCACGCGTCAGCACTTTTATGCAAAATATTTTTTGACCCAACATATCATACATCATTGGAAACACAATTTAATGCTCTTTCAGAAGATGTAAAAAACCTATACTGAAAATGTACTGAATCAGAGTAACATTGTATTAATGACGTCACAATTTTCATTATTTTTTTAAACATATTATACATCGTTGGAAAGGAAATTTTATGATCTTTGAAACAAGTATATATAAATCTTACGACTGAAAATCTACTGAATTGGAGTAATAAGACCTAAAACCTTCTTCCTGAGCACATAAACGTCATACATGCAAAATTAATATATAAGTAGTGTTTGCAAAATACGTAATTTTAAAAAGAAGTTAAGAGGTATTGCAATTGGAATCTTGGTAACCTAAAGATTCAATGGATACTCATTTCAGGAAAGGGGTTTTAAATTATCTTATTTCCTGACAAGCGAAGCCCTAACCACTTGTCAATGTAACAAGGTATCCGCGGGGAAGAGTGATGAAACATAGAAACAGAATAAAAACAACATTTATTTGTGTCTTAAAATGGGTGTTTTTAAAAGTGAGATGATGTATTTTTATTGGTGCGCGAAAGCTTTTTTTGCAAGTTGTTTTAACCTCAGTTACAAATATATTACATGACTTATGTTCAGCATTGATTTTTTCAATGGTAGTTTCAATAATTAAGGTTTTTTATGCATTGTGTATAAATATTTAAGATTTACATTTGCAAAATCTTTGAGGTTAAATGAATTCATTAATTTATTATAACATCAAAGCGAGCTGCAAGTTTGTGAAGACTCATTTTAAATCGTAAGGCTTGTTTTAAGAAAAATTGTTATTTACAGAATTTGATAAAACTGTTATGTATTTTTAAAAGTAATGTCAACGGATGAGAAAAAGGAAAAAGATGGATGCTGTTCACCTCATCCTAAATGGTTTTGTACATTTGAAGGAATATTCAAGCTAATTGAGTTTGTAAGTATAAATGTTATATTTTTTTTGGTAAGATATTCTGGAAAGCTTAGGATAAAATGCAACAGTATTTATTATCATGTACCGTATTTCCATTAAGGATTTTTATGAATGGCATTTATGTCAATGAATTATTCTTTGTCAATTTCGTTGATTTCATGATTTCGTCGATTTCATGACGAGCATAAAATAAGTCAATCTTAGAAGTTTTGCCAGGCAGAACAAAGCAACAATATATGAATATTTTAACTAACCATTCAAAGAATGGCAGACAAAATCCCACCCGCAAAAGCTTCCGTTCTCCGCATTCAAATATTGCTATACATAACAAATCATTGTAAAGTTTTTATGAAAGAGTTTTTAAATTCAAGAAATTGTTTTCTCCCACTTAGATTACAGTGTTGTGTGCCTGGCTGATTTGTATCGGTGTTTATCAAAATGTAAAAGATGCACATGTCACCAGAAGATACCTCTATTTTCTCATCATTGCCATTCTATGCTGGATATTTACAATCATCATTATTCTTCTGTATTTTTGTGGTTGCTTCTACAAACGTGTTGACGGAAAACTCAACAAGATGTATGGATGGGTGAGTGAAATTTATAGTATATAGTTCACAAGTTGCTTGTACATCTATCTATCTATCTATTGGCTTAATGTCAGTTTTCCATACTAGTATGGGTTGGGCGGAGACATCCTGAAGAAGTTTAAAACCCTGGTAGAAAAGATATCACATGAATCGCATAAGATCACAGTGTTTAATTATAACTAAGTGTTTCAGGTGAACAGTGAAATAGCTTGTGCCACTGAAAGGGCACAATGAGTACTCGATTAAGAAGAGTACTATTCTATTGTTTACGTTATTTTCAAGTGTATGAAATGTTACCCCTACAACTGATTTTAATTTGCATGCTTAAAAGTTCATGTTATAATAACTTGATGTTTTTTCATAATCATAAGTCGTGAAATCCATACTCTTACAGTCAGTTTTCTTTCAGTATATCTTCCTTCTGACATACTCGCTGGTGTGGTTCTTCTTTTGGTTTGCCGGTTCAGTCCTCATTGCATGGCATTATAGATTCTGGGTTGGAAATGCTGCGGCAGCGGTAGGTTTAGTGCTTTGAGCAATAAAAGTGACATTTGTTTTTTATCACCAGTATGCTATCTTTATTGAATCCACATTTTTAAAAATAAACTGTTTTGAGTAATGCCGCCACAATATATATATATATGCAATATACTCCCGATAAGTGGCACCCCCGATA
Source organism: Candelabrum cocksii (assembly GCA_963930725.1). Taxonomy (NCBI): domain Eukaryota; kingdom Metazoa; phylum Cnidaria; class Hydrozoa; order Anthoathecata; family Candelabridae; genus Candelabrum; species Candelabrum cocksii. Next base: position 2,208,427 of record OZ005666.1, read on the forward strand.
AGTGGGACGGTTTTTCCCGGTCCCTTGAACTTTGTAGCCTAATATAGGCATTCACTTAAGTGGGACATTCGCTAAGTGGGACAGATTTCGTCGGTCCCCTGAGTGTCTCGGGAGTATACTGCATATACATTGCTTTCTATATATGTGCATATTTGTTTAACTTGAATTCTCCTCTTTTCATTTAGTTCTTTGGATTTGTAAACACAGTGTTATTCTTTATCGATGCGGTCACTTACTACCGACTCTGTCGCAAGTACCGTGTTCAAATCAGAGCCATAAATCGGGGGCTTCTCGAAAATGAAGCTAATAATGGCAACGCATAAATTTCGAATTACACGATTAGACAATTTAGAGAGCACCATCGTGACTTGCTGTTTGGCTTCTGTTTTTGCAGTGAATAGAGCGCTGTGACATTTTACTAGTCTTTTCTACCAATTTATTTTCTAATTTAGTAGCTATTTATAAATTTTTGTAAAGCACTTTTTACCTGGCTTACTTGTTGTTTATGATTGTGAAAGAGTAGGATGTGTATAATGACCTCTTTGTATTATATTGCTATTGTAGTTTTAGGAATTTCTCTTTGACATGAATTGCCGTTGTTTTCATCAAACCTTCTTTTTCAGCCTCTCACTTCCCCGTCGTTCATTTGCTACGCACTTTACTCCGAATCATTTAAACATGAAAGCTAAATTTTAGTCGTGGTTAGAGTTCCCAAATGCTTTCAGAAAGCTTGAGTTGTACCCCATTTTTCCCTTATGTGCTGTAGTTTTAGCGAAGCTCATTTTGCACTGAAAGCCAAGCTCAAAGCGTTGAGTTAGGTTTTAATCACATCCATAATAACCGCACACTTACTGGTAAAATAATAACCGTACACTCGCTGGTCTGTACTGACCGCAAACTCCCTAACAAGCATATAAAAACGTATGCGTTGCTGAGTCTACAGTAAGACAGGCGGTGGTGGTGAGAAGATGATGAAGATGCCATGAAGAGAAATATGAAAATGAGAAGCATTGACCACCACACCTGGCAGCTAAGCTCTGAAAATCGTTCCTCTTGGAGAAGTGTGATCAAACAATCATAAACAGTCATAGTCGAAAACGACCGACAGCAAAAGAAGAAGAAGATTTCGGTTAAAGCAGGGTCCTAAAAAGAAAGTTTTCACGCAATCTGTATCCCCGGCATTTACTTACTGAGCCTGATACAGACTTTAAAAAGGTAACAATTCGCCAGGGGCTTTATATACAGAATATATGAATACATGTATTATCCAGCTGTGATTGCCGGGACACATGTCCGGTGCAATTGTGCAGGTTCCAAGAGATGCGGTACCAATAGATGTAGGATCAAAATCAAATGCCCTCCGCCGTTGTCACAGAAGCCTGTTATGGAATAACAAGTTAGTTGTGAGATGATAGTATACAGTCGGTTTTGTGAAAGTGGTTGTAATACGCCATACGTTTATTTATAGTGGAATCTTTATATTGATGTACAAATGTACAACTTACTAAACAGTTTTACTTTTGTGGTTTTGACTTCCGTCATTTTGCGTAAAGCAAACCATGAATTTCAGTCATTTTGTGTCAAAATTCCAGTCACTACATATATCGCCTACAGTCACTTCACAAAATGATTTGTTTAGTCATTACGTGAATGACTGATTACACATATTGGCTGTAACATATATACGAACACGAAGGTCCTTCATGTCACGTCCGCGTGTCCTCGCGTTTTCTTTTGATCCGTAGTGATTCTGTTTTGTTTTTTTTCAGGATATTACCATAGAGCACTTCGTTGGTTTTGTGAGCTTTCCAAGGGACGCCAAATACTCTCACCATCTTCATGTACCTGCACTCAAACTTATCCCTCATCTTTCCAGTTAACGTCCAGCTTTCAGCACCGTATAGAAATTTCCTTTCAACTATGACACGAGGTTGGATTTCCAATCCTTTCGTATGACGATTTGGTTTATCTGGTTGCAGCATAGTCAGTCTTAACAAACATTATAAATTTTCACAAACAATGACATGACGAAGGCAAGCCATGATTGATCTCAGTAGGAAGAAGGATTTTTAATGCTCGTCATGAAATCGATCTTCTTTTCATTCCTTTTGTCAGTGGTCCAGATGTACAATTGCAATACGATGCAATAGCAAACGCAAGTTTCGCCTGTCTCTACAGTTAGCTCTCCCATCATCCCCCGGGAAACCGAAATTGTCCGAAATATGTTTCATCCAAGCTAAATCGTCAGTGCGACTGAACATAGACCCGCTCAGAATATAGTCCTATATTTTACTTTTACTCGTAATTGTCTGTCCTTGAAACGGCTTTTGGCTGTCAATATGCTGAATTGAAGGGCCACAGAGATGCAGATCTTGTTTATATAAGGTCAGATGGCTAAATGGTGCGGACAGTTTCTATACAGTATAGATTCGGCATGCAATAATAAAGTAAAAAGAGGTTAAAGCTTTCATATACAATGATTTAGATAAAAGCCAAAATTCTCGGGTAAAGATTCTCCTTCAAACACTTAGCGAGTACAGTACAATCCCGTTCTTTCTTTCTTTTCTTGTTTTTTTTTTCGATTGCATATACATATATAAATTTTGTACACACAACTGCGGTACTCGTAGAACACCGTTTGATTGGTCTTATCGTCGAGAACCGTCTTTTATTGTAGTAAAATTGTACAATCATAGTTTAATTAACAAAATACAAGTTTACCACCAGCTAGATAATATCAAATACGCGTGTATGCAAAAGCAAATGGCGAAAAAAGATAAAACGATTGTCAGAGAACAATCTAAAAGCTAAAATCATAGAAAATATCAAACAAATGCTTTAAAGGTTTTGTTCAACATTTTCGATAACTCGAACTGGGTTAAATCGAACTCGCGTTAACTCGAACTGTTTTCCTCTCCCTAATAGTTTCTCATAAAAACTCCCGATAACTCGAACATTCGTTATCTCTTTTTATTTGGTCCCCCGGAGGTTCGAGTTATCGGGATTATACTGCATCGTTTACATCAAAAGAAACTGAGGAAGACCGCCGATGAAGCAAACTCTCTTTTGTCGCCCCTTAAAAGAAGAAACGTTTAAAGCTTTTTCCGTTCAAATTAATTAAAACCCATTCACTATGTCTTTGTATGTCGCACTATAAAAATATGCTTAAATTGCGCTAGCTTCGTAACATCTTTCAACGGACCACCCTATCTGTTTTGTGGTCGTTTTATTTTGAACAAATCCCATAGCACCCGTAGCTACTAGCAACTGTTCGTTCATTTGACTGAAAGTTTTACTTCTTGCGACATTCACATACTTTCACATAAATTTGTTTAGATTTATACAACTATAAATATACTAAACATTGAAATTCCCATGCTCTCCACGCTAATTAAATAGAAAGTATTTCGTGACAGACAGCCATTCGCGTCCGGAGAGAAAAGCTCAATAGGTTCCTATTCAATAATTAATTCTCAGATGTTTTTGTCGCCGCAACCATGCCTCCGTTAAGTATGCGCTACTTTGGAAAGAGTACTACAGTTGAGGCTAATATACATGGACTATCAGTATTGAGAGAGTGCTGTGCATAGAGTACATGGAAAGTAGTGTTTCAACACAAAATTTCACATCTAAATAAATCCTATGATGATCCAATGTAAAAACTGCGATATCTAATGAGGCACATGTTTTCCCTTACGCATATATGTATATAATTTCAGGTGAAATAATCAAAATATTTCAGCAAAGCATTTAAACGACCTTCTTTTATTGTAAAAATAATTCCGTGAGTATGTCAGGAATAATTCGAAGTAACTCCGTGCGTATGTCGGGAATTACTTGAAGTAACTCCGTGAGTATGTCAGGAATTACTCGAAGTAACACCGTGAGTATGTCAGGAATAACTCAAAATAACTCCGTGCGTATGTCAGGAATTACTCGTAGTAACTCCGTGAGAATCCGTGCATATGTCAGGAATTACTCGAACAATCAATTGGAATACCAAAATTAGGTTTATCTTTGTGTATTTATTGCAGACACAAATTAGTGAAAAATCGTGAAATAACTTTATTATAATAATTATTCCAATGTTACTCGCCACTCGTAATGACTTCACTTAGATCACTCGTCACTTGTAATGACTTCACTTTGATCACTCGCCACTCGTAATGACTTCATTTAGATCACTCGCCACTTGTAATGACTTCACTTAGATAACTCGTCACTCGTAATGACTTCACTTAGATCATTCGCCACTTGTAATGACTTCACTTAGATCACTCGTCACTTGTAATGACTTCACTTAGATAACTCGTCACTCATAATGACTTCACTTAGATCATTCGCCACTTGTAATGACTTCACTTAGATCACTCGCCACTCGTAATGACTTCACTTTCATCACTCGCCACTCGTAATGACTTCATTTAGATCACTCGCCACTTGTAATGACTTCACTTAGATAACTCGTCACTCGTAATGACTTCACTTAGATCATTCGCCACTTGTAATGACTTCACTTAGATTACTCGCCACTTGTAATGACTTCACTTAGATCATTCGCCACTTGTAATGACTTCACTTAGATCATTCGCCACTTGTAATGACTTCACTTAGATCACTCGCCACTCGTAATGACTTCACTTAGATCACTCGCCACTCGTAATGACTTCACTTAGATCATTCGCCACTCGTAATGACTTCACTTAGATCACTCGCCACCCGTAATGACTTCACTTAGATCACTCGCCACTCGTAATGACTTCACTTCATTATGTTACGAAAAGAAAAAAACTAGTTTAAATTAAATTGGCTTTAAGATAGTGGCATAAGAATATAAAATCTGCAAAACTGAAAGGCTATTGTCAATAATTATGTTTAATTATTTGGTTACGCGTGTATTTGTTTACAATTGAAAAACGTTGTTTCTAACCGTCATTTAATATTAATTTATTCTCAATAAATTATGCATCTTTCAAACGAGCTTTTCTGACTTCAATAAGACTTCGGAATTTTAGATTTTTCTCGTTTTAGTCGCAATAGATTTTGATAAATGCGAAATATGAAGCTTAGCTGAAAAGTAGCTTGTTATGAGAATGACGCCAATAAAATCTAATGACGACACAAACTTGAGAAGAGGCTCAAAAAGCAAAGAAAAACAGATAAAGAAGAAAAGTCGATTCGCTAAAAACAACGTGCGGGACGAGTTTGATAACCGTCTTGTCAACCAATCAACGATGGACCTCCATCTTTCGCTGAACGAAACCATGCAAAGTGTGAAGGGGCCGACTGGTTTTATGGAAATGAGTTCGGGATTGTTACCAGCTGTCAGGAAGGACAATCCGGCGTTTCGCATTTCTTTAGACGAGACGGCCGAGTTTACAAAGTCGGCCATGTTCATAAGAAATCAGATCTTCGACAAGAACGACGAGTGGGATTTTAAGCAGACGTCACCCGATCGATACGCCCAAAACCCCGACAACACAACAGCCATCATGAGCTTTTCTGACGACAAGTGGAGCGCCAAGAAACCCCCCGGCGGTTCGTATTCCCCACGCGAAATCACGGTAACAACTGAAAGGTACGATGCGAACAACAACTGCGTTAAAGACGGTTCCATGTCTTTCCTGTTCAACGAACACACCGGCTTGCTGTGTAAAAACTGCTTTTCGTCATCTTGCACTCATGTGGATGCCGTTTCCAATATAAGCAGGAGACACAGCGAAACTTGCGAAGAGGAAAGAGTTGAAGATGAAAAGATGGCCGATCGAAATGTTCTAGAAATGAACCAATTCGATTCGGAAATTGACGAATCACTGCAAACGTTGTTGGATGAAATTAACAAAAAGAGCGCGAATCCGCTGACGATGAAAGATCTGTTCGGGCTACTGAAGAAGAAGGAGGCGCACGAGCTCAGCAAAAATATCGAGAGTCCAAAGTCCAAGGAATCTGGCGAACAAGAATGCGGTTTGGATCAAAGCAAGAAAGAAGTTACACAGGATAAGGTTAACGTTCAGTCACAAACACCACTATCAATTGACTCCAACGTCGCTATCATCCGTCCTGAGAGTTCAAAGAACTATTTTTATTATGATAGCGACTATGATGATGCCAGTTACTTGAACGCGTGCAATTTGTCGAAAATATCCTTCGAAAAACTTGACATAGCCAGCAACATAATTCACTCTAATTTCGACAACACTGGACCATTAACACCACCTTGTATGGTGTCTTCCCCGACCGAATCATCGGATAAAGCCTACATCAAGAACATGCAATCCGTGAAACGTCGTGCGTCTTTACGGCCGCCATCTGATCTCGAACCCGTCATTGAAACTGATGAAGTTCAAGCTCAAAGATCGAGCGACAGGTCTTCGGATGGCGTGAAAGGTTTCCAGAACTTTTCGCAATCCACCTCGTGCGACTTGGAGAGTTCGTTCGAGATCAACAATCAAACCTTGGATGCATTGGAGGATGAGAGTTCCCTGCTCAACAAACGAGAGTACGCAGACTCGTCCTTGAGAGGGTTGAAGAAGTTAGCTAAAGAATTCCAGCAACCTCCCACGGGAGATTTTGACGACGTTGAGCGAGCGTCAAGTGTGTTATCGGCAACAGCCTTTGAGGCTTGCCTCTCGCCGGTATATAAAATGGATCAAAACTTTCAACAAGAAAAACCAACTGAAAAGTCTGCGCACGAACCTACAGATAGCCTATTCGCAGCAATATCGCCACCCAATGAACAATCAAAAGACGCCCCAATGAAATCCGTAGAAGAGAAAAGAAAGAACAGCTCTACACAAACGAATTCTTCCGAAGAGCAAGTGAATTCTGCAGAACAGTCCAACTATTACTACACCCCATCGCCTGATCAGATTCTGCAAGATCACCTACAAGAAGAGCGACGTCGATGTTTGAATGAGGAGTTTTTTAACGTCAAAAGCGACGACGTTATAAGCAGTGACGAGGAAGTCGTGCGAATAAACAATCCGGGGCACGAGAAGAAGAAAAAAACATACGTGAGTATCGGTACAAATACAGACTTTACCCCCGTGTCAAATGAAGAGTTGGTGTATGACAGTCAATACAAACACATCGATGTGTTGAGTCTCTTTACGCCCCCTGATGATCCTTATTCGAGGTTGGAAACCGGCCAAGAATTCAGAGGTCTGAGCGCAGATTCAGATTCAAACAGTTGGCTTTCGCGGAATCCTTCCACACTTGATTCAGGGGTAGATTCAGTATTGAACATACATTCGGACAGACGTTCCATTCCAAGCAGCTACCACCATCGACCCATAGTGAGTTCTTCATTGGGTAACCATTTAAACTTCGTTGACAGACTATCGTCAACTCGTGATTCAAACAACAATATTTCGCATAACGGCTTCTTTTACATCAACCCATCTCACCGATCATGGACGAATGGAAGGCACGTTTACGATATCAACACACTCATGCAATCTGAGAGACCTTACCGCGCTGCCCATATACCTCACCCTCCATCGCAGAGACAACATTCCTTCGCTCACGCTCCTAGACCTCCTTCGTCGAAGCCTTCTAGAACGTGCACTACGAGACATAAAACCCCGCGAAGTGCATATATAAGAGCTCTGGAGGAGATCTCACCCTATCAAGATTTATCGACACGACCAATAATTTCTTCTGCATTCTCACAACCGACAGCCGCGTTAGCAGAAAAATTACAGAGAGAAAAGTTAAGAAACCAACGTTACTTGCAACAACGCCATAAAATAGTCGCACAAAAGATGGTGAAGCACAGATACGATAACCCTGCGTATTTGACGAAGCCATACCGGGCACTGAAGTCCTCCCTTTTGACATGTGATAGCAGTGGCCGTGTTTTACCTCGAATTGTATAACGTAGTTGACGACATGTCTTGAAAAATAGACGAGTTATATAAATATTGATAAGATTATATTTATTATAAGAAAATCAATTGCTATTTAATATAATAAACAAGTTTTTATTGTTAGAGAAGACCGTTAATTTACGATCCAGAATATACGCAAGAAAATTTACCCTAAACCCTAACAGCGAATTTCGATGCATCTCAAAAATCTCCTCCAAAAATGTTGCCATTACTTCCTCTTGGATGCACGCGGACAATTTTAACTAATAATTCTACGTCAATGCCAGGCACGTTAGCGAGTATTACTGCATGTATCTGATGTTTGGTCAAAGAACACAAATCTCTATTGCCGAGAACTGTACATCAGGGACACAGGGTTTGATATGGGGGGGGGGGGGGGGGGGCATAAAGCTAGTGACATAGGTATGCAGGTATGCAGGTATTCTGACCTCATGGGGGTAAGCGCCCATGCCTTGCATAGCTTGTCACTGTGGGCTGGCAAACCAGGGACTAGACCTCCGGGTCACAGCCACGAGAGTCAAAACTCGTTTCAAAGACTACCAATCATGAAGAAAAGTATACTACCAGGATCCACACTGGCTGAGACGTCGCCCAGGATAATAAGGTCTCCACGACGAGAGGGACTGATGTGGACGATACCGTCAACGACAACACAGACCATACAACACCACTACTCTCTGAACAACCTGCATCCGTCAGTTCTGAATGGGTATATGTTCAGCCTCGTCGACCGATCATCAATCTTCGGGCTATGACGAAGCTGGCATCGTTCAACGTACGGACTCTTTCCGGTATCTGGAGAAAGGGAGAGTTAACCGTAGAGGCGGACAAGCTTGGGTTTGCTGCTGTCAAATCCGATGTGACGCAGGAGGCAGTTGCGAATTCTTCGCTGAATCTAGCGCGGGTGTACGCTACAAACCAGGCTGAATACATAGAGAAGCAGATGGCAGACATTGCCTCCGCAGATGAAAGTTGCCAAAATGCAGTCGCTTGGAAGGTGGTCAACAACCTGAGTGGACGGAAGTCTAAAGCCACCGTGAAGATCAAGGCCAAAAGTCCACAGGACCGCATGCTGGATGGAAAAATCACTTCGAGAAACTACTAAACAACCCACTCATTGGAGTGGATGAGACGTTTGAACCCGAACAGATCGTCTCCGAACCGCTTGACATTTCCACAGGCGAGATTACATGGGATGAACTAACCGCTGCTGCTCGCCAGATGAAGAACGGGAAAGCCTGCGGTGCTGACTCGGTGCCGAACGAAGTGTTCAAGGATGACGAAATTCTGATGCTGCTCCACCCCATCTTGAATGAAGTTCTGACCACTAAGTCTCCACCAGCCGAATTCCTCAAGAACAAGCTCATTGCGCTGCCAAAGAAGGGTGACCTATCCTCCTACGACAACTACAGAGGCATCACCCTAATGTCTTGTACCGCCAAACTCTTCAATCGCGTGATTTTGAACCGCATCCGAGACCCAGTGGAGAAACTTCTGCGCCCAAACCAAAACGGCTTCCGTCCATCTAGGAGCACCCTCGAGCCAATTCTGGCGCTACGTAGATTGATCGAAGAGATATTGGCAAAGAAGAACTTGTCGTTGTGCAGCGTGTTTGTAGACTTTCGGAAGGCTTTTGACTCCGTCTCACGCGAACGGTTGTTCCTTATCCTATCTGCGTACGGCATTCCTGATCCTCTCATCGCTGCGATGAAGTGCCTCTACGACGGTTCTACCAGCTTTGTTAGCACTGCTGATGGTGACTCAGACCCATTCCTTGTCACCACTGGTGTGTTGCAGGGTGACACACTCGCGCCATTCCTTTTCATCATTGTCTTGGACTATGTGCTCCGCATGTCAATGGAACTTGTGTTAGGACTGCAGACGAGGGCCAGACAGAGCCAACGACACCCTGCAAAGACATTAACCGACCTAGACTTTGCGGACGACCTTGCACTGTTAGCATCCACCGTCGTGAATGCGCAAAAAATTCTCACAAACCTGGAAGAAGCCGCCGTCGAAGTTGGCCTGCTAATCAACCAGAAAAAGACGAAATACATATGTGTTGGCACTGCTGCTGCCTCGGGAATCCCTGTTCGGATAAGAAAAAGGGAAATCGACCAAGTTGATGACTTCTGCTACCTGGGATAATATGTGAGAACAAGCGAACGGGACATCAAGGCTAGGAAAGCACTTGCGTGGACTGCAACTGACAAGATGTGGCGTATTTGGAAGTCTCCAATGATAACTCGCGAACTGAAGATACGCCTATTCAAGTCAACCGTTGAAGCAGTCCTGCTGTACGGCTCACCTTGTTGGTCACTTACAGCTAAGCAGAACAAATCACTGGATGGCACGTACACAAGCCTATTGCGGAAGGTGACAGACACACACTACAGCGTACCACACGTACATGTAACTAACCAAAACCTCTACGGAAGCCTTCCCCGCGTCAGTGATATCCTTTTAGAGAGAAGGCTACGGTTTGCTGGGCATTGTGCGCGTCGCATAGATCAGCCGGTGAGTGGGCTTGTTCTCTGGCAGCCAGTTGGAACTTTCGTCCGAGGTGGACATGCGCGCATGACGTTTCCACGCCGTCTTATGAAGGATACTGGGATGAACAACATCACCGAGCTTCATCGTTGCATGCTTGATCGAGATGGTTGGAAGTTGAGAATTCGGGCAGCGGTCGGTGTCGTTTAACAACGCGCAGAACAATGATGATGATGAGTGACATAGGAGAAAAATTTTGACCGGCTTACATTGGCTAAAAACGCACTCTCCAGCATGAAATGACACAATGTATTTCCTGCATTATTTGTAACATTTCAACACAAGACAGCTTATACATTTGAAAAATAACTGTACACTAAAAGTCTAGTTTTCCTTTTTGATGAATCGTTCGAATTGACGAAAACGTTCTTCATCATTTTTGATGAGAGAATTTAATAAGGACTGTATTCTATCGTACAGTTCCCATGACCTCATTTAAAATTCTACATTGTTTATTTGCACCTTTATCGACAGACTCAGCGAATAGCCGTGGCAATGGGTAGACAGAGCTTTTGATTGTTCTCTCAAAATTTGTTGTCCTACTCCACTGTTTTTCCCCATCAACTTGCTCGCCCCATCATATGTTTGTCGTCACAGATTTTGGAGCGAAAGTTCGAAACGATCAGGGAATTGCAGCTGCGATTGTATCACTTTTGACGTATGATTATGTATGAGCTCATAAAAACCCAAATAGTCTTCTATGGCTTTAAGGGTTTCTCCAATCCAACGTATACTGAATGACAACTGTTCTTTGTTAGAAACATCTGTATATTCATCACAAATGATAGTACAGTATACTCTCGTTAAGTGGGACACACAAGGGACGGAGGAAAAATGTACTACTTAGCGGGCGTCCTACTTAAGCGAGTCTCCTCATAAGTAGGATTTTCATCAAATAGCTCAATTTGTCCCAGTTATCGAGAGATTTTTTGTAAATGTCGCCCTCCGCATAATTGTTCAGAATCGTCATGAGCGTGGTTTCTTTCCAAGGGTCGGTCATTTCATCCGTGACATCCTTTCCTTCACCTAAAAAAACAGATGATAAGGGGAGTTTACTGTATGCTTTTAATTCCCTGCAGCTCTGAAATGTATTCGTCCATTGCCATTCGAATGTTTTCAAAAACATTTTTGCAATGCACGCAAATTTTTTCTTTCTCTTTTTCTCTCTCACAAACGAGTGGAAGACAGCATGAGAGATCTATCAAATATGATACGCTAATTTCAATTATTTGCGAAAGAGAAATTAAATTACAATCATTTGTGATGGGTTTCCACGAATACAAAAAGATTTGGACACCAAAGGAAAATGAAATTTTAAATGCCTGTATGGAACCACATAACAAAAAGGACAAATTTGCTGTTTCTGTTCATGGACAGAAAAAGCCTATTGTTGGTCATTTAATGAAAGGAAAAAATGGAAGATTTGCAAAAACAATTTTCTATTTTCTACAAGCCAGTGAATATCATGGATGTGCGGTTCGCGTGACGGGAAAAGCAGTAAACCAAGGAGACGAGAAAGGCCATGTATGTTGATGTTTAAAGGACAGAAAGAGTATATTGATATATTAAGCAAAGAACTTATGAAATGTATTCAAAAGTACCTAATATTGTTTTAAATGAAACGTTTCTTTTTTTCCAACGATCCAGCCAGCCGTCTGACGAACTAAAGTCTGCCAACTCCATCTCCTTTCAAAAAGCTTTAGTTTTCAAAACAGAGGCTGACACAGGGATGTTCTGAGCCCTTGCATTTACGAGCCATCATTTGTAGCAAGCTTCGTCGAGGTGTTCGTACGTAGATGTTTTGAATCTATGCATTCTTTCCGTTGATAAATTTGAATTGACAGACTTGTAGATTTGTTTCTTTTTTTCAGCCAATTTGAAATGGTCTGTTTTGCTATTTTATGATCCCGAACGACAAGTGATAGACTTTTGCCACTGTCAATTTGCTTAAGAATGCGGTACTTTTCTGTAATTGGTGTAGAGGTCAGCTTCCTTTTTGTCCCAGCCGCGACATGACTGCACTCTCACGAAAAGAACTCGAGAAAAGTTTGTTTTGTTTACAAAAATTTTTTTTCGAATCATTGCAATATCTTCAGTCTCGGAAAAATATGAAGTCATTCAATTGAATGTCCCACTTAAGCGAAGTTTTTACTTCAAGGGACCGAGAAAAAATGTACTACTTAGCGGGCGTTCTACTTATCCGGGGTCTCACTTAAGCGAAGTTTTTTTGCTTGAAAAGGGTAAGGAAGTTCAAGGGACGGAGAAAAGGCGTACTATATAGCGGGCGTCCTACTTATCCAGGGTCTCACTTAACGAGAGTATGCTGTATTTACTCTGTTATAGCATATATTTTCTTTTATCGGCAGTTGACGGAGCTGAAAATCTTCTTGCGATTTCAGGATTGTCTTTGTTTCACAGAAGTAACAATTGAGTGAGGTTATCATCTATATGATCATTCCCTCTTAATGCTATCCCCAGCTATTTCTTTTGGCTTTGCAAAAAACAACGTTACTTGGCAAAAACGTGTGGGGGCGGTATCGACGGCCCTGAAAAAGTTTCAGAACATCCATCAGTTAAATTTACGTGCATAAAAGTACATAGCGCTATGTAATAAATTTTAAAAAATCCAGTCTTTATTTCGCTGGATTCTTACTTAACTTCCCACAACCAAGAGACAAGAGAGTGGGGCTGAAGTTGTACATATTTATTAATGTGACGCCCAATGATATAGAAAAAAACTCCACCAACCATTCTCTTAAGAGGTTTGGATTTTTCAGTGGAAAGCTATGAAATGACACATTAAAATCTTTTTTGAATCTATTTGAACAACCATATGCAGCGCATGATTTCATCATTTTGACTGAAAAAATTTACTTTGGATTTGCCTCACTTATTTACGGCGAGTTAGACATCTAGTGTTTTTTTTCTATATCATTGGTGACGCCGCAATACTAACTTCTGCGCCAAACTTCAAAAACACATTCGTCCTTAAATAACAGCGAACAAGAGAGCAACTCAATGCAACTTTATTATTCCGACAGCTGAATTTACTTCCCCCGGGAATTTTTTTCAACATTGACGTCATTCTCATACTAAATGTTAATCGAAATTCGGAAGAATCAGGATCAGAAGTGTCTTCGGCCGTTGTGAATGGAACATCAAAGCGACAACTCGCAGCAGTTTTGGTTCAATTCTCATTGAAAAGTAGCGCAGACTTTAATATGAAGAATTTATGAGCGTACTCAATGGGCGCATATATATATATATATATATGTATATGATGATGACCTACTCAACGCAAGGTCGATTGAGAAGTGTTTTAAAAAATTGTACTTTACATTCGTGTGCGAAACGTGTTGTTTAGATGGATAGTGTTACAAGCATGCTACTGTTAATGGAATTCATACTAACTATACGGTAAGTTGCAAATCTAAACGTCGGAAAGAAAGGATAGAAATAAAGCTAAATATCTAGTTTGTTTGCATAGATCATTATTTGTGGATGAGACAAATCGTTTTTGTTACTAAAACCATAGCATGCCCTAACTTAACTAAACGTTAGTCAGTAGGTCATGTACCATAGTAGTCAGGGCGCTATGGCTCCATATATTTGAAAGTATTTACATGTCGTGTGGGCAATTTAAGAAGTAGCTAAAAACATTCATATCAGATTAACAAACTGAAATATCTTTACTGGCCACTCTAATTTCTTTTGCAGGACCAACAATTCCCAATTTTGTATAAACAAATTTCCTTTCAAACTTGCCATTACAATCCGCCATTTTCTTTCTTGTTTACGAATATCGACCACAATGTCTACTTATTTTATGGGGGTATTATATAGTAAATAAGATGAAGAACAAAAATATTAATTTAATAATAATTAGAAATATTTTTAAAAAATATAAAATACCAAAATGATTTAATTTAAACTTATTGGAAATTAAATATTTATGTTATCGCTTAAATTCCTTTTTAAATACATAATAATAAAGTATGGTCCCCCGTTTTTATCTAAACATGAGAGAAGTATTCGCGTAGGAGAGTATCAGGAAACTATACGCGGGAATTTATAAAAATGTTTTCAAGTTGATATACCGTATTTCCTCTAATAAGAGACCCCCCTCAAATACTATACCCTCTTCTAATTGTAGCCCCATCATGGAGGTCTGTTGTAGAGATAAAAGACCCCCTCAATAGCTCTCTTCTAATTGTAGACCCCTTTCACGATAAGGCCAAATTAATAGTTGACCCGTCTTATATTAGAAACAGTATAATTTAGGCCGTTGATTTGCAGCGTCATTGACTTAGGAGTAGGGGTAGGAAAATACAATTTAACTCAAGTGAAAGCTATTCTGCATACAATACGATAAATTACAGAATCATTGAGTCAATAAAATGGTCTTTTTTAATTGTTAATTCAAAGTATAAGAAACGCTTTTTAAGTTCCTTTATTTCATCGTGCATAATTCTCATAACTTGGCGTTCTTTCTCACTCATACCGGCAGTAACAATGCACAGACACGGGACTACAAGTCTTATTTCCCGCTTTCTTTTTCCTGTAACCTTTCCTTTCACTCGTTATCTTCGTGCGCCTTCAAGAAGTAAAAATGAAGTCTAGACAGCTCGATTGCGACATGACCAACTAGCACTTCATTCATGTAAACACCAACGGCATGAGCATCGTGAAGTTTGGATTCTGCACGAAAATCCTCTTTGCACGACAAAAGTTCCCCTTTTGAACATTCCACGATAGTCTAGAAATGCTTGAATGAACGAGGAGCTCACCCAAAAGTGAGTTAAACAGGTTTTGGGAGCGTTTGCTTTCAATCGACGGTTTTTAGCTTGGGATTCGTTTGAATGCCATATGGTAGAAATTGTCAAATCAAACTTGAATAAAATCAAAATAGACCAAGCTGCAATTCCCGGTGGTTGTACCAAAAATTTACAACCGCCAGACCTTTGTTGGAAAAATCCTTTCAAAGTTAAATGTATCGAAGAATATGACAACTGGTTAGCTAATGGAGAGCACGAACGTACCGAAGCTGGAAATCTGCGCCCGCCTCGAAGAAGAGAGATTTTGAAATGGATTTTATTATCGTGGGAAAGTTTATCAAAGCAAATCAACTCTCCTTTTCGCGTCTGGAGTCCAAAGTAGGAGCTTTCCTGCTGGTTCATCACGGTGACTAACATGACCGGCAAGTGCTAGACGTCTCTGTCTCACAATATTGGACACAAGAGGTAGGGAACCATACAATGACTTGTTTGTTGGGTGACTTTTCCAGAAGATATTGTAGGCTAGTCGAAGCATTCTTGTATATGTACCATCGAGACGTTTTCGGCGCGACACATTAAGCTTCCATGACTCTGAGCCGTACAGAAGGATTGACTCTATGCAAGCTTTGAAGACCTTGGGCTTGGTTTCTTTCTTGATTGGGGATTTCCATATTTTCTCTAAAGAATGAAGTGCAGTCCATGCTAGCGCGATCCTGGCATTCATATCATGTCCGCTTTCGGAATAGCCTCCCAGGTATTTGAAGTCATCAACACATTCAATTTTAGATCCACCTGACGAAAACAACGGTGCGTTAGAAGATCGATTCAGATGCATATACTTTGTTTTTGGAGCATTGAGATATAGGCCAACGTCCTGACAAGCTTACGCGACGCGTTTCAGGAGATCTTGAGCAGATTCAACACAATCCCCGAGGAGTGCAATTTCGTCAGCATAGTCCAAGTCAGCTAGCATTTCAGCAGGGTGACTACTGCTACGGCGTTGTTTTAGTGTAAGGCCATCACTACTGGTGATTGATATGCGAAGCGCATAATCGAGAACAATTATGAATAAGAAAGGAGCAAGCGGATCTCCTGGAAGAACGCCAGTGTCTATCTTAAATGCATCTGTATCTTCTTCTGGCGTGATCACTACAGCGGAGGTGTCTTTGTACATCACATGGATTGCGTTGACAACATTTGTAGGAATTCCGTAGCCTGCCAGAATTTCAATCATTCGGACGCGATTGGAGTCGAAGGCCTTACGGAAATCGATGAAAGTGATGACAGCCTTCTTCTTGTGGTTTTTCAGTTTGTCAACAATTCGTCGCAGAGCCTGAATGTGGGATGTGGTTGACCGTCCCTTACGGAATCCATTCTGGTTCGGACGCAGAACTTTATCGATGACAGGTCTATTTCTGTTAAGCTGACAGCGATTATAGATCTTTGCTGCTACCTGCTAAGTGAAATTCCTCTGTAGTGGTCTGTTTTGGAGAGATCACCTTTCTTCGGTATTGGTGTTAGGCCAGATATGTCCTATTATTTTGGACAATTTCCATGGAATGTCTGGTTACAGAAAGACAGCAGACTCTTTTTCACTTTCGGCATTTTCCAAAACTCTGGTGGTAATCCGTCAAGACCGGGTGCCTTTCCGTTTCTCCTGGACTCAAGGAGCAACTAGGAATTTTAGAGGAACCGAACCTTGGCAATCCTTTCAAACTCACTGATGATGCGGACGTCCACAACTCTGCGCCAGAAGAACTGAACTATGACTGCAGAGCCTGTGACTCGGCAGAGTCCTGTGTATTGGAAATGATGTTATATAAGGTCGTACCCTATCTCAGTTTTTAACCCGGAAACATGAAACAAATCCTAGAAACTTTAGAATAAACCACTTCACCGAGAAACAAACTGAGCGCAGTACTTCCAGGAATGTGGCAAGATTCGACCCGAGTGGGAGTCGAACCAGGGACCTCTTGATTCTGAGAGCAACGCTTAGACCACTCTGCCACTGCTGCTTTTAAATTAAATTAAAGAGGCGTAAAAGTGAAAAAAAGGCTAATATCATACCATATATTATTTCAGTATATTTTATAATATATATATATGTGTGTGTGTGTGTGTGTGTGTGTGTGTGTGTGTGTGTGTGTGTGTGTGTGTGCGTGTGTGTGTGTGTGTTATACTATAATAAAAGAAAAAAAAAAGAGTTTCAACTGTTATTACCTTAATTAATGCGAATTCTCTCAAAATGATAGAATGACGTCATAATAACATAAAACGTCTCTAGTTCTTGTTCTAGTTATTTCTAACTTTTCTAAATGCTACATTTCTATCTTACTTTTTAAAAATAAAGACATTTATGTAATGTATTTTCAAGTAACGCCCTTTTAAAAAAGTTCCGCCCAACCTATGACGTCATTACCTTTCCCGGAAATGTGACACAAAGACTGCCAGTAAATATTTTCCACATCAGAGTAGGCTAGGGAAACGTTCTGACAGTAAAAGACTTTGCCCACATCCCATCCAATTTTTTTGTGTCATAGCGCCCTGACTATAGTTGTTGTTTTAACTAGATCAAGTTTTAATGTTGAAGTACCTGACTGCTAATAATATTCACAAATTAATTCAAAATCGCACGGGGATGCACCCGCACAGATTACTTGATTTAAATGGAAATTAAAGCTATTTCCATCTAAGAAGGTCGTATTTTGAACACAAGCATGGATCTTTTGATTTAGCCTTGAAATCCGAACTAATTTTTGCAGAATTATCAAAACTAAGTTACATCGGTCTATGTAAACCCTACCTTTAAATAACAACGTTCACATACAGAGTTATTGGTCATGGCTAGTAGAAAATTGTAGACACTTCAAACTTTATTCATTTCTATAAAATATATTTTCACAGATTCATAAATCACTTGATAAATGAATTTGAGAGAATACTCTATCGATCACATCAAAATCTATCACTCAGTGATTTAAAATTTCGTCCAAGCGCCAAGCAGCAGCTTTCATGTTTGTGTGTTTATGTACGAAAGTGTTGTACGTTCTGTTGGAATGTCACTCCATCTTTAAAGACAGTGTTTTTATTGTATTTGAAAGTGTTTTCCTGAACAAGAAAATGAATGGTGAAGAAGCTACACTCGTGAACTATGATTATATAATTTATTTTTATTCAATGATTCAATTGATAACACAACTTCCTGCGATGGGGTTTGCATCTCACAGGGGTTTTTAAAACGCTTGCTTTCCATTCAGACTGATCTCTACAGGAAATTCCGACTATTTTTACACATTACATCAAAACCAACAATGGTCGCATTTCTTGAACAGCCGTGATAGAAAGTTTGAGAATTTCATTCGGCCTAATTATTCCGGTAAGCATTTATAGATTTAGCAACTACACTAGATATAGTAACTACACCGAATGTTTAAAGTGTAATCTAAGATAGGCTTTTCCTAGCAAATTGAATTTGAAATCCCTCAATGAATATTTAATCTTGGTTTATAAATGGCATGGCAAAGGACAGTCGCTAAATATGTAATGTTATACAAAATACAGCTAGATATCTTTGCACGCATTTTATTTAATGATAAGCCTTTTTACTGCCCAGCGTCGTTTACTACGTTCTTAGGTGTTTATTTTGTTTATGTGTTTATTATATTTTTTTGAAATTTTACTTTGAAAAGGCTGATATCCATATATTTTAAGTGGTGGTTAACACGTTCGCTGCCGCGCTTATTTTGCCAGGCGTATTCTAATTGCCAAGAAACAGTGGCATTATCTTATTGCCGAGCCTTCTTTCCGTGATTCCATTCTCTTTGCCGAGGCTAGATCTTCATATTGCTCATTATGTTACCATGGTTACCATATATATTTGTTTAACATTTTTTGTACTGAATATGTTGGAGAAATAAAACTCGCTACGAATGTACTCGTACTTCAGCATTAGAGAAAAAATATTTTTCTTCAATGCCGAAGTACGAGTATACTTGTATGCGTTTTAGAATAGATTTCATTGCAGTGTAGTTTACCTTCTACAGAGAAGAAAAAGGTTCCAACAAAATCTTGCCAAATTTGCTCAAAAGTTAAACGGAAAGAAACATGATACGAGTGTGTCACCTGTGAAAACAAACCAGCATTATGTGTTGGTGAATGCTTTAAAACATATCATGTGAAACAATAGCATAACACAACACATTTCTGTTTTCTAAATTTTCTAATTTCCCCGCTAATAAAACTGTACGCTCCGAGTTTTCTAAGTTCAAACATCTAAAAAATGTTTTCAGAACCTCTTTGAAAGTGAAAACAAAAAAAAACATGTGACTTAAAGTAGCCAATCAGAATTAATTTAGAGTTGAAATATGTTAGTGAAACTACGAGTATACTCGTAGTTGGCAGCGAACGTGTTAAAGTTAAGGAAAAAGTACATTCATTCACATACTCATGTTTTTTTTGTTTTTTTTCAGGTCCACCAACTCAAATCAACGTGTCTGTTACGGTTCTCGGATTCAATAAAGTAGATGAAGTTACAATGGTAACAGTTTTTATAAACACACCTTGCTTAAGGATATGTCAGACGCAAGAGTGGAGGGGGGTTCATAGAACAACACAAGAAATGACTGAAACACGTTTCTTCTCTACAGCATTAGTACCACCAGGAGTCTATCATAAATACTATCAAAAATAATAATCGCAACATCTTTTTTTTACCAAAATGTTTCTTTCTAATTATCTCGCCATATGTGAGTGTGTATGAAAAATACTTTTTTCTTTCTGTTCGAAAGGCAGTGGCTGAGGAAAAACATTCTTCTTGTAGAATTTAGGATCGTTAAAATTCCAAACTATATTTTTTCAAACTTAAAAAAAAAATTGTAAAATATTACGGCTATCGAATACAGTATACTGCAACAAGAATAAATGGTTATAGACGTACTGCATCGACCTCATCATTAAACAGGAATGGTTTGATCACAGATTAAAACACAACTACAGCACGCCATTTCTTGGCCAGGGGTTTGCGGTGGATCACGTATGGAAGCCGGACACTGTGTTTGTAAACTCGCTTGATGTGGAAATGATTTTGATACCTGCACCAAGCGAGAAATACGTCATATTTCAAAATGGGAGGGTCTTGTCCGAAAGCAGGTAAATTTGTAACTGACTTCGTATGATAAATGACAAACCGTTGTAGAGTATGTTATGAAAGTGTTAAGTAAGCTATTTGGAAGATGTTGAGACAATATAAGATTGTGTGACTGCTTTACAAATAGTATTTTATTTTGTTAAAATCATTTTAAGTATGTGTATTGTATAGACAACCAGGGATGGCGCTAGTGGATACAGCCCCCCCCCCTGTCGGAACTTCTCAGCCCCCCTTCCCCCGATCGGAAGTAAAGCAATATTAAAATACTGATTTTTTTGTGATTAATACAATTATTATGATATCAAGTTAAATGGCAGGTTATGTTTAAATTTAGAGGTGCCAAATCTGTAATAGATTTGATGAGTTTTGTGTTAAACGTAGAGTAAAGCAATTAGCACCCTCCCCCCCCCTCCCCCTCGGCGCTGTAAGCCCCCTCATACAGCAGGCGTTAGTTTTTTCTGAATATAGGTACATTTTTATTGCAATTCCTTTTGTCGACAAAAGACGATAATTTTTTGCGTTTGATAAGCGGCAAAAGTAATATTGAAAACGCTACCAGTTAATTCACAGGATATTGCATGTGTATACATCAACATAATATGCTTGTTTTTAGATACATAGTGAGAACAGTTTGTCTCTTCGATTTACGACTTTACCCTTTGGACTTTCAGAAATGCTTCCTGGCGATACAAAGCTGTGAGTTTGTTTCAAAAGATTTCACTGTCATTAAGCTCCCACCACAAATTATTGAATTTCAAATTTTAAAAACGCTTGTTTTTATAATGCATATAAGCATAATGGCTATAAGCATATTGCGGCTAAAATTATCAAGAAAATTAAGCATACCTTAAGCATGTACTGAGCCTCGCGAATTTATGATATAAAAAAATTGTCAAATTTAGGGTTGGCGAAAAAAGCTATTCTTTAACATTTATCATAGTCCAATCAAGTTCAATCATTGTTAAATAATTTAGTTAAAGTGGTTCAAGAATCAATGCATCAATAAATTCAAATAGATTTCTTTCTACTTTGTTGTCATTTGTTGTTTAAATGAAAACATAAGCATATACATAAGCATATATTGAGTTTGAAATTGTTAAAATGCTAAACATAAATGAGGCTGGAGCCGATTTTACCTCATGCTTATAAAATAAAAAGGTGTAAGTGATTAAAGCGATTTCATCTTTAGATGGCTATGACGTCAATCATTTAACGTACAAGTGGGACAACAAACCCCTGTATATTGCACACTCGCATATGGTTAATTATAACCTCACCTACATGCGGACCAACGAAACTACAATAACGTATAATACAGGTATTTGAATGGGTTCTGTTCATTTAACTTTTGAGATGACTACTTTGAAATGCGTTCAAATGACCTTAAAGTATATTGGAGACATTGAAAATTTCTAGGCAGTGTAGTTCGACAAAAAGAGCGTTTTTGTAAGACGTTGACTCTAAATGCTAAGTGACCTGAACTCTAGTTTGAGAAAATGGGATGATGTTTTCAAGAGAAAAGTGTTCACAAAATCCTAAGATCCCACCGCATGACAAATTGAGAGGTTTTCTGCCATATTGACTTTTTCTCGTAATTCAATTCCCTGACAGATAAACAACTAAAATGAAAAGATTGAGAACTAATATCACGCACGCATTTTATACGTAAAATATTGATGGCAAAAATATTTCAGGTGAATTTTCGGCTCTTAAAATCCTGGTGAGATTCGATCGCATCATAACATTTCCCATTCTAAACTTGTTCTTCCCGTGCATGGTGCTTGTTGCAGTCTCGTGGATGTCCTTTTGGTTCCATTCAAACTGTGTCTCCGCAAGGGTTGGTAAGTTCGATTGTGACAATCAAGTATTTAAGTAAACAAGTGTTTTGCTAGCTATACTACTCACAATGATTGATCCGCAAAGAATTAGGGTTTATTATCGTCTTATTATTTTGCTCTGTCTGTATTATAATTGGAAACAAATAGAATCAAATCAGATGCAAATAGCGTTTAAATGAGAGAAGCAGGCGTCCAGCAGCCTTTGTCAACCCTGTTTACTCTATAGTCTAGGACCTTTTGGACTATTTTCCGGCAGCCTTTGTCAACCCTGTTTACTCTATAGTCTAGGACCTTTTGGACTATTTCCCGGCAGCCTTTGTCAACCCTGTTTACTCTATAGTCTAGGACCTTTTGGACTATTTCCCGGCAGCCTTTGTCAACCCTGTTTACTCTATAGTCTAGGACCTTTTGGACTATTTCCCGGCAGCCTTTGTCAACCCTGTTTACTCTATAGTCTAGGACCTTTTGGACTATTGTTGCTTGTCTAGGGTACTGAATTGCTGTTTTTGGCCTCCAATGTAACTAAATATTACATTTTTTAAAAAGTGCATGTATCTAAAATATTAAAAGACATCCTGTTTTCTTAAATTTGTTTTGCGAGGCAAAAGTGGAAAATTACCCGGTATTCTCTTCCGTTGAATATTTCTCTTAATTTCTTTCTAATATTTTCGTTAGGTCTTGGAGTGACCACTTTGCTCACAATCAGCAAGTTATGGGGCGATGCCAACAACAGATTACCACGTGTCCACTACATAAAAGCGATGGATGTTTATTTGGCCGCATCGTTTGGTTTTGTTCTCATGACCGTTATTGAGTTTGCTATTGTAGCTTATACGAATATAGAGCTGTTCAGAAAGGTTATCGATGATGAGTCAGCAATAAAGGTAGGTAACAGTTACTCCTAAAATCATTTCCCAAAACTGTCGAGAATACAAAACAGTCGCGCAAAAAACTCGGCCGCGTAAAATTAGCTCATTCAAACTTTTTATACACCTTTTTTTATAAGCATACTTAGGCTGAAATTTCATAAAAAAAAATAGGATATCATAAGCATAATCCGAGGTTGGATAAAAGTAAGAAACTAAGAAATGTTTAAATGTTAAACGTAAATTGTGTGACATACGCAAAGAAAGATAGAAATACGTAGTTAGTTATCTGGTCTGTTAGGCAAAGATTGACGGGCTTACGGGATGAAGTTGCTTCCTGCTGATACGAATCACTAAATTTTGGGGCTGAAAAAATAAGTACAACATAAGCATTAAATGTTGAAACCAGGAAAAAAATATTGGACTCAAAATACACTATGCTTATAAAAAAAAGAAGGTGTATATGCATTCCTTTACAAACGTCGCCTTCATAAGCATTTTAAAGCACAGTTTTTACATAAATGACTACTACTACGAGAACGGCAACAACGGTTTCCATGTCTTCTGTATCATGGTTTCATTTCATGTATCCACGGCAACTCAAACATAAAACGTACGAATTGGTGAAATTGCGTAAAATCAAATACTGTGATCGAAGCATCGTCTTTTTCGAGTTCACTGCAATTAACTTTTATTAAAATTATAAAAAAACAACAGTGAATTCCTGATTTTCCTTTGAACATTCTCTGATAAAGGTTTAGTATTTCACCAGAACTCATATTGAAAACAGATATTTTTAAATTTTAAATGATTATCATCATAAATATTATCAAAAAATTAATAAAAAAAAACGCCAAACCGTCATAATAAATACGATAGAAAGATTTTACAGGCTTGAATCGAAACTGTTTCTTTCTGTTCAGCATAAGAAGATCGAGTCGAATTCACGAAGAACGTTGATGCGACCTCGATTATTCAACCGACGTAACTCGTTGATCCAGCGACGAAACAACCTTTACAACCTGACGCCAAGTTACCGGCAGAAGAAAGAGGTGATTGAAATGTGGAGAAAGGAACCTTATAACGCGCGGCCATATTACTTCAAGAGCTATTTCCTGACTGGTGAGCCATCGCAAATCGATGTTATTTCAAGAGGACTCTTCCCGCTCTGCTTCGTCCTGTTCAATCTATACTTTTTGTTGTATTACGGTCGGGCAGAGATGGAAGATGTGGCATAAAGTGAAGGCTATGGAGTATTTTTCTACAGAGAATGTCGCTACGCCATTTATTTTTATGTCTTATGAAATATTTATACATTTATAAACAAATCAGAAATTTTCTTTGTCGTTTAAATCAGAGACAAGAAGCCAGTCGGCTTGAAGATTTCAGCTTCAACAATAGAAATTTATCAAAACCTAAAAGCCTAAGAATTTATATAATACATATTGTATATGTTGTTAACAAAAGATTACGCAGTTTGGATACCATACTGTTTTTCCAATCTTTGCAAAATATACACACTTTTTTTCTAAGAAACGAAGCAAAGGGCCTAATAGTATAGACGTAGAGCGAAACGTCAAGCACCCCACGGACTAACTAGAAATATCGTTGTTAAGCGGACATAAACTCGTTTAAGGAATCTAAAAGCTGAATAAAATCTGGTCATGAGTAAAATACCGTTATAATAGCAACGATACGCATGGTTGATAAAAGAAGTTGTTGAAAGTAACCGGGGAGAAAAAAACCTATAGATATAGTCATTTTTTCAATAAATTTTGGTGAAAACGTTCTTTAATAGGATTAGGTAAGTACGAGCAAGGAAGTACGAGTCAGTAATAATACGTTTTATAGGTTTCAAAATTCAATACAATATATTCAGATAATTTAATATATATATTTTACTAATTCGATATTTGTGCCTGAGCTTTTTATACTCTGTCGAGTGCCTGAGCTTTTTACTCTGTCGAGACTGATGATACGACGCCGACGATAACTTCAGTGACGAATCTAAAAATAAAATACATACAAATAATATATTTGTTTTACCATAGTTTATATTATAAAATTTGTACAAGAAATTGTTATCGGCAAGATGTGTATGTACCTCGATCGAGGGACACTCATTTTTTCTAAGCTGTTTGTAAGGTGGGAAAACCGGGTGGATAGACTGTCTTCGTTGATTTTGCAAGCCTTGGTTGTATGGAAAATTGACTGTTTAACATATAATTTTTACTGTACTATTTGCTTTAAAATCAACACAGGAATAAAACATAAATAACGGTAAACGGCACCTCAGCGGATATACCCAATTGGGTTCATGAAAAAAATATAGCAAAACCTCAATCGGGGTGAAATAACCTAAACGAGGTGCAAACCCAATCGAGAACATTCCCGTACTGCTTTTAACCTTTTATCTCCAACATCCAAAATAGAAGAGGGTTACAGGGCAGAGACAAGAGCAATTATGTAAACAAATATCACAAGAATCCATGGTGTAGGGCCAACTCGGCCTACCAACTCGGCCTAAGCTGATACCAGCTTGGCCTAACTATGAATTTGACGTTTTCTTTACTATAATTCTTCATTTATTTTTTCCTCAATATGTTTATATATTATTGTTCAATCTATCATGTGAACATCAATACATTTGATCCATTAGTGATATCTTTAGAAGACTTTTCGTTAGTATATGAGCGAGATTTCCGAACGCTGGCAGCCCTATTGATTTGGCTGTGTCGGTTACGTACAAAATGAGGACTCGTCTGTTTGCTCGACGGAAGGATTGTGTAATTTTGTTTGTAAATTGCAAAATAGCATGTTCAGTTGCAGTGTTCTTTTTAAAACCAAGCTGCTCAAGGAAAAAATGTTATTTTTACATATGTGGGTGTGTAAACGATTGTACATAATTTTCTAATATCTTTGAAAAAAGGTAATATTGAGATAGGTAGGTCGGTAGTTGCCTAGAAAAGAGCTGTCCCCAGATTTATACATATGGAAAACTCTATGATGTGGCGCTTCTCTGACAATGCTTATCCTTATCTCCATAAGACTGCGATTAGAAGAGAAGAGATCTTCCTTCGCGGAACGAAAATGGCCTCCCCTCCTCCAGGTAAATATATTGTGTTTCCTATACAAGGGAGTGTGGTCACAGCTGTAGACTTATGTTTTATCAGTTCATAAAGTCGATGTTGTTATATTTTTAGATTTTGTTAGTTTCCAACCAGGAATCCACACAGTCGACAATCAGGCACGCACCATACATCAGAGGTTTGGAGGAAGAGGCGACAGAACTCCAGTCAGTGTGCCAGTGGATGGAGGCTGCATTTTCCATGCTTGAAAGTTCAATTAAACCAAGACCATCACGTTACTATCACGATTTCGCCTGAGTGAAGCCCAGCCGCCGAGCCCGCCGCACCAAAATCACAGAAGAATATTATCATTGATAATATCTTTACCAACTCGATATCAGATGATCTGATCTCAGGAAACATAATTTCATCTGTATCCGATCACCTACCACAATTTGTAATTGTTCCAAACTTTAAGAAAAAATTTTCTTCTAAACATCAAAATAATTTTAAGAGAAATATCAAATACATTAACGTGAATAAGTTTGAAAGAGATTTTGATAATATTAACTGGAACGATGTAATTGATATTAATAAGCAAGATGTCGATTACTCATTTAATTCTTTTTACGACAAATTTAACAGTTTATTAGACAAACATGCTCCTTTTAGAAAAATCAGTAATAGAACATATAGACAGCAATTTAAACCATGGATAACTCCTGGGATTAGAAAATCTATAAGAAAACGAAATAAATTAAAAAACAAACTTATAAGAGCAAAAGACAATAATAGAAAAAACAAACTAATTAAAGAATTTAAAACTTACAGATATCTAATTGTTAAATTAATTCGTGAATCTAAAATTACTAGAATCTAGAATTACTTTCAAACGTTTTTTCAAAGAAATAATCTTATAAATAAATTAATCAACATCAAAACAAAAATTACAGCTCCACCTCTATCGGTATATAACAACAACTCCGATTCACGGATTCAGTTGATGTTTGCAATTGTCTTAATGAGTTCTTTGTAAATATTGCACAGAAAATGCAATCTACCATACACTCATCCCACACTGACTTCAAAAAATTTCTAAAAACTCCAAACGAAAAGAGTATATTTCTTGATGCTATTGATCATGAAGAAATAGCATCTATTTTATCAAAACTAGATCGAGATAAGGCTTCAAAACCTAATACTATATCTACACCTATCCTTCAGTTACTAAATTCAAAAATTTCACCCATCCTTGCTAACCTATATAATTTTTCAATCTGTTATGGAATCTTTCCTGATATTATCCTCTGTTATGCCTATCTTCAAAAAAGGATCAAAATTATATTGCAATAATTATAGACCAATATCTCTATTATCCAATCTCGGTAAAATATTTGAAAAACTTATTTATTCTAGAACCTACAAATTTTTAAATAGTCTTAACTGCTTCAGTAAGCAACAATTCGGATTTCGTTCAAAACATTCCACATCGCATTCTCTTTTATCGATTACAAGTAAAATCCAAAAAGCATTAGACTCGGGATAGTTTGGATGTGGAGTCTTTATTAATTTGCAAAAAGCATTTGACACTGTTGATCATAAAATTCTTCTAAAACAATTAGAATATTATGGTATTAGGGGTGTAGTCTTATCTTGGTTTAAATCATATCTCACAAACCGCAAACAATTTGTAACAATTAATGGCTTTAACTCGCATCATAAACAAATCAACTATGGCGTACCTCAAGGTTCAGTACTTGGTCCTCTTTTATTTTTAATTTACATAAATGATTTTCATGTAAAATACTCATCTGTACATCATTTTGCAGACGATACAAACTTACTTTACTGCGATAAATCATATATGAAAGTAGCATATAAAATTAATTGTGATCTAAAAAATATTACGGACTGGTTAAATACAAATCGAATCTCGCTGAATCTAAATAAAACGGAATACATTCTCCAAATAAAACAATAGATTTGAATTTTAGAATTAAATTAAAAGGTAAAATAATTCATCCCTCGGCCGAAATTAAATACTTAGGGATAACCTTTGATAAACACCTGTCCTGGAAAAACCATGTAAATACCTTAACCAATAAGCTAAGAAGAGCGAATGGCATGTTGAGCATCATTACGTAAACAGAAAAACTTTAACCTCAATTTTCTATGCGATATTCTTCTCACATCTCTCATATGGATCACTTGTCTGGGGACAGACAAAAAATCCAAACTTAAAAAAGGTTACATCCCTTCAGAAAATCGCATTAAGAATTTTTTTTTATTTCTTCGCGTAAACAACCTTTGACAAAGATATTTATGACTTTCAATTCTTAAATTCAAAGACCTGATTAAACTCAACGGTTGTTTATTAATTCACGACTTTATAAATGATTGCTTACGAACAGCCATATCGCATCTTTTTATTAAAACTTCTAATACTCATTCTTATGCCACAAGAAGTACAGTAAATTGAAAACTAGCCATCGATACGTACAATACTGTAAGGTACGGAAAAACGTGTTAAAGACTGGAATGATATGATAAAAAACATTGACTCGATTTTCAAGAACACCGAAAATATTGAAATGGTAAAGATCAATGAAATTTCTCGATATAAACTTAAAAAGTGTTTCTCTCAAAACATAATATCATCGTACGAGTAATACCTTATTAATAATTACTGCCCTCTTCGAACATACCCTCAGTTTTTAATTATTTTAATATGTTATAGTTGTGGATATTTTTCTTATTAATACGCTATTTTATTTTTGCTAGTTTAAATAATAAATTAGACTATTTTTCTAATGGATTTTTTACTTGAATTGCTTTTGAAAATATGCTTACTCGCCTAATTCTTTATTTTAAAAAGGTGTCATTCCTTTGCCTAGTTAACCTATTGAATGACACCATCCAATTTGACAAATATATATATTTCCTTTCATTGAAAATCAATCTTTTGTGTTAAAAACTTTTTATTATATTTAAGAGAGAAAATATGTATATTTGTTGTTTTTGGAAAATAAAATTTTGTTGTTGTTGTTAGAAGAGAAAATGCCAGCCAGCCAAACCTCACCACCGAGCGCCGGTCATGTCATGCCTGCCTTCTCCACCTTCGCTGCAATCCTGTCTCGATACTCCGAGTTTGCCATCGCCATTGCCCGATGCCAATAGCGAGCCTCTCCAACCATCTACCGTAATATCCAAACGAATAACGACGTGGAAGGTTGGCATCATCGCTTAAATTCGACGGCCAAGAAAGGCAACCTGAACTTTTATTTATTGATTAAACTCCTGCACACTGATGCCTCATTCGTCAATGTCCAATCGTCACTGTTGTCGCGTGGGAAGATTCTTCATGCGCAACGAAAGAAGTACACCGAACATAACGCACACTTGCTCGACCTGTGGGACCAATTTAATGCGGGAACACGCACTTCCGAGAGACTTCTGAACGCGGTTACCAATCATGTTTGTGGTGTGCCAGCTAGGGAAATGGCAGAATGAACGAACAAAATGAACTGGGTTTCTTTATTTCATATTTTGTATAATCCAATGTAAACAAGGACAATTTTTTTTCCTTAAATAAAATTCCGATATATCTGACCAATCGGGACTTTTTCTTATTCTTTATTAATTCCGCCGATCTTGGTCTAAAAAGCTCAAAAAACTTGATAAAAACTTATTAAAACCAATTCCCGTACCAAACAGTCGAGTCCTCATTTTGTACGTAAATCGGAAATCTGCCGAGTTGGTAGGCCGAGTTGGCATTTGGCCGAGTTTGCCTGTAACCGAATCC
Organism: Candelabrum cocksii; assembly: GCA_963930725.1. Lineage (NCBI taxonomy): Eukaryota > Metazoa > Cnidaria > Hydrozoa > Anthoathecata > Candelabridae > Candelabrum > Candelabrum cocksii. Next base: position 2,238,361 of record OZ005666.1, read on the forward strand.
ATATATATATATAAATAAAAAGAAATCTCAGTTTTATGGCTCATTACCAGATAAAAGCAAAAACATTTAAACACATTGAAATTTTCTCCTATCCTTAATTCCTATTATAGTTAAATGTTAAACATAAACCAGAAAGAGTTAGTAGCAATATCCTTACCTTGGGCAGACTCGTCGACAATCAAACTCTTGAGCAATAATGAATAAGCAATAAACAACAAGTAATACGCATTCAAGCAATAAGTAATGAGAATTCAGCAATCAAATAAATGATCAGCAATCAGCGAGGAATCCCGAACTTTCTTGAGGATTTCCCCAATCTTGAGACCAAAACAAGATTTTCATTCAGTGGCAGATGCAGAGGGGATCCAGGGGTGCAAAGCAACCACCATTTCAAGCCGAGTCAAGTCAAAAAGAAATTGAAATTGTGTGTTTTCAATGTTATAAGTGTATGTTTCACTCACGCTCTTATTCTACACACGTAACTGACAATGAACTATCTGCTTGCAGATCACGATAGAAAGTAGTAGAACCAAGAAAAAATATAGCTAGCTATGAACAGTATTGCATGTTCTTATACGTACGTAGCTGTAGCTATTTCATTACAGTATTAGCTACTTCTTGATCGCGTTGCAATTATAATTTGAGGGATATTCCCTTGTATTGAGAGGGATTCACCCAAGAAGTGGTCAAAGACACACCCAAAATGGGCGAGGCCAAAAGATTTTCGCCAAACGGACCCCTTGCTTTATTATTTTGTTATTCGTTAATTTTTGAAATCATTGGGTCAGCTCATATAGCCTGAGTTCCACAATTCAAATAAGCACATACGCGCGCAGGTTTCTGCGGTCTCTATCTATCTATCCATCTATCTATCTATCTATCTATCTAGATACCCCCAAGGCGATTTTAAAGATTCTGTCCTGCGGAGCAGAAATCAATAAATGATAAGATGTTGATAACAAGATCCATAGTGGGATGGAAAACGTCCCCCTGGAAACTTATCACAAGTGAGATTAACCTTTTTTTCCAATGAAAGCGTTTCCAGCTTTAGCCGCAGTCCATTTCAATACTTTAATACAATAATCGAGAGGTTGGTCTTTTAGTAGTAGTGATAATCTTTATTTCAGTTTGTAGGAAAGTTTGAAATAGCTTACAAGCTAATTAAATTCAAGTAACTACACAGAACAAACTTCACAGCGACAATATATTTTCAAACCGAGTTTCTCGTTTAAAAGTTACGTCTAGAATTCGATTCTTTAATGTATTTTGGAGGATGATTTCAAGACAGAACTCTTCGAAAGTTAACTGAATTTGTACCTGAAGTGCGTTTTACTGATTTACCCTCCATAATGCATCAATCATGTAAATGTATTTGCAAGTTACCTTATTTGTACTAATTTTCGCGCAACGGGCCTTACATGTAATTTCGCGCGTATTTACTTTCGCGCATCATGAATTTAGTATAATTTCGCCCGTATTAATTTTCGCGCAAGGCCATTTTACAAGAAATATGTTCTCTATAATTTATTTGAAACAGGATGAAAAGGGAATCTAGATTTAAAGAGTATGGTATTTGGAAACACAAATATTTCTTGAGAGACAAATAATAAAGGTAATATCAACGATTTGTCGCGAGTTAATGTCATTCTTTGAACATGTCAAAGGCACTTCGACCATTATTGTTGTCCATTTCCCATTCAGAATCGGAGTCGTCACTGGTATAATCAAAAGTACCGAATTACTTAAAAAGTGCCTTGAACCTTTTGAGAAACGGTACGAGGAACCTCGGGAAATTGTCATTTTGGGAACTTTCCATGTATCATTGCCAAAGCAACTGGACACAACAACGACGACACTCACCAACCGAAGTTCGGCCAAGTTTCGACGTTTGTGCCCTTGTTTATATTAACTCATACTTTTGTACTTTACACACCACAGTAATAACAACATATTTTAATAGTAACCTCGCGAATTTGCACCAGTCATTTTCTTTTCTCTTTCACTAGAATTATTTCATGACAGAAGGTTGAAAGGCATAAATTTTTGCGTCCAATTATATTGTAATATTTTATAAGAATCATATATGTTCAGTCGAATAATATATTGTCGAAGAGCTGTTTTCGGTGGCACCGAAAATTTGAACTCCCCTAAATTATGACTCCCCAGTCAACATAAACTGGTTTAAATTGACTCCCCAGTTAAAATAAACTAGTAAATATTAACTCCCAGTTATTTCAAACTAGAAAATTAAGACTCCCTAGAGTTAGTATTTCCTAGGAAAAAATCACTCCCTTAGTTTATTATGACTCCCTTATAAAATTGTAACCATAAAAGAACTATTAATGTATATACATTATTTTGCAGGTTGTCAAAAATGATTCTATGTTTATTAGAAATAACAGTATATTTTGGAAAATTGCAGAACGTTATAATACAATGAGTTGCATTTTTTCGGAAACACACTGAACATAAATGTGCGATGTTCGATTAAACTTTCATTGAACAAACAAATTAACATATTATGGGCTTTAAACTTCAGGAATAGAAAATACTCAGTATTTTGTATTTTCCTCTGTGAATTAATATTTGAAGAATAGTAGATATAACAAAATATGAACTAAACTATGAAAAACTACATATTGAAACCGTGTTAGAATTGGATATTCATGTTTAGAAACTTTGATAATCATTGTTCAAGATAATGACAATGTGAAAGCATGTCTCTTCCACCATCAAAACATTGAATATAAAGCAACGAAAGCATTAATGCGTGAAAGAACGAAGTGAATTCTATGTATAGAATTTTTAGACTAGCGTAAAAGCACGCTTTTGACCGCAAATGTGGGCGTTTTAAAGTCTGGTTTTAGACGTTAAATCGATTTCGCTAATTTTTTTATATATCCTTTTAGGGTCGATTGCGCAACTTTTCAGAAGTTTTGGGCAAAATCGTACGTCCAGTTTTTTTTATTCGCAAAAACGTGTTTTTATAACAAACATTTTTTGTCTTTTATGACGTCATCTGGCCAATATTTTCACCTTACTACACTAAAATGTTGCAAAATAATCGTCGGCTCGTCACTCGTTGAATTTCTCGTTCTCCCCTGCACGAGTCAATTGCGAGGCCAGGGGCCGATGTAACAAAAGAGAGTTTTTATTAACTAGTTGATTATGACTCCCCTATAACTAAGGAAGTTTTTCGGGGAGTTATTATAAACTAAGGGGAGTCGTTATTTTCTAGTTTATTCCAACCAATTTAGGGGAGTTACTTTTCTCTGGTTTATTTGAACTGGGGAAGTAATTTTTTCCAGGGAGTCAAAATAATCTGCTACACCGGCCATTTTAAAATATTTTTAATGCAGACCGCATATCGCCCGATTTTATGTTGTTTACATTTAAACTGACCAGACTACGTATTTTCTCATGACTATGTTTGCATTTAAGAAAAGGAAAAAAAACTTCATAAAGCGTCTGCAAATGATTGACTCATTTGTCGTAAACAGAGAAAATAAGACGGCTTAGTAGAACAGAAACTAACGAAGAAATAATTAGAATAGAAACTTTATATATGGAACAGAAACTACAAAAATACGAAAATGAGAAATACATAGTCTCATTTTTAATGACTTCTCAAAAAAGTGGCTGGAGCAGTGGAATAGGCCGATCTAGATAGCATTTTGAGAACATCTCGTCATTTGAAATATATCACCATAAGAAATCCATAGAAAAATTCCAGTTACCCGAAATGATAGTTTTCCCCAGAATTCCCACTACATTTAAACATAATGTTGAACTTTGATCGATCTGCATTAATGTGAAGTTGCCAAGGAAAAACAATTCCGCGCTTAATTCGCCCCTATTTTTCATACAAGGTTGGCCACTAGAATTAGATTTAATATGGTACGCGTCAAATGACGTCTTAGCTACGTTTCGTGACTTGGCAGAAGTTATTGCTTTTACTACTGGCCGCCAATAACATCGTTTATCTTGCCAAAACCTACAACTAAACACTTTAGCAATGTCTGTGATAACGCTATAATAAGCTTAATGGACTATCCTACCTGCTAATAACGCGATGAGAATCGACATATGAGAATCGTCAATATTTTTTGCTAATAGACGGATATGTTCACTCATATATGCAAAAAACAGAAAAAGTATTTATATTGATGCGTTAGTATATAAAAATTGCACATTAGCACAGCATAGACTCCGTTTGGCGTCAATCAAACAAATGAGTGAGTGTTCGAATTGGTTGCTTTGCTTATTGTATTTAAAACGAATAATTATCTAGTTATAAATTATTAGTATACACGTTGTTGTTTTTTTTTTATAAGAAACCAGTCTATAAGAAACCGTAGGTTCAGGTTTGCCAGAAATTAAGAAAATCTTAAGAAACTTAGGCAGGCTGAAACCTTTCAAGAGTTAAGAAACTTTTGTTATTCTTAGTATATGTATACATAAACAACGAAAAATTTGGTCCTGACAAAATAAAAGGAAAATTTAAGAAATTTTTGAGTGCCAGAAAAGATAAATTTTAAGAAACATTTGAGCCTCAAAATGACCAAATTTTAAGATTTTAACTCGAGGCTCAGCCCGTTGCTTAGGTTTCTTATAAAAAAACAACGTGTATACACTTTAAAGATATACGAGCTCGCTGCATCAGCCAGTTACCAAGAAATACAGAAATCTGTACAGAAAACGTAAGTTGAGTTTTGCGCATGCAAGCACATTTTAATTCATCAAGTAAAGCTTCTTTGAATTGATGTTTAAAACTCCAATAAATTAGTTATTTATAGGACGTATTCTAAATTTACCTTACATGTGTTTAGTGTTGTTCGACCGCTTTAAAATATTCATTTAAAAAAGCCGCTGTCGCGTGATTCACGCATAATTATCACTACAATTCTAAAGCTATTAATTATTCATAGCGAATTTCACAATAAGAGTTCTCATTGGCTTACAGATTGTAACACTCGCCGCTGATTGGCTGGCTATATGTGGGTCGACTTTTAAAGCTGCTCGTCACATAACATCGTATGAGGTTGTCATAAGTTATTTAAACAGCGCGTCTGCTATTTGTAAAACGAAACGTAAACAACGAAAGAACTTTAAAGTTGAAGGAAGTCTTTGTTAAGTCTTCGAGGTGGGTAATTTTTGCTAATTCCCGGTTCGCTTTAAGTGAAACCATCACAAAGTTTGGGAAGAAAACTAGGTTTTTAAGATATAAATAGGTTTTGTGTGCATTTTAAATTATTAAAATGCGCATAGTTTGTTACTAAATTTGGGCTATGACTTTTGCGGGATATTTTTAAGCTTTACAACAATTTTATTTACATAGATGTTAGGAATTGGTTATAAAAACTTAAATTGAGTGAAGGAAATGTCTTTTAATAGAACGACAGTTTTGTGAAATAACTTCGCGGTTTCAGCAAAGTTTACCATGTAATCAAAACCACAAATGACTTCCGCTCTCATCATTTTGTGAAAGAATCACGATGCCGATTAATCATTGTAATTTGACAATCAATCGTTTTTTATGGTTATCTGCAAATTGTAATAACTTAATTGAAGTTAAGTTTCCTGCTGACCGGCAAACAAAACAGAACTGTCAGGCAGACAGTCGGTCGTGACGTCACATATAATTGACCGCCATGAGAATAGTACGTCATGTTTTATTGAAGTCGTTCCACCGTCAAGCATTGATTTAATATATAACTACACAGTAGTCGTGGGTTGCGGAATGACTCATCGAGTTTTAAGTAGAGTTATCAGATGCTTATAAAATTGTGGAAGGTCGTTTTGTCGCTGGATGTCATTATGAAATGTCGTGTTTCATTGCATTTGTAAATATTTTGTGGTTCGTATTTCATGTCGAAGAACGAGTATCATCTTTAAATTTTCGAAAATATCGTTTTAACATGTTCGGTTGTTTTCTTTAGAATTGCTACAAACATAAAAAAAGATATGGCACCGGAGGTCAACAATTCGATCATCACGTTGGACCCGCTACACAGCTCAGATTACGTCATTATACACCAATGCGAGGCGACGACGTGTTGTGATTTCGAGAAAATCTCGTCGAAGCAAGCGCTCAAAATCAGTCTACGGGATGAACAGCGGAAAAACGAGAAATGCAGGCACACAATCAACCAGCTGTCGAAAAAATACAGACTATCGCTAAGACAGATCGAGTATCAGCAGAGTCGCATAAGGCAACTATCTAAACAGCTTTTGGACACTAGAATACAGCTGAACTGTGACCAGGAATACGCTGTAATTGATGGCGGTCTTGATATTTTAGATGATGATGATGATGTGCTGTTTACTCGGAAACCTCAGCTAGAGATCATTTTGGAGTAATGGCCCCTCCTTGTTTGGTCTTATTTCTGTAAATATTCTAGGAGATATGTAAATATGTGGAATGGAATTTATTTTCTTGTTCACGTTTTATGTGGAGGTGATGCTGGCAGTATCATTTGTTGCCATTTTTAATTATTTGTCGTTGCTTCAACGTTGAATCAAGTGATATCCTTTGCCCCCATCTTTAGGGCTTAAAACCAGTTGAGAGGACTACGAGTATACAACTGCACCAATTAATGACAATTAAATGAAAGTTAAAAATGTCAATAGATCAACAGTTTTTTAGAAATTATTCTTTTCCTTTACATTTTCAAGGTAAGGTTCTTTATTATAAGTTTATCAGCATTAAATTTCTGACAAAATGATACATGACATACAATTACTTTCAACAACAAAAAAAATCTTTTTCCGCTGCCAAAGAACCCATTGGGGTAAGGAGGGGCTCAAATTTGGGAAGGTGTCTCACAAAAAAATGCCAAACAGTTTTTTCGTACAATTTAATACATAATATACCAGATTCAATCAAAAAATTGCTTTAGACAGCTGATGCACACAGAATGTCGACTTTTTTGATTCTGAGCGCTGGTTGGTATGAATGGTGTAAAATATGTACTTCAAATCATTACGTAAAAAATTGCGGAATAAAACTCAAAATATACATTAAGTGCAAAAAATTTCATTTTTTGGAGGTGCTTTATAATATTTGACTTTTCCTCAGTAATACTGAACTTCGCTTTAAGAATAATTTCAAGTCCCCCAGAAGGTATTGGGGAAAGTTTATATCGCGGAGACAATACGGTTGCTTTACTAATTTACCACCATAATAAAAATACAAACCATATGAACCTAGTTCTATTGGCACATGTCTAACCAAGTCTGCAATAAGCTTATTTTTCTGCGTTAATTTCCATGCGATAGAGTAAGGGTCGATCTTAAGTGTCACATCATTGTCTTCTTTATGTGCAATTAGTTTCTCATCACGACAAGCGTAGCAAATAAAGATGTCGATTTTAACTACCTTAAAAGAGTTGACAAACCAATTTCTGAATATATGAAGGAAGCTACGAATGAAGAAAACATATATATATGTGCCTGTATATATGAGCCCTCCTTCAAATCAAGATCCCGCTTATATAATAAGTCACTGTTGTTTTCACATTGCATATATATGAAGAGAGGGCTAGCCCTGCTAACCGAGATCTCGCTTTGTTTAGCCGAAATCTCGGCAAAGCGGGCTGGAAATTCTCCATATATGCGCTCCAGCCCGGTTAGGAGGGCTAGAAAATTTGTCTCTGTGCACGCGCGCGTTAAAAAACTCTTTAAAAAATAAACAGGCCAGGCCGCCGTATTTCAACATCCATAAACATACCTCTATAATCACAAACTACCTGAACATTTATTGTATTATTAATTTAGGAGGGCTAGACCTCCTAACCGGGCTTGTTCGTTATCATATATATGCGAGGTGAAATTCATCTCGCCTAAGCGGGGTGGTTTTTTCTCATATATAGGCGGGGTGATTTCCAGCTCGTTTAGGCAGGCCAGCCCTTCTAGAAGGGCTCATATATACAGGCCCTAACTCGAGTTGAAAAGGAATCTGTAAATCTGAAAAAAAAATTACTTTTGAATTTGACGAAGAAAGAAGTTGCAATATTAAAACCTAAAAAGCGAAGTCGCCCTAAACTTCTACCGGACGAAATAATGAAAAAAACTATTCAGTTCATCAAAGTCTTGCGTTTCAAAGGAGCGCCAGTTTCCTATGCTTTTGTCAATGCGATTGCTAAAGGTGTTGTTAAATCAAATGATAGAACATTGCTTGTCGAAAACGGAGGACACCTTTCATTTAGTGACCAATGGACTCGCAATATATTGAACGAGGTTATTCGGAATGAAAAGAAAATGGTACCAATTGCTCCAGGACTGCTGTTGAGTTTCCAGCGAAAAATACGAAACCTAGTAAAATGGCAGGAAAAACCAAATGAGCTTGTAATTAATTTCGGCCAGACACCACTTTCTTATATTACAGTAGGCAATACCACTCTTGAGATTGCCGGGGCAAGTTCAGTCAGTCCTTTAATGGGCAAAAGAAAAGGAAAACAAATAACGGGTACGTTCACTGCTACTGCTTCAGGTCACTTACTCCCGATCCAACGCTGGAAAAAGAAGATAAAAAATGTCTCCTTATTTTCGATGTGTTTAAAGGTCAAACAACAAAAAAGTATTTGGAGATATTAGAAGAAAACCACCATACACGTTTTTGTTCCACCCAATTTAACACATAAGTTCCAGCCACTTGATCTTAATGTCAATCAATGCCTTTGCTAAAGGTTTTTTAAAATCGCGTTTTCAGGAACGGTATTAGACTTATTTATATATTTGTGAATCTTTATACAGGATAAAAAACGTCAGTTTATATACAGAGTAAAACTTACAAGTAAAAAACTGTTTTCAATGTTTGTCCTGTTAGAAGACAATAAGTCAAAAATAAAAATTAATCAATAATAATAAAGTATATATATATATATATATATCAATAAAATAATAATTAGGAAGTTAATTTTGGAAATAAGTTTTTAAAAGTTCTTTAAATGTTTCCAAATTTTGTGTTGCACGAATTTCCAGCGGTAAAGTGTTGAAATTTTTTGCACCACCGAAATAGAAACTTGCACTTGCTAACTCTAATTTGATTGAATGGAGCTTAAGTAGTATTGAACTGTTTCTTGTCTTCTTAGATTTTGTTAGTTTGAAATAATTTTTAAAAGCAACGTTTTTTAAGGTTCCTTCCAAACACTTTTTGACAAGTATGTATACTTTCTCGCTGAAGAGTATTTTGTACATCAGGGACACTGGTTTTATTATTTTCGTCGCTCTTGCTTGTAATCGTTCCCATTTCTTTTTTTGCGTGCTCGTGTACGTTAATCGGATTGGTCCGCTGTATGTTAAAATGGGTAGAATCATCATTACATAGATTTTGATAGCAGCTTCAACAGTAAGGTAGTTACGAATGTTGTTTAGAAGCTTCAATTTGTCTGATTTCTCAAAGTGTTTGTTTAGGTTTAGGTGGTTGTCGAGGACATTTCCGAGATATGTGTATTCCGTAACAAAGTTGATCAGTTTGTCACTGTAGGATACTTGTAGATGTCGTTTGTCTCTTGTTTGTGCAAGTCTTTTCGCAGTCCCAAATAACATTAGTTCTGTTTTGCCTTTCTTTAAATTCAGCAGTAATTCGTTATCTTTGCAATAGTTTCCTGTCAGCTTCATTTCAGAATTTAAGGTATGTTCGATTTCGTTGATATTATTGTTTACGTAAAAACCACGGTATCATCAGCATACTGTATCGCTTTTGCATTCCTCATGGTTTCAGCAAAGTCATTAAAAAATAAAATGAAGAGTAAGGGACCCAGAATTGAACCCTGGAGTACTCCACAAAAAAATGGGTTCAGGGTTTGATTTGACGTTGTTTATCTCGAGAATTTGGCGTCTATTGAAGAGATAGCCGGTGAACCACTGAAGTTCATTGTTCTTTAGCCCATAACTGGATAACTTTTCCAGTAGAATCCCGTGATTTATGGTATCAAAAGCTTTGCTTAAATCAATGAAAGCAACTCCTACCATGTTTCCATTATTCATCTCACCCCGAATTGTGTCACACAGTAACGTAGCTGCTAATTTGGTTGATCGGTTTTTTCGAAGTCCGTTTTGTGAATTACTAAGTAAGTAATTAACTTCAAGGTAATACGTTAGTTGAGTATGAACGGCTCTTTCAAGAATCTTAGAGAGAACCGGTAGGACGGAAATAGGTCGGTAATTTTCTGGAAGTTCGGAGTTGCCAGATTTAAACAGTGGTGTTATTTTTGCTGTTTTCCATAGGTTTGGTATAGACTCTGTTGTTAATGACAAGTTAATAATGTAACACAAAGGTTGGGAAATATGTTCTGCACAGTCTTTTAACATGCCTGGTGGTAACTGGTCAATTCCAGTGGCCTTATTGCACTTTAAATGACGAGGTTGCTTTTCGACGAACACTTTTGACACATGAAAATTTAAAGCGTTTGTGCGTGCGGTCAAAGATCACTTCTCGTGATTTCCATACAAAATTTCCCAAAAGTAGATGGATATTTTTGAGAAGTCGAATTGCAGTGGAAAAATAGTGACTGAATCTTTGAACTCGATTTGCATCGTTTTTGGTACACGCTTTTGTAACATTTTTCACTCGAAAAATGGTTTTGATAGTATGCCAAAACTTTCGGGAGCTTTTGCTATCTTGCAAGAGTCTTTTGTGATAGTTTGCCTTTTCCTGCTTTATCTGGTTATTGCATTCATTTCTTAAGTTTTTATACAAATTCCAATCCGCACCAGTTTTCGATTTTCGAGCTTTACGAAAATTTTTATCCCTATCGCTCATTTTCTTCTTTAACTCAGCCGTAAGCCCATGAACATTTTCTGCCTTTTACCTTTTTCTCGATTTGGGGCGCATGTTGATCGTATACTTTTTTAACTGTTTTATTAAGGTACGTTAAGCATTTGTTGACATTGTTCTGTTCGTAAAGTGGATGCCAGTTTATATTTTTGATATAAGGTTGCCAGTCTGCTGAACACTGGAAAACAAGTTTATGAAATCGATGTTGACACACGGCTGACAAGAATGAAGCCCATACATGCTAGTTGGATCATAAGTTTGTATGACAAGTTAAGAAATTCGGAGGAAATGATTTTACAATCGTTCCGAAGTGCCTCCGTTATGGAGGCCCTTAACGTTGATTTTCAAATCGAAGAAGGAGACCCTTTTCAGAACATTGTATAACCATTTTTTTTTAATAAACTGCTCATCAAAAAATATTCACTTTTTTCTTTTTGTCCGAAAGTTGTCCGAAAATATGGTCGCAAAATGTCCGAAAATATTTTGTCCGAAATTTTTTGCACTTAATATAATCTTTACTTCATGTCATGTTGTTTATTGTTAAATTAGTTTACTTTCAGAGAAGCTGGAACCAGAGGTGCAACTTTGGAGATACTATAAACGTCACAATGATGTGATTGACAGGTGAGTCTGGAACGTAGCATTGATGGTGTTTCTTAGCTGCTTAAAAAATATGCACTCCAAAGAGTTTTCCAACTTTTTAAACAGTCGGATAGTATGCTTAACCTAGCAAACAAAAAGTATCACGTGGCTTTTTGGAAAAGATCTCTCTAAATTAAACTTAATTATATGGAAAACAGAAAAACAAGGAAAACTGGTTTCCTAACCTTAGGTGGTGCTATTTTGAAATCATTTCCTTCTAAAATTTGAAAACTGAATTTTTTTCGGTTACATTGTCTACAAACTGGTATAATCTCATGTAAAACCAACGTCCACAAATGTACTTTTAGGAGACATGTTTAGTTATAAACATCATGTTTTCTTTACACGGGACCGCTTTAGAAAACAAAATACTACCACACGGGGTACCCAAAATGAAGTTTGACGTAATTTGAACAGAAACGTGTTTTATTATGTATTTTGAGACTGACATCTTTCAGACCACGAGGTACAACAGCTGACTTGCATTTCAACAACCTTCTCTATAAGATGTGTATATGTTCTACGTCTTGAAATAGACAACACGGATTCACTATTGTTCATCCCCTTCTTTACCATCATAGTAATGGAAAAAACCCTGGTTTGGAAACATCTCAAAAGCTATTGTAATATGTCACATTGTTTTTTTTATAAGAAACACATTTTTTGGCTTCAGCCTGGAGTTTCTTGAATTCGGGGCAATTTGAGCCTCAAATGTTTCTTAATAGAGACGCTTTATAGAGATGCTTAGACAAAGAAAAGTAGTAGTAGTTTGGTTTATTCAAAAGATAAATTGCGAGGACATTGCACTGTTTGTATGTCCTAATCCGTACGAGTGAAATTGTTAGAGAAGTGTTCCAAGCTTTATATACTGCTATCTTATATTTCTGGGTCCCTGAGAACAGGATGAAATTATTTGAGTCTGGCCATGTTTCTTATTTGTTTTAGTCATATCTCAGCCTCATGTTTCTTAAAGATGTTTCTTATAAAAGAAAAAACGTGTATGTTATTGTTCACATTTTTGAACATGCTTTTCAAAACAGCCTGCACAACTCATTTGGTGTATACGTAAAGGAAGGGTTATATATAAACATATAGCTGGACAAACATATTTTCTATCCAATACACCGTATCTCAAATTAAAGTAGCTGCATCATGCCGGACCAGCCTGGCGTTAGAGACTTCAAAAGAGGCTGGCTAAGTTTCTGCAGGGAATCTAGGTTGACAGTGAAGTCTTTGAGCCGTACGTTGCGTAATTCTTTGTATAGCAGTGGGCAAGAAACGAATTTAAAACGTTTTTTTAACGTACAGCAGTTCATAGACCGAGAGGCACTAGAAATAGAACTTATTGCACATAAATACCGGCTTTGTTTGGACGGCATTCACATTCAGGGTTGTCTTAACCTCCAAATGTGGAAGCAGCTGTTCTGCAAAGCTAAAACTTGTATATATTTATCTCAATATGACAGTATAGTTCTAACTCAATCTTATAAAGAAAAAATTAATAGCCCAGCCAGTTCTACATGTTTTGTTTTTTTATTATAAGAAACCTAGCGAAGGCCCTAGTATCAAAAGTTTCTTTATTTTTTTAAAATTTTAGTCCTCAAAGTTTCTTAACTAGTTTATTATTCTAACCCAGAAACGTATTTTAAACGTATTTCCAGAAACGTAATTATAACGTTCCACCGAACGTAATATCGTATGTGCAAAAATGACCAATTAAAAACGTTTTACGAACGTACTATTTCGTAACGTTTAAAAAACGTTTTAATTTCGTTTTTCTGCCCACTGGGGGGAGCGTCTACGTTATCTGCTATAAACTGTACGAATCGTCACTCTGTGAGCCCAAGAATTTCTGTACCCTGAGAGAAGGCTGCACTTTATAATTGCATGTTAAGTGACACTAAAAAAACGAGAGAAAAATTGAATTTTGCGGATAAATCATTTTCATTAAGTTTTGCGATTTGGCGCCAAGATTTCTTCCCTTAAGGCACATGGTTTCAAATTTCAGGGACAGTCTACGCCACTATTAGTGCTTACGAAATTTTGAGCCGAACCGGTTTTTATCAGACTATTATAATCGCATTTATCTGCCAAGAAATCCTTTTTAACATTTTCACCTTCGCACATACAAGCTTATCACACACTCCAGAGTATGCTGTAGAACTGGAGCAGTTTCATTCTATGGAATAATGACAAAAACAGTTTATGACACTAGAACTAATATAAATTACGATCAATCACTGTCAGCACTGCTTTTTACATGGACCGCATGCAGCTGAACAGTTCAGACTTTTGAACAACAACTTTACTACATTGGAGAAGATAGAGACAATCTTTAAATCACTTTCTTCAATTATTGCTAAGGCTTCAGCCATCAAATTAAGCAAAGAATACACCTAACCGCGCTCACACTGCTGGCAGCCGAAAGGCGCGGATAAAAGAATCTGGGCGCTAACTATGGGGGTCGAAACAAAATCGAAATCACAATAAACAGCAAATGAAGCCTACTTCAGGCAAATGAAAGCATGTTACAAGTTTCAGTCGTCATAAAGCAATAAATCTTTTTATTTAAAATTCTGTACATTTTTAAATACTTTCTTTAGCTACTTCTTTTCACTACAATGAGATGATTTTTTATTTGTAATTTTAATGGTCTAAAAAGAAATTTATCAAAACCAATAAACTTTTTTTATTATAAGAAACCCAGTTTCTTATGGTTGAAGCGTAAAATTGGGTAAAATAATAAGAAACTTACTTCTCTTCTTTTCAAGGGCAAAAGAAACTAGAGACAGATAAAGTTAAGATTTTGACAATGTTTTTACTCGCCAGTTTAAAAAAATAATAAAGTGGAGTGGTCGCCACTTATGTAATACACATACTATATCATTATCATAAAAACTAATAAAATTTAAGTTATATGTATACTATAGCATATGAAAAAGATTTTCTTCCGAAACGATCAAGTTTCAAGAGAGGAAAGTAGTTCAAAATGTCAAAAAACCTTACGAACTTAATTACTTAATAATTACGAACTTACTATATTAATGATGGAATCTATTATTTGACTTTAAAAAACAACAAATCAAATTTAAGTTATCATCCGTCACATGTAAAAAATCACTATCATTTATGACAAATCGGTCTGAGCATCATCCTGGGTAAGCATCCGATAAAAATGTTATAAATCAATTTGGCGAAATTCCAATAAAAAATTTGAAAGTGTTGTGATGCTTGTAATCACTCCATGTTGCAGCCTGGCAATACAAGAACTTTGGTCTCTCGATAAACACCTCATAACAGTCAATTATCACTCTGCATTTTGAACGACCTGCCTTTTTAAAATGTTCAGACATATACTGATAGAGATGGGTTCGCGTGGGAGCCAAACAACTAATGCTCCACCCAGAACTGTTGATAGCAGCCTGATTATTGTGATAAAGGTGTTTGAGCAGACGGTTGTAAATATTCCAAATTGAAATTCCAAAGATTCAGATGGGAGGTAGGCTCCCATTTAGTCTTTCAAGATGTTTCCTTTCTCAAAAATTGCACCCATTTACGTCTATCTCTACAGTTCCTAAGTGTGCGAGAAAAACAAAACAGCTTGAAAGGTATATACTTCACAACCACAGTTCTTTTGTAAAATTCCAACATGCTTCTCACATAATTCAGCTTTCCACTTGTTGAGTTTGTAGGTACTGTTGGAACATCCAATAACAGCACAATTATCTTTTGGCATTTTTTCTTGTTATCGTAATTAAATAACTTTTCTTGTCAACTTGTGAGTCTTCTCAATATAATTTTGACTGAGGTTTGTGAAATCGCTTGTTTTACCCCTATAGTTAGTGCCGAGTCTTCGACGTGCACAAAATTAAAAATGGTAGCGCGCGAGCTCGGATAGATATATTAAGCAACCCTCAGCCCTGACAGTTAGCAACTTTTTTCGCAGAACGAAATTTCTTAAAAATAAAGACAGAATTCTTTTCCAATTTGAAACAAATAAATAACGAACTATTTACACGTATAACTAACTCACCATAAGTAGACAGAAGAAAAACTAGATATTGTATATATTTATGTCCAAGGCTGCAAGTTGTGTTCATTGATCGTTGAAAATGTCAAAGATAGGGTTATCTTATTACAGAGAAAAAAAATAACCTTATCAACATGTTAAGCAACTTTAGCCCTGAAAATGTATCATACCCTTAGCAACATTAAGCCCTGACCCTGAAAATCGAGTTGCTTATAAAAAGAAAAATGTGTACAGAAGATCATTTAGCAGAAAGAAACTTTACCGAACTTATTTTCCGACGAGATCAATCGGTCTTTACATAGCATTAAGTTATTTACCACCACCAGGGCCAAACACATTCCACGACTTAGAAAACTATTTTTAAACTGCTTGATTATTCAAGGAAAAACGGGGAGGTGCTACTTTCAAAAAACTAATACTTGATCAGTTCACAGGGGAAAATAAACTAAGAACAATTACAAGCAAAAGATTTATTTTCCACCTTCACCAGGCCGTGTGAAAGCATAAGTTAAACAGCATTTTCCACAGTATTGTCTGTCAGCATGCTGCGCCATGAACACACCAGCACCGCATGATTCATTGGGGCAATCACGACGCAAGCGAGTGATCTTACCATTCTCATCGACCTTGTAATACTTGAGAACAGCTAGCTTAACCTGTCAAACAAACAAGAAACAAATTAAAACAGACATCAACATGTTAAACACATTGACAATAGACGGCATTTGGATTTCGTGCTTTTATACCAGTCATCAGTCTAAGGAAGGTCAAACTAACATCAGTTATCAGACACGATGTTATGGTTCATCATTTGACTGACTATTTTTAAAAATTCAACCATCAGACATCTAAGGAAGGACAGTAAGCCATCAGCGAAATAATGAAATCTCATCAGTGGAAACTGCGAATATAGAGTAAAATTCATCACTTGGTTGAACCATGAATACTCACTCACACTACACCCGAAACAATCAATGCTGTATTACTCAATTAATAAAGGATAACTTAAACAACAACCACTTTAAACTTGGTGCCATCAGAAATATTCATCATACATGTTAGTTCAGAGATAGAACAATATTGTTAAACATCATTGGCACCATAAACAGCTTAAACTAAAAGACTAATTCGATCTGAAATACTGTGGTTGAAGTTTCGACATTTTAAAAATAAAATCAGAATGTAGTGTACCAAGAAATAAATCAACCACCATTTCATTATACCTGCAAATTGTATAAAAAAAGATTGCCACTTGCATTTGTATTGAAAGAATGGCCAACAAAGGATGAATGAAAGTAACCTTTGATGAAAGTTGACTTAAAATTGATTTGTCTTTGAATTTTTTTCTAGGTTCTGCCCCTTCTCATCTTAGTCAATTTTGATAAAAAAAAAAAGATCAACAATTGTTAACTTATAAAATATAGCTAATTGGTCTGTAGAATCAAGTATTTTAGGACTTTCTAGTCTGTAACTTTGTTGCCTGTTCTATAGTGAAGCGCACTTTTACTAACATTGACAACAAAATTTGTTAAATAGGCCGCTAAAATATGGTTTTACACAAATACCTTCTTTCTTTTGTGTTTGATTTTCTTTGGTGTAGTGTAGTTCTTCTTCTTTCTCTTTTTCCCTCCCCCTCTCAATCTCAGCACCAAATGGAGCGTTGACTCTTTTTGGATATTATAATCACTCAATGTTCTTCCATCTTCAAGCTGTTTACCAGCAAAAATCAATCGCTGTTGATCTGGTGGAATGCCTTAAACAAACGGACACAAGTTATTGAACAATATCACAGAACAAACATCAGGGAAAATGAGAATTAAAAACATCCATCAGACATCTAAGGAAGGACAGTAAGCCATCAGCGAAATAACAAAATCTCATCAGTGGAAACTGCGAATATAGAGTAAAATTCATCATTTGGTAGTATCATAAACTAAGCTAGAAGAATATATGATATTTGCTTTTACCTTCTTTATCTTGAATTTTCGCTTTAACATTTTCTATAGTATCAGCAGGCTCAACCTAGTAACATTGAAGAGACATGTTAAAAATTTAAGTAGTACAGTATACTAAAACTTCCAAGCGCAACTTGTCACAGACAAATAAGTGACCAAGCATAATTGGAAGATGGGCACTTGATAAATTTAACACATTTAAACATCGCACCTTTTAAGCATATTTTGGAACAATGGAAAAACACTATTGCTTAAATCACCACTGATGTTATACCATAAACATTTCATGAGATTTCCTTGAGTCTAACCACTTGTTACAGAAAATCTATAAATATCTGACAGTGAAATAAATTTACATAAATAAAGTTTACTGACACTAAAAACCTAATTGACAATTAAGTAAGGAGGCATATTTTAAACTTCATACTAGATATTTGGCTAGTTATCTCAGACAAATGCCTCGATTTGACATCAAATATGGTGTCAGTCTCGTCATCTATTAGTCATCATTGACAACCTTAAAAAGCTTGTTGTGTGTGTCTAGAACAATAGATGTAAATTTCGCAGGTATTGAACCCATTTCAATATACCCCAAAACCAGGTTAGTATGGAAAATGGACATTGAGCCAAGAGATAGGAACAAAAGGAGATTACTACAAAAGCAAATTTTATTGGAATGAGTTCTCTTTCTAAACTCTTGCTATTTAATTTTAAAGACCATGTTTCAAGATTTATCATTATAACCTTTTAAAAACATATTCTTGATAAATTTAACACATTTAAACATCAGTTTTCAAAAATATTTTGGGACAATGGAAAAACACTACTGCTTAAATCAGCACTGAAGTTGTCCCATATATATTCCATAAGATTTCCTTGAGTCCAACCACTTGTTAGATAAAATCAATAAATATCCAACACTGATATAAATTTATATAAATAAATTTTACTGCCAATCAAAAACTTAATTGTCAATTAAATAAGGAGGGATCTTTTAAACTTCATACTCGATAATTAGCTAGTTATCTCAGACAAATGCCTCGATTTGACATCAAATATGGTATCAGTCTCGTCATCTATTAGTCATCATCGACAACCTTAAAGTAAACTTAAAAAGCTTGTTGTGTGTGTGTCTAGAACAATAAATGTAAATTTCATGGGTATTGAACCCATTTCAATATACCCCAAAACCAGGCTAGTATGGAAAATGGACATTGAGCCAAGAGATAGGAACAAAAGGAGATTAGATTACTACAAAAGGAGATTAGATTACTACAAAAGCAAATTATATTAGAATGAGTTCACTTTCTAAACTAAATTTCACACATATTTTTATTTTAAGACCATGTTTCGAGATTTATCATTATAACCTTTTAAAAACGTATTTTTGATAGATATTTGGCTAGTTATCTCAGACAAATGCCTCGATTTGACATCAAATATGGTGTCAGTCTCGTCATCTATTAGTCATCATCAACAACCTTACAGTCATTAGTTAACGTTAGTTAAAATATCAATGGCTTTCAGATTTTTAGTATTCACCTCGAGTGTAATGGTCTTGCCAGTCAGTGTTTTAACAAAGATCTGCATCGTGGCGTCCTCAACCTTTACACTGGAATAGATTATTGTCTTTTAAAATTCACGAGGTTTAATTCTTAAAGCTGAAGCCAATGACAATAAACTTACCAGTACCGAAAGGCCACGCGCTTGAAAAGAAATTTTGAAGCGTTCGCAGCATTTTGTGTTTAAATTAAGACTGGGACATACCTTTTAAAGACGGGGGACAAGAAAGAATAGTGATATATATATATATATGTAATCATTAAAAATTGAAGACAAAATTGCAACTAAAAAGTTTAAAACAATAAAAGGTTTATTTATCGTTAATTACTTTTGATGTATTTATTCAAACAAAATATCATTTAGATTACAATGATACATCCCACCCCCTCATATTGTTAATATTGTTTATATTGTCCAAACTGTACTGTGCAGTTAATCAAAAATGGTTGCCGAGTCAGAAAGTTGTCTTTTTATAACAGTAATTTTCCAGCAAAAGGGCTTGTCCGAGCGATCGTATGCTTTTTTTAAACAGGAGGGTTATAAATTAATTTTCAGAATTAAAACACAAACTTTAGCCAGATGCGTGAAACATCGAATTGTTCACTGTAAACTTGAAAAGCTTGTCGTGCGTGTGTCTAGAACAATAGATTTCGCGAGTATTGAACCGCGGTTTTAAGAAATACAGTGGAATCTCCCTAAAGCGGACACGGTATAAAGCGGACACCTCTATAAGGCGGACAGTGGCGCTTGGAACAGATGGATCTTAAGCGGGATTTACACACGCAAAAAATGCGATCGGACTTTTATCAGCGGACTTATTTACGCAATTTGATTGGTTAAAATTATAAACGTTGCGTCATACAAAATCTCAAAATTTAAAAAGTTGGCGGAGAAATTTTTGAAAAAAAAGTTAATTTTTTTAATTTATTTATTTAATCATTTCGCCAAAACAACAAAAGTTACAATGGAAATTTATCCAAATATATACATATACAACAAATATATACACATTTATTTAATGTTTTTTGAATGTATTAAGTCGGCAGGAAACTCAAAGAAAACTTGAAGAAGTTTTATCATAAAGTACCTTATTTCAAGTTATGCAAAGATTTACGAAAATTATATATCTGTATGTACGTACTACAACAATTTCAAAAGTATAAACGCAAATATTATTTACATTTTCTGATATAATCTCAGCGTTGTATGATATATAACAGTAAAAAAGAAAAAAAAAAAGAAAAGGAGAATGAGAAAATCAACAAAAAGTTAAAAAAAATTCTTGTTCATTATCATGTTCAAGAAGAAGAGACTTTATAGTCTTCTTAAATTGCAAAAGGGTAGTGATTTCCCTCACTTTTAAAGAAATAAAATTATTCCATAGAAAGGGAGCTCTGTATAAAAAAGAAAATAAGCCAAGTTTACTCTTCCTTAGACTTGTACTATATAACAAGCTTTTTGATGAGCGCAAGTTGTAATGGAAATCCCGTAAGTTACATTTGTTTGTAAAGACTTCTGGCACCAAACCTTTACTTAGTTTGAAGACAAATATTAAATTATGGTAAATATTGAGTTGAAAGATATTTAAAGCATTAAGTTGGCTTAGTAATGGTTTGGCATGTGCAAACCTTTCACAATTAAAAATTATTCTCGATGCTCGTTTTTGCTGACGATACAAATACATTAATTTTGATTTATGCGTGCTTGCCTATGCAATATTAGCATAACTTAAATGACTATGAACAAAAGAAAAATACACGTCCCTTAAACAATGTTTATCCAAATAAAACCTAGCTCTATATAAAATCCCTATATTTTTGGCAATTTTATTTTCAATCATGGAAATATGATTTTTCCAAGTTAAGTTTTCATCTAAATATACGCCTAAGAATTTAATTGAAGTTTCTCGATTTATTGCAACCGAGTTTAAAGACAGTAAAGGAAGATCAAGCGGTATTAATTGTTTTCTACGAAACGGATGGAACAAAGTATATTTAGTTTTTTTTGTATTGGCTGATAATTTATTACTAAAGAACCATTGGTTTAAACATGATAGTTCATTATTCATTATCCGGAATAACTGATCTAAATTTTTATGGGAGTTAAATATATTTGTATCATCAGCAAATAATATTGTAGAGAGCTTCAGACAAACAGAGGCTAAGTCGTTAATGTATAATAAGAATAGGAGAGGACCCAGTATTGAAAGTTCGCACAGCTTGAACCTTTGGCGGAGAAAAAGAAGCGGACTTATTTTTATCCAATCACAGTTCATACAGATTTTCGTATTATCCAATCCAAACGTCTCTAGAATTCTAGTTCAATCTTGCAAATAAAAACAAATGAACTGCGAACAAAATGGCAAATCAATATCAAAATAATTTATTGGGAATTTTATGCAATAAAAGTAGTACAAGCAACGAACTAGTTAAAATCCTCAACCTAGTATGCAACAACGGACCAAGTCCTGATTCTATACAAAATTCGACAGAAGTAATTGTATATCCATCAACCGACTCTGACTGCTGCTGTTTTTTTCTGAATTAATGGTCCTACCCAACCCAGTAGTTTTTCAAAGGTCGTCGAGGACATGTGAAATTGGTTGTAAAAGTATTCGTGATCGAATAGTTTTGTTTCTTTTACAAGTTGGTGAAACTTTCCCTTTTGTTGCCGTTCTAGAAAAATTTGGCGTGTCCATTTTCTTCCCGTGGCTTTACGTTTTCATGTATTTGTTTCTTCTTCATTTTCGCGTTCTTCAATATTCATTCGTAAAACAACAAGAAAGTAGAATAAATCAGCATCCATGTTGTTTGTTGACATTTTGTAGAATTTTCTCAACCTCTCTGAAAATGATTCCTTACTTGTGTAAATCAATAAAATTATCTCCGCGCGGTCTTATTTTTTCAGCCAATCAAATTTGCGGAAATAAGTCCGCTGAAAAAAGTCCGCGCCGACTTAGCGCTTGTGTAAAGTGCACTTTAGGTTAAACTCTTATAACGGACATCTATATAAAGCGGACAATCATAAAGCGGACACACCATAAAGCGGACAATTTTTTCTGCACCAAATGAAGTTTTTCACTATAAACGCTCTCTATATAGCGAACACTGCAAAAATAACATGACGACAAAAATTATTTATCAATTTTTTTTTTCTTTTATAGTTTTTTATGTTACACATTTTTGTTAACTTTCTTATTTATGTTTTCAAAAACTTTTTATGATCTTTTCTGCTCAATTAACTGCTTTTTCGACACCAATAAATCTACACTAGACAGGAAACTCAAGACCATGACCATTACTTTGCACAGTTAGGGATTTTCGTAAATTGATGGAATAATTTACTCAAGTTTTTAGGAATAGGCCCAACTATTCGTTCTTCTAACACAATTGCAACTGCAAACGTGTCATGCTGTTTCATTTTCTGACTTCAAACAAAATTTTCATCACCAACTTGGGGTGTCTATGTAAGCGTGGTAACCTCTGACAAAAGAATCTAAATCGTATTGTTTCTGTTTTATAAGAATCAATTCAATCTCTTGATCAATGTTTTTGAGCAACATCTTTTGAATCTTCAAATAAAGCATTAACAAAAGCTTGTAAATATTTTTGAGTTAATTCTTCGTCAAAGAATACTTATAAAATTATACGTGTACAAGTACCCAGTCTCTCATTTACAATCCTCGAAAACGTCCACAACTGAATTTTGGTCAAATCTCTATAAAACGGACAACTCTACAAAGCGGACAATTTTTTTTTGCACCGATGGTGTCCGCTTTAGGGAGATTCCACTGTATTAAGAAATATTATTGGTCTGTAAACCCATTTTAGGGGTATGACGTTGATATTAGGAGGAAAAAAGACCTACTTAGCTTAAGATTTCGTTTCCACGTATTTTATTTTAAATCAGTAATTCGCTAAGAAATGGTTTTATTGATTTTAATGGTACTGGTGCAAAACTACACATATGATGACATGCCACTGAAAATATGACAAACTGAGAGTTTCTAATGGCATGCCATAAGTAACAATATTACTATCTTTTCGAATATACAAGTGGCTAAGTGTGTATATATGCTCATATATCCGATCTGCGCAATCTCAAGATCGCGCCGCGCGTTCTTACGACTCGATAATTGCGCGCAAGGGATGATCTGCGATCTATCTTAGAGTTCTTCATGGAATGGGTGATTCAGTGAAGTGGCACAATGTCATCTCAAATTGAATTTAAATTTATTGAACCTTACATCAATAGTTAACATTTTAAATATTGTTGAAAGCTACAATAAACTTTAGTGCAAACACATGGCCTTTAGTCATGCTGTTTTTGGTGGACTATTCCTCCAAGCTCCCATTAATGTCTGCATTGGATGCAAGTCCAATCAGCTATATCGGAGTCCATTGTAAGATTGTAAACACCTGTAGTGATAGCAATTTTCACATTTTCATACCTGATATTGACTTCTCTGCCTTCATTGCAGCGATTCTGTGTTCCAGAGTTTTGTTTTCACTCTCTCATTGTCAATATGGAAAATCTTTGGGACATCGAAATAACTGAGAATCCAGTATTCAAGTCTTTCTGCCACCTCCTGTGCTGTTTTTTGCTTCAATGGAAAGAGGACATGGTACTTTGAAAAGTGATTCATGAAGTGGTCAATCCATTTATCCCATGGTAATCAAATCAACCCCTGGACACTATTGAGGAATCCACCTGCGATGATCGGGTGTAGAGGCTCGAACGTTTGTGGCAATGACAATTGACAAAGAAGGCAATGTTTCCAGAATTCTTGCACATATCTTCTGGGAATTCTATAAAACATGTGTTGCACCTTTTCAAGAGTCTTCTTTTAACCGGCGTGTTGGAGTTCGGTACCGTGTATTTGTTGCACCACATCGAACATCATTTCTGCCGATATTACACGTTTGAAGTTCCCGAGATGCATCACATCTTTTTCATAATGTAGACGCAACCAATGTGTTTTCGATATTTAGGCAGGGATATTCTGGATGGAGATTTCTTTTCTTTTCAACCCAGACCTTGAAGTGAGGTGTAACTGGAGCATCGTTGTCATTTAAGTGTTGAACAACAACACTGTCATGTTTCTCACCGGATATTGCATAAGTGGTCTGCAGAAGACTGACTTTACCATTCTCCATGTGCTACTTAAGCGACTCGAAAGATATTTTTCATTCTTGGACATGATTGGTTTAGACTTGTACGGCTTAACTTGGCTCAGAAATTCAGCACTTTATATAGGGCACCATGGCCTCCGATGGTCTGAAATGTATTTAGTTTTGATGAAAGGGGCGGCTAATTAGTGACACAATACAATTAACACGATGATTTGCAAGAAATTTGGCAATGGTCATCATTGATTGATTAATATATTTTAGCTTAATTCATAATCAAATTTCGTACACATTTCTTGGGCCAGTAACCAAAACTCAAGCTTAAAAAAATCTAAGAATACAAAACATGCTAGTCGAATGGTTTTTAACAAAGACAAATTTACCCATGCTGCGCCTTTAATGAAATCAATGAAAATGTATTTCAAAATCTCATTTTTTATGTTTATATGCCGCCAGGACTCCTTAGCACCAAATTTCCGCGATACGAGGTCCAAAAATTTGGAATTGGCTTAACGACTTTTCTCTGAATAAAGATATTATATTGACGAATTAAAAATTAAAACAGTCTGTTATATAGGGACAAATCAGAAGAGGAATTTAGAATATGTTATTATACTAGTGGTGATTGTATACTTGCAACTGCAAATACATATTTAGATGTAATATAGAAACCTTATTGGCGTTGAATTTTTTATTATTATTATTTTACTTTTTTGAATTCGCCACAGCGGTGGTGACATGATGTTCATGATGTCGAGTAGCTAAATACTCAGTGAATCACTACTATACCCATTCAAGTATACCCATTCGACCATTCGTCTACCAAATTTCCCTCACAAGGCTTTGGTTAACCCATGGTAGGTTTTCGGGCACTTCCCAAAGGTGTCACGCGATAAGGAAAGTCTTGTTTCAAACAATTTATTTATTGCATCTAGCGAGAATCAAACATGGACCGTTGCGACCGAAAACATAAGTTTCGACTACTAAAAAATAAAATAAAAATGGACCTCGTTTTGAAATAAAGAAGGTATTGACCGGCGTTATTTTTGCAATCAATTAATCCTATTTAAGTTGAATTACCCCCCCCCCCCTTGCTGAAAATTGGATTACCAAAAGAAATTTCAATCCACAGGGCTGGCTTTTATTTCCACGAAATTTACTTCCCAATGTTTCCTGAAAATTTGATATGAAATGCATGATTACTTTTTTATATATTGCACTTTTGATTTATGTGATTGACGTCAGTGTTTTTAATGTATATCGCTTTCTTTGTTTTTTGCATGAGATCAATTGTATTGATTGTTCTTTTACCAAATTTTGTTCATATTCATATTTCTTTGTTCAGTTAATGTTTCTTCATTTTTGAGAAGTATAACTGCAGATTTTAGGTGGTAGTTGGGTTAAAACCAATGCCCTGGTGAAATACCATTACTCCTGCTGCTACTGGTGGCTTATGTCATTGGCTTTCCCCACCAGGCAGGATGTTCCAGGTATCCTTTCCTTCTTAATGACAGTACATTCATTCAATAATCATACTGGCTCGGACGTCGCCCGGGCTAAAAAGGTCCGCGTTCCCAGTGCTGCGAATCCGCTGGGTCCGTCAAACGTACTAGATTCTGCCCGAGACGTTCCTACTTCATCGAACACTGTCTTAAAATAAATTTTAAATTTTAAATTTGCATTGTGCAACATTCGTGGGTTAAATGCGAATATCGATTCTGTACATCAACATCTTTTGGCCAAACGACCCCATTTACTCTGTCTGACTGAAACTCAGGTTTGTCCGGCAGATCCCACTAATCTGGAAACCATTTCCCCTCATCTCCGTTGCCCAGGTTATGAATTCTTCTCTGGCCTGTCTCCACGAGATGGAGTTTGTGTTTTTGTCCGTTCTGGTGTCCAGGTTGCTAGAGTAGACGATCTTAACAGATTTGAGAAGGACTTTCAGATTCATCATCATCATCGTCTTTATCCGTAAAGGGACTAGTCCTCATCAGATGCTCATGTGTCTCGGTTTTACAATTGAGACAGCAATTGCGGAAACTTTTTTTTATCAAACATTATTTGCCTCAATTGACCCTCATCTAGACCTGTTATTCTTTCAAATCTTTTCCATCTCTTGGATGCGTTTTGTGGGGTCGTACAGAAAAGAAACTGCTTCTGGATACTATCATTTTCCATGCGACTGACGTGGGCAATGCATTTTAGATGTTGTTTATTACAAAAGGATGAAATGCATGAGGACTTAGTCATTTCTCTGATCACATCATTACTCAGCTTAAATGACCAGTCTATTTCATTGTCAGGGATACTATAATCTCTCTTGTTTTTTGGTGCATTCACTATACAGAAGCCACCTTTAACAATTCGACGTAGAAACCCACACCATACTGACTCGAGCTTTTGCATCTCTTTTGAACTGAGTTGCCAAGCCTGAACAGAGTACAGTAACCTGCTTCTCACACATGCTTCGAGTATCTTAACTCTAGTGAACAGGAAGATTATTTTGTCCAACAAGACTGATTTGAGCTCACTCCATTTGCTGTAAGCACTAGAAATTTGGTGGTTCAGGAAAGCATTAGAGTCTTTGGGCGCTTCATTTGACAATACGTGACCAAGATATTTGAACCTTCGAACATTCTCAATTGCTTCTCTCCCAAGTGAGATAAGACTTTTCAGATTCATGATATCTACTGGTACGTTGAATGAGAGTGTTTGCGTCTTGTCAGTTGCGTCTTGTCAGTTGTCAGATACTTTGGTTAAAAGTCCAAAAATCATAAAATATTTTTCAATCATCTTTCCAACAACATTGAAACACTTCTAATCAAATTCCCTCGGTGCGAAATTTCCATTTTAGGTGATTTTAATGTCCACAACCCAGCATGGATTGCGCACTCCTCCCCGCGGGCAAACGCAGCAGGCCTCGAAGCAGAATCTTTTGCCACTTTAAACCATCTCAAACAATTGGTAACCTTTCCAACACGTATTCCAGATCGCGTTAGTGATTCAGCTAACACCTTAGATCTTTTCCTCACAACTGACCCGTCAATATTCAAAACACCAACGGCATCTGCTCCAATCGGAAACTCAGATCATTGTCTAATAACAACTAGCTGCAATCGAAACTTCTTACACGACCCTTCATCAGATAAATCACATATTGTCTATAACTTTCATAAAGCTGACTGGGACTTTCTTCGTGAATTCATCGCAAGCGACATTCCCTGGGCCTCATTTTCTTCCGACGACCCCTCAAAACTTGCCGACAGCATTGTCGAATGGATCCACATTGGTATGCGTTTGGCCATTCCATCCACTGAACGCCTTGGCCGGGTTAATTTGCCAAAATGGTTCAACCGTAAGTGTTTTCGCGCAGTGAACCGCAAGAACAAAACGTTTCGTGAGTGGAAAAGAAACAACACCCAACAGAATCGTGAAAACTTCACTCTTGCCCGAAACGCTTGCTCTAATTCTATCCAAAAGGCCAAAGATTCTTTTATGGAGTCCATTTATGACAAAATCAAATTGAGCAACCCTAAAGCTTTCTGGTCGATGGTGAAATCCATAAGATCAAATTTCTGCAAATCAACATTCCCTGATATCGTTCATCCCGATGGAAGCGTGGCATGTCATCCGTTGCACAAAGCTGAATGTTTTGCCTCACACTTTTCTTCAACATCAAATGTTGACGATTCGGGTCGATACTTCGATCACGAAGTTCCTGTTGCAACAATCTTGATGCCCGAAGTAAGGTTCAACGCACACGGCGTTTCCAGGGCTCTCCAACGTTTATGTACAAACAAATCTTCTGGCCCAGATGGCATACCTGCTATCCTGCTAAAGACATGCGCAAAGGAACTTACCCCCCATCTCGCCAAACTCTTTCCCTCTCCTATTCCACCGGCATCTTTCCTTCCTCATGGAGTTAGCACATGTTTTTCCAATTCCCAAAAAGGGTGATAAATCATTACCATCTAACTACAGACCCATTGCCTTAACATCGCTACTTTCTAAAACAATGGAATCTATAATTGTAGACAATCTGCTAGGTCATCTCGATAAACACAAACTGCTCTCCGACCATCAATACGGTTTTAGAAAGGCTAGATCAACTGGTGATCTCCTTACATACGCCAGCCATGCCTGGTCCTCTGCAATAGAAACTTTTGGTGAAAATTGCATTTTATCCCTCGACATCTCCAAAGCATTCGACAGGGTTTGGCACAACGTTCTTCTTGCTAAACCTCCTTCCTTTAGACTGCCCACGAAAGCTTTCAAACTGGATCGAAGACTTTTTAACAGAAAGGTCCATAGCTGTTAGAATTGATGACCACCTTTCTAGTATGCATCGCATAAACGCAGGAGTTCCCCAGGGTTCAGTGCTGTCACCAGTTCTCTTTCTGATGTTTCTTGACCACCTACTGTCACTCTTATCCTCCTCCGTACATTCCTACGCTGACGACACCTACCTCCATGCTTCTTACTCTTTTGCTCGTGTCAGTGAGGCCACAGCCAAAAACATTTCCTTTAAAAGATCTGAGGCTGCAAATATTCTACAAAATGACCTAATTAGAGTTACGGAATGGGGAGACCACAACATGGTCAATTTTAATACTAAAAAGACCGACCAAATAGTTGTCTCCAGAAAGCGGAACCGCTCATTCCCAGATGTAGTTATGGGTAACGATACCCTCCCTTTCTCCTGTCACCTACCTCAACTCGGCCTACGAGTGAGTTCTGACCTACACTGGAATGAGCACATATTTGGTTTGGCCAAAAGAGCTTCGCAAAAGTTTGCGTTTCTGTTTCGTGCCCGGAAGTATTTCCCCCTGACAAAATTCTAGTTCTGTATAAATCCTTAATTAGACATCAGTTAGAATACAACTCACCCGTTTGGGGCGGGGCTCCTAAGTCCGTGTTGGAAATTCTTGATCGTATCCAGCGCAAGTCAGTACGATTAATTGATAATCCCAGGTTAACATAAAGCCTTCAACCATTGGAACATAGACGCAGGGTAGCCGCACTTTGTCTGTTCTATAGATACTTTTTTGGTCATTGCTCAGATGAACTGCACTCTACTGTCCCACCTATTTGTGTATTCCCCAGAAACACGAGGTACTCTTCTAACTGCCACCAGTTCAATGTTTCCGTTCCCTCCTCAAGGACCATCATGCACTCATCTTCCTTCTTTGTCCGGGTCTCCAATTGGTGGAACAAGCTCCCATACAGTGTATTCCCCAAAAACCATGTTTACCACCTCCAAGAATTCAAACAAAGGATAAATTGTTTAGACCTTATGAAAATTTCTTAAATTTATTTCAGCCCTCTGCACTTATTTCTCATATACTCCTTTGTCTACCTTCCATTTAGTCTATGTCTCTTTTACTGATCTTTCCTTTCAATACACAGGACTCTGTTGAGTCATAGGCCCTGCTTCTCCTGTGTATTTCTTTACTCTGTTGAGTCCTGTGTATTTCCTAACTAAAAAAAACAAAATAGTTGTGAGAATAGCTACCAGACCAAAACGAACATATGTTTCTATGCAAGAAATTTTTGCTGAAATCAGCAACGCAAAATCATGATGTAAATTTCGAAACTAATATTACTTTTGTATACACCTCATAAATAACTATAGCATTATCGATTTTCAATCAAATAACATAAATGGTTGAAAAGTTACAAAGTCAACAAATTTGCAGTAAAATAAGAAAAAAGAGCTAAATGTAGTGCCGACGACGTCAGCAAAATTCTTTTTAAATGTGGATAATTAGACCTACTTAGAATCAAACTACATTTTATATTACCTTTTAAATGACGGGTAGAACAGCTTAATTTTCGTTTAATTTAACGTATTTTCATCAATTTTGGTCAGATTTTAGTCGCAAAAACGCAATCTTGCTTGAACGTGTCAATCATTGTTTTTTTTTACAAATAGAAGACGTAAGATATTTCCAAGATAATAGATTTATCCTTGTAACTGTCTTTAAATGGAACGAAATCATCCCGTTCCTTACCTAAAGAGTTGACTGTATGTAAAAAGCATGCAAGTTTGTTCCAACGCCCCTCCAATTAACTGGTAACTTTCGATGCGTACCTATCTTTGTATTTGTTTAACAATTCGCACTTTTGTTAACTGATATATGATGATTGAAAATGTATATGATTGTTGGAACATGTTGGAACAAGACAAATTTATTTTTCTAAGAGGCTAGGTAACACTATCTTATTAAGAAGGAAATTGACTATTTTTTATATTTTTTCACTCGCCCAGTGATTTGTGATATCAATTGAATTGCTTTGCAGAATGAGTTACATCGAACCCCGTAAAAAAGTTTTCTTTTGAATGACAAAGGTCAGTCTTTCCCGTGTATATCAAATGAATTGGCAGGAATTCACCTAAAAGGAAAATGTTCCGGTAATTTGACGTTTATCGTCTGAATTCACAATTGGGACAGCTTCCAAGTGAAGACTAATTTGTCATAAAAGAGTAGGATTAATTGCTCTTTTTGCATTTGTGCCCCTTTGTTTCACCAAGTTCATTGACTTGGTTTCGAGCCCATTTGATTGATAGGGTAATGTTTCCACCATTTTTGCCATTTTGTCAGGGCATCTTGAAGAAAGAACACCATTCCCACCTCCATCCTCAAGACACCTCCACCTTTACCATCAAGGCACCTCCTCCTCCATTATCAAGACCCGCCCCACCTCCTCCATCAAGACACCTCTTCCTCCACCACCAAGACACCTCCTCCTCCTCCATCAAGACCCGCTCTTCCTCCACCAACAAGACCCGCTCCACCTCCACCATCAAGACACCTCTACCAACAAGACCCGTTCTTCCTCCACCATCAAGACACGCCCCACCTCCACCACTAATACCCAATCCACCTCTATCTCCACCACCAAGACCGGTTCCTCCTCCACCACAAAGACCCGCCCCACCTCGACCATCAAGACCCGTTCCATCTCCCCTCCACCACCAAGACCCGCTCTACCTCCACCATCAAGACCCGCTCTACCTACACCATTAAGACATCTCCGCCTTCATTCTTGAAAACTTTAAGATGTTATTCCTCCCTCCCTCCTCTTATTAACAACAATCAGTGTTTAAACTTGCCTCTCTTTAACGATATATATTCTCTTATGAAAAACAAGTTTCACTTTTATCTTTCAAGGTTTTTTCTATAATATTGATTATTTATACTTCTAATAAATTAAATAAAATACAATGGCGTCTCTTTTAAAGATTTTGTTTTTTCATTTCTCAGCAATGTTCAGTTTATGTACAGAAAATGCCAGAACACAGGAGGAAAAACATCCCAATGAAATTTGCTTCCGAACGTTCGATTGTCAGTTAAGTGAAGTTTGTTGTTCAAAGAACAGTAAAAAATTGCACTATTTGGCGAATGGCGGTGCCACTTATCCGAATCCCACTTAAACGAAACTTCTACTGAAAATTGAATAAGAACGAAAAATACTTCCACTTAGCAAAAATCTGAGTTTTACTGACTGACAGGTTACTGTATATTATCGATGCTTTGCGAAATTAAATGCTCGAGAAATCTCAAATTTTCGAAATTGTGTAAAAAAGTCCTGCAAACCTCTTAAACAGACAATGCGAAAATCCCCTTGGATTCTTCTCCCCCTTGGAGAAGATTCAATCTTTAGACCGATGATTTCGCACACTATTGTCATCAATGCGTTACGTGCACCAATGGAAATTTGCAACAAATCATGATTTCTATAATATTAGTAACTCCTTTATTTGTTAGCCGACTTTCTAAAGGTTCATAAAGAACCATATTTTCTCGCCATATTGATTTATTCTCGCCTGGTTGAATCAAAACCAAACAAACAAAAGAAAAAAAGAAATTCCGATTTAGATTCCGATCTGTCTGGGTTTATTTATTTTCAAAATCGCGTCAGCAAGTCAATGGTGCATTAAAGATTCATAACTCCCAATCGACTTCCCCTTTTAATGTTTTATATCAACGTTTTCACACTTGTTTTGCTGGACGTCTACATGAATAATTTAGTTAAATCAGAGATAATTGAAAGAGAACTGGGCAGTGAAACAAAGTGAAGATGTAGTGACGAAAATTGTTTTTGAATAAGATTTGAAATGTCTGATAACGAAGAGGAAAGTACGTGGAGAAATGCTCGTTTAATATTCAACATCGGTGGTCAGCATCACGAGGCGTTTGTTAGCACTTTAAAGGCGATTCCTAACACCCGACTGGCGTGGATAGCCGACAATTATCACGCTTTACAGCAATCGAACTTCTTTGATCCGGTGAAGAAGGAATTCTACTTTGACCGCAGTTCGGCGTGTTTTGCCGCTATTGTTAACTATTTTCAAACGGGCCAACTGCACTACCCGGCCAACATCTGCGGCCCCATGTTTGAAATCGAACTGAAATTTTGGGGCATCGACGAGACACAAATGAACAGTTGCTGCTGGACGGGCTACACAGTCAACAGAGAAAAAGACTCGAAGGTGAAATGGTTGAACGAAGGGCCACAGTTGCCCCACTGTTGCTGTGATAGGAACCACAGGACCGGATCCATCAAGAAGCTTTGCATCCTAAAGAATCAATTTTACCAGTTTCTTAATAATCCCTACTCCTCGAAAGCAGCCATGGTAGGTTGTTATTATTGGCATACACGTCATCATCGATTACTCTTATCACCCAAATAGACGGGGGGTCTTAATAAACGGTGGGGTTGGTAGAAAATTTCCTAAATTGTAATAAACGGGGGAGGGTGGAGTAAGCGGGGGGGGGGGGGGGGGGAGTGGGGGGTTTTGACAATTTTTTTTGGGAAAATGGTCTAAGTATATTGAAAAGTAGTATGAGAATTTGGGTCATCGTGTTTTATTTTTGAAAGGTCAGTGTAAAACTCTCTAACAGCGGCAGCAACAAATACTTGCTGTGGCCTCATCTGAACATGGTTCTTTCGTTTGCAGTCATATCTTGTCTTTCTTTCCAGTTCCTTTATCTCTTTATCATACTTTTCTCTATGCTTGCATACAAGTTCTCCCAGTTGTTTTTTCTCATCTAACGAATATTGTTCCTTTATCTTTAAAAATCTCATGTCTCTGGAAGCAGCCATCTTATAATGTTTGTTTTGTTTGCAATGTCACACGATATTTTCACGCACTTTCAAAACATTCAATTCGACAAACAATGATTCGAAAACAAAATTTGAAAATTAAAGCTCTGTTTACATTAAAGTATTCAAAATTAATAAGCGGGTGGGGGGGGGGGTCTTAATACGAGCGGGGGGCGGATTTTTTTTCTTCCAATAATAAGCGGGGGGGACGTCTATTCGGGTGAATAATGTAGTGAAATTGTCGTCATAGCCTTTAAAATAAGAGAACTAATCTAATATTACCTCAATAGTTAGTCAAAAGGGAATAGTCTGATTTCAATACTTTTTCAAAATGAAAATTTAATAGACTTTGACGATCTGATAAAATACTCCCAAATGTACCTTAAGTCAGCTAATGTTGGCTGGAAAAATTTGTGGCTGCGCTCAATTAAATTCATGTCATATTTAGAAAAATTCAAAATACAAAAGATTATTAAATTATCCCCACCAAATTATTCTGTTTTAGAGGCAAAATCTCATTTCTGACAAACCGTTAGTGGCACTTATATGAATGCTTTGTTTAATTGTAAAAAGGGAAAGTGTTTAGTTACTAGCTATATAAAGCCCATGGGGAATTGTTAAATTTTGAAACTATTAGGCTCAAGGGGCAACTTTTTAAACCATAACCTAACCATTAGGCTGATTTTTTTAAGAGAAAACGGTAGTTTTGTAAAGATAATTTCGGAAGCAGCAATATGACAACAAGTTGAATGAATGAGACACAAAAAATTGCCTAGACCTGAATTTGAGGAACATTATGAATGTAGCAGAATTATAATTTTAAAGAAAATGAGTTAAATATATAAATTATTTAATGAAAAACAAAAATATAAAAATATTCACTACTTATTTAGTAAGGCCCAACCCATTTAATGTTAACGGAAATAAAAAAACGTGGAAGTGAAAACTGTCCAAAAAAGTGTCGATTTCGTAACAAACAAAGTTCTTTTGTTACTTCTACCCTACCTAAAACAAAGAAATTTTCGCGGAATTTACGAATTGTCTTTTCTTCTTTTGTTCGGTTTTAAAACTATGATGAAATGTTTTTTAAAGAAATATGAAAAGGAACGATTTCACTTCAAAGAAAGAAATTAAATACAAGCGTTTTGCGAAATTTAATTCCCCCGAAAAATAACCTTTCCCGACTCGCGAAATAAAACCCCGGGAAAATTTCTTACCTTTACCATTATTTATTTATTAAAATAACGTTTAATTTAAACGTTCAGAAAAAATCTCACCTGGAAAGGTCAATGCCACTCCCTCTCAAACCTTTAGATAAAGTGGTACTTCGGTATTGGTCTACTCATTCTGTATGTTACCATGCCAATGGTGTCTTCGATCATCAAAGAGCGTCATGGTACCACCGATAAGATCGTAAATAAGGTGGAGATATTTCTCAGCATATACTACACTGTCGAACTATTGCTAATGTTGTTCCTGTGCCCCGACAAAAAGTCGTTTCTCATGGATAAGATGAACGTCGTGGACCTGATAACGTTAGTGCCGGGCTACTTAGAATTTGCCACAAGCAACCACAACGTGCACATCTACTCTGACCTTCTTACGTTGTTTCGTTCGATAAAAGCCTTCCGCCCGTTCCGCTACAACTACACCATGCAGGTACTGGTGAACACTCTTAAAGCAAGTATACCCCAACTCTTGCTCATGACTTTCCTGTTGTTGCTACTAGCCACCATGTTTGCTTTTGTCTGCTACTACGTCGAGGGAGATTTGCGAGGAACAAAATTCAAAAGCATACCGCATTGTCTCTGGTGGGCGTTTATCACCATGACAACAGTAAGTGTACACAAATAGAAATACCCTTTTAAGAAGCCTTTGCAATTGACATAGGTTTAATGTTTGCACCTAAAATAAAATACAGTGTAATTCAAACAACTCTAACTCAGCTAACTGTTTTCCATTCCTCTTTCCCCGTAATTTCTCATTGATAATCACGATAAGTCGAACATTTTCGAACTATTTTAGTCGTTCCTTTGTATGTTCGAGTTTTCTGGATTATATTGTAGAAATGACGCAAATGAAGGGATTTGTGTACATTTCATGACATTTGTATTGCTTTTCGAAAAGCTTTTTTAGGGTAGGTATATCATGTCAATCATAATTAGTGAGGCGTTTCGATCCCCATAACATTAGGTTGGATACGGTGACATGTACCCGAGGAGTTGGTTGGGCTTGGTTGTTGGTGTCATGTGCGCAATATCCGGTCTACTCATGGTCGTCCTACCGGTATCAGTGGTCGCAACAAACTTCTCCATCTACTACAATTACGCGAAAGCAAGGAAATCCCAACCTCCAAAACAAAGGTTCAAACCAGCGAAAGAAGCCAATATGTTAATAGATGACATACCGGCAAAAAAATTATACTCCGGCCATTCGAAAACCGTGGGCAGACAACTCAAAGCATCTCGTGTCAAGGGTAGAGCCTCTAGAGTGTTTCGCAATACGTTCAAGAAAATGAAGTCGCAAGGGTTAGTGAAGCCATCGTTAGCCGATGTCGTGTTATCAAGCAAAGGGGACTGGAAAACGTTCTCCGTTTTTGATTAGTTTTGAAAAGAGAATGTGTAAACAATCCCGTAAATTAGGTGATTTTTCGACAATGTTAATTTATTAAGAGCCTGATACCACGACCACGTTGTGTGACTATCGCATATTGTGATGTTGACCGAAAATGTTGAAATCCGATTCTGTAATTCCAAACATGCGCGCAATGATATGGGAGATAATATGAACTCGCGGTAGATCAAACGAGACATTTCATAATTTTTATTTTAACAATCGATGAACGATGTATGGAATATTTTTAAGCCAAAATACCGACGATGTTCTTAATTTCAAAATAATTTATTGGATGGAATTCTCATCAACTTAATCCTATTCGGAAGCAATTATGTATGTCGTAAACAGCATTATCAATATTTAATTTAGATATTAATGATATCATCTCCGTGGGCGCTTCGCATTCCTTCGTGCAGCTTTGCACGCGCACCATTGATACTCTGATGCAAGAGTTAACTCTCCATAGAACGAATCAATTCAATCGAAATCCTTCTTGGTCTCGCGAAAACATACCGTTCGTTTGTGCCTTTTTAAGAAATCTGAAATCACTTTTCATGAGATTTGGCAACATATGAACGGCTTGTTTTTATTGTTTCGTCTTTGTCTTTCGACCATCCTTTTATGAGTACATAAAATTTATTGCTGTCAAATTATTTTATGAAAGCTTAACACCTTTAGAAATTTAGCCTGTCTAGTATCTTATTGGAGTATCTTGATAATTTCCAAATCTTGAGTTTTATAAACTAGTTTCTTGCAAAGGGAATGTTTCGCCAAGAAAACAATTTTGTTTTGCGTGATAACATCCATAACATTCTTTAAAGATACTACTGAAAAACACAAGAAAGCTCTATCGATTTTTACCCTATAAATAGTAATAAATATTCGTACAATAACATAATATATATGAGTACATAGAACATTATTTATGTTTTTTGCCACACAATATCATACAATTATGACAATGTCAATATAATGGTCATTAACATAACAACAAATGTAAAACGCCTAATAGACGTGTTGATTGCTATGCTATGCGTTTTTCGCAGTTAGAAGATGTCAAAAGCACATAATTCAGCACATAATTTTGAATATTGACTAAAGTTTGATTCTTTTCGAATGTACATTGTATTTTATGGGCAGCTCATTGTAGATCTTTGCTCCCATATACTTATAAGATTTTTTGCCAAATTCTGTTTTCATTTTTGGTAGCTCAACCAT
Source organism: Candelabrum cocksii (assembly GCA_963930725.1). Classification (NCBI taxonomy): domain Eukaryota; kingdom Metazoa; phylum Cnidaria; class Hydrozoa; order Anthoathecata; family Candelabridae; genus Candelabrum; species Candelabrum cocksii. The sequence continues at coordinate 2,275,405 of OZ005666.1, forward strand.
ACAACCGTTGTTTCTTGTGTTGATTTTGTGATCTCGCATTGTAAAGTAGCCATGAAAGTTGACACATGAGGTGGAATCTAGTGACTTTCGTACGGACATACATGCATATTTGTGGTTGATATTGACTATCGATGGAATGACCATAGAACTTGGACTAGAAAGAGTACCATTGTATGAAATAGTTTGTTTTCTGTTAAACAAATAATCGGTTATCCAATAACTCTGTGTTCTTTATTCCGTAACATGGTAACTTCTCTAACAGCTTTGCGTGGCTGATGGTGTCAAACGCTTTACTGAGGTCAAGAAACACAGCTCCGACTAGATTACCTTTGTCGATATTCGATCGTATGTTATCAACGAAAAAAGTGAAAGCTTCTTCTGTTGATCGGTTTGATCGATATCCGAATGCATGTTTGTTAGAAGGTCTTTCAATTCAAGATGCTGCAACAGTTGTCGGTGAACAGATTTTTCAATAATTTTGGAAACAAGCGATAATATTGATATAGGTCGATCATTCTCATATTCAGTAGTGCCTCCTGATTTAAAGATGGGAACAACTTTCGCATGTTTCCATTCAGTTGGAAAAACACCAGTCCTTAGAGAGGTATTTATAATACAACTCAGTGGAGTAGATATAATTGATGCTGTATCTTTTAAAAGTCTAGCAGGTAAGTCATCAATTCCAGGAGACTTTTTAACTTTCAGTTTTTTGAGAAGGGACTCTGTTTCTAACTTGGACACGTGCTCAAACTTAAATAGTACGTCACCCCTTTTGCTTATAGGAAGTTGTTTCCTCCAGACAAGATTACAAAGTTTTATTGATTTCTCTTTTATAATCCGGGGAGCGTTTAAAAAATAGCTACAAAATCCGTTTGGTGTGATGTCGGTAGATTTATTGCAACGGGAGTTATGTGATTTCGAAGGATATATTTTTTTTATCATTTTCCAAAAAGTATTCGATGTATGGTAGTTTTCGCGAAGAAGATTTTTGTGGTACAAGGACTTAACTTTACACATCAATATGTTAACTTCATTTTGTTTATGCTTGTATGCAGAGTAGTCAATTTCTTTTTTCGATTTTCTGTAAAGTCGTAATTGTCGGTCGCGTTCGTTCATAGCAGATTTTATCTAAGACGATAACCATGGTGACTGCTTTCCCTTAATTCTTTTTGTAACTCTTGGTGCATGCTTATCAAAAGCTGTAGTTAAAATATTTTTCATATTTAACCAGGCTACATTTACGTTTGGTATAGAGCATACTTCATCCCAATCAACTCATCGTAACTCACTGCATAGATTATTTAAGTCGTAATTTTTGTAATCCCGACACGTAATCGTTTTCGGTTTATATTTTGTGCCATTTAGTTGTCTAGTACATCCGACCATTTCGTGATCTCCAACACTCGTTGAGATTACTTCTGTACATGATATAAAGTACGGTTTATTTGTGGCAATGATGTCAATTAATGTACTGGTGTTATCAGTGATACGAGTTGGTTTCGTTATTAACTGTTTAAAATCCAAAAGGAGGAAAGTGTTTTTAAATTCTTTATTACATTTTTTGTCTAAATAGTTGACGTTGACGTCACCCATAATTATGATTTCTTTTGATTCATCATTAACTCTCGTTAGCATATCATTTAATAACACTGTGAAGTTCTTTTCTAGACATTTGGATGGTATCAGGGGGTCTGTAAATAACACCAATAATAAAACTCTTCGCTTTTTGTGGAAAAATCTCTATCCAAATAATTTCTAATTTTGAACATTCCAAATCGATTCTTCTTTTCCAGACAAAGTTGTCTGAAATATAGAGACCGACTCCTCCACCTTTTCCAGAAGCTCTGTTTTTATTAATGAAGTTGTACCCCGGAATATCAACTAAGGCGTTTGTTTCAGTAGTTATGCGTGTTTCGCTTAAGGATAAAATGTCAATGTTTTTATAGGACTCAAGTAAGCTGCATATATAATCTTTATTCCCAAAAAGCCCTCGAACGTTTTGATGAAATAAATGCATACCCCTAGTAGACGTGATTCTTGCTGGTAATTTAAATCATCTACGCTTCGAGTTATCTGCAGATAAAATAAAACTCCTGGATACCGGCCAAAACCTTCGGATCTATGTAATAACTGCATTGAATCTACACCCCTAGCAATATTTGTTTCAAACTTCCGAAAACATTTGATAAACGTCCTCCATGGTCCCCTAATTTATATTCTTCGGCGTAAATTTTCTTCAATGAATCATCCGAAACTCAACGTAGCACGCCTCAATCCGTTGGCACGAATCGAATCTTTCGATGTAAAATCGGAAGCTGATTGGTGGAATTTTTGACATTACAGAAGCATTTTTAACTAATCTGTTTTCATAAAAAATTTGATAAGTTGGAAAAGTAGCTCTGAGTTGGCTGTAAAAATAACCTAGTTGGAAATTATGTCGCGGCAATTATATCGATCTTTTTACGAAGTAAAAGCATGACTGGGTAAACGGATTGGATTCTACTGAAGCGACGTTTAACAAAGCAACCGTCAAAACCAACGAGAAAATGATTTATGTGACAAATGACTAACTAACCGCATATACGTAAAGTAAAATTATAGAAGATTCTCACACAAATCACGGAAGCTTCGATGTGGTCTCCGCTAATAAGATCTCATTTAAAAAAAATTTTTTTTTAATCTAGGGTGTTATCCCCTGCAAATTATCGAGAGATTTTTCTCCCCTTTTCCCAAGAGAATAGTTATTGCACAATCATGTAGTTATGATGCCAATGTGCTATTTTCACACATTCGTCTTTCAATGCGAGAAAACAAAAATGCAAACTATTAGGCATAACTTAAATAAAAACAGGGAAAATACTTAAGAAAAATTGAACCAAATAAGTTGCAACCAATGAAAGTATTCAGTAGAAAATATTGGCTGAATATATATATTCTTTTTCTTAGAGCGAAAATGTAAATCCTTTGTATGGATTTCTCCTAACATTGTGGTGTTTGCCAAGTACGATTAAGGCATGTATTAGGCTTAAAGAACGTGACGGTGTAATTGTCGATAAATGCCGATATATACTACACGTCAATAAAAGCAGTTCGGCAAACACAAAAAGCAAAAAACAATGTTACTCGCTGTTTGTTTTACCACGACCTATTATGTTTGCACAAGGTTGTCGGTTAGTATAAATGAGTCAGATGACCTAATTACAAAAAATTGTTAGTTTAAGAATGACCATTGTACCACGCAATACACGTTGGTTGATTCCTTCCAAGTGTTCGATTGCTCTAGAAAGTTGATTTCATTCAGTGTTTAATGTAAACACGCCATGTTATTTTTCACTTTCAAGTTCAAGGCGCAATTACCTTTTGGTGCAGATTAGTCAAATATCAAATTGAACTTCCGTTTCTGTTTTACAAATCGATGTCTGATTTCAGATAGATTTCTTTGATTGGAGAAACTTGATATTGTATCTTAAAATCAACCGAAAATTAAAGAGCCCTTCGAATAAAATACATACACACCTAAAAATAGTTAACCAATGTTTAAAGTGTATGATGCATCGAGACATCGTGACAGCCTGTAGCCCGCTAGTAATATGAAGGAAGAATGGGTGGGTAAGGGGGTAGACTGCGGTCGAGAAAAAATATGGAATGTGTATTACGTTCAAAGAAAGATTTTCTTTCGCAAATCTCAATAGCAAATCTTATGGATTCACAAAAGTCGCCGAAAGCGACGGATTGCGTTTCTCCCACTTTAAGATCAAAGCGCCAAAACTAATGGAGAAAGCCAAAATCCTCACTTATCCCTAATCTGTACACAGATTACACGTGGACGCTGAAGAAAACTTTGTTACCTTAATGGCAGCGGTAAAGATCAAAGATCTAAGAAGCCGGCGAAATGAAAAAGCGATCTACATCCGGGATGATATACCATGTCACAAAGATGCCGTCATTCAAATGCGTTTGATAGAGTGTTTCCACCGATCGATAGCGCAGACTAGGTAACAACGTTCAATAACTCGAACTCACAAAAAAACAAACATATTAATCGTGAAAATATTTCAGTGCAAATTGCATTGAGTTCCTTCAAAAATATTGATTAAAAACAAAGTGTTTCCTCTTGGATTAGGAACTCTAATAATCGCGGAAATTCTCTACAAACAAGTCCAGCCTTTTAAAACCGCTCTAAATTAGTTGGCATGAAATAACTAAAGAATGTCACACGTAGCAACAGACTAAGAAATGCATTTGAATATGTTGTTGCGAAGATTGATATTCCGAGATTAGTTTTATTCGAAAACACCATGATTAAGATTAATTGATAAACATGAACAAATAAACGTGCGATATTTTCAAGTCTTTTGTCATTCAAAGGAAATAAATCTAGGAAGGAAGAAATTATATGCTTCCTAAAATAATTTCCTTAAGTCTTTCAGCGAAAGTTTCTCACTTCGGAACAAAGGTGACATCTTTAAAAGGTGTAACTGCTACGAGGTGTTTTAATAAGAATTAGGAAGCAAAAGATACTTTACGTCAAACGCTTCGAGTGCGCAAACGTAAATATAGAATTGCTGAAACTTTCGACTTTTTTAAAACCTCTTCAATTAAACAGGCGTCTGCATTTTTTCCAAACGGTTGCGCAATTAACGATATAGTTCGGAATTTATTTCGTACGTTATATTGGGGACTGTGTGTAAACCCCCGTCTTTCTTAAAGCAGACGAAACTCGCTTGCGAAAGTACACCACAAAGTATGCACTCGAGAAATAGCGCCAACTTGAAAAGCATTTTTCGCCGGAATATTTTGATGGCAAAACCTTGATTAGAGGATTAGAGTAAGACATTTTTTAACGAGTTCTCGTTGCAGTTTCTTATCGTGCTACCCCCTGGATTGATAACGAATGAATGTCATCGCAGTAGGCAGTATATAAACGGGCAAATGGAAAATCAACTATACTATACAAGCAGTAAAACGGAACAGTTCATTGGTGGGTGACAACGGTCAAGTGATATTTTCAGTTAGTCTGCAAACAGTCTACACGCTCTAAAGCATTTCTATATATATATATATATATCGAATACCAGTTATTCTACAATGGTTTCAAGCGCGCTTACATTAAAAGTTGTATTTACTCTACTGATGATGGGGAATTCCATTGAACATGCAGCAGCAAAAAGCATCAGTCTAATACAGATCTACAATGGCAAACAAGAATGTGTGCCACTAAAAATCAACGAATGCAAGAAATTGGGGTACAATTTAACAGTTTCAGCCGACATTTATTCGGGCAACCCGAACAGCGTGGAACAGGGGCAAGTCTACGTTGATCTCCTGCAAAAGCACACCTGTTCCGAGTACGCACTGTTCTTTCTGTGTGCTGTTTACTCTCCCATGTGTTTTCGTGGTTACAACAAGCGTCTGGTGCCCTGTCGCTCCCTATGCGAGAGCGTTAAAAAGGATTGCGCGCCTGTTTTATCAATGTACAGCATTCCGTGGCCCAAAGAAATGAAATGCGACGGCCTTCCAGACCATAACAGTGCAGTATGCCTGGTACCCAATGCCTTTCACACAAAGCCTCCAGGTAAATATAGCTAGTCGTTTTGTAATCACATTTTCCGTCGCTAATTTCTAGAATTTATGCAATAATAAAGAAAAAGAGGATATTAAAATCGTAATTCGAAAAGACCGCTTGGTCTTCTATGGATTCCTAGCCATATTTATCTTGTTCTGTGGTTTATATATCACGCACTGATTTGTAAATGTCTTTTATTTGGCGAAATAAACATAACATAACATAAACATAACACAACATAACATAATAAAAAGTGCGCATTTAGAAAATTAAATAAAATCTATCTGAAACGGACTTTTTTATGAAGCTAACATCGAGAATACCACAACAACAATGCACTTTTAGAAGAGATGAATAGTCATCCAAAACGCTGATAAACTTACGAAATATAATTGCTTGCAAATCAAATTCTTGGCTAGAAGAATTGTTTATTGCGACGTGGAAAATATCAAGTGTCATTGATTTGACGAGTTGGCGAGTTCACTACTTAAGTTAAAACCTTTTAGAGACGAAAGCATTTGCAATTGTTAGTACTATTCGTTTCCATTTCTTCTGCCTTTTTGTGTGGTTTGAAAAATTCACTTAGATTCCTTCATTAGCGTTTTGTATTTGTTGGTGTTTTTTGCATACATAAGTAGAAATCGTTCGATACTCGAAATCGAATACAACGTCATGAATCAACCCTCGAAATTATAACATTAGTGACGTTTTATGCACGAGTGATTTTGATAACAATTTTGTAAAAAGCGCGGTTTTTTTAAGTAGAAATTGAATATATAGCATGAAAACATTTGAAATTAGTATAATAGTTTTATGCACGAGTTATTTTGGAAAACAATTTTGTAAAAAGCTTTTAAAACAACAAACAATCCAAAGCAAAACAATACATCGAACGTCTGTGTAACTTTTAGATAACGATAATTATTTTTTTCCTTTAAAACAAAGCATTAAATTTGGCGGCTTAACTCTTGTCTCTGGAATCTTCGCGTTGCTATTTATAGAAACCACTGACACCAGACTATATTCGGTCATGTCTGGACAAAATAATAACTGCTTTTATTTAAAGACGTAATCCGCAAAATTATATTCCAGTTGAAGTAAGTGGCGTCACTACAAGCAAGAACGCAGAGAAATGCGAATGCGAAGAGGAAGAAAACCGATCTGTTCGAAGAAAGGATTACACCAAATCTGATTTCGGTATGCATAATAAGATGGTTGACACGTCATCGCATATAATGTAACGTCTTTAACATTTGATTTGTTGGAGACTCGGTTACAGCAGTTGTCATTGGATTTCGAATTATTTACCCTGGCAGCATGACGCATTTGCGTGGTTGCCTAGATGCAATAATATGACAAGTCTCTCTGAAAATTACTTGATTTGATAACTATTAAACGTCATTAAACAATAACAATCCTCTTTGATTTGTTTTCAGTGATCGAGGCAATGCTGTTATCGAGACAAACAACCGCAAATGGCAAAACGAAAGTGATCGTAGACATATTGAGTATTATTAAACAAAGTAAGTTTGATCCGTGTAGCAGTTAGCACAAATTTTTTTCTCGCCAGCGACTTCTCTATATGTCGGGTGTTTGAAATGAAACGTTTGATTTTATTAAGAAAACAGCTGACAAATTCCCTTTATTTGCCTAGATCAAGTGGCAATCAGATTGGGTCGCATGAAACTCTGGGCACCGACCACGTGTGTATGCCAGGAAATGGAATTCGAAAAGATTTACATGATATTTGGAAGTGAGGATTTCCATAAAGGGCGTGGTCGACTGCACCTCAATAAAAATGCGTTTGTCGTTCCCGTTATAGAGGGACAAACGAAACTTGCAAAATGGTTCAAAAGATGGACTCCGTAGATACATTGATACAATTCCAATTTGTAAAGTTCTCACGCCGACCTTATTTAAAAATATCTTTTAATGTAGATAATATATATATATATATATATATATATATATACACGAATATAATGAGCACTGTTGTTCCTCGAGCTACCTGAGAAAATGGTGACAAGTTATGCAACAAACATTCTTTCGTTTCGTCAAATGACATGACTCGGCACATCTTAAAAATACACAAGGACTTTGGAATGAATATGACAAAGGAAGTTTTTATCGTTTGTTTGTTTACTTTTGACAGATTAATATTCAGTCCTTGATTATTCATTTCCTGGCACGTCATTGCTTGCATACGCGGTCGTCGTGAAGTTTTGGTCGTGTTGCTACGACCGTCCTTGATTTGCGTCGATGGAATTAGAAAAACAAAGCGAATTTTTGTAATTTTAATGCAGAGAAAAATGATATCTTTGATGCAGGATAATTGATACTTCAATGTACGTTGTTTTTTTATTTGCTATGTTTTCAAGAGTGATGCACAGGATTTTAAGAAACATTGATAGCTATCATATTGCGAGTGATTGCCTATAGGTCATCTTCAGATCTTTGTCATCTTCTCACAATCCTTTTCGTAATCAAGCTAAATACCCCAATAAACGTTTTTCAAGATTGACAAATGAAAGTTATTTGATAGAGCTTCTTTTCAAGGCAATAAAAGCATGTTTTCTTCGTGAAACCACGGAAACAGACAATATGTTTTGCGTGCGTATGTACATGGTCGTTATGCATCGTATCAATTGACTTCTTGACCCTCTGTCAAGCTTTCTTCCGCCGAAAATTTAGAATATTTTAAGAATGTCAAAACTCAGTATCCTAGGATATTCAACAAAGTGATTTTTCTATGCAGAAATTAAAAGTGGATTAAAGAGAAGGAAATATTTCCAAATCTCCCGATAATTTTCCATTCGCCATTATGTTAACTCGCTGAAATAATCGCACGAGAAAAAAAGATTTGCAGAAACTTAGAGACATTCGTACGGTTCTCCCTCATATCCTACTATAATGGAGGAAAAACCTGAGTATGTTGGTTTGTTTGTTTGATTGTTTGTTGTCCGCCAATCACGCCCAAACGACTGGACCGATTGGATCCAAATTTTCAGGGTATGATTGTGATGCCTCTGGGATGGTTTTTAGCCAAAGAAATGTTTTTTGACAAGTTTTTATTTATTATTATTATTTAATTATTTATTTAAAATTATTTAATTTAATTTAATTAGATGTGATGTCACTTATCTATTGCGTAGGTTTAAAATTTATAATAATAATTAAATATTTTATGGCTAACTTTGTTTCCCAAACAAATTCTTCCTCAATATAAATGTATAATTAATTTATCTATATGTACATGACTACCCATATATAGACTTTTTTGGGAGGAGATTGGCATAGATTGGTAACATACATACATACAGAATTCCTCAATTATCATATTATTGTTAACGTCCGTTGGACGGGTTCATTACTAGTATATACTAAACTTCAATAGATTTACGAATCGTTGAAGAATCATTGAGACCCAACTAAACCTGATGATTAAGAGTCTCAGAAGAAAAATTGCAATGTTTATAAAATATTGACATGATATATGACTGTTTCTGAAAATGATTCTGAAGGGCTTTCTACAAAATGATTTCTATATTGTATCAAAGGCCAATTAATGGCATAAAAAGTATATAATTTAATATATCGACTTTATTTGTGTTTATGCAACACCGAAACACTTTAACATGCACGAATTTATCATCCAAAACCGTTATTTATGCTGATGATTCAACATTGTATTCTTGCCTTAATAAATCAGATGATTGTGATAAAGTTAGAATGGCCTCTGATCTGGAAAAAGATCTCAATACAGTAGTTGAATGGGGTAAAAATTAGCTTGTTTATTTTAATCCATCTAAAACTAATCTTCTTTCCATTAATCATCTCAATCATGCTTACTTACCTCGAATTTTGATGAATGGTTCTCATTTGCCTGAAAGCAATTCATTTCGTCTTCATGGTCTTATATTTACCAGCGACCTCTCATGGCGATCTTATATTGAAAATATAGCTAAATCAACTGCCATGAAGGTTGGTTCTCTTTTACGAGAAATGAATTACCTCACTCCTGAATGCGTCCTTTACCTATACAAATCATCAATTTGTTCATGTATGGAATACAGCTGCCACATATGGGCAGGTGCACCAAAAAATTGCCTGAATCTGTTAGACCGTGTTCAACGGCGTGTTTGCAACGCAATTGGCGAAAACCTTTCTTTGAAATTGGACTCCCTTTCACACCGGCGGAACGTAGCGTCTCTTTGTCTCTTCTACAAGTTTTTTTATGGTAGTTGTTCAAGTGAACTATCATCTCTTACACCTTCTTTCAAAATTTTTCTCCGTTCTACTAGGTTGTCTTCTTCGTCTCACCAATGGACTGTTTGTGTTCCAAATTGTCGTAGGGATTTTTATAAAAACAGTTTTTTTCCGCGTACGTCCAGACTTTGGAACTCCCTTCCATCTACATGCTTTCCTCCTGAATTTAATCTTCAACTGTTCAAATCTAATGTTCATCGCTACCTTAAATCTGCTTAACTTCTCCTGTAGCTCTTTACTCGCAAGTGGCCTTTTAGGCCTTGTTTTGAGCAATCTCCAATAAAAAAAAAAAAAGAATTACGATTAGAACTATGTATTACCAATCAATTATGGCGAATTTAGTTTTAACAATGACATATTACTATTTTCCAAACCAGATCCTTAAAAGATCAAAGATAACGTAAAAAGGTGGTTGGAAAGTCTTCTATCTCCATAATAAATATCGTGGTTGCAAATGTCAAAAATTGGTGAATTTTCTAAGCTGTTGCTGATAAAACAACTTCATTCAATTAAATATTGGTTTCGATAACAAGCAAAGAAATTTTTTTATCAAACACCATCATCAAGAAGCATGCATGTCTACCTTTAGATCACGACGCCTGTGACGTCACAAGAACAAAAGCACATAATATTGCTGACTGCGTTTTTAACGGGCATTTGATCGATCAGGGGTTCGTACGTAAAATTATCGTAAGAAACCATGAATAATTACGTAATAATTACATGAATAGTGCTGAATCAATTTGTCACTGTTAGCGTTTTAAAGTTAACAAATTGACGAGATAAAGTTTAAAACTGACGAATAATTTTTTATTATCTTTAGCGGTAGCTAAAAGATGAAATACATATTTTGTAGAACGGAAATAAGGTGAAGAAAATAGTTTTAAGAAAGAAGCTAGTGACGGTTGTAGATGCCCGTTTAGAGGCTAGTGACGGTTGTAGGTGCCCGTTTAGAGGCTAGTGACGGTTGTAGATGTCGGTTTAGAGGCTAGTGACGGTTGTAGGTGTCGGTTTAGAGGCTAGTGACGGTTGTAGGTGTCGGTTTAGAGGCTAGTGACGGTTGTAGGTGCCCGTTTAGAGGCTAGTGACGGTTGTAGGTGCCCGTTTAGAGGCTAGTGACGGTTGTTGGTGCCCGTTTAGAGGCTAGTGACGGTTGTAGGTGTCGGTTTAGAGGCTAGTGACGGTTGTAGGTACCCGTTTAGAGGCTAGTGACGGTTGTAGGTGCCCGTTTAGAGGCTAGTGACGGTTGTTGGTGCCCGTTTAGAGGCTAGTGACGGTTGTTGGTGCACGTTTAGAGGCTAGCGACGGTTGTTGGTGCCCGTTTAGAGGCTAGCGACGGTTGTAGGTGCCCGTTTAGAGGCTAGTGACGGTTGTTGGTGCCCGTTTAGAGGCTAGTGACGGTTGTAGGTGTCGGTTTAGAGGCTAGCGACGGTTGTTGGTGCCCGTTTAGAGGCTAGCGACGGTTGTAGGTGCCCGTTTAGAGGCTAGTGACGGTTGTTGGTGCCCGTTTAGAGGCTAGTGACGGTTGTAGGTGTCGGTTTAGAGGCTAGTGACGGTTGTAGGTACCCGTTTAGAGGCTAGTGACGGTTGTAGGTGCCCGTTTAGAGGCTAGTGACGGTTGTTGGTGCCCGTTTAGAGGCTAGTGACGGTTGTTGGTGCCCGTTTAGAGGCTAGCGACGGTTGTTGGTGCCCGTTTAGAGGCTAGCGACGGTTGTTGGTGCTCAGTCATTTATGTATTTAATTCTTTGTCAAATTAAATTGATTTTATTGCTCTAATCGATGAAAGTCTATCAACTTTGATAGCCAATCTGTACTCGCGTCAAAAAAAAATTATTTCAGTTGTATTTTTCAATATTTCATAAGACATTTGCTTAGTTCATTATGAGCATTCAGCTTTGCAAAGTTAGTCTCGTATATGTTCTAGAATTGCATTTATATTATACCCACTGTTGTTATCTTAGTTTTATTTTTTTATTTCCAGTTAGTTTTCTTTTCGCCTTTTGTTCGGTATCTTGATTAGAGAAAAAAGTTCACATTTTTGTTATTTACGTCATTTTGTTTTATCAACTAACCAAATCTTAACAAATTAGAGTAGTTTACAAAACAAAGGTTAACTGCCAGTCGTATTAGCAATCGACTCTGGGGCTAAACGAAGGAACATTTATTATAGAGCCGCAACCATATTGCGTGTGACATTTTTTCGTAAAACGTTATTAAATAAATCACATTCATATTTTGAGAAAATTAAAACTGATTTTACAGGTTCCAGCAAATACTTTTGCAAAAAAGTTTTAAAAAACAAAACAAACTATTAAAATGCTATAAAGTGTGATTCTATCCACAAAAGTAATCGTTGAGAATCGTCAGAATCCTTGCATTGCGATCTTTGAGCCGCCGGCTAATGCTCTTCTTCAACCTGCAGTATGTCGAAATACAATTATACTAACTACCAATTACACTAACTAAATCTTTCAAGAAAATCGAAAGATTTAACTGGGTTCAGGCAGCAATTTGCTGCATTCTTTCTAACCAGATTCAGAGAATGGGAAGTGCAAGGGATCCACGCCGCAAGAGGACTCTTCTGCATCATCTATAAAAATTGGATACCTGTGAATTTATTAATGCATCATGTTCAGAACACAATACTTTGGCTTGCAGACGATTGTCACTCATTGAAAACACGTTGTCGTAACTTTAACCCGCAGCAATCTGTTATATCAAGGCATTGTGCTGTAAGGAATTCCACTTGAATTCAGTTTGTCACAGAGAATATGTCACGTGACTGAACACTCTATTTTTATATGTAAGATAAGCTAAAATTTGAATAATCACTTTACTCATTTCATGCTGTATCAATGCTCAATTTGATAGTTTGTTCACGGTATCTACTACTCATGTGTTCGATTGAACATATCCCACAATTCGAGAGCGAAGTTTAGCAATCTCCGCGTGGAGCATTGCTCCAATGTACGAATCCTCAATAAAAATATAATCTAGAATCGCATCAGCATTTAACTCATTTCAGCGAGTTCCTCGAACGTATCTATGACATCTGCTGGCGGGACAAAATGCTACAGTTGCAATCTCTCGCTTGCGTATAGAAAACTCTGCATAGTTTTTGTATCCACATTTGGTAACTACGTGTAATTATACCCTTAAAGTATCGAATCCATCACGAATAAAGCGCACGCACGTCCGTAGGATTGGCCCACAGACTAATCGACAGGCTTCATGTTGATTTCTTCCGAATTATCTGATACTTGTAGCAGTCACAGCAAATGGACGGAGGTCTAGATAATAACACTCATGCGTGTCACACATTTCACAACTTTGTGTATCAGTGCAGCTTGCGATTGACAATGGACCGCAGTTTACGTCCGATCTATTTGCAGACTTCATCATGAAATCTATTGCTATAAAACACACGTGGTTCAGCATACTATTCGAGTGCCAATGGAGGAACCGAGCGTTTTGTACAAAACAATGAAGAGAGGAGTCACAGCAGCGGGAGCAGAGAACGGAGATACAGGAAAGAAAGCGCAAAATTTCCTAATCGGATACCGCTTAACACCAACAACCACAACCCGACTGCACCCAGTCAATTTCATTGTGTAGTAGCCGTGTACGCACGACATCTCTTCATTATGATGCCATGAGGTTGGAACAAATTTATCTCTCTTCACTGTTTATTTCAAATGTAAGTCGTAAATAAAAAAAAATATTGATTAAATAATTTGCGTAAAATAATAAAGGTTTTCTATGTAATAAATAAATCCATTATGGAGTCGCTTGTTCATTTTCCGCTAATCCATATTTCGATGTTTCAAGCATTTTTAACACACGCTCGTAACTCTGCGCATTTTTATATTCCGTCAAAACAGTTTGAAAATCTGTAGTTTTCACGCCAGAAGTCCCTTGTAAATAGTTGTTCAAAACTCCTATACACCTCTCTCTAAGATCGTACTCGTCGAAATACGGGTTCAACTTCCCTTCCTCGAACACAATAAACCTTTTCAAGCACTCCGGTGGAGAACTCGCACACCCTCCATCGTCCGAACTCTGTTCCAGTACGAAACCCATCAAGAAACGAAAGCACGCCAAAGGATCGCGACGCATTTGCTCCAAAATTTGACCTTCAATCGTTTCCATGACAACGGTTGCTTGGGGAACATAAAAGCCATCTTCTGTATGCAAAAACCAAAGAAGAATGTCTTATGAAAAGAAACATTTTCCCACGAAAATAACCATTTACACAAACTATGAATTTACGAAATTAATAATAAATAAATGTCTTAATAAGATATATATATATATATTTACGTAAACCTTTATTATTCAGGTACTTGGATTAATAGGTTCAACAAATTGTTGTCGAGAAAACATGGACAACGTCTTGCGAACTTACACTTTCACAAACTGAAGCTGTAAAGATATGATGTGACTCTAAGTAAAGAAATCATGCGCAGGTGAAATATTAAATTAGTTTTTGACCTTCAATTTAGCTCTCATTTCGTATGTTATAAATACAAAGACATTTACATGTAATTACACACTTTCCTGTTGTTACCGTATATCCTCGAATCCTGTTATTACCTTTGTTTGTGTTCACTAAACTCCTCGCGGCCGCCACTCGTATATCATTCTGCGAGTCGCGTAAAAGGTTAATGCACGTGTGGAAAAACACGTAAATACACTCTAAACACAAAAACAAGTCTTGAATTGCCTAGAATCCTTTTGAATTGGCTTACAGATGAACAAATAGAGCACACCTACCATTATTGATGCTATTGAAATGGTTCTCTTGCATTTGCATGGTCAGCATTTTTGCTACTTCGAGCCTGCACACTTCGTTTTCTTTTGCTTTCGAGCAATCGAACACATGTTCCCATAACTGTTTGTATAGAGACAAATTTTGCTCGTTTACCTAAACAAACCAAAACCAGAACTAATGGTGACACTTTTGTTCAGGTCTTGTTCATGAGTTCTAACTTGAATTACAGTAGACTGCATAGCAACAAGATAAAATGTTTTTCAATTGCCGTCAACATATATTCAAAAGGGGCATTGTTTCAAGTAGCCACATACCGTGAGTTGGTTGGTGTGATCCAGCAACACGAGAGCCAGTTTGAGTAAGGACATCCGCCCCTCTTCACTGAAGGAACATAGACAAACATGAGATATTGAAAGCTTTTAACTTAGTAACAAAAAGCACTTTCAAACCATAAACTGTTAATGTTTGTTTAATAAAGAATTACGAATGCTAAGAGTAACTGACAATTATAGCTTCATTACCTACTATTGATTCTTACGTTTTGCGCACACATACCTCACGTTTAACCTCCTGTCTTCGCGAGCACTATACCACAGCTGATGAGAAAGTAACAGCAATTAATGGAACCAAAGCACTTTCAAAGAATCAAAAGAGAAGTGTCAACACATTAATTTTGAAACCTGTACAAAAGCCCAAAGGCCTTTACATAAAGCCTGTACATAGCCCGAAGGTTTGGTTTAACTCACCCCCCCCCCCCCCCCAATTTTTTTATTCTGCTGAAATTGAAGTTGGGATTATAAGCTGGAGAGTTAAATTATTTATAATGTATTACTGATATAAATAATCGTCACGCCCCACCTTAATATACTGTTCTGTGGACAACGCCAATGATGGGTGATCTATCAACAATGACAACACCTGGAATAAAATATATTAAAGACAATAAGATTGAAAGTAGTCTAATTAACATCTAGTTTTTCTATGAGATATTTCAACCATAGTCATATTCACCTCTACGATACCCAAAATATATAAGAGATAAATGGGGGAGAGTAAAAGAGTGGGAACACTGAGAGACATAATACCTCAGGATATATTCGTTTGTTAACTTCAATCCCCAACAACAACGTTTGCAAACGTTCGCAAATTCTTTTTGAAAGCCTAAGAAAGTGAACCGCGCAAAACTGTAAGTCGTAGGAACTGGAACCTAACAAAGTGGTCACCAATCTCTCAGTCTCTTTCGAGTAAACATTTCTCATAGCAATAAAGCAAAGAGCTTTATTCAGAAACACATGAGAGCCAGGGCTGTTGGGTTTGTTTGTGATTATATGACTGATGTTGTTTTGTAGACTGACACAAACATCTTCCAATGCTTCACCTAAATAACGAAACAATATTAAAATTATTGAACGTACTATTAATACGTAATTAAATGATTTTTAAAAATATTTCATGGGAATTGCTCTTGATTGTTATTGTGTTAAAACATGGTTTGTAGTTATGACTTTTAAAACTGAGTTTCAAATTGGTCATATTTATTTTTGTGATTATTCCTCACTTTTAAAACCCACGGACCTTTCTGATTTTTGTCTTTATATTTTATATTTATTTATACATAATTAGCCAGCAATTAATTTCATTAATTATTCATAATTTCCATTAATTTCAGTCTAATTTTATGTTATTTTGGAAATATAGCACTCGTTTAGTTTATGTCAAATAAAATTCTTAGCCATGTATAATGCTAATAGTTTGAGTAAGGTAAAAACATTATTGTGGCATCAACAATTATCAATATTAAATGGAACCAACAATTTTAATTTTTTTCACAATATATTTCGACATTGCTGTCATCATCAGGTATTCTACAATCAATAAAATCAGTTTTATAACCGATAACAATATTCAAAACATTTTCCAACAAAATATATTCATATAATCAATACACTTGATACGACCATTCATTGCGTATACAGAAAGAGATTATATTACAATCTATGAAGCGAGATAATTAAATATTACGCCTAATCACAATTTAATGACCAAAGTATGGCTTCTAAACTCATAACAATTAACAAATAACAAACTCATCTTTTGTATTAAGACTTGGCTTAAGGTCATTAATAAACAACGCTTCTTTAATCAATAATTGCCTTTGGGAGTTAGATGTGGCAAGAATCTTTACATCTTTGTCAATTGAAATGTTGTTGTTATTAGTACATGCTAGAAAATGTGATCCCACGGGAGTCGATGCACGAGAATGTTCTCTAATGCGGGTAAGTAGATGCCGAACCGATTGTCCAACATAGCGCGAGTTACATCGCGGACATGAAATTTGATAAACTATACCGCTCTTAAAGGATTTCTCGATGGCTGGTTTCAGTGACGGGAGCACTGTTTTTAATTTTCTCAACGTTAGGATAACTTGAATTGGAACCTCCAATTTCTTCAACGAACATTTAAACTTATCAGTAATTTTCCCACGATATTGCAGAAAGAACATTTTCCCATCCACGATCTCTCTCTCCTCTGGATCTTTTACCTCCTTAATTTCCGGTGTAACAATTGACTTGACACATTTCGCAATAATTGGTTCATAAAATGATGGAGGGTACTGATTATTATGGAGTATTTTCTTGGCTTTTTCCAAACTCTCGTGAATAAATTTCCATGTACTGCAAGCACGAATTACTCAGTGGACCATACCATATACAACTGAACGTTTGTAAATTTCAGGAGCTAGAGCATGATAATTCATAACAAAACCAGTGTCAGTCTTTTTACTATACCACGTCGAAGTAATATTACCATATTTGTCGCGTTGAAGTAAGGTATCCAGGAATGGTAAAGAACCGTTATCTTCAATTTCCATGGTAAATTTCAGTGATGGATGTAACTCGTTTATCTGCTCAAACTTTTCATTTATGGATTCAAGTTTGATATTGCGTACATAGTCGTCCATGTACCTTGCAAACAATGAAGAATCACCTTTTACAATACTGTCAAACTTATACATCCATCCGTTGGCAAGAAGTGGGGCAGGGGGGCTACCCATAGCCAGTCCCTCTATCTGTTTGTAATATCCCTCATTAGTGAGCATTATCACATTGCAGCTACAAATTTCCAAGAGATCTTTAAAGGTTTGTTTATCTACTGGTGGTTCCTTATATCTGCCGGAGTATAAGAAGTTTGTACATTCCTCCATTGCTTCATATACAGGGACGTTTGTGTATAAAGATGAAACATCGAAGCTTACTAGGACATCATTTTCCTGTAACTTGTTGTCTTTTAAGCCGTTGACGATTGTTTTTGTCGACGAGTTAATTCTACACTCTTCCACAACTGAAAGCCACTCTGCAATTTGGTGTGCGATTGTGTAGTATGCGGAACCAGGCATTGACAGGACAGGTCGAACGAGAACATTCGGCTTGTGGATTTTTGCGAGACCGTATAATCTAGGTGGCTGACTTCCAATGGGCTTCAATTTGTTAAATAACGACTCCGAGAGTTTGTTATTTGTTAATTGTTATGAGTTTAGAAGCCATACTTTGGTCATTAAATTGTGATTAGGCGTAATATTTAATTATCTCGCTTCATAGATTGTAATATAATCTCTTTCTGTATACGCAATGAATGGTCGTATCTAGTGTATTGATTATATGAATATATTTTGTTGGAAAATGTTTTGAATATTGTTATCGGTTATTAAACTGATTTTATTGATTGTAGAATACCTGATGATGACAGCAATGTCAAAATATATTGTGAAAAAAATTAAAATTGTTGGTTCCATTTAATATTGAGTTTGAGTAAGCTCCTTGTTTTAATAGTTTGAGTAAGCTCCTTGTTTTAATAGTTTGAGTAAGCTCCTTGTTTTAATAGTTTGAGTAAGCTCCTCGTTTTAATAGTTTGAGTAGGCTCCTTGTTTTATCCGTTAACTTTAAAAATGGCTAAGTTTTTCATTTAGTTTGAATTTCAGAGACAAAACATGTGTTCAGTACAATGATGGCATTTTAAACATTTCACACTCCTTATTTATCATTTATCAATTTATTAGAACCTGTTATCATTTCAGTAGCAAACTCAACAACACCTTCACCTCTTTCTAGTATAACATCCAATAGGACAGTTTTACTTAGAAACGAAACACAAGTGTCAAAAATCCAAAGCAGTTTGCTAATAGTCTTCTCTGTAAAGTCGTTATCAGCAATTCGCTGGAGTAGTTTTTCAATTTGCAAAAGGCATCCATGCAAGTGGTTTTCATCAATAACTTTTAGCTGCATAAAGTAGTGTTGCTCCTTTTCGTAAGGGCAAAGTTTTCTAACTTTTCTAACCAGATCTTCAACTGTTTCTGCGCTTTTTTCCAATGAAATGAGTGGCACTAGAGAACTTGCAGCCATTGTCCTTGTCTTATAAACAGGACTTTGGGCACATCTAAACAAATTCAAATGATGCGTAAAAAAACTTCAATTATACAAATCTAAGTTTATATTTAGCGTTGTCATTAAAAAGGAGAACACATGACTCACTTCATTACATGTGATATGAAAGCTTCAAGTTTCATGAGTGAATCAGCACCATCCAAAGTAGATGGGTACAAATGGGAGAGAAACAACAGCAATGGAAAGACAGAAGCATTCAACGAAGAAGGAGTCTTCAGTGACTCAAATGTTATCGCCTTTGCTCTATCCAATAAAAATGGATAGAGAGTGGGGAAACGAGTGAAGAACTCCCTGCCAGTCATTTGGTATTTTTTTACGCCAAAGATCCTTTGCATTAAAGAACTGAAGAGCAGCGTACACGAGTTCCTTGAAGCCCAGTGTGGAGAGCAGAAACCATTCATAGATATAACAACACCATCGCTTATATACGGAAAGACATCTTCAGCAAGCTTCGTGTTTTTGTAAAATGCCCTTAAGATGTTAACGGCCACAACGAAGTTATTGATATCACCATTTTCACTAGAACAGAATGTTATGAGGCATCTCATCAAGTGTTTGAATGTTTCTTTACCTTTGATCGCAGGTTCTGTTGTGCATATTGCTTCCAAGTAAAATGGGACACCGGCGCTACGCCGCGTTACATGAGACGCATTGACGGCTGCGTCCGACGATTCAAGACCGTTTATGAAAGCGGAGATGGCGGTCTTGGGAATTATCTTTAAATCGACATCATCATGAGTCCACAGTACAGTGCATAACTTTAGGAAACCCAGCGTCGCTAGCTCATACGCTCCAGCGTGTTTCGATTGCAACAAAACACTACAAAACATTTGCCAAATTTTCAACACACTGTCTTTAGTAAGCACGCAATCAGTGTTTTTCTGGCGTTGGGAGAAATTGGAGACCAGGTAACCGAGAAGGAGAGAGACTTCTTTCACGCACCGCCAACTGCACACAAGTAACATTCTTGCGATCTGAGCTTGCGTTTCGATGTTATCGATGTGATTCAAATTCAACTGTTCAAAAACTTGCACAAGACTCACACCACACAAGTAACCCTCGGGTGAAGCACTGGTGATATAAGCGGAAAGTAGTTCCACTATTTCTAAACAGATGCTTATCAAATCTTCAAGAAATTTGGAAAACTCAGCACTATAGTCGACTACAAGACAATGATTGCTGTTCAAATTGTGAAACGAAAAGACTAATCGTAGAGCATGCAGTGCACCATATAGTGGGGCACATTGTGAGCCTTCAACGATGCTTGATTTCATCACTTTTAGTTGATCACGCACTTCATTGAAAAGTACGCCGGCTACATGTGCTGTAGTTGCATTCGACTGCGAGAAAAAACACTGGTCATGGTGCATACTTTCTAATACGTTTGTGCAAGTTTCAGCATTTAGCGCAAATGAAAGATAACAGATGAGATAACCTCCTACTGCTGATACATCCGGTTGTGAACATCTAAGATTTGCAAAGGCCTTGCACGCCAATGATTCAGCTCGCAAAGAACAAACACTCTTCAAAAATACTGGTTCGCCGGAGAGAATTTCAAGTACAAGTGTACGATTAGGATCGTAACTGTCGTTAAAGCACTCAATCATAATTTCTGTAAATTCTAACTTTTCCTCATCGGTGAAATGTAGGTGATCGATTAACACAGCATTTGCATTGTTTTTAAAAATCACGGTAAGGAGGGACAAAAGTTGTAAAGCAAGCGACAACTGACAATACGCCGCCACCAGATAGATTTTTCCAAACAGAAATTTAACGAACCATATTATAAACTGAGAATACGCCAGGAGTTTATCATCGTTTCCAAGTGGCTTGTATGTGCTCCCGAGCATGCGAAAAAGCAGCTTTTTGAAATTGGTGACAACATATTGGCGAAAAGACGCGTCTTCCACTGCCATGTTTCTGCGCAAAAAATGTTTCAGCAGAACAATGTCATCGTCAACGAGAGGTTCGCATGTTTTCGACGTGTGACAGATGAGCGATAGTGAATCTAAACGGATCTAGAGTGAAAACATAATTTCTTCGCTTTTCATTACTTTATTTCAATCCATACGAAAAGAAGAAATAGTAAAGCACTAAAGCAATTGACTAAAATACCGCAAAAAACATGAAATAAAAAACTTTTGAAATATTTACAAAATATTATTTACTACACAATTAAATATATATAAAAAAAATTTCTGAAACCTTTCATTAACGCTAGGAAACATTCTTTACGATAAACTTCAAGCGCAAATGACACTTAATGTTGCTTACTTGGAGTGGCAAATAAACTACTCGTACCTGGACGTCAATATGTTCGAGGCACTTTTTCATGTGGCCCATGTTGATGAAACCACGCCATTTACCGCAACTCTCATTAGAATGAAAAAGGAAAGCAAACGTTTCCTTTGATGTATTCTTCATTGAGCGAGCACATTTGAGCACCACAACAGCTGAACGCACGCGGAAATTATAAACATTCAAATCCCTCAGAAGATCTTCAAGGATCCCAGGGCACACTGCTAACAGGTTCGGTATAACATAATCAACAATGTAACTTTTTGTGTCTTTATGTTGACTTAGTAACAACTCATAAGGATTAGAAGTCCAAAGATGGAGCCATTCCTGTTTGGAGTTTGATTCTTTGAAATGCTTCTCTGAAAGAGTGTGATATAAGTCACAAGCGTGCTTGGAAAGGTCCACGTTAGAAAGTAAGTCCAGGACATCTTTTGGTAAGCTTGGTCGTAAGTCTAACAACAATGCCACTGGCACGAAATCCACTAGAGCCGATAGAAAGGCAATTTTGCCCCGGCTTTTAAGATCACTACTTAAAGAGTTTTTTACGCAAAACAGAATGAAGTTCTGTCGAGCGGAAAGGCAAGACAAGCAGTTTTTGATAGCGATGAAGATGGTATGCCGCACGGTATCAATGTGGTGGTCAAGATGGCACAGCAGGTGAGGCAACACTGATTCGTAAATGACATCACTGTAAGAACTTGAATTCATCGCAACTTCTACCCAAAACGATATACTTTTGAATGCCAAAACAAGGATTGGCTTTGTGCTTGTATCTTTCGACAAACAAATGAGCTCCTTAATGAGAGTCTTGTAGGATAGGTGGTTTTCCGCAATAGATGGAGGAAGCTTTACCAGTAGAGCGTTCAGTAAAATGAGTCTCACAGGGGATTTGTGCAGATGCAAACTAACAATCTCTAAGGAGTCGCAAATGAAAGAGTTGTTCTTCGGCAGATTATTTTGACCCTGAAATCCATACCGTAAAACTTGCAAAACAAAAGACACGCACATTGTAAGTGAATTGATAGGAAGTCTATTCAGCACCGACACAAATACCATTGCGGAGGTGCAACGAACCTCCAAGAATACATTCTCGTCTGTCATTATATCACACACAACGCTCAATATTCCATGCAGAGCATTTGAATGCAAGTCATCGTCAACTATTCTTGATTTGTTCAAAGAGAATACGATTGTCTTCAATGTCGCATGCAAATGATGCAATAGGTTTGTTTGTGTAACAGAGCATGAATTATTTCTAAAAGAGGAGGAAGAAGAATGATAAAAAACAACACAACAACAACATAAAGTTAATGTTAATTGTGCTGTGGAAATGTCATGAATAGAATTGCATTGCAAATCACGTAAATGTGTTCAAACCAATCAAAATCGGAACACTGTAAAATGTATGACACATATTTTCACCAGTGCAAATACATCAGCAAGTAGAAAATACAAAGATGCAAATACATCAGCAAGTAGAAAATACAAAGATTTCTTTAGAGGAACGCCATTCAATTTATATCTGGTCAGCAGAATATCATTAAAAAGAACAAAGAGCAGCAAAAATTGAAACTTGGTAAAATCATAGAAAATGTCCGAAATTGATCATATAGCTTTCGTTGTATTTCTTTTATAAATTCAAATTTACTTAATTGGAAAATCGAGTCCGTGCCTCAAAAATATTGAACTTAGTAAGTTTATAATGGGAGAATTGGATATGTCAAATAATGAACTTTACTTTTCTTGGAAAAAATTAAATAAAAATAATAAGTATCAATAAAAAAGAAATTTCAACTGTATTTAATCCATCATTATTATTAATATTGCTTCAAATACCTGTATAGTGTGAGAAAACAAGCTGCGATTTGTTGGAGGTATGAAAGCACTGTCGATGATAGGAACAAGTATATTATTAACAAGAAGTTAATGAATTAGTATATTATCTTATCTTACGAGCTTATACTTCAAGATTTTTCAAATTATAACACTCTTTTAAAAACTTTGGAAAGGCTGGTGACGGACCCTCAAGTGTAGGGCGCTTTCGGTGGCCATTAAACAAGAAATAATAAAAAAAATACTAGGTTATAACTAATACGTAACTAATATGCGAATAAAAAAAGGTTTCATCTATTTATAGTTTGATTAAAATATATTTAATGACAACATAAATAAATTACCACAAATAATCTTTACAATAAATTCACATACCCATTATATCGTTCTTTTCGATAACTTCATTGCCTGAAAAACCAACAACATAAACCTCTTTACAAATAGTTCTATAATTTAATTTCAGGATTCATAGTTAACAGAAGATGTAAATGACATTTCCTCCATTTCACCAAAATATTCAAAGCTGACAAATCTTGAAAATTTGTATTTTAAACATCAAAGTTGTGTAAGGATTTTTCTACACATTGATAATGTCATGTGCCTTGTAATACTGATGGTCTTAAAGGATACCCAATAAAATTGACAACTTCAATAACATAGCTTAATGCATAAACTAACCTAAAAACTAAAAAGGAAAGAGTCAAACAAATAAATTTAACATAAGAAACTCCATCAAAAACCCTTTTTCCATGTTAAAGTTCACCGTTTATTACCATTTGTAATTGTACAAACTTAAATGCTGCAAAAGTATTGTGACATCAGTTTTTACCTTTTTCTATGAACAACGAAGTGAAAATCTTGAAAATCTTGAAAGTTACCAAACGCATATACCCATTCTTTCAATATATAAAATATCTCATATAAAATCAATCAAAATATTCAATAGCCAAAAAGTACCCAGAAACGACTACCAGTTTAAAGGGGAAACATGTTGATTATATTGAGAAGTTTTTTGGCAGTATGATCAATCAAAAATAAATTGGAACATGGAATGTTGAATTGATACAAGCTGCATACAAGCAGCTAAGAATGTCAAAATCTATGAGTTCAAAATAATCTTTCTTCTTTGCCCCACATCAACATCAAGACCAAATTGATTTACTTCAACAGCTTGATCCCAAGCAGGCTCACCTAGCTGTCAAAAGTGGCACCTCACATTGGCCCAATTCAACAAAATCGATGAAGCACAAAGGAAACATCCGTGGAAGATGGTTTGGGGTAGCCACAGTCATCATCATCATCATCATTGTTTAATGTCCATTTCCATGCTAGCAGGGGTTGGGCGGGGCTTTCAAAAGATGATACTCGCCACAATTGTGTGGGTTAAATCTACTGATTTATTGGAGCTGATGTTTTTACAGATGGATGCCCTTCCTAACGCCAACTCCAGTGATAGGAAAAACAGTGGTGAGTTAAAATTGCACTAACGGTGTTAGTTACCTGTAGGAAAGTTTTCCATTAGAGCAGCAATCAAGTCAACATTGTGTCTCATCAGCGTAATTTCTTCAACTAACTGAAAAGATTAAATTGTATAAACATGATTAATATTGTGGAAATGATTAGCAAAGAAATGCAAACAAAGAATCTAATGAAATAAATAAATAAATAAATAAAGCCAATCAGGGCCTGAAATAAATATTATAAGCTCATCGGTCACGTTGACCGCCGTACTCATAAATCTTATCGGTCATCGAAGTTCGGCGTCGGTCAAAACTGACCGACATAAATAACGTTTCTATCGGTCAACTTAACACCATGCATTAGCATTTCAAACAATAATCTCTCTTTAACACCATGGAGACATGACTACTTAGTCAGAAAACTTTGGGAAAAGACAGAGGGAATTAACTAATTAACGAGGTTGAACGAAATAAATAGCAACATCAACGAAAACACAAATCAAAAGAAGCTAGTATCAGTCTTCTCATTATTAAAATTGTTACGTACGCAAATAAGTACGATTTTTACTGTTTCGCGATGTGCATTAATTAAGTTAATTCATTGTCCATTGCCGCATTTTTATGTCCCTTGCAATGTGTTTGTTAATCACTACTCAAGCTATTGCCTGCTCTCTCTCCACATGCTAACATTCAATGCCCTGACGTACAAAATGCGACCGACCGATTTGGCGGTGACCTGAATGTCTCCATGGACCAGAGTCACCTGAAACCATCTCTACTATTACAGTGGAGACGGGCAGCCCAAAGGCTAATCCAAACCGCGGAAAACATCTATACTGCGGGTGAATGCGCACCAACGCTGGGTCAGATAAATCTGCAGCTCATTGGAGGGTTCAAGCGCTCTACTTTCAGGCGAGCTCGAGTAGTGAAATACAGAAACAAAATGAGAAAAATGATGTTTTGTAATCTTCAATAACTTCGATCAATCATGCTGTTTCAATGCAATTGAGATTATCCTCTCCGTAGGCATGATTTATCCAGTTTCTTTCTTGAATATTTTGTTCGCGTGTGGCAAATCGCACGTCATAAATATATTTTAATAGCCATGGCGTGCGATTTTTCAAAATAAAAATTGAGGGTTGTCATTTGATTTTAAAGTGTTGTATAATTTACCGAAATTAAATTAAATCCGCGCGAAATAACACAAACTTTGGTCGTCTGCGAAATTAAATCCGCACAAAATAACACAAACTTTGGTCGTCCGCGATATTAAATCCGCGCGAAAACTACGAAAACCTACGTCGCCTATCTACAAGATTTGCACCTCACCAATAACTAATCTTTATTTGATAACTTTTTTTACAGGTAGAGATTTTTTGAGGTTCGCTTACCAGAAAACAATTGAATTCACAGATATATATGAATGAAGGTTTCTTTGTGTTTTGATCTTTTTTCTCGAAGCGAATGCAGCATAGTTCTTCTGCATTTTAAAGCCTCTTTTCATTGAATATTGTAAACAAAACTGAATGTTTTGTGTTTTGATTTTTTCTTCCATCAATTGCAGCATAAGCGGATTAATTTTTGCGGACGTAGGTTTCGCTGTTTTCGCGCGGATTTAATATCGCGGACGACCAAAGTTTGTGTTATTTCGCGCGGATTTAATATCGCGGATGACCAAATTTGTGTTATTTCGCGCGGATTTAATATCGCGTACGACCAAAGTTTAGGTTATTTCACGCGGATTTAATTTAATTTCGGTAAATTATGGTCGTAAAAGAGGGAGCTCAACCATAGCTACTAACACTGCCGTCACAAACACAACAAAAAACGCGAAGTAAAATTGAAAGACTATTGAATGTCTATTCAAGAGCTCTTTAAACGAGGCAATAAAGGTGCTCAAAAGAAAGGAGAAAAGAGATTGAAGTTATAAATCTGGATTAGTTGTTCGTAGCTTTTTTTTATTCTGATCAAAAAGGACATAAAAAGACAATTCGAACTGTCGTCTTTTCCTATTAATGTTTAATTTTTTTTTGGGTGGAGGGGGATTTAATTCCAGGCATCGCCAAAATTTAGATTTTTCGCGCATATTTAATTTCGCGGAAGGCGTATTATCGTGGTTTTCGCGTGGATTTAATTTCGCGGAAAATGCCTAAATCCGCGAAAATTAATCCGCTTAAGGTAGTTCTTCTGCGTTTTAAAGTGTCTTTTCATTCTTTTTTGTATATGAACAAAACTGATTGTTTCTTTGTGTATTGATCTTTTTTTCTTCCATCGAATGCAGTATAGTTCTTCTACATTTATCTGTCTAAGTTGAATGAAACTTTTAAACAACTTGTAGAATAGTTCCAAATGGTTACTGCGATATGACGGCTTCTTTGACACGCCAGGTCATTAGGGGGTTAGGATGTAGACACAGCATGCTCAGATTTTCATAACTAAAAACATGTTTTTCTTTTTTTCTTAAATGCGTACGTCATAGAAATACGTTACGCTTGGCATACAGAAAATACCAATTCAGGTACGTCATCGTACATTTTGCAAACTTAGCAGCAAAGTATCAGGCGTACCTACCGGTGAGCTGGTTTGTGAAAACGTACGCAAAAATGAGAAGACTGTAGTATATACTATCTTTATGTTATAGACTGAAAAAATGAGTTTAAATGATAACAAATCCATTAATTATAAACATTAATTCAAGGTTCGATAGATCACGTCGGTCAATTTTTTGAATTTTAGTTCAAATAAAAAGTTTGCAAAAAAGTCATCGGTCAACTTGACCGTTGATATGCGCATATACGCCGGTCAACGGCCGTATTTCATCGGACATTGACCGATGACCGACAGCTATTTCAGGGCATGCAATAATTATTCCGATTAACTAAGCCTTAGCTGGTACATGGATGAAACAAAAAAGAAGCGTTGATAACAGCTGCTTACATGGAATTGACTATTCTTACTTCATTCAGTTGCAAAATGTGTTCCAAACAAGAAGACATGGCCTCAATGAGCATTTCTTTTTGTTCATAGTTAAGACTTTGCAACAAGCTAAAAAAAAAAAATAAATATTCTGAAGATATAATTAAATAAATGAAGAAACAATTATTATTATTAGTAGTAATTATTATAATTAACGTATTAACTTTTCCATGCTAGCATGGGTTGGACAGGGTATATTAATGACTGTCTTCCAATCTGATATAGACTGTCTAAACTCAAATTTCTCTGTAGCAAAAGTAAAAGTAAAGTGGCCGAATTAACCCTAATGTTGGCAACGGGCGTAAACGAGGGTGTCTATCCCCTTTTCGTTAGCACTGCTGAGGCGGGCGCCACTCGAACCACCAACACCCGTACTTTACTGCATCGAAATGCTACTCATTCCCTGAGTCGGCGAGGCCGGGAGGATTCGAACTCGCAACCTCAGAAATCCGAAATTGCAAGCGCTCTACCAACTGAGCTATCCCGACCAAATCTCTATAGCAAATCTGTCCTTATTACCTCTTGCCATGTCTTCCACAGTATATCTCTAGGCTTTGCACCAGGAACTATCAAATATCTACACTTCCTTACCAAATTATCCTCCTCCATACTTTCCAAGTGGCCCAACCTACTCAACCTGAATCTGAATAACACCTGTGATGCTATGAATACTTCTTAATGCTTCTTAACTCATCTGAACCTTTTCTGTCTCTCAGGGTGATGTTGCACATCCACCTAACCATTCTCATGTCATTCCTTTCCAAACAATCAAGATCTTCCTGATTCACAGCCCATGTCTCACTGCAGTATTGTCAATTTGAGGTGACTGATCGTTCCTGATCACCCAAAGGCCTTCCGAGGTGATGCTATAATCGATTGCCTCAATAACGTGACATAACCTTCTATAATCTTCTTCATAATCATACTCATCATACATTATCAGAAAAAACAGAAAAACACACTATTGTTTTATAAAAGTGTAATTAACTTTTCTTCATACTAGAGAATGTACTTTGCGAGGTTCATTGGATTGAAAAAAAAACAACACAATTTAGTAATCTAATTCTGTATTTTCTTTGTATATATTTTAAAACAAACAAATAACTTAATCATTAAAAACAAACAAAAAACTTAATCATCTCTTCTTGGAACGTCTTACATGCTACTTTTCCTAAAAGTAATTACAATGAATCAATTAAAATTACGGCTAACGAGAACACAATGAAAGTATCAGAATTTTTTTATTACATATTTTTCCAATTGGCTCTGAAGACATGATCCTAGGATCAATCTCCTGCTATTTCTAAACTAAAAAGTCTGCCGCTGTCTCACTTTAAACACTCTTCAAATATGCCATTACACTTGTCATACCAGTAAGTTGTTACAAGCAATGTTTTGAAAACTTCAAAAGAGGTTACCTCACTAAACTTCTTCGCAATGGATGCTTACTCAAACACTGGACAAACATTCCACACAAAAGACGTAAACAACGACTATCTGTCAACCAATCAGAGTTGAGCAATTCTTTGTGCAACTAAAAAAAAGTTTTAAGTTAAATTTTATTCAACTTTGTTAATTGCTAAATCTTGTATCAACTGAAATACAGTCATATAAAATCGTTTCATGGGCTGAATTTAATTTACAGTAAATAAAACAACAAAAAACCACAAGGTCACATATCCTCGCATTATTATATGGAAACCGGGGGTGGGGCCCAATTATCTGTGATTAAATATTGATTATTCTATATCTTCTTTTATCTACCTACTTCCTCTCTACCCCGCCTACTTCATATTTATCTTGTTATATAGCAATTACTTCTCTTTAGCCAATGATATAGTTTAACACCAGGATCACACTGCACCAGTAAAAAATAGTTCAAACCCATTAATTTTAGCAGCATTTTAGACAATTAAGCATTACATAGCTTAATATAAAGGACCATATTGAACCAGTAAATAATAATAATATATACCTTAATTATATCTAAATATATCTCTGTAACAGATGTTTGTTAAATGTACCAATTGGATCATTGAGGTGGTATTGATATTTAATTTTTATTCTATCAAATGTTTGTTAGCAACCCATTCAACAATGTAATAAACCTGTTTAAATAACGAGAGTTGGTCTCTTCCATTTCTTGCACAAGTGATCAGTTGGCAAAATCCATCTGGAAAAGCATCTCCTGAAATAAATAACTTCATCACAAACCTGTATAATAATTAATAATTTTACTAGAAATAAAATATAAATGGCATTATTTCCGTAATCAGCTCAAGCAATAAAAGAACATTTCTGGTGCTTCAACAACATTTTTTGGTGATTTTCATCAATTGAGTTATCTTACTAAAACATTTGTTACACACATACAATAGAATAATAATATTCAAACCGTTAATTTGAGCGAGGAGTGTAGCAACAGATGGAGGTGTAAATGCTAAGCTAACAGGAGAGTCTTTGTTCTTTAGTCGCTGGCTCATTATAATGTTATACTCTATAATTAAAATTATAAATTTATACAAAAAGTTATAAAAAATGTAAAAAGTGTTTTCTAATAATATAATGTATTTCAATATTAAATTATCTTAAATTCATAAGCACAAGTTTGATGTACACAACTACCTTTTCATGTCAATAATTGTCCTTGTTAATGCTATAGTTGTATACGTTATTAATATATATATATATTAAAAAGAGCCATGAAGACAATTGGTTTTAAACTATTTTTCATGTACGCCATTTCTGCCAGACAAGTGCTTATATATATCAAACCCAAATATTTTTTTTTTTCAAAGTCTTCGTTCCTCACCACATATTTCAAAATAATATTTCCTCCCAATTATTCATTGTCTTTATCTTTTCCATATTTGTTGTTTCTACTTTTTCTTGTATCTGGCAGTCTTGATTTCTTGATTTTGCGAAGCTGAAAACTAATCGTCTCTCTTATATCAATTTCATCTGGAATATGAACATAGCGTATGTTTTTACCAAGAACATGAAGCTCGCTGAACTCCTGTTTTTCTCCATTAATCTTTGTCACCATCACATTTGACATGATTAAATTCATAAACCCATCACAGTTCAAAAGTTTCCCATATAAAGTAGTTTCATTGCGTAGTTCAACCATCGTTTTGTGGCCCTGGCACCCTCGTAAAAGACATAATAACGTCTTCTCAGTCTTCTTTTTTTCAAGTCCAGATAAACTGAGATGCGAATATGGATTTGATTCACCAATATTTCTAGACATTATGTGATTTCACTAAATTTATATTTTTACAGATAAATTCAAACAAGGATCAGTATGATACATTATATTTTCATATAAAAATGCTATGTAATGTGTGTATTAGGGTGGAGTGAAAAATATTTTTTCTTCCAAATCAAAATTGAGTGGGTTTAAAAAGTTGAAAACCTTAACTGGCCTGGCTACCTCCCCCCAAAGGTCATGCGGTGATCAAAATAGCCAAAACGGACAAAACTTTTTATCTGATGTGCTAGAGAGCTGGTTAATGGCTCAAATGATGCAGAACATATATGTTTCTATTCATTATAAAAGAAAATTTCCTTCTAAAATACCAAGTTCTAATGCTCAAGCAAGTGTGTGTTATGTTCGGTGTACTTCTTTCATTGCGCACAAAGAATCTTCCCACACAACACCATGGACGAATGAGGCTTCAGGTGTGGAGTTGAATCAATAAATAAAAGTTCAGGTTGCCGTTCCTCTCCTTCGAATTTAAGTGATGATGTCAACCTTCCACGTCGTTATTAGTTTGGATGTTACGGTAGAAGACGTTCAAACGTATTAGGCACCCACGTGTCTGATCGTATCCATGTGTCTTCAATGTAGTCCAAAAACAGCCGGAATTGCCCGTTGGACTTTTCGCCAGACAGCATACCCCCAGTAAAGTGAACAGCCACAAATAGTGACCGTGGGGCTGAAAACCTCTGGAATGGCCCGCCAAACTGCACAAATCTACGAAGACTGTCTTTAGATTGATCATACCAAGAATATTTTTGGTAGCTGCAAACACTTTCTTGTAGTCTTGGCGCCGTTTTCCCGACATCAATGCAAACAGCAACGGCACTGGCTTAATGATTCAAGATTATAAAGGTATGTATGCTGAAGAGCTGCGTAAATGGTGAATTAACAACTTTAAAAGTTGCGTCAGCATATACCAAGTCTTTGCGTTATTGAGTAGGTGAAGCTGCTTGTCGGAGCCAAATATTAAGTGGTGTCTGTCTCTGACGTTGCGTATGATGAATCCATTTGAAATGTGCGTTTCAACAATCTCGAATTCAGGGTCATCTGGTTCGACGAGACAATTTTTTCTGTTTCCTGGTCTGGTTAGGTTAAGGAGCGCTGGCATTGCTTCTAGTGGCTCACTAGGGTGTACTTCTTCGAGAAAAACTTCATTCACAATGCTGGGCGGAAGAGATCGTCAACAGCTCGTTTCTTTACTGTGGTGGATACTTTCGTTGCGACTACAGCACCGGCAATTGGATGATGGCAACGGGAGTTAGATCCACAATCTTACTAATATACCAACAAAAAGTCTTCTAATTATCATTATTAGATATCATTAGCGAACCAAATGTATTGATATTCACATTATAGATTGAAACATAATATATTATAAACATATTGAGGCAAAAATAAATGAAGAAAATAGTAAAAGAAACGTCAAATTCAGTTAGGCCAAGCTGGTATCTAGCTTAGGCCGAGTTGGCCATACACCATAGGAGTATACATCTGATATTTGAAAACAAGAAAAGCATCGTAAATTATTAATCAATTACTTAGAGCCAATGCAATGACCTATCTATCAAATTGCTGCCACAAAGGAATTACAGAATTACACTCTTTTTTATAAGAACCAGTAAAATTGGGGTTGAGGTTGGCTGTTCTTAATTTTTTCAGAATTTTCAGGCTGAAATGTTCTTAATTTGTTCTTATTTTAGAGAGCCTTTTTAGGGTTTTAGTCTTTGCTTTGCAGACATGTGTGAATAAAAATAAGAAAAACACAGAATATTTGAAAACAAACCCAAGATAAAATGTTAAAGCTTTATAAAATTGAATCTATATACATAAAATCGTAGTGAAAATGTACAAGACAAAAAAGTCAAAGATAACTCGCACACAGTTTCCGAAAAACACCATTAACAGGTGTTTTATGTATTTTGTTAGATGGCCACATTGTCACATGTTGTTCTTAAAAAATTAATCTACTATATTTATTCGAGGCTGAGGTTGTTCTTAATTTGTTCTTAATTTTTTGCATGATTTTTAGCCTGGTGTTCTTATAAAATTGTTCTTATAAAAAAGAGTGTAAATTTCGCGCTATTTTAACCCCCTTATTTCTGTTAAAAATTTTCTCACCCCAATTTTAATAGACTTTTTTCAAACAATAAAGAACATGTGTATACAGTAAGAAAAATAAAAGGATGTTATGTATTATAGTCAAGGAATGTAAGATTGACACCACAACGAAACTGGCTACTAGTGTTGACTGACCTCTGAAACACATAGTAAATCACGTAGTAAGAAAATTAACCAATTTGCAATTTGGTAGTTTGTAATTTGCATTGCACAATTAAGAGGTTTGGTATAAAAACTCGTAACATGTAAAAAGAGAGACTTGGTATATATAATATATATTAAGCATGGATAACCTGAGCTGTCTGTTTGGCAAATTGAACGTTCAAATTTAATCAGTGCAGTATGTTTTAAAATCGGAACTGAATCACAACAAAATCAATTTCAAGACCTCCAATAACAGTTTTTACCACGTTTCTCTGATTCGCAAAATTACTAACGTAACGGATAATAATAAATTCACTCTTCTTCCCGGAGGTTTTAAGGTATTCATGAGAAAGTTTTGTTTTGTTGGTGGTTGTGTTCTGTGCTCTTAACTTACGATTTTGCCATAATTATGAGAGAAAGTTTAATTGTCTTTAGAAGTGTATATATGATTCTTAAATTCAAACTTTTTTTATGAGAGTTTAATTTTTAAAACAGTTTAAACTATAAGTGTATAACTAGCTAGCAAGCAGTATATCAACAAATGTTATTTAATTTTAGATGACAACAGTCACAAGTGAAGAGGAAAACCTTTCCAATGGATTGATGTACCTTTTAAAGCCAGCTGTAGATGAAATTGATACTAATGTCGCCAACACACGAGAAAGTCAGCTCCTACTTCGAGATAATATTGATAAATTGACACGTGAGTTAGAAAAGCTTTCTACAGTACAAAAACCGCCAATCGATCTTGATCCATATATAAAAAAACTCTTGAACTGTCGTCGAAAGGTGACTTTAGTTAACAGTGTATTGCAAAATACTCAAGAGAGATTAAACAAACTTCAGCAAAATATTTCAAAAGAGATGCATAAAAAGAAATTGATTGCTGATAATTTATAATTGTTTTTTGACTTGTAGATGGTAGAATATGCCTTGATATATATAGTTATATTTCAAAATGTTGTTTATATCTATATATATATATTTTTGTGTTTCATCATTCAGAAATTAGAATAAAAAAATATCTTTTTTGTTTTGTTATACTGAATTTTTCATTGTAATATTGTTTGTAGAATTGGTTTTAAATTTACTGTAATTAATTAAGTGGTCAAATTAACCCTAATGTTGGTAATGGGCGTAAACGAGGGTGTCTATGGCCTTTTTGTTGGGTGTAACGTTTGAGGCAGGCGCCACTCCTAGCACCAACACCCGTACTTAATTGATATAATGAACCAGACTCATTCTGTAGATATACCATTCTTCTTACAAGAAGTTTGGTATATGCCTAATTTCATTATTTTTCATATAATTCATTGGAAACATCAATGTAAGAGTGGTTCTTTGCTCTGACCATTCCAAAACCCCCGGATTAAGACAACATGGCCCCAATAAACACGCCACAAACTTTAATAATATTTTGTCATATTTACACTTTTGTACAATATTTAAAAACACATCAAGTTTAAAACCAGGTTGACTCTTGGACAACTTCATTGAATGGACTCAGTGAGCAACTTCTTGAGTGATTGATCATGTCACCGTAGAATTGCTTTTTAAATGGTTTTGAAATTGTTTCTGGTTCAAGAACAGCATATACAGGTTCATCATCCGAGCTATCCATGATACCTGTATAAAAAGGATCGCAGTAAACGTGTTCTTCTGACAATTCGATTGAAGGATAACAATAACAAAGTGTAGTAACAGAGCGTTGTCTTTTTGTGTCTGTGTTGGTTGGTGCGTTCGAACTTTGGGATGTTATTGATAAACGAGGTGGTTTGGGAGGAGCTAAAAATATGAACTTGTTTGTATTTCAAAGATGTCTAATCATCTTCAAGATATTGGTTGTATCACCAAGAATAAATATATAGCTATAATAGACTCTTCTCTGTAATTTGGTCCTTGAGAGGACATGTGAATTACGAAAAAAACTATACCGTGGTTTTTAAACGCGAAATCAATGATGAAGCAAACAAAAACGTAAAATGAAGTCCACTATTAAGTCAAAAGTCTACCTGTTTTTAGTTTGCGATCAGTGTATGCATCGAGAGTCGGTGTTTGACGGTTAACAAGATTCTTTAGCCGATCTACTGACGGCAAACGCGGCGGTACATCACCGACAGAAAACCGACGTCTGTAAAATCCCGACGTGTTTTCAACCCTTTCTTTAGCGTTGATCACTCCATCGAACGGTATCTCATACGTTGAGTTTGATTTTCTAATTTTAAATCGTTGAGTTAGTTTGTCGACAATGAACCTTTCAACGTGGACATGTTCAGGCTTCATTGTTGAAGGCGATGTGGCCATGAGTCTTTATGTACCTGATGTAATCAATGATGAGATGCGTAACAAATGGGGTTTGTGTAAAGAGAAAAGCTGATCTCCTATAATTTTACGACTTCCGTCTGTAGACTTCCGGAAAAACAACACAAACAGCGAAAACAAAACAAAATTCTTATGGAAACTTCATTAATTGATTGCCCGATGCTACTAATCAACATTGTCGTTGTTTATATGCGCTAACGATTCTCGAAATTAAATAAGTGAATAAGACTTTTGTGTAGAGTAACACTTGACAGTATAATATTACTCATAATTTTAACCGTTCACTTGTGACAATGTGAAGAACAAAACAGTAATGATAGGCAGGTAAGGAAATACTATGACTCAGATTGTTAGCGTCTTTACAGTTTGATTTTTATGTGACAATACATGTTAATAAGCCCACATCATACGATGACGTAAATGCGTTTCTCGTGCTTAGAAATCCAAGTGTCAAGAAGCCATTTTGCTGAAGCTTAATTACTTGATGACGATCATGATATTTTGTTGACGCCACGACGTATAGTTTTAAATAGAGTACACATTCCATGCTAGATGTCAAATTACTTTTAGAAAGAAGAAAGTAAGAAGAAGAAGTAGAAAGAAAAAAAAACGCAAGTTTCAAAAACTCTTATTTTCGTTCTTTCCAATCAAACTGGCTCAAGTTTCCCCCTCAAATAAAGGTCAATATATATAGCAAACAATGAAGTAATCCAAACGGTAAAATTCGCACGCTTTCCAAAAGATTGTTTTCACTCTCAACTACTCAGAACTAAACGAAATTCCGGAGGAGAAAAGAGTAGACTGCTACTGTTACTGTTAATTACTGTGTCTTGAAAAAGACATTCAAATTTATCAAAAGAAGCTAACATAGGTAAACTACTAACACTGTAAATTGAGATGTGATAAGACGTGTTATTAATTGTTAAATTAATTCGACTTTGTTATTGGCTATATTATCATGGAATTACACCTTGATTTTTTCGGAAATGCGATATACCTCTGCTGTTGGTAGCTGGGTAACTGCAGAGGAAAGTTTCAATACGAAACAGTGTTTAATATACAAAATCTAAGCAATTTTGTATGAAATATCTGAAGTCGATACGTTATTTTTAAACTTTATCATATACAGAGGAAACCCCATAATTACTCTTTAAAAAATTCAATCAATTCCCAAGGGAGTAATCAATATCAAGGAGTTTCCTCTGACTCAAGGATCGTTTTACATTAAGTTCTAATGAAGCGAATAAGAGTAATTTCCGATCACAAATGTCTCTATTGTAGACAAGTTTTAAAAACTCTTAGTGGAATTAATCGACATATAAAAAACTGCAAAAAAAGACCAATCGACAAGAAAGCAGCTTCCAACAATAGCAAACATCAGCAGCCCTGATTTAAGTTGTTCGTTAAACTCTTTATTGGAAAAACAACGACTTCTACCTGCAACACCGGTTTTCAAAACTGTTGAAAATACTAAAATTAAATCTGCTATTGCCCCGAATTATCCCAGAATTAGTATAAACTTAACGCCTAACGGTGATAAAGTAAAATTTGTTCAGCTAGTTCACAATATCTATGATGAAATTGTGCATTTCCGTCGTAATTTATTCAAAGTTCCATGTGGCAAAGCAGGTAAAGAATTTATCATGGAGTTGTCGCACTGGTTAAAACATTTTAATACTACATCCAACTTGAACTCGATGGCCATGAAAACATTCATGATACTCCCAACTCTATTACTTCAGAAACCCTCTGAACGATCTAAAGCAAAAGACCACTCAGAATGTTTACTAAGGAAACTAAAACATTGGAAAAATGGAGAAATAGAAAATATTATTAAAGAAGTTCGCCACATTCAATCACGCTTTAACACAAATAAAAAAAGAAAATCGATGGATGAGTCAAATCTTCGGAAAACTAGTAATGGAAGGAAAGATCTCAGCAGCCATGAAATTCCTTGATACCGAGAGCCATAATGGAGTTCTGCCCCTGTCGGAAAGTGTGTTAGATGAACTAAAATCAAAACATCCGTCATCCGCACCCATTCAGAAAAACACCCTACTAAATGGTCCTCTTGAAGAGATACCATCCTATCTCTTTGATTCCATTGACGAACAGAGTGTTTTGAAATCTGCTCTAAGAGCAAAAGGGTCAGCTGGACCATCGGGTATGGATGCAATTGTTTCAAAAAGATAGGGCAACTCCACACATCCGGCGATAGCGCAATGGAAATGGCGTTCGGCACTTAACCGAAAGGTTCTGGGTTCGAGACCATGCTATCACAAAGTTGTTTAGTGAGCGGTTATAAATAAACAACGTCGTATTTCATCAAAAATAACCGTAGCACAAATGGGAGCAATTAAATACACTAAAACTCCGGGTCGAGGTCTTTATGATAATGCTTAATGAGCGTTCTGGAAGCCTCGTTAAAAACAAACAAACATAACATACAGCCAACGTCATGATGGAGGGACTCGATCACCGATTCCCTAACGGGCTGATCAGCAGGCGCCGCAAACACGAATGGTCTCCGCATTCGCCCGATCTGAATCCCCACAAATTCATATCGCGTATGAGAACGAATCGCTTTGATAAACTCAAACTCAAAGTGGCCAGAAGACATGTACGAGAAGAAGAGTGTCAGAGTGATTAGCAACCTCGCTCATCGGATTCAAATGTGTCATCAGCGCAAGACGGTCATTTGGAACATGCGATGTAGAATACATCATTTGAGCTAAAGAAATCAAATCAATTGTTATTAGACCAGCTTCCAAGACATATAATATTTTTTGAATTTCTTGTCTGAGAAAAGAATCACTACCATATTATTGGAGATTTTGAGACACCTTTTTTTAGACACCCTTTTTTTAGCGTATAACTTAACTAACAAATGTTGTTCGCTAACAGAGAAAAACAACAGTTTATTTTTGGGAGATTTTAACTTCGACGCATTAAAATAAAAAACAGATAAAAACGCGCTTTGGAATGATACCAGTTATTAACAAACCCACTCGCGTTTGTAACTTTGTGCCACCGCAATCGATAACATTTGGAACTTTAATGACCTGGCATGTCTGTAATCCTCGAAACTAATGTATCCGATCATCTCTTAATATCGTTAAGTTGGCACTGGGAAACAAAATCCGTCCCGAAGCGTGTAGATTCGTTGCTATAATACTAGCTACGTACAATAATTTTACTAAGTGTTTCCCTCTAAAAACAAACCAATAATACGGAATCCTTGAGAAAACCAAAGACAATTCAAGAAAAATTTGTGATGTTATTAAAGAGAAAGATGAGATCTGAATCCAAAATTACTACCCAAATGACCTTTTTAGGAAAATTGGCCCTTTTCTTGCTTCCAAAATCCCTTTAGATCCTGATGACAAAGAAAAATATAACATGCAAGAGAATTGATTATTATGATTTGATTGATTTGACTGAAGAGGAAAAATGCTTCCAGTTTTTTCATGCCCCATGGTGCGATGGAATGTCTAATAATGTCGTGAAATGCGTTTACCATGAAATCAAAGAATCACAAAAAACATTTTTTCTAAACAGGCGTGGTTCCAGAAAAACTTGCGCGCATATTACATACATGGTTTGTTTAATGTTGATAATTTTCAGTTTATTTTAAGACCCAGAAGTTTTGGTATCGGTGGAGGAATCGGGGTATATGTGAAAAACTCTGTGGAATGGAATAGAAGAGACGATCTAGAAATTGAATTGGCGGAATGTATTTGGCTTGAAATTTTTACACGCAACACTAAATCTCTTCTTGTAGCTATCTATTACAGACCTCCAAACACTTTAAAACATTTACCGAAAAACTTTAATCAAACATTTAATGGCTCTTTAACAACCGCTCAAAATGAACAAAAGGAAATCATTATTTTGGGTGATCTCAATGCTAATTATCTTTCTCGTACCGATAAGAGCTAAAATATATCATAAAGATTAATGGGTTCAAACAATTAATCAATAAACCTACACGGACAACTCACTCATCAAATATATTAATTGATGTCATTCTAACTAACAATACATCGAACATAAAAAATGTTATTGTTGCTCCACTTTCTATCGGTGATCATGATTTAATTGGCTGCGTGAGGAAGCTCAACCATCAAAAGTCACAATGGAAAACTATAAAATGTCGTAACTACAAAAATTACACCTTAAAAACAATCAACAAAGAACTTCTCGACAAAGATTGGTTCTTAGTTTACAATACAACCTGCCCACTAAGAGCATGGTCAGTTATGAAATCATATTTAACAGAAACACTAAATAATAATGCCCCCTTCATTGAGAAGATGGTGAAAGGGAGAACATGTCCATGGCTAAATGACAACATCAAACGCGAAATGAAGAAAGAGATAAACTTTTACGGATCGCTCGCAAATCAGACAGCGAAACAGATTGGTACGCGTACAAACGAAAACAAAACTTTGTAAAAAACGAACTTCAACGTACCAAAAGATCTTTTTTTTTCAAAACGAACTTAATGACAATGCTACCAATCCTTCAAAATTTTGGGGAACTATTAAGAAAATCTTTCCTGTCAAATTCAAATCGCCTGACTTGCCAAAATCATTCAAAATCGACAATAAATTGACCAACGATAAAATTCAAATTGCAAATGGCTTCTGTACCTTCTTTTCCACCGTTGCGTCATCTCTCAAACGAAAAACTTATCATTTGATGGAATTTGTATGGAGACCGAAATATAGTGCAGTGAATTATTGTAAACATCAGTTCGAATTTAAAACGGTATCTGACAAAGAGGTCCTTAAACATCTTCAAGGACTTAAACGAAATTGTGCTGTTGGGTTGGACAATATCCCTGCTTCTTTCCTAAAGGATGCAAAATACGCCATTTCAAAGCCACTCACTCACATTATCAACTGCTCACTGAAATCAGGTATCGTGCCCTCTGACTTCAAACAAGCAAGAGTTTCACCAATTTTCAAGTCTGGTGATCAAGCTTATATCGATAACTACAGACCAATTAGTGTTCTCCCAGCGGTATCAAAAGTTCTGGAGAAATGCGTACATCGTCAATTCATAGACCACTTTGAGACTTACCAAATGCTATCTCAATTCCAGTTCGGTTTTAGAAAACATCATTCTACTGAGCTGGCTACAGCATTTTTCACTGACCACATTCGAAAAGCAATGGACAAAGGCTTGCTCACTGGTACTATTTATATCGACCTGAGCAAAGCCTTTGATACAGTCAGTCATTCTTCGATCATTGAAAAACTTCCTGACTTTGGTATTACAGGAATCCCACAACTTTGGATTGGAAGTTACTTATTCAATCGTTACCAGCAAGTTTTCATCGATGGGGTGCAATCCTCTCGGGAACCTTTGTTTTGCGGTGTTCCACAAGGATTGATCCTTGGACCTCTTCTTTTCCTCCTACACTTCAACGACTCAGCAAACGTCTTGTCGAAATGTAATATTACAAAGTATGCCAACGACACTGTTCTTTACTATTCGCATAAAGATATCAAAGAAATTGAAAATGTAATGTTTTTTGAATTCAACTTATTTTCAAATTGGTTGAAAGAAAATGAACTTATTTTAAATTGTAAAAAAGGAAAAACGGAAGCTATGGTATTTGGAACCAACCCATGACTAAAAAATTTGGATGACCCACCACTTCGTATTCGACACCAATTCAAAGAAATTCGCTGTACTGACTCCTACAAGTATCTTGGTATATTGTTAAAATCAAATCTAAACTTGACTGATCACATCCAGCAATCGTATCTCTTAGTAAGAGATAAACTCGTGATGACGCTTTAGAAATCGTAAAATTAGACCCATTAGACCCAGACGTAAAATTAGACCCATGATAAATGTGAAACCAGCTGCAGAATTTTCAATGCAATGATCCTTCCGTTATTAACATACTGTCCATTTACAATCATTGGATCGATACCCGAATATCTAAAATCCAGAATTCTGCATCTTGAAGCTCGTGCGCAGAAGGTTGTTGGCAATGAATACAAAATTGAAAAGTCAGCTAAAGCGTTGCGTACGAAAACTGCAAAATATGTTTACCGTTGCTTGAGTAATAACGTTTGCATGAACTTCAAAAACTACTTTGAGCTATGTTCTGGTCGTAACACGCGAAACGAAGGAATCCTTATCAGACTTCCAAAGGCAAAATTGAAAGCAGCTCGTAAAGCATTTTATTTCCAAGGGGCTCTAATTTTTAATAACCTCCCAATTAAAATCAGAAAAATGAGAGATTTTTCTTGTTTTTGTAGGCTTCTCAAGCAACTGTAATTTTAGTCAAATCTCTATCCAAAATCTTGTGATCTGTTTCTTAATTTGTCTTACGGCGTTAATTCCTAGTTCGTTTTAGCTGTACTCAACTTTTTTAGTATCTATAATGTTTTTAATATATAATTAATCTATGTTTTTAACTAATCTCAACATTATGTTATTCTTGTATTTTATTTCAAACAGGACTTCCAGGATAACAGTGTATCTATATATTTAATATATATATATTTTATAACTGAGAAACCATCCTGTAAAAATATTCGTTTTAATAATAATAATAAATCTGGCGATACAAATGTTGTTAACTATATGGCTCAATTTTATCATTTTTTTTCAAAAATATTGGAAAGTATAACCGCATTCATAGGCATTGAACAGAAAAAAATTATTAAGTATTAACCAGATTGATTGGCTTTCAAAACAGTATATCTACCAAGTATGCCATCATTAAACTCGTTGTTAATATTGTCACTGACTTCGAAAATAATAACCTAACCTTATTACACAAGGAGTGTTTGTGGACCAATAAAAAGCTTTTGTCATCGTAGAACACAACATTAACAATATTTAAACAAGATTACCGTAATTGGGATTTCCGGCACTTATTTTAAACGGGTAGCTAAATGCTTCTCTAAAATTTCATTTCACTTCTCCAATACGTAAGTTACCTTGATGAAACACTTCATTATCTCGAATTATTCGCGGGACCTTAGATCTCCATCCTAGGACCCTTGTTATTTTTAATCTATATCAATGTAATGAGCCTGGTAAACTTCACTTAACGTTGTAACCTCGTTTGTTGTGCTGATAATCTTTCTTTCTGGAAATAAAATTGAAAATCTTTTTTAACTTTATCTCTGAATTCTAATACAATAAAGCATACGATCTATTGTATGATATTCTAAGAAGAATGCGTAGCCATTTTCCTGCGAAATTGACAATTTAAAAATAGACTCGAACACGGTTCAAATAGAAACGTCTTCAAGATTCAAAAGAGTTATTTTAGATGAAAACACGTCAGGAGGAATCCACATATCGCAATGGAGGAGGTACAGAGCAAAACATTTGCACATCTCTTCGTTGAAACTATTCCATTTCTCTTTCATCCATAGTTATATTCATGACGGAAATATTGCTTAGGGAAGTAGAAGTATGTCAAAACTGTTGAAAATATATAGAATTTATAAACACGTTTAATATATTTCAAGGACAAATATACTCGCGCGAAATCATTTCTAAAATCATTAATCGTCCTCAATATTTCTCAAGTCAACATCAACCTCTGAAGGCTAAAAGAAAGTTTGTTGAATTCTGAGTTAAATGAAAATCTCATTGACTAAAAGTCATTGTCCATGATCTTCTCTACAAATTCTGAATCATATTTCTAACGCAATTAAAATCCTTCAGAAATCTTTCTTGTACAGAAACTCCTTATATATCTATGTCTGTACACCTTTATTCCGTTTTAAATATAATTTCAAATTATATTAAATTCCCACATTGTTATATAAACAAGATTACTCTCTTTCGGCACTCTTTTATGTCATTTCTTTATTTTCATCCGTCATCATTAGGGTAAAATTTAGTGAAAGTAAACTATACACTGTTATATATCATTCTTTCACAAATTTTTCAGAGAATTCAAATATGACGTCAGCATTTCTTCACAATAGGCTCTACTTTGTTAAATTAATTTAAATGCTGGAACCAACTTCTAACTTGGTTATTGTTGATTATAATGGTTTAATAATTTAAATAATTATATTGGTTATAATGTTGATGTCTTTTATATGAAAATTTCCCTATTTTGCCGATGCCGATGACGTTATAACTATTACACAATCGAATTTTTTTATAGTTGGTACAAATACTACAAAAAATCCAAACATTTAGGTCACAACATTTGTAATTGAGTTTGTCATTTCACAAGGCCTAAAAGACCTTTTTTGGGAGTTTTGATGACGTCAACAACAAAATAATGGCGTAATTATAATTTTTGTTTGCCAGATCGACTTAATTTATAAAATACTTACTCCCTGCCAAGTTTGAAGTCAATACCGTTTTTTAATCCAAAGATACATAGGGGGGACTAAATGGTC
This sequence comes from Candelabrum cocksii, assembly GCA_963930725.1. Taxonomy (NCBI): domain Eukaryota; kingdom Metazoa; phylum Cnidaria; class Hydrozoa; order Anthoathecata; family Candelabridae; genus Candelabrum; species Candelabrum cocksii. The sequence goes on from OZ005666.1 coordinate 2,319,259, forward strand.
CCCCACCCCGCCATTTCAGAGCCCTTAAAAGCCCAGCCTGAATAGGGTTAAAGCAGTCATAGAGTTTGACAATCACACTTTCATATAAGGACCTGGCCATGGATATTCTCTCACTTAACCTTGATTTCGTTTGTTCATTTTTCTTGAGTATCACTTCTGTCGCCTTGTCGAAGGAAGTCTTCGCAACTTTTATTGACAGTCAAGTCAAGTGGTTGAAAACAATTATTTGGAACAGGCACTATTTTTCCATTTTACCAAGATGTTCGGACAACTTCCTTTAACAGATCGGTCCATTGACCCTTGAAAACATCCAATTTTGTGATCCATAGACTGTCTGAATTCAACTCTTTTCTTGTTTTGTAGAGAGATAAGGACTTTTCCAAGATAGTCAATACCTGTTCATTGGCCTAATCATTCGGAGTTTTTACTTTTTTTTGAATTGGAAGAAAGTCCCCCCCCCGCCATCGATATTCCAAACGTTCCTGTAATTTGATGATATTCTGCCGTTCCTGCAACCCTAATCCAAATGCCAAGATATATTCACTGAAGAGGATAAATGGAAGAGGGGTTTGATCTATGTTGATTATCATTTCAGGGGGTACGCCATGACCCTTAACAGTTTCAATGATATTGGGATAAAATGTATAGCCGATTTCTGATACAATATTAAATCTGGTGCAATTATTGGTTTTGATGTTGTGGATTTGCTCTTTACAAATCCAATTTTCCTTTCTCGATTCGCACCAGTAATATTTAGTAATGATAAAAAAATAACATTTCAACGAAAGTTAAAAAAATTGAAGAAAAAATTGCGAGAAATTTGATGAGTATTTCTTTACAAACTGCTTGTTTTTGTTAGGACGCTTGCATCAAACATTAAAGGTTATTCACTGATCCTGTCTAAGTTAAAATTTGATAACATTGCTCTGCGCTTGTACTCAGTTTTCTATGACGCATTGTTGAAAACTCCGCGAAAGTTATTTAATTACGCAATCATGTTTTTATTTTGATTCTTGCTACACACGTTTCCATGTGACATCACGCACGTAATAGAACGTGACTGCAAATCTCACAGCAAAAACATGTTGAGTGTCAATAATGTTTTACAGCGGAACCTCTCTATAAAGATATATGTCCGCTTTATAGAAATTCCACAAAAATTTCCTTTGGTAAAAACTTTTCATTCAATGTTCTTTTTGCTAAATTTACCAGCAACCCACTGCTTGGGCACGTTTGTGGCTTCTACTTGAAGCATTCAAAATTTTAAATTTGGGCGTTCAAATGATATTACATACAAATTATATCATCATTTTTTTATTCATCATACATTTTCCACGTCTATTTTCCATGCTAGCATGGGTTAGACGGGGTTTCAACAGATGATATTCCCCACAATTTTTTAAGCTGTGCATGAAGGCCATGAGTGATTATATCCATGAGGTCAAAGATGTCACATGACCCGCATACCCATAAAAGACGTAAAAAATGAGAATGTGTAAAGAGTTATTGACAATGTAAAGAAAATAATAAGGATTGTACAAAGTAACACTAAGCGTTATAATATGTAAGCTTTTTCATGAAAAATCGCTTCAGAGAGTCGATTTAAGGGAGAATATCATTTGGTGCACGAAAACTGTCCGCTTTTTAACTGTCCGCTTTATAGAGATTTCTCTATGAGAATTTCACCGCAAATCCATCAGAGTTGTTTGTCTTGTGAAGGTCTCCGTTATATAGATTCCACTGTATATTTATTAGTGAATAGAATAAATAGTTCTGTAAATATAGTAGTAGTTAGCTGTAAATAATTTAAAAAAATAATATTCCTTTTTTCCACTGTTGAAATTTTACACTTGGTCTAGTCTCTAAGGAAGGAAGTACAGACATATAAATAAAATTTGTTGCTTTCATTTTTGAATATCGAAGATAAAATATGAAACCAAGTAAACGTGTTACAAATTTTACAACCCCTAAATGCTCTACAACAAAAGGTTACTTTGTCTCAGCTATTCTGGTTTATTGCGTCCTAAAAGTTATTCTTCAATTAATCACAATGTAACTTGACTCCGTTTGTTTTGTGACAAACGCTACACATTCTATCTCTAAAACAAACATCCGTAAAAAAATAACGCTACTCTCGGACGATCATTAAACCCCTCACAACGAGCATAGCCGAGAAAAGTAAGGATGAAGTTTTCCTTTGGAGTTTTAGTCCTTCTGGCTTCAATATCTTTGAGTGTACAAAGAAAAAGAGTAAGTGTACACTTGTTAGGGGACAGACGTATCGGCAATGAAGGCTACTTAGGCTATTTTTTTGGTAATCTTTGGTACTATATGTGCGATGAGTACTGGGGAAACACAAACTCAAAGGTGGTGTGCCGAGAACTCGGTTTTTCAAAGGTTTTGTACAATGCCACTAAAAGGTAAATAGATATCAAATAACATGTATTCCAAATAAGAATGCAGTAAAATGATATTTTTCGGTACCGGCAGATTGTTTGTTTACATTTGATTTATAGGGACAGTGGACCTCCGTTTTAAAGGGACCGAGAAATTTTATTCGATATGACGAGAATTCGCTAAAAATCATGTTCGTTAAAACGAGGGTTCACTATACTCGCGAAAACAAAACAATAACGTTTGGTTTTGGAATATATTTAAAGTGTACCCAAGATCTTGGGGGATGTCTTTTTTGTCCTGCAGTGCAGACAATTCTAAGGATGAATGAGTTGCTTTCAATACCGTCATTTGTCATTCGGAGTGACTTTGATAGCTTTTGGCACTTTTGAATATCTGAATAACCTTTGAGTAGGATAAATGATGGGTTTTTCATTCTTGATTCTTTAAACTAATAACAATGTACCTCTTGGCTATCAATAGAACAAATCACTTTTTTCATCAGATTGTGGGCGCTATTCTGGTTTCTCCCCCCCCATTTTTTTGCTCAATTCGAATTATCTCCTAAAACTAATGATAAATTATTATCACCTTGCATGAAAATCTTTTTTGTTTTCCTTTTTTGTTATATTTTTTACGTATGTAATATCTTAAAAAGTTTCTTGTATCGCGCACAACGTTTCTGTTTTCTGTATGTTTCTTGATTCATTTCAGACGTGGATGGTTTCTACTGACAAAAGTAGAAAACATTTTTTCTGCAATTTTTGAGGTTTTTTCGACGTTCTATTTTTTAATAAATGCGATTTGCGGAAATTGAACAATGAAGAGGAGATAAACATTAAGGATTTCACACATTACGATCGGAGAACGAATTACCGTTAAACAGTAAGGTGTGAAGTGTAGGTTGAACAGAAAATCATGGGTAAAGGGATGGTAATGAGGTCATTAGATACTAGAATGTTGCATATATTTGTATTTGTTGTATTTTTCAAAACCGCAAAAGAAAATCAATGAATAAAACCTTTTATATAAAATTAACCCTCTTTATCGGGGTGACTTTTATATTTTTAATTTGGTATAAAAAATCTTTTAAAAATCTTTTAAAAATAAAATGCAAAATTGCATTCATCTTCTTCAGAACATCAATTACCTCTTTCTTTCTTACCTCTCTGTCTACTTCCATATACTATTTCAGATACAGAGGTCTTCAATGTTTCTTTCTATGCAGCTATATCTTCAGACACATATTCTTTCCCTGGTGTAACTTCAGGACTTACGTGTTTGTGCTGATGGAGAAAGATGCTCCTTCAAAATGTATCCTCTACATTTTTTTTACTGGACCAAACAGGGCAACATCCAGTGATTGCAGTAGATCATCCAGTGGCAGTGGTTCAAGTGGTTGTATTGGGTACTGAACTATAAACTTGATTTTAATCTCTTCACAATCTGCTAACCTGCTCACTGAAATGTGGTGCCAAATTATCCCAATAAGCATTTTTCAAAGCTTATCGCTTTCATGTTCCAGAAACAAATTTGAACCACTCCTCGAGTGTACTGTAATCAAACCAACCTCTGAGCCATCTTTCGTCCAAATCAGCATAGATATTCTTTGATTTGTACACAACCATTCAAGGGAGATACTATCTAACTGAATTACCGCAAACCTTCATGCTCACAGCTTGTTTAAAGTATGATGTCTTTCTTTGCTCTTCAAAGTCCTTTCTTCTCAATCCAATGTTTATCTGTGGCATCGATTTCATCATAATTGTACAAGGGGCTCTACCCTAGTTCATTTCCTCATAAATTATTTTTATTATGATTTGGGTTCTTGTAATAACTGCTCATAAATTAATTACTAGTTTAATGCTATCTTTTATATAATAAGTCTTGTATATATATGTTTATAAATTGCCTAGGGATATCTTACATGAAGGAATGTAGCTATTAAACATAACTACTCAAATCCTTAGACATTCATATAGTTACAATAACAGGACCTAATATAATTCTCAGTCTCAATGGAGTGAAACTCATCTTATGAAGTAAACAACTTTATGTGCTAGATATCATGGAAATCTTGTTAGTTGGAATAATTTCAGATTAGCTTGGTTTCACATTGATTTTTGTTTGTAAGGTTTTCACAGAAGATTCTTGTAGTTCTACTTTGTTGATTTAGATAATCTTGTACAAGGTAACAAAAAATTGGGGAAAAAATTAGAAATTTACAATCAGTTGATGATTTCTTTTCGATTATACTTTACATATTATTAAGTTTCACGGAAGTGAAACATTTCAAAATTAATTTTCTTCTCAAGGGATGAAAATAGCCTTATAATGTGTTTTTAGAGCTTTCAGATTAGAAATTTTTTTGTTGTTGGCCAACCATGCATGGTGGTCAACAATTTTTCCACTCCTTTATCCTAAAGATTTTTCCTAAGTTTCCAAGTTGTCCCTGTGATGGCCATGTTTTTTTTAATATGATACCTTAAACTGATTTGATGATGGTCAATGTCCACTTTTCACCTGTGATATTGCATTTGTAGAAATTCTTCAGGATAATTTGCATATTAAGAATTTGCTGTATTTTTAGAGATTTTAACACGCGCATTGAGGAGAGAGGTTTTCTCTTCCAACAAATTTACTGCGAAGGTCACGAGAGTAGGTTGGCTGATTGTCCATCGAAGCTAGTTTTTCAGCAAGACTTTAACAATGCCTGTAGAAAAACCTCTAGAGTTTATGTGACATGTTCTCCAACACAAGACAACGAAGTAGTTACAATAAAATCAACACTTACCCAGGTATGATTCTCATAAATATTAAAAAGGTTTAAAATAAAAAACTGCATAGTTGTGTATTATATATGTGTCTGCAAACCTATAAGAAAATTTTGTAGGAATATAATTAATGGTAAAAACTATAGCAAAAAAAGAAAGAAAATAAATTGACTTTTGTATATATATGAGTTTTATTGAGTTTAATTTACATTCTTTTGAAGGGTTTAGTTGGATTAAAAATGGATGTGAAACTTTTCTATAAATAAATTGCTTCATTTTTTATGCAAAAACAAGAGTTTATTTCCATTTAAAAGTTTTTTTTAATTAAAAAGATAAATTAATGTAAACTAGCTAGATTTTTATTGACAAAAAGTTTAACAAATGTTATTTTTAGAGTTTGGCATTTCGTCTTTACAGCGGAGATTTATCTGCTAGTGATATAGTGTCAGGTGGAAATCTCCAGTTTAAAATTCTGGGTGAAGCAAATGAAAAGTGGAAGAATTTGTGCTCTGATGGATGGACTGAAGAAAATGCTTACATAGCTTGTTTGACATTAGGATTCAATGAAAATGAGGTAATACTTCAACAATTGTCAACTTCCTTCAATTGTGTGTGCTATATTAATGTCTTTAAAAGGAAGGGATTAGGTTACTCCTTTAAACCAAAATCTTGGGACTAGATGGGAGTAGAGTTACATATTTTCTAATATTTGTTAGTCTAACAGATTTGATGTATGTTTGTAATGAATTGCGTGTGTTTTGTATGAAATTGTGAAACTATGTACGTGTTTTAAACAATTTTGATCTTTGTGATTTGAAATATCTTTTAGCGATTATCTGTTGTAAAGTTGTTAAAAACCATTTGTGTACCACACTGCATTTTACGCTGACTGACCAACAAATGTGTTTGGTTACACACGTTCACTGCAACCTTTCAAATTTATGCAAACAGTTTATTATTTATTCTTAACCAAGCCAGTGCGGCGTAACACTCGTCGCCGATATCGTGAGGAAGAACAATTTGTCCGTTGTACCGGTAGCGAAAGATCTTTGTTGGAGTGTACATTTCGTCGCCGATGGAAGCAGCAGTGTTTGAGCATGTCTGCGATTCGTTTGAGTTGTTTACATCGTGACCAGAGATATTTGGTGGGCACTTATATTTTAGAATAGTATAGTCTCTAAACTCAAAGTTTGTTTTATATCGTAAATAAATTTGTTTGGTAAGTTTTTCTGTTTTAAATTCTTATTTAAATTTTTATTTTCCAGCCACTTTGAAAATAAAGTAGCCTCTATCAATGACCAAAAGATCTCCTTCCATGTTAATCATTCTCTATAATAGATTTACTTTAATGCAATAATATTTTATGATTCTTGTTAGCTTTCGTTTGATGGTTATTGAATTTATTCGCTTAATGAAGAATATTGTGATAAATCTTCTAGGCAAACCATATTCGTTTGAGAGGTGGATATCGTAGGAGTGAAGGACGCGTTGAGATCTTTGATGGCAGACGATGGGGCACTATTTGCGACGATGGATGGGACATTAACGATGCGAGTGTTGTTTGCAAAGAACTGGGTTTTGGGTCGGCTTTTGAGGCCACACATTGGGCTGATCACGGAGAAGGTTTAGGCCCGGTATGTCGCTTTCATTGGCAGTCAAGATATGTATAGAGATATTCAAAAGCTTTTTTAAAAACCATTAAAACCTTTGTATTGTTTGTAAACTAATTTCAGTACCACCATTGAAAACAAAATTTCAAAGAAAGTTATAAACATTTAAATAAATATTTTTTTAGATGTCCTTGTTAAAATTGTTTGTTCTTTTAATTTATCATGCAATATATAACTGGTCCTGCATTCTATGGTTCTAAATATACTCTTAAGATCCACATTACAAACATGAATTGTCGTGGCAACGAGAAGTCTATTGATGACTGCCGGCACTCAAAGTCAACGGGTAGATGTACACATAGCGAAGACGCTGGCGTGAGATGCCATGTGAACAGCATAGTGGGAGGGGTAGGTTTCTTTCTGTTTCAAGGTCAACAAAAGAGTGACTTGTTTTGTTAATGAAAAAAAGTGAAATGTGGTTTAAAACATTTATAACAAGTGGTAAATTTCAAGTGAAAAGAATTTCATTTTGTTGGCATTTTGTTGCGTAAGTAATTTCTACGAGTGGTTATGCAACACTGAATATGTGAGAAATGAATTCATACTTAGTAAGTGTGGCCTTTCAAAATAGTTTGATAACTGTTCTTTTTACTGTCACTCTACATGTCATCATAAATCAATACGTCCAATTGCCGTGCTGTTTCATTGAAAGGAGGTCTTTTTAACATTTAATTTCTACTTGCTCTCATTGGAATCTTGTTTACCTGAGTTTGACTTGCAGAGAAAAAATGTTTATGAAATTTATGTAGAATGCAGATAAAGACAGTCTTTTTTATTATAATCACAAGTAACTTGCAGCTTGTTCATGTTTAAACATTTTTGGTGTTATTTAGTTTAAAATCAATTTTGTTTTAGGAGGTGCGTTTAATTGGCGGCAAAAGCATTTATGAAGGGCATATACAGTTACTGTTAGATGGAGAATGGAAAGCTATATGCGGGGTTGGGTTTTCGCAGCGGGAAGGTGCGGTGGTATGCAGGGAGTTGGGATTGGGCTTTGTCAAGTGGGCTGACAGAAGTGATTCTTACGGTAAATGGTTAAACAATCAAAGGCTCACTTCTAATGTTATCTCGACATATACACAGAGAAAAACTTTGAGAACAATTTCACTAATAATGAGAAACTGCTTTTATGGTCAACTCCACAAAATCTGTGCGCTGACTTTACAGTAATAGTCACCTGTTTTTTTCTTTTCAGGACTGACCTATATTATTGGTCGGTATGATGTCAAATGTAAAGGCGACGAGGCGTCCATTAAAGACTGTGCGTACAAAAATGCCTCGAACTGCCGATACTACGACATGGCTAGTGTTATCTGTTCCAGATGTAATGCGCTTAATTACAATCTTTAACCAATCTGTCTGATAATCTTTTTAAACTGATTTAAACGGTTAACTGTATGGAGAAGAAGCATTATTCATATTTTATATTGTTACGTATCCTAATCGTATCTTGAATTTCATATTTTTTGCTGGTATTTTGTTTGGTAGGTAAATTTTTTTAATCTTTGTGTGTTTCGGGACGGCCGATAATACCGTGTAAGTATCGTTGTTTCTTTAGACGCCTCGGATTTGGTGATGGACATCAACGCTTTCCAAAACAGCATCAAGGTCGAAGGCCATGATCTCAACCAACTCCAATGTTCGTACGAAGAACGATGTTTAGCTCCTATTGTTTACCGACGTCGTCAAGACACCAGCACGTTTCGTCACCTGATGAAATTCACCTCGCGTTTCATGAACAAGGGCTCTGCCATTTTCATGCCTAACGTTAAGAAGGACAACTGGATTTACCATTCGTGCCACAAGCACTACCATTCAATGGAAGTGTTCGCTATATACGATCTGATCGGTGAGCTTGAACGTTTTGCGAAGGATCATTGACATAAGGAACTATTTGCTATAAGGAACTATAACAGACTAGTTGGAAGCAGATTAATTACGAAATGAATCTTTATATATATAATATTATTAATAATATATTATGTTAATTATATCATGTGAATGTTTACTGTCGTTATTATTCATTTACGTTTTCCAGACAGCAACGGCCACCCGGTGGCTGAGGGTCACAAAGCAAGTTTTTGTTTGGAGGACACAGAATGCGATCACGGGTATAGGAAAACCTTCAACTGCACGAACAAAGGCACTCAGGGGATTTCTGTGAACTGCGCCGACAACTACAAGAACACGATCGACTGCCAATGGATCGACATCACGGAAGTGGGATTCGGGAATTACACTCTGAGAATCCTAGCCAATCCGAACAAGGACGTCGGCGAGACCGACCATTTCAACAACAGGGCCGTCTGTGAGCTGCACTATTACGATTATCAAGTGCAAGTATTGGGCTGCAGCGCAGGTGGGTTTGATTGATTGAGACGAATCCACGTGGTGTATATACGCATCGCTAATTGGCTAAGAACGTCATAGAGAATAGGTTTTTGTCATCGTTAAATTTTAGATCCTTGCTATGAAGAATCGTTTGGTGGTAGTGCGTTTGGCCACTGTTGTCACTTCCCATTCATCTACCGTGGCCGTAAGCACTACGAATGCATAAGACGAGACGAAAGAAGCAACAGAATGTGGTGCGGAACTACTGTTGACTTTGATCGAGATGGGAAGTGGGGCTACTGTAAATAATGATTTTTACGAAAAGATCCTCGTCGTTTTCTTCAATTTTAGTTTTCAAATCTATTCTACAGAGCTGGTGAATTTTCAGTCTTGCTTACTTCAGCATTATACCGTTACGTCATTGATCATCTTTACACGGGGGATGTTATATATAGTACTAACTTAATCCTTGTCATTTCTCGATGTGAAACCTCTACCTCTGGAACCTAAAATTCTTATGGCCAAATGCGATATTTTATGAAGACACTCGATGCGATATTTGTACGAAACAAATTTTCTGTTTTTTCGTTTGCTTTTCTTTCATTTCAATTTTTTCTTCTTTTTTTGGACGCAAAACCTTATTTTATTTCAAAACCTTATCGCCTTATTTTTTTGAAAATCTTTACTTAAGGTGGGTAACGCCCTGCATGCCTTTTCAAATTAAAACTTAAACTTTAATAAGAAACTTATCTTAATGAAAGTACGCGGCTTATTTTCTCAGTACTGTTGTCACAGATGTATGTGTCGATTTTTCGCTCAAGAGAGTTTGCACTTTTAAATAGGTTTATTATTGCAATACACGAGAAAAATTTAAACACAAAAATATAAAATTGCAACACTTTCGCGGCATAGTTCTGTGTAGATGCACAATCGTGTTATCTAGCGGCGATCTGATTGGATGACGAGAAGCTCTTGGCGATCTGATTGGATGACGAGAAGCTAGCGGCGATCTGATTGAATGACGAGAATCTCGCACAAGTCACAGATCATCCGCAAACGTTGCTCTCATTTTGATGATTGCCTTTTTCCGAAGCGAGTTGTGGCAATCTAAAGTCACGGGTAGATAATAGACAGATATGAACTGGTTCACAAGCATGGGTTGCGGCAAGCAGAACAACAGCAAACCAATGATGGCGATCATAGCGCCGAAAAGTTTACCGAGCGGGCTTTTGGGGTAAATGTCTCCGTAACCCACCCCGGTGGCCGTAATAATCGTGTACCAAAACGCATCGAATATCGTTCGGAAGTCGCTGTTTTCGTTGTTATGACTTTCGAGTATGAACACTAGAGCTGAAAAGCTAAACACTAACACCACGATCCAGATGATCAACACCGACAAGTGACTCGTCGATTTGAACAGCGTGTATAGAAACAAACGTAGCGAAAAGTTGAACTTGAGAAATTTGCACACTCTCAGCACTCTCAAGAACTTCACAAAACCAAACGGGAAAGCATGGTGTTTTAAATACTCCAACACCAGGTATACGATACCGGAAACGAGTGTTAACGCGTCCATCGCGCCAAGGAATGACATTAGGTATTCCTTCGAACCGAAGTACGCGTGTAAAACGTACTCCACGAAAAAGAACGCGCTTATAATAAACTCTAGTGAGACCCAAACTTTCAGCGGGAATAAATAGGGGACGGTTTCGAAGCAATGACACATAACTGAGATTACGGTCACCGAGAGGTTTGTGTACAGGTAGATAGATGCCATGAGTGAATTACTGTGGAATCTATTGAGGTTTTCGTGCCTCCACATGGGATACAAATGCCTCTTTATTTCGTTTTTTTCCGCCAAATATTTCACATCGTCTTCGTGTTTTTTGTCGATGTACGCGACTATTTGAAAGAAGCTTACTTCCACGTAGAACGTTTCTCTGGACACGCTGGCCGGTTTCGCGAGTATGCCATTCGATTGGTAGTAAAATAAGATGGAGTCGAACGAGTGAACGCACCTGTCTAGTTTGTATGCGCCTGAGACCGTATCGAAATACGCTTGCCGTTTGGATGCGTTTCCAAGAAGCGTATCCGGGAAGTTTGAAAGAGTGTTCTCAAACGTTTCGAACATTCTACCTCTGACATCAAGTAAAATCCTTTTTCGCTGACTGATTACTCCCGCGGGTAGACATCCCGATTTGCGTTTTGTCAAACCCAAACTCGAGAACTTTGGTTTAGTAACCGTTGAATCGCGATGTAACTTCAGAGATTTTCTCCTCATCGTTCTCTCTGCGTTTCCGCGCATCAATTATGGAGGTCTATCTCTAGAAACTGATAATAAAAAACAGCGCAAAGTTATTCATTTTTAGTAATGGTGGAATAGAAAGACGTAAATACGTTTTCCACGACCCCAAGCGCGACAGTGAAAACTAAAATCTAAAATTACGAAACGCTGGATGCAATTCTATTTAGCGCGCTAATAATGAAAGTGTGTTGCAGCAATAAAAGAACAAACAAGCAAAACCGCATATAGTATAAGACATTATAAGTTATTTCAGATCATCAAACTTTGGAGTATTTCAAAAGAAATTCAAATTTAACGAACGGTTTATGAACGTCAATAACATAGCAAGCGCAATCGATTAGGAAATTTCTCTACTTTCAATAGAGTCCTATTTTTACGGAGGACTTCCAATTTCTCGCTGTTTTAAAGCTCTGATAGTAATATGCTGTATATATTTGTTATATTATTATATATATATTATAACTATGTTATATTAATATGCTATATTTTCCGAGTTAATGCAACTTTTTATATGGTGATATAAACTTTTGTACTATTGAGTCCTTTACTGAATTGTGATTATTATTAAAGTTGCTATCCAATGACAATAACTATACAGCTAACATTTAAATTATAAACTTGAGAAAAAATATTAAATTTCGTTCATAAGTTATCTCAAAGAACATCTTAAAATCTGAAGAAAGAAAAGAAAAGGTTCTCACTTCAGAAATGTATATTTTGATTCGAAAAAACTCAAATTAAAGACTAAAATACGTATAACCCTTAGCTCCAGAATAATGGTAAGAAATATGTTAAAAAGAACGTTAACACCACGTCAAACCAAAATGTTAACAAAAACACCAACATCCATCGTCAAACCAAAGTCCATTGATTTTAACCTCCCATTTCAGATAACAAGCTATTTAACTCAAAAACAACAATATCGCGTTGTAATTCTCAGTCCCCTTTGAAGGGACTTTTTAGTAAATATTTGTGGGGAATTGAAAAGAATCTTAAATTATTCAGTTAACATATGTGTATTTAAGTTCGTGATAAACTGCGTTTAGAACCATAAAGTCTAGCAAGTAGTTCCGAAATATGAAAAGATGCTTTATTTGTTAAGATTGCAAACGTGCGATAATGTCACAGACGCTAGTTAACAGACTGTCGTTAAAGCAAACCTAGCTTTTCAATATGTTTGCGGTATCACTTGACAAATTTCTCTTTTTTCGCTATATATTATAAGAGTACACATATATAGGGAACAAGTTTCCGAATCTCCCGCGTCTTAATTATCACCTTTAAACATAACATAATAGTAAAAAAAATAAAGTTGTCGAATTAACCCTAATGTTAGTAACGTGCGTAAACGAGGGTGTTTATCCCCTTTTCGTTTAGCGCAAGACGTTGGGTGTAACTGTTGAGGCGGGCGCCACTCCTACCATCAACACCCGTACTTTACCGCATCGAAATGCTACTCATTCGCTGAGTAATATTTACACATATATACATAATATTGTGTCGCAATTTTAAAAAGCACGAATTTGCAAAAAGAAAGCATGAAGCTGAAAGCATATGGTGTGTGGGTAGTATTATTTAACTTTCTGAGTTAATTCTTCCTCACAGCGCTTGAATCGCTAAAAGAAAACTGGCTAAAGCAATACCTGTATTTAAAATTTGATGATAAAAATATGGAGTAATTCCTGACATATTCACAGAGTAACTTCGAGTAATTCCTGACATATTCACGGATACTCACGGAGTTACTTCGAGTAATTCCTGGCATACACACGGAGTTACTTCGAGTAAAATACGAAATGTTTAAATCGGTTCTACCATAATATTAATCAGATGATCTTTGAGTGGCTACCATGTTATTTGCCAATCGATAAAGTCGCTACATAGCACTATATCGTCAGTTCATTGGTTAATTGAGCGTTAATAAAGATGATGAACGAACCCCTCAAGTCGGGCGCACAACAACGGTACTTTTTTTAAAAAAATAAACTGTAACTGCAATGTCACATATGTTGTAATTCATATATTATACAACACATTTCTTGATACATGTCACGTGGGATTTGATTGAACGCTAACCTTTTGTATCTTTTTTATCTCTTTTGAATCTTCAGTTATCAAATATTCTGCTGAACACACAAATTCTCAATTCATTATCTCAGCTGTTCTTAATATTTTCAGACAAAAACGTAAAACATAATTTTTAGCTTAAAAGACTAACTGGAATTATTATTTTCCTGGTGATTGTCAAGAAGACAAGAAACAAAGTAGCAAAGAATATAATGACCCCTTGCCCATGTTATTTAAAGCTCTGTATAATACAGTTATAAATGTTAACGTGTAAAGATATAATGGGTTCCACTTTGACTCAAATCAACCAGTGATTGGCTAGACTACACTACAGTACCTTATCTCCGGGTTTATTTGTGTACAGGCATTTTTGAAAATGTTCAGACTGGTAACCAGTCTGTTTACATTCTTACGTAGAAAAAACGCCTACGGAGTGTGTACAGCTGCAACAGTGGTATATTTCTCGATATCGAAGTCAAATCATGTAAAAAACTCATTACATCGTTGGCAATATGAACTCTTTGATTGTAGTGGTGTCTGTCTTAACGCTGGTCGCGGGAGATAAGTTCAGTCTGAAAAATTGCGGTGAGATGTCAGAAATATTGTAGGATGGATGTGATGACAAGAGACCGAACAGCAAATTTTGAATGAATTTGTATTATTTTCTAACCTTGATTTTACGGAGTATGGTATATACTAATTTAGTAATTAAATTATGTGATGCCGTTTTCTTTAACTTAAGTACGTAGAGAAACTAAAAACAAATATTATATAGTTTTCTAAATGTCCAACTTTCTGTTATAAATTTAAACGTTGATTGGACCAATTTTTGATACCACTGAAGCGAAGAAATTTTAACCAATCAGCTTTCAATTTTGCATCGAAAAATTCCATTCGTACTAAAATTCATCAATCATTAAATGAATGACAGCTTAACATTATTCAACAAACAAAACTGAAGTAAAGCCATGATCGCAAAAATTGTTCATTGCAACAACATAAATTGTACGGTTTAGATTCTGAAGAAGTTTTATTGGTCAATGTCACGAAATTTCCATCACCGCTCGTCGTAAAGAACAATGCTACGATTCGTGTCTCTGCTAGCATGAAACTACAGGCCCCTCTTCCAGAGAGCATTTTTGTAGAAATCAATTTGTGGAAGAAAATTGGGTTTTGGGTTCGAGTTGCATGCAGAGGATGGTATACAGTTTTATTTCGATATATCGTTCAAATGATATCAATTTTTGTATTGAAACACTTTTTGTATATATATTTATTTTCCTTTTTCAAATTCTATATTTTGTAGACGCATAAATACAGAACCTAAAAGCTCAATTGTTATCAGATATTTATTATACCTCATTCGTTTAATTTAACCAGCGATTTCGCTTTGGACTGCGTCAACACCCCGGAGTTGTGTTTATTTCGAGATTTTTGCGAAAACTGTGCACTCAGCGCTTCAGATATAAAACTACGGCTCCCGAAAGATATCGAAGACAAAATATCTGGCTACATACCTGGCTTCATTAACGATGTATGAAAATTACTACTATCTCTGTGAAATTATAACTCATGCACTAAACAGTACTTAACCTTTTTGGTTTCTTTGTCAGGAATTGGTATGATTTTTTCGTTTGCTCATCAACTGATTTGGACTAAATCTGATTTTCCTCTATTTTGAAATAGCTATATAATAGGAAAAACATCTTTGAATCTATGAAGTCAGTTAATACGCTCTCTGCGACAGACCATTTCCCGCTTTCTTTATTTTGGAAGTAATTCTAAAATTCATTTATATGCTTCCAGTGAGTCATAATAAGGATGAAAAATGTACGGCATATTTCTCGCCAGACTTTCTCAACTTTACATTTGAAAAATTTATTTTACTGGGACCGTAAAGTGACACTAAACACGATGCAACCGATCTCCGTTTATGGGAGCGGGGAGCCTGTTTTGTGTATGTGCCATAACGCTTTTAACAGATTAAATATTACTGGCATGTATAATGAAGACTTCTTTTCTTTCTTTATTTACAGGGCGACCTTTCGGTTCGAGTGAAGTTGATTGATACGAGTTGTAAGAAGAGGGAGAAACGAGTACTGGCATGTTTTGAAGTTAACTTTTCTCTAAAGACATAAAAGAGTGAAAAGTGAAATAATATTGCTTGTCGAATAACCATTTAGTTTTCTTCTTTATTGGTTTAACAAAGAGAATATTTCACAACTGGAATGAAAGACAGGTGGACTGATGGTTGCACGGCTAATACAACTAATATAACATATCAAGCGCGGGTTGTTTCCTGCAAAACAAGAAGGAGAGACAAAAAATAATTGATGTTATAATGTAACTTGCACGGTCAACTCAGGTTTCTCCCAGCCAATATCTAAATTCTCTTTTTAACCTGAATTAATGTTCTGATGGGATGCTATCCAAAATAATAAAACAGTCCTTTTAAGACATTTTTGGAGAAAACTTAGCATTTTTACATCAGTATCCAGAAACCAGATCAAGTACAGTAGACGTCTGATATTTCGAATGTTGCTTATTTCCTTACGGAAAACTCTTATGATTTCTTACATTTTATGCTGCTTATTTTTCCTTAATCCACCTTCGAACTTTTATTGGAAAAGGAATAAAACCAACAAATAAAGTTAGAATTTGAATCTAATATTGATCTTTTCAATAAATTTAACAATAAATAAAAACTAGCTAATGAGGTAAACTGTTTTTTTTAAATATATACATTCTTCTCCTGTCTCCTGATGAGTACATACAGCGGCGGATCCAGGAATTATGAAAAGAGGGGGCGCTAAAATCATAATTTCATCTCAATTCGTGAATCTCTTTCCCACAATAATTGAAAGACTTTTCATGCCCGGAATGTTATTATCATAACATCCGTCGTGGAAACTTTTTTGCATACATATCTATGAAATTGGTAAATTAATGGTGAGCAACATGAAATATTGCAGGATGTCCAAATTAACAACTGCCTCCGAACCATCACAGGTTGCCTCCGACCTATCCCCGTTGACTGCCTCCCGGTCCTTGCAGGCATCACGCCGGCTTCACTGAGGCAAGAAAAAGCAACATTATCCTTAAGTCGCAGAGCCCGAACTACCCATAATCTGCTGCACAACACCATCTCAAAGGTTGCAAGCAACTTCCCTTCGGCTAAAGTCTCGAAAGCCTTTCAAGCAAGCGGCAGCACGGCTACTGAAAGATTCAGATGGCCGTACAAGCAGAGAATGGGATGACGCTCGATGGAAAGAGGAGTGGACCAGCAGCACATCACTACTACGCGAACTAATATCCTTGCCTTCCCAAACTTGTCCGAGTCTCAGCCTTAACAGAATAGCAACATGCAGGCTAAACCGCCTGCTACCCGGTGTTGGTCGTTTTGGCGTTGCAATGTTCCAATTGGTACTTAAGGCCAACGCATCCTGAGATTGTGGAGAACCACAAACCACATTATCACGGACTGCCCAATATACAAACCGCCGCATAACATCGAGGGCCTGGTCTCCCTGGATGCAGTCTCCAAAGATTGGCTGGCTAATGGGTGCCCAGACATATGAAGCGATAATT
This sequence comes from Candelabrum cocksii, assembly GCA_963930725.1. Lineage (NCBI taxonomy): Eukaryota > Metazoa > Cnidaria > Hydrozoa > Anthoathecata > Candelabridae > Candelabrum > Candelabrum cocksii. The sequence continues at coordinate 2,336,388 of OZ005666.1, forward strand.
CGATAGAAAACAATACGAGAGAGACAGAGAAGATGTTGCAATTACTTTCTTTGTGCACAGATAGCTAGGATGTCTGTAATGCCATCAGTACGTGAATGAAGTAATCACATGTATATCCTTTCCTCCCGTCAAAATCATTTCACGTTACACGAAACCATTCTTCTCAGGACGGCGGTCCAATAACTTTAATCTTGACTTGGGTCTGATTATTTGGTTTTCCTTTTAAAGGGAATAAGTTGTCCGGCCATGATTTGTACACGCATCCGATACGCTTGCCTAAACTAAAGAGCCAAAACCTTGATATGAACGAAAGTTGGAATCATTTTCAAAAGAATCCAACTGTCACGTAAAACGTATTGAGGTACTTGTCTAATAAATATAATGCCTTCATACCGTGATCTATTCAATTCCCTTTTAGTGTAGGTAATGCTTATGCTGATTCAGAAAAAGATCATGATAATTGAGAGAGTAATTGCGGAAAATACGGTATAAAATAGAAGATAGCCGAAACCTACTTCTTTTTGCCAAGAACTGCTGAATCGTTTTCTGACCACTTCGCTTACTAGAGGCCATGGCTAGGTCAAAATTTGACGGAAGAACTCAAGAATTAGCCGCAGGTAACACATGTTAAATACTTCAGTATGATACCCTTGCATAATACTTGCATCGCACCTCATCGCTGGCAACAAACAAAACAGGAAAAGCAGGATAAACATGAGCTCAAATAAAGCCGGATGACGGCCGAAAACAGGAGTGAATGTTTATTCAGCAATTTAAAAAGTAGGCAACACCTTCATTTTGGTCAACTGTAATTATTGTATGAGAAGCTTCCGACACCAGCGTGCCTTCATCGGGTCTGTCTGGATGTTTACTCAACACTTGCCAGCTTACAGTGGTTTACTTTAGTAAGCACACTAGCCAGGGCCCGTATTCTGAGTGTCGGGTATATTTTAGAATACTTATGGCGCCCCAGAATATATGCAAGAATTGAGACGTCGGTAAAAAAATCTGAAAAGAATACCCCCAAATTAATTTTTTAGGCGCCCGAGAAAAAAATTGTTGTTCGTCACCAAAAAGGAGGGGCGCAAGCCCAGTGCGCCACCCCTTAAATCCGTCACTGTACATACATGGTATTTGTAGCCCTTGTCCATCGCGTAAGTTGACCCTTTCCATCGAACTTCAACTTGACATGAATTTTCATTGTTCACACATATGAAATAGAGTATAGTTTTTGCAAAACGACCTAATTTGCCTTTGCTCAGATGCCGAACTATTTGACCTTCTTTTTTACTACCACTGCAAATCTATCATCCTTTGATAAGTATTTAAGCCCTGTCAATCAATGTGAATCATACAAAGTTCATGATGAATTGATGTAACACTAAAATAATTTGTCAATAACCAGTGTGAGTTTATTTCCTAAAATTTGTCAAATTTTTGGGTTCATTATTTCAACTCAATATAGAGATATACTCAATATCAAGAAAATGTTTTATTTTCTTCACGTTCACAAGTAAACCTTAATGTTGAATGTCTGAAATTTAAATAATTAAGAAAACCTTTGCTCTTTTAGATGAAAAAAAATACCATTTACCTTTAAATTGTTTTTGAATTTGATCAATTTTATCACTATAAAAACCTTTGTAACTTTGTTTCATTCACTGACTAGCTATATAAACCCCGTGCAAATTGTGCTTATCATTTTAAAGTTTAATGACCTCTAAAGTTTTGTAAACTTCTTTCTCTAGATTTTTCAAGCATGAATTCCCATCCGCAAGAATGCATATGCACGTGCAAATATCACTAAACGTTTCTTTAAGAAACACGAGCAAGAGAAAAAACGTAACTATAACCAGCGTGTCATGGACATTAAACATGGTACCTTTACCCCATTAATTTTCACAGTTCTCGGTGGTACTGGTACTAAATGTTCCGCCTATCACGCTTATCTAGCCGAATTAATCGCTGCTAAAACTTCGGAACAATACGTCAAGATTTTGTCTTTCACTAGATGCAAGTTGTCTTTTTGGTTATCCGTTCAGCACTATTATGCATCAGAGGAAGCAGAACAATCTGAGCTGACAAACTGACAAATATAAACAGTGACATAAGTCATGACGAAGTTCGACAACATTTCAACTATTTTATTTTAAGTTTATAAATACTTTTTTTTATAAACGTATAAACACTAACCATTTTCTTCTATTCTCAATCTCTTCTTTAATAATTGTGCTTGGTTTTTGTTAAAACACAGAAACACAGAATTCTGCATCTCTCTTCTTTTTAAAAGTTGGTTGGGTCGCCTCTGCTTAAAAACCCTAAAAGAATGATATTTTTAAAAACAAATAAACACTTACCTTTTTCTTTACTTCTTAAAACTTTCCTGCCTTTTCTTTAAAATACAGAAAGAATTCTGCTTTTTAAAAACAGAGAAACATTTGCCATACTTCGATTCTCTCGCCTTTTGCATCGTATTTCTCAGCTAAATGATTTTGAGCTAAATCCTAAAAAAGTTGTCAATTTAAAAACTACACTTTAACACAAAAGGAATGGCGTGAATGGAAGCTGGGCATCATTTTTTTTTTTTGAAAAAAAGAGTATCCTTAAGTTAATCACTATATTAAATGTCATTGGTCAGACGCCTTTTTGCGTTTCGTAGCGTTTTATAGTAGAAATCGGTATGATAAGACTGTAACGTGTAAGACAGGGACTCCTTTATTCTCATATTGAAAACATAGGCAGAGAGATCTATGAAATATGCTCAGAAATCAAAATATTGAATAATTGTATGGAATTCATACTTAAATAAATACAACATACCTCACAGCGCCTGAATCGCTAAATGAAAACAGGCTAAAGCAATACAATACAAGTATTTAAAATTTAATGATAGATATTTCGAGTAACTCTTGAGTGAAATGCGTTAATAAAGCCTGTAGATAAAGAACGAACACTTGAAATAGGGCGCTCGACAACGGCGCTTTTTTTTAAAAAAATTTTTTAACAGTAATTGCAAGTCACATATGTTGGAATAATTCATATATTGGTCGAATATATGACAACATATTTCTAGATACATGTCACGTGGGATTTGATTTGACGTAAACGCCAATTTTGACTTTTTTATTTCTTTTGAATCTTCAATTTGCTCAGTTAACAAATATTCTGCTGAACACACAATTTCTCAATTCATTATCTCAGCTGTTCTTAATATTTTCAGGCAAGAACGTAAAACATAATTTTTAGCTTAAAAAACTAACTGGAATTATTATTTTCCTGGTGATTGTCAAGAAGACAAAAAACAAAGTAGCAAAGAATTGACTCCTTGCCCATGTTATTTAAATCTCTGTATAATACAGTTATAATTGTTAACGTGTAAAGATATTAGGTGTTCGACTTTGACTCAAATCAACCAGTGATTGGCTAGACTATACTACAGTACCTTATCTTCGGGTTTATTTGTGTACAGGTATTTTTGAAAATGTTCAGACTGGTAACCAGTCTGTTTACATTCTTACGTAGAAAAAACGCCTACGGAGTGTGTACAGCTGCGCCGGTGGTATATTTCTCGATATCGAAGTCAAATCATGTAAAAAGCTCATTACATCGTTGGCAATATGAACCCTTTGATTGTAGTGGTGTCTGTCTTAACGCTGGTTGCGGGAGATAAGTTCAGTCTGAAAAATTGCGGTGAGATGTCAAAAATATTGTAGGATAGATGTGGTGACAAAAAACCGAACAGCAATTTTTGAATGAATTTGTATTATTTTCCAACCTTGATTTTACGGAGTATAGTATATACTAATTTAGTAATTATGTTATGTGATGCCGTTTCTTTAACTTCAGTACGTAGAGAAACTAAAAAAAAATATTATATAGTTTTCTAAATGTCCAACTTTCCGTTTTAAGCGTTTGTTGCATCAATTTTTGATACCACTAAAGCGAAGAATTTTTAACCAATCAGCTTTCAATTTTGCATCGAAAAATTCCATTCGTGCTAAAATTCATCAATCATTAAATGAATGACAGCTTAACATTATTCAACAAACAAAACTGAAGTAAAGCCATGATCGCAAAAATTGTTCATTGCAACAACATAAATTGTACGGTTTAGATTCTGAAGAAGTTTTATTGGTCAATGTCACGAAATTTCCATCACCGCTCGTCGTAAAGAACAATGCCACGATTCGTGTCTCTGCTAGCATGAAACTACAGGCCCCTCTTCCAGAGAGCATTTTTGTAGAAATCAATTTGTGGAAGAAAATTGGGTTTTGGGTTCGAATTCCATGCAAAGGGTGGTACGCCGTTTTATTTCGATATATCGTTCAAATGATATCAATTTTTGTATTAAAATCCTTTTTGTCTATATATTTATTTTCCAATTATTATCAGATATTTATTATATCTCATTCGTTTGATTTGACCAGCGATTTCGCTTTGGACTGCGTCAAAACCCCGGAGTTGTGCTTATTTCGAGATTTGTGCGAAAACTGTGCACTCAGCGCTTCAGATATAAAACTACGGCTCCCGAAAGATATCGAAGACAAGATACCCGGCTACTTACCTGGCTTCATTATTGATGTATAAAAATTACTACTATCTCTGTGAAATTATAACTCATGCACTAAACAGTACTTAACGTTTTTGGTTTGTTTGTAAGGAATTGGTATGATTTTTTCGTTTGCTCGTCAAATTGATTTGGACTAAATCTGATTTTCCTCTACTTTGAAATAAATACAATGCAACTAATCCCTGTTTATAAGAGCGTGGTGTCTGTTTTGTGTATGTGTCAAAACGTTTTTAACAGATTAAATATTACTGGCATGTATAACGAAGACTTCTTTTCTTTCTTTATTTTTAGGGCAACTTTTCGGTTCGAGTGAAGTTGATTGATTTGAGTTGTAAGAAGAAGGAGAAGCGAGTACTGTCATGTTTTGAAGTTAACTTTTCTCTAAAGACATAAAAAGAGTGAAAAGTGAAATAATATTGCTTGTCGAATAACCATTTAGTTTTCTTCTTTATTGGTTTAACAAAGAGAATATTTCACAACTGGAATGAAAGACAGGTGGACTGATGGTTGCACGGCTAATACAACTAATATGAGATATCAGGCGCGGGTTGTTTCCTGCAAAACAAGAAGGAGAGACAAAAAATAATTGATGTTATAATGTAACTTGCACGGTCAACTCAGGTTTCTCCCAGCCAATATCTAAACTCTCTTTTTATCCTGAAGTAATGTTCTAATGGGATGCTATCCAAAATAATAAAACAGTCCTTTTAAGACATTTTTGGAGAAAGGTTACCCTTTTTTACATCAGTATCCAGAAACCAGATCAAGTACAGTAGACGTCTGATATTTTGAATGCTGCTTATTTCCTTAAGGAACTCTTATGATTTCTTATATTTTATGCTGCTTATTTTCCCTTAATCCACCCTTTAATTCAAACTTTTGTGGGAAAATGAATAAAACAAATATAGTTAGAATTTTTAAAAATATACATTCTTCTCCTAAGAACCTCTGAGAATATACATACATGGTGTTTTACTTGCAGTCCATTGCGTAAGTCGACCCTTTCCCTCAAACTTTAACTTGACATGAATTTCCATGGTTCGCACGTATGAAATATAATATAGTTATAACAGCCTAATTTGCCTTTGCTTAGATGCCCAAATTTTTTACCTTATTTTTCTATTGCTACTGCAAATCTATCAATAACATTTTCAGGTTCTAAACGAGTGTTGAGAAGTTCACTTCTTTCTGGCGCTCATTCTTTCATCCTTTGATATGGGATTCAAACACTGTTTTTCCTTGTTTTGTTGCTTTCCTTAAAGTCTCTGGTCCTTTGCGAGTTCCAATTAACGGAACTGACGTCTACTGTATTGTTAATTTTGCGAGTCATGTCAATCAATGTGAATCATACCAAGTTTGTATGAAATGCTGTAACACTAAAATAATTTGTCAATAACCAGTGTGAGTTTATTTCCTAAAATTTGTCAAATTTTTGGGTTCATTATTTCAACTCAATATAGAGATATTATCAATATCAAGAAAATGTTTTATTTTCTTCACGTTCACAAGTAAACCTTAATGTTGAATGTCTGAAATTTAAATAATTAAGAAAACCTTCGCCTCTTTTAGATGAAAAAAATACCATTTACCTTTAAATTGTTTTTGAATTTGATCAATTTTATCACTATAAAAACCTTTGTAACTTTGTTTCATTCACTGACTAGCTATATAAAACCCATGCAAATTGCGCTCATCACTTTAAAGTTTAAAGACCTCTAAAACTACCGCACCTCTCTCTTTAGATCTTTCAAGCAAGAAAATCCATCGTCAAGAAAAATATGCATATGCAGCACGTGCAAATATCACTCATCGTTTTTTTAAGTAGAGAATAACCTGACCCATGGCTAAATGTGTTGGTAATCTATAACATCAAAACCATTAATAAAACAAATAAAAAAATTTTAAAATGACATAGATTTCTACTTTTCCCTCTTTTCCTTACGTTGGTTGTGTCGCCTCCCACTTCTTCTTGTGAGTTGGTTGTGTCGCCTCCCACTTCTTCTTGTGAGTTGGTTGTGTCGATGCCACTTCTTCTTGTGATTTGGTTGCGTCTCCTCCTACTTCTTCTTGTAAGTTGGTTGTCTCGTCTCCCACTTCTTCTTGTAAGCTGGTTGTGTCGATGCCACTTCTTCTTGTGAGTTGGTTGCGTCTCCTCCCACTTCTTCTTGTGAGTTAGTTGTGTCGATGCCACTTCCTCTTGTGAGCTGGTTGCGTCTCCTCCCACTTCTTCTTGTGAGTTAGTTGTGTCGTCTCTCACTTCTTCTTGTAAGCTGGTTGTGTCGTCTCTCACTTCTTCTTGTGAGTTGGTTGTGTCGATGCCACTTCTTCTTGTGATTTGGTTGCGTCTCCTCCCACTTCTTCTTGTGAGTTGGTTGTCTCGTCTCCCACTTCTTCTTGTAAGCTGGTTGTGTCGATGCCACTTTTTCTTGTGAGTTGGTTGCGTCTCCTCCCACTTCTTCTTGTGAGCTGGTTGTTTCGATGCCACTTCTTTTTGAGAGTTGGTTGCGTCTCCTCCCACTTCTTCTTGTGAGCTGGTTGTTTCGATGCTACTTCTTTTTGAGAGTTGGTTGCGTCTCCTCACACTTCTTCTTGTAAATTTGATGCGTCTCCTCTCACTTCTTCTTGTGAGTTCGTTGTGTCGTCTCTTCTCAAACACACTGAAAGAATCCTACTTTTTATAAACAGATAGACATTAACCATTTTCTTCAATTCTTAAAAGATTGTCTCGTCGTCTTTTCTTTAAAATACATTCTGCTTTTTAAAAACAGATAAACATTTGCTGGCTTTTATTTCGATTCTCCCTTTTCTTCTTAAAAGCTTTTTGCGTCGTCTGTTCTCACTTTTCTGATTTCCATCATTGCTTGTTGTAAAGAATGTAGGAACTGGATACACTGTTATGTTGTTATTTATTTATTATTGTGTTCCTTTGGGTTATTATATATATCTATTATTGTGTTCTTTTAGAAAACCACATTCTATATATTGAAATACCGTAAATCCTCGAATTGGCCCCCTGGGGGCTAATTAATTTATAAATTTTTTTAGTGGGGGTTTATTCGAGGGGGGCCTATTCGCGGGGGCGGGAGGCTAATAAAAAAATGTGGTATGACTAACCCAGAAAAAAGATATATGCATATGTTCATCAAGTAGAATTCACAGCTCCCATTCGAAGACATCATATTTATAAAGAAACTTGGTGCCCGAAAATCGGAAAAGAATTGCTGTGTCACAAGGATGATCGTGAAGAGGTTCTGCAATATGATTGTAATGCGATTGGTGTCTTCCAGCCAGCCGGTAGTGACGTAGATGAGCAATTAGTTGGACACATTCCAATTGAAATTTCTCAACTGACGAACAATTTTCTGAAGGCTGCCGATACAAACAGTTTGGTTGCTATTGTTACTGGGAAAAGAAGGCGAGAAATTGGCCTTATTGTTCCCGCAAAGTACATTGCATATACGAGAGATAAAAAGCATGCCTAGATATTTGCGTCTAAGTTGTTGGAGAAAAAAAACATATTGCAAATCGATGTTGACACCAGCAAAGACATTGTGAAATTGCCTCTTTTATATTAGCTGTACTCTTGTTGCTTATATTCTTACTTGTGTTTTATTTTACAATTTTATTAAAGTTATAAGATTTATAATACAGCCCAGAACTGTCTATTCTTCTGTAATTCATAGCAAAAGATTATGGGTATTTATAATGAACCGTGAATTCATGATATAATATGTTCCCGATTTAGCTCCCATGAGGGTTTAAGTAAACACGAAATTTGAGCGGGGGGGGGCTAATAAAAAAATTTAGATTCAATGATGTGGGCTTATTCGAGAGGGGGGGGGGGTCAATTCGAGGATTTACGGTATTTAAGAATAGAAAGACAACATTGTTTAAAGAACAATGCCACGATTCGTGTATCTGCTAGCATGAAACTACAGGCCCCTCTTCCAGAGGACTGTCAATGATTTTGAGCTAAATCTTAAAAATGTTGGAAATTTAAAATCTTCAATTTTAAACAAAAAGAATGGCGTGGATGGAAGCTGCCCATCAGCCATGTTTTTTTTTTGAAAGAAGGAGTACCTTAAACTTTTGACAATGTTAAAAGCCATCGGTCATTATTATTATTATTATTAATCAATCTTTATACAGGATAAAAACGTCAGTATTTACAATTATATACAAGATATAGAAATAAAACTGCTTTCCTCGTTTGTCCTGTGTCAGAAAAAGATGTAATAAATAGTTAGCTGAGATAAATGAAAAAAGTAGGACGAACCGTAAAATAATTTATTATATGAGTTATAAAAGAATTTAAAATTTAAAATCATAGAGAAGAGATCGAAATTTGGCCAAGTCAGGTTTCGATCTGATCTCTAGTGGAAGGCTGTTATATAATTTTGCCCCTCCAAAATAAAAACTTTGTTTTGCTGTCTCTAATTTTACTGCTGGTAATTTCAGTAAATGATGATTGTTTCGTGCGTTGATTGTGTGACTTATTGTTTTAAAGTAGTCGTTGAAGATCGTACTGTTAGTTTGCTTCTCGATGCATTTTTTAACTAGCATGCAGTTCTGCCTTTGTATGGTGTTATGTATGTCATTAATATTAGAGTTTCTTATAATAAATTTTCCCCTATTTGTTAAAGATAACAAGCGGTCTTTCTGTGTCGGAGTATATGTAAGTTTCACTGGACCGGTGTATGTCAAAATCGGTAGGATCATCATGTTGAAGATTTTTGTCGCTGCGTCCACATTTAAGTAATCTCTTACACTTTTTAGTAACCTCAAGCGGTTGCTTGCTCGTCTATAAGCATGGTTGAAGTTGGAATTCAAAGTTAGGGTGTTATCAATGATGTTTCCTAGATACATATATTCCTTGACAAATGATACGGATGTTTCGTTGTAGCAAATATTGAGGTCTCTTCCATGTTGGTCTCTTCCATGTCAGACGCCCTTTTGCGTTTTGTAGTAGAAATCGGTATGGTAAGACTGTAACGTGTAAGGCAGGCATTCCGGTATTCTCATATTGAAAACATAGGCAGAGAGATCTATGAAATATGCTCAGAAATCAATATTTTGAATAATTGTATGGAATTCATACTTAAATAAATACAACATAAATGTGTAGTGTAACAGTATGCAGGGCCGTAACAACTTGAAAATTTTGGGGGAGGGGCCTCCTTTAACCCTATTTCAACCGGGTGATTTGATTCGTGCTATTTCCGGGGGGGGGGGGGGCGATTCGGGCGATACCGGTGTATGATAAAGTCATGAATATTTGCATGAAAGTAGAACAATATATTCTGCACACATTGGTATTAAAATAATTTTCATGACGTCATTACTTTTTTGATGACGTCATCAATGTTTCGATCGATGTTTGAAAAAAAAGAGAAATAGCATACCTTATTAAAACTATTGTCAAAATAGAACTAAAAGAGTTTTTTAAATTCTGTTTGCAGATTCTTGTAGGTAATTAGATCACATATTAATTTCTATAACTAAATATTACTATAATTAAGTTGTATTTTTAATTCTGCTGTTGTAATTATCAAATATTTTAGTTATGCCTTTTTCCATTTCTTATAAAGGAATTCATAATATAGGCTAATTCTTGTGATATTTTCTGTTTGGGAGTTGTCAATAAATATGAACTAATATATTTCAAACCTTTTAAGACTAAAATAATAGTGGTTGTCACCGGTGACATCATAAAATGGGCAATGACGTCATCTGAGTATCTAATCTTCATAGCTGTTTTACAGGAAAACCTTTGGACTACAGTAATTTTACAGCTTTTTTGAAATACATTTATTTGTCTTAGCATGCTAAATAAAACAGCAATAAAACTTAACTTCTAAAATCATGAAAAAAAAATTAAATGAAAACACGTGGTTTCAGTCAAAGTGAATTTTAACAATTACAGCATGATGAACATTAGTACACGGTTGTGATGATTGCATACGTGATTACCACAGTTTTGACATCGCAATTTGATTTTTTTAAATTTGTCCTTTTCTTTTTTTGTTTTGCAACAATCAAGACATGTTTGGCATCGCTTTCGTTGTTCTCCAACAGCAGAGTAATCGGCTTTATTGGCAGGAGCATTGTCAACATTCCCACCGGTTACAAACCTCATTTTTATTGCACTTTTCAAAAATCTCTCGGAGTGCAGCAAAACGATCGTGTTCCCATCTTTTCCTTCTTGTTTCATAATCATCAAAGCAGAGATTATTGTAAATGAAAAGAAATCGATTTCTTGACATTGTCGCATCGAAGACGGGATGACCATACTTTTCACTATAAAGATTGTTCAAGAGATGGTTTGCTTGGCCGAAAAGTCTACGAAAATACATCAAAACCTATCACAGCATAAATACCAACGGAATCAACTTCTTTCAAATAAGGGTTTTTGCTCAAATTCAACATTTCTTCAGATAGAGCTGACAACTTGCTTCTAATGCGAAGATTACTAAAACTAACGATGTCGTTGATCATTGCCGGAGTAAAGAAGAGATCAAATCCTTGCTTTGCAGTTAACATGTTTTTATATCGGTTTCTCGCACCTGGTTTCTGCTTTATAATGTTGTGCGCGGCTGGTTGACCTGAGAGATTTGATTGTTTATTTGAAAAATAAGTTGGGTCTCTTTTCTTTGGATCTTCTTTATTCCTCTGCTCACCAATAATTCTTACACGTTTTGCAGGAGGAGGGATAAGATCGTAATTGGATTCGTCAAGAGCAGTATCAATGCTGTGAACTAGGCGTTTATATGTCAGTTGTTGTCGTTGCAATTGACGGATCCTTTCCTCGTCTGTCTGAATTGTTACATCCCCTGAATGAAAAGAAAGAATTTTTATGTTATTGAAAAGATTGAAGACATCAAAAATTATTAGTTCTTACCTTCAACATCCATATTATCTCCTTCAGTTGCCTCTTTCTCGATCTCATTTTCGTTACAATCGTCTTCTAGCTCTTCTCTAACTAAGTCGTTCAAATCATCTTCACAGTATTCATTTTCAAATTCAACGTCATTTTCATTGTCGAAAACAAATTTATTTATTTTGATATTTACGATCTTCTGATGATAAAAATCTTTCAGCCATTTTCCTTATCACGTCAAATCTTGAAACAGGGGCTGATATAAAATTATCAAAAAAACAAAAAATGCAATCAAAATTAGCATGTTCGGTATACTAGACAAATTTAGAAACAAAGCAAATTACGCGGTATAAATAGCTCACATTCGGTATATTCTGTGAAAAACACATGCTAATGATACTACTTTATGTTCCTTGAGGATATATGAGTGGCAAGAAGAGAAAATAAAAGAGAAATTTTATTTATATAATGCCAAAATTGTATTACATACTTAATGAATATTTTTGGTCAATTAGTCTTTAGAAATGTTGCCATAGCAACAGACCAGACATTAATTAATAAAATTTTTTTGACAATTATCTTCATAAATAAATTTTAGGAATTCCCAAAAAATTTCAGGACCATAGTATTTACCCAACAAAAGTTATTAACAAAAAACCGAAAGGGGGGCCGAATCGGCCCCCCTCCGGTTGAAATAGGATTAAATCTTTAAGATAAGGGAGTGGAAAAATTGTTGACCACCATGGTTGCCTGACGAAGATAATTTTCTAATCTGAAAGCTCTAAAAACACATTATAAGGCTATTTTCATCCCTTGAGAAAAAAATTAATTGTGAAATGTTTCACTTCCATGAAACTTAATAATATGTAAAGTATAATTGAAAAGATTTTTGGGGGGCCATGCCCCGTTGTTATGGTATGCAGGGGCGTACCGTGAAAATTAAAAGGGGGGGGGGTCAAACTTAAGAATAAAAAGGGCACAATTTCTTTAAAACTTTTACTAATTTGGGCTCCGACGATGAAGTGAAGCCTGTTTTATTTAATGTACCATGTTGTAATTTTAATTCACCGTAAATATTGCTTTTACAAATTGGTTAAAACAATAGCGACAAAAGAACTAAAACAGCGACTGTAATTGCACGGCGACCGTTTTACCTTTTCTTTTAATCAATCGTTCAATGGAATGTTTTCTTTTTCTCTCGGGAAAGTGAAACCAGTTGTTATGTCTGTGCCGTAACCATCAATGTGATATTGGGGCGAGGCAAAATGTTTAGTATCTAAGGAGGCCCCAACCATGGTTGGGGCCGACGTGCTAAGAAAATTTTTAGAATTTTCACTCTCTAGAATAGCTAAAACAGCCCTTGAAAAACTTTTGTAAGAAATCTAAAGCATCATTTAAATGGGGAAACCATGAAAAGTGTGTATATTGAAACATTAAGACAAATCTTCTAGGGAAAAACAATAAGAATTCGAAAGAAATGCTATAGTCAAATAGGGTAAGAAGTTCAAAAATTCAAATAATTTTGCTATTCGATTCATCCAGTTTCAGGTTCAACCAGATTCAATTTTTTAACCTGGTGGTTACTACGGCACTGTATGTAACCATTGATATACGACTCTCCCTAGTATGCCTATGGTGTATCTTTTGATGTCAGGAGTATTGCATCTGAAATTACCTCTTGTTCTTGTTGATCGAAAATTATGCTATTAAAATTTTTTGTCAAAAAGGGCACCCAACAACCCCCCCCCCCCCCCCCCCACGGTACGCCACTAGTATGGGTAGGCTAATTTTAAAAACACGTAAGTGTTTTTGCGGAACTGAACTTGCAAGTTCGAATAGTCTTGTTTCTTATCAATTAAAAACGTTGAGTCAAACAGAGGTCATTTTATATTTGTTCCTTGAAATTATCTTAGAAACGTTCCCATTTTAGTGTTTTTTTCTCTAAACGATGGTCGTCGTTTTGTTGTAATTGTCGGGAGGAATGGTCCAATTTCATAATGGCTGAAATGTTGTTCATATGCGAAGCAAGAAGGGCGAGAAATATTAATTTATAAAGCACACAAAATTTCCGTTATATTCTTTTTCAACTATTAATTTGTTGTTATTTGGTAATTATGAGTTTGTTACTTCTTTGCTTTCCTTGCTGTGTTGACGAGCAACCCCCGCCGGTAAGTTTTATCGATTCTACGAAAAGGCTTTTAAAAAGTTGTAATCTTTTTTGTATATATATGCCAGTTTAAAGCTAGCTAGTGCTAACATGGTCACTGAAAATACAAAGATAATAAAATACAAAGATAGAGAATCTACAAATACTTTTCTTCGTTTTTAAAATTGAATTGTTCTTGAGATTCCCTTCGCTTTTGAGTCTGAGTATAATGAAATCAATAAACAATAGTTTAGGAACAACAACGTAAGAACAACATTTACATTTGATCAAAATATAGAAAAGTATATAAGATTCAAGTGATTTGTGCACAAATTTCCTTCTTTGGAAAACCATCAGATTCAAATAGTTGTTATATAAGAATACAGGTGTTTGTGTCCCTAATATTTAGTCCGGAAACACATAGTAATACTAATAAGAAAGGCATTAAATAACTTTGGTGTGAATCTGAAAACGCAATTTGTTTGAGAAAGTAAGTTTTGAAGTTGCCAACTTTTTTTTGCTGTTATTAATAAACTTCTTACCATTCTAGCAAGTAAAAAATGAAGGAAATAAAACAGGAAATCTTTTTTTCTAGGAGTTTAAAGAATCGCTAGCTACAAATTTCTGTTTTATTGATATAATATATTTGTAAACAAGATTGGATATATCAGTCAAATTTTTGTTCAACTGTATTACTAACTGTGACTATTACAGACACACGAAGGCTAACTTGATTCTACTCTTCTATATAAGAAGTGATGTGTGCAATTTGCATGGGTATAATATATATAATATATATATTTATATAAAAACTCCTAAAAGTGGACTGGCACATCATCATCATCATCATCATCATTTACATTTTTCTCGTCTATTTTCCATGCTAGCATGGGTTAGACGAGGTTTCAACAGATGATATTCCCCACAATTTTGTAGGTTTAATCATTTGATTATTCAATGGAGCAGATGTTTTTTACAGCTGGATGCCCTTTCTAACGCCAACCTCAGAAAGAGGAAAAACAGTGGTGAGTTAACCCACGCAAGATACCAACTTTGTATTTTAAACTCTGTGGCAGCAGTGCATAAAGGGCATGGGTGCTTATATCCATGAGATCAAAGATGTTACATGACCCGCATACCCTTGCCACAGCATTGGTTATATAGCTAGTGTCTCTAATAATACCAGAGTTCCCATCCTTTACATTTCTTTGTATTCAGGAAAATTACACTTGACTACATTGAAGAAATCTAGAATGTAAAAATATAAATGTATATTAAATAAGTCAGAAGCTACCAAAATAAAAGCATATGTATATAAAATATAATAGTAATTTATATTTCAAGTGGATAATCCAGACCATGAGAAAGTGCTGCAGTTGTGTCCACTTGGGGGCTGCTGTTTGAAACCAAGAGCACAAGAAGGTTGTTGGAAATAATTATAATATCAGTGAAACAAAGAAATTAAAAGAATTATTAAAATTTATTTATTCTGAAAAAAAAACATGTATTTAGATTTAAAAATGTTTCCTACATTTACTTTTGAACAGAAGAAAACTTTGCTCACTTTTAACATCGTTTAGGAGCGTAAAGGGAAAAAGGTGCTTAATACAGCAAAGATGAATGAGTAATCTATTAAAGGGGATGGAACATTTTATTCAAGCATTTTTTTATTTATTTGACATTTATTTCACCACGATTTCCTGGACGGTTAAAGAACCTTTCACAGTATTCTTTACTAAAAGATAAACTCATTCATTGCTGTATTACTAGAACACTAGAAGACTGAAGTTAATGAAAACGTTCTAATTTTTATGAAAACGTTCTATGTTTTTGCCTCATTTCCAGATATCTGAGAATTATGTCCTTAATTAACAAGGGTTTTCTTTCAAGAATCGTGATTGGCGTAGTCAGAAAGAGGCTTTTATTTTAACAGACGTTTTAATCCGATTTTAACATTGCATGGTGGTTTTTGTGAATAACAAAATATTTTAAAATACTTTCAAAGTTGCTTATATTATACCACATCACATTGATGTTGTTTCCACATTTCATAAAAAAATATTTAAATGCTTATTAATTATCTCCTAATATATTACTCTACTACATCTGTATATATGTGTTTTTCGTAGTTCAATAAATATTTCTAAGTAAGGGAAGCAAAATTACATTTAAATATTTGTGCTATATATTAGTTCTTCTTACATTAATACTCCCTGGTGTCCTTATTACTTTTTTTACTTTTAAACTTTTCGCTTGCACTATTTTCTGGTGGCAATATTTTGGTTGATGTCATTGATGTGGTTGATATCATTTCCCTATCTAAATCTTGTTCATGACATAAATATTCTGTCAAAATAATTGACTTGTTGACAGGATTTGGCCAGAAGAAGAGTTTGAATATTAAAAGATCATCCTCGAGTCATTTTTTCGGTTAATATTTAACTATGATATTTATGCTAATAACTGTTATTTAAAGTGGTTATATTAATCGTCCTTATATTCATAATGAATTCTAATCCTAAAAATAAAGATGAAAAATTGAAGGTTGAGAATATAATATATTGTTAAGGTTCACCATCATCATCGTTTAACATCCATTTCCATGCTAGCATGGGTTGGACATAGTTTTCAACAGTTGATACTCCCCACAATTACGTAGGTTTAATCATTTGATGATTTATTAGAGCAGATGTTTTCACAGCTGGATGCCCTTCTTAACGTCAATCCCAGTGAGAGGAAAAAACAGAGTTAACCCACGCAAGATACCAACTTTGCATTTTAAACTCTGTGACTGCAGTGCTTAAAGGGAATGAGTGCTTATGTCCATGAGGATGGTAACAAGCCAAAGGCAATTATGGCATTTTTACATTTCAATACCTTATCCAAATAGCAATTTAATTGAATAGAATTCCTTAATCAACTGGACTGTTTTTTTATAAACAGGAAATTCTTCAAGATCAAATGTTTTTTATTGCAATGCGTTTGTTCTATAATGGATTAAGTTTATAATCTCTATCCTGAGCTACCCCATTTGTTTTTGCCTTTTTTGCTTTGTAGGACATTATCTCCAGATCATACTTTGAGAATAAATCAAACACTGTGTTTGGAAATTTGATCGAATAACTTTGAAAAAAAATTGGAAAAAAAATTGAAACCTCAAATATTCACGGAAATCTTCCGACAAAGATGCCCCAATTACAACCTTGAGTACGATGTTTATAAATACAATGTAATGAAGAGATTTTTATAGACAGTTTATCAAAAGTTTTTCTTCTCGTCATTTATTTATCAAAGTCCCCGTTGTACACGCTACAGTCATACCATGAATATTCCTAATATAAAATGCAACAAAACGCAAAACAACCAATATTTTTTTTATAACGTTTTTAAATTGCCAACTTTTTCTTTTTTATATTATTTTCTCTTGAAGTAGCAAGGTGAAAGCAATCACTAAAACACACTAAAATAATGCGTGAAATTTGCACGAGCATTGCAAATAGTTGTATACATTTATATAAAAACGCAAGGCGACTATCATAATATCATGGATATTCTTTTGAGGTGTGTGTGATAGATTTTTGCACATATGTAGATAAGAACCAGCATATTGCATATCTTTTTTTCTTGTTTCGAATGATGCAAAATAGTAAAGTACTTTTAAATCACTGACAAGCATCATTCTAAACACTGTCTCACTAACAAGCATGCTCGCTTGCACTTTTGGTAACTTAATTTGTTGAGTGTTCCCCTTGTTTAAAATTTCATTTAGCTCTTCTATCAAATCATGCTAGGCAGGCCTTATTATAGGCGCCGCGATAAAAAGATTTTGTCCCTTTCGGACATTTTGTCCCGCGACACTCAAGTTAAATTACGTAATATATTTTTTAATGTTTATACATATTCCAATTCCTGCACTTGAAAAGAAAATTTATGCAGAATATGTATTAATTCTGTACAAAAAGCGTGAAACAAAGATCACTGTTTGAAGTAATTTTCTTAAACCAATTAGATTAAACTTCATTGTTAAGTTTCACCAATTTGTCTAGTCGACGTGATATTCTTCTTTGAATCTTCAATTTACATAATCGAGGTGCGCGACAAAAAACACGTCTTGCACATTCCAGGAGCGTGCCAAGGTGCGCGAGCGCGATACTGATCCCGAAACAGTATTTCAAATACCATTGCATTTCTTGTATTTTTTTCTCCGGATAATAGTAATGTGCAGCGAAATAAAAAATAATCCATAATTATAATGTATCATACCATTGTACACATACAGTTAATATATGGGGCAAAATAGACAACAGAGAGTCGTAAACATAGGCTAAATATTTTTAATTTGTAGCCGGACAAAAATATGAAATGTCTGGTGATTTTAGATTTCTGCCGGACATTCTGTCCTGCGACAAATATTTCCTTATAATAAGGCCTGCTAGGTGATTCATCTAAGTTCACTAAACCACAATACGTCTAGTGGAAGAACCATTGAGCTATAAGTTACTGTCGCCGATTTGGCTGTCAGAAGGGGTTGTAATCGGATCAGCCTTGATGAAGCTTTCAGATATGATTGTTGTAAGTTCTCACTGAGTGTTAAAGTAGGTTAAACTTGTAATCCTTTGGTAATGTGCCGAAAAGTATACTCTCAGTCTTTCCCTAATGCTCCAATTAATTTTTCAAAAGTGATTCGCAAAAATTGTCTGTACAAAATCGTGTTAAAAAAAATTAGGATAAAAACATTAAAAAAGATTGTTTACAGGTTTAAAGTTTCCATTTTGTGACAGACAAACAACTAATTTAAAAAAATTATGCTGAATTCACATTGCACTCAAGGACTCGAGTTGATTCGCAAATTGTTTTATTTGATTCGCGAACCGTGATCCACTAATTGGAGCTCTGCACCGCCGATTAAAATCCCCAGGTCTGCTGAGCAAGGTTTTGAAGTAATTCAAAGCGAACATTTGTGGAAACTTGATGACAACTGCAATTTCTACCACCATTTTAATAGCTTGGTTGACTCGTCAGAGACTGAAGTTTAAATTTTTATAAAAAATAGCAGTTCAATTCATTTTTATGGCATGCGATAATGTGTGATTAACAGAGGAGTATTAAGATGATATTCTTCATCCCACCTTTTCGCCATTTTTGCTTCCTTGTTTGCCGTTTTTATCAATCGTATTTTCTCTCGTTCCATTACTGTAGTAGACGTGTGATGTTTGCAAAATTAATTTCAAAAAGATAAATCTGGTTTAATGCTAACAAAATAAGAAAACGGAGAAGATTGACTTATTTTTCTATAGACCCCTTTCAAATTTCAAATATATTTGATGGCAGTCAAAAATCTTAGCCTGATTGGCTAGTTGCTCTTTTTGTGTGTTGATTGGTTAAAAACGTTTTGACTGCCAGTAAACAATAACATTAGAAAGTGGTACACATACATCCAAAAAGTATACGAAAAAACAAAGAGCCACCTGCGCTTTATTTTTCCATGCATAACATATATAAAAAAACATACATAAAATGAGAAAAACAATAAGACACCACTTTAGAAATGAGACTCATCCTTTACATGAATGACGCCAATGAAAACAAACACAAACAAGCAACTATATTTGAGAAAAATTGAAAGAGAGAAATAAAACTACACAACAACAAAAAAGTTTATATTGGTAGTGTAAAAAAACTTCACTTGTTATTTTTCCTTTTCTAATAAATATGCATTCATGAATTTGTTAATTTGACTTGTGTTTCACGACTCACAACAAGTCATTAATTTGAACCCTGGAACCATTCATATTCACCATCATAAATATTGTAAGAACACAATTTCTGGAGGAGAATGGTGTCAAAAGCTTTAGACAGATCAGTGAACACGGCACCAACTAGTTTGCCATTATCTACTTCTTTTGTTATGTTATCTACAAAGAGTGCTACTTCAGTAGAACGTTTTCTCCTGTATCCAAACTGATATTACGCAAAAAGCCATTTTTCTCCAGGTAGTGCACAAGTTGAATATGTACTGCCCGTCTAAGATCTTTGATAGTACAGGTACAACCAATATTGGACGATAGTTGTTAACATCATCCGAATCACCAGATGTAAAAAGTGGAATAATCTTTGCAGACAGATACTTTCCACACAAAATTCTTTAATTTTACTGAATTTTCCTTCAGATTGTGAGCGACTGAAAAGTCATATGCTACATAAGTTAGCTTTTTCACCTCACTTCTATCTTCACTTGTTTGCTTTGAGTTTGTTCTCTGAGTTTGAAGATGAACATGGTAAAGAAAACTCTGGGTGTGCTTGTTACTCTGGGTATGTTTGTTACTCTGGGTGTCTCTCGTGGCTGTGACCCGGAGGTCTAGTCCCTGGTTTGCCAGCCCACAGTGACAAGCTATGCAAGGCATGGGCGCTTACCCCCATGAGGTCAGAATACCTGCTTACCTATCGGCTGGTGTCGTTTAACAACGCGCAGAACAATGATGATGACTCTGGGTGTGTTTGTTACTCTGGGTGTGTGAAAAATAATAGCTTACCTCAGAAGCTGGGAACCCCGATGCAGTTAAAAGAAGAAAACCGGCTAGTGAGTGTGATCATGGTATCCATGTTTTATGTCTCAAGCCGCTTAATTATTCAGGGATCATAAACACAGAAAGCACAGAAAGTAACACTAATACTTTGGATCCGCATAGCTAACTGCTACCATTATTAACTCAAAAATGCCACATCATAATATTACATTAGTCATAGGTGGAAACCATCTACGAACGTCCTGCGGTCCGTAATCCGGGTTGATGACCCAAACACCATATGGTTTCAAAACACAACACATGGACCATTCGTAAAGTTACTTAAGTTCTCTTCCAGAAAGTCTTTTATAATGGTAAACACACTGGCAAACAATTAACAATTAACTTCCTGAAAATTATAATTAGACACGTTTTTCCAAAGTGGAAAAATTTGTTCAAGCTTGTGTGGTGTTCCTCAAAGTTCTATATTATGACCATCGCTTTTTCTTTTATATATTAATGATATTGTTAATGTTTCTAAAAATACATCTACAATTTTTTTTGCTGATGACACTGATATATTTCTGTCAGGTGATAATGGCAAAGAGATTTTTTCTACAACGAACAGCGAATTGTCTCTCGGAAACGAATGGTTTAAATGTCATAAACTGTCTTTCAATGTTAAATCTAAATATATTTTATATCATTCCGCAAATCTGTGAAAAATTCTCCCTCAGCAAATAATGTCACGTAAAAGTATTGATGAAGGTGTACTTTCTAGAGAAAACTACGTGAAATTTTATGTGTCTCTTTCTACGTTCAATCAACACGAGACATCCATATTAAAAATCCCAGGAAAATTATCAAGAAATATCTGTTTAATACAAATGCAAAATCTCTCTTAAACCAAACGTCCTTAAAGTTGATTTACTTTTCTTTTATACATAGTTATAAATACTTTGTATATAAAAAACATAGTTTGTAAATAAGGCAGAAGTTGTAACATTGCTCCCAATTAATCAGCATTGTGATATACATTATCTGACGGATCGATTATTATTGTAAAATGCCCATGTTGTAATTGTTTTTTAAATGGCGAAATAAACAAAAACAAAATATTATTTTTAGATCGTGAAATGCTTTTTATTTTTTCCAAAATGCTTTAGGGTTGTTGGAATTTTCCTCCACAAGATCACTCGTAATTTTTCGTTGCGTTTGGAATATTAATGTTGTTGTTGGTAGTTAAAATAACGTCCATCAGTGCTTGATTCATCGCTTACCCATGTTGCCTTAGTTACTAGTTGTTAGAAATCATGCCCTACGCGTGATCCTTAATTGTGATGGATTTTAATGGGATAACTTCAGTTAATGACTCCCACAACAATGACGTCCTTCGTGAGAATCCTTTGTAATAACATTAAATTAATTAAAATCTGTTTGTGAATGTAATGATGAGTTGGGCGCTATAATACGCACAAAAGAAAGTTTTGTGACGACTTCGTATTGAGTTGACCACAAGCATTCAATATTTTTTCTTTCTTTTATCGTGTAAAGTTATTATTTTCTGACATATAGCAACAAACTCCTCCACCAACACCCTTACACTGATTTCTTTTTAAAAATTTGTAACCAGGAATTCTACAAGCATCGTCTATGTTTGTCTTGTTGGAGACACGAGAGCTTCTGAGAGTGTTAATATATATATATATATATATATATATATATATATATATATATATATATATATATATATATATATATATATATATATATATATATATATATATATATATATATATATATATATATACCCTTGTTATCATATGCTCACTTTTCGAGGTAGAAAGATTTTGGAGCAATCCACCAATGTTTCGATGAACAATTGCCATTCCTCTACAGCTTAGTAAACTTTTCATTTCTGGACAGCTTTCAATGTCGCCGGTCCGCACGCTAGCAACACACAGATAGCTCTTACAAAACCAATATTTGGATTTCCACTGTTGTTTAGCGTCGCAAGATATAAGTAATTCATCACAACGATAAACCAAACTTCTGTTCCATAGTAAAAAGATTTAATTGTTGATCATCTGATCTCCTCCATTTTCACTTAAAAGTCTTTTGTTAGGGATTGATATCCGAGATTAATTCACATTTCAAAGAGATTTCTCAATTTCCAATATTTTGTGATTCTATTTTTAATCTTGATTGTATTAGTGACTTTTGTTGTTAAATCTTCTGTATTTTTTTTGTTAAGTTTACTTTATATTTTGCTTGTTCATTCAAATGTTTTGCCTTCTTTAGAGAAGACGGCCAAAAATTGATCGCTCACAGATCGGTCTTCCCACAAACTTTCAGGTACACTATTGTTTACATTGTTTTGAGTAAGGCTAACCACTTTACTGCCATACCAATAAAAATGGTAGAACGGCATAATTAACCCAACCCAAAAAAACAGTAATGCTATTTCTTTCGTAAAAAAAATTAAAATATACAAAAATATACAAAGAATATATACGAAGAATATATTAAAATATAGGAAGCCCTTTAGAATGTTAAATCAGGTTTGAGTTTCACTAGGTTTTTCTGATTCTTTCCATGCCGGATAATATGACAATATGATGCACTCAAATTCGTAGAATTTTCGCAAATTAGTGATTGGATATTAGTACTGCTTGCTTTTCTCTCTCTGAGTCTCTCTTCAAAATTTTATGCTGTTTGTGAAATGCTTTGTTTTCGATTACACAACCTTCACAACTAATTTGGTTTAGAAAGTACAGGCTTTAATGAAAGTCTATTCACAGGACCTTATTATGATATGAGTTTCGCTAATCGTCACTAGTCAAAAATGGAACATTTAGGTGATATTTGATTGGAAATCGACTAGTAAAAGTATGACAAAAAATTGTGCTAAATTGAAGAACGCAGGAGAAGAGAGATATGTTTCAGAACAACAAAAAGGAATGGTTTACGTACGAACAAATAACAAGATGTCTTCCCTATCATTTCAGTTATTCTGTGTATTGATTTTGTGATGTCATTATGCAAGCTTACTAGCAAGTAATCGTTGTTGTAAAAGATCTATCTTTTTTAATATGAGTATTAAACACTTAAAATACCTAAGTGTAGTTTAGATCCAGGCACAACATAACGGCTCTGAGTTGTGGTCCGGTTACCCAGTAATCTCTTTTCTAGCCCCCTTATTGGCTGTTCTTGATGATGACTTTGTTAACTCTCTATTACAAAGAATATTTTCTTTTCATAAATTCTCACACTCTACTGATAGGTTATAGGTAGTTAACGTTATGTTTTAACTAATCGTCGTTGTAGCACACTGGTCACATTGGCTCTGGAGAAGTGGCCGCAGTTTTTGATGTAAGTGTTTATGATTATTGATGTATTACATGGTAGCCAGCCTGTTTACGTATCAAGAAATATTTTTTCTTTTTTTATCATTAAATTAATCTTTTTTGTGTGAAACCACTATCATCTTCACTGTCAACTTCTCATTTTACAAGTAATTCCTGAACGGGAAATTAATGTAATTGAGATTGAGAAATCTTGACGCCTTTCTTTTGTTACAAAATTAACTCCTTGATTATTTCAGTTATTTGTTGAATTCTCTCCGTGAAGACAGCCATAATAAATACCTGATCATACTGTGTTTGCTACCATTTTCCCAAATGACTTCGTTACGTTTCAGCCGCCTAACAAAGAACACCCCTTGATTAGCAAATAAATGAGAAAGCGAGCGCATAACAAAATTCTGTAAGACTGTCAAATATTTTCTCAGGTACAGCAAGTTCAGAATTCCATGCAGTCAAAGGGCGGTTACGAGCATGCGCCTTTAAACGGCGCCGCCTCACCCCAAAGATACGGCGTCGATGCTACATCTCCCAACGCCGTGAAAATCGAAATAACAGACCAAAGGACGCAGGAAATTCATAGTTCTTGACAATTGTTTAATTATATGGGATGAAAGGTAATTTCGCGTTGATTTTCAATATTTTCGTTTGATATAGAATTTCAATGTCGGCTTCACCGCGGTTCATTTTTAGCCAATAACTCAATCAGATATGACAGCTGTGTGTTTGAGTATTATGTATGATGGGTCATGCATCTAACAGCCGCGTCATATGTTTGTTTTTAGATCGTCCTTCGACTTTCCGCTTATCGTATACAACAACAGTACAATATGTATTCATCTGTACGTATTTTTTTTTTAACGGGGCTAATTTTCAGTGTTAGGCCGTGGATAATTCTGCTGTCTTTCGTACGTCCCATGTAGATCGCCTATAGTAAATGTACGCGGACGCAGCGGAATTAACTGCGAACGTATGAGAATATAAACTATTTAATTGCCTACTAACATCGTTAACATTTGGGTGAATTTTAACATTTTATTTTTCCTCGTTTTCCTTTTGTGACCAAGCGTTGGAGTTTTCGTGAAGAAACATACTTTTGTTGTTCGCAAAGTTTTCTGAAAGGTTGTTAACACCATTATAACGTTGTTTTTCTTCTTTTTTTTTTGGTTTAGTTGTACATGATATATTTTGCACTTTTTTCGTTTTTTATATAACCTTATTGTGTAAGAAAATAAATGATTCGCAATATATGTGACTAGAGAACCGTTGTTGTAGTTTCCTTATTTGGAGTTTTATTAAACGAGACAACATTTGCCTTTGTTAACAAACATAAACTACTGTGTCACGTCTCTGGAAGTCCTGCGCTAAGTCTGTTTCTAGGTGAAGTAGCTTATTCTAGTTGTTCCTGTTTCTGGGTTCAAAATTAAAAGGGTGCCTATAACATCAAATAAACAACTGTTTTCGAATAAGTGGCGCTTGCAGCTTGCATAGGGCGAAGTTAATTTAAGAAAACAACCGAAAAAAGTCAAAGTATAAAAGAAACACCGCAGAGAAGAAGAGTTAGAAGAAAAATATTACCGCGCCGTGTACAAAATTAAAATTGTTAAAAGTTACGAAAAGTTAACGTAAAATCTTGAAGAGAAAATGCACAGCGAGAGAATTACAGCAAAGGACTATTAGTATTAAAACTCAATTTTGCCACCTTTTTGAAAGAAATCTCTTGCTACATAATTAATGAATTTATAATTATTTCAAACAATTAGTAGTTATATAGTTAAACAAGTAGACAATATTACGATTGTTGAATTTATAAATAAAAATTAAATTGTTTAGCCAATTAGCGGCTCTTGTTGTATTCTGGCCGTCATATAGCTGCACGTGACTATTTTTCTCTTCTGATCACGAATGGCCTTTGATTTGTGACTTTGCATCCCTCTTAACTCAACGCAACTTATATAACGATGTAATTTAAAATATTGGAGTTGACTCGGATATTCAGAGCTTATATTACCGTCAGAGCTACCGGAACGTAGTTTTACCTCAGTACAAAGAGTCAACGGAATTTAAAAAAATTACGAAACTGAGTCAACCATCCCATATAAGAACTTGATAGCGTACATATTATGGTTACTATGGAAATCGATTGGATCGTCGATTATAAGCACTGTTGCGTCATTTTAAAAATGGTGAATCAAGGTTTTATGATATATATATACGGTGTTGCATTAATGATATATATATATATATAAAAAAATGTTCACATGATACAATGATGAAGGGTATTGTGTTGTGAAGCCGAAATGATACATGTTTTTGGTATCTATTCTATTTTCTCCGAACAGTTACAATATCGTTTCGCTTTTACTTAGAGATCTTTAAAAATAGCGGCGGTATAAGTTTGTTACCAGTAGAATGAGTATTTGCGTCAAATTATTTCACAACAAGTATCCTTCTTTAAAAGGTGTTGTTAATGCTTTAAGCTGCTGATGCACAGCTAACAGGATATCTGTTTATGTTGCTATGGATTTCCAAATGCCTTTGTTAAAACCATATAAAGTTAACTACTAATTGAGAGCATACACTCCATGTAAAAGAAAGCATAACAACGTGCTCTAGTTCAATACTGGGAAATGGACAGGAACTTACGAACGCCATTGGCAAAGGAAAATTCCAGCAAAATGTTTCGCAAAATGATTCTAGAATTCGACCAACGGGCATCGTTTAAGCAAGCCTCAAAGAAGCGATCACCGACGGACACTAAAAAACATAACTGGCTTGAAACTCGCGTGAAATCGATATCGTAGCAATGATTTATGGAAGTTTGAAGAGTAACGTCTACTATGTAAAGAAGAGCGCCATGGTATGGGATAGATCCTATCGGTTAGACTGGAGAAAAACAAACTGTACTTTTATGAAGCAGTTCATATGGTAAAAACGCAACATCAGATTTTGTATCATTATATAGTTTATAGTTATAAATAAAATAATCAATTTCGTGATTTAGAGTGATGCAATTTATAAATATTTAAAGATAATTTTACAGTTTAAGTATTTCAAATAGTTGTACATTATATATTAAATACATTGTTTTGTATGAAGGCTTTTCTTATTAATTTACGAAATATGCGCATCCAACATCCAACAAAGAATTGATCTCCATTTTTAGCTTATTGCTTTTAATCAGTATAAACCCGTGTGGTCCGCATTTGCAAAGAATTTTGTATTTACGCATTAGCGCTGTCATAACACCTAACATCAACAGAAAAACATAATTTTCAACATGTACCATCATCGCAGAGATTAGTAAATTGCAATTCACGGTCATCTGGAATGCAGTTTGTTGCCGCGCCATAAACTAATTTTCTGTCGTACATAAATACAAAACTCAGAGCGTACCATTTTAACCGTGCGGTCACTGAATTTGCGAAAAGTTTTGCAGTTACATAAATAGTCCTACATATATAAAATTTAAATCATTATTGCTTATTTAATGTTTTGTTCTAGTATGGTGTTAATTTCTTTGTCAAAATGCACCAATCTATTCATATCTTTTAACTATTTTCATGTATTTAGATCGTAGACCTCTTTTGACAATGAAGTAGGTGTCGTTCCTGCTATTCCCATCTCAACACTAACGCAGCATTACAAAACATCCGTATCAGATGCTTTAAATAACAAGCAATTTCCCCTTGCACAACTTATTTCTGAGGGAAACAATGACTGCATCCTTATTAAGGTTATACAGATTTAAGTGCTTCTAGAGATATTGAATGTAGGGGACGGATCAGGATTTATTGTAAAGAATATTTCAAAAGAACACGCTTTTCTACAACATAGCATTTTTCTCTCGCAATAAGTATACATTTTGGCAATATTTCGATGTTTTATAGAGAGATACTATAGGATAGAGTAGTGGAGAACCAAGTATAACAGCTGCAGTGATTGCAGATGATCCATATCTGCGATCCGATGGATGCTTTGTTTAAATATTTGGAAAAAAATTGGCAATAGATAAACTCAAGTCTCAACGGATTTAAATTAACGAACTAATCAACATGTAAAAACGTTTTATTCCAACAGAATTGTCAATATAAAAATGGAATCTGCCACCAACTTCATTGGGGACATTACTTGGATACTTAAGATCGCATGTACACCTCGTGACAGGAAGACTTTCGAAGTTCCATACAAAGCCGCGACATTTCTAAACGATTTTCTCTTGTTATGTTATGTTGGTCTGAGGCTTCCAAAACGCTCATTAAGCATTATCATGAAGACCTCGACCCGGAGTTTTAGTGTATTGTTCCCATTTGTGCTACAGTTATTTTTGATGAAATACGGCGCTGTTTATTAATAACCGCTCACTAAACAACTTTGTGATGGTAATCAATTAAAAAAGGTTTCCCTGTTGCTCCTAAAATACGATTTGTTTGTTTGATTTGTAACCATTGTTCTCGGTGATATGACCATTATTAGGCCTTGTGTTTGTAAAAAGAGTTATAACTTATTATAATAAAATATATCATATAGAACAAAAGTGATATTTAGTACATGTTTTAATTTTGTTCATGATATATATTTATACTGTGAAAAAAATGAAAATATATTAAGGTGGTAGGGCTATAAAAAACAACTTAAATTACAAAAAAAACAAAAATTTTGTTTGCTAAATTTAGCCCTTTGATATATGTACTTTCAATAACTAAAAATATTTAATACTAAATCGGTGTCAATGAAGTTCCTTAGCAACGCCCCTAGTTACCATATTTGAATGTTTTTACCCATTTAAATACCTATATATGGCTGATTTCATATGTCTAGTTTGCTTGTAATAATATAATATTTGTATCTACTTTGTTCCCGGTATAAACTATATTGATGATAATGATACGGGGAGAAAGTTTCGCGAGGAAAAAAACGTGAAATTTTAGGGATTTGCTTTCGCGAATCACTCGATTCAATCTATTTCGCGTAAAATAATCTTTCGCGCTCAACTGGAAAAGTGGATTTCGCGTGGGATGCGATATTCGGTTTTTGTGCAGTTTTTTTACATCAAACATAAATTTTTCTTTCTAATAAGAAAATTATTTAAGTAAAAATGACAAAATATTTCTTGTATAGAGGAGCTTCAATGTATGTTAAACTTTTTTCGCGCCGACGATCACCATTGTTCCAAGGTGACATTGAAATTCCTTGTATTGTATATTTCAAAATGCCTTCTACACTTAAAAATGCACAGCTTGCAGAACGCTACCTTCAATTGGTTAAGGATCGTTATACAGAATCTAAGGACGGGAAGATACTTGGATCTTTCATCACTGAAGCGCTTCCGAAACTTGTACAAACAAATAAAGCAAAGAAGCAGTCAGCTCCCAAGAAAAAGAAGAATCGACCAAATCGTGATATTCGTGATATGTTCAAAGTGGTGGCGCAGAAAAAAATCCGCCGATGTTATTGATTTATTAGACTGATATACATGTTTTTTCTTCAATTTAACTTTCGCGAATCGACTTCCTATGCCATTTCGCGTGGAATAAACTTTCGCGAATCCGCATGTCAGTTTTTTTCGCGAGGACTTACTTTCGCGAAAATGATCAAAAAACGCCAAAACGCGAAACTTTCTTCCCATAAAGTACATTTATTTTTATTTTGCGATTTTCTAGGTTTTCTAATTTTTGGATAATTTGATAGAATCAAAACACGATTTCTTAAGATTGGATAAAGCTTTTGACTTGAAATTTTCAGGGTGTAGTCAAAACACCTAAATGCTCCATTTGACAGATACATATTTTCTGACACTTAATTTAACTGATATAAATATAGATGTAGTATGGAAATGAAATTATTTTTTTGCAAATTTAATACCTATATTGTCATAATTTCAAAAATATTATGATTTAATCAAATCCTATCTGTTAAATGGAAGGTGTTATCATGTTTTACAAGTCTCTTAAAGATTTTTTGATTTCACTGTTGCTAACTTAATTTATGATGTCACAAAAATATACATTTTAAGGTGAAATTTTAAGACTTTTTCTGCCATTGAAAAAAGGAAATTAATATTTTTTTATTGGAAATTGGTTCTTGTTATTTACCTAATCATTTTAACATACAAAAAGTAGTGATTTTATTGTCATTCTAAAAAATACGTTTTTTATAGCCCTACCACCTTAAAGAGATAAACTATTTAAATTTTTTTTAGAAATTTCAAGTACACCTTTTTTATAAGCAACCTGGTTGCTAAGGCTTCAGTCCTCAAATCAAGCTAAAAACTAACCTCCTTAGCAACCCGGAGTGTTCAGGTAAAAGGGAAGCTAGAAAGAAAAATATATAAGAAACCAGAGTTTCGTTTTTTCCTCTGAAAATGAACTAGGTAGGTTGGTAAATCTTAAGCTGAATAGAATTCGGTTGATTCTATTTGTAAAAAAAGCAACCTGTTCCCCTAGAATTCGGTTGATTCTATTTGCAAAAAAAGCAACCTGTTCCCTGAAAACCAGGATAGATTTACAAAACGTGGTTGCTTATAAAAGAACAAAGTGTAACCAACAGCAACCGTGTTATAGGCATTTATTTAAACCAAAATCTAAAAATGCATTTTTTTTATTTATGTATTTTTTCAATTCATCCACGGTGGTCATATGGTGGTGACATGATGTTCATGATGTCGAGTAGCTAAATACTCAGTGAATCACTACTTCTACTGAGCGATACAAGTATATCCATTTGACCATTCGTCTACCAGATTTCACTCACAAGGCTTTAGTTAAGTGTTGTACAAGAGAAACAACCAAAATCATGATGGCTACGGTCGTTTTGTATAAGAGTTTGACTATAAATTCGGCAGGAACTTTCTCCACTGATCGTTGATCAGGAAGTGGTCGTTACGCAGAGGTGACCGTTATTAGAGGTTCTACTGTACAGTTGAACCTCTTTTAAAGCGGGCATCCTCCAAAGCGGACACCTTTCTAACGCGGACAGTTTGATTTGCCCCGGACGAATTCTTAAAGAAACTCTCACAGTGAAAAGTCTCTTTAAAGCGGAAACTCCATAAAGTGGACACTTTTCCGGTCCCGCGTGAACATTTCGGCTGAAATTGACCTCCATAAAGCGGACATTAGCAGACATTTTTTATTGATTCACTTTTTTCCTAAACATTTTTTTTACAACATCTGTATGTTCATTTAGAATAATAGTTAATTTCTTTTTTATCCAGTCAATGGCCTTCTCTTGACCCGTCAATCAATAATTACAAGGGACTTCCAATCTGTACCCTCCTCGGTTAAGTCTTTTACCAGTTACTTCTGCTTCCAAGTATTATCCTGGAAGACTTAAAAACTTCCAGAACTAAAGAATACCACTTCAAGGCTCCAACCCCTAGACGGGGATATTATCAGACACTTTAAAGTTAAATATCAAAAGAAACTGTTTTCATAAGTGGGGTTTTCGAAAAGAGCG
Source organism: Candelabrum cocksii (assembly GCA_963930725.1). Classification (NCBI taxonomy): domain Eukaryota; kingdom Metazoa; phylum Cnidaria; class Hydrozoa; order Anthoathecata; family Candelabridae; genus Candelabrum; species Candelabrum cocksii. Next base: position 2,367,304 of record OZ005666.1, read on the forward strand.
TCCCCATATTCAAGTGTTAGATCAAGAAGAAGATGAACAATTTGCGAGTTTAGTGAAAGAGCTTTCGTCGGATGTTTCTCCCTCAGAATATATCGATTTTTGACACGATTTCAACGTCACAATCCCCGATTGATGTGGAAAGTATAGCTTGGTGACAGAAGTCTAGACAGAAAGCCATTCAGCTGATCATGAGATCAAAATACCCATGAGAACGTATAACCGATGGAAATCGTGAGTGATGAGGGCTGAGATCATTGGTCCTATGGCAATAAAATCGGTTTCCGAAGCTATGCAGAGATGGTTGATCGTGTAATACGTTTGCGTTTTTTTTCGGCAACACGGGAATGAAGAATTATTAATGATGACAGTCACTGAAAAGCTGCAGGATGTACAGATAACCTGCAGACTATTTTTGCAAATAAAGCTTTGTCTTTCTGAAATAGAATAAATCTACCCTTTTTTTGTGATTTGTACACAAGAAAAATATTGACTAGATAGAGTTTTAAAAAGAAGTCCTCATAGTGTTGCTGAGTTCATATGCAAGTTCAAAATGGTTCTACCGAAATTCGTTAGGGTGGTGGAGGGAGTTTAGTATGACACTCCAATATACCCTTTCGACATCTTCTCAAACAAACGCGGGAGAAGTTTCAAAGTCCATCAGACAAAATATTTATTCAACCGAGCAACAATATTTGCCAAAGAAAATTAAAGCTAAATCGGAAAAAGTTTACCTGACATTTGCCGAGGATAATGACTGGAAGGACACTTTGGAGCGAAGAACTGAACATCGTTCTTGCGGATTTTTTGCCAATATCGAATCGCCTTATACAGAATGTGGCAAAGTTCAGTTAAATAACAAAAACTTGGTAATTGAGAGTCTTCAGCGCGTCGGAAATCAATTCTACGAAAAGGTTACTAACCTAGATATAATCGTATATATACTATTTATTTGTCACGAAGGATTATGGTCATATCACGCTTTTCACTAGTTTTTTCTTCTTCTTTTGTTCCTTATTATAAAAGTTAAACTGGCCAGAGAAAACAACCCAGCATACGGAGGTCAGGGGATTTTTGGGATTTGAATTTCGACTCCCAATATCTAGCGCTTATCGGTATCGACTTTGAGCTGTATTGGCCCCTTGTGGTGCTGTTCATAATTTGTTTATGTTTTCTTGTTAATTTTTGTTTAGGGAAATTAGGGAAACAACCTACATTAATGTTTATTTGTATAGACATTTGTGTAAGGTTGAAGGTTGTGTTCTTAAATTCTTTAACAGATGAAAAGTTGCATAGAAGTTTAGTTATATACTGTATTGTTTGTCTATAAAAATTGTTGAATTACTTCTTTAGGCTTTCGACAAAAAATTAAATAAGAGTGAAAAAGAAGTAGAAGTGCACCATGAAGAAAAGAAAAGTTTGGTAATTACTTTTTTATGATTTTGTAAATAATCATCCATCATGATTACATGTAGGTACTCCATGCCATGTTCACTTGCATTATTTAAGGGAAAACAATATAGACTTTAAAGGCAGAAATTGTTGCAGGAAGTAAAGGTTGTGAAAGTTGCGAGATTTTCAAAAAAAGTTGCATGCATTGAATACTAGTAAAAAACACAAAAACTTTGAGAAACATGCTTTGTAAACATAAAATAATATACAAGGAGAGCTTGTTACATCATATTTAACTTGATTGTCTTTTTGATGCATTACTTATGTAGTAGCATTTCACTAAATTGTAGCGAGAAAATGTGTTGGAAATGAAAGGGACACTGATATTATGTAATATTTGAAGTAATTTGTTTACTATCAGACCATTTCTAACAAATCTTCTTTTATTTTTATTACCAACTGAATGCAATGCTCGGTGCTGGATGGAACATAACCTTCTCTTCTTTTCAACTGCAGAATCTGAAGAAAATAGAGAAACGAAAGATTGTTTTGGTGGAAAAAGAGCGTGACAATGGCATTTATTACATCGAAGAGCTGTTGGGTAAAGCACGCAAACGAATCACTTCAGTAAAAGCTGGTCAGTCATTGTATGCATACCTTGAACGAGAAAAACATGAAAAGGTATGGATGACGTTCGTTTTTTGTCATAGTTAATCATAACATTAAAATTATTTTAAATTTTACGCACAATTTATTCCTTTTTATCGACTATTAAAAAATAATACGACTTGTATTATCCTATGACGTTACCTACAAGAAACACTGGTTGTTTGTGTAAATTATTATACAATTGCAGTGACTGTGAACGTCTTTACAGGTGTTGACACAATTACATTTGAAGTGTTTATTGTTCTTCAGGAACAGAAAATGTTGAACAACAAGGAGCAAACAGATAATGCGTTAGACATGATCCTCTTGGGTCATCCATTGGACCATTCCTCTGGAATTGACGATAGTGTCTCCACAAAAGACATCAGAAAGCATTTTCCCACTGAGTATGACAGTCTTTTATTCGTCTAAAACACATAATTTGCTAAAAATCATTTTGAACACTGTATGTTTTTAATTTTTTGTTTTTAGAATGAGATCAACCAGCCACAGACAGAAATATTTCATCACGAAACTCAACTATTTGGTGGTTATTTTTAACTCGATTCAAAATATGAAGCTAAAGGATTTGAGGGGTAAGGTAAGAGAAGACTCTATTATTAGTGGCACAAAGTTGCATTAGTTATTCCCAGTTATAACGATAGTCACGCATGGGGTATAATCTTTTTCACTTCATACTTGAAAGCTGATTGGTCAAAAATTCTTGATTTCAAAAACTAATCCTATCAGTTTTCAATTGACATCAAACAATTTCATTCATGTGAAGTGTTGGGTTATCGTTGGGGGAAATCTGTAAAGAATGCACGAACCTAAAGCAACTTTCCGGCTTATTTTTAAGGTGCCACTTTCATTGGAAGCACTACAATCACTTCGTCGTACACCCACCCACGACGTGATGTACAACAATCGACAAACACGTAATTCGTTTATTATCCAATTGCCTCCTGACAAACTTCGACATTACGTTGGTGACACGAACAAACCTCTGCCAACACTTCAGGAGAGTATCAGCCATCACAGCGATAATACTCCTGCTGCAAAAAAGAAGTAATTTGTGACAGCATTGAAATGCCACTCAGCCATGAGTGAAAATATTGCATTCAACTTTGATTATTTTCCGCCAATTATCTTACAAATCAACTAGAGTGGAACTAGGTCATCGCCTTTCAAAAATTAAATAGACTTTGGAGCGATACAGAGTTATCTGTCTATGCAAAAATATGTGCATTTTGCTTTCTACCTAAATTTTCGCATATCACAATTTGATTGGGAAGTTTAGTCACAAAATTATATTTTTACAGGCAAACCTCTAACAACTTACACTGCAAAATGAAACTTTGTCCGAACTCTACGTCTGGTGGACTGGACACCTGCGAGGATTTACTGAACATTGAAACTCACCGTGGAGGAGCGGGTGTGTTCATCTCGCCTCTCGATAATGATCATCACTCCGCACTAGCTCAATCAAGGTTCAACATCAGTGTGAAGTCACAGCAAAAAAAGTGAAAATGATTTTAAGTGCGAAAGAAGTTTTGTTGTTTTAGTGAATGAAGTCAGCAAATAAACAATGTTCATTCACAATACCTGTATTATCTGATGATATTCATGCAACTGTAGTCTTGGTTTAGACGGCCGCAACCCAATGATGTTCTACCGCCTTGGCAAAAAGTTGTTTTTGAAAACAAAGACGGAAACGAAAAAGGTATATGGGATGGTTAATCCTTTGACATAGATTTCTTTTCATTTCTAACTAATGTCTTCTCATTAAACTGAGAGTACGTTTCTAAGTATGATCTCCTTTTTTTCAGAAAAACAAGCGGTACTAAAAAAATCTGGGTATGTTTAGGTAACCTTATATCAACCCTCTGCACTTATTTTTCATCTACTCTTTTGTCTACCTTCCACTTAGTCTATGTCTCTTTTATTGATCTTTTTTCCAATACACAGGACTCTGTTGAGTCATAGGCCCTGCTTCTCCTGTGTATTTCTTTACTAAAAAAAATAATGTTTGTAAATTCATTCTCCTTTATATGACGGTTGCTATTAATTTATTTATTTCTATGAATATATGAGTTGTACATTTTATTATCTATCAAGATTAGTGATTGATTCTATCGCTCGATATCCATTTCTCCATTCCATGGAATAAATTACTAAGTGATGCCATCGATTAATTACTTACACACATTTTTAGCAGAATCGCAACAGAGAAATCGCAAAAACACGAGGAAATACTCGAAGGTTTGATTGCAAATTTTGAAGAGACGAAATTGTCCTGCTCGACAAAAATGCAACAGGTGTTGAATGAGCGAATCGAGTGAGTGAGGTTCATGGTGGCTGTAAAATTCAGTTTGATATCCATATTGACTGAGTATGAATTGTGTTCGGATATCACGGAGGGAGACAATCTTATTAATGACCTGTCTTCTATAATCTATCAACGGATTCGTTTTAATGATATTTCAACATCGCTAATATGTAAATACAAGTGCCCACACGGTCAACGGATTCATCTGAAAACCATCCGTCAGGGTGTCGGCCCAGTAAAAACCTCCTTTCCAGACAACTGTGTAATGTCTAAATAATCCAAGGAAGTTTTCTTCTCCATTCAGCGCGTATGAACAGCAGCTTCAATATCTCAAACTGCATATGCTGAGAGAAAGGGACATGAAGAACATGCGATGCAAAGTGAATGAGTGGAGACAAAAGATCTTGAAGGGGATCGCAAAAGAAGCCCAATGGTGAGCTAACAAAATATAAATTCAGCAATCTGGTTGAGTAACAAAATCTAAATTCAGCAACCTGGTTGGGTAACAAAGTCTAAATTCAGCAATCCGGTTGAGTAACAAAGTCTAAATTCAGCAACCTGGTTTGGCAACAAAGTCTACCTTTAAGAGTACTATATTTCGCGGGTACTAATTTTCGCGGTTTTTGCGAATTTTTGCCAAATTCGCGAAATTAAATACATACCCGCGAAATATTCTCGAAGACAGCGTTCCCGAAAATTAATTTTCGCGAAAACAATCTGAAAAAGCTACCTTAGGGGAAGAAATTTGTAGTTTTAATGATTGTTTTCGCCAAACTCTCTATTTGGAAGACAAAGAAAACAATGTAAATAGGAAATTGTATCATAATATCATAGCTAATCAAGTACAATAATTTTGCTGGCGTCATTCTTCTTTGATGTGTTTTGGAACATGTCACGAATGTCCCATGTTGTGACATCTGTCTTTTTTTTTGGTTGTCGAACTTTTTTCTGCTGTTGTTCCACTTGCTTTTCTTCGCCATTACTCACCGAAAGAAAAATCCCAATAATTTCTTCGTTTTTTAGTTCAATGTAAAGTTCTTTCAGCAGCTTTACATACCGTTGTAAGAGAAGGTGGTTGACTACACTTCCACTCGTAGTTATTGTCACCTCACAAGGAAGCTCTAGACCACCTTGTACAAGAGGGCTTCTTCGATAATGTCGACCAGTGATCTTCAAGGAAATACTTTCCCCTCCTCCCTTTGTCCATGATGAATTTTGTAATTTGGCTGATTTTTCTCAACAAGCGAAAAGGAGTGTGGTCTGAATATCATCTTAACCTTATGTAACACTTAATAATGACTTTTTGTAAACGCAAACTTTTCTGGGATTCGCGAAAATAAATACCCGCGAAATATTTTGTAAACGATTAATACTCGCGAAATGCGAAAATATAAACTCGCGGAAATAAGTACTCTTAAGGTAAATTCAGCAAAACATTCGTACTAAAATGATCATTATCTATGTTTGCATTATGTGACGTAGAATGGTTACTTCATCATTTTGTAGTTTTAATGATTGTTTTCGCCAAACTCTCTATTTTACGCGCATTGCAGGTTGGAGACGCTACGGTCCGAACAGAGCGAGTTGCGCTTGGCGGAAGATGATGTCACCAATTCTAAGTTAAGTTACCTCGCCAGGTGCAGTGAAGCGAAACTACCGCAGCATGCCGATGTAAGAAACAGCACTAATTGAAGTTTGGATATTGAAATTTTAAAACTTAATATTGTGTACTTGCCAACCTCATTGCGACGAAAATTAGTTCTTGAGATAATTGCAATCTTACTAGATTAGGGTGTAGTGATTGTTTCGAGATGTATTGATTCGGATTTGCAGCGGCTTTCTTTCGTCATAAAGTGTCCGAGGAATGAGTAGATGAAACCACTCGCAGAATGCCTGATAACTTCTTACCATGGTCAGAATTCTCGTTTACCTCGGAAAAAATCACATTTGAAGGCAACTCTTGAAAATCTAGTATCGCATTCTTTAAAAGTTGATAAAAACTGCTGGTAGATGGCTCTCGAATATTTTATGTTCTGATGATAATTTCTGCAGTGAAGGGTTCGCATATTTCAATCGCATTTTTTAGTTAATTGGTGACGTTGAAAGATTGTTGTTGCGTATATTACTTGTCGCAATTTCTTTATCAAACTCGTTGTTATCCTTCAGGCGAAACTGTGTTTATTGGTGTTATCACTGCCAGCTTACGATGTGTGTACTCTAGAGATGCAAGAAGCTCTCAAGGTAACAACCTTTTTAGAAACTACACTCGGGCGATTATTCCCCTCGAACTTAAAACAGTTGTTGTCCGCTTATGATATTTTTGTGATCAAGCTTTTGAGCGTTTGTGTTCCTTTGTGGCTTACGTTGCTTTCGTTTTGGCAATGGAGAGGACAGAAAATTAAATCCATGGTAATATTTGTTCCCGTATGATAGTCTATGGTTTACTACTATTGACTGTTATTTGTTATATTTAATTTAATTATTTGCCGACCAATATTTTATCGTGTGTGTGAAATCATATTGCGAGTTGTCGAGGTGGATCTTTTCACGTCATGGTGTTTGATAATACTTGTCTTTGTTTTCAGTATTTCTTGGCAGACATTCTGGAACTGCCCGCAAAGAGATTGAGGGAGTGGTTACGAATTCGAAAACTGAATATCGCTTCATGAATGTTGAAAAACATATACCTTGATAATGTAGTAATTTTATTATAGTATTTTGTTTCCATCTTTGTATTTTATCGATTGAGACTATGTACGACAAACCTGTTTTAACCGCGGCCTAACTTCTTGGCAATAAAATACGACAAACAGGGCCTGAAATAAATATTATCGGTCATCGAAGTTCGCCGTCGGTCAAAAATGTTATGCATTTATAAGGTCGAATCCTAAGTTCCTAAGTCAGTGATAAAACTGAATATAGATTACCCTTGATTGGATATCGGATGTACTCTCAAAAGGTTTTTCTTTCAAAATGGTCGTATCGCGCTAAAATTTCGGGGATATTTAGGAGACAATATAAAACCAAAAATAGCGTTTAAAAAATCAAAAAAATCTTGTGGTTAGCGTACCACGTGACCAGTTTTGGTTCTAAATAGTCATCACTTGACAACTCCGTCATTCCAAATCCCTGGAAAACCATTTTCATAGTGAAGATACCTTACATTAAACCAGATGTGGGGCTGTAAAGACATTTTAAAAATATTCTTTATTTTTAGGGTTAGTGCCGGATAAGTAAAAAATATTCTAACATTTTTAACGATATCAAGTCGATTTTTATATGACTTTTTAGCTACATATAGAAGACCTCAAAAGTGCTATTAATATTCGGATTTAGGCTATGGGGTCGAGAGTAGTGACGGCTATATGTAAAAAGTGGGGTTGCCGTGTGGGACAATAACTCCATAATTATAAACGAATTAGAATTCGGACTTCTTATTATGCCGAGGATGGCTTCTTCTTTCACATAAAACTTCACTAAGTTTTAATGGTCAAAATTACGGAAGTTATTTGCATTTGCCACTTTTTTAAAAATTTTTACCAGAAAAATTCAGAATTTCAAATTCTGGTACTTGATTTGAAATCAGCATCATTTAATTAGTAAACCTACCAATTTTCAATGCAAACAGAATATTTTAAACTTCGGGCCCAAATAAGGTATTGGGGGTGAAAATACCCAATTTCTGGTACTTGGTTTGAAATCAGCATTATTTAATTAGTAAACCTACCAATTTTCAAAGCAAACAGCAAAGCAAACGTGTTTTTCCTAGAAGGGTTTTGTCCTAGGGTTTATTTTCTTACGGGGGTTTTGTCCTACACCCGATATGTCGGACCATAGATAGGGACTCGTAATGACTTACTATTTTAGACAAATATATAAAAATCAAATTTTCTTACTATATCATAATACGTGCGAGGGAGAATTCACCTAGGGGGGAATTCACTAGGGGGGAATTCACCAGGGGGGAATTTGATCGGGGGAATTCACCGGGGGGGGGGGGATTCTCCAAGGGGGAATTCTTCTAGAACCGTTTGTGCCTTCGCATGTCTTCAAATCGGGAGGTGAACTGCTGTTTAATGTCAACAATAACATCGACATATTTAGATGTATTTGAGGGATTGCACTCACCAAGATTGTGAAAATGCGCAAAATTTGAACTACGAAGATGACATTCCCAAAGTTGTAATTTACATTCAAAAACAGTGATGCAATCATAAAGAAAATTTATCAGTTGTCCTCGGCCTTGCAATTTTAAATTTAACTTGTTCATATGTGAAGTTATATCGACTAAAAAGGCCAAATCAGCAATCCACTCAGAATCTTCAAATTCACTCGTGTTCATATTTTTTTGTTGTAAGAACGTCACTATTTCTTTTCTCAAGTCATAAACACGTTGCAACATTGAACCGCGACTGAGCCATCTCACATCACAGAAGTATACCAAGTCAGGATACTGTGAATTCTCCTGGGCCAATAGTGTCTGGAATTGACGATGATTTAAACCCCTTGCTAATATGAAGTTGACCGTTTTTACAACATGGTCCACAATGTCCGACATATGTTTGAATTTTGATGCTAATACATCCAGGTGAATTATGCAATGAAGCTTAATGATTTTGTTTCTGAGGCACAATGTCTCCAAATGTTTCTGCAATAGTGCAACAACCCCTTTTCTTTCTCCTGTCATAGCCGGAGCACCATCAGTTGTTACAGAAATTAATTTTGACAGATCCAAGTTTAAATTATCCGTACAAGACTGTAACCACGTGTTTTGACAAACATAGGTACAAGCTCAACGAATTCTTCAATGATATCAAAATCTGACGTTACACCACGAATAAACACTGCCAACTGTGCTGTGTCCTTTGCATCAGTACTTTCATCGAGCGCTAATGAGTAATAATCAAACTGAGCACACTTTTCTCGAAGTAAGACTTTAACATTGCTCGAAATTGTTTCAATTTTACGCGTTATAGTTCTGGCAGATAAACCGACGTTGGAGAATAGCACATGTTTTCAGGGCAAATTTCTTTTACGACGGCCATTAAGCATTCTTTGACAAAATCACCGTCAGTAAAAGGCTTCATTTTCTTAGCAATAATGGAGCTGACTGCAAATGAAGCTCTTGTATTTGCCTCGGCCTCACTGTCCTTCTTTGCAAATAATCCTGATTGTTTTTTTTAAATTTGACAGCAACTTTTCAACGTTTAGTTTTCGCTCACTCCCAGAGATTTCATCATATTTACTGTGCAAAGTTTTGTAATGCCGTTTAATATTACTTTCTTTAAACACCGCAACATTTTTCTGACATATCAAGCAAACTGCTTTGCAATAGTGCTCAACGAAAAAGTATTTCTTTGTCCAACCTTCTTGAAAATGTCGTCTCTCCAAATCAACTTTTGTCGTTTTGCCATCTTAATTTGAGCAGCACTAAGCAGTGAAACTAGCTTTTGAAGTTACGGTAGACACATGCGCCAATACTGGTGACTTGTATTGTTATCGCAAAATTATTTTACTACGTCACGTGTGCACTGAAGCAATTAAATATTATTCTATCAAGCAGAACGTAAATTGACTTATTTATCAAGTTTTACTGTGTTGCGGGCCGGATAGCGTGGTGGAGTACGCAAGTGTTCGCGGGCCGGATTAAAACAGCTAGCGGGCCGGATCTGGCCCACGGGCCGTAGGTTGCCGACCCCTACCTTAAGCGGATTAATTTTTGCGGACGTAGGTTTTCGTAGTTTTTGCGCGGATTTAATATCACGGACGACCAAAGTTTGTGTTATTTCGCGCGGATTTAATTTAATTTCGGTAAATTATGGTCGTAAAAGAGGGAGCTCAACCATAGCTTGTGTTATTGTGTTATTGTGTTAATAAAATGAACTCATTGTTAATTTGAAGAAGAGCAAGACGGAGTCAATGTTGTTTGGTACGCCAAAAAGAACTGCAAACAAAACCCTCGCAGTTACGTACCGCAGTACAATTGTAAACTTGTATTAAACTATAGATATCTTGGTAACGTGCTTGACAGTCACCTAACGTTCCAATTAAACTCCGACTCGTATTACAAGAAAGCCAGCGGGAGGATCTGGTTGTTGAGTAAAACGAGATCTAGCCTAATAACTGATGCTGCAAAAAAAGTCTACGAAATGATGATCATGCCGCTGTTGACATACAGTGGAACAGCCAGTTTATCTTACACGAAGCAACAGTTAGACAAAATGAAATCAATTGAGCGACGTGCTCAAGAAATTATTTCGAAAACTGTTCCTATCAAATCTATACACGCACAAATAAAGAAGCAAGCTTGTATAATAGTACGAAACTGTATAGAGGGTAGCGTATGTAGCAACTTTAAAAGTTATTTCGAGCTACATCAACATAAGCAACGTACAATAAATAATAAGTACTCAATAAAACTACTAAAAGTTAAGTTGGTGTTTGCCCAGAAATCCTTTTATTTTTCTGGAGCAAAACTGTATAATGATCTTCCTCTAACAATCAGAAAAACTGAAGATAATTTAATATATAGAAAGTTATTAAATGAGTGAGTATTTTACTTAGTCTCCTACATTAAAATAACATACTGCAGTCTTTCGTAACCTTATAGGCATTAGTTATTTCAATGTTGGATTTTTATTTATTTTAATTTTTATTTTTATTACATTATTATTATTATTTTTTTTATTTTACATATTCTGTTCGATTTATTACTTAATATAGTTCACTAATTTAAATTTTAACTACTTTGTAAATTTTATAACAGGACAAACGTTGATAGCAGTGCTTACTTATTTTGCACTGAAGTTTTTATATCCTGTATAAATATTCTAAATAATAATAATAATAATAACGGCCGTATTTCATCGGAAATTGACCGATATCTATTTCTGGACAAACCTTTTAAGGGGTCCTAGACCCGATAATCCCAAAGTAAGGTATAAAAACAAAACTCAACTTGCCATGGTAACTGAAAAAACGTGTTTTAAGATTACAGGTTGTAACAACACCACAAAAGGGAACAACAAAAGTTCCGTCTAGTGTTGTTTTTAAAGTTTATCTTGACAACATTAGTCTAAGCGGAATAGCTGAAAAAGTAGCTATACCTAGAATAAATTAGCAAGTATTCATAATTGGTAGCATAGAACCGTAATTTTATGTAGATTAACATAACAAATGCCTCCCTCCGAGGCCCCGTGCGCAATTTTTTTATGGAGCATCTACTGGAGAGGTTTATAATGGTTTCTTGAAGAAAAACTCACTATCAACCATGGCCTGCTGTAATTACAGTAGGCCATGGATTGGTTCAGCCCTAATTCGCTCAGACTACATCCTAAAATACAAAGTGGACTTTTCTTCGATTAACCTTGTTCCACGAGGTCCGCGATGTAGAAAAAAGAACCGTTGTGTGATTGAAATTCAATTTGAATTAATGTCGAGGAAATGCTTTGTCAGAATATAGTTCCACCACCAGCTAGTTCTGTTTTATAGAACTCTATATGTGGGCTAAGTACTGCAAAAGTTGGTTAACTTTTGTCTAAAGAAACTTTGTATGAATGTTTTAGAGCTTTTAGCATAGATTTTGGCGCGACTGTTTCAGTTGGTGTACCCATGACGGCACGTGTTGAATTTCAATGAAGGTAACTGACACGGTGTATGGCCAACTCGGCCTAACTATGAATTTGACGTTTTCTTTACTATATTCTTCATTTATTTTTGCCTCCAATATTAGTATTATTATATTTATTTATTATTGTTCAATCTATCATGTGAATATCCAATACATTTGGTCCACTAAATGATATCTTTAGAAGACTTTTCGTTGGTATATTAGTGAGATTTCTGAACGCTAGCAGCCATATTGATTTGGCTGTGTCGGTTACGTACAAAATGAGGACTCATCTGTTTGCTCGACAAAACGAAAACATACTATGAACTTGCCAACTTCATTGCCAGGTTCAAGATCGCCGATAACAGTGTTTTTGTCATATGATACCTTAGGGGAAGAAACTTTGGCGAGAAGAAAATTTGGCTGATTTTGAAAAAACCGCCAAATTTAAAAATTTTTGGCATCCGCCAAATCAAAAAAATTTCGGAGAATGTTAGGATACAAACTGAGAAAAAATATTATGAAATATAAAGTAATGCTATCGTTATTTTTCATTTTATGCTTTGTTCAAATTACATAAGAATAATTAATCCACTATTATGATTGTCTCGTTTGTCTGTTCCTCTTCGTATGATGTTGGTTCAGGTTGGTTACTACTTGTTTCACCTTGATTAAAAAACTGTTGAATATCCTTTGTTTGCACTTTGATCGTTTTTTCTTTTTCGGGGCACGCACATTCATTGGTGCTACATTTATCGAGGCGTCTTCAGTATCTCAGCTTGCAAGAAAGAGCCAAAAATCTCTTTGTTCTTAGGTTCTGTATATATACAATTCCTTTACAAGTTGTGCGTACTTCTCCATGATAAAAAGATTAATTATATACTGTCCCCGAAATCTTTGCTGTTACTTTACAGGGAATCTCAATACCGCCTTGAATTAATGGAGATCTCCTGTACTGATTACCAATTAACTGTAAAGAAACGTCTGCGCCTCGGTCAATAAGAAACTTAGTTGCCCCTGAAATTTCCATTGGAAGATGACCGACTGGTGTTTCACTTCCCATTTGACACGTCTTTATGGCAAATCTATCAAATGCATTATCTTTTTCGTGAAAACAACTTTAAAGGATTTCTTCATGTTCAGGATTCCAGTACTTTTGATAATGATGATAGCCACAAACAGCTGCAGTGAACTCAAATATCTTAACGTATGCCATTACTAAATTTGTGCAAAATTATATAGTTTACTGTGCTCTTCTATGCAAAAAGATTTATAAAAACTACAAAACTACAATTTTTTACATGCATCAAAATAAGGCACATGAGTCGATTAATTGCAGTGTCGAAGCCACAGTATGTTATGCAAAGTTGCGCATAAAAAATTGCGCACTGTGGGTGAGTGATGTGGGTGATTTTCACTCAGTGCGTACTTTATTCTTTTGTTTAGTTCATTTTATTATACGAAAATAAATTCTTTTGCTTGAAAAAAAAACAAAATTATATTTGACTTTTTATCCATCCGCCAAATTTAAAAATTTTTGGCATCCGCCAAATTTAAAAATATTTCACATCCGCCAAATTAAATTCCTGCCAATTCCGCCAAATTTTGTTTTCACCAAAATTTCTTTCCCTAAGGTAGGCAAACAAATCTAGTAGACCTAGGTCCTAATGTTGGTAAAATTTAACAAACAAGAAAATTAACTTGCTTTCTTTATTCAAAGTCAATGGAAAGAAAGACTGGTCTGGAATGTCGACAATCATCAAAGGCTGGCAACTCTCATGTTGAGCAATTAAGCAAAAATTTGCCCCAGACCCTTAGCGTGCACAAAATCTTAGGCCTATTTCGTTTCTTGCATGTGATCTACGATTAATCTCGGATAACGAGGTCTATAAGAGAGGGTTTAAACGTCATGCCGAGAGCAAACTGCTCTATTTATGGATGTAATTCCAGCAGAATCCGCAAGTTGGAATTTTCAAAGTTCCAAAACCCATTGACCAAGAGGCAAGAATCATTCGGCAGAAATGGATTGCTATTATAGCACGAAATCGCGAAGAGGACCCCGACTTCAAGTCGCAAAAGGAACGAGACAGGCTTTACATCTGCGAACTTCACTTTGCGCAAGAAGATATTGAGCACTGTAAGTATACATTATTTGAGCAATTTGTGATGTTATTGTATTTCCAAGATAGAAAATCCGTCTTAAGTTAGGCCAAATGCCCCCCTTCTTGCTAACCATTCTCTTCAACTTAAGTCTCCATAATGAAATTTTCATTATGTTATCATTATTATTAAAACAATTTCTCTTCCTAGTTGAAATACCACATTTATGAAACACATTTTATTTCTAATAGGTGTTGATAGAAAAAAAGTGAAATTTGGAAGAGTTCCAACACAGAATCTTCCCAAGAAGTCATTTGAAAAGGAGATGAAACCAAGAGCTTCTAGCGCTGTCCAGATAGGAAAACGAGACATCCAAAAAGGTATCGAAAAACAGAAACCAAAAAGGGTGTATACCAATGAGCAAGTTAAAGTTACATGGATGGGAGGTGACTGAAAGCAGATACATACTGGAAAAAAATGATCCAAATTTCGCATTGAGCAAAATCAAGGTTGTTATTGATGAGAGTCTTGATTTTTCCAACATTGTTTTTGGATTGGCTTTGCCTGATAACCATGCTATTTATAAGCAATTTAAACAAGGCATACGTCACAATACTGTTGCTTCATTGTTAGAAGAAGTCACCAAATTAAGCCTGTGTCAAGGTCTAAATGTCTTTCACAGTGGCCTCAAGAAGCATGTCATTATCAATAACATTGACCCATTTGATGATGACACAATTGTTGCAGAACAAAAAGATGGGAAAGAATTTTTTCGATCAAAGGATTGTAAACTCATCACAACATCAGAGGTGTGTGACTCTTGTATTGCATCCCAGCCTAGAAAGAAAAGATCTGCCAAAAAGATTTTGTCTCCTGCAAAAGTTAAGGCACCAGTCTCAAGGACAAGGCCAGAAAAACTAAAACTGGCCTTACAGAAGCAAAGAATAGAATGTGGGGACCTAAAGAAACAGCTAAAGGAGATGAGATTGGACATTGAGAGTCACTCAATGGAAATTGATAATGATATACAGAAGGACATTGTTAATGTTTTAGATTCCAGTGGAAAACATCATAGTCAATTTATGAAGCTTTTCTGGAGGCAGCAGCAGGAGGCTTGGAAGAGAAATGAAAAAGGCATCCGATATCACCCAATGATAATATGATTTGCCTTGTCCATTGCAGCAAAGTCACCTTCTGTTTATGAAGAGCTTAGATCGAGTGGTGTTTTGAAGTTACCAAGCAAAAGGACCCTCAGAGACTATAAGAATGTAGTAAAACCCCAACAAGGTATCAATAAGCAGATTATTGAGGAGCTCACTACAATCACAAACAGTTTCTTTGACGTCCAAAGATATATAGTTGTCATTTTTGATGAAGTCAAGATAAAGGTTAACCTTGTATGGGACAAATGCCGTTTAATTGGCTTTATTGATCTTGGTGATCCAGACCTCAACTTTGACTGTATTAATGAAGAAAGAAAGTTGGCTACACATATGCTTGTTCTTTACATAAGAGGAATCTGCACTGATCTAAAATATCCCTTTGCTAACTTTGCAACTGATAATGTAACATCTTCACAGCTTCTTCCAATTTTTTGGAATTGTGTGTACTATCTGGAGATTTCATGTAATTTGTGGGTTGTAGGCCTCAGCAAACAGAAAATTCTACAGACTTCATGACAAAGTGAGTGATGAAACAACGGCTGAAGTAACACATAAAGTAATAAATATGTATGCAGAACATTGTTACATATATTTCTTTGCTGATCCACCTCATTTGCTATAGACATCTCGAAATTGCCTGAATAATTCTGGATTTGATGACGCATCTTCTAGACTGATGTGGAATGATGGGAAAAATTTTGTTTGGAGTCACATCATGAAGGTGTATAATGATGACCGTGCACGTGGCCTTCACATTGCCCCAAAACTGACTTATGACCATTTGCATTTAAACCCCTACACAAAGATGAAAGTGTACCTGGCTGTCCAGGTTCTAAGTGCGACAATTGCCAAGGTGATGTTACGCTACTACCCTATAGATTTTCATGGAACTGCCGAGTTTTGTGAAATGCTAGATTCTTTCTTTGACTGTTGTAACATCAGAAGCCAAGAAGTGGAGCATACCAGGACAAGAAAGGAGTTTCTTAAACCATACCAAAGCCAAGATGATCATCGTTTCACATGGTTAAAGTCAACATTTCTTCCTTACTTGGAACAATGGAAAAGCAGCATTGACAAGAGACCTGGAAATTTTTCCAAGGCAGCAAAGGCTCAAATGTTCCTGTCAAGTCAAACTTATGAAGGACTTAGAGTAACTGTTTTGTCCTTGTCCTTGAAACCTTGATTTGAAGGAAGCAATTTAAATTTAGATAACTTTATCTGCTTGCCCTTTTTTGAATTTGAAAAAAAATTACAAAAAAGACTAACGTTAATTGGGCTCAAATTGATAATAATTGCTCTTTTAAATATGAATTTATTTTATCAGTTCAGTTCAGCAATATGCATTACATTCTTTGGTGGAATCTTTCTCCTCTTTAATCATTAGGAACCAGAAGCATATTTTGATCATGCAGTTTTACTTGTCTTTGTCTTGTATTTTTTTTAGAGGGTTTTCTTTCTGTGTTTTTTTTGGCATTTTCTTTTTTCTTCAGTTCTTTTCGTAGACCTTTTCCTTTTGTGGCTTTCTTTTTTGCTTTGATTTGCTGCAACATATCTTTTGTGTATGAAAAACAGCGTATCTTCAAAAAAAGCTTTATGACATCTTCAATGAAATTACTGCACATTCATCCTGACTTACTTTTTCCACTGAAAATTTGAGAAGGTTGAGTAATATTGATTTGTCAATGGGGTCTTTCCTTTTCTTGCAAAATTCATTGTGCCTCTTGAATCCTCTTTCTGTCTTGTAAACCTTAGAACAGTTGGTGCACTTCATTTCTGTTGATTGAGGATTGTTTCTATCCTGTGAATAAATTATAATTGAATAATCAAATTAGAAAGTTAGAACAGAAATAAAACTTAAAAGTATCTTTACGGCAATTCTCCTGCTGTTCTATCCCATTCCCGGGTTCCGTTAAGATAGGCCAAGAATAGCGGGAAAATAAATGGTACATTTAATCAAAGATAAACTCACCTCTCAATCCATTGGAACCAGCTCTTCCTCGAAACCTTTTTCCGCATCATGACTCTGGTCTACGATATAATCGACAATCAACTCGAGTTTGGAAACAAATTGTACGCTAGGTTCTTCTAAACAAGCAGCAGCCATTACTACGAAGCTGGAAATAATGCACTAAGGGTCTGGGTATGAATGACAAGATCATAGGCGCAAGAAAACAGGAGTTTCCAGACCAGTCTTTCTTTCCATTGATTTTGCTTTATTTCATATTGAAATAAAATTCCGATAAATCTGACCAGACTTTATTCTTTATTAATTCTCTCGATCTTGGTCTAGAAACCTCAAACAACTTGATTAAAACTTAGTTTGTGCAAGAAACGCAACCGTCATGACCCAAACAGTCGAGTCCTTATTTTGTACGTAAATCGGAAATCTAGGCTGAGTTGGCTTGTAGTATATATAATTCTAACAGCAGATGTTGTTGTCGTTGTTATTTTATTATAGCTAAAAATGAATAATCCAATAGTTCAGAGGTTGAACGCGGCAAGTGGGAAACTGGAATGGGTAGTTACAGATGATAATTATGAATGCAAAGAAGAGATTGCACGTTCTACTTATGCTGGAATGTTACATGATCAGGAACGAAACAAAAAGTACTATGAAGCTGTACACCAAACTATTGAAGCATTGAAGATCAGCCAGGATAACATTCATGTACTTGATATTGGCACTGGGACAGGCATACTCTCCATGATGGCCGCCAATGTCGGTGCAACTAAAGTTAGTGCTTGTGAAGTCTTTTCACCAATGAGTGAAACTGCTAAAAAGGTAGTGAAAACAAATAAATTTGACAATGTAATAAATGTCATCAACAAAATGTCTACTGGTTTGTCGTTAACGGAAGACATGGGAGGCGTGCAGGCCGATGTGCTGGTGACAGAGATATTTGATACAGAGTTAATAGGGGAAGGCGTGTTACCAACATTACGTGACGCACATGATCGATTGTTGAAATCTAATTGCAAAGTTATACCTGCATCTGCAGAAATGAGAATTCAGTTAATCGAAAGCGAAAAGTTGTTTAACATGCATAAATTAAATGGAGAATTATTCAACGGTGTTGTGCTACCAAACTCTTTTGGAGAATGCAGGGGTTCGGCTGCTGCTCATGAAGTTCAAATAAACACTTTATATCCTGATCACATCAAGCTTTTGACTGATGTCGGAACAATAGCTGAATTTGATTTCAGTAAAGCCTTTTATCATTCCCATCGAACAAATGACAATAGCCCGTATTCCAGGCATAGTCTAAATTTACCAATAATTAACAGTGGGTGTGTCCATGGTGTATTAATGTGGTGGACTTTGAATCTTGATCCAAATAAATCGATTACATTGAGCATGGAACCTGTCTGGGCACGGAACGGTCTCACGTATCACTGGCGTGATCATTGGATGCAAGCAGTATATTATGTTAAAGCACCCATGAATGTTGTAGTAGGGGATGAGATTCATTTACAGATGTTCCATGATGACTACAGTGTTTGGTTTGATGTGAGAAAAACGTTGGATAATGTGTTCATCGATAGACCAATGTGTCATTGTGGCTTGCACGTGAGTTGGTCTAGGGAACGTTTCGCAATGTGCAACAATCCTGTCATGAGGCGTTATTTCAACGATGTACTTTTAAAAGCTTTCCAATATAAAGGTGCGCAGGTTTTTGTAGCCGGAGACACTTCGTTACTCCCAATTCTGTTTGCGAAGCAGTTTACAACCAAGATTACCTATATAGAGTACTCTGAATTGACAAAGGAGATAATCAAAAAGGTCTTATCTATAAACAAGATACTGAACAATGTGGAGATTGTGAAAAAAGAATTGTTAAATGATACCCCTTCCAATAGTGTTTTAGTAGCGGAACCTTATTTTTCATCAAGCTTGCTGCCCTGGCATAACATACAGATTTGGTATTTGTTCAATGAGGCTTTTCTAACTGCAAAATTTTGTTTACCGCACAAGGCTGTTTTGAAAGTTTGTCTTGTTGACTTGCATGATCTGTGGAAGGTACAAGAGCCTATTTCACAAATAGAAGGTTTCAATTTGTCTATATTTGATGATGTTATCGAGGATGCATTGAAACCTGAATATTTCCCTAAACATGGTTATTTTCATGCAGTCGAACCTTATGCAATGTGGGAGTTTGGGAATGCACAGTTATCTGTCGCAACTTCGATCTGTGAATTTGATTTTTTGGGCCCATTGCCTCGCGAAGAGACACTGTTAGAAGTGGAGATTGAAATTTCAAAATCTGGTGTGGTGAACGGGGCAGTAATCTGGGTGGATTTCGAAGTCAACAGTGAAGTAAGGTGGTCCACTGGTTTAGATGCGGACTTAAACTGGGTGGATTACAGCAAGCAGGGTGTTTATTTCTTTAGAAAACGGTTAAGTTATTCAAAAGGAGCACATGTTAAGTGCAGAGCTCTGTTTATATCAAAGGCTTGCGAGATTATGTTTTCATTTGAATAAAATGCAATAATAGAATGCACATGTAAGATATGTTATCTTTTAAATAATCTTAAACCAAGCCGTGTAGGGTGCGCCATCTTAAATACTAACTTCATACAGTTTCTTTACTTTCCAGGCGAATCATTTATTTGTTATATATATATATATATTCATGGAAAGTTGAGATTTTGTGGCGACATGCGGTTAAACTGCTGGCTTTGGAAACCGCACCAGTTTAGGCATGTCAAACCTGCCAGCGGTGTTCTGCTGTTTTTCATATTCACATTGTACTTTTATCACACTCTTAAAACCACGATGGAAAAATACAAACATCAGCCGATAATTGTACGCGAACATGAAGTAGCGGAACTTTCCGAGCAAGACCGTAAAATGAAGGCTTTATACGAGAAAAGCGTTTGGTGGTCTTCTCTCGGCCGCCGTGAGAAAATACAACGCCTGTTGGAAAATCCAGTTTACAAGCACTTGAATATTTCCGGCGCCAAAACAAAGAAGAAGGTTGCAATCTTAGTCATTGTCTCTTCTGGTCCGCGGCGCTTCGATCGTCGAAAGGCCATTCGCGAAACATGGTGGACGCAATGCCAACCAACCAATGGCGTGAGGTTTTTGTTTAACTACTGCAAAATTCTGTTGAGAATATCTCCCTGAACTTTACAATTTATTCCACTAGTAATGAACCCATCCTACGGACGTTAACAATAATATGATAATTGAGGAATTCTGTATGTATGTATGTTACCAATCTATGCCAATCACCTCCCAAAAAAGTCTATATATGGGTAGTCATGTACATATAGATAAATTAATTATACATTTATATTGAGGAAGAATTTGTTTGGGAAACAAAGTTAGCCATAAAATATTTAATTATTATTATAAATTTTAAACCTTCGCAATAGATAAGTGATATCACATCTAATTAAATTAAACTAAATAATTTTAAATAAATAATTAAATAATAATAATAAATAATTAAATAAAAACTTTGTGTTTGGCGGACAACAAACAAACATACTCAGGTTTTTCCTCCATTATAGTAGGATTTCCACTCACTGATGAATATTACTAGTTAAAAGATTTACTTTTATATAACTAATACCATTTCATCAGGTTGTTCCGGAGTGTTTGTTTTTCACTGACCGTCAACATCATGGCGACAAGTATTACGCGGCCATCCAAGAAGAGCTCGCCTTGTATCGAGATCTTTATTTCCAACCTTTACGTGGAGGTGTAGAGTTTGGCATGCGATACCTGTATCATTTAGTGTGGGCGATGACACACTACGAGTTCGAATACCTACTGCGCCTTGATGATGACTACTTCCTTTGTTTTGAGAGGTTGCTATTGGAACTGCCGCAACCAATGGAGAAGATGTTTCACTGGGGTTACGTGCATTGCATCGAGGAGTTAGTGCGGCCAGAAGAAAGCATCATATTGTTGTCGCGTGATCTCGTCGAGTACTATCTGTTGCAGGCTCCTCAAAGCGTTCGCTGTCACCCATTGGCTGACCAGATGATCGGCGTGTGGACCACAGATCTCGGCGCCAACAATCTGTTCCGTCACGATGATCGTTTACATCACGCCCCTATTGTCGACCACGTGCCCGAGTTGCGACGTTTGACTTCCGTCTGCCACAAACGCGTAGGCATACACGGCACGTACCCCGCGGACATGAAACTGTTCTGGGAGCGCAGAGGTGCCAGTGGTGTTACACCGTACGGCACAGCAAACGAGAGAGATAAAAATATTGGTAATTTAAAACTGAACAGCGAAGTCTGCGAGCTTGTGCATAATTTTAACTATTTGATTTTCGAGCCCGAATGGCAGTACGAACCTCAGCGCTGCATTTACGATCCGATATGGGACACGAGAAAGCAAGAGGTTGTCGATGGTGTGTATGTGGGGAGACAAGAGGACTCCAGGCTAGCTAAAGAAGATTTAAAGAATTTTAAAGCAAGGACGAAAACTGAAAATAAATATTGAGATTTTTTAGGATACTTATAACCTGAACACGTGAGTGTTACATGGGTAAACATTGCTTTTGGGTGGATTAGGATGCAAATAAAAGGCATTATGTGTGGAAAAAGAAACCTTTTACGTTAGATTTCTTTTAAACATTTTTTGAATTTAAAATAGTTCATATATTTAAATTGTTTTCAACACCAACGGTTTTTACCTTGTTTTTTTTATTTATTTGTCATTTTACGGTTGTAACTATTCCGTTAAGGGGCTGATTATATGAGGATTTTTATCCCGGGAAGATGGGCCGGGACGGTATAGCGAGATCCTTTTCAGAACAATCTTTTTCTGCAATTCTCTAAAAAAATTGTTCTGATTATATGAAGACTTGATCCATCCCGTCCCGGCAAAACGAGATCTTGTTTGTTTTAACCGGGACCTCAAGCGGTACGTTTTTTCCTAACGTCCTTGCCGGGACGGTAAAACAGTTTAGCGCATGCGTATTAGTTGAAAAGTTACATATAAACAAAACAAAACATTCTTTTCAGCGCAGGATTACGTTTAGTTAACGTCATTTTAAAAATAGAATCTATCATTGTTGGATCAAATTATTCAGGATTATGTTTTGTAGCTCAATTTGAAATGAAGTCAATCCCCAATAGTCCGGTAGAAATGAGCCAAAAAATGGCCGGACCTAGAAAAAATTTAGACCAAGCTGGAAATACCTTTTTCCAACACAGAATTTTATGGTCTTTGCGATGGTGGATCTTGTCAATTCTCAAACTTTGGGCAAAAAAAGTTATGAGCTCATTTCTAGTGCGGGGTATTTCTGCAAATTTGGTCTAGTTGTCAATGCTTGTAGTAAATTTTATGTTGACATGACCTAGATTATAGATTTATGTTAGTACTCATTTTTTTACAGACTAGATTGTATAATTTAAGGACCAAATTTATCGGGCCACCAGTATATATGCTACTAGTGGTATAATAGTTTTATTGTTTTCAAAACTCATTCAGGAGCAAGGGGAGTTGGCAATAGGGTTGAAATATTGTTTTTTTTATTTTATTATTTAGACTGAGCTGGCTTTTCAAATAATTAACATTACAATGCAACGGTTTCATTCAAATTCTTACATCTAATATTTTTTAAATTCTTTTAGACATATTATATAAAATAGAAATATGAAATAAAAAAGACACAGAAAACATGGCAACTGAAAACTATGTGTGCGTGAAATGCAATAAAGGAAGCAAGGATACTGACAAATTAAATCAAGTTGGATCAAAATATAGGCAAGATCGAGATGAGAAACATCCAATAGATACAATAATTGAACATGCTGAAAAATTACAATTAACTAATCTGGCTGAGAAATTGAAAGAAAACAAATTAAATGACACACCAACTTACATACATCAATCCTGCAGAACTAACCTAAAAAATTCTTTTCGTAAACGTTCATCGACTGACACTGATGATGGTCCTTTAAGAAGACGCCCTGCTAGAAGATCTGACGTCCAAGGTTTTAATTTTTTAGAACAATGTTTCTACTGTGAAAAGCCATGTGTAGTTGATAAAAAGCATCCAAACAGAACAGTTTTCAAAAAAGTTGGAACGAAAGATACTAAGATCTACTCGAACACCCTTGAAACTTGTAAAGACAGGGATGACTCGTACTCGAAGAACATAGAGAGGCGCCTTCTTAATGTTAGTGATTTGTTTGCTGTCGAAGCTCGCTACCATCCTTCATGCCGATCGTCATTCGAAAATCCTGCTCCTAAGTTCTCTTCTCGTGGTCGACCAGCATCCCAAGAAAAACTCGAACTGTTTGAATCTACTTGTGTTAAGTTGGAGAATGAAATAGATCTGTACACTTTGCAAGAGTTTCATGAATTGATGACAAAAGAAGCAAATGATTGTTACTCAATTAAAATGACAAAAATTAAGTTGAAAGAAAAATATGCAGACATTGAATTTGGCAGTCGCAATGGAAAAAGCGATATCATTCTATTGAGCAACATTCGTGGCACACTGACTGAAAAATGGTACACCGAACGGAAAACAAACTTATCAGATGAAGCAGAGCGCATTGTCAAAACTGCTGCAAAGCTAATTAAGAATGCTATTAAAAATCATGATCATTCAACCCAGTGTTATCCAACAGCCACTGATATCTCTGATACTAGTAAAGATCATGTCCCTGATTTGTTGCAAACGTTTATCAACGAACTCATCAATAACTCAATTAAAAAAAATTCTATTTCTCAAGCCATCTATGCTGCTGCGTCATCCAGCTCAATCATGCCTCTGCAATTTGGACTAGCTGTTACAACGGACAACAAACTGTCGTCTAAATGGCTGAATATACTTCTATCAAGACAGTTATGACGAAGTAAGTGTGTAAACGGTTTTCTAACATAGCATCCTATTCCAATCTGGTCCCGGGGTACCCATCTTTATCATCGTATGAAAATATTTTGGTATTACCTATTCAAGCTATATATATTTGTATAACACTTAAAAAATAGGTTTGGCTCAAGACAAGTAACACGCTGTTGTTATTAACACAAGTTCTATGAAATTCATACAAATCCTGGTCAAATTTGATGATAAGTCTTATGATAAGATCTTTGTAGGTTGCGGGATAAATCTTAAAAGTTGTTTCATTTGACATATGTGGAGCTAACAACAAGGAGTCCAAGGACTTCAAGCGTTTGCTTTTCTTGAGACACATTAATATTTTTCTGATGCCACTGATTACTGCCATTGATTACTGAAATGTTGAAATCATCTCACTTTTGAAATCATTGCCTTGAAAACCTGACTTGTTTAGCTAGTTATTCTATGAGGTCTCCTGTACAATATGTTGTTTCTTTATAGATTTATTTCTTCTTAGGTAATTCGCTTCAAACAAAATGTTGTAAAACACGATGAAATTGGAGATGCATTATGTCCACCAGGCACAACGTTTCTGCAGTACGTAGGAGACAACACAGATCATGACCTTGCCACGATTGACGGAAAAAACACACACCATGGACTTGGTTAAATTGCAATTTCTAACGGAGCGTTTTCTGAAATTACAACCAGGAAAGCTATACAAAGAGATGGAAAAGAAAACTGGAAAGATGTCATTGAGAATAATGGTATAGAAATCAAAGAATATCATTTTCCTGATAAACCAGCATTACAATCAGTCGTTATCAAATCTATCACATCCGAAGTCTTTGAAATTTCGTTTCTTAACCTTATTTGGAGTTGCTCTCATGTTTTTCAAAGTAAGTGCTTAAGTTGGGCTGGTTATATGAGCACCGTTTGCAATGAAAAACTGCAACCGAAATCTGTGGTGACTATGCTTCCTATTATTAACTTGCATGCAACCGATATGACAGCATTGTACTCATTATTATGCTTTGTAACAGAACAATCAAAGAAACTAGCTCTCCCAACACCTACAATAACTTTTGACCAACCTCTATACATTAAAGCATTTGAAATCGTATCAACAAAAGAATTTAACATATTTGTGCGCTTGGGTGGCTTTCATCAGTTGATGAGTTTTTTGGGATCTATTGGATCTATAATGGAAGGCAGTGGCCTTCAAGCAGCTCTTGAATCAGTATATGCTCCATTGACAGTGCGCCACATGTTCACTGGCAAGGCATACTCTCGTGCTGTGCGTGGTCATATGTTATCAGCAGCATCAATAATGACCTTAGTTTTGGAGCCATTCTGGCAACAAATATCGAAGGAAGAGCAGACAGAGCTTATTGAAATTTACGAATCTGCAGATCCCATGCTGAAGCAGCACAGTGCAGTTGCAGTTAAGCTCACAGAATGGTTTAATGATCAAAAGGTGAAATTATCCAACAAATCTAGAACATCAAATTTATGGCTATCATATGTTCAATATGTGCAGTTAGTCCAGAAGTTTATTGAGGCTGAGAGGAAAAGTAACTGGTGTATGCATGTATCAGCAACAAAACAAATGCTAAATCTGTTTGCTGCCACCGGCCATAATAATTATGCCTTGTCATATCGGCTATATTTGCAGTCTGTTGAAGATTTGGAAGTAAATCATCCTGATATTCATGCTCAATTTGTAATAGGAAATCACTCAGTAAGACGTACAGAAAAAATCTGGTCAGGGTTTGGACAGACCTGTCAATAGAACAAATCCTAATGAGGTCCTTAAAAGGTCGGGGAGGAGTCATTGGGAGGGGGATTTCCGAAAATGTGCTGAATGTATGGACAAGAATTATGCATCGCTGTGCAGAGGTAGGTCAAGTTTGTGTTAATCATCTAAAGAAAAATGCCATTTCCAGTTTTGTTCATTGTCCTAAAATTAAAACAGTACAATATCTATTGTCTATTTTTTGCGAAAATATTTTGTTACTGTCCATCTGAGGCCAAATAATCTATTGAAACCTTTTTGGAATCCTTAATAACTAATTGTAATCTTTTTAAGAAAGGAAGAAATTTTTGCGGAAGAGTGTACTAACCAATACAATTTTATATAACAGGTAATTGATGCTATCGACGAGCTTACGACTTCTGGTAGGGCTACCAATAAGCATAAAGAAATTTTTCCTGGAAGAATCTAGCGTGATAGTGATGACTTTCACAAGATCCATGGTGGTTTATAAGCCACAATCCATTACTTGCTGGCGAAAAATTGGTCAGTTTAGATTCTGGCTTGGTGGATGATCACAACATTGTCAGCTGTGATCAAGCTGAAAGAATTGGTGCGAAAATACAAGAAAATTTGACTGGCAAAACCTTTGCTTCCTGTTCATTTACACGAAAGGATCAAATCAAGAATATCCAAAGTTTGTATTCATACGTCACAGTAGATAAGGAGAAGATAGTAATTGACCCACTAACATTATTTCTTCGGTTGGCTCTCATAGTGGAAAGAAAGACAGATACTGAAAGAGATGAATATTTTGCTTATGAACTTACACCTTACCCAACTTCTTTATTCGAAAATGGTGTCATGAGGTTGGCAAAAAATAAAAGCGCCCTGAAAACATACTTGCTTGATGGAGTAAAGCCCTTGATTGCTCCTGAATGTCATTACGTTGCAGATGGTGGTGCTTTATTATGGTCGTGTAACTGGAAGAAAAACGAGCTTTTCGGTAACATTTACAAAAAGTACATAAGAAAGTGTTACAATACTGTTGTGTTTGATGGATATCAGATGTCAACAAAGGATGGTACCCACCGTAGCAGATCTGGAAAAATATTCCAAACTGTTGAAATTCGCGATGATAACCCTTGTCCATCAGATCGAAGTGAATTTTTGACCAATTATGCTAACAAGCAGTCATTTGTCAACACTTTAGGTGAAAAACTGATAGAGCAAGGGTTTGAAGTTGTTTTGTGTCCTTGTGATGCAGATACAACAATTGTAGAAGTAGCTTTGGAGAAAGAAACGAAGGCAGTTACTGTTTTAGCAGATGACACTGATATTCTTTGTCTTCTTTTGCACCATGTTTATTTCACCTACCGTAACACCAACATTTATTTGAAAAACATGAAGATCCACAAGAATACTGAAGAAAGAAAAACATACAGTATAAATGAAGTCATCGCGGTTTTAGATAAGTCGACAATCGAATGTCTCCTGCTTGCCCATGCTTTTACAGGCAGTGATACAACATCAATGATTTACAATTTTGGCAAGACATCCATATTTTTGAAGATGAGGAAATCAAATGCATTAGCAGAGTTAGGAAAGCAGTTTTATGTTGAAAATCAGGAACCTGAAAATATCGGTAAAACCACTATTCGATTTTTTGAGTTACTCCACTCCACCAAATTCACCTTGGAACAGATCTGAAAGCAGAAGTACGACACATTAGTGAATACTGATCGTACCAAAATTGACCCCGCACTGCTACCACCGTCTCCTCGTGCTGCCTATTACCATGGTTTGAGAGTATATCATCAACTTCAAGTTTGGAAGAAACTGTTGAATTCCGATAAAGATCCATTACTTTTGGGGTGGAAGATAGTCAATAACATGTTTGTTCCGATCATGACCGATATCGAAGCTGGTCCACCAGAGATTCTTAAAGTTGTTAGATGTGGATGCAAGGGAACTTGTGGAAATAAATGTTCGTGTAGGAAGGCTGGACTGCACTGCAGTTCATCGTGCAAGGAGTGCCATGGAGTAAACTGTGAAAATGTAGTTGAGATTCTGAATGAAGAAAATGACAACAATAATTATGATAGAAATTTCATGGATGCTTTTCTTGACTAACTTTGGTAACTGACTGTGAAAGTGTTGAATAGTCAACATTTATTGGAAAAGTTTTCTGATTTTTGACTTTGTCTCATCTAAATTAGCATTTCACTAATTTTATTAACTCTATTGTACATACCAGGTATTCTGCAGATCTGAAGCTTAAACTTTTTTCAATTAAATCTCTTAAATTAAATCTTTAGAATACAACAATTATCGCACTGCGATAATAAAATGACAAAGAAAACCTTATGTCGGCATCTTCATATTCTGGTCCTTAAATTATACATTCTGGTCTGCAAAATACCACTAGAACAGAATTTGTTTATCTTGATGGCTTTTTGTATTTGTGAGGATTAAATTATAAATCACATTTCTAAACAGGTATAGTAAGTAACATTACGAAAAATACAAAATATTATTCACTATGTGAAATAATAATTCCATTGCGGGACCAAAAGTACATTGGGGAACGAGCTCATAACTTTTTTTGCCCAAAGTTTGAGAATTGACAAGATCCACCATCGCAAAGCCCATAAAATTCTGTGTCAGAAAAAGGTATTTCCAGCTTGGTCTAAATTTTTTCTAGGTTGGCCACTATTTCTACTGGACTACAAGAATTTGGATAAGCATAATTTTTAACACAACTCTTTTGTCTGCCATTTTTGATTTTTTAGCGCGAATTCTAAAATTTATGATCAAAATGTAAACGGGATTTTCAAAATGTTTATACAAAAATCTCCTAATCTTGAAAAGTGTCCCGGGACTCATATAATCAGCCCCTAAGCTTAAAAGCGCCATGTTAGAATGTGCGAGGATAGGATTACAATGCTATGCTGCTCGAATTGTTGACATTTTTTAAAAAGTGTGTAGACATGGCTTACATTTGTTAACTTGACTTTCTGACATTAAGAAACATGACTCTCCGCCTCTGGTTTGTTTGCCGTGGATAAATGATATGTTCTTTCTCGTCAGTGAATATACACAGTCGATGCATGTGGCTGAATTATGAAGATCAACTACAGCACGGCAACGCCCGAAGTTGATTTAGATGGCGATGACTGGTCTGTTCCTGAAAATAAGGGTCTGTCAGTTCCCACATGTGCTCTGTTTATCTTTGCAATGATGGCTGGTAGTAGTATTCTGACCATACCCAAAGCAATCGGCGAGGCGAGTTGGACAGGGATAGCTGTATTGGCTGTGTGCTGTTGCCTTTCGCTTTACTGTGGAATCGTACTTGGCGAATGCTGGATTTTGGCCAGGAAAGCAAACCCACAGTTGAACGAAAAACTCAGAGATCCATACCCCGCCATTGGACAGCAAGCCGTTGGAAAATGGGGGCGGCGTTTAGTGGAGTTTTGTGTGCTGATTACGCTTTTCGGCGTTTGCGTTGTTTTCCTGTTGCTTGCATCACAACAAATCGCTTCTTTAATCAACACAAACATTGGCTCTTTAACACCTAAAAAAGAATTTCGGATTTTCATACTAATTTGTGGATTTGCTCTGTTACCGTTTACCTGGTTGGGCTCACCCAAAGATATGTGGCAGATTGCATTGGGCGCGAGTTTGTGTACAATAATCGCAAGTGTGATGATCGTGGCACGTACAAGCATGTATTTATACAACCATGGCATGGCAGATGAAGAAACAAGGAAGTCTGCAACCGTGCAGTCGTTTTTTACAGCTTTCGGCACTATAGCATTTTCATTTGGTGGTTCCTCGACTTTTCCCACATTTCAAACAGACATGAAATACCCAAATAAGTTTGTTTATTCAGCGATAACAGCTTTCACATGTGTTTTCGTCATGTACCTACCGATTGTCTTGCTGCCTTATTTGGCGTTTGGTAGTAACTTGGACGACAACATATTGATCACATTGAAAAAACTACCTGGAAACGGAAAATTTCTCATCACCACTGCCGAAGTATTGCTAACATTTCAGCTTCTTTTTACTTATGTTATCACGGTGATCCCTTTAAGCTTACAACTGGAGAAGTTTAGTGGAATTAAACATAGTATGTATATACATTATCTAATCCATATCTATCTTATGTGATTATTATTAAAGTGTCGAGAGAGTATATATATATATACATGTTACATCATACTTTGTTTTTTAGGTTTTGGTTACAAGCGAATTCTTGTACGTTCTCTGATCACTTTTCTTATTATCACAATTGCTGAGGCCATGCCCAACTTCGGACCCATACTATCATTTATTGGCGGATTAGCAGTGTCAAACTTTGTGTTACCATCTTTGTTTTATCTGCGGCTTCACACAAACGTCTCTTTGCATATAACGGTTCTACACATTGAGATTTTTTTTGTTGCTTTGGTTATTGGCGGGGCGACTATGTATTCTGCAAGCATGAACTTCACTAATCCATTCACTTCCTAAATCATATTTTTCAAAGAAAATTTTATTTTTGTTGATGCTTAGTGATCAGAATTTATTATATATTATATATATTAGCTGAATAAACCAATCACGCAAGCAGTAATCACTTCTATGATTTTTATTATACAAAACAACAAAACAAAATAATAACCGAACGCTTTATGTATGCATGTTTATTTCACCATCGGGTATGCAGGTATTTTGACCTCATGGGGGTAAGCGCCTATGCCTTGCATAGCTTGTCACTGTGGGCTGGCAAACCAGGGACCAGACCTCCGGGTCACAGCCACGAGAGTCAAAACTCGTTTCAAAGACTACCAATCATGAAGAAAAGTATACTACCAGAATCCATACTGGCTGAGACGTCGCCTAGGATAATAGGTCTCCGTTCGTGGTGGATAACTCTCGCGCCACGTCCGAAAAATCCACGACGAGAGGGACAGATGTGGACGATACCGTCAACGACAACACAGACAATACAACACCACTACTCTCTGAACAACCTGCATCCGACAGTTCTGAATGGGTATATGTTCAACCTCGCCGACCGATCATCAATCTTCGGGCTATGACGAAGCTGGCATCGTTTAACGTACGGACTCTTTCCAGTATCTGGAGAAAGGGAGAGTTAACCGCAGAGGCGGAAAAGCTTGGGTTTGATGCTGTTAGGATTCAGGAACACCGTATACGCAGCGACCAGATAAGGCACCTCGACATGGGAAAGGGCTGGAAGTCTGTACACGCGAGTGCAGGTGAAGCTGGAGTTGGTAGAATTGGTTTGCTCCTCAGCCCCACATCATATGGCGCCCTGCAGAAAGTTGATCATGATCTGACCGAGTGATTGCATGCCATTTTACCTGCGCCTTGAAGAACAAATCTTCTTCCCCAAGGTAGTCTTGATATCATGCTACTCCCCAACGAGTCTTTCCGACGTACCCGTCATAGAGAAATTTTATGCTGATCTGCAGAAGGCCATTGACGGCGCATGACTTAACGCATTCGTGAGCATCTTTGGTGACTTTAACGCCCGTCTACAACACTCTACCACTAGTCCATGGGTGTCTTCAGATGTTGCCAACCGGAAATAGGAAATACACTGCCTTCGCGTCGGTCGTGCAGGAAGCTGCAGCTGAAACCATTCCAGAGATCATGCCTCGTAAAAGTCGTATTCCATGGGAAGACCGGCAAGTTATACAGGCGCGTGGTGCCCTCGAAGATGCCAAGAAACGGGACAGACTGATCAAATCCGATGTGACACAGGAGGAAGTTGCGAATTCTTCGCTGAATCTAGCGCGGGTGTACGCTACAAACCAGGCTGAATACATAGAGAAGCAGATGGCAGACATTGCCTCCGCCGATGAAAGTCGCCAACATGCAGTCGCTTGGAAGGTGGTCAACAACCTGAGTGGAAGTCTAAATCCACCGTGAAGATCGGACAGCGACCGGACTTTTCATTGATCATCTGAAATATTACACGCAAAAATTGTTTTTAAAAAAATAAATAAAACGAGTCAAATTGCATCTCGCCGGTTGTCATGTCATGTAATGACGCACAGAACACGCATAGTATAGTAAAGTACATAGAAGTCGTTTTTTTAAGAAACCTAGCGAAAGACCTAGTTGCAAAAGTTATATAAACCTCTTCAATGGAAGAACATTTTTTAAAAAGTCGTTTCGAAAGTAAAATATGGACCGGGGATCCGTAAATTACACTCGCTGTTAGCCCTGCTATCCGACGGTTAAATCCTAAAGTCGTTTATCAACAACATGTCGTCATTTTCTATTAAAAGGCAACAACTTTTGACGATTGTTATTAACACAGGAGTTGTCAACAAAATTACCTACCCATAAAGAACAAAAGATTTAACTACGAACGAATGCATCTAAATACAAAAAGAGCCATAACAGGCTTGGTCAGTCAAATGGTTAGGTCGCGGGTTTATTCGGGCATAATGAGCAAAAAACAATCAACAAAATTGGCACTAAAATCAACCCATCACGAAAACGTCTAGATATTTGCAGTAACGAAGACATGGACATCGCGAAGACACGAGAACTTACTAACAATTCTATGGAGTTAATGTTTTAGCGCTGCAGAAAACCAAGTTGCGTATTCTGGAAGTATCGCTTTTAATACAGCTCATTTGGAGAGCGTTATAAATACACTACGTTGGACTGCATCATTGTCTCAACTGCGCAAGGCACGCTTCACCGGTATGGTTTTCTCGTGTGATCAACCTTTAGAGGGGTTCACTTTCACAGTTCATTGAATTACATATTCTCGTAGTGAAGCGAACCCAAAGTTCATCATGGGCTAAATTCAACAACTTTTGATATTCAAAAAATCTTTTTGAGTATAAATAGCGGGGGATTATTAAAAAAAGAAAGACACAGAGTATTATTTTACTACATTGTTTACTAATATCCAGTCATTCTTCAGAGAACCATGACTCCAGATTTGTAAGTCTTTTTCGTGAGAGATTTCGATTTCAAACCGTACACAGGTGGTGGACCCCCGTCTTTCGGAACGACTCTTGGTAGCAACCCTGAGCACGTGATCATAAAGGCAGTATATTATGAGTTACAGTTGAGTTCTTGAGCAAAATTCATTGCGTAATGCATGTCTAGATCAAATTGGTTGGCTGTCTGGCCTAACAGAGGGTGTGGAGCTATGCTCTTAAACGACCAAAACACGTAGTTTAGTTTATAGTCCAGGTCAAAATGGGCCCAAGGGTCACCTGAGAGGTGCTTCTTCGGTGTTTTCAGGTTGATATGACCTCTATGTTATGGATCATGGTGGTGAAATGTTGCAAGGATAAAAATTAACATTTATTAGTTTGATAAGGGTTTCTAAAGGGATGTGTTGTTGCTCCTCTTAAATCCTCAATTACTAAACAACTATCCATCCACACTACTTGAATATTTTCAAATATAACCCTCTTTGCCCTCCAAAAATAATACTGACAGATTAGCTTATTGCATTTCTCAAATACACAATTTTCACAATTAAATATAAAAACATATCACATCAAAGGTTGTCACAAATAGCTTCTCTAAGGGACATCTTGATTCAAACCTTTGCAGAATTGTAACAAATTATAGAAAAGTTTTGAAGTTCGATATATCTTAAATATTACCAATATCGTTGCCAGGGGTATAAGCAAAAAAGAAAAAGGTTGTTAATTTCCTGTAATTACATCCTACGGATGGATAATGACAGATATTCTTCAGATATACAATAGTTTTTTAAATTATTGCAATTGTATAGGCAATTTAGTATTTTTACCACTGTAAAAACCTTTTTAACTTTATTTTATTCACTGATTGAAAATGTAGGCAGAGATCTATGAAACGTGTCTCACAAATTAAAACTTGTTTCTCTTATTGTCAAAATCCCATTGAAGATTGCATTATTTCGTAAATTTTAAGTAATTTATTTACCCATTCTTCTTGCCATATGAATGCATTTAAAAAGTTTCATCTGTTGTTTGTTGCAAACACCTGGAATAGGATTTTTGGGGATCATTTTTGTTCTGTTATTCAATGGTTAAGCAAAATGCATAATGTTAACAGATTTTAAAGGTTGACATACAAAAGGAAAAAGATCTTTTTTGAAAAATGGTGGATGGTCCAAATATATGAAAACCCTATCTATGTATACCTCATGGAATCAGAAAATTGATTAACTGGTTGTGGATAAACTTAATGATTATTAGTTAATGCTACCTGAAACTCTTTTATTAATCATGTAACCTTCTGGTGTCATAAACTGTGATAGTAACAGGACATCCTGAAGACAAGACAACATCAGTTCTTACAACACCGTAGTGATTGGTTCTTACAACACCGTAGTGATTGGTTCTTACAACATCAGTTCTTACAACACCGTAGTGATTGGTTCTTACAACACCGTAGTGATTGGTTCTTACAACATCGGTTCTTACAACACCATAGTGATTGGTTCTTACAACAGAAGCTTCAAAAACTTAAATAAATGTTAAAACACTTGAACTAAAAAACACACCAAAAATAAATTTAATTAGGTATAGGTTGGGTAAATAACTGATTGAAAACCTTTAAAGCTTCAGCTTTCATAAACTCCTTTAAACGTTTCTACATGTGTAGTCTGCAATGAAAAATATAATTGTAACAAATGTTTTTACCTTGAACGTGAATGTAATTCTTCTACTGCAAATTGGACATCCTAAGTTTGGAGTTATGTTTTCCTTTGTCAACTTTGAAGCTTTTAGGAATTCTGATTCATTTTTGTGTGGGGGAATTTCTAAAAGATATATACATATATATAGAAAGGTACATAACTAGTTTTACAAATATTGCAAAATAACAATATTATTAATAAATAAACTAACAGAATGAATCAATGCAGAAAAAAAATACCTACCTATTTGTCGTAAACCAGCAATATTTCGTGAACAAACTCCAACAGAAATTTTTTGTAGAGATGATCTCAGCGATGATAGAATAACAGGTATCATGTTTACATGTAGATGATGGGAAATATATTATATATGTCTAAAAACTGAAAGATATTTACAATATTAAACATCTTTCTTTCTACAACCTACACTTCGCACATTTTACACATTCATTGTTGAAAATATGTTAGTATTATGTTCACGAGATCTGTATAACTCTTTAGTCCTGATGATGATGGTCAGGACTTAGCCGAAACATGTCAACAAAAGTAAAACAATGTCTACTTTCTTTTCAAATTTACAATATTAGGACTAACAAAAAAGTTCAATATATATATATATATATATATATATATATATATATATATATATATATATATATATATATATATATATATATATATATATATATATATATATATATATATATATAATAGTAACAACAAATCTGTGACATACATTGGAATTGGATAGAATGTTTTCATATTCGAAAAATCTGGGTTCAATTGAACTGTATCTATATGTATTAAATCTGGGTTCAACTGTATATCTATATATGTATTTATATTGTTGGAACAGAGAAATTTGTGTTATTGTTTTAAGCAAATATGCTGGACCTCCGGCTCACGTACGGTCATGCTAGAAGTTTTTTTTGTTTGAGTCATGAGTTCACAAGTATGGCAGTAATGAACGTGGCCAATCCTGGACAACTTTTTTCAACCACAAAACCTTTCCATTGTGTAGCTACACAAAAATGGAAATAAAATATTTCAATTTTATTAAATTGGGTATACACGTAGCTAAGTATTTCAAAACTTAACTATAATTCAATAGAACGCTAATGTATAGCGGTGACGTTAGTGGTAGCGTTCTGAAATTTAAGGTCCCCAATAACAACACACGACACGTGTGACAAATCCCTAATGTATTTTACCGTTAATGCTTTCCTGGTTTCATTTGGAACGACATACATAAGTCTGGAAAGATAATAATATGATGTCAAAAAATAATCTGTGGGAACTAACAACGAAGCAACTACCTATAACTCATTTATAAATATTGTTTTTATGTCAATTTATTGTCTTTCTAATTACTTATCGTCGTCGTTGTCGTTTATCTCCCTAATAAAATTTATGAAACACACCAACACCCAAATTTTTGGAAGTATCATAATCATTCTCAGACAAGCTCCAAAACATTCAATTTCAAATCTGTCACTGTAGCCAAGGTGCTTAAAGTTATAAAAAACCTAAAGCGTTCCGCTGCAGCTGGATACAACAACATTCCGGTTTCAGTTGTTAAAGACGGTGCTGATGTGATTGCTCCACACCTAACGTATATATCTTATAAACCTTTTCATGAAAAATGCATCTTTCCCAGAATGTGAAAAAATTGCTAAAATAACTCTGATATATAAAGGAAACAGTAAATGTGAGCATGACAATTATAAACCGATATCAGTTTTGCCTGTGTTCTTGAATATATTTGAAAAATCGTTCACAAGCAACTCTACAACTATCTCGAGAACAATCACATTCTTGCAAATAACCAGTTCGGATTCAGGAGAAAATCTTCAACCAATCATGCAGTAACATTCTTCATTGACCACATAAGATCTACAATGGACAATGGAATGTATACAGGGGCTGTTTACGTTGACCTACAAAAGGCTTTCGATACCATTGATCACGGAAGGCTCATCTCCAAACTTCCATCATGCGGTATAAAGAACAACGAATTGGACTGGGTTGCTAGTTATATATTTATTAAACAGACTATGACGGAACATTTTCAGAATATGAAACAATCACATGTGGTGTACCTCAGGGTTTAATTCTGGGGCCACTTTTCTTTATTCTGTTAATGAATGACATCACCTCAGCTGTCAACACCTGCAAAGTCATACTCTACACTGATGACACAGTTACCTTTACCAGCAATAAATCAACCAATTCGATCGAGGATGACCTGGACAAAGACCTATAATCCCTAAGCCAATGGCTTGACAAAAACAACCTAGTAATTAACCTAAAGAAAGGTAAAACTGAACTCGTTCTGTACGATACCTCTAAGAAACTTGCTTCCGAAAATGTTGTCAACTGTTACATAGAAGGGACTAAGATACATCAGACACAGTGCTACAAATATCTCGGTGTAAACCTTGACAATAAACTGAACCTCATTGAACACCATAATTCCATCTACATAACGATTATCTGACAGAATCAAATTGCTTAAACGAATACGGCACAAGATTTCCCCGCGAACAGCGGCTTTAATCTACCAAACGATGATACAACCAATAATGTTCTATTGCAACAATGTCTTCCTCAACATGGCTAAATCGCATGCAAAGAAATACCAATATATTCAAGATAGGGCCAAAGTCATCATCAACTATTCTTCAATTACTGACCATTGGAAAACAATCAAGACCCTTTGTTCACAACTCTGTGCTGTCGAGGTTTACAAATGCATTAATGGGATAGAACCTGAACTTAGAACTTCATTCGAGAGAATAGCCCATGGACACAATATATACAGGTGGAAACAACAAAAAACTGAAATTGCCTAAAGTTAAGACAGAAAATGGTCGGAAAACGTTCAAATTTGTTGGCTCAAAGGTGTTCAACCAACTCCCAAGATGCATTGCTGATGAGACATCGCTTATTAATTTTGAAAGAAAAATAAGAGATTTGATTTCTAAGTTTTGCTGAGAAAGGGATGAAGAACAAGGATGTAGCGGAAAAGTATGGTATATATCCCGAAAAACACACTTTCAACATGGGTGAAGAATAAGAATAAAGAGTTGAATAATGAAGTATACCCATCAGCTGAAGCTTTTTCTGAAATGGATAGTGAAGTTGTCACGTCGGCTCCCTTTGAAAACGATGATGAAATCATTGCACTAGTTACCGAAGAGGATATTGAAAGTGAAGAAGACGATCAAGATGTTGACGTAATTACGAAGCAAACACGTCCTTCAACCAATG
Source organism: Candelabrum cocksii (assembly GCA_963930725.1). NCBI lineage: Eukaryota > Metazoa > Cnidaria > Hydrozoa > Anthoathecata > Candelabridae > Candelabrum > Candelabrum cocksii. Next base: position 2,405,055 of record OZ005666.1, read on the forward strand.
AAGTCGAAAAAGCCCTTGATACGCTACAAGACCTGTACATGATGTTCAGTATACGTGGAGACGAAATTCGCTCCCTTGTACTGAAAATGGAAAGTGTCTTAAACCTTGAAAGGGTAGAAAAGTATAAACAAAGCCATGTAACAGACTTTTTCTTTAAAAATTAATGAAAAAGATGAGAAAGATGGAAAAAACTTCCAAATGTGTCAATTTTCTTGTTTTTTTCTTGTTTTACCTAACTTTTTCGAAAACTCGAACTCTCGATAGGTCGAACTTTTTTCTAGGTCCCGTGAAAGTTCGAGTTATCGAGAGTCAACTGTAATAATAATACAGTCGACTCTCCCTAATTCAAATCTCTATTATTCGAACTTTCTATAATTCAAACGAATTCTAAGTCACTGTCAATTTTCCTTAAGAAACTCTTATGATTTACTTTCTATTATTCGAATCTCTGTAATTCGAAAACCTCTATAATTCGAAAACTTTTCCAGGTCCCCTCAGCAAAATCCTCTCTGTAATTAAATCTGTAATTAAATCTCTCTTGTTACAATATTAAAAGATTTTTCATTTACGATTAGAATCCATTTTTTTAGAATTTGCTTATAGAGATGTTTTTATTTAAAAATAAATAAATAAAATTTTCCTTATCATTACCTTTTCACTAAATACATCAACTGTGGAGTTCTTCTTAATTTTTAGATCACCTAAGCGTTAATAATCTTATAAGCTAACGTCTGTGCATGAAACTGTAGATTTTTAGAACAAATGATGACGTTTGTAAGCTATACCTTAAGCGTAATAATTAATACTGGATTAAATCGCGCGGGATTAATTTTTGCGATACTTATTTTTGCGATTTTGGCTTAATTTTCGTCCAGGACCCAATTTGCAAAAATAAATACCGCAAAACACAATTTTTTTTTACTATCGAATCGCAAAAATAAATATCGCAAAAATTAATCCAACAGTAATTAATACGCTTATAGCTTATCTATATTTTCCTTATATTCATTATTTAAGACATGTTTTTCGAAAAAATTGTACTCCTACACGTTGTTTTTTTTATAAGAAACCTAGCGAAGGGCCTAGTTCTAAAGTTTCTTATTTATAGTCTGAAATATCATGTTTTTAGTTCTAAATGTTTCTTATTTTGTTTCTTATATCAAATCAAGCATAGTTCAAACAGTTTCTTAAGTTTATAGTTTCATGATTTGTAGATCACACTGTTGATTGTCAAAACAGAAAACAACAATAAACGCAAAATTTAACGTTCGAGATCGAGAATGGAACATTCACGTCCTTGGTTTTTTCAACAAACGGTGGAATGGGAAGAGAGTGCAAAACCTTTTGCAAACGACTGGCACAAATGATTTCGGAGAAGAGGAATTTTTTTCGCAGTCAACAGCATCAAATTTCATCAGGACAAAAATTTCGTTTTCGCTGTTACGATCAACATTGCTATGCATAAGAGGCTCAAGATTGTTCAGGAGAGACCATGATCTATCAGACATGGAACAGTCCAACGTAATAGCAAACATTACGCAATTGGAGTAACAAACACAACTATATACAAAAACAACAATGTTATTATTACAAATTTTAATTCTGAAAAAGTTGTATATATAGTTGACGTTACTTAGTTTATGGCGTCCCGGATTGCACCGTGGGTTCATTGTTATCTAAAAAAAAAACCTCATTTGATTTCACTTACACTCCTTTTTTTTATAAGAACAATTTTATAAGAACACTAGCCTGAAAATCATGCAAAAAATTAGGAACAAATTAAGAACAACCTCAGCCTCGGATAAATATAGTAGATTCATTTTTCTTAAGAACAGGTGGCCATCTAAAAAAAAATACATAACACCTGTTAATGGTTTTTTTCGGAAACTTTGTGCGAGTTATCTTTGACTTTTTTGTCTTGTCCATTTTCACTACGATTTTATGTATATAGATTCAGTTGTATATAGTTTTAACGTAACATTTTATCTTGGGTTTGTTATCAAATATTCTGTGTTTTTCTTATCTTTATTCACACGTCTGCAAAGACTAAAACCCTAAAAAGGCTCTCTAAAATAAGAACAAATTAAGAACATTTCAGCCTGAAAATTCTGAAAAATTTAAGAACAGCCAGCCTCAACTCCAATTTTACTGGTTCTTATAAAAAAAGTCTGTAAATGATATGAATTTCATTGATTTATCGTAAGGCTTCAAAAAATGTTTCTTAATTTGGAATTAGTCATAACAATATAACACTAAAGGTTTCTTAATTTTTGAAGACTCTACATGTAGGTTTCTTATGAAGGTTCTTATAAAAAAAACACAACGAATATTTCACTCACACATATATATAACCTGTCTTTATATCTATTATGTTTTGCTAATTTTTGTTTTATATTATTGAGGTTTATTATTTATAGAAGAAATTGTAAAATGGTCCCAATTTACAGATGTTCTTGTCGCCCTCGTTGAACGCGTAAATACACATGTCGTAGGAGAATAATATGCGTACAGAAAGCAATATACTTCGGTGTCTGTTGCGTAATTTAAACAATTTGCGTTGAAGTCGCCAACAAAATAAATTTATTTTTTATCGCAGCTTTTAAAATATCCGGAGAGAAATGAATAAATAGATTTTGACGGTTTATTTGGATGTCTATAAAAAATAGAGTAGATTATAGAGCGTTTCTTTTCGCCGTCGTGTCTCTGGACTTCAATAGATAGTTAAAATTTCATTTAATAATCATTCATATTAGAGAGCTCATCACAAAATTTATATTGAACAAATACACACAAGCTCCGTCACATGAACGTGCGGAAACATTTCAAATGCATATTGCGGGTCCGGCTAAAGGCAACCGTAATAACGTTCCGAGATAAACCACTTGATTGATGCGTGACTCGAATTCGTGAATTTTAAAAAACGTAAAACAAAATTGTTTCGAACATTAATAGAAGTTTAAAAAACATAAAATTGCTAGAATTTTAAAAAACGAAAGACAAATTAGTTCGAAAATTAATAAAAGTTTAAAAACGTAAAACAGTATTGTTTCGAATCGTCAATTTCGAAACGGCTAGTTTCGGTAATCGTCAATTTCCAAACGGCTAGTTTCGAATCGGCAGTTTCGAAACGTCCGTACTTCACGATAAAAATATGTCTGTTTTTGTTATCAATCCAGAATACTGTCTGAAAAAATGTTGTCTATAAAAAATGCCGTTTATTTATTTATAGTCTATAGAAATAATAACCCTTCTAAAAGTAAAATAAACTTCTATAGACTATGATTTATTGAAGCAGTAAACCTTTCATTTAATCCCTAGTTCATACAAAGAATGTGTTTCATGTTTTTTTGTTGTTTGTTTGTTTACTTGTATCCGCTTAATCTTGATTTCGAAAATAGTGTTACTATTTCTAAATTTGATGCGACGAAGACAGTTAAACCGAAATTTACTTTTTCAATACTGTTTTCTTTGAGCTAAAATTATCAATGTAGAAGTGAAGATTACAGCATATACAACCAGCTGGTCGTGTAGTACCAGTTTCTTTTTTAATCTTTGTTTTGGCAACTACGAACACAGCGAGAGAAAGCGAAAGTAATCTTACACGGACGGACAGTCATAACATACTTTATGATAAACGATTTAGCAACACAGAAAGATTGTTGAGATAAAACTGGAAAACAAGAAATAAAAGTTAAAAATGCCACTGAAAACAAGTTATGAGGAGAAACGAAACTTTCTCTTTGACATTTGAGACTCCTTTCCAAGCATTTGTTTACGGAGTTTGAAAAACAAACAAAGTCAAGTTATGATTTGGTTCAACTTTGTCAAATGGGCATAAATATCAACTTTATTCATTTCAGCAACATTCCAGCAAAACATTTAAACAATGCCGGTTCAGTATGAAAGAGAAAGGGGTTTAATGTCGGTAAGCTAAAATCTATACGTCTAAATATCATTTATTTTGTTTTTTTGAAATAACACGTGTTTTTTAGTCAACCACGCGAAAGAAGAAAATAGTCGCCATTGTAGTTTTGGTAAGAATCATATTTTTATAACAAACACTTTTTATTGGTTATTTACATTTTCAGGTTGTTGTTTTAATTGCTACTATTGCAGCTATAATAGTTGCATCAATACCAGCTTCTAAAGCAAAAAGTAAGCAGCTATTTTAGCTATTTTTTAAAAATAGAAGTTTGCCGAAAGCAATAGAACGATTATATATAGTATATAATGCGGAAACTTCCAAGGTATATCTCTGCTCTCCATTATTGGTAAAGTTTTAGCTCGTGTCTTAGATCGCCTTAATACATATATTGCTCCTAATGTAATTTCAGAATCACAATGTGAATTTTTAGACCGAATAGAGGGACTACAGATATGATCTTCTCTGCGCCAGCATAGATATATATATATCTTTTATCCATTCAAAATCTTACTCTTGAAATAATTTATTAACTTTCATTTTTATTCAATTTAGATAAAGATGAAAACGAGTAAGTAAACAGTTCCAATTGTAGAGCTTATGGAATAAATAAAACATTAAAACTTACCCAGTGCCGGATTAACCATAAGGCAAACAAGGCACATGCCTTAGGGCCAGCCAAAAATCCAGGCCACCAAAAAAATATTTTGTGGGTTATTTTCATCGTCTCTCATACATATATATTTATTGAGCCTCCACTTGCGGCCATAATTCACCATAGTCCATAGATTTATTATAACATTGTATACTTTATACTTTATGTATTATATGCTTAACAATATTTTATAAAATAAATGACTAAAAATTATATATGTCATGTAATGATGACGCGTTCACACAATTACCGTATACATGTTACATGATTTTTTATAAGCATGAAATTTTCAAACCGGTTAAAAATAGTTTGTTTTGACAACAGAATATTTACCTTCAACAAACTAAGCAATGTATGTAAAATTTGTATCTATATTTTTCTTACAAAGGCTATCCAAGGTAATATAATGTTTTGGAAAAATATTTAATGTGGAAGGATTTAGAAGAAATAAAAAGTAAATTGTTATGTTTCTTATTTAAGTTTAATTGTTGATCAGTTGATTAGTTTAGAAAAGTTTTAAAAGTATTTTCCACTCTTTGTTGCCAGTAAGGAAGTGCTGAAGTGTTTTCAGAATTTATTGTTTGGTTGATTCATTGATTTCATTGATTCAGTTGATTCAAAAATTTAAAGATGTAAAACGATCAATGGGTTAACAGCGTCTTGGTGTACTGTCACTTCTGTGCATTGAAAGTGATTTGCTCAACAAGATTAACTTAAAAAACTAATTGACAAATTTGCAGTTGTAAAAGCGTGCAAAGTTGTAATGTAATTCTTGCCTAATAAATCTTCTATTTTAAATTTTCTTCTTTTTTTCGATAAGTCTAAAATACCTGTATTTTCAGGCCACTTGTTAAAAATGTGCCTTAGGGCCAGCAAAGCCTTAATCCGGCACTGAACTTACCCCTTGATGTAGATATGACTATAAGGTGTTGTTGTAAAGTTGTTTGTCAGCTATGTAATTATACTGTGACCCAGAGTAATTAACTAGTACTTAAGTTGACCTTAATTGTTACTTTTAGTTAAAGGGAATTTTATGTGCACACTTTGTGTGATGCATGCCTACACCCTTAGTATATTTTAGTATACTATAGTATAGTTTTGTCCAAATAAGGCAAGCCAATGCCACTGGAAGTCAATAGGTTATTACTACAAAAGAACTGTAGCATGCTTACAAGATCTACAACAAGCTTTTTCATCTCCAGTTCAAAACTACATAACTAAATAAATGTCGAACCAGAAACATTCAAAACAAATAATGAATCGAGTAGCCAAATTATTAAAATATGTGACGTCCACTAGAGAGCAGGTGGCTCTATTATGTTTCATTATATTGCGCATGAGAATGTTTTCTCGTTTCTGTTTTGTTCTGTATATTTCTTCGTATAAGAAAGAAAGTGTTCTGTGAGTGAAGTTGCTCTGTGTGTCTGTTTTTATTACAAATTACAGAAAGTAGAAAAGGTTTTGACTTCTTCATTGAAATTTTAAGTTTATTGTGTTATTTTTAGATCGGCTCCAAAGACAGTTTTACTAGTTTCCCTTGATGGTTTTCGACCTGAATACCTCAATCGTGGACTCACACCCAATTTACTTAAACTTGGTATGTGTATTTATATATTCTCTAAAATATAATTCGACAAACAAAGTGAAAAATTGTAACAAAGATAGAATTTTTATTTTTTTAAAATTATTTGAAGGTTTCATGAAAAACATTGTATTTAAAATTGAAATATATTTGTTTGGATATTTAATGATAAATAACAAAATCAGAATCTTGATTATTTTGAAGATTTTCTATCAATTGCGCGCATGATGGATGTATTGCTAGGTCATGTCAATGTTAATCTTTAATAGGATTTTTCTTTTATACAATTTTAAACGTGTAATTAACTTAATTAGTGCAATTAATTGTATGTTAATTAATGGAAATTTATAATCTTAACTACTGTAATATTTTTTACTATTTAATGTGCTGCTTTAGTGTAACTCAGTTGTTCTCTCTGATGATGGAAATTAGGCATTCCTCATTTATCTTTACTAAGAATTAGGTTACAAGTTCCACAAACTTCTAATAAAAAGCCTTCAATGAACATGTAGTTTTGATGTTTTCTAATCTTAATGTTACATTTTTTAAAGCCAAGTCTGGTGTTAGAGCAAAGTTTCTACGACCTGTTTTCCCAACACAAACATTCCCTAACCATTACACCATCGTTACGGTAAGAGTTAGTCATTTCAACATGCAATTGTTTACTATGGATGGCATGGCAACAAGATTTTGCAATGTTATACTTTTGGATTTTGTTCTGGGTTTTACATGACTTTTGCTTTTTGTTCAATATTAAATTTCCAATAAAGATGTTCTTATTAATTTTGCACTAAAATCTGCATTTCAACGTCTTCCATCATGTTCTCATTTTGATAGGGTTTATATCCAGAATCTCATGGAATTGTGGCAAACTCATTTTTTGATCGTCAGTCCAACAACTCTTTCTCTATCGGTTCAAAATACAAGTACGATTCAAAATGGTGGAAAGGGGAACCTGTAGGTCCCTTGAATAAATAAAATTTATTGATTTCTAAATTTACATCTATTCTGATATGGGAATATCCAAACATCCAAACCAGCTCTTTAATATAGTCACATCAACCTTCACATTATATAGTTTATATGACTTTATAATGATTTTTCTGAAGTTTTTTTTTGACAACTTCAATTGACTCTTCTAATTCTTTGAGTTTTGTAATATTATATGGAAAATCTCAATTAATGTTCTCTAGTTTACGCAATGAGTGAACACGATGAATGTTTGTTTAGGTTTGGGTTACGGCCAAGAATCATGGCCAGAAATCTGCTTCTTTTTTTTGGGTTGGTTCTGAAAATGATAAAAAAGGTAATTATATCATATTGGCTTACATAATTATTTACTCTTGTAAATGTTATATACATATATTTATTGTTCCTCGCATGCTTTTCGTTTACACGTTATGAACAATAAACCATCTTTAGAAATGAGACCGGACTACTGGAAGCACTTTAATTCGTGAGTTTTTATCAAGTTTCTACTTGTGCAACTCTTATTACCGCCCTATTATTATAATTTTTATTGTTTTTTCTTGCTCCTTGAGTGCCTAGCAGATACTGGCGTTAAAAAATCTACCAAAGTGATTTTGCAATTCGTTGAATTCGATTTGGCTTGTTCAGGCAATTGATTACCTTTGATATTTCTTGTAATAACCATGAGTCATATCATTCAGACGTGTACCATTCACAGAAAGAATTGATCAGGTCATTACGTGGTTGACCATGGATAAAACAGAAAGGTTTGAGAAATGTGGTTTTCCTAGATTTTACCATTAACTTTATTATTACCAATATGCTTATTATTTTAAAAAGTTTCACATAATTTTTTTCAAATTTTTTATTTACAGTATTTGTTATTTCATCATCATCATCATCAGGTCGAGCTCGCTCGGCTTAAGCTATTTGATATTTGCTAAGTGGTAATGAACTATGTTTATATTTAATCTCCAGTGAAGTCGGACATTTTTACTTTTTTCACCATTTAGCATGAGATTTAGTTAATTGGTATATTCTCTAAGTAGGACAGATTGTCCAGGTCCCTTGATAGTCCTTAACTTATGAGAAGCTACTGTATTCCTAAAATCACATTGCAATTTTTAATCATATGTAGAAATGAGCACATTGAAAGCGACATTGGATTATGATGTAATGTTTTAACGTATTCAACTAAACTTTCATATGAAGTTACAGGGACTTACTTTAATGTGGGGGGCAGACGTTGTAGAGATTTACTGTAATATTGGGGGAGACAGGAGTTAGTTTATTAAGAATAAAATACTTAACTTCTATTTGAAAATGATGTTTTTATCTTTATTTTCAGGATATGATCGGATTAATTTTTGTGTGGATTTAATGAAAAATGATTGTCTGATTTTCCTTGTAGAAAGGAAATGCTTGTATATTATTCAAAAATTTTATGTTTTTCAGGCCAAATTTCATCACATTGTACTTTGAGGAACCAGATAAAGCTGGACATCAATATGGTCCAGATTCAAACCAGGTGAAGAACCTTATGTTACTTATTCTTTCGTAGCTTGATCTCAATTGTGTCATGAAAATATCTCTGTCGTTTTTTCAAGATATTCTTTTTGTTGACATATGCAATTTTTCATGTAGTATCTGATTCTGTAATTAGATTCGCGAAATTTCAAATATTTATTTAGTTTAACGAAAATTGGAAAGTGAAAAAACTCATATTCAGTTTTTGTTTACTCAAGTGGTAAATGAGGAAGAAACTTGAATTGTATTTATCTCAGGAATAAATTTTGTCATGATGCCCAACCTTTGAAAAGTTACGCCTTGGCAACAAGATATAACCATGCGGTTTTTCCACTTTGTGCTGAAAAGTTTGCCACATTTTTAAAAAATAAATAAACTTTGCTCCGCGAGGGAGAGCTGGCATGTATTCAATCTTTTTATGTTTTTTATTAAACAAAACATGGCTCATTGGAAAAACTGAAATCATGCCAAAGGTGGTATCGACTATCCTTAAATCATTTCCATTGAAAAAAAATCTGATCTTGATGCATTTTGGTTAAGTGCGGGACTTTATTTCCTCACTTTTGAATATTTACCCAGGACAATTATTTCAACATTTACAATTTTGTTATCAACACAAGTCTTACTGAGATAATAAAAGAAATAAACAAAAAGCCATATTAACCAAATGATTGTAAGGTTTTAATTATCAGAAAGTTTTAACTTTTTTTTTGACAGGTTAACACAACCATTCTGACAATGGATCGTACAATTGGCGAACTGATATCGAAAATGAAATCGAAAAATGTTTTGGAACATGTGAACATAATCGTTGTTTCTGATCACGGTGAATTTTGTTCTTTGTAACTACAATGACTGACTGTAAATGGTTTATGTTTTGGATTCATTGAGTTACCGTTCACTTTTACCTTCTAATTTCTAATGGTCTATGGGCGTAGTGTGAGAAAGTTTGCAAAATGTGAAATGTTTCTTCGTGCAATCGATCGTTCGCTAAAGTTTGATTTTAAAGATGCATTGATTGATTAACAGTGTTGATTTCTTTACATAACCTGACTTCGAAGTTTATTCCCATGTTTATTCTCCAAGATAAATCATAAACCTTTACGTTCAGGAATGGCTCGAACTGATCCTAACAAAATATTGCTTTTCAATGAGGTACGTATATTCGAAATCGTTTGATTGGACTCATCTTCCTGTTTTTAATCTTTTTAACTTAGAATTTATCTTTTATATAGACAGTTGATTTAACAAAGAAACGTTTTGTTGGACGTGGTGCTCTATCACAATTGTATTCTTTTGATAAAAGTAAGCGAAACATTATACAATTTTAATTAATTAATTAATTTTCTATCTTCTCTTTCAAATGTCTAATTATATATATGTAAACCGTTATTTTGTTTTTGTCTTATGAAAATTACACTTGCGTTGTATCCAACGATTCATACAACCATGTCTCTTGGATGAGTTGGTTATTGTGTTTTTTTTAGATTTCACACTGAAGAATATTTCAAAACCTGTAAGTAAAGCTTGATGGAAGAAAATTTACTTACAAAAATTATTTTTATAGCTAGCTTTTGTGGTACAATAAATACTAAGCACAGAAGGAACAGTCTGTCTTATTTATTTAGATACCGACTATGCACATGTTCTATTTTATGAAATGTTTAATGCTCAAGAAACTTTTTCTATTTTATGATTGGTTAGTGCTCAAGAAACATTTACATCATGTATCGAGATGATTTTACTTCAATACCGCGCCGTCTACATTACACGAATGACAGGTACAAAGTTTACCTATTTAACAATAGCATTCATTAAATTCTTGTTTTTGTGAAATTGATTTACACACTTATTATATTGAATATTTTAACTACGATTTTGGCATAAATATTTTGACTGTCTACCGAATATAATATATATATATATATATATATATATATATATATATATATATATATATATATATATATATATATATATATATATATATATATATATATATATATATATATATATATATATATATATATATATATATATATATATATATATATATATATAAAAGTCCAGAAAACTAATATATTATATTCTAGAATTTTAACTAAACATGAAAGTATTTTGATAGGGAAATTATTAGATTTTAATTTTAGCTGTTTATTTATGTTTAACAAATTTGGTTATAAAACAAAAGAAGAGAACTCTCAGCTCATCATTTTGTTAAAGTTTTAAATTTCCAAACTTAAGAGCTATTATAAATATTTCCTTGTTGTAATTACGTTGTTTACATTAATTTTCGTTAAGATGGATACTTAAATTGTATGAAAATTATTCCGTTCTTCTTAGTGAGTTTATTTTTCATGTAAAAATAATTAATTCCCGAACCTTGAAATGAACTTCACTATATTGTATGAACTTCAGACAACGAATCGGTGAAATAATTCTCTCTCCCAAACAAGGCTGGTCTATACTATATAGGTAAGCTTCAGATCTTGTTCCATTCCTGTTTATTTTAGAATCATCATGTTTGACATTAAAAATATAATATTTGACTTGACACATAAAGCGATAATATTTCGATTGATAATATCCGCCATGTTGGGCATAAAATTTCATTTTATACACCGGTGAAAATGGTATTACACCGGAAAAACTTTTGCTAAATAACTTTTAATTTGTTGTTATAATCAGCGAATATTATAAATGTCTCAATTTTACTGTTTGCAGGATTCCAAAACGTATTTCTATCAAGGGGTATCATGGTATTGATAATTTATATGATGACATGAAGGTAACAACACCCTGTTTACTGATTGTTATGATATTGTTGCTATGGCACTATTACTAATCTACTATTTGCATGTGTTTTTGCTTAAGTGGAAATATGCACTTTTTCAATCTTAGGGAATATTTATAGCATCTGGTCCTGACTTTGAACAAGATCATGAAGTTGACCATATCGAGAACATTGAGGTTTACAATCTCCTTACAGGTAAGAAAAAGAGAGTCAACTACAAATCATGTGATCGGCTTTTTGTGACGTAGATTCATATCAGTGGAAATATAACGTTGTCGTAGCAAAAGTAAATAATGAGAGAAATATTTTGATTTGTGCAATGATTAGCTACGATATAAAACATATCTTGGCAAACATAAGAGTTGTTCATATATTGTGTTTTTATATTTCTTTCCAGACCTCCTGAATATTGAACCTGCATTGAACAATGGAACATGCGGAAGTCTTCATCATTTATTGAGCACCACCCCGAAGCGAAAGTGTTACATCCAACCAACTCGTCCGGTTCCAATCCGTCCATTCACTGGCATTACCGCTTGCATCAATTGTACATGCTCGGATTGCGACGTAATTTAATTCATATATTTTGTTTTGTTACAGATTATTATAACAAATTGATGAGCGTCTTCAGTCTTGATGACACATAACAAAGAGGTATTTTTTCTTTAGCTCAACAAAACTTCTGTGGATGTTTTGAATAAACATCTGAATTTGACTGCAGCTGAAGGTAATATTCTTTCATTAAATGTTTTGCATATTATGCAAAACTAAATATCAGCTTAACATCCGTTTTCCATGCAGAAACCTCTTCATTATTAACCAGGACTAACAACTTCTTTTATATGTTTAGTTTCATTCTTCCAAACAAGGCATCTTCCTTATGGCATTCCCAAGGATCTAACAATGATTAGTGAAAAATTTGTGCTGACTCAACGGTTTTCTGTTACCGGTTATAATCCCAAATTACACCTACCGCTTTGGACGGCGTACAAAATAAACGGAGAGGTATGCAACCACTATTTTGGTTTGGTTTATATATGTAAGTTGAATAATGCTGTTTTTGCTTCATGAGGTTACCATATAATTCCAAAACAAATATCTACACGTCTCTTGGAAAGAACATCATTTTGTTTCACTTGCAGGAGATTCAGGCCAACACAACGAGACACCATTGTTTTCGTCGAGATGTTCGCCTTTTTGATTCAGAAAGTTCATATTGCCATTCATACGCCGGTTCGGGGTATCTTCAAGCCCCGTTAGGTAGAGAGTTTTATTGTTGTTATTGAAAAACAGAGAGTTTCTCGTGACACTTTTTTGTAATTTCATGTAATTTCATGTTCTCCTCTATCTGTGTGAAAGCTGTGAAAATTTAAAGGCTCATTAAAAACATATTTGTTTGTTTATTTCTACTGTATTATTTCTATTTTTCAGGATTTCAACTTCAATTCCAAGCTTCTCTAAAGCAAATATTAATGATTATTATATATAAATGAAAGCGAAAGTGAAAAATTAAATGACAAATTTCTACCGTAATCTTAGAAACTGATGTAAAATGGGAAACTATTTTCACTGATGGTCATATATAAAAACTGATCACTAGAATGATATTGTAGAATATTTCATGATAAAATTGCGTCAACTAATTGTGAATGTTATACAGCTGACATGCAACAGAACTACATGGCAGCACAGGACTCGAGTGTCCTTAGCAACATTGTACCACAACACAAGGCTTTCTCCAAGGGTAAGTTTATCCTTCACGCAATTTTTTTATATTTTGATCATTAGTTGATTCTGTGGCTGGATTGATGACTAGCCCTGAGCAAATTCCTGATCATATAAATCTTCTTCCAATTGCTTCTCATCTGAGGTACAGCTAATCTGAACGTTTTTAAATATTTCATTTTTCAAAATTTTATATTTTAAACAAATATATAAATAAATAATAATTTGTATGTAAATAATTTATTGTCTCTGTTTAGGTCCTTGGTCTCAACTGAAATCTATGATTAATGCTTGGGCAATCAAGTACAAAACCATGCACGTGATATCAGGTGTGATATTTGACATGGATAACAATGGGTTGATGGACAATATCCATTCAAAGAAAAGGTAATTTTTCTTTCTTTTAATTTGTTTTTTTATGCATCCATTATAACAGTAAGATACAAATTTCTAAGGCTTAAATTCATAACTTAGTTTTTTAGGAGTTGACTTACTTGATTTAAATGCATAGTTCATTAGATTACCCTCAACAAACTTTTTTGGTGCAATCATCATTCATTTCCCTTGATTCCTGTATTTGCGATTTCTTTCCGCTGTAAGTGAATAGGGCGAATTGAAATAGGAATTTAGAATCATCTAACATACTAATTCTACTCAGTAAGATTTTCTGTTTTGACGCTTATGCGTTGTTTGTTTATTTATTTTATTACTATCTCCTAATATATAAACGAATTGTATCAGTAATTGTTTGTAATCATTGGAAATCGTAAATTACAAACCCTAGTTGTTCTTTTTTATATTGTAAATCTTATTGATGAATAATAATTTATTCGTAAGGGTAGATTGGTATCTTTCAAACGCAGTGGAGGATGCCCTCTAGGTCTCAGATTCTTGAAATCAGATTTAAAGCTTTGATAAACATAGCCTTGTGTGTTTCCAAACCAGTTAAATCTTTTCTTTTTGGACATGTCAACTATGCTGCTTGAGATTTTTTCTGAATAATAAATTAATGAATTAATCTGAGGAGTTAAGTTCAAGAAAATTGTTCAACCTCGATGTAAACTAGATATTCACTAACTGTACAATTAAAAATTGCACTCATCAATCTTTAAGCAGCACCAAAATTATAACATCAATTATATATACCGCACGAAATGCACTCATCACTTAATAGCATACAATATATATATATATATAATTAATAAACAAATGTCGGCACCGAAACAAACATAAACTAAAAAACATCAAATGACGTCACGAAGTTATTGCATTGTAGCATTTATATTTTAACGTTATTAACGGCTTTAATTCACTGTAGTTAGCTGATGATTGCGAAAGCATGAAACTTTAAGTACTAACAACAAAAGTTGTTTTTCATTATCTATAAATATATATATATATATATCGGTATACATATGTTGTATATTTACATAGTGTTTTATTTTAACTTTCAAAATAAGTGACTTATTGATTATGAATAAGTAATGACATCAAAACTTTGTTTATCTTTAATGCAGGTATTGTACATTTATCGTGATGTTACTTGTGACAAATGTAACAATGAAAAGAGAATGTCTGAACAATTCTGTTAGATTTGTTTATTTTTAGTTGGCTGAAACATGACGAAGGCACTGTTCCTATACCTACTCACTTCTACAAGATCATATCCAAGTGTTCAATGCCAGAGATTAATGGCACGTGTGACCAAGGTCTTGACACATTGACTTTTATTCTCCCTCATAACGAGGAAAGCATATGTGATGTAAGTTTATTGAATGTTTATTTTGTTATAATGAATTAGCTTTTTGCGTATTAATTCAACAAAGAAAATAATTAATGAAAATAATCATTTATTAAACTACTAATATTTAAAATGGTTAACAAAGAAAGAATAAAGAAATAAAATCATATATTGTTTTTATTGAAAGGACAATTAATTATCAAAAATGTTTCTTGTTTTCGACTATAAAAAGTGTTACAACTATTGATTAGTTTAATTTTATAATCATTATTTACATTCATTATTTATATTTTGCATATTTCTTTTGTAAGATTGTCTAGAAAAGCGTACGTAAACAAAAAGTTGAATTTCTCATGGTTTTAATTTGGCGATAGAAGAAATATTTCAAATTTTGCGCGAATTTAATTTGGCGATTTCAGACCAAAATCGTCAATATCGCCAAATTTTCTCCACGGCAAAATTTGTACGAATAAGTTAATGTAAGATGTGGATAGGTTTTTTAATTCAGTTTTAAGTGATCGCAGTATTTTCTAATTACTCCATGTATTTTATTCCATGTGTGCACTTTATGTTATTGAAGTAATTTGTCTGTTCATAGGAAAGTATTGAGTACATCTGGTTCCACGTAGCTACAATAAAAGACGTTGAACTACTCACTGGTACAAAGTTTTTTGAGACGCTTAGTCACAGTAGAAGAGCGCAGATTATATCGAAACTGAACGCGGAGCTTTGGTGATTGTCCGCAACCATTTGTTTTGTAGTTATGATTGACGAGTGAATTTTGTTTGACGCCAACATTTTCATCCAGGCTTTAAAATTTCAAAAATATCTATACTAAAGTATCTTTCTTTTAACTGACTGTTTATAATTTTTAACGTAAACTAGATTCCAAATATTGTCTTTTTCTAAAAGGAATCTATTTTAAAAATTTATTAGTTTAGATGGTAACTTGGTATGTTTTGATTTATTAAAAATGTCGTCGATTCGAATTAAAAGAAAAAAGTCTTTGAAGATTATTTTTTGAAGGTTTATTATAATTATTGTTAATGCTTAAGGAATTTTTTTATTAGCGTTTTTCATCAATTTTAACCTGACACTTCATATACTATCGATTATACATTTTATATTTTATTTAGCATTAATTTGACTTTCTGTATAAATAATAAAATTGCTATAGCTACATGTTTTTGTATTTATGCATGAATTTGACTTTCTGTATAAATAATAAAATTGCTATAGCTACATGTTTTTGTATTTTTGTTTGTTTTTTTCATATGAATTTTGAAAATTGAGAATATATATAAACATATAAATATTGTAGATGTTGTTCTTTGTTTGTTTTTGTGGTAAAACGAATACTTCTGTTCAACCCTTATATATTGCAACTTTCATTTCATTGCTTCTTTCGCATTTCACAAGGAACCTCATTTTGATAGTTCCAACTTACAAAAACATTTTATCAATAAAATTATCTTGATAGTTAAGCAGCAAAATTCATTATTGAGTTTAATTTTAAAGCTAATCATGAAATGGCAGCCAGCTTTCCTACTGATTTTAATTTTTTTGAAAGCATAATCAATATATTTGCATTACGACTTTCTTCGAGTAACACAACTGAAATAAACAGCGCGAAAAACAGTTTTATCTCTGATAAGTTACGCATGCGCATAATAAAAGCAGCATTGTTGTGCCATTGTGTTCACCCTTTGTGGGTAGCAACGATTTTGCAGGTTTCATCGTCTTTCTTAGCAACAATTGCATGGCAAGAATATACAATGGGAGAAAGGATTTTAACATTAATTTTGATTGTATAAAACATTTCTGCTCTTTGTGATAGAATAAGAGAAAACAATTCATCATCCCCATCTGTTTGTATAGGTAACAAATCATACTGATGAGACAAGAGTACATTTTTAAATCGAGTGTTATTTATCTATATCTATAGAAAAGTTATTTTGGGACGTTGAACTTGTGTCTGCTATAATGTACGAAGAGATTTCATTGTGAGGGTTTGACCATGGTTCCACCCTCCCTTTTTTTAGTAAGGAAATACACAGGACAGGCAGGGTCTATGACTCAACAGAGTCCTGTGTATTGGAAACAAAGACAAAGGAGTAGATGAGAAATAAGTGCAGAGGGCTGAAATAAAGTTAAGAAATTTTTATAAGGTCTACCCTGGAGACCCGGGCAAAGAAGGAAGATGAGTGCATGATGGTCCTTGAGGAGGGAACGGAAATATTGAACTGGTGGCAGTTAGAAGAGTACTTCGTGTTTCTGGGGAATACAGAAATAGGTGGGACAGTAGAGTGCAGTTCATCTGAGCAATGACCAAAAAAGTATCTATAGAAGAGACAAAGTGCGGCTACCCTGCGGCTTTCTGTTAGCCTGGGATTATCAATTAATCGTACTGACTTGCGCTGGATACGATCAAGAATTTCTAACACGGACTTAGGAGCCCCGCCCCAAACGGATAAGTTGTATTCTAACTGAGGTCTAATTAAGGATTTATACAGAACTAGAATTTTGTCAGGGGGGAAATATTTCCGGGCACGAAACAGAAACGCCAACTTCTGCGAAGCTCGTTTGGCCAAACCAAATATGTGCTCATTCCAGTGTAGGTCAGAACTCACTCGTAGGCCGAATTGAGGTAAGTGACAGGAGAAAGGGAGGGTATCGTTACCCATAACTACATCTGGGAATGAGCGGTTCCGCTTTCTGAAGACAACTATTTGGTCGGTCTTTTTGGTATTAAATTTGACCATGTTGTGGTCTCCCCATTCCGTAACCCTAATTAGGTCATTTTGTAGAATATTTGCAGCCTCAGATCTTTTAATTTATCACCCTTTTTGGGGATTGGAAAAACATGTCCTAACTTCCACGAGAAAGGAAAGATGGCGGTGGAATAGGAGAGGTTAAAGAATATGGCGAGATGGGGGGCAAGTTCCTTTGCGCATATCTTTAGCAGGATAGCAGGTATGCCATCTGGGCCAGAAGATTTGTTAGTACATAAACGTTGGAGTGTTTTGGAAACGTTGTGTGCGTTGAACCTTACTTTGGGCATTAAGACTGTTGCGACAGGAACTTGGTGATCGAAGCATCGACCCGAATCGTCAACATTTGATGTTGAAGAAAAGTGCGAGGCAAAACATTCAGCTTTGTGCAACGGATGACATGTCACGCTTCCATCGGGATGAACGATATCAGGGAATGTTGATTTGCAGAAATTTGATCTTATGGATTTCATCATCGACCAGAAAGCTTTAGGGTTGCTCAATTTGATTTTGTCATAAATGGACTCTATTGAGAATCTTTGGCCTTTCGGGTGGAGTTAGAGCAAGCATTTCGGGCAAGAGTGAAGTTTTAACGATTCTGTTGGGTGTTGTTTCTTTTCCACTCACGGAACGTTTTGTTCTTGCGGTTCACTGCGCGAAAACATTTACGGTTGAACCATTTTGGCGAATTAACCCGGCCAAGGCGTTCAGTGGATGGAATGGCCAAACGCATACCAATGTGGATCCATTCGACAATGCTGTCGGCAGGTTTTGAAGGATCGTCGGAAGAAAATGAAGCCCAGGGAATATCGCTTGCGATGAATTCACGAAGAAAGTCCCAATCAGCCTTATGAAAGTTAAAGACAACATGTGATTTATCTGATGAAGGCTGGTATAAGGAGTTTCGATTGCAGCTAGTTGTTATTAGGCAATGATCTGAGTTTCCGATCGGAGCAGATGCCTTTGGTATTTCGAATATTGACGGGTCAGTTGTGAGGAAAAGATCTAAGGTGTTAGCTGAATCACTAACGCGATCTAGAATACGTGTGGGGAAGGTTACCAATTGTTTGAGATGGTTTAAAGTGGCAAAAGTCTCTGCTTCAAGGCCTGCTGCGTTTGCCCGCAGGGAGGAGTGCGCAATCTACGCTGGGTTGTGGACATTAAAATCACTTAAAATGGAAATTTCGCACCGAGGGAATTTGATTAGAAGTGTTTCGATGTTGTTGGAAAGATGATCGAAAAATATTTTATGATTTTTGGAGTTTGGGGATCGATAAATATTACAAAAAATTTGATGTTGCCACAACCATTGACTTTTAACCAAAGTATCTGAAAGTCCTTCTCAAATCTGTTAAGATCGTCTACTTTAGCAACCTGGACACCAGAACGGACAAAAACACAAACACCACCTCGTGGAGACAGGCCAGAGAAGAATTCATAACCTGGGCAACGGAGATGAGGGGAAACTGTTTCCAGATTAGTGGGATCTGCCGGACAAACCTGAGTTTCAGTTAGGCAGAGTCAATGGGGTCATTTGGCCAAAAGATGTTGATGTACAGAACCCACGAATGTTGTACAATGCAATTTTAAATGTTAAGACAGTGTTCGATGAAGTAGGAACGTCTCGGACAGAATCTAGTAAGCTTGACGAACCCAGCGGATTCGCAGCACTGGGAACGCGGACTTTTTTTAGCTTGGGCGACGTCTGAGCTAGTATGATTATTGAATGAATGTATTGTCATTAAGAAGAAAAGGATACCTGGAACATCCTGCCTGGTGGGGAAAGCCAATGACATAAACCGCCAGTAGCAACAGGAGTGGTGGTATTTTACCAGGGCGTTGGTTTTAACCCAACTACTACCTTAATAGTAAAAATATCCGTTATATCTGGGGTTTATATATGAGGTTTCATTGCACACCAACGATTGATGGCTTAAACATAACAGAAATATAAATAGTCTTTAATCGTGGTATTTTTATTAAAGATTTTACTGAATCTTTACTTAGTTGTTGGAGTGATTTGGGATTCCGGCTAAATAGTCACACGATTCGCGAACCTTGACTCACTTTTTAGAGGGCCTGTTGGTGTTTAACCAAAGTCAGAAAGGCAATAACAGGTCGATGGTGCCCTTAAATGTTCTGGGGCGCATGCGCGCTACACTGTCGAATTCATCGAGTCTTAACCTTAACCGAAAGGTTTGGGTAATCTTTTGAAAGTTGATGGTGATGATTGATCATTGCAATTATTGATCACGAGGAATTCGTAGTATGTACTAGAACGTTCCTGCCCTTGTACAAACCACCTGTCGCTACTAGCGATTGAATGGTTTAGTGAGATTTCGGATCGGCGTCACTACGGTTTCGTCGCCGTTTTTGACTGCCGAAAAGTTGCTTTAACTTTATCATCCAGAGAACGTAAAAGCCGTACAAATATATTAATGTCAGTATTTAAAAATCAGTAAAAGGTTTTTGCCGTGTGAATTATCCTCCTAACAAAATTAAATTAATTATGTCTTGATTATCCAAAATATATAATCATATAAAATATTTAACGACTTTAAACATTAAGAACTTTTGAGAAGGTGTTTTAGGACGTAAAAGGGTTTGTGAAGTGCGTGCAAGCTGTATATGTGGCTGTCCCGCCGCTTATCAGCGCAATGAAAATGATTTCGAAATGCAGAACTTTAATGTAGAGAGGAACACTTTTCTTTAGGCGCAGATAAAACCAACATGGCATCACGAAGGCGGCCATCGTTATAGTGGAGCCGCCAACAAACGAGAGTATGGGCCCGAAGTTGGGTATGGCCTCAGCAATAGCAATAATGAGCAACGTGACCAGGGAACGGATGATCATTCTCTTGTAACCAAACGCTGAAACGAAAGAAAGTGATCAAATATCGACAATAATGCATGGATGCGGAAATAATTCCCCTGGTTTGTTGTTCATGCAGCCCCTACGACACCGAAGCTGAGGGGGCCATAGCCCCTCCCCCCACACCACTTGTTTGCTGGACAATTTTTTTAAGCCTTTTAGAGGCTTAAAAAACAAATTTCAAACCATTTTAAGCCAATGTAGGGGAGTCAAAAACTCAACCATGGTGGGGCGGAGAGTGACACTAAACATACATATGTGCTCAGTAACTTAACCCCCCACACTTACATTCATGTGTTGTAGAGCCTGTCATGACTATTTACAGAAGACTTGTATTTACAGAGAACGGGTTCCCTTGTACTCCAGCCTGACGGGTCTATTTTGGGAACAAATCTTGACAATCACTTGAGATTTTACACTGAAATAAAATGAATTCTTCAATATTTTTAAAAGTCTTTTAAAATAGAGCCCACCATGCCGAAGTACCTTGGAGCCCCTTTGTGGATGTTTTCAAGACATCCATCCATCTATCATAGATAACCAAAGTATATATGTGTATCAATGTATAGTGTCATATTTAATAGATTATTGCTTGTGATTTCTGTGGTTTAAAACAGTAACCACATACCGTGCTCAATTCTAATATACTTCTCTATTTGCAGGCCTATTGGGTTAACAGTGATAATAAACGTAAATAACAGATGAAATGTGATCAGTGCTTCGGCCGTGGTGATGAGGTATATTCCGTTTCCAGGGGTATTTTTCAATGTGATCAATATGTTGTCGTCCAAGTTACTACCAAATGCCAAATAAGGCAGCAACACCACAGGCAGGTACATGATTAAAACACATGTGAAGCCTGCTATCGCCGAATAAACAAACTTATTTGGATATTTCATGTCTGTTTGAAATGTGGGAAAGGTGGTGGCACCACCAAATGAAAATGCCATAGTGCCGAAAGCTGTAAAAAAGGACTGCACGGTTGCGGGTTTCCTTGTTTCTTCATCTGCCATGCCATGGTTGTATAAATACATGCTTGTACGTGCCACGATCATCACACTTGCAATTATTGTACACAAACTTGCCCCCAATGCAAACTGCCAGATTTCTTTGGGTGAGCCCAACCAGGTAAACGGTAACAGAGCAAATCCACAAATTAGTATAAAAATCCGAAATTCATTTTTAGGTGTTAAGGAGCCAATGCTTGTGTTGATTAAAGAAGCAATTTGCTGTGATGCGAGCAACAGGAAAACAACGCAAACGCCGAAAAGCGTAATCAGCACACAAAACTCCACTAAACGCCGCCCCCATTTTCCAACGGCTTGCTGTCCAATGGCGGGGTATGGATCTCTGAGTTTTTCGTTCAACTGTGGGTTAGCTTTCCTGGCCAAAATCCAGCATTCGCCAAGTACGATTCCACAGTAAAGCGAAAGACAACAACATCCTACCAGCACACCCACTCCTGTCCAACTTGATTCACCGATTGCTTTGGGAATTGCAAGAATGCCGCTGCCTGCCATTGTCGCAACGATAAACAAGGCACATGCCAGCACCGACAAGCCCTTTTGTTCAGGTATAGGCAAAATTTCGCTCTCAGAATCTACTTCGTGCATTATGCTGTAATTGATTTCCATGTTGCTTTTCTTCCAACACAATATTGTCTCGTGCTTCCTGATATTTTTGTATCGTTTTCCACAGTCAACAAACCAGAAGCTCTCCTCCCATGTTGCTAAGTAAATTAGGTTCAGGTAATCCGGTGTAACGGTCTATTTACTCCCCCAGTCCAAACCATCTGCTTGTCGCTTATGCGCCATATTATTTGGATTTATGACATCGCCGTTTCGACAGTCTTTTCGCGGAAAGGTTACGACACTGTATTTGCGGTCTAAACGATCCCCCATACGATATCATTCGCGGAAAGGTTACGACATTGTATTTGTGGTCTAAACGATCCCCCTTACGATATCATTGGCGGAAAGGTTACGACACTGTATTTGTGGTCTAAACGATCCCCCTTACGATATCATTGACGGAAAGGTTACGACACTGTATTTGTGATCTAAACGATCCTCCTTACAATATCATTCGCGGAAAGGTTACGACATTGTATTTGTGGTCTAAACGATCCCCCTTACGATATCATTCGCGGAAAGGTTACGACACTGTATTTGCGGTCTAAACGATCCCCCATACGGTACCATTCGCGGAAAGGTTACGACACTGTATTTGCGGTCTAAACGATCCCCCATACGATATCATTCGTGGAAAGATAACGACACTGTATTTGCACTTATTAGGGGTCATTCACTAAAAAAAAACAATATACACTTTTAACCGAAAAATAAATATTATTTACAATTTTTGCAAACAAAGACACTTTTTTCCGTAACATTATTGGGAACTTTATCGCAGCGTCTATGAAACCACTCGCTGCAGCTTTCGCACTCTATCATGAATAGAGAGTCATCGTAAGGTTTTCCGCAATGACAGAACACCTCAACTGTTTCGCTCCGCAAACAACTTGAATGTTTTCGTGGTTCGGAAGGAAAGTTTGTCATTTGACAGTTTTTAAAACACTCAACCAAATGACATCTCATTTTACTTTGCTGGAACTCCATTCCACGTGGATCACGGCCCCCGCACAGTGCTGCAGCTGTGGCAATAGCGAAAAGACCACAATCAGAGCCACCGTTTTGTTTTTGCGTATCAACCCAACACACATCAAATGGTTTTTGACTGCAACGCATTAACAAACTCATTGTTACAAACAACTTCTTTTTGAAAGCTGTTGGCAAGTCACTATATAAAGAGTCATACACATAAACTGTTTGTGGATTCAAACAATGGGCATTACTAACTGTAATCCAATGATTGCCACACACATTTAAAATCTGTACGAATCGTCTGTCCCCAGACATGATATTGGCAGGACCTTTAATTTGAAACAAACAAACAGGCATGAGACCAACAATATGGGGGTACTTTTCAGCTAGAAGAGCTTGAGCGTGATCAATATGCTCATCTGTGAGCCAAAATTCAGGTTTCAAAATGAAATTTGCCATTCGTTCTGGATTCAAATGTTTTGGAGCCCTTGTACTAATCAGCCTTTTTGCTTTTTCTTTCATCAGTGAAGGCTGAGGAGAAGTCTGAGTAGCCACAGATGTTGAGGTTGCAAGATTATTGGCAAACAAAGGAAGAGTGGCTCTAACAGGTTCTTTGGAATCAATAGTTGTGGATAGAGGTTGTGGAGTTGAATTGTCATTGATGTGTGTTTCTCTAAACTTGGGGTGCAAAATGCTGTTCTTGAAGGGTTTGAGTTGGTCGTAGGGTATTTTTGTTTTCAACGATACTGTATTTTTTCGAACCGGCTCCAGGGTTACTCTCTGACTTTTGTCAATGTCAACTATTCTATAAAAAAATTAGATGCAACCATGAACAAAACTCAATTGATCAACTTATACTGACTGGATATGAACTTACTTGTATGGACCCAGCCAAATTGGTTCCAGTTTCCCCCCTTTCCTTCCAACATTTCTCATCTGCTTCCTTAAAACAACATCTCCAACATTAAAAGAAAAGGTTTTTACACCCTTGTCTTTCCTTTTTGCATATACTTGCTTTTGCTTCATTTGTGCAATATCTACATTCGAAGCAACCTGTAAAAAAATACATGCATGAACAATTTTGATTCATATATAAAAATGTTGTACCAACAAACCTGTTGGTAAATGTCTTTTGCATTTGAAGCCCTCTTCTCAACTAATTCGTCCAAGTCCTCAATCTCTCGTTCACATTGTCGGTCACCCTCGTTTCCAATGCACATCTAAAAATGCAGAGGAATCATCATCACCATTTTCCATGCAAGCATGAGTTGGACAAATGGAACAAATGACATTCTCCAATTATTGAGGTTTAATCATCTGATGTTTATTGGAGCAAGCAGATGTTTTTATAGCTGGATGCCCTTCCTCACATCAACCAAGAGAGGAAAAACAGTCGGTGCCAATTTATATTTGAAACTCTGTTTTTTTTAAAAGGCATGGATGCTTGTGGCCATGACGTCATGCTGCATGACCCACATAGCCATAAAGTAAACAACAAATCAAGTTGGACAAAATATTTCAAAAAATAACCTCTATTTTAAATAAATCTATTGTTAAACCTCTCTTGCAGCCCGTGGGTGGTGACCAAACATCAAGAAAAATGGTGTATATTTCGTGGAGGTCTGCTTTTGGATACGTATGGAGTAAGCAATATCTTCCAAATATTCATCCCAGTCATCTTGGTTTTCATTGACAAGTTTTGATAACCTTGTCTTCAGTGTTCGATTAGTCCTTTCGTCAAGTCCATTAGTTTGTGGATGATATGAACTTGTAATTGATCGTTTTATTCCAAGTTCTTCACACAGTGTGTCATTAACCTACATATGAATGATATACAAGCAAATCTTAAATTTCTCATCTTAGTAAACCAATCTTCTGTAAAATTGGAATTTACTCTAATAGAATTTGCTTTAAAAAATGTTTTTTTGAACTAACCTTTGCGACAAACTCTTTTCCCTGGTCCGAAAGAAGCCTTTCAGGAGGACCCCATCTAAAAACAATAATCTTTATAGCAATTATTATCAAAGTCTTTTTGCAATGCGAGTTGAAAAGTTTTATTATCACCTGAGCGCAAATGACTTAATACTTTTTGATACACCAATTGCTGTCTTATCTTTTAAAGGATAAAAATCCACAAACTTTGTAAAATAATCTGTGAAGGTACAGATATACTTGTTACCAGAAGCAGTCATTGTTAAGGGCTCTGAAAAATAAAGCAAGGTTACAGTTGAGTGACACTAAATGTTTTGTTACAGTGTTTAAAAATAAAGTTGCAGTTGAAAACATACCAATCAGATCCATACCAACAAGTTCCAAAGGTTCATGAACTTTTATTGGTATCATCTCTGGTGCTTGTGATTTAATTTTGCTGAATACTTGGCACTGTGTGCATGTATCAACCTTTAAAACAATGTGGTTCATTTATAACTATGTGTAAACCACAATGCGAAACAATGCCAAAATCATTAAAAGTATAAATATATCCATATACAATATATATTCGCATACTCACATATTCTTTTATATCTTTTTTCATTGACTGCCAATAGTAGAGGAAAGAAATTTTTGCCAATGTTGCATTAATCCCACTATGACCACCCCTTGGTTTAGTGTAATAACTCTTAAAAATGTCACACATTTCCACTGTAGTTGAAACAACCTTTCTTTTCACACTATTTCCCCCAGGGTTGTAGTATAACTCTCTTTCTATTCATGAAAAGATTATCATTTATATTTATAGTGTCCTCACAAGTCACAGTTTCTGGCATATATCCCATAAGCACAAAATTGATTATTTATAAAACTATGTATTATGCCTTGCTACCTAAATTTATTATTCAAATCCTCCAATCATTTCATTTCACTAGTTTAACATCTTAACGTTTTTTGCATAAGTATATATAAGAAAGACTTAAACCTAGTATGATAACTACGTAAAGGAACTTACTTGATTCATCCCACACGAAATTCTTTGCCTGCCCTCGAATTACACGTCGCTGATTATGTGTTAATTCTTTAGCATAGTTGTTTGTAATGAGATATCATGTGATGTTTTCAGATTTCTCCCTGAACTCTTTCATGCGCGTTTCTCGGCAAATGTCTGGTTTAATTCCAGCTTCAACATTTTTACCGTTGACAGCTAAGTTTGATGAGACATCCATAATAAGTTAATTCTAAGCTAGCTAGCTACAATTTCACTACACTAGTACCTACCTACCGAAATTCTTTTCTAACCTGTTCTAATTCTTGAAAACAAATCTTTAAAATAAACTTTATCTCTAATATTCAACTATACCTATAATACTCGGCTGCGCTAATACTATAACGCAAAGTTCATATCAATTTAATAAATAAAACGTGCTCTCTTTTCGCGCCACTCCAAATCAGGAGGTATCATAAATCCAAATAATATGGCGCATGCGCATAAGCGACAAGCGGATGGTTTGGACTGGGGGAGTAAATAGACCGTTACACCGGTAAACAAACGCAGCTTTGAGTAATTATTGTAATTTAATTAATCTCGCGAAAAGACCGCTTACTAGCGTACCACGCTCCTTTAAAGTTGTTCGTAAAACACTGTTTAGATTTTTCACGCATGAATTGTAGTCTACAGCAATGCATATGCACGTGCAAATGTCATGCATCATTTCTTAAGTAGAAAATAACTAAATTGTTCTTTTTTCTTCACTTTCTTCATTTCGAGATTGTTTTATACCTACAGTATGTAGGCGGATTTCCACTTATGAAAAACACTCCAGGAAAGAAAAACTTTCCTGGAAAATTGTCTAAAGGATTTACACATGCGAAAAGTTCGAGCGAACAAATCCAAAGAAATAAATTCTTGAACCTGATTGGTTCGTAACAGAAGATTGCGTCAGTCGAGAGTTTCAGTTTTTATATTCGCGCGTTCAAAAAAAAGTTCAATCTGAACAAGTATGTTATTCTTAAGCTGTTTATTTATCAGTTAAGAATGTTATTTGTGCCTATAAAATATAAAACAAATATAACATTAAATAATAGGACGTAATAGATATGATATCTCAACATCTCCCCCAAGATCACAGCACGGCTTGCTGGGAGCGATAATATAGCACAAAGTCCAATTAAGTAATCAACGCAACGTTTTAGTACGCATACCAAACAAATGGAGCATGCACAAGTCTATGGCTACTCTTTCACAACGTAACGTATCATAACTTTCATATCTATCCACTCTCATACCACTAGCTACGTTATTATATTTTATTATTATATTTCTGCTCTCCATAAAATTATGTAACTCCGCAAAGCTGGTTTTGTAGCAGATTTTTATCTTAAAACATTAATCATTGACATTACCTTTATCATTATCACCATTACCCACATATTTACTCCTTCTTGTTTTGGCATCAATGACCATGATGAACGACATTAAAGACCAACTCGTTAACTTTGAAAAACACCTTCTTGTTATGTCAAAAAAGGTCGACAATATCGAGAATTTCATGACAAGCAAAGTTAATGAGATTAGTGAAAGCGTATTACATATAAAAGATGTCGTAATAAAAAATCTTGTCGAAGAAAACCGTCGATTAAGAGCAAAGGTTGATGCTTTGGAAGAAAGCCAGGTTTGTTTGGAGAAGGACATTCATAATCTGGAAAATTACAACCGGAGAAATAATGTTGTGGTTGACGGAATTCCGAACTCCGTAGAAGATCAACATCTCGAGGGAGCCATTATTGAAATTGTTGACGCGATGGACATATCGGTTGATGGCTGCGATATAGAGGCGTGTCATCGCATTGGAAGATCAACACCAAAGAAAACGATCGTGAGATTTGTGAACAGGAAGGCCTGTGTGCAAGCCTTTCAGAACAGGAAAAAACTAAAAGACTTCAAATCGCGTACTCTAGGCCGCAAAGTGACAAAGATTTTTATAAGAGAAAATCTTTGTCCTTATTCTGAAAAGCTTTCCTTTTTTTTGCCGTATGTTAAAGCGGGCAAATTTCATCTCTGAAACATTTTCTCTCAATGGCAAAGTTTTTATTAAACGTACCACAAACGAGAACAGAATTTTAATTGACCATGTCAATACATTGGTCAATTTATATCCTGATTTTCAGTTTTGATATTTAATAACCCTCCTAGCTTGATTAATGTTTTTTGTTATTCCAAAGTTCGTTTTTATTTCTGCTAATTAACAAAACCAGTTTTAGTTCTTCTCTTTTCATGGAAAGATGTTTTTGCAAAGTGTGCAAAAAAACTGTTAAAAACAACCACCATGCAATACAATGTGATATTTGTAACTCTTGGATACATAAAAAATGCAATGGATTAAATGACATTGATTACCGTTTATTACAATCAAATGTCTCTAATTGGTTTTGTATTTTATGCACTAGTGAAATTTTTCCATTCAGTCACATTTCGGATAATGAACTTTTCCAAGTCTTCAACTCTAATATTATTATAGACTCAAATGAAATTCCTGCTAATATGAAATTTCTTCCTTCTTATGACCGTAACAAACTCTTTTCTATGTTCAATGACTTTTTTACCACAAATTGCGTTGATAATTCAAAAGAAGGAAATGACTTATATTCAAATTTTATAAAGTGTAAGTATTTCAATATTGATGACTTTGTCTCCTCCAAATTTGACAGCAATAACTCTTTTTCAATTTTTCATTTAAATATATCTTCGCTCAACAAACATTTTGATGAATTTTGTATCATGTTACGTTTACTTAACTTTGATTTTAGTATTATTGGTTTAACCGAAACTAAACTAAAATGTGACGTTCAACCACCAATTCCAATATCATTAGAAGGTTATAATATTGAACACACTCCTACTGAATCATCTTGTGGTGGTGCACTTCTTTACATTTCTACAAAATTAAATTACAAACCAAGAAATGACTTGTTGATGTATAAAAAATTACACTTAGAATCGATTTTTATTGAAATAATTCGTCCAAAAAAAGTAAACATTATTGTTGGGTGTATTTATCGTCATCCATGTATGTCTATTAATGTTTTTACAAATGATTTTATTCTTCCTCTTTTTTCAAAGTTAAATTCTGAAAACAAAAGTATTTTTTTACTTGGAGATTTCAATATAGATTTAATTAAAGTTAATTCTGATAATGAAACTTCTGATTTTTTCAACTTTATAACTTCTAATAACTTTCTTCCGCATATTACCTTACCAACAAGAATTACTAAGAAATCTAAAACAATTATTGATAACATATATTCTAACTGTTGTAATAAAAATATGTTGTCTGGTAACTTAACATCAACAATTTCTGATCACTTACCTCAGTTTTTCATTCAACCTAACTTTTATGCAACATTTGTTCTTCGTAAACACAATATCTTTCGTAGAAATACCACATATTTTGATAAAAAAGGTTTTCTTTCTGAATTTAATAACGTAATTTGGGATGAAATTCTTGAATTTGATAAACTTAACACTGACAACAGTTTTAATTTATTTTTTGAGGTTTTTAACGGATTATTAAACAAGTATATGCCACTCAAAAAGGTCAGTATTAAAAGCTTCAAGCTCTCTCTCAAACCGTGGATAACAAAAGGTATTTTAACATCAATAAAAATAAGGAATAAAATTTATCGCAAATATATTCGAACTAAAGATATTAATAACAAAATCAAGTTAAAATCTCGGTATAATTCATACAGAAACTTATTGACTAAACTATTAAGATGCAGCAAACAAAACCATTTTAAGAAATACTTCATTGATAACTCAAAGAACCTTCGAAAAATCTGGATCGGTATACAACGTTTAATAAATCTAAAAAGTAAAAAAGATTCTGTTCCAACTGTTATTCTAGATGATAATGGTGTTTCGCTGACCGATCCTGTGAAAATTGCTGACAAATTTAACTCATATTTTACGACAGTCGCACATAACATCCAATCTAAAATTCATTCATCTCATACAAATTTTAAAAAATACCTAAATAATCCGAACCTCAACAGTATTTTTATATCTCCAACTGATGAAATAGAGATTTCCTCATTAATACATAATCTAAGTAATAGAAAAGCTACTGGACCAAATAGTATACCTATTGTGATCCTAAAAGAATTAGGTAATTCAATTTCTGTCGTTCTTTCAAAGTTATTTAACCTATCTTTTACGACTGGTGTTTTTCCAAACATTCTTAAAACATCTTTAGTTTTGCCGCTTTTCAAAAAAGGTTCTAAATTAGAATGTTCAAATTATAGACCAATATCTTTGCTTTCAAACATCAGTAAACTCTTGGAAAGACTTATGTATTCTCGAATTTACAATTTCCTACATAAATTTAATTGCCTAAACAAATTACAATTTGGGTTTCGATCGAAGTATTCAACAGCTCATGCCTTATTAAGTATAACAGAGAGAGTGAGAGAAGCTATTGACTCTGATCTTTTTGCATGTGGTATTTTTGTTGATCTGAAGAAGGCATTTGATACAGTCCATCACAAAATTCTTCTCGAAAAACTTGATCACATCGGTGCAAGAGGCATTGTTAATGAATGGTTTGCTTCGTATTTGCAAGATCGGCAACAATATGTAACGATTAACGGGTTTTCATCATCGTTAAAGTCAATCAGATGCGGTGTTCCTCAAGGTTCTGTGTTGGGCCCTTTGTTATTTTTAGTTTATATTAATGATTTTCATAATTGTATAAAGTTTTTAACAGTGCATCATTTTGCAGATGACACTAATTTGTTATACATCAACAAGTCAATAAAAACCTTATGTAAAAAAGTAAATTGTGATTTACAAAGAGTTAATGATTGGCTTAATGCAAATCTTATCGCTTTAAATGCTAATAAAACCGAATTTATCATTTTTAAGAAGCATCATAAAAAAAATGATTCTGAAATTAAAATCATGTTGAATGGATCACGTTTAAAACAATCAACTTGCATTAATTATCTGGGAGTTTTAATTGATGAAAACTTAACTTGGAAATCCCACTTAAGCGAACTTTGTAAAAAAATTGAGCCGATCAAATAGCATGCTTTCAAAAATTAGATACCACGTTAACACAAAAATTTTGAAAAGTTTGTATTTTTCAATTTTCTCGTCACATTTAACTTATTGTTGTCAAATTTGGGGACAAAAAAGAAGCATAAATCTAAATAAATTATGTTCTATTCAACGATCAACACTAAGAATTATAAATTTTCAACCTTTTAGATCAAATGTAACTGCTGCATTTACTATATTTAATATCTTTCCATTTTCTTCTACTATTAAACTTCTCAACATTATGTTTGTTTTTGATTCTTTAAACCAAAATATCCCCCCTTCGATTGGCAATTTCTTCACTAAACTTTGTCATTTTCATCTTTATCCATCTCGCAATGCCTTAGCTAATGAACTTAAAATTTGTTCATATAATACAATTTTTTATGGAAAATACTCAATTAAACACCAAAGCATCATTGAATGGAACAAATCAATTAGAGACATTAAAAATATTTTTGATGTAAAATATAAAAACATGCATTGGTTAAATTCTATTTTTGATTTAAACAGTAAACAATTTTCTAATTTAGTCAAACTTAGCATCAGGGGTAAACCTTGTTTAGCTTAGTGTTATTAAACAAATATATGTTTTGCTTGGTGGTTTGTATTTTATTTTGTGTGTATCTTTGCCAATTAGATAATATATATTTTTTCTAGATATATTTTTTTTACGCATATTTCTACTGTGGTGTCACTACATTGTTCAGCTTTATGCTATTGAGTGACACCAACCATATATTTTTGTAATTTGTTTTTCTATGAATTTTTTGTATTTTTATTATATGGTGAATAAACAACAATTTCAATTTTCAATTTTCAATTTCAATTTCCGGTTCGTAAAATTTCCTTGGCATACGTTCCCGAGCTGAACGTCTAACGACAGGTGATGCAGGTTGAGGGCCTTGAGAGGCGGGTACATCCAAATCTGTCCGATCTTCTTGAAGTGTAGACGGCTCACATTGAGTAGTGCTGAAGCTTTCACGAGTTGCTCCAGCAGAGGGGGTGTGACACTTAGCGTCGTCAAGCGTAGGAGGAAGCGAATCTTCAGGTGAAGGGCGCTGAACTGTTCGATTGACAATCTGCGGAAGCCTTGACGAAGATGAAGGTTCTATGGCTATTGGTGGTAGGAGCTGAGTCTGAGCAGCAGATGACAATGTCGTTGTTGAGGGCTTCGAGTGAAGGTCATGTGGTGTATACCTTCGGAGGAATTGCCTGTTCCTCAGAGTTAATCTACCTGAGCCGGACACCCTAATGACGTACTGATCAAAGTCCTTCCTCTCCATCACGATGCCGCTTCTGTCCCATCGCTTTGGGTTGTTACCAGTTTGGTTCTGGATAAACACCTTATCACCGACTTGTAAAGGTGCCAACGGACGTGTGTGTTGGTTCAACGATTCCACAGTGCGTACGTAGCGTTCCTTCAACGAGCGCTCCTTTAGGTCCCACGCATCTTTCCGCCGTTCGGCGATTTCCGGGTTGTCGAACGCAGAGATATCTTTAGAGATAGACGGCAAGGTGTCTCTCAGACGTCGGCCAAAAAGTACTTCAGCTGGGCACAGTTTGCAGCTCGGATCAGGCGTGTTACAAAGAGTCAGCAGGGCGCGGACCATGTTGTCTGTGTCAAGGGTGCCGTCGGCAGAAATGTTGTTCATCAGAAGACGTTTGGCTGTCTTGACTGCAACCTCTGCACGTCCATTTGATGAAGGAAGATAGCTTGATGAATTTCGATAGCGGATGCCCCATCGTCGAAAGAAGGATTGGGTTGATTGTGCGATGAACTCTGGTCCCCCATCACTTGAGATTTCGACTGGGACGCCAAATGTGGAAATCAGTTTCCTTAATATCGTACACAATCCTTTTGAGCAAGATGTGGAGGAGGATCCTGGAACAATACGAAAGATCTCAGTCCAGCTGGACAGACGGTCTGCAGCAATTAGGTAATTCCACCCCTTGTAAAAAAAGTAGTCACATGCTACCGCTTCAAAGGGCGTCGTAGGTAGTGTGGGCTCAACTGGTGGCAGGCGAGCTTGCGAGGGTGCGATTCGGTTACACTCAAAACAGCTGTCTCGTAGATTCTGTATATCACAAGTTATATCTGGCCAGTACACTTCAATCTTTGCTCTCTCGTTCATGGACGTGACACCTTGATGAGCTGAGTGCAAGGATTGTAGGACTTCAGGACGAAGGGAACATGGGATGACGGTGCGACGCTTCACCAAAACAACTCCGTCGATGATGTAGAGGTCATGTCGGAACTTCCAGAACGGTTGCACGTCGGCAGGAAGGCTGTCTTTAGACGATGGAAATCCGGAAATTATCGTGTGTGACAGGTTTTGAATAGTTTTATCTTGGGCACTCTCCTTGCAAACAACTTCCCAGGTAACTGCGCGTATCTCTTTGGCGGCTAATGCAGCGAGCTCCGTTTCCATCTCGTCGTGCTTGTCTTCATGAATAGCAATACTTGCCATGAAGAATGAATCGTCATCGTCTGGTGTGTCCACTGGGTGACGCGACGCGGCATCGGAGAAGCAATTATCTTTACCTGGTTTGTGTTGTACGACAAAGCGCCAAAGCAGGGTTCTTTGTTTCATGCTGCGGAGTCGAGGATTTGTGACTTCGTCAAGTGTCCTGTCGCCAAACAATGATGTCAGCGGCTTGTGGTCGGTAACTACAAGAAGATTGTCGCAGCCTTGGGTAAAGTATCTCGTTTGCTCAAGCGACCATGCAATGGCAAGTGCCTCTCCTTCGAGTGGTGCGTAGCGTGTTTCCTCCGGTTTCAGGAATCTGGAACCTGCAAGGGTAATCTTCCATCCATCTCTGCAGCATCCTGGAGATTGTTGTAGGCATGCGCAATGCTTCTGCGATAGGAAGAATCCGATGCCGATCTTTGACCAATCCGGGCGGAGACACGTTCGACGTTCGAGGTCAAAAATGGTAACACCTTCGACCATTGCATCGACAATGATCTGTTTGAAGCGTTGAAATGCAATGTCGAGTTCCTCCGTCCATGTGAACTTCTGCTTCGGACTGAGGAGTGGCTTGAACGGCACCATTACATTACAAAGACGATTGTAGTGTCCGACTTGATTAATCAAACCAAACCAAGACCTCACATCGGTTATATTTCGCGGTACAGGAAACTCTCTAATCGCATTTATAAACTTCTCCAATGGTTTGATTTCGGAATCTGTTATGCAAAATCCTGCAAATGACACCTCCTTCTGGCAAAACTGGAATTTATCCTTGTTCAAAATGACACCACCTTCACCAACGAGAATAAGGAAGTCAATCATACGCCACCAATGACCTTCCATTAGATAGTCCCACATAATGGTATCATCAACGCATTTTGACTTACATGGGACGTCAGCAATCAGTTCATCGTATCTTCTGGCATATCCGTCCCCGCTTGCCAGGAACCCTTGTGGCGCAGCTCTGTAACGGTAGCGTCCCCAAGGAGTGATGAACGTTGTATAGTGTCTGTCCTCGGATCTCAGGGGTACAGAGTGGAATCCATTCCAGGCGTCTGTCACAGATTTCCAAGTGTCAGGTGAAACTGCCTTGGCTTGCTGAAATGGTGGCTCGACGTGATGCGTTT
The DNA here is from genome assembly GCA_963930725.1 of Candelabrum cocksii. Lineage (NCBI taxonomy): Eukaryota > Metazoa > Cnidaria > Hydrozoa > Anthoathecata > Candelabridae > Candelabrum > Candelabrum cocksii. The sequence goes on from OZ005666.1 coordinate 2,439,846, forward strand.
CTCGAAGACAGTGTCCGTTCAACGGCGAGAGGTCCGCAGTGCGTCTCGGAGATCCGTCACTTTTGCGAGCCAGCACCATTCGATGACACCAGGCTGAAGATTCGCCGATGGGGACTCTCTCAAGAACACCCATTTCAACGTCAGCATCAAGTTGCTCCTTCACAGCATCTTGCCAATGGATAGGCACAGGGATGGGTGTGTGAACAGCGTGTGGCTTTGCTTGAGGGTCGACATGTAGACTGATGGGTGGCCCTGACAAGCCTGGGAGAGGTTGATGCTTGCATTGATTGAACGTTGACGATGAGTACCTTTGAATCAACCACTCTTGCATCCGAGGCACGTTCTCAGTTGTACAAGGGAATGGAAGTGTTTCTGGGCGAACTGGTGGTGAGGTTCTCAGAGGACAGCCGCATGGAGCTGTCTTTTCCTCAATTGCACATTCTTCATCGACAGAACCAATACAAGGGAAGTCCTTGTCAATCACTCCAAGTTGGATAAGTGCCTCTCTTGACAGGTAGAAGCGACGGGGGCTTGGGCTGACGTAAGTCATTACAGCAGCAGTACGTACATGGCCGTCAGAGTTTGTTCCTTTTAAGCGAAGCAGAACTGCCCCTGACACCTCTATCTTCTTCTTGTTAGCAGCGTACAACTTATGCTTGACAGGAATGATGTCGCTCATATTGAAGCCACAACGAAGAAACCCAGACAAGCCCCATAAGCATGATTGGGCACCTGTGTCTGTGACAACTTCGATACTTGATGGTTGGACTTTTGGGGCTGCACGACACAATCTAATATAGTCCTCTGGATCAACGTCAATTGATAATTCTAGGGTTGGGTTTCCCATCGATTCAAGTCGTTTCCAACCCAGGTTTTGATGAAATATCATGTGCTCAAGTCGAGATTCATCAGTAACACCGCCAATACACAGTGCTATGGCACCTGCATCATCACCTTCACTATTGTTGGTTGGCTGCTGGCGCTGGGTTTCGTCTTTAGGATTTCTTGGACTGTTCTTACGCCAGCATGTAGTGCACAATTTGTGTTCGATCATCTTCTTTTGTCGTCTGCTCCAAGAGAATTTTTCCATACCAACATTGCACGATCGACAGTTGCTACGTTGGTTGTCCTTTCTTCCAAGTTTGTCCTTAGAGCGGTGAGCAGAAATGGCATTGTTCGATGTATGCCTATTTAGAGCGTCTCTTGCCATTTCTTTCGCTTCGATAAATGACACTGTTTCTTCAATTGTACTTATGTCTAGATCTGGCCAACCCAGGACTTCACGTTTCACTTCGTTTTCAGCCAGGCCAGATATCAATACGTCCTTTGCTATAATATTTGTGAAGTCTACAGACCGGTTACAATTGTCTCCAGGACAGTCAACATTGTATTGGCACGTGGCTGCCTTTCCTTTTATTCTTGCAAAGAATGATCGGACACTCTCCCCATCACACTGTCGTATAGCTAAGAGATCTGAGCGACGAACGCTGATGGCAACAGGGATGACTGCTAACCGCTTGATGGCTGTTACAAGTTCGTCTTCAGTTCTGGAAACAATGTTTGGATCACCACGTAAGAGATTGTTACCGAGAGTTTCATCACAACATTGGAACAGTTGTTGGGTGACTTCTTGTGGAGTCAGCTGAGTCCCACTTTTAAAGAGATCCCAGCGAGCTTGAAATGCGTTCCACGTCTCTTCAGTCGCTCCAGATGAGATTGATGGTCTCGATAGCTTGGGGGCCTTCTGCTTGGCAGGATGATGAGGGGCTGCGGCTCCAATATGGATGTTGTTATGAACAGTCAGGAGGGCAGCCGCGACGACTGGATCTACATCACCGGTTGTGTATTCACAGTCAGCAATTGGGCAGGCAATTGAAGGCATATCTTCAGATAATCAGTTGATACCAAATAACATGAACAAGTATGTTATTCTTAAGCTGTTTATTTATCAGTTAAGAATGTTATTTGTGTCTATAAAATATAAAACAAATATAACATTAAATAATAGGACGTAATAGATATGATATCTCAACACAAACCGAGTAAACTTTTGACGCTGAGAGCTAGAGAAAAAAGAAATTGAGCCACTGACAATTCATTATTTTTATAAACAACTTCTGGTCAAACAAGACTTAAAAGATCAATTTAAAAAAACATGGACCAAGAAGAACTTTTAAAATTGTTATTTTCTAAAATTACATCATTGACGGAAGACCAATTAAACAATATTTCAGTTTCATGGCTACAAACTACAAACATATTGGAATTATGGCTACATAACTTGAAAGCAACATAACTTATTAAACGTTGTAGGTGTCATCCGAAATTGTTTATGAAAGAATACATGATCAAATAATTTCGTTTCGCGCACCAAGTTGTGATATTCTCCTTTTTGTTCACGTTCCAGAAAGATTTGCAGGGTCCAAAAACGTCTTGCTATTTTTTCTTCTTTTATTTTTCTCGTCATTTCGTAACTCTATTCTCTTTCTTAATAGCACTATCATGAAAAATAAATTTTCGCGTTTACCACCTTTCATTTTGAACAATATCATTTTAAAAAAAACCATGTGATTTTAGCACGCACGTTTTCGCTCAGATTTCTTCGCTCGAACTATTCGCTCGTGTAAATGATAGAGAGCGAATGAATTTTTTGTTTGTGGGAACAATGTTTTTAACCAATCAAATTTAAGAGAAAGGAAGAAGAGAAGCGAAATTTTTCGCGTATGTAAATCCCGCTTAGACGAAAACAAATTTTTTTCAACAAACTTTTAAGAATTTGATGGGTCGAACCAGCAGCAGCTGCTGTTTGTGTTAAAACGGCTTTTATAGCTTTTTTTGCTTCTGCTACATTTATATCAACATTATATACAAACATCTCTTAAACTGATCTACTTTTCTTTTACCCATAGTATCTCATAACACTAGCATAGCATGGACAAGCGCACACACCTTAAAAATCTATTCACAAAACAAAAACATGCCATTAATCATAAAAAGGTAAAATCGGCGACACTAGCTCCGATGCAATAATGAAGGAGCTTTGAGTTCTAAACGTTTCAAATTAACGTTCTTCAAAATCTATGTATCGGATAAAAGAAAACTCATGCTTCAGGTTTCATACCAAACTTTATCACTTACACAAATAAATATAAAACAAAAAAACTCTCATATAAGTTATCAATGTTCCTTATGAAAAACCAACAAAGATGAATATTCTATAACAGAGGTCCCCAGGTCCCCAAATTCGATTCCCTCGTCTAATTTAAATCGTTGGAATCCTTCAAATTAGTCAGGGTGGTTGTGTTCTTCGTGTTCAGGCGTTTGTTTAGAAGCAAAACAATGTTTGAAATGTGATTGAGATGAAAAAAAATATGGTGCCATTTTTTTTTGAAAATGGGTGTGGCCTCTACGTGACGTCATAACTTTTACAGTGAAGCGAAAGCGAAAGTTACTATTTTGACTCAAACAAAGTTCACATGATAGATCCCGTCAAGACAAAAAAAAAATATAAAAACAGTATGGTGTTTAAACAAAAATATTGGAAGTTAGGGGGGGTTGAAGTTTTAGGGAACCAGGGGGTAAAAATAAATTTTTTGAAAAAAAAAAAAAATTTAATTATTAATTAATTATAATTTTTTAATCTTAAAGCTGTTATGTTTTACCAGATAAACTGTCGGGAACTGACAAAATATAAACGTATTAGGCGAAATCCTACGGGGAGGTCTGGATCCGATTGTGGGGAAAAATTTTCTGCGGCCATATTTGTTTTGGTTTATAGTACGCGTAATACAGGCAAAAAAGTTGGAGTGGAAAATGGTACATTAGAATTGCAGTTCATATTTATGTTATAATAACTATAAAACGAAAGATAAATCTGGAAATTTAATAAAGCATTATCGACTACCTCAATGCAAGAAAATACAAATCGAATATCAGAGAATTTTCAAAACCTCTGGGTTCAATTGGACTAATGGCTATATCTATATCTGTGCAGCTCACTGGAGCACTGGTAGTCGACTGTCACCAGTAGATCTCCTAGATGTACCAGATGCCCTGTCAATATAGTATTGTTTAACAATATCAACATTTATAATGCTCATCAACATGTGGTCATATTTGATCAGGAAAGAATTAGCAGATTGAGTTTCAGGATGATAAGAAACCAAAACACAACCATGTGCATTTGTGCATGCCATTTGCAGCTGACACTGTACAAAGTAATTCAGAAAATCATTAAGTGAACATAATGGTCCATCACTGTTTGATGCTCTAGTTTTTATTTTGACCAAAATTCCACCAGGTCCTAGAGCATCAGGACTGGCGCCATAGTTATTACTTGATGGAAGTTTGAACAACCCACATTGCTTAGTGATACACTTTGATGTCTTTTCAAAAAACTTTAATGCAACACTTTCAAAGATATGACCACGTTTGATATTTGCAATGTGTTCAAGACTTTTCTCTTGTCTACCTGATGTTACAATCTCCCACAAGTGTCAATTTTTTTAGCTCCATACATGCCCAACAAGTGAGGGAGGCGAGATCCAGTAATTTTGTACTGTCTTGTTTTTTGCCACTCAGTACTCAGATGTGTTTTGCTTGACATCACAGTAATTAAATCCAGATGGATGTGGAGCTTCTAAGAAACAGATATCTAGTTCTAGTATATTACTACTAACTTTGATGCATTTTATTTTATCGTCTATAGTTTCGTCATTTGGATCGTAAACATTTTGTACCAGTTTGATGTTGATGTTATTATATTAGCTGCAAGAATTTTCTCTACTGTAATGGCATTATTTCATTTGTTGTGGTGTTAGTATATGTAGTTGTATGTTTTTGCTGTTTTTCAAAATAAATGCTGTTGAGTTCATTAATTTTGTCCTGTATTCTCGCTAATTTCTCCTTCTTGATACCAAGAACATCGGTTTTGAAAGTATCCTTGTCAACATAGCAGTGATCTTGCAGTTGAATTAATTTAAATTTATAGCAGAGATGTTGGCCGAAGTAACTTTAATTTCAGACAATGGAACCATTGGAAGAGAACCCAGAATGCAAGGAAATTTAAAGTTTCTCTGTGACCTTCCTTTTAATCTTTCTACAAGCTTTGGATATCGAGCATACTTTTTTATCCTTATGACAAGTTCCTGCTTCGTACCAGAGACAGTTAATCCCAGATTTCTAAGCCATTGTTTCGCTTGAGCAACGTTAAAGTTGTCAATTTCCTCCATTTCTACAACTCGCATTTACTTTGGTTTACAACTTCCGTTTATTTACAATTTTTGTCTACCATTTTGAAAATTTTTCCCTCCATCGGCAACCGATGAGTTCCGACCGCGTTTGCGGATTTCCCCTAATAAAGAATATATGAAATAAAGCTAAATATAAAATATATAGTGAAAACTAAGATAAAATGTACAATATGTAAACCCCCGGATTTTTCAAATGTTTGCATATATTGCGTGAGAAGAATGTTCTAGGCAGGACCTTTAGAAGAAAACTAAAAATTCCCTTTAGGATAGGTTCTGAAAAAAACCAAAGCTATTTAATTCAATTGTAAATCAGTCAGCATTGAATTATCATCGTCATCGCTGGATTGGTATTCGTCAAAAGAACTATCATTCTGTCGCCAGTATTATTACAATTCGTGCATTTGCACATATCAGTGCATACAAAGTTGTTTTTCCGACACATGCATCTGTTTGAAACGCAGTTAGATTTACATGCACAAGCAGTCATCTCCAAGAGCGCTATATGAGCTGGTAAGTTATTTGTCATGCATGATTGGTATAAGTTGTCCATCAATATCATCCCAGCAGAAATTATTTGCCGGAGGTAACCTTTGCATTGGCACACTTGCTCTGAGTAGAACCATTGTAACATAATGAATACGGAAGATTTTATACTTCAAAGATGCAAACGTTGGTGGAAGATTTTCGGCTTCTCGCTGATACTTGGAAAACAAATGCCAACTAAGGTCTTTCAAATTAACGACATTAGATTTTCCCCTATAACAGGAGACAACAAATCTCTCAATATTATCCAATATCTCTAAAGACGGTAAGATTTCATTCACATCAAGCTGGCGTAGATAGTATTAGTACCAGCATCGATGAAGCAACTCCACCAGCCTGACTTCGACTTACCACAAAAGCGACCAGTCTGATCACAACCTGTCAGAACATGAAAACCAAGAATAGCAGATGATCGCTGTGGTCCAAGCGCTTCATGACATGATCCAATGTCGATATCTCGATACCTTTCCCCACTTCCAGTTCTGAGTTTCGTGACCTAAAAATTAAGAAAATGCTACAAGATAATTGAGTCATATTACAAATACAAACTGCAAATAAATAAGGTAAATGTCGTTCTAATGCCAAAATTAAAATACAGTTTTAAGATTGATTGGCTAAGTTTTTAAAATAAAAATCCAATGAGTTACTATGTTAAAGTTCGTTTTACTAAAACATTAGTTATGTTCAGAAAGCAATATTGTGTGTGACGTTTCTCAGATATTGTGGGATGTTGTCGGTGTTGTATGAAGCTACCACTGATTTGATCCTGTCATCCACCGCTTTATACTTCTTCTTCTTTTACTGAGTTGATGTCCAGCTTGAACTCGGCATTATCGAAAAGTACTGTGCAAGAAAACACATTCAAGAAATGGTCTTTTGCGAATGACTTTTCGATTACAGTTAAAAATGGAACTGTTGTAGAGGCGGTATGTAATTATTGTCCAAATATAGAATTGGATAAGTTTAAGCGACAGCTAATGCTATGTGGCATGAAAGGTTCCGTCGCGACGTCAGCTTTGATCTATCGTACTCCAGTAAAGTACATCCACCATAAAACGCTCAGAAGACATTTAGGCCTCAACACATCCGTGCATAACTGGTGCAAGAAAGAAATTACTGGAAGCGGACCCACCAACGAATCTTCGGACGTAGCTCAGCCATCGGATCCATGAATGAATGAATGAATAAATCATGGTTTAAAATGGTTTTTATAGATGTGGCGGAGAGTACTTAATTTTATTATCTATGGGTTCAAAAGAATATGAAGAAAATTTGAACTTAGGCTAAATACTATAAATAATTTTAATTAATAAATTTTCGCGGAAATCAAGTTTGTCAAAAGTTTTTTAAAAAGATTTACACCGCGTAAAGTCTGTTTTCTTTTGACAAAAAACTTTTGTTATAAAGGTTTGACAAGTTTTTTAATTCCCTTGTATTTTTGGAAATCGTTTCTTTTGTTAAAGGCAGCGTTTTAAATGTTGTCAAAATAACCACCACGGGCGATTTTCCATCCAGGATTTCTACTGCGTATGTGCGATTATGAAAGGACCACAGTTGTATCCATCCGGTTGTTTGTAGACTGGTAAGAAAGTTAGTATGACTTTTCCAAATTCACCGACTACATTTTTGTATAATTAAAAAGCAGATTTCATTGATTTAAAGTAGATTTTAGGGGCTTTATCATCAATGGCAATAAAAGTGTTACCACGATGGTCATACTTTGGCAAATTCGGAGGCTTTTCTTCAGGTGGAACATCAGTTTCATTTTTATCTGGATGACTTACAGGAAATCCAGGTATGGTATTTCTTTGTCAATACAACACCACGCTCGTTTCTCGATGCACAAAAGCCTTTCTTTGAAATTTCCTCTATAACTTACGGTCCTGTCCATTTGTAGCAAAATCATTCACCTTTTCTATCTATTCTCTTTTGATTTTTTAACCAAACCTTGTTTTTGGCTTTAAACGAAGATTGAAATGTGTGGTGGCGATTATAATCTTTCTGCTGCTTTTCTTGTGCTTTGCTTGTTCCAGCTTCTTGGTACGTTTCTTGTCGTAAGTTTCTGTCGCGCAAAGAATGGCATTGAATGTTACCAGTGTTAAAAGGATTTTCGTTCATCCGCGTCACCAACAGAATTTAGAATGTACTTTACATCGATAGGACTGCGTTAACAAATTTTCTATCTCGGTCGTCTACATATGATTTTGTACAGGAAAAGTGATTCAGCTAACTTATCTTTGAGTGGTTTAGCCAAATGTTTGTACCCATCTACTTCTGGTAGATTGCAGATATTTATCCCAATTTGCTTCATTACCTCAGATTGAACTTGGAAACTCAGGAGAAATCAACTTTTGCATTTTACCATGTTTTGGAACATTTCACATCGTTTTACAAATTCACTAATATCCATAAAAACGAAAGTTAAAAAGGAAAAAACGGAATAGAACAAAAGAATGATTGCTGAGAAAAGGAACATTTCGAACTCTGTCTCAACTAGTGTTATCCGGACAAAAATAAGCTTTTCGCTTCTACGATCGACATTAAGATGCATTCGTGGATCACGATCGAAAACCACGGACGACAACAACCTGGCTGATTTCGAACTAGCCAACCATGCTACAATCCGGGCGGAGTGATTGGTGAGCCTGACATCCTCCTTTCATTAACATCAACAAAGAGAGAGAAAAAAGAAAAAAAATTAAACCTTCAAGTATTTTATATATATTCTAGTTAATTATTATTACATATAGAACAACGTATTTTGAAGTAAAATTTATATTTATGGCGTGCCGGATTGCCCCGTGCTTTGATGAATGTATATATAGAACAAAAGAATGTAACAGAAAAAAAAGTTTGAAGTCTTAATGTAGTGTAGTGAAATATGAAATTCTTGCAGATTTCAAAACTTTAGAGTTTCAGCGTTAAACAAATTTTGGAAAAGTCTTCGTATGAAATGTTAAAGTTCTCTTACAATTTTAATAAATAAACAAGTACTTATCATGTTGACTGGCATATGTAAACTTTATAGAAAGTTGTGTCTGTACATATATCATATAACGAGTTTAAAGTTTATAATGTTACCTTTACATTCATCGGGATAGGATTTTATTTTATTTTATTGTCGTGTATTGAGAAGTTTGTTATTTTAAAAAAATATTTATAAAAATATATAGAGCCGGTTATATAATATTTTTTCCAGCATCTTTGAGAAACACTGAAGTAGTGAGATCGCTCTTCTATTATTTAGCTGCGTTTTGTCGCCATCTTTATAAATTGGACATTTCTTTGATTTAATTGAACTTATCTGAAAAAGCTCTTGTTCAAAACAGATGTTGCTAAACAGTTGTCTCTCAAAATTTGTTCAAAACGAGCTAAATATTATTGTAAACATTAGTACTTCATGTAAGTAAATGTGTGCAAATATGCCAGAGTAAATTGTGAAATGTTTGTTTTTCTAATAACCCGCCATGTTGAAAGCGCGCAAAGTTAGGAGACGCCGTTTGAATTTTCCATAGCGCCTGTTTAAACATGCACGGTAACATAAGGTTTGTGGTTTTACGTAAAAACAGAATAGCGGAGAGTAGAGAATGCATTCACATGTGCTGCAAAATCAAACTTACAAAAGCATTCCGATCACCGCACGAACAAACAGTTTTCAGAGATATTTTGGTGTTGTGAGAATAAAGAAAATATTGCGCATAATACTATAATAGCAGAGTAATAATGCTTTTGGAAAGTGCAGGGTCGAAATTAAACACGTTTTTGAAAGAAACGCCGCCACAGTCAATGAAGCGTTTTTGTCACCACACGAGCACTAAATCGACGCCAACATAAAAACAAAAGTTGAAATGCCTTTAAAATGTCTGCTTATTTGCATTTGTGTTTTTTCTTTTATGTAAGAAGGGCGCAATTAGGCGTAACGAATTTTAGCAATGCATGGTATAAACGCTTAGCTTGTAAGCTGTTTCGATATCATCTTACCCACGTGACTTCCCTACAAAACAACGGCAAATCCACACAAAATAGCAAAAACATACCAACGGGAACAGTTGAGAATTCGCGTTGTAAGAATTTTTACGTAAACGCTTAAAAATATAGATTTTTAATAACCATGAATAATTGATCGCCGTTCCTTATTAAATATAAATGTGCAATGGGATAGCTTCTTTGAAACGCAATTACGGTTGAACAAATTTGTGTACAAGTATCCACATCATGAGAAGCATGCGATTACTCATAGCGCTACTGTGCGCTTTGTTACTGTTGTTTACGGGTTTAATGTACAGCCGTTTGTCGCGTACTGCGAGGAGCTTCCCATTACTTGAAGAGGTGAAACTCTTAGAAAAGAACGCTGGAATTTTGGAGAAGAAGTTGACCAAAGAGAAAGCGCTGTTAAAAACAGTGGAGACTATAGGAGAGAATCTTGCCAATAAAGCAAGATGGAACCATTTCCATCGGTCGAGAAGGTAACGGAAAGATTGCCAGATTATTTTGCATGTTTTCGACGGCAAAATCTGCGAAGTATTTTTTAACGTCACAAAAGTAAACAGAGACTGATGCTTTGTCAACCTACCGTGACGTCATGTTCAACTTACAGCAAAGTAATGGGATCACAATGTCTACGCGATAGTTCACTTGAAATAACACAGAACGAATATTTTAATAATTTATCAATGAGTTAACATCCGTTCAGGAATGGATGGTAACAATATATCATCATTAAGTCATGACGATTGTGACCAGTTGCAATCCTACATGTAATTTTGTGGTTTTTTAGCAAATATTTTTTTAAATAACAATTCTTCTTTTTAGCACTAATGTCGAATGACATTATGTGTAAGTGATCTTTCCGTGTCATAGGTCGACAAACCACATAATTTCCCTGCAAGAAATTTAACCGTCTTACCACATAATTTCTCCTCGTTACTCGTCTAGAACAACGTTATAAAACGTTTTCTACACGAACGAAATAATTATTTTCTGTTAGTTATAACGCCTCTGACTTTTCCCATATCCCAATTGGCAAACGTACGATAGGTCGAACTCAAATCGGGCACATTAAAATAGCTAGTTTTATGGTTATTGATTGCTCTTCCCTTGTAGGATTTCAAAATAATCGTGCAAATAACTTCTTCGACAAAAGGTAGAATTTTATCCTACTTTTGAGCAGAATTTTTGTCGAAAATAACAAAAAGAGAGCTAAAAAATAATTATTATAATTTTACCATTTATTTCTACAAATACGTCGTTTATTCTTCACTGTCGAAATGATATGTAACTCCGTTTTTAAATAACCTCAATTAAATTATACAAAGTGCTCTTATAATATAAAACTTAATTATAATATTTTTCATTGAATTTCTCCATTTTCTGAAGTATTTTGTTGGCTTTTTGTCGCGCATTGACCTTAGGGCTTTGTGATAAGACTTTTCGAGTTTTCTTAAAGTCCTAGCTACATTTTGTTAAACTCCTGTTTTCTCTCAGATCTTTTTAAATAAACCACACTCATAACACAAATTTTCGTAATTTGCGGAGATCTAATTTCGCGGTTGTGTAAACACCACGATTCTTAAAAATAATATACATCTCCATTAAAATATTGATTCTTCATGCAAAAAATTTTGTTCAGTATACATTATTTCCTCCAGTAAACGTTTATTATAAAATCAAACTTTTAGGTGCTTAAATGGATCATCAGAAGTTTTATCTTTATACAGTGCCTCCATTGCATGCTTCAATAAAGCAGCGCCACTCAAACGAATCTTTGAAACAATAGATTTTCCCATCCTCTGATTCATATGTAGCTAAACTTAAACCACATGACTTTGTAATTGCAGTTGTATTCTAATTTCCCCTTTTTGTAAACTATTCTACGCCTTACACATTCGTTCATCCAATATAAACATCTATCATACGATTCTTGAAGAGATTATTCATCATACTTCTGGTACCTCCTGTATGTATTTTGTGCAACCACGTAGTATATAACATTTTCAAATTTTCCTTTTGACAGTTCTCGCTTAACAAAGTCCATCATATGGATTGAAAAGAATCCCAAGCCAACGGCCGCCGGTTAAAAGAGAATCTTCCCATAACCGGTTCAAAAGGTCAGTTCCTCGTTCATCCATTTATTTTTGATGACACAATGACACATTTATATCTAAATTCATTGTTAAGTTCTTTAAATTTACGCTTTGCACCACAAAAGACGATAAATGGATTGAATTTAGTCCCATCGGCTTTTATTGTCAAACAAATAGAAATCCTGATCTTTTCATGGCCAGTCGAAGTCAGCTTGACTTTCCGTGCACCACGTCGCTCTACTGTTGTTGGCGCAGAAACGGCTTAGAAGCAAGTGAGAAATTTTTTGTTGCAGACTACATAGAGCAATTTCAGAAAGATGTCAGTGAGTGATTCCAAGATCTTTTGAAATGTATTTTAACGTAAGATTTTCTACAAATATCCGTGGACATCGTGTTTACAAAAACATCTGAAATTGGAGAATGTTAGGTTCGCAAACGCGAACGATTAGAAGCCAACAAACTGGACGAGAATGCGATTGGAAGATACAAGATGACAGACTAGACGATTTTAGTGGGACATTTGCCGATAAAATTGTCGAAGTTCATGTCATTTTACATTGAAATTAAAGATAATCATGTGTACGCACTGTAAATGGTAAAAATATACGAGAAGTTGGTTTAAGTGTGCCTGGACAATTCAACTGTTTTACATCAAGTAAAAGCCATGCAGAAATAGTCGTTTTATATTTAGTTGTGTAGAATAATCTGTTGATAGTAAACAAGTAAAACTATTCTATATTTCTTGTAGTATTTAAAATTTAGTCTCTTCTCTAATGAACGGCGCTTTCAAGATGCGGTATTTGTTAGAAGCGTTAATTAGAAGGCGGCGATTATTATATAGAATCCTACTCAAGCGCGGCGTTTATGATGGTTACATATTTAATGTCTTGGAATTTTGCTTTTTTTGTTTTGTTAGTAAAAAACAGAGCAGTTTTAAACGTAATGTTGATATTTAAACCAGTCTATTGGTATTGCTTATATATAAATTGTCCGTCATTTTGTCAAAATATTTCTTTTATAAGGTGAAACCGAGGTCAAAATAACTCTTAAAATTAGGTAATATATGTTTTTAAAAGGATTTTGCTGTCTATACAATTGCTTTTACAATATTTTCTACTTTAATCGTTTTGTAATCTGTCATTCAGTGTGAACTAGTACTTTCTTATACATCTTTTGTGTGCCTTTTCGTGTGATTATTTTCACTCGTATCAACCAAACTATATAATAGGATATTCGTACTGTGATTACAATAACACGGCTTATTTATTTGCATATGATATAATGGATGGATGAGGTGGTTGCGCGGTTCTCTTGTTTTATGTAAAAAGCACGCATTTAGGCGTAACGAATTTTAGAAAAAAGGTATAAACGTTTAGCTTGTAAGCCGTTCCGATCATATAATACCAAAAAACATTTGGGTATTCGCGGTGTTAGAATTTTTACGTATATCTTTTTTGATAATCATGCAATGATTAATTGATCGACACTCCCTAAAATAAGTATAAATGTGCAATGGGTTGACTTCGTTGAAATGCAATTACGTTTGGACAAGTATTCAAGTATCCACATCATGAGAAGCATGCGATTACTCATAGCGCTACTGTGCGCTTTGTTACTGTTGTTCATGGGTTTAATGCACAGCCGTTTGTCGAGTACTGCGAGGAGCTTCTCATTACTGGAAGAGGTGAAACTCTTAGAAAAGAACGCTGGAATTTTGGAGAAAAAGTTGACCAAAGAGAAAGCGCTGTTAAAAACAGTGGAGACTATAGGAGAGAATCTTGCCAATAAAGCAAGATGGAACCATTTCCATTGGTCGAGAAGGTAACGGAAAGATTGCCAGATTATTTTGCATGTTTTCGACAGCAAAATCTGCGAAGTATTTTTTAACGTCACAAAAGTAAACAGAGACTGATGCTTTGTCAACCTACCGTGACGTCATGTTCAACTTACAGCAAAGTAATGGGATCACAATGTCTACGCCATAGTTCACTTGAAATAACACAGAACAAATATTTTAATAATTTATCAATGAGTTAACATCCGTTCAGGAATGGATGGTAACAATATATCATCATTAAGTCATGACGATTGTGACCAGTTGCAATCCTACATGTAATTTTGTGACACTGACGCTCCAGAGGCGCTTAGCCAATTTGACGCAGGGCTACACCGGTTACTATTTCAATGTAAATAAATAAAAGATTCCTTATCTTTCACTTTCCATTAAATGTGCTCATCAACTGTGATGTTTTCCTTAATTTTTAGATCACCTAAACGTTAATAATCTTGCAAGCTAGCATCTGTGCATGAAACCATTTTCTAGAAACGTGCGGAAATATCTCAAGTGCATTTACATATATCCTGTGGCCGCCTAAAAGCAGCAGAATACCGCATTGTTGTAAGAGCGTTCCACTTTATTGATTCGTGACTAGAGTTCGTGAATTTTCGAAAAAAACGTTTTCGAACAATAATAATTTAAAAAACGTAAAACAAAATTGTTTCAAATCGTCAATCTTGGAACGGCAAGTTTTGAAACGTCCGTACACCCACGCCGTCGGGTGTATACCTACTGCGTTATTTTTACTCTAGTTCTACATTATCTTATGAAGCAGTCATAATGAAATTAAATTAAAACTATCTCATAACGAAGCAAATAGATCTTAAGAAAAGCCTTTCCCTGATTCTCATTTGTAAACAAGGCAAAAATTTATAAATCTACAATTATGAACCTAGAGCGAAAGCATTTAAAATAAATTTCTTCCTTCACGATATCACTGAGGTTGTTATTGTAATATTTTCTGTTCGAGGGTTTAGCAAGAACGATAAATGGGTATGTTATCCAGGGCCGTAAATGTGACAAAATTATTAGGGGGCTTATGAATAGGAATGGCTAGGGTAAATAGTGACTACCATGGTTGGGGCCGAGAGGCCAGAAAATTTTGAAAATTTAAGACCCCCAGATTGACTAAAAAGCTACTCAAATTCTGAAATTTCTTATAGGGATTCCTGCACAAAAATACAAGTTGGAGTGTAAATTATTGGGGGAGGGGGCTTCAGCCCCCGTAGCCCCCCTCCCAGCAATTACGGCCCTGTAATCTGGGACTTTATTTTGATTTTTTTTATAACATCCTGCCCTGGCTCCGCTCAAAACTTTATAAAACCTGGTGAGCTGTGTCATGTAACGTGCTCACGAAAATAACCATGAGTGATTGAGGCATATAATACTGCATCTTTCCTCAACTTTAGAAGAAAAAATAAACACTGTAAAATAAATGTTATCCTAATAACCATACGATAAATATGGCTTTTAAATGTTCAGTCCATGTCACACAGAATAGCATCAGAGTCTGAGTCTGATATAGCAGTTTCTGCGCTATAACTGTCTTCTTCTTCGTCATCTTCAGGTTCTTCTAAAACGTATAGATATCAGATAAAACAGATACCTAGATAACGTGAAATAAAGGGACCCATATGGGGATATCAATTAGCAAAAAAATAAGCAAATATCAAGCATTTATCAAAGCATATTACTTGAATTCACGAGTTTTAAAACCAAGTAAGAAAATATTAAAGTTATTATATAGTCGTGTAGATTACATCCCCTGCCAACTGTTGTGTTGATTACATCCTCTGTCAAATGTTGTGTTGATTACATCCCCTGCCAACCAAGTATAAATTACACTCTTTATTCTTTTTCTTCTCGAGTATTCTATTTTCTAAGAGTATTTTCATATCATCAAGGCAGAATTTTAGTTTCTTTAGCAATTACTACATTTTCATTTCAGCTATCTATAGCCCGTCAAATTTAGTTTTTTTATTCAAACAGGGTAACCAACAAATTATATACTTTTGGGAATATATCCAGAGGGGTCTTACGCAATTAAGTCTTGGTGTACTAAGCCATTCATTTGAATGAATGAAATAAGCAAACACTTGCGTTGCAATTTTACTTTAGAAGGTTACTGTAGGTTATTAAAGTAAAACCTTTGTGAGATTATTTTGAAATATTGTTTTACTGTACAGCCTCAATCAAAAGTGACATTTACAAAAAATAATAATAATATTGGGTACAATGGATGCAAATGTGGAAATGACAGAATCAAGAAAAAGAAAGACTGATACAGACACTGATGTCACTATAAAGAGGCCGTCATTTCCTGCAAAATGTGTCAATAGTGCGGTAAGATTTCTTGGTTTTCATATATGTGCATAAGATCCCAATAATAGATGTTTTCATGTTGGTTTCTTTTTGCGAAACTTCCAGAATACTAATTTTGTATTATTATGAAGACTTCAATCCAAAGTTTTAAGTGTATTTATTTGCTGCTAAGGTTATTTTCGATGAAATATGGCATTTTTTATTTATAACCGCTCACTAAACAACTTTGTAATAGCATGGTTTCGAACCCAGAACCTTTGGGGTAAGAGCCAAACACCTGACCATTGTACTATTGCAGGAAGATATATATATATATATTATGTGTTCTTTGAAAATAGTTGTATCCTGAGAAATAATATTGTTAGCGGTGTAACATAGCAAAACTTGCAGGACAAGTATTGATTGCGGAGTAACAAAATCAGTTTAAACCAGAGTTTTGGGAGTATTTCATTATAGTTGTGACCATTTCAGATGAGTACGTAGTAAAAAAGCTGACATATCTTCTCTTTAAAGAAAATAGGAGTTGCCGTTATTGCCTCATGTGTAGTGGTGATGCTTTCTAGACTTACCTACTTTAACACTGAGAATATGTTCTCTTTTATTGGTTTACATAATTATTTTGTATTTATGAAGGACGGTACGGTGGAGTACCGAAAGGTTCCCGTGCCACCACATCGATACACCCCATTGAAAGAACATTGGATGAAAATATTCACACCCGTTGTCGAACATCTACACTTGCAAATTCGATTCAACTTGAAGAAAAGAAATGTTGAAATAAGGGTAATAAGTTTTAATGTTTACTTTTAAAAAAGAATTATTATAGAAAAGTAAACATGGAGAAATTCATATTGTTTGTATAATATATATATATATTTATATTGAGAGATTGACAATTAATTGAAAAATATTAGAATATATTGATGAATACTTTAAATGTTTAAATATTGATCACTTACCAACAAAAGGTTTAATTTTTATAAAGTTCACTGTACTTTTTTTTTGTTTATCACAGACTTGTCCTGAAACCACAGACCACGGAGCTCTTCAGAAGGCAGAAGACTTTGTAAAAGCATTTATGTATGGTTTTGATGTTAACGTAAGAAAGTGTACCTTCAACTTTTATGAAATTCAAACTTAATTTTGTTTTTATTAATTATGTTTTTATTCATTAATTGTGTCTTTATTAATTCATTTTTTGAATTTACAAATATTTATATAATTTTTGTTGTTGTATATTAAATGTTTAAACTTTTATCAACCCTTTTGATAATTGAATTTTATGATGTGATTTTATATTTGACTTAAATTGAGATCCATCCCTTTTATGCATTCAAACTACATAACTATTTTTGATTTATAACCGTGAATTAGTTTCCAGTAACTTAATTTTTCGAAAATATCAAAAGTTTTTATCAATGATGATCTAGCATACTTTTTACAGGATTCCCTAGCTCTACTGCGATTGGATGATCTTTTCATTGAAAGTTTTGAGATAACCGATGGTAGGATTTGATTCAATTTTGCTTTGAAATGTGTCACGAAACTTGTAATATAGAAAGAAGAGGACGATACAAACCTCTGTTTTACATAAATATGTTTGCATTTATCTTCTTTCACAATTTCAAAATAAATTTCAAAATTTCAAGCAAGACTAACACTGTAAATGTTTCATCGTTAAAAAGAGTTACTTGCAGAAGTGTCAAAGAGCTTGGTTTTGATTTTTCTAATCTTTTTTAACATTGTTTAGTAAAACCATTAAAAGGTGATCATTTGTCTCGTGCAATCGGCAGAGTGGCAGGCAAAGGTGGCAAAACGAAATTCACAATTGAAAATGTCACTAAAACAAGGATCGTTCTTGCAGATTCGTAAGTTCATTGGTCGCTTATAAAAATTTCAATTTGCTGCCCAATGTTGTGTATGTGGTAATTTCACCATAAATGCTCAGCTTCTTAATATTGAAATACCAGAGATACCTTTTTTTAAATACCTTTAAAAATAAAGTTTTTAAACGGACAACTTTTCTACCTGTAATTTATCATTTAGCTACCACTCTAGCGAGTAAAACCACATTTTCCTTTTCAGGAGTGTAAAGAATAGCTAGCTACAAGTTTCTGTTTAGTTGTATATGTTTGTTAAATAGAAGGTTAACTCTTGGTAACTTGAACCTCCAAGTTAAAGCCAATTTCTTCAATGCATATTAATAAAAAAAGTTTGAATAAAAGTTTCTCTGGAGGAAGTGACAGATATCAGGAACTAACCAGAAGGAAAGAAATTTAAAAATTTTCTCATATAGAAGGTTTGAGTTATCTAAAGGAATTTCTGAAAGGGGACAAAAAAGGGTTTGAATCAATGAATGTTCGAGTTATACAAGGTTCGAGTTAACCAGAGATTTTTATTAAGGAAGTATTAAGAAAATTGCAAAGTCCGCAAAAAACAGTTTGATATAATAAAAATTCCAGTTAACCGGTGTTTGAATTACTCTGGCGTTAACTGTATAATTTTTAGGCATCGTTGAATATCAGTGAATCTTTCATTTTCTTATGAATTGTATTGCTAACAGTGAATAAAGCGGGCTGACACAGTTATTCTTTGACATAGAAGTAATTTTTCTTATTGCTAGCAATAATATATAATAATAACGTAATATTAATAATAATATATGTAGTAATAATATGAAAAATGTCATTTATAAACCGTAGATAAGTTGACAAAATTCATCACATCTCCACGAATTTGATTAGAACAAGTTATTTGTTATTTAGAAAAATACATATACTTGGCTCGTTTCAAAACATCAAAATAGCGAGAACTGCCGTATGCAATTTAATACTTGGTAGGTATTATAATTTGAATTTTGTTAAGAATCTCACCAGTTTTTCAGTAGTTCTTCTACACAAATAGAAAATTCTAAAATATGTTTGCGTATACACATATATTTTAAAAGTCTACAAAATCTTTCAACTTTTATGACTCTGCAAGCTGTTTATGAAGCTATTGGAAGAAACTATATCAAAAAATAATTTTTCTTTTCTTTTTTTATAATTTTAAGATTCGTTCCTAATAATTTATTCTTCGTCATTTAGGCAGTCCACCGTCGAAAGTCTATGGGAATATGAGAGCTGTGGCCTCACGTGCCGTGGAGAGATTTTAGTGTCATTGTATTTATAAATGAAATAGACACTACTGTTCGTAAATGTTGTTTTTGATGCAATGAAAAGATATTTTCTTTTCCTCGGCTTTTAGTTGCATGAAGATGAATTTTTATTGAACTCTGTATCTTACACTGTTTATCTGCCTCTTTTGTTTAGAATTTGGTAATGAAGTTGTAATGTTATAAGTTATAAAATAATTAATTTGGGTAGAACACTTTGATAGAGATTTGGTGACCATCTGACATGAAGTAAGTGCATTGCATTTAAATCTTAGATGACAAGATGTTGATTGATCACATTCATTGAGGATTTCACTTGAATCCTATAAGCTTTTAATTCCAATAAAA
This sequence comes from Candelabrum cocksii, assembly GCA_963930725.1. Lineage (NCBI taxonomy): Eukaryota > Metazoa > Cnidaria > Hydrozoa > Anthoathecata > Candelabridae > Candelabrum > Candelabrum cocksii. The sequence continues at coordinate 2,459,385 of OZ005666.1, forward strand.
AATCTAAAAAGCTTTTTTAAATAGTATTTACCTCTCAATTAATATAAATATAATTTAATTTTTTTTATTGTAGAACTGTAGATGTTTAACTGTTCACAGGTTGAACATCGACGGGCTGTTGGTGTTGTTCCCTCATGATTACATTTATCCAGAACAATACTCCTACATGCTTGAACTTAAAAGAACGCTTGATGCAAAAGTATGTTTTCATTGGTGAACAGTGTTGTAGAGGGATTTTAAGATGTTGACATATCCAAGATCATATCACCATAAAAGATTCCTTTTATTTCAAGATACCTTTCATCATCTTTTTACTGATTCACAATTCACTCTCTTCCATTCTTTTAGAGAATTCTTTTACTACTGAAATAAACTTTTCTTCCGGTTCTTTTTTGACGATTATAAGTCTTTTGGCGCAAGCTACTCATTTCTGTACACAACTGATAAATAAAAATAAAAATCCCATAGCTTGTGTTACTTTGCAGCCTTAAAGTGATTCCGAGGTCTAAAAACATGCGAAGTTATTTTGTTAAATACAAAAAATGAAAACTAATTGCTTTTTCATTTTTTTGCAATGCCAAACCATTTGTTGGCAAACAGCTTTTTAAAAACAAATTTTCAACATTTTTCTAACTGTTCTCAAATGTTGTTTGCGGCCCAATTTTCAAATTAGTGTTCAGACTTTTTTAAACTGTGACGTAGTTATGGAGTAACAACAAATTGATTGTACTGAAAAATTTTACAAAATCCTGGTTTACATCGCAAAATAACTCTTTTTGAAGACGTTTCACAGTAAATATCTCTTGTAAACCATACTTGTTTGAACCGAAAAAAAAAAATTCTCCGAGGAAGAGCTAAAATGTTTTGAAAATAGTGAGCATGCAGGGCGAATGCGAGGAAGAGATGGTTGGTCAAAGGACAAGCGAGCGAGTGACTGAGTGGTGTTAAGTGTGGAATGTGTCAAACGATAGAAGTGAGCAGGGAGTGTTTGTGCTGTGTAGAAATTAATCAGGCTTGCATTCAACTTCCAGAAGGTTAGTTTTATTCTTTGCTATTTTCTGTTTCTTTTTATAGCTAGGTTCAAATTTGCTCATACAATTATTTAACTGGATTAAGTTTTTATTTTATATTATAGCTGCAAGCTGTGTGGAACTGGAAGATTTCCTACCTGTATGCTTAAAAAAAATATTCTATGAAAGTTTGATTGGTTGGCACGTAACAAAAACTTTCAAGTTTACATTTAGATAGACTCAGTTTCTTTTTATGTGATGGAAACTGCTGACTTTGGCTTATTTACGGACAATATTAGTCTGACATGAAACACAGTCAGTTGTGGAGTTCACCAATGTTATTGTGGATGTGGAAGCATACCAAGCTGGGTTGGACTTCGGTTTGAGTTGCTTGTTCACATTTTACATCCACAGTTTCAGTGGCAAAATCAACAAATAACTCATCAGTTTGTAAATCTGAATTGGAAACTTGCAAATCTTTGGAATAATTGAATTGTTTCAAATCTAATCAAAACAAATATTTATTTTTCCAGATTTAAAACCCCTGTTAAAAGTATTTCAATTTCACTGGAAAATGATATATATAAATATTTTTAAATTATCAATGTTATTTTTTTGTTCTGTTTGTTTGTTTTTCAAGAATTTTTATTTGTATATCATATATTTCTTGTATGCATAGATAAATTAACGATTTTTGATTTTTTTATAAACTTATATTAATGGATAAATAATAATTTTAACCAAATTTCTCAATACTGCTAATGTTCTCAATAATTCTAATTAGTCAAATTTGACCTTCTATGAGTTTCCACTTTTTCTTTGATCATTTATAATATTATATTTCGTATAAAAAGATATATATATATATATATATATTCATTTTTCAACTACAAGATGTAGTGTTGAATTTATCTAGGAATTGTGTTTTTGTTGAAAATTTATGTAAAAGAAAATATGAATGAATGAATGAAAAACAGAGTGATTGTTGATTGAACAGTGCATCTTGAATTGGCTAAAATTTTCGACAGTTTTATTGTATCTGTATCGAACAAAAATGAAAATTTTAAAATTATTATTGACCTTAATCTATCATTACTTTTGCTACCTTTGTCTTACCTTAAGCTTATTAATTAATGCTGGATTAAATTGTGCTGGATTAATTTTTGAGATTTTGGCCTAAAATCGCAAAAATAAATCCCGCAAAAGCACAGCAATGAATGAGGCATTTTAAACGAAAACACAAACTTGCAAAGTTATATGCTTTTACTTCTTTGATCGTCAAAAGTTTGTTTTTTGCGGTTCTATACAAAAATCTATGTTGAAGTTCAAGGACAATTATTCAAATGCTTATTGTTATTCGCTAAAATGTTTTTCTCAAAATCATACTCCATAATGACGTCAAAAACCGCTTTGCGGGCCGCGTGGACTGGACGCTAAATAATAAAAACATGTTGAAGCAGGAGGTTCGAGAGAAATGGCGGCCATGATAGAAATGTATTAAACAAAGATATCTTTTTATAATTCTTCATTATTAGACTTCGGTACTCAAAACGACACTTTAAAATGTTTTAACAATCATATTTAAAACGATTTTGAAACCAAATATTTTTTGCCTTGGAATCACTTTAAGGTTTATATTTTAGTTTCACTGCTCTGCATCCAATAGGAGAAAAAAGGCTGTGAGAACAAATGGAACAAATGCACAAACAATCTGTTTTATTTATTAAGATAGGGTATATATAAGAATATTGTAAATTTTATAAAAATATAAAAGATTTTGTTGTTGTTTTGTTTTTTGTATCTGAAAATGTCCACCTAACAGTTTTTTAGTATAATACTTACTTTTTGTGTGAATTTGGTTGGAAAGAGGGGCTATTTTGATAACAATCCTCTAAATATATAAAACATTTTTGCAATTTTATAATACAATTCATTGGCAAGAGGTTTAGAGATGGAAAGATGAACGTAATGGTGTAAACATTTTTCTTAGGGACATTGTTTGCTGGAAATGCCATCAGGGACTGGCAAAACTGTTTCCTTGCTGTCACTTATTGTGGCATACCTCAAGGTACTCAATCATACTTTTGTATTCAATTTTGAACTTCCATTACATGTCCAAGATGTTGATGATGATCTTCTTGGGATAATTTTTTGACTACCTGATCTTCTACATTTTTTCGCTTCAATCATCCCATAATTCTCCTTCATTTTGACTTCAGTGCAATTCATCTCGATGATTATAGGGAATCAGCCCAATAAATCTCCGTCGAAACTCATCTCAATCATTCCTAAAGCAAATTTTTATCTTGTTTTGCATTTTAGCAACGACCTCAACATTTAACAAAGCTTGTATACTGCTCGAGAACGGTGCCAGAAATGCAAAAGGTAAAAATGTGACAAACTTTAAATATGAATATGCTTTATTGATCAGCAATTAACTTAGAAACAATTACGTTTTAAAACCTTCATAACACAAATTTTTTGCGGTTAGGTTGTTGAGGAATTGAAGATTTTGCTTCAGTATTACGAAAAGGAAGAACCCTTTGAGCAACTCAACATATTTGGTCTTGCATTGAGTTCAAGAAAGAATCTCTGCATAAAACCAGAGGTAAGTTTAGTATTTGTTCATGTAAGCAACTTGATTATAGAAATCTTGCATGTTTTTCCATTGAAAATTAAACAAGTTTTAAGTTTAAAACAATTTAACTTCTCATTATTTATATTATTTTTTAATTCGGGTTTATTTATTTATTTAATTAAGTCGAAATACTTAAACAACGTTGCTTTCTCAAAAGAACATTTTCTTTCTTTTGTTGTAAAGCAATGAAAGAAACCTAAATTTTTTAACAGTAGATGATTTCCAACAACGGCAATAATAATGTTATGAAGAATGATTGTGTTTTTATTTATTTTGTTGTTATGTTATGTTGTTATATCAGGTGACCAGTTTAAAGGAAGGCAAAAAGGTGGATGGGATGTGTCATTCGTTGACTGCATCATTCGTTCGTTCAAAACACCAAACCGATAGCAGTGTGCCTATCTGCAGCTTCTATGAGGTTCGCTAATATAAACATAAAAGATCACGTGTGTAACATATTGCTGTACAATCTTCATTTATCTAAAATTCCTTTTATCGGCAAATTTTCTAAATGCTAAAAAACTTTCAATATTGTAAAATAATAGATAAAAATTTACAAATCTGTTTTTCTACTTTTGATACGATGAAAGACTAACCTACTTCTCTGAATGTTTCCGAATCTGCTAAACCCTTTAATTCTATTTTTTTCCAAAAATTTACAGAAATTTCATCCATATAAACTAAAATGTTTACTTCGACAAAAGAACTAGTGAGAGAGCTTCTTTTATAGACCAAAAACACTAAACATGGCAGACTAAATTTTCCTTAAAGGGATTCCCTAGTTCTCATACATATTTAACATATATAAATAAAAGTCTAAAAAAAAAGAATCAAATTTGTCCCAAACATAACAAATAACAACCAAACTAGTTATTCTGTTTTTTAAATTGTTGTTGTTCAATGCGACACTTTCTTTTTGACCTTCTTCCTGCAATGTTTATTTCTAACTAGGGTTCAGACCTCATTGTCCGTATAAGGCGAAAAAGTGAGGTAATCATTTGTTGTGACTTACATGGTACGTAGTTTTGATGTATGAGATTAAGCTGTATAGTTTGTAAGCCGGTTTCTGCATATATTTGTTGTAAAAGCGCTACAACTACTTTTGCGTGATGAAAAACAGCTTTTATAAACGAGCACTAACTGGTAAGAAAACTAGTCATGGCTCCAGCCTGCACTTAAACAAAAGACGATATCATTGAGCGGTCGAGAAAATATTCACGTCTTCACGCAATTTGATTTAGTTTTTCTTCTGTTTTGTGGCCATTGTTAAACGAAATGTTGTTTTTCCATGAGTTGCGATTTGTTTCTTACTTTTTTTAAGTCCTCGATTGTTTAACCTGAAATATATTGTATAAATTTTTAACATGTTGGTGCTTTAATATTTATTTTTAAGGGCACAAATTTTGCTTCATTTTTATTGCCCCCTCCCCATCTCTCCTACTTCCGCTTCTTCACTTTAAAATTTTCCATATATTCCCATGATGTAACAACTTCAGAATCTCCACCATCATCCTAATCTTTAAAGGTAATATAAACTCCACTAGGTTCTGGAAATTACTCTCTTATCTTCGTGACGAACAGGCTGCTATTATTCGTCGTACGTAACGACCGAGCTTTATTTAGATAAGCCAGCTAAACTGGCGATATGCTGCGTATCGATACGATCTGAAATAAATTATCTACTAATGCAAATTTTAATATCTAATTCTTCTATTTTTTGAAATATACAGATTTACATAACAAAATTACTTGATTTATAATTTGTTAAATGAAATGCAAACAGGGGTATGTTATCTCTAGGAGGAAGCCAGGCCCCCTCTCTGTCATTCAGACCTACCATGCATGTCCACAATACATATTGATTTAGACATACAGGTGCAAAAGATTCGTGCTGTGTAACACAAGAGATGTCTGGAATTTAAATTGAATACATTGAAACTCGTTTTCTGGATGAGCTAAATTATGCATAATGTGTGAAAACACCTGGGAAGTCATAAAAAAAAAATAGACAGAACAATTTTCTGATATAATAACGAAGCAAATCACAACAAAGTTAGTAAACAGATAAATATTTATAGTAATGCCATCATTAAATTGAATTTGGTTGATTTCACGGCGATTGATGTGTTCAACGATTGACTCTTTAATGTTTGAAATTTCACTGCCGTCCACACTTTCTTTATTCTTATCATCATGTTTCTTATTTTTCCATGAAGTTTTTTTTGTTTTGCTCAAAGCGATAAGGTTGAACAGACATTTCTATTCCAAAAGCAAACAATACGCAACGATCTTACATACCTTGTACATCACAGGTCGCGTTATACCAAAGAGGTTTGAACCAAGGTTTTAAAATGTAACCATCGTGAAAATTTTAATGGCGGATAAAACAAGACTTTCTTCGTTGTTTTAGAGGATTAGAGATAGCGACTTTAAAAACAAGTTTTCGTATTATTTTTTCCATTCGGTTTTGAGTTATTGTAATAAAGTATTTATGAGAACTTGGGAATCCCTTTAAAGATTGGAATTTTTTTTACGTGGAATCTAATCTCAAAGTTGACTGTTTCAGAACTTTGATACTGTTGGTCGCGATGAGCCATTACCATTGGGTGTTTACAGTTTGGTATGTGAATATATTTGCCTGGTCACACTCCAATAAATATATAATCTTGTAGGAAGATCTAAAAGATTATGGCCGAAACTTGGGATGGTGTCCTTATTATTTTGCTCGACATGCCGTAAGTTTTTTTTGCATTTTCAGTAGATATAAGGAAAAACTAAGAAGTTTTAAAAAAGTTGTGGCCAACTCGTCTACCAAAAGATTACAGGTATTAGTACAAGTTTAAAGTTAAGATGTGTGGAAATTAGTTAGAAAATGTTGATGGATGTAGTGTCTAAGCATTTTGGGTGAGTAACCAAACCGCTAAAGTTAGTTTCCCTCACTGAATGTTTAAGATCTAAAATATTGATTCTAGATTTTCAGTTTGCAATACTTTTGAAAGTGTGCAATTATCGCTGAGTATATTAATTCACATTTAGGATCTGATGCAAGTTTCTATGTGTTTTGTTATGCTGTAAATAATTTTTTATTGAGAACTTTACAAAATATTACCAAACACAAATGTTATTTAAAATGATTTCAGATTTCCCATGCAAATATTGTAGTGTACAGTTACCATTATTTGCTGGACCCAAAGATTGCGGATTTGGTCTCAAAAGGTTTTCCACGATCCTCTGTAGTTGTATTCGATGAGGCGCACAACATCGGTAAAACATTTCATAAGGAATATTTCTTGTTTATTTCCGCTATGTTTTCATCGATGTGAGTGGTAGTGATACAGAAAAAAATGCAAGATCTTTGTGTAAATTTGCGGGTATGCAGGTTGTGTAACATCTTTGATGTCATGGACATAAGCTCCCATGCCTTTTATGCACAGCTGCCAATGAGTTTAAAATGCAAAGGTGGTATCTTGTGTGGTTTTTACTTCGGTTGGTGTTAGGAAGGTGTGAAAACATCTGCTCCGATAAATCATCAGATGATTAAACCTACAAAATTGTGGGTAGTATCATCTTTTGAAAACGTGCAACCAACTCTTTCCTACTCAAGTGGAAAGGTCAGCTTCAAATAGGGTGATGATGATGAAGATTATCCTCTTTTTGCTGTTGTCAATTAAGACAAACTATTTTTTTCTCATCATTGATCTTTGTTACCTTGTTGAACATTGCTCACTTGTTTTTCATTACTAAAAGATTTTACATTGTAATACTCAGGTATCACACAAACATGACTGGTAACATTGAAATCATCGTTTTCCAAATACTTTCTCGTAGTTAGTTTCTCGTAAAACTCTTAAACTCTGGGTTTAAATGTTTTACTTATTAATTACAATCTGTTGTTTGAAAAACAAGAACCATGCTAATGTTGCTTTTTGAATCGTCTCATTACAAGAAAACCTTCCGTATTTATAATTAAGATAATTACATTTAATTGGATGATTTATTTTTATTTATTTATTTTTATGACCTTTCTTGAAACAGAGGCAGTTTTGTTTAGTTTTTAACTTTGATTTGGCTTTCTCAAATTTCATTAGAGTGGCTAAGAGTGGTTCCTTTTTTTACTTGAAGGACAAGAAATCAGCGTCCATGTTGCGTCCTTTGGTAACTGCAATAGCAGGCTAATGATCTCACCAGTCACACTTGACAAACGCTTTATTTTTATTATTAGAGTGGCTTATAAACGTTTTGGAAAAGCTGATGATATTCTACCAACTGCTGTAAATGAAAGAAAAGGACGAAATCAACATATTATCCCATTACCAGTTCCCTCTTTTCTGTGTCTCGTTCTTATGAACTTACTTGTGAATTTTAAAGCCATTTTGTTATTTAGATTGTTACTTTTTAAAATCTTGAAATTTTCATTCAATAAGTTTTCCATTTTTTTGTTCGTTGAAAACCAAGATGTTATTTGCGCTATTTAGACAACGTTTGCATCGAGTCAATGACCGTTCACTTGAACCGGCGGACGTTAGACAAATGTCACGCTAACATCAATCGCCTCGAGACTCATGTTCACAGGTTGGTGAAATTGTTTTCAGAAATAAATCAAAGATACAAATGAATGTCAGCAAGAAATAGACGGGGTAAAAAAAATCATTCAAAAAATGTCATTTCCATGGAAATTGACGTTAAATGATGGTGATGATGATCCTAAAAAGAAATCTTTGGATTAGATTAACGAATAATATTTTTCTTATTACTTTTTTTATTGATCTTGAAAATTTGGAAAAATGTTTATTCTCTATGTAGGAAAAAAGAGAAAGATGCCACTAAGCTGAATAAAGAATACAGAAGACTTGTTGAAGGTTTGAATGTTTGAAGAATATCATCTCACTCTGTTTCTAAAAGTATGTTTTTCAATTAACAATTTCTCTACTTTCACACAATAATTTTGAAGATTGTTTATGTATTTGTTGAGCCATAATTTAATTGATAAAAACATTTTTGTTTAATTGCTTGGATTGGATATAAATTGAAACATTCTTCTGTCATCGAAATCATTAATAATGGTTTATTACTCTCTGTGTTGACAGGTTTAAGGGAAGCTCATCATGAAACTGACCACCATCTTGGAAACCCTGGTAACTTCAGTATTTTTTCATTCCTGTATAATCCCATTTTCTGAAATTCAAATTAGTTTTCGTTCTAAATTATTCCACCTGTTTTTATTTCCCCTGATCATATTTTTGCTATAGAACTTTGCTTTTTCTGCTTTTACCTTCTAAATTCTATGTATGGAAGATTTCTGGGGCGTTGGTAACTTTCTTTTTTAAATATTCATTTTCCCCCTGACATTCTGATGGTGTAATTGACATATCTACATATATGCACATATATGCACATATATACACATATTTTTTAAAGCTTTGTCTGTTTTTTTTCTTGTATATTTTTGCCAAGTCCATGGGAAAGGTGATCGATCGGTGATCGGATAAGTTTTACAAATCTCATTTTGTTTTTTTTAGTCTTGCCAAATGAAGTCCTTGATGGTAGGTTTTCTTTAACCCATTTGATACGTTTTCTTGTGATGAATTTAAAAAAAAAAATACCAAGGAAGGAACTCTCCTGATTTTCAAGATTTATTCCTTCTTGATTTTTATTAGATTTTCTGTTAATGTTGAATTTCCTACAAAAACATTCACACTCTTGACTTTAGAGGCAGTTCCTGGAAATATCAGACAAGCCGAACATTTTATTGCGTTTATGAAGAGATTTGTTGAATATTTAAAGGTTAGTTGTTGTTCCTAATAGCTGCTTTATTTTGATAAGATAGGATATCTGTGCGCAAAACGATGTATCCACAAATCAATCACGTTATTGGCAGAAGACTATGATCCAGTCAAGAATAACGTTGATGAGAAGATATACATTCCAAAAGCTTTTTTAGCTAAATCGTTTTTTACACTGAAATTTTCCCGCAAAATCATGTGTATGTTTCAAGTTTTTATATTAAAAAAACTTTGATTCATAGTGGAGCAATGAAGGCTTTTTATTTGTTACCTAAGAGAATTTGAGTTCACGCTTATTCAAACATTTTTAACAGTTTGGTTTTTGAGCGGAACTCATTGTTTAATGGTTCAAATTGGTTGGTTGTCTGGTTGAGCGATTTCATTGGTCAAAATAGGTAACTAGACTAATAATAACCATCTGGTAACCATAGGTAACCACCTTAACGTACTCAAGCATATCTAAATATTTTCGAAGGAAATTTGTTGTTGTCCCACATATTCAACACATTCCTGTTCTTCAGACACGATTACGAGTTCAACATGTTGTCTCTGAAACGCCACCATCATTCCTACAGCACATCCAGCAACAAGTGTGCATAGAAAGGAAACCGCTGAGGTAAGCAATTCTGTTTCAAAGAAACAACAACACACTGTTTTAGAAGTAACACTAAAATGACTATGAAACAAAATCCTGATTTTGCTCTTGTGACAAAAACATGACATTGCACCTGCTTTAGATTTTGTGCAGACAGATTGTCCATGCTTTTGAACACTCTTGAGCTGGAAGATATCACAGACTATGGTGGCCTCACTCTTGTCGCTAATTTTGCAACGCTTGTAAGCACATATTCAAGGGGTTAGTTAGTGAGGGTTTAGTGTCACAGAAAGTAATATTTCCACACACTTTGTAGGTTTCGTGTTGATAATCGAACCTTACGATGAGCAAACTCCAACTGTACCAAACCCTATCCTGCATTTCTGGTGAGTTTTACTGACATTAGAGCTTTAACATATGAAACCCGTGCAAATTGCACTCATCATTTTTTATATAGAGAATAACCTGTTTGTATATACGTGTGTCTGTCCGTGACATCTCTGTATGCATGCATGTGCAAATGTCATTCATCGCTTCTCAAATACAGAATAGCTGAGGCATCTTTGTTTGTAATATGGTTTGTAAAAAGTAATCTTTTAAAGAATTTGTAGCTAGCTCAAAAAAATAATAATCAAATATTTGCATAGATCAAAATTTAACTTTTGAAAAAGAATTTTGCTACTGAGAAGCAGGTACTTTCAAATGGGATATTGTCTTTTTTAGTTTGTGTACGGTCCTAATAAATTGTTAGGTTTAGAAAGCTACCTTTTTACTTCTTTATTCCAGCTGTCTTGATGCTTCGATCGCAGTGAAACCAGTTTTTGAAAACTTCCAATCGGTTGTCATCACCTCAGGCGTAAGTGAACAAAAGTGTACAACAATACTATGCTTACAAAAAAAAAACTCGCAAATTTGTTTTGCTCCAGCACTATTCACATGTCAAAGTGGGTCAAATCACTTTTTCTTTTGATTTTAAAACATGTTTTAAAAAATCAACAACAAAAAAGGATGGACACTTAGGGTTGATAAAGCAATGTTTCAGAAGTTTTCCCTGACTTTTCCTTGATTTTAATATGTTTTTCCCTGACCATTTGCTAAAAAGGCACACTTAAAAAAGGAGTCATTAAACCGTTTCATTGAAGTGAAAAAATATTGCAACATGGGTGCACATCCAAAAGAATTAATAACATTTAAGGTATTTTTAGGCGGAAATTTCTTAAAGGTAAAGAATCATTATAAGATTGTATTATTTTATATAAATCAAGTAAAATTTACATATATATGTCATAAAGATAAACAGTACTAAAAAAAATATGCTCTCTTCCACCTACCACCTTTCTCTTCCACCTACCACCTCTTTAACCAGCCTACCTCCTCTCTTCTTAATGCCTTGTATTATTTCTTCTCAGAATTTTGTTAGACATTGTGTGTGTTTTTGAAAGATTCTTGATGGCGGGATGCATTTCAGAGCAATTCTCACCAGCCGTCAAGCTTAATAATCTCAAACTCAAATATTTAAGAAATCTATCTGTATTGTTAACAAGTTAACAATAATCTTGTCTTTAGACATTATCCCCTGTGGACATGTACCCGAAACTTTTAGACTTTCACCCGGTCAACATGTCAACATTTACAATGACTCTCGCAAGACAATGTGTACTTCCCATTGTAAGAACTTCTTTCCTATGTATTTGCTTGATTTTGTAAAATCTTGTATATAGCACTGATGATAGCCCAAAATGCTTTTGCTAAAAAAATTTGAAACATATATCCTGATTTCTTTCTTATACCTTTTGCTTTGTTTTGCTCAATAATTATTAAAATAACCAACAACAGCGACCTTCGCGCTGCCCCTTGGAAAGATGGCCGCTTATTTGAGAACCACTTTTTGTGAAGGATATCGAAAAAAATTTAGATTCGTTTTCAAAATTCTAAATCTCCTATATTTCTGGGAAAATTATGTTTAATTAATTATGTTTACTTATTCAGGATTTTAATTAAGATGAAATATTTAGAACTTAAGGGTTCCTAGAGAAACTTCCATTTCTATAACGATAGTACGATAAACAGCAATTCAAAAGATTAGTACAGAAACAATTGAATCACTCAGTTATTGTAACCTTAGATCTGCAGCAAAGGAAATGACCAAGTTGCAATCAGTTCTAGTTTCCAAACGAGAGATGACATGGGTAGGTGATGGCTAACTGCACCTTCAACTGTCACCTCCAACACTTCCATCTTTTATACTTCGCCATATTATTCATAATTTTTTTTTCATTTTTTCAATAAAATTGACGTACAGTTTCTCACCTTTGGATATTGTTTTAGCTGTTATACGTAACTATGGCAATCTGTTGGTGGAGATGTCTGCCTCGATTCCAGATGGCGTTGTTTGTTTCTTTGTCAGCTATCTATACATGGTGAGAAGATCTCTTTCTCAAAATTGTTGAGGTGTTGACTTTACACGTTTCCTTGTTGTTCAATGACGGGGTCTTTATATGTTTATGTTTTTGTTTTGTCTCCAAGGAAACAGTGGTGTCCACTTGGCATGAACAGGTTAGTCTCCACAACAACAGGTAGAAATTAGAAATAACTCTTCAGCAAAAGAAACTAAAAGTTTAAACCTCGTTAGTTTTGCGAACAATTCAAAGTTTATAGTTTTTTAACTACAAAGTCATCTTTGTCGCTTGAATATAGCCTGAATCCATGTTTTACATTGTTTCAGGGTATTATTAGTAACGTGCAGAAGAACAAGTTGTTGTTCATAGAAACTCAAGACGGCCCGGAAACGGCCCTAGCTCTCTACAATTATCAAAAGGTTGGTTGTTTTTTAATAAATTGCTTGTTGGATTCTTGACTGTTCACATTTTTCTGGCGAATTCATTAAACATCCCTTTTAATGGAAAATGCACGTGGTTTTGGATGGTGTTAGAACTTTTTTTCTTGAGATTTTTACATGATTCTCATATTTGTCTTATGTCGACTTATTTATCAAGCTTTTATGAAGAATTTGAAAAGCATATTTATATCCCATTTTTTGCTCGTAGAATAGTGACCGTTCGAAATGATATTTACAGTGCAGATAACACTAAACCGAAGTTGTTAGAAGTACGCGAAATATAAAAAGTCTCTTTTGCATTTTTTCTCTTTTCCTTTGACATGCAGATGAAACTCTCTACAACGATATATACTACTGATCAAACTATACAATATATAACTTCAAACGACACCGCATTCTAACTATAAATAACTGGCATCTTTCACCTCTCTTTTCCGTGTTCTTTACTGCATCTCACTAATCGTCATCTAGAAACGTTTATCCACCTTCATCTAAGACTAAATGATATAACAACGACAGTGCCAACAATTTTAGGAAATGTGTGTCTGTCAGACTTTGTTGATCAAATTACATGTCTTTGTAAAATCGTTTTTTCCGGTGGTGCACATGCGAGATTCAATAATATTTCAATGTAGGCATGCGAAAACGGTCGAGGGGCCATTCTGCTATCAGTGGCTCGTGGTAAAGTATCGGAAGGTATTGACTTTGGTAAGAAAAGCATTATCACCCTCTAATCGCCAGTTAGCGTGATTCTTTTGTTTCAGATCACCACTATGGACGGGCAGTCATCATGTTTGGAATTCCTTACGTATATACGCAGAGTAGGATATTAAAGGTCAGGCTTTTGTAGTTTATTTGTGATATATCATATTTTGTGTTAATTTTGAATGTTTTCATTGTGCAGTTTAAATTATTTTTTTGGGGGTTCTTTGCTGTTGTTCAGGCTAGATTGGAATACCTACGCGATCAGTTCAACATACGTGAGAATGACTTCCTTACGTTTGACGCCATGCGACACGCAGCTCAGGTTTGTCGAACGTGGCTCTGTTAGCTCGCCCTGTGTGTGTCGAAGGTGGCTCTGTTAGCTCACCCTGTGTGTCGAACGTAGCTCTGTTAGCTCGCCCTGTGTGTGTCGAACGTAGCTCTGTTAGCTCGCCCTGTGTGTGACGAACGTAGCTCTGTTAGCTCGCCCTGTATGTGACGAACGTAGCTCTGTTAGCTCGCCCTGTATGTGACGAACGTAGCTCTGTTAGCTCGCCCTGTGTGTGACGAACGTAGCTCTGTTAGCTCGCCCTGTGTGTTTCGAACGTAGTTCTGTTAGCTCGCCCTGTGTGTGACGAACGTAGTTCTGTTAACTCGCCCTGTGTGTGTCGAACGTAGTTCTATTAGCTCGCCCTGTGTGTGACGAACGTAGTTCTGTTAGCTCGCCCTGTGTGTGACGAACATAGTTCTGTTAGCTCGCCCTGTATGTGACGAACGTAGCTCTGTATCACCATATATTTCATTAACCGTAATTATTCGAATCATAACTCATATTTTTTTACTTTTATGGAGAGCGCTTATTTATTTGTGTGAGTAAGCCATGAGTAAACAGGATATATCGTATTGCCTCTAAGAAATAACAGGAAGACGTCGGTTAATTATGTTTAACGAAAAGAACGAAAGAACGGTAATCAATTGTAATTATTTTGATTTCGTACGCGCGAAAAATTATTTATCTTTAAGAAGATAATAAAGTCAAAAGGTCTAAATATTATAATTTAAGATTATCCTCCATGCAGTTGGCACTAATTTTTCCCTTTTTTCGTTGAATGCCCACTAAATTAGAGGTGCAACCACATCAGGCCTCGAGAAATACTAAATGATTACTGTTCTTCGCTTAAAAGAACTCTTATACGAATAATCACGGTAATTTATAATTATTCTCTATGACGTTGACATAATTAAATCAACTGTTATTCTTACAGACATAAAATGGTTACTGCTTTTCTCACTATCTTTCTTCACTCAGTGTGTTGGTCGGGCTATGCGAGGTAAAACTGATTACGGGATCATGTGTTTCGCTGACAAGGTACCTCTACCCCTCTTACCCCCTCTCCTTCACCCAGCTAAAACCTGTTCAATTATGTTGTGTAGAGATATTCCAAGGCCGACAAGAAGGGAAAGCTCCCGAAATGGATACAAGTAAAGGATTTAAAAAATATATTGCGAACCAGCTTTTTGCATTTGCATTTCTATATTCTTGTTGCGACGTATTTTTCACACACACAATGGAGTGTGGTTGACGTTTTCCCTCTCCTTAGGAACATTTGAAGACAGCCAACTGCAACTTATCAATAGACGAAGCTGTGCAGGTAGACTCTCGTAGAGATTGTGTTCCGCCCTGTATGCCCTCTGTATGCCTTCTGTATGTTTGTAGGTGTCCAAGCGGTTTCTACGGGAAATGGCGCAGCCCTTTACGCAGGTACCTTCTCATGTTATAATGAGCACGTTTTGTTCTTTTGTGAGGAAAGTCTCCTATAGTCAACCAATAAACGAGCTTTTCCAGTATGTATAAGTTGGACGTAACATTGCGTTTGACATCTTGTAAATCATGAAACACACAACAAGCGACACATTTCTCTATTTCAGGGCGATCAACTCGGTCTATCTCTGCTCACCGTTGAACAGGTACAAGCTGAAGAGTTTCAATCGAAAATCCATGATGCTGCAACGCAAGCTTAACGAGGATAAACCAAGGAAGCATGGGAGAGATAGGAAGTAGAGAGAGAAAGAACTGAATGCAAACATACGAACATCATGTTTTGATATTGGTTTCGATATGTGATGTCCAAAATAAAGAGACTTGTATTGTTCAAGCAAATTTTCTCTCAATAACCCGGTCTAACCCGTGCCAGCATGGAAAATAGACGTTAAATGTAGAGAGAGAGAGAGAGAGGCTTTTGTAGTTGACCGATTCTCTTTGAGAGAGAGAATAACTTGAGGTAGTGGTTGAAGTTTTTGTCAGCTTGTTTCTTCTGCAATAGAGATCTGAGGTTTGTCTGGACAATAAATGCTCCGTTTATATCGTTTGTAAGATTGCTTACAGAAAATGACCGCACAAGTTTGTAATTTCCACCGAAAATTTGTTCACAATAACCGGTTTCCTGGCTATTGTAACGGTTAAAGTTTCCTGGCTATTTACTAGGTTATAAAACCGGGATTTGCGAAGCATAAATTTTAGCGTAACACAACTTTTCTAACATATGTCGATGGCATGGTCGAGTGGTTAAGGCGTTGATCTTTCAAGCACAAGATTTGTTAGTTCGGACCCGCCTTAACATAACAATGAACATTAGTGAGAGAAGGTAACCGGAACCTGAAAAGACTTCACTTCCTAGTAAATTCTTTTCACTGACAGAAGAAAGGAAAACTCAAGAATTACCGTGTCTTTCTTTTGTTATGAATATAGTTTCGTGAGTCTGTGTCAGGAATCACTCGAAATAACACCATAAGTATGTCAGGAATCACTCGAAATAACACCATGAGTATGTCAGGAATCACTCGAAATAACACCATGAGTATGTCAGGAATCACTCGAAATAACACCATGAGTATGTCAGAAATTACTCGAAATAACTCCGTGAGTATAAATTTTAAATCAAACTCCAGGTCTTCCCATTTCAACAGATGAGTCACCACTCACGTGCAGAAAATTAAAAAAACAATCGAAAACGTAAGTGCATGAAAAAAAATATGAAATACAATAAAAAGGTTTTTTGAAAGGTATGGTAGAGCAGCGTTTCGTATGAAAGTCTATTGTTTTCAGCGAAATTATCCCAACCTCTAGAAAGCCGTAGAGGTTTGATGAAAAAAGATGGAACCAAAAATTTAGGTGGTTCTTGCAGTCCGTACTTCTTAAACACATGGAGAGAAAATGCCGGAAACTTTCTGCTGCACTTTTAACGAAAATAATATGACTGCTGTTATAAAGTTGGGCGAAACAATAAGTAATGCTATCGAAATTACTTTTAATCCCGTATCGACTCAGTTTCAAAGACAAAACGCCTTTGAGGTAAAACTTGTTGGTGATAAATTTTATTTTGATTCTAATCTTTTTAAAAGGGGATCGAGTCGAGGGGGAGGGGTCCCGGGGGTGTATCTAGCTAGCTAGAAAGTATCCATAAAAATCCGAACGTCTATGAGGAGATGTTTACTGTTAGAACACCGACATATTTTCAGACATATTTAAATAATTTGTTTGTATCAGGAATATGGACGTGTTCATTAAAAGGTACTACTAAAATACATTTTTTAGATACTGTTATTTGAGCAGCATTTCATTGATTTTTAATGATTACCATTTGATGAAGCAAGGTTTTCCAGAAAGTAGAAACCTTTTCACATACACCTGTGAAATTGTGGTGGAAAATGATAACTTTAACACAATGATATCTTATACGAGCGAAATGATACATTTGACACAACCAGTGCAACTTGCCAACTGATGCAACTGATACATATTGATTTTTGAAGGAAAAATTACACTTCTAAGTGGATAAAACTCAAACATATGAAAGTACACGAGAGTATGATCTTGTAAATCAACTTTTGCGTGTTTTGGACGAGAGAATGATACATATGACACAATCAAAATTAGAAATTGGGGATGTTCAGACCGCTCAATTTCTGCCCTTGGGACCTACATGGAATAATCTTTCATAAATTAAGGTTGTATGATTATAGAATTATAAAAAAATTGGGGATGTTTTCATTTAGATATACGAGAGAAATTATACAGATGACACAGATGCACTAATGTCATTTCATGTGTCATTTGTCACTTTTCTTGTTAATTTTAGTTCAAATGTTATAAGCAGTTTAATAATAGCTGAATGAAACCTACAAGCACGACAATTTAATGAAATACATCCCAGAAACAATGCGAAATTTGTATACCTGACACCATTAATGGTTTTAATATATATATAGATGTTATATTATGTATCATTTCTCTCGTAAATATCTGTTGATTTTCACTTTTTATGACATAAATAATAAGTTCACTGAATATGTGGTATTTTAGCTTTAAAGATTTTTAAATGAATTAGAATTGAGCATTGTATGGACTGTGTCCAAAGTATCATATCTCTTGGTGTGGCAATGTTTTTTCTCGTCCGTCCATATACATGTTATGGCAAGGTACTGGTACTGTTGCCAAAGAAGTCTTAAAGTGATCCAGTAATGTTATGCAGAGAAAAATGATACTAATGACACAATATTACTTTTATATCATATCTCTCCCATTAGTGTCAATTTTCGAAAATTCATTCCCAAATATGAAGTAAAATACCTCTATCCAACCGACGAAGCCCATGAGACCTACATTTTAAATACCTAATGAGATTAATAGTCAAAAAGGTAAAAACCATGTTTTTTGGCCATCTGATTTAGTAGTACCTTTTAATGAACGCGTCCATATCAGTACTCAAGTTTATTCAACTTTGTTAAAAAATATATATACATGGGTAACAATGTAATCTTTTAGAATGATAGTCAAATAAACTAACAGACAAAAGTTTATTATTTCAGAACTATTCATTATTTTATATTTTCTTCTAGGTTTTCGAAAGATCAAAAGATGACAGAAATTTATTTGTGGGTGCCTTGTTTTATCTTTATCAACAGCGAGAAAAGTCAAGCGCTGAAGTTCGAACATGCGCCTTACAATTGTTGGAGCAATTCATCAAGTGTGTCGTAGTAGCAAATTCTTATTGGTTCACATTGAACCTTCATCTCTTTACTTGTTTTTATTAAGTTTGTATGTCGCTGTAGTTGCAACAATTGTAAATTGTGTAAATCAAAATGAATTTGAGAATCGTAAAGCACAATTTCATTTCATCATTTATGAATAGGTAATCTTCATAACTCGTTGAAAAATGAATCTTGTGGGTTGTACAAAAAGAATTTGAAAATATATTTGATGTCTTATTTATTGTTAAATCGTCATACATTTATTTACTGCATGTATATTTATTTTGTTTGTTGCAGTGATCCTCCCGATAAACATATCAAGGGTTATAAAATTCTTTGTTTATCATAAAATTGTTTTATTCGCAGGGCAACATGGAATGATTTCAGTGTTGATCAACAAGATAGTTTTAAACCAAAGCTGATAAACATAGCTGAATTGGTTGGTTCAATTGATTGTGCTATTAATAATAAAGTGGGAATGATATTGTACATTACTTTCTTTATATATTATAAGATAAAATTTGGTCTTAAAGCAATTTATTATAGTGTAAGCCATACTTAAAGTCTTCAAAACCTTTAAAAGTAAACAAAATGCTGCCTGTAGTATATGTGAAAGTACACTATAGTTTGGTAACCCTGCATCGAAAATGTGCTGTAATTATTTCTATCTAGTTTTTACGTAATTTTTAATTTTTTAGGCACAAAATGAAGATCCATTCTATTTAAAGGAGGCTGTTGCCAAGGTGGCTGTTGAGGTTGTGAAAAGGGTGTGGCCACAAAACTGGACTTCACTGTTTCCCGATTTATTTGCGTTGAGGAATTGTGGGGTATGTTTTGTTGATGGTAATGAAAGTACTTTTTCTTTATAAGCAACATTAACGCTTAGTTCTAATGAAATGACATTTCATTGCATTCTAGAAGATTTGACATTTTGTAGGGCTTTTGTGATGATTCCACAAGTAGGTTTATTGCTTTGTATTGTAGGTCATTAATGAAAGAAGAATTATTCATTCTATAGGTTGTATATAGGTAGAAATGAATATCACCGTAAGTAATATATATATATATACAGTTCAAGTTGCATTATTGTTTTTTTCGTGTGAAATATTTTAATGACTGAAAAAAAAATCATTTCAACATTAATGCTTTTGATTTTTAATTGAGAAATGTTGAAAATGGTTGTTTAGCCTGAACCAATATATGACTTTGTTGTTTAGCCTGAACCAATATATGACTTTGTTGTTTAGCCTGCACCGATATATGAATTCATCATTTAGCCTGCTCAAATCGAGATAGTCATTCTGCTACTCATGCGTTTGAGCGAAGACATTAACGGTTTAGACACTTACGTAACCACGCAGCGAAAACGTGATATGCTTGCCACCATCTACACTTGTCTTGATGACATCTTTTGTTTCTTCTTGACGACATTGAATGAAAACATTGTGGTGAGGTTGTGTTTATTCTGACTCACAGAATTCAGTTTTGAATAAAATTAATTTTGCCGCAGTTAAACATATTTTTAATTTAAATTTATCTGAATAAAGACCTAGATTAGTCTCCTATATTTGGACTTTGAAGGCCTGCATTACATGTATGGTATAGTATACCGTATTTCCTCTTATTAGCGCCCCCGGCGCTTATTTAAAAACTGACTCAAAAAGTGTGGCGCTAATAAGAGGGCGGCGCTTATAAAATAATTTTCAAAATGGTAATAGAAATAAATTTTATTTAATGGAATTTTCTCGCTCTTCAAAAACAATAAT
The DNA here is from genome assembly GCA_963930725.1 of Candelabrum cocksii. Lineage (NCBI taxonomy): Eukaryota > Metazoa > Cnidaria > Hydrozoa > Anthoathecata > Candelabridae > Candelabrum > Candelabrum cocksii. Next base: position 2,479,749 of record OZ005666.1, read on the forward strand.
ACAAAAGAATCAGTAATGTTTTTATATTACAAAATAATTATGATTATGCTGATGAGACTTTAGTCGGTCATGTGCCAATAGAACTTTCATCATTATTACACTTTTTCCTTGAAGCTGATGAGCAGAATCGTCTGATTTGCCAAGTAATTGGAAAACGGAAATGTGAAGTTGGTCTGGTGGTTGCCGCGAAGTTTTTTGCTTTTGCGGAAAATAAAAGATCGGCTGAGACCTTGCATCGTGAAATGAAGAAACGAAAAGAACTATTGACTTAATTCGAACTTACGTACGAGCCCGAGTTTGTGAAAATTATGAAATTTCCCTGGTTTATGAAAGATAAAAAATAATTTAGAAGCTAAAAAAACGTATTGTATTGTATAACTATCCTTCTGTATGGGTTACTGCTCTTTTTCTAATTAGCGTCGCTTTTCTAGGTGCGGCGCTAATTAGAGGGCGGCACTAATAACATAATTTTGCTCTAAGGTGCGGCGCTTATTAGAGGGCGGTGCTAATATGAGGCCCGGCGCTAATAAGAGGAAATACGGTACTCTAAACGTTCCATTCATAAATATATTTTCTAGGTGACAGACTCGAACAAGAGAATTGCAGAGATAACTGTCATTGCCATAACAACGTTTGCGTCTTGGGTCAAGTTTGAACATTTGTTCAAAGACGCAACTCTTTTCAGAATCATCTCATCTTTGCTCCAACACAAACAACTAAAATTCCACGCGTGCTCATTTCTTCAAGTCATATTCGAGAGAAAAGTAAGAAGCTGCCAATGAAGCTGCAAAGTTTATTTGCAGTTTATTTATTATTTAAATTTTCGTTTAAATCTTTTTGTTTTTACTTTTTCAGTTCATTCTTCTTTTAATACCATGTAGTGACAACTGAAACAAGTTTCTTCGACATGGATTTTAAATTTAGGGCACTCCACACCAACGAATACAGATGATGGAAGTAATGGACAATCAAACAATAAGCATAATTCAAAATGTCGCCAAGTAATTTTTTTTAATAATTTGATAACAACAATGGTGTAGCATTTTCATCACTATTCTGGCTGAAATTAACGGTAATTAATTAGCAGTTACTGTTGCGCCTTATTTTTCACTACTTGTCTGAAATGCTTCCACAATCAATGGTTTTTTGACTTACCTTGATATTTTTGCAGTTAACCTCAATATTCAGGGAGACAAGTCCTACGAGCAAGGATGATTACTTGTTTTTAAAGAAATTATCCGAATCTTTACTTGCCTTTACGCGAAGCAACATTCAAGCAATATCTGTAAGTGTTGTGTTTAATCGTCCTTATGATGTTCACCTAACTGTGATCAAACTATTTGCTTTGTTACTTGGCACATCCTTTCATTTCTGACTTATCTTGTTTGTATTTTCCTTTTTTGCAATCAATTCATTCAACAAGCAGGTGTCATGTCATGATTTTGAAACTTAAACATGCACATGTATAGAATATGGGGATTTTTTTACTTTTTCTTTGATACCGATAAAATGTCTACATTTAACAATTCTACGCATCTCTGGTAATTATGCAAGGCACTCCCTTTTGTTATGGGTTAGGGTTAACTTTGTATACATAGCTTAAATTATATTCCTTTGTCTCGTTGTTTTGCTGCCATTTTGTTATTGTTCAGGATGAGGATCATTTAATGAAGAATTTGTTGGAATTTTCTCGTCTTGTGTTGCAATTTTACGAGCACGAAAGCTTGGTAATTTCTTCGATATTTTTTTACAAAATAAGATTTTCACAGTTTTGCAGATTCATATTATATATATATATTATTTTTTTCAGATAATCAAACGCAACCTGGGAAAGCTCTGGCTTTTGTTTCTTTGCAATGGAGTTTTTACAAAAGAAAACAGGATGGCTGATGTTGTTGTTGATATATTGGAGCAAACATTCAACGCGTTATCACGGGTAAGAAGTTACATTAGGTTTTTTTTTAATGAGTTTTGCTCTTGATAATTGAAACAGAAATGCCTCTGTAGTCGACGTCTTTGGGATTCATTGACTACAGTAATATTGCGAAAATACTTTCCGGTTCAGCAATGAAAATTGCAGTCAAGCCTAGCCATAAAAGAAAAAAGTTAGAAGATGCATCTGACTTCAAATAACAAAATCTCTGGTGTTTTGAGTGTTGAATACGATTACAACTTAATGTCCAGGGAAATTTTTATTGGTCGAATATAGAAAAGTTCGAACATTTTTATAAATCACTCATATTGCTGCCCTTGTATTATTTTCATTTGTCTCCACATTGTGCCATCATAGTTAAGCGACCCACGTCTTTCGACAGTCTCCAGTTTGTACAGCCAGATTGATTTCGATGACATTGATGAATTCTACGAAGCATTTGGAGGTACATTTGTTGAAGAAGCTCTTTTTCTATGTAGATCTTCTGAGTAAATAATCGCAAATTCAAAGAATTACATGTGAGTAATATACAACTAAATATAATGAGAATTGATAAAAGAGATACATATTTTAATAACAGTCAACTGGGATTGGACATCTTGTAAAAATATTCATTTTTTTTTAATAATAATGACATGACCGATTTTCTTTAAATACCCTTTTTCTATAATAAGCATAACGTTTACTCTTCTATCTACTAACCTGTATTTTTTATTAAAAAAAAAGAGTGTAGATCATCTTGAATCACTATTTTAGACGCTCGTTCCACGGCATTTGAGATCATCAAAGGATTAAACATCATCTTCCCGAGAATGGTTCTACAAGTTTTTGCAATAAAAATTAAACAGGCGATAAACTTGCCTCCACCAGTCGTTAGAAATGGTAATGAAATTCACAGTTTTACTTTGTTGATTTCAGATCTCAAATACTTGAGAAAATGTTTCACAAACTCCGACTATAACTCCGAGATAAGAAAGAGAAGGAAGGTCCGAGGTGTGCGTATCACGAAGTGCTGTAAAATAACTCCACAAAATCATTGGATGGAAATGTCTTCCCCAAGCTGTGTTTAGTGTTAACTCTTTTTAAAGGAGTTGTTTGTTTAGAAGACAGCTACCATCAGCTTTGCTTGAGTGTGCATTACATTTCGTGGGAGGCGTTAGGAAACTTTGCCAAGAGTGCTGTCTCCATTAGCAAAAAGGTTTCTTAGCGTAGTTGCACTTATTCAAACTAACACATGTTTTTGTACCGTAGAACGGAAGCACAAAGTTTGTAAGCGAACTCAATGAGTTGTATGAGTTGGTCCTTAACTACCGTTGCCAGGTGCAGATTTTGTTGATTTCACCACAAAGCAACTTTACTACTGAACTGTAGAAATGTAGAAGTTTTGTAGTACGTAAATAAATCAACTTTATTGGATTACAGAAATTGAAAGAGTCTAAATGCATGCTCCAATATTGTAATGCCCTTATTTTCCAGATATTAAGATTGTGTTGCATGCCTGATTGTGTTGCATGATTGTGTTTTATAGGATGCCATTTTTGTTTATCCTGTTGTCATGGCGATTGAAGGATTTTACCCATTGTTTGAGTTTTCGCAAATTCATCTTCTTGCAACATTGCAGCAGGTAGGTGAAAAATGTGATTAGGTGTGTAACATGTGTTTACTAAATCTGCTTTAAATCCAATCGCTCACACGTCTGATTTCTTATTCCTCAGAAATGTTTCCGCAATTGATAATCTGTTCCAATTCAAATTCAAAAAAATAAATTCAGTTTCTAGTCATACAGGAAAAAAATTGAAAATTAATGAACTTCGAAAGGTTCGCGAGAGCTAATTACTTATTCCAAATATTTGGTGTGGTTTCGCTTCGAAGGAGTAACAAAGTCGTCATTTAAATAATTGCAATTGTTTAGTTCTTTCGTTGGATCGACCTCAATCCACCTCACAGAGATGGTTTTCCAACGTCGATGAGGATGGGAAGGTTCATCTCGCATGCATTTTCCAACCTGTGCAAAAAGATTCCAAAGAAACTCGTCGTAAGTTGGCTACTAGCTTTATTGCGGTCACATATGAGACAGTATGAAATGTAGTCATATCAAAGTAAGCCTGGAAAGTTTGGTCTTTATCGGCAACCAATCAGTGATCTAACAACATGTTCTATAATCAAGGATTGTGTTCACACAGCCAATCGATTGGGAAAAATTAATAAAATGCTAGATTTTCTCAAATAATTTTATATGATCTGTCTGACATATGAGTGATTTTTAATAAGAAGTCTATTATACGCACACATTACTTGCAGCCGATATTTGGCGACCTGCAAAACTACTTTCAACATCATTTCAACTCAAATGTGCTGACCAACCATGAGAAAGGTGTTGTTTTGGAGGGAATGCTTACGATATGGTAGGATATATAGCGAGGATGTTACTACTCAGTTGACAAGTTCATCATACGAGTAGCACTTTGATGCAGTAAAATATGAGGGTTGATGGTAGTTACATCCATATAGACTTTTGCATTCGAAAAGGGGTTGAACACTTTCAATTTTCAATTTCCTTTACTTCGTAAACATTGAATCCCTTAGAGTGATGTTCTCTTGTAGTCAATCGATGGAAAGTTCCAATGAACACAAGAACGTTTTCATCCTGGACATCTTCAGTTTCGTCTACACGTTTTTCAACCGCCCTCACATTGAAAGGTACACGAGTTGTTCTGATTGCTTCACCCCCTCTAATATAATCGAGATACTCAGGATTCTAGATTGCGGTAAAGAGCTCGCATCGTTTCTTGGTCTCCATTCAAACGAAACAATAAGCGGTGAGTTGAAAAGAATTAAATTGAGGAATCCTTTATTTGCGTTACTTCTCTCTTACACTTTTCGTTCCTTATTCGCAGTGTATCTATGAACTAATCTGTTTAAAAATATACAAGAATCTCTGTAATATAATATGGAAACACAGTAATAATATTCACCAATAACTAGAAAAATAAATTACTGGTAAGTTCCTATATCTTATTGTGTAGAAAATTGACAAATTTAAATAATGTTTTCTCAACAACAAGGATTGTTTTAATAAAAAATTACGTTGAAAATCTAAAACTTTTAAAGAGATTTGATCCTGAGAATTTTGGCGTAGGAATGCATTTATATATATTGTTTTTAATGACATCTTGATACGTTAATAAAATTGATTGATTGATTGGTTTGTTTAATATTTAATAGAGATATTACTAAAATAATAAAATCATGCGAACGACCATACACATGTCTATTAAATATTTATATATATTATGATGCAAAATATTACCTGAGAAGTTGAATTCAAATGTGATAAATAAAATCATATAAGAAATAGAGTAATAGTTCTACTTTCTCTAATGATATTCGTTGGTCTCACTTGACCGCACGCATTTTTATTGATGACTATATTGATGTATCCCATGAAACACTGTTTTCAATGTTTTAGAGGAGTCGGAGCACATGCACAGAGAGGTAGGTTCTACTTTGTCATTGCCTTTGTAAGGTAGGTTGGACTTCGTCATTACCTTTGTGAGGTAGGTTCGACTTTGTCATTACCTTTGTGTATATCATTTCTCGTCCAGATGATGTTCTCTCTACTCGTGCTACAAGCCGTGTCACGTGTTTGTCACGTGTGCAAGGAAACTGATGTGAGCTCTTTCTATTACGTGCATTCCAGTAAAACCGCGTATTTCTCTATCCACTGAAACCACTTAGATAAGCGTTTGTAGTTATGACATTAAACTTTAGTTTTTGTTAAGAACTCATCGAATAAGAGTTAGATTGAGGGAAAGTGAGGCAGAGAAGCCACTCATCCACCCTTAATTCGACATATAGTACAGTGTAATGTAGCATATTCTTACAATTTTTCGGCAGATAAGTCAATGTACGATATCCAGCAAAATTGAAAATATGTTTAAACTTTTGCCCAGTCATGCTGATTACGCGAATATACGGTTGATAATGGTTAGTAGCTTGCTGGATTAAAAGTTTAAAACTGCTATAAACCATTCTCACAGCCGTCACTGAGAAATGACCCTTTTACGTATCTATGTGTCAGAATATCGATGCATTAAATGAGGCGCGAAAGCACGTTTGGGTGGAGCATATGACCAACATTTTGCCCAAGCTTTTCACTCTGTCACAGTAAGTAATAATGGCGGAAAAAACAGTTTGGCAATTCCGATGAAACGCTTTTTCTTTGAATCCTTTCTGCTATTTATCCAATAAATATCATAACAATATTGCTACTACTTACCTTAAAGGTATTAATTTTCGTGAGAATTAAATTTCGCGAATTTTTGGCAAATTCGCGAAATGCTTCAATTGCATATGTTGCCATTCGCGAAATTAAATTCTCGCGAAATGCATTTTTTTAGCAAATTTTAGGTGCACAAGCAATGGCGTTCACATAAATTTACAAATTTTTAGAGCCCTCGTCATACCCTTGCCCGTATTTTAATAGTAGAAACGATTCCCCCCCTCGCTTAAAGTGTGCATTAGCAATTGCATGGCCTTTATTCGAGAATCGAGGATAATGTCAGGTCGAAAGTTGGATACTTACAGATACCAAATTTGGAGATTTTTGGGACCCTTTTGAGACTGATTTTCCAAATTATTGTTTTTGTCAACGCTGGAATAAATAAAGGATCCGCACAACTACCATCCCTCGACCCTCGACATTACCCCGGTCACAGAGGATATTATGAACGCATCATACAGCTCCTTTCCAGGACCAGAAAGCCCCTATGTAAACGAAAGAGACAACGACTCCTCGGACGAATCCGACTGGGACTTTGATGTTGATGACGGGCGTAATGCGTTCCAACTATTCGATGAATAGTTTGTTGTACTTTTTTGTTTCTTTGCTGTTTTCTTTATTTTTACTTAGGTTAGACTTGCCGTAGAATATAAACATTGCGAACAAAACAGTCTCCTTTCAATTTTGATGATATGCTAATCGCGAAAATAAATTCTCGCGAAATATGTTCGCATTAACAATTCGCGAAATTAAGTTCTTGCGATATTCAAAAAATTCTGTAATTGCGATTCGCGAAATTTAATTTCACGCAAAAATTAATACTTTTAAGGTATCTATTTATGGATATATTTTCTAGGATATAAAACATAAATATATAGCTATGTATTGTTATTTGTCATGTATATATGTTTATTACAGGGTGTAGCATATTAATTAGTGCACTGTTCAATCTATTGGTTCTCATCTTTGATTTTAACAGGCGTTACTGCGAGTTATGGACATTAGAAGACTTTATCTCACCGTCTAAATGGCACATGCTGGAGAAGTGTAACCATGACAACCCTCAGGCGACAAACAGTATGACTAGAAGCTATAGCTGGAAATATTCTTACTGTTATTGGCGAGTTTTAATTGCTGCGTTTTACAGGTCCTGTTGATGAAAACTTTGTGAAGAAGATCGATTACTATCTGTTCTCACTTCATGACATCATGTAAGATTCTATTGGTCAGCCACTTAGGCAAGCGTTTTCTATTGGTCAGCCACTTAGGCAAGCGTTTTCTATTGGTCAGCCACTTAGGCAAGCGTTTCTATTAGTCAGCCACTTAGGCAAGCGTTTCTATTAGTCAGCCACTTAGGCAAGCGTTTTCTGTTGGTCAGCCACTTAGGCAAGCGTTTCTATTGGTCAGTTGCTTAGATGCGCGATCAGTCAATTCATAACATCTTTTCAGCTACAACATCTTCAGCTATCTGGGTTTTTGCGTGGGGCCAGCCGTGTACAGTCTTCCTGGGATATCAGAAGCTCTCGTTGATAGGCTAGCAAATCCCTGGTTGCACCTACCTGATGGAAGAATAAGAAAAATATGGAGTATCTTTTTTGCGCAGTTGTTGTCGTTTTATGTTTTTCAATTATCTCCTGTTGTATTTATGCTGACATATGCTAAAAGTCACTGAAGTTTGATTTTTAAAAACAATAGCGTAAATTTAAAACTATCTTAACTATCTGCTTACCAGAAAGTTTCATGAAACGTTTCGTGTATATGTGTCCACGGATGTACCGTGATTGCACGCTGGCAAGCTTTTTAGCTGTATCGATGCGCGATATGGTTATGGTAAGTGTGTGAGAATAAAGTCGCAAACGTTCCACCTTTAGTTTTTTCTGTTTTACTTTTAGAGGCTATCGAATGTTTGGTCACGCATCGAAACCTCTAATCACGAAGTCATCAAGTAAAACCACCCTCATTAACTTGACTGTATTTTCTATCTGAACGGTTGTCATAGTGACAATGATAAACATGGTGAGGAAAAGGAAATGGCCGACAATTATTTCATGGGGACGTTGGCCAAGGAATATATTGATACGCTTGGTAAAAGAATTGAAATATTTAAAAGATCAGACATTTATTCAAAAATTTCGCGGGGACAAATTTTCGCGGATGGCTACTTTCCAGATTTTCGCCCAATATCCGCGAAATTTAATCCCCGCGAAAATTTATCACATTAAAGTAGTTTCTTCAGAGAATTGAGAACTCTGCCGTTGTTGTCGTTTAACAGCTTATCTTACCTTTCAGTCATGTATTGCACGTATAGCAGGAGTAAGAATGAGTCACGAGAAGGTATTTATCGGGCTGTAATCAATATCATTTTGACGCATGCTGTTTACAGGTGGTGGATATATCATTGGTGACCTTGGCGAATTTATGCTTCAAAATGAGGTATTCTGTAAATTCCACTGTTCTGTAAATTACTTTTTATTTTATTTTCCTTTTAGTCAACGAACCTAATTTTGTTGTACTCGCTATGTGCAGCATTGACGTGGCCAGACGCACACACTGTGATTAAAACGTGTAACGTATTAATATCTATCGTCAAAAAGGTGACCAAGAATGAATTTGAGATGTTTGCAACCTCTAACAGAATCTGCTTAGCTGTTTAATACAGGTCACGTGTTCACTGATGAAGTACCCAATCAAATGCTCACATTCATGTTACAAGTATGTATTGTAAAATAAAATTGAATCATTGATTGTAATTATACTCTCAAATACTTGATACTTAAATCAATGGAAAATTTATTTCCTTTGCTACTCTCCTTCATGATAAATTACAAATTTGAAAATGTTGTGGAATTCCCCTTACCTTGTTCCTACATTTTTCCTATAAAAATACAGTGTGATTGTGTGAAATTTCTTCTAATTAGCGTTTCATTTGAAGGGTATGAACAAACACTCTGTGGAATCTGCGATGGAGAGCATCTTCACCAATACCGTCTACCAGTTCTACGTTCACATGGTAACCGTCGTGCAATGAGCTTTCAGTTTTTGTATTCTTTTGTTATTTAGCGCATGCGTTATCCGAATATCGTGAGCATTATGTTGATGGTGCCGACGTGCACTGAGGAAAACCTCAAGGTAAGATTCGTGCATTTCGAAGACCTGGCACTCAATAATTCTTCAAATTTCGATACTCTACTTGCCAGAGAACAGTCAACCACCACATTATGCAGATGTGAACAAATACGACGAACTCTCTGGGGTTTGACTCACTATAATTCGAACATTCTACTTTTTGGAATGTTCATTGTCATAAGAAACTGTTTAAAATAACCCTCTGTAATTCGAACTTTCCATACTTTACTCTGGTGTACAGTGAAGTTGCATTTAAATGATGATTTCGTTTTGTTTTGTTCAGCTGTTCGACCTAAACACGTTTGAGAGCGGCGAGATAGTGACGTCACCGGAATTAAAGAAAGACTTCAATCAACTGCTCAAGGGAGCCTGTGGGGTAACGCCTCTCCTAACGTTGCTTCGATGTCAATTAATTACAGTTGAAAATTAAAATTATAGTTACGCGGAAATATGATTTGGCCGCTCGAAGAATTTGATTTGCTGAGAAATTTATTTTTTCAAGGCGTTCATCCTTTAATTTATTTTTCGTTAAAAGATTATACACACGTTATTATTTCCGATAAGTTCATGATTGAAATGTTCATTTTTAAAAGCATTCCTTCTAGAGGCATGCCTTTCTTACAACTAGTATAACTTCGGTCCCCTATGTATTTGCAATCAGGGAAATACGACCGCATGTTTCACTTATACAGAAGAATATGCCAACAGAATAAAGTTATTTTTAAAATTCTTGAATTGGTTATTTTTAACGATTACATTTCTATATTTCAGTTAAACGTCAGTCGATTACACGCGTCACGTGACACGTACAAAGACTTGTTCCCACTCCCCGAGAAAGTAAAACACGTGACGCCATTTGTCGGTGGACTTTCCAACCTTTTCCAGCCGGTCGACGATTAGAAATGAATTGGGATAGGAAGATTTTGTAATTATGCTTTCACGCTATCTAATGGTACAGAACTTTGTACAAAATAAAAAAATGAACACGAAATTAATGAAGCAACTTTGAGAACTGTATTTTTAATTCGATCATCAAACAAAATTCTATCCACAAATACTACCGACAAAAAACGAGTATGGGCGAAAATTAACGAGTTTTCGTTGGAGCTTTTAAGAATCATTCGCAAACACAGAAAGAAAGGCGGGCTATATAACAAGATTTATATACACTCTTACGCGTGAGCTTGAAATGTTTCCAGTGAAACAATACTTTTAGTGTAAAGGAATTATTTTTGACCTTTGGCTTTCTTGTTTTGTTGTTGGTTGCGTGGTGGGGTAATGGGGCGTCCTGCGTTTAGCCCGCCATATTGATACTTGGCTTTCTTCTCGGCCGGTTTGAGAATCTAAACAGAACGCTACCGGTTAGAGGAAACACATAGTAGGTAACATTCGTTGGCCTTATTACTACTGCACAGAATGGGCCAAAAGACCAACCATATTTTGCTTCTTGTTCTTAAACAGTGTTCCTTGTAGTTCACAGATGCGAGGTCGCACGCTCTATTAAACGTCATCAACGGATAGAGTTTGCAAAATTTTTAAACAAGACTCGTGATGCGTTTCTTTGGTTGGATAAGTTTGAGTTGTCAATCATTCCATGACGGAAGCAGAAGCGGGGGAGAGGGTAAGGAATTAATCTCAATTGCTATCTTAAAAGTGGCTTTCGATAAACAGTCAGGCATTTCAGAGGAACACATAATAATGAATAAGGTACTCAGACACTTTTATGTTTGCGTACGGAGAGATAATCAAAACAAAAACAGAAGAGGGATTGAAGGGGAAAAACTCAATTTGTTTCTGTGACCGTGAAAACTAGAGCGATTAGGTAAGTACAGACCTGGAAAGAGCACATTAATGAATCATCTACGCTCATCATTCCACCAGCGTTGTCGAATTCCCCGCAGTAGTTAGGAGCAGAGAAGAGTGTCACTAACTGACGTTTGGCGAAGAATTCATAGCCGTCTTCAACAACCTATATAAGCAAAAAATTTTTAAACAGATCTTGAAACATACATAAAAAAACTACAACTATAACCTCAGAATTCGGTCAAACGAATACTAAATATTTTATATAAAATTAAAACCCTGTGTAAACAAACAATTGTTCCTATAGTGATTGCGACCTAGATAGAACCTATTTCTAAATCATACAAATACCTGATGAGCTCTGCATATGAGATCAAGATCGTGTCTGTTCAGAAATCTCGCCACGACGTCGGCACCGAATGTGAACGAAACCCCTCGGTCGTTCTCGCCCCAACCTTGGATGTCTTTGTCGGGATCCGACCACAGTAAATCGCAGAGGAGACCTGCGAATGAGAGACGCGTATAACAAAAACATATTCAAAATTCCAAAACCATTTAGCATAAAAAATACGATAAAATCGGAGATCTTTGTCACGAAATAGCTTATTATCATTATTATTATTAAGAATCTTTATACAGGTTAAAAACGTCAGCATGTAAAAATTAAGATAAAGTTCACAACTGTTATCAATGTTCCACCTGTGTGAAATAAATGAATAAGAATAAATAAATAAAGTAAGGAGTTAAAAAGTTAGTTTAAAAGCATGAAAAATGTCAAATAAAAATTAAAAATCATAAATCAATATTAGTCTAGTTTTAAAATCGAGATAATACCATCTTTTAGTTAAAACTTTTTTGGGATTATAGAAAGCCTCTCGAATTTGAACCCTAGAGATATAAACGTGAGATATACACACCAGTATCGGGTACATCGGTTGGTCTCATGATTCGCCGAATTTGTTCCATGGATTGAAGATCGGGTGACAAACCTATTAAATGTTCAAATGAATGAAGTATCGCAGAAAAACCATAGCTTTGAGTCATTCCCTGACAACCCTTCCATGGTCGCAGATTTCAGATGTTGAAGTTAACTTGGCTATACTATGATTTACTATTCAACACCAATGGTGAAAATAATTTCTAACTTTCTAATTTCTGACATTTTTGCACAGATAAATCACAAATATTTCGAAAACATCATATTTTACGCACTGGTTTAATATTTTAAAACAAATCCTCAAACAACCGCACCTCCGTGACAGCAGAATATTTTTTCGTCTACAATGGCGGCGATGGGTAGGCAGTTGAAACAATCAGTGAACGTTTTCCAGATCTTTATGCTAAACCTTCGTTTGCCTAAACAACAAGAACAACAACCCAATTTGCAGTGTTGTAGATTGCACGAGGAGAGAACAAGGTAACCTACATAGTGTCACTTCACTTGACAGTAAGAGTTCAAAACATTCAAAACTATTGATTGATATTCTTCAACATTCGAATCTATTTAAACTTGTGACTTGTGTAAGAAAGATGCCACCACAACTTTGCGTTTTAAAGCATCTTAGTAAACTTAGGAGAGAGATTTACAAAACAACTCTTTGCCCGCCTTTTCTTAGGCTTCCCTAGAACAAAAACTTGAAATTGTGTGAAAATTAACAGATATTTTTCAAAAAATATTGAAATAAAGTAAAATTCAGTTAGTTTCAAATTCAAACATAAAAAGCGCTGAATAAGTTTTTAACTAAAAGACGAGTAGATTTCATACATTCATCGTAGAACCCATATATCCTGTTGATGCTTGCGCATTCGTGGTTGCCCCTCAACAGGAAAAAATTCTCCGGATACTTTATCTTGTACGCCAACAACAAACAAATCGTTTCCAGGGATTGTTTCCCCCGATCAACGTAATCACCGAGAAACAAGTAGTTCGCCTCGGGAGGGAAGCCACCATATTCAAACAAGCGTAAAAGATCTGAGTACTGGCCATGGACATCACCTGACATAACAATAGTCAATTAGTTAGCATATTTCTGTTTACTTGAAAAAATTGACCGAGACATTGGCTTGAAAATAAATTTATATCCATATAAAATCTAAACAAAAGGGTACGTACCACATATCTTCAATGGAGCTTCTAATTCTAATAAAATCGGTTGACTTAAGAAGATTTCTCTAGACTTGACACACAAACCACGAACTTCTGGTTCTGTCATTTGAACAGTTTTGCCAGGTCTCCCGCGTGCTTTGAAAAAAATAATAAAGTTAATCACAGAATAACATATGAATTACAAATAAAACCAATTAAATAGTATATGTTATGATTATTTTTGACTGTGACAATATGTTTAAACAGTGAAGGAGGGCAAAATTATTTTAACATTAAAAACAGAATTTGTGTAGTGCATATAACTATTTGAAACATGTAACTACTTTCACCTGTGTGTATATACTTTTAAAAAGACGATGTTTATTGCGATATGACAATCACTTCTACAGATATTGGCCTTTAAGAATAATGGCATATCAAATTTTTGACGATTTAACACAGAAAATTCATAAATATCTAAAAAATCAAACAGCGTAAAAATTTTGCATTATAAAAAAGGTTTTTCGTTCAGATATTTGAAAACCTTTTAACCTGTTTGATTAATAAACCGTAATGCCTCGGTTAAGCGCCCCCCTCGTATAAGCGCCCACCCCTCAATCTTCAAAAACGGGCGCCTATTCAAGTTTTTCTAGTTTTCATTCTTATTTTTATTTTCCATTTCTTTATAACAGGGGAACTTTTTTAAAAAACTGCCGTAAGATTAAACAAGGTGACGGCAACTTGCAACAACAATATGTTGACGAATGAAATGATTCGAGATTCATTTGTTTCTTGTGCAGTGACTTGCGCTACGGATGGAAGCCAAAATGACTACATCACATGCTTCAAAGAGGGTAAACCTTGTCACGAAGGCCGTACAATGCTGAAAGAGCAGTTTGAATATATAAATACGGAGGAAGCAAACCCATTTCAAGTTGATGAGAGTGATATCGCTGACGCGAGTCCAGACATGTTACTCGTCAACGAAGATGTGGAAATTTTGTGAAAGGAAAAAGAGTGTTTCTATTAAAAACCGCCTTTTATTTATGTTCAATTTTTCTGAATTGCAAATAAGCGCCGCCCTCGAATAAGCGCCCACCCTAGAGCCTCGAAAATTAAATAATAACAATAATCAAGGCATTATGGTATATATAATATATATATATATCTTCTGCCTTGGTATTGATTTCACTTATGCTTATGACTAAAAAGAAACAATAACTAGGGGGGAATGAGTTATGAAGGCAGTTAAACAAAAGAAAATTGAAGTATCTCTGTCCGAAAATTTTTCTATAGTTTTGTTTATTCGAAGATTTTCAGTGAATTACATTGGACCACGAAACTTATGCTCTTAATCGCGTAAAAAATTAGATTGATAAACATTGATTTATGAGATCTATCGTAAAAGGATTCTTCGCGGGACATGACAAGCGCCGATACAACCACAACCGTCTTCGAAAATTAAATACGTGACAATGGTAAATTTTTCTCAATAGATAACGCTAGTGTACAATTTTTGATATACACTCGCCTGAACTTGGGAGGCGTGCGATAGCGTGGGAAGGTGTGCGATAATTATAAATGAAAAACGTAAAACATAGTAAGAAGGAAGATTTTGAAAGAGAACTAACAGACATGTTTACAAGTGGTGTTACAGGTTTTTTAAAAGTTCCATTCGAGACTAAGAATTATGCTGCATTCGATGGAAGAAAAATATCAAACCGCAAAGAAACTAGTTGAAGAAAAAAGCCACATTTCTGCATTGTACAGACATTGGAGACGAAGGATGAGCTGGATCGACAACATCAAGGACTGGACTGCGGGGGGAATGCAGGCAGCACGAACGGCAGCAAGGGACAGAATATGTCTACGGCCCCTTGATGGGCTATGACACAACACAACACACAGACATTGTCCATACAAATATCTTGTGGATATTTCTAAATCTCAACAACAACTCTTGCAACACTCAGAAGGAAAGAAAAAACATTCGTTTTTGTGAAAAATAATTGTGATTTTCTTAAATGCAAGCACTCGCAAGTGATTTGCGTTTGAAGTGGATATGGGCCTTAAGGAAGAAGCCACATTTTCTTCATTGTACAAACATTATGTTCATTCAAATATCTTCTTGAGGATATTTCGCAATTTCACCATAAACACATGCAACATTCAGAAGCAAGACAACATTCAGCAAAACAATATCTTTCTATTCATTAAGTAACGAAAACGGAAATATTTCTTTGGAAGTTGCAATAATATTAATATTCCATATTTGCAAATATTAGAGTCAGTAGGGAACACAAAACAACTTCTTAAATTGATAGTATTTGAGATATTCGGAGCGTTTAGTGTTCAGTATGAAATAAGTTGAAAATCAAACAAAACAAACGTGATATAATTGAGGCGTGCGAATAGCATTAATTGCATTGATTTTTCCTGGTCCAAGTTCTAGTATGCGGAATTAATATATTTGTGTCTCTTCTACACAAAACCAAACGCAAACACAACCAAACGCTCAAAGAAAAGAACAGTTCGAACTTCGCTTGTTGTTTTTACTTTACCTTGAGTTGAAGTACAAATTAAAAAAAACACAAAACCAACTGAACCAAACACACAAAGAACTTCTCAGTTTGAACTACTTAGCCAGTTGTTTTTATTTTACCTTGAGTTAAAGCTGAAAGCAAAAAAGTATAAAATCAGGGATTTTTCCCGTGCTATATTATGCTCTGGTGAAACTATCTACATGTGCGATCACACGCATTAGAATGAGAAAACTGGTTAATAATTAGTGTCTGATTTGCTTTTAAAAATCGCTAAAATGCAGGATGAGGGATGGATAATCGCCAGATAAACCAGGTAAGGATAATGTACACTGTATTTTAATTTTTGTATTTTAACATGACACAGCTAAACTATATGAATACTAAATAGATAAATAAATAAATCTAAGACAAGAACTTCTTGTCACACAAAATTCAAAATTCTGCTTGGTCATCATAATTTTTGAAAACTTTTGTACTTTATTTTTTTTGTATAATTTTTAACATTACTAGTAGGAATTCGTATTGAATAGAGTCAAAGATTACTAGAAAATATATCAATTATAACAGGAAACCTATAGGAATCTCTTGAAATAATCTTAAACATTTTCTACTCAGTATCCAAGAGTTAAAGAATTGTAGCTAAAGATACCTGCGAGTAAACGTGATATGATTGAATCAATATTTAGTTCTCCATCAGCAGCCATTCTCTTATTTTTTTTATCTAAAAATATATGCACACGAGTAATATATCATAGATTTTTTCCCTTTTTTTCCTTTGATCTTTATAAAACGCAGTATTTTGTCAAGTCGAAATAATAACAAAATTGCGTTTTATAAAATCCGAACTTTTATCTGTGGTTGAACATACCTTAATAAAAAATTAGAGAGTTTCTTACTAACCATCTATTGCGTAAAGCCAAGATATTAACACACACCCGCTAATCAAATGTCAGACAATTTCCTATTTATTTTCTGAACTGAAATTTTGTTACACAAACCATTACATTCTTACAACAGCAGATCTAATCAATGTTAGAAATTACCTATGTAAACTATGCTTTTACCAATGGAATTTCAATATTTTTACAATTCTTCTGACATAGCAGTTTCATTGATGCTTCTATTTAATTTCCTATTATTTTGAACAAATACGCAAATTCTCTTTTTACCAACTAGTAATTCATTTAAAATTGGATTACTCAGACTTTTTCTGCAGCTATCTTTACAAACGGAATATTGCATTTTAAAACCGTGGAAATTTTTGATGCGCCTAATCTATGGTCTAAAATTAGCATTATTTACTTTATATACAATTTTTGAATTAGGTTTTAATGGCAATTTATTACGATTCATGGCGATCTTTACTAACAGGCCTCGGCAACGGCATTTCTCGCTAAATAACTGGGGGCCGATCGGCCGATGATTTGCATTTAAATGATGGTATTTGAGTAACACGGTTTTCTACATAAATAAAAACTATTAAACATATCTGGTTGTATTTATGGATTAAATTAGTGTGAAGAAGTACAAAAATATATAATATGTATATATATATTGTTTATTTATGTAAAGTAATTCAGCTTAATGCATTAATTTCATTTTCTCCCAGGACTTATATTAATTGTACTGTATAGCTAGCTAAAAACTGGCTAAAAAGTTAAATTCCTCAAATTACTTGTAAAGTTTCTAAATTAAATGAAACTGAATTTTTAAATAGCGTCTTCTCTACTCTTCCTGATCATAAAAAAATTGTGTTCTTTATCATGTTGAAGTTTATGTAAAAAGTCCTTTTATATCACCCTTGTCGGAAAATCAACAAATAACTCTTCTGAACTTGCTAATACAGTATTAGAGTGTTATGTTATCATGTTTTTTGAGTGGACCATCATTTATTTCTAAAATGATTCCTGTTTCTAAATTGAACTCTTCATTTTTATTCAATCAAATATCCACAGCAGTTGAATCTATTAAGGACTTTAGTGGAAACATTAGACTTTAGTGTTTGTGACGGAAATAGAAATAATCAGCGTTTTTAAAGCAATTCAACACTGTTCCAAATAAACCTTGATTTGATTTTTTTCTTTGATTTTGTATATACACTTTATTCACAATAACTGGTTAACAGAAAAAACCCATGAACTGATTTTTTTTTATAATAGTTTAATTAAAGTAGCAAAATGGTCACACTTAAAACAACTGTACCAATTTGAATCCAACAGTCTTTTAAAATTATCGAAGTTTCTGTTTCACCCAGGCCTTTGAAAGACAGAAAGTTTCAACTTATTTGCATGCCTTTTCTAATAGAACATACAAGGCATTATAGATGCTTTTTATTATGGTTTTTTCATTACAAAGGTTTTAAATTGGTGTAAAATACTGAATGCATGTCAAAGGTTTAGGAGCAGTTATAAGAAAGAATGATAAGCTACAAAGTGTGATTTCAGGTCCAAATGACTTTAAATTAAATGTAATCCTTGAATTTGGTGATATGGCTTTAACGATGGGTGGTAAACAAGGTAACCATATAAAACAGCTGACCTGTGACACTTCTTCCATTTATCGTACATGTTATGGACTATGTTGAGTTATCCAAATTTCTTTTTTAAATTCTCATAAGTATGTTATTTTGGGGATGTTTTCTACTGATCCTTTAGAAAAACTGAGGCAAGGTTCTGGAGGCACCTATTTTATAAATGTTCTGCAGGTCATAGAAAAATTTCCATTTTAAACATATCTCATTTATTATCATTAAATGTAAATGCCAAGGAAATTTCTTTTGGATCTGGTCATTCATATGTCTTGTATTTTTGTTAAATGAATCTTAATCTGAAATTTTTGATAATTTTCCTTCTTTGAGGATTCAGTTCCATTAGAAATAAAAACGTCTCTTGTTTATATAGCAGGTTACGCAAAACTCGAAAAGATCAAGGACCCAGTGAATTGGATAATTACTTTTTACCATAACAAATATGGCAATTTTACCGATAGTATTGATCGGGGAGGTTTAAACATCCCATCAGATAATGCTTGTCAATGTACCATGTTTTTGTTTATGTTTAATATAATCAAGGATAATGTACATGTACATTCCTTGTACTTTAGTAACTTAATAAAATAACTTTTTAATTAATAACACCGTCAAATATACATAAAATGTTAAAGTTTTCATTATTAACCATAAAATAGTAAAAAGTTAACATTTTGCGTCATCTTATATATATATATAATTAGCAGCTACTTTGTAATGTATATCAGTATATATAATTAGCTAGTTGTTTTGATGTTTTTAGCTTTAATATGGCAATTTGTATATATATTTGTTATATGTTTCTGGAAAATAAAAAAAATGTAGTTTTCACAAAACTATGTGTCATTTTTTGTTTAAAAGTCTCATTCTTTAAGTAAAAATACACAATTTGTGATTCTAATAGCTGTATATTTATACAAAAAATCGGCCCCCAGTTTTGTAAATCAAATTGCCGTTGCCGAGGCCTGTTAGTAAAGATCGCCATGTGCACGACTTATACGACTTAATTGCACGTCATATTTCTCTATTCGAATTTCACCGTAAATCCAATACATTCGTCAATACATCGAGTTGTTGTCTTCCGCTTTATAAAAATTCCACTGTTTAATTGTTATATACGACATTTAATAACTTACCATTTCATACGATAAAAATCACTTATTTGATTTACGCTTTTTTTCTTCTTTTTTTCCATTCATCCACAGTTCACTGTGGTGACATGATATACATCATATTTTCTCCTAGCTATGTATACTCAGCGAATCGCTACTTCTACTGAGGGATAAAGTATATCCATTCGATAATTTGTCTACCAAATTTCACTCACAAGGCTTTGGTTAACCCGTGGTAGGTTTCTTAGGCACTTCCCAAAGGTGCCGCGCGCTCAGGTAATTCTCGTCTTGAACAATTTTTTTTTTTGCATCAAGCGAGATTCGAACCTGGGCCGTTGCGGTAAAAACATAAGCTTCGAACACTAGACCACGCGCACAGATTTACGCTAAGATTTATAAAAAAGGCGCCTTATGTACCACCACTATATGTCGCAATCAACACTATATGTCGCAACGAAAAAAAGTATCATATTTTTTAAAAATGCCACTATATGTCACAAGTTTCAAAATTCAACACTATATGTCGCAAACTCAACACTATATGTCGCAACGAAAAAAAGTATCATTATTTTTTTCAAAAATGCCACTATAAAGTACTTAACATTACAAACAACTCAGATAATGAAGTTTAAAATAGTCCGTTTGTTTTGAAAATTGGTAGGTTTACTAATTAAATAATGCTGATTCCAGTCCAAGTACCAGAATTTGGGTATTTTTACCCCCAATACCTTATTTGGGCAAACTTGGGCCCAAAGTTTAAAATAGTCCGTTTGCTTTGAAAATTGGATCAAAATTGGATTGGTTTACTAATTAAATGATGCTGATTTCAGACCATGTACCAGATTTTGGATATTTTTACCCCTGATACCTTATTTGGGCCCAAAGTTTAAAATAGTCCGATTGCTTTGAAAATTGGTAGGTTTACTAATTAAATAATGCTGATTTCAGACCAAGTACCAGAATTTGGATATTTTTACCCATAATAAAACAAATATATTTCTGCAATAAAAATGAGTTAAAATACATACTATATGTTAGTAAAAATCAATAAAAGTAAAAGCACAACTCGTTCTTTCGTGTTTCAAATTCTAATGTCGTCACAGGCAATGGTGAAATCATCGACAACATCAGAGTTTTTATCTGTAAAAACACTCCTACTACCTCTCACACATATAAGGGCAGAACGTATAACAATGAATGAAATTTTACAACGTATCCAAGTTAGAACTTTTTCGTATCGATCGCCGGTTTTCGTAGCAATTTTTTCAGCTAGGTGTTTGTGAAAAACTGAACATTCTGGACCTTCACCGCCGTTAACGGAGAAAACAAGTGGGGTAAAGGTTCCTTGTTCGACATTCATAATACGTTCGTTATATCTTCGTTTTTTCTCATTTTCGTGAGATTTGAAGATAACGTTCTGCTCTTTGTTGATCTGCGAGGAAGAATTACAATTAGTGACACGTACGTCAAAGTAGTTGTTTTGCGCGTGACGAAAAAATCCTCTCGCACGAATGTCCAGTCTTGCTTCATCTCCTTTGGCGACTTGAGTCTGAAACGTCTCACCATTGATCGGCTGCAAGGGGGGTTCCACTTCAACATCATTGCACACTTTCTTCAGTAAGTTAGCCTCGAAGTCGCGGAGGTTGTTGTGACGCATAATTACAAATCCACCCTTTTTGCAGTCTAAAGCGTGTGTAACGTTGAAGGTTTGACCGCAAGAGCAGGTAGATGGTAGTCCCTTTAGTGGCTTGTTGTAACGAAGTGCCAGTGCATCTCTAAATTCACTTTTGTTAAGGAGAAACCCATGCTCTTCTAAAGGTAATACACTCAGCCAACTGGAGGCACCTTTTGATTTTGCTTGATGAACAGCTCTTAGTGTTTCAGAATCTATTCGTGTTTCAATTTTCTCAGCTTTTTCCTTCAATAAACTGTCGCGTTGAACCCGAATATCGTTTTTTATGTTTGTGTCTTCTTTAGGTAGCGCATCACCCTGCATAGCCATTATTGCACATAACGGAGCAGTTATTTTCTTGGATGCTTCAAAGTCTGAAGACGATTTTTCAGAAATCTTGGGTAAACCGAGACCGCCGAGTTTGATAGGAAGTGAAAATAACTCTCGTTCCACAACTGAAATTTCGGAGCCCAAAAGTGATGGAATAAACTTTGTGTCTATCACATCATCTAGGGGTTTGAGTAAATGTTCGATGTCTGGAATTGTACGAAGAAAATAGCTGAATTTGTGCTGTTCACCATGTATAAACGCAGCAAAAGCTGCTTGTGGCTGTGTTTCTGCAAATTCTGCCAATTTTTCAACTTCACTGCACCATTTCTTGACTTTTTCTTTCATAAAAGATACTTTAAACTCTTCACTTCCTAATGCAGCTCCAAGGTGTCTTTTCCCTTCCGTAGTGAATTTTATCTTGCTGTTTTTAAATATCTCTTTCGCTTCATCTAGCCGGTTCGGATCCTTTATAATGATCCACGATTTTGACTCGTTTACAAAATATCCAAGCTTTTCGCCTTCATTTATCACAGTATCCCACCAAACTTTAAGTGATGCTAGTTTTCCGGCGCCTGTTGCATCATCAGCTAGCCATATTTGTTTGACATCTGGTAGTGATTTGATAGTGGTTCTGAGTTGGCGAATTAATGGACTTATTCCGAGAGCATAAAAAGACATAGCTAGATTGTCGCCTTGGGTTGTTCCTTCGCACGATGATATTTCCTCATTTCCCCGAATTATTAGACGGGAATTGGAACGATAGGTATTGATAAGTACAGTTGAGAATGCAGGGCAAATGTATTGCATGTTATGGAGTGCCACTTTTCTATTTAGAGAGTTAAAAGCATTTTCAGCATCAACTAAAATCACGGCTTCCGTGTCTTCATTAGAAAACATGTCTCGCATGGTGTGAATGGCCGCTTCAGAGCCACCTTTCAGACCTGTCGAAGCTTGAAGTGGACCAGCTGCTTCCTGTATTTCTGTCTTTAAAACCCATCCAATTACTTTTCCGACAATTCGTCGAAGCACTTCTCCAATTCCAATTGGACGAACGCCAGGATTTTTGTTTAGAGGAATTAGTCGACATGCCACATAAGGTTCCAGAACAAGCGGGTCTATGGCGGTGGTAGATATTTTTCGTGCAAATAAAGCGATCTGTTCGCGAAGATCTCTACTTTCATTTTTGTGTTTTCGGCTAACCAGAATTAGTTTGAATTGTTCAGAATCAAAATTCGATGGTCCTGCAGCACCTTTCGTTAATCGGGCAGATTTCTCAATCATAGCTTCGTCAATGGAGTCAAAAAAGCCTTTATGCACTTCTTCTATCGGTCCATTAAATAAAGAATCATTCTGGATTTCCGATGGTTTAGGGTGTTTTTCTTTAAGTTGTTTCAAGGTATTTTCATCAGATGGAAGGATACCATTATCCCATTCTTCAGAGAGAAGTTTGAGGGCAGCATTCACTTTCCCTTGAAACATAAGTTTTGAAAATATTCTCGCTGCGTCTTCGTCTGTTCTTTTTTTTGAAGATATCAACTTCTTTTGGATGTTTCTACCCTCCTTGATTAGGTCGCAGATATCTCCATTCGTCCATGTGATTAATCTATCGTGTAACCTTTTTAGATGGTCTTTTGCTTTGCTTTTTCTGGATGGTTTCTGCAGTAGAAGTGAGGGCAATACCATGAATACTTTTAACGATATCCCTTTTAACTGAGTGTCACTATTAAATTGTTCCATCCAAAACGTTAATTCTTTGATGAAACCTTTGACAGCTTGGCCAGATGGTATTCTGAAAAGATTTTTCCTCCAGTTTATTATCTCTTCATATGCATTATCGATGGTGTTAACAAAGTCTACACTCACAATATTTTTCCAATTGTTAGTTGGAATTCTATTAATTCTACCGTACGATGGGAGGTTTGGTATTAGTTTGCTGGTTGTTTTCAAATCTGTTTTCGGATATTTTTTTTCTGGTAATGCTGGTAGCATTCTTGGTGTTCGTGGTGTTTTCGGGGCAAGATAAATTGTATTATTTGTTTTGTTGTCATTTGTTGGAGTCTCAGGATCGAATGATGCCGGTCTATTTTTGCATTTCAACATGTGGCGTCTTATACCTGCTGCTGTAAGTAATTCGTGTTTGCAGAAAAGGCACGAGTGTCTTGACTTGTTTGTTGCCATATTCTGTTGCCATATACCCATAATACCTTATTTGGGCAAATTTAGGCCCAAAGTTTAAAATAGTCCGTTTACTTTGGAAATTGGCATATACAATATATGTATATATAATCTAGCTACCAATTAGCATTTACATGACCATATATATGTAAATGATGTACAGACGTTTCGAAATTGACGATTCGAAAATGACAGTTCAAAACAATATTGTTTTACATTTTTTTTTATTCGAAATAATTTTGTTTTTCGTTTTTTAAAATTCTATTAACATTTTTTAAATTTGCGAATCAATCACGTGGTGGTTTATCTTACAACGTTATTACGGTTGCGTTTAAACTCAGGTAAATGTTTTACGCATGCGCACGACGGTTGTGAATGATAACTTAAAAGGATTTTGTCCTTCATCTTTTCATTCATTCATTTTTGATTCATCGTCAAAAAAAATTTTGAGCTGCGCATGCGCAAAACCAAATTCGCGAGATGCTTATGATGGGAATCTGAAATTTTGCACAAAGAAACATTGTCAATTTTGGTAAGATATTCTGGAATAAAATTTTGAAAAAAGTTAAAAATGTGGAATTTATGCGCATTCGAGACCTGTTTTTCCTTAGTTACGTGTTATTTCCCTTAGATACCGTAGTATTATCGGAATTTTTTGTTCATTGACCGGTGACACAATAGCATAGCTGTACATACACAAAAATCTGTTTGATTCTGTGGACGATTTAAAGTTACGCATGCGCAAGTGCTCACGCTAAGTTGTGAGATTTGTAACGAGGTCATTCTGATAAATATGATCATTTTCAATCACGATTCAAAATTTGGAGTGATAATCTTCATTATTTAACGAGAGATTGCAAATATACTAAGGTTGGTAGCATTCCTTATATTAAAAAAAATGACTGTCGAGCCCTTTTATATCTCCTTAACTACTGGTCAGAATCCCTTCACATTCTGCCTATAACTTAAGGACAAGGATTCATCGACAAAAAGTCCAAATTAATTTTCACATCACTTTCAGATATCGCACACGCATGCGCCGTATCATTTCGCGCATATTTCGTTAAGGCAATATGATACCTAACCTTTGTGGAAAATGATACTTATATGATGGCTTTAGCTTGTAGTATAATTATATTTAAAAAAAGTTGGGAATTCAGGGAATTTTTTAATCTTTTTTCGGTTGCCGTAACTTTTTCCAAATTTCTTTTACCATCCAGTTAGCTCAATCATTGCTATTCACATGCAAAGTGTCGTTTGAAATAACCTTCGGTAGGGCTCTATATATTGAATTTACCTTTACGCATGCGCAAGATAATTGTCATATAATTTCAATAGCAAAAATTCATTTAAATATGTCACATTTTTACATTCTAGGCCCAAATTTACGAAAATTACGTCCAAAGTGTTTTTCAAATTGTGACATATAGTGTTGATTTTTGCTTTTTTTGTGACAAATAGTGTTGCGACATAGTGTTAAGTTTGCGACATATAGCGTTGGTTTGCGACATATAGTGGTGGTACACCTTACATTTTGCATGGGCATTGATTTTAAGTTAGATAAGTCAATGCACGAGGTTCTACAAAAACCACGAATCATTCCAAGTTAATATCAAAATCTTTTTTACTTTCAAATCCTGTGATTGGCCATGCTGATGACACGCGCACAAACCGATCCGATTATTACAAACCGATTTCTTTATTTGGAGAACGTAGAAACAATAAAGCTGGTGTGAAAGAATGTTTTGGTAAAAGATATTCCATTAGGAATAGAAAAAATGACATCAAATATGCACAGGGCTTATTCAAATAGTGAGCATGCACTAAAGTTTACGGACTTGCGTACGTACCTTTCGTATGTAAATCCTCCTCCTTCTTCAAATAAAGAGGTATGGGCAAAAAAACGGACAAAGTAGGAATCAAACGTTTGGCTCATTTCTTGTGTTGTGTATATATTTTTGTTTCACATATTTGAAAAAGTATTAGCAGTAGGAAGCACCCACTCCCGCATACGCAAACATTCACTTTTTAGCGAACCCTTCCCTTCCCTTTCGTGCGTACGTACTATTAGAACGACCCAACATCATAAAACTGGAAAAATGAAAGAAAATCTGAAAGGCGTCCAAAAATATTGTGCTAAATATGACATAAATACATGTACCTGCAATATAATTATTTGGCTCAAATCCAAAAATAATCCCAAAAAGTTTCCAGTTGTTGTTTTTTGCGAGAACGTTCCTTAAAACATATCTCTATATTCGAAAGTATTTGTGGCGCGAAAATACAAAAAAGACATTTTTTGGTTAAAACAGAAACCGAAATAGATATAAAAATAGAAAACAATTAGATATCTTTTAATTTAAAGACATTTTTGTTTTTTATATAAAAGCTGAACACTGTGTAGATCAAATTGTTCTCGGCATTCCAGCGTTTAAACGTCGCAAGCGGTTCGCAGTCTTTTTAGTTTGGTTGCATGCACATGATATGGCAATCCATCCACAGTTGCTGCTGCAAGTCCAGTCACACCATCTCTGAAACCATCTTTAGTTATGCTTTCGTGCAATTTTTCGTCCTGGTAAACAATTAAAGCATTAAGGACAAAATCTCCTTCACGGAAAGCTTTATTTAAATTTATAACCTTAATAAGCAAATTATAATTTATTTGGATTTATATTGAAATTGTGAAATCTTTACCAACAAAGCTTACCACAGCTTCGGTCATTAAGTAGTCGTTCACGTCTCTATCTTTCTTAAATCCAATTCCATTCCTGGCAAATCTTTCGTGCAATGGACATCTACCTAACGCATACAAGCCAGCCGCAATAGCACACCCACCCCAATTCGACACACCACAAACGACGAGGTAATCACAACTGACGCTGGAAGCTATGACATCCCCGTGTGGGATATTTGCTATCACCTGTTCTTGGACCTTCCCCATCCCTATTTCATTACCACCATCTCCAATAGAGATTGTGACGACATCTTTGTGAGCATTACCTAAAAAGACGAAAGATACATGAAAAATAGGACAACTTCTGTTCATAAGGAAGAGAGATTTAATCATTGACGATCTGAAAATCAAGAAATATCCACCTTGCTCAAATAAAACATCGAGAGGTTCGCAGTGTGGAGATATATCTCGGCCAGTCATGGTTTTATAACCGCCTTTTATGCTTGGTGATGGGCGTTCAATTGATATCATGTGACTAAAATTCACTTTGCCCGAACTACTGCTGATTAGAAATTCTTTGTTCGTTGACAGAAAGTCTTTTCCAACACTTAACACAGAGACCTGTTTTGATAAGAATCCTTGTACAAATGTATTTTCCAAGTAAGCTTTCAAGCAAGTGCTGTGAGAGTCGATGAAAAAAGTTACTTGTCTATCTAAATACAGCAATACTTTCGCAATGTATATTGCCCCTGCAATACCATCGTTTTCTTCTTTGACATCACCAGTCTCAAAGACAGGGAAGCCAAGAATAATAGCAACACTGACCGCATTCTTTGAAAGACTCAAACATGCCTTGTGGAAATCATCTTTAACAAAAAGATGTTCAATGTTACGATGACCCAAGTCCTCCAAGATTTCATTTTCAATTGTGCTCAGTGTTTTGAATGTTGGTTCTGATAAAATTGAATAGCGCTTGAGTTTTTCATCGAGGCAAATGACAAGTGGGTGTGGTTTTCTGTCAATATTCTTTTGAACTTCGTCACTATTAGTGTCCGAGATGAACATTTTACTTGGTTGATGTGAAAAAGAAATTGGTGGTTCTAAACAAAATCAAACACAAGATTACTCAAAAAACAACGCAAAACAAAACAATAAACTTTCTTTAAATTTAAACTTGAACAAGATTCTCAAACAAGCAGAAAAAATGTGACAAAACCGCTTATGGGGGAATAAAACGCTGCCTAAAGTTAATGTTTTGTCAACTTTTGCGAAGAAATAAATTTAAATGTAAATTAGTGCGCTAAGAAACATACTTCCATTTAAAAGAGCTTTTTGCGATGTCACTCCACAAGCCCAAAACACTGGTACCTCATCTGCATCAAGGGAAATCTTGCCACCAATTCCCACATTCAAATCGTTTATACCCAAATCTCCTGGCGCACCGATGTGAATGGGAGCACCATGGCAATAATCAAAATCCATAGTGATTTGGACAGCCTGTTGCAATTGTGATTGTAAAACTGGGCGCATCGAGACAATGAGACAACTGTGAAAAGGTGGGATGGGAATACATGCAATATTTGTTTCGTACATTGGAACATTCCCCAAGCTCTTTTGTTTGATTCCAATAGCAAAAAGTTTATCATCAAAACTGAAACTGCAGCCAATGTAAAATGTTACCATATCTTCCCACGGTATGGAGAGTACATTTTTTACCTCCTCAACCTTTTGTCCCTCTTTGAATATATTGTATCCTGGTAAGTCTGTTCTGGACAAAGTAGTTCAAGAAATTAGCATAGTAAAAAAATGTGACATTCATTCATTCATATTTTATTTGATAACGTAGGTTAAAAATTACAGTAAAAACTGATGTGGGCCTACAACATAAAAATTGTTTAAGTTTAAAAACCATAAGGAAATGTATGAAAAAATGGAGAGGATTTGATTGTAGAAATAGGTTTGGATACTGATTGCATATATATTCTTACAGTGGTGTGAAAAATGCATATAAATTAAATGATATATATCAGCCTTAATTAAAATATTATGAATTAAATGTATATAATTATAATACAGAAAGTTTAAAATGTTACATTAAAAATATATATACATATTCAAAAATATTTCTAGCTTCGCTTTATATTAAAAAGTTAAATATGAAAAAGTATATAATAAAGAAAGCAAATGGAAAAAGGTGAAATCAAGAGAATGCAAATTTGACATTATGACCAAAAATGACAAATTAAGATGAAAATAAAACTAGTATCAAGCACAAGCTTGTACGAAAAGTTTTGGATTTAGAATTTGATCGGAGAAAGGAATTGTAATGTTCTCAATATTTAAATAATAAATAAATAAAACGGTTGTTCAAATATCGAAACGGTATGAATAATAATAGTAATTAATAATAATTATTATGAAATTAACGTTTGGAGGAAAATGTTTCAAATAACATTTGGTTTTCAATGACCTATTCATTTGATTACAAAATATTTTACCTTATGTCTGAGTTTTCTGCAAAGACACAACCAACTTCCCCTGGTTTGCTTTGGTAGACTACAGGGCATGGTGCATTATTACAGTTGCAAAACTTGGAAAACTTTTCAGCCCATAGGGACGGTAAAATGGCAATGTTTGCTTGGAAATAACCAGGACATGATCCATAAGTGGAATATTCGAGATCATTTCGGAATGCTTCACGAAGCTGTTTTGGTGACAAGTCTGCATTGGCCATTTCATCAAAACATTTCTGACTAAGAGGGAAATTCAATTATTGCATGCATGATTCAACAATTTTAAATATATATATATATATCTATTCAATAGAAAATGTCAAGTGTGGTGGTAAAGAAAATATGCAACATGAATGCTTCAATGAATGCAACATAGGATTAATAATTTCTTTAAACAGAATATTTCTTGACGGATGTCCAGTTGATGGAATAAATCGTGAATCCATGTGATTTATATCTAGAAATAAATAAATTCCTTTTTCACTAAATAAACTGAAAATCTTACAAAACAGTTTATATTTCATTCTACTACCATCTAAACTTTGTTTTCTTTTATGATATCCTTGGTTGCTAGGGGTTATAGGCCTGTTGCTAGGCAAAATCAGAGAATATCACTGAAAATATAGCTCAACTTTGAAATAATATTCCTCGATTTTGAAGAAGATGTCCATGCAAATTCTTTTATATCCTGAAAGTAGAAAGTTTCAGCTTTCTAATGATATATAATAAGTAATATTTTGAGGACACCCTTTTTGAAAAATTGGGACCGAAAATCATGAATTTCCGACATCGATGCATCTGAAATTCAAAATGGCGGAAATTGATTCAGTCCGAAAAATAATTTTAAGTTTTGTTTTGAAAGATATCAATGATTACTTCACGCATAACAAATTTGAGCTCAATTGGATGAAAATTGAATGAGTTATTGCAGTTTTAAATTCTGATCAGTAAATTACCGGTCAGTAAAAGAGACTCTAAAAAATACAAAAAAATGGAACTATAGCAAAGTGGACATGCTAGTAAACAAAAGTGAATTGAGTCGCTTTTGGATCCTGAAAGGAGCAAGAATCAACAAAGCTGTAACAGCTAAATTTGCATTATTGAAAACTTTGTTTTAAAAAAACATTTTTTTATTGAAATTGCTTTACTTTTTATCAGTTCTTAATTCCACTGTTAATTATTTAAGTTTAAAAAATGTCTTGGAATGATTAAAATGCATGGTGTGCGACCTATGTACTAAGCTAGGATTCAAAGATTTAAAAGTGGCTCTGAACTTTGCCTAAAAGAGTGTGAAAAAAAATACCATAATTATTTTGACTCATAAATTTATACTGGCTCAAAAGTTGTGTCACGGACGGAATGAAAATTAGCCAAAAATTAAAGTTCTGTCAACAACCTTTGTTTTTATCTCAATTATATATACTTGAATGATTATTTATTGATTTCTCTTAGGGTCAGGCATTAAGTTAATGGATCTTGTAAAAAAGGTAATTTTTGAAATTTTTGGTATCCTGTCCTTCAAAATCCAAATCTTGGTGATTGTCACAGAAGGAAAGTCACGGACAGAAAAAATGACATTTCTTAAAAACAGCTTTTTTCTTCACGAATATGAAACAATGGTATATAAGTTATAGAAAGTTATAAATTGTATTTCCAAAGCCACTTCCTTCCTATATTGACTTGAAATGGCTCACAATCAACATGATATACCTCTGTATAGTATAGTAAACTGCATGGTCCTCTTTTTCAAAACTCTGGGGATCGGTATTACAAAGAGGTTTTTCAAGACACCAAACATCTCCTAACATATTCTAAAATCTCCTTTGGTGTTGGTAAAAGCGCTTTTTCCATTCTTCTGAAGGTGGCTTTTGGCTGCATCCAAAGCAGCTCTGAATTCTCACAAACTTTACACCTATAATCATCATTAGGTTGGATGAGCCAAGTTAGCTTTCAAACTCAGAATGCAATGGAATATGGAACAACATAAATATCCTCCTGATTTTCAGCTTCTTCTATAATACTTGCTCATAATGGACAACAAAATAGTCTAACCCTAACCCTAATGCCTATTAGAGGCATGGGTTGTAGACAAATGAACCAAAGTATGAAATAAAACTTCTCCCAGTTCATCAATAACACTACAATGAAATGCGTTTGCTGACTGACTGACATTACAATAACAAAATGTCACGGACGGAAATCATCCATACATACCGTCAAGGAAGGATAAACTTTGGCACTCTAAATTTCTGCTTTACCTTTACTTACAAACCTGAAATTAATTTTATGGTCTACCACTAACTAATTGAGATAGTTCATAAAGTTTGGGGATTTATGAAGTTGCTGGGCGGTGTAGGGGAAACCTTTCTCTTCAAAAATGTCACGGACGGAAATGTGATTTAGGAAAAAAACAAATTCAATTATTTCCGTAGGTAGTACTGGTAGCTTCTTTATTCTTGACACAAAGAAAGAAAACATTCTAGTATCCCCAAAAACTGGACAATTAATTGGAAAGTAGTTGTAACTGCTGTTCAATTCAGGACCATTGAAATGTGAAATTCCTTCCGCTCAAAATTATCACATGTGTTTGAAGGCCAAATAAAATTGAAAAAAAACATTATGTAAGGAACCATCAGGATATCAAAATTCAGTGTCTCGAGTATCAAAACAGGTAAAAATGATGATCAAATTAATATTTTGATATTTTCAGCCTCATGCAACACCCTTTCAATTTCCTTCACGGTGCCTCGGCCTCGGGTGACCCTCAAAGCCTGCTCAAAACAACCTGCCCATTCTGACTAATTCACTGACTCATGGCTGCGTAGACTAGATCACCTCCTACTAGCCGCCGTCTTTGGTCACCTGGGTTTAAGGATGATCACTGACCATGCAGTCCTTTAATAGTATGGAGGGGAACACCAAACATCACTGCTCTTACAGGTGGATCAAACATTATAACTGGGTCATCAGTGTTACATACACAAATTAATCTTGCCAAAATCCTATTAATTAAGCGTCAGCTAACTTGGTTTGTGTTATTTAAAAAATACATTATCTAGTCTTGTCCACATTGATATTTTGGCGCTAATGTGCTTTCGCACCCCGTTTACTTTTACAATGTTAGAAATTAGTGTTCTCCCCCACTGAGTTTATCAGTAAGTGCCTATCTACGCGAGCAAGAAATATTATCTCTGGAATAAAAGGCTCTCGAAGCAATATAATAAGTTAAACAAAACAAACAAATACAAAAATTAAACTATTTTTTAAAAACTGTTTTTAAAAGATGTGTTGTCTTGAAAAAGACAGTATTTAATATCAGATTAAACAAAGAAACAAATCTACTATTTGATTCCAAAGTTAAAAATTACCCACGATGAAGAGTGTTTTGTTTTTCATTTCAATAAGGCTTGGTTCCCACTGAGGCGATAACGCGATAACGCAACGAATGCATTGGCGACGAATCTATTTCATCGCTTATTTTATCGCCAATGATGGCAGACAAATTACAGTGTGAAATAATATTAATGTACAAGCTACTGCGAAGAAGCACAATACCATAATTACAAAGGCTTCTTCAGTATGGTACTGTTGGCCATTTGTGATGCCAAATATTGTTTCACCTATACCGTAGGACAATACGGAAGCAACAACGATAGTAGTGTACTAGCAAATAGTGAATTTGGTAACAGATTTGAAAGAAACCAGCTGTTTGTACCAAGACCTAAAAATCTTCCTGGTTGCTCCTATGATCCTATAATAATAATATTCACACACAAAATAAACGACTTTAATTACAAAGTAAAAAAACATTCGATTACCAAGCACATAAGAAAACAGTAATTTCACGATGGAATGTCGGCATTTCTTTGATATTTTGCAAATAGACGATGAACTTACGCGTTATTATACTTAACGCATATTAATTAATATCAAAACTTTTTAATATTCATCGCCTCGTTCATCGCGTATAATTTGGAAAGTAATAAACAATACTGTAATAAACAAGTCACAACAAAACAAACATCGTAATGACGGCGAAGCATGCAGACGTGTTTT
Organism: Candelabrum cocksii; assembly: GCA_963930725.1. Lineage (NCBI taxonomy): Eukaryota > Metazoa > Cnidaria > Hydrozoa > Anthoathecata > Candelabridae > Candelabrum > Candelabrum cocksii. The sequence goes on from OZ005666.1 coordinate 2,512,581, forward strand.
TGTTAACTCGTTCTTTGCTGATCATAACTTTAACTTTTTGCATCAAAAAGAAATGTTTTATATCTGCTGATGGGATTAGTATTACTTTTCTCTTGGAAAATGGAGTTATGGAGTGTGAAAATTATCTTCATTCAAGTATGTTTTTGGCAAAGAGATAGAATGGCTACCCAAAGATTTCTTCTGCTACATGACAATGCAAACAAACACTGCTGTAAAAAAGGTTCGAAGATGTCTCACCTGAATATTCGCAGTTTGCATGGAAAATTTGATGAAATCAGAGATACAGTTGACTCTCTCTAATTCGAATCCCAAGGGGAAAATATTTTGTTCGAATTATAGAGAGATTCGAATAGTAGAAAGTCTCAAAGATTGTGTCACTTCTTTATTGGACCTCCCTTTCTCTAACTCGAATAACGCTTTATACTTTGTCTCAAGTTTTCAAACTATATGGAGTCGTTTAGCCATTTTGAACGAGAAATAAGACGCAGTTCATCAAACCATATAAAGTCACAAAAAAATATGATCAAACTTCATACAAAAGACGTGTATTTACAAAAAATCAAAACATTCGAACAGAAATGAATTTTGATAAAAAAACATTCGAAAGTGTTAACGGTTAGTTTACATTCCGAAAATTCGAATTACAGAAAGGATTTTGCCGAGGGGACCAGAAAATTTGTTCGAAATATGGAGGTTTTCGAATTACAGAGATTCGAATAATAGAAAGTAAATTATAAGAGTTTCTTAAGGAAAATTAACGGTGACTTAAAATTCGTTCGAATTATAGAAAGTTCGAATAATAGAGATTCGAATTAGAGAGAGTCGACTGTATTCTTTTGAGTTTCAACAAAAGTGACATGTTTGTTCTTACTTACCACGTTTTAACACGTTGACTACGGGCAATTTTTATTGGCTGTTAATGGCTAAAATAGTCGTATTTTTGGCCTAATGGCACCATGGACCACCATACCAAATTTTTTTTATGCTTTCAAGGGTTATAAAATAACATTTTTACCCTTAGATTGTGTGACCAATGATGACGAGCATACTTGCCATTCGTTGTGGCGAAATACTTTCCATGCGCACTACGTAAAACGAATATACTCGTGACGCATTATCACTCCCTTGCCCAGTACGGAATACAAGTATATTCGCAAACTAAAATATAGACCAGGTGAATTTTGAGCAAGGTGCCACCTTTTTAGGGAGAAATTCTAATTATGTTAATGAGTTAGGTACATCATTAGAGTTTACAAAAATCAGTAGTGGAGGTTCTGGGAAGGTGGCAATCGAAAGTTACAGCCCCTCAACGCGGGCCCCTGTAAATTTTGATATCTGCCCCTAGGAAAAGTGGAACATTCAATAATTTTGTTAATATTCCTGTTCATCACTATCGCGTCGGGCGGATTGCACGGGCCAAGACTACTCGTTCTTTCCAAACGTCTCTGTCCATCATTGCTGTCTTGAGACTTTCTGATTGCAAGCCGGTGTCGCGTGAGATGATATCCATGTATGTGAGTTTTGGACGCCCAGCAAATCGATGGCCGTGTCTTGGATTCCATAGAATCAAGTCACTGATCAATTCATCCTTTCTTCTAAAGCAATGCTCAGCAAAACGTAAGCGTCTTTCTAAGATTAGAGAGGAAACTGTAGGTATGGTTCCATACAGCTCAGCTTTTGTTGGGTGCTGCCTCCAAGAGATATTCAAGATTGCACGTAACATCCGGGTATAGGTTCCGTCTAACATCTTTTCATGATTTTTCGTCAATGTCCAGGAGGATGAGCCATAAAGTAACATTGATTCAACAATAGCTCTGAAAAAGTTGCGCTTTAGATTATCGGGCAGCGATGACTTCCATATAATTTTTATTTTATCGAGGGCAGCCCACCCTTTCGCAATTGATTTTAATGTCTTTTTCGGTTCATGAAATCTCACTATCAAGGTACACAAAGCTATCAACATTCTGCAGGACATTTCCATTGGTGGCATTTATTTAGATTTCGTTGGGTTGGTTGAAGTTCATTGCTTCTGTCTTTTTCGCATTCACAAATAACCCAATTGCAGCATATTGCTCAAGGGTATTTAGAAGTTTTTTAGCATTTTCATGATTGTCAGAAAGGAGAGCTAGATCGTCAGCGTAATCAACATCAGTTACTTGCTTGGCAGGGAATCTTCTTCCTGCTGAACGTTGCAGGGTAAAACCAAAGTTCTTGTTGTTATCAACTGACATTCGTAAGACATAGTCTAGCGCTAAGATGAATAACAGAGGAGCCAGTGTATCTCCTTGTAGAACGCCTGCCACGATTTTGAAAAACTTGATATCTCCATCTGGTGATTTTGTGTCTTTGTACAACATCATAATGGTTTCCGCTGTCTCATTAGGAACACCATATGCCCTCAAGATATCTGCGAGCTTACCCCTGTGGACGGAGTTGAACGCTTTAGAGAAGTTTACGAAGATAACGGTGGCTTGCAGATTTTTTGCTTTTACTCCTTCTAGCAATCTTCTTACAGTAAGAATTTGGCCTTGTGTAGTTCTATTCGGCCTGAATCCGTTTTGATTTGGGCGAAGCACTTTCTCCAGTTCCGGTTGTATTCTATCTCGTAGAAGGGCATTGTATATCTTTGTAGCAATACATGTCAATGTGATATCTCTATAGTTATCTGGAATAGATAGGTCACCCTTTTTGGGAAAAGGTAAGATACATCCTTTTGTTCAGTCTGATATCTGGTTTTGTTGGTATACATCGTTGCAAAATTCGAGAAGGAAATCATTGAAGCGCCCAGTTTTTCACAATTCGGATGGTATTCCATCAAGACCAGCAGCTTTGTTGCTTTTGGTTTTTTTGATAACGTTCTCTAGTTCAGCCATTGAGAATATACCCTTTTTGATTGGCAGTTCATGGTCAATTACTGTTTGGATTTCTTCGTCAATGATATTTGGCGCCTTTCCTAAAAGGTTAGAGAAATGTTGTTTCCATTTATCAAGCCTATCTTCTCGGTTTTGCCCTTTGATTTTTGATTGAGTAGTGCTTTTTCGACCACTGATGCTGTTGACAATTTTCCATGCTAGCGCAGATTGTTGATTGTCCGCCGCAGTGTTGATTGCATCAATCTGTTTCTGCGCATACTTCATTTGTTCAGATTGATAAGTTTCTTCAAGCTCCTTTCTAACGTTTGTGTGTTTTCTAAGATTCCTGTTTGAAGGATTCTTGTTTTTGTTGGTGGAAGCTTCTTTGAGAGCTGTACGTTTCTCAGAAACAAGATCGTTTTCCCAAAGCACTCGTTGTCGGGTCTTTGGTTTCAAAGGAATGTGTTCTTTAGCCGTTTCATTGAAAGTCTTCACAAAAGTAGTATACTTTTCATCAGATGTTTTGTATGGTTCTTCAATCAGAAGAGATTGGAATTGGTTTGTAAGGGCAATACTGAATGAATCTGAATGAACATCGTGTTAAGACATTTCATATCGTTTTCTACAATAAATTGCTCGAGATATTCACCATTTCGGTTGTTTCTTTGATAGATTGTAAACTTGTTTAACGGTCCCTTGCCAAGATGAGCATTAAAGTCTCCGGCCACCAGCAACATGTTATGCTTTGAGACATCTTGCACGAGCGATGATAAATTATTGTAAAAGTCATTGACTTCATCCTCTTCAGCGTTATTGGTGTGACAATAGCAAGGAATTACCGTGGTTGCAGGGTTTCCATTCAACGTTGCAACGAGAATATGCGGAGTAATTTTTCAATACTGGTTAAGGAAGAGTAAGCCCGAGGACTGTGGAGGATTCCAACACCACCACATAGTACTTTTCATCAAATTTTTCCACGCTGATGCGGTAATGAGTGTCCATCCCTGTTCAAGTATATGGTGCTTGAGGTTATCCTCATGAAAGAAACGATGCTCATGAATGCTGAGAACTTCAACATATTGTCCAATTGCTGCTGAGACTAGCTCCGGAAGTTGGCTGTGACCGTTTAGGGTTCGTACATTGAATGTTGAGATATGCATCAAACGCTTGAGTTTCAAGAAGTTTGTATGATCGTGTGTATGGATAGAAAGAGGGCCAGTAGCTGATTTTTCGAAATTCGGAGCCTAACCAGACACTCCGACACGCGCTCCTTGTTGACCCGCGCGGCGAGCGATGCGGTATGAACGTCGTAAATTTTGAGTAGTCATAGTCCTTTCGATAGCTGAAAATTACTTGATATGCACGCAACCACTATATTAAGCGCAGTAGTTTCCACGGAAACTGGTTCACCCCAACCATTGACAAAAGTAATTTGTTCATCTGCTTGACATGTGTTTCTTTGCCAGAATATTGGTTTGTTGATATCTGCCGCCGTCGCTATCCAACAACCTGCTGCTGTTGTCTTCACCACTAACCCGGGTCGGGCAGCTTTCATGTACTATGCCTTGCTGAAGGGCAGCCTGTGATTTTGTCCGGGACTGCTTATTTCCATATTCGCAGCTAACCTCCATATCTGAAGGCCGTTCCACTATCCGCAACCTGTGGACCCGGTAGATGGGAGTTGTCATCTCCACACTACACCACAACCGCAATCAAGAAATTGAAAAAAGAAAAACACGATATAAATCTTGTTTGGAGTTTGTCATCTCCACACCACCATATTCCTGTTGTGCATGAAACTTTCCACGATTGTTGTACACCAACAATAGGGTGCGGCTGGTGCCCCCCAAATTAAAAAAACTTGAAAAAACCAAGATTACTTTTTACTACGGGTGAGGTTATGGTTAAGAAGCATAAATATGAAGTTTCAAGTAATTTGGGTAACGTTTAGGACCACCTCACCCTCGTCAAAAATATCACGAAAGCCATTCCAATGAAAACGGTGTATTTGCATGTTTTAAACAACAAAGATAGTCACTTTTTCGAATCACAATAATCACAACGTTAAAAACCAAGACTTTGAGGGCTTGTTATGGCGCCGCAAATTAGGTGCTCCATTTCGATCATTCTCCACCACTTGCAGCACATTTTGATGCCAATTTTAGTAAAATTCCTTTCCTACTGAGTACGATAGAATATCATCCCATTGCTCTACTGGAAAAGTGAAAAAATCAGTTGGAATATCCAGCAAGTTGAAAAATTGCCAGGTTGAACTGCCAACAAATGAGAACAAAGAACAAATGAGAACTGCCAACAAGAGTGGAACTTTCTGTGACAGCGGACAAAATTGGCTTCCCAAATCCAGTTCCATGTCGTTTTTAAAAAACAGTTACTTTTTTAAAAGTGTTTAATTTGTCCACAATTTTCTTCTTTTCATCATTGTGCACTTGGTTGCTAAACAGAGAAAGCCCTACTAGTTCCTCAGTAAGATACCAAGTGTGATTTGACAAAGAACTTTATTTATTATTATTATTAAAACTTTATTTATACAGGTTGACTCTTGGCAACAAAAATTCAAATGCTGCTATCATAAGAGGACCTGTTATAACATAAAAGTAAAAGTAAAATTTAAAACCACAAATAAATATATATATAAAAACACATTAAGATTGAGGCGAAAGTAGAAATTATGCGAGGAAAATAGAAGCAAAATAGGCAATAAGAACAGATATTGCTTGTCCAAAAAACTTGTCATAGGTTCAGTATCAACGAATTGCAGACATGCATACATCTTGATCAGAATGTTGGTTACATGCATTCCACAGTATCAAGTCATTCTGTAGGACATCATTAGAAAACTGAGCAGTATACCACCATGGCAAGTAAGTAAAAATAACGAATTCCGTAAACCGTATTCCAATCAGTATCATTAAATAATTAATGACAGACACTTCTTGGCAGTTTTAGACTGTCGGAAAACGGAATCGTTTTTTGGAGGAAATAAACCCAAGTACCATGGTATGACTTGTTTTTAATATTCCACAGCATTTTTTCTTCCATCCTTAAACAAGTCTCCCTGAGTTTTTAAAAGTTTCCAAATCTGACCCTCCGAGTTTCTCATTTATAAAAACGTAATCTTTCGTTCGCTATTTCATCGTCCATCGATCTACACTTTTTTTTATAAGAAACCTAAGCAATGGGCTGAGCCTCGTGTTTCTTAAAATTTCGGCATTTTGAGGCTCAAAAGTTTCTTAAAATTTGTCTTCGTTGTTTATGTATACACATACTAAGAATAACAAAGGTTTCAGCCTGCCGAGTTTCTTAAGGGTTTCTTAATATTTGGCAAACCTGAGCCTCCGGTTTCTTATAGACTGGTTTCTTATAAAAAAAACCTGTATATTTGTTCAACTGTCTCCAATTACAGATTAGCAATCAATCCTTCGTCCACTGTTTCGTCATCCATCTATCCTCTTTGTCAACCTTTTTGTCATTCATTGACCTCTCATCCATTATCATCCACAGTTTCGTCGTCCATGGATCCATCATCCATTTTTTTGTAATCCATAAATCCATCGTCCAGATGTCGGATCTTATGGTGAAATAAAAATCATGAGTTTTAATCAATTACGGTAAGTCACTCATTGAACTTTGTTGACCCAGCAACTGGAGTGCACACCGAAAATATTGAAAACACGTGGAAGAAGAAAAAATGAAGAAAAAACAAAAAAAACGAACGACATTCACAGGGCTACATATGCTTCGTCGTATCTATGCAAATGAATGCAGAGAGAAAAACATTAATTTTCTCGTTCAAATTTTTGATGAAGAATGTATATTTGCGGGAGCATTGAATTGATCGTTTAATTATTATTGAAATAATTATTATAACGAATGGGATAGCTTTTAGAAACATCCATGACGGCTTTTTGTATAAATAATATAGCTTCAAGATTGATTAAAATGTTCCATAATCTCATGAATATTTTTATGTCGAAAATAAGAAGTATTTCAACACGTATTGAAAGTGAACAATGAAAACATCTCTTTAAATACTCCCTCCGCCATACGGTTTGTTTACGACATAGAGATGAGTGGCGGTAAAAATAAGAGCTTGGCATTGAACTCTCTGGATGTAAAAAAGTCAGAGAAGCACAAAATTCTCCTTTAGATCATACATTAGATGGTCAAAGTATCTGTGAATAATACGATAAATTTTATTAATCTCGTCTTACTGGTCAAAGAAGGAAGTAATTGATAGCGAGTTGTTTTATGAAACTCGTGGTATGTATAGCTCCAACTTATGTATAATCATTCTAGATCTAGAAACTTTCTACGGGAAATCTATAGACAGTGGTTAGTTATCAAGGATGGATTTCTTTTTTATGCTATCTTTGATCACAATCGGCTACTGTTAGTTTGAAAAAAAGGGAAGTGATATTTTTTTAAGAAAAACCCATCCATGAAGTTCAACATCAGAAATATTTTTAATTTGCGTAAAGAAAGGGTAGTTCTAAAGCTATAGTCAGTCGGCCAGAACATTTGACCTTTTGAATTACAAACTTATGTATGACATTGCACCAACAAGGTTCAAACATTATCTTCATTATACTTCTCCATCCACATAAATAATGTTTTTACACCCAATTTATTCTTTGGTTGGACTTTTAGCAGCTTTTTCCAGTGCACATTGGCAAGTGGTTGTATCCACAGTTGGTTGAGATCTGCTTTAATAAACTCTTTTTTTGTCTTCCTTCGTCTTTGTCTTCCTTCCTTTTTCCTGTTCAAAATGAGGTTGGTGCATTGGTTGATCCAATCTGCACTACACCATACGTGTCCAATCCAAGAGAGATTTTGTCATCAAAACCCTCAACAACACTTCCCTGAAACAGGTGGATGACTACAAATATCTGTGATCATACATTTCCTCCTTCCAGAAAGATTTCATCACTATGAAGGGTATGTCTTACGATATGCCCAAGATCTGGTCTTCTCAACTTAGTAATGAATTCAAATTAAAGATATTTAAAGCTACGGTAGAATTCATCTTACTGTACGGGTCAGAGACGTGGATGCTTTCTAAACAGCTAGAGAGAAGGCTCGATGGAACTTACACTCGTCTTTTAATGAGAGCCCAAAATCTGTCAGATATATGGCAACCTTCCATCTGTCTCCTCTATTGGGCAAGCTAGAAGAGTTCAGTTTGCCGGTCTTTGTTGCAGAGGTAAAAGCGAGGTCTCAACCGCGATCGGACAATGACGATGATACGTGTCCAAACCAACATAGGCTCTTTAATAGCAGCAGTTACTCTAGAGAAGGGATTCTCAAATAGTGAAAGAGTGATGTAGTGGTGTAATAGTCTTGGATTGGATCCTTGAGCAACAAATCCATCACAACATTGATTGGTCATTCCTTTCAAGGTTGTGCAAATTATCTCTCCACAATGCACAACATTTTTCACTGTCATACAAAAATACTCATCTAACACAAGTTTATATTATTATTATATATAGAATATTTACACAGGATAATACCCTTCAGTCATAGGGACCATACATTTATGACGTCCACACGGAGGGGGGGGGGGGGGGGGGGGGGCAAATCCTTTTATGGGGAAACGTCTGCAAAAAATAATTTTGGTAGATATCTTTAATACACAGAAAAAATACACAACACACAATCTTCACTTTATAGCCTGTACCAGATCTGCGCAATAAACTTCCAAGTTCATTGTTCTAAAACAATTATCATATTTCCTCTTTATACGCCGCCTACAAATAAACACCTCTCATTCGAAGTTAATGGAGGGAATGAGTCAGCAACGACATTGATTAGTCCTGGTGCCAGAGAAGGAAAATAAAGAAGGGCTATTGAATTTGTTGGTCCGTATTCCGGAGCGAAGTAGCGTACACGTAACAACCATGTATACCAAACCCTAAAAACATCAAATCTTCTGACAAGTTTCCAGATCTTTGGAAAATAACGCCACTCGAAAGACTGGTCTCAGAATGTGATTATGTACACATGCCATACGATTTGTATTTTCCAAGTGTGCAAAAGGATCTAAGCAAACGAATCTGCAAGGATTGTCACGTTTATTTTCCTAGCATGGCTGCTGTTACACGTCACCTCAAAGGTGATGGATGAGCTGGAAATACGCTGATAGTTAAGAAGAAGATAGCGTGAAACAAGCGGAAGAGTCAGTCCTCAATATATATGAGATTCTTTCCAATTCACATATTTTGGACGCGAGCGATGGTGAAGATGACGAATAAGAGTTATTTTTATAAAAAGAAGAAAAAACTTTTGTTTTACCAAAACTGTCTATCTTTATATTCCAATTCTGATAGAGATTTCTTAAAATGTATTTCAAACCTTAATTTCTAATACAGATATCATATTCACGATCTTATTCTATTACATCACAACAACACAGATATTTCTTTAAACCCCAATTCTCCAAATTTTTGAAATATTTAGAATTAATGGGGGGGGGGGGGGGGGGGGATATTGTCCAAAAAATAAACTGTTATCAATGTGTGTCCTGTCTTGGTGTATGTGCATTTAATGTGTGTTAGTAAAAACATAGAAATAAGAAGTTAAGATGAAAAGTAAAAGTATTTATTTATTTACATAAAAGATATAAAAACCCTTGAAAAGGGTATGTGGGTCATGTAACATCTTTGACCTCATGGGTATAAGCATCCATGCCCCTGATGCATAGCTGCCACAGAGTTTTAAATACAAAGTTGGTACCTTGCGTGGGTTAACTCAGCACTGTTTTCCTCTTTCTGGGGTTGGCGTTAGGAAGGGCATTCAGCTGTAAAAACATCTGCACCATTAAACCATCAGTTGATTAAACCTCCATAATTGGAGAAAATCATCTTTTGAAACCGTCCAACCCATGCAAGCATGGAAAAGCGACGTTAAAAGGATGATGATGATGATGATGATGATGATGATGATATAAAAACCTAAAATGATAGTTTCGTCTTGAACACGGACATTGTTACTTCTTCTCGTATCGACTTTGGTAGTTCATTATATATTTTTGCACCCATGAACTTGAACGAACGTTTGTCGAATTCTAGTCGGATTTTTGGCAATTTTAATAATAAAGATTGGTTTCTCGTGCGTATTTCATGATTGTTAGTTTCAAAGTAGTTTTTGAATGCGGTGCATATCTCCTCCTCGTTTACACATTTACGTACAATAACACAACATTTCTTTCTTATTTCACTTTCTAATGATGGTACACGATGTTGGCAACCAATCAGCCTGGAAGCACGATTTTCTATAGATCTTAACGACTTCCTTTGTGTTACGGTCAATTTTAAGTGGAGTAACGCACAGTAAGTTAATAGAGGTGCCACCATCATAGTGTATATGTATATTGAGTCAAAATATTTCTAACCTTTGCAAGAAGGCAAAGCCTGCCAGATGCTTTTTTATACTTTTTCATAAAACTTTCGTTCATGATAAGCGATGGATCGATGGTATACCAAGATATTCATATTGTAGAGTTTGATGGATAATCGATTCTTTGTAATGTACTTCAAATGGTTTCTGAAGAGAAGATAGTCTCTTAGCAGTACCTAGTAACATCGACTCGGTCTTGCCCTTTTTTAAATTGATGATTAGCTAGCAATCTTAAACTCTGCAGTCAAACATTCTTTGATATCTCCGATGTTATTACTCGCATAATACACCACTGTGTCATCAGCATACATAATAACTTGTGCATTTGTTAAACAATCTGAGAAGTCATTGAAAAACAGTATAAATATTAATGGACCTAGTATGGAGCCCTGTGGCACACCAGTATATACAGGGTGAACTTTGGACTGAATACTGTCCCATTCCACAATTTGGTTACGTTGAAACAAATAGTCATTAAACCATAAAATTTCTTTGTCCGAAATTCCATAGGTTTTCATTCTTGCAATCAGAACACTATGCCCAATGGTGTCGAACGCCTTTGATAGGCCCATAAATACTGCTCCTACCAGCATTCCACAATCTACTTGCTTTCTTATGTTGTCAATGAAGTACGTAGCTGCTAATTCTGTTGACCGTTTAGAGCGATAGCCAAACTGGGAGTTCGATAGCAGTTTATTACCTTCTAAATAGTTGATAAGTTGAGTGTAAACTGCTTTTTCAAGGATTTTGGACAATACTGGCAGAATCGATATTGGTCGATAATTGGCCGGAAGGCTGGTATTTCCAGACTTATGAATTGGTACTACTTTTGCTTTTTTCCAAGATACTGGAACGGTAGCAGTGTTCAATGACATGTTTATAATGTGACATAACGGCTGTGCAATTTCTTTGGCACTGTCTTTAAGGAGACCGGGGGGTAGATTGTCTAATCCTTTCGATTTTTTCCTTTTCAAAGCTTTAAGTTCTTTTTGTACAGACAGGACAGAAACGTAATGGAATTTGAATTTTTGGTTTGTCTTAGAAAGGAAATTTCCTGGCACCTCCAAGTGCAATTCATAATGGCGTTACTTTTTTTCTTCAGTTCTTGAACAGAGCAGTTGCGAAATATTCCGCGAACTTTGATGCCTTCTGCTTCGATTCTGCTGGATTCATAGAAATTTGGACCGATTGAAACGACTTTGATGGAAATACTTGTTTAATAGATTTCCAGAATGATCTAGCATCGTTTAGATTCTCATTCAGAAGGTTTTTATGGTAGTTCTTCTTCGCTTGTCTTATTATGTTCGCACACTGATTACGTAGCCTCTTATAATCTTTCCAATCCTCAGGCTTCTTCGATTTTCAAGCCTTTCTGAGCATCTGATCACGCTGGTTCATGATTTTATGGTTCTCTTTCTGCAGCCACGGAGTTGGTTTTCCTTTAATTCTCAACATTTGATATTTTTCTGTGAGTATTTCAAATCGTTCATTTTTCTGACACATCAAACCATTTCGTGATCGCTTATAGAAGCTGCTATCACATATACTGGAAATGACCGATTAAACGCCCTGGACGTTTATTTTAACAAACAAATTTTACTCTGGGCGTTTATTCGGGAGGGGCGTTAGTAAAGGAGGGGCGTTAATAAACAAAGTCCATCAACAAAAGTAATATAATCGAGAAGATGTACGTCGACTACATGATATCAAGTTTTTCGTCATTCTCTTCATCGTCATCGAGGAGGTGGAATGGCTGTGTTGCAGCCTCCATATCTTCTTCATTAATGAAAGAAAAGGGATTGGTACCACCTATCTCCTCGTTTGTCATTACAGCTAGTTGTGCTTTTAACTTTTCTGCTCCTGCCTCACAAGTCGTACCCTCCTTAAAACAATGTATTTGGTCATCTTCAGAGCCATTTGTTGGGAGATTTAGGGCGCAAACCTTGAACGACTTGGCAATCATTTCTTTCGATAGATGTGACCACGATTCGAGAATCCACTGAACAATTTTCCGCCGTGGTGCTGCTTTGATATTTCTAGCTTCAGTAAATTCGTGTAAACCCTCTGCTAACCACTGGTCGAATTTTTCTGTAATGTAGGCCTTGAAAGGTCTATTCCAGCTAACATCGAGGGCTTGAATATGCTTTGTGCACCCCCTGGAATAAAACTGAATAGAAAGAGTAACTTGTATGAACATTTTACGCTTAAAATTAGTGAAACTGTTTCAAAATATCCACACTTTAAAGATTAAAGAAAGTAGTATTAATTTTGCTGTGAATCAAATGAAAGCCCATGGGCGTTTATTTTAATTTTTCTCTATGGACCTGGGCGTTTATTCGGGAATGGGCATTTAATCGGGAGTGGGTGTTAGTTAAAAAATTTAACTTTAACCCTGGGGGTTTATTCGGGAGGGGCGTCAGTTCGGGAGTGGGCGTTAGATCGGTCATTTACGGTACTGTTTTTATTAATTCTGGTTTTGTTGTTACAATTACGTCAATTAAGGTTGATGTATCTCTTGTGATACGCAAATGTCAACGACCTGAGTAAATCCAAAAGTGTCAATTGCTTGTTTCGTTTGAATATTTTCATTCCGTTTGAGGTAGTTTATGTTTAAGTCTCCCATGAGGATAATTTCTGTTGATTTGGTAGTTGCTTCCAGTTTAATCCCATCTTCATGAAAGCAGCCACGCCCCCACCTTTCCCAATGTTTCTGCTACGGTTTACAAAGTCATATCCTGGAATTGTATATAAATTTTCATGTTCTGTATTGTGAGTCTCTGACAGAGTTACAACATCTATTTTTGTATGTCAATGTACAGACATTATGACAAAAGCTATTTAAGGTGGAGTTTTTGGTCTGAAGTGAAAGGAGCATACTGACCTTTCCCCAGGCAGCACGAATTCGGGCAACTACACTAGCCAAGTACACTCTACCAACACCGTCTTCAACCAGCTTGAGTCCTTTACACCACATATATATTAAATTTCTTGTGAATCCAGAATTTACAGCCATATCAGAAGAAGTTTTCAACTATGTTTTGGTCATGGTCATGGTCATTTTGTCAAGTCGTAAAGCATGTTTAAGTTGCATCTACTGATCATTAATCTTGGCTTTACACAAGTTCCTTTTTTCGGCATCACTGTACATGGACTGCACAACCTAAACATTCCACCCTGAGTTTCCGACTATCCCCTTTATTTGTCTCAGCAACAGATGGACTAGTCCTACCACAAGGGACTCAAAGTCTAAAGCTATATTTATTACTGTCCTTGTCCCATGTACATACTTTTCTTCTCGATGATCTAATTTAATTTATCGTATCACCACCACTTTCAGTCATCAAAGAAATGAGGTTTCTCCTGCTTGATCAACAGATTAGAATTAGATTTCGAGTGGTTTTCCAGTTGAAAACTAATAATTTTTCTTCCATGGAATGCAGTACAGTTCTGCATTTTAAAATGTCTTTTCATTATAAACAAAACTGAATGTTTTCTTGTGTGTATTGATTGTTATTTACATTCGTCAAATACAGCATAGTTCTTTTGTTTGTCTCTAAGATAAATTTAACTTTTAAACAACCTGTAACGCGGTATGTGTCTGTCAGTTCTCTTTGAAAGTCTTCCTTTTTAATATTTTATGTTACATAGCAACCCTTTGAAACATATAATAATTTGTAACATTAACTTTCCTGGTGTCAAAATTTATTTTTGCAAGTAAGTTTCTAATTAAAAATGTCTAATTACTATTGGCTATTTATCCACCCAAAATGTTATAGTGTAGTTTTACAAAATATAATTCATCTTAGCTTGTCTACACTTGAAGCAAACAGAAATTACACATAAATTAATTATTAGGTTAAAACAAAAACATTGCAGAATTGTTAGTGCTAACGTTTTGTAAAAGATACAATGTAACTGAACATAGCTTACTTACATGATTGCGTACCTACAACATCTGAGGAATGGTTTTAATATATCCCCTTATGGAGCAGCCTTGCTTAGTATATTAAAAAATTAAATTAATGCTGCAAAAAATATTTTATCTCCAGAAATGCCACTATTACGAAAGAAGCCATTTCTTAAAGAAAGTCCTGCTTGTCATTTGAAAGATACAGATGAGGTGTTCTTTTGCGAGCTTACTGGTGAAGTGTTTACTGATTACGAGTAAGTTTTTTCATTTATAAAATACAAAAAGTTAAACAGTGTTTGATTGCAGTATGTCAACTCTTGTGGGATGATTTGATTCAGGAAAAAACAAAAATTTATTCTTATTTATAGCAATCTCTCAAAATTAACGTTTTTAACTTATTTATTGTGTGTATTATTTGATTATTTAGGAAGTTCTACCAACGAGTTATTCTATGCAACAGTCTTGTTTGGAGCTGTGAGCTAAGTTTCAAAACAAACCTTACATTTAAAGAAGCTAAAGAGTCCGAGGACGTCATCAAAAAATCAATCTCAACCTTCCCTAAATCTCTTAAGAAGGCTGCATTGCTCTTTACTCATAACCGAAAACATTCGAAAATCCAGAATCTAAACGACGATGTATTTGATTATTTGAAAACGTCTTTTCATGTCAGTGAAGAAGTCGAGGTGAAAGAAAATGCTGCATGGTATAGTTTATTTAAGTTGCTTCAATTTTGTTTGCCAACAAAAATAAATTAAACTCTTTCACTCATGGTACTTTCGATATTGAAGAATGCAGTCATTAGATCAAAGTCAATCAATTTAGGCAGACTGGCGTTATCACAAATGTACAAAGGAAAGACGAAAGCCTTTCAACACCCTTAAAGACAGAAGATCCAGTTGAATACTCAGTAAGATTGTCATCTGAAAATGCTCAGGGAAATGTTGTAACAGCATTAGGAAACATGCTGAGGTAACAATGTTGTCGTTTTGTATTGAGTGTTCACTATTGTTTTCTTTTTGCAGAAGGAAAAAGGGCGTGTTTACGAAAGAGAAGCTGAAGATTGTTTTGAAAGTTTCTTGCTTGAGAACGACAGGTGACGATGGTTACTGGGTTGTCAAGGTAACACCTCGTAAAGTTTGTTGCAGTCAACAAATTACAGCAATTATTCTTAATTAATTATAAAGTCTTTAATATTTCATCCTTTTTTAATCTATTCATTTTGAAATATTCAAAAAACATTCTTCACAGCCTTCTGAAGTCAGGAAATATTCCTTGGGCGTATCAACCGTTGAGCCCACAATACCGAAATCCAAAAAAAAGACGAGCATTGGATTGTCAGGTAAGATACTTCTGAGTGATGCTCTTGTGATACTATCATGATTTTTCTCTCAGGGAAATCTAGCAGCAAAAAGAAGCAGACAACTTTGACAGGTGGAATTTAGTCTGATAGTCTTAATTTTTTTTGATCCGTGTAGAGCTATAATATGCTTTTCTACTTGTACTAGTACAAATAATTTCAATAATTCAGGTTGTTGAGGGAAACTTAGTGACAATGGTGATAGTACTGTATATCATGTTCCATGCTTCTTCTTAAGATTTATTGTAAAAGCATGTCTTTCCAAACAAGAAGATGCAAAAGCATGGAAGAGCTAACTTCTTTTAATATGTTGAATTCTTCATATTTCAAAATATGTATTTTTCGTCTTTGGAATTACAAATTACAACAACAACGGCATGATATGCTATAAATTGTAGGGAAAAATATTGATTTGGACCAAAACATGCAGCTGGACATCGAAAGAAATAAAATTGTAAAAATGAAAGAAAAAGAGGACGAGAAGGCGAGGAAAAAGGACGAAAAAGAAAAAGTAATTATATATGATAAATAATAATATATCCGAATGAAACTAATGTCACATTATGTCATCTATTCCAGGAAAAAGAAACAATGATTGAGCTTAAAAAGTTAGAGGCGGATTTCCTTAAATCGTTTTCACAGCCAAAAGAAGATCTTAAACTGGAGGATTCCCAGGTATTTAAAGCCACTCAGATATTATTTTTTAAGATATTTGAATACAGAATTTTGTAAAAGTAGGTGGTATGTGGTACGTGAGTAGGTGGTATGTGGTGCGTGAGTAGGTGGTATGTGGTGCATGAGTAGGTGGTGTGTGGTGCATGAGTAGGTGGTGTGTGGTGTGTGAGTAGGTAGTATGTGGTACGTGAGTAGGTGGTATGTGGTGCGTGAGTAGGTGGTATGTAGTGCGTGAGTAGGTGGTATGTAGTGCGTGAGTAGGTAGTATGTGGTGCGTAAGTAGGTGGTATGTGGTGTGTGAGTAGGTGGTATGTGGTGCGTGAGTAGGTGGTATGTAGTGCGTGAGTAGGTAGTATGTGGTGCGTAAGTAGGTGGTATGTGGTGTGTGAGTAGGTGGTATGTGGTGCGTGAGTAGGTGGTATGTGGTGTGTGAGTAGGTGGTATGTGGTGCGTAAGTAGGTGATATGTGGTGCGTGAGTAGGTGGTATGTGGTGTGTGAGTAGGTGTTATGTGGGTCATAAACTTAAACTATATTTATACAACATGACAATATTGTTTATTTGTCTCAAAGCGTTTCAGTAAAATTTAAAAACTCCTTTAATGCTTTATTCATGAGCAATATTCAAGGGGCTTGCAAAAGCTGTCAGAAATTTGTTTTGTAATAAAATTGTCAGGGAAATAATTACTCAACTACTTAATTTTTATCTTTTCATTTTGTTTTCAAACTATAACTATAAATCCCCAATTTATCTATAAAGTAGAAATCTATGTGACCTAAGTTACTTTTGCAGCCCCAATCTGTCTAGTTTCTCAGCTTCGCATATAAAAAAAGAAAGAGAAAATCTTTTTCTGAGAAAAAGCGGATCAATTGCCACCGCCAGAAAACTCTGTTTTATTTATTAATATATTTATCGTATCCTAGAATTTAATGTGTTTTTAAATGCTGAAAACCTAGAATGATCAAAGAAATCACTTTTCAATTTACAGCCTTTGCCGTCATTTTCACCTTTTGTGTGTAAACTGGACGAGCATCTCGTCGCTGATGTGGTCATGGTTGTAGAGTTTGTCAATGTGTTCGGAATTCTATTTGATCTATCCCACGAAATAGATGAAATCGTGAATTTTGGTAGGTGAATACTGCAATTTATATCTAATACAGTTAAAAAACAATTATATATTTTGCATTTATCGTTAATATTTATTTACATTTTATCATTATTAAAAGCTTTTCAGTTCTCCCCATCATCAGTACAAAATAAAATTTTCATTGGATATGATTTTACTTTTTTGCCTTTAACGAATAAAGACACTATGTGGCTTTGAGAACAATTTGATATAATAAGACTATTTAAGTCATTCATCATTCCATAGGTAATCAAACTGCATCCTCCACTCGTCTGTGGAGCCCTGATCAACGTCTTAACTACTTATTTGATCTTTGGTCTTAACATCTTTTTTTTTGTTCTTTTAACCAATCATGCATGTTCATTGCAAACAGGTTTTCCCATGGCAACTGCTTTTAAAATTTTAGGATTTTCTTGATTTTTGGTTATAGTAACTGTGTAGTTAACAGCATATATCTGCTATTTATCATTTTGCCTGGATAGCGCTTTCTGTAGTATTATTGAATTGACTTTATTATCAAAAAACATCTAATTTGATGGAGTTTTATTGGAAGATATGGTTGTTTGAAGATCATTTAAAAAAAAATGAATTCCTAATATTCCTAATAAATTGTTTGCATTTGGGTATATTTTTATACGATTTATTTTTGTGCGTTATAGAATGGATTGAAGAGGCTTTGTTGGAGCATAATGCAGAGGGAAAGTATTTTCGTGTGCTTAAATTTCTACTTCACACATACATGCAAGTTGAGCAGCAGGAGTTACAGGTAGGTACGAACGAAGATGAAGATTATGAGTATAACGAGCATCCTTCTACTAATGACGAAGATCGTGCGGATGAGATACCAAAGAAACCCTCTTTGAATGCCCATGCGGCGGCTGTTTGGCCCGTTTTGCATCAGGGCATGGCTTTGCATGAAATACCGATTGAACCGTTCTCACTGACAGAAGTGTTGAGATTGCACATTCTATCTTCTGGTGTTAAAATAGGTAATTAATAAAAACACTATTCCATTATCTCGTTGTTAGCTTGATATTTATTTTTTATTTCATGGTAAACCAGGTTTTATCATTATTATTATCAAAAATATTTACAGAGGTTAAAAACTTCAGTGAAATAAAATAAATTTTTATAACTGCTATCAATGTTACACCTCTAACTTTCATTCCTTATTTCTTTTAAAGGGGGGTCAATGAGCTGGAACATGTGGCAACATCGAGGCCAGTATCAGTTTTCTGACAATCCTTGCGTTTCGTTCCGTCATAATGAAGTGACCTTGATGCTGCAGCTCGTCACAAAGTCAGTGTACGACTTTCCTGTGAAAGACAAACTCAAGTTATTGGTGTTGCTATGCAACCAGCTTCTAATGTTGGCCTCCACGAGAGATTACATGGAAGATGCTTTTGACAAGTAGTTTTTTCACTTACGGTTTTTGTTCTGTTTTTGTTTTTTTAAATAATTGTGATGTTGAAATGAATAATTAATTATTCAGATTTTATAATGGTTCACCATGTTTGAGTGCATGTGCAATTTTAGTTTTGGTAGCATTTTGATATCACCTAATCTAGCAACACCAAATACTTACTTACTGCACGGTTTAACATCTTTTGTTCCCAGCTGCTGGCATTTGACGACGAAATATTTTATTGAAATTTCAATATTCCGTATCTGTGGGTTCACAAATAAACATATTTAACAACTGTTTTTTTGCTTATTTTTTATCATCCTTGAAATTCAAAATTTTTAAAGTATAATTCGTTTAATGCAATGGATTCTGGTAGTTGTGTTCATGCTTTTAAATTGGGAACAGCCCTTTGAGTAGCAACCATTTGATGGTTTTAAGGCCCTTACTAACGCCAAGTCGTGTTTATGTTTAGACTGAAAGAACTTCGCAAACAGCTTCGAGAAATACAACACGCCGAAGCTAAACGCAAGCGGAAACTCCAGCAAGAGAGGTGGCAAAAGGTTGTTGCCGAACGGTTGAAAAGGAAAGAAGAAATAAAGCAAAGAAAGGAAAAGCTGTGAGGTTTCTATTTGGTGATTTACAGAGATCTTTTAATTTTGGTTTGTTAACAAGTGTGGAAAGATTGTTTTTACTTCTGTCTTTAACAGGTCTAAAAGTAAGACAAAAAATGAGTCAGCCCAAGAGAGTTCAACTTCAAATGTTGATGAAATGGAAAATTGTGCAAGACAGAGTCTAAAGGAGGCGAGAATAGAGGAGTTCCAGAAGGAAAAATTTCTCACCAGTAAAAGAGAGATTATGACCGAAATGAAGAAGTTTGGTTCCATTATCGCCATGAAATGTTTTGGTCGCGATCGTTATTGTCGCAGATACTGGAACTTCAAACATTCTCATTTACTTCTGGTGGAAACAGATTTCAAAAATCTGCAGGAGGTTGAAAGACTGGATTACGTTAAGGTAAGTGAGACATTTTCTTCATTTGTTGTTGTTTTAATAACTTTTTAAAAACCCAAGATCATCCAGAGAGTATAATTTCCTCTCGAATACAACGAAAAATTTGGAAGCCTTTCTTGATTATTGTTGGGATATTATCAGAATTTGACATGTTGTTGAGCTTTTATGTCTATTTTAGTTCTTCATTTTATATCTCGTAGGATGAAGGGACTGAGTGCAATAAGCTATTACCTAACCCTGTCTCTTTGAAAGAACTGTTGAAAACAAATGCAGAAGGAAAAACGAAAGAAGAGCTCATTTTTACTTATTACAACATACCCTACACAAATAAAACTCTAGAACTTTACGAAAAAAGTGACTTTTTAAAAAAATTATTTGCCAGTTTAGTTGATGGCCACTCTATTGATATTACGCCTGTAAAAGGCGAAAAACTGTGGTATTCAATTTCCACGAAGGAACAGTTTTTAAGTTTGCTGACTGCACTTAATTCAAGAGGCCTGAGGGAGAATATGTTAAAAGAAGAGTTGCTAACTTTGGAACGTGAAATTATAGAAGATTTTGATGAAAAGGAATCTTGTGGTGAACAAAGACGTCCAAGAAGAGACAAGGGAATATCACAGAAGAAGCTTGTTAATAGAGAGCTTGATCAAACAATTTTCAAAGTAATCGACGATTTTATAGAAATGAATCTACGCGACCAGTTGTATGATTTTGAGGAAAGACTTTGGATTGCAGGTTTAGGCGGCTTAATAGAGAGTCGAGATGAATGGAGGCACCAGATGGAGCATGAAATGAATCGTTTAAACACGTCTATCAACGAAGACAAAACCGTTGAACCTATGGATGTAGATGATGCAAAGGTGCTGTTCCCCACACAGATTCTTGAGAACGAAACTTCTCGTTGTTCCACTCCTGTTACGGTGCCGGAAGGTGACAAACAAGATGTTGTGCAGGAACTTGCACAGAGCTTGTTACAGGTGATGTTCATCCTAAATATTTTTAGTATAACAATTCTTAACACTTGAAAGCTGAAGTTCTCTGAAATGTCATGGAACATTTCAAAGAATTTAGTAAATTTTAATTCTGTTTGTTTGTTTGTTTTTTTAACGAGGTTTTCAGAATGCTCATTAAGTATTTTCATAAAGATCTCGACCTGGAGTTTTAGTGTATTTAATTGCTCCCATTTGTGCTACAGTTATTTTTGATGAAATACAGTGTTTTTTTGTTTTCAAAAAACACTAAACAACTTTGTGATAGCATGGTCTCAAACCCAGAACCTTTTGGTTAAGAGCCGAATGCCATTACCATTGCGCTATCGCCGGATGTTAATTTTATTTAATGTTATCTTATAAAATCCCGAGGTTGCTCATCTTCATGTTCAGCAATCAAAACCTTAATCAAATGAATGAAGTTGAGTGAATCTTTCAGATCATGCAGTCCATTGAGATGAAGTATTTGAAGCCTCCTCTCGGAGAGTCGGAAGAGATTCGGAGAGAGCGGATCAAAGAGCGCATGGAAGCTGTTAGCGAAAAAGTTGTTGAGCAGGATAAAAAAGTGTTGACGTGTTTGAGCCGGTGGCAGGAATCCCTAGCTAAGTGCACAAACTTTTCACAAGTCTTCATTCATCTAAACACGCTGGATCGTTCTGTCCTGTGGGACAAGTCTGTGCAAAACGTCAAATGCAGACTTTGCAGAAGAAAAGGTAAGATAGACTTACAGTCAGTTATTAGATACAACTGAAACGTTTTAATGTTACAAATTTTATTATTGTGTAAGACATAATTGACATCTTTTCTGTAAAATTGTGCCATTATTAAACTAAAAATGGAACAAAGAAACCATTCAAGGGTAAAAACATACAGTTTGAATGTCACTTGAATGTTTGAATGTCTTGGTACTAAAGATTGACAGTTGCTCGAAAGTTTTGTAAAACTCATGGCATGAAATTGTGCCCGGTCATTAATTGGTTAATCCACCACTGTTTTCCTCTTCTATGGGTTGGCATCCAGCTCTAAAAACATCATTTGTATCCACATACTTAGAGAGGTTTTCATTATTCATTTTCGTTTTCAGGTGATGAAGAACAGATGTTATTATGCGATGGATGTGATCGTGGATTCCATATGTCTTGTTTGAAACCTCCATTGAAGAAGGTTCCAGAAGGCAACTGGTTTTGTAGTGACTGTCGACCGGTGGAAATTCATAACCGAAATCGTCGCATCTCATCAAGTAAAATTGAGGAAGTATCAGAAGAGGTACACATTTTATAATGGAAAACTTGTTTTTCTAAAGTGTTTTTCTTGGTTATTATAGCAATGCTAATTACTTTTAAGGAGGAGTCTGAAGAAGAAGAAAGCGAAAGTGAGGAAGAAGTGGATATATCTGAAGAGAGTCAAGGTACATGTTGTTTTTAACAAATAGTTGGTGTCTTCAATGCGATGGCATTGTTTTTTTACTGGATTTGATAATAAGTCTCGCTAAATTCTTGGTGTTTTTTATGTTAAGTACTACTTTACTTCTTCTCTTTCGATAGAAAGCGATGTCTCTGACCACGAAGAATTCTGCACAGTGTGTAACAATCCTGGCACTTTGATTCTGTGTGAGGAATGTCCACGTGGATTCCATCTGAACTGCGTCTATCCGCCCATTCGTAAGGTGCCCAGCGGAAAGTGGACGTGCCAAATTTGTCGATCGGCTGACATTGATTTGCCGTTCAAGAAAAGAGCCTTAATTGTTGAAAAAACAAGAGGTAGTGTTTTATTCTTGAAGGCATTTTTCAAATTACTCTCAGATAACTTTCTTATGATCAAACTACAGACAACTTTGAAATCTTTTTCTCGCTTTAGAAAAGTTTAAGAAAATAGAGAACGGCATTCGATCAAGTAAACGCAATCATTCATCCCCCGTGCTAACCAGAGTTGGCAAACGTGCAAAAACTGATGACGGTAAAAAATATATAAACGGCACTGAATTTTTTGTCTCGGATTGTCCAAAGTTGGGAAATATATTTTTCAATTGAACACCAATTTGAGTGGGATTGAACATTTTGCCTTTTTTTTCCTGGGGAAATTGATGATAGAATAGACCACCCTCTTTCAAGTTCAATCATAAAAATACATTTATTCAAAGTAAGTCTTCTAAAAACAGATAATTTCAATAGAAAATATTGTGTTTGCTTGTTTGCTGTAAAAGCACAGGGACACAGACAGAGACACATTGCATATTTAATTTTGTTGTGTTGTTGCTATCATTGAATTCCTCATTCATTAAACTTTCACGAGGATAAATTTGAATGAATGAATGGCGGTAACTAAATATTAAGGAGGTTTGTTAGAGCTTTATGAGGATTAAAAACATCAAAAAGTACAAAATTACCCTTTCATACTTTTTTCATAGTAAGTCATCATAATTCTCATAAAGTTCTAAAGCTAGCTATATATAGCTATATTTCATGTGATGATGCTTAAATTCATTGTTACCGAAAACACCTGCAATGTTTTTTCGACCAAGTTAAATGCTGGTGTATCAAATTTAATTTGTATCAGAATAGCATTCAAATTCTTTAAAATAAATAAAATGTGAAAAATTGTTTGTAAGCACTTTGATGGACCGCTTTTAGAAGATGGGTCGCAGAGTCCCGTCAACACATCAGTTCGCTCTTCCACAGGAATCTCAAGACAGCAACTGAAGCTCTGTAGCAATCTACTTAATGACGTGTTTAAGAAGGTTGAAGCGGAATCGTTCCTTTTCCCTGTGGACCTCAGTGAGGTGAACAATTTATTTGGGGTGCACAATTGATAGGTGATGCAGGCTTTCTCATATGCAACTATTCGCACACCTCAATTATATCACGTTTGTTTTGTTTATTTTTCAACTTATTTTGTACTGAACACTAAACGTTCTGAATAATTAAGGTGAAATCAATTTAAGAAGTTGACCGACTATAATTTTCACAAAATGGAATATTAATATTATTGGCACTTCCAAAAAAATATTTTCATTTTTGTTGCTTACAGATTATTAAAAATCTTCCTAATAAATTTTTAGATGTTAAGAACCTGGTCCAACTATATATAACATACAATGAGAAGAAAAAATTGTTTCATTCTTCTGAATGTTGCACATGTTTATGGTGAAATTGCGAAATATCCACAAGAAGATAATTGAATGGATATTTGTCTGTACAATGCAGAAAATGTGGCTTTTTTCTTCAACTAGTCACTTTGCGGTTTGATCTTTTTTCTTCCATTGAATGCAGCATAATTCTTAGTCTAAGTTGAATGGAACTTTTAAAAAACATGTGCCATCACATGCAAACATGTCTGTTGGTTCTCTTTGAAAATCTTCCTCCTCACTATGTTTTATGTTAAGCCCGTTTTCCATTCACCATGCGGAGCGGAAATTTCTGCTTTGTAATTTTAATTTCTACTCACTTTCTGCACGGTCAACATAATCTGTAGATTTGCGAAACATAAACAATAAATGCTAAGCGAAAATGGTTGCTTGTTTGTTATTGATAATTACAACCAATTGTATAAATAAATGTAAGAATAAGAAAACTGATCCAGGAATGTGGAAAATGAATTGAATATTTTAGTGAAAGATCTAATGTTATTTGACCATGAATATTTTTATAATTTCATGCACACACCTGAAAACCCGTTAACTGTGGTTAGGCGAGCGAAGTACCACACACTTAATTTTTGCTCATGAGAAAGTCTGGTGACGCGTACGGCCTTATGTAGCAGGAACTTTTCAGTTCCTCTCTCCACTTGTGTGCCTGCATGTTTACGTTTATACTAAACTATAATTAGGAACCTCTCACTAAAACTTCACTTCAGGTCCCAGATTACACTGATTTCATTGATTACCCCATGGACTTCTCGACAATGAAGGGCAAGTTGAACTCCGGACGTTACCAGAGCATCCATCAGTTTGTCGAGGACGTCCACCTCATATTCACCAACTGCGAAGTTTACAACCCTCCGCAATCGTGTATCGTACGGAATTGTGCCAAGCTGAAGACCTTTGTGAATAGACAGTTTAAATTGTTGAAATTTATTTAAAGATTTGTTGTACTCTGTTCCAGTCTTCTAGCATTTTATATGTAATCAAGAAGATAGTGTCAATGTTTTATCATGTTGTTCTCTTGGGATCTATGATTGTTTTTGTGTGGTATAAGATATTCCATGGATTAGCACCCTTCGCTTTTTTTCATAGCATTCATTAATTATTTCCACACAAAACTGATGTGAATATTAGGACATGGTGGACCGCACACCACCTGCCAACAAACTGCTGCTTGAGCATGTATATGGTTACCACGGACACCAGTGTCGTAACAACCTGTACTACACGGCAACCAATGATATTGTTTATTTCATCGCAGGAGTTGGTGTAGTGTTTAATACAAAAGATCATTTACAAAGGTTCTACTATGGACATGACGATGATATAATAAGGTGACCATTCTACAACTAAAACTGATAAATGTGTTTAAAAAGTTACTTTAATCCACGTAAATTGTATTGTATTTATAAGCAAAGTAGTAGACATCATTGCCTGGCGCAATAAATGTTATAATTAAGATAAGTCATGGTACGAAAATCATTTGTTGTCATACTGTCACATAAGTGGTGCCAGTGGTACTTATCCCCGTTTTATAAAGGCCTTTCAGGGCTGACAGGTTTTACAGAATGCCATAAATAAAGCGACAAATGCAATCTCTCTTTTCTGTAATTGTAGAATTATTTATCTATTTAGTTTAGCTTTGCATCATGAAGGCAAATTTGTGGCGACCGGTCAAGTTGGTGATCAGCCCTACATCTGTGTCTGGAATGTTTCCAACTGTGAGACACTTTCCATTTTAAAGGACAACCATCGTACAGGAATTGGTTGTCTTGCCTTCAATGTTGCAGGAAATGTAAGTACGTTTGGTGTTGTGTTACATGTGACACTATCATGTACATTGTTAATGGATTGTCAAGAAAACCTCAGCTTTAAATCCACCATGAATCATTAACAGTGAGTTTTTTAGTAAAACTCAAATTGGTTGGTTCTTTTTTGGGAAGAACAATTCCAATAATTGTCCCCTTTTTAAAGGGATGGACAGCAAAACCACCTTCATGTCAGCTCAACTTCACTTTCCTTCAGAAAGTTTAACCAAAGTAAAAGAGAGTAAATATGCTCCAGTCAACAGCAGGCAATATTTAAACGTGATGTCTATTATGAAAACTTCTTATGCATGTTTTTTTTCACAACAGCTTACATTGTTTCATACACGTATTTGTATTTATGGTATTTTTATATGTGAAAATAAGTAAGCGTTCCCTTCGCTGTGTAGACTATATTGTATGTTGAACATTATAGCTCATTGTTTCTGTTGGATTGGAGGAGAAGCCACAGGTTTCTGTTTGGGACTGGAAGAAAGGGAAGGTGTTAGCAACAATGCAGGGACACACTGAACGAGTAACTATGTTTAAAATGATTGAGTTTAAATTTAAGTTATAAACGTTATTAGTTATAACCCAAAATATGTCCTCTCTACCCCATTTACCTCTCTTCTCTCTATCCCACCTATCTCCTCTCTACCTCACCTACCTCCTAAAAATAGCTTGTTCTGGTCACCAACTTTTTATTATTATTTTTACTCAGATCATAAAGGAAGTTTACATCCTGCACGTTGTTGCTACCTATTTAGATCTTTGATGTTTCTTTCAATCCATACGTTGACAACCAGTTTGCGTCTTGCGGGGTTAAACACATGAAGTTCTGGACATTATGTGGTAACGCCATCAATGGTAAAAAAGGTATTAAAAATGGTATTTTTCAAGTAGTTTTCGACTGAAATGTGTTTGACACATTTGTTGTTACAGATTATATTTATTTCCTTTGTGTGTTTTTTCACTTTTCCTCAGTGACTAACTCTATAAACCCTGTGCACTAGACTACAGCTAAAGCTACATCATAAACAATAGCTAAACATAAATACCATAGACAATGTAAGCAAAATAAAAACTTCATGCTTTTGTAAAAAGACTAGCTAGCCTCCTTATATCCATGCAAATTGCTCTTGTTCTTAAATACAGTTAATCATAAATATATATCCTAGCTATAAAAGTATGTTTTATGATGAAGCAGTCTTTGTGAATATGTGTAGCATATTCATGTACGAAACTGTGTCCTTTTAGGTGTGTTTGGTAAACTGGGTGAAGTGCAAAGTGTGTTGTGTTTAACGTACGGCCCTGGGGAGGTGGTTTACAGTGGCACCCTCTGCGGAGATATTTACAAGTGGAGCGACAACCAACTGGTGGATAATATTCGTGGAGCGCACAGAGTGAGTTTAAAAAAATAAACAAAATTGAAGAACAAGAAGCCATTGTTTAAGTCAATTAGAAGTCAGACCTAGCTGCAGGAATCTCATCAATTGCAATTTGTTCAGTTGTTTTTTGAGTTCCTTTTCATTGCGTTTCTTTCTTTTGCGTTGCTTGTGATTTTTTCCTACTTTCTGATAATTATTTTTGGGTGTGTATTATTTATATTTGGGATATCCATGGCTACAATGGATTACTTATAGTACTCTTATATTTGTCTGAGCGAGAAATGATTCAATTGGCCGATCCTTCCTTATGGTTTGCATGTACAAAAATGTTGTTGAATGAAAACTAGAAATTACAATCAGCTCTTGAGAAACTGTAGAAAGTAATAGAAAAGAAAACTTGCATAGATTTGCACTAACAGATTAGCATTTAACGAAAATCATTCACTTATTTATGTTGTGAATGAAGTAAGTAGGTAGATTAATGGATCTCAGCTGCATCATAGACAGGGAATTCTTCTTTAAAAATTGAAGGAATTTTGAGTTTTTTTGTAACTCTGCTTGACTTTCAGGGCGGCGTGTTTACAATACAGTTCTCTGCAGACGGATTCGTTAGCGGCTCCAAAGACGGGACAGTTGCTCTCTGGAATGATGAGTTCAAGCCTATTACAAGAATTGACCTCACACAGCATGCTATCGGTTATGCCGGTCCGTTTATCTTCTGATTGGTTGACTCTTTCTTCATAGTTTTCATTGTTCTTTAATTTATTTATTTACCTTAGCAGTTAAGCTGAAATAAAATGATAGAATTTGTTTTAGTTAATGATTGGTGTTGTTATATTGATTGTTTTCGATGTGGCAGGCATATCTGTTCGCAGCGTTTGCTGGAACGAAGAGAGGTTACTAATTGGCACAAATAATGGCGAAATTCTTGAAGTGACGGTTGCTGATAAAGACAAACCTGTAACATTGGTTCAGGTAACATTATTGAGGATTTTTATACGTGTAAATTTGATACCTGCTTCGAAGAATCAAAAATCAAAACATGATCTTCTTGCCTCAGTTACTAGTTGCTTTTAGCTCCAAACACCTTATTTAATAACCGGGAAATCATACATTAGAAAAGAACGTTTTGCAAAGTAAAAAAAAACTTAAAATAATAATAATAAAAAGACTTGAAGAAAAGAGGAAATCTGTTTGTAGTACTGAAATTGCAAAATTCCCCTAAATAGCAACAACAAAACCACATTAAATATGTAATATTCTTCAACATTGTCCGTCCTATTTGTTGGCTTGTTTGAATTCTCCACTTCTCAATCACAAAATGCAAAGTAAAGTAAAAATGTTTGTTAAAAGTTATTTTGAGCGAAAATAATGAGATTGCAAAAATGTATTGCTATAGCAATGTCAAATTTTAATAGTGTTCATCTGTATAATAATATTAAAAATGGTAAGCTACATCTGGCAAGGAATTCAAATCTTTGAATGTTTTGAACTATGTGTATTAAAAACGGTATGAGGAAATTTCGGTGGGTTTCTGAAATCTTCAAAAATTCTCAAAGTGGGTAAAATTTAAAGAAAATAGATTATTTATGGATATTTATGTATGCAGGGGCATGCGGAGGGGCAATTATGGGGGCTTGCTGTACATCCAAGAAAACACGTCTTTGCAACGGGTAGTGATGATAGGACCGTCAGGTAACGTTCTTCAAATTAGATTTTTAATATGATCTAGTGCACACACAAAGGTTTTGTTTTTAATCATTGTAATTGTATAATCAAATCACGGATTTGTTTTTGATAAGTGAACATATTTTCATGAGTTTGAAAATAGCTCTTCTATACATTATATTTATTTTCAAATTTATTTGTGGTAATATTTAATATATAGCATGCACTGTACATTGTTCCCTGAAATCACTTCACAACAATTCTCGCAAATGACATTAATCTGCTTAGGTTATGGGACATGTCAAATAAAGTTTTACTTGCTAAAACCGCGTTCGATGCAAAAGCTCGTTCGATGGCGTTCTCTTCAGAGGGAACTCACCTCACTGTTGGATTTGCCGATGGGTCATTTCGGGTCTTGAAATCACGGTAAGCATCTAAAACATGTATAGTATGCTGTTTCTTTTGCACAAAATTTGGTTGCTATTTGTATATAATATTGGCGTCCGTGAGTTGCAATAATCAATTCCAAATAACCGTTGTGATTTAACTTTAATTCATTTCCAGCTCTCTGGAGGAGCTTCTACATATTCAAGATCGACAAGACGTACTTCACGTTGTGTCTTACTCATCCAATGGTACGTATTTGGCTGCCGGTGGTAACGAAGGGTTTGTTGACGTCTATTCAGTGCATGACAGCTACAAACGCATTACCGAGTGTAAGGGCAACTCAAGCTATATTTCGCACATGGATTGGTCAGAAGACGGACACTCATTGCAAGTCAATACCGGCGCGGGAGAAAGACTTTTCTTTCAAATCCCAGGTTTTGTCCTTATTCTTTATTTCTTTGTTATTTTTCCATCTTAAATGGGAAACAAATGTCTGAATACATATTCAAAATTTGCTCCAATTCGAATAGATGTGGAAACTGTCGGAAATTTGGTTAAAAGGTTTAGCGGCACAGTGGTCTAAGTGTTGAGTTTAGAACCAAGAGGCCCCTGGTTTGACTCCCTGGAAGCACTGCGCTCAGTTTCTTTCTCGGTAAAGTGACTTAATCTAGAGTTTCTAGGATTTGTTTCATATTTCAGGGTTAAGAACTGAGAGGGGGTTTGGATTATTACTTGGAGAGGAGATGGGCGCCAACAGAAATTATAAACCTGTCTAATTATAAACCTGCACTTAAGTGGCTTTTCTAACCTTAGGTATTAGGTGTTAGATAATCTTCACATTAAAAAAATCATCATCATTGTTCTGCGCGTTGTTAAACGACACCGACCGCTGCCCGAATTCTCAACTTCCAACCATCTTGATCAAGCATGCAACGATGAAGCTCGGTGATGTTGTTCATCCCAGTATCTTTCATCAGACGGCGTGGAAACGTCATGCGCGCATGTCCACCTCGGACAAAAGTTCCAACTGGCTGCCAGAGAACAAGCCCACTCACCGGCTGATCTATGCGACGTGCACAATGCCCAGCAAACCGCAGCCTTCTCTCTAAGAGGATATCACTGACGCGGGGAAGGCTTCCGTAGAGGTTTTGGTTAGTTACATGCACGCTGTAATGTGTGTCGGTCACCTTCCGCAATAGGCGTGTGTACGTGCCATCCAGTGACTTGTTCTGCTTAGCTGTAAGTGACCAACAAGGTGAGCCGTACAGCAGGACTGCTTCAACAGTTGACTTGAATAGGCGTATCTTCAGTTTGCGAGTTATCATTGTGGACTTCCAAATATGCCGCATCTTGTCAGCTGCAGTCCACGCAAGTGCTTTCCTAGCCTTGATGTCCCGTTCGCTTGTTCTCACATATGATCCCAGGTAGCAGAAGTCATCAACCTGGTCAATTTCTCCTTTTCTTATCCGAACAGGGATTCCTGAGGCAGCAGCAGTGCCAACACATATGTATTTCGTCTTTTTCTGGTTGATTAGCAGGCCAACTTCGACGGCGGCTTCTTCCAGGTTTGTGAGAAGTTTTTGCGCATTCACGACGGTGGATGCTAACAGTGCAAGGTCGTCCGCAAAATCTAGGTCAGTCAATGTCTTTGCAGGGTGTCATTGGCTCTGCCTGGCCCTCGTCTGCAGTCCTAACACAGGTTCCATTGACATGCGGAGCACATAGTCCAAGACGATGATGAAAAGGAATGGCGCAAGTGTGTCACCCTGCAACACACCAGTGGTGACAAGGAATGGGTCTGAGTCACCATCAGCAGTGCTAACAAAACTGGTAGAATCGTCGTAGAGGCACTTTATCGCAGCGATGAGAGGATCAGGAATGCCGTACGCAGATAGGATAAGGAACAACCGTTCGCGTGAGACGGAGTCAAAAGCCTTCCGAAAGTCTACAAACACGCTGCACAACGACAAGTTCTTCTTTGCCGATATCTCTTCGATCAATCTACGTAGCGCCAGAATTGGCTCGAGAGTGCTCCTAGATGGACGGAAGCCGTTTTGGTTTGGGAATGATTTGTTCTTCGAGGCGGAGGTAAAATGGCATGCAATCACTCGGTCAGATACATGATCAACTTTCTGCAGGGCGCCATATGATGCGGGGCTGAGGAGCAAACCAACTCCACCAACTCCAGCTTCATCTGCACTCGCGTGTACAAACTTCCAACTCTTTCCCATGTCGAGATGCCTTATTTGGTCGCTGCGTATACGGTGTTCCTGAATCCCAACAGCAGCAAACCCAAGCTTGTCCGCCTCTGCGGTTAACTCTCCCTTTCTCCAGATACCGGAAAGAGTCCGTACGTTGAACGATGCCAGCTTCGTCATAGCCCGAAGATTGATGATCGGTCGGCGAGGCTGAACATATACCCATTCAGAACTGACGGATGCAGGTTGTTCAGAGAGTAGTGGTGTTGTATGGTCTGTGTTGTCGTTGACGGTATCGTCCACATCAGTCCCTCTCGTCGTGGATTTTTCGGACGTGGCGCGAGAGTTATCCACCACGAACGGAGACCTTATTATCCTGGGCGACGTCTCAGCCAGTATGGATCCTGGTAGTATACTTTTCTTCATGATTGGTAGTCTTTGAAACGAGTTTTGACTCTCGTGGCTGTGACCCGGAGGTCTAGTCCCTGGTTTGCCAGCCCACAGTGACAAGCTATGCAAGGCATGGGCGCTTACCCCCATGAGGTCAGAATACCCGCATACCCTTTAAAAAATAAAAAATAAAATAAAAAATAAAAGGTTCACCGCATGTAATTTTTCTCAATATTAATTTTCAATTCTCCTGACTAGTGTCCAGTACCTATGACATCACAAGTAAAAGGACTTTTTAATCACAAAAACTTGAAGAGTTTAAGTTTTATTTGAATCAATTATTAAGGATAATTCAGCAATAAATAATAAATATTGTCCTGTAAGTCTCTAAGAATAATCTTTCATAAAGATTGTATCAAGTCATGAGTCAATCAAGGCCCCTATTCAAGCAGTTAAAAGCATTAAATACCTATCAAATTAACCCGTACCAAATTGCAATATTTATGTATTTATGTGTAAAATCAAACACCATTCCAACAATATTAAACAATAGTTTCCAAAATGTAACACATCCATATAGCACACGCTTCAGAACAAATCAATATCAAGTCCTTGGATCGTTTAGAACATTGAAGTTCTCAATTTTAATTCGAGGACCTAACATTTGGAAACATTTTCTAGGTAAAGTTCTAGCGTTCTACAAGCCCCTAACCATGACAGAAGGGGCAGGGATTATATTATATTTGAGTATATTATTCGTAAATTTTTCTTGTTTATTTCCTCTTTTTGTTGATGGTTGAATGTATATATATATATATAAAAAGCCACAGGAAAACTTGATTTACACACCTGGTTTAATTTTCCATTGATAGCAATCATCTTCTTTATTTGAAGCAATTCCTAGTAAATGTAAACCCAAGAACCACTGCTTGCACAATGAATAACACAGTGTAATGAAAGACCGAATTATGTTCATCGTAAATATTGTTCTCTATTAATTCTGCATTTTCATGTTTGTAGGTATCAGGCTTTATGTTTGTGATGTAGAGAACGAAATTTTGTTTATTGTTCGTGGACACTAGCTGAACAGAGCACTGCTTTTTACTTTTACGTAAAAATAACCCTTCATATTAATTTGTGCAACCAGGCAATTTTTTGTTGTTAGGTGGGAAGCAGATAAGCAGCAAGGAGGAGATTGAAACAATACATTGGCAATCGTGGACGTGTATATTGGGTTCAGAAGTGAACGGGATTTGGGAAAAATACAAAGATACTACCGATATCAACACAACAGATACGAATTTCCAACGTGGCATTGTCGCCACTGGTGATGACTTTGGGAAAGTTAAACTTTTGCGTTTTCCATGCGTTAAGAAAGGTATAACGTTTGCTGATGTACTTTCAAGCTTTTGAACATCTCCATCGTCATGTCAGGGGCTAAAGCTCGGGTTTACACGGGCCATTCAGACCATGTTACGAGCGTACGTTTCTCCGCTGATGGCAATTACCTCATATCGCTTGGTGGGGCTGATCACGCAGTCTTTCAATGGAAGGTGCTCTCCGACGGGTACAAAGGAGATGGAATGCAGGATGACTCGGGCAGTGATGCTACTGATTCCGATCTCTCAGACGTCAATGCTGTTGACAGTGATCTAGAGCAGGTCTATCTTTTGTTATTGATATTTTAAGCAATGCCCTGAAATGTCCGTTTCTGGAGTGTGCCCCATTTTCATGTCAGTTTTAATTAGAATTTTTAACACAATGAAATCTTAGTAAACTGCTTTAATTTTTTTTTCTTTTTTATGTGATGATAGACATTTTTATGTTTGAAAAATGTGATATATCATTAAGAATTGCAATGCTTAGTAAGCAGGTTGCATCACTGTTTTCTATTAGGACTCATTGTGTTGCCGAACAAATCGTGCCAGTCTTGTGTCGAACTATAATTTCAACACTGTTCTGTTTTTAATAGGAGGTCAGCAAGGTTTATGATAGGGATTTATATAAGGAAGATATGGCGAAGATCCAGCAGGAAGTTAAACTATCAATGGGTTCTGAGAATAAAAAGGCCAGGCCTCCAGCACCCACGAAAAGCGTCAAATTGCAGCACGTTTTTGGGTAATGACTGAGATGATAAGCTTTTTTTAATTTTGTAAATTTAGAGTGCTCTATAATTATACTTTCTTTGCAGGTACCGTGGTTATGACTGTCGCAACAATTTGTTTTACAGTCAGTCGAATGAGATTGTTTATCACATAGCTGCGGTTGGTGTTGTTTTTGACGTCCAGGCAAACAAGCAGAGATTCTACCTTGGGCACGATGATGACATCATGTGTCTGACACTTCATCCGATTAAAGATCTGGTGGCTACAGGTCAGGTTAGTGGCAAGCTCAAATCAACATGTTATACATGCACTTCTCATCATTTTAAACCAGTATGCAATTTAAAAAGAGATACAAGTGGCCCTTAATGCAACATCTTAATCTGGCTTTCTCCACACTAGAGGATAGTATGAGGATTTCTTGGAACAGAGTTTTTCTACTAGAAGCATTACATTTTGTTTACCACCAACCACAGTCCTCAGAGTGGGCCTCAGAGCTAGTCCTTTTGGCAAATGTGTGGGAAACTAGCAATAGGGGCACTACTCCTTGAGGAACTTTGTGGGCTTTCCTTTTTATATTTGATATAATCAGTTTTTATATCAGTTTGATATAATCAAATTTTCGCACATTTGTAGTAATCTCTCAGATCCAAATGGTTTTATAGGTTGGCCGAGATCCCTCCATACATGTTTGGAATGCGGATAACCTGGCAACCCTCTCTATTTTGAAGGGTCAACACAAACGGGGCGTGTCAGCACTGGACTTTTCAGGTCTGCACCACTTTCAATTTAACTTATTTTGAATAGTTATTATGATAAAGTTTTTTTTTGTCTTATTGAAATCATTAATATATTGACAGAATAGAGACAGCGATTATGTTGTGAATGTTTCAGCTGATGGCAAAAAGCTTGTGAGCATTGGTTTGGATGATGACCATAGTATGGTGGTTTGGGATTGGAGAAGGGGAGAGAAGCTTTCGAATACCCGGTAAGCTGTTATATTCAAGGCACTAGCAGTGGATCATTGCTTCGGTATCTGAAACCAATCTGGCTGGTTCAATCCACAGTTCTGATATATCTTTATTTCTGAGTAACGATTGAGGTCTTGTTTGATTTTTCTAGGGTTCATAAAGACAAAATTTTTGAGGTACGTTGGGATTCGAATGACAGCATGAAACTTGTGACGGTTGGCGTGAGACATATGAAGTTCTGGACACAGGCTGGTGGCGGCCTGACCGCGAAAAGAGGCAATTACGGTAAAGTTGGTAAGGCTGATACGATGTTGTGCGTGACTTATCCGAAAGCACCTGGTCTTGTTGTCTCTGGTGGTCTTAGTGGTTTGATTTTCGTATGGAACGGGGAAATATTAAAGAAGACTGTCAAAGCTCACGAAGGAGCTGTGTTTGCCATCCACTCTCTCGAGAAGGTATTTCTTTTGCTAGGAGAAATTTGACCCGGAAGACTTCCATCTTGTGAACTACCCCCATAACAATTTACGTCTACAGTTAAACAAAGATTAGATTGAGTCCTTGTTGATGTAAACAACTGACACCTGTTTGAATAAATAGAAAATATGGGTTGGAGTTCTGCAAGTGGGAATTGGGTTAGGTGGGAATTAACCGGGGAGTTCTCTGAATTTAATTTGTTTATTTCTCTATGTAGTTTCCTATTCTGGGATTTGTTTCATGTTTTCTCCATGTCTCTATGTTTATCATAAGTCATTCATGTTATATTCAGGGAGATTTTAGTTTGTGAGAACTCAATGAGATTTTTTCAAATATAACATGTCTGTTACTTCTCTAAATTTACCAATCTCCTAAAATTAAGGTAATAATTCCCCCATTCTTTCACTTGCAGGGATTTGTTTCAGGGGGTAAGGATGGAAAGGTGTGCTTGTGGGACGAAATGTTGGACAGGTGCTTGAAGAGTTACAACATCACACAAGCGAACGTTAGCTCCCATCAACATAAAGATATCATCTTTGCTGATTTCCCGCCGATACGGGCGGTCACTTTGGGACAGGGGAAAATTTTAGTGGGAACAAAACATGGAGAGGTAGTTTCAACATTCGTTGACTGAATTAAATTGTGATGAAAGATGTTTGGAAAGTATTGGAAATTAATACGGGTTGTAAATATGTTTACTTTTACACCCTCATATTCTATTATATTGGTGGTGTAATTTATTTAGATTCTAGAGATCGATAAATCTGGTCCGGTGATATCTTTGGTGCAGGTAATGGAGTTTTTGAGATGATACTTTGTGCATTGTTAAGTTGAAATAACAGCAATCTTCGCAACATCAGTGGAGTTAATTACATTGTTTAATAGAGACGTATTAATTACTTTTACATTAAATTATTTTGATTGATTTTGATGTTGTTCTTCACCTATTATGAGGAGGAAGAAAGTAAAAAATGATGATGATTTCAAAGGTATTTGCTTTGTTTAGGGGCACGGGGAGGGGGAGGTTTGGGGGCTGGCCCACCATCCATCGAAAGACATTTGTGT
The DNA here is from genome assembly GCA_963930725.1 of Candelabrum cocksii. Classification (NCBI taxonomy): domain Eukaryota; kingdom Metazoa; phylum Cnidaria; class Hydrozoa; order Anthoathecata; family Candelabridae; genus Candelabrum; species Candelabrum cocksii. Next base: position 2,548,908 of record OZ005666.1, read on the forward strand.
GACGATGAGTGACGACAAATGTTTGAGAGTTTGGGATCTCACCGATAAGCAACTCCTGAAGATGAAGCGTTTCACGGTAGCTGGTCGATGTCTGGAGTTTTCACCTGATGCATCAGTCATAGCGGTCGGCTTTAACGACGGAAGTTTTGCGGTGGTTAAAGCAGCGAATTTAACGGAGGTATGTCGGTTTCAGCACCGAAAAGAAGAGATTGCCGATCTAAAGTTTTCGCCTGGTAAGAGATTTCAACTACCCTAATCTGTTGTTCTTTTTTTTTAATTTTCCTCATAAAAAACCTTCACCTCTATTAGTAGCTATTATTTTACATACCATTTTTATATTTAATAAGCATATTTATGGTCGTTTGTTTTTTTGTTAGTCTGACGAAGACCTACACTAAGCAGGTCGAACTATCCTCCATAAATTTGTTTATTAAATATTGAACAAACGTTTGTATCAAGATGTCATTAAAAACAATATTACCATTTTTATTTAATATTTTTACTTACCTACTCAATAAATATCTCACTTAAATGTTGAGCCTTGAATGAAATTCGAAAAAGGTGCATAAACAATTTTCCTACATTTTTCAGTTTTGAAATTTTTGTTTTAGGTGAAGGTAAATACCTAGCTGTTGCATCGCATGACAACTTCATCGATTTGTACAACGTCATGACTCAAAAGCGAGTTGGGATCTGTAAAGGTGCTTCCAGTTACATAACGCATGTTGATTGGAACACTGCTGGTAGGTGCTTACGCGATGAATACTGTGATATCCAACCAACCAACCGTTAAATAAATTATTGATTGTCTTTGTGCGATACAGAGAAAATCCTCACTGAAAACTCTTTGTCACAAAGAAATTGTTTAAAGCACAAATATTTTACACTTATGTCCTTGTTCTTTAATCGTCTTCATGGAGATTATTTAGAGTGAAGAGATTGGTGAAGTTGGCATCTCAATATTCCATTCTGTTTTTAGGTAAACTGATCCAGGTCAACACAGGTGCAAAAGAAGTGCTGTATTTTGAAGCACCCAGAGGAAAGAGGCAAGCTGTTACGAAGACTGAACTCGAGAATTTGAAATGGTCCACTTGGACCTGTGTTTTGGGTAAATCGTGCGTCGGAATTTGGCCGTTGAAATCAGACGTCACTGACGTGAACGCATCTCACTTAACAAAAGATGGAAAGTTACTTGCTACTGGAGATGACTTTGGTTTCTTGAAGCTCTTCGCCTTCCCATCAAATGCTAGTGATAGTTTCTAATCCTTATAAATAACAAATAACAAGGATCAAAGTTTTTGATTAAACTTTAATTAAGTTTAAAAATTAAATTACCAATTCATATTGACACTTTAGTTAATTATGTAGGTATTCAATTAAGTTAAAAATGGTTTAGTAGGCGGAAAATAAGATGTTCATCGGTAATGTTGTTTCAGGGAAAAGATGCCAGGTGCAAGAAATTCAACGCGCATTCCGCTCATGTGACAAACGTACGCTGGACACATGATAACCAGATGTTAGCGAGCGTCGGGGGCGCTGACACTTCACTCATGCTCTGGAGTCTGGAGGATGGAGATGGAGATGATGAGACAGACTCCGAGGAAGAGTCGGGGTATGATAGCGACGTTGAGCGTGAGAAGAATATCGATTATGCAAGTAAAATCTACATGAATCTTATGAGGAAGTCGGATGCCGTGAAACCACAAGATCGAAAGGAACAGTCGGCGGAGAAGAAGTCAGTGACTCGTATCTTCAATTTTAAAATGTCATTCTGAGTCATTGTTTTCTTGTGCGTGTTTTTAAATATTTTATAGCAGCTATATAGGCCGCAAACATGCCTCTAATTTTGTCTTTAGTGATTAGGTTTTGAATTTCTTACTTATAAGCAATTGGAAAACGTTCAATTCTCGTTGAGATTTCTTCCAAAGGTTCCAATCACAAGCTATTAAGTAATGTAGTAGACGCTACTTTGAAGCTGCTTACTGAGCTTAGATGGTGCCACCTGTTTTCATGAATAGGTTCTTCTTTCAGCCGCTTTGACCGCGGGCAGCCCACAAAGTCTGTTGTGCAGAGAAAGTCAGGATCTAAGGATTCAAAGAAACCTCGCGAAATAACTGTATGTTTTTTGTGTACATTTTCATTTTTTTTCTCCAACATCTGAAATTGGTGCCTTTTCTCTGACTCCGGAGAATGGGTCCCTCTTTCAATAAGGTATAGAACTGTAACGTGTAGGTAGATATAGTGTGATGGTAAGAAAGAGGATTTCTATAAATAATCAGTAGAAATCAGATAAAAAAAATGATTTCTTTGTTGTGCAGTTTCATGAGTCATTTAATCATAAAATATAATAATAAATAAATAAATAACAAATATAAACTTCTAAGTTATAATTTTTTACCTTGCGGGTATATAAAGAAACATTTCACTTTTATCACATTTTATGAGTTCCTTGTGAAATATATATTATTGTTATTGTCGGGTTTACCTGCGCAGGACCTATCACTGGATTTCGTTATTGGTTACCGTGGTTACGACACTCGCAACAACCTCCACTACACGTCTGACGGCAGTATCGTTTACCCGGCTGCCGGCACCTGTATTCAGTACGACGTTCACAAAAATACCCAAACCTTCTACACTCAGCACACTGATGACGTCATATGTATGACGCTCAACCGTAACCCTAAGTTCCAGGTAACGCCCCGTGGTTCCAGGCTTTGTTCCTCTTGTCCACTGAACTATTGTCTTCGTTTGTTAATGTTTGCGAATTGTGTGACTATTTAGCCAGAAGGTTTTGTTTGTTGTTGGCGTGCAATGAAACCTCAATCTACCTTGATCTAGCGGATATTTTTACAAGGGCGAGTGGAACCATGGTCAAACCCTCACAATGAAATCTCTTCGTACATTATAGCGGACACAAGTTCAACGTCCCAAAATAACTTTTTTATAGATATAGATAAATGACACTTGATTAAAAAAAGTACTCTTGTCTCATCAGTATGATTTGTTAACTACCGTAAATGACCGATTAAATGCTCTGGGCGTTTATTTTAACAAACAAATTTTACCCTAGGCGTTTATTCGGGAGGGGCGTTAGTAAGGGAGGGGCGTTAATAAACAAAGTCCATCAACAAAAGTAATATAATCGAGAAGATGTACGTCGACTACATGATATCAAGTTTCTCGTTATTCTCTTCATCGTCATCGAGGAGGTGGAATGGCTGGGTCGCAGCCTCCATATCTTCTTCATTAATGAAAGAAAAGGGATTGGTATCACCTATCTCCTCTTTTGTCATTACAGCTAGTTGTGCTTTTAACTTTTCTGCTCCTGCCTCACAAGTCGTACCCTCCTTAAAGCAATGTATTTGGTCATCTTCAAGCCATTTGTTGGGAGATTTAGGGAGCAAACCTTGAACGACTTGGCAATCATTTCTTTCGATAGATGTGACCACGATTCGAGAATCCACTGAACAATTTTCCGCTGTGGTGCTGCTTTGATATTTCCAGCTTCAGTAAATTCGTGTAAACCCTCTGCTAACCACTGGTCGAATTTTTCTGTAATGTAGGCCTTAAAAGGTTTATTCCAGCTAACATCGGGGGCTTGAATATGCTTTGTGCACCCCCCTGGAATGACAGCCATGTGCACTTTTGCAGATTGTAAGACTTTTTTGACACTTTCCATTATGTGACATTGGAAAGAGTCCCATACTAATAGCCGTTTTCCAAAAGCAAGCGATCCGAGAACATTCTTTACATAATGGAGAGTTAGTGCTTTGTTCATCCAGCCATTCGCTGAAGAAACAACAAAACACCAACCTTTAAACTCTTGATTCAATAGGACTGCTTCACGTTTTGCTCCCTTGAATACGATCAATGGTTTTAATCTACTACCATTTGCTTTAGCTGTCAAACAGACTGAGAGTCGATTTTTTTCGTGCCCTGTTGACTTCATGGTAATAGTTTTGGCCCCTCTCGGATGAACTGTGGTATCCGAAATCATGTGTTGAAAATCACATTGGTTATGTTTTTTAATTTAAAAATAAACGGTCGTAATTATCCATAAAGTAAGTATGGCGAGAAGTGCTTCTTGTGAAAGTTTTGTAATTATTTATCGTGCTTCCTTTGAATCTGTTGTGAGAGGACATCATATCTATAAGGCAAAGTGGACTCCAGAAAAGAGAGAAATCCTAGTTTGCCGCAACGACGAACGAGAAGAAGCAAGAGAACATGACAAGCATGCCATCGGTGTTTACAAAAAAGATGAGACAAAGATGAACAGTGAAGTAGGCCATGTTCCGATAGAGTTATCAAAGTTATTGGTGCAATTCTTAGAATCAAACTCACAAAACATGGTCGAAGTTTGAGTCACTGGGAAAAGATACAGAGAAGTTGGACTAGTTGTGCCTGGAACGTACTTGTACTACACCAAGAGCAAGAAGATCGCAGATGTGTCGTTTAGCGAACTGAATAGAAAGAGTAACTTGTATGAACATTTTACGCTTAAAATTAGTGAAAAAAATATCCACACTTTAAAGATTAAAGAAAGTAGTATTAATTTTGCTGTGAATCAAATGAAAGCCCATGGGCGTTTATTTTAATTTTTCTCTATGGACCTGGGCGTTTAATCGGGAGTGGGCGTTAGTTAAAAAATTTAACTTTAACCCTGGGCGTTTATTCGGGAGGGGCGTCAGTTCAGGAGTGGGCGTTAGATCGGTCATTTACGGTAAGTTTTACATTGCTATCTCGAAAATGGTCTGTTGCATATTTGAAATCAGCATTAGGTTCTTTTGCAGGTTTTAGTCTGGTTTTAAAACAATGAAATGTTTTTTCTGTTATAATTTGGGGAAATCATTGCCCCGCTCTGTGTACAGTTATTGCATATATATTTTTCAATTCCCTTTTAATTTTTTTCTTCTTTTTTATTGTTTTTTTGTTTAATACGTCATACTTTATATTTTCATACCCAAGTAAAACCTGTAAGTCATAGATTTAAAACTAAATATTATTGACCAAGGTGTCTGAATTATGATAAATCATGACGCCGCTCCTATAAATCATGATGACGCTCCCATATTCAGGATGTTGTTGCTACGGGGCAAATAGGCGTGAATCCATTGGTTCATGTGTGGGAAGTGACGAGCAAAAAAACCCTCTCCACGCTTCAAGGATTTCACAAGAAGGGAGTCTGCAGCGTCAACTTCAGCTCTAGCGGTCGTTACCTGGTAACGGTTGGCATTGACGATGAGCATTCATTGGCTGTGTGGCGATGGAACGATGGTAATTGATTTTTGAATGCCTTTGCTGAAATAAAAATTGTGTTGATTTATTGTAATTGTGGAAAGTTCTGTCGATTGAAATTACTGTATTTCATTCTTGAGTTTATTGCCTGCCTATGTTGTAGTTGTAATCTTTGGCTTACATATGTCAGGTCACAAGGTAGCGAATGGGGCGGGTCATTCCAAGCGGATATTCGTAGCGGAGTTTCGACCGGACTCTGACTCATCTTTTGTGACATGTGGCGTCAAGCATGTGTGTTGGTGGAACATTACCGGCGGTAGTCTGGTGGCCAAGAAAGGGAACCTGTCCTCCTGTGGTGGGACCCGGATGCAGACCATGCTATCGGTTGCCTACGGACCGGTAAATCCACAAGAAGAACATTTGAAAATTATTTTTTGAAACTAAATTCTCTTCGGTGTGAATTTCTGAGAGATTATTCTTAAACGGCTGATAATCCTTATCTTCAATTTTAAGTCGTGATAGCTCAGTTGGCAGAACGTTCGTAATTTCAGATTTTGAATGCAGGTATAGTTGCTAATTTGGTAACTTTACCTTAAAGAAATTGTTTCAATTCGCATAGAAGTAGTTAAATGAGAAAACCGAACGGATGACGAAATTTATTTTGGTTTTCCCTTCAGAACAACGTGACTTTTACAGGAGCAATGACAGGGGATGTGTTCATCTGGTCATCTAACCTTTTGACGCGGGTTGTAGAGAACGTGCTTTCGGGACCGGTGTTTTGTATGTTTACTACGGTAAAAGACGGTCTGATTGTCACCGGGGGTAAAGAAAAGGGGTAATGCTCTTTCCAATAACTTGTTGAAAGTTATGTCAAATATTGTTCATAGGTTGTTAGAAATTTTCGTTTTTGAATACAGCACTTATAATAATATCACAATAATATGGAAAGTGAGATATTGTCGTATTTCTGTTACAAAATATTTTTTCAGAAGTGTTTGGTTGGTATTTGGAATGTTTTCTCGTAGAATCCCACTCTTTAAAAAGAGATTAAAACCTCAAGATTAGTTTGTTTACTGAGCATCCTGCTTATTTAGTTGCGATGGTTGCGCGTTGAAGTTGTGGGATCACGAGATGAAGAGGTGTAAATCGTTCAAAGTAAAGAAGACCGTGCGCTCTGTGTGCAGAGTCAAGGTTCGATTACAACCATGTTTTAGATTGCAAGAGTCGACAACTATAAACCTTCCTTCAAACTTCTGGTTACTGTTTTCGATATAGCGTATCAAAACAAATTCATCGTTTATTCGATAAGGGATCAAATAAGGATTCGATAACCTTTCTCTAACCAAATCGTCTATGAAATTATTTTTTTCACTAGTTAGTCTAGTTTGATCCCCCATTTAATGTAAGACTCAAGTCAAGGTTGATTCGATCAACATCACTTGCTTGGACTTCCTTGTCATCGAATGTAAACCCGATTCAATTATGAGGTTGATGAACGTTAATTGCATCAATTCGTTGTATTTAGGGGAACATTATTGTTGGTACGCAAAGCAATGAGATTTATGAAGTCAACGAAAAGACCGGCAATGTACAGGTAGAACGCTCTAGATTTTAATGTAATGTGCTGAAAAGAGAATTACTGGAGATTAAAGAAAACTCAGAGCTTTCTTTTTTGTAGTAAAAAATGTCTTGAAATTATTTATGTGTTTAAACTGAAATGGCAATTGATTCATAGTAAGATAGTTTCAAATTGCTATTTTTAATGTTTAACTTATTGCAAACCGGAAGAAACGGTCAATGAAATATAAAAATTTTGCTGGCTAACAACGAAGTTCTCGAAGTTGAAATGTTTCTCTTGTTCAGTTATTAATGCAAGGTCATTGTTGGGGGGAATTGTGGGGCCTAGCGACTCACCCATCGAAAAATGTATTTGCGACAGCCAGCGACGATAAGACATTGAGAACTTGGGATTTGAACTCAAAGGTACGTTTGTCTATTTATTTAACAATGTTTGTACAGAGGACTTCAATATTAAAGGTTCTAAGGATAAGACCTGTTTTTGAATAGAAATTAAATTCAAACGATTGAGAGCCAATTTATAAATCGACTCGAACCGTACCACAAAATTTTGGCTCAACACAAGTCACGCCTCTTATAATGAGAAGTTTTCGGTCGCTCCGAGTCAGACTCGTGCATGCGCATAAGGGTGATAGACACCAGGCTTCCAGCGCCCCGTTTGTCTCCTTGGAGATGCCAGTCATTGCTACAAACGCTTGGGAAAATGGCAGATAATGAAAGAAATATGATCAAGACGCTCTTTGCAATTAACTTCGTGTAATTTTATCCTTGATGCAATCAGCGAAATGGCAAGAAGTTTTGTTTTGTTTTCATTGTGACTACCAGGTCGCTTAGGTATGAATTTATTTGCCTTTGATGGTGTTTGGTGATGATGATTAAAAAATCAAGTTTCAAAATTGCGCCAGGGCTTGCGTAGCTGTTTCTTCAGCATGGTGCTTCAGCCCCTGCTAATAATAGCTGTTGTCAATCTTGTTATGTCTGTAAAGACCACTGATGTTACATCCCTCAACGTTCTCAACCCTCCCTCAACTCTCGTACTAGGGAACAGGTTGTGATTGATGAGGATCTGATCTAAAAGAGAAAATTCAAAACGAAGTTTCTAAGATGGAGAAACAACGTTAATGGTTCAGCATTTAATGCATGCGCTATCAGACTTAAGAGTCGTATGGTGGTCGCATGTTTTAGAAGTGCAAGTATATACTCGCTGTTCAGCAACATTGAATATGTAATAAGTGTACACCTATTAAATATGAGAAAATACTTCGAACGCTTCTTCTGCATGGAGAAGCCTAGGAGTAGCTGCAACTGGTTATTCTAAAACCAACTTCATTGACATGTTTTGCGGGAGTTGAGAGTTTTTCTCTTAGGGTAGTGGTTGAGGAATTATTCACATTTCTATATAAATCCCAAGCAGGCGATGAGTAATATATGGAAGTCCAAGTTACCGAGGAAACTGGAATTGGGTGTTCTCAATGCATTAGTTGATTCGATTCTTTTATATTGAACCTTAGAATTAGATGGGTTCTATACTAGAATGCTTAGAGCTGCTCTGAACATTAGCTGGAAGGACCATATATCCAATGTAGTCCTGTATCAAGACTTGCCAAACTTAACAGATAAAATAAGGTCACGAAGATTGAAGTTGGCTGCCCTCTGATTTGTTGGATTGATACTAATGTGGTAACCCAACCATAGCATTGTACGTAGAGGTCGACCAACATTCACTTACATTGACCAGCTAGCGAAAGATACTCTTTCCTACTTTGATCCATAGCACTCCTGGAAGTTCCTATTCTTTATACCAACTGGTGATTTATTTGTCGCATTTCTTCAACCTACTCGGATTCCGTAATGCTTGCCACTTGAAGGATTTTCTGTTAAAACTATTAAAAGTTCTATAGATGTTCTTAGTTCATGTTAGTTCATATGGGACAAAAATTGGTTTTAGGAAATTCGCGGTCTGTCAACCTGAATTCACTCAAGTCGTTCCGGTCCATATAACGAGTCTGAGGACTTAAAGTTAAGAAGTTTTTAATTTATTATTGCATGGTGAAAGTGAAGTTTGAGAGTGTATAATGTGGCAGATACTTAATCTGGTGCCAGATAATATCGCAGCAATATATGTCAATGTAACTCAGGTCGTTTTAAATGAAATGTAATTATTGATGTTGACCACTTGATGGAAATCTGCAATATGTAACCGCATCGATCGAATGAACGCCGTAGTATTGGACACTATTCGAAGTCACGAGTTATGTATGTGTTTGGAGAACCAATGTCTTATGAACGATGCAAAGGAAGTTGCAAAAAAACAGCTGCAAAAAAGGACAAAGAAAGAGTTTCATTAAAAACTTATATATTGATATTGTTTATTACCACTTGTCCACCATCAATTGATAATCTCATATTGTATTTTAAACATGCAAGCATAGCTTAAATAACATTGAGCTATGTTGATCAACTCCGACGAACATAAGTAACTGACAGAGAGTCAAACCAGGGAATTCTAGGTTCTAAACGCAACGCTGGGGGTCTATGGCAAAAGATGCGGCTGACATAATCTGTTTTTGGAAGTAGATTGCGATGTTGATGGCGGTGCCAGTGATATTGTTGATATAGCTATTAAAAATATATCAGCTTTCTGACAGCTTGGTCAATGTTCAATTGGACCGGATAAAGTCTATTTTTAAATTCTGATTAATCTAGGTTGTTTTCATTAATATCGGACTACGCGTTTTAAAAGAACTGCTTACAAAAGATTTCTATCTGGAGATCTCATTTTTAAATTACTCGTTCGTGACAATTTTAACTAATTTTAGTCGATAGTCTTAATAGCAATGATTGTCATACATAAACAACGAAAATTTTGGACTAGTTTAATTTCGGACATGCAAGTGGTCCGAAAATTTTAATGACCGAAAATTTTGGTATCCGAACTTTTTAGTGACCGAAATTTTTAAAATGATAGGAATTTTTAAATATCACATTTAACGTCAGTCACTTGCTGTAATTTAAAACCTCTAAGTCATATATAGGACTATTCTCATTGGCCCCAGTCAACATGACAGTAGATAGAATGTAATTTAGAAACAGAATTGTATTTAGGTAGCTTCATACCCTTATTTAAGTTTCAACAGCCATTTTTTGAAACAATATTAATGGGAAATTCTATGTCTAGCATTTTATTCTTTGACTTAATCAGCAAAATTATAAAATATTTTTTGTTATTTTAAGCTATAATGCTTAGTCCGAAATTTTAGATAATTTAGTCCGAAATTTGTTTGTCCGAAAATTATTGTCCGAAATTTTTCGTTGTTAATGTAATCGTATCGATTTGTCAGTTAAACTCGTGTAAAGGAACACGAAAGAAAAGGAACAATATATATGTGTGTATTGTAAGTCATTCACTCTTCCCAGGTAATTACTGTATTCCATGATGCTCATCACCTTATTTCTTTAAGTTTTATTAAAAGTACGAGTTCACGAAGTACAAAGGGGTGACTTTTTGACGAAATAAACACAAAACAGAATCCGATTATTATTGAAACCTCTTTGCACAATATAATTCGAATCCAAAGAGAATGTTCATTATCCTGCTAATCCAAAACATGATTTAATCGGCTGACTTACATAATCCTTTCCGTTTAACATTTAGGCTGCTTTGCGTGTTTAACGCTTTCGAAAAACGATCGGAAATCTGCGACCGTTTAACTTGATAATTTTCATACTTTGTTTGTCACGTGATATCACTATAGCAACCAGCATTGGCGCTAGCGTACTAATCTGCTAAAAATCCAATTAAACGATTAAGTTTTCTGTGACTCAAAATTTATAATTAGTTAGCTTGAACTTTTTTTGCGAAACAATGAAGGGTTCACTTTTTTTGTAGAGTTTGCTTTCTTTGGTTGATTGCGCCACGGCAGCCAAATGCTGCAGCATCTCTCCCAAGGACAGCCTCGTCGCCGTGGGATTGAAAAACGGAGAGTTTCAAATAAGAGACGCCACCACCTTGAAAATCGTGCAACAAAAAAGGGACAAAAACAAGGGCGTAACGGAAATAAGGTGAACCCAAGTGTGTTTTTTGTCCCATGCCAATTTGAAGTTTCACATAGTTTATATCGCCATTTATATTTTATCCACGGTCCAGTTTGCTATTCCACCCTTGCCATGATCCAGGAGGTCACTATATTTTCACCGCGTTTTAGATTCAGCCCTGATGGTAGCTCGTTAGCTGTGGCAACAGAAGACAACTCGTTAGATTTTTACTCGACAAAACCACAGTTGAAGAGGTTCGGCTATTGTAAAAACCTTTCGAGTACTGTATTACAGATGGACTTCTCTGCTGATGGGGCACATGTTCAGGTAGGTAGGGGAAATATTTCTATCCGATGTCTAGAAAAGAAGCCGTCTTTTTTATTACATATTTCGAATTTTGTTTGTTTTATCAGCTCTATTTGTCTCGTGTTTCTTTGCGCCCTGCAACTTTAATTAACGCTCAACCCAAACTTCAAACGATTTTGCTCGTTGTTGTTATTCGTGAACGCGTTACATAAGCTTTGTGACGTCAGATAACACACACGGCGATTGCTTTTGATAGCTCAGCTTTTTCATGAAAGTGACGTCTGCTATGCGAATATTTTTTGCTGATTTCCTGGATTTTGTTGTTTTTGGATATTTTTGATTAAAACTGCGCTGCATTCGAGAAATGTGAGACGCGAGAGGATCTTTTCTCTGTGGGGTTTTGTTTTTGGAAGTCACTCAAAACTCTAAATATAAAGATTAACTGTTTTTCTTATCTGTGAATTCAAAATGTCAATATCCAAAATCGTTTTGTAACTATAGGGAAGGGCTGAGGGGTCAAGATGGCGAATCAATAAAACAACATTTCACTTTTCACTGTTTTTATCTTCTAGCTTTTTCGTAAGGTAAACAAAATTACATATATATTTTTTTAAAGTTGAAACTCAACTTCGAATACCATAGATAACGAGGGGCCTCAATTTTGAGGGCTGGTTAACTCTAAAACGAGACGAAATAGACATAGTCGGTACATAAATATACAAAGTTATTGGATGTTTTGTTGTTAGTAAAGCCTTCTATCATTTTTTTCAGATATTTACGAGAAGTAATTTTAAAAAATCGATTAAAAAACAGATGTACTTGAACGTACCGTAAATTGGCTACAAACACAAAAAATTAAAATAAAAAGTTTAAAAATCAGTTTTAAAAATGGCAGTGGTGATCCGTGTTTACGATTGGCTCCAAGTTACTTGGTAGTCGGTACCGTTGTTCAACTTGCAAAACTTTTTCTTGTTGTACTCGAAGTGAAATTTAACAACCATGCAACGAGGCTCTCTTTGGTGCTTCCTTCTCGGTACCGGTATTTTAAATAGAAAACGTTCGCTTTTTCTGCCGAGGTCGTAAGGCACAGTCGAACGGTAGACTTTATTATTCCATGTATAAAAAATTCTAACTTCGTCAATGTTAATGTCGTTCAGTCGCACAACCACAGTACCAAAAACTGCAGTTTCTGTAGTCAAAGTCGTCTCTAAATAACACTCTTCGTTCTTGTTGAATGCGTGGAGGAAATTGCTGACTTTGGAGAGTGTTTGTTTTTCAGGATTGTCGCTTATATGTTGTCGTTTTTCCAATAAAAATCCACAGTCGTCTGCAAACTTTACTTTCTTTCTACTTCTGTACTTGTATTTCATTATATCATCGTATTTTTGGACTGGATATAACTCGCACATAGCGTCTGCAGTTGTTCGCTGCTAGCACAGAAGTGGTGTGATCTTTTCCCATCTTGCCTTTATCTGCTCGTTCAACCAAAACACAGTATTGTTCTATTGTTCTTTGTGTAATTTATTTATAGAGTTAAATCAAGCGTAAAATTTGTCTTGTGTTTAATCTTTCCATTCATTAATGTTTATGTTATTGCCAGTCGCAATCGTGCAAAACCGTTCACGAAAAGGAAAGTCGTGTAAAATCACTTGAAAGGGGCCCGTGCACAATGCGCTTTTAAAATAAATCCACATGCTGTTTGCCTTCATAGAAGACGAATAAGCTATTTAATTTGACTTTGAACTTGTCTCTCTATCGTCCCTTGTACTTCGTAATTTTATATGTGTTGTTTAAACAAGTATTAAAACAGACAATTTCTTTTCAAGATTGAAATGTTTCGCACATCAGGAGTGCTTCCGAAGTAGGTGGAACAAAAATTTAAAACACGAATAAATAATGCGCCTTTAATATTTTATACAATCAAAACACAATTTAAAAAAACAGATTGTGTTTAATTTTTAATAAGCGCATATGTCGATTTTTTAACCAAAACATTTTCTTTTTTAAAAAAAAAACCGTTTAATTTGGGCCTTAATTTTAGCGTTTTCAATGTGTTTTTTTTCTCCATAACGTCACTCTCTCGAATTTTAGCGGAGCATTATGCTGCGTTGCATTTTTCTCAAAGTAGCTTTTGTTTTTCTTGGCTGACTCAAATGTTAAATACAACTCGCCGTTTAGCAACGGCACCTAAATATCCTGATGGCCAACAACACATATTGTGATTGAGTTTTTTGCGGTGGCAATATGTCAAGGAGAAAGTGCCAAGTGAAGACTGTGTTAAAATAATTAATTTCTATTCTGTAGGTCTGCACGGGCGCTTACGAACGTCAAGTTATTAAGGTTTCTGACGGCAGCCAAATAACCGACGCCTCTAAAATCGACGGCATTGTTTGGGATACATGGACATGGTAAGTGACAACCTATCACGTGGTGTGTTTTTTATTCAGTCGGATTTAGTACACTGGGCGATAAAGTGAAGGGAATATGGCCGAAACATTCCGATAAAGGTGACATCAATTCAACAAATCTCAGCCACAGCGGAAGATCGTTGGCCACTGGTGACGACTTTGGTTATGTGAAGCTGTTCCCATTCCCTGTGGACGTAAGGGAACCTAGTTTCCAGTCTCTTGGTGGAATTTGTTTCCCGTTTTTATTTTTCAGGCTCCCGGCAAAAGGTATGCCGGACATTCTGCCCACGTGACTAATGTCCGTTTCTCGCATAACGATGAATACTTGATTTCTATTGGCGGAGACGATTCTTGGTAAGCAGCCATTAAATGCGTGGTTGTTTTTAATGTCGTCCGTTTCTTTTTAGTATCTTCGTATGGAAGTGCTCCTGATTTAGATATTATTACAGAAGAATTGATCACGAAATAATAATTATAAATATTCACGAAATTTCTATTCATAAACAATTAGTAGCACTATTTACGACTTGTTGTTGTTTCACTCCTTGAAAAGGATTAGATTTTCTGTCTGATAACGAGCGGATTTTGTTTTTTAAGCAATTTACTTTTTACCGATGATCGGCCACTTATGTTGATTGAATTCGACGGAAATGCCTTTCTCTTCACGCTCAAACATGCCCTCTCGTGACGCCCGCTAAACAATACGTCAGTATTGACTGATTAAGCCCGAGATGTTTAATTCAATTTGCGAAATTCGTTATCAGTTGATGTGTTTTACTGTCGGATGGAGTTCTGCGCAGGTTTTTTATGTGTAGGAAACACGAGGTTCAAATCAGTCAAAAACACTCCATGAAACTCGAGTAGACTCCCCAAGTAAACTCATGAATTGTTTTGAAAGGAAATTTGTTTTCAGAACAAATGATCAAACAGGTTATTTCCAGGTGGCAATAAGGATTTTAAGCGTAAAAACACCGCGGGTCAACGCACCAATTATTTAAAAATATCCGAGGCTCGTTTAGACAAAACATTAACATCAAGGCAAAAAGCGTGTCTCGTGTAAACACAAGCTTGTAATCTGATAAAGATGAATAGTAACACAGGCTCATTCTATTTAAATATTTACTCAAAGCAATATTTTTCATGTGTAAACTGAACAAATTAGTCACGAACGTCGTAAAAAAGTGAGACGGGACGCCTGGCCGGAGGAAGGGGCAACGCCCCCAACAGTTGAGTATTCTGGCCATTGTTAGTTCACTTTTTATAATATAAAGGAATGGTAAAACGAGACAAACTAAACAGACTTAAGAAAACAAAGTATAAATAGTAAATTTGTTTTATTTTTAGCAATTGCTAACATAATTTTAAATATATTAAGAAATTATTTTTACTCGTTTTATAACCCAGATATCTGTTGAGTTTTGGAAAGGCAAAGGACGGTGTGAAAGATTTCGTGCATTCTCGATAGACTGTTATTTGTATATTTTGGTAAAGGTCTGACTCATAAGCCGTCAACAATGCATTTTCCGCGCATTTCAATGGGATGACATCAAATATTTGTGCAAAGTTTTCGAGACCACATATTTTGAGATTTTGCAGTATCGTATTTAAGATAAGACGTGCCGTTATTCATAAACCGTTGTGGGTTAAAAGAGTTTTTTTACTGGGTTTTTACTTATTGTTGTTACGTCTTTAAGTGTCAAAGAAAGCGGTTAGATTTTCGCAATCAATTCGTCACGAACTGCCCCAGAAATTCTACCGTGATTTGGGATTGTGTAATAAATTTGACTTCTTGTCAGAGTTTTAAATTTATTTGAGGCGTTGAAGTCTATTTAAAAAATAGTATATCTGCTTTGTTTCTTTCAAAACCTTTCTTTCTTTGAGCCATGAGTTTTGCGTTTTTCAATTAATAATTGAAATATCTCAGAATTTTCACTTTTCTTTTGCATGAACTTTCTAAATGGCCACCGTGAAACGATTTGATCGACTGCCTGTGCGTGAAACGAGCTGTCTACATTTTGCTCTTAGTCGAGAAAACTATTCCTAAGCATGATATTTATCATAATAAATAAAACAGACTTTTCTGTATGTCTGCTGTTTGTTCTACTTTTTCTCGGAGCTTCGATGCTGCAAAATTAACATGGATGGGCCAGAGAATTTATTTACTCACAAGTTGCTTGAGCCAACAACGATAGCTTTCTGGATTTGAAAATCAGGTTTATAAATGCTACTGCCATTTCCATATTACTCCCACGGTTTGTTCGATCATGCATAAGTAACTTCGTTGCGGTTTGGAAGTCCTTCGATTGTATTAGACGACATGATTGACCGTTTGTTAGATAAAAAATCGAGGCTTAAACCAGCTTTAAAGGGATCGAATTTTTTAAAGTGAAAAATTGAGGTGAAAGGGTGAAGCAATAAGATAAATGTTTTCAAACTTTAATGTCACTTTGCATTTAATTCAGTCTCGCATGTTCATTTCCTGACGATATGGGACACGAAACATTGTGCCCATTGAACTAAGTAATCAGTATATAAATTAATGTTTTTTCTGTAACAAGAGCTTCAACGAAGTTATTTTCCGTGGTACCAAGCGATGTTATCGTATTGAAAGTGATTAAAAGCGAGAAAGATATTATTTTTAGAGCAACTCGGTATATTAATCCAATAACATTGGATCTTTGGACAATATACATCGTGTCGGTTTAGCTTTGATTAAAAACGCATCAATATGAAACACGAGAAGATAAACTCCAATCGCACATTTAGTGAGTGTCATTTAACTCCAATCGCACATTTAGTGAGTGTCATTTAACTCCAATCGCACATTTAGTGAGTGTCATTTGACAAAATCGACCGTTAGCTATGTAAAGCCCATGCAAAATTTCCCCTCGTCACTTCTTAGCGAGAAAACAGAATTGACCAAGACAGAAATAGTGTATTATAAATGCTCATTTTGTAAGTGTGTTTAGTGAAATTATTGTTTATCTAGTTTCCCGATGGCAAATGAATGAGAAATAGAATCAATGAACCGTCAGGATTATTCCAATTACCTCCTAGCTAACAATGATCAAAACTCCGCATCCACATCTTTAAACCGGCGTGAAATCCGAAAATTGATTTAGTTTCTCGGCAGGAAATTACAAACTGAGAAATCATTGAAACCTTTTCTTCTTGGACATTGTTGTTTACAAACGTTAATAATCAACTTTTAATTGCACAATTTCCCGTCATTCGTTTGGAATGATTAATTTTTACTTTGCGTTGACCTCAAATTAAACGACATTCTCTCGTGGTGAAATAATATCATTATCTGCGTTTAAACTAGAATTCCCGCAAACAAATGGGCATACAGAATAACAACCAATACTTTCCCATATTTCCTTCGCAACTTCAAAAAAGAAGAAAAACATTTTTATCTTGGCCTAACATTAACTACAGTCTGGTTTCTCAAAAAACGCGTTCGAGTTGTTTATAACTCTATTGTCTTTATGAAGCAAAAATATATAACAAGCTGGCGGGGTAAAAGTGTTCATAATGAAGGAAGTATTTTTTAAATCTATTGTTGGTGGGAGAAATATGGGAAAGTACCACCATCAATGCTCAGTGGACTGGGAACTTTGTTCATCTGTATTATTAATATGTAGGTAGTTTCTAAAGTGTTTGTCAAAGCGTGTTATATAAGATATCATATAGTTAGAACTATTGATAAAGTAGTTATCGCGAGATACGAGAAAAATATGGCGAATATTTTTTTGAGTTTTTTATGTTTTTCAAAATATTTAACGAGCCTTTAGGCGAGTTTGAGAGCGTGAAAGCTTTGAATGCGTGAACATGAACGTCGTCACAACTCAATGATTTTACGATTACATTATTCTAACATTCGCACGTGTCATATTTTGCACTCTGTTTTTAAGCAATAGGAATCCCGGGAATAGTTGCTTTAACCAATCAGAACTATTGAATTTTGCACTCTTTTTAGCCAATCAAGAAAAAATATTGAATTTTGCACTCTGAAATATGATATATATTAATTCCCTCATGATTAGCCAATCACGTTACAGATATTCACGCACCCTGTTGATAAAGACTTTAAACCAAAGCATGTTTTTTATTTGCTAGTTTCCTTTTGTTGTTGTTTTTCTGTTGATTTGTTTTAAAAGTAAAATTATTTTTGGTTATATCATTGACTAGTAATGGCTAATAAATTGTAAAGAATGACGGGAAATATAATATGAAGGAAGGTTGGCTTTAGAATACTTTTCCCTTGCGTGTAGCTTTATCTATATTGTATTACTCATAACAACTCAAGATTAGGGAATCAAATCTAATTAGTTCTCACCGCATTTTCTTAAATACAAATATCTTGACAGTACATAGATTTTTCGTTTTTAATTTGTTTGTTTGTTAGTTGTGCCAGTCTGTACTGTATTTTTGTTGATGCCAAATTGTTGTGCAAAGCGCGCCATTGATGTTGTAAAGACCTCTACGCTTGTATCATTAAAAAGAACATTAACGTTTTCAAATTTAAAACGTGTTGCATTTGTGTAAATTATAAACCTGAATTTATATAAGTTATAAAGAAAACAGTTGTCGGATAATAACACTGGCCTAATATCAATAAACCATCACACCAACAGATTAAGGTGGTCCTCTGGAACAAATGACAATGTCGTCCAGAAATTTTGAAATTGACATTTTAATATTTTCATAACCAGGATTTATTTCTCTTCCCATTGATTTCTCATGTATTGGAAGTTTTTAAGGAAAATTATGAAATTTCAATCGTAATACATAATAGATATGTGGCCAATTTATCCATAGCAACGCTGTTTTGGTCCAGAAAACCCCAAAAAGTCTGGTCTTTTTTTATTTTTCGGGAGCACATTGGAGCTATATTTGGTCTGTAAAATACACGTTTAATGGAGCCGGAAAAGCGTGTAGGACGCATGCAATCCTAGATTATAAGTTGTGAACTCTTGGTTGGTTTAGGCTCGTATAAGGACTGTACCATTTGATTACAAGATTATTTTCTTCTTTATTTTACATATTATGTTAAAACCGTATTTTAACAGCCTAAACAAAATCATAAAAATGTAAAAAAATTAATTACACCGTTTGCATTGAAAATTGGTAGGTTTACTAATTTGAGGATGCCGATTTCAAATCACGTTCCAGAATTGGGATATTTTCACCCCTAATACCTTATTTGTGCCCAAAGTTTAAAATTTTTCGTTTGTTTTGAAAATGGGTAGGTTTACTAATTAGAGGATGCCGATTTCAATACATACACTTTGGTCTTAATGATCTTATTCAGAATATTTCTGATAATTGCTGCCAACATCTCAGAAATTGCGTCGCCTTCAATTTTGTTACGCCACATAAATTCAATTAATTATGTTTCGAATGACTTTCGCGAGGTACCATAATATACAAATGTCGTATTCTGAATACACGCTTCTGCTCCACATAATTTCCACATTTTGTATTCTGGCGGATCACAACTTCGTGTGTGTAAACACCTCCAACAATCTGGTCAATGTTATTATAGGCCGCCCAACCATCATTTATTATATGAGTGCCCAGAAGAATCCGCTCTTCTATAAGTGGTAATAGCGTGGCGGATCGATCGGGATCAATGACAACAATCTCCGCTCTTCATTAATCATGGCATGTAATGGCAAGAGATTATCAGCAGGAACAATTTCAGTTGGTGCTCATGGTGAAGCAATCTTATATTTGTGAGAAAAATGGGACTAATGGCTGCATTCTTCCTCAATAATCTTACAGGTAGTAGTGATATCATCTAAAATGCGGAAAAACGTTTACATCTGCATGAAAGTGAAATTGTCAACGCTTCTAAAACTGAAACATATGTTTTAACCAATAAGGATGGAAATAGCTTCATACAAACAAGCAGAGGTGGACTGATCAAAGCAAATGAATCTTCTACATACTTTAGAAGCGAAATAAACTCCACAAAACTGGATGTTAAAACTCGCATAGCAAAAGCCTGGATAGCCTTAAATAAAACGGATATAGTCTGGAAATCAGATCTCTCCAACGTCCTCAAGTGAAGCTTCTTTCACGCGACATTCGTATTGATGTACGGTGCGTGAATACTCACCAAGGTTTTGAATCAAAACTATATGGCACCTACACTCGAATGCACTGAACTGTTTTGAATATTATGTGGAGACAACATCCCACTAAATCACATCTCTAAGGACCTATTCTGGACATCAAAAAAAAGGTGAGCTCAGAATAGCTATTTCGGAGGACATGTTAAAAAACCGATTAGTTTACGGTGTCCAGATGATAAAATTCAACTGCGATTGTTATCAGAATCAAAGCTGAGTTTAGCAAAAGTAGTGGAATTGGAAATTCCAATGGAGAAGTAGAACAGTATGTCTAAGATCTCCACAATCCCACACCTACAATTGAGCAGAAGCACTATGTTTCAGAAGCATCTTCAACCTCCAAACCATGCATTTCCCGTCAAAAGCGCATCATAAACATGGAACAAAATTTTTGTTAGCGGACAGTCTAATGATATTGTACGAAAGGGCATATTTCAAAGGTCTATGAAAGTAAAAACTGACAGTTTTTAAACAGTAACACGACACATCAACTGGACAATGTCAATGAGGATGCTCGACAGTTGCGGGCATAGTTACGCATTGTTCAATGTTCGCCATGAACGAGTGGAACGGATCAATCAGATAAAATCCTGTGCCACTGGAAATAACCGAGGTGAAATTCAAAACCTTTGCAGGAGAAATTATTAAACAGATAGGATAAGGAGTACACTTTTTTTATAAGAACATTAAGGCTTAAATTGGTCAAAAATTAAGAACAAATTAAGAACAAGGCTAAGGCTTAATTAATCATTATATTGGTGCATTTGCAAGTAAGACCCCGGAAAAATATTCAAAGATATAGGAAGAATAACAGGTGCGACCTAAATTTAGTATTATTCTTCATGAATATTCTTCAGTGTAATTGGGCCTGTATGTGTTTGTTTTTTTCTTTTCTTTGTAGATGTATTTTGTAACTTATGGAGTAAAAACAGAAAACTTGGCTAGAATGAGCAAAATATTAAGAACAGCTAAGGCTGGACCCAATTTACCTGGTTCTTATAAAAAAAGTGTATGTTGTGGTACTTCGGGAAACACCACCAATTTGATGGTACAAAATTGCTTGCCTAAAAATATTTAGCATGCAAAACTCACCACCTTTGAGAGAGTGTTAGGTGAATATGAAGAAATATTTCGAAGGGAACTGGGTACCATGAAAGGAGTGAAAGGAAAAATATATCTATCGGCAGTTACTCTCTGGTCTCTAATAAACGTTCCCCTAATTAATTTTGATAATTGTTGAAGAGATTAGACGTGTTTTGAAAGCGGAAGAATTTTTGTATTGGATCTCGTTGATTTGTGTGAATTGTTGTGGAGTTTTCGTATTGCTTTTCGGAGTAACTCATACGGGGGAAGATCATCTCTGTGCGGTATTTTGTTATTTTGTTTACGTAGAAGAGAGCCGTGCAAATTGAATCTTGTGTTGTTTCCATATTTCATACGAAATCACTGAGTTTCTTTTCGCAACAATTTAACTACACTCATTAAAAACCCATTTAATTTTATAACTGTCATTAAAAAGTCTTTTCATCAGCTTCTGTTTAACTTTTTGCACAACTGTTAGTATCTCACACTAATAAATATGGGTCCCAAACATGATATGTCATTTACAATGCAACAAGTCAAGGAAATTTTGAGCATGCATGAACAGATATTTATTAATGTTTTTAATTTTGAGAGGATGGAAAGACGAATTGATGCTATTTCGGAGGAAAATATCTTATTAAAAAAGGACGTTCAGGACTTGAAAGCTTCTGCCCAATTCCACAGCGACATGTTTGACGAAAACATGAAAAAAATAAACCATAAGTTATCTGAAAAAGAAGATGCCAGTCATGGTATAACTTTTCTTGAGGCAAAATTGACTGAACTGGAGGATCGTTCAAGAAGAAACAATTTAAGGGTTAATGGGATAGAAGAAGATGAAAACGAAACATGGGATAAAACTGAAAATAAAATAAGACATCATCATCATCGGCGTATGAGCAGGTCTTATTTCCAGGCTAGATTGGAGGGCAGGAGGTCATCAGCCACTTGACAGTCTTGTCGTCCAGACAATAAGACAATAAGACATGTAATTAAGGTAAATTTGGGAGTAAGGAGCGCAATTCACATTGAGAGAGCGCACCGAATGGGAAACAAACACTATAACGAGAGAATAAAATCAAAGCGAACAATTATGGTTAAGTTCTTAACCTTTAAGGATAGACAACTTGTTCTGGAGAAATTTCGCGAAAAGAAATTGTGGGAAAGGGGGTGTGTTTTAACAAAGATTTTTCTGAAGCGACGATGAGAAAGCGTAAGCTATTATTTAAGGAAGCGAAAGAATTGAGAGAAAAGGGAAACTTATTATTATTTGAACGATTTTTCTAACTATGATACAACTTACTTTCTCCCTGATGAACTAAACTCGTTCTTTTCTGATAAAATCACAGCTGAAAACGTCTCTATTGTTCATATCAATATTAGGAGTTTAAACGCAAATTTTGAAGACTTTTTAAACCTACTTAGCGAATGCAAACATTGCTTTAATGTCATCTGCCTCAGTGAAACTTTGTGCTCCGATGAGGAATTTAAAAATAATTCAACTTATCAAATACCAAGTTGCATTATGCATTTCATCATGAAAGGAAAACTGGTAAACGAGGGGATGGCGTTTTAATATATATTAAAGATACGTTTTCCTATAAAATAAGGCCAGAGATATCATTTTCTAATAAGGATAATGAAATGACAAGCTTTGAAATTATTAATAAAAAGATCAAAAATGTTCTGATCTCATGTTGCTATAGACCTCCTGACGGTATCTGCAAAAACTTGATTGTTGATTTACGTAAAGTTTTCAATACTAGTAATATAGAAAATAAAAATTACGTCATCTTAGGAGATTTTAATATAAATTGCTTAAACTATAATGAAAAAAGCTATGTGAAATTATTTTATGATTCCATATATCAACATGGGACATTTCCATTAATAAATAGACCAACACGTATTACGGGTAATTCTATTTCAATTATTGATAATATTTTTACAAATTACATTTTCAAACCACTTCTAGTAAAAGGAATTAATAAAAGTGATATCTCTGACCACTTCCCGATTTTTGTTGCTATTAACATTTCTAAAACAAAAGCAAAATGTGAAAAAATGAAGATTACAAAAAGATTTTATAAAGAAAAAAACGTCATTTCATTTAAGAAGGCCTTGTCCAATGTGGACTGGTCTGAAGTTTTAGTCCATGAAGATACAAATGCCTCTTATAATCTATTCCTAAAAACTTTTTTTAAATTGTATGATAAAAATTTCTCTTTAATTAAAACTTCTGTTAAGGTAAAAGACTTAAATGCGCCTTGGGTGTCAGATAGACTGAAAAAATCCTCAAAATTAAAGCAAAAATTATATATTAAATTTCTAAAAAATAAAACACTCATAAATGAACAAACATACAAGGACTACAAAAACCTTTTTGAAAAATTAAAACGAAAATCAAAAAATAATTACTATTGCATATTATTAGAAAAACATCGAAATAACTCTAAAGAAATCTGGAAAATCATGAAGGAAATTACAGGGAAAAACAAAAAGTAAATGATCTTCCTAAAATTGTGAACGTTAATGGTAAAACTATCGTAGATCGTGCAGTATTAATGAATGAATTTAATAAATACTTCATTAATATTGGTTTTAAACAAGCTTCAACCATAAAATTATCTGAGAATACCTTGCATGAATATCTTCCTAATATTGACTCTGAAATGAATTTGAATATTGACTCTGAAATGAATCAATACCTATGGCAACAAAGCCATAGGTATTGATAAAATTCATGGTAATATTGTAATTGATGTTTTTGAAGAAATCAAACTACCACTATTTATAGTTTTCCAGTCTTCCTTTCACAATGGAGTTTTCCCTGATAACTTAAAATATGCTAAAGTTAAACCAGTTTTGAAATCTGGAGATACCGCACAAATTGGAAATTATAGACCTATCTCCATATTACCTTTTTTTCAAAAATTCTAGAAAAAATCATCCATAATCGTCTTTATTCTTTTTTCAAAGTAAACAACCTTTTTTATAATAAACAATTTGGGTTTCAGACAAATACTTCCACTGAACATGCATCGTTGCAATTAAATGAAGAAATTTTAAAATCTTTCGAAAATGGTCAATACACTCTCGGACTAACTTTAACTCGCCGTAAACAATGCGTTTTAATGGAAATATTATGTCTGATCTTCTTGAAATTACATGTGGTGTCCCTCAGAGTTCTATACTTGGTCCATTGTTGTTCCTAATATACATAAATGATCTTGCCAATTCTTGCTGTGAAATAAATTATATAATGTTTGCAGATGATACTAGTCTGTTTATATCTAATTCTGATTTAAACATTGCTTTTGGAACAATGAATGCAGCATTAAAATGTGTTGCATCATGGTTCCAAACTAATAAACTGTCATTAAATATATCTAAAACAAAATACATGTTATTTCAAACAAAAAATAAAAAGTGCATTGATAAACTACCTTAATTAAATATTGATAATATAGAACTAGAGAGAACTAAATTTACGAATTTCTTAGGAGTGATAGTAGATGAGAACGTTTCCTGGGAACGACATATAGCCTTCATAAATAAAAAAATATCTAAAAGTATTGGCATTTTTTATAAATCTAGACAAATCCTGAAGAGAAAACCTTTAAAACAACTCTATTTTTTATTTGTAAACAGCTATCTTAATTATGCAAACATGGTTTGGATATTGGGTTCTGTACTCACAGGAGTAAATTAAAATCTATATATAAAACACAAACACATGCGATCGCGTAATTTATTTTAAAGACAAATTTACACACACCAAGGGTTTATTTGATGATATTAAAGCGGTGAACGTTTATCAAATTAATATTTACCAAATACAATTTTTGTGTTTAAATGTAAATATAAATTGGTACCAAATATTTTTGAAGGAATTTATACCTTGAAAATAAAAAACCGTAGCACAAGACTTGTGAAGCAATAATTACACCTTTTTGTAAAACAAAACTGTGAATTTTGCATTTCTGTTCGTGGTCCAAATCGTTGGAATAAGTTAATTGCTTCAAATCTAATCAAAACAAATATTTCTTTTTCCAGTTTTAAAACCCTTGTTAAAAGTATTTCAATTTTACTGGATAATGATATATATAAATATTTTTAATTTTTATCTTTTGTTATTTTTTTGTTCTGTTTGTTTGTTTTTTAAGAATTTTTATTTGTATACCATATTTTTCTTGTATGCGTAGATAAGCTAACGATTTTTGTTATAAACTTATATTAATGGATAAATAATAATTTTAACCGAATTTCTCAATACTGCTAATGTTCTCAATAATTCTAATTAGTCAAATTTGACCATCTACGAGTTTCCACTTTTCTTTGATCATTTATAATATTATATTTCGTATAAAAAGATATTTAATAATAATAATAATTTAATAATAATAATTTAATAATAATAATTTAATAATAATAATTTAATAATAATAATAATTATTATATATATATATACATATTCATTTTTCAACTACAAGATGTAGTGTTGAATTTATCTAGAAGAATTGTGTTTTTTGTTAAAAATTTATGAAAAGGAAAATATAAATGAATGAATGTATTGTTTTTTTCACGATAGAGATTTTTACAAATAAGATGATTCGAATATGTGAAGTCGTCGCATTGTAGTTTCGCAAATAAAGATGTTTAAGATGCTGATTATATGGAGAAAACTTAGCCCGGGGTAAATTTTAGCTCGGTGAAAAATTAATTTTACTTGCGATTATATGTTAAAAATTATCCCGGGACAAACTCGAGTTAATTTCGAAATAAAAAAAACGAAATCGAAAGTAACGTAAACATCTTCAGTTAATATTACGCGCGAAAAACATTCGTTAGATTTTGCCGAAATGAACACACAAAAGCAGGAAATATTGATAGTTTTAAGCGCAATAAATTTGATATCAAGTCAAGCTTCTGCTCTATTTTTACTATTCAAAAGATTCTCAGAAGTTCAGCAAAATATCATCGCATTATATTTTGCAGGGAAAAAACACAAACTCGATAAAAAAGGGAACTTGCGCGTTATCGAAGATCACTTCGGAAATTAAGGTCTATTTTGTTTTGTAATTCCCGAACAGATGCATGGTGGAGAAAAATGACAACAGAAAATATTTCTGATCCAACGTGAAAAAAAAATTTTCGCATGAATAAAATCCTTTTTTTTTGAACTTGTGGAAATTCTTAGACCTATGATAGATCGAAAACCTAATTCACCAAATTATAGATCGCTTTCAGCAGACAAAAAACTTGCTATAACTTTATATTACTTAAAGGACATTGGCTCATTGTGGATGGTGGCTAACACTTTTGGCATTCATCAATGTACTGTATCAAAAACAATTGTTGAGGTTGGCCATGCAATAAATACTTTAATAGGTAAAGAATTTATATCTCTGCCTAAAGATAAATCAGAAATGCAAAGAAAGGTTTCTGAATTTGAGCAGAAAATTGGCATGACACAGGCATTTGGGTGCATAGACGGCACTCATATTCGATTGAAAAGACCAATTATTAATTCACAAGACTACTTTTGCTATAAACAATATTACTCGATTAATGTAAAAGCAACTTGTGATAGTAATGGTAAGTTTATGGACATTGATTGTCGTTGGCCAGGGTCAGTACGTGATGCAAAGGTATTTGCAAATTCAACTATAAGCACAAAGTTGAGAGAGAAAACATTACCTGTAACATTTTATGAGGTTTTACCTGGGTATAAAAGTATTCCTAACTATTTAATTGGTGATCCTACCTACCCCTTAACACCATTTTGCATAAAAGAATTCCATTCATGTACAAACAACAAAGAAGTTATTTTCAACAATATACTCAGAAGTGCACGCAACACAATTGAGTGTGCCTTTGGTCGATTAAGTTGACCTAAAACTTGAAACAGTGCCTTTAATGATTTATTGTTGCTTTATACTACACAATTTTTGCGAAAAAGATAAAAGCAATTTAATGGAGGAAGAGGAAATAAATTCCCAAATGCGTATTCACCACAATGAAGATACAACTACACCAAATACTCCAGATGCTTTTTATTCATATAACCATATGGAGGGTAAAAAAATAAGGGACATTTTAGCAAAATATATTGGGGAGAATATTTCAGATCACTGAAATCGGTATTTATGATATATATACCTTTAGCAAAATAAAATTGCTGGATAAATTGTAATCTATTCTGTGAAAATTTTAAAAATGCTATCTGTAAGTCCCCATCATGTGAAAGTGTTGTGTATTGTCATTTACAAAAAAAAAACAACAAATAAAAAGAAGCAAGGAAATATGTTCATGAAGTCATACAAGTGGTTCATAAATGTATGCTCATATATACATTAATGAAGTCGTAATGATACGAAATGTTACTCAAAAGGTGATCTGAAATTGTTATTTGCAAGATTGCCCTGTCCCTGTTCATTGTGTTGCTGTGGATTGTTATAAAATGTATCGTTAAAAATAGGCTGAGGATAGGGGTGATTTGAAAAATATGGTCTTGAGTTTATCGGTTGGCTTGAAAATTTCTCAAAAGCATTTGCAATTACTTGCATTGAATTTGCAACTGATTGCATAGAACTGGTAAACAATACCATAGACTTTGTAAAAGATTCATTCGACCTATGTATTGCTTCAGCACTTCAGAATTTTTTAAATCTAGCATCTTCTTTTGCTTCGTTTAGTAATATCTGATCACGCTGTGAAGCACTTAATTGCTTTTCCAGATTTTTTCTTTTGTTGTCAATGAGTTTGGGAACACAGTTATTTTGTTTCTTTTTTGGTGATGGTGGTACAGCAGTTTCCATTCATCTTCTACTTGTTCTGACTCAATAAATTCATTAAGTTCTACATTATGTTCGTTATTAACAGTGTCACTGTCTAAACCAAAATTAAGTGGTATTGTTGCAGGAGAACCTCCCCAAATTTTAACTAGGTTGTCGTAGTGTTCAGTCACAAGTTTTCCACTGCCACTACGTGAACCATTTGATACTGCATTCTGAAAAGCTTGTCTAATCGACTTTATTTTCTCTTGTATTCTTAAATCCCCACGTTTAATTTGAGTTAATCCATTTGAGTTTCTTCGGGAGAACCAAAACTTGCCAAAACTGGACCAAAATACGCAGGGGTATTTTCATACACTTTTGCCATAATTTTTCTAATCTAATTTTTTTTTTTTTTTTTTTTTTTTGCGACCGCAGTCGAAGGAGACCCAAAGGCCTCTTTTTTCAAATAGCTACTACCACAAGGGTAGGGGAGGACGCCACTCCTTTCCTAATCTCTTTATACATGTTTACTTTATCTGTAGAAAAGTCTTTGTTGTCGAATTCCATTTGAGATTTAAATAGAATTATTGAGCGAATAAGGTTTGGGACTTTTTCCTCCACTGTCCACTCAAACCTTTTATTATCAACCATCTTCTCTTCAAATATTAAATATAATATGAACAAAACATTGTTGGAATGTTTAAAACATTGGGTCACTTACAACACAAAATAAGTAAATAATTCAACCATTTCTTTTTTGGTTCGTGTGAACAAGTAAATGCGCTTGACCCGCGGTAAATATTTATCCCGGTATGATTAAACCAAATTACACCTCTAGCCCGGGGTAAGTTTTTAAATTTAACTCATATAATCGAAAAACATTTTAACTGTACACTGCCATGATAAACGAGTTAAAATTTTAACTTGGTCACGTGACATGTTTTACCCCGGGCTAAGTTTTCTCCATACAATCAGCAACTAAGATAAATATTAATGAATGAACAGCGTCTATAAGTGAGAGTACTTACTAGGGAGAAATTTTGTTTTTGTTTCTTTAGCATTATATATACTAAATAATGAACATTAAAACGATTATTTGTTATCATTATAAACCGAACTGTTAAATAACTTAACTGAACAAAATGAAAAATACATGTTTATCAGCGCGATAGCGTGCTCCCGTGTTTAAATGTGCGAGCGCAGCGCCGATAAAAAAATATTAAACGGGCTCTGCGCTCCTTTAATCTTTGTTATCATTATATTTTATCATTTTTGATATGTTAGAAAATATGTAAAAGAAACAAACATGGTCTAAGTTTATCTTTTGATAATAGACCTTAAAACTATCATTATTTTTTATTTAACTTTTGTTAATAAGATGTTAAGATTATTTGTCAATATATAAAACATGTTCTAAGAAGCTTCTATTAAAAAAGAAATAAATCACTAGATAATTTTCCACCTCTCCCCCCCCCTGGCTATTAGATTCTCGATTTTTTTCCGCTGAACTCGAATGTCTAGTTAACCAAAGCATACATATAAGTCCCTGTCGAAGTGTCGGATTGGTCCGCTTCGATTGTGTTTATTTTTGGGAGAACATTTGATTTTCGTGTAACATAAATCCCCTCATATATATTGAACATAGCTAGCGGCGGTTGTCGGTAAAATAATACGATAATGATGCCGGTTACAATTTCTGGATCCAGCCTTGAAATGTCCAAATGTCTGCTTAACGGACACCTCCTTATAGCGGACAAGTTTTCTTGGCTTGTGACCGCTATAGAGAAGTTCCATTTACACATTACATACAGTTATTACTGAGTATGGGCTTGAAATAGACAACACTTTATCCCGACTAAACAAATTTTATTGCAAAATGTTTACAAAAATACACCCAAATACCTTTAAAAAGTAGGAAAAAATAGTTTTCCCAAAAAAAATAATTGGCAAATGTACCAGAAATAGTAAAACACAATTTCAAAAGGTTGATCTGGCATCTCACACACACACGTACTTGATCTCGAGATACTTCTCCACTCCTGGACACAAAGACCCATCACCGTAAAAATTTGCATAGGAATAGACGAAACATGTATGTTTCCCTTGGCACGCTCCATCAACAATCGCGTAACCCTCGTTTTTCTTGTCGGCAACGGTCCGCGCATAGCATTTGTAGTTCGAAGATGTTTTATCGCAATCGTTCTGATCAATACGCCCGTACATGGCGTATAGAACATTAATTACCTTGTTCTGGCAATCCAGTAAACCAATAATGTCACTCTCACATAACGTTTTGGGAATCACGTTTGCCGGTGGGTCTAAAGAAAAATTCGTACTTTCTACTTCTACCTTAAAGGAAAAATTTTTCGCGGTTGACAGAGTTTAGGGGAATATTTAGTACGATATAATTTACGTAAAAGTTCCATCTAAATTGATTCTTCAAACAAATCAAAAGCATTTCTAAGAACTTCGCCTGTTTTCACAATTGGAGAAAAACCTCCAGTTCACTTATCTTCCAAAGTTCAAATTATTGTCGAGAGAGAAGAAGCACTGGAGACGAGTTTACGAATTATCGAATGCTCCGAAAACTCCAACATACAATAACCATTTTCTTGGTCCCTTAGTGGTTTGAGTTATTGGGAGTGCACTGTACTTTCTTATATTTTTAGTTTTACAGCTCTTTGCATGTTAAGCGACACTAAAAAAACGAGAAAAAGAATTGAATTTCGCGGAATAAATTTTCGTGGATAAGGCATTTTCATTAAGTTTCGCGGATAAGGTGTTTTCATTAAGTTTCGCGGAATTTAATTTCGCGATTTGGGGCCAAAATCGCAAAAGTTTCTTCCCGCGAAAATTTCTTCCCTTAAGGTAATAACGAATTAACGAATTACTTTCAAAAATCGACCAGTCAACACTCTAATGAATGATTTTAGATATAAATAAAGAATTTCTAATTAAGATAATTATTGATGATCGCTTTAGCGCTAAGCGGAGTATTGAATTCGAGTACGCACCGTAACAAGTCTGATTGACCTGGTTGAAAATCCTTTTCCCGTGACACAAGCAGATACGGAAACTATCCATGTTCCTACAAATCTCTCCACATCCACCATTGTTGACCGCGCACAGATCATTTGCTAAAAAAATATTATGTTGGTCTCACATACATTTTTAATTGTAACATTTTGTTTTCAAGAATCGATGCGCAACTTGATATTTCAAGACCACAATATACAACTTATTCTCAACACAATGAATTATCAGGCTTAAAAAATTTGGAATAATTCTTGCGCTGCATTCTTTTTATTACAAATAAAAAGTCTTTTCAATTCAATTTACTCTAAATACCAAACAAAAAATCAATGGAAATACTGTGTATATAATTATTGTTGTTGTCAAGGCGATCAATTATACAAGACATACTGATCAGCACAATCCGAAAGCAATCTCCATTAAAAAAACAACAACATTAAACCAAAACAAAACTTACTTTAAAAATGTTAGAGAATATAGACTTACGTATGCATTTTTGATTTTCTTCATCGGCTGTTTCTCCCTCGGCACACATGCATTTGTAACCACCCGGATTGTTAACACACTTGTCCGCCCATTTACACAAGTCTGCGTCTTGACATTCGTCTTTATCTACAGGCAAACTTTAAGGTAATGTTGCGCTCAAGAAATAAAAAAGGACCACTAAAACATTTATCTGTTACCATGGAAACATGAATTTTGTTGAAAACAACACCAGGGGTATTTTCAAGCACTTTTAGTGGCTACCATTTTTTGTTAAAATTGAGTTTGTATGTATACAATAGCTGGCTGGGCAGTTGGGGGGCATTGCATGCCCCCAGCAGGTCTAAGGCAAATTACATTACTCTTTGTACTTTTCTTGGGAATAGTTGAAACAAACTTAAAAAGAGGATAGACACACAGATACAGGTTTGAAAATGTGGACAAACATTATAAGAGTAAAATTTGAATTGTGAGAATATTTTACAATGATCAAGCGATCTTTTGTTCCATTGAAATCAATGTTGCAAACATAAAACGACTGATGGAAGATTAAAACAAGGCAAATACAACAAATAACATGTTAAAAAAATCTGTGATACTACAGATAAAAATCTACATGTGTCTCAAGAACTTTTGTAACAGACATTATTCTTTTTTAACGTCATAAAATGACGTAAACCATTCCAGAAATATTCCAGAATTGAAAAAGGATATGTGTTCCAAATAACATAGGGGAATTCCCTGTTTTTAACCTGCTTCCTCTTTACATAGAAAACAACAAAGGAAAAAGTGAGTTAACGAAATAAAAAGAACATCAAGTGTACATTACCTAATAGAAAACAACGAAGGTTTCTAAATTCGTTTTCACTTTGTCTTTTTATTCAAATGTTTGTTCACTTTGTTAAAAATTGTTTTTAAAGAGATTGAGTTTTAGCTATCGTTTACCGGTTACAAAAAAGAACTTATCCATGAATACATTTTATAATGAGCTAAAAAGTTGATAAAACGGGAAAAGAGCGCTTAAAAGGGAAAGATGCGCAACGTATTTCGTATTAATTCTCCAATTGACTCAATACTATGGTAACCGTCGTTTTGTGAAATATCAATCTCTTATAGAATGGAGATATATAAAGACAAGTGTGATGAAATATCAGGAACAACCTCACGGGTCTAAAAAAGCATCAAAACACTTCCCGGAATGTAAAAAAGGCTCGCACTACCGTAAAAAATTGTGCGATATGTTGAGATATTGATCAAAAGAAAACATACCAATACATTGATTCGCGGAACTCAAGAAGTATCCATTCCCGCACACGCATTCGAAACCATCTATCAGATTCCTACAGATTGCCTGGCAGACACCATCTTGCTTTTTGCAACTGCAAACGTTTGGTGTTACAACACATTCATCGATATCTGATAAAAACATTTCAGTAAAAATCATAAATTAATACAATATACTGTTATCAATATGTGTCCTCATAACCCCCCATGTGTCCCCATACCATCACAGGAGTGCTGGTCTGCATTGAGGAGAAAACCACTTTTACAAAGGCATTTATACTGAAGGCTTGGCAATGGCACGCATTCTTGCTGGCATTTTGTGACAGTTTTGCAAGCATTTATCTCTGTAATAAAAAAATAATTCTCAGCAAATATATAGTAATTAAAAGATATATATATTGGGGCATATCCATAAAAAAATACATGGCTATTCATCTCTATCAAAAAAAGTAACTACAAATATTTGTTAAATTATAAAAAAAACAAAAAGGAAAACACGTTGTGTAAAACCACAATAAAATAGTAAAAGAGATGGAAATGGAATAAAAATAGACAAATTTTGAGGGATTTAAAGATGTTAAAGAATGCATAATGCAGAAACGCTAAAGTAAGTGAGCTGATGTTTAAAGATGTTAAGGAATGCATGTGTTTAATCGCATACCATTTGTACAGTATTGTCCTTCATAACCAAGTGCACAGCTGCAAGTGTTTGGATTTGAACACGTGCCACCATTTTTGCATTGGATTTCGCAAATAGCTGGTAAAAATAATTTAATATCAGATTTTGTTTCATCATTTCTTTTTTTTTCTAGGCTGAATTAACCCTCTTGGTAACGGTTGTAGACAAGGGTGTCTATTCCAATTTCACTAGCGCAAGACGTTGGGTGTAACTGTTGAGGCAAGCGCCACTCGTACCACCAACACCCGTACATTTTATGCTACTCATTTGCTGAGTTGGCGAGGCCGGGAGGATTTGAACTCCCAACCTTTTTGAAATCCAAAATTGCAAGCGCTCTACCAACCGAGCTATTCCGACCTAAAAAGTTTGATCATATCAGATTTCAAAATACGCAAACATACGTTTTAGACACTCAGTTGATGAATCTGTCAATGTAGTCCATTGATTGCAGCAAACAAACTTAGTGACATCTCGAGACTTTGTTGCGGGATACGAAAGCGATTTGGACTTATAACTGAAACAGATAATTTATTGAACTGGAGTACCTTAATTTGGAAATTTCAAACACTAACATAGTTACTTCGTTAACACAGACTCCTTGACCCGCCCCTCCAGGTGCAGGACATCTTGTGTACTTTTCAAAACAGTAAAAACACAACCATCTTGAATGAAATTTAACATAAAGAGAGGTAAATCTTCTAATCTTAACGCTATACATTGAAACCACAATTTGACAAAGGGCGCATAAAGGGCGCTACTAAATATATAGTTTCTAACAAGGGGCGCATAAAGGGCGCTACTAAATATACTGTTTCTAACATCCTCCACCACAAGAGAAAATTAACAATATTTTTTCCGGAGCCTTCGCTCGTATTGTCCTAATGTTTTGGCCTTTCTCCCTTTGTGCTCTTTACCGGTACTTTCCTCCTGGGGTTTGGTCTCAGAAATATCGATCTCCGCTGTATCGTGAGGTGCGGTAACAGGATGTGATGTGTCGTTGTTGATCTCGAACGGGATAAGTTTTTGCATAGGACGGTAAGCAGTTGTGTGAGAGTTGTCAGTAAGCATAGAAAGTTTTGCTCCTCTGACGTTTCCATCTTTGCCAATGACTAATTCAGCAACTCGGGCTATTCTCCATCGGTGACGTGGAAGAGGTGTGTCGTCACGAACAAGTACGACATCACCAACAAGAAGTTTACGGCTTTCTTTGGCAGGACTTTTCTGGTAAAGGTGTGTCTGCCTCAGTTCATTCATGTAGTTTGTGGAAAATCGTTTCCAGTAATCGTTCAAAAGTTTACGAAGGTATTGATATCGTTTGGTTACATCACGTACTGTTTCAATTTCAACTGGAACATCAGCTTGGCGAAAAAGTTTGGTATTGTGATGTCCATGGATGAGATTCCAAGGTGTCAGGATTCTGTGAAGATCGTCATCGCTTTGATAGACGAGTGGGCGGTTGTTTATGACAGTTTCGATCTCGCAGAGAACAGTTTGTAATTCCTCGTATGATAACAAAGACTTTCCGAGGACTTTTCGTAGCGATTGTTTGACTGATCTGACGAGTCTTTCGTAAAACCCTCCCCACCAAGGTGAGGCTGGTAGGATGAACCTTTGATCGATACCTGACTGGACCATGAAACGTTTAGTCGTTTTAGATCGAAATGTCTTAGCATTGTCACTGATAATGATGTCAGGAGTGCCACGACGAGCTGTGAAGCGACGAAAACCTCGAAGAAACGTTGGAGCTGACAAATCGTTGACCAGTTCCAGATGGATCGCACGGCTAGAAGCACAAGTAAGGAGGAGAATATAGGCCTGAGTTCTTATGTTCTTGGTACATCGAATAGTGAGAGGACCAGCAAAATCTAATCCGGTAGCTTGAAATGCATGTGAATTAAATAAACGAAAGTCTGGTAAATCTGGTGACTTGGGCGGCTTTAAAGTAGTCCCCTGAAAACGGATACAAGTTACGCACTTGTGAAGAATATCTCTGACTACTTTCCTTCCTTTGACAATCCAATACTTTGCACGAATGTTCGCAAGTGTTGTTTCGACTCCATGGTGCAATACCCTCTCGTGGGCTTGGCGGACGACAAGTTTAGTGATCCAACTGTCCGAACGTAATAAAAGTGGAAATTTCTCTTCATATTGCATCGATGAATTATTGAAGCGACCTTTTAAACGTACCATTCCGTCAGTGTCTATAAACAGATGCATTGATGTCTTGAGTTTTTCAAAATTGGGTTGATTCGCCAATTTCGACTGTTCATCAGTTAGCCATAGGTTGAGTGCTGTGTTGTATTCTTCCAGTGAGATTGTGTCATTTTGGAGTTGTTTCTTCTTAAGACAGGATACAAAACGAAGTACATAGGCGGTGATGTTGATAAGTTTGTTGAGTGAACTGAATTTCTTTGGATCGATCACATTACTAATCCCTACAGTATTAATCACAGTGTCATTGTTTTCAGTCACAGTCAAAGTAGTAGAGGTAAGATTAGATTTCTTAGCTTCAATAGACGCTTCAGGAATGGGCTTATTGTTCACAGAAGAAGCATTAGAGTCTAATTTATTATAAAGAAAGTCTGGACCTTTAAACCAACAGCCACCTAAAGACTCATTGAAATCAGAAACCATCCTTGTTGGTATATCTGCTGGATTAACATCGCCAGGTACATGTCTCCAATTCTCTCTCGCAACAACCATCCTGATATTCACCACCCTATTTTCCACCCATGGTTTCCAGGTCTTAGTCTTCCCACGTATCCAGCATAAAGCCACTTCTGAATCAGTCCAACAAATAGACTCATCAACCACAACACGATTAGAAAAAACTGTTCTTATTTCTTCAATAAACTTAGCCAGTAATCCACATCCTAAAAGTTCCAAACGAGGAATAGTTAATGACTTTAAAGGGGCGACTCGATTCTTCGAACCCAAAAAGAAAACTTTAAATCCAGATTCACACTCTACCCTGAGGTAAACAACAGCACAATAAACGTTATTCGAGCTATCAGAAAACCCATGCAACTCGACGCGTTTGAAAGACACATCTGGTGAAACAAAACAAAACCTAGAAATTCGAATTTCATGCATTCTACTCACTACATCAACAAATTCATTCCACTGAACTTTAATATCCTTCGGAAGTTCTCTATCCCAATCATGTCCATCTTTGCAAATCATTTGAAAAAGGGTTTTGATCCTTGCAGTAACAGGTGATAGAAAACCCAAGGGATCATAAATGGATGCCGCAACACTAAGCACATTTCGCTTTGTTAAAGTGATAGATTTACACTTTTCCACAAATTCTTTCAATCTGAAAACAAACTCATCCTTAGCAACGTCCCACTCAATGCCTAACACTCGTTTTGAATTGACTGAGATTTTTGACTCTCCAAACTGGGATTCAACATATGTCTGGTCTTCAGAGTCAGTCCTTGACTGATCCACATTGTCAAAATAACGTTGCAAAGTTTGGTCATTAGATGTCCATTTCCTGAAAAGAAGTCCAGCTTGAGACATGAGGTTCATTGCTTTGATGTATAGGGCCTTTCCTTCATCCACAGAAGAACAACCAGATGTAACATCATCAACATAGAGGTCCTGAAGAAAACGCTCAACAAATTCTCTATCCTCTTCAATGTATTTCTCTAAGTGATGTCTTACTGTTCCATTCAAGAGGAACGGACTACAAGTTAGGCCAAACACAACCCTCAAAAAAACGGTAGATCACCAAGAGTCCATTCTCATCTTTCCACAGAAAACGTAACAAATCTTGATGTTCTTTGGCAATGCCAACATTCAAAAACGCTTGTTTGATATCAGAGATGATGGCAACTTTGTTCAACCTAAACCTAAGTAGGATATCAAAAATTTTTCCCAACAGATTAGGACCAGGGTACAGACAAGAGTTAAGGGATAATCCATTCGCTTCACAAGAAGCGTCAAAAACTATCCTTATCTTTGTTGTTTCCCTCTCTTTTTTGACAACAGCACAATGTGGTAGGTAATGCACTTGACCTACAGGCTTGGATACCTCATTCTCAGGAACTTTTTCAACTATACCAGTCTTCTCATAATCATCAATGATTTTCTGATACTCCTCTCTGATGTCTTCCTTTTCCAGACGTTTCTGCAAAGGTTTCAATCGTTCCTTACAAACTTTGAAATTATCTGGTAACACATCATGGTCAACTTTCAGAGGAAGTTTAGTAACATAGCGCAAACCATCATGAAAAATGCCATTCTGAAAGAAAGTCACAACATCGTCTTTGGGGTCAATCTCCTCAACTTGCCAAAATTTTTCCAGAGTTTCCTTGACACCTGAATCGCTATTTGTAGAGCAACGCATCACATGAGTATGAAAACAATAAGAATTTCTAGCCTGAGTCTCTCGGATTGGGCCACTTAAAATCCAACCAAGTGAGGATTCTAAAGCAACAGGACCAGATGCACCCCTAACTGTCTTTCCAGTCATAAACTGATGATAACAGTCTAATCCAACAAGAATATCAACAGGGAAAGAAGTCGAACCAGTACCATGATCAGCTAAGGCGAGTTGAGAAAGATGTCCATATTCAGACTTGGCGAAATCAATATCCTGACCCGATAAAGGAGTACAGATGGAAGGAATGCACAAAGCTTCTACAAAGGTGAAAGAGTTTGAGAACTTATGTCTTACTTTGAACTGAACAACATCTAGAACCTTGAGTAAAGATTCAGTGGAAGCAAAAGTATCCAAAATTATTCTTTCTCGCCTGATGGTCTTCAAATGCAACTGATTTCTTGTTTTGTCAGTGATGTAAGTCCTCTGACTACCACCATCAAACAAGATACGAGTGAACATTTCTTGTTCTTCATCAACGCTGGAAATCTTTGCCGAAGCAGTTTGTAAGAGAACACTGAATCCTGGTGACCGTTGATTACCTGCATGATAGGTAGACACCTTTGGTACACTTTCACCACTATTTCCAACCTCGTCACTTGAACAAATGCTTATATGATGTCCTACTTTGTCACATCGCCTACACTTATACTCTGATTGACATTGGTCACTTCGATGACCCTTCTGCAAGCAGACAAAACAAAGATGAAATCTCCTTAAAATCTCTTTCCTGGCTTTCACATTAGTCACAGTCCTGCATTTCCAAGAGGGATGACTTCGTTGACAGAAAACACAAGTCTTACCTGGGTGGGTCTCATTCGTTGGCTTCTCATATCTTCCTCCAGAGAACAAAGTAGATGCAGTAAAATCAGAACCTTTACGAAAACTATCCTGACTCCTTGTGGAGCTTGATAACCCAACACAATTTTCTAGAGCTTGTAACTCATCCTAAAAGAATTCCATCATTTTCTCCAAAGTCCAAACTGTGCTTCCAAATCTTCGAGAAACAATCACAATAAGATCATCAGGTAACCTCTCTTTCAGCATGGGAATCAACAACCCACCATATCCTGCTGAATCGTAATCAAGAGCCTTCAAATTTCTCATGCAATTCTCAACATCATCATGCAGTTTCCTCAAACCTTTGATGTCATCACTTCTTTTGATTTTGTTGATCTTCAAGAGAGAAGACATATGAGCAGAAATCAACACCTGCTTGTTCCCATACCTTTTCTCCAAGACGTCAATTGCCTCCTTGTAATTGTCAGAACAAAGAGAAAGTCCAGAAATGGCAGTCAATGCTTCACCTTGAAGACACCTTTTCAAATAATTAAATCGGTCAATATCAGAAATCATCTCTCTAGAATGGACAGAAACATTGAACTGATCCCAGAAACCCTGCCAACAAAGAGCATCACCTGAGAATTTTGGTAGATCGAACTTGGGTAGCTTACAACTGTCAGAGGCTGACCCACTGATGGAAGATGAAGGTGGAGTAGACGAATCAACCTTTGAAATTCTGAGTTTTTCCAGCCTTACATCTAGTTGAGCTAACGCCTCGTTAAATGGCATTAGAATTTTCATAGACTCAATAACATCTGCCTCCACTTCTCCAGGATCAAGAGCATTAAGAATTTCTTTATCAACATCTTCAATTTGCTTAGCTGACTGATTTAAAGATCCTTTGAGAGCAATCAACTTTGTCACCTCAACATTCTCAAGCTTTAAACTATGATCAATTTCAGCCAAAAGATCTTTGAAAACCACTCTTAACCCTTTTCTTCTTGCCTGTTTCCTAGTCAAAGCCATTGTATATCACACAAAATAGCAAAGGTAAATAAAACTTTTTTAAAAAAAAAAGACCACTTGATCTTGAACAAACAGGATAAAAGATTACAGGAAGAGTAAATAAAGGAAATAAAACAGCTTTAAACGTATGAAAACGATTAACAAAATCTCAAATGTTTTTCAAAGAAAAAAATAATTGTCACGAACGTCACAAATGTTAAGGTAAACGTCAAAAATAAGTTTGTCTTTAGCTAGTTTCCAAGAAAAAGAGAGAACTTATCAAAGTCTCAAAAATATCTGTCGTTCCGCAAAAAAAATAAGTCACAATTGTGTCAAAAACTTTAAACAGGGAGCTACCACTGGTAGCAGAAATACTTTAACCCAAGAGATAAGAGCAAAAGTAGCTTTAAATGTCCATAACATCAAAAAACTTCTAGGGAACCTTTCCAAACACTAATGCAAAAAACATGAAAGTGTAAAATGTAAGTAATTAAAATGAGAGCCTCTCTCTGTGAACAATAGCTAGATAAATATTAAGAAAACATGAATCGAAAAGAAAAGTTCACTTTCTGAAAAATATTGCAAAGTTCCCACTGGGAAAAATCAAGAAAATATCATGTCCAGTCAGCGTGATAGTAGAAAAAATTTAGGTTACTAGGGACAGCTCTGCTCACAGATCGTCAGATTAAATCAGGATCACTTGATGATGCTGCTGGATCGAGAAGATAATTCATAAAAAGTCCATCATACTGGGCGCCATTTTCAAAACAGTAAAAACACAACCATCTTGAATGAAATTTAACATAAAGAGAGGTATATCTTCTAATCTTAACGCTATACATTGAAACCACAATTTGACAAAGGGCGCATAAAGGGCGCTA
Source organism: Candelabrum cocksii (assembly GCA_963930725.1). Taxonomy (NCBI): domain Eukaryota; kingdom Metazoa; phylum Cnidaria; class Hydrozoa; order Anthoathecata; family Candelabridae; genus Candelabrum; species Candelabrum cocksii. The sequence goes on from OZ005666.1 coordinate 2,589,004, forward strand.
CTAAATATATAGTTTCTAACAAGGGGCGCATAAAGGGCGCTACTAAATATACTGTTTCTAACATGTACAGCTTATGTTTTGTGAGGTAACCGTTATAATAAACAACAGTGGTGGTATACTCTTCTTTGACAGTATAGGAGCAAACGTTTCTTCTAAAAATAAAAGTATTTTGGTTTCAAACACACAACTAAAACTAAAATAATAATAAAAATTAAAATTAAAACCTACAAAATGTTCAAATTATGTGTGTTCATTACAATACACATTTTTTAAATTTTATGGCGTATCGCAAGAAGTAGAAGGCAATTACAAAAAATATGCAACTTAACCAGTTCATTGACCTTCATACTACACTAAGTACTAAGTTCTGTAGACCTCTCAGTCTACATTTTCAATCAGTAAATAAAATAAAGTTTTTTATCGTGGTATTAAACTACTTGAAGAGAAGAAACTTTCGCGGCAAATGGTTTATGAAGTCCTCTGATAAAGGCAAAAAAAAAACAAGACAAAACAAGAAAGAAACAATAATTATTGATTAGAATCTACGTTGAAATCTGATCGATTTTGTAAAAAATATTTATAGACGAATATCGTCGTTGTTCCAAGGAGATAACTTTTTAAAACAATTTCAGAAAACATTCCGACATTTTTTTTTCTGATAAATTTTTGCAAAAAACGACAATTGGACCAGCCAAACTCGGGGTTATTTTTGTTCGGATGCTTTTATAAAATAACAAGAAAAAAAGAAAAAGTTGCGGGAAGAAATTGTTGCGAACACTGGAAATAATTAAAAGTTGCGGGTAGAAAAAGTTGCAAATTGTAAAAAAAATAATTGTTGCGGGAAGAAGAAGTCGCGAAATTGGCGAAAATTTGCTCGCAACATTTTCTTCCCGCAACATTTTCTTCCCACAACAATTTCTTCCTTTAAAATATAAACCAATAACGCAAATTATTACTTTTGTTGTATTATAAATTAACATGTTTTAATTGAAATTTTTTCCTCATTTTGGGTGATGCACATTACTAAAAGTCATAAGTCAGCCATCCTCGGTGGAAAACAATTACAAACCGTCTACGTATTTTATGCTGGCGAAAAAATAAAGAAAGAAAGTAAAAACACTTTTTATTGACACTTATAAAACCTATTGAAAGTACGGTGTTCACATTGTTTTGACAAGAGCAAGCAAGGTAAAACGGATTGGACCAGATAAGATTTTTCAATCCTGTTCGGTCAAAGTTTCACTTACCCGCTCGCATCCAAACCACTTATATCTCCTACATACACCACCGCCAAAAGTCCGACAATAGCTAAACAATACATCCTCTCCTGAAGACTAGTTCACAAAATATGCTTTGCCTTTACGCTTTTACTTATTATATACGCAAAAAAACTTCCTTTTTTCAATCCCTTAATATGGACCCCTTCGTTGAATAGTGGAACTTATTGTTTAAAAAATTGTTCCGCTCTGGTAGGAAGTAAAACATCAATACATTCAAAAACTGCAACTATTGCTTTTTCTAATGTCGTAACAGATCAATTAAACAAGGATGGGCGTTTATTTCAAAATGCACAAATTGTTGATGAAAACGAAGCACAAATTTGAAAACGCACTGTACATAAATCCTGTAATATATTTATTTTTCCTTATTCACATGGCTAATACAGGAGGGCGTTTATTTAGAATAGGGTGTTGAATCGTACTTCTACCTTTCTTTAAGCAGGCCCAATTTACTAACACTCATTTTAGAAGGGCATCTGATTTTCATTACTCTCTCTCTCTTTCTATCACGCGCGTTACAGTCACCGTCTCACGTTTTAATTCTTAATCTCCCTATTGCTTCAATTGGCAATTTTAAATTACACAATTTCTTGACACAATATCAAATTCGCAATATTTAATTCCGCATTTTCATGATTGTATCACCAATTCGCAATCTTTAGTTCCGCAATTTGATTTGTTTTATTTTTCTATATTTATTTGTTTATTTATTTACTTGAAGCCACAATAATAGTGTTTGGGTTTTCTATTACAACTCGTAATTAAAATCGTTTCTTTTTACCTTTTCTCTGTTTCTGTTTTCTCTATTTTTACGTTTGTTATTACATTTGATGAAGAATTAATTACATTCTGTGTGCGATTATAATTGTAATAGAACAATAAAAAACGTTATTTCTCATCTTTCAATAACATTTTGTCTTTTGTAGAAAAATTAACGAACAAAAATTGTTTTGTTGTTGTCGTTTTTGTAACTTAACTATTTTATAAAAAGACGTCAACCGGAAGACAAGACGTCTCGTTTTCGATTTTCGCCGTTGCCGTCCACGTTGTAGTTCCTTAATTTCCCTTATTTTATAAGAAAACGTTAACCGCTTGATAAAATTTTCATCTCTGTGCGTTTTCAATCGCTCACACAAACCTGCAGATTTTTTTTGTTTTATTGTCTGGCACTACGTGATGGGGAGACGCTATTATATCCACCCGTTTCTGTTGGTTGTAACCGATACTTATCGTAAAACGGGCGAAAAAAACCGCGATGGCTCATCCGCTTACAGTTCAGGAACAAATATTTAGAGAACGCCATTACCGATAGCGTATCAGTAACAGTTTCTTTTTAAATTGACTTCGAAATTAAATTTTCTTTTTAAAAAATACTAAAAAGTAAGTAAGAAAAATGAGATTAAAACTTGTTTTTCTTAGCTTTTAATAAGTAAAATACTTTAAAAAAACACTTTTTTCTATATATACATATTGCTTGAATAATATTATATACGAAAATATAGTAAAAGCTAGATACCCTAACCCTTTAACCCTAACGTGTTGATAGGAATAAAATGACTTTTTGTTGTTGTTAATTGTTATATCTTTTAGGTATCTAACTAGGTAAACGGTAGATAGCTGGCTATATATACGTTTTTCTTTTTTAAGAGACTAAGCAAAGACCCTATCTAGTTGCAGTTTCTTTATTTTGGGGTGGTTATCAAAAGTTTCTTAAACAGTTTCTTAAATCATAAAATTGGTTGGTTGGTTGGTCTTGCCTTGACCTAGGTGAGGTGAGGTAAATAAAATGATAAAAGTATAAGTGTTATCATTATAAGTGGTAAAGTATAAGTGGTAGTTTAGTTATCATAAACAGACGCATGTTAAAAATGTGTATCCTGTATTTATTGTTATTTTTGAAAGGCTACTTTATACTTATTACGTACCTTATATTTATGTTATTCAGACAACAATGTCTGCTCATCCTGTTAAAACATTTGATTTCAAGTTAACATGTTTACGACGCTATTGAGAACCAGACTATGGTCTTTTAAGGTGTACAGACGTTTCGAAACTGCTGATTCGAAACTGGCCGTTTCGAAATTGACGATTCGAAACCGGACGGTTCGAAACAATATTAAAAGATTTTTCATTTACGATTAGAATCCAATTTTTTTTTAATACATCATCAACTATTTTTATTTTTTATTTTATTTTTTTTAACGAGGCTTCCAGAACGCTCATTAAGAATTATCATGAAGACTTCGACCCAGAGTTTTAGTGTATTTAATTTCCCATTTGTGCGACGGTTATTTTTGATGAAATACGGCGTTGTTTATTTATAACAACTCACTAAACTAAATTTATGATAGCATGGTCTCGAACCCGAAACCTAAGCGATAGAAATCTTATAAACTAGCGTCTGTGCACGAAACCGTAGATTCTTAAAACAAATGATGACGTATTCTTGATTTTAAAAGTGTTAAATATTAGTTAAGATATTAAGTCAGTATTTTTTTTGCAAAGAGGTTTCAGGTTACAAGTTTTGCTGAAACTGTTTATGAGAAAATCCGTCTCCGATTTTTCAAATAATCTGTAGTAGGCTGTATTAATTTCGGAATAAATTGAGTGTCCAAACGCTAAGTTGCTTGGAACGACAAGAAAAATCATCGTAAGTTCAACTTCACTCGCAACATTTTATGTACGCAACTTTTTATGAATGTCCTGTCTCGCAACATTTAATGTACGCGACTTTTTCTTTTAAAGTAGTTTACATTATTACAAATTTATTCTACTGTTTCACTCACACATATATAAACATAGCTGTTTTGCTAACTTTTGTTTCATATTGAGGTTTACTACGAAATTGTAAAATGGTCCGAAATACACACTTTACAGATGTTCTTGTCGCCCTCGTTGCATGCGTAATTACACATGGCGTAGGAGAATGTGTGAAAAAAGCAATTTACTTTGGTGTCTTGCGTAATTCGAACGATTTACGTTGAAGTCGCCAACAAACCTTTTAAAATATCCGGAGAAAAATGAATAAATAGATTTCGACGGTTTATTTGGAGGTCTATAAAAAATCGAGTAGATAATAGAACGTTTCTTTTCGCCACTGTGTCTCTGGACTTCAGTACTTCATCACAAAATTTATATTGAACAAATACACACAAGCTCCGTCACATGAACGTGCGGATACATTTCAATTGCATATCGCGTGGCCGCCGAAAGGCAGCCGTAATAACGTTCCAAGATAAACCACTTGATTGATTCGTGACTCGAATTCGCGAATTTAAAAAACGTTAAAAGAATTTTTTAAAAAGATACAAAAACAAAATTATTTCGAAAATTAATAAAAGTTAAAAAAGCGTAAAACAATATTGTTTCGAACCGTCCGGTTTCGAATCGTCAATTTCGAAACGGCCAGTTTCGAATCAGCAGTTTCGAAACGTCTGTACACCTTAAAAGACCATAGTCTGGTTCTCAATAGCGTCGTAAACATGTTAACTTGAAATCAAATGTTTTAACAGGATGAGCAGACATTGTTGTCTGAATAACATAAATATAAGGTACGTAATAAGTATAAAGTAGCCTTTCAAAAATAACAATAAATACAGGATACACATTTTTAACATGCGTCTGTTTATGATAACTAAACTACCACTTATACTTTACCACTTATAATGATAACACTTATACTTTTATCATTTTATTTACCTCACCTCACCTAGGTCAAGGCAAGACCAACCAACCAACCAATTTTATGATTTAAGAAACTGTTTAAGAAACTTTTGATAACCACCCCAAAATAAAGAAACTGCAACTAGATAGGGTCTTTGCTTAGTCTCTTAAAAAAGAAAAACGTATATATAGCCAGCTATCTACCGTTTACCTAGTTAGATACCTAAAAGATATAACAATTAACAACAACAAAAAGTCATTTTATTCCTATCAACACGTTAGGGTTAAAGGGTTAGGGTATCTAGCTTTTACTATATTTTCGTATATAATATTATTCAAGCAATATGTATATATAGAAAAAAGTGTTTTTTTAAAGTATTTTACTTATTAAAAGCTAAGAAAAACAAGTTTTAATCTCATTTTTCTTACTTACTTTTTAGTATTTTTTAAAAAGAAAATTTAATTTCGAAGTCAATTTAAAAAGAAACTGTTACTGATACGCTATCGGTAATGGCGTTCTCTAAATATTTGTTCCTGAACTGTAAGCGGATGAGCCATCGCGGTTTTTTTCGCCCGTTTTACGATAAGTATCGGTTACAACCAACAGAAACGGGTGGATATAATAGCGTCTCCCCATCACGTAGTGCCAGACAATAAAACAAAAAAAATCTGCAGGTTTGTGTGAGCGATTGAAAACGCACAGAGATGAAAATTTTATCAAGCGGTTAACGTTTTCTTATAAAATAAGGGAAATTAAGGAACAAATCTACAACGTGGACGGCAACGGCGAAAATCGAAAACGAGACGTCTTGTCTTCCGGTTGACGTCTTTTTATAAAATAGTTAAGTTACAAAAACGACAACAACAAAACAATTCTTGTTCGTTAATTTTTCTACAAAAGACAAAATGTTATTGAAAGATGAGAAATAACGTTTTTTATTGTTCTATTACAATTATAATCGCACACAGAATGTAATTAATTCTTCATCAAATGTAATAACAAACGTAAAAATAGAGAAAACAGAAACAGAGAAAAGGTAAAAAGAAACGATTTTAATTACGAGTTGTAATAGAAAACCCAAACACTATTATTGTGGCTTCAAGTAAATAAATAAACAAATAAATATAGAAAAATAAAACAAATCAAATTGCGGAACTAAAGATTGCGAATTGGTGATACAATCATGAAAATGCGGAATTAAATATTGCGAATTTGATATTGTGTCAAGAAATTGTGTAATTTAAAATTGCCAATTGAAGCAATAGGGAGATTAAGAATTAAAACGTGAGACGGTGACTGTAACGCGCGTGATAGAAAGAGAGAGAGAGTAATGAAAATCAGATGCCCTTCTAAAATGAGTGTTAGTAAATTGGGCCTGCTTAAAGAAAGGTAGAAGTACGATTCAACACCCTATTTTAAATAAACGCCCTCCTGTATTAGCCATGTGAATAAGGAAAAATAAATATATTACAGGATTTATGTACAGTGCGTTTTCAAATTTGTGCTTCGTTTTCATCAACAATTTGTGCATTTTGAAATAAACGCCCATCCTTGTTTAATTGATCTGTTACGACATTAGAAAAAGCAATAGTTGCAGTTTTTGAATGTATTGATGTTTTACTTCCTACCAGAGCGGAACAATTTTTTAAACAATAAGTTCCACTATTAAACGAAGGGGTCCATATTAAGGGATTGAAAAAAGGAAGTTTTTTTGCGTATATAATAAGTAAAAGCGTAAAGGCAAAGCATATTTTGTGAACTAGTCTTCAGGAGAGGACGTATTGTTTAGCTATTGTCGGACTTTTGGCGGTGGTGTATGTAGGAGATATAAGTGGTTTGGATGCGAGCGGGTAAGTGAAACTTTGACCGAACAGGATTGAAAAATCTTATCTGGTCCAATCCGTTTTACCTTGCTTGCTCTTGTCAAAACAATGTGAACACCGTACTTTCAATAGGTTTTATAAGTGTCAATAAAAAGTGTTTTTACTTTCTTTCTTTATTGTTTCGCCAGCATAAAATACGTAGACGGTTTGTAATTGTTTTCCACCGAGTATGGCTGACTTTTGACTTTTAGTAATGTGCATCACCCAAAATGAGGAAAAAATTTCAATTAAAACATGTTAATTTATAATACAACAAAAGTAATAATTTGCGTTATTGGTTTATATTTTAAAGGAAGAAATTGTTGTGGGAAGAAAATGTTGCGGGAAGAAAATGTTGCGAGCAAATTTTCGCAAATTTCGCGACTTCTTCTTCCCGCAACAATTATTTTTTTTACAATTTGCAACTTTTTCTACCCGCAACTTTTAATTATTTCCAGTGTTCGCAACAATTTCTTCCCGCAACTTTCTCTTTTTTTCTTGTTATTTTATAAAAGCATCCGAACAAAAATAACCCCGAGTTTGGCTGGTCCAATTGTCGTTTTTTGCAAAAATTTATCAGAAAAAAAAATGTCGGAATGTTTTCTGAAATTGTTTTAAAAAGTTATCTCCTTGGAACAACGACGATATTCGTCTATAAATATTTTTTACAAAATCGATCAGATTTCAACGTAGATTCTAATCAATAATTATTGTTTCTTTCTTGTTTTGTCTTGTTTTTTTTTTGCCTTTATCAGAGGACTTCATAAACCATTTGCCGCGAAAGTTTCTTCTCTTCAAGTAGTTTAATACCACGATAAAAAACTTTATTTTATTTACTGATTGAAAATGTAGACTGAGAGGTCTACAGAACTTAGTACTTAGTGTAGTATGAAGGTCAATGAACTGGTTAAGTTGCATATTTTTTGTAATTGCCTTCTACTTCTTGCGATACGCCATAAAATTTAAAAAATGTGTATTGTAATGAACACACATAATTTGAACATTTTGTAGGTTTTAATTTTAATTTTTATTATTATTTTAGTTTTAGTTGTGTGTTTGAAACCAAAATACTTTTATTTTTAGAAGAAACGTTTGCTCCTATACTGTCAAAGAAGAGTATACCACCACTGTTGTTTATTATAACGGTTACCTCACAAAACATAAGCTGTACACAAGATGTCCTGCACCTGGAAGGGCGGGTCAAGGAGTCTGTGTTAACGAAGTAACTATGTTAGTGTTTGAAATTTCCAAATTAAGGTACTCCAGTTCAATAAATTATCTGTTTCAGTTATAAGTCCAAATCGCTTTCGTATCCCGCAACAAAGTCTCGAGATGTCACTAAGTTTGTTTGCTGCAATCAATGGACTACATTGACAGATTCATCAACTGAGTGTCTAAAACGTATGTTTGCGTATTTTGAAATCTGATATGATCAAACTTTTTAGGTCGGAATAGCTCGGTTGGTAGAGCGCTTGCAATTTTGGATTTCAAAAAGGTTGGGAGTTCAAATCCTCCCGGCCTCGCCAACTCAGCAAATGAGTAGCATAAAATGTACGGGTGTTGGTGGTACGAGTGGCGCTTGCCTCAACAGTTACACCCAACGTCTTGCGCTAGTGAAATTGGGATAGACACCCTTGTCTACAACCGTTACCAAGAGGGTTAATTCGGCCTAGAAAAAAAAAGAAATGATGAAACAAAATCTGATATTAAATTATTTTTACCAGCTATTTGCGAAATCCAATGCAAAAATAGTGGCACGTGTTCAAATCCAAACACTTGCAGCTGTGCACTTGGTTATGAAGGACAATACTGTACAAATGGTATGCGATTAAACACATGCATTCCTTAACATCTTTAAACATCAGCTCACTTACTTTAGCGTTTCTGCATTATGCATTCTTTAACATCTTTAAATCCCTCAAAATTTGTCTATTTTTATTCCATTTCCATCTCTTCTACTATTTTATTGTGGTTTTACACAACGTGTTTTCCTTTTTGTTTTTTTTATAATTTAACAAATATTTGTAGTTACTTTTTTTGATAGAGATGAAGAGCCATGTATTTTTTTATGGATATGCCCCAATATATATATATCTTTTAATTACTATATATTTGCTGAGAATTATTTTTTTATTACAGAGATAAATGCTTGCAAAACTGTCACAAAATGCCAGCAAGAATGCGTGCCATTGCCAAGCCTTCAGTATAAATGCCTTTGTAAAAGTGGTTTTCTCCTCAATGCAGACCAGCACTCCTGTGATGGTATGGGGACACATGGGGGGTTATGAGGACACATATTGATAACAGTATATTGTATTAATTTATGATTTTTACTGAAATGTTTTTATCAGATATCGATGAATGTGTTGTAACACCAAACGTTTGCAGTTGCAAAAAGCAAGATGGTGTCTGCCAGGCAATCTGTAGGAATCTGATAGATGGTTTCGAATGCGTGTGCGGGAATGGATACTTCTTGAGTTCCGCGAACCAATGTATTGGTATGTTTTCTTTTGATCAATATCTCAACATATCGCACAATTTTTTACGGTAGTGCGAGCCTTTTTTACATTCTGGGAAGTGTTTTGATGCTTTTTTAGACCCGTGAGGTTGTTCCTGATATTTCATCACACTTGTCTTTATATATCTCCATTCTATAAGAGATTGATATTTCACAAAACGACGGTTACCATAGTATTGAGTCAATTGGAGAATTAATACGAAATACGTTGCGCATCTTTCCTTTTTAAGCGCTCTTTTCCCGTTTTATCAACTTTTTAGCTCATTATAAAATGTATTCATGGATAAGTTCTTTTTTGTAACCGGTAAACGATAGCTAAAACTCAATCTCTTTAAAAACAATTTTTAACAAAGTGAACAAACATTTGAATAAAAAGACAAAGTGAAAACGAATTTAGAAACCTTCGTTGTTTTCTATTAGGTAATGTACACTTGATATTCTTTTTATTTCGTTAACTCACTTTTTCCTTTGTTGTTTTCTATGTAAAGAGGAAGCAGGTTAAAAACAGGGAATTCCCCTATGTTATTTGGAACACATATCTTTTTTCAATTCTGAAATATTTCTGGAATGGTTTACGTCATTTTATGACGTTAAAAAAGAATAATGTCTGTTACAAAAGTTCTTGAGACACATGTAGATTTTTATCTTTAGTATCACAGATTTTTTTAACATGTTATTTGTTGTATTTGCCTTGTTTTAATCTTCCATCAGTCGTTTTATGTTTGCAACATTGATTTCAATGGAACAAAAGATCGCTTGATCATTGTAAAATATTCTCACAATTTAAATTTTACTCTTATAATGTTTGTCCACATTTTCAAACCTGCATCTGTGTGTCTATCCTCTTTTTAAGTTTGTTTCAACTATTTCCAAGAAAAGTACAAAGAGTAATGTAATTTGCCTTAGACCTGCTGGGGGCATGCAATGCCCCCCAACTGCCCAGCCAGCTATTGTATACATACAAACTCAATTTTAACAAAAAATGGTAGCCACTAAAAGTGCTTGAAAATACCCCTGGTGTTGTTTTCAGCAAAATTCATGTTTCCATGGTAACAGATAAATGTTTTAGTGGTCCTTTTTTATTTCTTGAGCGCAACATTACCTTAAAGTTTGCCTGTAGATAAAGACGAATGTCAAGACGCAAACTTGTGTAAATGGGCGGACAAGTGTGTTAACAATCCGGGTGGTTACAAATGCATGTGTGCCGAGGGAGAAACAGCCGATGAAGAAAATCAAAAATGCATACGTAAGTCTATATTCTCTAACATTTTTAAAGTAAGTTTTGTTTTGGTTTAATGTTGTTGTTTTTTTAATGGAGATTGCTTTCAAATTGTGCTGATCAGTATGTCTTGTATAATTGATCGCCTTGACAACAACAATAATTATATACACAGTATTTCCATTGATTTTTTGTTTGATATTTAGAGTAAATTGAATTGAAAAGACTTCTTATTTGTAATAAAAAGAATGCAGCGCAAGAATTATTCCAAATATTTTAAGCCTAATAATTCATTGTGTTGAGAATAAGTTGTATATTGTGGTCTTGAAATATCAAGTTGCGCATCGATTCTTGAAAACAAAATGTTACAATTAAAAATGTATGTGAGACCAACATAATATTTTTTTAGCAAATGATCTGTGCGCGGTCAACAATGGTGGATGTGGAGAGATTTGTAGGAATATGGATAGGTTCCGTATCTGCTTGTGTCACGGGAAAAGAATTTTGAACCAGGTCAATCAGACTTGTTACGGTGCGTACTCGAATTCAATACTCCGCTTAGCGCTAAAGCGATCATCAATAATTATCTTAATTAGAAATTCTTTATTTATATCTAAAATCATTCATTAGAGTGTTGACTGGTCGATTTTTGAAAGTAATTCGTTAATTCGTTATTACCTTAAGGGAAGAAATTTTCGCGGGAAGAAACTTTTGCGATTTTGGCCCCAAATCGCGAAATTAAATTCCGCGAAACTTAATGAAAACACCTTATCCGCGAAACTTAATGAAAATGCCTTATCCACGAAAATTTATTCCGCGAAATTCAATTCTTTTTCTCGTTTTTTTAGTGTCGCTTAACATGCAAAGAGCTGTAAAACTAAAAATATAAGAAAGTACAGTGCACTCCCAATAACTCGAACCACTAAGGGACCAAGAAAATGGTTATTGTATGTTGGAGTTTTCGGAGCATTCGATAATTCGTAAACTCGTCTCCAGTGCTTCTTCTCTCTCGACAATAATTTGAACTTTGGAAGATAAGTGAACTGGAGGTTTTTCTCCAATTGTGAAAAAAAGGCGAAGTTCTTAGAAATGCTTTTGATTTGTTTGAAGAATCAATTTAAATGGAACTTTTACGTAAATTATATCGTACTAAATATTCCCCTAAACTCTGTCAACCGCGAAAATTTTTTCCTTTAAGGTAGAAGTAGAAAGTACGAATTTTTCTTTAGACCCACCGGCAAACGTGATTCCCAAAACGTTATGTGAGAGTGACATTATTGGTTTACTGGATTGCCAGAACAAGGTAATTAATGTTCTATACGCCATGTACGGGCGTATTGATCAGAACGATTGCGATAAAACATCTTCGAACTACAAATGCTATGCGCGGACCGTTGCTGACAAGAAAAACGAGGGTTACGCGATTGTTCATGGAGCGTGCCAAGGGAAACATACATGTTTCGTCTATTCCTATGCAAATTTTTACGGTGATGGGTCTTTGTGTCCAGGAGTGGAGAAGTATCTCGAGATCAAGTACGTGTGTGTGTGAGATGCCAGATCAACCTTTTGAAATTGTGTTTTACTATTTCTGGTACATTTGCCAATTATTTTTTTTGGGAAAACTATTTTTTCCTACTTTTTATAGGTATTTGGGTGTATTTTTGTAAACATTTTGCAATAAAATTTGTTTAGTCGGGATAAAGTGTTGTCTATTTCAAGCCCATACTCAGTAATAACTGTATGTAATGTGTAAATGGAACCTCTCTATAGCGGTCACAAGCCAAGAAAAATTGGTGTCCGTTATATATATATATATATATACAATATATATCAGTTTACAATATATATCAGTTTACATTATGTAACTTTACATATATCTTATAAATCAGTATCAAGCCTGTTTACGTAAAACAAAAAAATTGTATTGTATTGTTGGTTGTACTACTGTATTAGCTTTATAAAACTCATTTGTTTTTGAAATTTAATTTCACGTAAAACAACCACTAAGATGTCATTCCTTTGCCTTATTATATTATTTTTATATTGATAGACACCTTCTGAAAACAAGATTTTTATAGTTTGCAGGGCCCGCGCCATAGGCCCACTTTTTGACTAAGAAATATTTGTTAGAGCCCAGAATTACAATGCAGCAAATGCATACTACAATTTGATTTTGTATTAGATGTCAAAAACTCATAGGTGATTGATCATACACACTATGGGTCATAAATTAGATTTATAAAGACGATGTTTGTAGCTTCTTTTACAATGGAATGTCTTTCGAATGCTTAATCGAAGAATCAAGAAAAAAGTGTATGTGATATAGCGAGGTCGCAAAAGTGAAACAAGAATGAGTAAAAAACTAACTGACTTTTTTAAATCAACAAAAGAACAAAATCCTCAAGAAAATGTAACATGCGAAGAGCAGAGTGCTGACGTAAATGAAGTTTGTCCACCGTTAACTGAAACTGAGGCTTGCGAAAAAACTGAAAGCGAAATTTTTCAACCAAATAAAAACTACGCTTTCCCAAAAACTGTTATTGGAAAAAGAGAAAGATCATGTCAAGCAAACTGGTTTGAAAAGTTTCCTTGGTTACACTATGATAAAAGGTAAGATTATTTTGCTGTAATTATTGATATAATTAATATTCATTATAGGGCACTTCTTATGATAATTTTCCTGCATACGGTATTACAATTACTATACAGTTTAATCTTTTTGTTTTGAATTAAGGCGCGACTGTTTACTTTGCTTCTACTGTGCTACCCAGTCGAAAAAGGGTACTCTGTTGACAGAAAGAAACAAGGAGGAGACGTACATCAGTCGAGGATTTCGTTGTTGGAAAAAAGCTCCAAAATGCTTTGAAGAGCACCAACAATCAAAATGTCACCAAGCCGCAGCAGTTTATCACTTGATACCATCCGCCGATATTCAAGAATTAACCAACAAAAACTTGATCGACTCGAGACGTATGCACCGTGCCTACCTCATCGATGTTATGCAAAGTCTTCGTTATCTGGCACGACAAAGGATAGCACTACAAGGGACACATAATGAAGATAATTTTACTCAGTTATTATTATTACTTGGCACAAAAGACCGTAACATTCTGAAAACTTTGGGTCAATCAGGTCAGAAATATATTCACCATGACGTGCAAAATGAATTACTTGACATTATGGCTTGCCAGGTACTTTCCTCTAAACTAGATAAAATTCGGATGAATGTTTTTTTTTCTATAATGTGCGATGAATATACAGATTGCAGCAATAAAGAGCAGATGAGTTTCTGTGTAAGAACAGTAGACGAGGGATTTCACGTCGAATTGTAAGATACTTGGGGACACAATGGAAACTGTTGGGGAGATTTGTGTCCTCATTAAATTTTCACCAAAGCGAGAGAATATGCTAGGTACGCTGTCGGAAAATGTTGAAGGCGTAGATAATGACGACGTCGATGGTGGCATCTCATTAGACAAGATGTCCAAAACTCGCTGGACAGTGAGAGCAAATTGTTTCAAGAAAATTATCGACAACTATTCTAACCTGCAATCACTCTGGGATATTTGTCTGGTGGAAAATTTAACGAGGGAAGTTCGATCGAGAATCATTGGCTGTCAAGCACAAATGAAGAGTTTTCCGGTTTTTTTGGGGTTGTGCTTAGGACACCGATTATTTAGCTTGACTGACAACCTGTCCAAAACTCTTCAAAGGGAGAACATGTCAGCAGTAAGTGGACATCAATTTGCAATGCTAACGACAAAGACACTGGAAGGCATGAGAACCGAAGAAAACTTTAAATTGTTTTATGAATTAGTAAACAAGAAAGCCAGCCAGAAAACACAAGTGGATCTTCCATCGCTACCCCGTAAAAGAAGCCGGCCTAACTATTCAACTCTCACCTTTATGGAAGGCTATCAACAAGCTGGTGCTACTGCAGCTCCTCATTACCCAACAAAACCTGAAGAGCACTACAGAGCCATATTCTATGAAGCAATTGATTCTGTAGTTCAAGCTGTGATGACGCGCTTCGACCAGGAAAGTTTTAAAGCCTTCTCCTCTCTTGAAGAACTCTTGCTGAAAGGAATAACGAATCAACCTTATGACGAAGAGATAACTCAATTAAAACTAGTTTATGGTAAAGATGTGGATGTAGCTGCCATACCCACAGAGTTAGCAATACTCCAAACGCTAACAAAAGAAAAAAATCCACAGCATGCTGCTGATTTATTTGCGGTATTGAGAAGCTTAAAACAAGAAACCCTTCTAATGCCGAACATCACTCAGATTATAAAATTGCTTCTCATCAACGGCGCAACAAGTGCAACAGCAGAGAGATCTTTTTCAACCGCCCGAAGATTAAAAACATGGCTGCATTCGACTATGTCTCAAAAACGATTTAATACGTTAGCTATACTAAATACACATAAAGAGTTGACGGATAAAATTTGTTTTGTAAAAGTGGGAAACATCTTTGTAGAAAGTCAATCTAAGAGACATAATCATTTTGGGAAATTTTTACAAGAGGATATTAATTGAACTTTGAAATAATAAAATTGTGTTTTGATTTTTTTTTATAATACTTAATCATGCTTAAATTTTCGGGAAAGGATATAAAAAAGAGTACGTTTTTAGCCATTCTAGAAGGCATATTTTTCAAAAAAATTCTCCACTTTTAATTCCAAGGCGCGGGCCCTGGTTTGTTTGTAAATAAATTTTCAAATTGAGTTATTTGTTTCGTTTGTATTGTCTTTCACGCACTTTTGTTATTTGTACATAAATGTGTTAAGGCTGTTAGTCCTGTAGAATTTCATCAAAAAAAGGCCAAACCTAGAAAAAATTTAGATAAAGACATATTATATACCGTTGGAAAGGAAATTTAATGTAGATTAAGAAAATCCACGGGGTCAAATTTTTAACTTTGGGCAAAATTTTTTACAAGCTAAAGTTTGACAGGGGGTAAAACGAAAAAATTACAAAAATCTCAAAACGCATTTTCCGCATTTTTGCAGATTGGGGAGTGTTTATTGGTATATATTGAATGTTTTAATTGCTATTTCATTATCATTTATGTTCTAGATGGGCAAATTATTAATTTGAATTTTTTTTGGCTGTATCCATGGTGATAATAGATTTTCAGGGGGTAAAATTTGAAAAAAAATCCTCTTTCTAGCAATATATATCAGATTTAATTTTCTTGATGTAGCTATATGATAGCTTTCTGTTTTTCTTTTTATTTCAGTTTTCTGAAAAAAGATATCATTGCATTGTAGAAGTTTTCGAATTTTAAGTTCGTTCATTAACAGTAGCTATAGAGTTTGAAATTGAGTCTGTTTTAGATAGTTATGTAAGTATTTAATATAAATATATAAAGTTATATCCAAATGAGTAAAGCTAAAGCATATTGTATCAAATGCAATGAAGCATCCAAAGAGAGTTTAGAGCAAGTTGGAAAGTTTTGGAGAGAGGGGTGTAAAACTAAACATCCATTAGTGACATTAATTGAATATGCAGATAAACAAGAATCACGGAGTTTAGCTGATCAGTTGAAAAGAAATTTAGAGAATGAAGAACCAACATTTATACACAAGAGCTGTAGAACGAAACTTAGAAACCAATCACGTGAAAAGCAAGAAAAAGTTTCAAACAAAGAGAATGAAGTACCAGCTAAATCGAGGAAATTATTTGACTTTAAAACTCAATGTCTCTATTGTGAACGATCGTGTATTCGTGATCCAAAACATCCCAATCGCAACAAGTACGAACAAGTCAGAACAAAGGATACAGGTATATACACTACTACAATTGAACTATGTAAATCGAGAAATGATCAAACGTCTAACAATATTTCACCCAGACTGTTAAGTGTTAGCGATCTTGTAGCAGTCGAAGCTAGATATCATGTAGGATGTAGATCGAGTTTTGAAAATCCAATAGCAAAGAATACAACACCAGGTCGGCCAGTTTCTTCAGAAAAACATACATGTCATTCGGGAAGGTGTCAATTTTTAACAAATTGCAGAATGCCAAATTGAGAAAAATATCTGAATCATTTCAAGATATTGACGCATCACCAGAGTTTATTGGCAAAGCAGCAATCAGTTTCTTTGAGCATATTCATTCAAAATCAGAAGAATCTCTTCCTTGTATAAGGAAAAGAAAATATGAAGAAATGATTATGTCAAACCGGGCAAAAATTGATCCATCCTTACTACCACCATCACCACGAGCTGCTTACTTTCATGGGCTGAGAGTTTTTCATCAAATGAAAGTTTGGTTTGGATTGCACGACACTGATATCGATCCTTGTAGATGGGGTTGGCAGATGAATGATGGTCGCTTTTGTCCTATCATGACTGATTGTGAGCCTGGACCTCCGAACCTTTTACAGATTGTACGGTGCAGTTGCAAGAAGTCCTGTGATAAAAGATGTTCCTGCAGAAAAGCTGGTCTTAAGTGCACTGCTCATTGTAAACACTGCTTTGAAAGCAATTGCTCAAATGTTGAAAATACGGTTGATGATGATGAGATTGAAAATGATCCAGTAGAAAGACATTTTCTAGATGCTTTTTTAGAATAAAAATTACTCTTGTTTCTTATTTGTCATCATTGTGTGAATATAAAAGATGTAATTTTACAAATAGTTTGAAATATTTCATCCATAAATAATCGTGACAATTCTTTCAAGTTTTTAACTTTTACCCCCGGTTTTTGTTTTAAATGAAATACTATAGCTTGTAGCGAAGAAAATCTATATCTGATATTCATCTATACATTTCAAGCCTTTTCGGATAACTACTAAACAAAATCCACCAAGAAATTTTAAAATCTACCTCTCTGATATTGCTTGGAAGAGGATTTTTTCAAATTTTGCCCCCTGAAAATCTATTATCACCATGGATACAGCCAAAAAAAATTTCAAATTAATAATTTTCCCATATAGAACATAAATGATAATGAAATAGCAATTAAAACATTCAATATATACCAGTAAACACTTCCCAATCAGCTAAAATGTGGAAAATGCGTTTTGAGATTTTCGTAATTTTTTAGTTTTACCCCCTGTCAAACTTTTGCTTGTAAAAAATTTTGCCCAAAGTTAAAAATTTGACCCCGTGGATTTTCTTAATCTACATTAAATTTCCTTTCCAACGGTATATAATATGTCTTTATCTAAATTTTTTCTAGGTTAACTTAATATTCTACAGGACTATGTTACAACATAAACACTGAAACTTTTTGTTTGTTTACTTGCTATGTTTGTTATCCCCATTTAAATTTGTGATTTGTGGAACAACGTCAACTTAATTGTCTATAAGAATCGAAGAATGGAACATACTGCAAGTTGCTGACTAAAATGGTAGGGCCACCCCATGATGGTTCATGTGTTCTTTCTACAAGAAGTCTATGTTAAACTTGTAAAAAAGAATTGATAGTAGTCTTTTTTGCCAGATCTGTAAGCATTAGGTATATATAGGAAATGCTGTGGTATTGCCAGAAGTGTTAACATCCAGTTTGAAGCCTGCAGGGAGTAAGTGTGGCTTTTTAGAAAAAGTCAACAACTTTTGCTACTTAAAAACAATATGTTAGATTGTGAAGTAGCTGTCAATGGAAGTACCAGAGATACTTTCTTTGTTAACCTGTATATAATGTTTTGTTGATTCTGGTGAGATATATTGTATAAAGCCTGTTAAAAGTTTCAAAAGTGTTATATATATTGTATTTATAGAAGTGAGAAAGACACAAAATTATATTCAGAAATGAGCATAGAGAGGAAAGGAATTTGCGGGTTTTTTACTCTTTAATCTTGACTTATTTGGTATACATTTTCTCAAAATTTGTCTGTAGCGATAAGATATATTTGTGAGTTAGATGAAACCAAGTTGGCCTGGTGGCGTGTTTTTATCTAACAAATTTTGTTGAAAGCTGTTTATTTGAAGAACTTAGTCACGTTGGTGTTTCGATAACTTTCGTGATAATGATTTTTTTAGTTGCAAAACAAAGAGAAAAGTTATGTCTAGAGATAAACGTGTTAAGAAAACTCCAGTTTAGATCCACTATCTAGAAGAATTGTATGATAAAGGAATGGTTAGTTATGGACGATATAATAACGTAGCGCAAGAATTTATGAAGGATGCCGTAAATACAACTGGACTTACTGAGAATCAAATTAAGGTTACTTTTATTATAAAAAATACTGTCTCTCTCTCTTTATATATATTGATTGTGTCTCTAGTGACTTACTGCAAATACTAATTAAAGTATGGTGTTTACGAAAGTTTTTAAATGATATTTTGTTATAGAATATCAGTGAAAATTATAAAATAATTTAATTCAAAGAAGATTTTTTGCAGTAAGTTTTATTTATGTATTTTAGAATTAGATTGATTACAAAAAAAGGACAAAAGGAAATTGTCGACCCACTGAAAAAGTTGCAGTCATTGAAAGTAATGGGTTTAAAACACCTAGTATTTTTTATATATTTTAAAAATTACTTCAACCTTGAACCACGAATGCTAAACGATGGATAACGTTTTATTTTTAAGTTTTGCAAATTTTCTTTATTAAGAATTTTCAGCAGATAACTTTTTGTCCATCAGTCAATAAAGCTTTTTATATTGTGCTAATGTGTGACCCGATCATTCTTATTTATATTATTATTCAGATTCATCTTTTAAAGACCTGAATAATGCTTGGTCGGGACTTTCAGAAGGAGAAAGGCAAAAGTTTAAGAAGATTGCTAGTGAGAAAGTTCTTCCTTCTTTTGACCAACTTTCTGTGGAAGGTCAGATGAAAATAGTTCGAGAGACAAGAAAGCATATCGAAGCGCTGGTCAGTGCATTTATTATATCTGTTCCTAATGATTTTCACCAAGCCTGGAGAAAAATATTTAAATGGAGACAAAAAATTAAAGCCATTCTTTGCCGTTTCCTTTTTGTGTTTCAATATCTTCTCTACAGTGTGCAAAGCTGGAAACATTTGGTGTAGAGACCACTGTTATGCAAGTTGATTGGAAGAGGACAAAGAATCGGGTTGAAGTGTATGGAAGTTCCAATGGAGTTGATTTTATGAGAGATAGAGGAGACCATGAATGGGAGTTTGCATGTTTTTGTTCTCCAGGTATTTAATCAATTCAAATCATTGTTTGGTTGTCAAGTACAATTT
Source organism: Candelabrum cocksii (assembly GCA_963930725.1). NCBI lineage: Eukaryota > Metazoa > Cnidaria > Hydrozoa > Anthoathecata > Candelabridae > Candelabrum > Candelabrum cocksii. The sequence continues at coordinate 2,608,712 of OZ005666.1, forward strand.
AATAAGGTTTGTTCATATTTACACCTATTTGATTTAGTCAGTGGTAAAACTCAATATAGATTACCCGCGAATGAATATCGGATGTACTCTCAAATATTTTTTTGTTCAAAATGGTCGTATCGCGCTAAAATTTTGGGGATATTTAAGAGACAATATAAGACCAATAATAGCGTTTAAAAAATCAAAAAAAATCCTCTGGTTAGCGTACCACGTGACTTTTGAATCCAGTTTTGGTTGTAAATAGCCAATACTTGATAACTCCGTCATTCCTTACCCCTTGAAAACCATTTTCATAGGGAAGATACCTTAGATTAAGCCAGATGTGGGGCAGTAAAGACATATCAAAAATATTTTTTACTTTTGTCGTTAGGGCTGCATAAGTAAAAATATTCTAACTTTTGTAACGATTTCAAGTCGATTTTTTATATGGCATTTAGCTACATATAGAAGACCTCAAAAGTGCTATTTGTTTTCAGATTTAGGTTATAGGGTCGGGGGTAGTGATGGTTATATGTAAAAAGTGTGGTTTATGTGTGGGACAATAACACCGTAATTATTACGAATTAGTATTCGGGCTTCTTATATCATGCCAACGATGGCTTCTTCATTCACATAAAAATTCACCAAGTTTTAATGGTCAAAATCATCGACCCAAAATGAGTGCCAAACCCGGAAAAAAATAAAAATTCTGGAAGTTATAGTCATTTAAATATTGTTTTTGAATATTTTTGTCGGTTGCCGTAGTTTTTTTAGAACTTTTTTTATGGGCCGATGACAAAATAGCATAGCTGTACATAACCTTAAGTAGAACGATCTGTGGACGATTTAATTTTACGCATGCGCGAGGGCTAACACCGACGCTTGAGATTTGTAACCAAGTCATTCTGATAGATATGATTATTTTCAATTACCGTTCAAAATTTGGAGTGATAATCTTGATTATTTACCGAAATATTGCTAATATACTATAGTTGGCAGCATTCTTTAACTTTAAAAAAAGGAAAAAGTATCGAAGTATCGATTCTTATAACTGCATCGTTGGCGTAATTTTAAGGTCTTGTTAACCTTTTCCCAAAATGCTCTTCTTACATAAAATGTAACTGCTTTGTCTCTGGCACCGAAGAGATCAACCTTTCTGTTATGACTCATGCACTTTTAAGGTTTTTAACTCGATGATAACAGATACGCATATTTCTAGTGTTCCAACGGAAAACTAATTTTGATGTTTTTAATGTCATACATATCAGTCTGCACATTTTTAAAATTACAACCTTTTTAATGTAATGCAACCGCAGAGAAGATTGAGCAACTAGAACTCACTAACAAGCAACAATCCGGTGAACATTCATATGTCAACTTTTATAAAGTGAAAAATAATTTAGGAAAACAAATAAAACAAAATATTTTATTACACTTTCAGTGAGTGCATTGTACAAAGAAAAAACGGTAAAAACAACATTAGTCAAGTCAAATGTTTTAAACATAAAAACTAAAATCTTCCTCGAGTGTTTGTTCTTCGCCTGAGCTACTTGATGTATCGGTTTCATAACAGAAGTCTTCTTCTTCCACAATCTTGAGAGAAAACACATCTCGCAACTCTTGTATGAAGCCACTAACTTCGGTCATTTTCTTGCAAATAAGAAATTTGACATTCCGCCATGACTGGAATTAAATGTCTGGTCCAAAACAGAATATTGTTTTTCCCAAAACGCAATGCAGTTCTGCATCTCTTCTTCAACCAAAACAAGCTCTTCCTTTGCACACAGTTTTCTCAAGAGGTACTATACACAAATCCATTTAACATGTTCTGGTACTCCCGGAGTTAAACCTATCTAAATAAATTTGACTTGTATTTTTAGTTCCAATATCTTATAACCATTTTATAATTATTATATAAATGTTAAACAAGCAGCTCTGCTGACGTAAAATCATGAAGTAATGTCAAATTTAAGGAAATGAAAACTTACCTAAACTTCATTCTACAAAATTATATTTTATATTCACTACATTTGATTTCTTACCGGAATTCCAGCGATTTCTTTATAAAACATTGAAGTCACATCGAGAGCAGCATCGTAACTTATTTCGTTGTTGGATGGAGAGAGTTCCGCACTGGACGAGTTGTAAGAGGCTAACAGGTTTCTAATCTCGTTGCAAACTTTATTGATTTTGCTCCATAACCGGTTGGCGATAGCAGAGCCGACTATAAGTTAGTTACACAATTGTATAAAAGGTCAATGTAATAAATAAACTGAAAACATATATCATTAATTTACAGTGTTTAGAAAATATGAGAGCACTCTAACTATAAGCCTACTAGCATATCTTTTCTTCAAACAAAGTAACATCATTCTTTCCGATGAACGACTGTAAAGCTGTTGAAGAGTGGCTTTAAGCGATCGTTTTAGAAACCTAATGTGCTGCTCTGTGTATTGTACAGACGCTGTTTCCCATCGTTTTTTTATATGGTGACGTGTCTCCAAAACTTTTAAAGAAGCATGCAACCTGAGTATAAAAATAAACTTGAATTATGTTTCATATATTTGTAAAACCTTTCACAAAAATATTTTACACTGTTGAAAGTTTTGGTAAATGGTTTTTTTATAAAGTAGTTGAAGTATTTTAAACACAAGTATCAAATGAACACATTAACCTATTTTGTATTTCAGACAACCTACCTTTTCATTTTCCGATTGTGATTACTAACATCAGCCACTTTAGAGCACAACAAAATCAATGATTTTTCTCTATTGTATTCTTTCAGCTTTTTGTAATAAAGAAAACACCAGTCCAACTCGTCTAAACATATGAAGACTGGCAGAGTAATTTTAAAGGTAATTGTGGTGAATTTTAAATAATTTAATAACTTTTCCAAGCAAGTCCTGAACAAAACAGTGTAATAACCGCAGGTATAGTTAAAGACAAATAGAACGATTCTTACACTTTCTTCCAAAACTTATGTACTCAAAATGAAAGGTTTCGCCTTCTATTAAGTAAGAGTAATATTTCTATGTATTCGTTACAGTAAAATTGCCACATTTCAAATATAATGAAAACAAAATTAATTCTTGAAAAATTCCACATACCAAAATCTTTGATGTTTTTTTTTGTGGCTCTGAAGACTTGCGTCCTCTTCATTTTTCCACGACATCATTGTTTCTTCTGTAACAGTTACTAAAGTAACAAGTTAAGTTCATTTACACTTATGATTTTTTATTTATCATATTTAATCTTTATTTTTGTTTGGATAAAATTTGAATGAACTACATTTTAAATACCAAACGTAGGTAAGGAAAATAAATTAGTTAATTTGTACGTCCTAGGTACACCAGATAAAATGGAATTTAACTAAGAATCACAACTTTCAACAGTTGCTCTAGCTTTTTCCTTTAGCGACAGCAACGTTAAACCTTAATATAAAAGAATAGCAAGGGAAAATATATATTAAACAAAAACACTGCTTCACTGCCAAAACTTTAAGTTCATTTATACAAAATAATTCATTCATTGTGATCTCTGTTTCATGTAGGAACCTATTAATCCTATGAAACATTGACATTAGTAAGACAAAAACAACAAAACAAAGAAGTCTAATCAGTTTTATCAATCATAGGTCACCAAATTATACTCTAAGTGATTTGTTTAGGAAAGAATATGCATTATGTATTATGAGTTAGAATGTTGTAAGAACCATAATATAAAATATTAAATTTAAAACAAATTGAAGAAACAGTTACTGACCTATTTTTTGCATTTTCATTGCACCAAAATGATGTAACGCGTCACAAAGCAGATCAGTTCGATGGGCGGAAGTCATTTCCTTAGTAATGGTTGAAAATGATCGTAGGTATGACCAAAGACGTTCCATCAATTCCCCATCCATGAGCCCAAATGACTCCAACCTTCTAATTGAATACTCAATCTGAAAAAACACAAATTTTCGGAATATAACTTTTATTAAACTGTAAATATTTAATCTACAATGCTTAGAAAGTAAACTTATCTTTGATGTTAGTCTCATTTCAATTATATTTAACCGGAAACATGTTGAGTGGTGTGATTTATTTACAATGCTAACCTGGCAAGTCTCCTGTGTGTTCTTATGAGTGAAATACAGGTATTCCGAACAAAAACTGGGAAAACTTTTGCATTGTTCCTGTTTTCTAGAAATATAGTTAAGATATGAGGCCCTATTCTATTGTAGGATCTAATTGAAAAGTTTCTAAATTTACTCACCACTAAATGGCGTTTAAGGACACATGCTATATCATATATTACGTGTACTTTTAGATTGTCAGACTGTGATTCCTCTAATAATTTGTTTAAAAGCAGCACAGCATATCCCAATCTAGTTAAAAAAATGGAACAAGTGTATTTATGTATTCTTTGACATGATTTATTTGTATTATTAAAATGATTAAAAATTTTAAAATGGCTTAAATAATAAAATACCTTTCACCGTGCCTCATATTCAGAAACAGTTTTGGAAATTTATGTCTACAAGACATTCCAAACATACCAGTAACACTTAATTTCTTTGTTTTCAATTTCGACCGGATGTTTGTACCAGCTTGAAAATTGTTACAGTCCTAAAACAAAATTCAACTCTATTGCAATTTTATATTATATAAAATATTTCTATATTGAAAACCAAAAATAGGTCTGGCTTTACCAAGCAATGTTTTAAATATCGAAAAGTGATTATACTCTTCCAAGATTCCAAAAATGAAATTATAGAGAAAAACATTTCTGGTTTTCAACAAACATCTAAGAAAAAGTGACCTAAATCACTGTTATATAGTATAGAGCTATTTGTTTTAAGTCCAAAGTTCTATTGGAACCATACCTTATCCTTTGATGTTTTGTCATATTTGTTGATGAATTTGTCAACCTCTTTATCAGGAAGGAACATGTCTGCTCTTGACGATAATTTTAAAGAATTGGAAGATGACTTTTTTAGCACTAAGCCAAAATTTTGAAACCATTTTTCTAAAAAACAATTTAAATCAAAAACAAAATGTCATTTTTGTAGAAGTATAACACACTGATGTATAACAAATGTTATCAACAAAGCAATATTTTTCAAGAATAACATGAGATCAAAATGGTATTGCATTAACGGCTTACCTTAGGACACGCAGCACACCTATCAAAGCCTGTAAATGAAGGGCAAGCTGTTTTGAGATTTGTTAGAGCCCGGCGAAACATACAAAATTGATCAATGAACTCTCTTTTAACAAATCGATTTAAACACTGCTGCTAGAAAAAGATAAAATAATACAAATAAAATTTCACAACCTTCCAAAATATCTTGCAATTTTACCAAATCCCAACCCTCCAATTCTTTTTCTTTCGACTTTGCGTAAGCAGATGGTTTATTGACTATTTCATTGGCCATCAACAATTGACTAGAGTAGTCATCCGTAATGTCAAAATCATCCAAAATTTCCTGCTGAGCGCTTTTTGAGTTACAAGAATTATAATCCTTAAGCGTTAGGGTTGTTTTCCTTCTATTGTTAATGTGACAACTAACAATTCTCGCTCCTTTTCTTACCCCTTTCCTATCTTTAGCTTTCAATCTGGGCATTTCTCTTTATTTAGCTAATATAAATCAATTGCAATATAGCTCTTTATAATATATATGAGTAAATAAAAGATAAAATTCATCCTCCTCCTAACAGTTAAATGTGGCTATATAGTGCTTTTTTATTTTAACCACTTTCGACAAATGATTTCTTGCAAAATAGAAAACAAAACAAACTAGCTAGCCAATTGAAGAAATTTGTTTTATGAAGTATATGAGTTCAGACATAAAAAATGCCGGCATTATTTAAGAGATATTTTTTTGTAATCGAAATTTGCAATACGATACGCTATCGGTAATGGCGTTCTCTAAATATTTGTTCCTGAACTGTAAGCAGATGAGCCATCGCGGTTTTTTTCGCCCGTTTTACGATAAGTATCGGTTACAACCAACAGAAACGGGTGATTATATCAGGCTCATTTAAATTTAATGTTTGGAATTTCCCCTGTGCAAAAGACAAAGAGCTCACCGCCAGAAAAGGAGAAGAGAAAGAAATTAAAAATGAATGTTTATGTGTGAAAGATAAAACAAAATAGGAGTACAGTTCAACCCCGATTTTTCGAACTTCCAAGGGACCGATGAAAAAGTTCGAAAAATCGGGGGTTTGAAAAATTGAAGTATTTAGATAAAAGGGTCGAATTAACTAAAAAACACTAAATATACATGCTGCACCTTTGTTTCAATAAAATTATTCTTCAGTTACACTGGTAAAATAACTGGGAATCGTACTTTGCTTCTTACGTGATGACGACGTAAGCAATTGGTTGAGCTGTGCAGAATGCTTTCGCAATTGTTTAGCAATGTCATCGTTTTGGAAAAGAGCACAATTTTCAATCAAGTCTATTGCCTCGAATAATACCTTCTTGCTTGGCTGCTTTTTCTCTGTTGATTCCATTTCATCACTCTCATCATCAATTATTTCAACATCGTCGTTGGTGAACTCGTGCAGCAGTTCTTCATCACTTGGTAAAGACTGAATGGAAGTTGCCACTTCCTCATCTGTGGCAATGAAGGTCTCAGCAGTAAGGCCATCTGGAGCTAGGTCAGGATCAAGAGCTCTCAATTCGTCTAACATTTCTGTTAGTTGTGCAAATGGATCATCGGTGTCTTGGGCTGAACTCAATTGACTTTGTATTGAAATTCCCGCCTTTTTGAAGCAATTAATGATGGTTGTGTCTGGAAGTGTAGACCATGATTGCTCGAGCATAATCATGGCATCCAGTATGGTGATGTTTGGCAATTCATTGTTGGAATCGATAGCGTTAATGTACTTGCGGATTACTTTGGCACGGTATTTAGCTTTTAACGATCGTATAACACCTTGATCCATAGGCTGTGTTACAGAGGTTGTATTTGGAGGTAAAAAGATAAGATCTATGGCCGTTAACCCAGGCACATGTGGGTGTGCAGGGCAATTATCGACAATAAATGCTACTTTATGATTCTGAGCTAGGAACTTTTGATCCAACTACTTGATCCAATCTGTGAAGATCTCAGAGTCCATCCAACTTTTTTTTTTGTGCCTTGTACATACACGGTAAGGACTTCACGTTCTTGAAACATCTCGGATTTTTGGCTTTTCCGATGACAAGTAGTGGTAGTTTTTCACCTGCAGCACTCGCCGCACTCATTCCAGTGAGTCTGACTTTGCTGTGTTTACCACCAGTGCATTTTTCACCTTTCAATTCAAGAGTTTTGTTTAGTAGTGCTCGGAAGAAAAGACCAATCTCATCAGCGTTAAAGATATCTTGCAATTTGTACCTTGATAGTATCGTTGGTAGGTGCGTTTCCTTCCAGTGTGCAGTCATCTCTGGTGTGCATGATTTTGCTTCACCTGACACCATCTTAAATGTGACACTATTCTGTGCCTTCCATCTGTCAACCCATCCATTTGATGCTTTAAAATCATCTATACCAAGTGTCTTTGCTAAATCACTTGCTTTCTCTTGAAGGACTAGTCCACTCACGGGTATGTTATTCGATCTTACAGACATAAACCACTTAAAAACAGCTTTGTCTAAGTTCTCATGTTTCCCTGCTTTGACATTCTTTCTTTTCAAGCTAATCGTTCCAGAGGAAAATGCGGCCATTATCTTTTCTTTATTTGCAAGTAAAAGCCAAGTGGAAATAGTGTTTCTTGGCACATTATACTTTTGAGCTACTAATGACTTAGGCTGCCCACTTTCTATTTCTTGTAACGCCTTGAATTTGTCTTCAATGGAATTTCTTTTTTTCTTTTGCGACGTGGACATCTTTCTTTCGTTATAAAATCGAATGCATGCATTTGGTAAAACTTGAAACTTTCGAATTTTCAAAACGTTCAAATTTCGAATTTTTTCTTTCAATGAGTTTGAGAGGTCGACATGGATTATTCTTGATGAAAGGGAAAAGCGGGAAGTTTGCAAAAACTGTATTATTTTTTCTAAGAACTTTATACAATATTACATATATTTATAGAGACTTTTGAAGTTGTTCTTTCAAAATGTTTATAAAACTACAGCCGCAATCTTCAGCCGCAAAGTGTAACTTGCAAGGCACTTTCATTCCTTTTCTATCTCCTTGATTTATGGCTTTTCCAACAACTTCGACGGAGCAAGTGTTTGAATCACAGGCTCGAAGGAAGTAGAAAATAATTTTTGCAAATCTTCCTGTTTTTTCTTTTGTTAAATGTCCAACCAAACAGTCATTTTTCATGACTGCAACAGCAAATTTGTCTGTTTTGTTTTTTGGCTCCATAACCGCCTTCAACATTTTACTCTTCACTGGTGTCCAGCAATCTTTATATACGTGATATCCCATAACATAAGATGTGAATTCAAATGTTTTATGTAAAACTATTTGAAGCTCATTCTGCTCAACTATTTTATGTGATGTAATTTCCATATCCATTTGACCTTCTATATATAATTATTTTCACAATAAAATGATTCTTTTTAAAAAGTTGAAATACTTCAATCAAATCATTCGGTTCGAATTTTCGGCGCGTGATTCTTATACTTTTGCACATAAAAAAGACTTATAGGTGAGGCTAATGCTGTTTCGGAGGAAATGACAGCACCTTGGTTTGAGACAATATTGCCAACCATATTATCAAATTATTCTCTTGCTGACGTCTACAACGCTGATGAATTTGGATTGTTTTATCAGGCGTTACCAAGTAAGAATAAATAAAAGTTCGAAATATTGAGGGTATTCATTTGAAGGGACCCTAAAAAAGGTTCGGAAAATCGGGGAATTCGAAAAAACGAAGTTCGAAAAATCCGGGGTAAATTAAAAGAGTTTCTTAAAGCAAAACCAAGGGACCAAGGAAATAATTCGAAAAATCGGGGAATTCGAATAATCCGGTGTTCGAAAAATCGGGATTGAACTGTACAATCAATAGAAACGTTTTCGATAATTTTCAAGGTCACAGGACGATCGAACTCAAAAAGACAGGGGCATTTGACTACAATCTTAATAATATTTAAAATTGAACATTTCAAAATATTTTTTCTAAGCTCTCAAAATGTTATGGTTAAAAAGTCCAGTATTTCTTACTTCAAAGGGAATCTATGAAAATTTCATCGTTATAAAATTATGAAAATTGAAAAATCTAATTTTCTGTATTTAATGGTAATGCGATAATCCAAACATTCACTAAATAAAAAAAAAACACGTATATTAAGATATTTTGTTTATTCTTCTTCATCACCAAGATCGTCAAAAATTTCAAATGCATTTCTTAACTTTCCTTCTCCTGATACAAAAAATCCCATTCTTCATCACCTGAGTCATTTTGACTGTCATCTAAATCTCGAGCGTATCCTCTTTCCACGATCTCCTCTTCTGGAATCGGTGTATCATTTGCACTTAATGTTGGTTCAGTTATAAGCGGATCAATGTCGGAATATGGGTCAATCGAGGGAAGATTCGCGAGCCTCTTTTCAATGGCATTCGTTATTTCTGATGCCTTCCAGCCATTCTTGATCACAGCCTTTCCACATTCAGATGTCGTGTAGTTGTAAAACTCCTTTATCCAAGACGCATGAAGAGGTTTCAAAGTAGTAAGGCTTAATTTTACTTCGATTTTATCAAGTTCCTTTCCTTTGTTGTCGTACTCATTCTGAATTTGTATTGAATACCAATGTGTGAATTTCTTCTTGAAAAATGCTTTGGCTGACCGATTAACCGTGAGGTCAAGCGGCTGAAATATGTCTGTCATATTTGCTGGCACTTTAACAAGACATATGTTGAATTCTTTGAGAAGATTAAGTACAGGTGCTGTCATCTGGCCTCCAAATACGTCAATAATGAGTAATGTCATCTGCGAAGGGTCTCTTCCCAAAAGTTCTCTCTTCTTTATCACCCATGGGTTGATGATTTCTTTAATTAGCTTCAAACAATCTTCTGTATTGCTAAAGTGTTTTTCCTTGACACTTAAAGAAAAGCTTTCAGGAAAACTTACTTTTGGCAAACCTTGTGTGGTTTTTCCGCCATAAATAAGTTGAATGGGAAGGAGTTCGTTTAAGAATAGGAAATTCCAAATGTGACGGTTAAAGCTTTACGATAGGTCACTCCGGAAATACTGATATGTTTTGACCCCCGTTTGGCTAATGTCTGGCTAGATACTGGCGCAAATTTCAATAAGGTTTGATCAAAATTGATGATTAATGATGATAGTATATCATGTTCCTCCATAAATTTGACAATTTGGTGATGGAATAAAAACCCAGCATCTTTCTTTGCTCCATCTGGAATAGATGGCTTCCCAGTTGCTGCTGATGGTTTGACAAATCCCTTCCGGTTGAATAAGCTCTTTGTCCATTTTGTCTTTTTGAGGTCCAGTGATTTGAGATGCTCGTCATCACTTTTTGAAATCAGGGCGTTTGCGATGGCTACATCCGTATTTACGACTCCTCCATTTTTTCAAATTGCCTTCAGGTATTTGATGACTTTGTCGTCAATCACTTGACCCAATAAAAGTGGCCTGCCACGTTTTGGTTTTTGGACGGTAGAAGGACTGCGGATACCTTTTTCGTAATTCTTACGGTGATGTCTGACTGTGCTTTCTCCGATGCCATACTTTCTAGTTGCACTTGCGTTTCCATAAATGACAGCATATTTTCCGATTTTCTCTTCTGTTCATCATATCACTATATATGTTACGTATTTTCCTTTTCTGAGAATGTTCGATATGGATGCAGAAACAGCTTCAAATTCAACCAGATCCGTACTAACTTCCACTCTTGATTCTTCATCCAAGGAAGATCCTAAAATAAGACAGTCAAAATGATAAGAATTCTTATCAAGCAAATACAGTCCCCATATATAAACTAAAATAAAATTAAAAGGCATTTTTTAGTTTGCTTCTTCTCACCTTGTGACGAGTCTTTATCTTTCTCCATTTTGCTCATCATCATCATTGTTCTGCGAGTTGTTAAACGACACCGGCCATTTTGCTCGCGTTGATGTGATGTGACTTCCTTCAGCGTCGTTTTCCCAGAACTATTCTATTTTTCTTTGCAAAAAAAACATTTGTTACTCCTCTCGATTAACAAGATGAGCCTTGTTTCAAGCAGCAAAGTCGATCAGGACAATCGAGTTTCTTACAGAAAAGTTTGTTATTGTTATGAAAACGCATGTTCGAATGTATGTCAACGTCAAACCGGGGGTTGGGTTTATGTTTAAAAGATCAGTATTATTTTGTATTTTTATGTTAAAAATTTAAAAAGCAATGTTAAGTTTAAATTAAACCTTACTTCAGTTTTCAGTTTTCTATAAGATCATTTGGAAGATATTGTATTTATAGGAGACTAGAAGTATTTTAAAACCGCAGAAACTACAACTCTCTTAACCCCCGGCTGCAATCAGTCTTTATTTGTTTTTAATACACCAATTCAAGCCGTTCGCGCCCCATTATGATTTTTTACGCGGTCGAGGCCTGGCACTAAATAGATGTAGATCCGAGATGTAAACATCGAAGCTACTCTCAGTAAAACAAGCAAAAAAGTCACTCATAACTGCAGATTGATACACAACATTTCATAAAAAGTATAAACAAAACTTGATATAAACTGTAATTTTCATTACAAAATGGGACCTGCAAATTGTGCCGTTGTTGGTTGTAGTAATAGTACGCAGAAATTAAAGAAATGGAAAGAAGAACACAATGCTTCATGCGGAGAAAACATTAATCAAGGTTGTTGTAGTTGTGTACAACCATTCAACCTGTGGATGTTTCCAAGTATAAAAAGAAATGGTTCGAAAAGAGACTTATGGATACAAATTTTAAAACGGGAGACAATTGATAAGAAACCATGGAAACCTTGTGGCAGTGATAGAGTCTGTAGTAAACACTTTGTTGATGGATTTCCTACAGAAGAAAACCCTAATCCTACACTTCACTTGGGTTATCAACAAGCTGAAAAGAAAATAACCAGACGGACTATTGTTAAGCATCCAGTAAAGGAAGGTACAAAACGAAAGATTAATTTCCCTCCAGAAACAAACTTAGAGAACTTTATACTAATGTCACTATCACAATCTCCAGCAGGACCTTGTGAGTGGGATGTGCAGTCACCTACCACAGAGCATGATTATACAACACCAGGAAAATCATCAAATAACTGTGATACTTGTGCTGTTAGAGGAAGTCTGATAAAAAAACTATGTAAAAAAGATTGGTTCGTTGACACAACAAGTCAAAAAGCTTAAAAAGACAGTAGCCCAACTGACACGCCAGAAAGAGCAAAGGCAACCATTCTCGATAACTTACATAAAAAGTGACGAAAAGATGAATTTTTACACTGGCATTACTAGCATTGCATTGTTTGAAGCCATTTACAAGATGCTACAACCATTTATGTCTTCTACAATATTGGAGAGGTGCAAAGAAATTTATTAGCCAAAAGGTGCGCCCACAAAGAAAATCTTCATTGTTGCAACGAAAACTTTCACCCAAAGATTCACTGCTCCTGACCCTGATGCGTATACGACTTGGATTGTTAAATGAGGATCTTGCAGACAGATTTGTGATTTCCAAAACTATCTGTTCAAATATCTTCAAAACATGGATTAGGTTTCTATCAACAACTTTAGGAGACAATTTGGTAAAATGGTTACCAAAGGAATCAATCCTCAAAAACATGCCAAAAGTGTATAAGAAAGCTGGTCATGGTAAATGCAGAGTAATCGTTGATTGCAGCGAGGTGTTTATTGAGCGATCAAAGTCTTTGAGTACCCAAGCTACTACTTGGTCTGATTACAAGTCCCACAATACAATTAAATTTTTAATTGGTATTTCGCCTGCTGGATTTGTTACATTCATTTCTGATTGTTATGGTGGCCGAGCAAGTGATCGATTTATTTGTAAAGACAGCGAGTTTTATGGCTGTTTAGACCCATATGACGAGGTCATGGCAGACCGTGGTTTCCAAATTTAGGAAGAACTGATGTTACAACACTGCACTTTAAGTGTTCCTCCAGGTGCCCGTCTGAAGTCACAGATGTCAACTGAAGAAGTAAAACGTACAAAGGACATAGCTAATTTACGAATTCATGTTGAGCGTGCTATTAATCGAATAAAAACTTTTCGGATACTAAAAACTGTCATGCCGATTACTATGCTGCATCATTGTGATGACATAATTCGGATTTGTGCTGCTCTTTGTAATTTAAAACCATTACTTTTTAAAGCTTCAAGCCGAACGGACTAAATACTTTAATATTACATATACTGTCTTGTTTCAAATTCTTTGTCTCTGTGATTTATACCCAATTTACTTTAAGTTCTTACTTTAGCATCCTCAAGCCAAAACAGAGGCTTAGCTCAATTTACCTACTCTACAGCTTAACCTCCTTGGTGTAATTTATCAAAACTACTGGTAATGAAATGTGTTGAGAAAGGTTGTTCATTTGACGGTTTGAGTCCATCAAGTCTTTTTATAGTAAACTAGTTTGGAAGAACAAGGCATTTGATGGAAGTGGTGGTCTCGAATTACCAAATGAATTTAAGAGACTTTTCTATAAAACTTTAATGGAGTAAAACTGTTTTGTTAAGAAACTTTAAAATGGGCTAAACTAAATTCTGGTTCTTATCTTATATTTAAATATTTTGAAAATATATAAAACAATTTAATAATGATCCAAATAATTTTTTTCCAAACAAATAGGGAAAGAAAATTCATGCTGTAATGTAGTTCATATATAATGATGCTATAAAAGATCTATTTATAAATTGATTTCAAATAAAATTGTTTATAAAACTTGGAGAATGATTCCAAAAGTTCTATATAAAAACACTCATCAAAATCTATTTCCTCTAGGACATATCCATGAGATGTCCATATAAAAAAATAGCATTTCTTAAGTCCTGTAACACCCATTTGCTGTTGACATTGAGTATAATATTGATGTCTTCTTTTTAAACGTACAGTCCCACTTTCACAATGTTCAATATAGTCCAACTTAACAGATGGATCCAGTGGCGATAGGTGGCTGATTGAATATGGACACTTTATCTCTAAGCATGCATTGGGATGGCAATTGCAGCTAATTACTCGGTCAGGACTAGCACCAACAAAAGGGTATTGTTTGTCGAGAAATATGCCACATTCATGAAAATATACATTCTTATGCGTCTTTTTGAAAATCTCATTAAATTTGTTTGCAGCATGAGTCTCCATTTCTCGTCCATATTTCAATGCTGGAATGTTAGGACTAACAAACGAATACCCGAATTTTTTGAAACAAATTCCACATATTGGTATATCCTCCACTGCCAGCAGATATTTTCGCCATTTTTGTCTTAACCTCGTGTCCCTTTGAAGCTGTTATAACTCCTTTACGACACTCAAACCACAAAGTATTTGTACTTTGTCCACGTGTCATTTTTCAATAACATTGATGTTATCTGGCGTAAAGTTCAGGAACAGGTTTGGGTAAAAATCATCTGGTGTTCTTGACATGACAATAACATCATCTACTGTTATGAAATTCTTGTCTATTTTTGTTTCTGTTATAACCTCCCTTAAAAAGTCAATCTCTGGTTTTGGTACTGCAGTCGATAAAACAGTATTATCTGCATGGTCACCAAGTGCCTCTACTATGTCATGAAATGTTATTGATTTCATTCCTTTTATTGGATTGTAGGTTTTTTTCGGGGTCGATATCAACTTCCTTGGGTTTTTTCCTTGATTTGAGAAATTATCTCGATTCAAATCCATATCCTTCACTTTACAGGGCTTAACTTCGTTTCGATTAAGCAACCATTCACAAGGTTTTGTTGTACATGCCGGGTTTGATAAACCCAAACGCATGGCAGCTTCTATCCGGAATAAAGCAGCAGCTACATGATTGCATGTTGATCTTAGACCCGCCATGCAAATACAATGTGCTTGAAGTACTTTCCCTTCATTTTTAGTTACAAGTATCCACAGCTTGTGAAGAGTATCATTGATCCTTTGAGATGGACGACAATCTGTCTTCAGGAAACAGTACTGACTTGATCCTAACTGATGAAACATTATCTGTCCAAGCCATCCTTGTTTAAAATAGCTATAGGCTTTCGATTGTTTGTAGTCATTTAAATCCTCTACTTCACTATCAAGCATTAAATATTTGATAATATAAAATGTTGTCACCATAGGCCAGAAACCTATACCTTCTTCTTCATTTTTCCAACCAACCTTTAGCTGGTGAAAAGGGTCAGGAAGTGTTTTACCATTAATAAGAAGTTTTTGTTTATATTGTTCACATATTTCTCCTTCAATTTCCTCTGCTGTTTTAACTACTTGTACATCATTCTCTACTGCTGCAAAGGCTCTTGACACAAGCTCACATTTTCTCCCAGTGACTTTTAAAGCTCGAAGACGTAGGAAATTCTTCAACTCTACAACTTTCATTTTGTTAATCATATCATAATCCATAACTCTTTGTTTTCTGATGCCAAAGCACGGTTTTTGTAATGTTTATATGAGATTAAAATATCTTCTTTCTGTGTGAGAGTGCTTCTATGTTGTCCTGTGCTGCTGTTTGCTAATGTTTACAACTTTCACCTTCCCGTCTATCTACATCTATTTCGGCCCAGTCCTTTTTTCAAAAAACCGCGTTTGCGGGTCGAATTGGTGTATTAAAAGAAAACGACACATTTTTTCACCTTCTTTAACATTTACGGTATTGAAAGTTGGCTTCGAAGATGGAGCTTGAAATAATGTACGAATTTGATTCAACTGTACGAGGTTATCACTATTATAGAAGATATTGGCAGCCAGAGATTAATCAAGTGTTGCATTCGTCACATGAAAAAGACAACCATTTTGATTCTTTTGCAGATGTGCGATACCCAAGGAAATATCAGAGGACACCTTCCTATGGAAATCTCGATAACAACGAAATTTATTTTGGATCGTGGTGCGAGAATTACAGCAACGTTAAGATCAACAAATTATCGGAGATCTCCTCTCGTTCAAGGTGGCTTGGACATACCCTGCACAATCAAGGTTATGATGATGCCAACTCAATTGAGCAATAGATTGATAAATAGGTACAAAGAGTTGATGGAGAACTTTTATTTTGAATCCCCAGATAATGACATTGTAGGAACCTTTGTACGATCATATGGTTATATTCCGAGCTCATCATCGTCCGGTAGTGGAAAAGACTATTTTAAAAACCCGGAAAACGCAAATAAGAAAGCAATGCCACAAAGAAGAAACGAAAGAGACGAAGTTGGTGTGAAAGACATTCGTTGTTTTTTCAAGAAAAAAGGAACTGTAAAATCTACCAACCTTTGTTCTGAAAATATCATTGTATTAGATATCTCATCTGTACTTTGAATGGCATAATCATATAATCTAATGTCTGATTAAGGAATACCCCACCAAGCACTTTGCTTACTATTTTTTTTGAATAAACTATTACCCGTGATTGTTTTGAACAAACCATACAAATTTCGAACTATTGTACAATATTCCCTAAAATTTTTGTCTTTTTTTCATCTTGGTCATTAAGATTTGTTCTTTTGAAAAAAATTTTTGATGCAAATAATTGAGGGGTTTCCCCTGTAACCTTCATATAGCAAAACAACGACAGAAATAACTTTTTCTTGGAAATCGACAAAATTAGATTGCGAATTTTATTTATTTTCTTGGAATGGCAAAAGAAAAGATTGCGGATTGCGTAATTTTTCTAGGAATTGCGGAAGAAAAAATTGCAATTTTTTGCCAAATTCGCAATCTTTAATTCCGCAATCTTTTCTTGCGCAGACTTTTCTTCCCTTAAGGTATAATTTTCTATATACGCATAAAACAAAACATGAAACTGCAACGAATTAATTGTTATTATCCAGGGAAAGTTTACTACAGCTATTTTATAATGAAAGTATTTTATTGAGAAAAGTTAACTTTCATTTTTCATGATTTCCAGCTTTTATAGGCATTATTTGTGGTAATATACACATAGCATAAAGCAATACTTTTGGTAACACGTTATTTTATATGCTCTTGAGTTCTTCACCTTTTACTTATTATTTCTCCAATTTTTCTTGCCTCGAATGTTGCTACTCCAAATCATCGTAATATTTAAGAATTTCATGAGGGCCGTAGGCCCGATAAATGAAATTCTAATTTTACGAGGGTAAAAAATCAGACAAATTCATTATGCTGTGTACGGACGCAGTCTATAGACAAGGACTGTACGCGTGGCGTAGGCCTACGTCCAATCGAATCCAGAAATCTTAATAGTAATGTTTTCCGAGGAACCGTGTTGTTATGTCAAGAATTTAGACAATAAATTTTGTTTATGCTCTCTAATAAGTATCTTTCATAAATATCGGTTTTTACATCTTTCTTTATTATAATCCGTTATATTCGGGCGTCAGTCATGCTGTCGGGCGTCTCGAGCCTCGCCCTTTTGGTCCTCTTCCGCCTCTGCTGTTGTATCCTCCTGTAAGACAAATGCGTACAAAATTTGTGATTTCCAGCTGAAAGTAGGGAGGTGGAGTGGAATGAATTCGTCTGATTTTTTACCCTCGTAAAATTGAAATTTCATTTATCGGGCCTACGACGGTACGCAGGCTATCGTTCTAGTTCAAATCCCCAAGTATTTGTTTTTGATACTTTTCAGCTATACTGAAATTTTTGTTGTAGTGTTTTTGCCAAACAGACTTGTTGGACCAATTCCCCATGCGTAATATGTCCGATATCGGCACTCCTCTTTTGGAGGCCATAGAGGTTGTGGCAGCTCTTTTCGAATAAGGTTTAAATTCTTTTGTATCTATTCCTGATAGGTTTAACATTCTAGTGACCCATCTGGCCATTGTGTCTTTTGAAACCGGTTTGTTCGGGCTTACATAGCTTAGAATGGCTATAGCTGGTTTATTTTATTTAGCACTTTTTCAATGTCCCAGATAATTGAGTATTTCGGGACAATGGGTCTCTGTCGAGAAATTCCTCTTAGTAGCTTGCAAACTGAAGGATGCTTCCCTACTGTAAACCCCTCAATAGGTTCATGGAAAAAGGAGAGTGACGACCTATGCGAGTTAATTGCACTGTATCCTAGGCCATTGTCGAAGAGAGATCCCAAATAATTGAGAATCTCCTTTATAGAACAAGAAGTGGGATCCACTTCCCTTTGATTGCACCAGCTCTGAAATTTGTTCCAGGCTGTTTCGTAATGGAGTCTAATTCAGTTTTTGATAATCCCCCTGTTCCCTCACTACTCCTGAAATTTGCCAGGCTACCAACTTCAGAGTTCCGTTTATTAATAACGGGTTCGATATCCCTGTCGGGTGTATCAGAGTGTTCGTCCGCTCTCTGGTTAATAATCTCGGGTGGTCTATTGACATCTCCAGGAGGATCGGGTGCCATGGTTGGTTTACCCATATTGGAGCAATTAGTATTAGAGATGCTCTGTGACGCCTGGTTTTTTTCAGACATCTTCCTACCAAGCAAAAGGGTAGAAATGCGTATAGAAGCTCTGACCCCCAGGTTTGATGAAGGACATTCACTGCCAGGCCAAACGGGTCTATCCTCGAGTTGTAATAAATCGGGACCTGGTGGAATGTGCGAGACACAAACAGGTCTATTGCAGGTGTCCCCCATATTCCTGTGATTTTTGGAATGCCTGCTTGTTTAGCATCCATTCGCTTGAGTCTTTCGAATTCCGTGATTCGAAGTCTGCTTCTACATTTAGTTCCGAAGGTATATATTCCGCTGTTAGGGTTATCCCCTTCGAAAGTAGGTAAGACCAAATTTCCTTTGACAGATTTATCAATGTCGGGTTTGTTGGTCTTCCCATTTTTACTAGGTGTGCCAGTGCTACAGTATTGTCTATCTGTAGATGAATCGACCGAGTTGATCGGTTTTTTGATAAAAGTCTTTATCGCTAAGAATGCTGCTTTCAGCTCTAGTATATTTATGTGAAGGGTTCTCTCTAATGAAGTCCACAACTCCCTGTCGATATTCCCTCGCAGTGAGCTCTCCAACCCCCTGTTGGGCCCCCTGCTGCATCCGAGCTTATTAACAGGTCTGAAGGTGTTACCTTGATAGGTTTCCCCTTGGTTATTTCGATGTTTTTTATCCACCATTGTATCTCCTGAATCGCTGAGGCACCCAGAATTACTGTTGCCTCACTGTTGCCTCGTAGCTCTGATTGTTTTGTCTCAGAACCTGACTCATATCCCTCTGTAAGAATCTTATTTGTAGAGGGGCTGGCAAGAAAGCTGGCGCTATTGCCATTAGTTTCCCAATGATGCTGCTCAGATCCCTCACACTGACTGAGGTTGACTCCAAGAGCGACTGGCATTTTATTTTGATGTTGTTCATCTTTTTTATGGGAACAGACAATGTCATCGACTGGCTTTTGATTATTACCCCTAAGTATTCTAGTGATTGTAAAGGGACTAGACTGGATTTCTCAAAGTTTATTACAAATCCTAGGTTTTGGAGGAGAAATATTGCTGAGTCCCTTGCCATCTCGGCCTCCTCCATTGAATGGCACACTAGTAGTATGTCGTCTATGTATATTAGTAACTTGATGTCTAGCTTCCTGAGAAGTGACATTGGAATTCTCAGCAGTTTTGAGAAAATTCTTGGTGCTGGCCCTAGACAAAACATGAGGCATTGGAACTCGTAAAGGTCCCCCTCCCACCTGAATCTGGTAAACTTTTTGAAGAGTTGGGAAAAAGGAACTGAAAAGTAGGCGTCTTTCAAATCGATTTTTATCATGAAGTCTCCCTCCCTCAGAATATCTTTCAGATCTTTCAGTGTTTCCATCTTGAATTTTTGATAAGGGATATAAGAATTTAGTTTCCTTAGATTTATCACTGGTCTGAATGTCCTGTCCTTTTTCTTTCTTAGAAATATGTTTGACAGAAATTGATCCCCCCCCCTTTGGCTGCGCTTTTTTGACAGTACCTTTTTTCAACATTTTGTTTATCTCCATATTTACTTGAATTTTCATTTTAGGATTGTGTACAATTTGTTTTGGAAAAGCTTTTTGTATTGAGGTTTTTGAAAAAGGGATTTCCCAGCCCTGGACTGTTTTTAGGATGGTTTTGTCCTGAGTGATGTTTCTCCAAGCATTCTGGATAAGTTTTAATTTCCCTGCTTGTTTTGAGATTATTTCGGGGCCTCTCGGGAACGGAGTTTTCAATATTGGGTGAATATTTTCCCTGAATGCTTTCTGTTGATTCCCTATCAAGAGATTTCCCTTTGACATGTTGGAAAAAGGTACCCTCTTTAATAAAATTGAAGGGATTTTTTACTTCTTGTGTTGTTGCTTTGGTATCCTTTCCTCTCATACTGGGGTTGATCCTTTTTTTGGTTTCTGCCAGATTTCTTGTGCTCCCCCACCATGGGCTTTCTGAATGTTGAACTTGAGGAGGAGCCCTGTAGAAAGGGTTTTGTTGTCGGCATCAGAATTTGTTTCACCGTTTTGTTCTGAGCTTTGGCTGATTTCTTTATGCCACCCATACACTTTTCTCCAAATAAGGCTGTACCACTTTTGGACAGTTCTTCCGCATATGTCTCTCTGACCATCGTGGAGGATGTTGATTCACTCCCGTTCAGGGCAGTGAGGACCAATTTCCTTCGGTAAAAGTTGACAGCATTTATTTCTTGTCCAACTACAGACTGTTGCATTAACAAGGCTGTGTTTTAGATGGTGCAGTTTTGCTTGGTGTCTTTTCCGGCATTTGCATCCTCCACCAACTGCCAGATTTTGGTCAGAGGTGCTAATACATCTCTAATCTTTTTAGAGTTTCTGGACAGTGATTTGTCCTTTGACACATCTGAGTGACGATATTTGCCTTTCAGATAAGTTTCCATGTCGGTGTCAAGTTTCAGGATGTCTTCTATGTTCTTCGGGACTGGGTTGTCTCCTAAGAAGGATTTATTCAGACATTTATCTGGTACGTATGTCCGACAGTTTTCGTTGACATATTTTGCTAACTCCTCATCAATTTCCCAAGCATTTTCCTCAGATTTTGTTTGGATTTTGAAGAAGTTGCTGTGGTCTTTAGAACTGTAATTACGTTTTCTCCTTCTTTTCTTTTTTGATTTTCTCCTTCGTTTCCTTTCCCTTTCTTCCTCAGATGAGGACGTCGATGATGACGAATGAGATGAAGAAGAACTGCTTGAGGAGGATCGTTTCCTCTTCTTTTTCCTTTTGTTGCTCTCTCTGTTTTTGCTTCGTGATCGTGACCTCGAACGACCCCTCTTTCCTGTGGGTGATATTGATCTACTCTTCCCACTTCGCAAGGATATGTTTTCTGCATCATCTCCTGTAACTTTTTGGGGAATGTTCATTGACGTTTCTTCGTTGTTGTTGAAGATTTTGTTGGATTCGATTTGATCCTGATTGCTGTTCATCGATGGGTCGGCCATCTTGTAAGCGAGCAGGAACAAAACAAGGACGATAGCCTGCGTACCGTCGCAGTCTATAGACTGCGTCCGTACACAGCATAATGAATTCGTCTGATTTTTTATCCGACGTAAAATTCGTTACTTCAGTTTATTTGATGAATACCTAGTATTCTTATAAATGAACTATAAGCTCTAATTCTGCCCCAAACCCTAACAATATGTTTTATAAACCTATGAAACAAAAAACATGTCAGATTGATATTCAAAATTAAACATCATGTTAACTTGAATGTATAAAAATTGCAAAAAATGTCCATTTTTTGGTATAATGATGACGTCATCAAAATTTGGTGACATCAGCAAAATGATTTGCTTTTTCGTTATCCTCATTTATCATACTACTTGTTTGTAAAGTTTTATTCAGAAACTCTTTGTATATGTAAAGTTGTGACCAATTACAATTTTTCTGGTCAGACAGATTTTCTAATGCGTTTACGACACCCAGATTAGTTTGTGGGGCCAGAAAATTTTAGTTTCCCTGAAAACCATCAAAATTCTTCATCAGAAGGGTTTCAGGAATAAAATAATCCATATGGGCTTGTTACTGCCGATCAATTTATTTCTAAGCTTCTTCGTGAAAAATACATAATTAAACAAAATAACAATGGCTAATTAGAAAATACAAACAAACAGAATTTACTACAAATGAAATTTAAAAGCAAAAAAGTGAGCAAAAAAATGAGTAAACAAACAAAATTAATTAAACTTAATTAGATGTGATGTCACTTATCGATTGCGTAGGTTTAAAATTTATAATAATAATTAAATTTTAAGAGGAGATTGGCATAGATTGGTAACATACATACATATAAACAGGGAAATTATCATAACAATCTAACCAAGTGCCTAACCTAAAATTTTTCAACGAATTCCGGGTATTTAGACCATAAGAAGTAATGGAAGACTGTGAAACATTTTTGAAACTTTCCAGGTGGGCTCACAATTGATGATGTAATCACTATGGTATTTTTGCAATATTGAGAGGAGAAAATTCGTTGCAAATGGAAAAATAGTCATTAAAATGCCTTTCTTAATCATAGTTGTAGACTGGAGTTATATATTTCAAACTTTTGTTGCAAAAGACGGGGACTTATGATAGTTTATGACGTCGTTTTCAGGGGGTAATGTCGGAAATTACACGAATCCTTGTATAAATGGCCAAAAAGGAGCAAATCAAGGGAAACTTTGCTTGTTACCAGTTGTAATGCCAACCTCACCAAAACCATGCGTAAGTGCTTGAGTGGGTATTGTGAATCGCCATAGAAACGGACAACAACCGGCTAACAATAAGTCCATAACAGCTACATATATTAAATGACTGAATTCTACTTCATTGTCTGTGATGTTTGTTTGAGTGCTATTAATACCTTTTAATATCGTTTGTCCTTCGTTGCCATACCATTCACATTCCGCCGCTATTGCATGTCATTCGTCTTGCGTAAGTGCATTTATCACATGTTCACCATCATACTACGTGACTTTGTCAAGTAACAGTTGTTGTGCAGAAGATCGTTTGTTTATAAAGTAGGTCGTGAAGAATTTCGAAAAGTTGGAGATATATTTGTTTCATCGCTCTCGTCGTTCTGTTATCGTAAATATCTTTATCTGGAGTCGCTGTGTCATGGGGTTATTGATGATATAAATAAAGAAAGACAAAACTGAATCAAGTCTGATGACATGGAAGAGGTACGATTTCTCGATCTTTTGATGTCACTTTTTGTCCTCTTCTTCAAATCGTAAAATCGTTATGGTTTGCTGCCAATTAAAGACAACAGTTTTGTTCCTTCTATATGCCTTCAGCAGTAGAATGCTTCTTAACGAAATGTTTAGTAAAGGAAAGGGAAAAGAAAACAGATTTTTCGAAGCATGCTCACGCATCATGCAACGCAGAATTCCGCGTAGATCGGATCAAACCGACAAAATCCTGTACCACTGGAAATAACCGAGGTGAAGTTTAAATCCGATGCCGGAGAAATTATTAAACAAATAGGACAAGCCGTAATGGACAACCAAAGGATAATTAATCAAGGAGTATGCTGTTGTAGTTCGGGAGACAGCACTAATTTTATGGAACGAAATTGGTTGACTAAAAATATATAGCATGCAAAACTCACCACCTTGGGAAGACTGTTACGTGAATATTAGGAAATATTTCGAAGAGAACTAGGTACCATGAAAGGAGTGAAAGCAAAAATATATCTATCGACAGCTACTCATCCAGTCTTTTGCAAAGCACGACCAGCTTCTACGCAATAACCGAAAAAATTAACGCCAAACTCGAACGTCTAGTTAACCAAAGCATATACGTTCCAGCCGAATTGGTCCGCTTCTATTGTGCTAATTTTTTAGGAGAACATTCGATTTTCGTGTAACGCTAATCCTTTCACATATATTGAATATAGCTAGCGGCAGTTGTCGGTAAAATAATATGATAATGATGCCGGTTCCAATTTCTGGATCCAGCCTTAAAATGTCAAAATCTCTGCTTAACGGACACCTTCTTGTAGCGGACAATTTTTATTGGCTTTTCTTTTCTCTACATATACATATATTATTTTCATAATAGTTTTTACTGTGTGTGGGCTTGAAATAGACAACACTTTATCCCGACTAAACAAATTTTATTACAAAAAGTTTCACAATACAAAAATACACCCAAATACCTATAAAAAGTAGGAAAAAATAGTTTTCCCAAAAAAAATAATTGGCAAATGTACCAGAAATAGTAAAACACAATTTCAAAAGGTTGATCTGGCATCTCACACACACACGTACTTGATCTCGAGATACTTCTCCACTCCTGGACACAAAGACCCATCACCGTAAAAATTTGCATAGGAATAGACGAAACATGTATGTTGCCCATCGCACGCTCCATCAACAATCGCGTAACCCTCGTTTTTCTTGTCAGCAACGGTCCGCGCATAGCATTTGTAGTTCGAAGATGTTTTATCGCAATCGTTCTGATCAATACGCCCGTACATGGCGTATAGAACATTAATTACCTTGTTCTGGCAATCCAGTAAACCAAAAATGTCACTCTCACATGTCGTTTTGGAAATCACGTTTGCCGGTGGGTCTAAAGAAAAATTCGTACTTTCTACTTCTACCTTAAGAGAAGAAATTTTCGCGGTTGACAGGTCTAAAAACTGCGAATTTCGCGGATGAGGTAATATATGTGAGTTTCGCGGAATTTATTTTCGCGGTGGGCAGAGTTTAGGGGAATATTTAGTACGATATAATTTACCTAAAAGGTCCATCTAAATTTATTCTTCAAACAAATCAAAAGCATTTCTAAGAACTTCGCCTGTTTTCACAATTGGAGAAAAACCTCCAGTTCACTCTTCCAAAGTTCGAATTGTTGAGAGAAAAGAAGCACTGGAGACGAGTTTACGAATTATCGAATGCTCCGAAAACTCGAACATACAATAACCATTTTCTTGGTCCCTTGGCGGTTCGAGTTATCGGGAGTGCACTGTATTTTCTTATATTTTTAGTTGTACAGCTCTTTGCATGTTAAGCGACACTAAAAAAAAACGAGAAAAAGAATTGAATTTCGCGGAATAAATTTTCGTGGATAAGGCATTTTCATTAAGTTTCGCGGATACTGTATTTTCATTAAGTTTCGCGGAATTTAATTTCACGATTTGAGGCCAAAATCGCGAAAGTTTCTTCCCGCGAAAATTTCTTCCCTTAAGGTAATAACGAATTAACGAATTACCTTCAAAAATCGACCAGTCAACACTCTAATGAATAATTTTAGATATAAATAAAGAATTTCTAATTAAGATAATTATTGATGATCGCTTTAGCGCTAAGCGGAGTATTGAATTCGAGTACGCACCGTAACAAGTCTGATTGACCGGGTTCAAAATCCTTTTCCCGTGACACAAGCAGATACGGAACCTATCCATGTTCCTACAAACCTCTCCACATCCACCATTGTTGACCGCGCACAGATCATTTGCTAAAAAAATATTATGTTGGTCTCACATACATTTTTAATTGTAACATTTTGTTTTCAAGAATCGATGCGCAACTTGATATTTCAAGACCACAATATACAACTTATTGTCAACACAATGAATTATTAGGCTTAAAATATTTGGAATAATTCTTGCGCTGCATTCTTTTTATTACAAATAAGAAGTCTTTTCAATTCAATTTACTCTAAATACCAAACAAAAAATCAATGGAAATACTGTGTATATAATTATTGTTGTTGTCAAGGCGATCAATTATACAAGACATACTGATCAGAAGAATTTGAAAGCAATCTCCATTAAAAAAACAACAACGTTAAACCAAAACAAAAACTGCTTCAAAAATGTTAGAGAATATAGACTTACGTATGCATTTTTGATTTTCTTCATCGGCTGTTTCTCCCTCGGCACACATGCATTTGTAACTACCCGGAGTGTTAACACACTTGTCCGCCCATTTACACAAGTTTGCGTCTTGACATTCGTCTTTATCTACAGGCAAACTTTAAGGTAATGTTGCGCTCAAGAAATAAAAAAGGACCACTAAAACATTTATCTGTTACCATGGAAACATGAATTTTGCTGAAAACAACACCAGGGGTATTTTCAAGCACTTTTAGTGGCTACCATTTTTTGTTAAAATTGAGTTTGGATGTATGCAATAGCTGGCTGAGCATTTGGGGGGCATTGCATGCCCCCAGCAGGTCTAAGGCAAAACCTTGGAGGCAATAAAGCATAGTATCATAGTACATATAATATCACTCAGAGAAAACATAAGAACTTTTGTAAAAGACATTATTCTTTTTTAACGTCATAAAATGACGTAAACCATTCCAGAAATATTCCAGAATTGAAAAAGGATATGTGTTCCAAATAACATAGGGGAATTCCCTGTTTTTAACCTGCTTCCTCTTTACATAGAAAACAACGAAAGAAAAAGTGAGTTAACGAAATAAAAAGAACATCAAGTGTACATTACCTAATAGAAAACAACAAAGGAACGTGTTTCTAAATTCGTTTTCACTTTGTCTTTTTATTCAAATGTTTGTTTACTTTGGTAAAAATTGTTTTTGAAAAGATTGAGTTTTAGCTATCGTTTACCGGTTACAAAAAAGAACTTATCCATGAATACATTTTATAATGAGCTGAATAGCTGATAAAACGGGAAAAGAGCGCATAAAAGGAAAAGATGCGCAACGTATTTCGTATTAATTCTCCAATTGACTCAATGCTATGGTAACCGTCGTTTTGTGAAATATCAATCTCTTACAGAATGGAGATATATAAAGACAAGTGTAATGAAATATCAGGAACAACCTCACGAGTCTAAAAAAGCATCAAAACACTTCCCAGAATGTAAAAAAGGCTCGCACTACCGTAAAAAATTGTGCGATATGTTGAGATATTGATCAAAAGAAAACATACCAATACATTGATTCGCGGAACTCAAGAAGTATCCATTCCCGCACACGCATTCGAAACTACCTATCAGATTCCTACAGATTGCCTGGCAGACACCATCTTGCTTTTTGCAACTGCAAACGTTTGGTGTTACAACACATTCATCGATATCTGATAAAAACATTTCAGTAAAAATCATAAATTAATACAATATACTGTTATCAATATGTGTCCTCATAACCCCCCATGTGTCCCCATACCATCACAGGAGTGCAGGTCTGCATTGAGGAGAAAACCACTTTTACAAAGGCATTTATACTGAAGGCTTGGCAATGACACGCATCCTTGCTGGCATTTTGTGACAGGTCTGCAGGCATTTATCTCTGTAATAAAAAAATAATTCTCAGCAAATATATAGTAATTAAAAGATATATATATTGGGGCATATCCATAAAAAAATACATGGCTATTCATCTCTATCAAAGAAAGTAACTACAAATATTTGTTAAATTATAAAAAAAACAAAAAGGAAAACACGTTGTGTAAAACCGCAATAAAATAGTAGAAGAGATGGAAATGGGATAAAAATAAACAAATTTTGAGGGATTTAAAGATGTTAAAGAATGCATAATGCAGAAACGCTAAAGTAAGTGAGCTGATGTTTAAAGATGTTAAGGAATGCATGTGTTTAATCGCATACCATTTGTACAGTATTGTCCTTCATAACCAAGTGCACAGCTGCAAGTGTTTGGATTTGAACACGTGCCACCATTTTTGCATTGGATTTCGCAAATAGCTGGTAAAAATAATTTAATATCAGATTTTGTTTCATCATTTCTTTTTTTTTCTAGGCCGAATTAACCCTCTTGGTAACGGTTGTAGACAAGGGTGTCTATCCCAATTTCACTAGCGCAAGACGTTGGGTGTAACTGTTGAGGCAAGCGCCACTCGTACCACCAACACCCGTACATTTTATGCTACTCATTTGCTGAGTTGGCGAGACCGGGAGGATTTGAACTCCCAACCTTTTTGAAATCCAAAATTGCAAGCGCTCTACCAACCGAGTTATTCCGACCTAAAAGGTTTGATCATATCAGATTTCAAAATACGCAAACATACGTTTTAGACACTCAGTTGATGAATCTGTCAATGTCGTCCATTGATTGCAGCAACCATACTTAGTGACATATCGAGACTTTGTTTCGGGATACGAAGACGATCTGGACTTATAACTGAAACGGACAATTTATTGAAAATGGGAGTACCTTAATTTGAAAATTTCAAACACTAACATAGTTACTTCTTTAACACAGACTCCTTGACCCGCCCCTCCAGGTGCAGGACATCTTGTGTACAGCTTATGTTTTGTGAGGTAACCGTTATAATAAACAACAGTGGTGGTATACTCTTCTTTGACAGTATAGGAGCAAACGTTTCTTCTTTTAAATCTAAAAGTATTTTGGTTTCAAACACACAACTAAAACTAAAATAAAAATTAAAATTAAAACCTACAAAATCTTAAAATTCTGTGTGTTCATTACAATACACATTTTTTAAATTTTATGGCGTATCGCAAGAAGTAGAAGGCAATTACAAAAAAATATGCAACTTAACCAGTTCATTGACCTTCATACTACACTAAGTACTTTGTTATGTAGACCTCTCAGTCTACATTTTCAATCAGTGAATAAAATAAAGTTTTTATTGTGGTATTAAACTAGCTAAAGTACCATTACAATAAAAACAATATGTAAACCCTCTTTAATCCTGAATTGATATTCTGATGGCACTATCCAAAATACTGAAACAATCCTTTGATACCGTTTCAAAATATTTAGGATCTCTTAGAATGTTGATAGATAGTTTTTGTCCTTTTTCAAATGTTCATCTGTGCATTGAGATAAGTGTTACAGTTTGTCCTATGTAACAATCATTACAATAAGAATTGATTTATCTTATGCAACATATATACCATGTTTATTTATTTATATTTAGTATATATATATATGCCATAATAATAATAATAATTCATATTTTAAGTGGATAACCCAGAAAACCCAGACCACGAGAAAGTGCTGTAGTTGTATCTATTGGGGTCCACTGTTGGAAAGTACATTTTCGTAACTTACATACGATCTAGGCATGAGTAAAAAATTGTTTAAATGTAATATTAGCAATTTTTGGCCAGTACATCGTTAGCAATGTACTCTTTTGAAACGCAGATTTGTGTCATTTTATCAAAATATCAGTCTTTCCAAATTTCTGTCTGTAAAATCTATACCATGTGTAACTTGGCTTGCTTTTTGCAAAAGAAATAGCAGCCCTAAAGAAATATCTATATTTGTATATATTTGAGTACTGAAGATTCATCAAAGATTTTTTAGATTATCATTAACTATGAGTGTGATAGGATGTTTCATTGTAAAGTTAAAAGGAGAATAAAACCAGATGATATTTTGACCACCAAAGAAGGAGTTTTAACTAAAAAACAGGTTACACTTTTGGACTGAACAAGGTGATATGTTTTCATCATGACAAAGCTTACATTTCTAGATACAAAGTTCTGCAAAAATTCTGTCATAATCCGTTCAAAATCCACTAGAAAAAATATTATTTAGGGCTATGCAAAGTCAACATCTCAACATCAAACCAAGTCAACTCAACATGAAACCAGGTCAAAGCCTGTGTATGCACAAACTGTTTGAATCAAACTCAACTGTTGAGATATACCTATTATGTCCTATTATTTAATGTTATATTTGTTTTATATTTTATAGGCACAAATAACATTCTTAACTGATAAATAAACAGCTTAAGAATAACATACTTGTTCATCAACTTAAACAACACAGAAAAGAAAGTAGTCACAAAGAAGATCATTGTAGTTGTTCAGACCATGAACAGTCAGTTTTGACTAAGGTAATATATTGGGAATATCCACCCCTCGAAACTGTGGTTAAACATAATAGGATACAGAAAGCAAAAATTTAAGAAACATAAAGCGAGTATGACAAAGCTAGATAATCCGCATTAGATTATGGAGACAGAAGATCGAGTAATGATGATTGGCTTGATGATGCATCTTCTAAGAAGATGCTGGAAAACTTCTGAACAACCTTTGGGAGCTATTGTAAAACAAAAACTTATTGAGCTATATGAATCTGACAAGTTTACAAGACAATGTCCAGGAAAAAAGACTATAAACCAATGACGGAAATTATTTCGTTTGTTGTAATATAAATTAACATGTTTTAATTGAAAATTTTTTTCTCATTTTGAGTGATGCACATTACTAAAAGTCCTAAGTCAGACATATTCGTTGAAAAACAATTACAAACCGTCTACGTATTTTATGCTGGCGAAGCAATGAAGAAAGAAATTAAAAACACTTTTTATTGACACTTATAAAACCTATTGAAAGTACGGTGTTCACATTGTTTTGACAAGAGCAAGCAAGATAAAACGGATCGGACCAGATAATATTTTTCAATTCTGTTCGGTCAAAGTTTCACTTACCCGCTCGCATCCAAACCACTTATATCTCCTACATACACCACCGCCAAGAGTCCGACAATAGCTAAACAATACATCCTCTCCTGAAGACTAGTTCACGCTTTTACGCTTTTACTTATTATATACGCAAAAAAACTTCCTCTTTTCAATCCCTTAATCTGGACCCCTTTGTTGAATAGCGGAACTTATTGTTTAAAAAATTGTTCCGCTCTGGTAGGAAGTAAAACACCAATAGATTCGAAACTGCAATTTTATTGATTTTCTTATGTCGTAAAACGTAAATGATCAATTAAACGGGGATGGGCGTTTATTTCAAAATGCACAAATTGTTGATGAAATCGAAGCACAAATTTTAAAACGCCCTGTACATAATCCTGTAGTTTATTTATTTTTCCTTATGCACATGGCTAATACGGGAGGGCGTTTATTTAGAATAGAGCGTTTAATCGTACTTTTACCTTTCTTTAAGCAGTCCCAATTCACTAACACTCATTTTAGAAGGGCATCTGATTTTCATTACTCTCTCTATATATAATTTAAAGGAAAAAATTGTTGCGGGAAGAAAAAGTTGCAAAAGTTGCGATTTTATTTTCGCAACTTTAAAAGAAAAAGTCGCGTATATAAAATGTTGCGAGACAGAACATTCATAAAAAGTTGCGTACAAAAAATGTTGCGAGTGAAGTTGTTGAACTTACGATAATTTTTCTTGTCGTTCCAAGCAACTTAGCGTTTGGACACTCAATTTATTCCAAAATTAATACAGCCTACTACGGATTGTTTGGAACATCGGAGGCGGATTTTTTTATAAGCAGTTTCTGCGGACCAGACTTTAATATTTTCATACCTCAATGTACACAGAAAGATGCAAACTTCATATAACTTTACTTATACAAAAAAGGTCCAAAAATGAAGTTAAAAACGTATGGTGAAGGGAAACAAGCTGCCATACGAATATTAAAAAAGAGGAAGAGTTTTAAGATCGAGCGGTTTAAAAAGTCCATGAGTATTTTAATAACACTATAATTGGGATTTCATAATGCACAATGCATTCCATATTATAAGTAATTAAATTTTCTACATACGCACAAAACAAAACATGAAATTGCAACGAATTAAATGTTATTATCCAGGGAAAGTTTACTACAGTTATTTTCATTTTATTGAGAAAAGTTAACTTTCATTTTGCATGATTTCCAGCTTTTATAGGCATTATTTGTGGTAATCTCCACATAGCATAAGGCAATACTTTTGGTAACACGTTATTTTATATGCTCTTGAGTTCCTTACCTTTCATTTATTATTTCTCCAATTTTTCTTGCCTCGAATGTTGCTACTCCAAATCATCGTAATATTCGTTACTTCAGTTTATTTGATGAATACCTAGTATTCTTATAAATGAACTATAAGCTCTAATTCTGCCCCAAACCCTAACAATATGTTTTATAAACCTATGAAACGAAAAACATGTCAGATTGATATTCAAAATTAAACATCATGCTAAATTGAATGTATAAAAATTGCAAGTGTCAATTTTTTGGTAAAATGATGACGTCATCAAAATTTGGTGACATCAGCAAAATGATTTGCTTTTTCGTTATCCTCATTTATCATACTATTTTTTGTAAAGTTTTATTCAGAAACTCTTTGTATAATGTAAAGTTATGACCAACTACATTTTTTCTGAGCAGACAGATTTTCTAATGCGTTTTCGACACCCAGGGTAGTTTGAGGGGCCAGAAAATTTTAGTTTCCCTGAAAACCATCGAAATTCTTCATCGGAAGGGTTTCGGGAATAAAAAAAATCCATATGGGCTTGTTACTGCCGATCAATTTATTTCTAAGCTTCTTCGTGAAAGCTACATAATTAAACAAAATAACAATGGCTAATTAGAAAATACAAACAAACAAAATTTACTACAAATGAAATTTAAAAGCAAAAAAGTGAGCCAAAAAATGATTAAACAAACTAATAATATAACGTAACTTACTGAAATATAAATTAAAAGGTTCCAAGCAGCAATATGCCGAAGTAAATACCAAAATATGTATAATAACCAAAGCTCAAATTTCTAATACACAACAACGACATGTAACGCTAGTCTACAAACATGGAATACCCTAGGGACGTAAAAGAGAAATAGAGTGTGTGCTACTGTGAACGATTAATGAACGAATGAATTAACAAGGGACAAACCAAAAAACACGAATTTATTATCAACACAAAAAGTACATAAAATCAAAAATTCGTGTAGTACACTAACATAATGGCTCCTCATTCAGGTACGTGAATTAATGTACTCTTCGGTGGGAATCGATTTTTCCTCAATTTCACACAAGCAACTTTCGAGATTGGTTTTCGTACAACTGATTTTGTTCGACCAATATACAGATTAGCGTACAATAATAATACTCGTTTTGATGCATGATGGCGGTCGGACGTGTGTTATTTTTTACGAATTTGTTTTGCACGTTATTTACTAAAAAGAAACCAAGTTTTATCTCAAACCGTGTTGTATACAACGATGTCTTTCAAGTACAGAATGAAGACAAATGGCTTACAGAAAGTTATTTAAATTCTTCAGTACGGGTCGCTAACAGAAAACCATATGAGAGAAAAATATCATCATATTTATTGCTGATTATATTGCTTGCGGGAGATATTGAAACTTGTCCAGGACCTGCTGCTATTTTGAGAAATATCTGCCAAACGAGAGGTATGAAAATAGCTCATTTGAATGTTCAAGGCCTAGCTACATCTTTTAATGGCTTATGTGACATGCATGGCAGTAACCCAGAGATTGACATTTTGACATTATTCTGAAACGCATCTCAGTAAAAATGCATATAATGAAAATCTATACTGTATCCCAGGATATACTTTTGTTAAACGTAACAGAGCAAAAGGCAAAGGAGGTTGTGTAACTATGTACATAAAAAATGGACTGAAATGGAAAAGGCGGAAGGATTTGGATTGAGAAAGTGTTGAAAGTCTATCTGTCGAAATTATCATTCATAAAGCTAAAAACGTTCTCATAACATCAGTTTATCGGTCACCGAAAGGATCAAAATATTTACAAAATAACTTCACAGAACATTTTAACGACTTATTATCGAATAAAAAAATCAAAAGAAGCAATTATACTCAGTGATCTTAACACTAACTACCTCAAAAGAAACGATAACAAGGATATTAAACACTTACTAACTGTTAATGGCTTTTCTCAAATGATTGATAAGCCTACCCGAATCACAAAAGACTCATCGACACTAATAGATATCATAGCTACGGTCCTGAGTATGACATTAAACTGCTTCGTCCTAAGTATGATGTTAAACTGCTTAGGCTTGATGGGAGTCTTTAGCTTTGGTTAGTAACCTGTCTAGGAGAAGAGAACTCTGAGATAAAACCTCTACTTTTAAGTAAGAAAGGGTAGGGAGAGCTCTTTTAGCCATGGTTGGTAATCTCCCTAGTGATGGTGTCACGATAAAAACAGCTAGTTTCCTGATCTGCAAACCAGGTTGAACGTTAGGAAGGACATCCAGTTCATAAAAACCCCGCTCCAACACACATGATGGTACAACAAAATTTTAAACACAACTGCGTAAACGGGACCCAAACATCATGTAAAGGTGTCGCGCACGGTAGTGATGGTGTAAGGTCACTCACTCGACCGTCAACAAGTTATTGCATCAAAATCGTAGTAGTGTAGATGAGAAAGTCAATTTTCGAGTTGGGACGCTTAATGTAGGTAGTCTTCATAAAATGTCAAGAGAAGTGGTTGAAACAATTAGTAGAAGGCATATTGATTTATGTTGCATACAGGAAGTTAGATGGAAAGGAGCATCTACAAGGATGATTACAGGCAAAGAGAGTTCATACAAGTTTTTTTGGGTGGGAAATAAGGAAGGGACAGGAGGAGTAGGGATATTCTTAGCTGAAAAGTGGATTGATAAAGTGATAGATATAGATAGGGTTAATGACAGGATAATTGTTATTAAGTTAATAGTGGGTAAGAATGTAGTTTCAGTAGTTTCTGTTTATGCACCCTAGTGTGGTTTGGATGATAGTCTTAAAGATGCTTTTTATGATGGTCTTTTGGCGGTGGTATCAAAGTTAGGAGAAAAGGAGATAGTGTTAGTAGCTGGTGACTTTAATGGTCATGTTGGAAGTACACCTAGAGGGTACAAAGGTATACATGGAGGTTATGGGTATGGAACTAGAAACACTGAAGGTGAAAGAATTTTAGAGTTTAGTGAAGCTATGGATATGTTGGTAGGTAATACTGTGTTTAAGAAAAGGAATAGCAGACTAGTGACCTTTCAATCAAGCAATTCAAGTACTCAGATTGATTATATCCTTATCAGAAAGTCAGATCGGAATCTACTTAGGAATGTAAAGGTTATTGCAGGAGAGGAATGTGTTAGTCAGCATAGGTTGGTTGTATGTGACTTGAGCATTAAGTCAGGAACTGAGAGGAAAAGGACTTTTGTTCCTAGAAGAAAAATTTGGAAATTAAAAGACTCTGTAGTAAGGGATAGTTTTTGTACCAGTTTTAAACAAAACTTGGAGAGAGTAGTAATAAAGACTGATGTTGAAGGTATATGGTCTAAGTTGAAAGGCAGCCTCTTAGGTGCCTCTAATAGTGTATGTGGATGGACTAAGAGCCCTATCAGGAGACGGGAGACTTGGTGGTGGAATGATGTTGTTGATAAGGCTATTAAGGAGAAAAGAAGGTTATGGAAAAAATGGAAGGAAGGTGGTAATAAAGAGCCATATTTAGAAGCAAAGCGTACAGCAAAGTTAGAAGTTTATACAGCAAAGAGAAGGGCAGAGGAAGAAAGATTTCCCAATTTGCTAGGTAGAAAGGATCAGAAAAACGAAGTTTTTAAAATTGCAAAGCAGATGAGTAAGACAAATCAGGATATCATTGGAGAAAAGTGTGTGAGAAATGACAGCGGAGATTTAGCTTTTGATGATAGCGCAAATCAAAGTTGGCCTGGGAAAGTTATTATAGTAAATTACTAAATGAGGAGTTTGAATGGGACCGCAGTCTTTTGTCACGAGTTAGTCCAATTAAGGGTCCTGCTGTCAGAATAGAAAAGGATTGGGTTAAATCGGCTCTTAGTAAGATGAAAGATGGTAAAGCTGCTGGTCCATCAGGTATTGTTTCTGAAATGCTGAAGGCATCTGGTGAGGATGGTATTGACATCATCACTGAGCTTGTAAATGCTATCGTCAGTCAAGGTGTAGTCCCTGCAGACTGGGAAATTAGCTCTATAGTAAACTGCTATAAAGGTAAAGGTGATGCCCTGGAGAGAAGTAATTACAGAGGGCTGAAAATGTTAGACCAAGTTATGGAAGTATTAGAAAGGATATTGACAAGATTTATTAGAGATGTTAGATGGATAACATCTAATTAGACATTAGAGGGTGAATATTGATGATATGCAGTTTGGATTTATGCCTGGACGGGGAACTATTGATGCAATTTTTATAGTCAGGCAGTTGCAGGAGAAATATCTGCAAAAGAATAAGAGGTTATATTTTGCATTTGTTGATTTAGGGAACGCTTTTGACAGAGTACCACGTGAAGTAATCTGGTGGGCGATGCGAAGGTTAAGAGTCGATGAATGGATAGTGTCAGTTGTTATGTCTATGTATGAAAATGCCAGAAGTCATGTCAGAGTGAATGGATCATATAGCAAGGAATTTGGAGTTACGGTTGGTGTTCATCAGGGATCTGTTCTTAGTCCGTTACTCTTTATCATGGTTTTGGAGGTTTTATCTCAGGAGTTTAGAGTAGGGTGTCCATGGGAATTATTGTATGCCGATGATCTTGTGCTTATTTCAGATAGTCTAGAAGAGTTAACTGCGAAATTTGATACTTGAAAGAAAGGTATAGAGTCAAAAGGGCTTAGCGTTAACATAGGTAAGACAAAAGTTATGGTCAGCGGAGTTGACATTTCAGCACCTATTGCTTCAGGTAGATGGCCATGCTCTGTATGTAGTAAGGGTGTTGGTAATAACTCAATATATTGCAAATATTGTGATCATTGGGTTCATAAGAAGTGTAGTGGTATAAAGGGTCGACTTACCTCAGTGGTGGACTATGTGTGTAGGGTGTGTACTGGTGATATTACCTTAGCAACTGGACAGCCAGTAGAATCTGTGCCAATAGGTGATGACTTTTTAGAGACAAAGGATGGCTTTTGTTATTTGGGCGACATGATTAGTACAGGAGGTGGCGCAGAACAAAGTTGTATAACTCGAATTAGATCTGGGTGGAAAAGGTTTCGAGAACTTTTACCTCTCCTAACTTCTAGAGTGATATCTCTTCGCACAAAAGGAAGGGTGTATGATGCTTGTGTAAGGAGTATTTTTCTATATAGTGGTGAGACATGGGGAGTTAGAACTGTTGAACTAAAGATGTCAAATGTGACATTGAAGGATAGGAAGCCTTCAAATGGGTTAAGAGAACGCTGTGGACTAGAAAGTGTTAGAAAATCTTTGCAAAGGCGTCGGCTTAGATGGTTTGGTCATGTTGAGAGAATGAATGATAATAACTGGGTTAAGACGTGTAGAGATTTAGTTGTAGATGGTAAGTGTGAGAGAGAGAGAGAGAGAGAGAGAGAGAGAGAGAGAGAGAGAGAGAGAGAGAGAGAGAGAGAGAGAGAGAGAGAGAGAGAGAGAGAGAGAGAGAGAGAGAGAGAGAGAGAGAGAGAGCTTTACATTCGTCGTTGTTCATTTAGTCCAAATCAAATTTCTCATACTGCCAATATGGTATTTCTAAGTTTGTCGGTCTGTTTACCTCCCATAAGAGGGCGAATTCTTCATCATCCAAAATATCAAGGCCATATGCGATTGCTACAGCATCATTCACTTCGTTTAGGTTCGCCATGATTGATTATTAATGTTGATTTTTACGACGTCAAAAAATCGAAGTGCTTTTTGGCGGGAATGCTTAATGTAATTATGCACAACGAAAACGTTAACGAGAACGATAGTCTCCACCGTTATCGTTATCGTTACCGTTGTTCATGCTTAAAGTCTCTAATGAGTAGGTCGGAAGAAGTGTTGCGTTTGGTTTCGACGATCAGAAATTTGGAGAGTTAGTCGATGAGTACGATCAGATAGTATCCGTTTGGTAGGGGTCCAAGATAGTCGATGTTTGCTATCTCCCACACTTTTGTAGGCGTTTTCGTAATAGACAGTTTTGCAAGTTGCGCAGGTTTCGTTTGTATTTAACATGCTGCGCAGTACTTGATGAGACGTTCGATCTTCTCGTCGATGTTCGGGAAGTAAACTTTCGAACGAAGGAGTGTTTTCGTTTTCGTAATCCCCAAGTGTCCCCATCGAGTCGTAGAACTGTTGTTTCCAGTGTCTCTGGAATGACGATTCTGTTGAGTTTCAGTAGCATGTCGGACTCCTGGTTGACGGTCAGTTGATCCTTGATGTTTTTGTATGGCCTGATTTTCTGCACGTGTTCTTTGATATCCGGGTATCTGTGTAGTTGTTCCAACTTGTGCCAGGCGTTGTGTAGTCTGCTACTATTTGCAGAACTGGATCCTTCTTGCTCTTTTTGCGTATGTCGTCGATTGGCAATGCGTTCGGGCAGGCATATTCCATAACGAAATTGACGTACTGTTCGATTTGGTTATGTTTGTTGTCGGGTAAGTTGCTGACTGGATGTCGACTCGGATAATCTGATATGTTGTCATCTCCTTTGACGTGTCGAAGCTCGAACGTGTATCCTTGGAGGCATAGGGTCATACACTCGATGCGTAATGGTACGATTGAGCTTGGATTGTTCAGAAGGTTGACGATTGGTTTGTGATTGCTGAACATATTGAAGGTCGTTCCAAACAGGTAGAGTTTGTTATGTTCGCAGGCATAATCGATGGCTAGAAATTCTCTCTCGATTTGAGAATAGCGTCGTTCTGCCGGAGTCAGCGCACGTGACAAGTACGATACTAGTTTGTTGTCTTCCTTATTCGGCGTGTTCTAGATGATGACGGCGAATATTCCGAAAGGGCTGGCGTCCGTGTAGACTGTAGTTTTTTTCTTTGGATCATAGTAAGCGACGCACGATTTCGACGTGAGGCTGACCCTTAGTGTCGCGAAGGCTGACTGGCACGTCCACCACCATGTTGTGTGTTTGTGTAGTAGCTCGCGTAGTGGATGTGTCAATGTACTGTACTTTGGTATGAAGTGCTTGAAGTAGTTCATCAGTCCCAGAAAACTTTGAAGTGCTTTAACATCCTCTGGTTCTGGCATGTGTTTGATTTCGTTGAGTTTCTCTAGATCTGGATGCATCTCTTGATCGGAAAATACGAAACCGAAGAATTTCAGAGTTTGTTGACTGAAGAGGCATTTGGATAGGTTGAGTGTGAGCCCCTTCTCCTCGAAGCGTTGTAGCAGGCCGAACAGTGCTGTGTCGTGTTCTTTTTAGTTTTTTCCGTGAACGATGATGTCGTCGATCAGGTTCATCGTCCCGTCGATGTCTTTGATGGTCTCTCGTAGAGCGTGTTGTAGCTCCTCTTGCGCTGAGTTGACTCCGAAAGTCAGTCGTGTAAAGCGTTTGATGCCATTTTTCAGTTTGAAAGGTAGTAATGAATCGCGAGGCCTTGGAAAGTTTGAGTTGATGAAAGGCGCTTGTCAGGTCCAATTTGGTGAATACCTTCGAATCTTTCAGCTTGAAGGTGAGGTCCTCTATCGTCGGTATTGGGTAACTCGTTCTCTCGATTGCTTGGTTTGGGCCTCTCATGTCGATGCATAGCCGAATCTTCCCGTCTGCTGTGGGAACGATAACCATCGGGCTGATCCTTGGGGTTGCTTCGTTTGTGACGGTTTTGATTATTCCGTTGTCCTCTAGTTTGGCGAGCTTTTCTCTCACTATTTCGCGTATTGCGAAAGGTAGGCGTCGTTCACGCTGTGCAATGGCTTGTACGTTTTCGTTGATTTTGAGTTGAATTTGGCGTGTATAAATTTCTTGCGGCTTTCGATCAATAGAGTAACTTTTCTTTTTATGTTGAGTGCAGGTTGCAGGTGCGTCGTCTCTATAAAACCACTTCCGTCTTTGTTCCATTGACTTGCAGTTTATTGTGCAGCTTTTTGTTGATCTTTTCAAACGTAGTTTCGTTCAAAACATTAATAGAAGCACCCGTATCGATCAAAAATTCCACGTGTGTTTTTTTCGATGAACACTTTTGTTTCGAAATCTTGTTTTGTATTGTCTCTTTGACTGCCGTATTTTCTTCTCGAAATACTGTTGATGTCAACCTCCTTCTCAGAATGTCAATTTCCTTTGTTTGTATCCTCATTGTTTCAAAGGTCTTGGCGGTCGTAAGTAGTTCGCTGAGTATTTTTCGTGGGTTCTGGAAGCTGTATTTGCGTAGCTTGGAACTGTTCGTAGAAAGTTCGATCTGCTGTTTAATCTCCTTGTCCTTGCCAGCGAATTCGCATTTCAGGGCTTTTTCATGGAGTCGCACAATGTACTGCTGGGTTGTTTCGTCTTCCCTCTGACTCATTTTCCGGAACAGAAATGTCTCGTAGCTCAGAGTTACTTGTGGCTTGAAGTGGTTCTCGAACACTTGTACCACTTGGTCGAATGTTTTGCCATCCTGCTGTTCTCGTATATCTCGTATGCTTCGTCTACACACAGAGTAAGCAGCAATGAAAGTGTTTGATTGTCGTCTGTCACGAGCATTGAACTACAAAGTAGAAAACTACAAACTACAAAAAATTTCCAAGGTATTTTATATGGCAATTCAATGTTAGATTCAATGTTAGATTCTCGTCAACATATACTCCTAAAATAAAAGGAAATCGTATAAAGTACAGTGTAGGAAATTATTGGCGTGGATTTAAAGAAAGCCTTGCTGACAAGTCAGTCAATCCTTTTCATAAAACTCACTGTTGTTTATCAACTGTAGCAATTTCCCATAATATACAATATGTAATATATATAATTCTGCGTCAACTTGATATTATCAACGTAAAAAAAGACAAAAAATTAGTTATATTTTAATAAAATGGATTTCTTTGTTGAAGATTTGAAAACGATTATATTAGTTGCCTTATTTAGTGGCTATTCAAAGTTATTCCAAATGAGAGGTCCTCTATGTAATATGCAAAATTCACATTTCTTCTTTTTAAATGATATACTGTTAAAATTAAATAATTCGTGAGATCTAAGGTAATATTTGTCTTTTGATATTCTACAAAAGATGTGATTAAAAATGACAGGTAAATTGTCAGTTTTGAAACGGTACATAAATATAAGATGTTGGTAAATATTAATATCGTAAATCGTTAAAATATTTAATTCGCGCAATAAGGGTAAAGCATGTTCCATTTTGTTTCTTTTCTTTATAATTCTACACGCATGTTTCTGCATAGATAGAAGTCTAGTCAGTTTTGTTTTATAATTACTCGCCCACGTAATGTTATCGTAAGATAGATAACTATGCATTAAAGAGAAATATATTTGTTTCACACAGCTTTCGTCCAGGAAAAATCTTACTTTGTAAAGTAAGGCCAGTGGCGGATCTAGTACTCTGCAAACACTGCGGGTGCAGAGTGTTTATTCAATAAGTGTAAATCTGTTATATTTTGAACTATAATTTTTTTCCTTAACACAGCCATTAATATTAATGCAAATCAAAAATAAAAGAACACAAATAAATAAAAAACGCCATGTAACTTAATTACACATATCATCGGTAAAACGCGCTTGTGACTTTCCAACCGTACGTACGCAGCCAGCGACCGCTGCCGACCAATGCCGCGGGAAGGCTGCAGAGCTTTTAATTCTGCAGGATTTTTGTCTTACAAAACACTGCAAAAAGACTGGGTATGACCAAATTTGCAGTGTTTTATGAATATTTATACCTGGACGAGGTCAAAATGCAGGATCTTCTCAACAAATCGTCTTTACTTATTAAGATATATCTCATATGCTAAAGTGAAATATTTGGCTATATTTGGAACCATTAGCAGGATTTATTTTTCTCGAAATCATACATAACTAATGTAAGCACGCCTGAGTTAGTTTCCTTGTTTGAGAATGAAAATCTTGAGATTTAAACAAATTTGTATGAGAAGTTGTTACGTGAGGTTGATTCTGTCAAGAGACTAGATAATATTTATTTGTTATACCATCTTGCAGGGGCGGATACAGACGTTATGAACATGATGATTTCATAAGGTCAAAATTTTCAATGTAATAAAATGAAAGAATCGGTGTTAATTTTACCCGGTTTGTGGCCCGCCGACGCACGTAGCATTAGCACGCATCGTGTATTATTTTCTTATTTGCAACAGCAAAACGTGCGTTCATTTAAGCTAATTTCTGCCTTTCATTCTGCGATACTACTTTTAGCATTAATTTTCATCTCCATCAGTCCCATGGACATTTCGTGCGTTTTAGACCTTGATAACCCAGAAAGAAGTGCTATGATTTCAAGCACATCAGAATAAGCGAGCTTTTAACCTTATGAAAGTTATGAAGATAAATATTTGTGTATGAAGATAGATTATATGCTTGCTATAAATTTGTTGTTTTGGTATTTTAAAAATGGCACAGTTGTTGTAGACAGACTGAATAATGTTTCCATCCAGCAGAGCAAATGTGAAATCTGATTTACACAAGTTGGAGTTTCTTTTAAAAAAATGCATTTTTTTACAATCATTATCAACACCAGTAAAACAACTGGGGAATAGATATAAAAATAATTTTATTCTATCAATGAAAGTAGAAAATATAAGACAACAGAAAATTTGGAATTCAATGTTGATGAAAAGGCTGAGCATATTATTAAAGTGAATTGTTTAGATGAACTTCTTTTGGACAGCCATTGCAGTAAGTTTATTATTAGTATATTTCCCCTTAAAATTTAGAGCTAGCAATTTGATATTTATACATACAGCTAATATATTTTTTTGTGGGTATATATTTTAGCTAGCTATCTAGCTACATGATTTTTTTTTATAAGCAACTTAGGATTTGGGGTAGAACTCATGTTGCTTAAATTTTATGCCGAAATAAGTACTCAAGTTGTTTAACTGGTTGCTTATTTTTTGAAATAGGTTACAAACAAAATTTGATTCATAGGTGAGAAAACGTCAATCAACAAGACAGACATTCGAAATAAAGAAAATAACAATGCAATGTCTTCACTTGGTGTATACGCATATGTAGTTAAAATACACACATACAAGGCAAAGTTATTGCTATTGAAGAAAGTGGCTATGATTAGTATAAATATTTTTCACCAGTTGTTTTATGTAATAAAGTGTAGTGGAGTTGCTCAGTAGTGGAGTTGCTTAGTTTTTTGCTTAACTCAAGTACTGTTGCTTATAAAGCAGTTGCTAATAAAAAAAAATTGTGTATTATTGTAAAATTTCTGTCATAGAAAAATTAGTGTGCTAATATATGTTGTAATCACTCAGAACAAGGCTTAGAGCCGGCCGTAGGAGTGTGTGATATCACCCTCCAGCAGGCAAATCGCCAGTTCCATTGTCCATTTATATACCGGTAACTGATATAGAGTATAATTTTTTCACGGAGAACCTCTCTATAACATTCCAACATATGTATAGCTGGTCGATTTTTTCCAGGAGGGTCCATGGTTGTGGGATTCTCCCATAGTTGTATTTGTATTGTAAAGCTTAATGATTTTTTTTCTTTTGTTTTACGTACAATGATTTCTAACTTTTGTGGCTCACCACTGTATATATAAGCAAAAAAAAGATAGAAACAGATTGCAAATTCAAGATATGATTAGTTGTATAGATATAGTATCGGTATATTGTATATATAGCCATTTTTAAAAATAACAATTTCCCCCACATAGATACAGACAGCATTGCAACTCAATTTCAGTATATAAAACCTTTTATATCAGCTGTATATTTTGCTATCAGTTTATTTATCAATTTCAGATTATTAT
The DNA here is from genome assembly GCA_963930725.1 of Candelabrum cocksii. Taxonomy (NCBI): domain Eukaryota; kingdom Metazoa; phylum Cnidaria; class Hydrozoa; order Anthoathecata; family Candelabridae; genus Candelabrum; species Candelabrum cocksii. The sequence goes on from OZ005666.1 coordinate 2,652,046, forward strand.
AATTAATTATTTCATTTCCATACTGCTAACTTTTGTATATTTGACATGCCATGATATCATATCATATTTATCGAGATATGATTATTATATATATACATAATTTTTACTTGCTTTTGCTCGTGCTTTAAACTTATAAAACTTGATATCTTTAACAAGGAAAACAGAGGACCAACCTGACTGAGACATAAAAAACCATAGACGACACAACATTGAATTGACTGTTTGAGACGATGTCCTATTCTAATACTACGGTAAATTATATGATTTTTACAGATTATAAAATATTCTTTTTGTGAAAGCTTTTCTCAGAAAGTTTTACTAATTTATGTTAGGATATACAGCTACTTGTATTTATTTAGAATTTCGGCAGATGTTAACTGCCTGTACAACGCTGTATCTGTTGGGATATCTGGTAATGAACACTTAAATTTGGTTTTGAGATTGCTGACATTGATTGAATTATGTGAACACAAAGAATACTATCAATCATTGGTTGTGGAAGTTATAAAAAAACATGAATTTGTATGTGACTTGACTGCAGTAAAGCATTTGTTTAGTTTTCAATCTATTGACGAACTTGATTGTCTTAAGAATATGACTCTCTCAATTGAAAAGGAAGCATTACTTAATTGCAAGATATCCAAGTTCTCCAGCATGGTTTGTATATTTGCACTTGCTTCAGTTATTGAGCAGCCAATTCATTCTATTTACAGCCCAAGAAGTAACCTTAAAATATTTCAATAGACCATATCGGATAACTTTTGAACCGAAATTCACAATGCATTGTGGGATTGTTCTGGTGATAAAAAAAAACCCGATTACGAATCGTATGAACATTTCAAATCAAAACCTGGTTAAGGAACAGCTGTTTAAGTTTTAGAAATATTAAACCTTGTGGCTAGGAAAATTATATTTATTTAATATGCTGTTTATGGATGCAGCAACAGTCGGAATCAGCCAGAAAGGTTATTTCATATCACATTATAAACTAATTCTTAAGAGCTATATAGCTAACTGTAGCTTTGTAGTTTTCATTTAATAGTGGTTGGAAGTAAGGTACTATAAAATACTAATATCATATTATTACCTGGCATTTATTAGCAGTTTATGTATCTTATAACTTTCATTTTGTTTATTTTTAGGCTAGTGAGGAAAGATCATATTGGCATACTTTGTTGGCACAGCCCTCGATCAAAGAAGGACATGCAATTATGGCAAAACATGTTGAACAGGGGAGGGGGGTTTAAAACGTCAATGAGCACAAAGGTTTGCTCTAATCATTTTGCTGCTGGATACTGTTCTGATATATGTCCAATACCAACTTTATTTTTGAATGGCTACAAGGAAATAGAACCGCCTAAACGGAAGCATCCACTTGATCGAGCCAACATACTATCGCCTCCCAAGAAAAAACGAGTTTGTTACCGTAATGGCTTTGATGAAAATGCAGAAGAAAATCTACCTGAGATTACCACACATGTAAACGAACATAACTATGACACTTTGCCATATCCCAGCAGCAGTGGTAATGCAAGAAGTGATCCTTTTGTTAAATGTCCCCAGTGTTCTTCGAAAGACAAAATTATATCAGAACTTCTTAAAACTATTGATAACCAGAAAAGCCGTATATCCCAACTGCAGAATGATGTTGACACTGCAAAAGAGAAAGGAAAGTTATTTGACATTGATGGCATAAGCCATAGTGAAAAATTGGTGAAAATTTATACTGGCTTGCAAAATGCAAAACTTTTGGACTGGCTTTACAAATTCATTATGGAGAAAGCTGAAAGTCTGAAATATTATGACCAATCATCAAACCAAAAAAGAAGAATGAGTCGCAAATTGAATTCAAGCATTTTTTCTTGTACTTGTCAAGCTTAGACTTGGGCTAAGCGATAATGACTTATCATATAGATTTTCAATTTCCCAATCAGTTATTTTAAATTCGTGGCTACCATTTTTATCAAATCAATTCTCTGCATTTATATTGTGGCCTTCAAGAGAAGATAATGAAAATGCATACCCAAAATGCTTCAAGAATTTCCCTAATATAATAGGAATAATTGATTGTACGGAGGGTGCAATTGAGAAGCCAAGTTTAGCTAGAGCTCAAGCCCAAACTTACTCCACGTACAAATCTAAGAACACTTGGAAAGTTTTGATCTGCATAACACCTTGTGGTACAGTTTCCTTTGTTTCTAAAATATATGGAGGATGTGCATCTGATCGTTACATAACTGAGACATGTGGTATTATGGAGAAAATAAATCCAGGAGATAGCATAACAGCAGATAAAAGGTTCAATATCAGTGACTTATTGATTAATAAATGCGCCAAACTTGTCATTCCACCATTTTTAAAAGACAAGGTGAAATTTTCCCCAAACAATGCAAGAAAAACTTCAAAAATTGCAAAAGCTTGCATTCATGTTGAGAGGGCAATCGGCAGAATAAAGGAGTTCACAATTCCACTTTCAAGAAAAGACAAATTGGATGATATTTTAATAATTTGTTCTCTCTCTAATTTAGCACCCCTACTTGTACCTTTATAATATTTATTTGTATATCATGTACATTATTTTAGATTTTTACAACATGTTAAATAGTTTTATCATGTATTTATATTCCTTTTAAAAATAGAAAGTATATTCTATTAAAGTGTGTAATTTTTTAATACTTAATAAAGAAATGCAAACCATCTGGGGGTTATCATTAAAATACAAAAACGTGCATTTACAACAAGTGTTTGTTTATTGTCATTTCTGTTTATCCCTCTCTGACCAAGGAAACCATGCAAATCACTTATTGTCCACTTTAAAAAGTTAGGACATTTCTTTTCATCAGAGTTAGATTGATCAACACTGCAAAGTTCATCCCATGTAGCTGCGACTTTTTTAACAAGTGCTTCTTTGTTGGCATTACTGAACCCACAAAGTTTATCTGTTGCCCAGGAATTCTTTCAGTGTGTTTACTTTCCACTTGAAAAAGTTCACTGTTTCCATACAGCTTAATCCCACTTCGTTAAACTTTTCCAATAACTTGTTTCTTTCCATTAGTATAGCTATCTGTTTTTCTTGTTTGTTTTCACTGCTTGTTCACTCCATTGCTTAAATTAAATGATCTAGCGCAAAATAATGCTTGTTATCACCAAAACATTCCCACAATGCAATGCGCTAGTTCGGGAAAAAAAGTTATCCAATATGGTCTATTACTTTCTTGTCTTGTTAGGCCAAGAGCTGTAACTATTTCAACTCCTTTATCATTACTGTGGACTAGTACTGATACACATATAACAACTCCAAATCATTTTGTTTTATGTGTCGTAAACAACAAGAACACTCTAATCTCTACTTCACCTATTTCTGCTTCTTCTTCTGTGACAAATTCCACTAAAAGTAAATTGATTGATATATTTAAAAGTAGAAGACAAACCACAATCCAATTTTTAAAAGTAGATGCAACTCAATCTAAATCATCAAATTCAAAAGTGTCTTCGTCAACAATATCTACACCGGAGTCGTCTCCCCCAATGGCATCTCAATCTTCATTGTATCATGAAACTACGTCAGTTACTCCATCATCGACTACATCTCAATCTAGAAAAGATCATTTAACTTTATTGCATGCAGTAACAGCAGATTCAACATATGCAAACGATCCTTTGAATTACGCTTCTAAATCTCCAGTTTCCTCTGTAAATAATGAACATTCTGTAGCCGAACCTGTGAAGAAAAAGCGAAAGGGTACTTGCAAAGACTTATGTTGCACTGGAAAATCTCTAACTCGTGGTCAGCCTGTTAAAGCAGCAAATGAATGTCACCTAAATGACATTGGACTACATTTTAAAGCGCTTCACAAACTTTCCAATTCCAGAAAATTTAACATAGTTAAAAATGTGTGGAAACCGCCTTCAGATTATATTTTCCCGCAACATGTCCATTGTAAACGACATTGGAGAATGAATCGGAAGTATCTAGACTCAACATCTTCTTCATTTATTCCATGGTTATGTTATTCTGCTTATTTTGATGGAGTGTTTTGCTTGCCTTGTGTTGCCTTTGGACATGGATATACGGGTGCGAGGTTACAGAAGTTATTCATGGAACCATTTACATGTTGGAATGGTGCCCCTAAAAGATGGAATGATCACCAAACTTCCTCCAATTTTCATAAGATGGCTTGGTGCAAAATGGTAGGTTTTATTGATCAGATGAAGGGAAGAATACAATCTATTGAAACGATGCTAAATGAAAAAGAACGGAGCTTGGTAGAATCAAACCGTTTGAAGCTTTTACCTATACTTAAAACTGTTGCATTTTGTGGACGTCAAAACATAGCATTAAGAGGACACAGAGACGATGCGCAACACTTAGAGAAAGCGTCCAATCCGGGAAACTTCCAGTCATTATTGAATTTCCGTATTGACAGTGGCGATCAGATATTGAAACACCATTTTGAAACTGCACCAAAGAATGCTACGTACCGTTCAAAGGTTATTCAAAATGAAATGATATCATCGTGTGCTAAATATATAAGAAGTCATCTTGTTTCAGAAATTGCAAAGGCAAGGTATTTCTCTGTAATCGCCGACGAAGCCAGTGATTGTTGTCAGAAGGAACAACTTTCCTTGATAATAAGATTCATTGACAGGAATAGTGAAATTCGCGAGGAATTTATGGAATTCATTGGCTGCAATTCTGTGTCGAGTGAAAGTTTAACCAATAAAATAAGAGAGTCTATCAATCAGCTACCGTTGGAATTTTCAAACCTTCGCGGACAATCGTACAATGGAGCTGGAAATATGGCTGGCTCAAGATCAGGTGTTTCAACTAGAATTCTTAAAGAGAACCCAAAAGCGCTATACTTTCATTGTTCCTCCCATCGATTAAATTTAGTAATTGCAAATTGCTATAAAAAATAAGAGGAGTGAAAAACATGATGGACGCAGTGAAGAAGTGCAGTGATATCTTCCATTTTTCGCCGAAGAAGAAAACCTTACTTATGGAACAAATCAACAAAATCACGCCAAACGACAAAAGAACAACTTTATTAGATGTATGCAGAACAAGGTGGGTACAGAGAATTGATGGTTTAGAGAGAATACAAGAAATGTTTTTACCAATTATCAATACTCTTGAGTTAATAACAAATAATCTTGACGGTTCATATTCATATGAAGCCCGGAGTGACGCACAAGGTGTTTTCTGGACCCTCCATTCTTTTCAATTTATTGTTCATTTGATAATTGTTCGCAGCGTTATTTCCTATACACTACCATTAACCTACGAGTTGCAGAAGAAGAAAATCGATGTCCTTGCCGTTTACAAAGCAGTTGACATTGTAATCGAGACCCTTGATGATTGCCGGAACAATGTAGACCTGAAACATAATGAATGGTATCAAGAAGCTGTTTCGTTTGCAAAAGAAAACGTTGGTGTTGATCCCTCTATCAAGCGAGTAGTAACCAAGCAAACACAACGCAATAATTATACCACTGATGATCCCGAAGTATACTTTAAGTTGGCTTTGACTATACCGTTTCTGGATCAAGTTCTTTCAGAACTGCGAACCAGATTTAGCAAAAGTCATCACATTCACTACAATGCTAACTTTGTTATTCCAAGCTCAGTTCTTTCAAATAATCAATGGGAACAATATGTTCGTCTGTTTGCTTCAAAGTATTCCGAAGACCTTCCGCAACCTCTAAACCTTTCTGTAGAGATGTATCAATGGGAATCATATTGGAAACGAGAACTAATTATACACCAAGAAGTACCGGACACTATATCGTCAACGTTATTGTCTATTGACTCAAAAAAAGAATGGTTTCCAAATATCTATCGCATTTTAACTCTAGTTGCAGTTGTACCAGCCTCCTCGAACTCTTGTGAACGCTCAATTTCTAAGTTAAGGCTTATTAAAACATACTTACGATCAAACATGACACAAGAACGTTTTTCAAGCCTTGCTGTTATAAATATACACAGAGAAATAGAACTTGACTTTGACGCTATCCTTAATATTTTTGCTCAAGATTATCCTCATAGACTTAAGTTAAAGAATATTCTAGATACAGACGATCAATAACTTTAATTCATGACTGTTACTTTTCTATGTTTATGCTTTCCGTTTTTTGATGAATCGCTAACAAGTTAATTTGATATTCGAAATGTGTTTGCAAGTTCTCCTTTTTATATCGAATGTTCTCTTGATTGAAGATGTCGTTACAACTGAATTTCTCTCTATAGAAATCATTGGTTTGATGAATTTAGTCCGACGGAATTTTATTTTTTACAGCTAGAATTCTGCTATAATTGTGCTTGTCAACATTTTATCGGAAAGTGTCTAATTTTTACATTTTTAACGAGATAATTACTTTATATTTGATTCGACATATTTTCCTTACATCTCTATAAATTTAGTTTCACTTTTCTGTACAGATATATAGTATTCAGATGCTTTTATACAGAATTAGGTAAACGAGTTCCACAATTCTATGATAAAGTACTCTATAATAAGACTTCTTAAAGTTTTCTTTGAGTTTCCTACCGACTATCACGAAACATTAAATAAATGTGTGTATATTTGTTGTATATATTTGGATAAGTTTCCATTGTAACTTTTGTTGTTTTGGCAAAATGATTAAATAAATAAATCTCAATTAACTCCAGTTTTCCCGGAAGTGCCAAAGTCGAACATCGATCAAAGTCGAAAATTTTTCTTCTGCCGCCAACCATAGTGGCGGCCCTTAGTAAACACGTATGCTGTTTGAAATCTTTATATAGTCGCTAAAATGTCTGTATCCGCCCCTGCCGAGACCTCATGCAATCTTCTAATATATTAAATATTAACATCAAAAGTTTATGTATGACGCAAGTCGTAACATGTGTCCATCAGCTATAAAATCCTATTTTGAAAAAGCTAATCCTCGATATTCCACAAACCACGCGATTAACAGTTTCATAATACCAGTTCGTAAAAAAGATTTCAAGAAAGACTTTATCATTCCGACGATATATCACATGCTTCAAAGAGGGTAAACCTTGTCACGATGGCCGTACAATGCTGAAAGAGCAGTTTGAATATATGAATACGGAGGAAGCAAACCCGTTTCAAGCCGATGAGAGTGATAGACATGTTACTCGTCGACGAAGATAAGGAGGGTGACGAAAATGTGAAAATAGATATTTTGTGAAAGAAAAAAGTGTTTCTATTAAAAACCGCCTTTTATTTATGTTTAATTTTTCTGAATTGCAAATAAGCGCCCCCTTGAATAAGCGCCCACTCTAGAGTCTCGAAAATTAAATAAGCGCCCGGGCGCTTAATCGAGGCATTACGGCAGGCAAAATTTAAAAAAATTGGATTCTAATCGTAAATAAAAAAATATTTTAATATTGTTTCGAGCCGTCGGTTTCGAATTGTCAATTTCGAAACGACTAGTTCCGAATCAGCAGTTCATAAAAGTTAGTTTTACCTGAGCCTTTTTGGTAAGGGAGTATCTTCAACGATAATTTCCTTTCTACTATATAACACTCAATTTCGATTTAAATGTTATTAGATTTAAACCTCCAATGTTGTCTTTACTAGCGCCTCCATGGTGCCGTTGTTTGGAGGAATATTCTACTAAAGGGTCTTTAAAGAATTACTAAGATAGCAGTTAAGTGACCCCTTCGATTTTCAATAGCTCTTGTTCGAGTTCTGTAAACGAATAGACTAAAAAGATACCAATCCATTTATCAAAAGTGAGAGTCAAGGAATGTGTACAGCTTATTAAAACTGGCAAATTTGCACGAGTCGTGTGCAAAGGGTAACAATACATTAATTTTAGTTTGCTTCTTGCTTATTTTAAACAAAGTTTAGATGTTTGAGTAAAATACTTCATGTCTTAAAACATTGACATCAACTTTAACGAAAGTGGTGAAATTAACTTGAGTTATTGTCTTGACTTGAGTCCAAAAGGACATTGGAATCTTGTAGGTCGTCATCTCTGCTGTACGACTACTCCCATGGCAAGTGCTCTGGCGAACTTAGGTTTCTTACACTTCAAACCCTTAAGGCAATAACCAGTCTTGCCACCACCGAATTAAATTATCCACATATCTAGTCCACAATATCAGAGAGAATTTTCATGACCAAAGCCATTAAATCAACCTCATTGTGTCATTCACTTACATCACTTGTAGATAGATGACTCTTCAACGATTGTTTTATAAATAATCATTTTCAGAGTCTTTCGATTGTATCTTTCAAATTCAAAAGTGTTTCTTGCATGATTTGCTCAACGTTTAATTTTTATTTTCAGCAGAGAATTTCGATTTTGATTTTCTTGTTAGTACCTAATAAAAATAATTATAAATGTTTCTGATAATAATACAAGTACATCATTAATTGAAAATATTGATTCTTTCAGTTTCGAATTTGTTTTAAATTATTTCATAGTAATACAATGAATACAGTACAATTCCGGTAACTCGAACCCCCGTTCAGGCGCGGATGTAGGGTTTCAAATAACCCCTGCAACATACGTGCGAAGCGGGCAAAAATTGAATGGGTGTTTGAGAAATTGAAAGCGATTTTAAGCCTATTTGGACTTTAAAAAGCTGAAAAGATAAACCTATATTTTGATAATTCTTGAAAGATATAAATAGACCATATTGGATAACTTTTTTTCCCGAACTAGCGCATTGCATTGTGGGAATGTTTTGGTGATAACAAGCATTATTTTGCGCTAGATCATTTAATTTAAGCAGTGGAGTGAGTGAACAAGCAGTGAAAACAAACAAGAAAAACAGATAGCTATACTAATGGAAAGAAACAAGTTATTGGAAAAGTTTAACGAAGTGGGATTAAGCTGTATGGAAACAGTGAACTTTTTCAAGTGGAAAGTAAACACACTGAAAGAATTCCTGGGCAACAGATAAACTTTGTAGGTTCAGTAATGCCAACAAAGAAGCACTTGTTAAAAAAGTCGCGGCTACATGGGATGAACTTTGCAGTGTTGATCAGTCTAACTCTGATGAAAAAAAATGTCCTGACTTTTTAAAGTGGACAATAAGTGATTTGCATGGTTTCCTTGGTCAGAGAGGGATAAACAGAAATGGCAATAAACAAACACTTGTTGTAAATGCACGTTTTTGTATTTTAATGATAACCCCCAGATGGTTTGCATTTCTTTATTAAGTATTAAAAATTTACACACTTTAATAGAATATACTTTCTATTTTTAAAAGGAATATAAATACATGAAAAAACTATTTAACATGTTGTAGAAATCTAAAATAATGCACATGATATACAAATAAATATTATAAAGGTACAAGTAGGGGTGCTAAATTAGTTAGTGCAGAACAAATTATTAAAATATCATCCAATTTGTCTTTTCTTGAAAGTGGAATTGTATTCTGCAATATTTTGAACTCCTTTATTCTGCCGATTGCCCTCTCAACATGAATGCGAGCTTTTGCAATTTTTGAAGTTTTTCTTGCATTGTTTGGGGAAAATTTCCCCTTGTCTTTTAAAAATGGTGGAATGACAAGTTTGGCACATTTGTTAATCAATAAGTCACTGATATTGAACCCTTTATCTGCCATTATGCTATCTCCTGGATTTATTTTCTCCATAATACCACATGTCTCAGTTATGTAACGATCAGATGCATATCCTCCATATATTTTAGAAACAAAGGAAACTGTACCACAAGGTGTTATGCAGATCAAAACTTTCCAAGTGTTCTTAGATTTGTACGTGGAGTAAGTTTGGGCTTGAGCTCTAGCTAAACTTGGCTTCTCAATTGCACCCTCTGTACAATCAATTATTCCTATTATATTAGGGAAATTCTTGAAGCAATCTGGGAATGCATTTTCATTATCTTCTCTTGAAGGCCATAATATAAATGCAGAGAATTGATTTGATAAAACTGGTAACCACGAATTTAAAATAACTGACACAGTACTTTGGGAAATTGAAAATCTATATGATAAGTCATTATCGCTTAGCCCAAGTCTAAGCTTGACAAGTACAAGAAAAAATGCTTGAATTCAATTTGCGACTCATTCTTCTTTTTTGGTTTGATGATTGGTCATAATATTTCAGACTTTCAGCTTTCTCCATAATGAATTTGTAAAGCCAGTTAAAAAGTTTTGCATTTTGCAAGCCAGTATAAATTTTCACCAATTTTTCACTATAGCTTATGTCATCAATGTCAAATGACTTTCCTTTCTCTTTTGCAGTGTCAACACCATTCTGCAGTTGGGATATACGGCTTTTCTGGTTATCAATAGTTTTAAGAAGTTCTGATATCATTTTGTCTTTCGAAGAACACTGGGGACATTTAACAAAAGGTTCACTTCTTGCACTACCACTGCTGCTGGGATATGGCAAAGTGTCATAGTTATGTTCGTTTACATGTGGTGTGGTAATCTCGGGTAGATTTTCTTCTGCATTTTCATCAAAGCCATTACGGTAACAAACTCGTTTTTTCCTGGGAGGCAATAATATGTTGGCTCGATCAAGTGGATGCTTCCGTTTAGGCGGTTCTATTTCCTTGTAGCCATTCAAAAATAAAGTTGGTATTGGACATACATCAGAACAGTATCCAGCAGCAAAATGATTAGAGCAAACCTTTGTGCTCATTGACGTTTTAAACCCCCCTCCCCTGTTCAACATGTTTTGCCATAATTGCATGTCCTTCTTTGATCGAGGGCTGTGCCAACAAAGTATGCCAATATGATCTTTCCTCACTAGCCTAAAAATAAACAAAATGAAAGTTATAAGATACATATACTGCTAATAAATGCCAGGTAATAATATGATATTAGTATTTTATAGTACCTTACTTCCAACCACTATTAAATGAAAACTACAAAGCTACAGTTTAGCTATATAGCTATTAAAAATTAGTTTATAATGTGATATGAAATAACCTTTCTGGCTGATTCCGACTGTTGTTGCATCCATAAACAGCACAATGATCATTTCCACCCATATAACAAGTAAAGAATCTTGTAAATAAATATAATTTTCCTAGCCACAAGGTTTAATATTTCTAAAACTTAAACAGCTGTTCCTTAACCAGGTTTTGATTTGAAATGTTCATACGATTCGTAATCGCGTTTTTATTATCACCAGAACAATCCCACAATGCATTGTGAATTTCGGTTCAAAAGTTATCCGATATGGTCTATTAGTACACCAGTCAAGAACTCATTTAATTCACTCGAGGTTTTAACATTTTTAATCAAAGAAAGTGCTTCCTATCTTTTGAAACTGTCCATTGTGAGGGCTCATCAGCATGCCTAGCATTAAAATCCAGACATAAACAGACAAAGACAATACAACACAGAAGGAAATATCAAAAAGACGAATATCGAGTTTTTTTTTTAACGAGGCTTCCAGAACGCTCATTAAAGCATTATCATGAAGATCTCGACCCAGTTTACTGTGGAAACTTGTGTGTGCTTTGGTCATTGTCATGGAATTCTTAATTTATATAACACGAGTTATACGTCTACGTCTAACTACCAAATCCCCAATGAGAATATTTTTTTACTCTTTCTTGCAGAAAATTAGAAGCCTCAAAACGTAAACACTGAAATATTGCAAAAAGCTAGCACACTCAACACAACAACACTGACACTGGAGGAGAGGGGGTTGCTAGCACAGAAAAGAAAAAAAGTTCTACCTGGAAACATTATTTTGTCAGAGATGGTAGCTAGAGTTAGCTAGTTATTGTATTGACATTTGTTGAGTTAACTATATGACCATCTAAACTGTCAAAACTTCATTGTTTTTCTTTTATGAATATATGTAATATATTTAAAAAAAAAATAAAAAAAATATAATAGTTAAAATCCAAAATAAACTTACCTCAAAGCAATATATTCCCTTGACAGATCTTCAGCTATGCACCACTCAACAGATAATCTCGACAAAGAGTTCCAAGTTGGTATAAACAAAAAAATGTTATCTAGTCTCTTGACAGAATCAACCTCACATAACAACTTCTTATTCAAATTTTTAAAATCTCAAGATTTTCATTTTCAAACAAGGAAACTAACTCAGGCGTGCTTACATTAGTTATGTATGATTTCGAGAGAAATAAATCCTGCTAATGGTTCCAAATATAGCCAAATATTTCACTTTAGCATATTAGATATATCTTAATAACCAAATACGATTTGTTGAGAAGATCCTGCATTTTGACCTCGTCCAGGTATAAATATTCATAAAACACTGCAAATTTGGTCATACCCAGTCTTTTTGCAGTGTTTTGTAAGACAAAAATCCTGCAGAATTAAAAGCTCTACAGCCTTCCCGCGGCACTGGTCAGCGGATCGCTGGCTGCGTACGTACGGTTGGAAAGTCACAAGCGCGTTTTACCGATGATATGTGTAATTAAGTTACATGGCGTTCTTTATTTATTTATGTTCTTTTATTCTTGATTTGCATTAATATTAATGGTGTGTTAAGGAAAAAAAATTATATTTTAAAATATAACAGATTTACTTATTGAATAAACACTCTGCACCCGCAGTGTTTGCAGAGTACTAGATCCGCCACTGCCGTTCAAGCAAAGAGAACTGGAAAGTACAATGCGAAGTAGGTTAGATTGTTACATAAAACAAGCAAGGAGATGTATTGAGAACTGAGCAGCATAACCTCAGTGCTAAAGACTAGAAGGTTGGAATTCATTGGACACATGTGAAGGGAGCAGCAGGAGTTGTTGGTATTTCAAATGCTTCTAACGGAACCAAAGCAGGGAAAAGGTAAAGTAGAAAGATCTGCAATAACCTATGTAAACCAGTTAAGAAGAGACACTGGAAGAACTGAAGAACAGACATCATGGACGTGGAAAATGGAAGGAACAACTTAACGATGTTCGAGCGAGTGCGAATTAAGTCAAGTCAACTCTCTTCCAACAGTCAAATTTTTTTATTACGAACTGTAATATTAGTAACTATTACGAGCACAGTAAGTCAGGTTGGCATAGTTATTATTGTCCGTAGAAGTAATGAATGCAATCTGCACGGGTGGTTATATCTCATATATAATAGAACTGTAGAAAAAGAAGGAAAAGGGAAAGAAGTGTAAAATTTTTGTTATACAACTTGACTTTGGAGGAGACGGTGTCCGTCCGACCGACTGCATCCTCTACGCGAGTAACAATGAAACAAATTTGCGGGACAAAATACACCGCGTTTTACATAATGAATGTATAGTATTTTCTAAACCTGAGACAAAGATAGACCTTATAGTTTCCTGCGCGGTATATTAAGTAAAATGGCTTCAGGAGGTTTTCTTGCGATGTAATTAGACAACGGTGGCGTTTATGTAGCATCTCTCTACATACCATTTGATGTCATTCTACATTTTGTTTTCCTACCATGGCAACCCATACCATTATATCATTCACAAACTCATACGTGTCAAATACTCAGCGTCCCACAGGCCCCACCTCATTAACCTTTTGTTTACACGTTTACATTTGTATATATATTGAACGACAAAAATTCCCTCTCCCCTTTTGTAAAGAGAACGCTAACGTAGATTGAGAGAGAACAGTTGTGAAGTTTTTATTTTGGAATAAATGGTTCAAACCACGAAGCCTTTGTACTATTAAATTTATTTAATTAATATGTTTTACTTCAGGAGGTATTTCTAAAGGTGGATCCCGTAATAACATTTTCAGGTGGCTTTACACCAGCATTGCCATCTTCGCCTTTGTTATTAACCAATTGAACATCCGATTTTATCTATCACACTTGTAAAAAATATACTATAAAAAGATTCAGTTAGCTAGCTATAATTTTATTTTTACTGATAAGGCACAACACGCTTGTCTTTTGAAATGCAATAATTTCTGTTTTTTTAATGATTCTTAATTTGTCAGGAAACGAAAAGAGTTTTGATGTTTGAAGGCGAAAGGTAAGATTAACAGGAAAAGACAGTTCTTTTCTTCAAATTCTCCTTTAAAATTAACTATAACTCTGATATAATAATCACATTCAATGTGTCACGTGTTCAATGTGTCACGTGTAACTGAAATATAATAAACATAAATTTTATTTACTAACGAAATATTTAAATAAACAATTATTGTTACTAACATGAATGTCAGTTAGCAACCTAAACGACATTTTAGCTTTCCAGACAAACATTTCATGTGGAACTCGATACTTTTTGCCATCGCCGAGCATACGTCGAAATCCTCTTTGCATTCGTCAACACATTTCGTCTGTGGAGAACTATCCGCCGGTTTACAATTGCCGTCGTTTAATAGATAGATAACACACACTAAGATGACGATACCTAAGCAGAAAGCAAAGCTGAATTTATTGATGTATTTCAACAGGTTTGTTTAGATCTAAAATTTATAAATATTTTTTAATGTTAATATATTGTACGGCACATAAAAAGTGACATTTAAAAACAGATAGCTTGTTTCACAGTTCATATTCAGCTGTTTTACCTCTCATATTGACTCGCAGTAACTGTATCTTTGTTTTTTTGTTGCTGGTGTACCTTTACTTTTTCGGGTTTTATAGTTTCAAAAACGCAACCCCACCAAAAATGATTAACAAAGGTTAATAGGATATCCGGTTTAAAAAAATGCCCTGAGTTGATTGAAAGAAATGACTTGTTGATGATTCGCGATGAGAGCACTTTGCTGGCATGACGCTTTTGTGTTACGATATATTCCCTGAGATTTCGGATTAGATTTAATATTTGTGACGAAAAGAAGAAAGAAAATCCCGTAAAATAATTTCAAACGGAAACGGTTTAATCGACTTGAGAGGGATTGGATCTCATATAGCAACAACTACATAAAGTTCAGTGCTCAGTGCTAGGCTCAGTGCCTAGAGTGTAATAGGTTTTGCACTAATCATACACCTTTTAAAAACTACCCTTATTACTAGACGAATTTTACTTGTCAACTTGCTCTTCAAATGATTTTGTTTCGGTATGGTATCCGTAGGTTGACTTAAACAGTTAAGTGTAGGCAAATTTGAGTGCGGCTTTACTATACTGAAATTGTTTTTAACTAACAAGGTTGATAAATAACGGTTGCAGTCTTGGAAATATACACTGCACTTTGAACAGCGTGTGGGAGAATCCAGGTTGATTGCGACCAAAAAATAAAATGTCCAAAATTGGCTTCGTTGTTCTTAACTTCGTGGCAACAATTTCCTGAAAATAGGAATGCCGGGAGAGATTTCTTCTGTACTACTGTAACGAGACGAGGTGATCTAGTAATGGGCGTAGTTTGTGTCGTCACAATTGTTAAATCTAATCTATAATCTCAATAAATATACCGTACGGCAAAGAGTCACGACAGTAAACTCTTCTGATCTTGGATTATCAACAGTTCACGCCTTCGGATTAACTGAGACAAATTTCTCAAAACGATTCTCTTTTTTTTCGATTTTGTGGGGTTGCGTTTTTGAAGGTATAAATCACCAAAGAGAAAAAGGATTACAAAAAAGTTGCACAAAAGCACTTTATATACATAGATGCTTAGAATGTAAAATAGTGATTTATTACAGAAATGCGCTGATGGATTCAATTTTACAATAAACTAGTAGGAATAAAGCTCATTCAGAGAAGTAAAAATTCCCACTTTACAAAACACAAGGTAAACTTAATTACATTGTTCTGCATGTGCTGCATCAATCCATCAATAAATTGTCCTCGTTACACGTGTAGACTATATCAACAAAACAAGAAGGGCTTTATGGCTCATATTACAATCGTTTTTATGGTCGGGATAGCTCAGTTGGTGGAGCGTTTGCAATTTCGGATTTCTGAGGTTCAAATCCTTCCGGTTTCACCGACTCAGCGAATGAGTAGCATTTCGATGCGGTAAAGTACGGGTGTTGGTGGTAGGAGTAGCGCCCGCCTAAACAGTTACACCCAGCGTCTTGCGCTAACAAAAAGGGGATGGACACTCTCGTTTACGCCCGTTACTAACATTAGGGTTAATTCGGCCACTTTACTTTAAAACAATCGTCGCGCTATTCAAGCACTATTTTACAGGCTCGTCAACACATAAAATGTAAGATGCCCATGTTTAGAAACCTAGGAGGACCCCAGCAATAAGCTGAATAAATCTAAGCGATCTAAACATCTTGCTTCAATGTATTGTATGATTTCTCTCGTAACGAAAGCGTACATAACACTAAAAAAAAACACATTAAAAATCCTCTTTAAGAAACCGTCGCAGGGTTGACAATGAGCATCTCGCTGAATGAAATTCAAAATCAATTCTAATATGTTAGCACAGTTTCCTTTAATTGCCTTTAGCAGAAAGGAATCCATTGTCATGTCAAAACTAGGCTCGTTAAATCTATCTTTGTTTACGGTAATAATTGAATCCAAAACCTCAAAATATATCGCACGATAATGCTCCATTGCGTTTGAAGGCTGATGCGCTTCAGCTTTTGATGATAAGCCATCTACGTTAAAATACCGCTCCAAATACTGCAGTTTGGTGTTTTCCTTTTTCTTCGAAGAGAAGGTGCTTCAACGAATGGATATTTTTCAGGATGGCATTAGCTTGACTTTTTGAATCTTATTTTTTCGAGCGTATTGATGGTCAATTGGGTTACTTCTTGGCTTTAAATATCTGTTTGAATTGTTTTCGAAAGCTTATCTGTGATGGAGTATACCATACTGTATTTTCTCCAATAAACGCTCTGGGCGTTTATAAAATTTTTAAGATTTTTAGGGGGGGCGTTTATTAGACAGGTGCGTTAATAAGAGAGGGGCGTTTATTTACAAAAAATAGATATGTGAGATATTTTTTATATATCCTCAATATTTACAAGGTCATCTTCTTCATCATCAAAGTCAGTTAGATTCTCTTCAATATTGGCACCTTCAACGTCCGAATCAGTTGGCTCAAAGGGGTTCTTGTTTAGTTCATCTGCGTTTTTTAGCAGACCGAACTGCTCTTTCAAAAGAGCAGAGCCAGCAGCACGGTTTATCTTTTTTAAAACAATGCATCAAATCGTCTTCACTTCCATCACTTTTCAAATTCAATCCACAGCTCTTGAACGAATTCACTATCATACTTTTGTCGAGACGATTCCAAAAAAAAAGATCTAGCGAATGTTTCCGATTCATGTTAATTAAAAGAAAAGAAACGAGAATTAACAACAATAAAGCTGTATTTTTAATAAATATTATATTTTTTCTAATAAACGCCCCCCCCCCTTTCACCACACTAGGGGGGCGTTTAATAGAGAGGGGCGTTTAATAGAGAAGGGCGTTTATATAATATTTTTACTTTTAGAGGGGGCGTTTATTAGAGAGGGGCGTTTAAAAGAGAGGATTTTTGGAGAAAATGCGGTAACTGAACTTGAATGACTGCATTTGGGCTTTGCATCCAATTACTCCAGATCTCACTTCAGCGTCAAGATCTCTGTCCCAAACCTCCACCGCTCGCGTGTCGTTTGTACAAAGCATCCGTTCAGATTTAAGCAAAAGAGCCTGATTTGAGGAATCATAATATCTGCTGAAATAGCTATTCTATTATCGCTGTGATACTATCACTTTAAATGTTAGGAAGCTCATAGTATCCAAGAAAGTGTTCTTTTGCACAGAGATTTTCGTCGACCCAGCGTACACAAAACGATGCTTTTCTTTATTTGCTACGTAAGTATATTCATCGCAAACTATCTTTTATGCGACTCAATTAGTTCTTTAAAAAATAATTTACCATAAGAGCAAGAAGTTCAATTTGGTAGTTGATGTGTAAACTTTCGCTTGCTGGTATTTGAGTTTTGGTACTCAAAATCGCCGGATTGTCTTTACTTCTCAAAATCAGCAATTGCGTCAGGTTATCTATCATTGATATGATCAGATCTTCTTACAGGCAGCAAGATATTGGATGCACTCTATTACTGCCTTAAGGAAAGGTATTGCTTTCGACACTTGACTTTGCCAGTTATTCACTCAGCATTGGGTCACTGTAGCTTAGTGGTTAGTGCATTTAACCCACAAAATCAAAATCAAACGGTGCTGTTTCGAAACCCAGCTCGGACATATTTTGATTTCTGAGTTACAGTTGAGTTATTGAGCGGAACTCATTGCGTAATGCAAGCCTAGCTCAAATGGTGGGTTGTCTGGTGAAGCGACTTCGTAGGTGCAAATGGGTGCCCTAAGTACGCCAGGACCTAAACCTTGGGATAAGAAGAGCCACTGTTACATGTAGAGAGTCCCGTAAAACTCTATTATTATTATTATATATTATTATTATTGTTGAGGGATCGCTACAAGAAGGAACAATACTTTTGATTTAAGATGCACCCTTGTGAAATCTACCGTTTTGATTATCTTTAAAACAATCTGATGTTATATCCAATTTTTAAAGTCGACTGATGTGTATCCTGGTTCTTTGTTCTTCTCTTCTGTTTGCTTCGTGTTTCATGCAGTAGAAACAATATACACAATCCTTTACAATATCATAATGCAACCACTGGTAATTTCCGATCCAGTTATGCTGACAGGAACGACTCCGCGTTCCAAACAATTTCTAATAGTTTTCAAAACCCAGATGTCTCATTAACAATCACCAAGGTCAAAGAAATTTCTTTTTCCAAATATTCAGTTGTTGGCGTGTGTTAAGGAGGCTGCATTTGGATAGATTTATACTAAGGTCAACTTACGACAGGACTAAGTGTTTGTTATTACTTGAGTAAAGAATGTTATTTTGCGGAATTAATGTTTGCGATTGAGGACGTTCTTTTGACAATTTACCTTAAAAATGAACTCTTCTTCTCACCCAAAGTATCTCATTTTTTTATACAACCCCAATCATAATTTTTCGGAATTTATTTTTGCGATTGGAAGAATTTGGGAACTTTTGCGTTACTAAACATTTCATGCCAGCAAAAATTAATACCCTTAAGATGGTTTCCCGACCGTTTACTACACGAATGAAAATTGTTGTTTTTTTGTAATTTTCCAATAATTCACATACATTACAAAAACAACCTTTTTGCTACTGACAATATCTTTGTAAAAAAATAACTGCAAGAATAAACTGCCACATAGCTGATATCAATGGACATATAACAGCGTTAAGATTGTTTGCCATTCTGCTCACTTCTGGTTCAGTTTCGTCACTTGGTGAATAAACATCTTTCTTGTTTGGTGAAGAAAAGGAGGGGACATTTACAACGTGGGCAATACATGAGTTGGTCGACGGATGACGATGAATTTTAAGAAGAACAAGTTATTTCGAGAAACCAATTTTCCATTTATCGACTACCCCATCCGTATAACTGAACACCGTCACCGAAGCTTACAAAAAAATGGAAAATTTTTTTCTTATGGCCGCAGGACAGTTTTCCCAAATCAATAAAATGTGATAAAGCGTTAACAAATCTATGATGCGTTGCCTAGGCAACACGCGTTTTTTTGGTAAAATATAAAATATTTATCGCTGTTTCTATACCGGAAGGCAGCAGCCGGTTCACAAGTGCTAAAAGACGAACAAAAAGAATTGTTTTCACTGAATTAATTCGACTAGTTTCTTCCACGATTTCAATGTTCGCGAAGCAAAATCAATTTGCAATCAAAGGTGATTAAAATATGCCGAAAACACTATGCCAGATTATTTTCGAAGCTTAGAGGATTTACAAAACTTTTGAATATGGGAAGAACAACATTGACCAGCTGTCATTTCTATATTTAGCTAATGTCTTTATACATATGTATATAAATATAAAACGTAAACGACACATCATTGGTTAAATAAGACTGTAATATACGTTAAAAATTTGGAGCATTATCAATAAATAATGAGTTACTCAGCTTTCTTTTCATCTGTGTTCACGTATTGCAGACTGAGTGCTGATTTTATTGTAACTATTTCACCAACT
Source organism: Candelabrum cocksii (assembly GCA_963930725.1). Taxonomy (NCBI): domain Eukaryota; kingdom Metazoa; phylum Cnidaria; class Hydrozoa; order Anthoathecata; family Candelabridae; genus Candelabrum; species Candelabrum cocksii. Next base: position 2,671,928 of record OZ005666.1, read on the forward strand.
GCCAAAGCGACTGCCCACAATGGCGCGTAATCAAATGTAATGAGTCCGTGCACGTGATAGGTGGTGTAGCCTTCATAGTTCCACGGACAGGCGTTAAAGTGCCGTAACATTGTCCCGGTGCTGTACTCCCACAAATAAGTCCAGAGAACATATACTAGAACACGAACTGGCAACATAACGTGGTCTTTTAGCTGCAAGTAGAGTTTTTCCGTTACTAGTGTGGAGATGGAGTAAATAGGGAACGACCATAACGATGTACAGCCGTGAAGTGTCCAACCATAGGTGTATTTCGGGTCTACGAAGTACCACAATGCTGTGAATAACACCTCAACCAAAAAACCAGACATCCCATATAACATAAGCTTCGAACATATGGGTAGACCCTGTTGACGGGCCATTTGTATCACCGTAATCAAGGTATTTAAATAAATTTGGTATTATGCTTTGGTACAAATTTTCAGCTTCATACTACAAACATAACAACAGGAGGTGTATAGACTTTTATTATTTGATGTAATACAAGGCCCCCTCTCAATTAACCCAGAAACAAATTCTATAAATCGCTGAATAATATGAAAAAGGTATGAGAGCTATTGCTGGGGATGAGACTAAAGAAACTAGATGAGTGAGTAGGCCAATGACAAGTGGAAAGGAAAGGTTTCAAAATTGGAATAAAGACACAGTCATAGGGATGAATGTTAATGCAATGAATTGGGGTGCAGAATGGGGAAAAGTTGGAATTGCAAGCTCTTAGTTTCCAATGCCTGAATGCATATTCAAAACTACGTTTAAGTTGAAGTATGAAGTGAAGAGTGGGCAAGGATTATTTCATGCGATCAATTCAGAAGCAACCAAGAAGAGAAAAATCTCATTGATGGGATGTGATTCAAATGGATAGAAGAAATACGATCCCTCAATAGTTCTTAGTCAATCATTTTGGTGGGTCTTCTCTTAACCTTTTTGACTTAGCTAATAATAAATTTATGGAACTGTCCATGGACTGAACATCATATATATATATATATATATGTATATGCTTTTCACTGTTTTGTGTGAGTCCACAGTCAAATCCCACTATCTCTATCTTTTTGCCTGGTCCCTTGAGAGTTCGAGATTCAAAGGTATCTCGGAAAAAGAATCCATCTCTAATATACATATGTAAATTTTCACTTTTACAAGATTGGAGGCTGGGTTGACATGAAATGGGCCTATGACATAATATAATGAGATGTTATCTATAAATATATGAAAGACAATAATGTTGATACAGCTAAACCCAATGAATTTATACATGTCATCAATACACACCTTCAAAAAATCTTTTAATTCTAGCTGTAGTTTAAAAACAATTGATTGTATACATGATAAAAACAAAGAAAAAGATGATATTGTTGTTACATCACAAACTAATTAGGTAATTAAACCACAATAACATAACAACCCGCAGAAACCAAAAACACAACAACAAAAGAATTTATCAGAAATATACACATAATCTACAAACTTTTGAATGTGAGCTCTCTTAACTACATAAGATACAGAAATCAAAGAATGAGATAGCTTCAAACAAATGACTCAGCCTGGAAGATGCTAGAAGCAAGTCGGTTAGCTATTTTTCCATCCCTCAAAATGCGAAAATTATAATCATGGCGGAGAAGTGTTGTAACTTATAATTTATTATCATACTCATCAACGCAGTGCTTTATTTTGTTTTCCATGTTTTTAAAGCCCTGCATAATAACAATATTTTTTTTTTATAAGCAAGACAGCTATAAGCATCGTACGAACAAAAATTCCCAATTATTTAAAAATGCCTTGTTTTGAAGTTAGCTTAATGTAGTTTATTCAGAGACAGAGGGTAAAATGGGCTTAATGCGACAATATTAAATGATCAGAAGATATGAGTAAATTTAAAACAAAGCTTAAAATAATACAAGAAAAAGATTTTTATATACTGTATATAATTTACATTTCAAGGGAAATTACCGGCATATGCATATAAGCATAGTTTCTACCCCTGCTTTCCATATAAATACCATAGCTATAAGCATATTTTTACGGTGAAAATTGTAAAATTGCTAAGCATAGCTACCGTAAGGTCATTTCACAGTCTTGCTTATAAATAAAATTAGTGTATTATAGGTGTAGAAACTTTCGCGCGAAGAGAAATGCTTACTTAAGCAATGTATATAAATGTAGTGTAAAAAAAATTCAAATCAAAAATTCAATTCAAAACAAAAATTATGATTCCGCGTCAAAACACGTGCAAAGTTTATTTTTGAAAATTCTTTTTACGCATAATTATTACGTTTGTTAAAAATGCTTTCGCATTTTTAGGGATGGAAAAAATAGCTAACCAAGCAAGTCATCGACAGTATATTTAAGTTATACGTCTAAACACCTTCCAAAAGTCATGCGTCAAAATACACGCTAAGACCAATGATTGGCTAAGACAAAGCAAAAGAATACAACCAAGTCATTCTAAAGCAGAATTTACACACGCAAAAAGTTCGAGTGAATAAATCTGAGCGAAAAAAATTTCTGATTGATTTATAACAGACTTATTTTTAAATAATCAGTATTCTTCAATTTCTGATATATTGTATATTTGCCTACATAATTCCTCTCCAGCTGATTAAAATACGGAACACTAGAAAAGAACCACCGCAACAAAGTTCAAAGAATAGTGGAAAAAGGTGCGTGAAGAATTCCGCACACAAGATGCATTTATGTAAAGTACCCAGAAATACCTTTACCTTAATTGTTTTTCAAAAATGCCTGGAAGTCATGTGATCACCACGTGACATTACGTGATAATATCGAATAAACTATTGATGTCAAATGCGAGATTATGATGTGCTGATCTGCTTTTACTAAAGAACCAAGCCAAAAAATCAAGTCCTAGCAAGTTACAGGGCTTAGAAAAAAGGTCTACCTGAAAAATCGAAATTTTAGAAAATACAATTATCATACATCGTTAGAAAGCTCTTTTCAAGCTCTTCAAAGTTTGTAATACAAGCATGGGTCAGTATGAACTAGCTTAGTAGTGGAATTTACGATATTTGTTTTTCATAGTTGTTTTTTGAAAATCTCAAACAAAATAATGCTACATGTAAACGAGCAAGACATCAAAAAGTGAAGGTCTGATTACTACCATAAAAGTTCAGTCAGGAAAGTTTATTATTTATCAAAAACATTATTCATCTACCACAAGAATGCTTTTGAGGTATCCGTAAAAACAAATAATTTTGTTTTCATCAAACCATTCTGGTAGAACATTGGTTTCCTCGATTTTCCAGCCGTAATTTTGAATATCCATCGCTGGGACAACGTGATTCAGACATCTACGCCGAATGAAAGTCTGTAAATGAATTTGTTTTAATTCCTCTTCCATCGAGATCAGCACAACAACGCAGCAGATGATTTAAGTTTTTGACTTTTATACAAACATATTCTAGATTAGACGTAGCTTTCATTTTGCTTCCCAGAATACCCATAGGTAAAAGTCATTACTAGAAACCAACTACAAAATAAACCCATCAGACATCAGAATTCGTCAATTCCAGAGGAGATTATGACCATCTTAGTAAAGACAATCTATCAAACTGTGTCTCCTCATACTCAAGAACTTCCATAGTTCTATTAAAAAAGAATCAAGATCAAAACTAGTATACATAAAAATATTCCAAGATCATATAAACTCATTATATATTACCGTACAAACAGCAAAGAAAATACAAAATGAAGCATCATAAATACCGAGAGTACCTCGCTTACAGAGAAACGATCAAACTTATCGCAAGTACTACAAAGCCAGGAGCAATACCAAAGCATCGTGTAAAAAATCTGTTTGAAAAGAAGGAAAAATATCAAGGTCAAACCTTCTTATTCCTACATCAAATCCAAAACTAAAACCAAAGAAATATTTCCTAGTATTTAGAACATCACTTGTTAAATATGTATTTTTAACATTGATCTGTCCTCAGCTCGAGTACTTTGCATCAACTATCAACACCCAAGGTTGCTCCATGATAAACGTCAAATAGAAAACGTTTTGAGAAGAGCGACACAATTGATTTTCGGACTTAAATGCCTATTCCGTACGAACAGCGATTGGCAAGTCTAAAAATACCAAGTATGCACCATAGGGAGGCTGATCCGTGGCGACTTTATTGAGGTACACAAATGGTTCCATACCTACCACAAATACCATGGTAACTTATTCAAAATTGTCCGATTACTCGTGGAAACGCATTCAAACTCCAGAGAATGTTTTGTCAACTCGAATTACGCTGTAATTTCTTTACTATCCGTGTAATAGACAAATGAAACATGGTTTCAACATCAATACTTTTCGCTTCATCCCTGGACGACTTTTAAAAATTACTAGACAGTCATTTGTACACTATACACTTACTGCTAAGCTTCTGTTTAATTGAATCTAAAGCTCCGTTGCTTTATATATTTGTTATTTGCATTTTGCCAACTTTGCCAATTAGAGATTCTTTCTTAATACAGATGGAATAGAGTTGATTCTTAGATTAGAGAAACTGCAGAACGCCTCGAGAAAGGCGTGAAAGATCATGGATGATCGAATCATCGAAGCCATCGAATCAGGACATTTTAAGACTTCCTTAACACACTTCGAATATAAGGCCAGCTATTTCTTATTAAAAAATGTCGGACCCTCCTACATAACCCCCTCCACCATATAAAGTCCATAAAGATAAGTCAATCTTAATCCATGAGTTATGCAATCTTTCAATTTTTAAGGGGCCTATCACAATACACTTATAAATGCTTGGTCCATATAAGTATAATACCTCCCCCCAAGTATCCCATGGTCCTTCGGGGCCTCTTTTTCTTTGCCCGGTCTAAATGCGCACTAAATTAGAGTACATAAATCTGAAATAAAATAGCCCTTTGTATAAAATTGGAATCTCTAATTTGGGCCAACTGGCCACTATTTTTTGTAATTATAAGGACGCACTAGAATTGTTACGATACAAAACCTTTTCAACTTTGTTTGGCATAAAAAATCTAGATTTTAAAGTATTGATTAATCGCCCAGTTTGTGAAGAAGGGTATTTATATAAAAGCGTGAAGATTCAAATGAAGTACGCTGGTTAAAAAAAATGTGTTGCAAAAATGAAACAAAATTTTACAGCAGTTCCTATGATAGTTTATTTGTTTGATTTTATAAACGTCTAGATTTGATTAAAGTGTTCACTCTTAAAGATTTGTTTTTAAATAAGCGCTCAGGACCCTAAGTCGATAATTTATGGCTTGTGTTACCACCAAATAAATTAACTTCTTTATCACAAGGATTTATTTATTTATTTATTTATTAGTCAATCTTTAGACAGGATAAAAACTTCAGTATTTACATAATATACAATATATACAAGTAAAACTGCTTTCCTAGTTTGTCCTGTTTGATTAAAAATTCGAGAAATAAAAATATTAATAAAACAATTAAAAAGAAAAAAAGAAAAGTATCTAAAAACTGTGAGGTGCTAGCTAGTTATAAATTTAAGATTAAAAAATTAAAAAATATGCTTTTTCAGAGCAGAGCGAAAATCAGACGTTTTCTGCTTTTCTCTGATCTCTAAAGGGAGTGTATTATATAATCTAGCTCCACAAAAATAAAAACTTTTTCTTGCCACCTCGAGCTTTATTGCTGGTAGTTTTAACGAGTGACCACTATTTCTCGTTTGCCTACAATTTGTCAGGACTTCAAAATAGTTGTTGAATTCTGCGCTATTGGTTTCCTTGTTTACGCACTTTTTTTACAGACATGCAGTTTTGTCGATTGATCTCGTTATAAACACTTACAAGGTCTTGGTTTTTCGTGACATATTTTGCTCTTTGGTGAAGAGAATTTATTCTGGATTATTGTGTTCGTGTGAAGGATGGCTTCAGCGAGGCAGCATAAGTTAGTATTGGCATTATCATTGATTTAAAGATTTTCGTTGCAGCATCTGCTGTAAGATAACATCGGATACGTTTGAGTAATCTAAGTCGGCTGCTGGCAAGTTTGTACTTCTTTTCAAAGTTCGTGTTCATGTTCAAGTTTATGTCTAGTGTATTTCCCAGATACACATAGTTGCTGACGAAGCTTATTTTTGTGCCTTTGTATGTTATATTAAGTTCATTTCCGTGCATATTTAAACGTTTCTGGGTTCCAAATAGCATTGTTTCCGTTTTACCCTTCTTTAAATTTAATATTAGTTCATTTTCTTTGCAGTATTCGCCGAGCTTCTCCATTTCGTTGTTGAGCAAGTTTTCTATTTCTTGACTTGTGTTACTGGAACAATATATTACTGTGTCGTCAGCGTATTTTATTATATTGACATTGACACTATCGATTAGGTCATTAAAAAATATGATAAAAAGCAGGGGACCTAAGATAGACCCCTGTGGAACTCCGCAGTTTATTAATGCTGGATCCGACTGCACATTTTCAATCTCAACAGCCTGGGTTCTTCCAAACAAATAGTTCATAAACCAGTTCAACTCCGTACAATTCACACCGAAGGTAGCAAGTTTATCTAGTAGAACACTATGACCTATAGTGTCAAAGGCTTTTGACAGGTCAATATACACTGCCCCAACCATTTTCCCACTGTCAAGTTCCTTCCTGATGGAATCGCACAGGAGGGTTGCAGCCATTTTCGTCGATCTTTTTCTCCTGAAACCAAACTGGTATTTGGTCAATAGTTTGTAGTTTTCGAGGTAGTCTAGAAGCTGCTTATGCACAGCTTTTTCAAGGATCTTGGACATCACAGGTAAAACCGATATCGGACGATAATTTTGCGGAAGTTTAGAAATCCCCGACTTGAAAACAGGTATCACCTTTGCTTTCTTTCAGATGGAGGGTACTTTACTAGTTCTTATTGAAAGGTTTAATATGTAACACAGGGGCTGTGAAATTTGATGCGCACAATCTTTCAGGAGCCCCGGCGGAAGTTCGTCTAATCCAGTTGCCTTTTTTCGTTGTAATTTCTTGAGTTCATTATGAACAAACACTCGTGAGATATATTCCATCTTAAAATTGTGTACTGTCCGGATTGGTCGATGGTTGTATCTCCAAGTAAAGTTTTTAAGCGGTATCGAGGCTTTTTTCAGGGACGCTATTGCATCTCTAAAATACTCGGAGAGTGACTTCACCTTTGCTTTGCGCTCATCAGTCGTTGGATTTGAGTTTGAAGAGCTTGTAGACTTTGTTGGGAACAAGCTTTTGATTGTGGACCAAAACTTTCTGGGGTTTTCAGTATCGTTTTTTAGCAGTTTTTTTGTCGGATTTTACTTGTGCACTGATTTCGCAATCGTTTGTATGTCTCCCAATCAGCTGTTACATTGTGTTTCCTGGCTTTTCGTAACACTTTGTCTCGATTGTTCATCAATGATCGTACTTCAGGTGTCAACCAAGGGCATATATTCCCCTTGAGTCGTTTTTCGATAATAGGCGCATGTGAATCAAAAACAGTTTTTAGCAGACGAGTAAAATAATTTACTGCTTCTGATGCATCTGTTATTACATACAACGGGCTCCAGTCGATGTTTGTTACGTCATTCCTTAAATCATTTTCATTGTAACGAGCGTATTGACGGCATTTGATTGTTTTTGGTGCATTCTTTCGTGAATTTAATTTACGTATGCAGCCAACATGTCATGATCACTTAATGACGATGCTACAACACATTTCGATGATATTTTTGATGGTTGATTCGTGAAGATTAAGTCAATAAGTGTCGATGAATGATCGGTTGTTCGTGTTGATTGTTCTATTATCTGTTTGAATCCCATTTGGCAGAATATGTCTTTGAAAATGATGTTATTGTTTTTATGATAATTAACATTAAAATCACCTAGCATAATAACTTCTTTGTTCTGCTGAACTACACAGTTTAGGTGATTTTGTAGCAATACATTATAATTATCTGAATGATATGTCGAGGTCTCTGGGGGACTGTAAAAGCATCCAACGAGAAACGATTTTGAATTCGATGCGATCGGGAATGTTTTCACACGTACTTCTCCGATAGTTTCAGACAATATGACTACAGTAGTACACTCTCGATAACTCGAACCACCAATGGGACCATCAAAATCGCTCGAGTTAACAAAAGTCTGAGTTATCGAGTGATTTTTATGTGAAAATATTAGGTAAGAGATAACAGTTCAAGTTAACGCGAGTTCGAGTTATCCGGTGTTTGAGTTACCGGTTGATATTATGCCTTATATTGCATTTCGCAATCAGAGACATCATGATATGAACGTAAATAAATAAATCTTGGAAAATAAAATAACCACTTTCGTCAAAACGCTTGTCGAGTTTGTTTGTGAAACATTCTTCTTCTTGCGCATAATTATTAATGTTATTAACATAAATTAACATATGTTAACTTCAAAATGATTGCTCAATTTGTGCAAGAAACAAGACAAGCGCTAACCCAACCACCATGATCGTTGAAGATGATTGATGGATGGATAGGTGTTGTTGCACTTATAAGTGTTTTAATAATTTTTGTGTTATTCATTGGAAAGTTTCACCTGAATTACTTCCATGAAATAAACTTAATAAAACGAAAAAACTTGAAGCTGATGGCTACTACTTTGGAAACCATACCATTTCGGTTATTAGAAGATGAACTCAAATATACTAAAGAATCAGGTACTGGCATGAAATAAACTTTTGTCCCTTAAGTTACTATCGATATTCCGGTCTTGTAACCGCATATTTTTTGCAAAAAAGCTCACAAGGATGGCTTGACATTAGATTTTTGTGTCATAGGTAGTGACAGCGTTTGCAGCCAATGAAATAAATTTTTAAAGTTCGTCGGACAAAATGGTTGGCAAGTTTCACTCCTGGTCAGGCATGTCATCTGTAGGCCAGAAGAAAACATCTAGTAGATCGTATTTTTGCTTTGACATTAAAAGCTAAAGTTCAAGCATTCTTCTATGATTGTACATTTGACAGATGGGGCATCAGCCAAAGCTTTAAACCAATGTATGCCAGGCTCAAAGTGAAACCTTTGAGACAAAACTGTCAGACTGAGTTTGATTTGATCTTTTGATTTGTGTTGGGTTTGGGCAATGTTCAATGTCCAACTGTTATTTTTCCATTAATAAAAATTTGCAATTTGATTTTTTTTAGGTACATTGACTTTGTGCATCAGTGGTAAACATACATGTTTGTTGCACATTTGTTGTTGTGTCAACATGCAAGAGTTTAAGAAGGGTATCGATAGGGACGCCAAGAGAAAACCAATGGATTTGCTACATCTTGTATCTCAGTGGGTGTCACAGACCACTACCATGTATCCTTTTCAGTCACTTTTTTTCAACTGAATAAAACATGTTATAATACAGAAGGTTAGTCATTGTGAGAGTGTGTACAAAGTAAATTTTGTATGTTTATTGGTGAACATATTGCCTAGCGCAGGATTTGCATGACGCAATAGATTCGTTTTGATGTGTTTTTGAACTCAAATTCTTGCCGAATCAAAAGCCCTTGATGCACAGTGTCTTTATTATATATTATAGCTATTGTTAAATTTATGTGATGCTGTTGTTTTGTATCAAAATTTTCCTCTGTTTAATTAAAACCATCCTTAATGTTTTGGAAATAAGAGACTTATCTTCAGTTCAAACCAAGTGTTCATATGTTTTTGACGAACAAGACATCCTGGATACAATAGTTGTCGATAACTTGCATGATACAATGGGAAAGTCAACAGATGCACCTTCAGAGTGTGGTGTGATTCCGTTTGTTGTTCACACAGAGTTGGAACCAACGGTGACAGTGGACAATAACATTGTAAGAACGTTTTCATCTCAACACCTTGTTTTGCACCTTTGTTTATTCTTCTGTTTTTACGTCAAGGTTCACGCAAGTTTAAAACAATTTCGTAGCAATAAAGTTAGGAATTAATGATAATTTCTCTGAATGTTACTGAATTGAACAATATCAGATTCACTGCTCTCTTGCTCTCCTATTGCAGTCATATTTTGCAGGCCTCATACGCTGTACACTATTAACACTATTGCACACTATTTCACAGGGTGTACACTAATTGTCCTGTTTTTTAACACTTTTTGTCTATGCCGTACACTAATGTACACTTTCTTTCTATAGTTTCCCTTACTTCATACTGATTGATGAAAACTTATGTCATGAAAGTTGTTTTCATGTGATTTAATCTGCTTGCTTGTGTTCAGCATCCTTAGGAAGTTCACACTTCTACTACCTACTGCTCCGTAACGCCATCACCGATTGTTCCTCTAGTTGGAATCTAAGCGGAGTCATTCTGAACTTAATGAAAGACTTGATATTCCTTTTGAAACGATATATCGCCATGGAGGAGAGGCCGTGGAACTTATTTTTAACTATTTAGAAAAAAGTAGTTTAATGTCTAGACATAAAAACGTTCGATATTCACTATATATGAAGGTACTATTTATGAAAACTATTGCATAAATTAATTCATCAAAGTTTTATTAAAGTTATTATAGTTTCAACGTCAATATTAGCTTCTTTTTTATTAATTTACATGGGTCGAATTAACATAAATATTTCCTATCGTGAAAAATGAGCATTCAACATACACCAAGTATTTATTGTTATGTTATTTGTAACAGTGGATTAATTTTTGTATGTACTCTCCATTATTGTAGTTTATATATAATGAGCTCAGCCAAGGATACAAAATACCAACCAATTTGGGAGAATGGACGGCCATGGCTGCAACCAGTTGATAATGATAAATCTAAAGCTTTCTGCAAAGCCTGTGTGCAGGAAATTATTGTGAAAAAAAATGGCGTTGACAAGATAAAGCAGCATGAAGCTACTATGAAACATCAAACTGCTGTTAAGAGAGCATCTGAACAAAAATCTCTCATAGCCGACAAGGATGGTAACATTTCTACCAAACCTACAACTTTGGAAACGGTCATGAGTTTAGAAGAATGTGCATCACGTGCGGAGATATTTCAGGCTCTTCATGTGATTGATTGCAACCACTCATTTTCGTCTACAGATGGAGATCCTGAGCGGTTCGCACAAATGTTTCCTGACTCGAAGATTGCCAAGAAATAATCTCAGCAGAGTGATAAAGTGAAGTATGTTATCTCTTATGGCATTGCTCCTTACGTTAAGGAAGTTTTGATGAAAGATGCGAAAGATACTTTTTTTAGCTACAAGTTTGACGAAACCACCACCATACAGGTGAAGAAGCAGTATGATGGATATATCACATATATGAGTAAGCGATTTGGTGGTGTTGTTACTGTCTACTTGGGTTCAATCTTTGTTGGCCATTGTAATCATGAGGACTTGGTTGTTCATTTTTTTGATTTTCTGAAAGGTTTCAACTTGTCTACTGATTTTTTGTTGAATGTAGGCATGGATGGCCCCAGCGTGAACAAGGCCTTCTTGAGAAAAGTTGTCAGCGAGTTGTCGAAGAACAACTTATCAGTGATTGATATTGGCTCTTGTCCAATTCATATTGCAAATGAAGCATTCAGACAATTTCTGCATTCTATCAAGTCAGTGTTTGATCTGAATGAGGTGGCAATAGACTTGCACTTCTTTTTTAAAATGTCTGCAGCTTGTCGGGAGGACTACAAGAAGTTGGAAGATATCACTGAAGTCACAGCACATTTCATGAAAGAACACGTGGAGTCACGCTGGCTTAGAATAGAAAAGTCATTTGTACGAATTCTTGAACAAATTGACAATTTACGGGAGTACTTCTTGACGTTTCTACCAAAGCAGAAGACTTTTAATCATAAGAATGGTCTGGCTCAAAGTCCGAGGTACAAGAGAATATGTGCTGTATTGAACAGTAATAATGCTGAAATTTATATGGCATATGTTGTCACTGTGGCCCGTGATTTCAGCAGATTGGTTGTTCCCCTTCAAACGTCGGCACCAATGATTCATCGACTGCATGGACTGTGTTTTGGCCTTATTAGGAGTTTAATGGTTAGAGTGGTTAAAGATGATGTGATGACCAATGATGGAAAAAAGTTCCACTTTTGGAATTAGTAGATGTGGATCTTTCGAAAGATGACAAACTCAAGGTTTCTTTAAGATCTTTTTGTTTCATGAAAATTTGTGTGTTATATTTTTTGACCAGAATAAAGATTTGTTGTTGTTGTAGGCCAAGTGTGATTTTGGAACACACGTAAAGAACTTACTGCAACGAGTCGACAAGTTGACTGCAAAGAAAACCTCTGCTAAACTAATTGAAGCAACGGTAGCAAGTAAGTGTTTTCACTGTGTTCACATGTTATTTTAGTATTATCACCAAAGAAATCGTTGCTGGCATTCATACCATACAACGAAGAATAACCTGAATCATGCCCAAACCGTGGTGGTGGTGTTTTTTTCAATTTGTATGTCTGTAACAACACATTGCTTGATCGAAACAAAGATATGTATTGTGTGAAATATTATATTTTTGTGAAGTGTGAAGTGAAAGATTCAAAGTTTTCCTTAAAACAATATATTGTTTTAAGGAAAACTTTGAATCATTCACTTTCATTCATTTAAACATTACAATTTGTCAAATGTTAAAATTTGGTTGTTTTTTAGAGTATTTGCTGAAGAATCTGCCAATTGATGTTCAAACGTTAACAGATGCAAGGTGTCTCAATCCTCAAATGCAGAAGAGAGCAAGTGGGGCTGCGTGCGCAGGACGATTGATGGAAAGTGTTATTCGTGCCTTAGGCGACCAGACAGTGCAGTCCGCTTTTCAGCTTGATGTGTCTTTGAACCAATTTGGGATGGTTGATGAAATTAAACGGCAGTTCAGAGAATACCAGACGGAAATCATTCCAGATGACTTTTTCAAAGCTAAGGGTACCCAAAAGGAGAAGAGTAAAGCAAGAAAGGAAACCTCTTATTGGAAGGAAGCATATGCCAACATTGGTATTAATGTTGAGAAAGAAGATGATTTCCCATTCAGAGTTGATGACTATTGGCTGCGGGTATTTAATTGACGTTTTGTAATTTTATTTGACTTTCAATCCTGAATACCCTGAATGCCATGTCTATGGAAATGTTATGTAGAAATCTTTTGATAAAGAGTTTGCTCTGGTCACTGTTTTTTCTGTGTTTCTGCATACGTTGCACATTGTTGTGACTCATTATGATGCTATGATTAACGTGAAAAATTGTGATTTTAGCAATATGATTGCTAATCGTGTCCTGGAATTGTTGTCGAAATGAATTACGTTGTATTACCTGTGCAATTAGACTTGTTCATGGACATTAATATGCAATCTTTTGCTTTGTCATCTTTCCTATTGTGCTATTTAGTACCGTTTAAGTAGTATATAGCCAAATGTATTTAATTTTAGGTAATGGACTTTAAAGATGATGCTGGGAAGAGGAAGTACACTGGACTTTGTCGTTTGATGCTTGCAGTTTGCACATTATCATATTGCAATGCCGATCCGGAGAGGGGCTTTTCAACAAATAAGCATATTTTAAAAGTTCATGGCACATCTTTGGGGGAAACAGTTTTGGAAGGGATACATTTGGTGAAAGATTTTGTTTCTTTAGCCAAGGGTGTCGCAAATGTTGATGTGACAAAAGGCATGATGAAAAGCTGTAAGAAAGCTCGTACACGCTATCATGAAGAGCTACGATTACAAAATGGAGAAAGGGAAACGCAGTTGAGGAAGGAGTTGGAAAATGAGAAAGCAAAAAAAGAACAGGAAAAAAACTTTAAAAAAAAACATCGAAAAAGACCTTGAAGTAATTGAATCTGGAATGAATATTGCAGATACATTGTTACAAGAGGGACAAAAATAACTGGAAGAACTCACTACTCAGAACAAAGTTGATATGGTCAAATTAATGGGTGCAAATTCGAAGATTAGCACAGGGATGAAAAGAAAGACAGAACTTGAAAAAGAAAAAAATCATTTGCAAAAAAAACTTATGAAAATGTATTGATTTTTGTATTGAAGAAATAGATGTATCTTTCTGTTTGTTGAACACATGTTTATTATAAGCAAATATTGATACCAGTTTGTGTACCTTGACAATTTTCATGATTTCTGTTTTTGTTTATGCTTATAGTTATCATTCATGACTTTTGAACTACAAATGTGACACTATTGAAATCAGCTCCTTTAAAAAGCTACTTCCTTCGTAAATTTAATTTCTAGAGTTGCTTTTTAACGTTTGGAAACTTTTTTTCAAACACTATTGTACACTTTTCTGGGGAAATGTGTACACTATTTTAACACTTTTTCATGGATATTTTGTACACTATTTACACTTCTTTTCACTGGAAAGTGGTGTATGAGGCCTGATTTTGCAAAAAAAGTGGTAATCATTAAATTTACAACAGTGTAACAATTACAATTGCAGTGTAATTTTAAAAGTGTCATTTGGTTCATGATATTTGAAAATTGAATGACGAAAGTTAATTACTGATGTGGCATCTGATTAATAACGAATTCAAAGAACAATAGCAAATTTATTTATAAATATGTGTTTATGATGTCGCTGGACTATATGGAAGTTAATTTTAAAAAAAGAAGTAAAAATACTCTGCCTTCGTTGATGGCATCGTTGTTTGTGCCCTATAAGCGGCTAGTACATGATAAGAGACTCCTTATATACTCTGACTCCCCTTAGACCACCATCATGGCTAACCTGGTACCACTTTGTCAGTCTGAGAAAACATTTGAAAAGGCAAAAATTGAATGTGTCTGTATTTCATACATTTAATAGTAAAAGGAATTATTGAGTTTCTGCTTATTTTTTTATTTTACTGCTCATATTTAGTTTTCTGTTTAAACAAACCGGATAATTTACAAATTTAAGGTGTTGTTTACATCACTGTCTTTTCAATAGGTTGCTATGGTATCCATTCTGCAAATTACGAATTCGAAACCTCGCATTGTAGAGCAGTACATAGAGATGGCAGATGGGCGGGTGTTGAATTTAAAGGTAAAAAGTGGAATTTTTGGTAGTTATTGTTATTATTGTTCTTTCGTTTAAGAAATTATTTTCATAGTTACATACAGTCCGCTGTATATCTCAAACTTTTGTGTATCTCAAACTTGTTCCCAATGACTCTTAGGCATTACGCACTCACTTGGGCCAAGATCCTTTCGATATCTCAGACTTTTTGGTATCTCGAACAATATTCCCGGTCCCCTGGCCGATTTTCTCTCATTATCTCGAACTTTTTCCCAAATATTCAGAAATTCTCATAACATCCCATATTTTTTTAAAATTAGAATTCTCCAAAAGTATTCTTTTGAAAGATTCATTGATTGTCTATGTTTGTATTAAACGCGAAAACATGCCCCTTGTCAAACGAAGACTTACTTAACAAATCTGTAGTTGAAAAATGCAAGGCATTTAAAAGACCTGCAGAAGGGGATGTCTAACAAGGAAGTAAGTAAAAGTATCAAAAGAACACAATATCAACCTGGGATTGATATTTGGACTGTTTTACCAGTGTCTCCCCAACAAAACGTGGGGAGGGGATAGTAAAGTCTGACTATCAGGCATGGCAACTGCAACGGGAGAAAAATTACCCATTTTTGTTATCGGCAAATCAAAAACTCCCTTGCAGATATCATTTTGGAATTTGGAATCAGTCAAAAAGTTAGATGACTGGAGACCTGTTTACAGAATGGATGAAGAAGCTTGACTCTTCTTTTCGTGCTCAGTACAGGGAAGTAGTGCTTTGGTGGATGACTCCTGCCCATCCACTCATAGTGGTGCTAAGCAACATCAAGCTAATAACAATCATATGGCGGAAGCTGCGAAAAGTAGATCCTGGTGACGTCCAGGAAGAGCTCTCAGCAGAATCTTTCATTAGTTTAGATTGCGATGTAGTAATCACCTGTTCACCAGCTACTGATACTGAAATCGTTGCTCAGATTTTAGAGCCTGACTTTGAAAATAATGATGATGAAAACGTTAACGAAAGTATAGATGTTAATTCCCCGCCACGCCTATCTGATGTTCTTTGCTGTACAGTCCAGAATGCGGCAATGAAATACAATCCCTTGTACCGAAACTTGAAGATCTAATGAAGATGAAAAAGATAGACAGTTTGACAACGCCAGGTTTTTTTCAAAAAATTGTAGCCTAATCGTTTTTATCAAATAGAAAATATAATGTTTTTAGCGAAAGTCAGGTGATTTTCCTTATTTTCAACCCCTTTCTCGATATCTGGAACCTTTGCCCCGGTCTCTCGGGAGTTCGAGATATCGAGAGACGACTATATATTAAATACATTTATATTAAATATATTGATATTTAAGTCATAGCAATCAGTTTAGGAAAATTAACCACCGATTGCTTATAGAAGCTCTACAACGTCGGTACTACGCAACTGCCTAGCGCTCCGGCCGACGAAATCTGTGTCGTGTGTCACGATTATCCCGTCACGCGTGCCGTCATTCCGTGCCGTCACTCGTGCGTGTGTAAACTGTGTTTCTATCGACTCCAGGATTGTCCGGTATGTAGGGAGAGGATAGTTTCAAGTGTTGTCCTTCGAAGCGAGGCTGATTTTCCAGTCACCGAGAACGAACAGCGCGAGCAAATAAGCGGCGATATACAAACAATGGGAATTTGGAATTTCATTCGGGCGGTTTGGAACGCTAGTTGATTGTAATTAGACTGCACGCGATCGTCCTTCTAAACTCCATGCTGGAACGTGTGTTTAACAGTTGCCATTTAGTGGGAAAAGTCTACAAACGAACATTTTTATAATACGTCATTTCGAAGTTAAAAGAAATTTTATACACTGAATATATTTTTCTGTGTTTTTGTAACAAGAAAACAATTTAATATGCATGGATAACAGATAGTTCCTGAATACCTTTAGTGGATTAATTTTCGCGAGGTCAAAAAAGTCACATTCCGCGAATACTAATTTTCGCGAATCAGCCTTTTCCAAATATTTCGCGTGTATTAATTTTTGCGAATCGGCCATCAAATCTTTCGCCAGGACTTATTTTCGCGAATCATAAATTTTTAGAATTCAAAAATTGTTCTGTTTCAAATGTGGGGTTGTGAGGTTAAACAAAAAGCCGGTGGCTTGAAGATTTCCGCACTTGTTATAAGGGTTATGAGGTTCAATTTTAATCTTTAACGTCGATTTTGATGTACAACCGAAAGGAAAAAGGCACTGAAAAAACTTCATAAACCTAAAGGGTGCGAAGACATTCGAGCTTTTTTCCAAAAAAGATAATGAAAAAAAACCCCGTTTTTTCTCAATAATTTCGGGAGTATTTATTTTCGCGAATCAGCCCTGTTCAATTTTTTTGCAAGTATTAATTTTCGCGAATTAGCCTTCTTTGAAATTTTCGTGAATTTGGCCAAAAATCGCGAAAATTAATCCACTTAAGGTAGGTTTGTTAGGTTGTTGTGGACCGTGGCTGGAATTTCGAAATGGACCCTGAAAGGTTGCTATTTATTTTAGCATTTTATGTAAAATATGTGGGATGCTTTATATAAAAAGTACAATTTAAAAGCATCTACGATGGATCATCACAATGAGTTTCGGAACTTCTTGAGATCAAGACCTCACAAATAGACGAATATACTAGGAGGGTCAAAGGAATTGAATTGAAGCTGTCTTAAAAAAAAAAAGGTTCAATAACTTACTTTTTCGTTGTATAGCCAAGAATTTACTTCTACATGTTTTTCACAATGTTGCGGAGATAAAACTAAAAGCTTCTGTTTTTCTCCGCCCAGAGTAAATAGGGTATACCTGAGTAAACAAACACACGAGCGTCGAGAGTAAAGTGCTGTAATGTTTCTCACACGGCAGCGTCGTCATGGACACCTTACTCTGCGTTCTTGCACTCTACTCTACGGCCAGTAGGTTACCTCATTCTTTATTTTGTAAACCATTTTTTTGACATCACAAACAAATAATAACGCTTAACGGAGAAATGAACTCAGGTCGCCCGGCGCTAATCCCGTGTAGTTCTGCTGTCCCTAGTCTGAATAGATATTTCGGTATTCAAATCTAGAAATCGATAATGATCCTTTTGTTTTTGTTTAATTTATCGCCCGCATACTTTTATCACTCCTCGGAAATTTGCCAAATCTAGTATATTTACGAAAAACCTTTTGTAAAATATTAATTAGTTTAGCTGAAGAGTGTACATACACGAAACTCAGAGTACTGAACAAAAAATGTCTCGTTGATTTTCTTCTCAAACTTAAATATAATTCGGTATTCAAAATGAACCAATAGAACTTGCCTATAAGAGAGGTCTATTTAATTATCTGTGTACTCTTTAATTTATTTGGAGCATACTATAACATCCCAAAACACTTATTCTCGTATACGTTGCCAACTTGTTAATATAGCATTTAATAACATATGAGAAACGATAGATCATAGGTTGATGTTTCGTTGCACCCTTTAATAAATGCCGATAAAATGGTTGCATTTTCTAGCTTTTGCGTTGGTAGACAGGGAATCTGGCTACCATCACGCCGTTCAAATTTGGAAAAGGAAGGTTGGTAGATGCTTTTATTTGTCTGATTGTTCGATGTATTAAGCTAGTCATTTAGGAATTTTGTAATACTTATGATTCTTGATTGAGTCATTTGGAAATAGTATAAATTGTAGTAAGGCGTAAATACGTTTTGCTTTGACATTAAAACCAAAAGAGCCCTAAACAAGTTAAAGCTTCTATATTTAGTGTATGACGGATTTTGTTACTTGCCGGGATGAAGGAAGCGATCCGTGTCGGGATAACTACGTCAAATGTTTGTTGAACTCCCGTCACAATGAAAGTTTCTTCGGCGATAAAGACAGACGACTGTTGGATATTGTAAGTGACACTGATAAAATCTTGAGTTTTTGTTATATATTTAAAACTCAGAGTTTGTTAAGGGTACTTGGATTTTATATATTCAGAAGCAAACTAGATTTAAGAAAAGCAGATAAATGACTCCGATGTACTTGTTGTTAGATACAAAAAGCACCTATATAACCTTTACGCCATGGCTGTTAAACTCGAAAATGTATAAATCAAACATAGCGATTTTTAGTGCGAAGACATTGTCCGTTTCGATTCAACCACGTGCTCCGATGAAGAGGCTTGGACCGAAGCATGCAAACAAAAAGCCCGTAACTGCTTTGACACTTACAAAAATATACATTTCTTAAATTAACTACGGCTCGTTTTTGGCATTTGCCATGTGCGCAAATGTATTTTTATGGCCAAAAGATCAAAATTGATCCATGATATATATAATAGTGTACAAGGCTCTGATTTGTTCTGATCAAACTGTAAAGGTTGTTTTGGACCTTTAGGCTCACTTTATCAATGCTAGGGAGTGACAAAGGTTTATTATTGGCCCACTCTTTCTGTATCTCTATACCTTTGGAAATGTGTATGCTGATCACACTAACTTTTTAATTAACTTCTATTTTCATTTGGAGCATACCGTTCCCTGGAGGCATAAAACATTCAATGCATCCGAAACAAGGTCCCCTTTTCTTTCACCATTGTCGCTCTGATCCTGCAGAAGTTCATATGAACAAAAGTTAGATTTAGTCTGCTCGTTGATGGAATTCCTATCATAGTTTCAACTTGCTTCTGAGAGTTAAAAGGTTTTATATTGATCAGAAAAATATTTGACTTCATGTGCTATATACAAACTAGACAAGAGTCTGTTAAGACAAAGCGAAACAATATTGTCGAAATATAGGACAGAGTAGTCCCGCGGGTTACTCTCTCTTTTATATCGTTTAGATTATTAAATATCTATAAAGCATTCTTCTATAGTTACTTTTATTGTAAATTTTCTGATGAGCTTCACTTCCATAACCTAAACCATCATCAAGTTCGGCGCGGTTTGTTTTAAAAAAGAAAGAAAGAAAAAGAAAGAAAGAAAGAATCATGTACAATAAATAGTTATTCCATAGTTTATATAATTACAAATAGTTCAAATATAAATAGTCAACCAACACGATAATATACCTTTAAAATTACCGGATCTAGTTATACGTAATAATAAAATACAAAGAGTTAGCGCTACAAAATTTCTGGGATCTAAGCTGGGATCATCACATAAGCTATTTTACCTGTCATTTTTAACCACATCTTTTGTAGAATATCAAACAACAAATATAACCTTAGATCTCACGAATTATTTAATTTTAACAGTATATCATTTAAAAAGAAGAAATGTGAATTTTGTATATTACATAGAGGACATCTCATTTGAAATAACTTTGAAGAGCCGCTAAAGAACGCAAATAATATAACCTCTTTCAAATCTTTAACAAAGAAAACAATTTTATTAAAATATAACTTTTTTGGCTTTGAATGTGATTATAGTTTTAGTAATTCCTTATGCGTTACTTTCGCTTTCGCACGATGAGTAATTAGTATTGGAACTCAGGGTGTTAATATCTAGTTGACGCAGAATTATATATATTACATATTGTATAAAATGGGACTTGTCAGAAAACCCTTCGTTAAATCCACACCAATAATTTCCTACACTGTACTTTATACGATTTTAGCTACAATTTCTTTGTTATAACATTTTACATATTAATATACTAACAAACTGTTCATTGTATATTTTTATTGATAAAAAAAAAAAAAAAAAATAGACACGTGGACTCCAAGAGGACGTAATATTGGTGCTTTAGAGTAGCAAAAGGTATTTTCGTAGAACCCATTTTAAGGATAAATATTAACAACCGTGATTAAAAAATTTCAATTTTCTTTCGTATTTAGGAGGTCCATATATACAATTAGGTTTCTTAGATACGTGTATCGAAATAAAACAAATGAAACAAAAGCATTTTACAAAACTTTTAAAAATAAAAATTGACATTGTTGGAGAATCGAGGAAAAGCGATTATAAGGCTGTCTGTCATTTAAGGATTAGCTACGTTTTATGAGAAATTTGCATTACATCTCAATACCCGAAAAAGCTTTTGAAAGCTATTTTTATTGACTGTTCTAAACGAAAACACTTCTAGTAGTAGGTATCAACAATTTATGATAAAGAAAGCAAAGGGTATTACAAAGCCATTGCACACGGAAGCAAAACCTTACAACGACGGAAGACATCTAAGAATCCTAATCCTGATCTTGTAGATTTTATTGGCCTTGCAAACACTATTTCACTTTCGCTCTATAAGACTGGCGAGATAAAATACATCTGATTCATTACTGAATATGCTACGTTGATGTCTGGAAGTGAATTTATTAAGATATAATTTTGACACAGATCTTCACGGCTGCTAACTTAGAGATTTGTAATCCATCTGAAAACGAAAGTCAGCTAATATCAGCAGATTTCACCTGTACAAACAAAGCAGCTATAAGGTGTTCGTCTCCATCTCTAACCATTCGAGTGAAGGAACGATGCGTCTTGTTTCACTTTTTTTAGTTGTTTGCTATCTCTCCCAACTAAATTCCGCACAAGACTTAATTAAAGGCGGGTAAGTGTCATTGTTTGTTTGTGATATTTTGGAATAATTAAGGCAACGCAACATGCTACAGACTATACACGTATTTTGTTTAATAAGAAACCCGAAAAAGCGGTTTTGTAGCATGGTTTTTTCAAAGTTTTGTGATTTTTATTAACTTTGTATTTTTAATTAAAGTAAAAGGAAAAGAGATTAATATTGAAAATGACAACAAAGATAACAGGGACGAAAAACTAACGTACAGAAGTACTCAGGGCCGTAAATGTGACAAAATTATTAGGGGAGGGGGGGGGGCTTATAAATAGGAATGGCCAGGGTAAAATAGTGACTAAGGAGGCCCCACCATGGTTGGGTCCGAGAGGCCAGAAAATTTTGAAAATTTAAGACCCCCAGATTGACTATAAAGCTACTCAAATTCTGAAATTTCTTAAAGGGATTCCTGCACAAAATACAAGTTGATCAGTAGTTGTAGACCTGTAAATTATTCAGGCTTCAGCGAGCGTAATTCCCCCCTCCAGGAATTACGGCCCTGCAGTACTATAAAGATTAATCTAAAATTAAAACTAAAGATAACGAGAAGATACGATACTACTAAAGTCTTTTGGTTTTTTGGTGCGCTATTTTTTTTTATAAACGACTTTCTCATTAAACAAAAATACGTGTATCGCAATTTTGTTTTGTCTGCGTTTTTAAATGCCCTTTCTTTTGGTAAGATACACATCATGTTTTGGCCTTGTTAGGGTTCATCAGCATCACGTAAGCCAAACTGGCAAAATGTAGATGTCTTCCATAATTCATGGCAGAAAGAACAAACAATCTATTTTTTGCCGTTTAGAAATTTCACGAGCTTTGTTTAATCAGCTTTTATAGAATTTCTTTTATTGCAAAAACAAATAACACACCTAACAGCAGGTTGATTAAACTTTTTAAGTCTTGTAAGAAATTGTGTAGTAACAGAAATTCATTAAAGGAGCGTCTTTCACAATCTTCAACACCCTGAGTTCCAATACTAATTACTCATCGTGCGAAAGCGAAAGTAACGCATAAGGAATTAGTAAAGCTGTAATTACATTCAAAGCCTTGTCGTTCTTTTTAAATAACTCAACAAGAGATTGTCGTTGTTGGCAAACATTGGAAATGAACGTTTAGGTTTTATGATCGATTTTATTGTATTGATTTTTTAGCGTTCTAAATTATACTGAACGAGCTTTATCAATCTGTGGACTCATCACTATATCGCAAATAGAGATTAACCGTATAAGCTCTCTCACTTCTACGTGCCAGCTCTCCCTTCTACATGCATGCCCTCCCTTCCTCATATTTAAACATGCATAAAATAATATGACTTATATACAGTACAATCCTAATAAATAATTCGAGCCCCCCTTAAGTCAAACTCGCGTTAACTCGAACTACTTCTCCATTCCCCTTTCCTAATGGTTTCTCATAAAAACTCGCGATAACTCGAACATTCATTATCTCAAACTGTTTTATTTGGTCTCTTATATGGTGGCATATATCCGTGCAAATCACGTGCACTGTCTGAAAAAATGATGTTAAAACGATCTTCGGCCGTCGGCGAAGTTTTTGCGAGTATATTTTTTTTCTTCTTTTTTTTCTTTTTTTTGCGACCGCAGTCGAAGGAGACCCAAAGGGCTCCTTTTTCAAATAGCTACTACCACAAGGGTAGGGCGCCACTCCTTTTCCAATCTTTACCCCAGTAAACTGGTACTCACTGGTACTGCTACGATATATGTAGTTCCTTGTGGATTGGAATCCTGTCAGTGCAAGAACGGCTAAATCATAACGCTCTTACAACTATTTTAAATTTTCGATATGAGTATGTAAATTACGGAAGTAATTATAGAAAAATAAAGATAAAAGACAAAAGATATGTTGGCCTTCTAACAACACAAATTTAATCGTTGTGCGAGGGAAATGATCTGACTTGCAAATAGAACACCACGTGCAAATAAATTTTCAGGACCAACAAAATCAATATTTTTTTTATTGACTTATAACGTACCCTTACGTCCTGAAATTAAATGATTACCAAAAAATCGCAAAAAATAATAATCGTTGTCCAATTACATTCAACGGTGTACTCAGAATGTGATTATGTACACATGCCATACGATTTGTATTTTCCTAGTGTGCAAATGGATCTAGGCAAACGAATCTGCAAGGATTGTCACGTTTATTTTCCTAGCATGGCTGCTGTTACACGTCACACCAAAGGTGATGGATGCCCTGGAAATACACTGACAGTTTAGAAGAAGATAGCGTGTAGAGTCAGTACGAGTCCTCAATATATATGAGATTCTGTCCAAGTCTCCTTTTTTGGACGCGAGTGATGGTGAAGATGACAAATAAGAGTTATTTTTTATAAAAAGAAGAAATATCTTTTGTTTTACCAAAACTTTCTTTCTTTATATTCCAATTCTGATACAGATTTCTTAAAATGTATTTCAAGCCTTAATTTCTAATGCAGATATCAGAAGCAGATTCAACCATCCCGGGATGCTTATTAATTTTTCGATTTTTTTCCGACCCCCCCCCCCCCCCCCTAGACCTTATTTGGACCCCCCCCCCCCCCCCCGTTTATTAATTTTCAAAGATTTGACAGATGAGGTTGTTCTTTTCTTCTTCAACTTTTACAAATTGTTTCTCTTTGTGTGCTCCGTTAATATATTGGAGATATAGACAGTTGTATTTCTTTCTTTTTCTAAATTTTCCGACCCTCCCTACTATTATGACCCCCCCACCCGTTTATTAGGAACCTAAGAGTACATCACAACAACACAGATAATTCTTTAAATCCCGATTCTCCAATTTTTTGGTGTCTACATCCGCCTCTGAGAACAATCAAAATTTGAAATTAGAATTAGGGGGGGGGGGGGGTGCCAAATAGTCCTAGATCGCGGACGTCCATGTCCAAAAATGGGGGGGGGGGGTAGAAAGTTTGGACGCGTGTGGATAGGGGGGTGGGGGGAGTCAAATTTTCAGCACCTTTTTGTGGACGTCATAAATGTATGGCCCCTTAAGGTACATAATTTTATCATAAAGAAATCATTAAGATGGGATGGCTGTTTCACTGGAACACTGGCCCCCGTAGGAAACATAACTACCTCTACCCTGTTCTGTATCGCCATCAGACAATTACCTTACTGTAACAGCTTGTAGTAGGAACAGAACGGGCTGATTTTCTTTCAAACCCCTATCATACAAACGAATACAAATACACTAACACTTCAGTGTTTGTTTATTCAGTTAACCTGCCTCTTGTAAGCACCTGTCAACTTTGTTGAGCGTATATCAAATTTGGTTAAATTTTTTCATTTTCTTTGCGAACATTGTGTGTAACTGAAACATTACAGTGTAAACAAAGTTTGTTCCAAAAGAAGTTGCAAATAAATTAATATTAAAAGTTATTGTTACAGCTAAATAAAGGGTGGTTGGTCATGGTGATATTTTGAAGAAGCTTTTGGGTGATTACAGACATTGTTATGGCGGTCAATGTTTGTTGACCGTTGTTATTTTAAGCTCGGTTATATATATATATGTAGCAGATGTATATGTGTGTTTGCTTGTCTATCCACATAATAGTTGTCTGTGGTTTGGTGCATTTTTTAATCTTACTTTTTCACGTGTTTTATCTTAGAACAAATGTGTGTACATCAAAGTTCACCTTTAACGAGTACCTTTACGAAACAAAGTATTACAAGAGTTATGAAAACTACAGAACTTGTTGCAAGAAAATATGGGGTGTATGCACAAGTCGTTGCAATAAATACCGGTAAATCTTTCCCCTGAATCTTTCTTCTCG
This sequence comes from Candelabrum cocksii, assembly GCA_963930725.1. Taxonomy (NCBI): domain Eukaryota; kingdom Metazoa; phylum Cnidaria; class Hydrozoa; order Anthoathecata; family Candelabridae; genus Candelabrum; species Candelabrum cocksii. The sequence continues at coordinate 2,697,216 of OZ005666.1, forward strand.
TGTTTGGTATGAAACTATAGCACTCTTGAAATCATATAAGGAATCATTGGTCTATTTATTCTGTGGTGAACTTTCCGCTGTATTATAATTGATTGTCAGTTATACTACATTGTTGTTTGCATCTATGTCAATGCTTTGCTCATGTTTTCATGTAGATAGATAGATTTTGTGAGCTATGTAAACTTCTTTTCAGGACAAAGACTTCGCAATTTCTACATAGTCGCTTGATTGTGAGAACAGGAGAATCAGTGTTTTGTTGTAAAGGTTGGGCTAAGAAAGACATATCATGTCCAACACGTAAGGAATATTAACCAAAATATATAATATTTTATTTGTTTACTATTTGACTGTTAAATAACTCAGGCCTGTCAGTAAAGTGAAGGAGATTTTGCACGCAATTTTACAAAATATTGACTTGCATTGTTTCAAATCAAATGTTTTGTTTACCAAACACAATAACACAATTTAAATAATACAAATACAAGTGACGAATATAAACATAACAATTAAATACTTCATACTTTTTTCCAATATGCTAAATGAACTATATAGAATGAAGAAAGAAGTATATATTTTAAAAAGTGATTATTGTGAATGGCTGGTGTCATTCAATAGAAAACTAGGCAAAGGAATGACACCATTGTTTGAATTGAAAAATTTATGATTATTAAAAGTAAGAGAGAGAGAGTAATAAGAATGCTTCCGTCCGTGTAAATATAGAAAAAATTTAATTTGCAAATATAAGTATAAAAATCAAGAATCCATGCAAAAATGATTGAGGTAAGAAAGGTAAGTACTTTTCCCAGCAATGATTCATAATGCGTAAAGGTTTTTTTAATTAAGAGGCGTTTTAAAGCTTTTTTCGAATTTTTAATATTTTTTAAGTTAGTATACTTTAACATATCATTCCAATTTAAAATGCATTGGTAACATATCAAGTATTTCCCACATTTTGAAGTATTGAACCGAGGTATATTGAGTTTGGATAGTTCAGTGTTTCGTGTTGCGTGACAGTGTATATCTGATGATTTTGTGGAAATATTTAAAAGGGCATGGGGAAGGTTTTCATTTACAAAATCGTGAACAAATAAACAGTTGTTGATGTTGACTAATCGTAAAATTTTAGAATATTGCATCTTATATAAAGTTCATTACTAGGTCCTTGAAATGGAGAAAAATTTATTGCTCTTATAGCAGATTTTTGTAGTAAAAAGATTTTTTTTAAATAGGGATTTTTTTGTTGTCCCCATATTGATGAACCATATGTAAGATGCGAAGAAAAAATGGCGTAGTAGATTGATATCAATGTCTTTTTATCAACATAGTGGCGAATTATACGCAACAAGTTATTTGTTCTAATTAATTTTTTTGACAATATATATATATATATGTTTTTCCCATGTCAGATGTTCATCGAGGGTTATACCAAGGTATTTAACTTCATTAGATGAAATAAGAACTTTTCCGTTAAATATAATTTTTATTTTAAAATCAAATGTTTTATTTCGCCTACAAAAAATAATATATTCTGTTTTATTAATATTTAAAGATATTTAAAGACAGATTGTTGAATGTGGTACCAGATAAGTTAAAATCGACAAGCACAAGAGAAAGTTCTGCCTACGTGTAGTCCACCTAGTATACATGATGATGAAAAACGATGATAGAAAATATTGACTTTGTTGCTCTTATGTAATGGTTAATGAAGTTATAAAGAAATGCTGTTGTATCTGTAGTTTCCCATGTAGTGTACATTTTGGATGCAAGTTTTTTTCACTCTCCTTTTTTCCTTTCAATTCTCTGTTAGTTTCTATTTTTATTCATCATGAGGCAAGTTTGTTTTGTTTAGTTATTGAATTTCATAAATTCTACTGTTGTTACAGACACTACACTTTTTTCTTTTAATTTTAGTTCAATCTTTGAAAACCTATTTCTTAAAGTTAGGAAAAGATTTGATTTGAGTGATTTTTCCTTTATTTGTGAGAGATTATTCTTCAGTACTATTTGCAGAAACTTGAAACAGTATCATTCAAAGTAGATCCTTTGTAGATTCTTTGTGTGCCTTGTTTCGCTTATAATGTCTCTTTTATTATGGTAACTCGCTCAAGATTTTTGTTGTCAAGTTTACGTTATTTTTGTTGTTCTTTAATATTTTTGTCGTCAAGTTTACGTTATTTTTTGTTGTTCTTTAATATTTCGAAGATTATCCAAGCATATATGAATTTAATAACTGTTGATGTTTAAAATGTCAGCGAATTTTTGCACACACGGACGGCCCGTAAAATGACAGGCCTGTAACAATATTTTCATTTTATTTATTATTTTATTTATTTATTCTATTTATTTTATTTATTTATTTACTATATATTTCACAATTTCATTTATATTTTGTATAATAATGTGAACCGTCTATTGTGAAATGCTCACATATCTTTACTTTCAGCAATTTGCACTCCACCCTGTATAAACGGGGCATGCACAGCACCCGGGAAGTGCGACTGCAGTGGTTTCACTGGCGAGAGATGTGAACATGGTAGGTTTTGTAAGGATACTGTTACCTGTAGTGGTTTGGTCTGTGTTTACCATTTGAGAAAGCGCAAGTTCAAATCCATTGCATTATTCAAATTGAAAACATTAGTAAACAAATTGCAGGTCAAATAAAATTAAATTGATTGAGTCATAATGATTTTTGACCAAAATGTTGTTAGTATAATCTAGATGTTTTAGAGTGTGCCCATTAGCCTGTTTGTCATTCAAAACACACATTAGACATGTGCTCATTAGCCACACACACACACACACACGCATGCACGCGTGCGCACACACACACAGCAATTAAACGTTTGTTGTTAAGAATTGCCTCTCACTTTTTTCTTTAGACATAAATGAATGTGCACTTGCCCCAAAGAAATGCGATCAGATTTGCACAAATCTACATGGCACATATGCGTGCTCGTGCAAACGAGGCTACAGACGAGATGCAAATTCGGCACAGAATGGTACTTGCGTCAGTAAGTCGAAACATGTATTGTTATTGAGTGGAAAATCCTAGTTTCATGTCATGTAGATCGTCGATGTAGGTTGAGTGAGATCTTTCGTTTTCTAGATGTCAATGAATGTGACGTGGCTAGAGCGAATGGGGTGGAGTTGTGTAACTGTGTACCAAGAGTCAAACAGTGTAAGGCTAGGTGTGTTGACACTCTCGGGGGCCACCGATGTGAATGCTCGCAAGGCTATAAACTGATGTTGAACCGGGTCTGCACGAAAGCTAGAAACTGTGTGCCCGGGCAACACCCGTGTCAACATGTGTGCATCAGTGGTCAACTCGGACCCATATGTCAATGTTACCCTGGTTACTTATTAAACTCTGATAATAAAACCTGTTCGGGTGAGTTTATCTTTCAAAATAGCCGCCTTTTTTAGTTTTGTTTTGTTTTCATCAATCTTCCTGTTTTCATTTCTTGAGTTTTTAAACAATGCGAATGACGGGTTTTTCAATCTTTGTTGTTGAATGGCCGATTCAACCAAATCTGTTTGTCGGTTTCTCTATCAGCATTTATGAAAGTATTTTGTTGTGTGTTCTGTTTCTAGAACATACTGACGTGGTCTATTACTGTCCAGTTGATTGCATAAGTTAATCACTTTTTTTGCAACCGGATCTGTGTGGCCATTATTTTTGCAAAACCTACAAATAGAACATGATTATGAATTCATGGTTCGTGCATGCTGGATTAAGAATGACATAAAAGGCAACTTTTGATTTCACATTTTACATTTACTGTGTTTTTTTAGATGATGATGAATGTTCCCGTGGTAACGGTGGCTGTACACAGTTGTGTCATAACACTGTTGGTTCACGCAAGTGTGAATGCAGAAGAGGTTTTGCGCTAGCCCTCGACTTGCTTACTTGTGAAGGTAAGATGGTTGTATCGCAGCCAAGTTTTAATGACTTTATGATATTTATTCATCATTCATTATCCGGTTTTCATATTTATCGTATTTATCGTCCCGGAATCCAGGGTGGACAATACCATATTAATATGAGAATTATTATTAATAATTATTTGTGAGTTATATTGGTAATAACTTAGTCTATTTCAGATATTAACGAGTGCAAAATAAGTCGGCCGTGTGATCAATTCAACGGCGTTTGTGAGAACCGAATAGGTGGATATATGTGCAAATGCAGAAGAGGTTATAAGTTGCAAAGGGACGGTGTGTCTTGCGTAGGTAACTAACATCAGTAAGCTTTTTAACATAGGAAAGTTCACTATTTTTCACTTTCACAATTGACTTTCTGTGAAATATTAAATATAATTTTTTCCTTATTTGTAAATAAAATAACGAAATTATATTAAATACTGGATACTTAAATATTAATATTGTGGATACTTAAAATATTATATCATATTAAAGTTGCTTTTTATAAATAAAAAGTCACGAAAACCATAGCCTTTGAACTATTCATCATGATACATTTAATATCATGCCATATTAAAGTTTTAATAAAAAAACAAACTCTCTCATCAATTGTGCTACGTTCGTAATTTATTCTTATCATTCACAGACGAAGACGAATGCAAAGGCAGGCACCACTGTCAGCAAAACTGTTTGAACACAGTTGGTAGTTATGCTTGTAGCTGCAAGTTGGGCTATGTACTGACACCTTCAGGATATGAGTGTGAAGGTACAATCGTATGTTTGTGACGGTATTGATAGTTGACAGATTTTGCGATCTATTTTTAGACTTGGATGAATGCAAAGAGGGACGTCACAGTTGCGAACATAACTGCTTTAACATTCCTGGCTCGTATAGATGCACATGCCACAATGGCTTTATGCTAGATGTCGACCAACAACGTTGCTTTGGTGAGACATCAGTTTAAAGACCTTGGACGCATACAATCAAACCAATATCATAATTTGAACTTTTTAATTTGTCTTGCTTTTGCAGTATGAGAGATATGATGTGCAATATCAGAGACGCTTTGAACAGAGATAATTATTGGGGCCTAAAACTCACAGATCAAGTATTGAAGGATTTAGAACATGTGCTTGAGTCGAAATTCAGGGAAATGGTAAATATTGACGAGGTGCAATTTGGGTTTGTCCCTAGAAGAGGCACTACTGACGCTATTTTTATCCTCCGGCAATTGCAAGAAAAGTACCTGGCTTTTAAGAAATTTCTTTATTTTGCCTTTGTCGATCTGGAGAAAGCGTTTGACCGTGTACCGAGAAAAGTGATTTGGTGGGCAATGCGTAAATTAGGGGTTGAGGAGTGGCCGATTTGTGTAGTCCAGGGAATGTACAAGAATGCAAAAAGTTGAGTCCGAATAAATGGTCTACTTAGTGAGGAATTCTTTGTAAAAGTTGGTGTTCATCAGGGTTCGGTGTTGAGTCCTTTGTTGTTCATTCTTGTTTTGAAAGTTCTGTCTCGCGAGTTTCGATCTGGTGTACCTTGGGAACTCCTATATGCAGATGTTCTGGTGTTAGTTGCCGAACCCTTAGAGGAATGTATCAAACATTTAAAAGTGTGGAAATTGGGTATGGAAAGCAAGGGCTTACGTGTGAACAATAAGAAAACTAAGTTTTTGGTGTCTGGAGTTGATTTGGGTAAATTGAGGGATTCTGGTGCTTATTCTTGTAATGTATGTCGCAGTGGTGTTGGAAGTAACTCTATCTTGTGTTCTCTGTGCTCTTTCCAGATCCACAAAAAATGCAGTGGTGTAAAGGGTAGACTTAGACCTGATCTTGGTTATATCTGTTCTCGCTGCAGGGGTGTGGCACGTCCTAGTGATGGTAGACCGGTCGTGGAAGTGACTGTGGATGATGTTAAAATGGACGTTGATCCTTCCTTTTGTTATCTTGGGGACATGTTGTGTGCAGGTGGTGGCTGTGAGCTGGCCGTCAAAATCTGTTGTTCTGTCGCATGGGGTAAACTTCAACGTCCCTTGCCTGTTTTGGCATCTAAATATATTTCCTTTAAAACTCGAGCTAAAGTATACTTTGCTTGTGTTCGATCTGCAATGTGATATGGTAGTGAGACATGGGCTCCTACTGTAACTATTTTACAAAGACTCCAACGCAATGATCGACCCATGATTCGATGGATATGTGGGACACAACCTCATGATAGAATGCTGTCATCTGATCTACTAAAGAGACATGGTATTTCCAACATTGCATCCGTGCTACAGTCTTGTCGCTTTCGGTGGTATGGTCACGTACAGCGTGCCTCATCTTACATCAAGACAGTCTCTGCACTCCCGCTTCTTGGTAGTTGTTCTTGTGGTTGTCCGATGAAGACATGGCAGAGTTGCGTTGAAACCGATATCCTGGAACGTCAGTTGTTGGAAGTCGATCCATTGAACAGGGAAGAATGGAGAAGAGCAAGCCGACTGCTGCCTACCCCAGTGTCTGGGACACAGGCAGCAGTATAATCAAAGCTACAGATACTAACTAACTAACTAAACATGAGAGAGACCATTTTTGTAATTTGTTTTGATTAAGTTACTAGGACTGTTGGAGAAACATTTGGTGAACAAATTATTAAATAATCTTTTGTGATTTTCTCATTCAACTGATTTTAGATTTAAATTAGATTTAACGGTTTTTGTTAATGTTGTGCTTATCAAAGTTCAGCTTCTTACTGCACACAGAGCAACAACGAGAGATGAAAGAGTAATTTAAAATGGCCGAAATTCAATTAACCATTACTGTGAAATGAACTAGTATGATGTCGTTGTTTCTCAGGATTACCGTGTAAATCGTTGTCTCCTATGCGTCATGCCACCATGAATTGCACAAGTTTTGATGATGGTGGTGTATGCAACTTTGGTTGTCAGGTCGGATTCCAGCTGGTTGGAGACTACCAGCGGACATGTTCACAACGGAGATGGACTGGTGAAAGTCCGAGATGCATCGGTAAGGAGCAATATTTAATATGAATGTGCTAAAATGCTTTTTTTTGCATAAATGTTAAATTTTTGTATATTGTTTTGTTACCTATTGTAAGTTTACAAGTTTACAATGGAAGTGTTTGCTCCATATCTAATTAAACAAGTTTTACTTGGCTTATTTTCAAGCTTCTGAGTGTCCCGTCGCAGAGCCCCCAGAAAATGGCCGCTTGCTTTTGCCCTGTATCAATCAGTACCGTCAAACATGTATGGTGCGTTGTAAGGAGACATACATCATGCGCGGAAAGGCCACCGTAAGCTGTCAGTTGGATGAACAATCGCAAACTGTTTGGGAAAAAGCACCTGTATGTCAAGGTAAGAGCAAGATAGTTAAGAGTTGCCTCGGTATCACTAGTCATGATTCTTCTTCAAATGTACTTTACAATAAAAAGTCAATACTATGACATCGATGAATATATTTCGAATGTACTTTGCAATAAAAATAATTTTTTCCTTTTCCATATGAATATCTCTCATATGCAAGTCTCTCCTTGCACACTACGATGAATTAAACGAATTATTTACATCTCTATATTTTAGCTGTGATATTATTGGAATAACTGAACCGAGAATTAAATCAAATACCCTCACCCCATTAACTAATATTGAAATGGAAGGTTATTTGATGGAATTCACTCCAACTAGGTCATCTTGTGGAGGAGCTCTGATTTATATTTCTACAAAGCTGAATTATAAACTAAGGCAAGATCTAAATATGATTAACGATAAATCTATTGAATCAATTACTATTGAAATTGAACATGAAAAGGAGATAATTAATTGCATATATAAACATCCATTGATGGAAATAAAAGAGTTTAATGATGAATATTTAATACCTCTCCTGCAAAAACTATCTCTTGAAAATAAAACCATATTTTTGCTTGAATAAATCTCCTAGAAAGCGACAAAAATCAAAATATTTCTAACTTTTTAATTTTATTATCATCGAATAACTTTTTACCGCGTATCACCCTACCAACTCGAATAACAAACACTTCCAAAACAATCATTGATAATATCTTTACCAACTTGATATCAGATGATCTGATCTCAGGAAACATAATTTCATCCATATCCGATCACCTACCACAATTTTTAATTGTTCCAAACTTTAACAAAAAATTTACTTCCAAACATCAAAATAATTTTAAGAGAAATATCAAATACATTAATCAGAATAAGTTTGAAAGAGATTTTGATAATATTAACTGGAACGATGTAATTGATATTAATAAGCAAGATGTCAATTACTCATTTAATTCTTTTTACGACAAATTTAACAGTTTATTAGACAAACATGCTCCTTTGAGAAAAATCAGTAATAGAAGATATAGACAGCAATTTAAACCATGGATAACTCCTGGGATTAGAAAATCTATAAAAAAACGAAATAAATTAAAAAACAAACTTATAAGAGCAAAAGACAATAATAGAAAAAAGAAATTAATTAAAGAATTTAAAACTTACAGAAATCTAATTGTTAAATTAATTTGTCAACCTAAAAAGAATTACTTTCAATCAGGGTATAAATAAATAAATTAACATCAAAACAAAAATGACAGCTCCACCTCTATTGGTATATAACAACAACTCTGATTCTATAATCACGGATTCAGTTGATGTTTGCAATTGTTTTAATGAGTTCTTTGTAAATATTGCACAGAAAATGCTATCTACCATACACTCATCCCACACTGACAGCAAAAATTTCTAAAAACTCCAAACGAAAAGAGTATATTTCTTGATGCTATTGATCATGAAGAGATATCTTCTATCTTATCGAAACTAGATCGAGATAAGGCTTCAGGCCCTAATAGCATACCTATACCTATCCTTCAGTTACTAAATTTTAAAATTTTACCCATCCTTCCTAACCTATATAACTTTTCAATTTGTAATGGAATCTTTCCTGATATTATCCTCTGTTATGCCTATTTTCAAAAAGGGATCAAAATTATCTTGCAATAATTATAGACCAATATCTCTATTATCCAATCTCGGTAAAATATTTGAAAAACTTATTTATTCTAGAACCTACAAATTTTTGAATAGTCTTAACTGTTTCAGTATGCAACAATTCGGTTTTCGTAAAGTTTGGATGTGGAGTCTTTATTGATTTGCGAAAAGCATTGACACTGTTGATCATAAAATTCTTCTGAAAAAATTAGAATAATATGGTATTAGGGGTGTCATCTTATCTTGGTTTAAATCATATCTCACAAACCGCAAACAATTTCTTGTGATGATAAATGGCTTTAACTCGCATCATAAACAAATTAACTATGGCGTAGCTCAAGGTTCAGTACTTGGTCTTCTTTTATTTTTAATTTACATAAATGATTTTCATGCCGAAAATTAAATATTTAGGGATAACCTCTGATAAACACCTGTCCTGGAAAAACCATGTAAATACCTTAACCAATAAGCTAAGAAGAGCAAATGGCATGTTGAGTATCATACGTCATTACGTAAACAGAAAAACTTTAACCTCAATTTTCTATGCGATATTCTTCTCGCATCTCTCATATGGATCTCTTGTCTGGGGACAGTCTTATGCCACAAGAAGTACAGTAAATTCAAAACTAGCCATTGATACGTTCAATACTGTAAGGTATGGAAAGTCTTCAATTATTTACCAGTGTGTTAAAGACTGGAATGATATGGTAAAAAAACATTGACAAGAACACTGATAATATTGAAATGGTAAAAATTAATGAAATTTTTCTTATTAATACGCTATATTATTTCTGCTAGTTTAATTAATAAATTACACTATTTTTCTAATGGATTTTTTACTTGAATTGCTTTTGAAAACATGCTCTCTCGCCTAATTCTTTATTTTAAAAAGGTGTCATTCCTTTGCCTAGTTAATCTATTGAATGACACCATCCAAATGATAAATATTTATATTTTCTTTCTTTGGAAAATCAATTCTTTGTATTTAAAAACATATTATATTTTTTAAGAGAGAAAATGTGTATATTTGTTGTTTTTGGAAAATAAAATTTTGTTGTTGTTGTTGTTGTTGTTAGTTAAAAATTGTTCCCAAAACTGTTCTCATGGTCGGCAAAATATGTTCATGATTCTGAACTGCCATGTTTTCGTTCATTTGCTGGACTTTTATTGAAACTCAAAATTCGCAAGTTTAGCTTTTGTACGTGCTTTCACTTTCACGTACAATAATAATAATAAATAATAAATAAATAATGGAGTTTTACGGGACTCTCCACATATAACAGTGGTTCTTCTTATCCTAAGGTTTAGGTCCTGGCGTACTTAGGGCACCCATTTGCATATACGAAGTCACTTCACCAGACAACCCACCATTTGAGCTAGGCTTGCATTAGGCAATGAGTTTTGCTCAAGAACTCAACTGTAACTCAGAAATCAAAATATGTCCGAGCTGGGTTTTGAACCAGCACCGTTTGATTGTGTTTTTGTGGGTTGAATGCACTAACCACTAAGCTACAGTGACCAAAACAGACAGTGTACAAACAATGTCGCTCAAGCAAATTGTTGTTAACCATTTAATAACATGTCACAAACCTTAACTATTCATTGGAAAAAGTACAGTGACAAAAGTGCAAGTCTTATTATTGGAACTTGAGATAGAGAACCACTGCAGCTGACATATCAATAGAGTTATGGCATAGCTTACGTGTAACAAATCTCAGATCACTTCTGTCACGAAAGAGAAAACACAACACTGTTTTTAGTTAATTTTCTTTAATTTTTCAACTTGTTTTTAAAAATAACCTTAAATAATGGTACCTACTTTTACCACTCAGAATGACAACTCTGTTTTACCTACCTTAATGCTCCAATTACCTACCCATTTCCCAAGTTTGCTATGCTTCACTGCAACACTATGTTTGCTTGTATTTTTACAGGAGTTTCTACATGCAAACCAAACCCTTGCCTCCATGGTGGCATCTGCAAAGCTCTTGTAAATGGAAAGTATGAATGTGATTGCTCAAACACACAGTACTCTGGACAAAACTGTGAAGTTGGCTATCTGATAACACCAAGTTTCCCGCAGTTGGTGAAAGGTGTAGTATCAGAGACATTTGAGTTGCAGGCCAAGCCTGATCAGCCACTTGAAATTAGGATCAATAGCGAAAATGATGGCGATGCAGAGATTCTACCATCTCCGGAACTACAAATCTACCCTGGAGTTGACTCCATCGCTTTTTCTGTCATTCCCAAAAGGTCAGGTTTGATTCGACTGTCTTACACTGTGACTGGAAAGAACAGTTTTTCGTTTTACCAACCTCAAGACAGCTATTTGTATGTTTATGAGAATCTAAATGCTGGTTCCATCGCCAATGTGCCCCTGTCAGATTTAATGATAAACAATTGCCAAAATAAGAAATTGGAAACGTGTGCAAATGGCAAAGAAGTTGAGCTTTCTTCAAGTTGTTCATGGGGTATTACGGGGACAAAAGGTTACACAGCACTGGCATCTGAACATGTCAGATATCCACTGTCGCTGTCTGGAGTGATGTTGCTTGCAAATGATGGTCTTTCGAGGAGATTTGCCCGCATGGGGCTTCTATCAGTCGACAGGGAAACAACTTCAATGTTGAAAAACGGCTATGAAAGTTGCAGTGGATGTATGAATTTCGCTTACACTTCCGCTGAGAACAATTACGTTCTGCAACGAAATATGTTTTCTCGAAATGTCTTCAAATCAGTGTCGTCGTTGATGCCGTGGTGGGCCAATTTGCAAATGCCAGAGGGTAAATACGGGTTCAACGTTAACGATTTGCAGTCAAAGTATGTACTTAACAACCGCATGGACAAATTTGAAATTGTGTGCCCAAATCTGCCGAAACACCCCGCGGGCAACTATGCTGTGACAGTTACTCGAGCTGCAATGAGAGTGCAGGTTATGAGTGAAGTTGAGACGTTTGTCAACACCATTTACCCATCATGCATGGCTGTAAACATGTGTGAAGGGTACACTTATGTTGCCTTTCCCTATGACAAAACTGTAAACATGCAATTCCTACCTCAATTCTCTGTCACTATTCACGGGTTGGGTTTCAGTAAATATTCTGCTATGAAAAGTCAGTGCACTTCCGTTTGGTCGGGCGCACTAAAGAATACGAAAAGGTTTTGCGTTGATGCGCAGCTATGGTTAAATGCAGGATTGAAATTAGATCTTGGTGGTACCAGTTTCGATTTCCTTGGTGAAATTTTTGATCAGCCTGAAGATGCCAACCAAGTACTATATTCTCCTTTATTCTCAAAATATGATGAAGCTTTTGTTTTAAAAATTTGTTTCTTAAAATTCATGCCCACCTACCATTTTGTCTTATAACATCTGACTGTTTTTAAGGTAACGGTAATGCGTTTCTCTCAAAGACACAAGTTTCTAATGAACGGAAAACTGAGTAGTCAGCTGCTTTTCCGTGTGTACGGGATGAAACTGGTGGTCAAATACTACAACGAGAATGCAACTGTCGTGGCTGATGTCGGGAAATCTCTTCGCTCACAGACAAGTACCATTTATTATTTTGTTGGATGAAAATTTCTTTCAAAAGCTTCAAGATTTCAACTACCTATTAAATTGTCTGTCTGTACACGCGTTAGTGATGTAATTGATTTTTTAATTTTTTTTTGCGGAGGAGTTTTAGGTTTTAGATAGGTAGATTGTAGATTTTTATTTTTTATTCATTTCACTTAAGTGATATCATATGTTGCAAGTAGGGTCCAACAAAGTTGATATGTATTGTTAAGTTTTTAAAACAAAATTTTTCTGCCAAATTGATTTCACTGTTAAAAATTCTCTAAAAAATTTGTTTACAGGTACAACCTGTACCGTTTGCTCTGCAGAGGGTATATTTGTTTCCATGGTTCCATCAGATGTGACCATCATTGAAATGAGCAGTGTCCTGACCCTCTACCCTGACCAAACCAAAAAATTCGTCCAAGCGCAGGTGTATTATGATATCACCGGGGGTGTGGTTCTCGGTGTCGCCAACATCAATGCGATCACTTCGAAAAGGACAAGAATCAATCTTGTACCACGTTTTGCAGACAGAGTTTACCGTGTCATACCGAAACAGTTTAGCAAATTACCAATGCATTTGAAGGATGCGGTGAACGCATTCTTGGTCTCTTTTGGAGACCTCCTACGACGTGTCGACGACAGCTCGAAATACGAAGATGTGTTTATCTCGCTTCAAGCTGTGAAGTCAGACATTCAGAGAATAGATGACGTAATTTTTGCTTGTGAAACAGCCATTGAAAGTATGGGTAGTGCGAGCATGGCAATGAGATTTGAACGCACCGCGAAAAGTTTAAAGATGATGCTGAGGAGCATCAAAGACGTGAAGTTGACCGCTGATCTGCCAAAATCGACATCACAGGTGTACAATGGCGTTTCTTTGAGTTACAGAGGCAAGGTCTGCATCTTTAATTTTTGCTTCTCCAACAGCATTGTATCTGTATTCGACATGGAAAGCACGCCCTCTGCGTGCGGCTCGTGCTGGAACAACACGGACAACTTAGCGTTCAACACCTTGGTTACAATTGTGACGATGTCGTCTAAACAACTCGGTTCTGACATACGGCTGAGAACGAGCGCGACAGTTGAGGCTCTAATCTCAAAAAATGGTAAAGAATTCACACTTCGACTTCCCGCCCAAGTGACGTTATTCGGTAATAATTATAGTACCAGTGTAGACATCAATGAACGCCGTGTCCGCTACCATGTAAAAGATGTGGTGTTAGATTGTGGAGTGACGTTTGATGTCACAGCTGAAGCTGATACCTCCACCTTGCCCACTTGGAACGACCTCCAGTTTGACTACCAGGCAACCGAAAGCGATACGTCGAAATTAAAGTCAAATCTCGACGAATTGTCAGCTAAACTCATTAAGGATACAGTTGAGAAATTACGAAAGAGGATAACAGATATCAGGTCAAGAGGTGATAAGGCGTTGAAAGACAAAGTTGAGAACGAAAAGAAACTAAATGAAACGAAAAAACAAAACCTGGTTAACCAACAAAAGATGAAGGCAGCGTACTTTGAATTTCTAGATCAACAATCAAATTATGATGGAGCCATAAAAAGTTTCCGTGAAAGTGGCGTCGAGGAATTGTTTGAAATAGAGCGAGTGGAAAATGAGACTTGCAGCTTTTCGAAATGCGGCCAGGTGTGCGAGACTGTGATTTTTCAGGATCTTTGTCAGGATGTTGTCAGTGTTACCGCCCACGAGACCCGTTGCAGTCAGGTTTTGAGGAAGGTGATTAGCTCAATCCTCGTGCCCTTCGAGACGTCGTGTCAAGTTACGGACCGCAAGTATACGTCTGTTTATACCGGCACCTGTCAGAACGGCGGCCAAAAGAAACTGAAAAATGCCGCCATAGCTATCGGTTCGGGAACGGGAGCGTTAATTGGGTCTGTAGTTCCGGTAGTGGGTACCGCCATTGGAGGTGCCGTTGGCGCGTTAGTTGGACTAGTCGTTTCTAAGTTTTCGTCTTGCGACACAACGTACGAAGTTGTAAAGCAGATAGTGAATAGAATGGCGGCATGCACGCTGCCTGTTAACAAGGCGCACGTAGAGTCGTTTTTCGAGACGAGGTGTTTTGATAAAGAAGTGAAACTGAGAGGCGGCTACGGTGTTCCTAAGGTGTGTGAAAAATCGGCAACCAACGGCACATGTGTTCCGGTGATCGATCCGAACTGCCTGCAGCACAACACGGAATGCGCGAGGAATCGAGATGTAAGGCGAAGAGAATTGCTTTCAAGAGCCGGAAATTTCAACCAGGCTTTTTTCAATATTAGCGCGCAGGAGATTGTCATGAATCAAAAACTGGACGAGTACAAGATGGCGCAAAACGTGTTTGAGGCTAGCGACCAGCAAGTTAAAAACTATGTGTATTTGTTGAGGCAAGCCCGCAGCGTTGCTGCGCAGGCGTTAGAAAGTGTTGAAATCATGAGAAAAACATTGCCTTTTGATTACTGTCTCCTTGACATTTACAATGTATCCAAGTCTTTGAAATTCGAAAAATCCGAATTTTCAACGTCTAATCCCACTTCCACTGACCAGTTGTTCAGCACCGTCGTGATCGGAGGAAGGGGCGACGACAGAAAGATACGCACCGAACTGTTGTTTCAGTTCGACGACTGTAAACTTTCCCTTCACCGCGGAGTGCGTAAGATCGTGAAAGACTACTACTGTCCTCAGAACCATCGCCGTCGAAGACGTTCTGTCGCCGACGATTTCTACGCGTATCCGTTTGGACATCACGATGACGTCAACAACGTCGGCGATTTGTCGCCGACAGAGTCGGCAGTCGCGTGCTCCAGCTCGGAGAATGTTTTTGCTTTCGTTTCGCATGCCCTTGATATGCTGCTGCATTCGTGCGACGTGTTGCGCAGGTCGGAAAGAAAAGTGAGAGAGAAAGTTGGGCAGTTGAAGAGCGGTTTGGCGCGCACGGAGAATGCGGCGCGGGAGGTTCGCGCGAATGGAGCTGTTGTGGGAGAACTGCAAGCGCAGATTGTTAACATTAATAGCCTGATTCAGATGGCCGAGAACTCGCTGAGAGAGTACAATCCCGAAAATCTAGTAACTCTCTGGTTCAGCGAAATGGAATCGTACACAGTGGCGAGGAAGTTGACGGCGTGCGTGGGTTTCGAAGACTGTTTGTCAACGGCGTTCGCCAATCTACATGAGTTGCCCACCATGTTGGCGATTGCTCGTAGTACGTTTGATGCCAAAATAAACAAAATGGCTGCGATCTTCAAGCAGTTAACGTCGACTCGCTTCCAGGATGTAATGGCCTTGAGAGATACCGTTGTTAAAGGGAAAGACGCTTTAAAGTACTTGCAAAGTCAAACAACGTTTTGTGAACAGCCGCCGACAGTGTCTATCCATCCTGCAAACCTTGCATATTTGCTGGAAGCTGCTGTGTTGACCGTCAAATGCAACGTGACTTCAAAGTTACCCGTGAAATATCTGTGGTCGTTGAACAACAAGACGTTGTTATTCGAAAACCAACCGTCGATGAAAGTGTACGGTGCCGAGGGAAAGAACGGAAGTTACCGGTGTACCGCCTGGACTCGAGCCGGGAACGTTTCATCTTCGCCGCTGTATGTGAATGTGGTATCGCCGCCACGTATTACCGATCAACCCGAGGATGTCGAATATCTGTTGGTGCAGAACAAGAAGTCTTTGAAACAGTTGCACTTTTTTTGCAACTCCACCGGCACTCGCCCTTTGACGACAAACTGGTACCATCAACCTTACAGCAATCAAACTCTGCCCATAAAACTGACCTCTACCAAAATGCTGCTCAGTTTTGAAACCAGCAAAGTTCGGCTCGCTTTTAGCGGTTACTATTTCTGCGTTGTCAGAAATAACCATGGCGAAACGAAAAGCCGGTATGCGCGTCTAGACGTACTGGCTCCGGCGTTGCCAAAGCAACAGTTGTCGGTGTCGTTTGATATCGATGTCGATCAAACGGAAACGGTAAACAAAAGCAGATACCGAGAAGATGTGGAACGCCTTGCGCAGCTTCATGGAAAGCAGAAGGTCGACTTGAGCTTAGAGGTGGCTGGTAGGGAGGCTTTAAAGGTATCAATGATGTTCGAAGACGATGAAGAATCAGGTGCAAGTGACGAAAAAGAAATGATATCAAGGGTTGCCAACTCAAGACAGTCTTTATCCGAGGGTATCAACAAATGTGTCGATGGTTTTATTGCTAAGGGTAGTAATAAAACGTGGCAGTCGTTGGAGAAAACCGCCGTCGTTGGATTTGACGGTGTAAGATGCCATCCTGGTTCACATCTGCACCCGAACGGCTTCGCCTGTGGTAAGGCATATTTTAATCGGAGTTTTCGTTTGGAGATGATTCATTGTTAAAAATAAATTATCTGGCGACTTTATTCCGCCTATATCATTAAGTAAAATCCTATAAATTATTTTTTACCTAAAACCTTTTATTTTCGGTGCCTATTTTACGTCACGTTCCATTTATCGTTAGTTCATTGTAAACCCGGTAGTTATGACGACAAGATCCACGAGTGTTTGCTCTGCCCTGTTGGTACCTATCAACCATCCCCTGGAAAAACCTCATGCCTGCCATGCCCCTCAAACAAAGTAACATCAGAAACTGGTTCCATAACTGCCAGCGACTGCCTAATACCAAGTAAGTGTATCTAACGGCCGGAAAAACAATTAAACTAAGGAATTTTAACTTGAGATAAGATTAAATGCGGTGTTGCATTCCAGCTTCTCTACCATCGGACACGAACATTGTGCTGTTAGTTGACGTGTCAAGCGCATTAACCACCGCCAAACGTCACGAATTAAACGCCTACATCCGCAATTTTGCACACATGTACCTTGTCAACAAACGCGCCCGCCTTGCCGTAATAGCGTTTCACGGATCCGTGCAAGTATTGTTCCCGCTCGGACGTGTAACTTCTAGCAACGTCGACAAAATTACTCTTCCGTCTGTTTCGAGTGATGTCAGGCGAACTGGATTGGCATTGAGAAAATCCGCGGATGTGTTAAGCAATTACCAGGACGATACTAATGTTGTCGTTACGTTAATGAGTGGGCCAACCACAATGGAAGGAAAGCTATCTGGATTTCAAGTTGTGAGACAGCAGATCTTGTTGTTTGGAGGTGAGGCGGTGTTGGCTCGGCAAATAAAAAAACTCTCACTAGAATGCAGCGTTTCAAGTTTTTTTAGAACCTCTTCTCCTATGATAAATACTTCACTAATACGCGGAATTATTTTACCGAACAAAAGTTACCGTGAGTATTTTACCGAACAGTATTCACCACATGCTATGTTTAATTAGAGTACGTTCAAAGAGTCAGTGTATCGGTCAGCCCAGCGGCTTCACAGGATGAGATGGAAGTGCTGGGACACAGTCCCCTTCTCTTCCCCACGGACTTACAAGGTCCCGAGCAACTAGCAGCCATCATACTAAGAGGTAATATTTTATACGTAGTCATCATCATCATCATAATTTACATTTTTCACGTCTATTTTCTATGCTAGCATGGGTTAGACGGGTTTTCAACAGATGATATTCCCCACAGTTTTGTAGGTTTAATCATTTGATGATTCATTGGAGTAGCATTTAAATATATTATGTTTCTAGGTGACACAAACACGAAAAGTGATTAAACATCTATGCATTTCTCATGTCATTAAAAGTGATCTACTTTTCATGCGTTTCCAGCATAGAATCATTTTAATCTGCACGAAATGTGGTTTTATTGGTAGTCCCTGACTTTCTGTTATCACGTATTCTTTGAGTTGTAACAGCTACCTTGTTTTCGTTGTAATCATAACTTCATCCGTGGGAAAAGTTGAATTTTAAATAATTTTCTCTCGTATTTGACAGACGATTGTAACATGGCGAGTGTGGACATCAGCCTTGCTGTTCAGTCCGGCGTGACGGTAAATCGCAACCTGTGGTTGCACTTGAAAGAATTCGTTTCCGGTTTCATGAAATCGTTCTTCAAAAGTCGAGTGCACATCGGTTTGACGTCATTCGGTAGTGATAGTGACGTCATCAATACTTTCCGTTGGTTCACGTCGTCTAGTGACGTCGACGCGCTCATAACCAAACTCCCTTACAAACAGGACACGTCGTCGGTGAATTACGACAAAGTGTTGTCGTTTCTGTTCAACGAGTACGCGAGCGAAAAGCACGGGTCATTTTCGCGCAACAAGGTGGTCGTCGTGGTGAGCGAGAGTCAACTGTCTGATGACGTCATCGGCGGCGTGACTAGAGTTTACGACGAAGACGTGCGTCTGTTCAACGTGATCGCAGAGTACGACAAACAGGTGTCGGGCGGTGAGGAGATCATCGAGGAAAGCAAGATGAATGTGTTCTCGATTGCCCAGCTCACGGAGTTTGTTGATCGCGTCAAAAGTATTCAGTGGGCCGAGCAACCGAACACTTGTATAGTCGAACGGCATTAAATAATATACAGTAGGTGTCTCAATAGTGTTTTTCTTTCGCGGCTGCTACAAAAAGCAAAAGGTCAAGCAAGTAGGAATTTGAGTTAAATGTGTCACGATTCCGTTCAAAATGAATAGCTCTGGGTAAGGTATAAATCAATACAATAATTTTTTTTGCAACACTCACGACAATTGTCTGTAATAACAACACCCACTTCTGCAATTTATATCGTTATTTTCTTCAGTGTAAAGGACACCATCACTAAGTTTATATTAGGTTATGCAAAAGCATGCCATCTCTTATACGATTATCAGTTATGTCTTTGGAAGTCAGTTCTTCCTAATGCTGTCAAGAAAAGATTTTTTAGAGCAGTAGTTGAATGTGAACAATTAACAGACAAATTCTGGATCCTTATCTTTGTGAATGATGTGGAGACAGAAAAACAGGAACAACTTGTTGTTTGACAAAATTTGACTAATTTCCAACACTCCTTGAAGTCAACTCGCTTTTTAAACATGTTTATCAAGCTATATCTTTGTATTTTATAACGTTTGTTGTAAATTGCTGAGTAGTAAAATATATAAAGTGAATGAATGAAAATAATTCAGGAGATATAGTGGCCACCTGTTTAGAATTTCTCTATACACGGTTTTCTTATAAGAAACTCTAGTCACTTGAGCTCGGAAACCTAAGAAACTACTACAGTAAGCTCACTCTATTCTAAGAAACTGAGAAATTTCGTGGGCTAAATTTTTTCCTTCATTGTTAAGAATATTGCGAAACATTTGTCTTCTTAAAGCAAAAGAAGAGAAACTAAAAGCAAGCAAAAATTATAAAAAGTTTGTTCTCTGTTACATTCCTCAGTAAGGCAAAAATTCTGATATAATAAGAAACTTTTCTAGTAAATCTGTAAGAAACTGCCTCAAAAGCTTAGTTTCTTATAAAAAAAAAATCTGTACAGGAAAATCCGGTTTGGAAATATTTGTTCATGAAATATTTGAAATATCCTTTTTATCTCTGCATATATCCTCATTATTTATTTTCAAAAAATAGTCTGTGGGGTGGGTGAAAATAACCGTAGATGTTCTATAATGTTCATAAAGGGAAGCGTCTAGAACGTTCTTAAAATAATAAACGATGATTAAGCATAAACCTAAGTCACGCAGCATGATGTTTATCATGTTCAAGCAGTTACTGGAATGTTCTCCATAAGTGTACAATATACCACACAAAGACGATGAGTGAGTGATTGATGGAACCCACCTCATGGAGATCCTGGGAGACCGTCAAAGAGGTACATTGATGAGCTTGTTCACCGGGTATTGCCTTGAAGAACTTCCGAACGCCAGGTTAGACAGAATTATACGGCGTGAAATTGTCAAAATTAATCGACGCATTGATTGACGTTAAATAACAAACAATATCATTCAATTTCAAATTGCTAGTTGAGATGCGTTGATTATATTCTATTTGCTTGTTTTGCTTAAAATTTAAATTTTTCTTGGTTGTGGGGCCCCTTCTGACCACAAAAAGCCCGGGACTACGACCTCCTAAAACCTCCACTATTGATTATTGATTATATATCACTATTGATTATATGAATTAATTGCTTCAGTGATTTCAAAAATTCGTCCAATCAGCTTTCACAGTTACATCAAAAGATGCTGACACTGCAACTATACTTATCAACAATAACAACAATACTTGCGCAGTAAAAATATGTTATTTTCAATCCAACACTGGGTGCACATTTTTTTATTTATCTAATCAGAGTAAAACTGAAACAGCCTAAATAAGCTAGGTGTGCGTAATGAAGAAAGCTCTCAAAAAGATATAATTTTGCAAACGTGAATCACTGCGAAAATTTCAAATCCCAATAGTCTGCTCAATAAGTCTTTCAAATAGCATTCAGAGTTGGTTTATAGCAACGCTTTATTGCCACTAGCAACATTAACAAAATCGAAGGATTATTTCTAATATGGTGGGCGAACGAGTAAAAACTTGTAATCCTTTTTATGACGTCATGTTTGGAAGGAACCAGACAAAAAAGCCAAATAAGAGTTTATTAACACAGTCTCGAAAAAACTTTTTGTAATCGATTTTTCGAAATTTCGTCTTAAGAAGGAATATTAACGTTTTAAAAAATTGCGCTTGTAAAGTTATCAAATTTTAAAATCTGCCGGCTTTGCAAAAAACATCTAGTGTAATCCGAGCGTTTTGCAATAACATATTTGCAAGTAATTGGTGCATGTTTACGTGGGTAATGATTACATTACATCATATTCACGATTTTGTAAATATTTCGACAGGAACAAATTTGAGAAGAAAGTTTGTGTTTTTATAGTAGCGATTATGTTAATAAATATTTAAGTATTTCCAATATTTTGGCATGTGGAAGTTCTTGCTTAGCTTAAAATTGTTATTACAGCTATCTGTATTAATAGGGGATGGCTAGCTAGCTATAATTTTATTTTATCTACCATTATTTTCCTTGTTTTGGTTGTGCTCTGAAGTTTTGTCACAATAAAAAATGATTGAGTTTGCTAACCATACTAGAGATGAGTCAAATATCGTAGGTAATAATTTTATTTGCGTTTACCTTTTAAATTCAACAAGTTAGCTACACAAGATGATTGATCTAATGATAAGAGGTATTGCTGTAGTTAATATAACTAGGCCTAATAAGCTACATGAATAGCTTTATCTAATTACTTTTCTCCTTGACATCATCACTGTGACATTTTAATGACAACTTTAGGAGACTTTTGTGCAGCTACGGCATAATGTATTGTAAATTCTTGAAAATGACTATTCATGAAACATGATGTTAAAAAAGACCAACTCGGCCTAATGCTAGTTTGGCCTACAAACTCGTTTCCTTTACTATTTTAGTAAACAGACTCATTTTGTACGTAACAGACACAGCTAAATCAATATGGGTGCCGGCGTTCGGAAATCTAGGCCGAGTTGGTTGTATATAACTGTTAAAATATGTTGTTGTTTCGGTAAAAGTGATATCTTTATTTCTGGTGTCCAAATGATGAAAATGAAGAAATGTCACAGGATAAGTCAAGGTAATAAATGTCAATAATTTATTTATGTATCATTTTTAAAATTGTTGCAAATATGAGTTTTAATAACGATAATAATAATTCATAATCATATTTTAAGTGGATAATCCAGAAAACCACGGGAAAGTGATTTAGAGATTTCTTGCAAATAATATTTTTTTGAGTCAGAATTCATTCAGAAAGTATGCAATAATCTTTACTTACTGAGATTTTTTCAAACCAGTAATCACTGCGTTTTGTTTGTGTACATTAAAATTTTATGCACATAAATTTTAAACGTTTTGTCTTTAAGAAAATTATAAATAAAATATCTTATTCTTTTTTCCCTAATTTTTAGGTTGTAATACTGTATCTATATATAATATATATAGGTTTTAGGGCGACAAAATAAAGTCTACTTAAAGTCGATCTAGTTTATTTTTTCCTTATTATTTATTTTTTTTTTATTTTTAGGCGACTTAAAGATATATATATATATATTGCTATCAAAATCTTGTGGTAGACCATCTTGTGTTGTGTTGTCTATATTCCATGTGCTTTAATGGGTAAAAAAAATTTAAAAAGAAAAATTTTAATTTGGCAATTTTTTGTCCCCCTAACATGTATTTTTTTACTATGTTGTCTTTTAAGTAGATCTAAACTTCAATCAATCATTCTAAACTAACCAATCAACCGTAATTCAATCGTAGGAATTTTTCTCACATGGTGTGTTTATTTATGTATTTTTTTATTTGATTTATCATTTTGTTTTCGAGTTTCAGTTCTACTTTCTCTTTCACATGGTTAGGTTACATTGTTGATATTTGGTTTTGATTTTTAAGTTGTATATAGCACACTCATTTAATAAAGGTATGCAGGCATGTATATTACACTTTTTTTATTAGAGTCTTTTTATCTGATTTGCAGAATGACGGACACAACACATAACTAAATTTTGTTTACAAAAATCACTTTAACAAAACCAATAAACATTCAGTAGACAGTAAAGAAGGAAATAAATACGACTCAGTTTTTAAAGGTTTTTAACTTTCACACATTTTCCTAATTTCAAAGACATTGCCATCTTGGAGAAGTCGCCTTATTTTATATAACTTGTTAAAGCTGTATTTCACTAGTGAAAATATGTGCTGCAACATTTTTAGCATTACAATTCTTATATATATAATTGGTTAAAAAACTTAACTGATAGGTGATTGTCAAATTTCAGGATAATTGTATTACCACGGCACAATTAATTATAACTGCCAGTTGATGCCATATTCATAATAATCCAACGAAATTTTAGAAGCAGCTTTACGGTTCAGGAGACTTTTTTCAATTTTTCAATAAAGTAAAATTATATGTTATATATAAAACGAGAAAATACCAAACACACATAAATTATTTTACGGCGTCTTTCGAGAAGCATGCAAATAACGCTACGAGCGTGTTTTGTCGCGACGTTAGTTTTATTTCTTATGTTGCAGAAATGTTTTATGAGCACGGCACAATCATGTCTGTCTTATAATAAAATAATACAGAATTATTATTGCTAATTTTGTCAAAAAAACAACTACCTGAACATGGCTTGCTAATGCATTTGAAAATACATCGTACATCACCCATCCTGTATTTTACTCATGGTGAAATCTCTATTGTTTTATGTTAAATATTTTTAGTAAAAAGTAAAAAATGGGATTGATTTAATTAGTTTTATTATGATCGCGTTTGTGTTTTTAAATCAAATCCATATTTAATTATCGGTAATCTTGTGTATATTTATTTGAATGATGATTTGCCATTATTCAATGTTTACAGTTGAAGCAAAGCAATGCATTCGGCAGTAGGTCCTGTTGCAATTTTGATATTCGCCTTTGTTGTCACTGGTTACTTAGTGCAAAGTCGGTTACCTCCACCAAAACCACAAATTGTTGGTATAGACTTGGGAACGACATTTTCTTGCATCAGCACATATGAGTTTGCCACTGGTAATGTGACTGTTTATCGCGATGAATACGGGAAGAACATAGTACCGAGTGTGGTGGCTGTTTTTGACGACGATATCTTCGTCGGTTACAAAGCCGTTGAGCAGATTGAAATGAATAGTAAAAATACGTTTTACGATGCCAAGCGTTTTATTGGCAAGAAGTTTGATTCGGAAGAGTTAACCCGACTGTCTGCAAACTACCCGTTCAAACTTTCTCTTTCTGCGGACAACGACGCTCTTTTTTCCGTGAAATTGAAAAACGGAACGAGACAGTTTTCACCAGAAGATATTGGAGCTTTTATTCTTTCGGCCCTTAAACAGAATGTTGAGAAGCAAATCAACCGAGAAATAAAGATGGCTGTGATTAGCGTGCCAGCCGATTTTAATCAAGCACAGCGTAATGCAACTGTGGAAGCTGCAAGAAGGGCCGGCTTAAAAGTTTTGCGTCTAATCAACGAGCCTACTGCAGCTGCATTGGCTTACGGTCTTCATAAGAAAGCAGGAACAAACACAGTCATTGTTGTTGATTTTGGTGGTGGCACTTTAGACGTGTCGCTGTTAATGGTGCAGGGTGGAATGTTTATCACAATGGCAATGGCTGGAAATAATCGGCTGGGCGGCCAGGATGTAAATAATAACCTAATTGAATTCTTTCGCATTAAATTAAGGGAAAAATTCCAAACCGACTTTGTGCTGACGCCAAACAGTTTGCAAATATTGCGTGATAACGTAGAGGCTGTGAAAATTAACTTGACTACTGCTGACGTTGCTGTAATGGATTTTTCTGTATTGAATATTTCCAGTGAAATGAAAATGGATTCTAGTTATATTCTGTCACGTGACGAATTTAACAAAATAAATGCTGATTTATTTTTGAAGGTTTTGAATCCTATTAAGAGAGTTTTACTTGACGCTGATGTCCAAAAAACTGAAGTCGATGAAATAGTTCTTGTTGGCGGTTCCACAAGAATTCCAAAGGTGCGAGAATTGGTTGCAGAGTTTTTCGGTAAAGTTCCCAACACCGCCATTAATCCTGACATTGCTGTTGCTATTGGAGTTGCCGCGCAAGCGGGCATTATGGGTAATGGCTGGCCTTTGAAAGTGGCTGCAGTAGAGGTTCAAAATCATTATGTCAAAAAGGTGAACATTGATGAAGATAAAAGATAAGATATATATATATATATATATAAAAGCTTAGAAAGTTTTAACGTGAGAAATTTCAACATTTATTTATTGGTTTAATTTAACAGGTGAATGTATTCACAAAATTTTTTATGTGTTTGTTATATTTAAATGTACCATTATTAGGATGGCTTGTCGTTTTATTTATTGTTCTTCAAGGCGACAATTATGTTTCAACGGAATTTTTTGAACTTTTAAATTTATATATTTTCTACTTTAGAATACAATAATTTAATTTAAATAATGACGTCAAATTTGATGAAACTAGTTGCTTCTTCTGTTGCCATTGCCAACCATGCTGGTAATGTGATACGCACAATTATGAGATCTGGCGAATTAGCTGTTGTGAACAAGGTCCGTTGCGTTGTCATCAAGATTTTTTCGCTTATCATTTGACCGATTAATATGTTTGTTATTGTTGCTTCTTGTTTACGATTAACTAACACATTACCTGGATCTTTTCTATTTTTAAAATTCCCTTTTACGTAGACATGAGTTATTCTTGTAATGCTATTGCAACAGAATTGAATTTCACTGATAGCCTTTTTGAGTTTCTTTTGTCTAATAGTTTGTTTTACGTCTTCATGTTCATTTCATGTTCAACATCAGGCAGAAAAAAGCGGAAAGTTTGACCCTCAAACTGAGGCTGATCGCACGGCCCAAAGCGTTATTATTGGCTCGCTAAGTAAACTGTTTCCTGGGCTAACTATCATTGGAGAAGAGGTGAAACATATTACGATATGATATCACAAAGAATGTTATTGTCAATGTGTTTCTATTGTGTTATGATTAAAAGATGATGTTTTGATGTTGGTTGTAATACGGATTGCATACTAGGCTTAATTATTGAAATTCAACTTAAGGTCCGGACAGAAAGACAGGATATTTCGATGTGCTTATTGGACGTAATAATCCAATTACAGAATTTAATTTTAAACTTTTAAATCAAATGTTTCTGTTTTACGCGCAGGAGGATTGTGATACGGTGAAAGAAGACTTGGTTCACACTGAACTCGACCCTGAAGTATTGGCACATGCTTGCCCGGATATATACAAGGACCTTAATGTGAAAGATGTAAGGAATAACTCAGAACGTTCTTTTTTGCTCTACCCTCTTGTTTTGTTTAATTCAACTATGCCAAACGTTTCCGCATATCAATTTACATGATTCATGATGCGTTATTAATGCTGTTACTGTTGGAAGAAGAAGAAGTAACATGGCAATTTGTGATGGCTGAACCTATGTTTACATGCATCACGTTTTACCACTCAAGATCAAATTTTCAATATCCTTATTGGCAAAAGATATTCTCTCTAAGTTTTTAAATAGCAAAGTACGAGTGTAACCTAGAGTGTTTGGGATCTCAGAAGCTTCCCTTCTATTAGAAATAATTTTTTTGCTTTTTGGTAGTAAAGGGTAGCAATGATGGTTAAGAAGTATATCTTGACAAGCATAAATGCAAGATCGTTTGAAGAAAAAGTGCAGCAATTATACAGGATTTGTATCTGTGAGCCATCCTGTTCAACGCAATTTTGCAGGATTTATTTCCACTAAAATTAATTTTTTGCATGAACGTAGAGAGTGGTAAATTCCAAAATGATGGAAACCTGATTTTTACTTAAAAGTTTTGACCTGAAAATGTCATTTTCTCAAGATCATTATTAGATCACAAAACTAGAAGATTACTAAAATGTTTACATCTTACCTACTTCTTTTTTTCAATTTTTTGCTAAATTCTAAATTTCCAACAAATAAGCAAAATTATGTCTTAATAAAATGATATTTTTGAAATCTCATCAACTTTAGAGGGCTATTATGTAATTCAACTTTTTGTTGGGTGTATATGTCAGTGTGTTTATTAATATGCTTCTACTACAAGCAGAGTGTAAGCATGCTAACATCTTTCTTGTTTCAGTTGGTGGTGTGGGTAGATCCATTAGACGGCACTACAGAATTTACGTTAGGTGAGTAGAATACACCACATGTTACATAAAGAACTCAATCGCATTTGTTGTATTTTGCTTTTCAGGTAATTTCTTCTCATGCATAATTTATGTATTTATAATTTATGTATTTATAATTTATGCATTTATAATTTATGCAGTATAATTTATGCAGTATGATTCAACATTTGTGCGAAGAAATGTTCTCTTCTGTTCAGGACATGTTGAACACGTGACAATTCTTATTGGGATATCGTCAGGAGGCAAAGCGATAGCTGGTATCATTCACCAGCCGTTTTTCTCGCGTGCGGATCAGCAGCACTGCGGTAGGACGATATGGGGCGTGATCGGGATCGGCTCATTCGGTCTGAACAGAGTGGAACCTCCTTTCGGTCGGCGAGTCATTGTTACCACGCTTTCGCATTTGACACCGCTGGTTCAAGAGACCATTGACGCGCTAGACGCTGATGAGGTTTTAAGAGTGGGCGGTTGTGGGTTTAAAGTGTTGCAGGTAATCGAGGGCGTTGCAGATGCGTATGTGTTTGCTACGCCCGGCACTAAAAAGTGGGACACTTGCGGCCCCGAAGCCGTCATGCGCGCCTTGGGTGGCCATCTAACGAACATGTTGAACGATGACATCAACTACGGTGCGACCAGCAAGAAACACTACATGAATTGGAGAGGGTTGCTGGCGACCTACACTGATCACGAGAGCTACGCGTTAAGAATCCCAGAAGCAGTGAAACAAAGTCTCAAGGATATTTACGAAAGCAAAATGAAATGATTCGATTATGGCTTCGCGAGTATCTCGGGGAATTATGCTTTTGGAGATAGAGGCGTGTTTATATATCATGATCATTATTTATTTGAAACATTGAATATTTATTTCCATTATTAATTCGGGAAATTTCGTTTGAAAACAAATTCGCTCTAACTAACCTGTAAATGAAAATAAAGTTTTTCTTTTTCAAATTTTTTATTTTTTATATTGGATTGTTATTATGCTAACAAGATGTGATATATTACAGAACAACAGAACAGAACTGGTTTGCTTTGTCTCTTTGAAATGAATTCCCTGTTCCAAGTTCATTTTATAAAGCAGGTATATTACTAGTTTGTCATTATAATCGTGGCTACATGTGTCTCGAATTCTCTCAATGACTCATCGAAACAACATTAGTACCGAATCGATGATTGATCGTGTACACGTTTTTGTTTTTTTATAAGAAACTAAGCTTTTGGGTCTCTAGGAAGTTTCTTACAGATTTGCCCTAAATTTACTAGAAAAGTTTCTTAAGGGTTTCTTATTATATCGGAATTTTTGCCTTATTGAGGAATGTAACAGAGAACAAACTTTTTATAATTTTTGCTTGCTTTTAGTTTCTCTTCTTTTGCTTTAAGAAGACAAATGTTCCGTAATATTCTTAACAATGAAGGAAAAAATTTAGCTCACGAAATTTCTCAGTTTCTTAGAATAGAGTGAGCTTACTGTAGTAGTTTCTTAGGTTTGTGAGCTCAAGTGACTAGAGTTTCTTATAAACCGGTTTCTTATAAAAAAAAAACCGTGTACGAGGTTTGGTAGCGTAAGCAATTTCATGATACAAGGAAGTATTTTCTGTTTACAAAATCACTTTCTGTTTCCATATTGAACATGGAATCAGTTTACAGTATAATCTCTAACTAGCGGACACCATTGGGGGAAAAGATTTTGTCCGCTTTTTGGAAAATTTGGCATTTTCGTCTAGTTTTCGAAAATTATGTAACTTCAAGTATGTATTAGAGGTAGAAAACGTAACGTGCGTAACGAAACGTAACGTAACGTTGGGAGGAAAGGAGACATAAAGCTACAATGTTAATTAATCTACATTAACAAAAAATCAAAAACAAAGAAGTATATAATGCAAGAAGTAATATAATTGAGAGCCATCGAATGAAGTGGACAAACACGCAGTTGCCATAATGCGCAAAGACTCAAGGGAGAATAAATCTATGATTGGACATACTCCGATCTGATCCCCGATACTGACATTGAAGTGGAAATGATTGGTAAAAGAGTAAATCGTGGGGGTGGCTATGGGCTGGAAAGTTATATATCGTTTTGTTGGTGAGAAAAAACTGGTGAAATGGGTGGATAAAAATATTTCAGCAGTTAAGAATCAGCTGATAAATCAAACTGCAAAAGGTTTGAAATAAAAAAGATTTAAAAAAATGCATTTTATCTTTGTCCGCTAATTGGAGAGTAAAAAAGGCTAAATATGCATTTTCGTGCAAAAAATATTGTCCGCTAATTCAAGTGTCCGCCAATTGCTTGTCCGCTAATTAGAAACTATGAGAGTTTGACCAGAATTCCGCCTTGGAAAAGGAATCTGTCCGCTAATTAGAGCTGTCCGCCTTTTAGAGTGTCCGTTAATTTATACTGTATATGAAATGTAACGTTAAAAATGTAAACAAAAGTGTATATACATAATAGTGTTTTTTAGTTCATTCATTTAATTTTGAAAAAAAAATCTAAAAGAATTTTTTTTGGTTGTTTTTAAAAAGTGGAATTTTTCAGCGCATTTTTTTGAAGAGGGGGCGCAACCAACTTCAATGAAGAGGTAGACGAGAAGGGAAAGATAAGTATTTATCTGTATATGTGTTTAGCGTTTTATACCAGTGGCTTGGATTGGATTTCTAATTAGTTTTTTAAATAATCAGTTCATTTTTGCTCAATCTCCTCTTAATAATGCTTCCTTTGTTAATGTCATTAATTATTTTTAAAATATAAAAATGAAATATGTAAAATATCTAATAATTATGTTACTACGGAACACTGATGCATGATGGGGCACACAGCTAATAGATTGAAGTGGCTTGGATTGAAGCAAAATCATGGAATCGATTACAAATTTGTTCGAAAAGTCATACATTTGTTTATATAACTTTGACTTGGAAGTAATTTGAATGCGGTTTATTTAGCTGGTTCATAATTAACTTTTCTATTCATAAGACGTTCCGTCATCTATGCGGAGCACCCGGATCGAGTATTTTGCAAAGTAATCATCTTCAATACCAAAGTTGTCCCTGCATCTCCGCTGTTTAACTTCGTACACCTTCTGTGGTTTAATGAACAGGCAACCAAAGGAGAGCAGAAACACCAAAAACATGCAACATGATCCCGTGCAGATCAGTACAAAAGAATAGCATGCCATGCATAGTTTAGTGAGTTTTATCGTTGCATAGATCATGCCTCCGCCGGAGAAGATCACTATAAAAGAAAGCATGTTAGTATTTCAACAGTCAATGTAGTTTTTACAACAAATAATCGGTCGCACAGCAATCAAATTTACCACTGGTAGAAGTTGTCAGAGTAATGGCGCACATCGTGCAAAATCGATTCAGCTTTTTATTCGCGAGGCAAAAGAATTCCAGCCAAATGCTGATAAATGAAAACGAGGCTGACATCGTCACAGCGAGTAATATGACATCACGATGGTCACCACGGTCGTCTACGAAGTAAAACACGTGCTTGTGAATTTACACGTAAAGAGCAACATGTTTTAATGCGAGAGTTTTAAACATCCACCTTCTCTATTTCTGAACTTTACTTAAAATAGTGTTTTGTTGTTGATGATTTTAAAAAGATTTTTTTGTCTCAAATCACTGTCTCAAAGGATACGAATGTGATTTCTCGAAAACGAAACGAAAGTACCTGCCTTTATCCTTTGTGCGGACAAATTCGAAAATCTTTTCATAGAAATAACATTTTGTTTCTGTTTTGGTAACGCAGTACCTCAGTAAACCTTTCGATTCAGTACCATTAACTGTTGGCTGCTGCAACCAAAACTCATCGTCTAGCATTCCCCCGAGAAGTAAGGCAAGAGCGAGTGTGGAAATACTCGCCATTGTGCACAAAAGACATCGCGTTCGTTTGTAACATTGCTTCATAGTGCAGACGGTGATCTCGGATTACCATTGATTTAAACTCTATTAAAAATCCAACCACATAGCAAATATCTCTAATGAAATGCTCTATTATTTTTTTATTTGGAGTTTTTAAACACACGGTTGGTCATAAAATATACCAATAGTTGTATTCCCGATGATTATCGTTTTTAAGTGGAGAGTTCATCCACTGTCAATTCGTCATACATTGCACAGTTAGCAAACAAACTAATTAATTCTTTCACAAAGGGCTTTTCAATAAGCAGCTTACTGGAGGTTAAATCACATCAAAAGTATTTAAATCATGCATTACAATGCAAGGCGAGTCATTCAGTGATTTGCAGTCAGACACGTGACCTTAGTAAAATGCTACTATTTTGACGGACCAACGTCAGTTTCAGAAATCCAAGAATTTGTGTTAATGGTCATGCAATGGCACTGCAGCTACGAAAGAAGGGTGATAAATGGAGATGTCGCTCTCGTGAGTGTCGATCGGAATTTTCTGTACGAAAAGGTACCTGGCTGGAGGGTTCAAAATTGGCGTATAAAAACATAATTTTATTTTTATATTGTTGGTCGAAAGAGTATACCAAAATACAATTTGTACAGACAGAACTTGGCATAGGAAAAGATGCCACCAATGATTTTAATAATTTTCTGCGGGAAGTGCAGCGGATCTTCTTGAAAACCTTATTTTAATTGGTGAACCAAATATGACTGTTAAAGTTGACGAATCACTCTTCTCAAGGCAAAAAAATAACCGAAGGCCGTGTATTGCCACAACAGTTGGTGTCTGGTGCTGGGAAACAAAGGAAAGTTTTATGCATGTGGTTCCTGCCCTCAGTGCAGCTACTTTCCTACCGATCATCCAGACAGCAATACGACCAGGAACTACTATAATGTCAGATCTCTGGGGAGCGGATGGTGGAATAGCAGCAATGCAAGGTATGGGGTTTAACAGTTAACTACAGCCTTAATTTTGTCGATCCTAATACTGGGGCGTACATGCAAAGTGTTGAGCGGTCGTGGAGATCCACAAAAGAGCGTAATATCAGGGGCGTAACAACTTTTTGGGGGCCAAACATTTTCAAGTTGGAAACTTAGGAAAAATCTTTTGGATAAAGGAGTGGAAAAATTGTCGACAACCATGGTTGGCCGACGAAAAAATTTTTCTAATTTGAAAGCTGTAAAAACACATTATAAGGCTATTTTCATCCCTTGTGAAGAAAATTAAATGTGAAATATTTCACTTCCATGAAACTTAATAATATGTAAAGTATAATTGAAAAGATTTTTTTGGGGGGGCATGGCCCCCTGCCACCCGGTTGTTATGGCCATGAATATACGACATAGCGGAACCCGCCGTCACATGGTGGACTCATATTTGTGTGAATAGATGCGGAGGCAAAGACATTATAGCAATGTTGACTTTTAGAACATATGTTGACTAATATTGCCGCTTGTTGGCCACCTCAGTAGCATTATGAATATGTTAGGAGAAAAAGAGAGCAAATATTAGAAACTTTTTTATGGAAGGAAGGGGGGGGATAACCGACAAGTACCTAAGTATTAAGTTGATGAGTTTTGTTTCTGGAGTATGCAATTACTTTAATGATTTACAGAAATTTTCCCAGATCCGAAAATACATTCCCGCGAAAATGTTTTTTTCCGCGAAAATAAATTCTAAAAATAAATAAATATACCTTTCCTGATTCGCTCGATTTCCCATTTCTACAATGAAAAGAGTCGCAAAAAGCATAAAGTAAAGTCAGCTATCTCGAACGTTCGGTCCCTTCGGCTCTGAAACGCTTTTGAAACAGTGATCGTCTTTCGCCAAGCAATTGACATGAAGGCAGCCCATGATAATTCTCTCTATCACTTCACTGATTCAAACATACTGGCAAGATATTTTTGATAGTCTTTTTGACAAGTAGTTTGACGAATCAGGGGCTTAATTACAGATTTTGACTTTGTCGGCTTTATTCGATCAACTGCCCTCAATTTCGTTGTTTTCAAGACCAACAAAAATCATAACAAATCTGTCAATAGTGAGAAGCTTGGTTGAACGTAATGGAGAGTCGACGACTTTAATGATACACATCAAACACTCGCCGATCAATTATTCTGAATAAATGTTTTTACATTCTGCATTTGCCTCGTTTTGGCTGAGCCCCCTCTCTACCTTCTAGGTGCGGACAACCTTCATGGATGCCCCCTTCGTGATTTTCATCCGCATAGATAGATTTATCATCTTAGTTTAGAGGAATAAAGC
The DNA here is from genome assembly GCA_963930725.1 of Candelabrum cocksii. NCBI lineage: Eukaryota > Metazoa > Cnidaria > Hydrozoa > Anthoathecata > Candelabridae > Candelabrum > Candelabrum cocksii. The sequence continues at coordinate 2,730,472 of OZ005666.1, forward strand.
TCCAAGATTTTCCTAGCGACTAAACATATTCCCCTGTTATCCTCACTGTCAATCAAGATGATTGATACGAATCTGAACTCACGCTTTTAACCGTATATTAAGGATCAACGTTTCATAGGCATAAGAGGCTGGGGAGGAGGTTGTGCTCTGCCTATACAAAAAGGGTGTATCGAGTGTTTATATAAACTTTCCTGGAACAACTGAATTAGCAATATGGTTGACCCCTTTTAACATGCTTCGTCATAGTATTGTACGGAAATAAGTTGCAATTGGCCCGGAATAGAAAAATTATTTCAGTACCGGAAGAAAAATATCCTCAATAAAAATATACACGTGTCCAATACGTAAAATGCTTCTTCATAGTCGATTTTCGTTTTCATTTGTGCGTGACCTCTCGCAAGCCACTGGTTCATTTCCTTCAATTTATTTGGCTACGTATAGTACAAGTCCATAAATAAGATCGCTTGTGTCTCCCACTACCACCTAGATGAAAATGAAACAGATCTTCATAGCAGTAAACAGCATCGATTCACACACCCAGCAATAATAAACATAGACATCATCATGGCCTACTGTATACACGATCCTACATGCTGCATTTTTCAAAAATTTAAAAGAAGCCACTTTTTTTTGGCGAAATTTCAATTATTATGTTTTTTCATGGTTTATATGGTTTCACTATTTACCAGCTAAAGTTTTGTTTTCATACTATGGTATGGAAAATGACTTTCTTGTGTTTTCGTTGAATTAGTACAAAATATTCCGGTATTTTGGCTATGTGGAAAAAATTAAATTTTTAGCTAACAGAAACTCATAAGTGAAACAGTCATGTCATTCCTCAAGCGTGGTTGACTTGTTGGGGTTGTCCTGTATATATAGATAGAGGCAAAATAAATAAGAAACAAAAAATACCTTACCTTTTACCATGACTTTGCGGGCCAATGCGAGTCCCTAGACCTTCCGAAGATGATTTTACAAACTTCATTTTCGGCGTAGCAAGTTCAATAAGCGCATTGATTTCATCTTCAATTTCCTGAGGCACGCGAGTGTTGCATTCCTCAAGAATTTCTAAATGGAAATGACAAAACATGTTGACGTATGACACATACAAAGTCAATATTATACTAATGTTTATTAGTTTCAAGGAATACATTTAAGTTACCCACAGGAGATTGAGGAACTGCTTTAAATCAATCCCATATAAAAGTGAAAACAATATATATATTCCTACGAATGTCAAATATTAATTCATGTTTAAGTGGATAATCCAGAAAACCACGAGAAAGTGCTGCAGTTGTTTCCACTGGTGTCCACTGTTGGAAAAGCATTATATATCTGTTAAAAGAAGAAATTTTAAAAAAAGATTAGTATTTATTTATTCTGGAAAAATGGATAAAACGCAGTATAATTATTTAAAATGTTTCCTGCATTTACTTTTGAACGGAAGAAAACTTTGCTCGCTTTTAACATCGTATGGGAGTGTATTCCATATTTGAGGTGCGATAAACTTAATAGATTGAGTTGCAAGTTTATTAGGAGAAAAAGTATGAAAGAGGTTGTTAGCAGAAGCTTGTCTTGTATTATAACAATGATTATGAATTGCTAAAGATAACTTATTTGATAAATAATCAGGCGAGAGCTTATGAATTGATTTAAAGATAAGAGTTACCAGATCAAAATTCAACCTCTGTCTGACATTAATTTTTGGAATGTTACGAGAGAATAACCGAGTATGTACTAAGAAGATTTGATTTTATCAATGACATCATCCAAGGTCAATTTTAGCTAATTTAGAGTTAATTTTTCTTTTGATGTCTTTGATCTGGTTACACCAAGATAATTTGCTATCAAAATGTATACCAAGGTATTTTACAGATTGTTTAGTCTGTAGATCATCTCCCCTAAACTTTACCTTGAGGCTACTACAATGTCTAAAGTTTAGATGATCAGTGAAGAATATTGTTTCATACTTCTTTCTGTTAGGAGTCAACTTATTCATAACAAACCAGTCATGTATATAATCAAGCTCTGTTTCCATGTTCTTTACCAACGTTGTGGCTGAGTTATGCGCTTGGATGATGATTGTGTCATCAGCATAGAGATGAAAATAGGAAGCTTTCATAACAGAGTTTATATCATTTATGTAAAGATGGAAAAACAGCTGCCCAAGAACAGAGCCCTGAGGCACACCATAAGGTTGTTAATCTAGCACGAACAAACTTGTTATTCTTGAGACACTCAATGATGTTCTCTTTAACATCAAAGGCTGCTGATGACGTTGAGAATCCTCTTCGAAAACCAGACTGGTGTGAGTGCAAGATATTATTATCAAGAAGGAATTCAATCATCTGTTCATAAATTAACTTTTCAAAAACTTTCATAGAGGTGGAAGCAACTGATACAGGTCTAAAATTGCCTACATCATCTTTGTTACCAGCCTTAAAAATTGGAGACACCCTTTTTATTTTCCAAAGTTTTGGGACAGAGCCAGTAGAAATGGAAAGATTGAAAATAAACATAAGTTTGTCAGCAAGAGCAGGAGAGCCTTCTTTCAAAAGCCGCACACTAATTCCATCAAGGCCAGATGTTTTGTTAATATGCTTAATGAGTTCAAGGTCTTATTGACGTCATTTAGTGTGAAAGACTTAAAACAAATTTAAAGGAGATTGTATATGGATGCGTGAGGTACAAATGGAAGTAAACTTTGATGCAAGTTTCGATCCAATGTAAACAAAGAAATATTGAAATGGTTCACAACAGATTTTCTATCACTAAGTACAGTCCCATCCTCGAGGGTCAAAACATTGATGTTAGTTGATAGGGATAAGCTCCTTTACTTTTTTCCATAAGTTCTTTAGGACGGCTCCTATATTCAAATAAGGTATTGCGGTAATATGTACCCTTTAAGGTTGTTATTAAGAGCCACTTTCTGTAAGAATCAGGCAATGTCAGGAAATGATGTGATAATTTCCTTATAGTTTGGTTAGAAGCTGAACTTTTACATAAATCCCATAATGCTCAATGAGGTTTATCAGTTTCAGCTGCAATGAACAGTCTAAAATGAGTATTAGGCTAGAAATCATGGTTCAAAAACCCCTTCAAACTCTAATTTTAGCTAACTTAAGGGGGCCATTTTGGCCCAAATATGTGTTAAAACACAAAAAAACCTTTCAAATCATATAATCTACACTTACAAGTGTCAGATTATATGAAAATTACTAGTTTTTTACTGTGTGGTTTTGACTTATGAACAAATTTATTTGCTATCTTTCTCACGTGGGGCTAGGTTCCAGGTCATTTTTTTTGGAATGGGCAACAAAATTGGTTTCTATCAAGTAGTTTTATACTTAGCTCAGACCTAAGCCTCCTTAAAACAGTTGAAAAAACTATGTGACCTGTTGTCTTTAAAAAGATATCATTGCTCAAAACTACCTTAGTTACCCAATGGAAAACGTCTATATTAGAGTGATTCAAAATGATTGACTTTTGAATTTTTTACGGGCCACCATCCCAAAAGCTTCCATTTACTACAAAAACACCTTGTGTAAAATATTTTTGAAAAGTGTTAATATTTAGGGGTGGCCCAAGGCCACCAAAATTTTAAAATTTTTGACAAAACACTGCATATTCAAAAAGTAACCAGAAAATATATAGGAATGTGATACAACTCTTTACAAATACATTTTATAATAATCTGATGAAAGAAGAGGAATTTGATTTTTTAAAGGAAATATTCGTGAAATAAGTCACCACTACTTTTCTTTTGCACACAATACGTAAATAAAACAAATATGTTTAAACGTTGCATAATAATGAAAGATGCAAAAATTAATTTATGATTATAAAGTAACAATTTTTATTTGAGCTTTTTCAAAGTCTTCAGTGGTTAACCGAAAATGTTGGTTATTTTTGGTGTCGGTGCTGATAGTTTGCAAACAACATTCTAATAATCGAAAAATCCCTGATCTTTTGGCTCTAGATAAACAAATGCATTGTTTCCTTCTCCAATCGCATAATGAATTTATATACTGCGCACATATGGGGAAAATACAGATTAGGGTGATTCAAAATGATTAACTTTTGAATTTTTTACGGGCCACTCTCCCAAAAGCTTCCATTTACTACAAAAACACCTTGTCTGAAATATTTTTGAAAAATATTAATATTTATGGGTGGCCCAGGGCCCAGAAATGTTGATGTTTTTGACGAAATACTGCAAAACGGCCGTATTTTAAAAACCCTTGAAGCAAACATATCAGTGCTGGGGTTTATTTCAACAACATGGTGAGCACTGTTGTTTGATAAAGTCAAACAATTCAAAATTTGTATTTCATATATTTTCGGTATGAATTTTATATATAGTAATATAATCTAAAATATTATCAGGGTTTAAATATTAGGGTACAGCCAATAATAAATGATCAAAATTCAAAAGCTCAGAAAATCCTTAAAAATAAATGAAATCGAAAAAAAAATTCAGAGAGTGCTTAAAACCCAAGCACTTTCAACATATCTGAAAACTAAGTTGTTTTGAGAACATCACTTCCTGACATTGCCTGACTCTTACAGAAAGTGGCTCTTAAGTCTATTGATAGAGTTACTCTTATGTTTAAAGTCTAACCAATCTGAATGGAAGTTAGAACAACAAATAATCATGTTCCTTAATCCTTAATTTTAAAACCTTTGTTAGTTGAAAGATCACTGATAGTAATTCATTTGGTGAACCTGACTCCTGGGTCCTGTTGTGAATATTGATGCAAATTTTAAGACAGACTTAGACACTAAAATCTGCAACAAGAATGTAAAGGACATCTCTTCTAAGGTTAGTGTAGTCTATGATGTTGCTGGTAAGGGAGTGAAACTTTGCAGTGATTTTATTGAGAGCGCAAATATAGAGGATGACTTTAAAATAGTAAACCAGCCCAAGAGCGAGAAAGATTAGAAATTGGCCAATCATTAAATTGACTGAAAATGTTGATGCATCTGTCACATGTTTAACTATTTTGAATCCCTCCACCAAATTTTACAAATTCTCTATATATTTGAGTTAAACAACGCCACCAAAAAAGTAAGGCAGGGTCCAATTAAAATTGCCCAAAACGTAACGCAGCTCGGCATAACAACTCTTTCTTCCCTACCCCCTATAAACATCGAAATCCTACCTTGAACAGTCGGACCATATTTGCAACCCATGAATCTCCAGTTTGACCATGACATTGATAAAGATGCCAACCTATCTCCACTGTAAAACTCTTTATTTGTGTCAATAAACGCCATTCTAGCCCTCCATTCATGATCAGCTTCCCACATTAACCTTAGAATTCCAATGTATTCCTCTGCCATGTTTTATCTGCAGCAAGCACTTTTTATCAGCTACCAAGTTGACATAAGTTATGCTGTTTTTGTTGTTTTTGCTTTTGCCCTTTATGGTAATACTTTATGGTTAGCGATTTTTTTCCATAGCTCAAATTGTGAAAATATTTTGAATTTAAAATGGTTAATTTATGTATTGTTAGAAAAAACAGTAATACACAAGAATAAATAATACCGTATTGGCCTTATTCCGCCTGACCTTAATCCGCTGAGGACTAATTTGGGTGTCTTCACTTGTGTTCTATATAAAGAATACATTTTACAGGTTTTCTATATGACAATGCTCTTATAATAGGTTAGGTAATGCTCCTTATAACGGTATAGGGTAATGTTCCTCGTACGGTAATGTTCCTTATACGATAACGTTCCTCGTATGGTAATTCTCCTATGGTATTGTGCTTCGAGGTACTTTACATAAAGTAACACCAATTGTTTTTTAAAAAAGGCCTAATCTACGCCTTTTATAAAAAAAAAATACGTATATACTATTATGGCTTTCTTGACTTTTCTCAATCTCTTGAGCGGCGTGAAATAGATCCGCGAATAAGCTTCCTTATTTGGTTTGCGTCATTTCTCAATATTTCCGTGCCACGGAGTTTAAAATACAAAGTTGGTATCTTGCGTGCGTTCTCACCACTGTTTGCTTTTTCTCTTACTGTGCTTGGCGTAGGAAATCCAAATGTAAAAAGTAAAAACATCTGCTCGAATAAACCACCAGATGATTAAACTCATTTTTTGAAAACGTGCAACCCACTCCGAGTAAAAAAGTTGATGATCATTTTATCTTTGATTTCATAGAATTCATCAACGCTACTCTGTGAAACTTTATTTTTCAATCATCGAAAGACCTTGCCAAATGATGATGATTCTCCAAGAACAGGTTCTTGTACTTCTACATTATCTTTCTTAGTGCATCTATGCTCACTGCAGACACTCATATTGTGTACGTTTTGGAATTTACGCCTTCACCTCTCCTCTTTTGCTTATAGCCAACTAACAGGGAAACTTAATTTGTTTAGAAAGAAAGCAACAGAATTCTGCGATTTATATTGGATTAAAATCTTCCATAACCGCGCACAGGCCTCGTGGCATGCCGAATACCACATAGCGGACCCAACTATTTCTATACGATTTAAACCTTTATAGTTGTCTTTTGATCATTTGTAACAAAAACGTAATGTACTCGATTAAAATTGCTTAGAAGGTAGATTTGTTTTACACAAATAACGACGTTATGGAAGAGCATGCACACATAAAACGTACGTAGATCAGCTCCTGGTGGATACGCTTTTCGATGATGAGGTCGATGGTCAACAGAGTTGAGAAGTAGGTTAAATAGCCGGTTCCGAGTGCGCTGCTCGACACGGTAAGTAAATGTAATGACGTCATAAATTGTGTATTCGATACCGTGTGAAACAAACTATAATACCATAGAAAATGCACAATTCAAGAACGATACCCAGCCATAGCAGTAATGGACAATATTACTGCTTTAAGAGCAGAAAGCTTCGCGTTTTCGCGATTTTTGGCAAAAGTTTCTACCGGCGAAATATTTCTAACCGATAAATCGCAAAAGTTTTTTCTCGCGAAATTGAGGATAATTATTCTATAGAATTTCGCGAAACATTCTGCTTTTAAAGTATAGCGTTGCTTAGTAAAATACGTTGACCAGAACTTCCCGAAGGTAACGTAAATGTCAGGAATTACTCGAAATAACTCCCTTAATATGTAAGGAATTACTCGAAATAACTCCCTTAATATGTAAGGAATTACTCGAAATAACTCCCTTAATATGTAAGGAATTGCTCGAAATAACTCCCTTAATATGTAAGGAATTACTCGAAATAACACCCTTAATATGCAAGGAATTGCTCGAAATAACTCCCTTAATATGCAAGGAATTGCTCGAAATAACACCCTTAATATGCAAGGAATTGCTCGAAATAACACCCTTAATATGTAAGGAATTGCTCGAAATAACTCCCTTAATATGTAAGGAATTACTCGAAATAACACCCTTAATATGTAAGGAATTGCTCGAAATAACACCCTTAATATGTAAGGAATTACTCGAAATAACACCCTTAATATGTAAGGAATTACTCTTTATTATACAATATTATTATTATTTACTAAATAATATAAATCTTAGACGCCATTACAGTCAAACTATATTGCCCATACAATAAACTCTTGCTGTTACCGATTCATTTGCGTGTGTCAATTCACTACAATTATATATACAGGAGATATTTACAGCAGAAAGAAATCTGTCTGTCGCGAGATTCTACGCGTACCAATAACGAAAGTGAAATCATTTTTCGGGCGTTGTTTGAATGTTGCCATGCGGTTGCTATGCAAACAATGACGTGTACTGTTGGTAGACCGGCAGGTGTTTGGCGTTTTCGCGAATTATCTCTTGGATTTTGATTTTCCTGCAAACATGCGGCGGAGAGAAGCTGGGAAACAAAGACAACACTTTAGTATCATGTACAAGCGGAGAGAAGCTGGGAAACAAAGACAACATTTTAGTATCATGTACAAACACAATCTTAATAGAAGTTTCTCGAAATTATTTGACTTTACTCGAACAGATTTACACCTGCCACTCGACCTTACACGTCAACTACTCGGCACCTGCACTATCAGTTAACAAACACTTTATTTCAGCATTCGAAAATGCCGAAGATGTTGCAATGGCTTAACGGAATTGCAGTATAAACATCCCTCATATAACCAAAATTAAAGGTGCGGTGATCCAACACTGTTATCCTCAAAGTTCATGGTATATGCTTGCAACCTTACCTATCCAGGTCCAAACGTCTTCTCTTGCAGACGTTTATAGCGGTATTTCGAACCATGGAACCGAGCACCCTTCGACTGACCACCATGCCGTCTACTAACGGCCCGCTCACTGGAGATCTGGAAACAAAATGACGTCATCAGAAGAGAAAGAAAATCATGAAATTTTATTAATAATTCTTGAGCACACAATTAAATTATACATAACAAATAAATATATAATTTATAAACATATTAAGCATGTATTGACGTAAGAAAAATATTGCTTGGCTATAAATGAATTCTATAACAATAACTCAATAGTAGGACATATTGACTTTCTAAATGTTACACACTTGCCACTGTAGAATAAATCACCTTCACTTCCCACTCACTCTAACAGTGTAGGATAAATCACATTCACTTCCCACTCACTCTAACAGTGTAGGATGAATCACATTCACTTCCCACTCACTCTAACAGTGTAGGATGAATCACATTCACTTCCCACTCACTCTAACAGTGTAGGATAAATCACATTCACTTCCCACTCACTCTAACAGTGTAGGATGAATCACATTCACTTCCCACTCACTCTAACAGTGTAGGATGAATCACATTCACTTCCCACTCACTCTAACAGTGTAGGATAAATCACATTCACTTCCCACTCACTCTAACAGTGTAGGATGAATCACATTCACTTCCCACTCACTCTAACAGTGTAGGATAAATCACATTCACTTCCCACTCACTCTAACAGTGTAGGATGAATCACATTCACTTCCCACTCACTCTAACAGTGTAGGATGAATCACATTCACTTCCCACTCACTCTAACAGTGTAGGATAAATCACATTCACTTCCCACTCACTCTAACAGTGTAGGATGAATCACATTCACTTCCCACTCACTCTAACAGTGTAGGATAAATCACATTCACTTCCCACTCACTCTAACAGTGTAGGATAAATCACATTCACTTCCCACTTACTCTAACAGTGTAGGATAAATCACATTCACTTCCCACTCACTCTAACAGTGTAGGATAAATCACATTCACTTCCCACTCACCCAAATGCTGATTTAATCTTAATTCGAAACAATCCGGTTTTCAGTGGATGTATACATATGATGACTACTTCTCTGTCTGGGACCCGACTGATAGTGGCGCTTCCGGTCGAATAAGAATGTTCATGCGGGTCACACAATTCGATTAAATCCAGAGCGGGAAAAAGTGCTTCGTCGACAAACTCCTGTAACCAAGCAACAACGACTTTCGTTTCGGATTGACTACTGTGCGTCCGATGTTTAACTTCGACTGAACCAGTCTGCTCGAAATTAATATGTTTACGGGTAGGTGGTTTACCTGGAAAAAAGCCTTTGAAAACTCTAAACATGCACTTATAAAATATCCACCTTCTACCGCCGATGATGTATTAGTTGCCGATGCATCTTGGGTAATTTCAAAGATAGGTATCTCCTCTGTGATTCGCGGAGAACTGGTCACGTGATCACACACTTGTATGGATTTATTTTTGAGCTAACGGTATGAAATTCAACAAAACAGAAAAAACATTTAAATGTAAGATTTATTAAAATACTTTGAGCAAAATGGCGACAAACGATCTTTTTAAATTTTCTCTGGTACCTCGCGATAAAGAGTTACGCTATGGAGTTTTGCTAACGACTCCAAAAAGTGCACATCTATCGATGGGTAAAAAACAGCATTTTTTAGATGACCTTTCACGAAACAAAAAAAACATTTTTTTACAAAAAAAGGGTTTCCAGAGAAGCCCGAAAAAAATGATAATCTTTGATGTTGCCAATGAAATTGTTTCAGTTGTTGTGGTCACACTTACTACGTCGATGTTAAGAGCAGGAACGTGAATGGCCAGTTCTACCATGGAGTCAGCGTAATAAAACATCTTTTTGCCTGCAATCGCAAAAGAAAACATTGAAAACAACTTGCTTCAGGTAATATACCACATTCTGCTTCAATTTGGAAAACTTGCTTTAAGTAAATTCCTTAAGGAACCAAAGAAATCAATAGAAATCTCAATAAACACACGAACCGCTAGGACGCTCATTACGCTTCGATTTCCAACTCGTCACCAAATCTCCGTTCCAACCGACGTGCGTTGCCATGTCAACCGGCCATCCGACAGAATGGAGAAACTCCATGAAAAGGTGGCTGTCCAATGATGGCACCTAGAGGGAAGGAATTTTTTTTAGGGCAATAAACAGAAGCGAAAAAAACGCAACGTTGTCAAAACACACACACATAAGGCCGACAATGCCGCCAAACTGCAATTTGCGTGTACTAAAGTCCTTATATGAGACACAAAACACAAAAATGTAGATACAACTATTGTTCGTCTATAGAGTTCTTTTGTCTAAGAAGTGACGTTTAAAACACGATGCTCATATCATATAAATATATCTACTTTTTATGTATCTTAATTTTTATTTTAACAGGACTCATATTGAAAACAGTTATCCTGTATAAATATTTGTTATAAATAAAATGCATTTTTGATCTTCACCCATGGAGATGATTAGAATTGAAAGAAAATTGGACAGTCCTTTCATCTATCGCATATTTACAAAAACATTTACTTTGTTTTGTAAGATATCTTTGGCTTCGTTTTGTCCTCGTTTGATGTAGAACACGAACATCGTGTCGTACGTGCGACAGGGGAGCGAATCTAGTCGATGGAGTTCGGCAATTAAATTGTCGTTCTCGGTGCTGTGAAGAAACTGCAAGCCTTGTACGGGATTAGCGTCGGATGGCTTAGAGGAGGTAAAACAATGGAAAATAAGAGACGAGGTAGTTACGACAAATATTGAATAGGTTTTTATAAGTAAGATTAATAAAATTAACAAGGGAAAATAGATTTATAAATTTCAAAAGCTTTTCGGACTACGTCTATCCTCAGTGAAACAATTATAAACTGAATGTGTTACAAAACTTTTTTCGCAAAGCTTTTGAAAATAAATAAATTTTCTAAATAAAATATTGTTTATCATTATAATGAAAGTAAGAGATTACATGTTTTTAAAAAAGTCATATTTAACCATAGTGAATTTTTACTAATACATTATATAGGAAAAACTTAACTTCTACAGAGAACAACTATTACTTGTAAATTGTTCAACTTCAACATGGCGAGATGTGAGAGAAACAGACGGGCGCATTTAGGGTCGGTTTTCGGTCTGAAAAATCAAATTGCCACGATCCATTGAAATAGCAACGACTTCCTTCAAATTAAACAAAAAAATATATAAATATTAACTGTGGCTGCTTTTTTTCTACCATTCCATTAATTGTAGTCCGGAATATTTCTTGACTTGCACTCTCTTCCTCAACCTAAAGAAAGGTAAGTTAAGAACAAATTTTTGTCAAACTCAAAAGATAAGAGAGAACTTGGAAGTAGTGTACAGATAGAGCTTGTACGAATACATTTAGTAAAAAGAGAAAGTGTAAAACAAAGTCCACATGATTTCTATGGTTTTCGTTAACATGCAGGGCATACCTGCGCAGATAGCACATCCTTCATGTGCTCTTTTTCTGCTAGCTGTTTCTCATCGAATATCTCAGAAATATCAGGAATACTGTAATCACTGTAACAAGAAATTAGAAAATCATGAATTTGAGTTATTGCCATTATTTAAGATTTGCAGGAACGTCGCAACCTAAAATCGTTGTGCTAAACCACCTAAGCACTATATGAGACAGGTTTGGTCCTTGATCTTTTACTTACAGCTGCAAGTACTACAGCAGAGTTGAATCTTTTCATGCTAAAAGAATCTTCAGATATGACTTAGAAGAGAGACAACAATCTCAATTTCAGATAATAAAAGCTTTTGCAAGGATGGAATGATTTGATCGAGGGAAAGGCAACTTACGCTTTCGTCTTCTCAATAAAATCCATTTCGGGCGGATAGCATCTTTGAGAAACTGGCGGTGCCGGTGGTATATTCAACAGACCAGAAGGAGTCTGCGGTTCGTTTTCAAAGAGTTGTGCGCAATGCTTTAAAAGACATGAAAACTAAAATCAGATCATGTACACAAGTTATCAAAAAATCTTAGCCATTGTTTCGCATCCACTTCTAGATTCAAAAACTAGAAATACTAGTCACGAAACACAACTCCCTACATATTTCATTAACCTGTTTTAAATATCTAAACTTGTATATTTAACATGGATAATGAACTAATTTCAGAAAGAACCACATGTCTAAGTATACCTATTTGCGCCAACAAAATCATTCAATGAGACAAACAACTAATTCAATCTACACTTGTACTTAAAGAGTCAATTGGTAACATGTAAAGAAAAAGCTGTAATGGATTGATGTGCATTTGGACCCAGACCTCGTTTTTGTTCGCAATTATCATTATAATTATTGTCAATCATTAGCAAACATCTAATTTGAACTCTTCAACGTTCAAAGTTGCACCTGTTTATCCCGAGAGAAATGCCTCAATTGCATCAAACACACTCGCTTTCCTATAGGTCCTCTGACAATACAAACAGCCGATGGTAGCGATTCTACAAAAATTCAATGCAAAATATTATAACACCAACAGTCTAAACAAATTCAAAAGAATTAAACATTGCAATAATCAAATATTTTAGAAAATATGTATGCCCGCTCATATACATTGGTTATGAAAAGCATGATGCATGGTCAAACATACCAGAATATATGGTTATTGTTGTACAAACATCTCACGTTTAATAACTGATGAACAAACAAAAATTCAATATTCAAGCTTCCTGTTCAATAAATCTTAATGCTATATCCTTATGAGAAAATAACAGAATGCCGCAAATGTTGAACTCTGTCAACTAAAAAAAAACATGCACTGAAATGTTGATCGTAAAACCAATATTTTCGTGACAATAATATGGTTAACCACAGACGACAACACAATAGTTACCTGACTGAGTAGATGCAACGTCTTCAAGAAAACCAATGATGACTGAGCCATTCAACACGTAATACGAAAACTTGAAAAAAAGATACTGGGCTGAACAAGCTGTTCTTATCACAAGATACCAGGCAGGCACCACTCCTACAATCAACACCAACCAAAATGCTACTGAATCTAGTTAAAAGGCCGAGATGATTTGAACTTGTAACACACCAGAAAGTTACGAGTGGTCTGCCAATCATATAAACATCTAAATGTTTCTTTTATGTTTACATATTTCATTATATTATATATTTCATTTTACTGAAGTTTAAATCAAATTGGTAATAAAGATGTTTTAAGTTTATAAATATCATTACGTATTTCTGAAATCGAAAAGTAAAACAAAAACGTGGTTTTCAACACTCACCTTTTTTTCATTTTCACTCCAGAAATCGTTCTCATTGATCAAAGAAAACATAGAAGCGGGACCACATGGGGTGGGGAAGAAACCCTGAAATGTTACTTATCAAGGTATTACTTGCTTGGTTAAGTCACTTGACGAAGGCTTTCTTAAGACCAGCACACAATTCCTTAATTGATGGTGTTTTCATGTGTTTTATGCCGGTTATAGTTTGAATATAAAACAGTATTTAATTATGCTTCCTGATGGAAGGAATCTTTCAAAAAAATATTCACATCTCATTTTCTAAAGAGTTGTTCATTCGAATGGAATAGGAACGAAGACAAAGAGTATACTTAACATTCGTCAAAAATACTTATACTTAATACTTAATTCAAGGCTTCAATGTTTACAACATGTTTCTTGAATGTAAGGACTTATCTAGGCTTTAACGATTAAGACTTTGGACTTACGGCATGCTCCATGATGAGTGCTAATAAAGCCTCCGCAGATTCGTGGGCCCTTAATGAAACTGGCTTCAACTCTTTGTCAGCTACAATAAAAGGTAAACATTGAACACATGTATTAAAAATCGGACAATCTAACTTGAACCTCCAGACAAAACAAACAAATTTGTTGATAAAAAGCAAGCGATTCTCGCAAATGCAGGAATTAAATTTTGAAAAATGGAATACAAAAAGCAGAAACAATAACTGGTTTCACCTTTTAATGTAGTTGCATCATCGCCATTCTTAAACTGAAAGGGAAGTGAAAATTTAATACTTATACAAAATTAATCTTTAACAAGTGATATAAACGAACCCAGTGTAAATTGCACTCATCACTTCCTAAACAGAGAATAACTGAATCAAATCGCCTTTGTATGTTTGGAATTGGTACACACAGTTACACTTTTTTACAAACATGTCAACAATTAAACAGACATTTGCAGCTAGCTATTTGTTATACTTAAAAGCAACATTTAATTGATTTTTACTCATTATCAAGGATGAAATTCTGGTTTTCTAAAAAATCCGGAAAACCTGAAAGGTTTTATAGACAAAGCAGCTGAGGGGTTTGGGGGCGCGCTGTAAGCATCTCCAATCGGGTTAGGGGCAAAGCCCCTTAAAGCTATCGTTTTTTAGCACAATTAGAGCTCTGAAATATAAGTTTTACATGCAAAATAGTCCAATTTATTCGTTGCTTTTTAACAAATAACAGCATGATAAAAACATCGTTAATCCGGAAATCCAAATAGAGATTTGTAAAAATCCGGAATTTCGGATAAATCCGGAAAACGTCATCCTTGCATTATAATGTGCTACTTAGTTACGTAGTAACGTAGAGCTTGAAAATTTGGATAAAATAAAAGGCTGACTTACTAGTAAATTGCACTACTTATTTGTTAAAGACATCCAAAGTTATAAGTGGAAATAACAAATTCTTACTGTAAATTCTATAAAAGAAAATACCCTATTACCTCACACATAGGCGCCTTATCATTACCTTGGACTTTGACCCTGAGATGCCCAACTCAATAACCTCCATTACAGCTCGTAGACAATGCTAAAAAAAGAAATCATGTTCAGCTCTTAAAGCCACATTACAGGTCGTAGACAATGCTAAAAGAAGAAATCTTGTTAGTTCAGCTCTTAAAGCCACATTTCCTCGTTGGAGTAGTAGCTATATCATGAATTATACAACTAGAAAAGATGTCAATTTAACAACTTCATTTTTATATAAAAGTATAGCTAGCTCGCTAAATTGCACAAATCACTACTTAAATCCTCACATTCTTTAATGAAATCACTTTTTTTTAGCCGTCTTCATCATTTTGAATCAAAACAAAAGTACATGCATTAAATTTAACCAATCAAATCGCATTTGATTCTGATTTTATAATTTCATATTTTTTTAAAATTGCAGTTAGTGTCAAATTTTTATTTGTTAGTATTATTTGTTAGTATTTATTATTGAGGCATGGTAGGCTTCTTATCCTATCAAAAACAAAAGAAAAAAACGTGTTAAAACTTCAAACACATTAACCTTGAAATGTTTCTAATTCAATCGGCAAAAATTTAAAGAATAAACTGCGATGATTTTTGTGCTGATATATCCACCTCATCATCAAGCAGCCACGGATGATTGACAACCCACACACTGATGCACGCAAATGCTGCCACGATAATCGAGTGTAAATCTTTCGAGTGGAGCGGTGGTGGTTGATTCGCTTGGAACTCAATGTAATCGCAAATCCACTTCAATGATTTCTTCGCTTCTTCTTCATCTGATGAGAAGAAACAGTAACATCACCTACATGATGTTGAGCAAATTCTCACAATCCCCCATTCCTTCTTACAAAATACACAGTGTCTTTTTAAATAACAGAAGTAAAGTAACAATTGTATTTATAATCATAATCAATATTTTATTATTAATAAAGATTTAAACATTTGCTCATAAAAATCTAATTAAATTAGGGGGGAAATTATTATTTATCATTTATTCATATCGCATATTTAGTTGTTTATTTACAGCTCACCGATGAATTTTGCATCGAAATACGCCATTCCAGAGAGGAAATCCAACGCAGCTAGCGTGACCGAAAGGTCTTTCCGCCATTTCACAGCGAACATTAATTTCTGACACAAAAGTCCACTGATGTATACAAATTGACCTTTTGCTGTCAACACGTCTGGAGGTGAAGACAGAAGCATTATTTCCTAATGACCTTCACGCATGAAGTAAATCGTTGCAATTTTTTCTTCTTCTTCTTCGTTTACAGAGCAAAAGAATAAAGTCTGAATTTGTTATTTAAAAATTATTCGCCCAATTATTTCGAACTTTGAAAGGGTTTCCTTTGAAAATTTGGCTTTGAATTTCACTTTGAGTTTGTGAAAAAATTGCGAAAAAATTAATTAGCATTGAAAAAAGTGGCCACCAATTATTCACATACTTGAGAAGAACAATGAAAAATCTCTCAAACATACCATTTCTATTTCCCATACTACCGATGACTTTTCTGTTAAAAACACTTTTCTGTCTCCTGGCAACATTGTCAACTCTCTTCCCAACTGGTTTTGCGATGTGTAGTAATTTTGGGGATTCAGTGTTTGACACCGAACTGTGACTTAAATCAACACAGGGCAGACATCCACCTTTGTTGTCTGCTTTTACCTCGTAATTACGCAGTTCCACGCGCATAGTGTCCTCCATCAGAAGCATTGTAGCTAACAATATTAAAAACAATGTTTATTACTTCATGTACGTCATTGAAACTCAGTATACCAGAACAGTAGAACTTTTGGTTGTACAAAATAACAACAAATTGAAGAATATAGAGGCGTGAATAACTTGGTAGCAACGATCAACATTTTCTTTGTGCATGGATGTATTTCAATAAGAAGTAATATTCAATAATGTTCAATATAGCCATCATTATTGTCCTAGAATGATAGAATATGTCTTATGTTCATATTCTGGTATGTTTGACCATGCATCATGCCTCTATGTCTTCATTAAGTTTAATCGCAATCGTTTAGCCAAGTTAAACATTCAAATGGCATTCCTTTGTCGCATTTGATATTACCTGTTATTACTACTCAAAATCATCAACATTTAACGGTCGTAAAAATGCAACTGACCTCCAAGTAACATCTGAGTGTTGGCAGGGTTCGTTTCTGCAGTCAGTGCTTTCATTAGAAGATCAGTGATTCTCGAACGAAGAGACAGAAATGTAATTGGAGGTGTATACGCAGCTTCAGAAGTGTGAGGTACCTTCTCCCTACACAGCCCTGAAAGCATCGGAGAGTGAGAAAATAACTAAAAAATACAACAAAAAAGTGATAAGTTCAATTAACCAGTAATTATTTTTTTAGATTTTTAATTGACTAGCATGTTGTAGCGGTGTGATGTGTAGTCTCAAGTGAAATAATTTGAATTGAAAACTGACACAAGAACAACATGATTAATGGTGGAGACTAGGATCATATACACCAACAAATATAAGAAATTGTTTCATAGAATTCTACACTAATCCGGAAATAGACTTGTGATCCATCAGACATTGATTACTTATCCACCTATTTCTTAGAGTTCTAGGACAAAAACAACTAACAAATACCTTGAATGGAGAGAGATAGAAAATGCAGTGGTAAGCAAATGATGGACAGAAGTATTTGTATGCAGGATTGTCGCAACTCTGTCACTGCACAGTCATAACTAAGCATGAAGGGAGATGAAGAAGCCTCATAAAACTTCATAATTCTTCCAATTTACCGTAACATTTTGTTTAATTAGACCTTAACTAGATCATGTCATTGGGCAACGAGAATATGGCACATGAGTGCTAACTCGGGATAAATACCTCATTAATTAATTTTAAGGGGACAATAACAATTAATAAATATGATTAATAAAAATGAATCAATTTCTCTAAAAAATATATATTGATGAATATAACCTCCAAAGTTCAAAAGAATATACTATTATGTATTTTTTTATTATTTATTTTTTTATTTATTTTTTTTATTTATTATTTATTACTTAATTGCTCAATGTTTATTATAAATATGAAAATGTGTGTTCAGTATAAAGAAATCTTACCCTAAATCTAGTTCCAAGTTGGACACCGGTAAAACAATCTCTAAAGCTTGTAACATGTGAGGGACAAGGATCTGAACACCTTGCAAATCCAACTTGAAGATGTTGGTGGCGGAATGGAGGATGCTACCAAGCACCTGACCAGCACGTGTCTATGATCGGTAATATCATATCATAAACAGTTAACAGTGTACAGTATACAGTGTTAACTATATTTGGCTCGTAAAATCTCTCATAAAAACTTTAAAGTCAACACTTTAGGGTAGAACATATTCATTCAAATCTTATTAATTTTATACCGTATTTAGTACTTAATAACTTAATTTTTCTCGTGAATATGCATGAATAAGCGGTTTGTCACCATACCCTCAAACTTGTAAGCAAAGAATAAAAAAGAACGAAAGCTATTTTTAAAGAGTCAAAACAAATTTATTGTATTTTGTATATATATATATATATCTATAACATAAATTACATACTTCACCATAACATAGGCCAACTGCCACACTCAAATAAAACCGCGAAAGGTACACTGGCAGGACCGCCTGACTGGCGACATTCTGGTGGCAGAATATATGACAGAGTGTGCTAAACGTCTGCGCTCGACCAGGTTCGAAATCATTCTTCCTGGCAGGCGGAAAACTATAAGCAAATGAAGATATATGGAATATTCAAATTCAAACACTTGAAATGAAATGATTAGTTCCATAGTTCATTTGGCAACAATATTTAAAATCGTGATGTTTCAAAGTTGAAATGGTTACAACTTTAAAAAAGAAACAGCACTGATTCAAACCAAAAAGCTAAAAATGGTTTTTGTTAATACAACGAAACATTAGCTTAGTTTCTTTTTATGCAAATATATTGACAATATTTTCGTATTGTTGTTAATGACAGATCGAAACTTTTTCTTTGTATTAACTAGCAATTTTCAGGAATGCGGGAATGAGGAATGCTGCGTACCTACAACTCTGTTCTTTTTCTTCTTTCGATAACTCTAAACAGCTGAGCGGCATTGCGCAACTTATCTTACCAACGCTTTGTAAAACGCACTCAATATTCATGCCGGCCAAACAGGCTTCGAAGAGCCATGAGCTGAATATGTGCAGAATGGAGTTGGCGTCAGCAACATTGCCGGAGAAATCTTTGGTGTGTTTTGATTTTACGTCGCTGTCGTCGCGTACAACCTTCGAAGAGTAGCATTGTTCAGACACCTTGCGAAATACTAAAGGACGACGTTAAAACGTTTTAAACGTTACTGCAAATCACACAAGTCAAACAACCAAATAATACACTTGTAAATTAGATTCGATTAGAAATTCACGGCCACAAAATATATAAATACATACTATGCAAATCATTTAAGAAAACTATTTATGTCTTTTATAATTTACCGGTCATTTTATCTTTCAAATCCAATGTTTTTGCTCGGTTATCCATATTTCCTGTACTTGCAGACTTCCATTCGCCTCGCTGAAACGAGTTTGAAGAAATGGAAAAACTGTGCTTATTTGCGGCCTTGCATGTACCCAAAAACATGCCGACCATAACTGAAATGCCACTCATCGCCTTGTAAAAACTCTCGGGTAGAGATTTCAACGATGGATGGTGCTCCGAATATCGACCATATTCAGCATTAAACCGACGGAAGTACTCAGTTGAGCCAATTTCTTCAACTTTACACAAATCCACCGGATTGCCAATAATGTGCATAAACCGGTGCCAACATTGCACAATAACTTCGTTTGACATGTTGGGAGGCAAAGTAATGGGTTCAGATTTGTTGTTTTCATTGTGACAAAGCCTCGGTAATGGATAGTTCGGGCCGTATAAAATTATCAACACCTTGCTGGTCAAAGCATACATCAGTTTATTCCACTGCAAAATCAACACGTGATGGTGTCTCCAAGTAAGCACCATTTCTGTCAGCGTGCACCAAAGCGAGGGAGAAGGAAAATAGCAGCAGGAAGCGTAAAGCCAGACATTCAGTAGACAGTTGATTAATTTTCCACAGAGCTGTTCCGCCAGACCGCCTTGCACCGGAGGAACGGAGAGCAAGTGTCCAGAAATTCCCAAATAGAATTTTAATACGCTTTCCAATGATTTTTCACTTAATCTCCCTTCTTCGGCTATGTTGCGCACATGTTGCAACACTTTGCCACACAAAGTCGCTTGAATAACTGTTGCGGTACTATCACGTGGGATGAACAAGTTGGCCACATGTTTCAACATGAGCGGAAAATAATGATCTTTATTCTCAATGATCTGCATAGGAATGCCGGGCATAGGCTTGTTTAGCATCACCGTCATCCATTCCAAGTACAGGAAAACGCAATTTTTTATCATTTCCACTTCGGCGAGTGACATTGTTAAGCCGAAACATATGACATCCATGGTCCAATCCAGGTCTTTGACACTTTTAAAAAACTCCCTTTTTTCGCTTGGCAACAAAACCAAACTGCGGATGATTGACGATGTGACCTCGCGTCCAACCGATGCGGGATAGCTATTCAACACACTCGCACAGCCACACTCACTCTCCACCGATGCACGCTCGGATATCCAACCTCTATACATCATTGATAACGTAACATCCCACAATAGAAGAAATGATTGTTTTATTTAACCTGAAAAATTATTCTAATTTTAACGGAAGGATAAGAGTTATAATGTAAAATTACCTTTGAAAAGTTGACTTAAAAGAAATCAGTTTGTATAACATTGTGAGCTACCTATGTAATGAGTTTTTCTGTTTGCTGTCATCATCGTCATTATCTATTATCATCATCATTACCTGCTTTCTATGCTAGCATCACTAGTCCGTTTAGCAAATAGCAGGATAACAAATATGAAAATAAGCCATTGTGCTAAGTTACGTTAGTAGGCTTATTTAAACTAAGAATGTTGAGTTAACAAAAAGTACAGCATGTGAATAGAAACATATATTTACCAAAATATTAAATAATAACAAAGAAACAACAACAACATAACATATATGGTTGGTGTAACTAAAGAGCTTAGTATTGAACAAGGTAGTGACACACCCCGCACAAAAAGACAAAAAACAATAACAAACAATATAAACAATAAAAAGCGATTGGAAAAATGTTGAAATACGGATTTATTCAAAATAGGTTTGACTGAAAAAATAGAATTTAGTCATGGTGGGTTTTTATGCATAATTTCAAACATAACAAATGTTTGATTTATTCCAATCAGCAACACATTGGTTTTTTATAGAATATTTTCCATAAAAAGTTGAATTAAACAAGCAAACTTTAAGTTTCAAGGAGTTTGTACTCATAAAAATTTTTAGTTTTAGTAAAGAAATTGTCAAGGTGGAATGTTTTTTAATTTTGAGTTTTTAAAATTGATTCATTGATGTAATATCTAACTTTTGAAAGCATACTATTAGATTGGATAAGTTTATTGTGCAGTTCATTAATGTGAGGCTTCCAAGTAAGATGATCATCAATTAGCATACCTAGATATTTTACGCAATTTATTTGTTTCAGACATGATCCGTTCATCAAAACCTCGGATAATTTATTGTCAAACTAGTTCCTTATTATCCTTCTTACACCAACGTGATTAAGTTTTGCGATGTGATGAGGATTTTGTGTTTTACTGTATTGAACGCTTTTTTCAAATCTACAAAAATGCTGCATCCAAAGAGATCGGAGTCAACAGCTTCTCACAACAATTTTTTTAAATTCGTCGTAAAAAGTAACAAATTTTTGTCTAGGTGACGAATATTTATTACTGACGAATTTTTTTTACCAACAAATCATTTATACGGATGAATTGGTATTTTTATTTGGACAGGTATTTTGCACCTTGTAGCTTAACGACACCTTAGGACTTCCTACTGACCCTATTTTTGCTTAATTTGTGTTAATAAGTATTGAAAATAAAAAGAGTTTGAAATGCGTTTAAAGATATTTTTCAGTAAATAATATAGACTATGATAAAATCTACAATTATTTAATATTTTCTCGTTTCTCAGTGAACGGGTTTTCGATTCTTGAAAAGACTTCGTTTGCTGACTTAACAGCCTCAGTGATACCTGTTTGGTCGAATCCATTCACAATCGATTCATTCTGCTGCTTCAGGTAATCAAACAATTCAATAATCCAACGCGCATGCAATGGTTTCAAATCAGATAATTTCATTGACACTTTCACATCACCAGGAGCTATACCTCTCCTTAACTGCTCGCTGACACGATCTGCATACCACGTGTTGAATTTATGTAAGACAAACCTCTTTGCCTTTTGATTAATCGAAATATCAAGAGGCTGGAACTTGTTGGTTAAGTTATACGGCACAATAACCAGCTCACAATCATTTTCCAAACACAATTTCTTTATATCAGCATTATCTTGACCTCTAAAAGCATCCATCACAATTAATGAATACTGCTCCTTTGGGTATCCAAGCTCTTCCTTTTTGGATTTGAAATATGGAAAAATTATCTTCTTGAATAAACTAACGCATTTCTCATAATTGGACCAATGATTTGGTGTAAAGGTAACATCAAAGCATTTAGGAAAATCGAACGTAGGTAAACTACGTTTGGTTTTGCCACTGTAGATGAGTTGGATAGGCAAAAACGAACCTGATGCAGTAACTGTAAAAGTTGCAGTTATTTGTCTTTTATCATCAACACCTTTGATTGGAACTGTCTTTGAACCCCTTAAATCAAATGTATATTTCCCAGGGGAAACATAAGACAGGGGTTTGATCCAGCTTTAACACAAGTTTCATTGGGATATCATGATCGGAAACAGCCTTTGCGATTGCACGTTGAAAAGTAAACTTTTCCTCTTCCAAAAACTTATTACAAGGCTCAATTTTTCCAGTTGTCCCTTTTCTTTTCACCCAATCCATGCTTTTTAAAACATTACGAGCCCTTCAGTGAGTTCAAGGCTTCCATCAAATTCTCTCAAAATTTTTGGATCATTAGCTTTGATAACTCCAGTGGCAATCACAATCACCATTTTTCGAGAAATTGCTGTGCCGGCTAAGCGTGAACCAACGATAATATCTTTGATTTTTTTCGACATTTCATCATCCACTAAATTTGGTCGTCCTTTTTTTTGAATGGGCGCAATGCAATGTGTTGATTATTTTCCTTCTTCTTGCAACTCTCTTTCTATCCATTGATTGTTGTTCTCTTGAGTGAATATTTTGTATACACTTTTGAAAAACAATCGATAGCTGATTTAGTCCCGTGGATTAAAGCATACCTCTCAATCTCCTCTTCCTTTATTTTCGATGGAACGTTACTGTACTTTACAGTGGATTTCGCAACTTGTTTCTTGACTTCCTGTTCAACATACTGGATCTCAGCTTCACCTGTGATGTTCGAAGCAGATTGAAAAAGTTTTTGGCTACTTGACAACGTTTCATCATTACAGTAGACTCTCGATATAACGAACCCCCCGATTTAACGAACACCTCGATTTAACGAATCAAAGTCCTTTCCCCTTGGATTTAGCCTTGAGAAACTTTTATCAATCTCCTCTATATAACGAACCCCCGATATAACGAACTCTCGATTTAGCGAACCAAATTTTCCGTCCCCTGATCCGATAAAACCTCGATATAATAAACTCAAAGTATCAAATGCTACAGAAAATGACAAACAAAACAAAAATAAAGCGCAATATTATAATATTTTTTGCATCGTGTAGATTGAACCTTATTTATGATTCAGAAAAAGGAAACAATGCAATGTCATCTAAATTGAGCACTTCGAATCATAACATTTGAAGTTCGAATCTAAACATAAAAACAAAATAATAATTCGAAATCTATTGTGGTAAAGGCAAGCGCAAAGTGCGACAGTGTGAATGAAAATGAAGCGAGTAAATATCTCTATAACCAATAAATAAAAAGCCCTGCAGAAAATTGCACAAGGAAAGAACACAAACAAAAGCATCGCAAAGGAATATGGCGTCAAGAAAAACACTGTTTCGACCTGAATTGCAAACAAAAGAAAGATGACAGAAGCTTATGAACGAAGTAAACTAATTTTAATGTAACTAAAAGACGTGTTAACTGCAAGACGTTTTAAAAATAAACTTTTTTAACCTAAAGGCAAAGACCATGTAGACCTCAAAAAAAAAATTAAAAAAACGGATTCACTGAAAATTATGTTTCTTTCATTTTGTTAGATTGTTACATATATACATACAGTTGAATCCCGCTATCTCGAACACGCGCTATCTCGAATATCGCGCTATCTCGAACAAAAGTCTCGGTCCCTTCAGCATTTACAGTCCCGCTATCTCGAACTCCGCTATCTCGAAATTCTCGCTATCTCGAACTAATTTTTGGTCCCTATCAATGAATTACAATCGTTATCTCGAACTTTTCAGAAAGTTTCGCTCATAGAAACCAGACATCCTGAATATTTTTGTCGTGTGTTTTTTTGTCAGTTTCAGTTTTCGAATGTTTTTCGAAGACAGTGTTCTTTTAAATCGATCGTTTCGGCAGTTTAGTTTAGTTTAGAAAAAATAGAAAAATGTAAACAAGTACCAATAACACGTTACTTTGTAAAAGAAAAATAAATCTTCACTGACATACTTTATATATTATTTGTGCTTATTCTGCTTTATGTATCTTAGAGGCTTTCTTTTGGCATCATCTTTTTCCAAAATTTAAGTTAAAACCTCGCTATCTCGAATTTTTTTCTAGTGTAACCCGTTATCTCGAAGTCGCGCTATCTCGAACTACTATTTGTCCGGTCCCTTGAGAGTTCGAGATAGCGGGATTCAACTGTATGTATTCAAATTTGTTGCCCTTGTACATATTTGACGGGGTTGTAACGGGAAATATGAGTTCAAAGTGCTTCTGCTCCAAAGTGTTTAAGATGATCCAAGATTTACACGATTTATGCAAAATTTTCCAATTTTTTTTCATCTTTCGATATAACGAACTCTCGATATAACGAACATTTTTCCATTCCTCCTAGAGGTTCGTTATATCGAGAGTCTACTGTAGAATCTATCTTTTTAAAGTAAGATCGTAAATCTTTTTTTGAAGCCATGACTGCCTTAGAAATCTGCGAAAATAATATCAAGTTTTTTCACAAAAAAGAATCATTAAACCATTCGAATTTGTCAATGAAAACCATTTGTCAATTTCAAGTTTTTAATGAACAGTGCAAAACAAACAGACATTTACACATCCAAACTTTTTTAAGGAACTTGATTTAAATTATGTTTTATTTCAAAGCTATTATTGCTTCACGTGGATATCATGTTTATAAAGAAACTTCATGGTCAAACTCGAAAATTAATGAAGAAATCAAAGTAGAATTGGAAACAAATACAACATCATTGTCAACAGACCCATACGCGTGTGCCATAAAAACAAAGAATCCTAATTTTAACGTATGGAAAACAGATAGACACATTCCACGAGAAATATCTCGCTACGTTTATTTTTTCATTAAACAAGAAAATGGGAACGTTGCTGGAACTCTAAGGCTAAGTGTCCACTTATAAGCGACAAAATTAATTCCCCGAAATAGGCGAAACGCAAATTTTTCTGTCGCCAAAAAAACTTCGCAAACACCTGCTGTTAGTGTGTCCACTAATGAATTTATTTTTTAAAACCCTTTCTTTTACGCTTCGACCATGGATAGTGAACGGATGAAATGTTACCATGTGCTCTTGCTTTGATACTCACGAGAAAAAAAAGAAAGCATAAAATTTGGGTCCAACAAGTTGTTCTATCCTTGTAATAGTCTAGGAGGTAGCTACAGATGATTCCACCCCAAAAGTTACAAAAGCTTGAATAAGTTATTGGTTTAACTAAATATAGAGGATATCTGGAGGTCAGCTGGTTCAACTCTGGTGGATTCGGTTTTTAGACCCAATTTAATTTCCCTAAAATTGCATTTCAATCACCCCATAAGTTACATGAATGAAACTTTGGAAAAACGTACCTACCTATGTTGCGATTATAAAAACACAATAGCTTACTAATATTTTTGGGGTTGTCAATCAGCTTACTTGGCCCAAAAATGTCCAATTTTGCTTTTTATCCACCCCATAAGTTACATGAATGAAACTTTTCATGACATGGAAGAATTCGTGCTTAATTTTTACAGTATATGAATCAAGCTCGTAAATCAACTTTTTTTCCAATCATACACTTTCTTTTAATAAGCAACTAAGGTTTGCTCCAGCCCTCAAAGTTGCTTAGCATCTATTTGAATTTCAGCCCTAAAAGTTGCTTAATAGTTGCTTAAGCACATATGTAGTTTTGATTGTTTCTAACCAACATTGAAGAAATGGGCTGTACCAATAGATTGAAAATGACACAAGTTTTTCTTAAATGGGTTAAAAACACAATAACACACAATAAGTTTAACGTAGAGCACAGATTTATGTACAGAATGAATAAAAGCATAAAAATATTTCATTTGGCTATTTTAATTTTTTGTTGTTGCTTAGGTCAGCACAGCCTAGCCACGAAAGCTGCTTAACAATTTGTCCAATCAGCCCTAGTTTCTTATTGACTGGTTGCTTATTAATAAAAAAGTGTTTCATCGTTAATTTGGCAATAATTTTACTTGCTTGAATCAGTGTTTTTTGAACAAAACTACGTTAAGGCGGGGGCAAACCAGTCCAACATTCCATCCAACATAGCGTTTTTCAAAGATGTAACACCCCTTAATATCCATACCATCTTCAAAAAGGTTAGAGAGCTGAATGATTCCCAAAGGAAACTTGTCAGACAAGTCATTACTCTTATCAAGCTGATCATGGTAGCCCCAACAACAAACGCTGAGAGTGAAAGAATTTTCTCTGCAATGAAG
Source organism: Candelabrum cocksii (assembly GCA_963930725.1). Taxonomy (NCBI): domain Eukaryota; kingdom Metazoa; phylum Cnidaria; class Hydrozoa; order Anthoathecata; family Candelabridae; genus Candelabrum; species Candelabrum cocksii. The sequence continues at coordinate 2,757,386 of OZ005666.1, forward strand.
CGAGTAAAATCGTATTTGCGTTCCACAATGACCAATACTTACTTACTTACTGCACGGATTAACGTCTTCTTTTTCCAGCAGCTGGGGTTAGACACAAATAACCGCCTAAACCACTTGATGCTTATGCACGTTCACAAAGAGCTTTTGGATGAGTTAGATATCATCGAAATTGGAAACACGTTTGTTGGTTCGAATCAAAGAAGACGAAATACTTTTGGTGTTTTGTCAAAAAATGACTAAGAAAAAAAACTGTGAAAAGTGGTCGCTTGTCTTTTTTTTCTTTCCTTTTACCGGTTTTTGCTTTGAGAGTTCCCAGTCCACATAAACTTAATTTAGAATGTTATAAACTAGAGCTATAATTGCTCTTTTTGTCTATTTGCACTGATGAAACGAAGTATTCTCAGTAAATATGGAACGAAGAAGGAGCATCAAACGCTGTTTGGATGCAGTTTAGGGTAATCTAAACCTCTGAATCTATAAAAAAAATTCCTCCGATTCTTATCTTCAGCCCCCCCCCCCCCCCCCCCCCCCAACTAAATATGCTTGTTACGGGCCTGTGAATACAGTGGAAATCTCTCAATTTCCGATAATGAGGATGACGATGAAGATGAGGACGATTATCAAGCCATTATGATCGAGTTAGAAGAAACTGGCAGTCAAGAGGCTGTCGAGCAATAAATAAAGGATGTATAAATGAGGATGCCAGTTCCAATTATAATAGATTGATGTAAATAGATCTGTATTTTATATATTTTTAAAAGTGTCAATAAAACCAACTAAAGAAAAACAGAAAAAATTAACGTTTTACAATGTTTCATTATATAGCCCGGCAAAAAAATTCGTCGGTAATAAGTAACAAATTTTTGTCTAGGTGATGAATATTTATTACCGAGGAAATTTTTTACCGACGGATTTTTTACCGATAAGGTAGTGCGTGAGCTTTGATAGAAAACCAAATTGTAAATCGCTAAGACGTTTGAAAGAATTAAAAATAGGAAGTTTGAAAGGAAGTTAATTTTTCCAAGATTTTACTCATACTTGAAAGTAAAGATGTAGGTCTGTAATTGGAACATTCCAGCTTTGAGCCTTTTTGTATAGTGATACTTAAGCCAGTAGATGGTTCCAATATGGATTTCGCCACACACGATCATCACCCTATTATCCAAAAGGAAATGGATGCGCCGAAGCAGCAGTAAAAGTGGCAAAGAACCTGCTGAAGAAGTCAAACGATTTCCATGAAGCCCTACTTAATTACAGAAACACACCCCAGCAGGGACATACTCTCCAGCACAGAGAATGATGGGCCGCAGGACCCGGACGATTCCACCACCTCACAAACGCGGCCAACCTTGGTTGTTCAGTCAGATCATAACAAAGGATGAGCGGTCATATACGGTAAAAACGCCAAACAACACCATCATCCGGCGCAATAGAGTTCACATAACACCAGCCACCACACCTACAAGGCCTCACACCGAAAGGCACACTGCCAACAACAATCGACCAACCTCCTGTCAGTGTTTCAGCGCCCGCACCACCAACAACAACATCTCATCATCATCATTTGCCAAACCCAGCAACGCCAACTACTCCCTCAAACGGGACTCAGAACGGTAGACCTAAACAAACTATTCGGCTGCCGGCCAGATACAGGGACTATGACATGACGGCCTCGTAATTATGACATAATCTATACGTTTCCATCAAGTTGATGTTTATTAGGACTTGAGACTTTTTTTAGGAGGGGAGATGTTACACTGGGTGTACTCCCACCATTATGTTCCACTGTATTTATATATGTCGGTACCGGCACTTTGTGAGAGTTTAGTTATAGATTAAATATGGCGTTAGAAGCCGTGTGCGTATTCTCTTCATAACTGTTTTAGTTAGTTCTAGATCAATTTTTCAGAAACAGACACAATTTTAATTCTTTTAGTGCCAATCTTTAACTGCCACTACAAAAGGGTTGAAACTAGTTATTTTAAGAGCAATTTTTCGTACATTGATTTCTAATAATTTGCAATTTTGTTTTGCCTTAGAAAGAGTGTAATTGCTTGTCAAAAAAGTGTTCCAAATCGAGATATGAGAAGTTGACTAAACTCCAGACAAAATCGGCCGCCACAACTTTACAAAACCAAGCCATAAAGAAGAAAGACATCGCAAGATTATTGGCATACGTTTCTGTGATTGACTGGCAAAATATTGTTGCAATCGAGTTGCGCTATCACCACTCGTACTACCGAAATTACACCCGCCAAGAAAAGAACGAAGACATGGTAACAAGTACACTTGACACATCTCCACTGGAGCAAACTTTTGAATTTGTAGAAAAAGAAGGCAATAGAAGGATTTGAAGTCATCCCCACTGAGGATTTCGTGAATGTGTACAGGGAGGACGAAGAACATCAGAAACTTGACAAAAGAACACTTGTTCAGCATTTGCCGATTTCCTACATAACAGGATCCAGTCAGAAGATGTTTTTTGAAAACCTTCAAATCCCTGACTGTCAAGAAGACTCTTCCCACTAACGGGTTTTTGCAGCAGAAAGGAATATTTTTGCACGATTGTTGGTCATCGCAAAATCAAGGGAGAGCTTGTAGCTGAAACAAATTTTGCTTTAATCGTTGGGACCGATTCCTTACAGTCTTGGAACAAGCGATGTTAGTTTTGTAACAACTGTAAAATCCAAGCTATGTAAGTTGTTTTTAAGTTGTTAAACTTATTTTATTAACCATATCTTTAAACATGAATTGACCTTTATATAAATGAGGTTTGTATGTTTGGTATTATCTTATCATATTATTGTTACTTTTTTTCCCCAGCTGCTATCGAGATGAAGGTTGACATTGCACATGGGGAAATACCTATTGATGCAATTCACATTTTTGATGGTATGGTGCTGTTGCAACAGCTTAAGAGAATCGTGTTGCCAACATTTGGTGATATTTTGGAATATTTAATCAAACGGATCCTGAAAGATTCCTCCGTTTTCTATTTCATCACTGATCAGTATTTACCTGGATCTGTCAAATCCTTTGAACGTCAAAAACGAATGTCTACAGGCGGCTTGCGTTTCCGGATTGAGAGAAGAGAACAGAGGAGAACGAAACAATGGAAAAAATATCTCCAGAACGTTGAGAACAAAACTGAGCTTGTCAAAGATCCCCATATTGTATGCTTGACAGAAACTTTCCCAAAAAACAACAGACGATAAAACAATGTTTTAGATTGCGAAATTATGCTCAAACAATTCCAATTGTTTACGAACCATTCAAGCGAGAAATGTCACAGAGGTGTAACATTATATGTAGACAAAGAGATAGAAGCTAACAATGTTGTGTTTGCCATATTGCCACAAGAATCAATCAGCTGTGAAATAAAAACTGCAAAAACTAAACTTCTTTTGACTACTTCCTACAGATCACCGAATAGTTCAACAGACAATGATAAACTTATCAACACATCATTGATGTCGAATGTCCTAATGCTAGGAGATTTTAACTATCCTGGCATTAACTGGCAAGATCCGAAAAATCCGATACCACGCTCTACCACATCCAAAGATTTTATTGAAAGCATTCGCAAATCTTATCTGTACCAACACGTCTTTAAACCAACCCACCACCGCCATAACCAAAATCCAACAACGATTGATCTTGTGTTTTCCTCTGAAGAAAACATGTTATCCACAATAATTCACACGTCACCAATAGGAAAAACCCATCACAATCTCTTACTCTTCGATTTACAAACAAAACTTAAACCACCACCAAAGAAAACAAAAAAGTATCTATACTGGAAAGGAAATTATAATAAAATATATGAGGATCTTGAAACATTAACATATTCCTCATCTGCCACTTCCCAGCAATTATGGGACTCTTTCTATGCAGAGCTGATGTATAGCATCAATCAAAATATTCCTTCAATTTCACAAGCTAAGAAAAAGAATTCAAAATGGACCAATTCTTCTATCATCGAAAGCTTAAAACAAAAACGGTTAAAATATGGAAAATATCTTTCGAACAAAACCGATGCAACATACCAAGATTATTGCAAAGCTTGTAACAACGCCAAATCATTATGCAGAATTGACATACAAAATTTCGAAAAAAATCTTGCAAAATATATTAAAACCAACCCTAAAGCATTCTTTTCATATGCGAAATCGAAATCACAGACAAATCATTCATTTCCTAACATTAACTTCAATAACTCTACCGCTCCAACGGATTGTGAAAAAGCCACTACTTTTTACAATTACTTCACCAGTGTAATTACCGAAGAAAACATATCATCAATTCCATCCTTCTCTCTCAGTACTAAACCTCCTCAAATTTCAGACAATGTTGATCTATCACCAGTGAATATCAAAAAGTACATATCAGTAATAAATACAAACAAACCCCCCGGACTTGACGGCATACATCCACAGGTAATAAAAGATACACGAGAACAAACGTCAAAAAATTACTCATCAATTTTTTTAAAAGTCATGAAAACTGGAATTATGCCACAAAACTGGAAAGGCGCTAACATCACTCCTATATTTAAGAAAAGCGACAAATCTGAAGCAACTACAGACCGATTAGCATAACATGCGTGACAGTAAAGATTTTTGAAAAAGTACTTAAAGACCATGTTTTAAATCACCTTCTATTTAATAATCTGCTCAGTCCTTACCAACATGGTTTCCGTCCTGGGCATTCATGCGTGACGAATCTGTTAACTGTTATGAATTCATGGACACGCGCCTTAGATGACAACATTCCAGTTGATATCATCTATCTAGATTTTGCAAAAGCGTTTGACAAAGTGCCCCACAAAAGGCTTATTGTCAAACTTAGAGCTTATGGCATAAATGGACAAATCCTATCCTGGCTGGAAAACTTTCTTTCGAGGCGGAGACACGAGTAAACGTAAATGGAACCTTTTCTGACTGGAAATCTGTGAAAAGTGATGTACCCCAAGATTCTGTTTTCGCAGCACTATTATTCATAATTTATGTCAACGATATCCCCGATATCATCACCTCGATTGCAACTCTGTTCGCTGACGATACAAAAATCTACTGTCTTATGAATAATGTAATTTCGCATTACCATCTGCAAAATGACATTGATATTTTGGTAAACTGGTCCAAAAAATGGGGAATGGCTTTCAACATTGACAAGTGTGCAGTTATGCACCTAGAATATAAAAACCAATTCCATACATACACGATGTACGACCCCCATAAAGGTAAAAAAGTTGATATAACCTTGACCAACTGTGAAAAAGATTTGGGAGTCTATGTAGATCGCGACTTAAAGTTCTTTCTGCATTCAACTTCTCAAGTCAACAAGGCAAACCGCTTAGCTGGGATAATTCGCAGAACGTTTACCTATATGGACCCCTTCATCTTCAAAAAGCTGTTTATCTCGTTAGTGCGCCCTCTTCTGGAATACTGCGGAACAGTATGCAGTCCACAACTTTTACATGACAAACGTCAAATTGAAAAAGTTCTACGGCGGGCATCAAAATTGAGAAACGCTTCGTACGAACAAAGACTGACGAGTCTAAATATGCCGAGTATGAGATACAGGAGAATGCGGGGAGATCTGATCGAAGTCTTCAAATGGTTTAACTCGCACTACAAATGTGAAAACAACTTATTCAATGTTGAAACCAGACGATTTACGTGTGGTCACAACTACAAACTTCGGAAGAAATCCAGTCGACTCGATGTACAAAAATACTTTTTCTCGAACAAAATTATCGAAAGACGGAACAGTTTACGAGACAAATTAGTATGCGCTTCATCGCTCAACACATTTAAAGCACTACTCGACAAATATTTGTGGAAGGAAAAATTTATTATCGATTGATTTTAATTTCATTTAAATTCCTACCCTTTCCTTACCCAACACTCCTCTAGTCAACTTCCAGCGACTTTTTATTAAATCTCACATCTTTGTGTGTATTTCATATTTACGTGAACTATATTTGTTCTCATTTCTGTGAGAAAAACTATTTATATATTTATTTGAATTTCATTTTATAGGTTGACAGGCAACTACATGCCTATACATTTACTGTAAACCTTGACCTTAATAATAATAATAAAGATACTTTCTTTCCTGGTCTTTCAGATTTTTACGATAACCAAAGCCCTGAGCCTTCAAAAAATTAAGAAAGTGTAATCTTAATTCAAGTCTAGACATTGGAGAACACTGTAGCTTTATTATTTCTTGTCTGTGTATGTTTTTTAGATGAGAAAAGCTTTAAAAAGCGCTCTTATGGCTGTTGCTGGTACTTTATCAGATATTTTTAACTTAAATGTTTCACAAGGAAATCCCTTTTAATAGCGAGTTCGTAAGGACTGAAGAGGTTTATATCGCAAACGTAAACATCCAGAATGGCTATTTGTCCATGTTAGAGGAGTATCCTGGGGTATCACATCGGCCAAAATGCTCATTGTTGCCAGCTCTGAATGAAATTGGGCAACGGTAATGGTCGAAGCGCCTTTGACATGTTCGAGGAATGATATTAACTCGTGACAACTCGTTGATATTACCTTGTGACACTATTATTTGTGTTTAATTATTTGTCTCTCAAAAAATATATATTTGTTTTCAATATACTATATTCCTTAAATTTTAGAGAAAAATTTCTTGTAAATTGGCCTTGCGCATAAATTATTACGCACGAAAATTAGTACGAATAAGGTACATAGTAATTTTTTTTATAAATGTACCATCTTTATACAGACCTTAAAATATCCAATAATCAAAACCAAAATATTTTCAACATGGTAAATTTTACCTGAAACATTTACTCTGGTTAATAATAAACTAATAATAAATTAAAATAATAAACTAAATTACTACAAATTTGTCTACTTTCCATATATATGTAGTAAATTTCAACTTGTATGGCTGGCTAGCTAGCATAAATTTCGGAGCTTTAAATCTCCTCCATTTTTGAAGAATCAAATTGTAGCATAATATACCCAAAGTTGATCCACATTTAATTTAGAATAATCCATATTTAAGTTGATTCACATCTAATTTAGATTCTTACGATCGATGAATGATGAATGAGGGAGGGAGTGAGTGAGTGCATGCTCGGTTTTTATTTCCGGAGCATTTCCGAATAATTTTGCGTGAAATTTTAGACTGCCGTGCATGTAGGTATTACGGTTTTCGTTCACGGCTGCCGTGCATGCAGACACTGCGATCTAATAAAGATTAGAAAAACGTTCAAATCGATGCTGTTGCGATGGGGTCTCCATTAGCTCCGGATTTTTGCAAATTAGTTTATGGGTCAAAATGAAAGTAATTGGCTTAAAGATTACAAGTTAGAAACATTTTTATATATAGGTGCTTCGCTAAGTTTCTTATAATAAAAAGTCTCGTTATACAATGTATGAAACAACGTTAATATTATTTCTGCAGCAGCAAGACTATTTTCGTTTAGACATCTAATTCAACCTAAATACGCCTTTAAATCTTGCAAGGCAGTTGAAAACACTGTCATGTCATAGTGGGCAACGTCAAAAGGTCCAGTGGGATAAGATGCGGCTGTGTAGTAGACGCTTAATATTGGTATGCCAGCTTTGCATAGCTGTTCTTCGGCGTACCTCTGCCATAGTTCCACTCTCTAAAAAACAAGAAAGTTATATTCAGAAAGTAGTTTTGTAGATTGGAATTAAGACAAATTTTCTATTATTACGGTAATTCTACCATTGACCTAAGAAACTATTTAAAATACATATTTCCTCCAATGCGCCGCAGCGTTTATTTCAACCTACAACTTTGGAAGTGGCGTTAATTAGAGACAATGCTGTAACCCGACATGATACAATAAGTAAATTAATTTTCGCGGGGATTAATATTCGCGAATTTTGCCCAAATTCGCGAAATTAAGTCCTCGCTAAAATTTTGAAGACAGCTGATTCGCAAAAATTAGTCTTCGCGAAATATTTGAAAAAACCCGATTCGCGAAATTTAGCCCTTGCGAATTTTTTCCAAAAGTGCAAAATTAGCATTCGCGAAAAACATAAAAAATGCTCTATTTTTAAAGTTTTTTTTTATGTTTATTTCCCTTAGTATGATAGACCTCTGAGTTTACAAAGTCTTTCATTTTTTCCGATTCGCGAAAATAAATCCTCGCGAAAAATTTGAAAACCTCTGATTCGCCAAATTAAGTTCCGCAAAAATTTTGAAAACCTGATTCGCGACAATAAGTCCTCGCGAAATACGATTTTTTTCGACTCGCGAAAATAAGTCCTCGCGAAAATTAATCCACTTAAGGTACATTAAAGGAATGCTCAAATTACAGAACGATATTTATCAATGGCAATGGTTGAGCGGACTTACTTGTTTGGTGAAAAACCTAAAGTATGTAATCTTCCCAGATACACTTTCTAACTTTGTTGGGGTGGTCGTTCGCCATATAATCCTAGGAAAGTTGTTCGGTCGTTGTTTTTTCCCTTGGGTTATAACCTCCAAGAACATTTTCAACGTCAATTTGATTTCTTCAGTGAGCAGGCAACGTATAAAATGTAAACCAAAATTTATGAACAACACACTGTCAGCATTCTGCATTTCCTTCTGCCTTAACACATCCCGTATTTCGTTTATGAACTTTGTGGGGTTGAAATGTTTTTCGTTTCGAACGATTTTCTCTTTTATGTAAATCCAAGTGTACGTTCGCTTGCACCTGTAGATTGTGCACAACCTGTCCATTATCAGGAATTCGTAAAGCTGTTTCTGCGTTGAATCACCGTAAAACCACAAAGTAGCATGTTTTGATTTCATCGATGTTTTCGAGGAGTTCACGGATCCGTGTGTTGGACGTAAAAATGTTTGCAACTTCCAGTAACCACACTCATCATTCAAGTAGCAATTGTTGGAAGGAATCTTTAAATGCTTCACGTCTTTTGCAGTCTCCAAGTTTTCAAACGGAATTATTTTTAAAGCGTTAATAAAAACAGAGTGCGTTCCGAGGACATTCTTCTTCTGATCACTTCCATGTGCATCTCCTAGACATAAAAACACACTAAAGAATGAAAATGAGAATGATTTCACGTAAGTTTTATCTGTGCAATAACTTAAAATCGTTTAAAAGAAAGATATTCACCGGCTTCAAACCACATCAAGGGAGGGTCTCTTATTCCATCGCAAAGACTGTATTCAAGTTGTATTTTCAGCGAGAAATTCCCTATTTCTAAAACTCGAAAATAGCCAACATAGCGGCCGTCCGTCAAGTCAAGAATAGGTACGTGGAAAAATACGTCACCTACTACCTTAACCCACCAGGAATCTCCGCCTATTGTCTTTTTTCTATTTGTTACGTCGTACGTTTCAATATGTATTTCGTAATAGTTTCCGTGTGAATTGAGCGCGTAACGCGTACTGCTGATGTCAGTTCTAAGAGAAGTGTTGTCGTGTTTGCTGGACCAAGTGATAGATTCAATACAAGGACTAAGTAGTGTTTGGTGATCCCACTGTAAACATTGTGGTTGCAAATAGCTTCGATAGGTGTCCGTTGGTTTGATCACTGGAATGAATACCTCTCTGTAAAGTAGTACTTTCATCATATATGTAACCAGTAGCAGGGCGAAGAAAGTACTGATTCCTGCAAAACATCTAAAGAAGATGGAGAAGAAGCATATGCCAAATAATAACTTATCTCTGAGTCCAAATTCGAAAACGGTGATAAACGTTCTTCTATTATATCTTACTAAAAACAAAAGTGACGTCAATACCTGATAGGTGTTATTTGCATCGTTACTTTAAAGCTAAACAAGAAAATAAAAAAAAAATGAAAAACGTTTTTAATGCAAAAGAATGTTTTTATGAAAAATATCTCGTAAAATAGACAAAAATATCCATGAAAAACAAATTTAGTTTTTTACTTTGTAGTATTAGTCCGGCAGATAGTTGAAAGACCTTGCATTTCATACTGCATGAAATTTTATGATTGATTCAAGTTTATGGAATGATTACAAGTAATTTAAGCGATGTTGACATGTTGATACCTTAGAGCGTTTGGAGAAATGGGCCCCACTAACCCATTACCCCGGCAATAAATCCTTTGTTTGGAAACCCTACATATTTGGTATTTTCTGAAAGGAAATTTCATGCTGCATGACCGTTTCAAAAGATGATTTTCTCCAATTTTGGAGGTTTAATCATCTGATGGTTTATTGGTGCAGATCATTTTACGGCTAGATGCCTTCCTAACGCCAACCCCAGAAAGAGTAAACAAGTGGTGAGTTAACGCACGCAAGGTACCAACTTTGTATTTAAAACTCCGTGGCAGCTATGCATCAGGGGCATGGATGCTTAAGCCCATGAGGTCAAAGATGTTATACGACTCGCATACCCATAAAAGTGAAAAATTGTGATAACATACTTTTACAGCTGCATTTTATTTGTTTCATCACTGCAACGGGTGTTGCTTTAGTATTAAGAGGAAGGGGTATTAGCCTCAGTCCTTTCATTTGTAAAACCATTACAAACGGATTTCCGTACGGATACGGAAATACTCAAATACTTAACTACGCAACTCAAAAGCCGCCTCACTCGACAGCCGCCTCATTCGAGAACCGCCTCGCTAGACAGCAGCCTCACTCGACAGTCGCCTCACTCAACAGCCGCCTCACTCGAGAACCGCTTCGCTAGACAGCAGCCTCACTAGACAGTTGCCTCACTCGACAGCCGATTCTGATTCCGATTCTGATACGGATAGTTCAGATGCTTCTGGTGATGAGTTATAGAAAATGATGAATGTTTTTACTCACAGTTATGTATAGTTTTTGTATAGAGATGGTTGGTTGGTCTATTTTTTCAATTTTATTCAGAAAATGAGTTAATCTAAATATAAGAAGATAAAAAGCTAGTTTAAATAAGGATTGAATTATAAACTTTTTAACCCATTCTAACTCTTTACCACTCGATTTTAAGACCATGTTCTTTATTAAAAAGTGACCAGCATGAAATTTACTTTCGGAAAATAACAAATATGTATCGTTAATTGTCGTTATGTAGCTGGCGTTATACAGTTGTCGTTATGCAGTTGTCGTTATGCAGCTGTCGTTATGCAGTTGTCGTCATGCAGTTGTCGTTATGCAGTTGTCGTTATGTAGCTGTCGTCATGCAGTTGTCGTTATGTAGCTGTCGTCATGCAGTTGTCGTTATGTAGCTGTCGTCATGCAGTTGTCGTTATGTAGCTGTCGTTATACAGTTATTGTCATACAGTTGTCGTCATGCAGTTGTCGTTATGTAGCTGTCGTTATGCAGTTGTCGTCATGCAGTTGTCGTTATGTAGCTGTCGTTATCCAGTTGTCGTTATGCAGTTGTCGTCATGCAGTTGTCGTTATGTAGCTGTCGTTATGCAGTTGTTGTTATGTAGCTGTCGTTATGTAGAATAAGTTTTAGAATGTACCAAGAAGCTTGCTCTACTTACTGTTCCGGTGTTGCGTTTTGAAAAGCCTACCTCCTATGCTGTATAATGAAACTAGTTCCAGAATAGAAACTAGTTCTACCTTACAGGAAAAGATATATATGCGATTGAAGGATATGTTATTGCCGTGGAATATAGCTACTTTCGCGATTTAAGGCTTGAAATAGTTTTTTGGTGTACTTTCAGTGCTAGAGACAATGATAAAAGATGTTTGTAATCAACAAATGTATATGGGTAGGACTCTCTATAATATCGTTCAGTCTGAAAGATTTTCCTTTAGAAATTAACTAACAAAATGTAGACATATTTAGATTTTAAATTCACGTGGAATTTATTTTCGGAAATTACTTGTTTTGACATATTTTTGCGAATTGTCAATTTTGCTTGAATTTCGCCCCCAAATTCGCGAAAATATCTTCCCTTAAGGAACTTTATATCAAAATTTATACCGCTAATATTATTTTAAGCTACAAGTATTTACTGAACAATACAGAAGTGTTATATTGGTTTTGTGCTGCAAACAACACCTTTAATCAATGGATCACGTGTCTTTTATGATGCCACATATTAACAACGGAGATCACGTTTTTGACGTTCGAAATACTGCACAATACACACAGAGTGTTTTTGTAAAGAAGGGTACTTTTCTGTTAATTCCCCCCTTCCCCCCCCAAAAAAAAAAAATTCAATTTGGCGGGCAATTTGCTGCAACATCAACAATATCTTTATCAAACTTGTTTAATTGTACAGAGTGTCTTTGTAAAGAAGAAACAGAATACAAACATGGCGAATGCATGAAACAAGAAAGAGAAAACTTAATAATGATATTATATTTCTTTATATTTTTTTAGATATATATTTTTCGTCAGTGGACATGGAACTAAAGCTGGTATGTCAGTCTCCTTTAATGGATATAGTTTGGGAATTATTGTTTGTGTGATTATAAAGATTTTAAAAGTGTGTAGAAAATGTTGTTGACTTGTTCATGGGTGGGAGAAGCATTGTTAAAGTCCCCTCAGTCAGTTTTGTGTCACTCTTACTTTGTTTATAGGGGGCAACACAAACGGGTCTAATGACAGAGAAGAATCGACTCGTGATCAAACAAGTAGCGAAACCTTAACTACACCAATTCAAGAGAACATTCATGTGCAACCTCAGTCAAAACTGAAAGGAACGCGGCTTGAAATCGATCACCCTTTCCATCCGTCCTTAATATACTCATTTCCGAAAAAGCAGCGAGGCAAACAAGAAAGATGCCAAGCAAAATGGTTTCAGGAATTTCCATGGCTCCATTACGTACGCGATAATGATGCAGTCCTCTGCTTTTCACGCATGAAAGAAAATTGTAAAGGAAATCTAAGTTCTAAAGAAAGATGAAGCATTTCTTCCAACTGGTTTGGTAGCTTTCCAAAACATTGTTATCGTTATGAGATCATTCCTCGCAATATCAACATCCAGTGCATCCTTCAGCCGCATGAAATCTATTGAAGCGTACCTTCGTTCTAGCATGTGATCAGAACGTCTTTCAGACTTGGCCCTTTTCAGCATCGAACGTCGTAACACCAATCTTATCTAATGAAAATACGAAAAATGTTATTTTTAGTCATGACTCAGTTATTCTGGACTTAAGAAATGGTGCGTGAAATTTGCACGTGCATATGTAAGGTTGACAAAAATTCCTGAGTGAGAAATCTATAAACAACTTTAAAAGGGGGGGGGGGGGGGGGGGGGGGAGATTTAAGCGACATTTTTCTTTTCCTTCCTTCAAGTTTCCATAAAACTGATTGAAGAGACAATCATACATGAGGTAAATTGTCGAAATCAAGCGCAGCGCTTATCCGAGGGAATGCTTATAAACTTATACCTTATAAACAAGTATAAAAAGTGCAAATGGAAGAAGAAAAAAACACCGACATTTTTTTTAGATCCTTTCGTACATAATACGTTCATACGTTCATACGTACGTTCTTCATTCATTGTTCAGAATCAGAAGAAGTATCCGAACGAACATCACTTTGTAGTCAACACCACATGAGTCAGAGAGCTCTGAATCATCGTCACTCATTAAATGGAATTCACTTTCTTGTTTTTGGCAGAATGTAGTATTTTAAACCGACGAAATATTTTAACTGATAAATTTATTAAACGACGAATTTATTAGGTAGCCAACTAAATATTTTAACCGAAGAGATTATTAACTGACTAAATATTTTAACCGACGAATTTATTAACCGAAGATAAGTCCGAACCGTAACATAGATGAAAGCGTTACTGGTGAAAGATGGCGTGCTCCTGAACTCACTTGTGTCCCTAGTGGAGACATTGAACTTACGTGTACATATATGTGCTGGAAGAACTCATAAAAACTATATCCGTAACACAATTAAAGAAGGGTTTATCGTTAAAACGTTAGATAACGAAAGTATGCGCATGACAACGAGGGACGACAAACTTTGCCAATTTTGCCGCAATGTAATTAACAAACGATCTTTTCTTAAAATAATTAAACGACGTAAAAGCCACTTTTAAAATAAAAACCGATGTCGTTATTTGTTTAAATGCAGTAATTGAATCTTAGCCACGCACTTAGATGATATAAACAGTTCATCATTATTATTTTTGATCTTATTTACTAAGATGTGTTTACACGTAGAATAAGCTCGTGGGATAAGCTTGCTTCATTTTGTCACCTCAGCAAAGCGGTTTCGCTATCCACTTGATTGTGACATTCAGTGTTGTAGCTGTAAAGGCGTTATTAGAGTTTAGAAATAACTCGAAACAATATACCAAAGAAATTCAAAACGATGAAAAACTGCGAAAAACATGAAATATCATGTATGTATTATAGAGAGGAATTGGATTTCTTAACACAAACGCACAAATGGCGGTTTGCAATTTCCAGTTTTAAATTACAGTCCTCTGACAAAGTCAATAACTTGCAAAATTGTCATCGACTGTTGAAAGCGTGACGCAATCTTTGTGTTTGCGTGCGAATATTGATTAAAAACGGACTCAGAAATAATTTCAATGAAGAGAGAAGAGTTGTTCTCAAGTTGAGAGGTTTTCAATTTTACGCAATTTTATTTTGAAAAATAATATTTACTTGCGAATTCCTCTTGAAAAACGGTCGTTGGGTGGGTTTTCTATATAAAGCCGCATTATTGTTTCCGTTGAAGTCGGTTTCCTTTTTACTTGACTTATTTAAAAAGCAAGGTTGTTGGAAGTTTGTTTTACAATATCGATTGAGCTGATACCTGATAAAAAAACAGCATGCCTAAAAGGTGAGAGAGTTTTGTTTTTCTGTTTATGTCTTTCTTATGTTATGACATTAACTTGTGTACTTATCTATAGATAATCGAAGCTTAATCTTGTTCATTTTTCTGCTTAATAACTTAAATATTGTTTTCGTTCTTGTAGACGTTTCTTTGACGAGGAGTTGATTGCTTACAATCAGTACCAGCCCTTCACTACCGACCGGTTCATAAAAAAACAAAGGACACACTCGTTCGGTAGCCCGTACGCTTCAGTTGGCGATGTTGTCATGGTAGCATGCGAAAACCAATCAGCGGTTGGCGTTTATCGTTCGAACATTGAGCAATCCAGCGGATTGGTTTACGTGGAGTTTCTCTTGAAAACGAACATGCCTAACATCTATCGAGTGAAAGACGGCCGAAGGAAAGTATATATAACTAGATGCAGCGAAATGTTGCGACAATTGGACTATGAAATGAACGATCAGGGCTATATTTACGTGCATGTTTAAATGCACTTTGTAAAAACTATGAAATATATATACGTTGTCCATATTTAAAATCCTAGTGCTGTATTTTTAAAATTAGAGCAAACAGATCCAATACTCAAAGTTAATTTTACTTTTTCGTCGTAAAAGCATGAAATGGTTACGGAGGATGAATTGAAAGTGAATGTTTCAAAACATGACTATGAGTACTAGTAAGAAATATTACATAGGTTTAAGTAGAATATCGTGTTGGTATTGTGAAAGTCCTTCTCAGCATTTTGTCGGTGTCGCTAGGGATTTAAAAAGTTCCAGCAAAATGACTGTTAATGGACCTTTCCCATAATTATAAAATCATGAATACAACTACCAGAATCCCTTGCGTTAAATCTTTGAATAAAACGAATTTCGGGATAGTCATAGTTTACTCACAATTTCGTTAATTCAACAAATTTACTTTTCACTTACGTACGTAAAAAACGCAAAACTTTGTTTACCAAAGTCCGCTTAAAGCATCAGACAGAATCGAAACAAAGATCAGAGTTTGTTTGTTTTGGCTAACAAGAGCCATTCAATGAATAGTTTGAGTAACACGTGATTGTAGACATTTTAAAAATCATATTATCGATTTTTTCCTGTGTGATTGCCGCGTTTGCGTGTGATTACCTGTGTGATTGCCGTGTGATTGTGATTGCCGTGTCAAATGTATGTTGACTCTCACCAAAACTAATTAAAAATGTTAAATTCGCGAGCGTTATAAATAGAAACACTAAGTTAAAAGCACACAAAGAAATAAAACGAAAAACGTTAGGTGATTTTTGAAAAGCGTCATGGATTCTACGAGATGGTATACTCAAAGTGGTTAAAGTCAGAAATTGTTTTTCTATTTGCATTACCGTTTTAGCATATTTTTTAGCAGCTTAAATTGCTTCTTTTTTAATTTCTCAGATGGCAATAGTGTTTGAAAAACAAATTTGTTTTGGCGTAATCGTTGTTATTTCCATCGACACATTCGTGAAAATATTTCAAATTCCAACGTGGAAGTGATTGGGCAATGTGTCGAGTAGAAATAATACCGCGCACCACTCGAGTTAAGTGTCGAGTTGCTCCATAACTCAGATTGGATTGAAGGTTAAACAAACATCAGATCGCATGAAGCATAAATATGCACCAGTCATCAGTTCGATGAACAAACAAACAAACAAATTAATATAGTATAGTAATATTTTATACATAAATACATTTAATTACTCTATTTTAAAATATACAACTCAGCTTTAAAATTTCGCATCTGCATTCCGTGACGTCACCTTTTCCCAATAAATCTAAAGAATCTCTTGATTTGAAATTTAAAACAGTATTGACGTCATGACTACGAAAATAGACAGACAGATATTTCAAGGGTATTGTTTTCGTTCCATCATTAGCTCAATACATTACTTGTAATTATTGAATTAATGATGGCTTGTAATTATTTGTTTCGGAAAGGTGAAATATGGCGCGAATGGGCTTTTCCGGCGTTTAATGCAATAAGAATGTGTCGTAGTTCATCCATATGTTAAGCCATATCTTTGTTGGCTAGTTCACCTTTTCCCTTCATTTGAAACGAGCAGACAAATTCGATGAGAGATTCCCAGACTTGAATCACGCATGAGTATTATGTAGAATGAAGAGCGAATAGCTCGCGTTTTAAATAAGTTACAATTTATTATTAAATTTAATTTCAAGTTTAATTGACCATTTGCGAGTTAGAAAATTTAAAATAAAAACGAGGCTAAAATTGAGCTTCTTTAGTCCGTTAAAATGTTTTTCTACGATTTTAAGACCATTTGCATGTGGCCAAGGTGACAATAAAACTTACCGCGATATGCGATGGGAACTAAGCTGCTTCTTTACAACAGGAGGTCTGGATTCCTTTTCTCTACACCGCCTCGTTTCTGTCGTCCAATCAGATTTCGCGTCGCCGCTACTCAAACACCTCTCCATTATTCTATCGTTACGCATCAACTCCGCTCGTAGTTGGTTGTACAGCTGCGCTTCTTTTGGTGAAAACACTTTCTTCGAGTGCGAACGATGAAGCAGCTCGCTCGTGTGGCCACGGTGAAGTGAATTGCGCAACAGTGATGGATCTTGATCTGGTTATGAATTGAATTAAACTAAGTTTAAGCCATACAAACAAATAGGTTATAAGTTTTTAACAGGGAGTAATCAACTGATATCGAAAAAGGTTTCCAGTTTTGTTGTTATTCTAACACCTATTAAATTGCAAATTCACCAATCAATAGAAATTTATCTCGTCAATGAAAATTACCTTTTGCAGTTTGTGAGTCAGCAGTTTTCAGCAATGAATTTACGCCCGCGTAAATGCAAACAGCGTCGCGCATGCGCTCCTTTTGTTTCTCCGATGCTCGAATTAAGGAATCCGATGAAAGCATTCGCTTGTGCTCGTACTCTTGCGCGTGCGCAAGAGCGCCAGAACAGGGTCTGTTGGAGCGTTTTGCGTACAGCACAGGAGCTTTGGCGAAGGAATCTACTCGTTGTAGTTGTTCTATTCCATTAGAATGCTCTAGTTTGAGCTTGGTTGAGCGAGGCCGATTAAGACATGCAGCGCTTTTAAGACGAGCATCGCGTTCGGTCCCGGCTGCCGGTGATTTCGACAAAAAGGTCCTGAATATTAAGTCTAGTATTCAAAGAACAAATCAGAACACTATGTAAACAAACAACAATGGTCGATAGGGCTAGACAAACAGAATGTTGTTAAAGGGAAAGTCCGAATACTAAGTCTAGTTCACAAGTAACGATCCTTCTACTCAAAATTCGTTTCCACTTACGCTTCTTGTCTCGATCGATCTTCTCTCGATTTACCAGAACTCACTCCAAGAAACACGCTCGCGCATTTGTTATGCCTGGTGTAGTGAGTCAAAAGCTTTTCCAACTCTGCCTCGCTAAAAAAGGTTTTTGGAAAGAAACGCATTTTTAAGCCCGAACCTTATATCACCGGGAAATTTAAAAGCGAGTTTAAAAACCCATCAAGTGATATAAAGTCTAAAATATATACTCATAAATGAACCTCTTTGAACATACCTTGAAATAGCCAAGAACATCTCGAACGAATCTCTAGAAATGCCGTTTACGTTGGCGACGCTTTTGCCGTTAATATCCTCAGATGTCTCCATCAATAATTGAGTTTCCTTAGAGAACACACACATTTGAAATTGGTTAAACAAGTCTTGGAAGAGATACAGACTTAATTCCAAAATAAAAATTGAAGTTTAAAGAAACATAAGAGGTCTTATAAATTGTATAAATAAAATTCGTACCAGTACTAGTATTAGTACCAAAAACATGAAATACGGCCAAAATATACGAAATAATAAGCGATTTCTACCGGTTTCCAAGAGAAAGACAGAAGGTTTTCTCATATAACGCTAATCGATTCTTAACGTGTTTAATAAGGGAAGAGCTTATACAAATCAAGACTAGATTGATTGAATAAAATTTTTTAATGTTTGACTACCGGCTATTTAACAGTGAAGCGGGAACATCCCGGCTATTTAACAGTGAAGCGGGAACCTCCCGGCTATTTAACAGTGAAGCGGGAACCTCCAGTTTCGAAGGTCTTAGACCGCTGATTCAGAAAAAAAAACCAATCCATCGTTCACAACTTACCCTGGAGTAAACTCTCACAAATTCTTTCAATTGATGAACCAAAACATTCTTCCTGTAGTCGAAAACACAAAAAGAATTCATGAAAGCAACAAGAGCATTTTGCTTTTGCACGTGGAGATATAATAGTTAAAACTGAAATTAACTTGAATGGCATAATAATTAAATAGAGCCTCTAATTTAAAAGGAAATACTATTTTTAAATTATTTGGTTTCCATTTTTGACAAAATCTCTTTTAAAATAATGACTTTTATTAATTCTGTTGCTAAATTCAAACCACATTATTTCCGTAAAAAAAACTCTCCATTGCGTCACAAAAAGCAATCTAACACAAAGGCGACTATTTTCTAAACTCTGTTTTCAAATTAAGTGTTTTGATACAGTGAAATCGATTTTCCCCATACCTTTCCTTTACAGATAGACTTCTGTTCGGTTGCAACAAATGAATAGGGTTGCTTAAGTTGATAGCTGCTCTACGTAGAAAACGTTGGATTAAACCCTGAAAAAATAACAACGAAAATAATTTCAAATAACATACTATTGTATAGTATGGAGCTTTTAGCGTTCACCAAATCCGTTCGCCAGACTTTCGTTATTACACAAAAGATTTAAAAAAATAAAATTCAATTTAACTACGTGCACTAGAACACGAACCTAAATCTCCAAATGAAATCACATGTTTTAGACCGTATTTACATGTACGTCATTGCAACAGTGAGATAGAGTACGATACTGCACTAGAGTACGATGCTGCACGTCTCAGTAAATGCAAAACCAATGCATTTCAAATGATAAAGTTTTTGTATGCATTTTTCATTACAATCATTAATTTATTATGCATCAGTGAAATATTCCTTCATTTCCGTATCACTGTAAAGAAGTTCTACCGAATGTGCAAACGAATATTGTGTTGATAGTTACGAAAAAGTAAACATACAATTTGTTGCTCTTGCTTCTTTATCTCGTCATAGGAATTGCAGTCGTCATGGAAACTAAAAGATCAACGATCAACTAAAGAGCCTGTGAAATTTAAAATGACACAAAAATAAGATATACCGAAATGAAGGTCTGTGTTTCACGACATCATTAATTATTATAAATTAATATAAATTGCATAATAAATTGCATATAAACCGAAGTTGAAGTTAAAAGCGGATACAGGAATCGAGAAAGAACATCATAAAATGATTGGCAACTCAACATTATCTAATAAAAGAAACTCAATCCAGGTCTAGTTGTTGTTCTTGTTAAAGTTTGTTTTCCGCATACCTTGATTCGTGCATAAGACGAAATTGAACTCGCTGCAAATAAATAACAAACGCTTCACGAGCTTGTAGCTTTCTAAAGAAAACAACATTGTTTGCGATTCAATGGTTTACAGCGCTAACGCCTCCTACACCACGTTGTTGTTATCAAACCCCTTCGATATAAGCTGTGCATCAAACCCTTTAAATCGAAAGATAAGTTGATTCTATTCTCAAAATTATATTTAACAACAAACAGATGCCCTCACGTTAAGCAGTGTCCCTTAAGCACAATGTCGTTCATGTCGAAGGAGGCTTGGTCTGCGTTTTGTACTTCGCTCGGTCGTTCATTTCGTTTCTGCTTCATCGCGAGGTTGTACGAGTGATGTACTGGAAGTGAAACATGATGTGAACACTTATAACCTAAGAGGAGCGAGTAGTGCGAGTAGGCGAGTTTGAGTGAGTAGAAGTTAATTATTGGTTATACCATTTTGTTTAGTCATCATCTAATGGCTATTTCAAGAGCATAAACGAAGTCAATAGCCTCTTTTGACCTTAAGATGTAAGATGTTTATATGGAAAACCCTAGCAAAATTTTCAAAATTAAACTAAAATGATAATCCTTAAAATAAGTGAAATCGTTTAAAAACCTCGAGATTGCCAGGCCAGCCCGAAGTTACTTTAAATCATAATATATTTTTTATCATTATGATGGCAATATTTAAAATCTATTGATGGCATATTGATGTCGGATTTACTAAGTGGAAGAAGAACTTTATTTTACATACCGTGGTGGGTTCCATCAAAATTACTCTAAAATGAAAAATGAGTTTGTAAATTGCACAACTTAACATAATAGAGCGTAGCTGAGAATGGAAAGCTTGTGTACATACAAAAACGCATTTGCTTGATTGATCCATAACAACAATCTTTAAATTTTAGCAGTATATTTTTGAAGGATACCTTCCCTCGAGTCTTAAACAAATACAGTTTTTATAGCAAAATATCTCACGCAAGACACACAACTTAAGTAAGTCACATCGCAATAAGGAATTACCAGGCTAGTCACGTCGCAATAAGGAATTGCCAGGCTAGTCTAACGAAAGCATCACTGTTCAAGTGAAAAACTGACTTTAAATAAACACACAAAAGTATTATTTGTCCTTTTTAGGGTAGTCGCTGAACCCTTAAAGTAACAACCTAGAACTCGTGTATTCGACATAAAAAGTCGAGGCATAAAAAGTCACTAGACTGCATCTCACCCAAGACTCTAGTTTCCTTTCATACTGTCGATACCTTGCGTAAAAGTCATTTTCAAGAGGGTGTGAAGAAACCTGGTAACAAGAGATCGTTCAAGAAACACACACCGCTGCAGCGATACATACCACCGTGAATGAATTTGAACGAGCTTTAAAATTTCTAGAACGAAAAGCAATAAGTTATATTCCATAATTCAACCATATCCAACAAAAGAATGTCATAAAATGATTGACAACTCAACCATATCCAACAAAAGAATGTCATAAAATGATTGACAACTCAACCATATCCAACAAAAGAATGTGTGTGAAAATAATAATTTTTGCAAGCAGTAACAATTACTTAAAGTTAAAAAAGAAGCATACCTGGCACGAGCAATGTACGTCGCTGACTGAGGCCTCTGAGAAGACCGCCAACTATACAGGCAAATAAGGCATCATTAATATAAGTAACAGCATAACCTTCTATTCACTCAATCAAATCTCTAAATCAATTTGATTTTTCATAATTTATGATATATAGTTAGAATTTGGCTTTTCAAAGGAGAACAGAGCATGTACAACATGAAACTTACAGGTCGGGATAAAGTTTTGAGTGAACAATACGGTTGTATGGTGTCTGATAGTCCTGCAATGTGCTATGAGAAACAATGAATGGCAATATACATAACCCACTATAAATGTAAACTGTAGGGTGATTGGTTGAGCAAATATAAACTGTAAGCTGATTGGTTGAGCAAATATAAACTGTAAGCTGATTGAAAATGTCACATGTAGAAATATCTAAATAAATAAAAGGCAATTTTCTGCCTGTGGCATTTGTTCCACTCTTTCTCAGAGCCTATTGGATGCGAAGTAATGAAACCATCTCAGATAGATACCTTAGCGCCCACGGAAATTCCTCCTTTAGAACATTGGCTCACACAGGTATGTACATCTATATGACAATTTGAGTTTGTCTGTCAGCCTATGTGTTTGCAAGCAATTAAAAGTATTTTTTTATTATTAACTAGCTATCAGTGCAAAGTGCGTTCATCACTTAATAGAACAAAAAACTGTGAACTTCTTGTGTTTGTATTTGAATACACATATGCGTGTCTACCTGTGACAAATTGTATATTTAAGCCTTCAAAAATTAGTTTTTGGTTACAAATGTTTTTGCTCCGCTTCTATTTGCTCCGCTTCATTATTAATTTTCGCCGTTAATAGTGCATATGCATGTGCAAATTCACGCAGCATTATAGGTTCTCTTTCATATTTTAATACTACGAAATAAATTATAGTTAGAAATAAATAAAGTCATCAACTTAAGTCATCAAAACAAACTATATTCAACCAATCAAATTGCGCTTTACTACGTTCAACCAATCAAATTGCACAAACTACATTCAACCAATCAAATTGTACAAACTACATTCAACCAATCAAATTGCTTTACTTGTTTATTCACTGACATCAGGTAAGATAGCAGAGAATTACGGTAAAGTCTCATGATAGGACATATTGTTAGCACACAAAACACACAAATAAGTTCCCGAAGTAACAAAGACTAGGAATTTTTAACAATTAACAATGTGCATCAGACAAATACATTCGATAATCACAGCAATTGTAAACACATCAAAGTTTTTTATTTTTCATCTCGGAAAAATTATACTGCACTCCGGATCTATTTTAGTTATTCGTAATCAAATTTCAGAATATTGTTTGTTGTGTTTGTTGCAACGATACTACGTTATTCACGTAGGTTTTGCAAACAATAGAAAGATATTTGCACTCACGAGTAAAGCTGCCAGGATTCAGGTGAGGGGAAGACGCGTACAAACCCGCCACGTCGTTTAAACTCCTCCTTTGTGTCGCGTATGAGTTGTCGCTCATCACCGTTCAAACAATTGGTGTGTTTACCAAATGTTTTAGCGGCTACAGTTTTCATTTCTGAGGAGGACGTTGCAACAGAGACATGTCTCTAATAAAAATAGTTAGTCTAGAAACTATATTTTAATTGAAATATGCCTTGAGTGCAGAATAGTCTAAATATTAAAGTGAAAACATGAGAAGATAACTTTGAATAGATAAATTGACACTGGATATCATTTGAAAGAAAAGGTTACAACGGTTTTAGCCACATTAACCGGCTCCCTGATAACAGCTTTGTCAAAACGGATTTTGCTCAAAAACAACTGAAAGGGTGACCTCCAAAACGATGGGCTGACCTTATAAAGAAAAAACCGCTGAAAGATATGTCCAGGAACGCGATAGATGTTGAGTAACAACAAATGTGTCAAGAGGAGTCTGGAGTGGGCGAGTCAGTAAGTAAGTCAAGTAATTATGATACACAAATATTTATATTGTCGTTTAGGTCTCATAAAGTTGTTGTTAAAATGTCACAGTGATGTCAATAAAAAGAGTACTTAGGTGTGGTAATGAGAAAATGATTACAAAAGTAGAGAACGATGGATAGAAATTAAAGTTGTAAAGATATTGTACAGTTAAAAACCTGTTTATTCAGCCCAATTGATAAAAAGGCCTTCTTTGTGTAAAGTTGCCTATTGACAGTCGAAACAACATGTTGAAAATAAAAAAATATTGTTCTCTCTTTAAAGGTTTTAATGGATTTCGTGCTACTCAGATCATTGGTTAACTTTTCATTAAACCAATTGGCTGATATCTGAACGTCTAACAATGAAGAGCTCAAAACAAATGAGATCTAATGGTTTCCTCTCCTCATACCGCACCTTACCTAAACATTTCAACTTTAAATAGAACAACAAATACTATAAAGAGACAAAACATAGAGATATAAATAAATTTTAGTCTAGATTCTCTGTGAATTGTATTAGCGAAGTAATAATCAATTTATTTTCAGAAAAAGATTTTTAATCACGTTCTGCAATAGTGTAACTTAATAACTTTAAACCGATATTGACAGTTACTTACTTGTTTTGTTCTCCCATCTGTCGTTGGGTGAAATGTTTTCTTCTGAATGGTATCATCAACAACAAAGCCTTCACACCAATGAAATGACAGGAATACAAAAGAAGCTTGATAGATAACTGACGAGAAAATCGTTACATATATAGATGTGTTTATTCACAATGTTGTGTTACTGAACAGACATGCATAAAGAATCATGCGCAATTCATGATGGCTGCTTGCTGCTATCAATAGCATTTGCCATTGTAAAGTTGTTGCAAACCTGTTGACACAAGTCAGGTTAAATTAAATTAAAATTTAAAAAATTGTTGTCTTTACGTATGAACTTCAGAGCCAGAATAGCTTGAAAACAGTTCATTTGTCCATGATAATTCTCATCTCCGTAATTGAGTCTGCTTAATCATCAGATTTTTTATTGTAGAAAATGGTTTTACACCTGGATGCCCTACCAACATCCATAGAAGAAGCGAAAAAAACATTATTAAAACCATGAATCTGTTTGCACACTTCCAAACAATATCAATGACCTACACTATTGCTCACTAGTAAATTTCAATGTTCTTGGATAAGAGGTATATGCAGGCAATATTAATAGTATTTTGCCGAAACCATTGACCTACCTGTGAGATTGAACAGGTCTGATACGAGGTTGGATTTGATCTTCAAATCAAGCGGTGAATCACTGAAAGGAACAACTCTGCAAATTGAATAAACAGAAGACGTTACATTAACATAAATTAACATAAATTATTTAATTTTTAACCTTATTATTCAAAATAATTAATAAATCTAAGATTAGAAAAAGTTATAATTTATATTTTATAACATAATTTAACATAATTTATAATAATTTACGATAATTAATTGAAGTCTTTATATAACCTTTTTTACTTTCTTTTTGTTGTAAATTTTTCATATATTTGAAAAATCGTTACAGAACAATATCACGTATGCACATGAAACTTTGAGAACAGAAAACTTTGCGGAAACCATACCAAGCTAATGATGGTGACAAGTTCACTTCTAACAGCCATGGCTTTAAATCCTCATCAACTAATACATCAAACCCAAACAATTCTAAAAATACAAAGTAAGATAGAAACATGGCGCATTGAAAGATATATTTTATTGTACTCAAGTCAATTAAGATAGCTAAGGATTGAATATAGTTAATTTGAATGGATTGCAATTAAAATCTGCAGAGTCATTAAAGAAATTCTAGTAAAATCCAAACCTCCTAAGAATTCAAATTCGTAAACTGATGATCATTATAAAGTTTTTGATAAACAAACCAACAAAGTAGCCACTTTACAAAACCGATTCAAAGTGTCAACCAAAGTTGGACTGCTTTTAAATTCAGAACATTTGAAACTTTATTCTCGGATTGCTGGATTTTTACTAATTTCTACTCTTTACAACTCTCTAGTGACTTCTGCAACAATTAAAAAACTGCCATTTGCTGCTACTTTTTTAAAAATCATCAATCAAATACGACTTTAAACTCCTTTTAAAATTGAGTCAATTCGAGATAAAAACAAATCACTTTTGATTAAAATTCGTAAATTTGCGTTATAGATTTAACTTACCAAAACAGTTTAGCCTGCACGGCACAAACATTCTGCAAGCTGTAGCAATGGCCATTTCACCCGAAATGAGCGTCTTTACAATCAAGTCTTCAATTTGAGCCATAAGTCCTAAAGCAAATACAATGGAAAATCATAAGCATATTGAATGCATAGTGGCAATGTACTCTCAAAGTTATAATTAAACAACAAAAACTTAAATTTTGGTACCTGTTACATATAGAGAAAATGTGAAAACCGAAACTCTGACATCACTGAGTGAAAACTTTTGTTTTCTATTATTTGTATGATGGATAAACACAAACGTACTTGAGGTGGATAGAATTTATTTTTTTTGATAAGCACTTTTCAGAAGCACATTTTAATCCCACAATAATCAACAACCAAAGTAAATCAAATAACTAAAAGACAATTCCTCCCACTGCCTTGTGGGCAAAGGTTCTTGAATGAAAGGCTAAGGGTTAAGTAACCCTGACAGAAACCTCTGGAGGAGCTTGAGCCCTGAAAACTGTGCCATGCATGTGTGTGGACAATGCTCTGGTGGCCAGCAACCTAAGTCCCAGTCATGGGTAAATGGCATCTGTCTTTTTGACAGGATAGGATAGCTGGTGCTCCATCCGACCAGTCACCTGCTGCCTTGTAGGTTCTGTTTTTCTTAAACAAAGGCTAGGCCCACCACTTATAACTGTGATTGGCGTCAGCAATGGTATGCGGCTATAAAACCCTGTTCCAAAATCCTTTCATGAGTATGGCTACAAGCAAACAGTTTTAATAATTATTTAGGAGGACCAGCTTCCAACAAAAAAGTGAATCCAAATAATAATAAAAAAATTCACCTTGTGAATCTTTCCCTGCTTCCTTTATAAAACGTAGCATGGCGCTAAGACTCCATTTGCTCCCGTAATCATCAAGTTCTGGATCTTCACATCTATGTAAACAAAACATAATTCAGAAAAATAAAAATTGTCAAGGTAACGAAGTGATACCTTGGAGGCTATATCAATTACAGTGTTAAGTGTCAATTTGGTGTGTGTATGTTCTTTTGTTTTTAAAGAAAATTTACCCCAAGTATACAAGGATTAAAGGAGATTTTCTAACTTGACACCCCCCCCCCCCCCTTCTGTATTTTAACAATAAACAAACCTGACGTATTCATCGCTAATTTTGTTAATGCTGTAATTGGTGAGGTGCATCATTTGATTCTGCAGGTGTTTGGAGTTTTTTTCGTACTGAACGGTCGAAAACCTGAAAAAGGAGCAGCATTGATTGATCTGAAGTCTGATTGATTTAAATAAAATGTTGTTTATCATGATAATTTAATAATGGCAAATTTATCCACCTTATTAGAAGAAAATGCATGAGTTACCTGGCAAGACCTTCCTCATAGATATAAATTCTTAACGGATCGAAAGATGTGACTGCAACATAGATTCGACAATCAAACTTGTATCCTTTCAACGTAAGTAACACACCATGAACATTTTTGCTGTTATATTTTATGAAAGTCAAAAGATTTTGAAATTCTTTTAATATTCTTACAAGATACTAAAGAAATGTGAAGTAAAAAAATGTGTTCAAAGCAACAAAACTGCAAAGTTGGGTGCTACATACTACACAAATATTCAAATGAATGAAAAAATATAAATCCAATAATTTTAAACTTTGTGAACAAGAATCCAATAACATCTAACTTTCTACCATGGTTTGCTTTAGCCTTAAGAGAACATATTTGACTAGGCCTGCTTCATTAAAAACACAAAGCAATTTACCGATATGAAAATAGATTATTTAAACGGAGAGACATGAAATAATTTAAATGTACACAAAAAATTCAGAGAACAAAGTAGTTCTAACATACGTAAATCACTAACCATTTATAAGCAGGGGGTTGTTGATGTATTTTGAAACTAAAACATTATCATTCAAAGGGATTTGATTTGGCTAAAAAACAACATAGAGTAGTATTATTGATCACTTTTAACTTTTTTACTATATATTTATTTAACAATTTACCCATATAAATAAGAATATCAGTAAATTTTCAATGAGAAGTGAAAACCTTTAAACAAATTTTAGTAGCGAAATAATGGAAACTTGAGTACGTTGTTGATGAGATAGATTCCTCTCCCTCTTGACGATGCACACGGCTTTACAATCCATGGTCCATTATCTTTCATGAAAGCATCTAAACGGTAGTGAAATTTTAAACAACTTGTTTCACAAGCTGTCTGATAATTACAGTGGTATTTTTCCAGTTCCAATAAATTTGATCCCTCTCTTTGGAACTGCCAGAGGTATTGTATTTACACAAATGTACATGTTGTGTTTTATGTTTTATTCTAATATTGATATATCATTACAATTACTTTAACTGTTCTGTTAAATATATCTTTTTTAGCTACGTTCAATACATTTGCAAAAGCAAAAGAAAGATAACATAAAATATGTACACACAAAAATTTGGAAACAACATTATACTCACTGTAAAATTCGTTCAGTTCAGAAGGCAAAATGTAACTCTGTGGAATGAAGTTAAAATGGCGTACACCCTGGGGAAAAAAGACTTTTTAGATATTAGGTAAAATAAATAAACCTTTTTAATCAAAGGTGTTACGGGAGATTGTTTTTAAAAAACCATCGCAACACAGGAAATAAAAGCAGTGGCAATAACACAGGAAATCTCAGCATGAAAAGCTGAACAAAAACTGCATACACAACCATGAATGCGGCATCAATATTAAAACAACCAAACCACTTAAGATTACTGATTGTAGTGATAAGTGAAAAATTTCAAAAAATTCAACGTTGATTTTGAGAGTGTAACCAGTTGGCATTGAATACAAGGTGGTGGCATGTTCACAAATCCAAATCCACCAAAATGAATATAAACAAAGGTAAAAAAGAAGATTTCGTTGAAATATGCTGGGTCAAGAAAGTTGTGCACGTATAGTAGAAAATCAGACAAAATACACTCCATTCCACAGTTATACACAGTAATCAATAAGCAAATGGTTTGAAGTGTTGATTTAAAATTCTACTGTCTTTGCAAAGTTTATAATTGCTAAATGTATTTTAGAAGAAATATGACTCGCAGTAAAATTAAATTAAATAATTGGTAGAAAATATTATATTTTGTATTTATTAATGTAGTTTTTTCCTTGTCTATATTTGTTAGCTTTTGATTTTACCTCCATATCACTACCATAACAATCAACCTACATGGTTTAGGGTTCTGGTTATTATGTGCGCTTCAATTATATATACAGAACATACCTTGGCGTGTTGCATTCTTTGTATGTTTTTATACAACCGATCTTTCCTAGTGAGTTCATAGGACCTGCAAACAGAAACATTGACAAATAATATTTTAAATAATAATTTCACAAATTACATATTAAATTATCTTTAGAAAAAATGTTAGATGTTAAAATAAACCAAACGCAATTCTACAAACCTAGGGAAATGGTTGACCTTCTGGTTTTCCGTTAACGTACGTAAAGTGTACGGCTTCAAATGGGTTCCAGTCCACATAAGATTAAACTGGTTGCTGTTGGGATGATGCTAAGACAATTCAAGTAATTACAAGTTCACATTTAGAATAATAATAAGAATTAAACATCAGAGTTGCAGCTAAATGAACTAAACAATGTTTCCATTGTCTGAGATCTCTGAATTGGAGAAATATTCTGCTGCGATAAGGGAATGTTTTGAACAACTCCAGTTCAAGGAATGCTAAGAAACATCCATCAACTCAAACTATCTCAAGACTCGCGATTATGTAATGGTCTAGATTGGTTGACCAGCAGTGTATACTGTTATGGGTATGGGGCAAGTCAAATTTGCAGAATCAAGCAGTAGTCTGAATTGTAAATTAAATTAGAAAAACAAATTAAGATATAATCCGTTTTTCAATTACCTCCTTAAATCCGTGAGCGGAAAGTACATTCTTCACAAGTTTGCATTCTGTTTTAACAAACTTAAAGCTGAGCTGATATTTCTCTAAATACAAACATTTTTAACATGTTAGAAGAATGTTACAATATCACTATGTGTATAAATACAAAACTGTTAACAAATTCTAGTGCCCACGCAATATTCTCCAGGTTGTGTATTTACATCATCATCCAGCTCCATGCTAGCATGTATACAGTCGACACAGTGATGAACAACATAATATATTCTAACAAAACATAACCTCGTGCTAAAAGCCATAATGCCGAGCATTATGGGTACCACTGTACATATGGTCCAGAACATGGCTACTCTACATCTCCCCCCGCATCGCGATCACACGTCTGCGAACGTGGACGTTGATCGTCTCTCGCTGTACCCATGGTTTTTGCCTCTAAGTCGCGGAGACAAGGCCCGTGGCCTGCGAACAATTCGAGTGCTTCGTCTTGGCGGGGCGGGCAGCGTGTCTCCTATCGGCGCCGCTCCCGGTTCAAGGCGTACTTGGTCGGTTGCGTCTGTGGCTGAAGGGGACGTCGGTGGGACCGTCATTGTGGTCGGCTGGAAGACTGTTGGTGCCGGGGTGACTATCGGTGGCTGGGCGAACGGTGCTGCTGCTTTGTGGATCGGAAGGACCGGGACGAACGTTGTAGGTTCGGTCGGTCTAACTACGGTGCCTGGGCCGCTGACCCCCGGATCAATGCTTTGTAGGAAGCGGCGGTTTCGCAGGGTTACCCTGTTACTGCCGTCCACTTTGACATGGTACTGGCGAGGTCCCGCGCCTTCAACCACCCGTCCGGTCCGGTGCCATCTTCTTGGCGAAGGTCCGTTCTGGTCCTGGATAATGACTTGGTCACCTACATTCAGTGGCCTCAACGATCTCGTATGTTCGTTAAACGAATGTGTCCGTGTTGTCCGTCAGAATCCGTTTCGCTGTCTTGACGGCGGCCTCAGCCCTCCCGTTACTCTGAGAGAAGTGCGCGGAGGACAAGCGTTGGTTAACCCCCCAGTTGGCAAGAAACGTGGTGTAGTTGAAACTGGTGAATGGTGGTCCTCCATCCGTTGCCAGTTCCTCAGGCACACCGTATGTGCAGAACCATCTCCGCAGAAGTGACAGAACAGCGGTGGCGTTCGATTTGGACATCAGGGCGACCTCAACCCAACCGGAGTAACGATCCGTATAGATGAGGTAATTGTTACCCACGTGCTCAAAGAAATCTGCTACAGTTAGTTGAAATGGCAGCTCGGGAACCAGTGTCTGCTCCAAAAGTAGTTCCCTAGCGAGGGAAGGTGCCATCCGGTTGCAAGTAAGGCATTGTGATTTGAACAACCGAAGCTGTGAGTCAAGTCCTGGCCAAAAGAAACGTTGCCGTGCGTTGTGAAGCATCCCGTTGATTCCTTGGTGTGCCCCATACAGGCCCTCCAGGACTTCGGCCCTCAGCTGTGCTGGTATCAGCATGCGTTGATCTCTGAACGGCACGCCGTTGACCTCGTAAAGTGCGTCTCTCATCGGCCAAAATACCCGGATGCTCTCAGGGACATCCTCTCTGGACGGTGGGAATCCCTTGCGGATGGTCTGCGTCAGTTGATTGCATTGCTTATCGGTCGCGGCTGCTTCTTGTACCCTACTCCACGTCACCGCGCGGAGATGGTCGTTGGTGTCGTGATTGGCCTGGATGGCGTTAAGAATAGCGTCCTCGGGGCTGTCATTCGACGTTGGACATATGGGGTTCCTTGTCGGGTATCTCAATGCTGCATCTGCGCCGGAGTGATCCTTCCCGGGTACGTGCTGGACCGTGAAAGAGTACATAAGTGTTCTCTCCTTGAACCGGAGTAAACGTGGGTTTTTGATCTTGTCAAGGGACTTGTCTGAGAAGATTGGTACCAAAGGCTTGTGATCTACAGTCACTGCGAGTTGGTTGCATCCAAGAACGAACATTCTGCATGACTCCAGTCCATAGACCAAAGCCAGTGCCTCTCCCTCAACTGGCAAATACCTGGACTCGGCATCTTTCAGGAACCTCGAACCAGCCAGCACCAGTTTCCAATGATCTGGATCACATCTAGGGTTCGTGGTCGAGGTGCAGTTACAGTACTTCTGTTGTAGGATAAATCCCACCCCAGACCGGCTCCAGTCAGTGGATAGGCAGACAGGGCGGGATGGATCGAATTGGCGGACACCTTCCCTGACCATTGAAATGATTTTCGACTTGGATTCATTGAATATGCGGTTTAAGTGATCGTCCCAGTAAAATTGTTTCGGTTGTCCCTTTAGAAGCTCCCGGAATGGGGACATGACCTCCGACTGGGAGAACGCATAAGCTACCTGGTTTATAAGTCCGAACCAGGACCTCATACCGGTTATGTCACGTGGAGTTGGGAAGTCGGCTATGGCGGAGAGCATTTTATCAGTCGGACGAAAGCCACTCGGCGTGATGGTGAATCCGGCGAACTCGACTGTATCTTCTGCAAAGTGGAACTTCTTTGGATTAAATACCACACCATTTCCCACGCAGAGGTCTAGGTAGTCTAACGTATGCCAAAATGCCTGCTCAATGTCCTGGTCCCATAGGAGGGTGTCATCCACGCACCTGGTCTTCCTGGGGAAGTCCGTAGTGATGTCATCAAAGCGTCGGGTATAAGCGTCCCCGGAGCCGTGGAATCCCATAGGCGCCCTGCAATAGCGGTACCTGCCCCACTCTGTGATGAATGTCGTCGCTTCACGAGAGCCTGCTGCCAAAGGTAGACTATGGTATCCGTTCCATGCGTCCAATGTGGTCCTCTTGGTGTTCGGTGGGATGCGAGATACGTGATGGAAGGGCGTGGCGGTATGGTGGGTCTCCCGTAGGGTGGCCTGGTTCAGTTTCTGTAGATCCACGGTGCGTCTTGGTGACCCGTCCTTTTTGGCTGTGACAACCATTCTTGAGCACCAGGTGGTCTGGGTGCCCTGTGGCACCGGTTCGATAATACCAAGCTCAACATCTCTGTCGATGTCCTCTTTCATCTTCGTCTTCCAATGGTATGGGACTGGTATAGGTGTGAAGGACGCGTGGGACGTTGTCCCCTCTTTGAAACAAATTTGCAGAGGCTGGCCCGTCATGCTTTGCAGTGGCTGATGTGGGCAGGTATTGAATGCACTAGATCGATATTGCTGCAATATCCACCTCCCCAGGCGTTCACGATTATTGCTCGTTGGTGGGATTGGAATTTTAGTGGGGCGCTCAGGGATAGTGATCCGTTTCGGGCAGCCGCACTGTGCCTGACCACTTATTGATCCAATGTCCTCAGAGGCAATGTTGCGGTGAACTACATCATTGCTTGGGAAGTCACGAGGTATTAGTTGCAAGTCCTTGAGGGCGGATTCCGAGAGATATAGCCCATCTGCATTTTCTGCAACGTACATGACTTGACGAGTCCTCTTGCCATTCAGTTCCATGGACACAAGGGCGGCCCCAATGATATCCAGATAGGCATGCGTGACACCACGAATTCTGTGACGCGTGGCGATCAGTGCACTCCTGGGTAACTTCATTTTTTCTAGAATCTCAATGCCGCTGGTGCAGGTCTGTGCTCCGGTGTCGGTGTAGGCGGTTGTCCTTGTTGGGGACCTCTTTGATGATGGTTGAATTTGTTTTCCCATCTTCTCATGTGATTCATGGAGGACTGTCACTGTTATCGTCACCTGGGGTGGTCGGCTGGGTGGTCTCTCTTTAAACCCTCCGTCGCACCACTCCATGTGTCCCACTGGCTGGGGTGTGTGACAACTAAAGATGGTAGAGGTGCCCTGTTCCTCTTCCGTAGTCACGACTGAGGCTGACTTGGAAGCTGAGGTGGCTGCGGCTGTCTTACGGCATACAGCTTTCAGGTGGCCCATGATACCGCAACTGTTGCAAATTGTAGCTCTTGCTGGGCAGAAACGACAGCCTAAGGGTTTATTGTCAGGGTGTGAAGACCTTCCACAGCCTTGGCAGGGTTTGGGCAGCTGTCCATCTCCTGGTTGGTCAGACTCGGCCTTGGTATCCCTAATCTTCTTCCTCTGCCGGTATTGCGAGCAAATCGCTGCATGAGCGGTGGCACTACCCTCAAGATTGGATGTGGATTTGTCGGTTGCTTCTAGTCCGCTTAACATGTCAAACTGCTCTCAAAATGTTTTACATGTTGGGGCAGCGATTAACACCTTGCGCTGATGCTCCTTGTTGTATAATCCAGCAATCATTTGTGTTGAGATCATGTCCTCCATATATGATTCATGGGACTGGCATTGGGGTTTGGAGCAAGTGATAGTGAAATTGCACATGATAGCTTGGGAGCGGAGACGAGCCACGTAACGTGTTAATGGTTCATCCTCAGATTGCTTGATGTTCTGGAAATTTTGGCGGTGAACCTCCTTGTGTAGACCCCGGACAGTGACTGATCTGATACATGTCAAGAGCTGCTCCTCAGTACAACTATTGAGTTTCTCAGCCCCGTATAGGTCGAATAAAAGCTTTCCTACCTCTTGGGGGCATGAAAGTCTCAGTTTGTTTCGGATGTTCTCCTGTCGGGTAAGGTATGTCATGGTTTTGTAGCGGGTCCATTCATCGATGAACAGGGCCCAATCAATGTCCGAGGACTCCAGCTGTATTGTAGGTCGTTCAGGTTTCTTAGTCGATGGAGAGTTGTTGACGTTCATGCCTGCTCGCCTCAAAGCGATGTTCTCTTTCTGAAGTTCGATCATCTGTTCCATAAGTGCTTTGAGCAGGGATGTGTCCTCCTTCGATGTAGCACTTTCAGTTTGTGATGCGATAGTAGCTTCCAGGTTATTTGACGTGGTGGTCGGCGGGCACGATCTCGTGTCATGGGCGGTCATTTCATGGCCGTATTCACACACGTTCTGGCCTTCAAGCTAGCTGTGCAGCTGCCAAAATGCAAAATGGTGAATTTCAGGCGAGAGAGTTCGCGTTAAGGGTTTTCACTTGTGTCGGTATTCGAGGTGGTGAATGAATTATGTGACTAAACACTCACAATCCTACTCGCAGCGCCATATACAGTCGACACAGTGATGAACAACATAATATATTCTAACAAAACATAACCTCGTGCTAAAAGCCATAATGCCAAGCATTATGGGTACCACTGTACATATGGTCCGGAACATGGCTACTCTACAGCATGAACAGGTTTTTCAAACACTGATACTCCCCAAAATTGTGAAGGTTTAATCATCTGATGGTTTATTGGAGCAGATATTTTTACAGCTGGATATCCTTCCTACCGTCAACCCCAGTAAGAGGAAAAACAATGGCAAGTTTTTAAACTCTGTGGCAGCAGTGCATAAAGGGCATTGGTGCTTATGTCCATGAGGTCAAAGATGTTACATGACCAGCATACCCGCAATGCAGAGGTAGATTTTTTACAAATTAAACATTTTTTACCCGACATAATATACAATTTACTTTCTCTTTTTTTACGGATTCAGAGCTCTGACAATTAGTGGATCGCAAATCAAATGTAACAATTTGTGAATCAACTTGAACACATATTTGCTTCAATACTAATTGCATCAGTGTTGGCACTAACATGTATTATTTCTTCATCACTTGATCTTACCTGTACAGCAAAAATGCTTTATGTAATAAGATAATTGTGTAAGAAGTAACATAGAAGAGTATGGACAGACAGGCTATACATGCATGGTGCTGCTGCATGATTTTTCAAAGTTTCATTAAAGATTGCAGAAGAATTCTGCTGGATTCGATGGAAGAAAAAACCATTGATTCTTTTGCTCTCTTCTGCATGCCTAAGTAACTATGACAACAAATGCTATGCAATGGTTTGGTAATTTGGTTTTATAATGAGAATTTTTTCTGCATTAGTCGTTTGTCTGTCACAAAATGAAAACTTTAAACCTGTAAACAATTGTCTTTAACGGGTTGTTTTTTAACACAATTTTATTGAGTCATTCTTTTTTTTGCAATAGCATGTGTCATGCAAGCAAGCAAAGTGTTTATTAAAATTAACATCAGTGAGCCTGCTAATAAGTAAATATTTTCTCAGATGATAAATATGTTATGAGAAGAAACAGTTTCTTATGATTGCAATCGCAATCAACCTTTGAAAAATTAATTGGAGCACTGGCAACACTTCCCTAAATCTGTATTATTATTATTAATAGAAAGTAAACTCTTTGATTTTTAAATGATTACTTGTTGTAATCCAAAAAAAATTGGGAGGGGGCTCACAAGAATATCATGCATTATAACTCAATTTAAAATAAAAAAGTAGCAGATTTAAATCGTGAAATAAACCCCATGTAACCCCATACAGAATGCCTTATCCTACATAACTTCCTATAATACTTCATAATGGTAAGTAATAACCCGATAGTGTATCTAAATTGAAAAAACTTACTGATTGTGTGAAGACAATGTTCAGGTGTCCCTAATAAAACACAAGCTGCCGCAAAATTCACCATTGGTTTACGTTTTTTGCCTGATAGAGGCCAGAGCAAAATTGAGTATTTATTTTCCATTTTTTCATCATCTTCTGCATTTTCTTCGTCACATTCTTCATCTCTGTTTGCTTCTTCATTATCAAGTTTTATGGAACAACAGCTTTGACTTCTTATCATAATTAAACTTTTTCTATAAAATTGAACAATGATCAGCAGAGTTGATTAAGATAGTTTATGCATATACATAACAAAATCAAACATATTAAAATTTATAGCAATGGTAAGTAGACAATAGCATTTAACTTTCTAGTGTGTTTTATTTTACTTTATGGCTCTTTCTGATTTTACCATACTGTATAGACAAAGCAACAATAAATTTGTTATAAATTTTAAATATATATATATATACCATAAACACACACTTTTTGAAAAGAGCCAGTATACTTCGGGTTGAGCCTGGAATTGTTCTTATTTCAAGACCAAACCTGTTCCTCAGTGTTATTATATAAAAAGGTATATATAACAACACTTTTGTGTTTTGTCAACATATTAGTATTACATATGATATTCATCTTCAGGATTGGGGTTTTCTTGCAAAGAACTCCTGTGAGAAAAGCTTTTCTAGAACAAAAATACTCAAACATTCCTAAGTCCCTGAGCATAAGGTCAAAACATGGATAAAGATCATTCAAATAACCACCAATTTTGTATTATCATTTAGTAGTATATTAAATGTTTTGACCTATGAAATACAAACAGACGATATATGTATATAGGTATATATGTACATAACATAGGTTTTGACCTATAAAACATAAACAAATGATATATCCTCCAATATGAAAGCTTTTGAACTCAGAATGTGATGCCATCTATCCTAAATTTCCTTTTTTAATTAGTTAAATTAGGTACCAATGGTAATTGATAAGCGTAAATGGTCGTTAGTTACATCTAACAAACCAACACTTAAAGTCAGTTCTACATTTTAGCTAGACTTTGCGCCAAAACCGTACTGTTTAGAAGATAATAGTTTAATAGGACAAATTAATATATAATATAAACATTGCCATTATCTATTGCAAGATAGAAAGTTATCAAGAGAGTTATTACCTTAAATATAGATAGGTATATTAAAGAATAAAGTAGATTATATCGATGCGTTTTTAAATTATTTTTTACGTATTTCACTGGGCCATTCGTGCCTTTGTTTACACTAAAAAATAATGGCTTCACGGATACTATGTAAACAACTCAGTTTTTATACAACATTCTATCAAGCGTCAATTCAATGTCAAAGATTAATCCCATTTTTCAAAATGCTGTTCAAAGCTAAAATTAAAACTGTTATTAAATTGATTTTTAAGTTTTTTTGTTTAAAAGTTTCTAGTCTACCTATCTTTCTTTACCTATCCGTAGCATTTATATTATATACACTGAACATTTTCAAAGTAATACCAATAATTGTTAGGAATTTTTATACAAAATAAATTGTTAAAAATATTAATTTTATTATCATTATTCAGTCATTACTTTTTTAACAACAATGAAACACGTTGATGGTTTGATATCTCGATATTAATTATTCATAAATCTTTAACATTTAATCACCTATATTATAAATATTCAAGATGTCGTTGTTAAATATAATTTCTTATTATCACTTGTTTTTAAACTATATACTTACTTTAATAGATTTTATATCAATTTCAACCATTTTATATCAATTGGTTTAAGACATACATATTATAAATAAGTACAGTTAATTAAAACCTATAGGAAAATAATTTAGGGTTCAATATTATATATATATTAGTTATCAGTTTCTATGACGTCAAAAGAACTAATGAAAGTTATAAGAAATTGTGTATTCTGAAGGTTTTTTATGAAAATACAACCACATTGTATTGTTTGAAAGGTCAGAAGTACAGACAATTAAAATGGTTACAGATACAGTACCATCTTTAGGAAATGATGAAAAATATCCTCGGATAACTACAAAGGTTTTGAAGCAAATTTGCAAAGAGAAGAAGCTGTACAGCACACCGTATTTAAATGATGTTCTGTATTTACATTACAAAGGGTTTGATCGCATTGAAAATTTGCAAGAATACACTGGACTGAAAAGTCTTTGGCTGGAGTGTAATGGCATATGCAAGATTGAAAACTTGGATTATCAAGTACAGTTAAGATGCTTGTATTTGCATCAGAATTTGATAAGTTGTCTGGAAAACATGGATCATTTGGTGTTACTTGACACGTTAAATGTCTCTAACAACACAATTCACAAGATTGAAAATTTGTCATTTCTAAAACAACTGAATACTTTACAAATCAATCATAATCGTTTAGAAACACTTGAGGATATTCAGCATCTTATAGAATGTGAAAATATCAGCGTTTTAGATGTGTCTTATAATCGTTTGTCCGATCCTAAAATTCTTCATGTTTTTGGGAAAATGAAGAACTTACGCGTTTTAAATTTGATGGGTAATCAAATTACAAAAGAAATCCGGAATTACAGAAAGACTTTAATAACGCACTGCAAAAATTTACAGTACTTGGATGACAGACCAGTATTTCCAAAGGAAAGGGCGTGTGCTGAGGCATGGCTTATTGGTGGAATTGAAGAAGAAGCAGCAGAACGTAACAGGTGGATAAGCAAAGAACGTAGAAAGATTCAAGATGCGGTGGATTTTGTATCAAATATTCGCAACCAAATCAAGAAAAACAATGTTGCTGAGGTAGGATTATACGGGAAAAAGCATTTTCATTCTGATCCTCTAGTGAGATATTGTTTAAATTGATGAATTGTTATTGCAAGTGAAATGTTGTTTTGTTGCTTATTTTGTTTTATTTAGGTTATTTTCATTTGACTTTGTTTTATTTTTTTGTTTGTATTGCTTTACTGTTTGACATTCATAAAACATAGGAAGATGTTTCCGGGAATGAAATTGAAAGCGATCATTTACCAGATTTGGAGGATTGTGATGAATCTTCAGCAGATGATTCTTTCCGAGATGGAAGTGTGTCTGTCAGCGATGTTTTGCTTGAGGTTCCTAACGACCCAAAATCAAAAGACCTCCAAGGAAATTCCCTTATTTTCAATACCACACAAAGTTCTTCTAAAATAGAAAGCAAAACTGATGGAATGAAAATGAATCCGGTTTTAAAAGCATATCCATCCCATTTCAATGCATCAAAATCAGAAATTGAAGAGTGCAGAAAGAAGGAAATGGATGACGAAACAAGCAGTTTCTTTCAAAATTTATCTAAGTTAACATCCTTCAGTTCTTCATATGGTCAGCCTGAAAAATCTGTAAATTCTGAAAAGTCAGCAGGAATATTCTCCTGTCGTGTTCAGAATGAAGCAAAGTCAAGTTTGCTTTTGTTGGATGATCCAGATGACGTGGAAACGATTTCTGCACCACTTGTAAAACTGGTTGAACAGGTAATTATTTTCAGCTAATCCAGGTTTCTGTTTGTTCATTGATTTAATTTCTCATTTGTTTTTATACTCCTTTTACATTTACGTTTGATTTGTATTTTCACTATCATCTTAAGATTTCCACTTATTCAACGAGTTTGACCAAGGAAGTATATGTATTTTATGTGAAAAATATCTAAAGAAATCTAAGTTTGTTTGGGCATATCCTGTCTATATGATCTAGACCAAATATATCCTATACCTAAAATAAATGTCTAGGTAAACATGTTTGGTACCATTAGAAGCGCAATTTGATATAGACTAACATACTTTTATCCTCCTTATAATAATATTGCCGTGGACATTACATTGTACTTTTTATTGCTAGAAACGAACGACGAAGAAAGGTTTTCTCATTGAGGAGATTGAAACTGAGCATCACGGTGAAGAAAGCGTAACCAACGAAAAAAAGCCTTTGATTGAATTCATTGATGATATTGATTTGGATTAGAGGTTTCCGAGTTCGCAAAAGACCAATGCAAACTTGTAGCGCTTTGCTGTTCATT
This sequence comes from Candelabrum cocksii, assembly GCA_963930725.1. Classification (NCBI taxonomy): domain Eukaryota; kingdom Metazoa; phylum Cnidaria; class Hydrozoa; order Anthoathecata; family Candelabridae; genus Candelabrum; species Candelabrum cocksii. Next base: position 2,797,632 of record OZ005666.1, read on the forward strand.
TCTGCTGTTACTTCCATTTGTACCTAGTTTAAAATGTTCCTATAAATGGGGATGTTCCAAGAAGCCTTCTGAAATATATTGTGCATTATGGTGTTATTGTTAGATGAGTTTTATTGTTTTATGGCCGGGAATATTAGCATCTATTTAACGATTTTAAAGTTCCTACAAGAATTTCATTGTTTTATCATGTAAAAGGTTATCATCGAGGCAACCTCGAGGAAAGAAATTTTGGCTGATTTTGTCCACTTTTTGGTCTGTGAAACTTTTATTGGTTATACCCCTTTCTTTGATTTGAAAATTCTGACATTTTTTGGAAACTATATCTTTTAGGATCTATACCAGAGATTACATAGCGAAAACTTCAAAATTCTTATAATTTGCGAATTTTTTCTTCTTTTTCCAAAAAATATACCTCTTAAGACACTTATCACATTTTATCGCAAAAAATTAACACATCTGATACCAAAGATGGGCACTTTTTGAGTAACTGTAACGGTAACTTCGTTACTAGGTATCTAACCCTAACCCAAAAGTAACGAAACGCGGTAACTAGTTTCTACTTTAGCACTTTTTCAACAGTTACAAGTTACTTTTGTATTGAAATTCAGTTTTTTTTTTGCCATCCATTTCTCTGCACGTGTTTGTGGCATGCTTTATGCGTGTTTCCATTCTTCCCGCAGCTCGTGGCTGAAGAAGGAGGCGGAGTGTTCAGTTACAGTTATATATATATATATATACTATATATCAAATATTGCGGTTAAACTGGACTTGCATGCAGAGCTGGCCAGGTGCAGAATTTTATGTTCAGATTTTTGAATAACTAATTAGTTACTTTTTAAAAATCGATAACAGTAACAGTAACTCAGTTTCTATTTTGGCCAAGTAACTGTAACTGTAATTCAGTTTCTTTTGGAAGTAACTTTGCCCACCTCTGTCTAATAAAAATGGAAGTTGACATCGTACGACCGCGTACAACTATGGGGCTATTCAAAAATAACCATCGGCGAAAGTATATTCTGGGTTCAATATGTATGTTTTATTACCCCATGCCCAAACCATGTCTGAAGAGTTAAGTAAAGCCCATATCAGAACAGTTAAGTGAAAAAAATGATTGATTTGTACATCGTGGCATCTCAATCAATGGTAGAACAGCAAAGTGAAACTCGGGAACTTGATGCGTTTCCTGTTACATTACATGGCCTTCTATTTTATGAGGCCAAAAGATAATAAGCAACTATTGAGAGCGAAGTCATTCCCAAATTTGTGATACTTATTAAAACATGAGAGTGAAACAGTTTCGGTTTAAAAATAAGAAGAAATAAAATAAATAATCAGTATTAAAAACGAAATCAGTAACGGCACCCATACTCAATAACACCCTTCCCTTCCTTTGTTATTTTTTGGTACCCCCTCCTCCATCCCACCCATTTTTGCATTTTCACTATAAACCATATAACTCGCTGTTATGAGGGAGTTCTGCTGTAGTTAGAAAAAAATTGTTATAATAAAAAGTTTAATTAGTGTATTATTCCCTCTGCTTGTTCGAACAAAAGTCTTTTGTTTTTCTTTATGTTTTTTAACATCAAACGACCGCGCGGCAATTGACTCATCGTTTTATTAATTAAAGATTATTAAATATTGAATGCAAATTATTATCTGAGAATAAAAGGCGACTCTGTTCTTTTGAAATGGCAACAAATCTTTCTATCGGCACAAATGTAACTTTTACCTCCAGTATAGCGGAGAGTGGCGGCCATTTAAAACAATATTCGTCGAACCAAAACTATATTTACAGCAGATTAATATTCACAAGGGATTAATAAGTAACAATAAATTCTTTTCTAAAATATAATTCTTCATAAATGTTTTCACGTTCGCTGCTTGTGTTGCTGGCAGGTTGTACGGTTGACGACAAACATGGCTTCCCGCAACGCAACGTAACGCTTTCATGTGTGTTTGTGCTACGGTAGCAGGTTCGTTTTTGTTTTATGGCTTTTCTTCGATTGGTGAATGTCGTTCTTTTGAACCAGTTTAAGTCGTCGTTCGTTTCGACACTTCGCTCGTTCCTCGCACCAAGGTTTGCTTTTCTGATGAGATTCTTGTTGACTTTCGCGTACAGTTCTTCGACGTTTTCGGCGTTTCTTTTGATCTCCATAACGCACGCTATGCTACTGCGAAATCCACAATCTGCGAGCTCTTTTATACGCTGGCCTCCCGTGGCTCTGTTATGAGAAAATGACGTCACGAACGACAATGCAATTTACGTCAAATAATTTGAAGATAAGCCAATCTTTACAAAACAAATACGATACAAAACTATCCTTTAGGTATTTAACAATTGGGAGAGTGTTACATATAAAAAGCTTTTTGTTTGAAGCAAAATGATGAATATGATGCATGACGTATTTGTGCAGGGTGAGTCAACGTTCGTTGTACCTTTATCTAATGCAGCCACAAGCTACTGAGGTCACCGGCAATTGTTAGTGTTTTAACTGTGATAGGAGGTCAACAACATTCACCTATCCGTATTTACGTTGTGAATTGATTCTCATCTAAACAGGTTTATAATCCTTTTAGAGTTTACTTGTGTGTAGGGTAAATAAACTGTTACGTCAGTGGTATGTCGGTCAGATCTCTAAAGCAAAGTCATCTCGTTTCTTATGAAGCCTTTTTTTACCGAAAGCGAACGCTTTAGATTTTAGAACATTGTAGAGTTTATTTCGTGTACTAAGCTAGCAACTACTAACGAACATAATTTATTGTACTACACTCAACTCAGAGATGGACCAAGAAAGGTTGTTACCCCGACCCCTAGAGGATTTTTTAAAATTGTTGTTTATTTTCCTTTTTCACTAAGATTGATTTTGATCTATAATTTTAATAAAAATATGCTATAAAGGAATATTAATGATGTAGAAACGTGCATTGCTGTCAAACATCGATTTGTGACATTACAGATTAATGACGTCAGTAGTTCAGTGACGTCACACCTATGACGTCACACTTGTGTGTTTTTGTTGAACACTTCAATGAAAGCATCTTTCCGAAGGAAATGAAATTAGTTGGTGTTTACACCATGCCAAGTCCTAATTTTGATTACAGATCAATTTCTCGATTTAAAGAGATTGTGCTCGATTTGAAAAGTTTGTGTTTGCATTTGGAATGAAACACTTTTAGGAGGCTAATGAATTAATTGCAGAATGTTAAAACAGACAATTCTTTTCCACGGACAGTATTCTATTTAGCTTATTTCACCTACAACAGACGGACAATCCTTGTGTATTAAAAGGCAATCATTAAAAGATAATTCACGAGAATATAGCGATGTATTGGAAGTACAATTTGTTAACAATAATTCGTTTTCTAATAAACCTCTGTTTTGTTAATGTTTTATTGTAAATCATCAGATCGAGTGGTGAATAAATGCGACTGTTCGTTTCAAGTTCGTCAACATTAAGAGCTATCATTTACGATACACGTCATCATATAATTTCACGGCAGCCGGAACTGCTGTTCGTAATATAACAACTAGCTGCGATGTGTTTGCACCAAATCTGTTAATGATGTCATTAAGAACGATTGAGTGTATTCTTTATCGACCAATCGATCGCAAATAGGCAACGAACAACCAGTGTAGTTCCTTCTGCAAAACAAACATTGACTAGTCAGAAACTTTCATTCGTCACAATAAACGCTTTCTTAATAAGAAACCTAGCGAGGGTTTTAAGTTTTAAAAGATTCTTTTCTCAAGAGTCAACATTTTGATTTTGGGAAGAAAGCAATATATTTTAAGAGTATGTTTAATCATGAGGTATAAAATTTTGTAGCCTGAAAAAAGCAAATTCTTAGATTTGGGCTTATTTAAAGAGATTTAATATATTGAAAATAAAACTGCCTGCCCTAGACCTTGTTTAAGGATAATGTTCGGATCAGAAACGATCATCGTTTTTTTTAAATAGCACCTTATTATTAACCATAAATTTTTATCATCTAGCTTCTACATTTGGCACTGTTCGTGTCAAAATCTGAACTTTTAAATATGTTTTTTTAAAATTTGATATGGTAAGAATTCTTTATGATTTCCATTTATAAGTCCAGTCGATTTAATGTTTAAGAAGTGATTTGTGCAATTTGGTGAGTTAGTAGCTATTTTTTAGTGAAAAATTAAGTTTTTCCAACTGTTATTAATGAAATTTATTCAAACCTACCGAGTAAATATGAAGGAAATAAGATGAGAAATGTTTGTTTCTAAGACTATAATGAATAGTTAGCTACAAATGTGTTTTTGTCGAAAAAACAAGCAATTCTTTGGATGCGAATTAACTTTCATGTTTGTCAACTTTTTCTAGCTATTAATGAACTTTTGTTTTTATTGATTGAAAATGAGAGTATAGTATTGACCTCCGTGTTACCAATGTTGTTTTAAGTATTTGCGCTTCAGCTATTATTTAAACAGGGGGTAAGGTAAGATTTGATATTTTTATCTGAGTGTTTATTTGCATATCTATGTATAAATAACAATCATGGAAGCGAAACATTCAATGAAATACGAGATTTACGGTATGCATAATTCTAAAAACATTTCCCTGTTAATGGGGCCGTGGAGCAAATTTAGTGCAACTTCATCTACGCAATTGTAGATTCTAGATCTGCTAAAAAGGCAACTTAGACAAACAGTATTAATATGTTTGAATTTGTGTCCAGGGCCGTTTAACAGATTTCTTGTCCAGGTCTTGAGTAATATCAGAAACAAAATTGCAAAAGTACTAAAACAAACGATGTTGTTAAAACTGTTGAACAAATTAGTCTCATAAATTCCAAAAGAAGTGGATTAGTCGCGCAGTTTCCCGTCGATCAATGTTAATCAAAGTTCTTAAAAACAAAATTAACTAAGAACAACATAATAAAAGAAAGATTCGTCTTATAATTCTCTAAAAAAACTTTCATGGTTTAAAGTCTTCTTTGGTAAAGCGACTGAAATGTCTTGTTGATTATTATTATTGCATACAAATCTGCAAATTAAATCTAAAGCGTCAGTTCTTTTCTTGTGATTATTCAAAATGGAAACACTATTGAAACGATGCCGCGTCATTGTCAATGTTAACCATGTCTTGATACGACGAGCAGTTGAGAAAGATCGTTCTCCTGATGCACTGCTGCAAGGGTTGACATAAATCAGTTTCACCACTTTGATTTGATCACTTCAGAAATAGCTAACTTTTGTTCAGTGAATATACTTGTAGCTTAGAAAAATGTGATCGGTAAAAATATTACCCATGGACCCTGTAAACGCTTACAAATCATTTCTTTTCACAGAGAGAGTCGGTGCTTAACTGCACTTTGACCATCCTTTGACTGCTGCGTTTCTATTCTATTTTAAGGAACTGACAATTATGCGAGAGATAAGAGTTATGATAAGATAAGGGTGGTGCTGCCGCCAGTGCGGTTAAAAATTTTTACTCGTAAAGAAAAAGCAAAATTGGAGGAGCGGGGTTTCGAACCCCGGGCTTCTCGCATGCAAAGCGAGCGCTCTACCACTGAGCTACACCCCCTAAACATTATGCTATAATATTTATTATTTATCGGCAAAAAGTGATTTGATAAATGAGAGGGAAAATTTTGTTTTAAAATCATTGCTTTAAGATTATTAGAGACAGTTTGAAGAAAAGCGCAAACCATATAAAGAAAAATCGAGTTTGGATAATGATAAAAAAGATCGTTCGACTGTATTGCGCGGGCTACCGACCACCACTTATTCACAGGCGCTATCCCGCTACTGCACAGAGCGAGAACTTTTGCCTGCTACGTTGCCGTCCTGGGCCAATACGTTCCTCATTATCTAACCTGGTACATCGAAAATTCCTCTCCGATGACCATGTTGACACTGAGCTTAGCGCGGACGCCTGATCGACATAAGCAACTGACCGACAGTGGTCCCGAACTCAAGCCGTTCGAAAGTTCAGCCTCGAAAGTAGCTCGATTACAGGTGCACGCCGCTACACCCGGCTTGCTATGTTTGAATCTATTTAGATATTTGAATCTCAGAAACTAATAAAAATGTTAAGAATATATTTGAAATAATTTCGAAAATAGGGGGAACTCTTTTTATTATAGTACGGATTTATTGAGCTTTTTAAAATTTTCACAAGAACACGCTGAACGTGATGTTTAAATATCTGCGGAGGAGCATTTGCAAGCATAAAGTGCAGATAGTTGCAAGATAAAATTTAAAAGTAACAACTTCTTTGCTGATTTTGTTTCCGCTCATATTAATGAATTTCTCCCGACAGGACATCCAGTTCTCATGCTATTGGTAAGCGTCCCTCCGATTGTATGGTAGAATAAACTGGAACGGGTGGAACAACGCTGTTCAACGATTTGTCCCAACGCACCCGCTTTTTTGATATCCTCAATGCTTCATCCTATCATAAAGTGCGCTTGTACTTTGGTTTGTCTTCCCTCAGACTCTTCACAAATTGGTGCTCGCCACAAAATAGCGCAACTAAACACCTCCAAACTACATTGTAACGTTTCAACATTTAATACCGTTATTAATGCGTAGGCCAGAATAGTTGTTGTTAGGCGGTCATTTCGGGTTCCCGAATCGGCATCCTCCTGACCAAACGAGTGCATGATTACGCTTCCAGGTACGGGAGTTGTTGGTAGGAGTGGGACCCTCTTTGACACAGTTACATACAATCTCTGGCAAAGTGGCAATAACCAAAAGGGGAGAGACACTCTTATCTGTTAATTCCGTAGGAGTTAAGATTAGTGCAAAAACAGTTTCTATGTATAACAGAAAGAATATTCACCATGAATCCAAATGTACTTTTTATTTTTGTTACAATTCTTCGAAACTGAATCGTCCTTCGTTTTGATATTCGTTGACAAACAACCCCCCTCCCCCTATGATCACGTGTTTCAAACGCATATCACCTATTTTTAAGGGAGTTCCGGAAGAACAAATCCTAAAAAAATAAACTTATACAAGGACAAATCTGTCATTTAGAAGACCTACTACTGACATTAACGAAAATTAACACAACTAAGCAAATGGACTATTCGAGAGAAATGTTGAAACGAGGTTTGCTGAACTTCTTTTGTTCTTCTAAGGTAGAGCTGTCAATCACTTTATGACTTTACTTTGTTAAGAATCGTGTCCCGTGAGGGCATTAGCGAAGTCGCATTGCTATCTAGAAAGTTGTGAAATAATTTAAAGGAAGTGTTCAACGTAGAAGCAAAATGATTTATGATAGACAAACTCGCAACATTTAAAAGCAGGTAAAAAGGCGGTAAAAACATTCTCAATGGAGACTAATAAATACCTTTCTATTTACAATACAAACAAGTTCAAAAGTTTACGTGTAACCAGCAAAACCCTTAACATTCAAGTCAACCCTCCAACCCATCAACTTAGGGTAAGTCAGTTGACGTGCTCAAATTCCACGTAACTATTTCGAATTAATTAGCGAATTATTCTATTGAGTAGGAATGCAATAAAAACGTCAGGCCAATGGAATTGCATAAATAAGCATAAATTAAACCCGCTAAGTTCCGATGTAACTCCCATCATCAGTTTCATTGCCGTGCTCTGCAGAGTACGTTTCGTTGATGTCATCTCCGTCATCCAACAAATCACCTCCACAAGATTCCGCATCTCCGTCATCTTCCTTATTGTCTTCAAACGATTCTTCGATGTTATCTCCGTGAGTATCGCTCTTATCTTCGTAGCTATCAGATTTTTCATCGCCGTCATCAATATTCGACTCGCTGTCGTCTCCCTCAAAAGAGTTTTTCAACGTGCCTTCGGCGTATGACAACTGAATCATCGAGTCTAAAGCGTTCCCCTCGAATCCAGCCTCCCTTAAGATCTCCTCGTAACGTCTTTGTACTTTCAACTTTGCATTGGTTTGCGACTCTCTCTCGAACAGTAAAGGTCGACCGTTCACTTTATCGTTCATATCCTTTAAATAATCCTGATACTCGCGACGTCTGAAAAAATCAGCTTCCCTAGAAAATAAAGAGTCAACAATATGTAAAACACTAAACTAAACTTTAATCTCACCATATGAAAGCTTTCCTCTAACTTATATTTAACGCTGTCCTAGCTAAAGTGGAACAGTTTAAAATGATCTTTGGATGACTCTTTGAAATGAGCCATTTTCAGTTGTGGACCTTGAAACTAGAATTCAACCGTAAACAATCAACTATGAGCAAATAGGAGAGTTTTAGGAGGAATTTCGTAACAAAAATCGCCGAAAAACAGCATCTTTGAGAAAGTCGGAAAAACGTTTAAAGATGCGACCAACTCCTCGGTATTCACGGAGTTAGAACAAAGTAAAGTCACGACAAATCTTTTCAGTATTAATTTCTTTGCAGTGCCGTAACCACCGGCCTCTGCCCCCCCCCCCCAAAAAAAAAAAAAAACTTCAATGATGGTTCAAAAATAGGTAAAAGAAAAGATTTGAATTTTCTTAGTGAGTTGTATGCATTCCATTTATTTACTTAGTGTTGTTGTATCATGTGGAAAACAAAGAAGTTTCGAATATTTTGATCGCTATAGAATGACATCATTAACGACGTTATGTTATATAGAAAGATAGTCTTAATGTTTCAAAATACACACTTTTCATGGTTTCCCCTTTTAAATGACGCTTTAGATTTCGTACAAAAGTTTTTCAAGATGGTGTTTTAGCCATTCTAGAGGGCGAGAATTCTAAGAATTTTCTCCCCCCCCCCCAAATATCAAATTGATGGTTACGGCACTGCTTTGTATACATGAGCTTACACGGCTTTTCTAATCTAAGAGATGGATAGCGTAAATGACAATTATAAAACACCCACCTGAAACTTTTGAGTTTCTCTTCGCTTTCTTGTCTACGATTTCTGGCGGGGTCTTGCGCCATCACCTTCTTCGTGAGATTTTTTCGCATTCTCTCCTGCTCCTTCCGCTTCTTTGTGTCATCGATCGATTTCCGAAGCTCTTCCAAACGACTCTTCTCGAGGCTCGCCCTCAGGCGCTCTTGTCGCAAACGCGTCACTTCGTTTATGCTATTGAATGTTCAGTTGGCTTTGTTTTCAGTAAAACTTAAACACTGCATTTTAAAATGAGAAGTCGATTTAAATATGGAAAAGATTTTTCTGAAGCTTTGTTAAAAACATCGAATCTCGTGAATAACATGACGTTAAAATTTTATAAAAGTTTATATGTACTAACCTGTAAGCGGGAGAAGCGACAGCGGCTGACCTACGCGAATTCTCCACACTATGCGGCGGTTTCTTCCGTTCGCTCTCTTCCGTTTGCCGTTGTTCGATGGATTTTCGAAACTTCGATCTGCGATCAGTTATTTTCGTAGTCTGCAATTCGAACGGATCACAAACAGTTGCCGTGTTCACATTCTTTTTCGCTTGCAGTTCGTTAGAGAACTTTTCCTGCAGGCTACGGAAATCCGGCAGCTCGCGTTGCACCTTCTTCCGTTCTCTTAACTCCTCGCGCACCTTTCTAGTTTTCTCGCCGCTCGGGTAATGTCTCAAGCTCCCGCGTGTTTTCATGTTCGGCGGGAGAGATGATTTTGCCAGCATCTCCTGTGCTCTCAGTTTGATTTTGATTTTCCGATATTCTTCCTGCTCGGCCATCTTATCGTCAAAAGTGTAGTCGAAAAGTTTCTCCGGGTAGGGCCGAGCCTGGAAGAATTTTTTGTTTTTATCTTTTTTCTGTAAGCTACCTACAGAACAACTCCTCTTCAATTCCTTTTTAGCCTGTTCCCTCTTAATAAAAGAGAAAGGTTTCTCTGTAGACTTGAGTATCTCTTTCGTCAACTGTCGAACGTATTGTCTCTTTTTCTCTTGCTGCTCTTTTATTTCTTCGTAGAGAGGCAGGAAAGTTGTGGCAGGCACGGGTGTGGGTACAATACGCTTTTGCAGCTCACATTCTTCTTGCAAACGCTTCTGCAGTAACTCAGCCTCGATCTCTTCAACTCTCTTTGACTTCACCTTACACTTTCTCTCCTCTCGAACGGTCATTTGGAAGGGTGCCGGAATGGTTACCGAAGGCGACCACTTTTTCTTGTCGCACTCGATTTTCTGCGTTCTGGTGTAGGGTGCGTACTCATCCACAGAGAAGTTTTCCCACATGTTCGCAATGACATCATAAGAGGATGATCGGCCTCGAAGCTGTGGCCAACCATCCGGAAGAATGTTTACATGGTCGGTAGGAGCTTTCACTCTCAAGAGTTCATCCAGTTCGTCTTCGCTTGACACTTCTTCGCCTAATAAAACAAATTCTGATTTTGATGCTTCATCGGTTAACTGACATTCATAACAAATATCAATCATAGTTCAGAAATATGTTGAACACAATCAAATTAATATGGACATAAAAAAATTCTAATTACCAAAACAACATCTCAAAATGAAAAAGATTTCTGTTTTGAATTTACCTCAATCAAAAATAAAAAACGGAGGTGGAAGACCTGACTTGAATCCCCCAGGATTGTTTGAAGAAACATTTTTAAACAGCAAATCCACTGCGATTTACTTGTGATAACAAACAACAGAATTTTCTAACCTTTGCGGATTTCGTTTTCTAAACTATCCGCATGACTTTGCGTGTCGTTGTTTAACCATTGCTGCACACTACGATTTCTGCTTTGCCCCCCGTTTAATGAGGTATCATAGAGTCGATCTAATTGTTGCAGGGTTTTCTTGTTTTCTTGTTTTAACATTTGAAGGTGTGCAAAAAATTGCTTGTCATTGTCAATCAACTTCTTTAGTTCGTTTGCATCTGGTGATTTATAGATTATTTTGTCTACAAATTCCTGCTTGCTTGTTTTTGACGACTGAAGTGCAGGAGCGGTTGCTGGTCTATTATTGATTGATGAGTTCCTTTTCGCCAGATTCTTTGTTTTGATGGTTTTCTTCTTTAGCAACTTTCGGTCTGAACTTGTTCTCTCCTTTATCATATTATTTGTCTGATTGATCACCTCGTGGTTGATCACAATGCTATCCGTTCGATCAGCGTCATGAAGGATGTTAATAGACTTTCGTTCCAACAACGTTGTTGGCAAACCAGTTTTCGGGTTCCTCGGTTGGAACACACAAGAGTTCCGCTGACTCAAAGTGAAGGTTTTAGACATGTTCACTACGCACGAAAAGGGAGAAAAAATAAAGTAAATCAAGATGACTGTAGTTTCTATATATATATCCTGCGCAACAATCACCCTTTCATAAACTATAACCATTCCATTCTACAAAAAAACTGAAATATTTTCGCCATTGTTGACCCGCTATTCACAAAATTCTAACAAGCCATAATGTGTTTCATGAATATTCATAATAAACAATTTGCATTATTAAAATACACTCATACAGTGCTCATTAAATATATATACTTATTATTAACAAACGAAATCACAAATACATACATATACCCTATAATGTGTTGATTTCATGCCAGAATAACATGCATAGTAATAAAACATTAAATGCTTTACGAATCAGTGCTTTTAAATTTAAAAAAAAGGTTTTTTTAAAGAAAAGAAAAAAAAAGTGTCAAAGATTGAGATTATTAAGTGAATAGGGTTATGTTGCCTTCAACTGAGCTAACAGGTTTTCAATCTCCTGATCTTCATTCTTTGATTTTGATGATGTTGCGTTAAGTTTCGTAGAAGGAGCCGTTGGGAGTTGCTTTGTAATCTCAATGCCAATTTCATCCAAAACCTGATTCACAATCGCATCTTGTTCTTCTTCATCTCCCGAATCATCGAACAACGAATCCAATGTCTCGCCCATCATTTCATCCGCCATGTCCATCTTCATGGATTCTTTTTCGAACTTCTGCATTGTGGAAGACATTTCTTCAACGTTCATTTGCTTATTCATAGCACCCATGACATTTGAGGCAGCACCCATTGATTCCGCCATTTTTACAGTAGACTCCATTGTTTTTACTTTTGCACCGATTCCAGTCACTTTTGAGTTCATGTTCATATTACGATTTTTCTGCTTTCGAACGATAATCAATTGTTTGGCTAATTGAGTTGCCAATTGTTTGTTGCCTTGCTTAGCCGCTTTCTTAATTTCAATTTCTAGACCCTTCTCTTGTCTCTCTAACTGTTTAAAGTCTCGCTCAACACCTCGTTGCGTCTTTCGAATTTCTTTTGTCTGCTGACAAACAACATCTTTTGTCGTGGGTTTCTTACCAAACATGTTTCACTACTTGGTGCTTACTTCCTTTTAGCATAAACAAAAAGCAATCGAAAGAACTGTGAGATCATCAATTCAACAAACAAGGGGTAGAAGAACTCGCTAATTAGAATGCAAAAATTTGCACCATTAAACAACAGCACAAACATGAAAAAGTCCATTTCAAATGTCATTTATTTCTTAAAAATGTTATTTATAATAATAATATTTATTTCTTGATTTATAATAATAGGTATAAATACTATATATATGCCTGATGATTGTCCAAGATATTGTGATGCATACATATGAAGGTACAAAAAGGTTTTTACTCAGTCCAGGCCTGTAAATTGGCATAAAATAACAAATGCTTAAAATTTTTGGGATCCAATTCGGTAAAACAATACAAAACTTTCTCAAACTTCAGAATACCATGCTAGTTTTGGAGGTTAGACCTGCGTCAAAATTTGATTAAAACAAAAGGCAACCTCCAGTATATATATAATAGTAACAAAAAAAGCAGAAGAATTCGATCATTTCTTCACTAGTGTTTTTACAAAAGAAAATGAAATACCAGAACCAAGAAAACAAAATTACAGCAATGATCTAGAACACATATATACTGTACATATTTCAGAGAAAGACATATTAGCTCGATTAAACTCTCTTAAAGTGAACAAAGCTATGGGACCAGATGACAAACATCCAAGCATACTAAAAAACCTTTTCACTACTTTAACACACCCCTAACTCTAATCAATGCAAAAATCAACTGATGAAGGAAATTTTTCAAGCAACTGGAAAACAGTGAATGTACACAAAAAGGGTGACAAAGTCTCCAAACCTCAGACCAATAAGTTTGACTTCAATTGTTGTTTGCAAGTTATTGGAGGGCATAATAAAAGATTCCCTAGTAATGCACTTAACTACCAACTCACTTATTACCAGCATTCAACATGGTTTCCTAAGTGGAAAGTCTACTGTTTAGTTGGTCCCTCAGTCGGCCCCAGATGGGAATTAGTGTTCACTGATTTTGCAATGAGAATTAAAATGGAAAACATCCTGATTGAGCCTGCATTTGACAAACCAAGCTGTTATGTCTCAAATAAATACACAAAGGTGAGTCTATATCTCTCTTCTTTTAAATGTAACGTGTACATTAAAAAACTCATTAATAATTAATCGCCCCTCCGTTCTCCCCGGTCTGCATTCTCGTGACACATCGACTTAACACACGTGTTTAACACAAATATGACTGCACAGTCAAATGAAGATATAACAATCCTCCACCCTAAGAATCATACTCCCTTAAGTAAGCCGGTCTACGCCTCATTCTCCCAGAACGTCTTGGCTCCGCCACAATCATCTCACTAGAAATCGCACCCTTACTTGAAGTCAAAACACCTGCCCCAGCATGATCAGCATCTTCTGTCGGAACAACCTCCGTTGACTCCTCACCTTGACTGTCTGGATAACTCTCTAACTTTCCAAAACCACTACTATCTGCTTCAGACCTATAATCCTCAGCTGTAGACAAATTGGGAGTTTCAACAGAAATTGACTCATCAACTAGAGATCGGTACAAACTATCACGTCAGACAATCTGATCTACATGTCTGTGAGCCACATGCCCCTCGTCCATTCTAACCTCGTAATCAACATTTCCACAAACAGCCACAATGACACCGGGAGTCCATTTCCGATCAGCGCTATACGTCTTGATCATCACATTGTCATTGATGTTAAACGCGCGAAGCTTCCCTTTATATACACGTTGCTTCCCTGTCACATCGGCGTGAAGATCTGGGCGTACTAGAGTCAAAGCTGATCGCAGTTAGCGTCCAAAATAATAGTTCAGCAGCCTTACTCCTCAAAGAGCTTGGTATAACGACTCTCCCTCCCCACAATACACATCCATATTCCGTAGTAAGCTCCGACCATCTAGACACATACAGTTTCATCCCTTTTATATCACTGGCTGCCTTATCCATACCCTCCAACACCATGTTCATCACTGGCCCAAGCAACGGATTTTTCCTGGTTTCAATCTTGACTTCTCTTCCAGTAACCGGTGCACTAACCAAATCCATCATCAAAACCAAAACAACCTCCTGCAATACTTCCCCATTCTTGGCATCAAGAGGCAGACGACTTAGTGCATCCGCATTCAGATTTGAATCACCCGGACAATATCGCAAAACATAATTATATCCTGACAACAGCAATGCCCATCTTAACACTCTTGCAGCTGACCGCGCAGGCAACCCACTTGTCTCAGCAAACAAACCCAACAACGACTTATGATCTGTATACATCGTGAATTTCTGACCAAATAAAACTAAAGTAAACACATCTACGAAAGGAGAATTAACCGTTGCATACTGAAGCATAACAAATCAAGTCATCACGAGATATACATAGCAAATTTAAGTTTTTAAAGACTACAATGAACGCACAAGATTTGGATGTGCCATGTGCAATCTATATAATATAATACACTTTTACATCACACTCACTAAAACTTGGGCAATCAATTCAAATTTAAAAACAGTAACTCAGAAAAAAATGTTGGATGGAGACAGGCTTCAAACTATCCCAGTAGTAGAATAGATTCACATTTTTACAGTGTACTTTTTAACAAAAACTTTTCAAAGAAACATACCTTCAACTCCTTCAAAACAATAAAACAATAAACAAATTTTACTAGTTCTTAAAAAAGAATAAGAAAAAAAAGAGTGTAGCTAACCTTAAAACATTTAATAAAAATAGGTCATTGTTGTTATAGAGATATATTTATTGTATGTCTGAAAATATATATGCTGTATTATTGCATAGTATATATAGATCCGTTTACAGCATTATCTTGTTTATAGGTTTTTAGTCCTGATTTTAGTACTATTTAGATATATGCATATTTTAAGTGAACAAAATTAGCTCTTTTCATTCTATTGAAATATCTGTTAACAATAAATAAACAGTTCTCAAAAGTACAGCTCAAAATTGTGATGTATATAAATAAATTTGGATTCACACATTCTGTGAGTCAATCTGCATTCAACCATCCATTTTTTTAATTGTAATAGTTTTCCGAGAAAATTTGCAACTTTTTCCTCAATGACATTTCCGCTTATGGGAAAAGGCGTTTTGTTCGCAGCCAAACATTTCAAAACGGATTTGATTATCTGATTTCATTCAATGTATTTTTAAGAGCAGTTATTTATTGTAAACCTGAAAATCGGCGTTCTCAGCAATAGTAACTATGATGTCATTAAAAACATTGATAACAAGAACCTGTTTCAGTTTTACAACAACAACAAAAAATACCAGACACTTTCCCGACTGATATTAAAAGGTTTTCTCAAAGATTAACACTAATGATTATTTACAAATTTTAACATCTGTGATCGAACGTTAGAGGAAGTTAGAGAAACCGAACTAACATCTATGTCAAAACGAAAATCAAGAAAGAGTGACATGAATAATAATCACATTATTGATGATGATGTCTCCAAAGAGTCAACACCAGAATATGAATTATCGATGTCAAAACGATCTCGAAGATGTTTATATTTTTCTGAAAACAAAGAAAATATTGTAGCATTTCCAGCTACAAGGAATGTAAAAAACGTTCCAAGAGACGGTTCATATTTGGCAGCTTTTTTCAGAATTTTTGGTGAATACATTTTATATATATATATATATATATATATATATATATATATATATATATATATATATATATATATATATATATATATATATATATATATATATATATATATATATATATATATATATATATATATATATATATATATATATATATATATATATATATATATATATATATATATATATATACTTATATATATATTCAAAACTTAAAGCGCAGAGCAGATTTTTTGTTTACATTTTAGCTTTCATTTTTCTTATTAGATGATGATGTTATTCAAGATTTTCTTTGGATGGACAGTTGTTACATTTTGTCAGATAAGGTGGGTGATTTAGGATTTGGACATTAAAAAAATTGATGTTTTAATTTATTAAAATATGTTTCGTAATTAATTTAAATTTTATAACAATGTTAAGAAGATTATGATTTTTTATCGGTTGTAGACAAAGACAGTCAAGAGATGGGTATCTGTAAAACATTGAATTAGAATCTTTTGTATTCTGTTGTATATAAGATTTTGGCATCATTTTCATTTTTGGCTTTTTGTAATATAATAAAAAAAGTTGCTTTAAACATATACAAGAAAATTAATTTAGCGATAAAGCCTGAAGTTTTCTATATTCTAATATCAATTCTAGATGGTCAATTTGTCCGTTGATGTTATGTTAATTCTGGTGGTAGTCTAGAGACGGTTATCTGACAGTTGACATGGAATCATGGAATCATGTGTTGTTTCAGGCAAAGCGAAATTAAGCCCCCCGAAAATCTGGAAAGTAGCCATCCACGAAAATTTGTCCCCGCAAAATTGTTGAATAAATGTCTGATCCGCGAAATTTTTATAAGAAAATTTCCGAAAATTTTCCAGTCAAAATCTCCACTACTTCATAGAAGAATTTTAATTTTTAGAAAAGAATCCCTTTAAATCAAATGTAAATCTTTTCTATTTTCAAAATAAACTACTCATCGACTGTAAGTCAGGTTAGAGACAATACATTGTTTCTCACTAGTCACGTATGTATGAGTTGGTGCAACGATGCACGAAAATGTGTCTTGACATTGTGAGTTATGACCTAGTTTGTTATATTTCATCCCTGGTGTTCCATCTTGCATTTGTGTCTTTGTCATGTCTTAATCCATCTGGAGTTAATGTGTCACAAATATTTATTTATTTATTTTATATACAGTACATTAATTTTATCAGTAAAAGATGAAATTGAAGAACAAAAAAACGTAGACTTAAATGATTAGGCAGATTTTATTATCTATGTTTCGAGGTGTACCCTTAAGAATATGTTCCTTGTCAGTAGGAAATCAATGGAAACTATTGTGCTTTTATTTGTTGACAGTACCTGTTGGCCATGGTTTATGCGTACTTCAGGAGGGCAAAACTGGCACGTCGGGAATACACTAGGACAAATTTCTTTGCTGCTTTGTAAGTAAATGCTAAAATGCCTTTTGTTCACAATTAAAATTGAATATTGTAAAATGGAAGTTTATTTACGAATAAAAACCCAAAAATTTGGCGCTATTGATGTGAAAACCAAACTGATTCAAATATCGTCTCCTGCTGCTCCCTTGTTCTCTCTGGGATTTGAGCTCCAGTTATTAATGTAAGCTAGGCTGGTATCATGTTGGTGGGTTATATGCTTTTTATAGGAACAAATGTCATAAGTAAGTACACCAGTGCCGCTTTCTGATCAGTCTTCAAAGTATGTATGCAGCTGTAGATCAACATTCCATCTTCTTTACAAATCATGGGCAATGGTTGGGTGTTTGATTTCGATGTATTATATTCCACTTACAAGTAAAATATGGAATTTGTGGAATTGGTAGCTCTTAGGTTGTTTGCAATCTTTTTTATAGGGATGGGAATAAAAAGTCTACAAACATTTACCTCAAGCTTATTAATTAATACTGGATTAAATCGTGCTGGATTAAGTTTTGCGATATTTATTTTTGCGATTTTGGCCTAAAATTGCAAAAATGAATCCCGCAAAATTTTTCAAAAATAGTGATCGCAAAAATAAATACCACAAAATTTTTCAAAAATAAATACCACAAATTTATTCAAAAATAGTAATTTGCAAAATTTGCAAAGTTTGACTGACTTGTTTCTCCTGAAAACCTTTGATTTTCATAAAATACGTTTAAAAATGTTTCTTTAATATTAGATTTGCAATAATAAATCCCATAAAAATTCTGCTGTAGACACAATTCGCAAAAATAAATATCACAAAATCTTCGTCCAGGACCCAATTCGCAAAAATAAATACCGCAAAACACAAATTTTTTTACCATCGAATTGCAAAAATAAATATTGCAAAAATTAATCCAACAATAATTAATATGCTTAAGGTAAGGGTTTATGAGGTGATCCTGTCTTGATTACCTTTCAAATTGCCTAAATGTAGTCAAATATACACAATAAAAACTTATTTTTTACTGTAAAATTGCCAAGTTGTTTCGTACTATAGCTTTAAATCGTACTTGTGTTTCTCAAGATACTTAGCTCATGACGTTGAAGAAGATAACGAAGATTTGAAATTGGAGATTTATCCCTGGGCACTGGGCTTGCACTGGCGAAAAACCCACCAGGATTTCGTAGCGCAGAGAGACTCTCTTCTGAAGCGAATGGATTACAGAGCGATGGTCAGTCAAGTGACATGCTGTGAGGTATGCAGAATATGTTATAAAAAATGCGTGATTTTTTTACGTAAATTGTAACATGTTACTAATGAATGTATGAAGAAGGAATGAATCAAGAATTTTAATAAAGACTGAAAATAATTTTGTTTGTTTGTATTTTTTATATTCATTTACTCATAAAAAATCATGTTATATCTCACATGTTAGTTTGTGGCAAGTGTCACACAATTTGGCCTCCAATATGATTTTCATGCGATTGGATATTATCCCTCTTGTCTTGCAATAACTTGCATGAAATTTGAAATGCATGTAAGCGAAATTTCCATTTTAAATATATGTACTATCAAGATGCTTGTTCAATTGTATCTCTGCTAGTTGTGTTTGACATCGTTCAGGTCATCAATTTGTGTCCATCGCACCCGCTGTGGTTCAGGGAGCGTAAACCACATCATGGTGGGGCTGTTCGTGTGTACCCAGATGAGGAGAACAGTGACTACAGCCCACGTGGCCCAAACGCAACACCTCTACAGTGTTCCCTTTGTTGCTCACAGCATCTATCATCGTACACCTCGGGATATTTATCATCATACGCCAGTGATATTATGCCGCTGGATATCCATGGTTTCTCAACGCGGGACACAGGTAACATTGAACGATTTATTACATGTATTAAGGACAAAAATATCAACTTTGAATCCCGCTGCATGTCTTTTTTTCTTTAAGAAACATGTCAGACCAGGCAGGCTCAATGTTTCTTAATTTTTTGGTCATTTCAGCCATGTTTCTTAATTGTTTCTTAAGAAAACAGAATGTGGTGCTTCCCGATGAACTTTTCCGCGGCACTCTGGAGATTTTACTTGTCAAATTTTGTTCCTTATAATTTTGTTTAAATTTTGTTCTATATCGTTTACTCCTATGAAATATACTCGCTCCACATCTTAACGTAATATTGTGACTACTTATATTTATTCCCTTATTTCCCTATATCAGCCTGGCAATGTTTCTTATTTGTTTCTTAAGATTTTGGTTGTCTGAGCCTCATGTTTCTTGTTTACGTGTTTCTTAAAAAAAAGACGTGTATCTCAGGTTTTCATTAAGAATTTTGCTCAGTAGTAAAACTTGGTGAAAGATACGTCCAAAGTTTCAAATCTTTGTTGCTCCAAAATTCTTCATATTTGAGGGTTATATACGCAAAATCTGAATCCAAATCTAAAATGAAGGTAGGTCCGAAACTTTGTTTAGAATCCAATCTGCTGACCGACAAATCCAACATGTTTCCCAGAGAATAGTAGCCTGGTATCTAGCCTTGTTATGTTTAATTTATGCAACGTTTTATAATTTATGTCAAATTTCATCGTTTGTGTTGAAACCAGATAATGTTTGTTGTGGTTTGCTATGTACATAGATATTTATTGGGCTATTTATTGAGCAATTTTTATATTTGATGTTAAAAGAGGTTTTATTGTTTATATTGCAAAACATTTTAAAGTTGTATTTTGTATTAACTTAGATTACTATTAAAATCCGGTTGTTTTAGCGTGTTTTTAAGTAGCTCACATATGACGTCATCTTAAGGCTATTTTCATTCCTTGAGAAGAAAATTATTTGGCTCAACGCAAATAAATTAACCCTTAACACTCAAAAAACAAAGTATTTCCTTTTTAATCCTTTATCCAAAAGAAATTTTATTCCTAAACAATTACCGATTCTAAAATAAATGGCGTGATAATTCAAAGAGACTGTGTCACTAGGTTTTTGGGAATTCTTATTGACGAGAATTTCACCTGGAAACCTCACATTTCTTACATTTGTGAAAAAGTTTCTAATAGCGTAGGTATTCTTCATAAAGCTAGGAGTTATTTGAACAAATGTTTATTAAAACAACTTTACTTCTTTTTTGTTCATAGTTACCTGATATACGCAAATAGCATGGGGCAGTACGCATAAATCAAAACTAAGGTCTCTTTATCGTTGTCAGAAACATGCAGTGCATGCATGCAAGAACAATTTATTTCAAAGACAAATTAACACACTCGAAACCTTTGTTTATTGATGCAAATATATTGGATATTTATCAAATAAACATTTATGCCGTTTTATGCTTTATGTGTTAATGTAAATTCCATTTATCACCTGAAACTTTTAGTGACATTTTTAAATTTAAACCGAAAAACAAATACACTATAAGAACAGAAAAACTTTTCAAACCTAAATGTAAATCTAAAGTCGAAGAGTTTTGTATTTTTTATCGTGGTCCGCATTTATGGAATAGTATTATTCTGGGGGAGAGTACTCTTACAAATGCAGAAAGTTTTGATGTTTTTAAGAAGAAATAGAAAACTTTTTTGATTTCTCAAAATGCTGAACAAAACCTTTGAAGCATTAACATTTGTTTGATCTTTTATGTTTTTAGCTTTTTGAATTGAAGTCGCTTTCTTTGACAACCATCGTTTTATCTTTTCTCGGCATTTGCTTTTGTAAGTTTGAATTCTGTAAATATTAAACTATGATTGTAACGATAAAAGATGGTTCTCGACAATAAGACCAATCAAACGGTCTTCTACGAGTACCGCAGTTGTCTGTACAAAATTTAGATATGTATATGCAATTGGAAAAAAAATTGAAAAAAAAATTGTGAAATTTTGACACTTTTTTTTTTGGGGGGGAGGGCATGGCCAACAGACAAGCGTTTTTTCGAGCGTTATATCTCACACGCCACATACATAAACATACGGTACCAGATAAAGGCTCACATTTCAAGATAGCGCTCTCTAAGTGAGTTTGTTGACGGTGCGAGAAATACCAATTACCATCTTATGAAATTAAGACTTGACTTTGTTATTCAACTCCACTTTTTGCTTATTACGTTTTGATCGCCAACTGAACTTGAACCCCCAAAATATATAAGAATTATTTTTCTTGTTTTACAAACGTCATTGAAGAGTAATAAAGCGCCAAAACGAACGTGTATTTTCGAACCAATCCTAGTCAATCTTGGTTAAATTGTTGTTAATAAAATAAGTTTTTGATTGAGAAGACTTTGAAACCAATCATTGCTACGACGGTTGAAATCAATTTTAAAATTTGTCAATAGAAAATCTAGATTATTTATCTATATGTATTTATAGTATTCTTCGATCATTTTTTTCATCGGCTCAAAAAGTTCGATGTTGAAATGGATACCATCTTGCGGTTTCTCCGGCAACGCAGCCGTCATTTGAAACACGTCAACTACAGGAATGCCGGCGTCACACATGGCCGTCATTGAGTACGCGTTGAAGAGTAAAGCACGCTAGAATATACGACGTCAAAAGATGATGAAAAATATGACGTCAAAAGATGACGATAATATATGATTTCAGAAGATGACGTTGAAATATGATATTACATATGTAGACTGTGAAAGACATAAAAAAATTACATTCATGGTACTGATTGTCTTGGGAATAAAATTTCAAAATCTTAAAAATCAGTGAAAAAATGTCCGTGACGTTAAATCATCGCAAATTGTCAGTGAACGATTCCCTTTATTGAAGAATCCTGAATACATGTCCCAGAATCCTAACAACTTTCGTTTCGACATTTAGCGCAAAGGATTCTGAGAGTTGTATTCGTTAAACTCGCGTTTTTCGCTATAAGGGGAACTGTACATTGCTAATAAAGTTCCTTTGTGAAATAATTCGTGATTTCTTCAAAGTCCATCAGCGGGCTTAAATGAAATGAAAGGGATCTGACCATAATATAAAAGCAAATGACGAGGCGATTGAATTTATGAAGAAATTTACAAGAGTTGCATAGAAATAAAGTTTCACCTGATTTGTTTGGAATCGTTTATGAGCAATATTTTCAGCTCTGTATATAGAAGTGGTGGTCCTCCAGATAACATCGGTTGGATGTGATTTAATAACTTTTATATAGGCCTCTATAAGTTGCTGGTAGTGTCTAAACGATGTTGAGCGTATAAAATGCAGACCCAAGTTCAAAAGCATGCCGCCATCTACTCGTTTCAGTTCGGGGTTGTTTAGTACGCCTTTGAAATATCTCACCAGCCAGGGTAGATCGATGTAAAAGTGATGCTTTAGATGAATGGATTTGTCCTTTTTGCTGTCTGGATGCCAGCGGGGGTAAACCCAATTGTAAGTGCTAAAAAGAAACTTCTATAACTAACTAATAAACAAACAAGAGGGCTTCAAATAATTCGTTAAAATCATCTTTGGAATGAACTCCAAAGGGAGACAACAGATCGGTTCGTTAGATGGGAGGATCCCTATAGAAGTTTGACGCAACTAAAACATCAAAGTGGATTTAAATTTTGTTCGCAATATCGAGAAGTTCTGCAGTGCACACAGAATAGAGTACATAACTGTGCCACTAAAGGGTCACTGAAGTGGTGTATAATTACTTACTTACCTAGGAAATTCTTTCGCGCACGCGCATATACAAATAATTTACTTGTTACATTTCTTGAACTGCTTTTCGCACAAGGTTGTATTTTCGACACTCTGGTAGAAGTGATACGCGTAACAATCACCGTATATCCACAGTAGACCCCGCCTTTGACGAAGTTTTTGTGTTTTCCCAACAAACGGTCGTACCATATCTGAAAGGTGCAACAATATATTAGTTGGTTGGATTGAAAAGAAGATTTTTAAATGCGAGTATGTTTCACTGAAATAAAAGAAAAGATTCTAAAACGTAAATAAAATATTCGTTGTGTTGCTTACATGAACCATTAAGAAAAAACTTAATGGTTTTGGGGGGTTTCTCTTGCTTCACAATGTCTACGTATGTGGCTTTACCATTTTGCGCTCCAACCCACTCCAGGCCACTCCAACCCACTTCAGGCCACTCCCACTTATTTGTGGAGTGGGTTCGAGCCCGAAATGGTAAATACCCTACGTATGGCATTAGCGTAATACTTGCAGTCAACCTTTAACGTATGGATGCCACGCGTGATCTTTCCAACGTCCAAAACCGTCCGCTAGGAAATTGCAAGTCACGTGACATATCGCCTGCCAGTTGTCCATCTTTTGCAAATTTACTATATTAAGAAAAAAATGTACAAATCTTTCCGGCCGGATGTTCACTGTTCATTTTTACCTTCAATTTTCTCAGGATCCCCTGGTTGTACTTGTATAGTAAAATTTCTCAGAGACTTCCAGATTCGCTCCTTGATTAAGTAAGGGAAACCTTTAATCTTCTTGTACATCCATTCGCTTTGGAAATGGCCGTTAAAATCTCCTAAAACACGAGGGTGACACGCTACAAACACGAGGGTGACACGCTACAAACACGAGGGTGACACGCTACAAACACGAGGGTGACACGCTACAAATACGAGGGTGGTACGCTACATTTGGCAAGCTCCTTCCACTGCTACATCTACGTCGATATTTATAATATGATTCTCATCTATATAAAACGTTTAATAATAAAAGAATCAGAAACTTGAGTTACGAAAGGTTGTCATGTCAAACGTTGTACCCTACGTGGAGGTAAGATTAATAATTGGCTTGCGGTATCATATCTAACGCATGTTGCGTTTTAGTGAAAACAAAAATTGAAAAATGAAAGCGGCAGACATAATGACGTCATACCTCTTTTAAACCAATCTTTAGGTGGATCAACATAAGATGAACACAGAGTGCCTTCTAATACCACCTCTACGTTGTACGTTCCCTGCTCAAGTAAGAAAAACAACACTTCGTATTCACCATTGTTAAAGTCGTACACGAATGGTTCGTGGTATACAGGCCCTTTTAAAAACACCCTCCAAGTGTCTCCACCGAAAGTTTTAAGCCGGTGCAACGTGTCATATGTCCTAATACGAAAACTACTATAATCGCCGGTTTTACGAACTTCTAAATTCGTTATGTATGTAAACCTCGTTTCCGTACGACTACTTGAATGCAAACGTGTGCTGAAAGTCATGTGATGCTTGCAGGGTCTCAGAAGTCCCTCCCAATCCATGCGGTGCTTTCGCTCCTGACACAGCTTGTGGTTGAAGAAATACGGTGACTTGCTAAATTGCGTTTGACTTTTCGCGTAGTGAACGTGCGGCGGCGCTTGATTCAGCGAATATATTTGCGTCGGGGACGTCACTTCGTAAACGTTGGCGTTTCGCGGTTGCATGTTCGCAGTAGAGAGCGGAATGATCGTGTTTGATTCGTATTGATTGTTCACTAATTCCATTTGCTTGTTGTAGGGCATCTGCAAGAGTCGGTTCAACGTAATGTTCTGCAAAATGCCCGCGGGGCCGTTGGCGGGCAGTAGATAATTACCAAAAATAAATCTAGTACTCCAAATTAACGTTAGAACTGCTACCAGCACCCTCCAGAACATATTCCCTACCCATGTACCCAGTGCAGCTAAATATTCATCATTGCGAAATTTCTCGTGTTGTTTTTTTGAAATGTTTATCATGTTGAATGTTTGTGCAGTGAAGCGTGACGCTCAACCGATTTGCCTCAAAAAATCAAGAGAGCTATCTTTATATTTTACAGACCGCCGCCCGTCCAAATGTGTGTGAAAATAACCGAAAGTAACTCTTTTGAAATTCAATATGTTGTTTGATGTTTTTTCGGCGGGTTTTTAAACTATGGGTCAATTTGTGTTGATTGAGCTAAAGTCGACTTTTTCTCAGAGCCCAACTGATAGATAGATATTTCGCTACACTGAAATTAGAATCGTGTGTTATGATACAAACACCAATACGTTCTCACAAAATTCTATAGATAATACATAATAAATAACCTATTTTAATTACAACATAGTAGGTCACCGTAGACTATTAAATTCGTCATGCCAAAAAACAATTTCTCCCACATTCCAACAAATAATAACTTGTATTTGTGTTGTCCACATTTTGGCGACAGACATCGAAAAATCTCGAAAAATATGGCAGATATTTTGAAAAACATAAAAAACTCAAAAAAATATTTGCCATATTTTTCTCGCATCTCGCGATAACTACTACTTATTAGTATTAAGCGATCATTTATTAGCCATAACCCATTCTCATTTCTCATTTCTAGTAGAAATAAGGAAGGTAGTATTGAAAGTGTTCTGTATTTTCAATTGCGCTGTCTCCATTTTTATAAATCATCGGGAAAAATACCCTGCTTAAAACAAATACTAAAACTAATGACAAGTAGTATTTGGAGTTCCAAGAAGCATTTTTAAACAACGTTGGAACTGATACCTTCGTCTCACCTTCTTCTAATTCCATCATAGCCATTTAACATTAAGGTAAATTTCTCTCGTGTTCGCTTAAATAACTTAGAATTAATTTCGAACTTGGGATTGATTTTGCCAATTTCTTGGTCCAATATTTACAAAAAAAAATATTAAGCTCTTCCGCGATATCCGAATAAATTCCTTCATAACACTCAAACGTTTTTCAACGTCGCTGTGATATTCATTCAAGTAGTTTTTTCTGCTTTTTTCTCAGGCATTCAAACTCTCATACTTTATATATGCCTGCCCTAAAATTTTATATTACCATGGTGATATTAAGAACAAGCAGAATAATTATTCAAGCAATGAAGTTCTTGTGTCAGCTGTCAGCTGCATATATTCAGACTTTCGTTTTTATGAGAGATGAACTTTAGTGAACTCCTCAACTCTCGAATTTTCTTTGTAAGTGTGGATATTTACACCATAGTCACTCGAAATAAACCCTGGTCTGGAGACATAACAATGTTTACACTAAGAATTTACATCAGTGACATTTCTTGTTTTGCAAGCATTATACTAACTTCCTTTTTGTGTTCATTAGACATTTCTTTGAATTCTTCCAATATCGTGACACTTCAAATATGTTTGTTTCCTTCCCCCAATTTGAATATAAAATCTAAAAGAATTATTTAAAAACAAGCCGCGTGTCTTGCCTTAAAAATGCATGATCAGCAGAAATTTTATTGGAACACCGACAGAATATAGTCCTTCAAAAAAAAATTTCAAATGATTTCTGAAGATCTTTGTTGTATTTGGTATTAAGGTGCTAAAAGTCATAAGTGCTATTGTATATATTTTGAACATGTCAACAACGTTAATGAAGAACAGAAAATTCAAGACCACATCGCAAAATCATTAAATTGGAAAATGTTTAAAAACCGCCGCTAGGAAGGAAGTCTTTATTCGTAAGCTCCTTGGAATACTCGCTGAAAAACCTCCCTCCTAGCGACAGCAACAGAACTGTGACGCTGACCACGCCTAGAAATAAGATGGGTGATCCAACCACTTTCCCAGCCGTACTTGTAGGAACAATATCCCCGTATCCCAGACACACCACTGTCTCCAGGGCCCACCACATGGATTGGGGTATGCTATCGAACTTCGTCCTGGGAATCCTGGACTCGATATAGTACATAATGCTTCCGCAGAATATGCATATGACGAGGATAGTGAATGCCACTACCACAATGTCTTTGTATGAGTCAGTGAAAACTGCACAGGCGACCTTTACCGACTTCGACAGTCGATGTACGCGCACCAATCGCAAAATGCCCACAGTTCTCGTCGTATTTATAAGCAGTTGGCGCAAAGGATATGGTGGCATGATGAACATAACGAGATGCCCAAATATGGCGATGATCTCAATTACGTTCAAAGGCTTAGCGACAAACAATCGAGGCCATGGACACACGCAAAAGCGAATGGTGATATCGAATGCGAAAAACAAACTGATGGCGAATTCCGTCAAGCAGATACTGTTTTTGATACTTTGTCCTTCTTTTTCATCAAAGAAATTGTCAATTTCACTCTCCACGCAAAACGTGCTTATGGCCAGTATAATCATGAAATAGTAAAAACTGAAATATGCGAAGGACGCTACGTTCATCCAGGGGTCCTCAAGAAAGTCCCATAACTTACTGTGTATCCCGCATAAGAGTTGAACGTCGTCTTTGGGTTTGGAGTAAATATAACCGTTGCACTTTTTCACGGTTTCAATGGCTTTCTCCGGCAGCTCAAAATACCTGCATTCCTCTACGAAATGATCCATTGGGATATTTTGCGGTCGGGCCAGGCAACCGGTGGATTGGTAGTAGAACAAGATGGCCTCGAAGGACGCTCTGTCGCGGTCGAAGTAGATCGGTTGATGCGGTTTACATAATTGGGAGCGTTTTTGTGCACTGCCCAGTAAGGTTTCGGGGTACCTATTCAGAGTTGATGCGCACGTCTCGAAAATCGTACCGCTCACGTTAATCACAACCTTTGCACTCGTTTTGAAGCAGAAAACGGAGCTCTTTATACTAAAAGTGGGCGATGTCACGGACCTGTAGGTTTGGGGCGCGATTAGACAACTGTTCCTCGCACTAAACGTTCCCTTAACGTTCAACCCTGAAATCATAACTCTTCAAGACCCTCACTCTAAAATTTTTTATCTTCTAGTCGCGATGTCCGTGTACAAATCTGATTCAGTTGGCTCATGATTTTTTTATGCCACACACAAACCTAATTGAGTTCTATGGCTAAATCGGCTCTATAGAAAATAACCAATTTATCTCGTGCGAACTAAGTGGTTTTCGTTCTTCAAGATCAGTGAAGCGTGAATACCACTAACGAACGCGGCCACGTAACAATTCTTCCATTAATTTTCGTCACCAAAAAACAAGCTATATTTCGAAATATAAGAGTAAATAAATAGATAAATCAGCTTTTTTAAATATGATAAATAAATGTTTGAGAAAGGTTTAATTGCAAAAAAAATAAAATCGTGTTGTTAAGGCTGTCTACATTGTGCACGTTCACCAACTTGATTTTGATTGGTTAAAAACCACAAATGACGTCATTCCATCGAAAAAAGATTGATTCGAACTTTTCCAACGAACCTCAAAATATGTTGTGTAACACATGTAGCGCGCATGCTTACAACTGATATCTGCAGTTCAACCGCCAAATTATTATCCGACGAAAATCAGCCTGATGTTCGTCGCTTTTGTTTACATAAACGTCGTAAATATTAGACGTATTATCAAAACTCAAGGTACAGCGTCACTGCCCACTTGGGCTTCTTGATTTTGCTCGGTAGCCCATAACTGTCTGTGCATATCTATTATCCAAGGCAAAATAGATTCGTCTCGCTTGTTCAACTTATCGATGTTGGCGCGTTTCTGGGAATTTATCCGAAGCAACACTTGCGGTGGTATCTAAGCAACAAGCGGTTTCTTAGCAACAAATTTTCTTTGGGAGCAAAACTTATTGAGGCTGTTATTGCAATTAGTTATTTTGTTGTTGAAAATTACAACCTTCTTACGTCACTACGATATTTTAAAATATTCGTAAATGATAATAATCTCCAGCATCCTAAAAAATAACGTCATAAAATCTGCAGAGTGCCTGTCGTTTGATGAAAAAAGTGTTCTAAAGTGGCTTTTCAGAAAAGTAATGTCAGACAGCAAAACACTATGAGGCCAAATGTCTTACCTCATTGACGTACAATTGCATAAGTGGCGACCAAAGCGGAAAGAACTAAACAAAAGTAAAAACTTAAGCAATTCCCTAGAAAATCCAATGGTCCATTGAACAACGACAAACACGTCACGAAAACTAGGGGTAAAACGAACCCGTGAGAAGGTCAAAGGGCACAGGACTGAGAGATTTTCCACCATCGACGAAAAGACGTGCATGGTCTTTACTTGCAACTAAAAGCAAACATGGAAAACGGTGAATACAAAATAGGTAACGAAATTTGGACGGATATTTCTGAACACTTACTTGTGCCGAGTGATGTAACAAGGGATATAACATGGGGGTGAGGTGGGCCCAAAACTCTATCACAAATGACAACGGTTCACCATCTATCGATGCGTTCGCGTTGAACTCCATGGAAACGGTCCAGATTTGCGCCAGCAGGAAACACACGTGGAGTTGTGTCTTCTGACGTTCGGTGGTCACCTGCACAAAATGTTTGTTTAGTGGGAAAAAACGAAAATTGGTTGGATGAGTGCGCGGCAGAAAATTGCAAATATGCTTAGAGTGATGCTTGAGTTTGCACGGAGTTATTTTCAGAACAAAATAACACTTTCAAAAAATTTACTGTAAATACATATTCACAATTTTTCCTGAAAATCGCTATGGACAATGACGAGTTGGTCTGACAAATATTTCTTCGCATTCGACAAAACCACATTTATCATTTCAATTGTAGGAAAATGCTGATAAAAAAATCGAATAAAACGTAAAACAGCGGTTGTCCACGGGACGCGATTTGATTGGTTAGTTTCGATGACATCACTTAGTTTGATAAAAAAAAAAATCAGAAAAATAAGCTGGTGTGAAAATCGATGTTATTTTAAATATTAAAGGTTTTTCAATAAGATGTCATAATGAGTGAAATTTTCGCGTGAGATTATATATTTAATCTATGAACATCTTGTAATGAAAATAAAATGTTGCAAATAATAAATGAATAAACAAAAATATAATTGTTGAGACCACACAAACAAACCCACATTGCTATTTTTACGGCTACGAAATATTAGGCGTCTTACCACATTCGGGTCGCATATCGACTTCAACACGACTTCGATAAAGTGAACGATTCGAACAGATTTGTTGACAGGCATCAAATGACAAAGCTGCACCTTAGTGGCGGACATGTGGTTCAATGATGCCAAGTAGTACCAGGCTAAAAGTTGCACGTGCGTAAAATATTCCTGAGCGTCCAGGCTAGCCGATTGCAAGTTCAGTCTGTAAGTAAACAATTTCCGTTAATACATTCTTATAACTCTTTTCTCATGTAACGTGCATCAATTTCATTGTAAAACTTCTGTTATATGAATTCTGTTATAACTTTATTCACACGCAGTCTATAAGTGAATCAGCAAGCTATATACCTAATTAAAACACTTTTAAAAACAATCCTTCCAACCTTTCCATGAGTTCAGATATTTGCGCGCGGACCTTCACCGCGACGCGCGACTCGGAATGTAAATACGAGTACGCGAAGATAATCTGCGCAACCGACAGTTTCAAGTAGCTCTCGAAAGAATCCACGGTGACGTTATCACTATCCAACACCTGTCGTTTGAAAGCAAAATTGATCAGTCGAATGCATTTGTAAAATATCGTGGTGAATACGTTGTATTTGAATCGTTTGGGAAATATTCATGATGATGGACTTGTTTTTTCACTATTGTGCATTTAGAGGTAAAAATATACGCTGAGGCGTTGAAAGCCTAGTGGTTGCGGCGATTGCAAACGAAAAAGAGGCCTGAGTTCAAATACACGTCAAAACCCTCTTTTCCATCAATACACCAGATTCGAAAGACATTAAATACTGTGAAATTACATTGCGTGCAGATTAAAATGCTAAAAAAGTAGATATAATTTAATGACAGGAGCATTGAGGGATTTTAAACGTAATTTCTTAGACGACAAGTAAACTTGTACTTTTTCGTGTTTATGTAACAAAGAAACATTTTAACATGCACGAATTACGATTCCACAGCATTTTCTGACTTTCATATATGGTGTATTGACTTTTTAAGCGCAAGTCTAAATTCAGTTAGCGATTTTGTTGGCACATATAGGTGCACTAAATACCGTGACTTAACCACGTGGTATATTCATGTAAAAGAATGACCAACCTTTAGTTTTGGCATTGGGTTCTTCATGTAGTCAAGTAGATCATTGAAGTGGTAGAAGTCGAAGCAATCTAATGCTTTGGCCGCGTTCTAAAAATGAACTGCTCGATAAACGAAAAACCGAACGAATACAGTGGAATAGAAATCAATAGATAAAATTAAAATGATGTAAATTATAAATAAATAAAATAAATTATAACAAATGTAAAATAATATATATATATAATAATATACAAAATGAAGGAAACATAATCTACAATTAACAACGGCAATAAATAGAAAATAAACCTATAAAAGAATGTCTTACGGCAGTCACAATTTCTCCATGTTTATATCGAAGGAACTGAAATTTTGTACCAATCTCCTCGCAAATGAACTGAAATTGAAATTTATGGAGCAAAAATTACTAGAGAAATTGACATTTATGGAACCAAACTGGAGAAATTGACATTTATGGAACCAAACTGGAGAAATTGACATTTATAGAACTAAACTGGAGAAATGGACATTCATGGAACCATCTAGTCTCTTTGTTAAAACAAAACGGACGGCCCAACTAACTAACTAACTGTTAAAACAAAAAATACATTCAACAGTTGAAATATTTATACTGTAAGAAGAGACTAATTAAATTAACTCAAACGTTACAGAGGCAATTACTTATGTTTACTAAAGAGGCAATTTCATAACAATCCATGGTTTCAAATGAATGGAAAACAATTTCACTCTCACTGGAAAGAATATGTACACGTACTTGCACGAGTCGCGCGAACGATGCCTCTCCGATCTGCAGTTTGCCAGTGAGCGCATATGTAACGAGGAGACAGATCTTACGTGTTAGCTTGAGTTGATCGCGGGACATTTTTGAATTATCGCGCGTCAATTTCGAGTGCTCTCGCGTTACCTTGTCTTGTTCGTTTACAATGCGCACTACTGATTTCGATTCCTAAGAAATACAATGGACACTTGTTATTCACTAGACATTTATAATTTTACTTCTGATTTTAATTCTATGTTGTAATAAATATATATTTTCGAGCCACTATTTAGCAAAAACTGCAACGAACTTTATAAATACATTTCTATAGCTCAGCAGTTCAAATGCTTTTTGAAAACCAGTTGACCTAAGAAACAATACTTCCTTACCCCCCCATTATTTGTATGCCATCTATTTTAAACTTAAAGAAAAGAGTTCACTGTAATCAAAATATGTAAAGATGGACTTACAACACAAAAACATTCGGTACATGCCGCACAAAGGCTGCGCAATGCATACACGCTGAACTGGCAGTTCTTCACAATGTGTGTCATAGTGTCATCAAGGTGCTCTATCAAAGCCTAAAATGAATGCAGTATTTTAACAACCGTTCTGTAATTCCACCGTGTATATATTGTTTTGAAAACGTCACAACATAATAACTATTGTGTCTATTTTTTCCATGGTAACAACAGTTGAGATTGTTTAATCCAACCACAAAAAATATTCGAAAATATTTGTAGGTGTGTTTATACAAAGATGATAGGGTAAGACAAATTCAGTTGTTTTCATTGGTAAATTTCCTTCAAAATATCTGTTACTTACCACAGCTAGTTGTTTCTGTGATGTAAAAAGCAAAGCCATCATTTCCAACACACAGTCCATATTCTCCTGAAAATACAGTTTCAGTACTCGTCTTCCTTAACAACAGTTTATATCTCTCTATAATAATGTCATGTCAATCACCATTCTTTGGATTCCACAGACACAAACATTTTGATTTCTTAACGAATATTACAAACATGCTACCGCAGACTGACATATATTCAAGAAGCGATGTGCAACTTGCAATCGTAACTGATATGCGTCAATCGTAGATATATATATACATATATATTTTTTAACTCATAAAGGCGGCTGACACAGTTATTCTTTGCCACAGAATTAATGTGTGCAATTTGCACGTATTTAGCTAGTAGATAAATTATGGTCTGATGAATTGCAGAATAACTTTTATAATCATACTTTAATCACAGACAAGATTTTCTATATATAACTATTTTGTTCAAACATGTTTAATTTTTTTATACATTACAGGCTTAATAGGTTAATTATTAGATTTTTTATTTCCTGGTTGTTAAAAGAAGATGATGATACAACAACAAGATTCTTAAAGATATACTGTCCTCTATTCTGTCCTTTTCATCGTGAGTAGAAGCTAAATTCAACATTCAAGTATTTAAGCAAAGTATTTCGATCATACAACATTATTTGCAATTTATTTGCGATATTAACGATTGTAATTCCCTGGTATGTTTTTATAGCTCACATTTATTTTAACACTCTCAAAAACAATATTTTAAAATCTCCAAACCTTATTTGGAAGCATGGTCGGTAGTTTTTTGTAAAAATCTTTCAACTGTGAATGCAGTGGAGACCAGTGATTGGAAGATATCACAAGACTTGTGTAGTAGGCCAGGTTCTTGAGTATAGTGAGTGTGCGATTCGAGTCATTGCAAGTAAAGTCCTGAATAATTAACATACATTATCATACATTATCAAAGTAAACACGATTTTCATTTCAGTTCACTTCTGAAAAGTTTTTTAACTTGGTAGTCAATCGTCTGATGAAAATATCTATTTTATTCTATGGCTTTTATCAGTCATTTGGAGTTAATTTTTTTCGATAATTCTACTAAAAATTTATAAATATATTGCAAAAAACTGAAAATTACAAAACTTAAGTAGTTCCTCTTCTTCCTCTACAATTTGCTTCAATTATTCATTTGTTAAATTCTATGTTGCTAGTTTTGTTTTTGGAGAATATAAAAATATAACATGGATATAATGAGGTAATGGACCACTTCAATCTCACCTACCTCTAATGCAAGTTTCAATGGTTCCAACTGGTTGAACTGTGTGTAGTCATTTAAAACAAATGCCATCTTTGTGAAAAGCTCGTTATCTAAATAATATTGTGAACTCATAATTAACATGATTAAGAAATAATTAACAGAGTTAAGTAATAATTAACAGTTAGCTTGTCAATGTTGTTGGGTTTGTGTAGTTGATTCTGCCCTAGTATAGACAAAACATGCACAAGAAACCTGAAATAGTGAGTGAACTCATAGTAAGTGAACGTACCTTTACTTTTCACAGAAAACATCTCGATGAAGAGACGATTAGGAGCCAATTTTGTGAAAACACAACGTAAAAACTGATGGGCAACACTTACGGTGGAGGAAACACCATGCGCGTGACAGCTAGACATATTAATGAACACATGTTGATAAGAATAGAAATTCTATGAAATCTTTTAATCAACACTTTTAATTCTTGTTACAGAAAAGCAAAAAAATCTGTAAAGCAACTCAACTCAACTTATCCGGCAATAGCGCAATGGTAATGGCGTTCGGCTCTTAACCGAAAGGTTCAGGGTTCGAGACCATGCTATCACAAAGTTGTTTAGTGAGCGGTTATAAATAAACAACCCCGTATTTCATCAAAAATAACCGTAGCACAAATGGGAGCAATTAAATATACTAAAACTCCGGGTCAAGGTCTTTATGATAATGCTTAATGAGCGTTCTGGAAACCTCGTTAAAAAATAAACAAAACAAACTTTCGGGCCTGAATTATAAAACACAACAAAAAACAACAGATGCAGAAATATAATAGGAAAAGTAAAGTTGAGAATGAGTGGAAAATAAATAAATAAATATATAAATAAATATATATATATTACTTATAATACTATAACAGTTCCTGTTCCAGTTTAGTTTCGTTTCGTTCCCTTTCCTTTCGACAATTTAGTGAAATTAACGCAGCAATGACCAATGTCTTTTTAAAACTATTTATACTACAACTTTTTCTTGACAATAATTTATGAAGTGACATAAAAAGACGCAGAAATTCGTTAAAACACAATTAACAGCAGCAAAAAAATGAAAACAAAAATACCCCTTTTATTTCAAACACACCAAAACTGGATGCAAAATTCACTACTTAAAAAAAGAAATGATGCATGAAATTTGCATGTGCACATGTGCTGTAGTCGACAAAAATTATTGCGTCAAAAATCTAAAGAATGTTTTGCACGAAAAAGTAAATTAAAGAAATAAAAACAAACAAAAAACTGAACATCGTTTCACAGGTTTTGTTGAAACATTTGAGAATTTGAAGCAAAATAAAATTTGAAATAAATACGAAAGTAAGAGTGAGTAAAAACGGCAAAAAGAAGCTGCTGCATTGCTGATGTCAGTTCATAAAACATTGATTTCAGATGGGTTTCAAGATTTTGGAAGTAATGAGTGCATTTTGTACTTGGGTCTTATTGCTCGTCTATATAATAGTACAGAGTTGCTGTCGTACACGCGACAGTCTTACCATCATGACGATTCCTACTATAAAATGCAAAACAACGCCTGACCAATGACTAGTCAAAAATGCTAGAAAATTCTTTCTTTCAAAAATCAAAAACATGGTGGATGTGGAGCATATATCTATTAATATCTAGAAGAATCGGTCAGAATTCTTTATTATTTTCACTCATATGTTTCCATTTGATGTTGTTTAAGAAGCGGTTTAGTACTCTTTTTAGCTAGCTAGCTCTTTTTTGTGTGAAATTGAAGTTTTTTGAAGATTTTGCTTAGCTAACTTAATTTTCGAGAAGAGGTGATGCAAGCGAAGTAAAAGGTAAGTGTTTATGAAGAGAAGGAAAAGGTTTTTATAGTGTTTATTTGTTTTTAAAAAGTAGAATTCTTTCAGTGTTTCTGAGAAGAGGTGATAAAAAGCTTTTAAGTAGAAAAGAAAAAGGTGAGCATTTATCTGTATATTTTATTGTTGTGTCTTTTAAAACAGTGCCTAAGAAAGGATTTGTAATTTAGTATTTTAAATGGTCAGTTCATTTTTAATCACCCTCCTCATAACAATCTCTTTCAACAACCCCACAACATGTTTAGCAAACTATGATGAGTATTCTTTGATGAGCGAACCTTCATGTGGTGTTCATCGTAAAAGTGACGCGTTTATTACCTTTATCAAAAAAGTAATGCATTTTGCACGGGGCTTATATCAAAGACCTATGGCTTACCTCTATGTGGTGATCATCTTCAAATTATTTATTTTAAATAAATCACGACCAAAAACCTTTCTTTGATAATTTACATTAATTTTTTTTAAATATCTAATTTTTGCTTTAGAATCATGTCATAAGTACAGTGACACAGTTATTCTTTCTCATTGCAGTAATGAGTGAAATTTGCACGGGATATATAGCTAGTATCTAGTTTATCTGGTGATAAGGCAATGGTAAGGCGCTCGCCTCTTAACCCAAAAGTTCTAGGTTCAAGACCATGCTATCTCAAAGCTGTTAAGTGAGCGGTTATAAATAAACAACGCCGTATTTCATCAAAAATAACTGTAGCACAAATGGGAGCGATTAAATACATTAAAACTCCGGGTCAAGGTCTTCATGAAAATGCTTAATGTGTGTTCTGGGAGCCTCGTTGAAAAACAAACCAACAAACAAACAACCAATGCATCGGACGAGAGAATCAGAAGTATATAATAAAAATAATATATTTATAATCTGAAATAATAATAAAGACTTACGTTGGAACTTGGACTTTCACTTTCCTAAGATATAAAATACATATATCATTGTGAAATCAAGGAAAATACATATATCATTGTGAAATCAAGGAAAATACATATATCATTGTGAAATCAAGGAAAATACACATATCATTGTGAAATCAAGGAAAATACACATATCATTGTGAAATCAAGGAAAATACATATATCATTGTGAAATCAAGGAAAATACATCTATCATTGTGAAATCAAGGAAAATGACAAAATAGAACCCAACTAAAGGTAATATTGAGGTTGAGTTGACAACACAATGTATGTTACAGTGATTGCACTTAATTTTTTTTCTTCAATTATAAGATGTAATGTTTTATTATATATATAGTATAAATTATATAATTTTAATAAAAATTTATAAAGAGGGAAAATGTTTCTAAATCTTATTAATAATACACTAATAAACATGATGTCATGAGCGAGGAGTAATGTCAAGCTAATCTTGGAGAATATCACAAACACAATTTATTAAATTGCTTAAAACCTGATTACACTCTGTATAACGCCTAAAATCACGCTAGCAGCCATTGCTGTATCCATATGTACGAATGTCAACAAGGCAACCATCACCAAAGTAACAGTCTCCTCATCATAGTTGAATTTCTCCAGCTTGCAAATGGCACACTGTTGAACTAAAACAGCTAGTAGCTTTTCTTCTGTCGAAGAGACAGCATCCGTGAGCAAGTCAGAAATGGACTGAGATAAAATCCCACACTGTAAAAGACATAGTTTATTATGAAAGGGTATTCTCAAAACTTGTGGCGAAGCTTTTAATCTCGCTAATATTGAACTGTAAAACCTTGGAGATCTCACAACATTTATCAGTAAAAACACTTTTAGACTTATCATTTACGCATTTAAGTATTTTCTACCGAAAAATCGTTCTCGACGCCATCTCCCTCGTCAACTCCTCTCGTTTCTTCGTTCGGTTCAAACTGACGAGCCCTTAATTGCAGCTTCTTTCTCGTCTTCACTTTTAAATTTGCAGCCATTGAGAGAGTGATGGGTTTGGCCACAATATCGCGGCAAAAATGCGGGTCCTGGGAATCAAGTGTGTTCCATACAATGCTCACAAGTTGCATGACCTCGGAAAAGTGATCAGCAAACGCGTGCTAAAAGCAAATTACCAAAAACTTAAAGAATTTAAACCCGTAACATCTGCTTTTCACCAAAAGAAAGTGACAGATTTGCACGCAAAAAAATATTGTAGAAATAAATCCTTCATAAACGCCGAACAATGACAATTAAGAGCATCATTTTGAAAACAACAAACCTTATAAAGAATGATGATGAATGAAGTGAGCCAGGCATGTTGTAGGTGCGGAGAGAGATGTACAAGGGTGGTACGGACGGCAACCGGATCTTCAAGCGGGGCACATTTCACACATGTGGTCATGAGTACTAGGCTCAATGGGAGAAAGAAACTTCCCATCTCCTTTTCTCTGTCCAGTAGCTTCGGTAGGTTTAGCAGGTAAGATGTGAAAATGGTAGAGTTTCTAAAAACAAGCATAACCTGATAATTTTTTAGAATGTTTTACTTAAACTTTGTTGTTTTAATGTGAAACACAAGTGAAAAATAGTTAATTATTCTGGGACAGTGGTAAAGCATTCTAATAAAATTATCTTTCTTGGTCGTTTAGTGAATGAACTAAATCAAGATGGCTAAATTTAGAATCTTATATTAAATAGTTTAGTTTTATTAGACTAAAAATGTGAAAATCAGTAGGTGATAATAACAATAAAAAATGGATAAGGTATAGAAAGGTTAGAAATCAGTCTAACAAATGTATATTATAAACGACATAGGCAATGGTTGCACCTCAAATTTCTTGTGTTAAAGTTCTGTGGAACTTTCCAGTAAGCCACCATCTCCTCGAATCCAAACAGCCCTCCAATGTAACGTATGATGTCACTGATGATCTCATAGTTGGTTGTTCCAAAACCAGAATCAAGTTTCCTTGATTGTTCTGCAGACAAAAACTCGACCAGCATGGAGACGATTACCGACAGAACCTCATCTTGAATAGGAGCTTCCTCCTCCAAAACAATCTCCTGATGATGCAGCGGTCTTTGCTCATCATCTTCAAGCACTGTCTCCAGAACGGAGTCAACTATACTCCCCATCTCGGCAGGCAATGTAGAATTCTGCACGTTATTATCTAAAGAGGGGAAGTTTGTAGATCGGGTGTCACATGAGAAAGTATAAAACCCAAAAATTTTCAAAAAGCAGTATGCAATTTCCTTTCTCTTGTTGACGATGTAATTTGATACAAAACATACTAGTCAGCATGAGGGATCAGACTATACATTTTCCGTCTTATATACAAAGAAAAAATATGAGCACAACTTTAACTTTCTAAACAAAGAGTTTCCTTGGGATAAGGAGAGTTTGACTACAGCCGATTCCATTGCAGCCCTCCCTCCCAGATGACAGAGGAGATGGTACAAGAGGCCACCTGAAAGATAAAACCCAGGAAAGCTGCTGGGGCTTCCGGATTGTTGGTGAAATGTTATCATCTGGTGGCAAGGAGTGTGTTAAGTTTGTTGCACTACTTGCAAACTCCATCATCAGGGATAGCAAGGTGCCAAGGGATTGGGATGTTAGTTATGTGATCAGCCTCTACAAAGGAAAAGATGATGCCTTGGACAGGGAGAATTATAGAGGTCTTAAGCTCCTGGAAAATGTTATGAAAGTTCTGGAACGTGTGATAGAGAAGCAGATCAGAAACCTCGTCAAAATCAATGACATGCAGTTTGGATTTATGCCTGGTCGTGGCACTACTGATGCTATTTTCATTGTCCGACAGCTGCAAGAAAGATTTCTTTCCAAAAACAAAAATCTTTACTTTGCATTCGTAGATCTGGAAAAGGCCTTCGATAGGATTCCCCGTGAAGTCCTGTGGTGGGCAATGAGGAAAGTTGGTATCCCTGAATGGATTGTAAAACTTGTTCAGGCTATGTATTGCAATGCAAGGAGTAGAGTGCGTGTTGACCACAGCTTTAGTGGCAGCTTCAGTGTCAAAGTGGGTATACATCAAGGATCCGTTCTCAGTCCGCTGCTCTTCATCATAGTGCTGGAGGCTCTTTCCCTGAAATTCCGTACCGGTTGCCCATGGGAGTTACTCTATGCTGATGACCTAGTCGTCATTGCAGAAACATTGGAAGAGCTCTGCCAGAAGTTGCAATCCTGGAAGACAAGCCTGGAGAATATGGGCCTGAGAGTCAACATGAAAAAGACAAAGATCGTGATCAGTGGACCTGATATGAACACCTTACGTGACACTGGTAAGTGGCCCTGTGCTGTATGCTGCACTGGTGTGGGTAGTAATTCGATCAACTGCTCAGGATGCTTGCACTGGCTGCACAAAAAATGCAGTGGTGTTCGTGGTAGAGCTTTCAATGTATGTGTACGTTCGGTCATGGTATATGGAAGTGAGTGCTGGGGTATGAAAAGAGAGGACAGACTACGCCTAGAAAGAAATGACAGAGCAATGATAAGATGGATTTGCGGAGAGAAGCCTGCTGACAGAGTCGGCACAACCGCCCTCTATAAGCGTTTAGTGATCCCATCTCTGGATTCTGTGCTGCGATCTAATAGACTCAGATGGTTTGGTCATGTCAGTCGGAGTGACTTTTGGATTAAACACTGTATGAGTCTTGAAGGTCAACGTGGGAAAGGAAGACCAAGAAAGACTGGCTACAAACGATTACGGACGACCTTCACGCGTGGAGCCTACATGCTGATGACACTTCTGACCGTGAAGTCTGGCGAAGTTCTCTATGGTCGGCTACCGAAACGTCCAACCCCTGGATCAGGGAAAGAAGATGGAAAACCGGATGGTAAGCTGGTAAGGTTTAACAATCCATTTTGGGATTTTCTCAAAAAAGATGAATTGACAACATCAAAAAAGACTTGGACACAAAGAATCTTGCTATAGAAGTCGCACAAGATCGATTGGCTTGGAGAAGAGCTAGCCAGCCTGGATCACGATATAGCCAACGTTCCAGCCTCATCCATGGGGAAAATGAACATTAAACCGGAGTAAGAGTAAGTATTTCTACAAAATCGTGTTTATTCAACATTTTGTTTGTTTGTTTGTTTGTTTTTTAACGAGGCTCCCAGAATGCTCATTAAGCATTAAGATGAAAACCTTGACCTGGAGTTTTAGTGTATTTAATTGCTCCCATTTGTACTACGGTTATTTTTGATGAAATACAAACCCAGAGCAGAACGCCACTCCCAGTGTGCTATCGCCGGACATCGAAAGGTGTCAAGAGGAGTGTTATTTGTCGGGCAAGTTCTACTTGGAGAAAATTTACTTCCTCTGTTAACTGATTGTTGGTTCAGGTTAGAGGTAGGTTGTATGAAGCCTGTGTCCGAAGTATGGAAATTATGTTGTATGGAAGTAAGACATGGACTGTGAAGCAGGAAAATCTTGATCGTCAAGAAAGAAATGATGAGAATGGTTAGGTGGATGTTGAGTTGGTTGGGCCAATTGGAGAGAACGGAGAAGGATAATTGGGTAAATAAGTGTAGAGACTTGTTACTGGTGTAAAGAGGTAGACCGAGAAAGACACGTTAAGAGGTAATAACAACAGATTTTCTACAGAGGAAATTGATTTTAGACCTATCAGTCTAGACAGCCATTAATATACCCTGTCCAGGAGGTTAATGATGATGATGATAAAATCCTACGAATTCACATTATCATAACCGTCTTACGAGCAAAAAATTAAATTCCTAGAAGTGTACATACCAAACCTTTTTTCCTTTCTCCCACCCTGCTCTACCCAACTTTTACCAGCTTGCAAAGTCCATCTGTTACGATAAACAAGCAACGGAACCATACCAACATTATTATACACTTTTTGTAGAGAGACTTTTCCAGTTGATTTTCCAACAAATTTCTCTAGCTTTCGACTGTACATTGGGAGTAAGCCTGGAAAAAAGAAGAATTTTTTATCCCAACTTCATTTTATGGATGTAAAATTGATGAAGTTTTTTCGCAACACTAGCACCAAAGATCACTATTGATTGCGAAGAGTAAAAATATTTTAAAAACGTCAAGTGGAAAAAGGAGGAACCATGGAATACTCAAGTAACTTCTTATGATATAAAAGAGTTTAAAAAGATTTTGCTAACAGCACTGTTGGCCATTCTTCAAACATCACCAATCAAATTTGACTTTGGAACTCATAACAGCGGAAAAATAATCGTTGAAAACATAATCACATCCCAGGACAGATGAAGTATAGTTTGAATTGTAGGCAACAAAAAGACAACGATTTTGACATCTCAATTTGTTATCATTGCATGGATGTTTCTTAAATTGAGAGCCAAAACTTTGCTCTATTGTCAACGAATGATTACAAAAGATCTCAAATCTTCAACTTACTTGGAGGTTCAGAAGAAGTTGGCAATGTGTTTTGAAATATCAACTTTTTTTTTAACTTTGCATCGGTCATCTTCGTTTGTCGGAAGAGTTGCAGAAAGAGGGAGGCACTGAGGGGGGAGGAACTTGGCATGACCTGGTTGATAGTCTGGTACACTTGAAGGAGAATCAGACGATCCTTTGGCACATTGGTGTAATGCTCTTCCATTAGCTTGTAGATTAACTGTAAGCAGAGATACACTTAAGAAGTGTCCCGGAGATATCAACATAATTAAAAGCAACTGATTCCTTGAATAATTACATTATACAGAGTTGAAAAACAAGTTATAATAGATGAGATATACCAAAAAATATTCCTACAATGATTTAAACAAAGAATTACCTGTAATTAAATTATATACATCTTTCAAATGACACGTTGACATAATGATGATTTAGCTACGGACAGCTTTGTTGTATATACTTTAAGAATTAAGGTTTCATCTTCTATTTTTACACAAATATTCTTTACCTTCAAAGCTGACAATCGTATGGCCTGTGTCATGCTTTGAGCTTTGGTGGACACTGTGTGACAGACATCTTTAACAGCAAACAACAGGTAGGTGAATGCATGGACTAATACTGCCTTGCTACTTTCGTGAGTCTCAAAAAACTCCTTTGATGCAAACTGACAGATGAGACCAACCTTATCAACTATGAGAGAGTGGAATTACTGGAGCATTACTCCTTACTATTAAATGGGTTAATTATACAAAATATTTGACTAAGTTATGATAATTTCTAACTCTTGAATTTAAAACGAAATACACGACAATGAGATGAAATAGCACTTCTAACACAATACGTAAATGAAGATAAATAACAGCTAAAAAAAAGATTTAATATGTTAAATGTAAATTAAATCTGGTAAAATTAAAAATCTAGCTACCTGCTGAAAATCTTACTTGCCAATCGGCGCAGTTGAAGTCAATTTCAATCTTTTCGCAAATCCTTTCCATACCATATGGCAGGCAAGAACAATTCAATAACAATGGCACAAGCAGGTGCGAGATACTGGATGTGGCTGACTGCAACAGCTTCCACAAACTAAATATCCAAAAACAGAAAAATTAATTAATTTGTGAAACACACACTGCATTTCTCACTTTTTTCAAAATCATTTTTAATCCCGTATGAATCCTTCTTAATTGGAAAATTTGATTTACAGTATAAGATACCCTTGTTTGAATATTTCTTCTATGTTGATTTTTTTAGTTTGCGCTGTTCAAATCGTGACCCATTAATTGCGATCTACTTTTCATTACAACATAGCGAGTGCTCTTAATGACCTTCATACCCTGAAAATATTTTGTTTCGTTTATCTCTTAGAATATAAACCACAACGCAAAATTCAAATCATGCAAAAAAAACACAGAGGAAGTTTAACCTAATACTCACCAAAAAGGGAGAAATATCATGTCAGTGTTGAAAAAGTTAGGTTTACCTGACTGAATACACAAGTAGCTAGATTTTGTGTATACAACAAAGATCATAAAAGAAACAAATGAAATCTATTAGCAAACCTTGGCACAAATATATTCTTTTGGAATCCCGCCAGCAACTGGTTGTCTTCGGCTGCTATCATCTGCAGACATTTACCACGAAGACATAAAACGTCGAGACTGTTCAAGATGTGCATCACCACTGAGCTTTCACTTACGTATTTTAATTGCTGAAAGATGTGAATAAGTTAGCTGTGTTTAACGCCTGTTTTTCTCACACTAGAATGAGCTGGAAGGGTGCAAAAGAAGACTATCCACTTATGATGTTTTTAATGGATGGATGCTCTTCCTAACGCCAACCCCCATCAGATAAATCGTTTCAGAAATATAATTTTACAATGGTAGCATTTTGTGATTTAATTCTGCATTAAAGGCAAAAGGCAGGTTTGCTTATAGAATAATATCTTTTTAAAAACTTGATAAGTTTCCCTTTTTATCAACAGTTGTGTAATCAGATGTTTCAGTATACTAAAAAACATCAAAGTAATGCTACTTAAAGGTGGATTCAATATACCGAAAATAAACAGAAATTATTTTTACATAACCATTTGAGTCATTTTTGACTCAATATTGACTGTCGAGCTTGACTCATTTCAACAAAAAACATAACATTTAATGAATTTATAAATTCTATTTTGTTGGAAAAAATGCAGGGAAAGAGATTTGTCAACCTG
Organism: Candelabrum cocksii; assembly: GCA_963930725.1. NCBI lineage: Eukaryota > Metazoa > Cnidaria > Hydrozoa > Anthoathecata > Candelabridae > Candelabrum > Candelabrum cocksii. Next base: position 2,841,958 of record OZ005666.1, read on the forward strand.
TAATAAGCTCTCCATAATTCGAAGCTCAGGAATGGCGCAGAGGCAACTTTTTTCCAGGATACTTTTTCCACTCCCTGATTCCTTTACCTCCATTTCTTCTTCGTCTGGCTCCTCTTCAGCAATTGAATAACCTAAGAAATGAAATGTTAGTTATTTTATTTGTTAATTTTATGAGAAATAAACAAAGTAAAACAAATAAAGTAGAAAAAAACCTGCAAAGAAACCAACGTAACAGACCCACAACCCCGAGATTAAGAGTCTCATGCTCTACCGACTGAGCTAGCCAGGCAAAGGTCGGGATAACTCAGTTAGTAGTACAATTGCAATTTCGGATTTCTGAGGTTGCGAGTTCAAATCCTCCCAGCCTCGCCGACTCAGCGAATGGGTAGCATTTCAATGTGGTAAAGTACGGGTGTTGGTGGTAGGAGCCCACCTCAACAGTTACACCCAATGTCTTGCGCTAACGAAAAGGGGATAGACACCCTCGTTTACGCCCGTTACCAACATTAGGGTTAATCCAACCACTTTAACTTTTGAATGTAACAGACAACATTTTTATCCAGTTAATGACAATACATAAAAAGTTGTACAATTCCATTAAATAACAACAAACAACAAAGTAACAACAAAATAACAAAGAACACTTTTGAATGTAACACAGCAAACGGAAACAACCAATTATTAATCTTGTTGAAATATCAGGACCGGTGGACATCATCAATTTTTAGTTCAACATGAAAACAACTTCAATGACTTCACACTTATGTTGAATCTTAACATCAATCACAGACAAACATCCACTTTGTTTTAAACATTCAATTTAATTTGTCTCGCTTACTTCTCACTAAGAACTTCCCTCGGTTGCTTCTCTTTGATGAGGCTAAAAAAGAAAATCACTGCTTGCATAAGAGCAAACTTCAATTTTAAACAATTTTAAAAAATAATGACATAAAAAATGTTCAACAGGAGTAATAATGACAATAGTTCAGAAATGCTTTTCCCATGAATCGTTTGAAGTTAGAAACACTCATTTTTAAACATTTTGGATGAGATAAAATTAAGAATTAGCCAATTGAAGGGCTTAAAGAAACATACATTTCCTTCTTATGACATCAGCGCAATATTCCTTGTTATGTGTTGTTGCGTTGATCTCTCCAACAACAGTCAGATTAACAAGAAGCCAAATTTGATAGAAGATAACGTTGATGACCTTACAGTGGTTACACTCTGTGGCATCTTGATGATCTGTATGCTCGCTCTCGAACGACTGATCAAGGATGCACATGAGGAGGAGATTAAGTGAACCGCTCTCTTGGTGTGAAAACTCTATGTCCGAAGATGAACCTTTTTGCAGTGTCAGCTAGAATAAGAAAAGACTGCAATCGATTGGTCACAAAACAATGAATTCCAACACTTGGAACGTTGTTTAATGTTGCATACAAGTCTTCTTGCAAATAAGTATAACGTATTTTTAACAATATTTTTCTCTGTGGATTTCTTTTGTATTTCTGGGGTTAAGAATTTAAACAGGGATGGCACTTGGACGCTAACACTATGAAAAAATTGAATTAAAATGATAAAAATTGATGCTGCTGAGTCTTCAAAGAAAAAGATAAAAACCATTTTGATGCTTTTAACGAAGGCACACCATGCATTGTACAAAACTCATTTTTTCAAACGAAAACTTAATTTCACATATCAAATCTGAACTTATTACAGATTATTACATCAAACACCTACAAAACATCTTTCAGTACCTGTTTTATCAACACGTCCAACATAAGAACTGTGGCTGACATTTGATCACTTAAATTCAAGAACAACGGCAACGAGTTGACGGGTGTGGAAGGAGTGGTTGGTTTTGATGACTTTCCACTGGATACTCTCTGCAGGACAAGTTTATCAGGGAAAGGAAAAGCCGACGCTGTGCTGCCACTGCCAACCAAATCATTGGTGGAGAGCAGAAGCTCAGTTAAGATGGTGAATAAGGATTTGATTTCCAACTGCACATCCAAGTACGAAAGAATCTAAATGAACACAGATGAACATCCATTATCATCTGTTTCGCACGCATTCCTCACACCTCAAGTTTATGCTTGTATGTTGAAATCAATTTAATTAATCAAGACTACTGTTCTACATCATATAGGGCAGACAGTTTTAACTGCTCACTTAAAAAACTACCTCCATTCACGAAGGCAACTGCTCAGTCAAAATATTAATCAAATTTTGATTGGGGATACTAGAAGTAATTGTGTTACTAATGAAAAAACAACTTCAGTAGGAAAAAATGTTGGCTTTATGTTTTAGATTTTGAGTCTAAGACCCAATTAAACCCTTGTTCCCAATTCACTACTTGTTATAAAAAAACAAAAAACACCATTTCATCTTGTCAAGATTATTATTGATGAAAAAGCAAATTCGTTAATATGTTGAATAAAAAATACATTTTGAAAATTAGTTCACTTTTAAAGAGCTAATCTTAAAAATTGAAAAAATCAGTGAAGAAGAGTTGACATTATGTTCGTTACCTGTATCCACACTAATGCTTCGTGACAGTGACGTTGGATAGACGACTGCAAACGTTTTTTTATGAAGTTTACTGCGAAAACGGGGCACGTGCGAGAGTTGATATCGAAAAGGTGACTAAAAAAGAAGGTAACATAAAATAAAAATAAGTTTATTGAAAAGTTTGATTTAATTTACAAGATCTTTGTGTTGTATTTGATAAATTTCAAAATAAAATTTCTATGGTAAGATTCAAAATTCAAATTCATGAGACTTGAAAGAGAAAGGAGAGTGTGAATGTGGACCACCAATGGTGGAGAAAGGCGCAATGTGGACCACCTATGGCGGAGAAAGCATGGCAACAGGTGAAAATAGGAGAACAAATACTTCAAAGCTCTACATAGTGTCAGCCTTATAAATAAACTTGCTTTACTAATCAAATAATATAATTGAAAAGTTGAAATAAAATAATTGGAAATAAAACCGAACCGAACGATAGTACATTTGTATACTTTAATACTGTTTTGAACTTTCGAATTTCACCCTGCGGCACCTGTTCCTTGATTTCTTGAAGCCATATTGGCATGATATGATCCCAAACCTACGAAGAAAACAAACACTGGTAAAGAAACTAGAAAAAAATTTATTTATTTCGTATAACAATATTATTACTATTATAAAACAGGAAAGATTTATTTGAATCAAACAAAAAAACACACAAATTACAAAAATTCGCTCACAAAATATAACACATGGTAATTAAACATGGTACAATAATAATAATAATGATTGCACGTATAAAATTCAATTTCACTATAAAATAATTCATAAATAAATGGTTTATTCTTCTTCTTTTCGAGTCCACACGTACACATCAGTGGTAGTAGGTATTTATGATGGTGTCAGGATTAGTTCAACTAAGATAGCCTATCCAATGCCGCTTGTATTCATAAAATACGGAAGCTCCTAACGTGGGATATTGGGGGTTGGGGGTTGTAAGTGCATATACGAAGCTACCCCACAGGCTGACACAAGTTGTACCAATTTACAGCTTGATTGGTAGCAGCAGATATAATTGTTGACCCGACATTAATGGTTTATAATTGTTAAATTTTTAATTGAAACATTCTTCCCTTATTTTCTTTTTAAAATATATTTACACAAAATGGACTCAGGGTATGAAAGCGTGTGAAGCCATTATAAAAGTACAAGGACATGTCAATTCAAGTCAATTCATTCTAAGAATAAGAAGATTTCAAGCATGAATTTATAAATTATTTTTATTTATGAGTATATTTAACGCTGCCTTGCTTGGTCTTAGTTCATCATCATTTACATTTTTCACGTCTATTTTCAATGCTAGCATGGGTTAGAGGAGGTTTCAACAGATGATATTCCCCACAATTTTGTAGGTTTAATCATTTGATGATTCATTGGAGCATATGTTTTTTACAGCTGGATGCTCTTCCTAACGCCAACCCCAGTGAGAGGGAAAACAGTGGTGAGTAAACCCATGCAAGATACAAACATTGCATTTTAAAATCCGTGGCAGCAGTGCATAAAGGGCATGGGTGTTTATATCCATGAGGTCAAAGATGTTACATGACCCGCATATCCACTTAGTTATGAAACTTTAATGTGACAACTACATCAACAAATAAACCTTTTCTGGCAACAACTCGTATCTCGTGAGAGTGACCAAACGCTGGAGTATCTCCAAGTCCTTGCGTACAATACTTGTGAGGATGTCCCATGGGTGCCCGACCTTTGTGTACTGCGGAGGATCGGGTAGCAAACAAGAACAATACAGTTCATAGTTGAAATGAAGAACTTGATTGAGCCATGTCAAGGCCTGCTGACGATGCTGATGTATTATCTTCTTCATTTGATTTTTACGTGCGTAGCTCACCGCCTCCACCCAGCAGAAACACATGGCCAGCAGCTGACCAAGGTTCTCAATGTGGTATGTGGATGTCGGGCGTACAGGGCAAACCTTTGTAAGCAAGTAAATGCCATCGAAACTGATCACAATCTTCGAGTAATAGTCAAAATCATTGGCAGTTTGACCTTCTGAAAACAAGTCATCTACTTCAAGACTAAAATACAAGAACGCACAAGAAAATTAAATCCTTCTTCTGCTAGACATATTCCAGGTTTGCAGATGGTGATGAATATTTTCCAAGTAAGATATAAGTCAACATACGTAAAGAAGTGAACAAAAAATCTTATTCATAGATGCTTTAAAAACTATTATTGCTGGTTATGGAGTTATACGGGGTCATACAAAGCAGACTTCCATTCAAGACGTATATTTACGCTAAATCGGAAAATCACTCTGATGATGACTGTTTGTTAGTACAGTCGAATATATAGTCTTTAAGAAAAGTGTTTTGACTATAATATAATAATTATACTGGTTGCCCGAATAGACATTCTCAAATTGAAAAACTAATTTAATACAATATTTTAATCCTCGAGAAATTTTATAAAGCCATGAAGATGGATATTTTATTATATTGTAATTGACTCACTCCATTTCTGCATACTTCTCCAAGTAATCTGGTTGGCCCTCATTCCACAAGCGGACAATGGAATCCAAAAGGTAGGTTCTTTGTGGATTCTCCATGCTCCAGAGTTCCGGTAAACATTTGTATGTGATATGCGGTAAGGGAAGGTTAGAATGCAGTCTAGGCAAACATAAAACAACATTTAACTTTAGAAAAGTCAGCGACAAAACAGATTTCCACAAAATTGGCAAATTTAGATAGATGATATGATTTACTGGTATGGCCATTCAAAGTATGTCACACAAATTTCTTTTTTTTCTTTTTATATATATATATATAGTCAAATAGCGTAAAAAGTTTGCACGGAACTTAACTGGGTAAAAAGTTTGCACCCTATTTTAAGAGAAGTAGATTGATATTTTGTGATAAAAGCAGTTTTTCTTGCTAAATAAACCAATAATCTTTCTAAATAAAGTAAAAAGGTAGCTTGTTTCTTTCATCAATAAAAATAACAAGACCAAAACAAACAATACCAATTTTAGCGGCAATAATAACTTTCCAACCTTGCAAACACACTTTCCTTCCTGAACTCTATTTGTTTATATTTAAACGCAACGTACGGCTTTAAAAGTACTCCTGATGTATATCTTTTAGAATGTGTAAAATTTATTTTTGTTCTGCCCCTCTGCTTTTATAATATAGGTGCGAACTTTCTACACCTGTTTGATACGAGCGACGGGTAGAAAGTTTGTGATTCAAATTGTGATTGTTAACCATAAAAAACCTGAGTTAATGGATATTAGTGTCATTATTTTCTTTGTTTTATATTTATGACGTTTTACTGTCACCGTTAGATTGCTTGTTATTTTGGGTGAATGTTTATAAGAACAGTAAATAAGAACTATATATCTAATAACAATATTAGGCTGAAATTATATATTTTTAGTTGCTATGAAAGGGCCATTAAAGAGTTCTTATAAAAATTCTATTAACTCATTAGCAGTCTGTTTCAATTGCATTAAAAATAAACGCTTTGTATATAAATATATGAGAAAATTTCTGGTGTATTGTAATTTCATTCATGTATTGTCATTTGATTCATGCAGTACCTTCACTAGCGCAATGGGTAAAACTTATGAATGCAAATCCGTAAAGACCTGGAGAGAAAGTGATATTGAGAATGCAATCAGCGACATTAAAGCTAGAAGAAAATCAATAAGAACAGCTGCAAAGGAAATAGCTGTTTCGGATACAATGTTAAGAAAACGTATGAAACAAATCAATGAAGAGACTGAAGGAAAAGAGTCTGGACGTACAACTGTTCTTAATCCTGAAGAAGAGAATGAATTAAAATCATGCATAGATATGCTATGCCAAGTGGGATTTAGCCCTACAAGAAATCAATTGTTAACTCTAGTAAAGGATTATGTTGAAAAGAACAATATAAAAAATCCATTCAGAAATAATAAACCAGGTTTTGATTGGCTAAAGAGATTCATGGAGAGAAATAAACTCTCCTTAAAGAAAGCAAATATGATTTCTACAGCACGAATGAGTGCAACTTCAAACCCCTTTATTGTTTACAATTTCTTTGACGTCATAGAAAAAGTCGTTCAGGAGAAAAATTTAACGGCTGAGAAAATTTGGAATTGTGACGAGAGCGGCTTTCCAACAGATCCTCAGAAATGTAAAGTTATCAGTGTCAAAAAGAAAACTGCATACAAAGTAACATGTGGTGCAGGGAGGGAGAACATAACAACTCTTGCTGTATGCAATGCTGCCGGGAGAGCATTAGATCCCTTAATAATTTTTCAGGGTAAGAATTTGCAATCTACTTGGAGAGGTAAAGACGCATTACCTAACACTTTTTACGATTGCAGTGAAAATAGATGGATGACAACATCTTTATTTACAGTATGGTTTTTCAAGTTTGTAGCAGAGGTGAAAGAACGACCATTGTTGCTACTTTTCAACGGACATCTTACTCATATCTCGCTGACTGTAATTGAAAAGGCAAGGGAAGAAGATGTTACTATTGTCAAGTTACCACCTCATGTGACAGATAAGCTGCAACCTTTAGACCTTACCTGTTTTGGTCCGCTAAAGAGACGCTGGGAAACAATGTTAAATGACTTTGTCAATACTTGGGGAACAAAAAATCTGATGGTAAAGTCAACGTTTGTCAACAAACTGAGCGAAGTTTGGCATCTTGGTTTAAACGAGAATAACATAAAAAGTGGCTTTGCTAACACTGGAATCTTTCCTGTTAACAGAGAGAAATTTCCGGCGCAGAGATTTGATAAAAGAATGCTGAAGCAATATCAATCTTGGGTACAATCAGGAAGACCAGAAAAGAATTTGGAAGTGTTAGCCTTTGATCTTCCAGAGGAGAATCGTGTAAGTTTTTCTTTCCGTTCTTGGATTCGGTTTTCAAAAATTGAAATACATAAATCTTTTACAATTTAAGGAAGCATCAAGAAATCAAACAACCGCCAGTAGTGGTGACAACAACAAAGCCTCGTCATCGAGAATGGATCTAGATGAACCAAAAGAGCCCAATATATTTTCGACGCCAGGATGTTATTGTAATGAATTGGGAGAAAAACCAACAATCATCGTCTCTAGACATGAATGGTATCCTATATGGCAATTGCGACCAACTCAATCCACTTCCACTCCGCTATCCACACCAAACACGTCAACATCGTTCCAAGAGCTGATTCTGGATAAAATGAAGGGGAAAACGGAAAAAACAAAGGTGAAACAGAGAAAAGTGGACTTTTCTACTAAAATAATTACAGACACAGAATGCCGTGACAAGATCTTACAATTAGAGGAGGAAGAAAAAGAAAAGGAAGAACGAGGAAGAGAGTGAGCGTGAAATAATTGATGAATAATTTTCACAATGTGTGCATCCGACTTTACTAAAAACTACTTTGGTCCCTTATTGGAAAAAATATCTTTAGAAAACAAACAGTTTATGTTAATGGGAGATTATAACATTGACCTTCTCCAACATGAAAAAAACAGCATTGTAGCCAATTTCCTAGATACTTTAACTTCAAACACATTTTTTCTTTTTGTCTTGTACCCAACTCATGCGACACATCCCATTCAAAAACTCTCATTGATAATATTTTCCTTAATTTCTACAGTGAAGATATCACATCTGGCAATATAAATGTTACAATTTCTGATCATCTGCCTCAGTTTATAACTATCCAAAATTTTAGAAGTAACAATCAATCTAAAAAGAAAACCATTAGTCGACGCTGTTTCAAAAGGTTTCAAAAAGATCAGTTTGTAAACGATATTTCCCGTGTGAACTGGGATTTACATATTAAGGAGACTGACGATGTAAATGACTCGGTAGCTATTTTCTTTAAACAATTTGAAAGTATTCTAGATAAACATGCTCCGTATAAAAATCTAACTAAAAAACAATTAAAATACCATGACAAACCGTGGGTGAGTAAAGGCATCTCAACATCTATTAAAATAAAAAATAAAATCCATAAAAAATTTCTCAAAGCTACTAACATAAGAACTAAAAATAATCTTTATAAAAAATTTAAAATATATAGAAATAACATTAGCAACCTCCTTAAAACAAGTAAAAAAAATCATTACATTGCATTTTTTAATAAGAACATTAACAATATAAAACAGACTTGGATGGGCATAAAAGAACTCATAAACATTAAATCTAAAACTAAAAATAATATAAATAGTCTTAACGTAAATGATAACATTGTAACAAACAAAAAGGACATAGCCAACCATTTTAATAATTTTTTCTCTTCCATAGCATACAAGCTTTCAAATAAAATGAAAAAGTCTAAAATGGATTTTAAAGAATATTTACTTGAACCTAATACCAATAATTTCTTCATTTCACCAACAACTAAAGAAGAGGTTGATAACCTTATAAAAAATCTACAAGTAGGAAAGAGCACGGGCCCCAATAGTCTACCTACAACACTCCTTCAACTAGTTTCTAAATCTATATGTAATCCCCTCAGCTCCATTATCAATAATTCCTTCCAAAAAGGCATCTTCCCTGACTTGTTTAAAACTGCTAAAGTCGTCCCTGTTTTTAAAAAATGATCCAAACTTGACTGCTGTAACTACAGGCCTATATCACTTTTATCTAATATCAGCAAGATCTTTGAACGACTTATGCACACAAGGCTTTATTCATTTTTATTTAGATTCAAATGTTTGTACAAGTATCAGTTTGGTTTTAGGAATAAGCATTCAACAACACATGCCCTTATTGAAATCACCGAATCTATCAGACTTGCTCTTGATAAGGGTCAGTATGCATGTGGTGTCTTTTTGGACTTGCAGAAAGCTTTTGATACAGTGAACCATGACATATTAATCTCCAAATTGTACTACTATGGTATCCGAGGTATACCTTCCAAATGGTTTGTCTCCTATCTTTCCAACCGTCAACAATTTGTATCCATTGATAACCATTTCTCTGACACACACATTGTTAATGTAGGAGTCCCCCAGGGTTCCATACTTGGACCTTTGCTCTTCCTCATTTACATAAACGATCTAAACAAATCTATATCACATTCATCTTGCTATCATTTTGCAGACGATACTAACTTATTGATAATAAATAAATCTCTTAAAAAAGTAAACAAATATATTAACCATGACCTATCAACTCTGTTGCAATGGCTTCGAGCCAATAAAATCTCTCTAAATGTTAGTAAAACTGAAATAATTATCTTTAGATCCCTTAATACTCTTCTTAATAAAAAAAAATGTAAATATCCCTAAACATCTAAATTTCAGGCTAAGCGGAGAGAAAATTAATTCTAACAAAATTAAATATCTTGGTATCCATATAGATGAGAATTTGAATTTTAAAGATCATATTCATAATATCTCATTAAAACTGTCTCGCTCTAACGGAATGTTGGCTAAGGTCAGGCACTATGTATCTTTCGATACACTATTAAACATCTATCATGCCATCTTTAATTCACATCTCAGATATGCTTGCCAGGTTTGGGGCCATTCTCATAAAACTTCCCTTCGCAGAATCTCTTCTCTTCAACAAAAAGCTCTTCGTTTAATCTTCTTTCAACCTCCTCAATGTAGCACTGACATCTTGTTTACTCTCTCTAACATACTCCCTTTTCATGATCTAGTTCATAGTCTCAATTGTTTGTTAGTCTGGGAGCATCAACATTCTAGACTACCCCCTGAGTTGGATGACATATTTATGAAAAGAACTGGAGACCATTATAATCTACGGTCAGTTGAAAACAACAACCTCTTAGTACCCCATAAAAATACATCTACATATGGTATCAATTCTATTACATATCAATGTATCCGTGACTGGAATACCCTGCCTAACGAATTTAAAATGGACCAGAACCGGTTCCAATCTAAAAGTAAATTTTCAAAAGCCCTTCTTAATTACTTTGGAGAAAAAAATTCATAATATCTTTTTTATCTTATATAATAGGGAAGTTTATCTCACGTGTATATATACAGTTTTTCAGTTTGTTTTGTTTTTATTTTTGTTGTTGTTGTTGTTGTTTCTGTTTTGTTTTGTTCCTCTTCGCTTTTTGACTTTTTCATTCCTATTTTTCGCCATCAAATCCATTTCACTTCCAATTTAGACTTTTTGATCGTACTCTGCAGATATACTTTTACTATTGAATTATTATCGATATGAGGTCGTTGCGTATTTTGTAGTGTTTCACTATTTGCAACGTTCCTGTGCTATTTGTATTTGTGTACACAGATATTTACCCAATGCTTTTATAAAAGCACAAAATATATTGATTTGATTTGATTTGATTTGATGACGATGATGATCCAAAGGAAAAGCTGTTAAAGATTTGGAAAGAAATTTCACCGCCAACGCAGGAAAAGGAAATTGAAAATCAATGGTTTGCTGTTATTTATGTTAGTAAAGGTAAACCATCACTTTATGTCGCCAAAGTCTTGAAACGATTTTTGCTTGACAAAGAAGGTTGTGTCGAGTCACTTCAGTTGGAGTGTCTGAAGCCACATGTTGGTACTGGAACGGTCTTACAAGAAGTGCCAACCATCTACCAAAGGACATCGACCTCTTTCCTTTCCACAACATCATCAGCTGACCATTGAAAAGAGTACCATTAAAAAATGGATGTTGGGACATTCCTGAATATCATACTATAAACAAATTTTACAATTTAGTATGCAAAATCGATAGGGAAAGTTTGATAAAAAATTTGTATATAATATAATCTTCATATTTTTACCTAAAAACAACAAAAAACAACAAAAAAATAAAATTATTTTATATCAAATTTTCCTTCTAAATGATTTCTCCATTGAATCCAAATATTTAAGTGTTTAGTATACTCAATCAGTAAAGATTGTTAGGTAAGTTTGATTGCTGAAAATTTGACAAGTTTTAAACATACAATATCACTCGGAAATATAATATAAAAAGATACTTGAAATATAGAAAATTGTCATAAAAATAACATTTTAATAAAGGTGAAACTTATATTAGATCATAATTTTGTAACAATTACACGCTGGGTAAAAGGTTCGCTAGCATGATTAAAGGTTTGCGGCAAAATATCGTGCAAACTCTTAAGGCTTCCATGCAAACTTTTTACCACTATGCGAAGGGTAAAAAGTTTGCACAGTTTTTTTCAATTTGAGTCGGAAAAACGTACCCTGGGTTCCTTGTTTTGATTTTAAATAGAAGATGGCAGCCAAAGCTACACAGAAACAACGAACTGGAACTGGTTGAAGCCTGTAGCTTTTAGAATTGCAAAATTACTGCAATTTGCAAACTTTTTACCCTATTTGACTATATATATATAACAGGCAAGAGTCAGAAATACAAATTTTCACATTGAAATACTCACAAATACCTGACATTGCAGTCTTCGCACAACCGCATCGGTGCGCCATTGTTCTTTTCCGCACATTCATATGAGAAACAAAAGTACACAGCTTTCATGAATCCGACTCGGCAATTCGCATGATCACATACTGGAGAGTTCACAACTGTTGGTTGCAAGCAATGAATCCATAGATCGCAAGGTTGCTTGATGGCGTCAAAACAACGTTGGCATAGAAACAATGGAGGAGGTTCGCCAGTTTCAGACACACAGATGGATGGGTCAAGAACTACTTTAACAGCGTTAGTTAAGTTGACCAGATTTTTACAATTGACAGATTGACAGGTGTGTGGCAGAACAGTTTCGTAATCAGTGCTGCGATATGCTTTCACACTGGCTGCAATAACACAAAAGTCATAGATTTACAATAGCTTAGACAACTCTAAAATGGCTACCAAAAACATAAAACTTCCAATGACTTTCAATAACAATAATAATATTACATATTCAACTTCACATTAAAACTTGCATATTACATTATTAGGTCACAAAATGCTTTTTAGCAATACAAGATCGATTATGTGTGCATTGAAAGAGCATATAGATGTTCCACAGTTCATTACAATTTATTCAGCAAAGCGAAACGTACAAAAACGTCCTCATTCTGAAAAAGGACAAATAATATGGGCAACAAAACAAGACCACTAACAAGTTTGCAGGCACTAAACTATGTGTAGCTTGGTAAACACAATAATAGTATATAATCATCACTACATCACTATAATGCGTAAGAGAAGAGCCTGTCCTTATTTTCTTTCACAGAAGATATCAAAGTTGTGAACTCACCAATATCTACAGGTACAAAGTATCTATTTAGTAAATGAACAAATGCCTCTAAGGAGGTGTCGGATCCATATGCAAGGTTCATCAAGATATCATTTAATGAATCACGTTTAAAACGCATGAAACACTCCATGACTCTGGTCCAGGTTGCAGTATCAGTAGTAGCGTCCAATATGGAAGCAAGTAATGATGGGGCAACTAAATTTATTTCGGCCATTTCATCATCAATGTTTTCAGTGAGAAAAACAAATATCAATGGTAGAAGGTATTGGACAAGCATGTCAACAATTTGTGTCTGCATCCACGAGTTTACATCAAACAAGCCAATTACAAGAGATGTAGGGGCTGAAATTAAAGTGTCTGTTGGCAAGTATGGCAAAACATACGCTATTGCTTTTAAAAGGGAATTATCCAATTCCTCATCATCAATGGATTGTGTTAGCGCAAGGAAATCCAAAAGTGTATTAAACAAGATTTCATAATCAACTTCGGGGAAATTTGAATGTTTGAACTCGTGCTTGGCAAAATCAAAAGAATCATTAGTATCTTTAATCCAGCTAAAGAGAAACAAACATCTCACATGGTTGCATGTTTTCAGTGTGCAAAGTGTGTCTTAATTATATACATATACTTAATTATATATATAAACTTAAATAACAGATTTTACATCTATCACTTATATTACTATCACATATATCTATTTAAATGTTTTACAGAGAAAGAGTTCACCTTGATAAAGTTGTATGAAAGTACTTCAAATGACTGATAATGTCTTTGCTAGTTGGGGCTGAGTTTTCGTTTTCAATACGCAGTTGTAGTTCTTGCAAGCCATGGACTTTTGCATTAACTATTCAGTAAAAAACCCTCAATTTTTATCAGTTTATTCAATAGTTTTTGTCAAATTTATTTTAGTTTTCAACAATATTTTTTTTGAACCATCCATGAAAAACAGTTGTGAATATCTCATAATTGAGTACATGCTTCTCATCATATGAATACAATCATTACAATCAAATAAACATTTTTAAAAACAAAACAATACAATTTCTTTTTAAAAAGTATGATGATGATGAATGTTAATGATTAGTTACATTGTTTTGAGGTGGTTGTGGATGTCATGTTTTTCTTGTGTGTTTTTCTTCTTCTAAAACATATATATATATAAAATGTTAAATAAAAAATGACACATTAAATTAATAATGCAAACAATTATTGACTTTTGAATCTTGAAATACATAGCATACATTACTACCTGACTTAGTGATAAAGAAATAAATCATACAAGAAAACATTTTCAAGACAACAAAAACCAGCCTGTACATTTCTTGTAGGGATTAAAAAATATCAAACACATTTGGTGAGCAATATGTAAAACACACGTTTCTTTGCAGTCTTCATAAATGCATTAATTACTGCATTATTTACCAAAGAAGAGCGCAAGCAAAAAGCAGTGTAATGATGACACCTAAATAATATCTATCATCTTGGCAAACAAAGTTAATGAACCATTTTATGGACTGAGGATGGTATATAATAATTTGTGACATTATTGTCACATTATAATAATAATAATGTGACAAAACAGTTTTGGTAAAGTCTGCTGGATTAATAACATCCCCTTCTTATTGTATGCAGGGTGTAGTATGTTTTCTGATTGTTATGATTCTGGCTAGTATGCTGTAGCAACATTTCTATGCACACTTTTAGCTTTGTCGTTGGAAAGTTGTTAGTTTTAATTAGATTTAGGATTAGGTTTGGGTATCTTAGTCGGCTTGGCGTTTTTAAGCTTCAATTAGTTGCACTTTGAAACTAAAAAAAAAAAGAAAAAAAAAGACGATTTATTTTTAGACCCATGATGTCCAAAAATATTTTTTAAAAGCCCTTAATATCTCCCCTTCCTTTTTTTATAAAAATAGCAGCAAAGACCTAAAAAAAATTGTTTATGCGTGGACTTATGACAACTTAGACACGAATTTTATGACGGATTTTTTCATTATGGTTATTCCGTGTATTTGCAACAAGCAGATAATGACGCAACTAAACGAGTAGGAGTCTGGATATGTGTTAGAAATTCTACCACCCAGCCTTCTCCGCTTACTTGAAATATCATAACATGAGTTAGAGGAAACGTTCACATTCCTTATAAAACTATGGCTAAAACTTATGATTACTTATTTAAACTATTGTTGATTGGCGACTCTGGAGTCGGAAAAACCTGTGTACTATTTAGATTTTCGGAAGATGCTTTCAATTCTACGTTTATATCGACGATAGGTATAAGATCCATATCTAGCTATGTAATTTTCGTTTTATTTTGTTCTTTCTGAATTATAAAAATATATTTAAAAAAGGGATGTAGTTATAATACTCATAGTAATAGGTAGATGAATTTATGAAAAATTATTGTAAAGACGTAGCATTGTTTACTTGTAGCTAGATATTTTAAAACTTGGGTGTAGCTAGTCTAGAGTTTTTTTGGGGGGTAGGTGGTTAAATAATCAATAAAAATCTACTGAAAATTTTGGTTCTAACAGTATATACACACATTTTATAAGAAACATGTGGCAAATCAAATTGCCTGAATTTTGAGAAAATTGTATGAAACATTGGATGGTGAGTCAAAGAAATGTTCTTAAAACAACCTTTTTGTTTTATGTTGTTAGAATCAATAAAACTAGAAAGACATAATTTTTGTTTATAAACTGTCAATGTGTATACATTGCACAGTACTGGCATTCTTTTTGTTTTAAAAATAGAAAGAGACATAAGGAAGAAGCATGTTTTCAGCATCATGGGAATGCCAAACAACTAGTTATTCTACAGAAATATTTCCGGCTGAAAATCTGAAAATAATATACTCAAACGGCTCAACTCAAATTTCATGTTTTGTATGTTTCTTAAAGTAAACATCTATAGCATGTTGGGGTGTTTTTGACAGAAAATGGTAAAGTAATTACCAAATGTGGCTCATGATAGACCAAGCACCCGCAAATTTCTTTATCGTATTGACTATTTTGTTCTGATTTCGATTATGAAATAAAATAACATTTTTGGTGTTTCTATGTAATTTGTTCTTTACAACAAAATAGTTACTTGATTAAATCTAAAATGTCTAACACCTTGATTAAAAACAAGGTGTCAATGAGCATTTAAGTTGAAAGTTGTATATCCCAAATGAGTATTATTCGATTGCAAGCTGTTAAAGAGTTCAAGAGTAAGCGCCTGTGCCCAGCATTCACTTTGTCAACCTTTTATAGAAATTGTTTTGATCGACACATTTGATCATTTTTAAAATTGACCTTACGCTCTTGGAATACAAAAATAATTTGTATTGTGAAATTGCTGGTCATTTTAATTCTGCCATTTTTCAGTTTTAATTGAAATGTGTTTTATTTTTAGGTATTGACTTTAAAATTCGCACTATCGATCTCGACGGTAAAAAAATAAAGTTACAAATATGGTAAGTGGTAAATTATTAATTTTCTAATGATCGCTTTTAAGGATTGTTAATTTATAAATAAAAAAAACTCAAATATCTAGGACAGATTAATTGCAAAAAAAGTTTTAAACAATTCTGTAATTAAGGAAACATTCCACACTCAGACAAATGGATTTCTGTTATAATAATTACGATTATAATGTTGATCGTGTGGTCATCAGAGTTTGTGACTTTGAAAATCTTCCTCCTTCTTACTATGTTTTACGTTTATAATTTTCCAAGCCATTAGAATAAAGGTGCGAATTTTTTTTTCTGCACGTCAACACCCCTAGACGCGTGCTTTTTTTGCACTTGAGGCGCTCAAAAAATACTTTGAGGTGCGTGATTACAAATATTACCTTTTATGAAGATAATTGCTAATATTTAGTCTTCTCATTTTTGCTTGGCACGTACGCCAACCTTGGTATAGGAACGTTCGCGTATGCAGGGCCTGAAATAAATATTATAAGCTCATCGGTCACGTTGACCGCCGTACTCATAAATCTTATCGGTCATCGAAGTTCGCCGTCGGTCAAAACTGACCGACATAAATAACGTTTCTATCGGTCAACTTAACACCATGCATTAGCATTTCAAACAATAATCTCTCTTTAACACCATGGAGACATGACTACTTAGTCAGAAAACTTTGGGAAAAGACAGAGGGAATTAACTAATTAACGAGGTTGAACGAAATAAATAGCAACATCAACGAAAACACAAATCAAAAGAAGCTAGTATCAGTCTTCTCATTATTAAAATTGTTACGTACGCAAATAAGTACGATTTTTACTGTTTCGCGATGTGCATTAATTAAGTTAATTCATTGTCCATTGCCGCATTGTAATGTCTCCTTGCAATGTGTTTGTTAATCACTACTTAAGCTGTTGCCGGCTCTCTCTCCACATGCTAACATTCAATGCCCTGACGTATAAAATGTGACCGATCGATTTGGCGGTGACCTGAATGTCTCCATGGACCAGAGTCACCTGAAACCATCTCTACTATTACAGTGGAGAAGGCCAGCCCAGAGGCTAAACCAAACCGCGGAAAACATCTATACTGCGGGTGAATGCGCACCAACGCTGGGTCAGATAAATCTGCAGCTCATTGGAGGGTTCAAGCGCTCTACTTTCAGGCGAGCTCGAGTAGTGAAATACAGAAACAAAATGAGAAAAATGATGTTTTGTAATCTTCAATAACTTCGATCAATCATGCTGTTTCAATGCAATTGAGATTATCCCCTCCGTAGGCATGATTTATCCAGTTTCTTTCTTGAATATTTATTTATTTATTTTTATTTATTTATAAACGAATATTTATACAGGATAAATTACACTTCAACAATAATACATGCTGTTATCAATGTGCGTCCTGTTGAAAAATTAAAAATATTAAATAATTATGTTATATTTATATTAGTGGTAAAAAGATAAAATGCAAAAACTTAAATATTAAAAGAGTAAAATTGAATGAGTTAAAAATATTAAAGAAAAATTCAGCACTTATAAAATTCCTTTAGTAATTTTGAATATTTACTAAAGTTTGATTCTTTTCGAATGTACATTGGCAGCTCATTGTAGATCTTTGCTCCCATATACTTATAAGATTTTTTGCCAAATTCTGTTTTCATTTTTGGTAGCTCAATCATACACCCGTTGTTTCTTGTGTTGATTTTGTGATCTCGCATTGTAAAGTAGCCATGAAAGTTGACACATGAAGTAGAATCTAGTGACTTTCGTACGGACATACATGCATGTTTGTGGTTAATATTGACTATCGATGGAATGACAACTGGAGATTGCTTATCCTCATTTACCACTTTCGATGCTCTATTTTCAAGACTTTTTATTTTTCTCTTTTGTCCATCTGTATACTTTAACGCAACAGAGCTACAATATGTCACTATTGGAACTAACATCGAGGAATAAATGGCTAATGCTGATTTGTTGTCAAGTAAATATCGAACTTTTGAGAGCAGGCGTAATCGCGAAGAGAACCGCTTGTAATTTCTATCAAATTGAATGTTCATATTAAGGTGGTTGTTGATTTCTACTCCAAGATACTTGTAAGATGTGGTATGGCTTACGGGTACGTTCTTTAAAGTTAAATTAAGTTCTGAAGAATTTTTTGCAAGCCGTTGTGGAGTTCCGAATAATATACACTCAGTTTTGCCTTTCTTTAGGTTTGCGACTAAATCGTTACTATCGAGCCATTGCGAGAGAGCTTGTAAGTCTTCGTTTAGACATCTTTCGATGGCAGTGATGTCTTTACTGCAAAAGTACATAACGGTATCATCGGCGTATATTACGACTTTTGAGCTGAGAGATATATCCATTACGTCGTTATAGAATATAAGAAATAACAATGGACCTAATATAGATCCTTGAGGCACGCCACTTACCATCGAACTTGGACTAGAAAGAGTACCATTGTATGAAATAGTTTGTTTTCTGTTAAACAAGTAATCGGTTATCCAATCTAACTCTTTGTTCTTTATTCCGTAACATGGTAACTTCTCTAACAGCTTTGCGTGGCTGATGGTGTCAAACGCTTTACTGAGGTCAAGAAACACAGCTCCAACTAGATTACCTTTGTCGATATTCGATCGTATGTTATCAACAAAAAAAGTGACAGCTTCTTGTGTTGATCGGTTTGATCGATATCCGAATGCATGTTTGTTAGAAGGTTGTTCAATTCAAGATGTTGCAACAGTTGTCGGTAAACAGATTTTTCAATTATTTTGGAGACAAGCAATAATATGGATATAGGTCGATAATTCTCATATTCAGTAGTGCTTCCTGATTTAAAGATGGGAACAACTTTCGCATGTTTCCATTCAGTTGGAAAAACACCAGTCTTTAGTGAGGTATTTATAATACAACTCAGTGGAGTAGATATAATTGATGCTGTATCTTTTAAAAGTCTAGCAGGTAAGTCATCAATTCCAGGAGACTTTTTAACTTTCAGTTTTTTGAGAAGGGACTCTGTTTCTAACTTGGACACGTGCTCAAACTTAAACAGCACGTCACACCTTTTGCTTATAGGAAGTTGTTTCCTCCAGACAAGATTACAAAATTTTATCGATTTCTCTTTTATAATCCGGGGAGCGTTTAAAAAGTAGTTACAAAAACCGTTTGGTGTGATATCGGTAGATTTATTGCAACGGGAGTTATTTGATTTCGAAGGATATATTTTCTTTATCGTTTTCCAGAAAGTATTCGGTGTATGGTAGTTTTCACGAAGAAGATTTTTGTGGTACAAGGACTTAGCCGTACGCATCAATATGTTAACTTTATTTCGTTTATGCTTGTATGCAGAATAGTCAGTTTCGTTTTTTGATTTTCTGTAACGTCGTAATTGTTGGTCGCGTTCGTTCATAGCAGATTTAATCTCAGACGATAACCATGGTGACTGCTTTCCCTTAACTCTTTTTATAACTCTTGGTGCATGCTTATCAAAAGCTGTAGTTAAAATATTTTTCATATTCAACCAGGCTACATTTACGTTTGTTACAGAGCATACTTCATCCCAATCAACTGATTGTAACTCCCAGCATAGATTATTTAAGTCGTAATTTTTGTAATCGCGACACGTAATCGTTTTCGGTTCATATGTGGTGCTATTTAGTTTTCTAGTACATCCGACCATTTCGTGATCTCCAACACTCGTTGGTATTACTTCTGTACATGATATAAAGTGCGGTTTATTTGTGGCAATGATGTCAATTAATGTACTGGTGTTATCAGTGATACGAGTTGGTTTCGTTATTAACTGTTTAAAACCCAAAAGGAGGAGAGTGTTTTTAAACTCTTTATTACATTTTTTGTCTAAATAGTTGACGTTAACGTCACCCATAATTATGATTTCTTTTGATTCATCATTAATTCTCGTTAACATATCATTTAATAACACTGTGAAGTTCTTTTCTAGATATTTGGATGTATCAGGGGGTCTGTAAATAACACCAATAATAAAACTCTTCGCTTTCAGTGGAAAAATCTCTATCCAAATAATTTCTAATTTTGAACATTCCAAATCGATTCTTCTTTTCCAGACAAAGTTGTCTGAAATATAGAGACCGACTCCTCCACCTTTTCCAGCAGCTCTGTTTTTATTAATGAAGTTGTACCCCGGAATATCAACTAAGGCGTTTGTTTCAGTAGTTATGTGTGTTTCGCTTAAGGATAAAATGTCGATGTTTTTATAAGATTCAAGTAAGTTGCATATATAATCTTTATTCCCAAAAAGTCCTCGAACGTTTTGATGAAATAAATGCATACCCCTAGTAGACGTGATGGTAGTTAGTTCAGGGATGTTGTAAGTAACCGGTCCTGGACAAGACTCTATATCTCCGCACATAAGTAACATCAACAAAACGATTGATTTTCTCGATTTTAAAATGCAAAAACTGTTTCTTTTTAACCATTCCATCCATAAACTCGACACAATAAAAGACTCTCTTTTTATAACAGTAGATTCAACATTTAGCGTTAAACTAATGCCATCTTCCGTTAAGTAACACGGATTTTTAACTTGTAAACACATAGTAATTATCGCCGCGATAAAAAACACGTCCGCTACTTTCGCCATTTTTTGGAACAATATTTTGTTCGCGTGTGGCAAATCGCAGAAAACAATTGAATTTACAGATATACATGAATGAAGGTTTCTTTGTGTTTTGATCTTTTTTCTCGAAGCGAATGCAGCATAGTTCTTCTGCATTTTAAAGCCTCTTTTCATTGAATATTGTAAACAAAACTGAATGTTTTGTGTTTTGATTTTTTCTTCCATCAATTGCAGCATAAGCGAATTAATTTTTGCGGACGTAGGTTTTCGCTGTTTTTGCGCGGATTTAATATTGCGGACGACCAAAGTTTGTGTTATTTCACGCGGATTTAATATCGCGGATGACCAAATTTGTGTTATTTCGCGCGGATTTAATATCGCGTACGACCAAAGTTTGTGTTATTTCACGCGGATTTAATTTAATTTCGGTAAATTATGGTCGTAAAAGAGGGAGCTCAATCATAGCTACTAACACTGCCGTCACAAACACAACAAAAAACGCGAAGTAAAATTGAGAGACATTCAAGAGCTCTTTAAACGAGGCAATAAAGGTGCTCAAAAGAAAGGAGAAAAGGGATTGAAGTTATAAATCTGGATTAGTTGTATCGTAGCTTTTTTTTATTCTGATCAAAAAGGACATAAAAAGACAATTCGAACTGTCGTCTTTTCCTATTAATGTTTAAATTTTTTTGGGGTGGAGGGGGATTTAATTCCAGGCATCGCCAAAATTTAGATTTTTCGCGCATATTTAATTTCGCGGACGGCGTATTATCGTGGTTTTCGCGCGGATTTAATTTCGCGGAAAATGCCTAAATCCGCGAAAATTAATCCGCTTAAGATAGTTCTTCTGCGTTTTAAAGTGTCTTTTCATTCTTTTTTGTATATAAACAAAACTGATTGTTTCTTTGTGTATTGATCTTTTTTTTCTTCCATCGAATGCAGTATAGTTCTTCTACATTTATCTGTCTAAGTTGAATGAAACTTTTAAACAACTTGTAGAATAGTTCCAAATGGTTACTGCAATATGACGGCTTCTTTGACACGCCAGGTCATTAGGGGGTTAAGATGTAGACACAGCATGCTCAGATTTTCATAACTAAAAACATGTTTTTCTTTTTTTCTTAAATGCGTACGTCATAGAAATACGTTACGCTTGGCATACGGAAAATACCAATTCAGGTACGTCATCGTACATTTTGCAAACTTAGCAGCAAAGTATTAGACGTACCTACCGGCGAGCTGGTTTGTGAAAACGTACGCAAAAATAAGAAGACTGTAGTATATACTATCTTTATGTTGTAGACTGAAAAAATGAGTTTAAATGATAACAAATCCATTAATTATAAACATTAATTTAAGGTTCGATAGATCACGTCGGTCAATTTTTTGAATTTTAGTTCAAATAAAAAGTTTGCAAAAAAGTCATCGGTCAACTTGACCGTTGATATGCGCATATACGCCGGTCAACGGCCGTATTTCATCGGACATTGACCGATGACCGACAGCTATTTCAGGGCATGCGTATGTGTTTTTTTTTGCGTACGCCAGATGTTTTTAACTTTCATGTATGGGAAATAAGATTATTTTTGGTTTTATAGACATTTTTTAAACCCACACCAAGTACATTGTGTTTCTAGATTTGAATACTTACTGCAACCCTTTTAAGTATTGTTTTATTAGATTGTTTTTGCACCAAATCAAATATTCTTTGCTCATTTTTAAAATATCTATAATTGGGAGTTTGCAAAATGTATGATGACGTACCGGAATTCGTATTTTCCGTATGCCAAGCGTAACGTATTTCTATGACGTACGCATTTAGAAAAAAAGGAAAAACATGGTTTCAGTTACAAAAATAGTATTTAGTAAAAGAAGCTCATATAGTATTTATGTTGTTAAAGTTAATATTAAATCATGCGGATAAAGCATGCCTACGGAGGGGGATAACAAAGAACTTAGCTGTGCGATTAACGTTTTAATTATACGTACGTCGTAATAATTTCTCTGTTTGTCAAATGCTGATATGAACTCAATTGCACTGAAACAGCATGATTGATCGAAGTTATTGGAGATTACAAAATATTATTTTCTTTCTATACTTCACTACTCGAGCTCGCTTGAAAGTAGAGCGCTTGAACCCTCCAACGAGCTGCAGATTTAACTGACCCAGCGCTGGTGCGCATTCACCCGCAGTATAGATGTTTTCCGTTACTCCATTGTAATAGTAGAGATGATTTCAGGTGACTCTGGTCCATGGAGACATTCAGGTCACCGCAAAATCGATTGGTCGCATTTTATACGTCAGGCAGGGCATTGAATGTTAGCATGTGGAAAGAGAGCCGGCAACAGCTTCAGTAGTGATTAACAAACACATTACAAGAAGGCATAAAAATGCAGCAAGGGACAATGAATTAACTTTAAATGCACATGAAATTACTTTTGAACAACTAATTGGAGCACTGCAGCGGAGTCTACTAGACTAGCTAGTTGCCTGTCACCCAGAAATAGTATGAGAGTTGAAAACGTGCGCTCTACAGAAGAATTGGAACCAGACATCGAAACAACGAATGATACAAGTAGAACAGTATTGGGGAATTCAATTTTCCGGGTGGTTTTTATCTTTTCCCACAGCTTATTCATTGATTTAAAAAATGCACAGTGAAGGAATCGAGGTGCATGAATTTTTCCTCACGTAAAAGTTTCTAGGCGTGTGTGGAGGTGTGCGCGTGCAATCGCGCGCCTCATAACGATAGGCCTGATTATCACACACCTGAAAAGCCGTTAACTGTGGTTAGGTGAGCGAACTACCAAACGCCTAATTTTTCCTTATGAGAAAGCCTGTACATTACTTGGAAGTAATGAGATAATGATATGAATTGATTCAGTTTTAACATTCTGTCTCAACTTTCCAGGGATACGGCTGGTCAAGAACGATTTCGAACAATCACCACAGCTTACTACAGAGGAGCTATGGTATGTCTTGCAAGAATTGTGAACAACTGCAAAAAGCAAAAAAAAGGAAATATGGTTGACAACTTTCTGCATCGTTGTATATTAATGAAGGGACAGTGAGAATGTAGATATCTTGACTATTGTGGACTATTTTTTATTTTAGGGTATAATGCTTGTGTATGACATCACAAATGATAGATCTTTCGACAATATAAAGAATTGGATACGTAATATCGAAGAGGTGACTTGTTATTGGACATGTTTTGTTTTTTCAAGTGGTGATCTTCAACGAAATTTGAACTTCTGTAGATCTTTCTAGAGATTTGTCGAAGGATATTTAGTAACATATTTTTAAGTTTATCTTTTTATTGTTCTTGATTGTGTCAATCTCAAAAAACTTATCTACAACAATTTTGAACCCATCATCGGAAATAATGCCACGAAAGTCAGGATGTTAAATCTGTCTATGATATTTTCGCATGCTTGTTTCTTCAGCACGCTGCTTCCGATGTCGAGAAGATGATTCTGGGTAACAAATGCGACATGAACGATAAACGCCAGGTGGCGACTGATCGTGGACTCGCTCTCGCCTCTGAATACAACGTGAAATTCATGGAGACGAGCGCGAAAACTAGTCGAAACGTTGAAGAAGCTTTCATATCGTTAGCCAGAGATATTAAACAGAAAATGGATAGAAAACTGGTAGTTTACTTCTCTCTCCGCTGACATTTATTATGATACAATATTTGAAGTGTGATTATGGTATTAGTTATTTCTTGTCGGTCATTGTTAATGATATTCGTTCCTAGGAAAATCCAAGTTCTGATGCTAACGAAGGCAAGATCAAAGTGACGACAGAAAGCAAGCCTAAGAAGACCAGCTGGAAATGCACTATTCTCTGATTACCTCCTTCTACGTCCTGCCCTCCCCCTTCCGTAGTTATGATTGACAATCAATGATACGTGATTTTAGGGGCACCGGGTACGAAGTCGTCATAACGTATATTGTAATTACATGTTTTTTGTTTGATTTACTTGTGCTGATTTGTTAATCGCGTATGATTTGGAAAACCACAGCAGAGAGGTCTGTTTCATTTGAGCACACATATTGGGGTTCAGTTTTTTGTTATATATATATAAATATCGACTTAAAAGTAGTCTGTGTAACTAGAATTGCTATCAGAGTTGTTGTTTTTCCGTTTGCAATCATTTTGTAGAAATATTCGGCATTGCCTTCTATAAATAGAAACCCATTTTCTTTCTCATATTTTCTTTTATTCACAATCCTTTGTAAATAGTATGGAGGCGACTGTAAGGTATCAATATTTTCATGAATTTGACCTTTTTTATTCGTCTCTTATTAGAAAAATATTGTTCTTTTTTTGATAAAGTAAAAAAATTAATGCTTGTGGAAAAATATATTGTTTTATATACATTTGTAATTGTTGTTATTTTTCTTCCGAGTTCTCATTTAATATTATTAGTAATTATAACAACTAAGAGTTTTTATGAGAAACTATTAGGAGAGGGGAATGGAAAAACAGTTCGAGTTAACGCGGGTTCGAGTTAACGGGGGTCGAGTTAACGGGATTGTAACACATATCTACTAAAATAAATAAAAATAGGCTAAAATATTTTATATCTACATACAAAATAAAATCTGAACAAAAAGTTGTAAAGAGATATTAGATTTATCTCTATCATGCCGGTGATCTGCCTCTTTCCCATGCAAATTTTTAAATGCTTAATAAGATAATTCATAATTTCATTCTGAATCTTGAGCTTGCACCGAGCAGACGCGTTTTGGAAGCTCTTAGAAAATCGATCGTAAGTTCGCAATTTATTAAACCTTAGCATTACAGTTTGTTGGAAGCAACTGTCTCAGTCACTGAATCTTCAAATTGTTGACTATATCATTTTACACTCACGTATATTTGTGTTCGCACAGCTACATTTTGTGTGTTTCCATTTATTGAATCTTTCCGGGTTGTTGAGGAATTTCGGGAGCTTGGGTCGAAACCCCAGGGGACTGCCTCATATCCCGAAAAAATAAGGTTTGAGTGTGGAACAACTTCTTTACCCTAGTACATTATTTAAATCATTTTATTTTTTTGTTCTACGATCTTGAATTTGCGCTTTTCTGCTCTTACAACCCGAATTTTCATAATTGCAAGACATTTGCACTTCAACAACCGTTTGCAATTATAAGTAATTGAAGGTATTTCACTTGTTGATCGAAAAGTTTAACGTTTGTCAGTTATTATGGCTCTTAACAAATCCAAAGATATTTGTCCCGGAAATAAGAACAATCCGTGTAAGATTAAAGTTGAAGACACCGATGACGCTATTGAATGCGACATGTGTAAATTTTGGTATCATATCAGTTGTCAATCATTATCACTATCGGCTTACCAAGCAATCGAAATGCATAAGTTATTTTGGGTATGTGATACCTGCCAAAAAATATGTATGAACATAGCAGAACCACCAGTTAATCGAATTATTGAGAAGTTGAATAAACTTGACAATAAAATTGATAAACTATCAACAAGCATTCTTGACGGATAACAAAAAATTTACTGCAACTATGCTGAGGCCACAAAGAACAACTCTCAATCCGAAGAGGTGAACCAATTTAATTCATCAAAAATAATAAAAGAAACCATTAACGAGATAAACATACAAGACCGGTCATTGAATCTCATTGTTCACAATTGTGTTGAGACTCAAGACCCTATTGCAGATTTCCTTAACGTTGCTCATAAAGGGTGTAATCTTAAACTTGAGAGTGAATGAATGACAAAAAATTGCCAAAGGCAACTTGCTGATAATATAAAGGACAATCCTAAAGCCTTTTTCTCGTATGTGAAAAGCAAACTAAAATCAAAATCTCCTTTTCCGGACATGTCATACAACGCGTCTACTGCAACAACCGACATAGAAAAAGCTCTTCAGTTCAACCAGTATTTTGCAAGCGTGTTCACAAACGACAATTTATCGAATATTCCTTCTTTCAAGCACTATCATTGCCTCACTCCATTCGCTGACAAACCTGACTTTTCGCCTGCTAACATAAAAAGACATCTACTTCAATTAAAAACATGCAAATCTCCTGGTCCTGACCAACTACATCCTCGAGTACTCAAAGAATCTGCTACTGAACTTTCACCTTTGCTCTCTATTATTTTTCAAAAGATCTTCGATTCGGGTAACATACCACAAATTTGGAAAGACGCAACCATAACGCCACTATTCAAAAAAGGAGATAAATCTATTGTGTCTACATATAGACCAATTAGTCTCACGTGTGTAATAACAAAAGTGTACGAAAAAATTATTAAGGATCATTTGCTTCATCACTTCCGCGAAAACAACATGTTCACCCCAGTTCAACACGGGTTTCGTTCTGGTCATTCTTGTGTCACAAATCTGCTTTCAGTAATCGACTCTTGGACTAAAGCTCTAGACAAAGGAATTCCTATTGACAACATATACCTAGACTTTGCGAAAGCCTTTGACAAGGTACCTCACAAGCGTCTCCTAGTCAAACTCAAAGCATATGGCATCAAAGGAAAAACTTTCAATTGGATCGAAAACTTTCTTCGTAACCGCCGCCAAAGAGTCAGAGTGAACAATGGCTTTTCAAACTGGAATGAGGTCCGAAGTGGCGTTCCACAAGGTACTGTATTAGCTGCATTACTGTTCATAATCTATGCCAATGACATTCCCCAGTCAATAACATCCCCTGCTGCCCTTTTTGCTGATGACACAAAGGTGTATCTTCCATTGGATAATGCCACATCGCATTACCTACTTCAGAAAGACATCGACTCGCTAGTTTCTTGGGCAAAAAACTGGGGAATGTGCTTTAATATTGATAAATGTTCAGTCTTGCATCTTGGTCATAACAACAAGCTACATACGTATACCATGTGGGACCCGCTTGAAACAAAACGCATCGTAATTAAACCAACGAAATGCGAGCGTGACTTGGGAGTTCAAGTTGATAGTTGCTTGAAATTCGCAATTCACATCACGACTCAAGTCAACAAATCAAATCACATTCTTGGATTGATCAGACGCACTTTCGTTTACCTCGACACAAAAATGTTCACGAAGCTTTTCATAGCACTTGTTTGCCCGCATCTAGAATATTGTGGTACGGTTATTAACCCAAGGTTGCTGAAAGACAAAAGGCAAATTGGAAACGTTCTTCGTCGTTCCTCAAAACTGTTGCCCGGTATGAAAAATCTACCCTACAAAAGCCGCCTTGTACGCTTAGGTTTTCCAAGTATGAATTACCGTTTCATAAGAGGCGATTTAATAGAAGTTTACAAATGGTTTCACAACTTCTATTTCTGTGAAACCAAACTGTTCGACATCGAAGGAAGATCACTGACGAGGACGAGAGGTCATTCATATAAATTGAAAAAACAATTCTGCAGACTCGACTTCAGGGGGCAATTCTTTACGATGAGAGTTGTAGACAGCTGGAACAGCCTCCCTAACGAAGTTGTTACTGCGGAGTCACTGAACATTTTCAAAAATCGATTGGATTTGTTCTTGAGAAACAAAAGATATTTGTATGTTTGATTATTTATTTACGATTATTTGTTTGATTATGTCTTTCTATGAAGCGTTACCAGCGATTTTTCGATTTATTTTTATTTTCTATTATTATCAATTTTTTATTCTCTTCGCATTTTTATGCTTTTGCATAACTTTGCTTTGTTATAGGTTGACAGGCACAGTTTTATGCCTATACATTGAATTTTTGATGTAAACCTTATTTTATAATAATAATAATAATAATAATAATATGTATCTGCGTTTTTGCTACTCATAATCTGCGCTTTTGCTACCTATTTGCGCTTTTGCTACCTATTTGCGATTTTGCTACATGCGATTTTGCTACCTATTTGCGCTTTTGCTACATTTTGCGATTTTGCTACATGTTAAATTCAAAAATGGTATCGTTTTGTTTGATTGCCGAGCTGAATTGAACTGTGTTGATTGAAATTGAACCTACAATCGAAGAAATATCAAATATTTGGATTTGGAATTGAATTTTCTTTGATGCAACAAACTAATATTTCTTGTTTCTTTGTTTAGCTAGCTACGGATATAAATATTTAGCTAGCTAGCTGTGGATATAAGTATTTAGCTAGCTAGCTACAGATATAAGTATTTAGCTAGGCAGCTGTGGATATAAGTATTTAGCTAGCTAGCTACAGATATAAGTATTTAGATAGCTAGCTACAGATATAAGTATTTAGCTAGGCAGCTGTGGATATAAGTATTTCCTAGCTAGCTAGCAGCTACAATTTTCAACAACAATCTGTTCCAACATCGGTTTTATTTTAAAACTAAGAAACTAAATTTTCTTATGATAATTATTTATAACAAAACAATATTCTAATTAGTGTGATTCAATCAACTTACTAAAATGAGGTTCAGGTACTGCCATGTAACTAAATTTATTTACTCCAAAACATTTATAAAATTAAATATAGTTGATTTAATTGTCATTTATGCAGTGGATATTTGCCCAGGAACAGGCTATTGATTATTATGGCTATTTTGCCAGAAGATTTTTGACATTTTGTTTTGTACTTTATTTTATAAAGTTTATAAATTTTTCATTTATATGGAATGATGAGGTCTCAAAGTCATCAAAGTGAAAAGGCGCCTCTGGAAAGATTGGCGAAAAGGTACAGTATTGACAAAGAGCTCTATACCTCTAAACAAAAAATAAGATCTAAGTCTAATTAGCAAAGACACAAGAACTTCAAAGAAGCTCTCAGGATGAAAGATGAAAAGCAAGACATAGTTTGGGATAAATGCATTAGAAATGATGATGGCAACATAGCTTTCTCTAAGTTACATTCTTACAAGTGTCACTATGATAAACTCCTAAATGTTGAATTTCTATAAAAATTACTCCTAAAATGGTATCAAAAGTTCTCTCAAAAATGAACGCAAAGGAAGCTACTGGCACCTCAGGCATCAGTATTGAATTGACGGTGTCCGGTGGAGAAGATATGCTTCATGCAATCACTCATCTCATGAATTGTGTTGTGACAGAAAGTAGAATCTCAAATGATTGGAGCTTATCGCTCATCTTTAATTTCTTTAAAGACAAAGGTGATGCATATATATAACAAGGGAACTAGCATTGCCTTAAACTCCTCAATCAAATTTTGAAGGTTATGGAACGGTTTCTTGAAACAATCAACTCAAGTTTTTATCGACTCCATGCAGTTTGGCTTCATGCCCAGACACTGCCAAAAAGTTTCTTGGTAAACATAAAGATCTCTATCCTATTTTTGTCGACCTTGAGAAAGTGTTTGATTGTGTTTCCCGGAGGGTTCTTTGGTGGGCTAGGAGAAAGCTTGGAATAGAAGAATGGCTAATCAAAACTGTTGAAGCCTGGCTTCATGCCATGTATTCAAACACCAGATCCAGTGTTCAAGTCAACAGAAGTATAGCCCAAGGTGGATAAGTTCTGCAAGAATGTTTAAAAAAATACCTTCTAACAAACTGACTTGGACAGATTATGTTGTTTCGGGAAGCTACAACGCATGAACGCAGAACAACTAGAAATGGTGGTTGTTATGTGTTATTTAATCTGAGCAATGCAGTTTGGGTAATAGACTTACGATAATCAAGGATAAGACATCAACTAGTTTTTCCTTCTTTCCTTCTATTTTTCCAAGAACACTGAATGTTTTACGAGTTTTCAAGTCATTTGACTACATATATATATATATATAATATATATAATTTCTATATATATTAATTATATATAATTTCTAGAATGTAAATTTCCTCTTTTCATTTATTTCTTGTGCATGATATGTACCATGACACATCATGTGCACTACTATAACAGGCCAGTGTATACTGTATAGTGCACCCATAAAAAACTTGACATAGCATACACCAATTTTCTCAACATAAAATCAGATGTTACAATAATATATGTCAATCATTTTACTGAAAATGAAATGAGATACACTTTCATTGTTGTCAGATAATAAATAAATCTATTAAATGACATGAGGTTAATGATGTAAACAAGAAGAAAATCCCATTTAGTTTCATTATTTACTTTCGAATTTTGTTTCATTTTTATGTAATTATTTCAGCGTTAGCAGATCAACAAAAAGCAACCCCGTAAAAGCTGTTTTATGTCAAGACGAGACTAGTCATTTATAAAAAATGTTTATGGATTAAACTATTAATAAGAAAGATGATTATCTATCTAAAACTAACTAAAAAATTAAGTACAGTACAATTAAGTGAGTACAATGATGAGTACAACTTTTACATACTTTTTTCAAGTTATGTATGTTGAATTCATTTTTATTTTTTATTAAGGGTTTGACATTTTTTCTGCTTTAAAGGGAACTTTAAAGCAGCTTATTTGTTCTTGGAATACAAAGGTGAGGTTATGCCAAGAAAGACTGGAAATCAACAGCAAATTCATTTTGCTGCAAACGATATTGGATGTTTTATCTATGATATTGAATTGAGGATGGTTTCAGTTATTCACCTTTGGAGCCATTACTTTGCTTATTTTCATACTTCACTTTTTGAAGAAGTCTCATTTTTGGAATGTAAATTGTTTTGTTGTTCATATTACAAATTTTGTCTCGGGAGAATTATATGAAACCGTTCAACCTGAAGGATGTGGGAAATGTATATAGAGGCAAGGTATGTGTCCACTGGTTATTTTCCGCAAACATATTGTATTGCATCTTCGTCATCTTCTCTTCTCTCTTGCAACAATAACATTTAATGAGAAGTACCATGATAACTCATGCCAGATGCTAAACTTTGTATTTTACTGTGGAATAAGGGTACTTAGCCAATGAGGTCAAAGATGTTACATAACTTGCATAGCATACATTACTTCTAAGTGTTATGTTTAGGTGTTATGTTGGGTAGTGAATGGGCGAATAGGAGCGCTGTCTGTAGTTTAGGTTCTGCTTAGAGAAAATTAATATCTTTGTTTCTTATATAGAGTTATGCAGATTCAGGAATATATGAAGTCTTTTTACGTTGTTTTTGTAGAATTTAGACATACATATAGCGTGATAAAAGATTGATTGTTGTCAATTCAACCATACAAACAAATGCGAACAACTATTGCCTTGTTTTCTATTTGCTATTTTGAAATATAATTGTTATGCCAACAATACTTCTTCATGTGAGATGGAAGGAACCTTGTCGTGGTTCACATGCTTAATTTAAGTGCAGTGCCATTTATTCATGGACTGACTTAAAAACAAATACCTTCCTTTTTTGAAAAAATAAAACTTCAAGCATGAAATATTGTTTTTAATTTTTACATCTCAAATCCTAGGTCCCTAAAATCCCGTTCACCATGTATCCTCAATGCCTTTGAGAAATTTCTTCAAAACGCAATTGTTAAACTTTAGTTTTCATTGTTATTACATATTAGAATAAAATGAAATTTTCCATTTTTTTTTTAATTATGACGTCATCAAAGAAAATCGTTTACAAAAGTTTGTTGTTTGAATTTTACATGATCGAGTTACAAGTCATGAAGATGGTAGTGATATCGACTTCGTTATTGAAGAAATATCTCATGATGTAAGCTGAAACTTAGACAAATTTTATAAATATCTGGTTGGTGCAAAGAAGGTACGGTCAGAAGATTCTTCGAAACGCACAGTTGGTGATGTAAAATGCATTTTGGTTTCAGTTGGTGCTACCGACAGCTTCACGACCTTTTTTGACATTTTTTTATCTCTTTAAGCAGAGATTATATTGAATCTGTGAAAAAGCAAGATTTAAAAGCAAATCACACTAATGCAACCGTCACTAACGTAGTATGTGATCCAGTCACACTATTGGGACCGTCACTGACGTAAGTGACTCAGACACACTATTTGGACCGTCACTCGCGTAAATAACTCAGTCACACTATTGGGGCCGTCACTATTACGTTAGTTATGGTCTCAATATTGCGTTTAAGACACTCAATAGTGTGACTGAGTCACTAACGTTACTTAAGGTCACAATAGTGTGATTGAGTCACTTACGTTAGTTAAGGTCACAATAGTGTGTTTGAGTCACTAACGTTACTTAAAGTCACAATAGTGCGACTGAGTGACTAACGTTACTTAAGGTCTCAATAGTGCGACTGAGTGACTTACGTTAGTTAAGGTCACAATAGTGCGACTGAATCACTTACGTTAGTTATGGTCACAATAGTGTGACTGAGTCACTAACGTTACTTAAGGTCACAATAGTGTGATTGAGTCACTTACGTTAGTTAAGGTCACAATAGTGTGACTGAGTCAGTTACGTTACTTAAGGTCACAATAGTGCGACTGAGTGACTAACGTTACTTAAGGTCTCAATAGTGCGACTGAGTGACTTACGTTAGTTAAGGTCACAATAGTGCGACTGAGTGACTAACGTTACTTAAGGTCTCAATAGTGCGACTGAGTGACTTACGTTAGTTAAGGTCATAATAGTGCGACTGAATCACTTACGTTAGTTAAGGTCACAATAGTGTGACTGAGTCACTTACGTTAGTAACGGTCACAATAGTGTGACTGAGTCAGTTACGTTACTTAAGGTCACAATAGTATAATTGAGTCACTTACGTTAGTTAAGGTCACAATAGTGTGACTGAGTCACTTACGTTAGTTACGGTCCACAATAGTGTGACTGAGTGACTTACGTTAGTTAAGGTCACAATAGTGTGACTGAGTCACTAACGTTCCTTAAGGTCACAATAGTGTGATTGAGTCACTTACGTTAGTTAAGGTCACAATAGTGTGTTTGAGTCACTAACGTTACTTAAGGTCACAATAGTGCGACTGAGTGACTAACGTTAGTTAAGGTCACAATCGTGTATTTGAGTCACTTACGTTAGTTACGGTCACAATAGTGTGACTGAGTCACTCACGTTAGTTAAGGTCACAATAGTGTGACTGAGTCAGTTACGTTACTTAAGGTCACAATAGTATAATTGAGTCACTTACGTTAGTTACGGTCCACAATAGTGTGACTGAGTGACTTACGTTAGTTAAGGTCACAATAGTGTGACTGAGTCACTAACGTTCCTTAAGGTCAAAATAGTGTGACTGCGTCACGAACGTTAGTTAAGGTCACAATAGTGTGATTGAGTCACATACGTGGGTGACGGTCCCAATAGTGTGACTAAGTCACCTATGTTAGTTACGGTCTCAATAGTGTGATTGAGTCACTTACGTTAGTTAACGCCACAATAGTGCGACTGAATCACTTACGTTAGTTAAGGTCACAATAGTGTGACTGAGTCACTAACGTTACTTAAGGTCACAATAGTGCGACTGAGTGACTAACGTTACTTAAGGTCTCAATAGTGCTACTGAGTGACTTACGTTAGTTAAGGTCACAATAGTGTGACTGAGTCACTAACGTTACTTAAGGTCTCAATGGTGCGACTGAGTGACTTACGTTAGTTAAGGTCACAATAGTGCGACTGAATCACTTACGTTAGTTAAGGTCACAATAGTGTGACTGAGTGACTTACGTTAGTTAAGGTCACAATAGTGCGACTGAATCACTTACGTTAGTTAAGGTCACAATAGTGTGACTGAGTCACTAACGTTACTTAAGGTCACAATAGTGCGACTGAGTGACTAACGTTACTTAAGGTCTCAATAGTGCGACTGAGTGACTTACGTTAGTTAAGGTCACAATAGTGCGACTGAATCACTTACGTTAGTTAAGGTCACAATAGTGTGACTGAGTCACTAACGTTACTTAAGGTCACAATAGTGCAACTGAGTGACTTACGTTACTTAAGGTCTCAATAGTGCGACTGAGTGACTTACGTTAGTTAAGGTCACAATAGTGTGAATGAGTCACTTTCGTTAGTTCAGGTCACAAAAGTGTGACTGATTCACTAACGTTACTTAAGGTCACAATAGTGCGACTGAGTCACTTACGTTAGTTAAGGTCACAATAGTGCGACTGAGTGACTTACGTTAGTTAAGGTCACAATAGTGTGACTGAGTCACTAACGTTCCTTAAGGTCAAAATAGTGTGACTGCGTCACGAACGTTAGTTAAGGTCACAATAGTGTGATTGAGTCACATACGTGAGTGACGGTCGCAATAGTGTGATTGAGTCACATACGTGAGTGACGGTCACAATAGTGTGTTTGAGTCACTTACGTTAGTTAATATCGCAATAGTGTGTTTGAGTCACTTACGTGAGTGACGGTCACAATAGTGTTACTGAGTCAGTTACGTTACTTAAGGTCACAATAGTATAATTGAGTCACTTACGTTAGTTAAGGTCACAATAGTGCGACTGAGTCACTTACGTTAGTTACGGTCCACAATAGTGTGACTGAGTCATTAACGTCACTGAAGGTCACAATAGTGTGATTGAGTCACATACGTGGGTGACGGTCCCAATAGTGTGACTAAGTCACCTATGTTAGTTACGGTCTCAATAGTGCGACTGAGTCATTTACGCTAGTTAAGGTCTCAATAGTGCGACTGAGTGACTTACGTTAGTTACGGTCCACAATAGTGTGATTGAGTCACTTCCGTGAGTGACGGTCAAAATAGTGTGACTGCGTCACGAACGTTAGTTAAGGTCACAATAGTGTGATTGAGTCACATTCGTGGGTGACGGTCACAATAGTGTGTTTGAGTCACTTACCTGAGTGACGGTCTCAATAGTGTTGCGGAGTCAGTTACGTTTGTTACGGTCACAATAGTGTGAGTGAGTCACTAACGTTGCTTAAGGTCACAATAGTGTGACTGAGTCACTTACGTTAGTTAAGTTCACAATAGTGTGACTGAGTCACTCACGTTAGTTAAGGTCACAATAGTGTGATTGGGTCACTTACGTTAGTTAAGGTCACAATAGTGTGACTGAGTCACTAACGTTCCTTAAGGTCAAAATAGTGTGACTGCGTCCCGAACGGTAGTTAAGGTCACAATAGTGTGATTGAGTCACCTACGTGGGTGACGGTCCCAATAGTGTGACTAAGTCACCTATGTTAGTTACGGTCTCAATAGTGTGATTGAGTCACTTACGTTAGTTAACGCCACAATAGTGCGAATGAGTCACTTTCGTTAGTTCTGGTCACAAAAGTGTGACTGAGTCACTAACGTTACTAAAGGTCACAATAGTGCGACTGAGTCACTTACGTTAGTTAAGGTCTCAATAGTGCGACTGAGTGACTTACGTTAGTTAAGGTCACAATAGTGTGATTGAGTCACATTCGTGGGTGACGGTCACAATAGTGTGTTTGAGTCACTTACCTGAGTGACGGTCTCAATAGTGTTGCGGAGTCAGTTACGTTTGTTACGGTCACAATAGTGTGAGTGAGTCACTAACGTTGCTTAAGGTCACAATAGTGTGACTGAGTGACTTACGTTAGTTAAGTTCACAATAGTGTGACTGAGTCACTCACGTTAGTTAAGGTCACAATAGTGTGATTGGGTCACTTACGTTAGTTAAGGTCACAATAGTGTGACTGAGTCACTAACGTTCCTTAAGGTCTCAATAGTGCGACTGAGTGACTTACGTTAGTTAAGGTCACAATAGTGCGACTGAGTGACTAACGTTACTTAAGGTCTCAATAGTGCGACTGAGTGACTTACGTTAGTTAAGGTCATAATAGTGCGACTGAATCACTTACGTTAGTTAAGGTCACAATAGTGTGACTGAGTCACTTACGTTAGTAACGGTCACAATAGTGTGACTGAGTCAGTTACGTTACTTAAGGTCACAATAGTATAATTGAGTCACTT
Organism: Candelabrum cocksii; assembly: GCA_963930725.1. Classification (NCBI taxonomy): domain Eukaryota; kingdom Metazoa; phylum Cnidaria; class Hydrozoa; order Anthoathecata; family Candelabridae; genus Candelabrum; species Candelabrum cocksii. Next base: position 2,878,486 of record OZ005666.1, read on the forward strand.
ACGTTAGTTAAGGTCACAATAGTGTGACTGAGTCACTTACGTTAGTTACGGTCCACAATAGTGTGACTGAGTGACTTACGTTAGTTAAGGTCACAATAGTGTGACTGAGTCACTAACGTTCCTTAAGGTCACAATAGTGTGATTGAGTCACTTACGTTAGTTAAGGTCACAATAGTGTGTTTGAGTCACTAACGTTACTTAAGGTCACAATAGTGCGACTGAGTGACTAACGTTAGTTAAGGTCACAATCGTGTATTTGAGTCACTTACGTTAGTTACGGTCACAATAGTGTGACTGAGTCACTCACGTTAGTTAAGGTCACAATAGTGTGACTGAGTCAGTTACGTTACTTAAGGTCACAATAGTATAATTGAGTCACTTACGTTAGTTACGGTCCACAATAGTGTGACTGAGTGACTTACGTTAGTTAAGGTCACAATAGTGTGACTGAGTCACTAACGTTCCTTAAGGTCAAAATAGTGTGACTGCGTCACGAACGTTAGTTAAGGTCACAATAGTGTGATTGAGTCACATACGTGGGTGACGGTCCCAATAGTGTGACTAAGTCACCTATGTTAGTTACGGTCTCAATAGTGTGATTGAGTCACTTACGTTAGTTAACGCCACAATAGTGCGACTGAATCACTTACGTTAGTTAAGGTCACAATAGTGTGACTGAGTCACTAACGTTACTTAAGGTCACAATAGTGCGACTGAGTGACTAACGTTACTTAAGGTCTCAATAGTGCTACTGAGTGACTTACGTTAGTTAAGGTCACAATAGTGTGACTGAGTCACTAACGTTACTTAAGGTCTCAATGGTGCGACTGAGTGACTTACGTTAGTTAAGGTCACAATAGTGCGACTGAATCACTTACGTTAGTTAAGGTCACAATAGTGTGACTGAGTGACTTACGTTAGTTAAGGTCACAATAGTGCGACTGAATCACTTACGTTAGTTAAGGTCACAATAGTGTGACTGAGTCACTAACGTTACTTAAGGTCACAATAGTGCGACTGAGTGACTAACGTTACTTAAGGTCTCAATAGTGCGACTGAGTGACTTACGTTAGTTAAGGTCACAATAGTGCGACTGAATCACTTACGTTAGTTAAGGTCACAATAGTGTGACTGAGTCACTAACGTTACTTAAGGTCACAATAGTGCAACTGAGTGACTTACGTTACTTAAGGTCTCAATAGTGCGACTGAGTGACTTACGTTAGTTAAGGTCACAATAGTGTGAATGAGTCACTTTCGTTAGTTCAGGTCACAAAAGTGTGACTGATTCACTAACGTTACTTAAGGTCACAATAGTGCGACTGAGTCACTTACGTTAGTTAAGGTCACAATAGTGCGACTGAGTGACTTACGTTAGTTAAGGTCACAATAGTGTGACTGAGTCACTAACGTTCCTTAAGGTCAAAATAGTGTGACTGCGTCACGAACGTTAGTTAAGGTCACAATAGTGTGATTGAGTCACATACGTGAGTGACGGTCGCAATAGTGTGATTGAGTCACATACGTGAGTGACGGTCACAATAATGTGTTTGAGTCACTTACGTTAGTTAATATCGCAATAGTGTGTTTGAGTCACTTACGTGAGTGACGGTCACAATAGTGTTACTGAGTCAGTTACGTTACTTAAGGTCACAATAGTATAATTGAGTCACTTACGTTAGTTAAGGTCACAATAGTGCGACTGAGTCACTTACGTTAGTTACGGTCCACAATAGTGTGACTGAGTCATTAACGTCACTGAAGGTCACAATAGTGTGATTGAGTCACATACGTGGGTGACGGTCCCAATAGTGTGACTAAGTCACCTATGTTAGTTACGGTCTCAATAGTGCGACTGAGTCATTTACGCTAGTTAAGGTCTCAATAGTGCGACTGAGTGACTTACGTTAGTTACGGTCCACAATAGTGTGATTGAGTCACTTCCGTGAGTGACGGTCAAAATAGTGTGACTGCGTCACGAACGTTAGTTAAGGTCACAATAGTGTGATTGAGTCACATTCGTGGGTGACGGTCACAATAGTGTGTTTGAGTCACTTACCTGAGTGACGGTCTCAATAGTGTTGCGGAGTCAGTTACGTTTGTTACGGTCACAATAGTGTGAGTGAGTCACTAACGTTGCTTAAGGTCACAATAGTGTGACTGAGTCACTTACGTTAGTTAAGTTCACAATAGTGTGACTGAGTCACTCACGTTAGTTAAGGTCACAATAGTGTGATTGGGTCACTTACGTTAGTTAAGGTCACAATAGTGTGACTGAGTCACTAACGTTCCTTAAGGTCAAAATAGTGTGACTGCGTCCCGAACGGTAGTTAAGGTCACAATAGTGTGATTGAGTCACCTACGTGGGTGACGGTCCCAATAGTGTGACTAAGTCACCTATGTTAGTTACGGTCTCAATAGTGTGATTGAGTCACTTACGTTAGTTAACGCCACAATAGTGCGAATGAGTCACTTTCGTTAGTTCTGGTCACAAAAGTGTGACTGAGTCACTAACGTTACTAAAGGTCACAATAGTGCGACTGAGTCACTTACGTTAGTTAAGGTCTCAATAGTGCGACTGAGTGACTTACGTTAGTTAAGGTCACAATAGTGTGATTGAGTCACATTCGTGGGTGACGGTCACAATAGTGTGTTTGAGTCACTTACCTGAGTGACGGTCTCAATAGTGTTGCGGAGTCAGTTACGTTTGTTACGGTCACAATAGTGTGAGTGAGTCACTAACGTTGCTTAAGGTCACAATAGTGTGACTGAGTGACTTACGTTAGTTAAGTTCACAATAGTGTGACTGAGTCACTCACGTTAGTTAAGGTCACAATAGTGTGATTGGGTCACTTACGTTAGTTAAGGTCACAATAGTGTGACTGAGTCACTAACGTTCCTTAAGGTCAAAATAGTGTGACTGCGTCCCGAACGGTAGTTAAGGTCACAATAGTGTGATTGAGTCACCTACGTGGGTGACGGTCCCAATAGTGTGACTAAGTCACCTATGTTAGTTACGGTCTCAATAGTGTGATTGAGTCACTTACGTTAGTTAACGCCACAATAGTGCGAATGAGTCACTTTCGTTAGTTCAGGTCACAAAAGTGTGACTGAGTCACTAACGTTACTAAAGGTCACAATAGTGCGACTGAGTCACTTACGTTAGTTAAGGTCTCAATAGTGCGACTGAGTGACTTACGTTAGTTAAGGTCACAATAGTGTGACTGAGTCACTAACGTTCCTTAAGGTCAAAATAGTGTGACTGCGTCACGAACATTAGTTAAGGTCACAATAGTGTGATTGAGTCACATACGTGGGTGACGGTCCCAATAGTTTGACTGAGTCACTTACATTAGTTAACACCACGATAGTGTGATTGAGTCAGTTACGTTAGTTAAGGTCTCAATAGTGCAACTGATTGACTTACGTTAGTTACGGCCACAATAGTGCGACTGAGTCACTTACGTTAGTTAAGGTCTCAATAGTGCGACTGAGTGACTTACGTTAGTTACGGTCACAATAGTGTGATTGAGTCACTTTTGTTAGTTAAGGTCACAATAGTGTGATTTAGTCACATATGTGGGTGACGGTCCCAATAGTGTGACTAAGTCATCTATGTTAGTTACGGTCTCAATAGTGTGATTGAGTCACTTACGTTAGTTAACGCCACAATAGTGTGACTGAGTCACTAACGTTACTTAAGATCACAATAGTGCGACTGAGTGACTTACGTTAGTTAAGGTCACAATAGTGCGACTGAATCACTTACGTTAGTTAAGGTCACAATAGTGTGACTGAGTGACTTACGTTACTTAAGGTCACAATAGTGCGACTGAATCACTTACGTTAGTTAAGGTCACAATAGTGTGACTGAGTCACTAACGTTACTTAAGGTCACAATAGTGCGACTGAGTGACTAACGTTACTTAAGGTCTCAATAGTGCTACTGAGTGACTTACGTTAGTTAAGGTCACCATAGTGTGACTGAGTCACTAACGTTACTTAAGGTCTCAATAGTGCGACTGAGTGACTTACGTTAGTTAAGGTCACAATAGTGCGACTGAATCACTTACGTTAGTTAAGGTCACAATAGTGTGACTGAGTGACTTACGTTAGTTAAGGTCACAATAGTGCGACTGAATCACTTACGTTAGTTAAGGTCACAATAGTGTGACTGAGTCACTAACGTTACTTAAGGTCACAATAGTGCGACTGAGTGACTAACGTTACTTAAGGTCACAATTGTGCGACTGAGTGACTAACGTTACTTAAGGTCTCAATAGTGCGACTGAGTGACTTACGTTAGTTAAGGTCACAATAGTGCGACTGAATCACTTACGTTAGTTAAGGTCACAATAGTGTGACTGAGTCACTAACGTTACTTAAGGTCATAATAGTGCAACTGAGTGACTTACGTTAGTTAAGGTCACAATAGTGTGAATGAGTCACTAACGTTACTTAAGGTCACAATAGTGCGACTGAGTGACTAACGTTACTTAAGGTCTCAATAGTGCGACTGAGTGACTTACGTTAGTTAAGGTCACAATAGTGTGACTGAGTCACTAACGTTACTTAAGGTCACAATAGTGCGACTAAGTCACTAACGTTACTTAAGGTCACAATAGTGCGACTGAGTGACTAACGTTACTTAAGGTCTCAATAGTGCGACTGAGTCACTTACATTAGTTAACGCCACGATAGTGTGACTGAGTCAGTTACGTTAGTTAAGGTCTCAATAGTGTGACTGATTGACTTACGTTAGTTACGGTCACAATAGTGTGACTGAGTCACTAACGTTACTTAAGGTCTCAATAGTGCGACTGAGTGACTTACGTTAGTAAAGGTCACAATAGTGCGACTGAGTGACTTACGTTAGTTAAGGTCACAATAATGCGACTGAATCACTTACGTTAGTTAAGGTCACAATAGTGTGACTGAGTCACTAACGTTACTTAAGGTCACAATAGTGCGACTGAGTGACTAACGTTACTTAAGGTCTCAATAGTGCTACTGAGTGACTTACGTTAGTTAAGGTCACAATAGTGTGACTGAGTCACTAACGTTACTTAAGTTCACAATAGTGCGACTGAGTGACTTACGTTAGTTAAGTTCACAATAGTGCGACTGAATCACTTACGTTAGTTAAGGTCACAATAGTGTGACTGAGTGACTTACGTTAGTTAAGGTCACAATAGTGCGACTGAATCACTTACGTTAGTTAAGGTCACAATAGTGTGACTGAGTCACTAACGTTACTTAAGGTCACAATAGTGCGACTGAGTGACTAACGTTACTTAAGGTCTCAATAGTGCGACTGAGTCACTTACATTAGTTAACGCCACGATAGTGTGACTGAGTCAGTTACGTTAGTTAAGGTCTCAATAGTGTGACTGATTGACTTACGTTAGTTAAGGTCACAATAGTGTGACTGAGTCACTAACGTTACTTAAGGTCACAATAGTGCGACTGAGTGACTAACGTTACTTAAGGTCTCAATAGTGCGACTGAGTGACTTACGTTAGTTAAGGTCACAATAGTGCGACTGAATCACTTACGTTAGTTAAGGTCACAATAGTGTGACTGAGTCACTAACGTTACTTAAGGTCACAATAGTGCGACTGAGTGACTAACGTTACTTAAGGTCTCAATAGTGCTACTGAGTGACTTACGTTAGTTAAGGTCACAATAGTGTGACTGAGTCACTAACGTTACTTAAGGTCTCAATGGTGCGACTGAGTGACTTACGTTAGTTAAGGTCACAATAGTGCGACTAAATCACTTACGTTAGTTAAGGTCACAATAGTGTGACTGAGTGACTTACGTTAGTTAAGGTCACAATAGTGCGACTGAATCACTTACGTTAGTTAAGGTCACAATAGTGTGACTGAGTCACTAACGTTACTTAAGGTCACAATAGTGCGACTGAGTGACTAACGTTACTTAAGGTCTCAATAGTGCGACTGAGTGACTTACGTTAGTTAAGGTCACAATAGTGCGACTGAATCACTTACGTTAGTTAAGGTCACAATAGTGTGACTGAGTCACTAACGTTACTTAAGGTCACAATAGTGCAACTGAGTGACTAACGTTACTTAAGGTCTCAATAGTGCGACTGAGTGACTTACGTTAGTTAAGGTCACAATAGTGTGAATGAGTCACTAACGTTACTTAAGGTCACAATAGTGCGACTGAGTGACTAACGTTACTTAAGGTCTCAATAGTGCGACTGAGTCACTTACATTAGTTAACGCCACGATAGTGTGACTGAGTCAGTTACGTTAGTTAAGGTCTCAATAGTGTGACTGATTGACTTACGTTAGTTACGGTCACAATAGTGTGACTGAGTCACTAACGTTACTTAAGGTCACAATAGTGCGACTGAGTCACTTACGTTAGTTAAGGTCTCAATAGTGCGACTGAGTGACTCACATTAGTTAAGGTCACAATAGTGTGATTGAGTCACTTACATTAGTTAACGCCACGATAGTGTGACTGAGTCAGTTACGTTAGTTAAGGTCTCAATAGTGTGACTGATTGACTTACGTTAGTTACGGTCTCAATAGTGTGATTGAGTCACTTACGTTAGTTAACGCTACAATAATGTGACTGAGTCAATTACGTTAGTTAAGGTCTCAATAGTGTGACTGATTGACTTACGTTAGTTACGGTCACAATAGTGTGACTGAGTCACTTTTGTTAGTTAAGGTCGCAATAGTGTGATTGAGTCACTCACGTTAGTTACGGTCTCAATAGTGTGACTGAGTCACTCACGTTAGTTAAGGTCTCAATAGTGTGACTGGGTCACTTACGTGAGTGACGGTCCCAATAGTGTGACTGAGTCACTTGTACGTTAGTTACAGTCTCAATAGTGTGTTTGAGTCACTCACGTTAGTTAAGGTCACAATAGTGTGACTGAGTAGGTTACGTTAGTTACGGTCTCACAATAGTGTGACTGAGTCACTTGTACGTTAGTTAAGGTCACAATAGTGGGTCTAAGTCACTCACGTAATTGACTCAATCACACTATAAAAAAAAGTAAAGTCTGCAACCGCAGTCGAAGGAGACCCGAAAGGTTTCTTTTTCTAATGGTTACTACCAATAAGGGTAGCGGAGGGCGCCACTCTTTTCCCAATCTTTAGCCCAGTAAACTGGTACTCATTTTACTGACCTTTTGAATGGATGGAAAGCTGAGTCAACTTTCACGCCATGACCTGGTATTGAACCCTGGGTTGCTGGAATGCGAACACTTACAGTAACTACTATGCCATAGCGTTGGTTAGTCCTGGCGTACTTAGGACGCCCGTTTGCGCCTACGAAAATTGCTCAACCAGACAACTAACCTATTTAAGCTAGACTTGCATTACGCAATGAGTTTCGCTCAAGAACTCACTGTAACTCGGAAATAAAGATTTTGCCGGAGATTCGAACCGGCGGGTTTGGTTTCGTGAGCCGAAAAATTTATCCACTGAGTTACAGCGCTTGAGCTACAGCGCCAATCACACTATTGTGACCTTAACTAACGTGAGTGACTCAGTCACACTATTGAGACCGTAACTAACATAAGTGACTCAATCACACTATTGCGACCTTAACTAACGTAAGTGACTCAATAACACTATTGAGACCTTAACTAACGTGAGTGACTCAAAAGACACTATTGTGAACTTAACTAATGTGAGTGACACTATTGTGACCAAAACTAACGTAAATCACAATAGTGGGACTAAGTCACACTTTCACATACATTCGCACTATTGGGTATAGATCGGTTATAAATAAAACGCTATTTTTCATCATAATAGCCGTAGCACAAATGGCCCAAATGCGGTAGTGCTTTTATACCATTGATCAAGGTATCCATGATAATGCTTAATTCCCCTTTTGGGAGCTTCGTTAAAAACGCAACAAAATCTTGTTGATCTTTCGGACTATAAAACTTCGGAAGATTGAATAACTTACTTGATAATGTTGTTTACCATTTGTATTTTTAACCGTAATTCATTACTACCTTTCTCAACCAAATACTCTATTGGTTCGTATTATAAAACTTTTCGTTTAGGCATCTCATTCATTTACTTTAGTGCAGCAACTTTCCCGGGCATTAACTTTCGCGTTTGGCGATCTTTGGAACAAATTTCGCTGAAAAACTTTCGCGAATTCATAATAAGGTTCGTATTCGCGTGAAAAAACTTTCGCGAATGGGCAAAATCCAAGAAAACTATTTATTCGTTAAATCACATCTATGGTCTTTACCGTGATCAAAAATGTATAAAATATACAAGTTTAGGCTAAGTAAATTTAATTATCTGCCTCTTCCCATTCTGAGACATCTGTGACAAATCTGTGACAACTGTGACATCAGAAATTGCGAGAGATGGCTAACATCAGATTGCTCAACATTATTACTCAGGATCGGATCAATATCTTGGAAAGGATCGATCGATGGCATTTTGCTTGAACCGAGTTCTATTTACTGTACAATGGAGTGTTTTTTCTTTCTTCGCGAATAATCGAATGTTTTTATTTTCGAAATTAGATACAAAAACAACAGTTTCTTATTGTTTTGAAAATAACATCTTTTATCACTGTTACTACAAATCTCCTTCATCAATATGGAAAAACATACATTTACTGCCGTTGTAAGAGGATATCATTACTATCGAAGATTTTGGCAACCAAAAGAGAACGAAAAACTTATTTTACCGAGCCTGGAAATGCCTTCAATATAGATTTGTTATAAAGACAGTGAGCGAAAATGGAGAAACTGTTGGACACTTGCCAAAAGAGATTTCAAGAATAACAAAGTATTTCTTAGATCGAGGTGCGTCTATGTATTGCACGCTTTCTTCAGAACATTATCGCCGTTCTCCCTTAGTACAAGGAGGACTTGAAATAGAATGTCAAGCTGTGATCGAAACACGAGCTACTATTCTTCAAGCGATATTAACATCACGTTATTCAGATCTAGTTAAGTATCTCTACACGGAACCAACAGAAGACATAGCGGTTGGAAATCTGTTCAATTTTGTCATGACGTTGCCGCCTACAGTCGTCACACTACAAGCCCCCGGCAAAGGGAGGAAAAAGTCTGCATCCACAAGCACTACTGTTTCAAATAATCGGGACATCCGAGAAATGCTTGCAGCTCCAAAGAAGAAAAAAACACTAAGTGTTATTGTATTTTACGACGATTAAAATAGAAAAAAATCATTATTTTTGAAAATTGTCCCGTTTTTATGATTTTTTTAAGGTGAAAAATATCCATGTTTTCGCGTAAAAAGACTTTCGCGTTTTGATGATTTAGAATTTCCAAAGACATAAACTTTCGCGAAAATGACCAAAAATCGCGAAAAACGCGAAAGTTGATGCCCGCGAAAGATTCTGCCCCTAAAGTATTACCTGAGATTAATTTTTTCCTTTTTTCGAAGTTCTGCCTAGATAGCCAAATTTTGATTTTTCACATATAAATGTAGAGAAAATCAAAAAAACAACTGAAAAAACTCATCCGTCTTTCGGATTTTTAAAATAGCGCGCGTTTAAAAAAAATCTTAATAACAAAAAAATAATAAATGACCACTTATTCTTATGTTGGCAATTTATTATTTCGGAACCGATCCATTTTTTTCAAGTACTTTCCACACTAAAATTTTTGAGAATAAGTGGCCGCTTATTATCAAGATACTTTTCCTAATAATAATAATAATAATAATAATAATAATAATAATAATAATAATAATAATAATAATAATAATAATAATAATAATAATAATAATAATAATAATAATAATAATAATAATAATAATAATAATAATAATAATAATAATAATAATAATAATAATAATAATAATAATAATAATAATAATAATAATAATAATAATAATAATAATAATAATAATAATAATAATAATAATAATAATAATAATTTCCTCCCGACGTTTCCTCCCGACGCAAAAAGAGTTAGAAGAAGTGCTGTGATCAGAAAGGCCCTTGCGAAAAGAATAGTCAACCGTCTGAAAGGCTTAGAACATGGCGACAAAGCCTTTCGTCAAGAAGAGCTTCCTCCTTCGATGGGGATTAGGGACGCGCTAGTGGTGAAGCTGAATCAAGAGAAGAAAATACGTACCTACGCGGTGTAGTTGACTGTATTATATGTACTGGAGTACATGTTTTAACCAGCCCTGTCTAGCCTTTATAGTCAGGGAGCTAGTGGGCAAAAAAATGAGTTTCAAAACATTTTGTGGGACCAATTTTTAACCATGGAATAACGTTTATTATTTGTTATGCATTTGTTATCGGTTATGCATCCGTACGGAACATATAGATAACATTCTAATTTTTCTCCTCAAGTTCAATTTGAAACTCGGTCGCGTATCTTTGCAAGAGTGCAAAAGTCCTTTGAACCTTTGAACTCTAACCACGGCGTTTTTAAAATGGTAGCTATTTTCAAATCTCATAACATAAATGTATTACAAGAAAACATTCCTAATAATAAAACCATGGCTACTAAATATGATTACTTATTTAAACTATTGATGATTGGCGACTCTGGAGTCGGAAAAACCAGTATAATGCTTAGATTTTCGGATGATGAATTCAATTCTACGTTTATATCGACATTGGGTAAAAGATCCATAGCATACTCTCAAGTCCGGAATAATAAGGGTGGCTGGAATAATCGGGGTGGCAGGAAAATTTCCTGATGAAAAATAATCATGGGGTGGGTGGAATTTTTGCACAAAATTAATAAATGGGGTGGGTGGAATTATTCTCTCAACATTTTAAAAACTTGACGCGCTCCCCTTTTTTAAGAGTAGTTTTCATAAGGGTCTTAAAAGTGTTGGAGTATAAAACTAAGTCAACAAGTTTCAGATAGACGTTCTTCTTATTTTGCAAAAATCCAATATGATTTGGGTAAACTTGATTCCATTAACACTTGTTTCCAGCATTACAGAATGGTTTTTCTGAGAAAAGCGTCCCTAATAAAAGGAGTGCATGGAAAATGTTTCAAATTTTAATAAAAGGGGTGGCTGGAATAAAAATGTCTTGGGTGGAATTTTTCTCCAAAATTAATAAGCGTCCCGGGACGATTTTTCCGGACTCGAGAGTAGCTAGCTACCTACCGCGCGCCCATAGTTGTAAAATAGTGAGGACCGGAAAATAAACTATTTTCGGTGTTGTATGCCGTAATTAGGATTGTTTTCATTGACCATTGACCATAACCATTGACCTGAAATAATGCAGTCGTTGCCGTTGGAGCAAATAATACCTACCTAACCAAAATCTAGAAAAAATTAGTAACAAGCTGAAATTTGGTACATTTTTTCTTTGAGATATGTATAGGGAATCACCAAAGATAGCCCCATGAATCTGAAGTGCGGAACACTCTTTTTAAAACAGTTTTAACTTGCAACTTCAAGGACCGAATTAAAAACTGAAAAACTGCGCTTCACGAAGATGCATTCAAAGGAAATAAGAGTGACGCATTGGCATTACTAAAGCAGTTTGTTTATTGTTGCTAAAGGTTTTAAGTTTGTTCTTCTTTGACCAACATGTAGGGCAAAAACTTTGTTCTACAAACTTCTTCTGTCGTTTACTCCAGACCATTTTCTCAATTGTTGACCCGCAATCCCTGCAACCGGTTTTTAGGTTCCCTAGAGTTCTTTTTGTAGGTTGAAGAGATAATTGATGCTGTTGAGTTTCTGGTCAATGTATCCCGAGCCATCTCTTTTGCTTCAATGAACATGACAATCTCGTCAGCAATCTTGGTGTCTAAGTTATGACAACCCAAAACCTCACGTTTAACGTCCTCATCTGCTAAACCAGAGATTAAAACGTCTTTTGCTATGATATTGGTAAAGTCAACCTTCTGAGTACAGGTCAAACTTATGCATGTCAGAGAGTTGTTGCATGTAACTGCTTTCCCCTGATACTTGCAAAGAATGACCGTACAGCCTCACTGTCACATTGAGCAAGGTTTAATAGTTCTGATCTCTGCACACTAATTGCCACTGGAATAACAGCAAGTCCCTTTGTCATGGAGAGTAAATCAGTCTCTGAAGTCATGATGGTATTGGTGTTATTGTTTCTAAGCAGGTCATTAACTAACTCATCGTCACAGCACTCAAACAATCGCTGGCAAACTTCTCCTGGGCGTAAGGCTGTACCATCCCTAAACAATTTCCACCGAGCTTGGAAGGTATTCCATGACTCCTCAGTGGATCCCCTCGAGATAGTAGGGCTTTGTATTGTAGGTGACTTCTGTTTTGGGGCTGCAACATTGGTTTATGTATGGAAATTATTGTGTGTGTATATTTACAGCAAAATTGTTTCAGTCTAAAACTATGTATATATATATATATATATTCATTAAAAAGAAGCTGATTTTTAAATGAACATTATTTACTAAAAGGTACCAAAAACTGCTGTCAAATGAGTTTTGACATGTGCACCATAAAAATTAGGTTGAAAGTCGTAGATTCCAAAAGAATATTATTGAGATTGTAAGCCAGTGTGTTCGAATTAACATCTGTATGAAATTGCTATTTTCCAAATGTTACATGTTTTCCGTTAAATATCACTATTATGTAAAAATTATTTTCCAAAATATATTGTGTATAATTTATGTAAGTCATATCACAATTTGCAATTTGTTTTCTGACCAGCATCGACTTTGTCAACTTTTTTTAGAAATTCTTTTTGTGTTAGTAAAATATATTTTAATTTAATTGGATATATTCAATATAATATTATATATAAAATAAAAATAAATCAATGTATTTACTCTTAGGTGTCGACTTTAAATTTCACTTTGTCGATCTTGACGGTAAAAAAATAAAGTTACAAATATGGTAAGTGGAACTTAAAATCATTAACTTTCTAATGATTGAGTATATATCATGAATTTGTAAATGACTGACCTTGTACACAAACGTTGGCAAAGAAAAAGGGTATATATAAATATATATTTATATATATATAAATTGTGTTGATGAAAAATAAAACACAAATGTGTTAATGTAATTTTAACAGCCTTTTGCATATAATTTATAAATTCATGAATTGCATAGTGGAAATTTCCAAATTTGCTACTTTCTTCTACGTATACCCCTTAGGACTTGAAAAATCACTCACACCTAAGGGAGTACCATAAACAGGGGTATGGCAAGTGTCATCCAAATCGGTCACCAGGTTTTAAGAGGGATGTGATCACAAACAAACATTTGTAAAATGTGAAGCATTTCTATTTCTTCAGCTTTTAAAGCTACATAGAGTAGAAACAGTGATATAGTATGCAAAAACAGGCTTTGAATTTCAAACTTCTCTAAGTGCTATAAATCGCTGCTTCAACTATTTATTGTAATTGTGACTTTGAATCTTTCTTTTTCTGGGATATTTCGCGGCCGTAATTGATGTTTATTGAAAAAATATAGGGTATCCTTTGTGCTCAAAATTCTTTCTAGAAATAAGTGCAGTTCTTGGAAATAAAAGAGAACTTTAATGTATCAATTTATTCAGAACATACTATCCTTTTAGTTCTTTTATTCTAACCTTTTAGCGATACAGCTGGTCAAGAACGATTTCGATCACTCACCACAGCTTATTACAGAGGAGCTAAGGTATGTACTTTACCAATTTACCGGTGCAGAAACCTTTTATATGACTGAAAATGAGTGCCTATATCTCAGGAACCACTAGGGGTTGGGAACTAAAATTGCGGTACACTTGTTTATCTCATGAAACCAAGTCACTGACCAATTTTATCAAATTTGGAGATAGTTGGTGTCAGAATCAAAAATCATTGATTTGTTATGGAATGACCCTGTTGCTAAATCAATCTAATCCAATGTTTGCCATTCCGTTTCTAAAAATACTTTTTTTCACAAACAAGTACACTCTTTTATAAATCTTATCGGAGAACAAACCCTACTTTTTAAATTCTTTTCCTTCTTCAACAAAGCTGCTGGGCGCGAGAAATACTTTGCATTTCTGGGTTCTAGAAAATGTACAGAGACCAAAATTCATCAGGTAGTAGAAATCTACGAAATTACACATTATGTACATTCACCTCCAATTGATTTCAAGTCTCATTGAAAGTTTTTAGTTGCAGGTAAAGCACTTCATGTTGATGTTATTTGATAGTCCTTTATATCTCTCGGCCCCTATAAATTCTAAAATTTGTTTAGGTAACTAAAGTACTGGTTTTTATTTATTGTATTGATTTTAAATTGATTCATGCATTAATTTGTTGAACTCTATATGTATCATTTTGTTTTTAGGGCGTAATACTTGTATATGATATCACAGACGAGAGGTCTTTTAACAATGTACAGAATTGGTTGATTAATATCGAAGAGGTAACTTTTTTAAATCTTGCTTTTGATGGAACAAAAGTTCATTTCTCTATTTCTAAAATTACGTAGGGCCCCACCATAGTCATAACATCATTTTTGTGTCCGTATCGGATTTTAACAGAAAATTTGCACTTTGAACCAGAAATTTAGACTTTATTCAGTCTACTCGAAATAATCTTTTTTTACTGAGGTCTACCATTTTCTGGATGGAGTTTTTTCTGATAATATTTTCTAGAGCCTAAGTTTGTCTTTAAAATGTTTATAGTAATAATTTTCATTTTGGAATAATGTTATTTTCAGCACATTGGTTCGGATGTTGAAAAAATTATTCTGGGTAACAAATGTGACATTAACGATAAACGCAAGGTGGCGACTGATCGTGGCCTCGCTCTCGCCTCTCAATACAACGTGAAATTCATGGAGACAAGCGCGAAAACTAGTCGAAACGTTGAAGAAGCTTTCATATCGTTAGCCAGAGATGTCAAACAGAAAATGGATAGAAAACCGGTATGAAATTGCAACTGTAATGCTGTTTTCTCACAAACTGATCATTAATTTGTGTGTGTGCGTGCGTGTGTGTCTGTGTGTGTGTGTGCGTGCGTGCGTGTCTCTGACTCAAGTGTTTTCCTTTTGAACTTTGTTTTATTGTAAGAGAGATGCGCTGTTATTCGTTCCTAGAAAAATCCAAGTTCTGATGCTAACGAAGGCAAGATCAAATTGACGACAGAAAGCAAGCCTAAGAAGACCTGGTGGAAATGCACTCTTTTCTGATTACCTTCTACGTCTTGCCCTCCCCCTGCCTTGTTATGATTGACAATCAATGATACGTGATTTTTGGGGCACCGGGTACGAAGTCGTCATAACGTATATTGTAATTGCATGTTTTTTGTTTGATTAAATTTTTAATTTTTTGTCTATCGAATTGTTAGCAGAGCTGATATTTTTCCGTTTGCCTTTTATACAAATATATATTTTATAGAAATATCCGGCAGCCTTCTCTAAATAGAAACCCATTTTCTTTCTCATATTTTCTTTTATTCATAATTCGTTGTAAATAGTATGGAGGCGACTGTAAGGTATCAATATTTTCATGAATTTGACCTTTTTTATTCGTCTCTTATTAGAAAAATATTGTTCTTTTTTGATAAAGTAAAAAAAATTACTGCTTGATTATTTCCCTTGGCACTCCAAGACCTAAGGAGTACTAAGCTTCCTCCAAATCCGTTAACTGGCCACGAAGAGTTAAACAAACCTAAATTATTATAGTAATGGTCAAATCTCCCCTAAATATAGCTAATTAAATTGCTAAACTAAATTTAAAAAACTTGACCGCCATGCAGAACTATATTTTCATTCGATTATTGGTATATTTTCATTATCGTTTTTTTAATGTCAAAGGAATCTTTCTGTTTTAGAGTTTTTGTTTCTAAAGGAAAGTTTTCGTTGAAAATGTGAGGAGTGGTTAATGAATTCATTATATACATTATTCCAACTTTCTTCGTTTAATTTATCGTCTAAATACTTTAGTTTTCTATTCGACAGAGTTTTCCATTCAATCGTTTTTCCATTCAATCGTTTGTATTGTTTTTTTCTCTTACTTCATCCATTAAATAAAATTGGTGTAAATCATATGCAACAAGTATTACATAGCTATTAAACTCACGATGTCAAAAAACCTAACTTAATAAAACATGATAATACAGTATACTCCCCGATAAGTGAGGACCGACGAAATCTGTCCCACTTAGCGAATGCCCCACTTAAGCGAATGCTTAATTAGGTTAGGAAGTTCAATGGCCCGAGAAAAACCGTCCCACTTATCAAGAGTATATTGTATAACGTAAATCCTAGAAGGATTTTCGTTTCACTCATCGTCTTATTAGATTCACTACACAATGGTTACAAGATCACCTTTCATCTTCGTCCGATATGTTGAACGAAGCATTTGCTTCTTGGGTTTAAAATGATTGATGTTTGGCGTTCAAGTTACCTTAAAAGAAAAAAATTTCGCGATTGACAAGCCTAAAAACTGCAAATTTCGCGGATGAGGTAATATATCTGAATTTCGCGGAATTTATTTTCGCGGTGAGCAGAGTTTAGGAGAATATTTAGTACTGCATTTTCTTATATTTTTAATTGTATGTTAAGTGACACTAAAAAAACGAGAGAAAAATTGAATTTCGCGGATACTGCATTTTCATTAAGTTTCCCGGAATTTAATTTGACGATTTGGGGCCAAAATCGCGAAAATGTCTTCCCTTAAGGTATGTTAAGAAAATTGACTGTAGCTATGTTGAGTAGCCAAGATTTTAGAAAACTAAAAAGTCTCATCACAAAGCCTGGTGAATGATGTTATGGGTTACAAAGCATTATTTAAAATTATACCATAGCTATGTATATATATAATCAGACTCGCGTCATCATTTATAAAACCATTCCGTAAAAACGGACCTCAATAAGAAAATATTTTTCTAAGGGAACTATAAAACGATCTTGAGAATTTTCAGTTTTTAATATTTTCAATATTTTTGACCTACTGTAAAAAAAATACATTTTTAAAAACTTCAGGAAAACGAATTTTGATTTATGTCATGCTTAAATTTCAACTATGATAAACAGTATCAGTAAAAATATTCAAAAGCTTCATAAGGTCAAGGGTTTATCCACATTACATATAACGCTACAAGTGTGTTTTCGCGTACCATAAATGCGCTTCAATTTAGTTTTCTTTCGTATACTTTCCCTCGAGACGTTGGCTTATACAGTGATGGAAAAAGCGTCGTGTAGTTTTTGCTTCACGTATGACGCGTGCACTTTGAGATGTACGTTTGCACGTTTGCTTTCATTATAATCACCTTGCTTTTCCCACGAAATATCATCATCATTTATTACACCAAGGAATTGCGCAACGATTTAACAATCTTTGTTTTCTTATAATGATGACGATGCTGGTGTATGACGTTTGAATGATGAATTGATAAATCGCATGCGGAAATACCTTTTTGAAGTGAAGTTTAATTTTTTGACACTACGTCATATTATGATAAACAGAAATAGTTTTGTGTCTGTGGTTTTGATAACGCAGGAGATGTTTTTTTTAAATTACCCCTACATTTGTTATGTTGTCATAGCTGCGAAACATTGGATTAGTTATAAAATAGGGTGTGTTTTGTTTTAATGACTAGCAATTAATACTTAGTTTATTTTAAATTTGTTCCATTCAGTCTTTGTTTATTGAAAAATAATTCGATGTCCCAAAGGTGAACAAATTGATCATTTTCAGATGTGACATTTTAGATCTTTTTATTACAGTAACTTTATAAGAACACTGGGAGCAGAGTAATTACACAGAGAGGGCTTCCCGTTCACTGGGAGCAGAGTAATTACACAGAGAGGGCTTCCCGTTCACTGGGAGCAGAGTAATTACACAGAGAGGGCTTCCCGTTCATGTAAAATACAATTTGGCAAAAATGATGAAAATTAAGATCATAATATTTATCGGTTAACAATAGTAGTAAATATGCTTGAGATAAAAAGCCTCACTCAGTCAAATATGTTTCTCATCAGCTCCTCCGTTAAAAAAACTGAAACCTTCCTGTGACTTTCAAAGCGCTTTATTGTAACAACATTTTTTAGTGGATCATGTGTGATTTCCAACAGCTGCTTAAACTTAAAAACTTCTTACTTTTTAACTTCTTACTTTAGGCGGTAGTTGGATTAAACCCAACGCCCTGGTGAAATACCACCACTCCTGTTGCTATTGGTGGCTTATGTCATTGGCTTTTCCTACCAGGCAGGATGCTCCTGGTATTTTTTCTTTCCTACCTAATGAGAAAAGAGAGAAAGGTGTAACTTCCAATACACAGGACTCTGTTGAGTTATAGGCCCTGCCTTTCTTGTGTATTCTCTTCTAAAAAGAAAAAAACAAAAAACAACATAGGCCTTTACCTCACACTAGCACGTATTTCATCAAGAAAAAGAATGATTAATGGAAAGTGGATAATTTTAAATCTGCAAAAAAGACCTTGACAATTGTTGCCATATTTTGAATTATATTTGTTCTAATGAAATGATATTTGTAAACAAATCTACATTACTTTGGCTTGTGAAAGGAGAATGCAAGAAGCCACAATAAAAATTAAAATCGTGCAGTTAGCAAAATGTCAGATATCCGGAGATCCCGGTTTCTTATTGACAATTTCTAAGAGCTGCAAAGCTTTCGTTGTTTCATGCGTAGAAGACTTAAGAAATGTCGTTTCTTTGGACGTTCATTCAAGGCGAATACAGATGTTGTTAATAAAAATTGTGTTTTGGTAGCAACCATTATGTTCCCACCTTTTCGTTTGCCACCACGAGTTCAGCAATTTATGGGTTATCGCGTCGGAGTGATTAGTTGCATTTGGCTTTATTCGATTAGATGGTTTCCGTTTTTCGCGAGGTAAATCTAGACATCGGTTATTTGTAAATTCCATGAAACCTCAATAAATCGAATATACAAGCGATGTTTTATAGGTTGTGACAGATTTACCTTTATTTACACGAATAAATATTGAATTTAAACATTTTTAATGTGACAGCTCCTTTCGAACCACTCAATATAAAACTCATCTGGTCTTATTAATTTTTAAACTTCTTTTAAGCAATTTTTAAACATCGCTAAAAGTGAAAAGTGAATCTTTTGTGGTTTTATTTTTTTAATTGATTGCGCATTTTAAAAGAGGCGAACGTAATTCTATAATACCAACATATATGTTTATTAAAGCTAATTAACCTCATTTATTTTCACAACCACAATTTACTATTTCAATATTTATTTACTTTTTTAAAAATTTGTCGAGCGACAGAAAACCAAGTATTGTCCACCTTTCATTCACGTAAGAAAAATTTTTGCACATAATGACAAAATAAACATAACATGACATAACGACATAAAAAAATATTATAGCGAATTTTCAAGAGAGAAAATTTAATGTAAATATCTCCATGGTTCAGTCATAATCATTAATGTTGTAATGTATAGTCATGGTTTAAAGGGAATTAGAAAAACGGATGTAGAAATATTTTTAAAATGCGTTCGTCACACGTTTTTTGAAATGTTTATCTTCCATGTTGGCAACTATGCATAATAAACAATCGTTTCGCTTTTGCCAACAAATATAAACATTTCCATGACTCGATCTAACCACATCTATCGCTGTTTTCAACAGACAGTTAATACTATGATTAGAACTCGAAGTAAGAGATCTTTTTGATGACTGGCGTGAGTAAACGTTTTGTTGAACAAGTAATGCCCGTGTCGATTTTTGTTTAAAGTAGAATAATTTACAGACCCATTACGGAAATATTCTTAAGAATAGAATACGACATAAACACCGTGTGATCTGGTCCTGGAATTATAGGTTATTTTAAACAAAAACATAAACATCGATCCGCCTTGTTGGTTTGAATTATAAGACGATTTTTACTCTGCATTCTGAGCTGAACTTTCGTTTATTATCTACTTTCTTACTGTTGTAAATATATATATTTTTTATGATTCAATTTTTATTTTACAGTTATAAAAACAATCGCCAAAGTTAAAAACTTCCTGAGTTTGCGATAGATTGCCAAAAATTAATAGGTAAATTTTAAACATCTCCATGGTTATGATGGCAATGGTAAATGGGTTTCATGAGACTGAAGAAGATTTAATAGATGGACTTACGAAAGAAGAACTCGAGGAGTTCAACGAAGAATTTAATGATCCTGAGGTAAAAGACTTGAATAAAAATGATTCATTCACATGAAGTTATTTATATATAATAATGACTTTTTTATTATAAGAACCATGTAAATTGGGTTCAGCCTCAGCTGTTCTTAATTTGCAGCTTATTCTAGTCTCTATTTGTTCTTATTCTGTTCTTAAATATATGTAGGAAAACGTTTTGTGTTTTTACTCCATAAGGTGCATAATGCATCTACAAAGAAAAGAAAAAACAAATACATACAAACCCAATTACACTGAAGAATATTCATGAAGAACAATACTAAATATAGGTCCCACCTGTTATTCTTCTTATATCTTTGAATATTCTTCCGTAATATAAGGTCTTACAGTTGGAAAAGCACTAACCTAATTATTAATTAAGCCTTAGCCTTGTTTAGTTTGTTCTTAATTTTTGACCAATTTAAGCCTTAATGTTCTTATAACATTGTTCTTATAAATATATATATATATATATATTGTGTTCAAAAAACTTTTTGTAGCATGTTACATGAGTGTGATTGTCCACCATTGTTGAAACATGCAATGATGTGTGTGATCTTTAATTTGATCAAGTCAACAATTTCTTTTTGTTATTTCAATGGCTCATTTCAAATCATATAATATATTATAGAAATTGCTTTAAGTTGCTGTAGGTGCATTCGCTATTGAAATAAAATATTTAAAATCCTTTCATTTTATTGTGACTGGTTTTCCAGTTATTTTAACATATATTTATATATATTCATTGACTTCTTTTCGCCTTTAGAATGAATTGTTATCAGCAGGTTATCGTGCCCCTGATCAAACAATCAAAGAGTGTACAGGAGAATTTGACCGTCCTCATTTGATAAAATATCTGAAAGAGGAAGCTTTGGCTATGGAAGATGTGGAGGATTTTGTTCCTTTTGAGAAGAAAACCCGTGGAAACATCTGGAAGCCAAAAGAACGAAAAAAGGCTCCAATTCCTTTGCTACCAGATGATTTAAGTGATGTTTTTGATACAGCTTCTGAAGATGATCTGTTAGAATTAGCTGGTAAGTGTGCATTATATATATATATATATATATATATATATATATATATATATATATATATATATATATATATATATATATATATATGCATACATAATAGACAATTTACTTTCTTGCAACTGGAATATGTAAATTAATGATTTTTTTTCTTTGAAGCTGTCTTGGGCATTCACGGGATGCTAACACAAAAACAAAGCGAGCAAGTTGAAGCTGATAAAGCATGGGAATCCCTAAAAGGATCTGGTCTAAGGAAATTTAAAGGAGGTATTATAATAATTATCAAGTTTATTTATAGTATTTATATATAGAAAAAAAGGAAAGAAGGAAATTCCTTAAATAAGCGAGTTTTATGTCTTTTTTATTTCAAACTCGCCATAGCAAGATGGCACAGGATTCATCACTACTTGAAAGAAATGATGAATTGCGCGTGTCTATGCATTGTTGTTAAAAGTTATTGCGTGAAAAATCTAAATTTAAAGCTAGTCGTTTTACAAAAGAGGGCTAATTTAAGCAGAAAAAAAACATTTTTGAAACTGATTTTGAAAGGTTTAAATATAAAGACTGTCACGGGTAGAATCGCATATTTTATACAAACACAAAAAAGGCAAATTCACAGTTTTCTTTGTCACAGAAGTAATGAGTGCATTTTACACTCTGGTCTTATTTCTAGTTGCTAACAACAAACAGTTTGTTGACGAAAGGTTGTTTCTGTTACTAATATGTGTTTAGTCAAAATAGTTATTTTTCACATATTTTAGATTTCAAAGAAACAAGCAATAGTTATTTGAATTTAAATTCAAAGATGAACTATATCATTGGGAAAATCCAAAAGGAAATAATCTACATATAATGATGGTGTATTTTTCTGTCAAGGTATCACCAAGGCAACTAAAACAAAGCAGTATACCGATATCAACGCTGTGAATGAGCTGGATCTCGATAAAGCGCTTGAACGACTCGCCGCTTTAGATAGCACTCTCACTGAACTCAATCTCAACAATCACAATGACATCACAGAAGATAAGCTCATGTTCGTGGCTCGAAATCTCAAAGATAACAAACATCTGAAGATATTGTATGTCGCCAACACAAAAATGACGGATAAAATCTGCCAGGTAGTGTTTTTGTGGTATTTTTATGAAATATTTCAGTGAAATTGGTTGGAAATAATTATCTGTTATTGAGATAGTACAAGATATAAATTTATTTCACAGGTTCAATTCGAGACAAGGAATAAATAAATTGTTGTTCAAATCAACCACATATTTGTATAGTTCAAAATTTGTTCCACTTTTCTGTTTTAAGAGACACAATCGTTGTCATTTTTACATGCTGCAATTTCAAAAAATAGTAAAATTAAAAATCATGTGATATTAATGATATTCAAGAGGTAAAAGCTTTGAAATAATCACCTAACCACAATTGAATCTTGTTAGGTCGTACGTAGGAAATTGGTTAACTGAATCTAAAGTAGAACATTTTCACTGTGGGGATAGTGGGGATTTCGATTAATCCGGGATACAATTCATCAAGATACAACATATTGTGATGATAACAGCAAACCACTTTCTTCATTCAGGCATTTGCAGAATCTCTAACAACAAACTCCGTATTGGAATGTTTGAATATGGAATCAAATTTCCTCACCAGAGTTGGTGTCTCGGTAAGTTTATTCCGTTTTCTTGTTTTCAGTTCTCGTTATTTTGTTCTGCAGGTCTTTGTTAGACGTTCATTTATTAATTTTATTCTTTAGTGATGTCCAGCTTCATAATGAGGAGTTATGTAGATTTAAATAATTAACTGAAATATTGAAATCGAGAAATGTTGAAAACATTTTATTAAAATCACAATCAATATCATTGCATAATTTTTCCATAGAGTTTACTAAAAATGCTGGAAGTGAATACAACACTAAAAGAGCTGAAGCTTGCTAATCAGGTATGGTGCTTGTTTGTGAATAGACTTTCTTTTCGTCAATCTCAAATTTATAATTTTAAATTGTTGTTGAAGGAAAATTTACTAATTGTTTCTCTGTTTTTAAAGGAGCAATTAATGGGCCATCAATTGGAGACACAGATCAGCAAAACGTTAGCAAAAAATTCCACTCTGCTGCGCTTTGGTTTCTCTTTTCAATCCAGAGGGCCGCGTCACAACGCTAACAAGTACATCTTGAGAAACAACGATGCAGGTATGTCTTTTGAAATAACACTTAGCAACGATTCAAGGTTCTTTGTCAACTATTCAACACATAAATATGTCAACCCCTATCGTAAATTGTCATCAATTTTTCAGAATTTCAACCTGTTGTTCGTCATTAGAAATTTGATTCCTTGAAAATTAGTCATCATAAGATGCCATTAATTAATAAAACTTAAGCAATTCACTAACGGTCATTCCTAACAAAAGAAGCTCAATCCAATCCTCGTTTTTATTTATAAACTTGCTATCTCACAAATGGTCTATGTATTACAATTAAAAAAAGAACGAGATTTTACAGCAAGTTCTAAATATCTTAACTCAACCCTCATGAAATAGAAGATGGCAGCTATGTAAACTTGCAGTCAGACATGGATTTAAATGTGACAGCAAAAATTGTAGGTTCTGTAACATTGTTGAAATTTTTAGATCGCAAAAAAAGACAACAAGAGCAGCAGTCTTCTCACGATTAAGGAATAATAATATCCACTTTGCTTTCCACTGGTACCGTGGTTTACACCATGGCTAGGTTTATGATTAGCTATTCAACTTGACTAGAAATCCGCTTGTAGTAATTTGTGTACATATCTTATTTTTGAGTTTCACACAAATTATTTTATTATTATTGATGGTATATATAAATATATATATATATAATAACGGACACAACAGAGGGAGATTTAATTTATGCAGAAAAAGGGTTATACTACGTAACTTAATATTTCTTTGTAGAATTGTAATTTTGTAGATGCGTTTTATTTTTTGTTTGTTGTGGATTTGTTTCCGTTCTTGGGCTTATTTTATTTGCGAACGCGTGCACTTAATTCGCAAACATCATTATAAACAGGTTCGCATCTTATGCTTTTTTTCGGCTTTAGATTTTTTTATTAAAGGACATCCTGATTTTGAATTGTGTTTCTTGATTTTGACTTATTGTGTTCAATGAATTATGAAATAATATACAAAAACCGAATTCCTGTCTCGTTCATGATCAATTGCATATGGGCAATGAATCTATGGATCTTTACTACAACATTTAAAGAACTCGTGTAGACACGAAATCTCACTGCATCTACGAAACTTGAATGACAAAGTTTATCTTCATTTATGGAAACTTATTTTAAAAGAACTTGTAGTTTGTAAACTCGTCTTGTTAGTACTCCGGAATGAAGCAAGATACGTTGTGCAACTTACAGTGTATTGATCATATAAGTATCTGTGACTTCCCAGAAAGTTGCTTAGTAGTTTGACCACCAACCGGAAACATGTCCAAATCGATGACAAATCGTCCACCCTGCTCAACACTAGTTTTGGAGTCCCACAAGGTTCGAAATACAGTCACCTTCAATCTCTACGTCACTTGAAACATTAGGTTCTCTCCAATATGCCGACGACACTACTCTATACAGCTATTGTAGACCAAACCAGTTGGAACAAGAAACAATCAAACTGACAAATGACTTTATAAATTTAGTCATCTGATGCTAACTTGGTTTTCAACAAAAACCAAAACAATGTTATTCACCATCAAACAATTAGTAACATCGCTAGTGTTGAGTAAACTGGACTATGGCAGCTCGGTTTATATGGGAACAACGCCTCTCTACCCGATAAAACGTCTCCAAAATACTCTAGCAGGTTTTGTCTATAGGAGACATGCTACTATGAGTGATGTTATCTTGTCTTGGGCTCCCAGTTGTCAAACGTTTAGAATATTCAATAGCTGTACTAGCTTTCAAAGCAATTAACGATGTGAATGTTCCTTCCAACCTCAAGGTCCAACGCAGAGAGGACGCCCGTACGTTACGTAGCAACAACATCAAACCAGGGTGTTGTATAATCAAATAAAAAACTTTCACTTTTAAATTTCTTGTTTATATTTTGTCTGCCATTTTTATTTCTACATTACATCATACCACTCTATCCAGCATACACCTCATTATGACATCACCATTTACATTTAGGTAATTATTTTTTATATCACAATAGACAATAGGCATTTATTAGGTCATTAAATTTTTTATCACACTTTTCTTTTGTTTAGCTTTTCCTTTGTAAATAATATAGTCAATCGGGAGCAATTATCTTCACACTGTTTCAGTATAAATTCTATTTCACACGGTTCATTGACCTTTTTACAACCATATGTCTTTGAGGATTCGACCTGGTTTCCGATAAGTCCAGACGTGTTTTTGTTGACGATTGGAATTTTCTTACGATTGCAATAGTAAGTTATATCAGCTATTATCAAAAATCATTCTTCATTATATACTCCTATCATACCTACGTCCTCATATAATTTGACTCGTACATACATATTGTTTTCTTTCCTTGGCTTACTTGTTTCATTGTTTTGACTTATTTTTCTGGTTTGTTGGGGATTTTTGGGAGATTGGGTACTAACCCCACTAGACTGCCCCATATTCCGAAGAAATAGGGCTTGACTGTGGAACACCTATTCTATATCACCTCTTACAAGGTACTAACCCCACTGGACTGCCCCATATTCCGAAGAAATAGGGCTTGATTGTGGAACACCTATTCTATATCACCTCTTACAAGGTACTAACCCCACTGGACTGCCCCATATTCCGAAGAAATAGGGCTTGATTGTGGAACACCTATTCTATATCACCTCTTACAAGGTACTAACCCCACTGGACTGCCCCATATTCCGAAGAAATAGGGCTTGACTGTGGAACACCTATTCTATATCACCTCTTACAAGGTACTAACCCCACTGGACTGCCCCATATTCCGAAGAAATAGGGCTTGACTGTGGAACACCTATTCTATATCACCTCTTACAAGGTACTAACCCCACTGGACTGCCCCATATTCCGAAGAAATAGGGCTTGACTGTGGAACACCTATTCTATATCACCTCTTACGATATACTTAACAATCCAAATCAAAGTTTCTCTAATCAACAAATTTTCCTCTTACAAGATTCGCAAATTATCTACACCAATTATCTACAACAATTAATTTCTCATCACTATTTTCTTTTTCAAATAACCTACAATTAACTTTACATCATTGATTCTAATCACTTTAAAGACCTGGTTTCTACAAAAAATCTTCAAAACAAACATTCCTCACTATAAATGACTGAAATGGAAGACGAAGTCCACAATGACCTTCTTTCGAAACTTCAAATCCATGATGGGATAAGACTCGCATATTTAAACATAAATGGCTTGCAACACAAGCTGGACGAGCTGAAACTTTTGCTTTCCCGTACAGACCTTGATGTTTTGGCCCTGACAGAGACTCATCTGTTAAATGAAGTACACGATGAGGAAATTATGGTAAAAAACTACAATATTCTGAGGAAAGACCGAAACAACGGATGCACCCCATGGGGCGGATCTGCCATCTATTTCAGGAAATCACTATCAGCCCATGAATTCACTTCTGATCATGATATTGAAGCTACTTGGATTGACATTACAGTAAAAGGACAAAAACTTCTGGTTGGGTCAGTTTACCGCCCCCCAAAAGATAACGTCTTCCTTCCAAAATTCAATCGAGCACTTAGTGACATATCACATCGTTCCAACATTATTGTATTTGGAGATTTCAACATTGACATTTTCAAATCAGCCACAAAGCCTGAATCTGAGTTTTCTCATACAAATCCATCCTACTTGCCAACAAACTGAAAAATATCATAACAGAAGATGCCAGAGTTACTGACAATTCTAAATCACTGATTGACCATGCATTAGTTTCAGACCTCTCTAAGATAGCATATTTTTTAATTTTTTAATCTTAAATTTATAACTAGCTAGCACCTCACATTTTTAGATACTTTTCTTTTTTCTTTTTATTTTTTTTATTAATATTTTTATTTCTCGAATTTTTAATCAAACAGGACAAACTAGGAAAGCAGTTTTACTTGTATATATTGTATATTATGTAAATACTGAAGTTTTTATCCTGCCTAAAGATTGACTAATAAATAAATAAATAAATAAAGATATCGTCATCAGGGACATATGAGGCATGTCTATCTGATCATAGGCTCATTTTTGCTGTCCTGAAACTCAAAAGATGTCGGAAATCACCAACATTCAAAACCATCAAGAACTACAAAGACGTAGACTGGAAAAAAGTGAAAACCGAGATGTTAGAAACACCTTGGTGGGTAACATCATTGTTTGATGATGTAAATGGCTCTTATTGGGCTTGGCAATCACTCTACAACCAAATTATTGCCACCCATGTCAAAGAAAGGAAGGTCAAAGTTCGAACTGGAAGTAATCCCTGGATGAACAGTGAAATCCGTAAACAAATGAATTATCGATACAAACTCTTGGTATTAGCTCAAAAAACCAATAAAGGCTCACAGGAATGGACACTTTACAAGCAAGCACGTAACAAGTGTACAGCTTTGCTACGGAAAAGAAAAAGTGACTATTGGAAAAGTAAATTTGACAATTCTAACTCTGCAAAAGAGTTCTGGTCACTTGTCAAATCTTTTCAAGGTAAACAGGTGAAAGCAAAGATTGGCTCTATCAAAGAAGATGAGGGTAATATCTTAACATGTGATTTCGACAAAGCAAACACCTTAAATATATACTTCGCTACAATTGGCAAGAAGATGTCCGATCTTCTCCCAAAACCACAACTGAATACTGTTGAAGTAACCAACTCACCACCAAATTGTTCTTCCATCATTGAAATTGATCGAACCAACCTCTCAAAACAATTCAACAAGCTAGCACACCCATCCAAAGCATCAGGCATTGATAACATTAATGCAAGAGAATTGCATCCATCCATCTGGAAAAAATCAAAAGTGCGATGTCTTCACAAGAAAGGATCTAAATTAGACTGTGAAAATTACCGTCCAATTTCACTATTCAGTATCCCAAGCAAGTTAATGGAGAGCATTATATGTAGCAACCTTGACAATCATCTTGAACACCATAACTTTCTAAATGAAAGCCAGTGGGGCTTCAGAAAGCAGAGATCAACTGTCCTAGCTCTGTTAAACATGACAGAAAAATGGCGAAAACTTCTGGACAAAAACCACTATGTAGGAATTCTTTTCCTTGATTATCGAAAAGCTTTTTATAGTGTAAACCATCGCATCATCAATCACAAGCTCCTCAAATACGGCGTGATTGGAAACCTCCATCAATGGATAATGAAATTCCTGACCGATCGCTTCCAGGTAACAGTTGTCAATGGCAGCGCATCAGACAAAGAACCTGTCGATACTGGCGTACCCCAGGGGTCTTTAATTGGTCCCAGGGCATTTTCCATAACCATCAATGATTGCCCAGACATCTCTGATGATTTTGACTCTGACTTGTTTGCCGACGACAACACATCATCATGCTCCGACACAAACATCGACAAAATGTTTTCAAAACTTCAACATATGTCTAACGAACTGTCTTTGTGGAGTGAAGGAAACTGCCTGTCCATACACACACTGAAATCAACATTGATGATCATGCTACCGAAGCCATTCACTGGCCCCCTGCCAGTAGTCACTCTAGATGGTGTTCCACTCACCGCCAAAACAAATGCTACATGTTTGGGCAATAAAATAGACAACAAACTGTCTTGGAAAGACCACACCTCAACAGCGACCAAACGGTTTGCAGTCAAAATCACAAAACTATTCAAAATGAGGGACATGTCTCCGGAAACTCTCAAATCAATTTATCTCCAAGGAATTCTTCCAAGTGTCACGTATGCTCTACCAGTATGGGGGAATGGATGCAACAACCAACTGGAACATCACTTGAACAATCTACACTGTAGAGTTGCAAGAATAATTTTTCGAACTGGCAACAGCTTATCAAATTTGGATGTGTTAAAACTGGCAAAATGGGAATCTTTCGATTTAATGTACAAGAGAAAGCTAGCGTGTCTGTCTTACAAGCTGTACAAAAACGAGCTTCCGGTGAGTCTGACTAAATGGCAAGCTGAAAAGAAGACGCGTCGTGTTCTGCGCAACAACCATCGTGTGATGTTACCAACATTCAGCAAAAAGGCCTACAAGAAGTCTTTTGCTTACAGGTCAGCTATCATATGGAACCAGCTATCAAATGAAACTGTCGATCAAAATTCTATGAACTCCTTCAAGCAGAAATTAAATAAAGACATTGCTCTGTTGTCTTTTGCTGAAGGTGGTATGAGGCAAAGAAATAATGATTTTATTTATTATTAAAAGATTTAAATATTGAGAACATTTTAATTCCTTTTTTAATATAAAGCAAAGCTAGAAATACTTTTGAATATGTATATATATTTTTAATTTAACATTTTAAACTTACTGTATTATAATTATATACATTTAATTCATAATATTTTAATTAAGGCTGATATATATCATTTAATTTATATGCATTTTTCACACCACTGTAAAGATATATATGCAATCAGTATCCAAGCCTATTTCTACAGTCAAATCATCTCCATTTTTGCATGCATGTCCTTACGCTTTTTAACTTAAACGATTTTTATTTCAAGTTTTGTATTTTTGTTGTAGGTCCACATCAGTTTTACTGTAATTTTTAACCTACGTTATCAAATAAAGTATGAATGAATGAATGAATGATTCAAGACAAGAAATATCAAAGATTATATTAATCCATTTATAAGCATTCAATAATCAATTTTGCCGTTTACTTTTTCATGGTCCGCTACCAGCTATCATACTTGGCCATTCTGGTATGTTCCTTTTATTTGTATTTCAGACTTATCATTTTTACTATCATTCCTTTTTGTTCATTTCATACTTCAATTCAGTTCCATATCGAATATTATATATTTCTAGTTGTTTACAAAAATTTATTTGTATTATTTTCAGTTTGAACATTTGAACGCATGAATCCAACCACGCCCTGATGTGTTCTTAATTCCAAATATACCCTTAAGTGATAGCTTGTGTAGCCCCCGATAGACTACACAGGGACGACGCTGAAGTGTAACGACAAAGTAAATACATTTCAACTCCAAGAATATGTTTAGCATTCTGCCAAGATCAACAAGGGATTGTTTTAAATATCCACGTATTTAAAAAGGCAACGAAATCTTTCCTACATGATAGAGGACTTGCCAGATATCTTTCTTTATTATCATAAAAATAATGTTTGTGTACCTCGTTCTGTTTTCTGTATTTGTGTTTGTCCTCTAAGTGAGTCGCAAGGTACGACTTTAACACTGTTGTTACTGTTAAATTCATAATTTATTACAATATTATTATATTATTAACTATGAATATTAACTTATATTTAGGTCGTGAAAAAATCTCGAAAATTCATAAAAGGTGGTTTTAACATAACCCCTTGAAAAATAATTTTGCGGCGCTTTTAGGTCGTAAACGTTTAGTATACTAACTTATGACAGATAAGGAGTCAGAAAAATCAAACTTTGCTTTTGTTGCAATTTGTCCAAGGTTCAAAGCCGGATTCTGGCTGTAGTGTACTATTAAGCAATATTCTGATGAAGAGCCAATTGTACACTTTTGCTGAAATATGTCCGTTATTATAATTATTATTACAAAAAAATTCAAATCCTTTGAATAAATTTTTCTTTAAATTTAACTGAACACATTCAGCCATGCTTTGAAGAGAAGTGAGTAAAAAATATTGTTATGTTATGTATACTTATTTGCAAAAAACATCCGCTTATATTACTTAGAAAATGTTTATTGCCCCGAACGTTCCCAACAATCGTGAATATGAGTAATAAATATAAAAGAATAAAACTTGCCACATGCTATAATTTTTTCCAACATGTTAGCAAATAGTTCACCGACACTTAATAATATTCCTTTTTATGTTACTGTTTGTTTGGCGTACCCTTTCGAAGTTGAAGAATTATAACCAAATTTTATGTCAAAAAGGTTTGACCACATTCCGCTGGCGCATTTTCACTTTGCATATTTTTCGTCATTGTGCAATATATAAAAGCCTCAAGGTTGGTTGGTTTCCTGCTAGTTTCAATGGATTAAATGATTGCGAATTGTATTAAATTCAGAATGAATCGATCCTGTTGGAAAGAGTCTGTTCTCCATGGCTACACTAGCTATGCAGATGAGTGGTTTGCGATTTGAATTTAGAGCTATTTAAAGTGTTCGTACGAAGATCCTTTCCAATGAACCAAAATAAGGAAAGTGAAAAATAGGGAACTAGCCACACAACACAAATGAGGTTGCATTGCTAATGTTTACCAGTTTCTATTTCGCTGAAAATAAATGGATTTTTCGTACTATTATTCGGAATGGTTTCTCTGTGACTTTACGGAAATACAACAAGCTTTACGAGAGCTTCACTTTCCCTCTTTGCCTATTTATGAAGAAAATGTTCTCCAATATTAAATAAAAAGTCATGCATAGAGATTGACGTTTTTTGCAGCAACAAAAATGCAAAATTCATAACATATTTAGAGGTAACGCTTGATAACATCAATAAATAATAATTTTTTGGTCAAGTTGGAGACATTGGCAATAAAACCAATTCACCATCATCAACTATTTTTGTCCTGTTTCCAAAAGTAGGCGTAGATATTAGTAATCGGCTAAAACTGGCGTTTATTCATGAATGGATGCTCTTCCATTGCAAACGGCCGCACATTCTCACGTGAATGTAATTCAGATTTTCGCTGCGTGCGGACGATTTTTCTTTCAAAAAAATGTGAGATTTTGCAGCATATGAAGCGACTGTTCGGCAGACGGGGGAAGAAAATGAAAAGTTCAACTCGAAGGAACGGAAAATGTTTTTGAACGAAAATGAAATTTTTTAAACATATTTTACAAGTTCAAACATTTACAATAAATATAATAAATAAAATAATATTCATTTATTTTATCGCTAAAAAGTTAATTTTGTTTGCTACGCCTTTTGAAAGGATTAACATTTTAACCCCCGTCTTTGATACATTAAATAATTAAAAACATCTGAATTTGGATGTTGGAGATTTTTTCCGAGATGTCACATATTCCTTGGCATGTACTTTGTACGGTTGCGAGGAGATAAAAAGAACCTCATTTGCTGAACTGCGCACAGGATAGTGGCACAGGATAGTGGCAAAGAAATGGCGTACAAGCAAAGGTAATTGGAAAGCAATACTGATATTTTATATTAAGTTTGTGATTGGATTTTATGAATACAAATATTTGTCCGTTAAGATTTTCAACTGCATTTTTTCTAAAATTTAAAGTTCATTGTTAAGAAAACCGCAACATTTACATTAATTTAAGCTAGACATTCTTCATTTCTATTGATGGTTAGAGTTTCGCTTTTGAAATAGTTAAGAAAGTGTAGGGGTAGGATTTGTACACTGCTCACCAATTAATTGAAAGTTGAATTCTAAAATGCTCAGAGTCCAATCTTACGATCAGCAAAGTAGCCAATCATATTCGAACAACCAGTCACAGAGTTGGTCCGACGAACAGAACCAATCATCGGGCGGCATCAAAGTCACGTCTGTGAAAAGCCCCGGACTACAACGAAAAGCTTTCTCGGTGCCGGTCAAGGAAGGCTTCCGCAAAGTCACGGTTTCCTCGGGAGCCAATTACATCAATCATTTCTCGAAAACGGGCGACTACGATGCGCACGCGCCGAAAGCGGAAAAAGAATATGTCACAGAAGAGGAGATTGTGATGTCCATGGATGAATCGGAGACTGGGCACGGGTGCGAGCGGACCTTTGAGGAAGTTTACCCCAGTGAGAGAAGGAAGTCAGCCAACCAACAGAAAATCGTTGGACAGTTCGAACAGGGAAAACCCATCCATTTGACAATCCAACAACAACAACATGTAAATCAGCAACAAGGAGGAGTGCACTACCACCAACAAGCGCAACAAGGAGGAGCGTACTACCAACAACAAGCGCAACAAGGAGGAGCGTACTACCAACAACAAGCGCAACAAGGAGGAGCGCACTACCATCAACAAGCACAAAGAGGAAGAGCACATTATTCCGAACAAGAGAAAAGAGACAATCAACATACTGTAATGAAGAAGCAGTTCCAAAAAGGTCAATCCATAAATTTCACACTAGCACCGGGAGAGAGAGAACAGGAAATGACGACGGAGCATTATCACGTGACTAAATCCGTACAAGCGCAAGAAGGTAGCATCGCTTCTGAAGTGTTTGAGGAAACAAGCGAAGAGGATGTCACGGGGTACGGTTCAGCTCGTATAAACGCCATTCGTCATTCTACGCGACCTCAGTTAACTTCTTCGCCTCGTAATCAAACTGAGTTCCATCAAGAGCAGCATCATGGGCATCAATCGCTGAAAAGAGATCAACAAAACAAAATAATACGGCAACATTTGAAATCAAAGTTCTCATCCACGTCGACAGATTCGGACACATCGACGCAACTAAAACCCGTTCAAGTCGTTGTGCAACCGTCGCCCGGGTTACACAGGAAGAATAGACAGCCCGCAGGTGTGCCTATCGATATCATAGTCGCAAAAGAGAGTTTAAGAACGCCCAACCAGTATAGAGTGTTGGTGTCACCTACGCCTGATCAGAACGAAAGAGGTTTCATTCCGGTGCACTCTCAGCACGACATGCAGTCTGTCACGTTGCCACGGGAAAGCAGATCGCACTCGCATAGCATTTCATATCGATCGGGTCAGGTGAACGATGGACCAGTTTACGAACAGTATGTTGTTAAAGATAAAAAACGCTCCAAAACGCCCACAAAAACGCCCCGGTCGAAAACGCCAACGCGATCGAAAACGCCCACCAAACACTACCACGAGGAAAGGGTTGAAAGACAGCAAAATGATGAAATGATGAGGATGGAAAGTGCGAGAAGAAGGAAGATGCAGATAAAAGAAGATCAGATGAAACATGAACAGGTCTTCTTCCATTCGATTAGCGAGGAGATGGAGTGGAAGCGGAAAGAAGATGAGAAGAAAAAGATCGAGAATCAAAGAAGGATTCAAGAGGAAGGGGAGATGCGTCAGAGAAGGATTCGCGAGGAAGAGGAGATACGCCAAAAAAGGATTCGAGAGGAAGAGGAGATGCGCCAAAGAAGGATTCGCGAGAAAGAGGAGATGCGCCAAAGAATGATTCAGGAGGAAGAAGAAACGGCGAAACAACAGCAATGGATGAAGAAGGAAGAGGAAAGTAAAAGAAAAGAGGAAACCATTCGTAGGAAGCAATACGAAGAAATGAAACGAATGGAGGTGGAACGTAAACAGCAGATATTGATAGAGCAAGAACAGCAGAAAAGACGAGATAGAGAACACACGAGAAAAATTGAAGAACGAAAGATACAAGAGAGCATGCGCAGAAAGAAGCAAGAGGAACTGCATCGCATTCAACACGAGGAGGTAAAGAAAGCTCAAGAGGTCGAGGCGAAACGCAAGGAAAAGCGGATGCAGGAGAAGATACGACAAGAACGCGAGCGATACGCCGAGCATCAGTTTCAACAGGAGCAGATGCAAAGGAAGAATGTTCAGAGACGTCACTCGGAGAAGTTCAAAAGAAACGCCATGGAAACTGAGATGAGATCACAAACATTGCCTAGACAACACCTGTCAACTAGATCAGCTTCAAACACACCGACATTGCAACGAAAACAGTTTGTTTCGCAACAGAATATGGAGAATGTGGTGACGAGAAAAGGTCGGTGATATCGATTGTTGAATTGATAACATTGTTTTTCCTAATTATAAATAAATTAGATTTACATTTTGTTGATTTATTTTTTGTCTCTTAATTGGACAATAAAATGCTGCCTATGTTTGTAATACTCCTAATAAACCATCAGACAACTTAACTGTATGCACTTTTCATATCTGCTGACAAGGTCAGTTATTTTTAGGTTTTACCTCTTCACGCGAATTTCAATTTAGGCCAACAGTTGTCCAGGTCGAATTCGTTTTGCAACCAAGAAACAAGACGGAAAGATTTGGAAGAAGGCGATAGTACTGATTACGAAACGAGCAAAGAACTGAGAGAGATATCCAATCAAAATGCAATCCTGCACCGCTCTGATCATATGATGACCAGGTCGAAGTCTGTTGAAATCACAGATCAACCGAACAAGAAGAAGGACTGGTTCGGCGACTCGCAGCTAAACGCCTGGACTAAGAAGGTGTGAGTCAGTTTGTATATTTTTAAATTTTACTTTCCAAATCGCTAAAATTTGGCTTGGTTTTGTTAATAGAAGAGCGAGATTCCGAAGATATGAAGAAAACAAAAATTGAGGTCGATTCGTGACTTCTCGTTTTTTCACACGAATTAAGTTACTTGATTGAATCAATTTTGGTTTTAGACTGAGACGCAGAAGCAGTACGGGGAGTCAAGTTATACAGAATACACAAACCGGCAATCAGTGCAGCGAGAATCAATCACTAAACAACAACACGTCACGAAAGAAGAGCAGCAGTTCGATGAACGATCTAAATCAACTGCAAACATCCCTGAGGTTCGCAACGCTGTCCAGGAATGCTCCACCAGAAAGCAGCAGCGAGGCTTCCTCGCATACAGGGAGAAGCGCGACGTTGCAAAGGACGAGCAGCTTAAAGTACAAAAGGAATCACAGGCGAAGCAACAGCTTAAAAAAAGTGACGTGGTGCAGCACACTGCCAACGGATCAATAAAGATCATTAACGGCAGCCATTTTGCGGCGAAGAGTCAGAGGACGGGACACACCAGCTCAATGACATCAACAAAGAAAACGACGGTAAGCTCATCGAAACAAGTTAGGCCAGCCCCGCAACCGAAAGAGACGTTTGTCGCGAAACGTGAAGAAATTATCCGAACGGAACCACAGCAAGAATACGAGTCAATTAAAGTTGTAGCGAAAGGCGGAACGATTACTTTGGCGATGGAGAAAGATGACACGTTGTCTTCGGAGGCCAAAAACAGACTTCAATCGCACGTGTACGGTGTGAGCAAAACAGAGGTATCTAGTTCGAGAGAGAACTATAAGAAGTACAGGGAGAACTCTCGAAGTGAGTCGCGTCACAACATGATGAGAAGGAAGAGCGACGGCTACAAAAGCGAGGGACACTCGTTTGAAGAGAGTATGAGGCAATACCAGGTCGAAAAGGAGCACAACCTCTCCTACGATGATCTACAACAAATCTACAAGCGTTCAACTAGCCGCCCCACCGAGCCTCTGTATTACACCGTATGCACCAGGTACTTCGATCCGCAGAACAACGACTGGATACAGAACGTGCATAGGATGGGGCGTGTGAAGGTTCCGGTGGGCGTAAGACACCCGAGCAGATGCGTGTTCTGGAACGAGAAGTACAACCAAGACCAGGAAGAGATCATTGTACAGAAGCTTGTTCCAACAGTTGAGCTGGGAAGCGATGGAGAAGGGTTCTACTACCGTGATGAGCAGCGCGAATCCATCAACGTTGCCAACTACGTGATGGACATCGAGCGAGATTTCAAGCCAACGACCATCTCAGATGAAAGCGATGTCTCGGTGAGTGGACTCTCCGAACTCTCCAGGTCCAGTTTCAATTTGAAAGCAAATAAACCCAGACTGCTGAAGAAATCAAAAAACTTCCCCATCGTCAACGATCCTTATGACTCACCCATGTTATGTTAACACTGTACAATGTTAGCACGCAACAGCACCAGTAGGATTTTAGAAACTTTATATTTATTATAACGCACGCAATGGAACGTTTTGTAATTTAAATTATACACGCATGCGTAAAAAACGCGTTCTTTTTTCTAAGTGTAAATTCATTCGTTTCAAATTACCAATAAATACATTCCCGCTTATATAGATTGCCCGCTAAACGAAATAAATATTACAGAGGATTTAAAAAAAATTTCCGACCATTACAAAAAATAAAATATTTAAAGAGTTTATTCTGTAACAAAAAATAAATTAAAATATGTTATTTTGAGCCAAACAAACTGAAACTTTTACATTATATGTGCTAGTTACCTAAGAAAAGCAAAAGAAAACTTTTGTGTAACTCAAGTAAAAATAACTGCTTTCTCTCTACTCAGTTGATTCTTTGTTCTTCTTCTGCAACCACGCCCCCACGTCCTTTTCGTTCTTCGCCAGCCAGGCAATGTGATTTTTAATAGCAGCAATCGACTGCTTGGCGGCTAGTTTCCCTGACCCCATCTCATGGGTGTTTAAGAATTCATCAGCCTTAACGTACAAAAGTAAACTCAATTCTTTTTCACAATATCATGTCTCTGAGGTTAGGGTTGAAAGATGGAAAAGTACCACAATCAACTCTATACCTCAGTGAAGTGATATCATGTTTCTGAGGTTAGGGTTGAGAAATGAAAAAGTACCACAATCAACTCTATACCTCGGTGAAGTGATATCATGTTTCTGAGGTTAGGGTTGAGAGATGGAAAAGTATCACAATCAACTCTATACCTCGGTGAAGTGATATCATGTTTCTGAGGTTAGGGTTGAGAGATGGAAAAGTACCACAATCAACTCTATACCTCAGTGAAGTGATATCATGTTTCTGAGGTTAGGGTTGAGAGATGGAAAAGTATCACAATCAACTCTATACCTCGGTGAAGTGATATCATGTTTCTGAGGTTAGGGTTGAGTGATGGAAAAGTATCACAATCAACTCTATACCTCGGTGAAGTGATATCATGTTTCTGAGGTTAGGGTTGAGTGATGGAAAAGTACCACAATCAACTCTATACCTCGGTGAAGTGATATCATGTTTCTAAGGTTAGGGTTGAGAGATGGAAAAGTATCACAATCAACTCTATACCTCGGTGAAGTGATATCATGTTTCTGAGGTTAGGGTTGAGAGATGGAAAAGTATCACAATCAACTCTATACCTCGGTGAAGTGATATCATGTTTCTGAGGTTAGGGTTGAAAGATGGAAACACCAAATTAATTTTCCTCTTATTTTTAGGTAATCAAGAATCAAGATGGAAAAATTAAGTCATTAAACGAAGACGATTAGCATTGTGTAAAGAAAATTAATTCATTCTTTATATATATATATATATATATACATTATAAAAGTTAATTGAGTTAGTTCAATGGAACAAAAATTATAATATGAAAAGAAACAATTTAGCTTTATTATTACTTTAGAAGTTAAAATGAAATGAAATTACAATTATATAATTATTAATGGCTATTAATGGTTTAGCTTTTTAAAATTAATTAATACCTTTTTAAGCCCCTTTGGAGTTTTCATACGCGCAAACACTGTTTTTATGAGACTAGACATGTCAAAGGAACCCGAGCCATATCTAAAAGGGAAGAAGAAATAATATACCCGTTTCAAATCTTCTGTGGTCTTCCTTTTGCCAAAAACCGATTTTATAAGTCTGCTCATATCGAAACTGCCTGTGCCATATCTACGGTGCAGAAAACGACCACAAAGTGATTGTGCAATTATCAAACGTACAAGACTAAAAACCTATCAATATGATATTAAATATCGTGACATGTGATGGTGCTAAGGAGTTAATAAACCATCAATAGTGCAAGATTACCATATAAGAAGCTGTTAAAATTTAGACCACATGTTTTGAAACAAAATCTCTCCTATGGTTGGAAGAACTATACACTAGATACATTTGCCTAGAAAGTCAGTAATTTAAACCAAATCTTTTTATTTACAAAAATGTTTTGCAGAATGGAAACTCAAATTAAGACAGCTTCACTCTAGTAACGCAACCCGAGTTTGAATTGATTGCCTAGACAGATAAAACCTCCGTACAATCAACCTCTTATAGAGCTCATCCCAGTTCTCTATGACAAATTTCTCCGCCATCTTTGTCCCCTTCTGATTTACTGAGATATGCTCAATCACGGCGCAAGAGTCCTGGGACCGAATTACAGAGTTGTCCAACGTCATTAGCAGATATCTATAATGAAATAAATTGGAATTGATAAAAGTTATTCAAAAATAATATTAGTTTAGATAAATAATAATAATATAATTAAGATAATATAATTAATTATTGTTTAAAAGAGACGAAACTAAGGAACCAGGAAATTTATCAAGGAATTGCAAGGTTAAGTAGCTAAAACTGAAGGAATTTTTCAGATAATAGACATATTCTAGAAGTAGGAGGAAATAGAATCAATTACCTTTTAAGCACGACCGGATCGGAACTGTCAGCCAGCGAGAACATGAGCTTTCTCTGTTCCGAGGGATAGGGAGAAGTTTTGTAGTTGTTGAACATAAACTCCCATTCCTCTTTGCCGCCATATTTGATGCCTGCCAAATACACGGTTGAACGCAGATCCGGGTGGATACTAGAAAGAGAAATTGCAAATATATGTAACATA
This sequence comes from Candelabrum cocksii, assembly GCA_963930725.1. NCBI lineage: Eukaryota > Metazoa > Cnidaria > Hydrozoa > Anthoathecata > Candelabridae > Candelabrum > Candelabrum cocksii. The sequence goes on from OZ005666.1 coordinate 2,918,065, forward strand.
AAGATTGCTGCTTCATCACATAATACAACAATTTCACCACAGACAAGTGATAAGTGAGGTGTGATAAAACGTAAGAATTATCTTACACTTTCTTGTTGTTCATATAGTCATGGAACATCTCCAACGCTCTCTTCACAGACTCCGAGTCGTTATGGGCAACAGACGTTCTTAATACCGCACCTCGTAAGTACCTGTAAAACAGCATGATAGAAATCAGTTCAGCGCTCCTCTAAAGCCAATGAAGAAAAACACAGTAGGAGTTGTAGGTTTCCAATGGATTGAATGGGTTACCTTGGAATGTTACGAAAGGTGTATAAAAGATTACAAATAGCAGGTTTTCCTACACTGAGCTCTAGTTTCATTGATGGAAATTACACATACTTGTTGAGGTGTGTGCCGGTGTTTTCCCATCCCAGCTTGTCAACCATCGGCCTTACTTGTTGCGTGATATATACCTAAACAGAAGAAAATGTAATTATCATAAATTAAATATCTCTAAACTAATTGTTCTCTTTGGGTAATCATTGAGGAGGCTTCTTTGTACTTTAAGTTATTATACTCCATGTCTATCATAGAAGAACGATTCAATTACCTGTGCATCAATCTCAATCTTAAAACTTTACAAGTGTTTCAGTGGGAACCCTTATCTTTATTTTCTTTAGAATTTTAATTAGAATTAAAAAGAAATCTCTTTTGAGTATTTATAACTAAAAGTCTGAAATTTCCTATACATATACGTATTCTTTTAGCAAAGCTCATAGAACCACTAGAGGCTGAGGATTTTAAATTTACAAGGATGTTAGGATGTTATACAAGGATGTTTGATGTTATACCCCTAATTCTTAACACGGAAACATAAATCAAATCCTAGAAACTCAAGATTAAGTCACTTCACCAAGAAACAAACTGAACGCAGTACTTCCAGGGAAGTAGCAAGATTCCCTGGCTGGAAGTCGAGACATGAACCTCTTGATTCTGAGCGCAATACTTTGACAACTGTGCCACTACTGCTTTAATAAGTAACGAATGGAATGGTAGATCTTAAAACTTCAAATCAATTCTGTTGGTACTTGAAATGGTCAAATAAAACCCAGACATCATCCTCGCCACAAATGAGATGAAAGTTACAAGGTATACTCCTAGATCCTTTGTTTGTGTTGAATTTCACTTATGGTGAACCTAATTTTCACTTAAACAGAAGTGGTCTACTGCATGTTGCAAAGTAATTGCAGACAAACCATGTATTATATTTCTAGTGTACACACACACACACCCACCTCGTAATCTGGGTAATTAGTTCTTCCCTGCAGGAGCGAACCGATATAGCCCAGTGAACTCAACGCAGTGATCCATGGGACATATTCCGACTCTTCAGTTAAATAAGCCGTCAGATCCAACGCTTGAATTTGAGACATTTTGTTCGCCCTGTTAAATAATGACATGCAATATTATTGCAACGGTAGAACTGATTTCAACTGATTTCACACAACAAGAAGAGTGAAAGACTGTAAGAAAATAACTGATTATGAATAAAAAAAACTTGGACTTACTTGGCCAGTTCGAATGCATCGTCAATCAAATTGGCTCGATCAGATACAGATAGGACCTTGAAAAAATGTACAATCAACTGTTAAAAAATTAAGGAGATCATAAAATTTTGAGTTTTTAGACTCAAGTGAATCAAAAACATTTATAACCTCTAATTTATAAGTTAACCTCCCTACGAAGGAATTTATAGGTTGACCTTCCTACGATCCACCGCAAGTATGTTGAATGGGAGTGTGCTTATTGCTGATAGTATTTATAGGTTGACCTTCCTACGATCCACCGCAAGTATGTTGAATGGGAGTGTGCTTATTGCTGATAGTATTTATAGGTTGACCTTCCTACGATCCACCGCAAGTATGTTGAATGGGAGTGTGCTTATTGCTGATAGTATTTATAGGTTCACCTTCCTACGATCCACCGCAAGTATGTTGAATGGGAGTGTGCTTATTGCTGATAGTATTTATAGGTTCACCTTCCTACGATCCACCGCAAGTATGTTGAATGGGAGTGTGCTTATTGCTGATAGTATTTATAGGTTCACCTTCCTACGATCCACCGCAAGTATGTTGAATGGGAGTGTGCTTATTGCTGATAGTATTTATAGGTTGACCTTCCTACGATCCACCGCAAGTATGTTGAATGGGAGTGTGCTTATTGCTGATAGTATTTATAGGTTCACCTTCCTATGATCCACCGCAAGTATGCTGAATGGGAGCGTGCTTATTGCTGATAGTATTTATAGGTTCACCTTCCTACGATCCACCGCAAGTATGTTGAATGGGAGTGTGCTTATTGCTGATAAAAAATGTAATTCCCCAAACAATTAAGAAGAATAGTTACAAAGGTTACCATGTTGGAGGGCCTTTGTGGCCCAGCTTCTTCAATTATACAAGTTAAGAACCTTATGTGTAAGGTTACGCCTTACGTCTTCTTTTCCCAGCAGCTGGGTTTAGACGCAAAACCATGCTATCACAAAGTTGTTTAGGTTGAGCGGTTATAAATAAACAACACCGTATTTCATCAAAAATAACCGTAGCACAAATGGGAGCAATTAAATACACTAAAACTCCGGGTCAAGGTCTTTATAATGCTTAATGAGCGTTCTGGAAGCCTTGTTAAAAAACAAACAAGACTCTTTCAAACTTTCAGCAATAACAAAATATTAAATACTACTACATACGTTGTGATCATCCTGCAGCTGTTTAGAAAGGGCCTCCCAATTCTCTTCATGGTAATTCACTCGATAGAAGCCAATCTGATCAGAGTTTGCCTTGATCCAACCAGAAGCCCTCATTAACGGGATGGTAATCGAGGCTGGAAATAATCAAGGCACGAAAACATATTAGAAACATGTTCAGTGAACAAGGCAGTAGAAAACGCATACTTTGTGATTGGCCATACTTACATTCAGTTCTGTTGAACCACTTCAGTTGTTTTTCTTTTTTGTGTTCATAGTAGAAGGTTAATGGGACGTCCCAAGTGTAACTAAAAGAAAAGAAATATAAAAAATAGCCACACTAACAAACTAGCAATTCAAGAAAAGATGGAGGAAAACAAGTTGTGGATGACTGCAAACAGGACGGTAAAAAAAATTGACTTTCGTGTCAAAAAGAGTCAAATTTAATTCCATGCTTGAAGATGTATGGATTCTTAAAAGGCGTATTTGATTCGGGATTTGTGAAAGTGAAAGGGGAAAGTGAAACATCACAATTAGAACAATTTGCGTAGCAAAGGCACTTTATTACATTTCTGGCATTGAAGTTGTCTGAATATGCCAATTAATGTTGGTATTTCGTAGAGAAGGAATTGACATTAAATGAAAGAAGGAAATTAACATACTCATATTTGGACTTTGTGATTTTTGGTTTCTCGTCAATGAGAAAGTGTTCTTGAGTCACGATAGCTTGTTCACTTTTGGTGGGGTGCTTCTTTATGGTGACTAATGGATAACCCATTTGCAGGGTCCACGTGTCCATGACAGACTTCACATCAACGGCATTGTGGTTAGCCTGATGATGAAGGTACACGATTGAGGTTTAAGAATGAATTTAATTTCAGAATTAATGACAGTAGTGTACTTTTCATCCTTTCATACTTTTCTAAAATCTTTAGAAATATCAGTTTTGGCAGATTTTACAAAAAATATAGGATATATATTTTGAAGTCTGATTTGAATAAGATTTCTATGGACAGTTCTAACCCTCTGAAGTAAAACTCCCGCTAGTTCAGGGTAAATACTTTAAATCAACAGAAATCGTCAGAAAACAGGTTTTTCCAAACTAAATACATCAAAGTACACTCTTCGATGTAGCTATAAATGATGTTATATCGATTTTTCAATTCAGTAGGTGATTTCTCTGGAAATATAACAAAGAAAAGTCAAGGTGAAAACGTGTTACTGTAATTCAAACTAAGTCCTCTAAACCTGAAACACCCTAAAACTGTTTGTCTATTCAAAAATTAGAATCCCGTGTACACCACTGCATGAATAATATATCCACAGCTTCAAATAAATAACAGCTGTATAAAAATAACGCAAACTGACCTCAGTCAAACATGCCCATAAGTCATCGCTAACTGCATTGTTATATTTGTACTTGTTCAAATAATCCTAAGATTAAAAAAAAGATGAAATTTTCGTGTACAGGACTTGTTGCAGAGAAAATGTCAGCCATGAACAATTAACACATGGGAAAAATAAAAAAATGTTAAAATCATTAGAATAAAAATTGCTAAAAACTTAAGCTATTCCATAAAGGCCATTCCTAACAAAAGAAGTTCATAATACGATTGACAACTCAACCCTAACTAACAAAAGAAGCTCAAGCTACACCTTGTTTTCATTTTCTAATGTTATAAACTCACAGATAGTCCTTTATGGAAGGCCTCACTCCCAATGAAATTCTTCATCATTCGAATAATAGAAGCTCCCTGAAAAGAAGTGGATGAAATTGTTTTGGAACTCTCGTGTTTGCAGTTACTTACCTTATCATACGAAATTGTATCGAAAATCTCATTGATTTCTGCAGGGTTGGTCACTTTGACGGAAATAGGGTGTGAATTCGAGCTAGAGTCCAGTGTTAAAGAGCTTTGTGTGTCATCGACAATGAACTGGTCCATCATCTGCCAGCTGGGTTCGGTAATATTCGCGCCAATGAACTCCACAAACGCTGCGAAGCCTTCGTTCAACCAGAGATCATTCCACCATTTCATGGTGACCAAGTTGCCAAACCACTGGAAAATAACCACACATCTTATCCATCTCGTCTTCATTAAGAAGTTATGCAATGGAAGAATATGCCAAGAACATTCATTTAAGATTTGGCACATCGAACGGTCAACAATAAACCTACATGGACAACTACTTAAAACGATAACATTGCATTGAATCACCGACAACTTCTTAAAACACAGTGGAACAATAGCACTCAATGATTTTAAGTAAGTAAGAAACTAAAATACTGCAATGAATACCTCATAAAGAACAGCAATGATATTTTTACCTGATGAGCTAATTCATGGGCAATTACAACAGCCACCCATTGCTTGTTAGCCGAACTGGACTCTTGTTCATCGTACAAGATTGAAGTTAGGCGATAAGTAATAAGTCCCCAGTTTTCCATGGCACCTTAAATAATAAATCATACCCAAATAACGAGTCATTTAGATTAACTCAATGGGAACAAATTTTATCACGAAAAACACTTTAAAGTTCGATGCGGCAATGTTATTCACTTACATTTTATAAAAAAATATTCTTGCGTGTCTTATTAACAAATCTGGCGTAGAATGATTTAGAAAGGTTTGCATGATGCAATAGGTTTAGTTAATGAAATCTACTCATAAGAAAAAAATGTTGGAGAGGGTGCACATTCAAATACAAGCCACTAGATTGTAACAGATGGCTGATTTTTTACCAGTAATTTTTTTAAATATTTGTTTACTAGTAGTTTTCAATACAATATTATCAACATACTAAAGATGTTTTGCTTTTTAATTTCCCATTGTTGGTCTTGATTTTACCAAAACATACTTGATCATAAAGTACAAATGTTCCGCAATGTAAAGGGTAAATGTTCAGGAACGTGTTAAAGATGGCTGACATTACGAAGAAGAGACACAAAAGTTAATTTTAATTTTTCTTTCAAAAAGTAAAATTTAATCGAACTGTATTTATTCAAATAGCTTTCGAAAAACATTGCCAAGCATTGTATCTCAGATCTAGTTTGAACAAAATTCCTTGAAAGACAAAATATATTACGTTTGAATGACTTATGTAAACATACTTTATCTGTTTCACGCTTTTTCAAATTCATTTCAAACAAACTATTTATGGATGTATCGACCATATTTAGACGTGTAAAACCACTCCGGCAACCCACACAAATGCCCAGATAATCCACACAACTATGTTGGTTATTATCCCGTAACTTTGTGTTTCATTAACAATATTGAATTCATTATGCTAACAAAGCTAGAAAATAAAAGTATTTTGTGCACACTAGTAAAAATATACCTTTTTCAAAATATACCCCATTCAACTAGACGCAAATCAAATGTTGCTGTATTCTCTCATTTAGGGAATAAATTTTTCGGAGCAAATTAATATGCTGAATGTTGACTTAAGTGATATAATTATGAAATTTTTATATATAGTATTTCCTTGTTGGCATGCAAAATATTTTCTTTTAAAGTTATCAAAAATGTTTGGCTGATATCTCTCTATCTAAGTTGTAGCATAAAGAATTTAAAAGATCAAAGAAAAGAAATCTTAAACATCAAGTATAAATCAAGTTGTAAATTGAAAAGATTGTAAAGAATATTGTTATTGACAAACAACAATGTTGATACAGTTTACGAAGCCTCAATATCAAACTTAACACACAGACCCAAAAAATTGACAAGTTTTATGGTAAAGTTAAAAAAGCTGGCATTTTAAGTATTTATTTTACATTGATTAAGAATCGAAGCAAGAAATGTTGTTTTTCACTGTACCTCCCTTTATTTAGTGGGCATTTATTTTTATGTTTGGAACAAAGAAGATTCAAAAACTTACCGGCAGCAAAATCAGGGATGGCAATTAAATCTAAAGATGTATATACAATGTAATCTTTATAACCTTATAAACATTATTCTATATATATATATACATTATATTAGCATATATACATATATACATTATTTAAGTATAATGTTTTGCCGTGTTTGTCATTTGTCAACAGGAAAAAGCTTTTTCAATTCCACGAAAAATGTTTCTATTAACTAAATGTTTTGAGCAAGCCTAGTAACTATTTAAGTGTTTAAATTATTCAAATAACATTGAAGAAAAAAACTTTCATCTTGACACCAATGAATAGCGAACTAGAATAAGAGCTAGCCGACTGCTATCTACCAGTTGCTGGGACAACCAGAGTAATCAAAACTATGTATATTATTACTACTACATCTTGCACCAACCTTGTTTTGGTAGTGGGAAATTGACTTGGAAGAACTCCTCATAGTAGTCCAAAACCTTAGGTGCAGCGTAGATCGCAAAATTAGCTTGCTCAATTTGCTCCCTTGGTGCCCATACTTTGACCTGTAAATCCAAAATGGTATTATAAATAGTGAGTTTAATAGGAAAACCTTTATGACCTTGACTCCCTATAATTCAAACATTCTTTTATTGGAATGTTTATTGACATTAGAAAGTTTTAGAATCGTACTCTGTAGTTCGAACTTTCTATAACACATGATGAAAAGGTCCTGCAGTGTTTGGATTACAGAACATACTTTATTTTCAAAGAGATCTTTGCATTTCAATTAGACATATGAGAGATTTATGATTCTGCCAATTTTGTTGTGTCTTCTGCTCCAAAATCTGCTAAAAGGTGATTTTCTTAGGTTCTAACCAACATGAATACTAACTACCTTAATCATTCTGAATTTTACTCAATTTCCGTTCATTTGAATAATGAAGAAGTTGTTTCTGCAAAAAAATATTGCAAGCGTACATAAATCTATGGAAGTGATATGGACTGAGGACCATAAGAGGAGATTCCAGTAGAGATTCAAGAGCTGAGAAATCTTGTTGCAATCTGTTAATCTGATCTGAAAAAAATTAGATCCTTTCTCAGAACAGAAATCCAGGCTTCCAGATCGAGTACTTCATCCATTTGATGCAAAAAAAAGAAAGCACAAAATGAACTTCCTGTCTTCCTGAGGAATTGAACGGAAATTTATCAGTTCTTCTGGATATATCCAAAAGTAAAGCTGATGGTGACAAACTTGTTCAGATATATGACATTATAAACAAGAAAAATCAAGTTGGGAATGATAGGGAAATTGAGAAAGACACAAACAAGAGAGGTTTGTAGTCTCAAGAAAGTCATATTGAATGAAGAAAAAACATGTGACTGGTGGATAGGATTTGTCCTCCAAAAGATGAATACACAACTGAAGCCTGTTTTCATCAGAGATTTGATGGAGAACAATCATGAAAGACAGCAACAAAGAAAAAATTGTTGCTTGAATTCTCCACTTCTCAATCACAAAATGCTAAGTAAATTAAAAATATTTGTTAAAAGTTGTTTTGAGCGAAAATAATGAGATTACAAAAGTGTATGCTATAGCAATGTCAAAATTTATCAGTTTTCATTAGTAATGATATTTGGTAAGGAATTTGAATCTTGAAATAATCTTTTACATTTGGAATGTGTTTACCCAATATAGAAAAAACATAATTAGTTGTTAAATGCAAACAAAAATTGGAACCACTCGTTTTGTTTACTATTCACAAAATAAATAAATTCTAACGTTTACCAAACATATTGTTTATGTTTTACTATTATTTTTCATTATAATAAAGTAAACATTTAAAATGTATTAAAAAGAGATGTGTAAAACAAATCCAAAAAGATGGTTTTCAAAGTTTGTTATGTTGAATAAAATATTTTTTTATAAATATATAAAATTATTTTTTATAAATTATTTATAAAATCTTTTTCTTTCAAAGTCGATTACTTATTGGATGTTTGGATGGAGGAAGCAAAAATTGATTGAAGTTCAATCAAAAATGGCTAGTTACATTTGCGCAAACATGTGACGAATGCTGTCTATTTAATTGGTGAGAAATGAAACGCAATGTTTGATCTAACCAATGCTGTGTTTGCTGGTAGATTTCAACTAGAAAGAAAGGGAATAAGAAATCCTTTGAAGATTGTGTTCCAGAATAAAAAATCTGAATGGAAAACCTTGAGTCAAATGGCGTTACAAAGCGTTTTGGAATTTTCCTTTTGGCATCAAACATGAATTTTAATGGATTATTGATTACAATAAAAAGTAAAAATAAAGTTAGATTTTTTCAATCAATTTGCCAAAATCCAAGCAATCGCCACGTAGTTAAATAGGGTTACTTTTATTAATTCTTTTATTTTACTATTTGATGTTATACAAGGAGTGGCCCCTCATATACATGTAACTAACAAATAATTTGTCTATATGACCAGCAGTAAGTTTTTCAAGTGAATACAAGAGGTAAATGTATGAGGTAAATACACGATGAATTATGAGATTTCGCAATGTCAACATCATAAGTAAGACAGTAAGACGGAACAACGTTGGCGCCAAGCGGTATACAACAAACGTCAAAAATACATGGGATTACCATCACAGCGAAAGCAAACACTATAATACACACAAAAAAAAAATTCAAATTCACTTCAAATTCAATAACTTGACAAGCAGTCACAGGAATAATGCGTACGATGATGATAATCCTCTGTGCTTGCGCTTTTGCAATGTTGATATCCACCGCTAACACAGACCATGTGTACAAAATAAAGACCAACCGTGTATCGGATCCGGATCAAAATTGGCTGCGATTTTGGAAAATCACACCAGAAAACGTTTACCATCCAAACATACAAAACAACCAACCGATTAAAAACAAAACACCAGGAAAACATGAGACCGCGACGAACAAAAGAGCGAACAATGTTCAGCGATCAGGGCTCCCGTGCGGGATTCGCTGTCAACAACTCGACAGTCTACGCATGAAGATCTCAGAATTGTGGGAACATTCAAAAACGCCATTCCTCAGGAAACAGAAACACTCAAAGTGAACTAAAACACTGAAACCTATATATTATACATAACATAGTGTAGCAACTGTAGAGAGTTATAAACACCAACGCTTAGTTGAATAAGTTTATTGTTAATTGTTTGTATTTAACTTTAACATGGTGATTCCAAAATCAATTGCAATCTTTCGAAAACATTACCATGTATTTATTATACTCAACAAACAGTATTTTTACCTCTATGCCACGAGATGTTGTTGCATTCTTGTAAGCATAATCGCAAACAACAAATGCCACCAAATACGTGCTCATCAGAACACTCTCTTGGAAATGATCCTCGAATAAACCATCGTCTCGTTGAACCTGTAACAAACATGCTTGTAAGACACTAAAAGAAAGATCCCCTGTTAATAGTAGATTTCATTGTTATTTTGTTTGATTTTATGTAAATATAGATCCAAATATAAATACTTTTAGAATAAAATCGTTTTTCTTTCATCAATTTTTTAGTCACAAGATGCACCATAATGGTTCGATTAAGCGCCCATCCTCGAATGAGCGCCCTTCCTAAAAGCCAAAATATTAAATAAGCGTGCCCCTCCCCCCTCGAATAAGCGCCCCCATTAATCATAATAAATACTTTTTCTTTTTTTACCTTTCTGTTCTCGCCAGTACTTATTACGGTATATAAAATATTCTTGTGGCTTAAGGCAAAATGGTGAAAAAATGGTGGCGGCATTATGAAGTACACCAGGACCTAAACCTGGGATAAGAAGAGACGATGTTATATACATAGATGCTTGTAAAACTTCATTACTGTTATTATATTCTTAAAGATTCAACATTATAGAAGAACATGCAGAATTTAGAGACTTGAATCAAAATATGGATTGAACCAACAAATTGATTACATCAAGAAAGGACCACATGGTCAAGTCTTGGCACACTACGCACACCCATTCATTACAACAAAATCATCAATAAAACATTAATGAGAAATGAGATTCGCTCAATAAAATTTTGATGGGGATATGAACTCAGATAGCAAATGAAAGCTCCAACCATCACGTTAACAACGTCTTAAAAACAGATTACAGACACAGTTTTTAAATTTAAATATTTGTGTTTTCTTCATTTACATAGGAGACAACATTGCAGCAATGCTTTTTCTTGCGATGACAATCCTAATCTTCAATTCAATTCAAATAAATATTTTCTTTTTCATGAACTACTTCTTAATATTAGTATATATCACAAATGGTAATATTAAAAAAAAATGGTAATATTAATATGTTTGATTTCAAATAAAAAAAAAATTCAATTAATGAAAAAGTGGGATCTCGTAGAAGATCAAAAACGACTTTATCATCGAGAACCAATTTGAGCTTTAGGATTAAGTTGAACTCTCAATTAATAAACTAACAAAGATTATATGTAATAAAATAACGCATATACTTGGAGGTCAAATTAGATTACAATTATTAAAATTATAGTAAGTAGAAACAATTAAATTCGAAAATTTATCAAATATAATTTAAAGCAAAAAGAGTGACAATTTTATTTTGTTTTAAAAATTTAATCTTGTATTTATATAGATTTTGTTTAAGAGTATAAATTTGTTCAAATATATTGGGAACTAAATTATATTTACATTTATACATAAAATTGACGTTACGTTTTGATTCAGTTTTTCGAAAAAGTTTTATAATCTTTATAATTTTGCTCATTCTGTTCCGTTTTGTTTTTTAAAAATTTTATATCTAGTTTTTGTTTTAATTTTGAAGATTTCTTTAGTCCTTTAGACATCCACGGTGCATTTATATCTATAATTTTAACTAAGGTTGTTATTAAAGGAAATATCATTATATAAATTTATAAATATTTTGACACATGTTTGCATCCTCATTACCTAGAACTACGAACCAATCAACAGCGGACAATGCATCTTTAAATGGTTGAACTTGACGTAACTTAAAATGGCGTTTTTCTATTTTTTTTACTTTTTCCTTATTATTGGATAAAAATTAATAGAAACAAAAATTGGGAAATGATCAGAGTGTTGATTTTTATTATTCCTTTTAGTAAGTAATTGTTAATAACAAAATTTGTAAAAATGTTATCAATTATAGAGACTGAATTCTTTAATAACAAGTGTTGGTTTATTTGAGGGGAAAAGTTCCATATTGGAAAATTGTCTCATAAAAATATTTCACAAGATTTTCACAGGATTTTTTTCATTATATTTTAAAGCAATTTATATTAAAGTCTCCTAAAATAAAATAATTATTAAGTTGGAAAGAATGTTTTTGTAGAAGACCATAGACTATGGCAACAAGAAATCATATTTTTAGTTTTTTTCATTAAAGATGCTTAGTATTTCATTATCTTTATTAGTTGAAAATGAAATATCTTTTTGTTCCCTGTATAAAATGGATGTTTTGATATATACTCCACCGCCCCGTTTTCCAGTCTTCCTTTCATGGTGAATTGAATTAAAATTAAAATTTGATAACATGAGTTGTTTTTAAATTCATCATCCGAACACCAAGTTTCACTCCAGACAGATGATATCGTAGCAATGTTTGCATTCACAAAAAAATATTAAAAAGTTCAAAATTTGCATGGACAATAGAGAGATTGTTGCTAGTTACTTGCTTGCAAAGTAATGATTTCATGTGATAGATAATAAGAGGTTTCATAATTTAAAAAATTAGCGTCGTTAAGATAATTAAAGTCGAGATCATAACGATTATTTAATCTTTCATTAAATAAAATGGTTTGTAAATTAATTTCTCAAAAACTTCCGTCATGATTAAATTTGTGTATAAATAAAAGTACATTAATCTCTCATTTGTTCAGTTAATCCTTTTTAAAAGTTATTAACCCATCGTAAAGGACTTTTGCATAACTCCCTTTCTCGCGTAATTCTTTTGCTTCTTTGATAAGTAACTTTCTTTTGTTCATTGTTACTCCGAGAAATCTTCATTAAAGAAAATACCGTTTTCTCATAACCTCTTCTCGCAAAACTTTTCAAATACAACTTGACAATCTTTATAAGAATTTAACAATGATTGTGCGCTTTGTTTTTTTTCACCCCGTTGTAATATTTTCTTCCAATCTGTGAGATCTTTCAATGTGCACTGCATTTCTTATGCCTAGATTACCTTTTATCATTTGTTTTAATTTGTTTTCAGTTTCAGTCCAAGACTCATCTTCATCTTCAACAATTCCATTTATTCTAAGGTTATTCCACTTTGACCGATCTTCAAGTTCATTTACTTTACCTTCAAGATGTGATACGTGTTGGTTTTTGGTTTCTTCAGAAAAATTTTAAGTGTATGTTTTACCGATAAATTAATTATTTAATTAATTCTCCGGTAGAAATACTCCACCCGGTGGCAAGCAGTCAGGCGTAAAAGTCTACACAGAGAAATTATGAAAACAATGAAATAAGCTCAGTGATAGAGAGTTAATGATTATTGTTATTATTATTATTCACGAATATTTATTTACAGGATAGTCCTTTCAGTAATATAAAATAGATTTAAAACTGTTGTCAATGGAGTACTGTTTAAAATTTGTTAAAAATTTATAAATAAAGAAACACGTATATAAATTAAAAAGTTAAAATTGTTAAAAATTGTGCAAAAAATATATAAACATTTCCAAAACAGGGAAGCAAAAAAAGGAAAACAGAGGATAAAACATGAACTAAGTATAAGATACTGGAATATGCACATAAAATGCCTTATTGCACCATGTGCAAAATGGAAAGCTAATGTTAAGTGTGCTAAATTAGTGAAAAAAAGAATTTAAATCAATGAAAAGAAAAATATAAAAAGTAAAAGTGACCATAGAAATCGAAAGTGTCACTCAGATAGATTCGTCAATTTTTTCTTTAAATAGTAAAAGGCTTTTTGCTTTTCTCACTTCTAAGGGTAAATTGTTAAATAATTTTGCTCCGTAGAATTTGAAAGATTTTCTATATACTTCAGTACGAGCTTTTGGTAAGCGGAGTATATGTTCAACATTTCTTGTTCAAGTGCTGTGTGATATAACGTCAAAATAGTTGTCAAAATTGAGGCTGATTAATCGGTTGATAGACTGGTAAGTCAGCACAGCACGCATATCCTTTTACGGTTGATATCGACTTGAGGCTTCGGTCTAATGAAGTGTTGTTGTTGTTGACGATCTGATATGCTCATTTTTCTAAAGACTTGAGTTTGTTTCCAAAGGTTTGTGTGTAACACGGTGTGACAGTACAACAGTAGGGGAACAGCGGTACGATCATGGAGGCGTACACAGCATGTGCTGACTGACTAGTTAAATGTCAGAGTGTTTTAAGAAGGCGTAATCATCTACTGCTAGCTTTCTTGAAAATACTATTAAGATGTTGTGCTAAGGTTAACTTTGGGTCTAGTATTACTCCAAGATACTTATACTGGTTAGTAGTATTGATCAATTTGTTTTCAAATTTGACTGTGAGTTCATGTCTATTTCGACAGAGTTTTTGCGAGGTATCGAATAGCATTGCTTCCGTCTTCCCTTTCTTCAAATTGATGATAAGTTCATTATCTTTGAGCTATTCTGAGACTATTGACAGATCTTCTGTAAGGTCCGATTCAATTTGAGAGATATCTTTTCCAGAAGCGTATACTACAGTGTCATCTGCGTACTTCAATAATTTATACTTATTTAGAATAGTAATGATACCGTTGAAGTACATCACAAACAGAACAGGTCCCAGTATAGATCCATTGAGAGACTCCACAGAAGACTGGATCCTTGTTAGAGTTGATTCCATCGCAGTGAACTGAGTGTGATCTTGCAAATAGATAGTCGGTAAACCATTCTTTTGCTGTTCCGTTTATGCCAAACTCCTGGTAGTTTCTGTATGATAGAGGCATGGCTTAGGATGTTGAATGCTTTACTAAGGTCTATGAAAACAGCCGCAGTGAATTGACCGCCATCCATACCTTTCCTAATGTCATCGACAAACAGAGATGTTGCAATGACAGTGATACGTTTTGCACGGAATTCAAATTGAAACGGCGAAAGAAGGTTGTTATCGTCAAGATAGCAAGCAAGCTGCTTAGTTACACAACGTTCTAGAATTTTTGAAATGGATGGCAACACCGTTATTGGACGATAGATATCTAAGTCGCTTTTAGCACCAGATTCGAATATTGGTGTAATTTTCCCCTTTTTAAAGTCACTGGGAACAATGCCAGTTTTTACTGATTGGTTAAGAATGTGACACAGGGGACTGCAAATGTTTCTGGCTATGTACTTAAGACATGCTGGTGGTAGATTATCTAATCCAGTTGCTTTCTTCGGCTTCAATTGTTTAAAGTATCGATAGACTTCGGATGTTTCTTTAATTCGAATGAACATGATATAGTGTTCTCATTGGAAGTTGTGGTTGTCCAGATGAAATCTTTTAAAGGTATTAAGTATTTGGATTTGGACAATTTGATCAGGTTGTTAGAGGGATTTCTAATGGCTTTATAAGTTGGCCAATCACAGTCATTTTTTGTTCGACGGAATCTACGCAAAGCCTTGTCTCTATCGTTTAAGACACTCTTTATTTCTGACTTTAGCCAAGGGCAGGATTTTCCCTTGACCTTTTTCAAGATGAAAGGAGCGTGAGTGTTCAATGTGCTAAGGATAGTGTTCTTTAGACTGGTCCATAAGACATTTGGATCAGCTGAACTATAAACATCCTCCCAAGAAGGTTTGTAAGCTCATTATTAACTCGCTCAGCATCATAGTTTTTGTAGTTTCGGCATTTTATTACTTTCGGTTGAAATTTAACGTAGTTTGTTTTTCTAACGCAAGCGATCATGTCATGGTCACTAAGAGAGGCTGAGATTGACGTGGAGGCAGCGATGTTTTGTTTATGGGTGGTTAGAATTAAGTCTATCAGGGTTTCACTTTCGTTAGTTACCCTTGTTGGATTTTTATAAGCTGTTTGAATCTGCTAATTGAAAAAATATCTTTTAGTGGTTTGTGATCATTCGTTATTTTATAATTACAGTTCAGGTCGCCATAATAAAAATAGAATATTTCAGAAATATTATTATTTCAGTTCTTTTTATGATAGAAAAAATTATTAAATGTGTCTATGAAATGATCTAGAGAGGAAGTATTGTTTACAAAATTGAGGTTAATGTTATGAGAACTCTCATAATTTCGAATCTTGAATCTTAATGAACATTTTCAAGTAAACAGTTGAAAACAATACAACATTATTAAATAAAGAGAATGAAATTCAATTTAAAGATTAGTCCCCATTTTTTTCATTGAGTCCAATATTGGCTGTGATTTATTATACTTGTCAGATTTCCTCTTCCATTCTTTAAATCAATCTGCGCCCAGCAAATTAACAACAAAAGACTTCCTAGTAATCAGACAGAATAGTAAAAAGCAGCATTTTATGTTTCTTTTTTAACCTGCTTATAAGCTAGTCAAGTCAAGTCAAATTAGTCAGTCAAGTTTTTTCCTTTTTTTTAAGTTATATATATTTTCAAGTCAAATTTGATTGATGATTCTTACAAAATATGTGAACTGTGTATGATATTGTGTAATTGGAACGTACAACAATTACTGTCACAATTTAAGTTCCTGCATTTATAGGGGAAATAACTTAAAGATTATATCAGCAATAGCAGCACTTACTTTATTTTTAATTGGCATGTTAGACAATGCGGTGTGCTTCTTCTCTCTTACCATAACAATTTCAAAAATAGCTTTATGTGCTGGCTCATCAAAACAAGGAAAAGCAGCTCTGGCATGAGTAGCTTCAAAATGTGTGGTAGCAAGATATCTAGAAAACATAAAATAATATATTGAAAGGAATATAGAGTTAACGACAAAAGGGAAAATATATGATATGAAACCATTATTTTTTTCTAGACACCATCTGTTTTAAGAAAGACAGAAGATAGAAATAGCCTAGTTAAAGCCCGTGAAATTCTGCCACAACTACTGCCGTAGTTTACCATGACGCTCAGTCACAGTGGCAGAATGTTGCCGCTGCAATATTCAGAAGCAAAAAACATTTTTTTGTGAAAACTATCGAGGAAGTTGCACTGTATATAACCTTTGAAGGTTTCATTAAAGTTTTACAAAATGGCCATAATGGTTTTAAACTTCCAAATTAAATAAATTATAAAGCTTCTTTGACTGCAGTTCGGGGCTGAGTTGTGTTATTATGCTAAAATAGTAGAATGAGAACATCAACAACTAACCTACAAACTGTCATGCAACATGAATGTTTTATCTGTTCTCTATTTCAAGTTTTTAAAATGTTTTTAAAAAGTTTCTCAGAGTACTGAAAATCATGCAAAAAATTATGAACAAAATTTAAGAACAACCTCAGCCTCAGATAAATATAATAGATTAATTTTTTAAGAACAACAGGTGACAATGTGGTCATCTAAAAAAATACATGACACCTGTTAATGGTGTTTTTCAAAAACTGTGTGCGAGTTATCTTTGACTTTTTTGTCTTGTACATTTTCACTACGATGTTATGTATATAGATCATGGCGTTCTTAATAACAGGCCTACAACACGCGCTTGTGAATCCAAAAACTGGGGGGGTCAAAAAAAAATTTCCGTAAACCGGTAGTCATCTTTAAACAAATGTTCAAAGAATGACATCTTGTTTATCTGTCTTAATTCTTATTGTGAATTATATATGTATGAGAGTCATACATTAGAAAATGTATTTTCTGGTCAAATTTTCACTGTTTTGACTGACTGTAGTACTGTTTTACGCTCATGAATTTAATTTGTTGTCATGTTGTATATATTTTGGAATTGGCAATGTGCACCGAAATTAAATTGTTGTTCTGTTGTAGATAAAGTAAATCATAGTTAAATCATGCTGCATGCACAGTTGTTCGACCAACTATAAAAAAGAAAAAAGAAACAGAGAATCTGGTGTGAATATTCCAGTATATCGGTTTCCAAACGTGAAGAAGTATCCATTAGAAAGACAAAGATGGATTGACACTGTGAAAAAGATAAATGCAAATTTAACCGTAAATAATGACACAGTTATCTGCAGAAAGCATTGGCCTGAGAACTGTGAAATGTTTATGTTTTATGGAAAGCTACGGCCTGTAAATCCACCGTCAGTATTTGATGATATTCCGACCAGTATTATACCAGCGCCACTTCCACCACCAAGAAATATCGAAAGAACATCATTTGTTGCCAGAAATCAGCAGCCTGATGAGTTGTCCAGTTTTATAGAGTCAGACACATTTGACTTTGAAGGATTGAAAAATGAGTTTGGAAATAGAACGAAACAATTTCAGGTTGAATTCGATATCATTATTCATCGTGAAGAAGTTTTACTCCAATCAGTCTCTTACATAAATGGTATGCCTAAATTTCTCCTTAAAATTTTTCGAAGATCTCAGGTATGAGAGTTTTCATTGTGGACTAAGAATACATATTACAAGCTTAAGCCGCAACAGAATTGTTTATATAAATACTTGGTCTCAGTTGGAGGAGGCATTGCGATATTTTAATCAACATGATGTTGATAGAAAAACAGTTGTTCTGCAAGAACACTTCACTGCCATGGGGCCCATCAGCGTTGGCCAAAAAATATATCCTCCAGAAATGATTATTCCGGCATTTGAGTACTTTTGTACTTCCCATGCTCTCTACACAAAATTACGGAGTGACTATGCCTTACCCTCTGTTCAAACATTGACAAAAATCACTTCAAAGGTTGGCAAATTAGATGAAATTTCCTATGTCAAAAAATTGTTGACAAATGTAACTGAAAAGCAAAGACTGTGCATAATTGTGTTTGACAAAGTTTATGTAAAGAAAGCATTGCTGCTACATGGAGGTACATTGTTTGGTAGAGCAGTCAATGATCATAGTCAGCTGGCCAAAACAGTTCTTGGCGTGATGATAGTTTGTATGTTTGGAGGTCCAAGGTTTCTCTCGAAAATGCTGCCAGTAGCTAATTTAGATTCTGAACTTGTAAACAGTGAAATTTCCCAAACAACAGAAGCGATCAATTTGGTAGAAGGGGGTTTTGTGAAAGTGCTAGTATGCGACAACAATCGTGTGAACCAAAAATTTTACAAGCTCATTGAAACTGTGCCAGAAAAATGTTGGCTTGCAAAAGATGGTCAATATCTCTTGTTCGATTTTGTGCATCTTATAAAAAGTATTAGGAAAAATTGGATCACTGAAAAGACAAAGCAACTCACTTTTTATGATGCAGGTGTGGAAAAAACAGCAAAATGGTCACATTTAGAGACACTATACAGGCTTGAATCAACATCTGTGGTAAAATTATCGAAGCTTAATGAAAGAGCTGTGTTTCCGAAGCCAATTGAGCGTCAAAAAGTAAACATATGCCTCCAAGTGTTCTGTGACTTTACTATAACTGGTCTACTCACACATCCCGGTATGACTGACATCGAGGGCAAGGAGGATACTGCAGCATTTATAAGGATGATTGTTGACTTTTGAAAAATCATTAATGTCAAATCAAAAGGGGCAGATGTTCGACATAATAACCCTTTAGAAGCAGTTATTTCTGATTTCACTGATGAAAGACTAGAGTACCTGAGGAGTTTTAGCAACATGTGTCTGAAAATGAAAAAATCCACAAATTGTTGAATTCGTCAACTGACACAGGACACAGCAAAAGCTATATACCAAACATGTCATGGAATAGTGGACTTGTGTCATCACCTTCTTTTAACATCACATGAATATGTTTGTGTTGGTCTTTTCACATCAGATCACATTGAGAAAGAATTTTCCAAATTTCGCCAGAGCTCAGGAGGTGCCTACTTTATAACAGTACAGCAAATTTTAAAGAAGCTGAACATTGCTAAAGCATCTAACATCCTTTCAGTAAGTGATGAAATTGATGATTCCATTCTCCCTGGGCATCAATGCTCAAATTGTGAACACCAACTGAACGAAGAGAGTACAGAAATATTCGATAACTTAGAAGAATTGGAAAAGTTTGTCACAATTGACACAAAAATGGCACTGGTCCACATAGCAGAAAAGATGGGGAGATATCTGAAAATGGCCTGTTAACAACAACAACATTTTACTACGAAAAGTATGGGAGATTTACAGATGAATTGGATCGTGGTGGGTTGAAAATCCCGATTGACTCTGCCGCTCAATGGTGCGTCTTCTGCTTCATTATGTTTGAATCAGTCAAAACAAAAGTGTGCAGAAATTCGCTCATGGAGGTATTTGCAGATGTCAGTGAATACTACATGTTTTCAATGCAAAAGCATCATTGTCGCATCCTGGCCAATGTATTATTGAATAATTATTGCAGAATTTCAACTCCAGGAAGCTCAAAAGAAACCTCTCTCAAAGTATTATAATTGACTTAGTTATGACTGAACTTATATTATTATGGTATACATTTGTTAAGTTTTCTTGCAATTCTTTAAAAACTCTGTGTTTCTTTCTTATTGAATTTCTTATTTTTTCACCAAACTTCTTGTAGAGTTATGTGTAAAAATTTTAATGCAAAATGGTAAAAAATAATGACATTACAGATTTTTTATTTTGACCCCCCAGTTTTTGGATTCACATGCGTGTGTTGTAGGCCTGTTATTAAGAACGCCATGATATAGATTCAATTGTATATAGTTTTAACATTTAATCTTGGGTTTGCTACCAAATAAGAACAAATTAAGAACATTTCAGCCTTAAAATTCAAAAATAGAATGATAATCTTTGTATTTAATTTGAAATAGTTTGATAATGCTTCCAATTGAGTAATGCACAGTAATAGTGTTTTATGGAATATTTGCCATATGATGAAGTTTTAAAATGAGATAAAAACAATTTATCACTAGAAGCATTTTGTGTTCTGTGATGATGGGAATTAATAGTTTTAGAGAAAAAATGACTGATTGAAGAAGGAACATATTGTTTTAGTGAATCGAAAGTAAATAATAAATTTGAAATTTTGATATGAAGTTGAAAAGGTCGAATATTAAATTTTTTCATATCATCAGAAGAATCAGAGCAAAAAGGTTGAAAATTTAATATTCTAACCACAGAGCGTTGAGATGACAATAATTTATTAAATTCAATACTTCCTCTTTGACCCCAAATCAGACAGCATATGTGATAAGCGTTTTTCTTAGCAACTAGTAAAACACTTGCAAGCATATAAACATTAACACATATGTTCTTACTCAGGGGTGCACTTTTAAATCAGTGTTGTTAAATAGGTGTACCTTTTCTCTCCTTTACTTGTTGTGTAAGAACTCTTGTAGAAACCTTCCAAGCCATTTGATAAACTGCCTTGATATTTGATGTAGATAACATATTGTTTTTTTGCCAGAAGGGTATGCTCATCAGCCAGTTGTATTAAAATGAATTCATGTTTTTTACTGATCTGGAAGGAATCCAAGGCAACCTCTTTTGCTAGTTTCTCGTTGTGTTTTGTCATACCTTTATTTCCTTCGAATAACTTCACAACAGAGACATTTAGGGTTTTTATGTGTAAAATTACAGTATCAGTTGGATCAAGAACAGTTATCAAAATCCGAACACTACCAGAAAATCCAAATTTGTTGTCTGTTATATTAGGATGCAGACGAATTTTGTACCTGTCAGGTTTAATGTTTTCAGGCAAACGTATTTTTTGGTAAGGAAATTTGTCTTCTCGTCTTTCATTTTTCAGTAACGCATTATCATCATCTTTATTTGCAACAATACCAATAAGGACACCAATGCAAATTAAAAAAACCACTCCAACACTAGCAATAATAAGTTTAGAGTGGTCCGAAATAACACTTCTACCCTGGTATTTATCAGCATTGCTAGATTTTCCACCATTTAATAAACCAGACGAATCTTCTAAACCCTTTTCATCACCAAATGGTGAAGTATCTTCCATTCCAAATGTTTATATATGTTTCTTTAAGTTTGTTTTTATCCTGATTACATATACTTCCTGTTCAAACGATTCTTGTTATTAAAAAGCATTCGGAATAATGTTGATATACATGTTTAACTTGATTACTACTCAATTTTGTTATATTTCATTGGAAGTAAGCGAGTTTATTGATATTTGACAGACTTCTAAAGAAATCGTTTAAATTTAAATTCAATGTAATTTCATTCGATACTAATATGTTAGATAAAAATTAAATACGAATGTAAATGTAACACTTTCAATTAACTTCAGAATTTATTTGAGAAACGTAGGTTATTGACAGGTCTAGAAAATGAATAAGATATATGTTCGGGTCTTCAAATTAGGCTTACATTTGTTAGAACTTTAAAGTAGTCGATTCAAAGTCAACGACTCGGAACGAGCTCTGCATATTTTTTTATCAGTTAAAAAAGTAAACAAGCAAAACGTAACTGTTTCTCGCCGGGCAAATTTACTTGGCCAATTAAATCAGACAGAAGATTATTTTACCTTTTGCAATAAAGCACTGGTTGTCTGGCTTATTTTTTTTGAATTTAGTTCTATCCAACTTAAGCTAATTAGCAGATGATAATTATTTAGAGATTTAAATATATTTTTGTGTATACAGCCAGGGGCGGATCCAGGAATTTTGAAAAGAGGGGGCGCTAAAATTATAGTTTCATCTCAATTCTTGAATCTCTTCCCCACAATAATTGAAAGACTTTTCATGCCCAGAATGTTATTACCATAACATCCGTCGTGGAAACTTTTTTGCATACATATCTATCCAAATTAAGCTTCATGTCTCTGTAAACATAAAATAAAATTATAGCATTAAAGCGATCTTCTGACATGATACTACGGAATTCTGTCTTTATATTACGAAGAGCAGAGTTTGCTATTTCTACTGTAGCACTTGTTGCTGATGTCGTCAAAGTATACTGATAATTCTTGTAATATTCGGAAACATTTGTCGGATGTTCTTTTCTGTAATATAACCCAAAATTTCAGCAAGAGATTTACTAGGGGCTGTAAATTTTTCCATCAAACAATACCGCTTACTGTTTCCAATTTCCTGACCAAATTCGTCAGGGCCGGGAAGATCTTCGCGGTAAAAATTTTCAATTGAACCTTTTTCTGCATCAATACTTTGAAGATAGCTCGGAACAAAAGCATTTCTTTGACGCCATCTTTCTCTTTTCCTTGAAAACGATCATCCAGCTGCTGTAGTAAACTACCACGAAGGGGACCAAAATAGGTATTCCTCCGGAGTATTATGTTCGACGTTTAACGTCTGCTGTGGCGCTATCCGAGGAACTTCTAATGTTACGTCGCTTACAATCGCCATCTTTTCGCATTTCTCAAAGACTTATTCAAACTTCAAAACCTCGTTTGAATATCAAACAATATGATATATTGGTAGATATACATATCCCCACATGATATATCACAAAATAAAAGATAACAAATCACCAAAGCTGAAAAAGGAGGTATATGCTTTGGTTGATGTAGTTTTCTTTCTTCAATTTATCTCGGTTTTCCACTAAAGGCCAACAAGTCTTTCCTGCTAATATATAAACTTTCAAACACATAAAACCGCTTCTCAGAAGTATGTTTAACCCTATTCAGGCTGGGGGGACAGGATAACTTCTTAAAGAAATATGCTATGACCCTGAAATTTTCTGACTTTTCCTAAAATTTGTATAGGAATATTTTGGTAAAATTTTGATTTTGAAAAATTATGCTCACCTTGAGAATTCTGACATTTTATTGACATGACCAAAATCCCAAATATGAAAATTTTGGAATTTGTCTAAAACAACTTTATTTCAATTAACTTAAAATTGTTTTGTTATATAAACAAGATTACTCTTTTTCGGCACTCTTTTTTTCATTTCTCTATTTTCATCCGTCATCAATAGGGTAAAATTTAGTGAAAGTAAACTATACACTGTTATATATCATTCTTTCACAAATTTTTCAGAGAATTCAAATATGACGTCAACATTTTTTTACAATAGGCTCTACTTTGTTAAATTTATTCAAATGCTGGAACCAACTTCTAACTTGGTTATTGAATAGTGTTGATGTCTTTTATATGAAAATTTCCTTATTTTGACGATGCCGATGACGTTATAACTATTACACAATCAATTTTTTTTATAGTTGGTACAAATACTACAAAAAAATCAAAAAATGTAGGTCCCAACATTCGTAATTGAGTTTGTCATTTCACAAGGCCTAATAGATCTTTTTTGGGAGTTTTGATGACGTCAGCAAAAAACTAATGACGTAATTATAATTTTTGTTTGCCAGATCGATTTAATTTATTAAATACTTATTCCCTGCAAAATTTGAAGTTAATACCATTTTTCAATCCAAAGATACATAGGTCCCCCCTATGGTCCCCCCGCCATTTCAGAGCCCTTAAAAGCCCAGCCTGAATAGGGTTAAAGAAAGAAAAGCAAACATGAGAGGCACAATTATTAATATATATTTATATATATCCAGAAACATATTTTTCTACGCACATAACCAACTCTTTTAGCTACGCATAATAAAAATAAAATATACCGTAAATCTTCTATTAAACGCCCGGGCGTTCATTCAAATTTCAAGGTTAGAAGGGGCGTTAATTAGAGGGAGGCGTTAATTAAAGGGAGGCGTTTATTTCAAAATATAAGTTTTTGTATTGATTTTTCATATATCGACTACGCGAAGGGTGAATCTTTTTTCAATTTAAAAAGATCAAAAGTGGCGGTGGATACGTATGACACATCGAACAAAGCCTTTCCTCTTTCAAAATCACAAAAAGAACTGAAACCATTTGCTTTTGAAAAGTATTCGGGTCCAGTAAATTCAACCTACACAACTACACAGAAAGAGCGACTGGCATCTTTAAGCCGAAGAGCAAAAAACATTACAAAAAACGTCAACCTAAAGGACGTCCAGCAAGAAATCCAAAAGCAGAACTGTACATTAGTTAAAAAATTCCTGCTTAAAAAATCAAGCAGTGCAACGTTTGACAACTATTTCACAATTAACAAACACAAACAAGGCACTAGAAATAATGAACTATTAATAAAACTGAAAGCAGTCAAACTTGAAGTTGCAAAAAAGAGCTTTTATTTTAATGGGGCTATATTATATAATAGTCTCTCTCGAAAGACCAGATCAAAACAAAACCTATCTGAGGTTCGGTCTCTTCTTAGCCAACACGTTTTTTGAATCCTTTGAAAATAATAAATAACTATTTTATTTTTATGTTTATTTTACTGATTTTTATTAATTTTTACTCACCTTTTTAAAATTTAATATTATTAATTTTCTTTTTTCTGACACAGAACAAACTAGGATAGCAGTTTTTACCAATGTATTTTTGTATATAGTGTAAATTACTGAAGTTTTTATCCTGTATAAAGATTGAGAAATAAATAAATAAATAATGCGGGCTCAAAATCTGTGGTTCTTTTTCTTCTCGCAACAAATTCTTCCTTTAAAGTATTTGATCAATCAATCGCCACAATCAATCAATGAGATTTTGGTGTCTACAGTTGTACAGAATAATGGGAAAATGCTCCTACATTGTTATTTCTTATGACTCAAGTATAAACCAGCTCTACAATTTTATTTTTTCTTTTATTCTACAAAACACAACTTATTATACGTATATAGTATTAATGATAAAAATGAACCTTCTCCGAAATACAACCAATAAACTGTTATTACGGTAATAAGGTAATATGAGATAATACCCCATATGAAAATAAAAGCGAATACATGATTTTAAATAGACAGAAAAACTACACAAAATAACATGGAAGAAAACACTTAAGTTACTGACACGGTTGCTTTGCAATATCTTGCGAAACAAAAAATGGTTCTGAACCCCTCCCTCTGCTACCATCATGTTAGAATAACAATATTACGGTAGAAAATTAATAATTAGTAAAGTGAAGCGTTTAAGCAATAGTTTACGATTCTGAGTGTATACAACCATTCATACATACGCAATTAACAAAAAAGCCAAACTTTAAGTTTGATAAACTGGTGGTGGTGCGCTTGACTTGTGATTCTCTGAATACGAGACGTTTGTCTGAGACACAACCGGCATTCCAGATGTAGCATAAGGTAGTGGGTTAGAGGCGAGTTGCGTGTACATGGTCTGTGGGTAACTGTTCATGGGCTGTGGCTGACTGTACATGGGCTGTGGCTGACTGTACATGGGCTGAACGTAACCGTTCGAAGATATGACAATTGGTACTGCAGCCTGGCTTTGGGGGACAGAGAATATGATGGCACCTTACAAAAACGGATCTCAATATATTGTACCTTATATAACATAATTTGTTCTTAAAACCGAAATGATCCAAAATAATGATCAGCATGTATATTTTCTCATTCAAGTGCTTTGAGCATAAGAATGGTGACAGTTGATCTAGACTGTAAGTCGCAAAAGGTATACACTTTAGGAGTTGAAAACCTCAGTTGCATTCTTTGTGAAGCTTGGTGGTGTGACACTTAAACTGCTGCGCTTTTAATAAAAAAAGCAATATAATTTAAGTTTTACAGCACAGTAATTAAAACAGTTTCAAGAAAAGAGAAATATATTAAAATATAATAAATATATACTATATACATTATAATTCATTATACAATACTCACGCATTGGATCTTTAAATTCATTTAACAATACCGCAACACATTTGCGGCCTCAAAATGATTTTGTTCTAAACCTTTATTAATGTGTGATGGATAAAATTAAACCATACCATTACTTCCACTCGAGCAACATGAATTGTATGCTGAACAGCACATAATCGAGACCGTTAAGAGAGATAAAGAACTCAGAAATAGCCAATGGCAACAAGGTGCCAAATACACCCAAAACAAGTTGGTGGTTTGTCATGTAACAGAAATTGTAGCCCCAGTAGGTGGAGTAGTTGTAATTGTGCTTGTAGTAGCTGAAGAGAAGGACACAAAATGAGAAAGGAATATTAAAGATGTAAATGTACAATTACCTCACACTGGAAAAAAAAATCTCACTGTCAATAAAGGAAATGATGCAGGAAATAATAGCAAAGACCATATTAGCAATGTTCCAAGATGAGTTTGTTGGGCAGGAGGCCGAGGTGACTCCAAATGCACCAGTTATTATGAAGAAAATGCCGCTCCATATGCCAGTAGCAATTCGATCGCAACTAAGAGAAGTTACATCAACAATACCAAGTATGAAGCATACCACCCCAATCACCATTTGTAGGATGCCTACAATCACACAAATCCTATGAACTAACACTAACTTATCTTTTGAAACTTTTAGATGATTCAGCAGTAAAAAGTATTGGGGGGTAACAGTACTGTAAAATTAATTTTGTTAGATTATGAATCGTCATTTTACAGCAATTTTACTTTTCTAGCAGAAAGGAACGAAGATTTTTCATTGAGAAATTTCTATTAATTTTAACAGCAATAACCGAACCACATACCAAGGACTCGTGTCGAGCCAACTTTTACTTGGAGGCGATTTTGTTGGACAATGGTTGGTGCTTGCATTTTTATTATTTCAGAAATTACTGAAAGCACAGCAATGGTCTAAAACATCAGAAATTTTGCAGTTTCAAATGGTAACCTTAACATCTTTAAATTACCGTAAACAAAAAGTGCACCTGGCAAACATCGCCTCAAAATATTTAACTTTGAAATTGTCTGAGTTTGTGAAAAATGCTCAGGTCATTATCGAAGCTGAGAGAGTTTGTTTTTATTCCCAGACTTATCTCTTGTTCCTCCAGAAATTTGTTTTAAAATTAAAAAAAACAAAGAGATAACTAGATTCCCTAACATTTATAATCAATAAAATTATAATAGTGCTAAAAAATTTCACCATGAAAATAAGCATGAGATTTGATAAAATAAATCAATAACAACAAATGAAGGTATATTTCCTCTTTAGTTAACAACAAGCTATGTATATAATAAAAAAAAACAAGCGACAAAGTACACTGCAAAATGTTTTCATACACACTCACCTTAGTTTCGCTTTAGATTATGATGATATTATAATAAACAATAGGAAAAAAACTTCATCAACCCTTTTCTTTTGTCATAGCACAAAAGAAGGTATCAGTCATGTAAATGAATGCTTTCAAAACAATTAATTAACATGGATCTGCAAACAAAGTTTTGCTATGCAGGTGAATAGGATTTTTAAAAATCGTTTAATTACAAATCGTTCGTCCAATCACAGAATAAAAGCATGCTGTTCCATAACAAAAGTTTGAAGCAAATTAAACAGTTATATATAGGGTTAAACTTTTACCTTGTATTAATATAGCAACAACAGGTTTATTTAAAAAAAACAATCGTTAAAATAGATAATGTAAGGGGCTGCCAGCAAGTAGAAATAGCGGGACGGGACGTTTTTGGGAGCTAATGTGCTTTTGCACCCCCCCTCCCCTCCCTATTTTTTGACTGAAACTAATTTGTTGAGCTCTAAAAAGTCCATTGAAAACAAATATACCCCTGTAATATTCACTGTAGCTAAGATATGCAATTTTTAGTCGCTTAACTTATAGATCATAGCATAAAACTATTTGCGATCAATGTTCAGTTCTGCGTCATCCGACATGTTTGTTTACTTTTACAATGTTAGATTGTAACAAAAAGAAACAAAACAAACAAATGAAAAAATGAAATTGTTTTTTTAAAAAACTGTTTTCAAAAGATGAGTGATCTTGGAAAAAGACCGCTTTTATGTTCAGATTAGATGCAAATTTATTTCCAAAAGTGAAAAAAACGGTGGTCGTCAAATCTCTGCCGCTACATGAACTCAGCAAGGTAATCGGGTATCATACTTTAAAGGAAGAAATTGTTGCGAGAAGAAAAAGTTGCGATTTTATTTTTGCAACTTTAAAAGAAAAAGTCGCGTACATTAAATGTTGCGAGACAGGACATTCATAATTATTCACGATAATTTTTCTTGTCGTTCCAAGCAACTTAGCGTATGGACAATCAATATATATTCCAAAATTAATACAGCCTACTACGGATTGTTTGAAAAATCGGAGACGGATTTTCTCATAAGCAGTTCTACGTACCAGATTTTAATATTTTCATACCTCAATGTACAGAAAGGTGTAAACATCATATAACTATACTTATAAAAAAGGTCCAAAAACGATGTTAAAAACGTACGGTGAAGAATAGCAAGCTGCCATACGGAAGTGGTTTATGAAGTCCTCTGATAAAGGCAAAAAAGACCAAGACAAAATAAGAAAGAAACAATAATTATTGATTAGAATCTACGTTGAAATCTGATCGATTTTGTAAAAAATATTTATAGACGAATATTCTCGCACATTGCGTTTGTCGTTGTTCCAAGGAGATAACTTTTTAAAACAATATCAGAAAACATTTTTATCATTAGAATTTGGCCTTTTTCTGATAAATCTTTGCAAAAAACGACAATTGGACTAGCCAAACTCGAGGTTATTTTGGTTCGGATGCTTTTATAAAATCACAAGAAAAAAAGAAAAAGTTGCGGGAAGAAATTGTTGCGAACACTGGAAATAATTAAAAGTTGCGGGAAGAAAAAGTTGCGAATTGTAAAAAAATTAATTGTTGCGGAAAGAAAAAGTCGCAAAAGTTGCGAAAATTTGCTCGCAACATTTTCTTCCCGCAATTTTTTCTTCTCACAACAATTTCTTCCTTTAAAGTATCTCGATTTGTAAGCCCGTGCATGGCCTATACTGGGTGGTTTAAAAGGTACACAGCAGCGACATCACGACAAAATTGCTTCCAGTCGACGACACTGTGCTCTCCCACAATCAACTCATATTGGATGGACCTTCGCGACAAGTCACGACTACTTCCAGTGTCGCACAAAACCTACATCGTGCCAAGTATTTGCCGAAGGTGCAAATGTGATTGTTTTACCGGTGATGCACCGCCAAGTTATGCCATCGATGAAACAATCATAATTGTGTTTATTGCACTGTCTGTGATCGACAAGGGCAAACCATTTCGGCAGCGAGGAGGAGGAGACCGTATTGCTGACACCAACAAATACGGACATCGTTAAGCCATCTCTGACCAATAACGATTAAATTAAATTCAGCTAAACCATCTTCACAATGTATAAAACAAACGGCACAGAAATACGAAACATTATGTTAATAATATACCTTCATGCGGTGACCTATTCATTTCCCTTTTAGTGTAAAGAATGCTTATAAAAGTGGGCAACGCCTTTTGGTCAACTTTATTTATTGTATGAGAAGCTTTCGCCGATCTTTGATATTATTGTCATGTTGTACAGATGAGGGAATAGTTGCGATAAAGTTGCCTAATCAACAGAGATTCATAACAATCAAATTCCACAGCTACATTTCGTTCCGCTTCTAGTTTTTATCTCCTATCTTTCAAAAAGTTGTATATACGACAATTTAAGGAAAGCGTGACACATGGTTAATTCTTTTACATTTTAACACAAAAATAAGAATTATATGCATAGAAAAAGTTTATTTTTTATGTTTAGAAAAGTCACGTTCAAAAAAATTTCACCTTTTCAATTTTTCTTTCTGTTTGTATATTTTTGATTTCTGCTCCGCAGGACAGAATCTTTAAAATCGGCTTTAAAATCGCCTAACAAAATAATATAGCAAGGGGTCTCTTTGGCGAAAATCTTTTGGCCACGCCCCTTTTGGGTGTGTTTTTGACCACTTCTTGAGTGAATCCCTCTCAATACAAGGGAATATCCCTCAAATTATAATTGCAACGCGATCAAGAAATAGCTAATACTGTAAGGTAATACTAGCTAATAGTAGCTATAGCTACGTACGTATAAGAATATGCAATCCTGTTCCTAGCTAACTATATTTTTCTGCTTTCTATCGTGATCTGCAAGCAGATAGTTCATTGTCAGTTACGTGTGTAGAATAAGAGCGTGAGTGAAACATACACTTATAACATTGAAAAACACAATTTCAACTTTTTGACTTGACTTGGCTTGAAAAGGTGGTTGCTTTGCACTCCTGGATCCCCCCTGCATCCACCACTGAATGAAAATCTTGCTTTGGTCTCAAGACCGGGGAAATCCTCAAGAAAGTTCCTTGCAGTTCGGGATTCCTTGCTGACTGCTGTAATTTGATTGCTGATCATTCATTTGATTGCTGATCATTTATTTGATTGCTGATTGCTGAATTCTTATTACTTATTGCTTGAATGCGTATTACTTGTTGTTTATTGCTTATTCATTATTGTTCAAGAGTTTGATTGTCGACGAGTCTGCCCAAGGTAAGGATATTGCTACTAACTCTTTCTGGTTTATGTTTAACATTTAACTATAGTAAGAATTAAGGATAGGAGAAAATTTCAATGTGTTTAAATGTTTTTGCTTTTATCTGGTAATGAGCCATAAAACTGAGATTTCTTTTCAATTATATATATAGATGGATTCTTGTGATATTTGTTTACATAATTGCTCTTGTCTCTGTCCTGTAACCCTCTTCTATTTTGGATGTTGGAGACAAAAGGTTAAAAGCAGTACAGGAATGTTCTCGATTGGGTTTGCACCTGGTTTAGGTTATTTCACCCCGAATGAGGTTTTGCCATGTATATATATATATATTTTTTTCATGAACCCAATTGGGTATACCCGCTGAGGTGCTGTTTACCTTTATTTATATGTTTTATTCCCGTGTTGATTTTAAAACAAATAATACAGTAAAAATTATATGTTAAACGGTCAATTTTCCATACACCCAAGGCTTGCAAAATCAACGAAGACAGTCTATCCA
The DNA here is from genome assembly GCA_963930725.1 of Candelabrum cocksii. Lineage (NCBI taxonomy): Eukaryota > Metazoa > Cnidaria > Hydrozoa > Anthoathecata > Candelabridae > Candelabrum > Candelabrum cocksii. The sequence goes on from OZ005666.1 coordinate 2,949,411, forward strand.
CCCGGTTTTCCCACCTTTCAAACAGCTTAGAAAAAATGAGTGTCCCTCGATCGAGGTACATACCACCCAATCGAGGGGTGTATGTACCTTGATCAAGGTACGTACCCTGATCGAGAACATTCCCATACTGAAAAGTAAAGACATATATACAATTTTGTATACGTATTTTTTTATTTAATATACAATTTTGTATATTTATATATCTTGCCGATAACGATTTCTTGTACAAATTTTATAATATAAACTATGGTAAAACAAATACATTATTTGTATGTATTTTATTTTTAGATTCGTCACTGAAGTTATCGTCGGCGTCGTATCATCAGTCTCGACAGAGTATAAAAGCTCAGGCACTCCACAAAGTATAAAAGCTCAGGCACTCAAACGCTCAGGCACAAATATCGAATTTTAGTAGAATATATATATCGAATTATTAAAATATCCGAATATATTGTATATTCACGAAACCAAACCCGCCGGTTCGCATCCCATCTCCGGCAAAATCTTTATTTCTGAATTACAGCTGAGTTTTTGAGCGAAACTCATTGCGTAATGCAAGTCTAGCTTAAATAGGTTAGTTGTCTGGTTGAGCGATTTTCGTAGGCGCAAACGGGCGTCCTAAGTACGCCAGTACTAACCAACAGGACATGTATGATAGCAGTATTTAGTACTGAACAGTTTACCTGTGTAAATATTCACTTTAATAATAATCTATAAGTTCTTTTTCTTCTCGGTTACTTTCAACAACTTCTTTTATCAACCGTGCGTATCGTTGCTATTATAACGATATTTTACTCATAACCAGATTTTATTCAGCTTTTAGATTCCTTTAACGAGTTTATGTCCGCTTAACAACGATATTCCTAGTTAGTCCGGGGAGTGTTTGACGTTTCGCTCTACGTCTTCCTTTGCTTGGTTTCTTATATAAAGAGCGTGTATATTTCGCAAAGATTGGAAAAACAGTATGGTATCCAAACTGCGTAATCTTTTGTTAACAACATATACAATATGTATTATATAAATTCTTAGGCTTTTAGGTTTTGATAAATTTCTATTGTTGAAGCAGAAATCTTCAAGCCGACTGGCTTCTTGTTGTATCTAAACCCGCTTTAATCTATAAAATCTCATAACTTTATTTGAATTTGGAAACTCATTGAAGTCAATTCTGTTGTATCCCCGTTAGACAATTTGTGGTCTAGCACATGTGACTGTCTCAACAATCGATGGCAGGGCATGTTCATTTCGTTTCTGTAGTTTTCGAGCAGTTTCTTACTTTCTTTTGCATGTTAGTAATTAATTCTTCCTTTGAGCGATTGCGGTAAGTAAATGAAGTTTTTACAAAGATTCCAATTTTGTTGTTCTCAGTCAAGAAAAACAGGACACCAACCTCTATAATCGTCATGCGAACTTTGAACAATCCAATTGCGTTCGTTTAACCATTTCCAATAAAATGATTGGCAGCAAAGAACCTTGTGTCAAGAGACTCATGGATGGCTTCCAAACATGGTTCTCTATATTACAGGCCTACAACACATGCATGCTGATTTGCAAAACTGGGGGTCAAAATCATTGCCTTTTTCATAAAGTAACATTGGAATAAAACAGATATTGGATAATCACATCTTCGTATCCAAGGAGTATCATGCAAACTTTAAGTGTTTTAATTTTTAAAGTTTTTTAAAATTTTTAAAGTTTAAAATGTTTTAAACTTGAAGTGTTAAGGAAAACAAATATGTTTGTAAAACTTAATATTAGAATTCGCTGTGGCAAACATAATTGGAGATTCATTGGACTTACGAAAATTCAATTTTTTCAGAATAAACAATTCATGCGAGTGACTGATCATTCCGAAATTTGTTATATTTATAATATTGCTATTTTTGTTTACTCATTTTTAGATTCGAATTAAGTTGCAGTCATTTATGGTTAAATCATATTATTTGTTGGAAGGAAGATAAAAAGAAGACGATGATGAGAAAATAAATGCTAATCTCACAAGAAATGACGAAACGGTGATATGCTGTCAGACCTGCTTTCTGCATTTATTGAGAAGGATAGATTAAATGTTGATCTTTTGAAAGCTGAAGTGATCAACAGGTCAAAAGAGATCCCAGTGAAGTTTGACGTAGATTGTATCTCGAAGCTATCACAATGCTTTCCATTACTATAAATTTCTCCTTAAGTTTGTATAAATTATGAAACAATTATGACATATGGAACATTGACTGGCGTATACTATATGGTAGCTGTTTTACATCAATTTACAGTTGGGTGAGCATGCCGGACTTTACTTCACAATACTTTCCAAGCTTCTGGGATACGCAGTGATATCTTGGGTTCTTCTGGAGTTGTTTCAGTGGGCGGACCTTACTCTTTCCCTTGAAAGAACTGGTACAATCCTCGCCCGTAAATACATAGACCTCAAGAAGCGTAGAATAGTAGCTTTCACCAAGTGATCTTGGTAATTTCGATAGGTTCAGAAGATTCCGATGCTACGACATGTCTTCAATTTTATCGCATGAGCATGCAAGGGAAGAATTACCAATATATCTGTGTCGAGGGTGCTGACTACAGCCCTTTTGTATACAAGATCAGCAGCGAAATGAAAAACAGCACCTCGCTCGTGTGTCCGTCTCTTGTCGCTTACTGAATATTGTTGGAATCTCATGCACATTAACCTAGGAGAAAACGACATGACATTTGTGGTATAGCTGTAAGTAATTTGTTTTCACTGAGAAGAGGATCATGAATGGGAGATAGTAGTGGCAAATGAATGACATCCAAGAAGAAGCTATCTTGCCCAGAAGACCCTGCGGCACTTTCTCCTCAAAAGCACGATATCTTTCCATGAAGTTAACGACAGTTGGGTCCTGTATGGCCTTGTCGAGGTTTTCTCTTGTGAAGCATTCGGTTAGATTTAGAAGCACAGGGGTATCAGCTATCTTTGCATTATGCCTCAAATTGCTCAATCGGCAACTTTTCCATCGCCTCGAACACGGATTTGAGGCAAAACAATGCCTTTTCACTGAACACGCCCTTGACAGAACCGCTGGTCACCAGCTCAGATCTTGGTGTATCCAGAACCACGCATCTTATGTCCATTTAGCATCATACCTATATAATTCATCGAGGTGTGGAAGGCCCCGATCATAACTACATGGTTAGCAAATTCTTCCGGCCATCGCCAAATGATAGGTAGCGCTTTCATGCACATTCGCAAGTCGAATGTGGTGGTCTTGTTCAGAATATCCTATTCGCAGTGAAAAACAGCATTCTCTGTTTTCCCGTCAAAATTTGGTGGATGCCTCATCGAGGGCCCTTGTGAGGGCAGTTTCTAACTCTAAGCCAAAATCATAGCTTTCGGAATGTCCAAGCCGGTTCAATATTACAGTAAGATGCTTGCTTCTGAATAGGTACCTAACAGTCATACACAGTAATAAATGTTTCGGTAACTTTCATTTCCCATCTGTTCCCGCACAACACATGTCTTGTCCGTTTGAATTTACTAACTTTAGCAATGGAGATGTGATCCATAATTTTGTCATATACAGACGCTTTAGGAGTTTCTCGGAGCGGACAAAAATTTAAGCACGATGAGTGATGTCTGGCTTCGGAGGCAAAGAGATCCACGTTTTTCACTTGTAGGTGGAGTCGGGTAAGCCCCAATTTTTCGGTCCGCGATTCCATCTGTCCTATGCATCTTCTCCAAAATGAAAAGTATTCAGGTTGTTGTCTTGCAGCTACCGATCTCTAACTTCTTAGAAAATACAATCTGGTGTAATTGAAATTAAATAGTTAGAATTGTATATACAACCGAAGCGTACTTATGCCCTTTTCAATTTTGAAAATTTATCGCGAGTAACAAAAGAAGATACATAAAATTATATCCTAATTGATCGCAGTGGAACAAACAACCTTAGTCAATTATGTCCGTATTTGAAAGCTGTAAAGACAACTGTGATCACTGTGTCGTCGTGGCTTAACTAAAGTAAAGAAGGTCTCGCTCATTACACAAATATCGTTATCATACTCATTGATTATGTAATAAGGGAAGGTAGAAGAACTTTGGCAGTTTTTGGTAACATCTAGCGAGACTTGGCCAAAATACGCATTTTGGGTAATGGCGGGTCTAATTTGCATATTTACACGTAACGAAAAAGAATCTTTGTTACAAAAACACCCTCATTCACCCTCTTATTAGGGTGGTAGAAACCCTTCCTTAGGTAAAATAATGGCACGTTAGACACCTTTTCGAGCTGTTAACATCGATTTTCGTAATCTACGTAAAATTTACGATCTAGAAATTTCCATTAGAAGTTTACCTCCGAGAGGTGCATGATAACTCCCTCTGGGCACGATAACGAATGTACCTCCGAGGAATGGACTACTAGACTATCAGTCTGATCTCATATTTATTAGGGAAATTCAAGGAGTTCCATTCTAACCCAGTTACCATTCCAGGTAACAATGCATGGTGGGAAGAGCTAATTTAAAAACGAGCTAGACTAAAATCCGTTAATAACAATCCAATCTTGAACGCGCATTCTCTCAGCATAGGTACTTTACATCACTACGAAAATAGGATGGTCGCAAAATTAACTAAAAAGGCTCGATATGAACATAATGATTTTAAACTTCCCTGGTATCAAGTATTCACTAGATCCGGAAAATTGTCATTTTACGTCCAAACGCATTACGGGGGTAGTTTGTACAGAAATAAAACACTTTTATATACAAGCCATTATATCATCAGAAACTAAAAATATTTAAAATCTCGCGTTTAAACAGTAAAAAGATATAAAATGATTCGTAATTTCTTTAATTTAATTGGCTTTAAGTCATTGTGATGACGTCACGATGAGACATTTATTTATCCTGATCCTTACAATTTCCAAGTCATTGTGCAGCATAAGATTTCAGCCATTAAAAAAAGAAGGGAATCAAAATGTATAGAAACGAGGTGTTTCCGTGACAATTTAACATCCGGTATATGAAAACTCAGAGTCGCGATTCACCGGTGAATGAAGAAATATCTCCGGCCAAAACGTGCCGTGAAAACCGTACGGTACGTGATGTTTGAGCTTGATCCTTGCGACCGGCCCATTCTTCATATGCTTAGCATCAAGTATACAGAAGTCCGTGCGGTGGGTCTCAGGGTGGTAAAGTTGAACCAACACGTAACCATCGTCCTCATCGCCATCTTTGTTTGATGCGTAACCATGGCGAGGCACGAACACGGGCTCCCCGATTATACCATCGGAATTCCAAACACTGCGTTTTAATGATTTGCAATCGAGCTACAAAGGAAAACCAGCTGGAGAATTACATATTTGTTTCCGTTTTTCTATTGATACAGCATTAACGGTCCTGTTTACAAAGTGCAAAAGGGAAGTTAGAGTTGAACCCCGTATTCTATTTTAAAAGTATACCACGAAAGCACTTTTTAGTCAAGTCAAATCGTGCAAAATAATGGTAAAATTGTGTTTTTCATTCTAGAAGCATGAAATTTCGCACAGTTTATCTTTATGACAATTAGAACTTTTTAAGCCTGGGAGCCACCTGTAGATATCACATCTTGGGTATTTTACGGACCAGAATAAGTTTCCATAGTTTCCAATATTTGAATTGACTATTTGTTACGTTGGACACACAAAGCCTTCTCATAAACAGACTTTCAAGAACTTTCATCAGCATGCGCTTTTATAAAATTTTAAGTGACGTATACAGAAAACTACCTTTACAATGTCGCGATAAGGGATTGTCTCTTTACGATCGGAAGCCATTAGGTAGAGGATACGTGTTCCAGTTTGCCCATTTCGAAAAGGATGCGTGGAAGGGAACTCCGCCGAGCATGTGTCTATCTTCTTCCTCGAGCAACTCTCCGTGCGAAGGTTCAACGTCACTTGAAACACGTGACCCGGACAAACATCGGTATTCGAAAGCCACAACTGTTGAGCGAACGACATGTTGAAGCTCTCACCCAAACACACGCAGTTGAAACTGATCTCGTCTCCAATTTGCTCAGCAGTACCAAAGTGAAATATCTACAAGCAAAAAACTTACAATAGCACATGTAAAAAATAGGTAAACCAAGTAGTAGAAGTTTTATTTTCACATGCAATCACACTAATACATCGGTTTTACGCAAATTGTGTAGATTTTAAAATAAGTAATAAAAACGTTACATGACAAGGATCAGTTTTGAAATACATGACGTCTTTCGTTTTGCCATATCTTGGAACAACAACAAACTGAGATGGCTTGTCAGGATATAGTCGCATTGACTCACCAGGGGACGTAAAACCAGCAAAGATTTTCATTGCAATATGTACTGACACGTCCACAAAAGGGGTCATGTGAAACAGGTAATAGTGAGGCAACAAAACAAAATCATGAATGTAGTTCAGACCAGGAATGCAATGCAAGGACTTATGCACAACGTTCCATTTTCCGTCAAATTCATTAATTTCAACAGTTGCGGGTGCACGGAAAGATGCGCGCAAGCTTAACATGATGAGGTTCTAAAAAGACGACCCTTTTAAAATTGACTAAAAAACAACAGATGGGAACAAAATGTCAACAAATGTTTCGGCTATATAGGTAATTTTGGCGAAAATGTCAAATATGATATGTTATACTCTGTTGCTTAATATTTTACTTACTTTCTACTAGAGTCATGCAGATGTGGTAAAAAAACCACCACCAGCATATGGAAATAATGTTAGTCATTTTAATGTAAATTTCTGAAAGGTGAAAAAAGAAAAGTCAAACTAAGATTTGTCACCATTGAGGTTTTCCCCTAGATTGTCTACTATGGTAGATTCGGTTCCCCCACGGTTTTGAGAGAATACCACCTCCCCAGACTGAAAATCATCTCATTTCAAACTCTCTAGCTGTAAACCTTTCAGAAAATCATGACTATTTCTACCTAAAAACATTTTGGCCAAAATTAGCTTAAAAAACAGAGCATCGATTGAATCAAATTACCATGGTCTCAGGGTCAATTCGATAATGTGCGGCAGAATTTTTGAGAGAGAGCGCCCCTTTTAAGTCTTCCAGACCTAAAGTCTCCAGACTGTAGGGATCAATGCAATAGGGCAAATGCGTTTCATACAGTGATAATATCTAAATATTTCAAATGAAAAATAACACTATTATATATATATATATATACCTTAAGTGGATTAATTTTCGCAAATTATGGCCAAATTTGCAAAAATATGTCCTCGCAAAAATTTCAAAGAAGGCCAATTCGCGAAAATTAATACTCGCAAAAAAATTGAACAGGGCTGATTCACAAAAATAAATACTCACACAATTTTTGAGAAAAACGTTTTTTCCAATTATTATCTTTTTTGGAAGAAAGATCGAATGTCAAAACCCTTTGGGTTTATGAACAGTAGTTTTTTCACTGTCTTTTTTCTTTTTTGCTTTCGGTTGTACATCAAAATCGACTTTAAAAATTAAAATTGTACCTTATAACAACAAGTGCGGAACTCTTCAACCCACCGGCTTTTTGTTTATTATGATAACCTCACATTTGAAAAAGAAAATTTTTTGAATTCTAAAAATCTATGATTCGCGAAAATAAGTCCTTGCAAAAAATTTGAGGATGGCCGATTCACAAAAATTAGTACACGCGAAATATTTGGAAAAGGCTGATTCGCGAAAATTAGTCCTCGCAAAAATTAATCCACTTAAGGTATATAGTGAACATTTATGTTTAAAATTTTTTATAGTTTTAGAGTTTCTTGCTAACTTAATGTAACATTTAGCTTGATGAGTGCCAGTGTATATTTAGAAATGGTAAATAACTCACTTTTCCACCCCAATAAAAGACATTGGTGTTGGAAGGATTACGCATTTTTAAGGAAGGTTTGCTACCAAATGCAAGAGTTTTCAGCATGCTCAGTGTGTCGCTAACCATGTGAGAGTCTCTCGTTCCCATTTGACCAGTGTACATGAATTGTCTTGCCTTTTCCTCTGCTTTGCGATGAGTTGAGGAGACGAAGCGAGACTGAAATTGCACTTTCCCAGCAACGATTGTTAATTTACATATCATGCCATCCCCATCGATCGCTTAAATACAGAACTAGTTTATAGTTGGCAGTGCACAACAAGTTTTGTTTAAAGTGAATCGTCAAACGAGACAATCATTGCACACATTTCAAAAAAATTCGCATCTACCTCGTTCGCATCGGACATCGTTGTAAATACTGCGGACATTTTTAATTTAATGGAATAACCTGTTGGATGAGTAAAATCAATAAAACTGTTAATTCACGACGTTAGAAGACTGTTGATAGAATATCAGATGAATACTTTGAATTAATTGGATGCTAATGAGTCCCTGCGATATGGTTACACTGCTCAGTAATGTGTTTATTCAAGGAAGGTGTTGCTAGTAATTATAGATGTGTTGCGCAATGTGTGTGCGTAAATTTAAAAGGCCGCTGCGTAAATTTTAGTGGAAATGGACCTTGAAATATACGCACAAGTTAATTATTTGGAAACAAAATTCCAGCAGTGTCAGCAATTATTCATTACAAAAACTTTACGTATAGGCTGAAAGAAAGGCGTTCAAAAACAAAGTCTATGGATGTGCGCAATATTTAAGTGCTTCGACTATAAATATAAACAATAGCATCCATGAAAAAAAGTGTTACGAGAAAAGGTTAACTGTTATCACAGAACATATGAGAATAAATAAGACAATGAATCACTTACGATGTTTAAGTTTTTTTCCGTACACTTCACTAATCCCCGGTCCATTCCGAATAAGTGTCCCTTCAAGATCATTGGGTATTTTACCATCAATATCACTGTCAGGCACCCAATAACATCGCTCGATCTCACCCTGCCAACCTTTACTCATAACTTTAGTTCCAGTGTGTATCTTTTAAAATTTCTTTGATTTAACAAAATTAAAGTTTTAAAAAAATTTTTAATGAGATTTCTTACAACAATGCAAAGGAATCTGATTGGCTGAAAATAATAATGCATGGTTAAAACAGGGTTATTGTGATCCAAGTTTAATTCGTAGAATTAATAATTTGAATTCAAGTAAATATTTTCTTTTTCATAAACTACAACTTTCTTTATCATCGGGAACCAATTTGAGCTTTAGGATTAAGAGTCGTTGAACTCTCAATTAATAAACTATCAAAGATATATATAATAAAATAACGCAAATACTTCGGGCTCAAATTAGATTACAATTATTAAAATTATAATAAGTAAAAACAATTAAATTCGAAAATATATCAAATATAATTTAAAGCAAAAAGAGTGACAATTTTATTTTGTTTTAAAAATTTAATCTTGTATTTATATAGATTTTGTTTAATCGAGTATAAATTCGTTCAAATATATTGGGAACTAAATTATATTTACATTAATACATGAAATTGACTATCTGAAATATTGCTTCGTTGCAACATTCATTGCTTCCATATCATCGAAAAAAGGCTTTGTGTGAGTAAACTTGTCTTTAAAGTACATGACACTAATCGCATGTTTTTGTGTTCTAAAAATCGATTTTAATTTGCTTTTATGTGTACTTGCCCACACTAAGTTTGCATAATTTAAATGGCTGTGTATAAAAGAAAAATAAAGTTGTTTTAATAGTTTTTTTCTTTAAAATATTTCTACTTTTGTATAATATTCCTACACTTTTAGATATTTAGATATCCTGTTATTTATTAAGTTAATATGGCGTTCCCAAGATTTTCATTAAAAATTTTCATAAGAAAAGAAACTTTTTTGCTATGACTATGACACGGTATATTTACAAGGATATTACAGCAAATTGAATTCAGAAAATTTAACATCCAATCTCTCAATGTGCTTCCCTGGATATTTCTACGAATTTTGGTGGCGCATAGTAAATTGTAATTTCTTTTCCTTTTGTCCATTTTGAGACAAACAGTTTGAAAAATCTTATAACAATGTCATGATATCTAGCACATAAAGTTGTTTACATGTTTACAGAGTTCGTTCACTCCATTGAGACTTAAACAATTATATTAGTTCCTGTTATTGTAACTATATTAATTGTCTTACGATTTGAGTAGTTATGTTTAATAGCTACATTCCTTCATGTAAAGATATCCCTAGAGCTTCCAATAAGCTTGAGATACAAAATGGACGCGTTTATCACTTTGTTGACAATTTGTTTGAATATTTTTTATATAAAGAAAGAAAGTTTCATTCAACCTGATGGAATAAGTTTAACATTATTGGTAAAGGATTGGAGAAAAGAACGAAAGTTATGTATATTTGTCATTGTGGATTGACCGACAGAACCGAGATTTTTTAGTATTGGAAAACTCACGAAGGAATTTGTTGCTTATACTCCTATTATCTTGTGGCGACATAGAATCTTGCCCTGGACCAGTTAACAACTCAGTGTTGAATGATTTCCTTAAGAAAAGAGGTATGAAAATATTTCACCAAAATGCAAGGGGTTTGTTATCAAATATTGATAATCTTCGTATATTATTGAACAACAACCGAAACATTGATATTATGACATTATCCGAAACACACATAGTTGAAGATGGGTTTAATGATATTGACGATCTTTATAAAATCGAAGGGCATGATTTCATTAAAAGGAATCGACAGAGTGGTAAAGGAGGTGGCGTTGCCATGTTCATAAAAAAGGGCCTAAGTTATTCCATACGCAAAGATTTTGAAACAACCAATTTAGAAAGTATATGGGTGGAAATACTTTTAAAAAGTTCAAAAAGCTTTTCTTATAGACCTCCCATGGGATCAATATATCTTTCAAGCGAATTTAATGAGTCGTTTAATGAAGCACTTAATGTTGTAACGAAACTTTCCAAAGAGATAATTATCTTGGGTGACTTCAATGCGAATTATTTGAAACCAGATGATAGCAAAGAAGTTAAGTCTATATTCACTCTTCATGGTTTCACACAACTAATAAAAACTGCTACACGCATAACCGCAACAACATCAACATTAATCGACCTTATCTTATCAAATCGTCCAGAAACAATCTATAACACAAACGTTTTTTCAACATCTATTAGTGACCACGATATGATAAGTTGTATTCGTAAAACCCATAACAGCAATTACACACCTCAAGTGATTAAATGCAGAAATTATAAAAAATACAACATCGAAAGCATGCACGACAATATGAGCCGTATTGGTTGGACCTCATCTTACGAAATCGAAAATATTGACTCAGCGTTAACCTATTTTAACTCCGTACTGCAATTGGTATTTAACAAGCATGCACCTCCAGTTAAAAAAACAGTAAAGGGTAAACCGTGTCCTTGGCTTTCACAAGAGATTGGAAATTACATGAATAAACGTGATCAGCTCTTCCAAAAAGCCCGAAAATCTCAAAACCCTAATGACTGGGAGCTTTACAAAAAGTTAAGAAACGCTTGCAATAATAAAGTGAAAAAAGCTAAACACAAATACCACCAAGACATGTTGAAGGAAAACGCACTCAATCCAAAAAACTTTTGGAAATTAGTTAAAGATATAATACCCACTAAAGTCAAAAGTTTCACAACATCAAATAAAGTAGAAGACGTGAAGTCAAAGGCGAATAAATTCTGTAATTATTTTTTGAGCATCGTCCAAAAAATTAAAATTTAGGCAATCCCTTTAATAGATTTCGAATGGAGATGGCGGGTAGTTCAGAACATGCAGACTTATAACCGATTCCGTCTATCGTATGTATCGAAAATGTTTGTAGAAAAACAATTGAAAACGCTTAAAAGGAAAAAAGCTGCCGGTTTAGACCATCTACCATCTACTTTATTGAAAGATAGTGCATTATACATATCACAACCGTTAACTCACATAATCAATTTATCGATAAAAACAGGGAAAATTCCAAACCTCTGGAAATGTGCAAAAATAACGCCAATCCACAAATCGGGATTAATGAACAAGCCGGAAAACTACAGACCAATATCTGTCTTACCTATAATGTCTAAAATATTGGAAAGAGCTGTACATTCCCAACTCGCTTCTTACCTTGAAGAAAACCAACTCTTAAACAGTTTCCAATTCGGTTACCGTTCAAAACGATCCACTAAAGGTGCTGCAACTTTGCTAACTGATGACATTAGAAGAGAAGTTGACAAAGGAAATATGGTAGGTGCAGTATTTATTGACCTGTCAAAAGCCTTTGACACGTTAAGTCATAGTGTGCTTTTGAATAAATTGGCATCTTATGGTATTCAAAATAATGAATTAAAGTGGTTTGAGGACTATCTTTTTCAGCGTAGTCAGTTAGTCAACATCCAAGGTACACACTCTGATAAAACGTCTATCTATAGCGGAGTGCCACAAGGGTCAATAATAGGACCTTTACTGTTCGTTATATTTGTTGACAACTTACCTGAACAACTTGTACATGCCAAAGTTATTTTGTATGCTGACGATACGGTCATTTATTTTTCACACAAAAACATTGAAACTATTGAAAACTCACTGTCAGAAGATCTCCAACACCTTGAAGGCTACTTCAACATCAACGAATTGGTCATCAATTTGAAGAAGGGTAAGACAGAGTCAATGCTTTTCGGCACCCCTAAAAGAATCACCAATACCAACAAAGACTTAACCCTAAGCTACCAAGGAACTCCTATTAACTTTGTCCTTAAATATAAATACCTAGGTATTATACTTGACAACTACCTATCTCTCCAACTGAACTTCGATTCCAACTATAAAAAAGCTAGTAGTAGGTTATGCTTGCTCAGTAAAATGAGGCACAACTTAACAACTGATGCTGCTAAGAAAGTGTATATATGTTATGATTGTTCCGTTGTTACCATATAGCGGGACAGTTAGCTTAACGTATACAAAACACAAAAAGGAGAAACTCCACTCAATCGAAAGACGTGCAGCAACAGTAATTTTACATGACGTGCAAATTAAAGTATTCATTCCGAAATAATGAAACAAGCGTGTTGTCATTCGTAAATGCCTGGATGGAAATGTGTGCTCAAATTACAAGAACTACTTCGAATTACAAGTACATAATTGTAATACGAGAAACAACAAATGTTCAATAAAATTACCAAAAGTTAAGCTGGCTTATGCACAAAAATCGTTTTATTATGCTGGAGCAAAGTTGTACAATGAGCTACCAATTTCTATACGGAAAATCAAAAGTATTAAAATTATTTAAAATTTAAGGATCTATTGTGTGAATATTTTAAATGATTGTAATGTAACGTGTAATGATTTTACCGGTAATATTTTATTTATTTATTTAGTTATTTTTTCTTAACATTTCATAACATTTGCATCCAATTCTGTTCGAAAATAGAGATTGATAACTTTTTCTTTCTTTTTTTTTTAACTTTAATATTTTAACTAATTATAGGTTTTATTAATATATATATATATATATTCTAGCAACAGGACAAGCATTGATAACAGTGTCAATTTATTTTGTACTGAAGTTTTTAATCCTGTATAAATATTTTTAAATAATAATAATAATACTGCATTTTTAGCCTCATAAAAAAACGCGTGCCCTTAAATAGTTTACATGCTCCTCTAACATGCTAGAAAAAAAACAGACGATGATCAACTGGCCGTGGAAACACACAAATGTAAAAATCCATATGTCAGACATGGAAATTGCAGCGGTATATCGAGAACCAGAACGCTAGATGGGTTGCTCATGTTGTACGTGCATCAAATGAATGTCTTACAAAAAGACTTACGTTCGCGGAAGAGAAGTTTACGAAAGTCTGATACCACCACAAGACAGTGTACGAGAAAGTGATAAAGTCCCAAGAAGATCAGGGTGTATCAGTGGAAACATTTTTGAGGAACTGTTTACTGCGAAAGACTATTGGTCAATCAACTTAATTAAGTTGGTGCCTTAAGTACCGCACTGGTATAATAGGTTAGATTTGTGTATGTATGTATGTAGCTTGAAAAACAAATATAGACAGAACAGTTTGGGACCTTGCTCTGATTTCGTAACACCTCTGCTGTTTGTTGTTTACCTCCAGAATTATACAAAATAATCTCGATAAAATAGTCTGGATAATTCCGTACATATTCTATTGTCCAAATAATTGAATGAATAAAAAGCCATTGTTGCTTTTTATTTGAAGATAGCCGATTATATTTGAAGGTTATACGGGATAATCATCAGCAACTTGGTTCCAGAAATAAAGATGAATGTTCTTTATATCTTTGCTTCCATATAAATTCCGTAAGATAATCAAGGATCATCTCGCGATTGGTAGATCCATGCATGTCTTTGAAGTTTGATTTGGCACGTTGCCACATAGCTTCGTCGTGACACCCGTGTTGGGATCAACCAAGATGTTATTTGTGGTTTACAGTACCATGCAAAACTTGTGATTTTAAAAGTCACGAATTAGAGTCACGAATCAATCAAGTGGTTTATCTTGAAACGCTCCTACTGTTGTAAGAGTATAAGGTATTCCGCTTCAACTGTCTTTAGGCGACCATGCGATATATGTAAATGCACTTTCTAGGATGCTGTTGCGCCTTCTTAGAAAACGGTTTCGTGCCCCGACACTAGCAATAAAATAGCAATATTAAATAAAACATCGAATTTATATATATTTATTATAAGGCGCTGTAGCTTAGTGGTGTAATGCATTCAACAAAACTAATCCAGTAATTGTGTGCGTTACCTGATAAGTTATCAACTCTTAGTTGGAAGCATTACGTGATTGCTTTAACCTATTTCGAAATGACTTTCTTAAAGAAATAAAATATATAGACCAGTTCTCAAAGTTGTTGTAAAATTACTAACATTAAAATTGTAAACAAAAACAATTTTTTTGATTCACATTGCAGTCAATGCGCTTTTGCAAAAACATTAAAATTGTAAACAAGTACCCCCTATGTTACGAACCCAGAGTAGCGACAAAAACGTTGAGATCTTGTTGATATTGGCACAAAACGTTGTCCGGCGATTGCGCAATGGTAACATCCGGTGATAGCGCAATGGTAATGGCAATCGGCTCTTAACCGAAAGGTTCTGGGTTCGTGACCATGCTATCACAAAGTTGTTTAGTGAGTGGTTATAAACATACAACGTCGGATTTCATCAAAAATAACCGTAGCACAAATGGGAGCAATTAAATACACTAAGACTCCTGGTCGAGGTCTTCATGATAATGCTTAATGAGCGTTCTGGAAGCCTCGTTAAAAATCAAACAAACAAACAAAACAAAAGCAACTCAGTGCTCACTGCTGGCATAGTTACTTTCTTAAAGAAGTAAAATAAAATAATTTTGTGCCTTCTTTATCTTCTTCTTGTTATTTTCTAACAGATTTCCCTCATTTAGATTATTCTCTCATCTTCCTGAACTTCATTCTCAACCTCCACAATATTCATTATCAACACCGATAATCAACGGGAGCAACAAAAAAAGTATCGGTCAATTTCAACTCTATATAGCTAGATATTTCCATTATATAAATCTCCATTTACGTTTAAACGGTACAGTACGGTTTACACCGAGGATAAATTATACGATGAAATTCGTAGAAATCGAGAGAAAGGATGTAACATTGTCAATTTTTTCTGTTCATGATCATTAATAATGGTAGTTTCAACCTGGTTACGGCGTAGTTAATTCATAAACTTTTATTTTAGTTTACGCCTTTTTTGGTTTTTGCTCGTCCCGAAATTTCGTTGAAATCATGTCAAGAGATCAGAGTTTTTGTTAAATAAAACTACTTTTCAAAAATTATTTAGTACTCTGTATTCTATTGGTTGTTCTCTTTCGATCTATTCTACAGGCCGGTAAAAATTCGCTGCAAGAAAGGAACCCGTGATGCGCTCTCTAATATTGATACTCCAAACGGAAGAGATCTGCTATAATTTTTCTGTAGATTCCTTTTCAACTTAGAATGTTCTCATTGACTTCCTTCATATTGAGTTGTCAACATTAGATTCTAAAAATCCAAATGTTATTAACACAAACAATTTATAGATTTAGATAGATGTAAATTTTTTGATAAAGAAAATCCCTAAAAAACGGTGACTGGAAAAAAGAGTCATTGCCAAATATCCAGTCACCGTGCGTGTTGATTGTAAAATAAAAACCCAGGGCACTTGTTTAGCCATAACTATTCGTAATGCATCAATGTCTCTTTCGCAAAACTTAAAATCAAAGCAAAAAAATAAAGTCGATTGGATTACACAAGTAAGAAATAAAAATGAAAAAAATAACCAGCAAGATTATGATGAAAAGACATAATCATGATTAGTAAAATTTATAACCCCTTCTTCGTACTAAAACACCTTAGTAACCCCTTCTTCGTAATAAAACACCTTAGTAGCCCCTTCTTCGTAATAAAACACCTTAGTAACTAACCCCTTTTTCAAACTAAAACACCTTAGTAACTAACCCCTTCTTCGTACTAAAACACCTTAGTAACTAACCCCTTCTTCGTACTAAAACACCTTAGTAAGACGCTTTAAAATTGTAACTGAGAAAATCGTTGAGTTGAATGATGTTGTTGAAATAAAGGCGGCATTCTTTGACGAAAATTATCTTTAAGACAGAGACATTTGAAAAGAAATGTAGGTTCTTTTGCTAAGTACAGATACAGCCAAAAATAAATTTTAATTAAACCAATTTTGGTGTACAATACAATAAACTCTATGCAGGTAAAAGAAAATTTAAAAAAGTGAGCGAAAAATTATATTAGTTTATATATTACATAAATGTCGTACTCATGCGCTATTATTATCACTGTGGTATCAATCATAAACAAAAACATTTTTTATCAAACGTGATAATTACCATGGCAAACAAAATTAAATATATATCCACTTTCCAGAAACGATATGACTGAATGTAAAAAAATGGGAGTTTATTATTTTGTGATCGCCCTACTCCTTTTTGATTGGGGTAGCTGTGTGATACGCATTAAACCAATAGAACTGAAGCCCGAAGAATCAAAAATTCTACAATTGAATTACGTGTGCGAAGGAAAAGAAGAGATTGAAGTTATGTCTGTGAATGATGTTGAAGTAAAGGTATGCGATGGCGCAAATGTAAAAACCCTCATCAGGACTCAATGTAAGAGATTTCACTAAATTATACATTCAAATCACCAATGAAACTCTGTCTAACTAATAGAGATCATAATCACAGAAACGTTTAGATACGACCATCTCATCATGTGACGATGAAGAAGCGATACAGGCTGAAACGTCTAAGCAACTGTATTTAGTTTGCATCGATAATCACTACGTCATATGCGAGGAGCCAAATGAAATGGAAGGGAACTTGTTCATGTTTTTCCCCGAATACCAATTTTATGTTGTGTCTTACGAAGGATAGAACAACTTATTTAAAACTTATTTTTGAAGGTGCTGAAGTGAAGAGTCTCCTAGTTATTTTGTTGATGTTGGGGGTGGGGGTGGGGTTATGATCTATCTAGTTATGGCGTTGTGACCTGTCGTACGTAAATACAAAACTTGGAGCATTTTCTTTAGGCCGTGTGGTCACTGGAATTTGCGAATTGTTTTGTAGTTACACATCCTATTTCTAGTTTTATCGAATTTTACGTTATCAAAAACCAAACTTGTAAATCGAAATGAGTAGTACGTCATCAAAAAAAAAATGCTAACGAACGTCTAATCTACAACGGTTTTTGTTTAGCTTGCACGAATGGGGTCCCACATTAGCATAAATCCGAGTGAAGCCTAATCAATTCATAGACTTTCTCAAACGTAAGAACCAATCTTTGCTTTTGCAAAATAAACACAGTCAACCTTTATTCTCAATTCTTCATTCTCAATTCATTTATGGTCAGTAAGTGCTACAAGATAACCTCTTTTTCTAGCTGTAAAAGCTTTGATAGCTTACAGCCTCTTGTCACTTTAAAAATAAAAGCATCAAACAGGAAATAATCATAGCTTTAAAAAACATAAAAAATCTATATGCGACATTTATGTTAATCACACCGACGCAGAGGAAGATCTTCCTAATAATGCGGATAACTCGAACCCCTAATGAACCAACTAAAATAGCTCGAGAAAAGGAATGTTTGACCAACATCAAGTAACTTCCTTTTCTCGAGACTAATAGATTTTCGAGTCCAGATACACTGCATCCTCGAATAAGAATCAAAAAACAAATTGCCACCAATCTTTTTAATTTTATGAAAAAAGGTATTCTAAACGAACAGAAAGACCGTTTAGAATGTCAATAGCCGTTTTATTTATACCTTATTTAAGACAAGAAAGCAAACATTCCATTGAGATACTGTCTACTAATAAATAATGACGTTAAATTCATAATAAAGTAACTTGAAGGCGTTAAACAGAGCGGCGGTCTTTGGGAGTGGTCCACATTTATGAATTTAGAGGATAAACCGGATACGCCAACCGAAATATTGAAATAGCTGTGACTTTATAACTCAACAAGATAAAATTTGCAAAAATAGCCATTCCAATTCATTCTGGAATTAAGCCTTTATATGTCTATTTGCCAAAAGAAAAAACATCGAAGCTTCCTTTATTGCTCTTCAGACACCAATCCTTAATGACCTTCTTAATGACTTAAGTAATTTTTAACACATTAAATCTTTTCAGAAATGGAATTACATAATCATTTCAAATTCAAATCAAATTGTTGTTTATTCACTATATAATAAAAATACAAAAATTCATAGAAAAACAAATTACAAAAATATATGGTTGGTGTCACTCAATAGCATAAAGCTGAACAATGTAGTGACACCACAGTAGAAATATGCGTAAAAAAATATCTAGAAAAAAAATATATTATCTAATTGGCAATGATACACACAACATAAAATACAAACCACCAAGCAAAACATATATTTGTTTAATAACACTAAGCTAAACAAGGTTTACCCCTGATGCTAAGTTTGACTAAATTAGAAAATTGTTTACTGTTTAAATCAAAAATAGAATTTAACCAATGCATGTTTTTATATTTTACATCAAAAATATTTTTAATGTCTCTAATTGATTTGTTCCATTCAATGATGCTTTGCTGTTTAATTGAGTATTTTCCATAAAAAATTGTATTATATGAACAAATTTTAAGTTCATTAGCTAAGGCATTGCGAGATGGATAAAGATGAAAATGACAAAGTTTAGTGAAGAAATTGCCAATCGAAGGGGGGATATTTTGGTTCAAAGAATCAAAAACAAACATAATGTTGAGGAGTTTAATAGTAGACGAAAATGGAAAGATATTAAATTTAGTAAATGCAGCAGTTGCATTTGATCTAAAAGGTTGAAAATTTATAATTCTTAGTGCTGATTGTTGAATTGAACATAATTTATTTAGATTTGTGCTTTTTTTTTGTCCCCAAATTTGACAACAATAAGTTAAATGTGACAAGAAAATTGAAAAATACAAATTTTTCAAAATCTTTGTATTAACGTGGTATCTAATTTTTGAAAGCATGCTATTTGATCGGCTCAATTTTTTACAAAGTTCGCTTAAGTGGGGTTTCCAAGTTAAGTTTTCATCAATTAAAACTCCCAGATAATTAATGCAAGTTGATTGTTTTAAACGTGATCCATTTAACATGATTTTAATTTCAGAATCATTTTTTTATGATGCTTCTTAAAAATTATAAATTCGGTTTTATTAGCATTTAAAGCGATAAGATTTGCATTAAGCCAATCATTAACTCTTTGTAAATCATAATTTACTTTTTTACATAAGGTTTTTATTGACTTGTTGATGTATAACAAATTAGTGTCATCTGCAAAATGATGCACTGTTGAAAACTTTATACAATTATGAAAATCATTAATATAAACTAAAAATAACAAAGGGCCCAACACAGAACCTTGAGGAACGCCGCATCTGATTGACTTTAACGATGATGAAAACCCGTTAATCGTTACATATTGTTGCCGATCTTGCAAATACGAAGCAAACCATTCATTAACAATGCCTCTTGCACCGATGTGATCAAGTTTTTCGAGAAGAATTTTGTGATGGACTGTATCAAATGTCTTCTTCAGATCAACAAAAATACCACATGCAAAAAGATCAGAGTCAATAGCTTCTCTCACTCTCTCTGTTATACTTAATAAGGCATGAGCTGTTGAATACTTCGATCGAAACCCAAATTGTAATTTGTTTAGGCAATTAAATTTATGTAGGAAATTGTAAATTCGAGAATACATAAGTCTTTCCAAGAGTTTACTGATGTTTGAAAGCAAAGATATTGGTCTATAATTTGAACATTCTAATTTAGAACCTTTTTTGAAAAGCGGAAAAACTGAAGATGTTTTAAGAATGTTTGGAAAAACACCAGTCGTAAAAGATAGGTTAAATAACTTTGAAAGAACGACAGAAATTGAATTACCTAATTTTTTTAGGATCACAATAGGTATACTATTTGGTCCAGTAGCTTTTCTATTACTTAGATTATGTATTAATGAGGAAATCTCTATTTCATCAGTTGGAGATATAAAAATACTGTTGAGGTTCGGATTATTTAGGTATTTTTTAAAATTTGTATGAGATGAATGAATTTTAGATTGGATGTTATGTGCGACTGTCGTAAAATATGAGTTAAATTTGTCAGCAATTTTCACAGGATCGGTTAGCGAAACACCATTATCATCTAGAATAACAGTTGGAACAGAATCTTTTTTACTTTTTAGATTTATTAAACGTTGTATACCGATCCAGATTTTTCGAAGGTTCTTTGAGTTATCAATGAAGTATTTCTTAAAATGGTTTTGTTTGCTGCATCTTAATAGTTTAGTCAATAAGTTTCTGTATGAATTATACCGAGATTTTAACCTGATCATTTTTAACCTTTAGTTCAAATATATTTGCGATAAATTTTATTCCTTATTTTTATTGATGTCAAAATACCTTTTGTTATCCACAGTTTGAGAGAGAGCTTGAAGCTTTTAATACTGACCTTTTTGAGTGGCATATACCTGTTTAATAATCCGTTAAAAACCTCAAAAAATAAATTAAAACTGTTGTCAGTGTAAAGTTTATCAAATTCAGGAATTTCATCCCAAATTACGTTATTAATTTCAGAAAGAAAACCTTTTTTTATCAAAATTTGTGGTATTTCTACGAAAGATATTGTGTTTACGAGGAACAAATGTTGCATAAAAGTTAGGTTGAATGAAAAACTGAGGTAAGTGATCAGAAATTGTTGATGTTAAGTTACCAGACAACATATTTTTATCACAACAGTTAGAATATATGTTATCAATAATTGTTTTAGATTTCTCAGTAATTCTTGTTGGTAAGGTAATAAAGTTGAAAAAATCAGAAGTTTCATTATCAGAATTAACTTTAATTAAATCTATATTGAAATCTCCAAGTAAAAAAATACTTTTGTTTTCGGAATTTAACTTTGAAAAAAGAGGAAGAATAAAATCATTTGTAAAAACATTAATAGACATACATGGATGACGATAAATACACCCAACAATAATGTTTACTTTTCTTGGACGAATTATTTCAATAAAAATCGATTCTAAGTGTAATTTTTTATACATCAACAAGTCATTTCTTGGTTTGTAATTTAATTTTGTAGAAATATAAAGAAGTGCACCACCACAAGATGATTCAGTAGGAGTGTGTTCAATATTATAACCTTCTAATGATATTGGAATTGGTGGTTGAACGTCACATTTTAGTTTAGTTTCGGTTAAACCAATAATACTAAAATCAAAGTTAAGTAAACGTAACATGATACAAAATTCATCAAAATGTTTGTTGAGCGAAGATATATTTAAATGAAAAATTGAAAAAAAGTTATTGCTGTCAAATTTGGAGGAGACAAAGTCATCAATATTGAAATATTACACTTTATAAAATTTGAATATAAGTCATTTCCTTCTTTTGAATTATCAACGCAATTTGTGGTAAAAAAGTCATTGAACATAGAAAAGAGTTTGTTACGGTCATAAGAAGGAAGAAATTTCAAATTAGCAGGAATTTCATTTGAGTCTATAATAATATTAGAGTTGAGGACTTGGAAAAGTTCATTATCCGAAATGTGACTGAATGGAAAAATTTCACTAGTGCATAAAATACAAAACCAATTAGAGACGTTTGATTGTAATAAACGGTAATCAATGTCATTTAATCCATTGCATTTTTTATGTATCCAAGAGTTACAAATATCACATTGTATATCATGGTGGTTGTTTTTAACAGTTTTTTTGCACACTTTGCAAAAACATCTTTCCATGAAAAGAGAAGAACTAAAACTGGTTTTGTTAATTAGCAGAAATAAAAACGAACTTTGGAATAACAAAAAACATTAATCAAGCTAGAAGGGTTATTAAATATCAAAACTGAAAATCAGGATATAAATTAACCAATGTATTGACATGGTTTGTGGTACGTTTAATAAAAACTTTAATAACGTTTAATAAAAACTTTGCCATTGAGAGAAAATGTTTCAGAGATGAGATTTGCCTGCTTTAACATACGGCAAAAAAGGAAAGCTTTTCAGAATAAGGACAAAGATTATCTCTTATAAAAATCTTTGTCACTTTGCGGCCTAGAGTACGCGATTTGAAGTCTTTTTGTTTTTTCCTGTTCTGAAAGGCTTGCACACAGGCCTTCCTGTTGACAAATCTCACGATCGTTTTCTTTGGTGATGATCTTCCTATGCGATGACACGCCTCTATATCGAAGCCATCAATCAAGCGTCAAAAATTTCAATAATGGCTTCCTCGAGATGTTGATCTTCAACGGAGTTCGGAATTCCGTCAACCACAACATTATTTCTCCGGTTGTAATTTTCCAGATTATGAATGTCCTTCTCCAAACAAACCTGGCTTTCTTCCAAAGCATCAACCTTTGCTCTTAATCGACGGTTTTCTTCGACAAGATTTTTTATTACGACATCTTTTATTATTATTATTTATTATTATTATTATCTTAAGGCTTACAACAGTTTAGGCGAAATTCACCTATAAAAAAGCCTCTCTTATAATATATATATATAAAATAATTTCTAGAATGAATTATTAACATGACGCTTAAAATTTTCTATTCATCATATACATGTAACTTGTTTACCCAAAATTTATCTAATCGAGATTTAAATGCGTTTAACGATGGTGCCGATACAACATCCTGATGAAGAGTGTTCCAGTCATTTACTGCTCTGTTAGTTATAAAATGCCGCCTAATTAAAGTATGAGCGTCTTCTTTCACGAGCCGCATGTTGTGACCTCTTGTGTTGTAGGGATTACGGTTAATATGTAATAGAGAGTTGTGGATTTTGTATGATTTATTGAAGATTTTATAAATTTGTATCATATCACCACGTTCTCTACGATACTTCATACTTGGTAAGTTAAGCAACATTAGTCGCTCAGTGTAAGTATATTTCCTTAAATTGGGTAGAAGACGTGTAGCTCTTCTAAGCACATTTTCAATTTGCTTACTGTCTTTTTTAAATAGTGGGTACCAAATCGACACACAATACTCAAGATGAGGTCTGACTAGGCTAGTGAACAAAAGTCTAAAAGATCTATTGTCAAGATGCACGTACGTACGCCTTATTAGACCTAACATTTTATTAGCTTTGTTGACCTGTATCGACACATGCGTGGAAAAACTCATTTTCGGATCAACATAAACACCTAGATCTTTTTCATTTTCAGTTACTTCAAGCGGGACCTTTCTACCATTTGATTTTGTAAGGTAATATACATGCATTTTGTTTTTATTTCCGACGTGGAGTACTTTGCATTTATCAATATTAAATGACATGCCCCATTTTTCTGCCCAAAGTTCTAAGGTATGGAGATCATTTTGTAGCTGATTAGCTGATATATTTTCATCGTGCATTGTACTGAAGATCTTAGCGTCGTCCGCATAAAGCAAAGCTTCAGATTTTAAGCCATCAGTAATGTCGTTTACAAACAACAAAAACAAGATAGGACCTAGGACACTTCCTTGTGGTACGCCACTCAACACTACTTTCCAGTTCGATTTAGACTCATTTATGATTACGCGTTGTCGTCTATTTGATAAAAAATCCTCTATCCACGATAATACATCTCCATTTATTCCGTAACTTTTAAGTTTAGCAATAAACCGTCTATGAGGAACTGAATCGAATGCTTTCGCAAAATCTAAATAAATTGTATCTATAGGTATGCCTTGTTCTATGGATGATGTCCATACGTCTAACATTGTTAATAGATTCGTAAAACACGAGCGTCCAACAATGAAACCGTGTTGACGATGATTGATTAGGTCATTATCAAGGAGATGTTTTAGAAGATGATCTCTGACGATAGATTCGAGTACTTTACAGGGAATACTAGTTAAACTAATTGGTCTGTAATTATTTGGGTTATCACGCTTTCCTTTTTTAAATAAGGCGGTAAGATTGCCATCTTTCCAGTCTTGTAGGTTTCCTTGCCTTAAAGCTTTATTATAAATTATTTTAAGGGGCAAATCAATTACAGCTGATAGTTCTTTTAGTACTCTTGAGTGAATACCATCAGGGCCTGACGATTTGTTAGTTTGTAACTTTCGGAGCTTATAGCGTACTTTTTCTGATGTTACTTCGATTGAATTTAGCTTATGTGTGAAAGTTTTATTAATAGTGGTAGGAATGTTACTGGTGTTTTCGTTGGTGAAGATACTTGAGAAAAAGTTTACAACAATATTAGCTTTATCAAGATTGTCTGTAGATAACGAACCGTCAGGTTTGGTAAGATCAGGTATGGTATACTTTGTCTTCATTTTTGAAGAAGCATATTTAAAAAACGCTTTTGGGTTGGATTTGGATTCTTCGGCGATGTTCTTTTCAAATTGTTTTATAGCTTTTCTGCACTCCCATTTCGCCTGATTTCGTAGCCTACTATAAGCTAGATAATCAGAACTTTGTTTTGTTAATAAAAACATAGTCACTCGAAATAAACCCTGGTCTGGAAGTTCGCAAATAATGTTAAAATACTCTTTGTTCGGAAAAACATTTGGTCACGTGCCTAACCAAGTGCACATATCGGAAAGCAAATTTTGTTAATCGGAAAAAACGTTTGTATTATCTATATACTATTTTTAAAAATCAGAAAAGAACTTTTACTCCAAGTAGCTATGCCAGGATCCAATTGCGCATTGCCTCAATGTGGCACCACAAGACGTGATAAATTTGAAGGTATAGGTATTTTCCAGCTAACAACAAGACAAGGAGAGTTTTATGTTGAATGGAAAAGAAAAATGATCGACCTTATTTGCAAATATCGTTTGGTTAGTAAAGACTTCAAAGACAAAAATCTTTCCATTTGTGAGAAACATTTTGCTCCTGAAGATATTGAATATACTAGTAAAGTTATTTGATTTGTTGCAAATTTGTATGACATTAAAACCTAAAAAAGCCAGGAATTTTAATCTGCAATATAATTTCACTGCAAACAATTCAACAGACTAACCGGAATTGTGAAATATTTTAAAGTAAAGTATACGTACATAATTCTTTTAAATGGGGTTCCGTAAAAGACGTTCTCTAATCATTATACACGCTATTCTGGTCGCTATACATTTTAATAAATGAAAATAAACATCAATCGAAAAAGTTTTTTTTATAAGCAATATGTTTTTATATTATTTTATTTGCATTAAATTGTTCTTTATGTTTTTAGAGACTGGGAAAAAATGTTTGAAACCTGGTGCACTTCCAACTTTAAACTTACCAATAAAGTCGCATGAAACTAAAGTGCCAAATGAAAGAAGACAAATAGTTAAAACCGCCATAGAAACATTGGAATACCTAAAAGTCAATGGACTTGTATACAAAAACATTACCGACTTAGTAAAAAAAGTAAATAAACAAAAACTTAATGGGTGGATTGTTGATGAAAATGATACCGCAGTATCGTTCAAATTTTTTAAAGCTCCATACTTAATACTACAATATGAAATTGTAGTAGATGAGAGTTTGGCTTTCAGTTGTATAGTGTTTAGATGGTTACTTCCAGAAGATCATGATATATATAAACATTATTATCGATCAGTACGCAGAGTATCCATGTTTTGCTTGTTATCAAAGTTTACACACTACAAAATTTGCATGGGCGTAACAAGTTTCACTGGGGGGGGGGGGGGAGTCTCTAATAATTCATTCAGTTCCATCTAAGTTTAATATTGAAAATATTGAAAATGACTTTCCTATCCAGGCACTAAATTATAAACGACCAAAGTATTGCACGGTTTTATTATGTGATGATGACGAGGAGACAGACTGTTTTATCTGCAGAAAGTTTGTCAGCCAACAAAATAAAGAGTCTCGAAGCAAACATTCGAATATAAACACTCCTGCGAAATCAAATGTCCCATTACTGTTTACCCACCCAGTTTGTGTTCGAAATACTTCTTCTACTTTAAGGAATATTTGCAAAAATTCTTTCGACACAGCAGTAAGCCTTCCTCGTGATTGACATGCAATTAATTTTTGTTCCTCACAATTTAAAGTCTCAGTCTCTTTTAGGATAGCCAGTAGCATCTGATTTTCCCGAGAGTTATAATCTTTTTGATTTCTTATTTTTTTCGAGAATTTGTGCACAACATAACCACAAAGATACTCCAAACCTCCCATTTCAGTTTCAGTTACAGCAAGATTTTTAGCGCAAGTTTCTTGAAAGGGTTGCTTTATTTTTTTAAATATCTTATCTGCTAACTTTGTTGCAAATAAAGTGCTTGTATGCACTTCCATTTCTGGAAATTATGTAGAGGACAACATTACAAGTATGCTATAAAATGACGAGTAGTATGCTTCCCAGTCCTTGTTTTTTTTTTCAATTGCTTGTAAATAATGTTTATAAGTTCATCAGTAAGATTTATTTGTTGCTGTTTTAATGTCTCTCGTAATAATAACGGATAACATCTGTTTGTACATATCTCCGTTTGACACTCCAAGGCAAGTGTAAACAAACATTCTCGGTCAATTGGCTGTGAATTCGTTGTTAGCGGAGTGGTTGGACGCTTTGTGTCTATTTAGCCCAGACTTTGTTTTGTAATATTTTTTACATAGTTCAAATTGTAAGATTGTGCCTGCGGTTTTGACCTAAAAAAATTCAATGTACACCTTAGTAACATTAAATTACCAAGCAAGCTAACAAACCACCAACTCTAAAAAATAATCCCGTGTTTGTTGGATGCCAGCACAATATAACAAATAAGTACACAAATAAATCGTTTCCAAATATAGAAATAGGCCTTACCTGTGCTAAAGCTTCATCGAAATCATTTTCTAGTTCTAGTTCCAGCGTGGATACATCGTTATTAAATATTAAATCTAATCTTTCCTGCAAAACAAATGTATTTTTAGCCATTTTGAAAAAATGTTGTGCACTCCGTTAGGCACGTGATCAAATAAAAAATATGCTGCGAGTGAAGGATGTAAGAAACAAAGGATTTTGAATGAGCTTCCAGACCAGGGTTTATTTCGAGTGACTATGATAAAAAACGTTGGTAAGCTTTTTGCTTGGTTTTAATTTTTGCCATCGCGTTTTTGTTAAGCCAAATTTTTTTCCGATTATTATTAAAGGACGAGCTATTTTTATGAGGAATATTTTTTTGAATAGAAAATGAAAGTTCATCTTTGAAAAGTTTCCACGATTCGTGAACATTTAGGCCATTTAATCGTTTTTCCCAGTTATAATTGGTGAAGTATTCTCTCATAGCATCAAAATTACCTTTGTTATATAAAAAAACATTTTCCGTTTGCTCGGTTTTTAATTGATTACAGACATAGTTAAATGTAATGACGGAATGATGGCTTTTTCCAACAGGTGCAAGATATGATAGATTAGAAACCATTGTTTCTTCGTTTGTGAAAACTAAGTCAAGAGTATTTGGATTTTGTAATGAACGATGGTGTGTTGGTTCAGTGACATGCTGAAACAGAAACGAGTCTCGATAAGCTTCAATGAACTTGTTGGCTTTATGGTTTTCTGGAGTGTTCGCACTAATCGATTCCCAATTTAATTCTGGATGGTTGAAATCGCCCGTAATCAATATATGACACTTACTTTGCGACATAAGTCGAATAGCGTCATTAAGAGCATTGTTGTTACTCACAGAACTATTCGGGGATCGGTATATACAGCATACCAACATACGTGTGTTTGACCCACAATTAAGTTCACACAAAATGTTTTCTTTAAAAGTAGAAGATAGCGTATTCGATACTATGCTTGCAGCATATTTATTTCTAACATAAATAGCTACACCGCGATGACAATTTGGACTTTGTTTGTAAAACATTTAAAACCATCTAGAGATAGTTCAGAGGGTTGGACGGGTATAAAAGAATGTTTTGGTAAGATCTCAGTCACACATACAATATCAGTATTCTGCTGCTCAATTAAATGTTTAAGCTCCGAGAGTTTATTTGTTAGCGAATCGACATTGGTATATAGACAATTAAGATTTTCAATCTGTTTAGTTTACTGCTTTTTTATGCGCTCTATATACATGTTCCAAGGTGGACCTCTTACTCTGTACATCCATTCCCCCGATTCGTCAATTTGTTCCTGAGCCTTTGCCTCTTCCCGCAACTTATTAAAAGCATCTCTTTATATGTAATACGCTTTCACTAATCTCATTAACTTTGCTTGTCATGAAATTCTCGATATTGTCGACCTTTTTTGACATAACAAGAAGGTGTTTTTCAAAGTTAACGAGTTGGTCCTTAATGTCGTTCATCCTGGTCATTGATGCCAAAACAAGAAGGAGTAAATATGTGGGTAATGGTGATAATGATAAAGGTAATGTCAATGATTAATGTTTTAAGATAAAAATCTGCTACAAAACCAGCTTTGTGGAGTTACATAATTTTATGGAGAGCAGAAATAATAATAATAAAATATAATAACGTAGCTAGTGGTATGAGAGTGGATAGATATGAAAGTTATGATAATATGTTTCCTTGTGTGGAGATACTCCGCCCGGTGGCAAGCAGTCAGGCGTTGAAATCCACACAAAGGAAACAAATATATGAGGATATATGAGCACTACAACGAAGAACTTCAAGTGATTTTAATGAGTTGGTAATATGTAATTACTTTTAAATGAGAGGGAGTTAATGTTGAAAAAGTGAGTTAGGAGAGTTTAAAATTCAATCAGTGAAAAAAAATGTTTCTTTCCTCACAAATTCCACCAAAATCTGCCAATCGAAGTAAAAAAAAAACACCCAGCAAACACCAAACAATATCCCAAATGTAACCACTGACAATTAAAAGGAAATAAAACAAATTTCCACTTCTATACTATAAAATTAAACCACAGAATATCCACTCAAAAAACAACGTCTTGCATGAATTTTTAGCCTTAGAATCATTTAGCCTTTTATATGTATTTACTACTTTAATTCATTTTAGACTTTATTGCCCTTTTACTCACGTGTAACTATAGCAACCATACTGTTTTAATTTTGAGTTTTGTAACACATTCAGTTTATAATTGTTTCACTGAGGATGGACGTAGTCCGAAAAGCTTTTGAAAATAATATTAAATAAAAATGTTGTTTATCATTAAAATTATACATTAGAGTTTTAAGACAGGTAAATGTTTTAGTAAACCTCTGTTAAGCGGTTCGACTTAACTTCGCGAAAAAGTGTTTCTACTATGGAACGCCTAGACTGCCAAAAGTCATTGAAAATTCCGCGATTATGTAGGTTTTGTGCGAAGCGTTATAGTCGCAAGCTTTAGCATGGTTATCAAATGTGACCGTGTTGTGCATATAGCGTTTCGAACGATAGAGCTACTATTCTAGCTACGTGCCAAGTAGACCACACTGCTCTGTCGAAATGCCATTTTGTGTTATGGTTATATCGAATAACTTGGTACATGTATTGAATCGTTGGGTGCATATTCAGTCTTGCGCTGTAACTAAATCATTATGTTAGGTGGTAGTTACACCGTTAGGCGGTAGTTACACCGTTATGTGGTAGTTACATCGTTGTGTGGTAGTTACACTGTTATGCGGTAGTTATACCCTTAAGTGGTAGTTACACCGTTAGGTGGTAATTAAACCGTTAGGTGGTAGTTACACTGTTAGGTGGTAGTTGCACCGTTAGGTGGTAGTTACATCGTTGTGTGGTAGTGGTAGTTACACTGTTATGTGGCCGTTTTTTTCTAAATTCGCCAAAAAAATTCCGCCAAATTGCGCGAAATTTGTCGAATTGGCTCATCCGCCAAAATTTCTTCCCTTAAAAGTACATTATAGATGAACACTTAAGAAATACAAAAGAAAATACAAGGGGCAAACTAAGAAACGGTGACGGATATACAAACTCAACTCAACAAAACATAGTTTTTCTTTTTTAATCAACAAATTAGTAATATGTACAAAAAAAATTAAAAAATGGTTCGCAATTCAGAAAGGACGAAAAATATCTGCAGTTGTGGAAATACTAAGTCATCACTTTTACAAAGGGGCATAAACTTTTCAATAAATATGAACATGTTTGATTGGAACAACGAAAAAGCATCCAAATATTAAAAGAAAATGTATCAAAAGTCAACTTCAAACATAACGAAGATGCTAGCCAAAGAAATTCTCAAAAGCATGAAGCGAAATTATGAGGCGGACAAAAGAGATCCGGATACTGGATTTTCAGGATGTAGTTTTGTCAATTGTCATGAAAGATTTTGAAAAAATTATGATCATTGCATTCCACTCCTATTCTTGTCTTTTCCCCTATTTTCTAGTTTCAATTAAGCTGCATTATTATAAGCCGCATTTAATTAAGACTACACTTTTTTGTGCTGCTTTATTACATATGCGGTTTATTTCGAATTGAAAAGTAAAAAGGCGAACTGTGAAAAAAGAAGCCAATGTCGGTTCGGGTACATGTGAGTGTGACAAAAATGGTTGATTTCGCACTTGTTGATTCAGTTTCTGTAGTTCGAAACTTGTTCTCCAAATTTCCATGTTTGTTCTTTTGTTTCATCTTGTTATTTGAATTCTATTTGAATTCAATTCTTCTTTGAATTAAAACTGTTGATACAAATTTGAAAATTAAAACCTTTCGTGTTAACATTCTTGTTTTTTACGGAATGCTGGATTTTTCACACTCCAACCAAACGGATTCTACAAAATTCAAAATCTTCATATTCAATTTTATTTTTATAAGCACACTTTATTTCTATTTTGATACATAAACTTTCTTTTAATGTACCTATGACTAAAAGTCATAATTGCAGAAGATTTCCCAAACAACAATTATTACAAAGGTGGTTAAGGTTCATTGCAGCATAGCATAGTGGAACTTTATAGATTCATTGACAATCTGTAATAAATGAAATTACATGGGGATCCAATTGGTGGAACAAGCTCCCATGCAGTGTATTCCCCAAAAGCCATGTTTACCACCTCCAAGGCTTCAAACAAAGGATAAATTGTTTAGACCAAAACCTTTAAAACGTATATTTTGACTCAAAGTTCCATAAGCCATCTTTAGAGTGAACAAACAAATAGAAGTACAAGCTTATATAATACAGAGACAGGAAGTAGTTACAATGATAAATAAGGCAATAAAGTGTAAATTAGATGAGAGGTGATATAATAATGTATAATATATATATATATATATATATATATAATATGATATGTTGTGTATGATTCATACATCATTTTCCTTATATATATATTTATCTCTTTATTTAATTTTGCATAGAATTGAAATTAAAATATATATATAATATATAAATATATATAATATCATGTGTACCCAAGAATAGTAAATAAATACAGAATGGTTCGAAAGCGTGCAACCGCCCAAAAAGCCTTGACACCAGAAAAAACTAACAGGAAAGAAAGATCAACAGCTAAAAGTAAACTTGCGGAAAAACCATTACAAAGAGTAGAGGAGGAGGAGGAAGAGGAGGAGGAGGAAGGGTCTTTACCAACTGTCAATGGTAAGTTATATTTGCTTAGTTCTTTTATATGTGAGCGTTGATTATTGTGCTCTATAGGCAGGTAAATGGTGTGAGATAGAACAACAGTTTTGAATAACATTTTCACAGTATGATTTAAAATTTAAATCCACGAATATCTACAAAATTGCAACTCTGCAAGCCAGAAAACTTTGCAAGTGAATGGCAACACTCGTTCACTATCCGTTTTGGGCCACATTTTTATTGTGAGGTTTTTAGCAGTCCTGTGTTTATCCAACAAGCAGTTTATTTTTTGGGGTATAGTATACTACAAAACGAGTTGTCAATCTTGCAAATGCAATTGATCTCATAGAATTGGGTAAGTGTATATCAGAGGAACTTTTCTTGGAATGTAATGAGAAGATGTTGAAGAATGAAGGAGAAAAATAACAGGAAAACTGATAATATTTCAAATGATATCGTAATAAACAAAAAAAGTTATAATAAATGCTTTAGAAAAAGAGCTCAAACATAATTCACTGCACGAGAATCAATTTTCCGGCAAATTTTGACATAAGAAATCCTAATTTCTCAAGGTCATAATTTATCCCTACATCGGCTGCGAATTTAACAATATGTCAGTATGATTACTTTGCCCATGTAACCGATGGTTCTTTCACTCCAACACTGGCACCCTTAAGAGGCATAAGCTACCTCTACCCTGTTCCGTATCACCATCAGACAATTACTTTACTGTAACAGCTTGTAGTAGGAACATAACGGGCAGAGCCACTCCAGTGGATAGAATGATAGAATTTACCGTCTGTCTTTTGTCCTAACTGTGACCTACCATGTTACCTACCTACTGCACAACATTCCTGATATTTTAACATATACCATGTGATTTATTGCATATAATATGCCTAATTTGACCATGTGGCCCTTCTGCACGACTACTTTTACAGACTGAACAAACATTGTAAATTATTCTCAGCCGAAACGTTATTATTAAGCTTCAGGTGCGGTTTGAGTTATTTAAAAAAATACATTAAGGCCAGGTGTTTTCTTTAAATAAACCGGGATATAACCATATAGACTAAGCAGACAATTTTAAACTAAAAATATCTAGCCTTCATTTGGTGAGCAGGCCCTAAAATAAGTGCCGGACGTCGGACATTGTCCGGCACTCAATGATAGATGTCCGGTATATACACATTTTACATCGGACATAATGTCCGATGTGTAATATTCAACTTTGCAAATAATTGTTATTAAAATAAGAATACATTGTTGTTATTTTTTGTAAATAAAATCGTTTAAAATATTATATTTAAAAAATAACAGTTACGTTTATCAGTTTGATTTATTTCTTTTTGCAAAACATCTTTTGAAAACATTGCACTAACGTTCAGGTGCGCACATTCTAATGTTATGCAAGTGTGACGTCAATACCATTGTCTGTTTAAAAATAACTTGATCGAAAAATAACTAACGATCGCACTCGCAAGTGCTGGCACACGCCATCATTGAATATCGCGAGTGATTAGGCGCTCGCATGCTTTAATTTTCACGAGCGATGACTTGTTTTCTTCCGTGATGACCACATTTTTATTGATTTATATTATATTTTATCACTTTTCATGTAAGAATATCATGTGAAGAAAACTACGTTTGTTTTCATTTTCAGGAAAGTTAACGTTACCAATTAAACATTTAAAAAAATTTGTTATGTAACGTAAAATATAAAAATGTAAGATTTTCAAAGAAAACCGACAGATGTTTACTGCACGCGATACTGCTTGTAGTTGTTTAAAAGTTCCATTCATCTTAGAGACAAACAAATGCAGAAGAACTATGCTGCATTCGATGGAAGAAAAAAAGATCAAACCACAACGAAACATTCAGTTTTGTTTACAAAAACAATGAAAAGACACAAAATCAATAAACATGCAGTAGACTCTGGAGAAAAACACGACAGTTAGGTTTAACGGGTTAACTTCGCACTTTTTCCTAATTTCAAGAAGACATTGTTATCACTGAAGAAGTTGTTGTATTTTAACTTGTTAAAGCTGTATTTCGCTAGTGAAAATATGTCACGGCACATATCACAGTCTTCTCATTATTAAAATTGTTGCCTACGCGAATACAATTTTTACTGTTTCGCGTACCTTTTTGCGTAGACATATTTTTATGTTTTGCACTAAATAATTTGTCATTTGATTTAATTTAATTCATTGTCCCTTGCCGCATTTTTATGTCTCCTTGCAATGTGTTTGTTAATCATTGTGACGTACGTACGTACGTACGTCGTATAATTAAAACATTAATCACTCAGCTAAGTTCTTTGTTACCCTGGAGATTTTCCCCTCCATAACCATGCTTTATCCGCATGATCCGCATGATTTAATATTAACTTTAACAACATAAATGTCTTATCTTAATATATGTTATATCTTAATAGGAGCTTCTTTCTAATGTGCTGATTGCTTTATGCCATTCCAGCATTGGTCCGCCTTCTGCCGCAGTGAAAAAGTAGTTATGTATCGTTTAGGATCTACACTTTAGTGTAGTGACTGGTCCCTTTAGGGATGAGTAACTTGTGGCATAGTTCCAAATGGTTAGTGCGATATGACGGCTTCTTTGACACGCCAGGTCATTAGGGAGTTAGGATGTAGACACAGCATGCTCAGATTTTTATAACTGAAACCACTTTTTTCTAAATGCGTACGTCATAGAAATACGTCTATAAAACCAAAAAAATCTTTTATTACACATACATAATAGTTAAAAACATATCTGGTGTATGCAAAAAAAACACATACGCAAACGTTCCTATACCAAGGTTGGCATACGTGCCGGCGAGCGGGGAAATTTTTTTCTCATGTCCACCGTGATTATCTGATGTCCGGTGAGATGGCGTAACATGCCGGACATCATGTCCGACGTCTTCTAAATTCTTATTTTAGGGCCTGAGACTTAATTCTAAAAAATAATTACTTTTTACTTGAAACAACCGTGGTCATTAAAATGACGGCGTGCTTCTCTGTACTATTGTTATACTGCATAGGAACTTTACATTGCTATACCGCATAAGATCCCTCTTTACATAAGTCTGGAAGACAAACAACCAAAGCATCCAGCATAAAAAGGTTTCTCTACGTAGTATACAATGGGTCAAGAGTCGGGACATTAGCTATCGCCAAGAAGTAAAAAAACTGTTATATAATTCACACTTGTAAAACCTTAGCAAGCGCAGAAAAAGCGCATATGTATGAAACTCATATTGTGTGTGCGATTAAATATATGATATTTTGTCAAACTGCACTCAAGAAGTTTTGCTTGGATAATAAATAGCCAGCTTTCCTCTTTCTGGGGTTGGCGTTAGGAAGGGCATCCAGCCGTAAAAACATCTGCACCAATAAACCATCAGATGATTAAACTATAATTGGAGAAAATCATCTTTTGAAACAGTCCAACCCATGCAAGCATGGAAAAGCGACGTTAAAAGGATGATGATGATGATGATGATGATGATGATGATGATGATGATGATGATGATGATTTGTAGTTAGAAATTTTCTTGCAAAAATTAAGTTAATGTGACAGGGTCTGTGGTGGGCCAAAATTTTTACTTAAAAATGGTCTATTGGCTATAACAGGCAAATTGAGAATAATCGATACAACTCTTACCTTACTTACCTTACTTACTCTTGCTTATGTTTTCCTTAGAAAAAAACTACCATTATATAATTTAAATCATGCGGAAATAATTGCATTAGCTACAATGTTTATTTATCATTTCAGTCCACTAACGAAAAATGTGTGAATGATAAACTTGCATCAGTGTCGTATCCAGAGATTATTTTTGGATACCGTTTTGGTCGTATGAAAATGTAGTTGTTTTAGTTTCACGCGAAGCCCCCCCATGGTGGGGGCTGAGGGGCAAATTTTTTTTGGATTTTATGTGTCTACATTGCTGGAAAATGCACTTCCCGGGGGATAACAGTCTGTTTCTTGACTACAAGAATAAATCGATTTGCGCGTGCTGTTAGTCGCACATTATCGCACGCCATAAAAATGCATTGAACTGCTATTTTTTTCAAAATTTTAAACTTTAGTCTCTACTCGTCAAATCAGCCATTAAAATGACGGAAGAGATTGCCGTTGTCATCAAATGTTCGCTATGAATTACCTCAAAAAGTCACTCAGCCAACCTGGGGTTTTAATTGGCAATGTAAATTAAATTAAATATTTTGGGTGGATAATAACCGGTATGTAATTAGAATTTACTTTGCAAATATAAGTGTTGACACAAAGTTAACGTTACCAATAATTTATTTAACGTTTCAAAAAGTTTGTTATGCAACATAAAATACATAAGAAGGAAGAATTTCAAAGAGAACCGACAGACATGTTTACACGCAATGCTACAAGTTGTTTAAAAGTTCCATTCGACTTAGAGACAGATAAATGCAGAAGAACTATGCTGCATTCGATGGAAGAAAAAAAAGATCAATACACAAAGAAACAATCAGTTTTGTTTATATACAAAAAAGAATGAAAAGACAGTTTAAAATGCAAACTATCTTAAGCAGGATTTACACACGCGAAAAGTTCGAGCGAACAAATCTGAGCGACAAAAATTCTTGAATCTGATTGGTTCATAACAGAACATTTCGTCATTCGAGAGTTTTATTTTTTATTTTTGCGCGTTCAAAAAAAGTTCAAACTGAGTGAACTTTTGGCGCTAAGAGCTAGCGAAAAAAAGAAATTGAGCCAATGAAAATTCATTATTTTTATAAAAACATGAAACAAGAAGAACTTTTAAAACTGTTGGAGCAACCCAGTTCTAGTTCAAATCAATGTTCAAATCTACACAGGACTCGTTGGTAGAACAGTTTTTATTATGTATATACATGTATATAGAACTGAAACGAATATCCTGTATAAAGATTATTAATAATAATAATAATAATAATAACTTAATAAACGTTGTGGGTGTCATCCGAAATTGTTTATAAAAACATTCATGATCAAATAATTTTGTTTCGCACACCAAGTTGTGATATTCTCCTTTTTGTTGGCGTTCCAGAAAGATTTGCAGGGTCCAACAACGTTATGCTATTTTTTCTCCTTTTATTTTTCTCGTCGTTTTGACTCTATTCTCTTTCTTAATAGCACTAATATTAGAAATAAATTTTTGCGTTTACTTCCTTCCGTTTTGAACAATATCATTTAGAAAACCATGTGATTTTAGCACGCAGGTTTTTGCTGAGATTTCTTTGCTCAAACTTTTCGCTCGTGTAAATGGTAGTGACCGAATGAATTTTTTGTCCGTGCGAACAATGTTTTTTAACCAATCAGATTCAAGAATTTTTGTCGCTTGGATTTGTTTGCTCGAACTTTTTGCGTGTGTAAATCTCGCTTTAAGCGGATTAATTTTTGCGGATTTAGGCATTTTCCGCGAAATTAAATCCGCGTGAAAAATCTAAATTTTAGTGATGCGTGAAATTGAAACATTTAAACATTAATAGGAAAAGACAACAGTTCGAATTGTCTTTTTATGTCCTTTTTGATCAGAATACAAAAAAGCTACCATACAACTAATCCAGATTTATAACTTCAATCTCTTTTCTCCTTTCTTTTGAGCACCTTCATTGTCTCGTTTAAAGAGCTCTCGAATGTCTCTCAATTTTACTTTGCGTTTTTTGTTGTGTTTGTGACGGCAGTGTTAGTAGCTATGGTTGAGCTCCCTCTTTTACGACCATAATTTACCAAAATTAAATTAAATCCGCGCGAAATAACACAAACTTTGGTCGTCCGCGATATTAAATCCGCGCGAAAACTACGAAAACCTACGTCCGAGAAAATTAATCGTGAACTTTTCGCTTGTGTAAATGGTAGCGAGCGAATGAATTTTTTGTTCGTGCGAACAATGTTTTTTAACCAATCAAATTTGAGAGATTTTTTTGTTCACATGTTTTCGCTCGAACTTTTCGCTTGTGTAAATCCCGCTTAAGATGTGTGCGGAGGCATGCACTTGCGATCGCACGCCTCATATGAGAAAACCTGAGAAAGGTCCTGTAAGTGAAGGAAAAATAACTAAAACAGAACACAAAACAAATAAAGATCAACATTTATAAAACATTTTTTTGCGTTCATGTCAATTGAAATAAAAAAAGAGTGTACAAAATAGATTGAAAAACATAGCTGAATAAGGAAAAACATTTGTTAGAATAAATCTTTGATAGTGCATTTTTTTAATTTTTGAACATTTTTTTTTTGGGGCGCCAGAGTTTGGGCGCCGATACCGCACTCGCGGTATCAAAATCCCACTGGATACGTCGCTGTGCATGTGTGCATATGCACTCTTCTTTGTTTGTGTGTTTTATTGTTTTATAAGAGTTTACTAAATCAAAGTTGGAAAGACTTCTTAGGAAACAAATTTAAAAAGATTTGAAAAGACTAAATGATGTTATGAAATAATTTTCAATTCACTAATTTCAATTCAATTCATTAATTTTTAATAATATAATTTTAACAGTCTGAAACAGTTACATAGAATTGTTTAATGTTGTTCACATACTAAATATAAACAATCTTACAAACTAAAGCGTTCCTTGCTCACAGACAAAATATGAAGATGTTTCTAGATAACATTTTGCGTTTTTATATTTTCATATCTAAATGCGTTTCCCATTCTTTTCATTTTGAAAATATTAAAAACTTGAAGCTCTTAAATTCTACCTTTACTAAATTTCTCTTGTTGCACTGATTGTTGAATTTGTTGCTTTCGCGCATTTGACAACTCCTCATTTCCATAATTACGCAAATCGGTTATCTCAGAAGGAAGGAAAGATCCACGCATCAAAAACCGATAGGAATTGCCAAAACTGCATTTATTCAAACGTTTTATTTACTTGGTTTTTGCGTTGATGCGTTCGCCTCGACAAATTTTAAATACACATTTGTTTCAAATTGTTCCCATTTCTTTGCCAGAATTAACAGTGTGTCCATGAATGCGTAACGGGCATTGCTCAAAGAAACAATTAAGGATTGGAAACAATCTTGGCAGCTTGTCCCCGCTAGATTACTTAGTGGCAATATTTCCATAAAATGTTCTTTAATGGAACCGTAATGTGAACAATATCTGAAGTTTCATCAGAACAGAATGCATATTTATTTTTACACAGTAACTGAATCAACGGAAGCTATGTATCCTGGTGACATATGGTTTGCATCTCCAGGGGCAAGGAGTAGATGTGATCTTTTACGTATTTTCCGCCAACGAGCTCAACTAAGTCCTATCTTTTGAATACATATTTAAGTTGACAAATATCAAGTATGTCCTCCAAAACGAATGCAAAACTAGTTTATCAGTTTAAAAATTTCAATAAAACATGCAAACATAATAAAAACGATTTTCTCTGTAAGAAATTAATGTTTTAACTGCGGACAACCAAATTTTTCAAGTGTTCGATTCTTATTAAATTAGAAATATTCATTCGAAACATTCTTCATAACAAAAACAAATGTAATTGCAAATGCAAATGCAATTACTTCATAACAAAAACAAAATTGCCTCTCAATCATCAATTTGAGATAAATCAAATGTGGCTGATAATACAAAAGTCAATTATTTCTGTTAAAAATTCATTTAAAATTTTATTTTAAATTTTGTTTCCTACTAGGAGATTCAAAACCAGAACCCACGCCAACAAATTCTCAAGAAGTTACAATGGAGGCACCCGTCGAGTTGTACAACGACCTTCCAGATCCTTCATCTTATTCAAAAGATCTGAGCAACAAAGCCAAACAGTACTGGGAAGCAGTTAAAACCGATTATAATGATTTCGCGAATTGGACTTCACTTCTACAAACTGTGACGGATACTGAGGTATTTCGTGCATATATTTATTAGTGCTTCCAGATTCAATAAAATTATGTATTTTTTGCACACAGCCATCAATCAAATATCAGCTGTTTTACAAATCTTTCAATTTACAATTTAATTTGCTAATATAACAATTAAATCTTAAAGTCATGTACTGAAAGCTATGATTTTGAAATGGATGTTGTAAAGCACTGAAAATGGTATTACATTATAATGCAAGATAACATTTAGCTTATGATTTTATTGTTTCATTAGCTATATAAACGCGTTCCGCGTGTCACTCATCGCCTAGCCGTAAGAAACTTTTTGAAAGCCTTCTGGCCTTTATATAACTATCTGTAATGCATGTGCAAATTTCATGCATTTTTAAGCAATAAGTAAGAATAGTAAGTTGTGTTTTTGTGTGTTTAAAATACAGATCTTTTCTACAAATGTTCATTTTTGTTTTTTGACATCTCATTTTTATGCTACTTCATAAGAAAATAATATAATAAAGAAAACGTTGGCAATTTCAAAACTTTATAAGAAAACATTGATCATTGAAAACATTGATCAGGTGTCATCTTTACGACGGCATTAATCATAGCAAGGAAAAAGTTTTTATCCAAAAATAGCTAGTTAGCTTGCTAAAAATCACTTCTTAAACAAATACACGCTTTTTTATATAAGAAACCAGTCTATAAGAAACCGTAGGCTCAGGTTTGCCAAAAATTAAGAAACCCTTAAGAAACTTAGGCAGGCAGGCTGAAACTTTTCTAGGCAGTTCAGCCTCAATTATTCTTAGTATATGTATACATTAACAACGGAAATTTTTTTTGCTTATATTGCGTCAATCGAACAATCAACACATTTGAAAGAATTAAATTAATTTAAAGGTAAAATTTAAGAAATTTTTGGTGGTCAGAACAAATAAATTAAGAAAATTTTGAGCCTCAAAATGACCAAATTTTAAGAAACTTGAGGCTCAGCTCATTGCTTAGGTTTCTTATAAAAAAAACATGTAGATATTTAAGTGGAAATCAATCAATAAAGAATTCTTACCATAAAAACCTACAAACATATATTTATAAAACCATATTTCAAATTTCAGATTTATAACTGCCACTTTTTTAGCCAACTTTTTTATTGTTTGCAATGCAGTTATAACAATTTTACGGCACCAACATTACATCATTTACTTGGTCATCCGTTGTTTGTATTTATCTTTTATTTTATTACTTAGTTAACATAACCTTTTGGAAATCTTACCAACAGTAACAGGTGATATTGTTATAATAACTAGCAATATATCCTGTGCAAAATGCACTCATTACTTCTAAGACAAAGGATAACTATGTCTGCCCGCCATTATGAGTTTTTTTATAAATATGTACCTGTTGCCCAAATAAGGTATTAGGGGTGAAGAATTAGTAAACCTCTAATTTGTAAACCTACCATTTTTCAAAGCAAACAGAATTCTTTAAATTTTGGGCCAAATTTGCGCAAATAAGGTATTAGGGGTGAAAATAGCTTGATTCTAGTACTTGATTTGAAATCAGCATCATCTAAATTAGTAAACCTAACAATTTTCAAAGCAAACAGAATACTTTTAATTTTTTTATTCTGGTAAAGATTTTGGCTTTTCAGCGTTCTTTTGCTTTTTTATGGTTTGCATTGCAGTGATCCTCAAGAACATCGACTTAATGTATTTTACTACTTCGTTAATGGAAATCTTAATGATAGGGAAATCCTGTAATCAATGTTTTTTATGAACTGATTTCAGCAATGCGGCAATCCTTTTTTACTGGCTTCTACTTCCGTGTTCATTTTCAATTTTATTTTGTTTTGAATTCTCAAATATTTCAACAAAACCTGTCAAACAACGTGTGTTTACTGTAATGAGGCCATCAATGACATATTTATTTCAACAAAACCTGTCAAACAACGTGTGTTTACTGTAATGAGGCCATCAATGACATATTTATTTCAACAAAACCTGTCAAACAACGTGTGTTTACTGTAATGAGGCCATCAATGACATATTTATTTCAACAAAACCTGTCAAACAACGTGTGTTTACTGTAATGAGGCCATCAATGACATATTTATTTCAACAAAACCTGTCAAACAACGTGTGTTTACTGTAATGAGGCCATCAATGACATATTTATTTCAACAAAACCTGTCAAACAGCGTGTGTTTACTGTAATGAGGCCATCAATGACATATTTATTTCAACAAAACCTGTCAAACAGCGTGTGTTTACTGTAATGAGGCCATCAATGACATATTTATTTCAACAAAACCTGTCAAACAACGTGTGTTTACTGTAATGAGGCCATCAATGACATATTTATTTCAACAAAACCTGTCAAACAGCGTGTGTTTACTGTAATGAGGCCATCAATGACGTATTTATTTCAACAAAACCTGTCAAACAACGTGTGTTTACTGTAATGAGGCCATCAATGACATATTTATTTCAACAAAATCTGTCAAACAACGTGTGTTTACTGTAATGAGGCCATCAATGACGTATTTATTTCAACCAATCAAATCAAATCACAGATTTTCGGAGTTTGTGTGGGTTTTCTAATTCGAATAATTATTGTTCACAGGAACAGTGATATTATTATATAAATTAATTAATAAATTTATATATTTAATATTTACTTTCATATATAAACACACATAACATAAGGAAGACAATAATATAAGGATTGTCTTTACATCCCTAACGAAAGAAGTGATTGACAACTGAACCTTAAAACTAACAAAAGTGTCTGAGCCTTGTTTTCATTTCATCTCGTAAATGGTATATTACTTACTCTCTTCGTTCACGTTCACATCATTACTCTTTTTCTCAGGATAATCTTGAGGCTGCGAGAGATGTCTATGACTGCTTCTTACGCTACTATCCATACTGCTACGGCTATTGGAAAAAGTATTCTGATATTGAAAAAAAATCGGAAAACTTTGACAATGTTAAACAGGTGTTTATCTACTTTTCATAAATGAATTAAATAAAAATACTTTTTTTAATAAATGAAATCATGAATACTTAGTAAAAATGTTGGCTTAACTTGTATTCAAAGTTGTTTTTTTAGATCTTTGAACGTGGTGTAAATGCTATACCAATCAGCATTGACCTTTGGGTTCACTATATCAACTTCACGATACAGCAGAACAAAGGTTCTGAAAATTAT
This sequence comes from Candelabrum cocksii, assembly GCA_963930725.1. Taxonomy (NCBI): domain Eukaryota; kingdom Metazoa; phylum Cnidaria; class Hydrozoa; order Anthoathecata; family Candelabridae; genus Candelabrum; species Candelabrum cocksii. The sequence continues at coordinate 2,992,379 of OZ005666.1, forward strand.
CGCGAAATTGTATGCAGGTAAAAACACACAAACTTGTGCCCTTTTAAAACCTACCCCTTACACAGACATGATGGCCGCCATTATAAAGTCTTTTCTATTTAAATAATCTCTCACTTTTTAAAAAATTGATATATAGCAAAATATTAAATGTTGTGTGCATGGTTGACAAAATGGTAGCGTTTTGTTTACGATGGAATAAATATAGGATGTTGTCTCGTAGAGGTAAGTGCTGTTTTCAACGTGTGTTTTAGACGGTGTTTTAGCTTGTTGCAGGAATGTTGTTGTTACTTTATAAGAAAATATGTGGGAAATAAAAATACCTTAGACTAAAACTAGGTTAAAAAAGATAGACGCATCTTTTATATTTTTGTGTTTTTCAATACTCCTGTTGACACCTTATTGTGTAGAAACAAGTAAAAATTCTGTTTTCATTGAATAGAGAAAAGAAAGAGTATTTGTATTTTTATCCCTATTGACTTCATATGATTCTTCTCCCATCTTTATCCCTTCTGTGTTTCCATCTCAGTTGAGTTCAATATTATGATGCATATTTGAAATTAAAAGTTGCTTTGTTTTATATAGTTTGTTCAATCGCGCTTTGGAAGCAGCTGGCATGGATTTTAAATCAAATAAATTATGGGACGCTTTCATCGCGTGGGAGAAATCACAGGGTAACTTGAAACACGTCACAGCAATTTATGACCGCCTGATCGCCATGCCAACGCAACAATACGTGAAAAACTGGCAAAAGTACATGCATTTTCTTGCGTCATTTTTTGTTTGTTTTGTTTTGAATGTTTTTTAATTTTATACACTGAGTTGCTAAGGGTTGAGGTTCAGATTTCCGTCAAAATTTAAGTCTAGGTACAGTAATCTTCCAGTATATGCTATTTTAAGCATCTTTTCTTTTCCTAAGAAACAACAAAATAAGACTTTAAATATATACAAACTGAAATAACAAACAATAAGTATAACTTATACACACAAGTAATGTCAACAAAATTACTCCTTTTTTTTAAATTGTTATATATTGCTAATTATTGTTGAAAAACAAAGTGGTGTTGACGTAACATTTTGGCCTTGCGGGGCAATTTGTCTTTCGGTTTTGTCTTTTTTGTCTTTCCTCGTTGTTAGAATCAACCATGATTACCCTTTCTACTATCATCTTCTTTTTGCATTTCATATGAACTCTCAAGCTCAATTATTAAATCTTTCATCGCAATCTTTACATTTTAATGATTTTGGCAAACTTGGAAGTTTAAACTCTCCCCAACAGTTTGTGACTCAAGCACCCAAAGTAGCTCGTCTCCTAAACAATCTCTCTCAATTTAATTTTGAGTTTAATTCTATAAATATAAATGAATCACACAAATACAAAACGAACACTACATCACCAATACTAAAATCTCACGAACCTTGATTTATAATACTTCAGACTGAGATTGACATTTTTGTAATTATTGCTAATTTGCATTAGGTTTATAGAGCTAGTATGAGATAAATCGCTATATTGGCCATAGCCATTATGAAGAAAAACTATACCAAAATTGTGTTTAGATAAAAGTGGGGAAAGGTTAATAGTCATTTTTATTTTCGTGCCAATCATACTTACTTATTCTTAAATGACTCAATAAAGAAGAAAGTGAAAGTGTTTTTTGCTTAACGATGTAATAAGATTTAGTTCCCATGATCAAACTGAACCACTAATTTAGAGACTAAGCTCCAATCTTATGATGAAAAGATTTCATATTGTTCCTTGTTCCTTTATATGGCTCTTAAATGTAATTCAAATTGTCTGAAATGTAATTAGTTTGTTTTCAAAAAATACTTTTCATTGGTGCTAAATTTAGTCAAACATCCAGAATAACATTTTAAATTATGCTGCCGTAATATTTTGTATCTTAACCAGGGCCGCTTGTTTTCAATGTCAAATTCTAGATTTAAAGAGCATCTTCAGTCGCACCCGCTCTACGAAACTCTTTCCACTGAAGAATACAGTAAGGTGATGCAGGAAATGGATGCAATACCTCCCGGTATGTCTACAACCGATCCCCCGGCAGTCATTGGGACAGGTAATAACATCAATATGTCAATCGGTAAACATATGTTTATAGCAATTATTTAGTAGCTCTAGTAGATTAAGTTGAGAATACATGATTTGCATGATTGTGCAACCTAAAAATTTATCGTTTTTCAGCGAATGGAAAGAATGATGTTGAGGGGGGTTCTGGGGAAATAGTTGAAAATGAGGTAAACAACACAGTATGAATTACTTCAAACACTAAAATCTAATTAGTAAGTTTTGGTATATTTTAAACGTCAGTGAAAACCAATGTGATTACGTTTGAGAATGATTTAAAGCTTTGATAGCTTGCTCATATAGTTTTAAAGCAGTCAGCTATTTTGCAGAAACTCAACACTGTTGTTTATGTAGGTTTTAAAGGATAATAAAATGGTGAAACGCAGAGTTATAGCCGAACGTGAATCTATTTTCAAAGAAACATCTGTTGAGATCAAGAAACGCTTGGCATACGAAGATGCAATCAAACGTCCCTACTTTCACGTTAAGCCATTAGAGAAGTCACAGGTGGCAAACTGGCATGATTATCTTGACTACGAGATTCGTATGGGAGGACATAAAAGGATTTGTTTCTTGTTTGAACGCTGTCTGATTGCATGCGCATTGTACGAGGAATTTTGGATGAAAGTGAGTGGAAATCTCTGCATATTGTCATCAGATCTGATTGTCTGCGAGCTAACAATTCTTACTAACTTGAAAACAATTCTTTTCCCTCTTTATTGAAAGTATGTAGCATTCCAAAAATGTATTAAAAATTAATGTTTTTCCTTCCAGTATGTTGACTACGTTGAACACCGAGATGTCATGTTGGCTCAAGATGTTTTCTCGCGTGCTTGCAACATCCATCTTGTTAAAAAATACAAGATTCATTTGCGCTGGGCAGTCTTCGAGGAGAAGCAAAAACATTTCGAATCTGCGGCTGAAATACTGAAAACCATTGATGTTAACTTTCCTGGAATGATACTGCTGAAGCAAAGTCGTGTCAGTTTGGCCAGGCGCATGAAAAAACACGATACAGTTGTCAGTATCTACAAGGAAGCCATCGAAGAAATGAAGAACATTGAGAACAAAATATTTTTTAGTATAAAGTTGTCACGTTTCCACACTCGGGTAAGTCTATTGCATTATTTACGTTTTTATTGAAGAATAGTGAATCGTAAGATGACTAAGTGATGTTTCCAAAAACAAATCAGACTACTAATTGTTAACATGAATAAACAGGGCAAACAAGATGGTGATCTGGCTGCATCAGCTTGTGTCATGTCTCATGAAGAAGCAATGGAACTCATAGTTAAAATATTTTAGAAATGGCTGGTGCTGACTTTATTGAAATATTATCGATGGGTCATTAAAAAAATCTTTAAAGTAAAAACTTCAACATTTGGCTCGGCTGTTTGCTTTTTTCGGAGAACATCTTGATGATTTTGTTATAAATGTACCATTTGTCACAGATTTTCGTTTGGAGTTAATTTCGCAGGTCAATGGATTATAAGCAGATTCCACATTTATTAATATTTGTTTATTTTATGTATATAACCACTCAAATTCCATTACTTCTATTATAAACAAGCATATATATAATATATTGTGGTCAGTTATCACGCATCACTTAAATAATCACGTCACTCCGTCTTTGTGTTTGTTGTGGTCACAGTTAATAAGAAAATACAACTGATATTCAAACATGACTAAAATATATATATATATATCCAATCTTTTTCACAAACATTTGTCTAAAGATAAACTAAAGAGAAAAGTGTCGCTAACTGTTCTTTAACCCTGGAAAGCATATTTCCTTGTATGTTTACTAGAGTTGCAGACTGCATGCATGCAGCTACGTAAATTACAGCTAGAAAAGTTGTCAAAATAAAAACTTCATTTAGCCAGCTAAATTGCACAAATCACGTAACATCAAATGAATTTTTATTAAAAAACCTTCAAAACAATATTTAAAATCACATGGATTTTGCCACCTCCTTCGTTGCATGAATCTGTTTTTTGAATTAAAACAGCAAATTAACCGCAACGAAATCAAATTGTGTATGTTTAATTCAACCAATTAGAATTACTTAAGTCATACAAGTACAGTTTAGAAATTTATTGCCATAGTGTTTTTCATGAGTTTTGCAGGTGTTGTGGTATTCCTCAGATTAAATCAGTCTCACGGTTGCTTTTTCTGAAAGTGTTTGTTTTACGGATGAATAAACAGATAGCTTATTCTCATAGATACTTCACGATAAAATCTCTGCACGAGATGTTTTATGGCAGGCATTGCAATTGGGAAAGGTATTCGTTTTTTTAAAAATATATTGTCCGCATAACACCGGGTGTAAATGCATTTGTTGAGAGTAAATGTGTGGATTATGACGCGTTCTCTTCTTAGAAACACAAGCGAATCTATTTGGAACTGTTAGAGCTCGAAACTCACGATGGTCACATTGAATGCGACCATGTGAAAAAACTTTTTAATATGGTGCAGAATGATCTAAATCTCAATGAAGACTTTCAATTGGATTTTGAGCAGAGAAAAATTGAGTTTTATCAAGACTATGGCAACGATATACAATGTCTCCTTGACGCCAAAGATAATTATAGAAACATCAAAAGACAAAGAGAAGCTCTGAAGCGTGTCCGAACAAATAGGTAGGTATATTTTAAATCAAATTTTACACATCACAGATTTTAAAGTACTATAATAATACCACTATTAATATTGAAATTTTAAATCAAATATTAGTTGTTTAGAGCACTATAAAAGGTGTTATCCAAGGTCATTGCAGCAATCTATGCTATGTCAATCTTTGCCTCTTAAAATCATTTGTTCAAACAATAAGCCACCTTAGATAATTAGGTTACTGTAATCAGGGATTGAAATAAGAAATTTATGTCAGCTAAACCAAATAAAAATATATCCAATGCTTGTTTTGTGAATTTCTCAAAATAGTGTTTGGTCTTATTTTGAAATATTTTCTGCTTGTTTAGCCCTTCTTCGGAAAAGTCATCCAAGATGTCGAAACTTGATATACCGCTGCCGAACGAAGTAATAACACCTGTAACAGACAACTACGACTCTCAAGCTACTTGGTATCAAGAACCGCAGGTAATGTTCTGATGGCAGATGAACTTAATCACTAAGAGTTAAAAACTTAGTTAACATTCTGGTTTTTAATTTCTTGGGCAAACACCTTAAAAACGACTAAGAGCACTCCCCTGCTGGTACAGTGTCAGTAAAATTTTGTATCTCTCACAAGCTAAAGTCATCATCTGATGATCAGAATGATGTTATGTATGGATTCATTCTGGAATCATCTGAACGCTATTTTATTGTGTCAAGCTACAAATTGTGTCACAACTTTAAACTGTTCTTTGTTTCACCTTCTTCTTCAAAATACTACATTTTGTTTGTAGAAATAATAACTTTCTTGATAGAAATACCAAGTTTTTCAATTAAAATTATCGATTATAAAGGAAATATCAAGATTTGACATTTGCATAATCACTTTTGTCCTCGAAATACCTACCAAGTTCCCTGCTTGAAATATTGATTTTTTTTATTTTTAAAAAAGATTTTCCATTTTACAAGTTTTTCTTTTTTTCCAAAGAACTTTTACACCAAAATTCTGTTTCTAAAAAATTCTAAATATTGTGGCAACCTGTTTTGTAAAGTTTGCAAAGAAAGGTTTTTCCTATGTATGTAATGTACTCTATTGGTACTCCTTTTAGAATTGTATTTTTTGTTCTCAGGGGCAGAATTATTGGGCCATGACTGCCCAGCATTATGCTACTGAGCAGAGAAATCAACAGCAGAAACCGTAGCGGGTGTTAGCTGAATGGGTGCTATACATGACAATAATGTGCGATGAACTAATATTTTCTTGTGAAACATTTCAACTTTGTAACAAGCAATAACATTTCAGAAAAAGACAATATATCAATACAACTGTTTCTTATTGAATGCTGAAATATCACAAAATGTTGACAACTTTGTTTCCACTATTTCTGGGTTGTCTTTGACTTTTTAAATCAGACAAGTTTTAATGGATTTAACTTGATTTTTAACGTGATTTTTTAAAAAAAAATTAAAATCATACTATCTATATTAAATCTCCAGTTTGTATGAGCGCTCTTTTATGAGCTTTCTTTCTCCAGACCCTTTTTCCCAGTCACTCTTAAGTGATTAGTGGAGAGGGTTGGTACTAAGTTTGCCTTTCACACATTAGAAAAAGGCTGATATTTGAAAGTTTAAAATACAGAAAGAAAAGGAATTATTTAGTTGTTTTTATCTATTTTGAGGGTTGATTTGAAATTAGATATCACACGCAATGAAACGTCAGCAATGTGTGAATTGCGTTTTCTCCAGTTGGTACCATAACTTCAAAGACATTACAATAAAGAGTTGCATTTTGAAGTTACCGAAGGAATTTGTGAACTACCTGAAAGAAGACGGTGTTATTTTGCCTGAACCACAATCAGTGCAGTATTCAAATGATTTGGAAAGATACTCAGATGATGACGATGATGGTTGGGAAGAGGATTCAACTCCTCTTCCGATTTTTCCTGACTTGAAAGAGCAAGTTGAAAATGTCATTAAAGAGATGAGTGAGTGATATTCTTTATTGATGTAAAATCTCAATTTTAAGCAGAAATCTGAGTGAAATACGAACTTCTACTCTTCCCTTAACTCACATTGTCATTACATCATAGGGAAACTTCCTTGTAAAAACATTTTGTTTTTTCATTGACATTAATTAAACAAACTTAATTAATTATATAAACAATCTTATATCTTTCCCGTGCAACCCCCTTCAAGGGGAAACGTCGCGTAAAACGAACAAACATAGATGAATAACCTACATGACCTGCAGACCACGCAGATTAGAAACACATTCACTGCCTTCATTTTTTAATTTGATTTTTTCAACAGTATGAAATTTTCAATCGTTCACCATTTTGCAGATGATACAAATTTATTATACATCAACAAATCAATCAAATCATTATGTAAAAAAGTTAATTTTGACTTACGAAAATTAACCGATTGGTTAAATGCTAACATGATTGCGTTAAATACTGATAAAACTGAATTTGTAATTTTTAAAAAACGTTTGAAATTATATGACTCCGAAGTAAAAATAGTTTTAAACGGTACGGATTATTTCAATCAAATTGTATTAAATACTTGGGGGTGTTAATTGATGAACACCTTACCTTTAAACCACACATCAATGAACTTTGTAAAAAACTGAACAGGTCAAACAGCTTGTTATCAAAAATTAGATTTTATGTGGATGAAGCAACTTTGAAAAATATTTATTTTTCAATTTTCTCCTCTCATTTAACATACTGCTATCAAATTTGGGGTCAGAAAGGAAGTTTTTGTCTTAATAAAATACTTTCAAGTCAACGCTCTGCTGCAAGAATAATAAACTTTCAACCTTTTCGATCTGATGCAACTGCTTTTTTTACAAAATTTAATATTTGCCCTTTTTCATCTATTATCAAATTCCTCAACATTATGTTCGTTTTTAATTCTTTAAATAAGAATATTCCGCCCTCAATTAGTAATTTCTTCACAAAAAGTTGCACCTTTCATAAATATCCAACTCATAATGCATTAACTAATAAACTTATTGTGCTTTCGTTTAAAACAACTTTTTATGGTAAATATTCTATTAAAAACCAAAGCATTGCTGAATGACAAACAGATCAATTGAAGGTATTGTCAATACTTTTGACATGAAATACGGTACTCATCCTTGGATTAATTCTATCTTTGATTTAAATAGTAAACAATTTTCCAAATTAATCAAACTATACTTTAAACAAATATAACTTTTGACATGATTGGCTATACTATTATTTAATGTCTTAAAACTTACTTAGTCAATTAATTTTATATATTTTACGGTGTCACTACTTTGTTCAGCTTTAAGCTATTGAATGGAACCAACCGTATATCTGCACTTATTTATTTTATTTTATGATTTTTGTGATGTCATGATATATGGTAAACAAATAAATAAATAAATAAAAAAAAAAGTTATTAGAATGTCTGCTAATCATTAATTTGGGACTACACATATATTAACAGCAAATCTTTGTTTCTTTTAGATGGCTCGGTTTTCCCAAAGTTGAATTGGAGTTCGCCACGAGATGCGGCGTGGATCACTACGAGCAGCTCGCTGAAGTGTTCAAATTTTAATGATGTCTGTCTGCTGCTCAAAAGCTCTGACTATGTCTCTCACGATCTCAACGACTCATATAAGTACTGTACAGATTCCACAGCATCCCATCCGGTTGATCAGTTTGAATTGGTCTTACGAAGATGGACCAACATTATCCCTGGAATGGAGTTCCGTGTTTTCATCAAACGAAACAACATTGTTGCAATATCACAACGACATTCAGAAAGTTTCTTCAAATACTTACTTGAGCAAAAAAACATGTTGTTTCAAGAAATAAAAGAATTCTATGCAAGCTACATCGCTGGAAGATTTGCAGACTCTGATTTTGTGTTTGATGTCGTGAAATTAAGCGGGCGTAGTTTTGTGCTTATTGATTTTAATCCATTTTCTGAAACCACCGATGCTTTATTGTACACCTGGGAGGAATTAAACGACATGGATTCAAACAACGAACCCTCATTTCGCATAATTACTAACGATGAAGGTATTCAGCCCAGTCCCTATCTTGCCTACTCTCTCCCGAAAGACGTTGTGGATTTATCTTGCGGGGAAGATATCAACAAGATGATTGACTTGATAAACGTGAATGACTTGATCGGGAAATCAAACGAAACAAAATACAAATAATAATATAATACATTAGTTAAAATTATGATAATTATTTCCTTCTTTTTAATTATTTTGAATATATAATATAATATTTATATTGTTTGTTTCATGGAGTTGAAGGGTATAATTTGAACTTTAATAAACCATTTAAAACAACTTTTTTTAGGAAGGCTTGTATTTAATTTGTGCACAATGACATTTTATGTATCAGATAAGTTTGACGTTTCAGCTTAATATATATATATATATATATATATATATATATATATTATGTTTTTTGGTTAGACAATGTCTCTGACTAAATTAACAATGTCTAGAGTGTCGTTTTGTTGCTGCTTGGCAACTGCTAGGTACAATCGCCATGGTGACAGTGAATCTCACTGCAAAATGAAAAGCCACCTTTTGAAGCTGAAGTCTTTTTCCACAAAATCTTCGAAAATTGTAGCGAGGTTTACGGTAAGTTTGTTCCCTTGAATGAACTCTTAATATATTTGCTCTTTGTAAAATTGCAATTTGATTGATAGTCAAAAGTTGATAAGCAAATTAGAAATATAGAAACAATTTTAATATTATGGCTTGGCCAGTATGTCACTTTTGAGCCACTTGTTCACAATTTAAGTGGGTTGGGCGTTTGTTATTAAAGTTGATTATGCAAGCAGTTGATGATACTTTCAAAACTACTTTTGTGTTTCACCTCATTAACTCAGTCTTTGTATGTTTTAAGTTTTAAGATTTTTCAAATAATTTAACATTTGTTGTCGTAACTAATTGAAATAAGGAGTAACTTTTCCAATTGGTTCTGTTGACTCCATGTACATTCTTGTAGAATCAAGAATCCAAATGGTTCACTGTGCCAAACATTCTCACCTTCTCCAGGATGGTTGCCTCTCCATACATAGGTTACTTGGTCATCAACGAACAATTCAAATGGGCCCTGGCATTTGTGCTAATAGCGGCTGCATCAGACTCGGTGAGAATTTTTGCTGAAAGTTAAAGGTTTGTTTAATGGAAAATATGGCAAGAAGATTACCCACAAATTGTACTGTCAATTTTCAAGTAGCATTTAAACCAGGGTGCTGCTTGTTTGTCCCGAGAAAGCGTTCATGGCCTACCTTATTGCTTTCCATTAAAGGCCATGATGCAGGAGTAGAAAATAGCATTCCGACCATCAGATATTACAATGGAATCCTGATGAAACCTACAGAAGAATCTTTTACAGGGTGACCACTCTAGCTAGAAAATGCTGGGAAGTGACCCTTTTTGAATTTCAGTGGCTACTACATTCATCTTGTTGTATTGCTGACTGTTTATCAGTGTTAAGTAATTTTGATGATCTGCTTTAGTGTGTGAAAAGATTGTTTGATCTTTTTTAGTTCTAGCTGGAAAACCTATGGGTTTGGGTTTGTTTGGTCAAAGATATGTCCATTTTTAAGCTTGAAAATATAGGGTTTGGAATAGTTGGAAAAACGTCGTGAGACAAGAGTGGTCACCCTGTTTTCGATTGTGATTGACTGGATTTCATTATTATAGAGTTTTAGTTTTTCCATCTTATTTTTTTATAATTTTTTATGCTTTGGTGAAGTGTCATCATGATATCTTCAATAGTTTACTCTTCAAAGTTAGATGTCTTCAAATGCCCCTTCCTTTTAATTCACCTTTTTTCGCCCCTAACAACAACATCTCTTCTAAATTAAACATAACCCATAACTTTGTTAATTAAAAACAAACAAAAATAAAACTGCACTGGAATTTCTATTTTAATACCATTGGGTTTCGTTCTGAAAGTCTCAAATGTGACAACTCATTTTTTCAGGTTGATGGATGGATCGCAAGAAACTACAAAAGCCAGCAATCTATCCTCGGCTCATATCTCGATCCTCTTGCTGACAAAGTCATGATATCATGCCTCACTCTCAGTTTGACATTTGTTCAAATTATCTCATGTAGGTGTTCCTTTAGTTGGTGGTGTAGAATTGATAATTATCTACCCCGTATACCAAACAATGTGGCCTTGTATATAAACAGTTTTTGATCTCTTAGAGTTGATACAAGCATTCAAATTTATTGATATTAGTTATTGATATTATTTAAACATTCAAATTAATAACACAAACAAATATGAAGTATTTTTTCTTCAATTCCTACTTGAACTTTTAGGGACTTTTTAGTGAAAATTTTCATGACAAATCTTGAATTTTTCTCTTTTTATAAACTTAGGCATACGCTCATCAGTCCGTCACCATTCCCTTCAAAATTGCAAAAAACTAACGTCAGATTGCATAGATAGTGAAAATTTGAAAAAGCTGAAAATTCAACAAATTTTTTCATTTCTTTTCCCTAAAACATGATATTAGGACTGGTATTGATTGTGTGAGTGAATTTTTTTTCTTCATTTGAAAATTGTCATTTCTTACATAATTGAAATGATTTGATTTCCATGAATTTCTGCGAATTTATTTGTTGTAATGGTTGAATGTTTTTTCAGTTCCTTTATGTAGTATGATTGTTGCTCGTGATGTTCTGATTGTATCAGCTGCTGCTCATTTTCACTACAAGCATCTTCCTCCGCCAGTAAGTACACTCTTTCTTCCTCCACCAGTAAGTACACTCTCCTCCTCCAATGTCTCCTCTTAAAGTTAACTTGTTTAATGTCAACTGAAAAACCTTTTTTTCTTTTGTACCAGAAAACATTTTCGCGATATTTTGATTTCGAGAACTCTAAAGTTCAAATGGAACCAACAAAAATTAGCAAGGTTTGTTGATTGCATTGATTCATGTTTTTGAATTCCATTATATATATACGCGAAATAATGGAATTTTACTTGAAGTGCCAAGGCTAAAGTTAGAATATGCTTGAGGTTCCTTCTATCACACTGGAGCCAAGCTGTATAATGAGCTCACACATGATATTAGGAACACCAAAGATTTTGCTAAGTTCAAATCAATGCTTAGCTAGGTCTTTTGCGCTTTCTCACTAGGTTCTTGTTCCTTTTTTATACTTTTTTTTATATAGTTTTCTACTCTTTTTTTTTTAATTTTTAAGTATAATCTTTTTTTGACTAATTTTATCAAGTATACGCTTATGAAACAGGGCACACATTGATAACAGAACCTTTTACTTGTGAATATTTTCTGAAGTGTTATATATATATACCCTGTATAAATATTGTAAATAATTGCGCAACACATAAGCTAATATAATAATATATAATTTATATCTATATATAGTACAACACATTTCTGCAACTTGGTTTGGTTGGCCTATCCATTTCTGCGCCAGTTTTTGGATTCGTTGATCATGTGCTGTTAAAAGCTTATTGGTCTGTTTTTGTTTTATCCATCATCATCTTCATAATCATTCAAATTTATTTATTCAAAGGATCTATTTTTGCTAAACTTAATTTTCATAAAGTTGGCAATTTAATTCGAGAGTTACTGTAAAATACTTCCAAAATAAATTTGAAAATTATATGGTACATGGTTCTCTGCATCTTATTTAGAGAGTAAGTCGTGTGGAAATAAGGGCATTACAATTGGTTTACCTTTTCAATCATCTCTTGGCAACAGTTTTCTTAAACATTTTTTATTGTACCTTCTAGAAGTGACCCACATTTAATATATAAATTGTATGTTTGATTGATTTCGTTTTCAACAAATACACAATTGTTTTTCTGACATTTGTAGGTGTCTTGTTGCTTCAACGACAGTTCTGTCTGGATTCAGTTACATTGTAAAGGACAAATCTTTGTACAGAGTGAAAAGATAATTGTGTGAAACAACACGGTTGATTGATGGCCCAGTGGTTAGAATCTCCACCCACCGAAATATAATTTTGAATTTTATTTTAGTTTATAAAATATTTTTGTATGTATATATATATATATTAACATTAGCTATATATCCCATGCAGATTGAATGTTTATAGCATGATTCTAAAATAAAAATAAGATAATTTACAAAGATTTAATGAAAATTATCACAGAAAGCCTTGACTTTTGGTCATGATGTAAATAAATCATTTGACGATGAACAACACATAGAGGTAAGTCTTAATAATTTGGGTCATAATAGTTTAATAACCATATCGTTGAGAAAGAAGACAACAATTACCATGGAGAGAGAGGCTGAGCAATAATGAACTGATCATTTAAAAAACTAATTACAAATCCTTTCTTAGACTTTCTTAGATATAAAACTCACAACACAATTTCATTATTCATTATAGCTATATAAACCTCGTGCAAAATGAAGTCATTACTGAAACAATAATAACTTACCTTTTTTGTTTGCATACAATTAAATATATATGTATGTCTACTCGTTACAGTGATAATATTTAAACCTTTAAAAATCAGTTTCGAGAATCAGTTGGCTTCAGATATTTTTGCTCTGAAAAATTAAATTTGACCCCTTTAATAAAGTTTTTGTAAACTTCTTTCTTTAGATTTTTCACGCAGGAATTTTTATCATCAAGAATGCATATGCACGTGCAAATGTCACTCATCGTTTCTTTAAATAGAGAACAGCCTGAGTTATGGCTAAATGTGTTGGTAATAGTCACAGTTACTTAATAACACTGATAATAAGAAAATTCTTCTTTTTTACAAATATGTTAACAACTAATCGGAAATTTTTAACATCAAAACCATTAATAAACCAAAAAACAATTATCTTAAAATTACATAGATTTCTGTCATCTTCTTATTTTGACGTTTTAATAAACTGTATTTTCAACACAGTAAAAACAGTCAAATCAGAAGGGTCTCACTTAGCTTTTTCTTCTCATTCCCTCTTCTTTTAACATTGGTTGTGTCTTCTCTCTCTTTTCCTTATAAGTTGGTTGTGTCCCCTCTTCTCGAACACGCTGAAAGAATCGTACTTTTTAAAAACAGATAAACACTAACCTTTTTCTTCTATTCTCAATCACTTCTTCTTAACAATTGTGCCACCTTTTCTTTAAAACACAGAAACACTGAATTTTACATCTCTCTTTTTTTTAAAAGTTGGTTGGGTTGCGATGTTATTTTTTTGAAAGAAAGAATTTTCTAGAATTTTTGACTATATTAATCATCATTGGTCAGACATCGTTTTGCATCTTGTTGCGTTTTATAATAGGAATCGGTGTAGCGTGTAAGACAAGACTACCGTATTATTATCTAAATTGGAGTGATGAGTGCAATTTGCAATATACGGTTTTTTATATGTACTTTTAAGTGTTCATTCCTAAAGAATGTTCAGTTTGATTTGTGCAGGTTTTATATAGCTGATGATATTATGTCCAGAATTACCTTTTTGGTATTTTTGTTGGAATTATTTTTCAGTAACTACAACTTGATGTTTGTTTTCCGCAGCAAATAATAAAATGCCACCTGTTGTTCAAAGTTTCCATGAGAAAAGACGGGAGTATGTCACTTTTGCTTTATTTTTATTTTTTTGAGGTATTTGGATGGTATTTTGTCTGAGCTAATTGTTTAGTTAATTGGTTTCAGAAGTTTGAAATATCGAATTTCATTTGAATATTATGTTCTATTTATTTATTAATTCAATTTTTATGTTTTTATTTTTAGCCGAGAGAAAGGGTAAGTTTGCTGAAGTTCACCATTGGATTACTTTTGTTATAATGATCAGGAAGAATGCTGTTATGCTGGAGAGTTTCCTGTACAATCTACCTTGAATTCAACTTGTCTTTTGTTGAGCATGTTTTGTGTTCAGAAAGGAGGGCTTTGTGTGCAATGTGAAGTTTACAAACTACCTGCCCGATATTCCATTCGATGGCAAGTTCATTTCCTATCCATTTGAAGCCAACAGGTGACAACCGTTATTATTGTTTTGAAAAAAAATTGAATAAAGATTATATTTTTGCGTGAGTTTATGTCACATACAATGCCATTTTAATAAGAGATATATACTGATGTGGCGTACTTGATCTCACTTTATAATCGTTTTTTAATGTGGTATTTTATCTCAAATATTCAAGTACTCCATTTTTCTTTCAAGGTTCATACAGTACAAACCAACGTCCTTGGAGAGGAACTATAAACATGATCTCCTCACTGAAGCTGACCTCGGCGTTACTATTGACTTGATCAATCCAGAAACATACGATGTTGGAATGAATGGTAACTGTTCTGTTAGTTTTCGTGAAAACTGAAAGCATATGTTTTTAACTGTTATATTTTACTACAGATAGCGCAATGGTAAGGCGTTCAGCTCTTAACCCAAAGGTGTTCTGAATACGAGACCATGCTATAAAAAAGTTTTTTAGTGTGCGGTTATAAATAAGTAGCACAAATAGGAGCAATTAAATGCACTAAAACTCTGGGTCGAGGTCTTCATTATAATGCTTAATGAGCGTTCTGCGAATCTCGTTAAAAAACAAACAAACAACAACAAATATAAAAGATGTAGCTATACAACCTTCATACTATCATACTATACTTCCACTATCAGCAATGTGGAATCAAACAGAAATTCGTGAAATTGCATGAAAAAGAACCGATAGTTGTAATCATGGGGAAAATACGCCAGTTTTGTTGATTACAAGAGAGATTTTGTTTGTAATATGTTATTCGCAGTATACAATATAGCAGCTAAAGCAAATTGAACAGCTGATAGAGAAGAATAATGAACTCATATCATCAATGGGACAGGTGAACATTCCGTACATTTGTTACATGGAATTAATTATTAAGGCCTTGTAAAGCTTTACGTGACTTCACACGTGAGTCTATTGAACCAACTACTTTTCCAGAATACGTGTTTAAGATCTGTTGTGACTTAATCAGAAAAAGTGACTTAATCAGACAAACTTGGTAGCTTCAAGGCGTGCAATGAGTGTCAATCTCAACAAACCTGTAAAGAAAAGGTTCCATACTATGATGATAGAGCACTAAACGTTTTTATTACGAGACTTGCTTTTAAGTGCATCTAAAGGTAAAAATGAGACAATGTTTAAACAAACGATTTAGCTCATCCTCATCCATCAAGTGTTGTCGTTACATTTAAGTTTTGCAAACAGTACATGGAGATGTTCAGAAGAACGTTCATTATTTGGTGACTATTTACCTGTTAATAACTAACTGAATAAGATGCAAAATAGAGGTTGTCCATGGATAGTGATTCGATTGGTTGAATCAAACACATAACTTTGTTTTGATTTGAAAAAATTTTGATTTATGCGAAGAAGAGGTGAATTTTTTATGATTTCCACTTATAAGCTTTCATTGTTGTTTTTTAAGATGTGATTAGTGCAATTTGCAAGGGTGTAATATGCACCACAACAAGTACATATATGTATATATAGTTCACAGTTATTCTTTATCATAGTTTCATGTGGGCTTATACATCTTGTTTTTAAGAATAAAAACAATAGAAGTTCCTTCTGGATATGATAACGGGTATAGATAGATAGTAAAAGCTATATGCTATGAATTTAAAGCAGCGCAAGCCAACATTGTGTGGACCAATCCTATCTTTGTTATTAATGAAGATTTGTTTTTCTTCTCCAGTTGAACTGGATCCAGCTGATGAGAAGTTGTTGGAAGAGGATTTGGCACCTCAAGCTGATCAAAAGAGGTTTGTGTTATTACTATGACGATTGCGTGTGTTTTCTGTGTGCGTGGAGATTTCAGCATTGAACTTTTTTATTGCACTGTATCCCTGCTTTAGGCATCAACAACACTCCAAGACAGTGTCATGGTTACGTAAAACTGAGTACATCTCCACAGAGTACAATCGATTTCAAACAAGCAATGATATGGCCGAAACAAAGTAAGTGCACCGAAATCTTCGTACAATTTCAAATTTGAAAAAACATGAAATTTGGAATCAAGCATAAAAGTTGTTATTATTTTTCGAAGTGTTTTTTTTATAGCAATGGCTTTCGCGATCTAAGGGATTTTTTGTTTTTGTGATTTCTAAAATAAAAGGATATCTCTTTTTGTTTTTTGTTTTCTTCACTTGCTTCAATGATGTTGCTTTTTTGGCGTTTCTTCTTCTTTCTTCTTCTTTTATACTGATTTATAACAAGTCAATGATTCAATTGTTTTCAACTTTAGAGTGGGCTACACTTTAAAGAAGAAAACAAAAACTGAAGTGGAGCTATATAAGGTAGGAAATATTTCACTCGAGACATTGATAGAGTTCTTTGTTAGATACTTATTCTTGAATAATTTATTTTCTATTGATGGAAAGGAATAAGTACATCCCAATGTTTCCCCAGATGTAGAGACATGCAAGGTCGGAAGGGTTCTTTTAATCACAAGCTTCCATGACAGTGGGCTTATCTCGTTAACTTCTACTCTAACTAGTTGAGTGAAGGATTGTAGTCTTTTAGTTGAATGCTCTGGTCTGTTACTTACTCTACCTATAATTTATTGAAAATGAGATAGTTCTGATTATTTCAACGCTAGCTATATAAACTCTGTGCAACTTGCACTCATTACTTCTATGACAAATTTGTTTAAACAAATCACTTTTCGAACAAAATTTATAATTGATGCCATGATTTTGCTTCAATCCATCCACTGCAATCTATTAGCTGTGTGTCCCATCATGCATCAGTGTTCTGTAGTAACATAATAAGCAGAAAACAAAAAGTAATCAGACATTTTACGTTTTAATATTTTATTTAGTTTATTTAATTTATTTTTTTATATTTTATACCTAATTCTTCTCATCTACCTCTTCTTCTTCTTTGAAGTTGGTTTCGTCACCTCTTCTCGAAAATGCTGACACTTACCTTTTTCTTCACTTCTTAAAATTTTGCCGCTTAGACCTTTTTCTAAAACACTGAAAAATTCTACTTTTTTAAAACAGAGATGAACACTTAGTTTTCACACTAGATAAAATAGTACTAGTCTTATAAACAACATCAAACATATAAGTGGAAAACTCATTTTTTCAGATATCGAAGGATAAAGGATAAAAATTCTTTATGAATTATTTTTTCGAATTACATGCAAATCTATGCCAGCATGAACCCTGTTTAATTTAAAGAATTTTTGAATATATTAAAAGTCATTGGTCTGACACCCTTTTGCATTTCGTTGCGTTTAATAAATTAATTAATGACATTTCTCTCTAAACGGAATGGCAAGTGTGAACTTTCTCTAAAAAAAAGACTCCGTAATATTATTTCTGCATACTTCAAATTTTCTCTACTTTTTTAACAGGACAGGGAGTCACAGATTGAGGCAATCGAGGGAAGTTTTGAAGCCGCCAAAAAACCTGTAAGACAATTTTTATTCATTCTTGTTCACTTATACTTCTATTTCGATTATAGTAGTTAATTATGGCTTTCATTGGTTGTCTTCTTTCGCAGTTTTTACAGTCTTATGCGTAAGAATCAAAAGAAGTTTTCCATTAGAGTAACTGTGGATTTCTCACTTCAAGTCTTGAAATATTTCCATGGGTTTGAACAATATTTCTCTCAACCTTGGCATCTATAGGATTTCCTGTTACACTCACTTTTGCTAAACGTAAGTTGCTGACTCGCTGGTTATTCTCTCTTTAATTAGTGATGAATGCAATTTGCACTGTTTATGTAACGAGTTTTAAACTTCTTTAGATAACACGTCACGACACTAACGCCCGTTTGAAGCCCGTTGAAATTCTTCCTGTGTTCCCCGATTTCCAGGTATGTTTATTATGTCCCCATCTTATCTGTATGTAATAATATTTAAAAGAATTGAAACCTTTTCTTATTCTTCTTTCCTACTCAAATACCTCTTCTCTACCATATGTATATGTAATGTGTACAATCATGTATAATTGTTACACAAAATGCATTGCAGTTCGAGATAAGGATCTTTTCACCAGAAATAACTTTTTTCGCCGCAGTTTTGGCACATGCCGTGCGCACATGTGATTTTTGATACTGAGCCTACACCGCGTGGAAAAACTACTCCCGCCCAAGTAGAGCAGATGTCACTGGGGATGATCAGGTAGGTGCTGTATATATCAACGGCTGAACGGTCCATCTTAAAACAGATACAGTGTAATCTGTAAATTAATCTTACATTAGTCTTCTTAAGGTGGGACGAGACGAAAATTTGGTTGAAGTTTTTTTTGTTTTTTCTTAGAAGATATCTGTTCTAAACACTCTCGGAAAGTTAGTTATTTTGTCCTTGGTAATGGCTAAAGAAATTGGAACCATTTGAAACTTTAAAGCCATTTTCTCAAAACAAAAATCTGGGGGTAGGCAATTGCCTTGCAGTGAATATTTTGCCTCCAGATACCCCAAAATTGGTGCGATTTTTAGGTGTGATTTTGTCGTCATCTATGCACCCAACAGACAAAATTTTAAAAATCAGTTTGCTGAGTACAAAGGTCTTTTGACATGGGTCCTATACAGCATTACGTTACAGTTATTGCTATCTTTATTACTAAGTTATTTCTTGTGGTCAAAAAATGATGACCTTAGAAATATTGATAGTACTACCTGAAAATTTTAGTTGTTCCACCTTTGCAAAGTTGCTCTTGAGTTACGATTAAAAATATTTTAAAAAATCACATTTGTCACATTTTTGTTTCGTCTCACCTTTTTTGTGTTGTAAGCTAAAAATATGACAAGATTTGCGGAAGTTTTTGAAGATTTTTGCCTTCAAACCATTGTACCATATAGATGTGCTGGGCTTTTAATTAACAGCAAGTTATTGAATTTGTTTTTTTATTTTGTTAACAGAGGTATGGAAGATGAAAGTGGTGATCAGTTTGTTGCGTATTTTCTGCCATCTGATGACACACTGATGAAGCGGAAGAAAGAAGCCGAGGAGGGAATCATGCCGAATCCAGATGAAGAGTATGTGGATAACTAACGTCATATTTCCGTAAAAAAGAGCGTTCCAATGAAATTTTAAAAGAGGCGCTTATTTAATTTCAAAGTGATTTGGTATTGATCCCAAACATTTTGATATGGCCTCTTCTTCATTCTTCTGTCTGATTATTGCGTCTTCAAGTGATGAACCTGTTTTAATCCTACCTGGTTTAATTAGATACGAGTACAAATTGGCGCGTGAATACAACTGGAACGTGAAGAACAAAGCCATTAAAGGTTTCGAGGTAAATAATTATTTAAAGTAAAGTGTTTTCAAAACCTTTGTAATTATTTGCGTCATTGATTTCGGTTGTTCGGCGCACGTGACATTAGTTCGGCGCACGTAACATTATTGAATCTCTTCCAGGAAAACTATTTCTTTGTTCTACGCGAATCAGAGGGAGTGTTTTACAACGAGCTGCAGACCAGGTATCAAAGACTTGCTAGTGAAATTTTAATTACCTCGTGCGAGTGTGAGCGTGTGAGTTTTCCAACTGGGTTGTTTTAGTCTGTAGAATTAGTCTGTAAAATCACTTTTTAATCAATTGATTGCTTCAGAAGTAAAACACCATTATGGAAAGTTATTGCTAAGAGCGTTATCGCGTCCTCTACTAAGGATAACGTATTTTACAATCATGAAATGTGCATAACATAATGTAATCAAACTGTTTTTAAAACGTTAAATTTGGAAGCGCTTTCATCGCAGAGTGCGACTAAACAAGAGGCGTGGTCGGGGTGGAGCAGGTGGTATTACGTCATCAGTATCGAAACTCGTAGTCAAGAACCGAGAACCGACTGAAAACGAAATTCGATTGCAGGTGTTGTTTTTAATAACATGTGAACGGCTTTTTTGTGGATTTCTCGATATCGAACAGTAGGTTATATTTGGATTCGGCACCCTAAAATGGATAGGTGCCGATTTTCAGATATTCCTGAAGATTTAAATTAGAGATATTGGAAAATTTTTGTCAAACGCGAAAATCGAGCACAGACTAAATTTTGGTCATTTCAGTCAAATTTCAAGAACGAGTTGGGATTGGGAGCTATAATTGTGCGTTAATGTTTGTCTCACAGAAACTAGTTTATTTAAAGGTGGTACATCAGTTAAAAGCTGCTGTATGTGTGCTTTCAGAATGCCCGTTTGGTGCAACTGGAGAACATCTCGCAAGAAGATGACGAAGAAGATGATGTCGCGAACAGTGATGACGAAGATGCAGTTGACAAAGAAGGTCAGAAGGAGGATGAAGAATCTAAAGAACCAGTGGTTGGTGACAAAGAAACGGACTCCGCGAGCGATTTGTTCGGATCGAGTTCGAGTGACGAAGACTGAAGTTTTGAGTGATGAAGATTGACGTGATAGATGGCGATCGTAACAGTGAACAATGGAGAATTAAAAAGAAAGTAGTATTGCTCTACGTTTCGTTTTTAAGAATGAAGAATCGACCTTTTTAAAGAAGCTCTCTTGTACAGGATTACTGTGTGTGTTTAGATGTTTTTTTCTGAGCGGTAATTTCTTGTAAACTTATAAAAAGCAGTAGATCAATGTAATATGAGAGTTTATCAATTGCATAGCGTTTACATGCAACATTGAAACTAACTACAAAGTAACTCATTCGTTTGCCAGCAGTCTGTGTTTACTTGAATTTATTTGTTTTAGAATTTTTAGCGTAGCGCACGTAAGCATGTTTGTTTGTTCACCGTGAATATTAAATCCTGATAATATTTGTGTCCAAACATTAAAACTCTGTTTCATCGACTATGAATGTAATTTTGTTTATCTGCTCATTTGATGTATTTGCATAACCACGCTGTCAGCTTTCTCCCTACAGAACTGAACACGTATGAATTTGTCGCGTCGCGTATACTCCGCGCGACCTGCGTTGACTGCAGCGCGTAGAACGATCATGACAAATGCACAGAGCGTCCCTGAAACTAGCTCTGGTAAGTAACTATTCGTCGGTTGAAGTTCAAGCGTTTATAGGAAATCAAATACTTTTTATGCTCTACTTTTATTTCCAGCTCTACCCAATAATTCAGTTTTCCTGATAATTCCGTACCCCCTGTTTTCTTTAATAATTCTTAATCTTTCTTAGAAAAGCGTTTGTACACTCCCGGGCCGCTTAGCGTTAACCTGGAGACGCGGGCCGCCATGATGTGTGACCTCGGCTCTCGTGATATTGAATTCATGAACTCAGTGAAGTTCATACGAGAGAAAACGTTAGAGGTGGCCGGAATCTCTACAGACCATTTTACGATGGTGCCCATGCAGGGTAGCGGAACCTTTTCTATCGAAGCTACCATTATGTCCACTGTTCCAAGAAACAACGGGAAGTTGTTTTTGGTCGTAGCTGGTGCTTACGGTAGGCGGATGTGCGAAATTGCCAAATACTCAAATATTGAGACGGTTAGTAGATACTTTATAGCCACATTTTGATGCCTTGAGAAAGTATATTGACGAAAGAAAACGTTGTTAGCATAAATAAAGATTTAAAAACCTTCAAAGGTGCTCTATTTTTACGCACGCCAAACCTTTAGTTCATTGATTTGTATACCAATCGTTTGGCAATCACGTATTTCTTCGTCTCATCTGATTTGTAGCTTATCTTAACTCGTCTCGGCTTAAATGACGACTTTAAATAAGTTAGAAGTTGCCCGGCGATAGCACACTGGAAATGGCGTTCGGCTCTTAACTGAAAGGTTCTGGGTTTGTATTTATTAAAAACAAACAAACAAGAAGTAGAGATATCCTTATAATTTCTTTGATTTTTATTCGTATTTTGTAATTTTTGTGGACAGTTTCATGGCCGTAACAAGCGGGCATGCCCCCCCCGCCCAAAAAAAAATATCTTTTCGATTATACTTTACATATTATTAAGTTTCATGGAAGTGAAACATTTCACAATTCATTTTCTTCTCAAGGGATGAAACTAGCCTCATAATGTGTTTTTAGAGCTTTCAGATTAGAAAATTTTTCCATTCCCTTATGCTAAAGATTTTTCCTAGATTTGGCCCTGAGTTTGCTACTTATTCTTTTAGCTATCTTTCTAGATATACACAAGTAAATGCTATCTATGTTTTTCGCAAGGCAGAGGCGACACCATCTCATTGTATTGTTGGGAATATTACTTTTTTCTAGGCTCCAATATTCTTTCGAAAACTCCGTGTCGTTTTTTGATGTGGTTAAACAATTTGTGGTTCGCACATCGTGTTTAAAAACTGTTCCTGTATTTCCAATGTATGATTTCGCGCGCTCATTGGTGTTTGATGTTATTTCATTTTTGTACATAATTTTTGTTTCCCGCCATTCGTTGCTCATCGTTCTTCTTTAGGCAATTGTCGATGGTTTTCTTGATCACATTTGTTCAATATTTTCAAGTTGTGGCCGTTTATGATGGATTTGATGTTTCGTGTGCAACTCTAGCTGACTTTTACAGTGTTTCTGTTGAATATTTTATGAAATTTGTTTTTGGGAAACTGCTTATCAATAAGATTTAAGAAAAATTTGCCAATATTTGTGGATACGGACTTTTTGAATAAAGAGTTAAACCAGGTGTTTCGTTTCCCATTCCTTATTGTATGTACTTATATATATATGTATATTTTTTTTTATTTATATTTTGTCAGATTGTATACGAAGGACACGAAAACGACGTCATCAACGTAAAAGAGGTCGAGAATATATTGGTAAGCAACCCTTCCATAACAAACGTTGCCATGGTGCATTGCGAAACCACTTCCGGTGTTGTGCACCCCATCCACGAGGTGGCGGACATCGTGCGTCTGCATACGCCCAACGCCACGTTTATGGTTGACGCGATGAGCAGTTTTGGCGCCATTCCTGTGGACATGCGTCAAATCGACTTCCTCGTGACGTCAGCTAACAAGTGCGTGCAGGGCGTGCCGGGGTTCGGTGTGATAGTCGCACGAAAGGAGAAGCTGTTGCAGTGCCAAGGTAGGAGTCGATCGTTGAGTTTGGACGTGTACGAACAATACGTGGGCTTGGAGAAGAGCGGACAGTTTCGCTTCACTCCACCAACGCACACGATACTGGCGTTCAAGAAAGCAGTGGAATTGTGGGGAAAAGAGGGTGGTGTTGTGGGTAGGGCTAACAGGTGAGAAATTATGTTGTGCCGGAGAGTAATGAATATAGTGAACAACGCAAAGATGAATTACTAATATTTTTAGTGTTTCTAAACTTTTTAAAAAAGAGAATTACGTGTGAGGACATATAGACAGTCAACTTTGTTTCCCTTCGTAGATACAAAAAGAACCGCCAGGTTTTAAGAGACGGCATGTCAAGGTTTGGCTTCCAAGAGTTCCTTTCCGACGAGCACACCGGCTATATTATTACGTCGTATCGTTACCCCAAAGACCCAAAGTTCATTTTCAGCGAGTTCTACAGTCGGCTCAACGAGAAGGGCTTCGTTATATACCCCGGCAAAGTGACGAACGCCGACTGCTTCCGAGTGGGCAACATTGGCAATCTCTACCCGGAAGACATGAGCGATTTACTGGTGGCGATCGAAGATGTTTGCGAGGACATGGGCATAACGTTACCAATCGATTCTGCACTTTAGTGTTTGTAGCAATTTTTGATTCCCATGATTCCTAGCGATTCCGATAATTTGCGTACAGTCGAATATGCATCATTCACAACGGCAGTGTTTTTATTTTGATAGAAAACGTTAGGTACGAGATTAATGGTAATGATTTATATACCTGAGTGCGCTCTCTAAAGCAGTCAGTTTTCAGATGCCCTATTCATTAATATCTTTTAATATTCTAAAGCGCGTCATTTATGAATAAATGGGTTCTTTATACCACCATCAAATGGAAAAGGAAATCGTGAATTATCTGCACGCCGGAATTTAAAAGAACATTTTTCAGTGAAGCCGTTGCATTGTAGTGGGAAACATTCGTGTTTTTTTTGTTGCCGTTGTAAAATTGAATTTGTGTTTGGATAATTGCTTTCGTTTTGAAAACGAAGATTGTGTACGCTATCACCAGAAATATTCTCGCAGTCGGCGTGACGTCACGGTCGAAAAATAACCCTTTTGAATCGGGAGAAACATACATGCCATACAAACTCTCACGAGGAGATATTCCGTCAACTGATTTCTTAATACAGGAAAGTTAAACAAATAAAATCCTTAATAAATTTTATTTAACTTTCCTGATGTGTTTCAGTAAACAGCTTTTTTTACTTTTGTAACGGAAGTAAGATTTTATGAGAGTTGGTTTTGCGATTCAACAGGAAATTAAATGTTGTTTCCGCAAATTTAATTGGTTAACGAGAAAAGCACGTGATAAATTGTCCACGAGAATATCGAGTATTTACAAGATTTCCTCAACTTTTGATATGCTGGTGAAAGATAAATAAAGGACCATAACAAATTTATGCAATGTCAGATAAATCACTAACAGTAAAAATCATGCCACCACTAGACTTTCTTCTCTCCAACAATTTAAAAATTTATGCATGAAGGAAATTTTAAATTCGCGTTGTTTTTCGAGTATATTTGCTCAAATCAAATGTTTGCACAAACTCTTTTGAATAATTCACCATTTTTGTATCGACAGATGTTTCAAACACGACTTTTTAAAAATGTGTAACAAATTCACGAAATGGCTGTTCGCTTTAATTTGTGCAGCTTTTATGGCTGTGTTAGTGGTCCGTATCAGAGGTTTTTATGACAAACAGAGATACAGCAAAACATGGCGACTGTCGGAAAAACAGTACGATGGTGAGTAGGAAGTTACCTTTTTTGTTTAGATTTTCAATATTTGAAAGTTTGTTGGAGAAAATGTTAAGACCAATCAAACGGTTTTCTACGAGTACCGCAGTTGTATGTACAATATGTATAAATATAATGTGTACAATGCAATTGAAAAATAAATTAAAAAAAAAAAAAATGTTTGCAGATAAAGTTCACTTCTTTTGTTTTTATCTAGAATCATTGAAAAGTAGATGCTTTTACAACTCCTTTAAAAGGGTCTTACTGGTGGTCAATTTCAACTTCGCCATATACCAAAACATTGCCATTGTAAAAATGCTCTACGAGGGAGTATTTCTAAAAGTGGTTACGTGCGGTCCAACACCTGTTCTACCACGTGATAGGCATGCCGACATAAAGATTGACAAAGAAGGGATTTTTGGGTATCATTGTTTGGCGTTAGCTATGGAGAATTATCCTGGATACGAAGGTACCCGCTATATATAGATTCTTCGCAAATGCACTGCGCTGCGATTAAGAGGTGTAGGGGCTTAACAAGTACCCCAAAATGACTCCCCCTGATTGGCAAATTCTTTTGCATTTTAGAAGTTCTAAAACCTTTATTTCAATAGTTTTTGGGAAAACATTTTAAGAGGCATTTTTGTTACGAAACTGCTAAATAATTATTGTAGCTAATTTGAAGTGTTTGTTTGTGTACCAGGTTACTTGTACAGCAATGATGATTTGATTCTGAACTGGTGGACAATGGTTGAACTTGACCGCGATAAACTCTGGCACGGAGCCGCTGTGGTGGATTGGAGCCAGGACGCCACGGAGAACGCTCTCAACTCGGATTGGATTTGGTGGAACACCAAACTTGGTAAAGGGGCATGCCAGATGTATTACAAGACGTTGAGACGTCTTGCTCAAAGTGATCGTACGTTTAAAGCGTACGATGTATACATGAGGAACGGCCACGGACTGCCCAGGTGTGGAAAGGGATGGGCTGACTTCTTCTACGTTCCGGGGAAGATGTCCAAGGATTTCGTGCGGTTGTCGCATATTGCTTACAACGCAAGTCTATTCTTGGAGATCGCTCTGCATAACATATTGCGAAGTTTAGCACCGATTGCGGACTTGGTTGTCGTAGACGGTGTCTATCTACCGGATAAAGGTTACTACGCTTACACCTCGGAGACGTTCTGGAAGTTCTACGACCACCGCTTGGCGTTTGTCCATCCTTATAAGTTCACAGCGTACGACGAACAGAAAGATCGTCTACTAACGAAAATCATAAAATTCAAAGAATCGCTTACTGACTGTCTGGTACGGTAGCCGCCGTAGTGCGAGAGAGGAAAATATGGTTTTACTGCTCCCTCAAAAACGAAAATGTGCAATGTTTATTTTAGTTATTTTTGGTTTATTTCACGCGTTTAAAAGCGTTTTACATATTAGTTTTATTTGGCTTGTTTTGCAACAATTAGAATTAAATAACTCACATAAATATAATATTACATAAAATTGAGCTTAACAATCTTTGCCGAAATATTTGAAATTATACTTTCAAGTAAGGCTTGACTAAAAATGTAATTTGGAAGAGAAAATAGGCAAAAATAAAAGCTATAGTTTTAATATATATATTTCGTTGTTATATATATTTTTCGTTTAAGAATTCAATAATAAATTCAAAAACGCATAAAGAGAATCTTTTTAATCTGTTCAAGTAGGGGAGGTAGTTGTAGTTAAAAAAGGGGAAAGATTCGTATTTTATTCATCTTTGATAAGTTTGGAGGAACATAGGTTTTGTGCAGTGATGATTCTCATTTAGTCAAAAGATTAGAATAATCTGCAGTCTTTAGAATAAATGCAAATCCCAAATTAAATATGTTATATATCAGATATTTTACAAAACGTAATATTTGTAGATAAGCGAGACACGACTTCAACAAGGGTATTTAGATATTAGGGATTCTTTGCTGGCCCTGAATTGTACGTCAGTATGAGATAAATATCTCTGTAATTCAATGAAGATTAGTTGTCGAACAAGTCAAAAATAACGAAAATCGACTGCTTTGCTACTGGAGAAGTATTTTCTGAACGAAATCTTGTTGTTTATAATAGTGACCATGGTAACCAATCTTAATACTTAATACTGCAGTGTTTTGCTATCCTCTTACACCAGTTCCTTTGTCTCTCTGCCATACGGATGGAACCATACTGAAATCACCGAAAGTGAAGTTGCTTCAAGAATTGGAGTCACGTATCGTATCAAGCGCTCCTATAACAATAGATGCTGCAGTAGTGGATGGAATGTCCTACATTTTCTAGTTGACCCGCCTCGAACAATCGGACAAACTGCACTTCTAATTCTGAAAAAGTGTTGTGTAGTTTTGAATGTAATATCATCCATCTTGTCTTTAATAAAGTCATTATGCCTTCCATTAAAGATTTTGAGAGAAACACAAGGTCGTCGTTGGCAAGGCAGGATACTTATGTAATTACAGACCCAGATCAAACAAAACCATCAAATTGGTTGGAGGCTATGAGAATAGATTCTTTCAAAACAGCGCTGTTCAGATTCTTATCTGTGTATTGGGAGAAAGACAAACTTTTCCCTTTTTTGGATCTAAAGTTCTTTACGTGAATTGCGGTGATAGGTGTTATGAATTCAAGGCTGGCTTAAATTGTATTTGTAAAACAGAAGTTCATAGCTTGTACTCAACCCATGAAAAAGCAGACACGAGAATGTCAATAAATCAATCGCCGCTCCTGCAAACGTCGTTATGAGAACTGTGGACACGGATATTTTGATCATTGCTCTTGGGAGTAAGGATTTGATAGACAGGAACTTAAAGATATGGATGAAAACTGGTGTTTATAGTAAAAACACTCTACGATATATCTTCATAAACGACATAATTACAAAGCTTGGACCAAAGGTATGCAAAGCTCTTCCAGCTATCCACGCATTTACCGGCTGTGACTATACTGCGTGTTTCAGTCGAAAGGGTAAGGTGAAACCCTTCCAGGGGCGTACCGTGTGTGTGTGTGGGGGGGGGGAGGGTCGTTGGGTGCGGACGACCCCCCCTTTTGAAACTATGTGCCCTTTTTGACAAAAAATTTCAGATGCAATACTCCTGACATCAAAGTTACATCATGGACATACTAGGGAGAGTCGTATATCTATGGTTACATACAGTGCCGTAGGTTAAAAAATTGAAACTGGTTGAAGCTGGAACTGGATGAATCGAATTCATGGCGTTCTTTATTTACTTGAATTTACGAACTTCTTTTTACCTATTTGACTATAGTATTTCTTTCGAATTCTTATTGGTTTTCCCTAGAAGATGGTCTTAATGTTTCAAAATACACACTTTTCATGGTTTCCCCTTTTAAATGATGCTTTAGATTTCTTACAAAAATTTTTCAAGAGGGCCGTTTTAGCCATTCTAGAGGTTGAGAATTCTAAAAATTTTCTTAGCACGTCGGCCTCAACCATGATGGGGCCTCCTTAGATACTAAACATTTTGCCTCGCCCCAATATCACATTGATGGTTATGGCACTGACATAACAACTGGTTTCACTTTCCTTCGAGAGAAAGATAACATTTCATTGAACGATTGATTAAAAGAAAAAGTAATAACGGTCGACATGCAATAACAGTTGCTGTTTTAGTTCTTTTGTCGCTATTGTTTTAATCAATTTGTAAAAGCAATATTTACGGTGAATTAAAATTACAACATTGTACATTAAATAAAACAGGCTTCACCGGGGGCTTTGCTTCATCGTCGGAGCCCAAATTAATAAAAGTTTTAAAAAAATTGTGCCCTTTTCATTCTTAAGTTCGACCCCCCTTTTAATTTTCACGGTACGCTCTTGCAACTTCTCGAAAAAGATGAAAAAATGCAAGATGTTTTTGGATCTATGTGCGAGAGTGAAGATATTTCAGATGAATCTAAGGAAATCATCGAAAAGTTTGCAAGCTGTATGGAATGAAACAAACAAACTCTGTAAACGTGACAATATTTGAGATGTTTCTACGGAAGTACAAGCCCAAAAATGACGATGGTCATTTGAATATGGTTAAAAGGTTAGATGGGTCTTCACTACCACTATGTAGACGTCTTGAAAGAAAAGATAAAGCGGACCCACTATGTTTGCCGACAGTGGAGATCAGCTACGTGTCCAATACCTCCGGAACACACAGCAGAATCCTCCTGCTGGAAGCTTTCAAATGCTCAATATAAAATTGTATGGTTTCAAGGCGATATTGCGCCAAAGATAATTGATATAGCAACAATAGAGGAAGAGGAGAGTGTAGTTGATATAAATGATGAAAAAGGTTATTATGGTCACTGTAGCTTAGTGTTTAGTGCATTCAACCCACAAAATCAAAATCAAACGGTGCTGGTTCAAAACCCAGCTCAGACATATTTTGATTTCTGAGTTACAGTTGAGTTTCTAAGCAAAACTCATTGCGTAATGCAAGCTTAGCTCAAATGGTGGGTTGTCTGGTGAAGCGACTTCGTAGGCGCAAATGGGTGCCCTAAGTACGCCGGGACCTAAACCTTGGGATAAGAATAGCCACTGTTATATGTGGAGAGTCCCGTAAAACTCCATTATTTATTTATTTATTTTATTTTTATAGAAATAGCACAATTTTTCACTTTAACTTGAAAATTGATAAGAGCAATACATATATCCCGTATATCCCATTAAAATCAATATTTGGCAAAGGTTGATTATTAATATCATTATAGCTATATTAAACTTTTTATTCTTTTCTTGACAATCGGACATAGATGAGGATATGGTCAATCGTGGCGAAAGTAGCGAAGATGAATTTGAATGTGATGACTGAAGGTAAATATGATTAGTTCACTTTTATGCAAGTAAAACAGATTTCAATGTGAGTAATTAAATTGTTCTCTTTTTTTTAGATCCCATCTATCTGGACATGAAGCTACTATTTAGACTGCTAAAACGAAATATAGTTTGCTTTGATTATAAAGAACTATTTTGTCTTTGTTATCTTACAGTTGGATAATTTAGAGAGATGATAACTCTTGCCAAGACATACAATGGAATGTAAAAATGTGTCAATTATGTCAATAATAATTTCATAATAATAGTTTCGAACACTCCATCGTTATTTTTGCAGCAGTTAATTTAGATCCGCTTGTGTTGGTTATAAACATCAGAAAAAATCAGGGGTGGCGCCAGGGTTTTTCCGACGAGGGGGCTTACAGCGCCGACGGGGGGCTAATTGCTTGACTCTAAGTTTAACACAACACTCATTGATGATCAAATCTATTACAGATTTGGCAACTCTAAATTTAGACATAACCTGCCATGAAACTTGATATCATGATAATTGTATTAATCATAAAAAAGACCTAACGTTAAAAAATGTCAGTATTATGTTAATATTGCTTTACTTCCGACGGAGGGCTGAAAAGTTCCGACGGGGGGGGGCTGTAGCCCACCTAGCCCCCCATTGGCACCACCCCTTGGAAAAAATAAGAACAAGAACAATTATATACTTTAAGAAGTCACCTTAAATTGATAAAGATTAAGCAATACCAAGTTTAGTTTAAGTACTCAATTGTCTAACTTTAGTGGTTTGGGCTCAAATTAGCATATGACCAACTGAAAGAACCGGAATTTTTGTCAGATTTTGTGCCAAAATGCTTAAAGTAGATAAAGAAACGTTTGCGCAAAATTTCATTCATAATACTTATAGGGTAAAATTAAGGTCCAAACAGGTAGCTTTTCGGGGGTCTGACTGGGTCACCCACAGGACCAAAATATTTTGTCAAATTTAATAGATTTGAACATGGATCATGAACCACAAAATTTAAGAGGCTGAGAGGTAATAAATAAAAATTTACTTGGCAAATATTCTAACAAAGAATACTATATTTACATTGTAGGGGTTTGGGCCCAAATCAGCGTCTGACCAATTGAAGGAACCGGAATTTTTTGTCAGATTTTATGCCAAAATACTTAGAGGAGAAAATTTCATAATTTCAAAATTTCATTCATAATACTTATGGGATAAAATTAAAGTCCCAACAGGTGGCTTTGCGGGGCGTCTGACTAGGTCACGGAACCGAAAATTTTTGTTAGATTTGATTTTCCCTTGAAAATGTTTGGGCATGATAAAAATGGGGTAAAATTAAGTCCCTTTTTTGGGATGTCTTTGGGCCAATTTGAGCAGAAGGAACCGGCAGTGACTCGTCTGACAAAACTTTTCTTTATCTTTGTTTCATAAAGATGACATATGTATAGGTCAAACTTTTAATAAAAATGGGGTCAATATTATGCTCCTAGCTATCAGACTAGAAGTCCTGGAAAAAATGCGCGGCAAAATTTTACAATGAAAATGTAAAATATTTATTAAATTGTTTGGGCAAATTTGAACCCAAAGTTTAAAATATTCCGTTTGCTTCGAAAATTGGTAGGTTTACTCATTAAATGATGCTGATTTCCGACCCAGTACCAGAAGTTGGATATTTTCACCCCTAATACCATATTTGGGCAAATTTGGGCCCAAAGTTTAAAGTATTCCGTTTGCTTCAAAAATTGGTAGGTTTACTAATTAAATGATGCTGATTTCAGACCAAGTACCAGAATTTGGATATATGTAATCTGGCGTACAGACGTTTCGAAATTGACGATTCGAAATAATATTGTTTTACTTTTTTTAAACTTTTATTAATTTTCAAAATAATTTTGTTTTTCGTTTTTTAAAATTCTATTAACATTTTTTAAATTCGCGAATCAATCAAGTGGTGGTTTATCTTGGAACGTTATTACGGTTGCGACCGCGCGATATGCATTTGAAATGTTTCCGCACTTTCATGTGACGGAGCTTGTGTGTATTTGTTCAATATAAATTTTGTGATGAGCTCTCTGATATGAATGATTATTAAATGAAATTTTAACTATTGAAGTCCAGAGACACGATGACGAAAAGAAACGCTCTATTATCTACTCTATTTCTTATAGACCTCCAAATAAACCGTCGAAATCTATTTACTCGTTTCTCTCTGGATATTTTAAAAGTTTCGATAAAAATCAATTTATTTTGTCGGCGAAAGCAAACGGAATATTTTAAACTTTGGCCCCAAATTTGCCCATATAAGGTATTATGGGTGAAAATATCCAAATTCTGGTACTTGGTCTGATATCAGCATCATTTAATTAAACTACCAATTTTCAAAGCAAACAGAATATTTTAAACTTCATTATCTGAGTTGTTTGTAATGTTGAAGAGATTATGAGGGCTTTTGTCTTAAGGGGGTTTTGTCCTAGGGGGGGTTTTGTCCTAAGGGGGTTTTGTTCTAAGGGGTTTTGTCCTAGGGGGGTTTTGTCCGTATACTGCATGTGTATAGACAAGCTAGGTTTTTGTCACACTAGATGTTAATACAGATGTAGTTGACTATTTATAAACTCTTCCTAAAGGAGAAAATAATAAGAAAATATCTTTAAAGGAAGTTCCTCAAAAAAAGGCTTTATTTTATCACGGAAAGAGCTTATTGGGCAATCGAAATTTCTTTTCTAATAATTTATCTCAGAGTATCATCAGGAATAACAAAAGTGTTGAAGATCATCGAATATCAATTTAATTTCTTTTAACAATTCCGCAAATCTTCAAGCTCATCGTACCTACTTCTAAGCGGGGTAAAGTCCACGCTAGCCACTTGTTCTAACTACCACTGACATCCACTAATAGTTGTTTTGGCAGACATTGATGGGGATCTCTTGTAGTTACCCATACAAAAATGTGTATGATTCATACGAATGTGTGTTTAACTAGATAACTTAGATTCCATAATGTTAGCGAAATTATTATTTACAAACACATTAGACAAATAAGACTGCTTATGAGAAATTGGATTCATCCCGCGGTCTTTATTTATGATCAATTAGCGTGACAGGATAATACTTCTTTTACTTAAATTATATAAAATGTTAAACTTTATGTGCTATATTAGTGTAAAATATTAAAGTTGAAATGCGAAATGGTACCTTCACAGGTTATAATGTCACAAAAGAATTGGCGCGATGACAATGATCAGTAATTAAAACCTAGCCTACTACGTTTATTTGTATTTTAAGTAGAAAGTAGGTTAGAGGTTTCTAGTCACTCGATCAAAAATAGAAATAAGGGGAAAACAGCGTGCGAAAATCCTTTGAAGAACCGCGCATATAAAAATATTTTTGAATAAGAGTCAACACACGCCAAAACAAACTTTTTCTATATCGCGTAAATCGAACATAAAAATGGAATCGTTTTACCTACCGTACACGTATTTTGTTTTATAAGAAACCTCAACAACAGTTTTGTAGCAAAAGTTTTTTAAAGTTTCATGGATTTTTCTACTAAAAATTTCTCATTTCAGTTTTTTAATTTGGTAATTTTAATCAAAAAGATAAAAAAAAGACACAATTTACTGAAAATTACAAGAAATAAACAAAGTAAAAGTACTCTGCTAAAGGTTTATTAACGTTTGTATTTTTAATTAAAAAAAAAGGAAAAAAAGGTAAAAGAAAAAAAAGATTTTTGAAAATGTCAACAAAGATAACATGAACGAATACTATAAAGATAAGTGTATAATAAATAGATATGCAATCTTATTAAATTTACGATCTAATGATTCGTATATGTTGTTTTTGAGATACGTCACTTTCTTCATTCATTTTGTCAACGCCAAGACACAACTTATATGAAAGATGATACAACACTTTCACGCAAACGGTTTTAGTTTTATCTAAATTATTTGTAGTAACTTCCCAAAATATTTGTTGGATTATTTTGTTTGTTCGTATTTTCTAGTTCAAATATATCGTGTTGAGCGAGCATAGAACTCAGCTGTTGTGCAACTTAAATGTAAAAAACAAAAGCACCTAGTCCAGACTATTCTCGTTCGCTATAATAGACGTTATTGTTGGGAAACCCTTTTTTTGCAGTGAGAAAAGGATTTTATTGTTTTGTTGATTAACTCTCAATTTTCTAATTTTATATCTAAGACCTTTCCGATGGAGTGTCGAGACATTTAGTGCACGTGACAGCCAATATAACAACAACAAAAATATACAAAAGCACTTTGTTTTCTTCTTGGTTTTAGTGCATGAGCGGTGTGTCTCAGAAATAAAAATATCTTGGTTAGTCAACTATCTTGGTTAGGCAGCCTAATATCAGCGGGAACATACCCGTTTAATGTATAACATTTCATTGTGTAACCCATGAGAGGAAGGGTTATGATTGAATGTAAGATTTTTTCAAGCTGTAGCTGGTGGTGATTAATCTCATTGTATTGCATTTGAAAAATGGCAAGTGTTAACGTTTTAGTCCGCGCAAGACCCCTTAATAGCAGGTAAACGTTTTTTAGCATTTTTCAAGCCGATTACGAATAATTATATCATGCATAGGTAAAGGTATTATATTAAGCAAGCTGGAAGGTAACCAAACTATGTTACATGGCAGTTGAAAAGTGAAAACATGATAAAAAAACTCATATAAAAATGAAAAATATAGCTTCTAAAACAGATATAAAATAAATGCGTTACATAAAAGAGCTGACAAGTTCCTTGCTTGCTTGTTCAAAATCAGTTTTTGAAAACTGAAGATAACGCGAAGAATAAGGATATGGCGGCTCTAGTGGACACAAGACATCTTAGTGAAGGTAAAATAACGTATCTTTATCATTAACTACAAATGCATTGCGATTTTTTCAACCAGCTGCATACTTCAAGCAGTTTATGCGAGCACCCTCGTCTAACACCTGAAAACAAATTATATTCTTAGAATTTCTTACTCTACGCCATTAGGGACGGGTTTTCAAATACTTTTGTTTGTTTACATTTTGTAACATTTTGGAATGATTTCAAGTAGAACAATTGACAGAAAATATTAAAAGAACAAAAGTATTTAAAAACAGAAGTATTTATGCGAGTTTACAATTGGGTTGAACGTAATTTCATGATTCCATGTAGTGAATATTCGTAAAATATATTTCAACCTTATCCTTTTTTGGTATGGTCAAATTGGCTTATTTGTGCGGCAAAAATATAGAAATTTTGTATATTATTGTTCTATATAGAAAACTTTACATGCTTGTATAAAAACAAAAGCATTTTCTTGTTTATCATTCTCCTTTGTATTATCACAAGCAACCTAAATGCTTCAATTATGTTACGTGATGTTTATAACACATAACAGTATCTTTGAATAAGTGTTTTGTAACAATCTATAGAAGATTAGAAATGTACAAACATGTTGATAATCTGCATATCAGTTTTCCCCATATTCATATTCCATAAAATTGTGATTCTTATTTCTCTAGTAATCAATTATTCAGTAATTCTAAAATGGATTATGATTATGATATAATATTTGTAGATTTAAAATTTAAAAAAAATGCATTATATATATATATAGAAATATTTTAACTAAATTTACAAAATTTAAAGTTCTAAATAAAAAAAGATTTGAATATGCCAATATAAGTAAAGGATAAATTTTTTCGGGAAATATTGTTATATGGGAGTGTGTTATTTATCACTGTAATGATGTACCTCCCCTTGATGTAGTTTTTTCTTTTTAGAAATGTTTTTATATACAGCATGATGTGTTTTTTTTTCAAAAGTACCGCCTTTTTTGTCTGTGTTGAACAAAATTTTCTAAAGCTTTTGAATGAATGAACTTTAGTGCAAAAATTGTGCTAAAATCAGAGAATAAAACAAATAAAAAACAAATAATAATGCCTTTAATTATTATGGCCTGTTCCAAAATATCTTTAATTAATGTTCCTACTAAATTCAGTTAATATTCATTAAATTAATTTAGTTTTATCAAGGTCTTTAAGTTCAAAAGAAGTTTAATTGTAAAAATATTTTTCTCTTGCTAGTGAGGCAAAATGCAGTGATGCGCGCAGATGGGAAAACGTTGTAACAAATTTTTGTAAATAAAACTTTTCTATCTACCAGTTATGTAAAACTTGTTAAAATAGCAAAACTAGAAGTAGTGAGACCAGCACCAAAATTCTGTTATTTTACTTATGCTCTGTAAAGCAAAAATTGTGTTTGGTTTTAAAATTAGCATTATCTCAGTTAGGTTTAACGAACATGCTCAACTTCAAAAGTTGTTGTAAAACAAGGTTTTTTCATAAAAAAACAGAATATTTTTACAGCCAAAACCAAACTCTGTCCAACGCCAAATATATTCATTTATTTATCACTTTTAGAGCTTTTTAAAATGGTGCAAATCTTTTTTAGAGGCCGTACTCATTATCAATCCATCTGTTTGCCCAGCAACACGATTGAACTTTTCAACCATAATGATATCACATTTTATGTTGAACATATGGCATCATCAATTAAAATATAACATTTTCCTTTTGTTAAAAGCTAACAAATTTGGTCCAACACGATTATTGAGACTGATCCATTATTATTATTATTAATTTGATATTATTTCATTTGAAAATAAAAAGTTTCAAAAACATTTTTAAACGTATAGTTATTCATATATTAAAAAAACAAAAAACAGTAGTTTTATGTTTTTTTCAAGTGGAATAAGAGTAACATGTTGTTTTACAGGGAGGTTGCTAACAATGCAAAGATTATTTTGAAAATGGACAAGAACAAAACATTTATGAACTACGATGCTATGGTAAGTGCAGAGTTTCTGTTTTTTGATGCACAAAGTAAAGTTAGCAGTAAAATAACTAGGCTAATCGTATATTATTAGTTTTATTAAACATGCCACAATATATTAATGCCACTTTTATTATTTGTGTTTACATTTAAATTCGTAACTGGGCGGCCATTTTCTCCAAGGATGAAGAAGATTTGAAGAAGAAGAGGTTACGGCGAAGTTTCACGCAGAAGCAGTTTTTCTTTGAGAGATCATATTGGTCAGTTAACGAGGAAGACTGTGATTTTGCAAGCCAAAAGCAAGTACGTATACATCTTTATGTAAATCAATAATTTTCAGTTTTTAATATTTCCATGATTATTAATTTATTTTTTTTGACGAATCCCTTGCAATATTTGTCCGATATATTTTTTAAAGCAACTGCTTTTAAACAACGTAACCTTTGAGTGAAATCCATTCAGATTTACGATGAATATGGCGTGAACGTTGTTAATGCAGCGCTGGCCGGTTACAATGCATGTTTATTTGCATACGGGCAGACTGGGTCGGGGAAAACCTACACAATGATTGGCACCAAAACAAACCGAGGGTTGATTCCAAGGATTTGTGAGGTAACTCAATACTTGAGATGTTTGTTCCTTACGTTAAGAGTTGAAGAAAAAGGATAGGTTTAAAATGAAGAAAAGGTTAATTTAGTGTTTTAAATAAATGCCCAAAAAATATTTTTGATTTGAAAAAGAACAGCCATTAAGCATTTTGATCACAAGCGAGGTTCTTGTTAATTCTTCTTGATCATGTATTAGTTAGTCAGTTAAGAATTACTGAATTCCTAGTCTATCCGACTAAGGCTTAAACACATAGACAAATTTTTATGAAACAAAAGCCCAATGTTAGTGAGCCATCCAAATATTTCCTGCTTAAGTTACACATCCACTAAAGTTGTCTGCAAGGTATTTCAATGATTTCGCTATGATATAATCTTTCTATTATAATGTCCACCTATGTTATGAATCTTTTGTGTATTGTTGTCATGCACACACTTTCATGCTATGAACCAATGTTTCCTCTTTTTTAAGATGGCGTGTGAATTTTCTTTTGCTCTTAAGTTCAATGTCGTCTTTAAACGAAAACGATTCTCACGATGTGTATATATGCGTTGAAATGTTTAAAAATGTTCTTTGCACAACATGAATTTGACGATAGGAAAAACAAGTTTTAATTTCAGACACGTTTCATAGATCTCTGCCTACATTTTCAATCAGTGAATAAAATAATGAAATGAAATAAAGTTAAAAAGGTTTTTACAGTGGTAAAAATACTAAATTACCTTTCCAATTGCAATGATTACAAAAAATATCAAAAAAAAATATCTGTCATTATCCATTCTGAAATCCATGGGTTTTGTTTTATGTTTAATATATCAATTACTCCTACTCTGAAATCCTTTTTCAAACTTACTCCATATGTAAATCCTTTGTGGTTTCAAGTTATAATCTGATTTCCTTGTTGTCGCTATGGAATAATTAATAAATGTATTTTTTCACTCATATCTTATTACTTGTTTTTAGAATCTCTTTCACAATTTAAACGAGCAGAAGTCAGACCAAACAAGTTTCCGCATTGAAGTGAGGTACAATCTCGCTTTCATCAAATAGTTTATTTCTGATATTTCAATATGATAGTTAGATGGCAATTCTCTACATTTTAAAAAATCAATCTTATCAAAACAGTTATCGTTGATTTATTTATTGCTTTTATTAATTCGTGTTGCAGTTACATGGAAATCTACAATGAACAGGTTCGAGATTTGTTGGACCAGAAACAGGGCAGAAAATCTCCCCGTAATCTCCGTATTCGAGAGCACCCCAGGGACGGGCCTTTCGTTCAAGGTATGGTGCAAATATGTTTTTAAAAACAATTTACATAAATATACAAGCAAGCTTCATTTTATTTATTTTAGTTCTGTAAATTACACACTTAATACAGTTACCTCGAACTCGGTGATCATTATAGTCAATTACTTGGTAAATATATTTGGTAGAAATATATATCTTGAAACATTATTTAGGTTTGACTGTTCATCCAGTCGTGGACTATTTCTCTATCGAAAATCTTCTTAAAGAGGGAAACAACATCAGGTATAATTTTATATATATAGTTGCAGTATCGTATAGTTGCTGGGGTATGCGGGTCATGTAACATCTTTGACCTCATGGACATAAGCACCCATGCCCTTTATGCACAGCTGCCACGGAGTTAAGTACACAGTTGGTATCTTGCATGGGTTAACTCGCCACTGTTTTCCCTCTTCCTGGGGTTGGCGTTAGGAAGGGCATCCAGCTGTAAAAACATCTGCTTCAATAAACCATCAGATGATTAAACCTACACAATTGTGGGGAATATCATCTTTTGAAAACGTGCAACCCACTCTGAGTGGAAAAGGCCACGTAAAAACGGATGATGATGATGATGATGTTATCACTAAACCGCCCAGTGGTATGAGACGACTAAGTGTTGATTCAGACAACCGAAATCTACCTATTTTATCTATACTGTAGCAGGGCAAGGCTACTGACTTGAAACCTAGAAGTTTAGCACATTAAATTTACAGTTCAAGTAGAATAAGATTCATGATCTTTGTTGGTTAACGTGTTTCGGATATATTTTGGCCATCATCAAAAATAAAAAAGTATTTTATCTTTTTATAACTCATTTTTAAGTTTATTATTTTCCATGCTTGTATGTATTTCTACGTGATTTTATTAATAAACAAGAGGATGCCTTCACTTTTGTTTAGAGCCACTGCCTCAACGAACATGAATGTGACAAGCAGTCGATCACACGCCATCTTTGCGCTGAAACTCTCGCAAGTAAGTAAATACGATTTGTGGAGATTATTATTTTAGTGGTTTTTATTGAAGTTGCTCAAAACACGGCCATTAAAGGCCACTTGTGAGTAAAGAGCTACAAGAGAAGTTAAGTGGTTTTTAGATGACGATGAACATTTGTTTTGAACAGTTGAAGGTTAAATTCAGAAGGAAAGCAAGTAGATGGAAGGGAGTTCCAAAGTCATTATTCCCATATGTTTTAATTATCTCCAGAAATGTAACTTCAGAAAATCATCAAGATGATTGTATATTCCTGAGGCTATCAAACAGACACAAGTCTTAGACAACTTAGACATTAGTCTTTTCAATATTTCTGCCTTTTTTAGTCATTCTACTTGTATCTTTAGGCAACGTTAAATGAAAATATTCCAAGCGAAACAACTAGCAAAGTGAACTTGGTTGACTTGGCTGGAAGGTAAAATACCATTTCTATTTAGGCTTTTTTTTCTTTTTAAACTCCCAAATGAACAGCTCATGATGAATTTTCATTGATTAATAATCATCCTGGTATCTCGCAGTCAGTGAAGCATCACTGCTTGTTTAATTCTAAAGTATTGATCTGGCATGAATAACAATAATATTATGGAAATATTGTGAAACTGACTGATTCAAAATATAAATCTTATAGAACATTGTTTTTATTTCTTTTTTGCAAGGCATGACAATGAGGGGACTATTGATTTCACATATAAAAATGTTTAAAACTTTAAGAATTCCACAATGTGCTTGGGTAGGGTCATAAGAAAAGACAAAATGAATATAAACAGCCAAGAGAGTAAACAAGGTGGCAAAAAACCATGGACCACCAACTCTATATTCACCAAGAAGGCACTCAATGGTTGGCTTTTAGGTGGTCTAATGTCAAATGTCAGCTTAATTCCAGAGGACTGCATAAGTTATCCTTTTCATTGCAGCGAGAGAGTATCACAGTCCGGGGTGGTTGGCTTGCGTTTCAAAGAAGGTGCCAACATCAATCAATCACTTGTTACTCTCAGTCTAGTTATTTCGGCTCTAGGTAAGTCGTATATGCCCTCATGCAAATGAACCTCAAATGTAATTACTTTTGTAAACTTTATGAAAAACTATTTAATTGTCGCCATTTTATATAAGTTTACTTCCTGTACATCAGAATTTTTGTTTTTTTAAGTTGAAAAGTTGAGTTTTTTGCAGCAAGAAATAATTGAGAATTGATTTAATGTAAACATTTTTGTTAAAAAGCAGGTAGGGTTAAAGATTTGTTTGTTTAACAGCTGAAAACAGCACACCAAATCGCAATAGCGTGAAGAAACAGGCTTTCGTTCCCTACAGAGATTCAGTGTTGACATGGCTATTGAAGGACAGTTTAGGCGGAAACTCAAAAACCATAATGATTGCAAGTAAGAACTTAGCAACATCCAGTTTTTAAATGTCTTTCATATATTTTGCCACTTATGCTACTACATATTTGGAATTTGATTTGTTTTGCGCTTGTTAAAAAAATAAGGCTGTAGTTTTTATATTATTATTTTACTAGCTATATAAACCCGGTGCAACTTACTCCTATGATGAAGAAACAAATTTGTCACTTTTAAAACTTAAAATTTATAATAATCATACCATCATGCAATATCAATCTCCCATCATGCATTAGATTGTATTCATATACATTTAAAGATTTAATAAAATTAACAAGAAAGCCAAACAAATCATAACAATGAACATCACATAACGGTAAACCATAGGTCTTTCTCTTCGCTCATCAAAAATACTCATCACAGTCTGCTGAATCAAACCATTATAAAACCAATAATGTAATCACAGAGATTTTTGCCACTTTTTCATCCATCTTTTTTGCGTAAAAGTGATTTTTGAATCGAAACAAATTTACGACACCGGAAAAAAAATGTATATTTAATTCAACCAATCAAATCGCACTCCATTTTGCATTGTTTTTTTAGTTCAATTTTTATTAGCCCCTTTTAAAGATTTGTCATAGTAAGTGTGTGTTTGTTGAAGAAAAGGTATTGTTATATAAGAGCTAGCTATATAAGCATGGGCAAATTGCACTCATTAATTCTATATATACGTATATGGGCATGTACCAGGAAAAGTAACCTCATAAATTTAATTCCCTTTGCTCAGCTGTATCTCCCGCCAGTATCCATTGTAGTGAGACGTTAAGTACGTTAAGGTACGCAAGTCGTGCTCGAAGGATTGTTAACAAACCTGTCGTAAACGAGGTAAAGCTTCTCATGTGTGCTTGTAGGACGGTTTAATTGTAAACGCTGGTCAATTTTGCATAACAGGTTTTAATTTCGGAGACATGTTGCGTAGATCTCTGGCTATATATTTTTAATCGATCCAAGAAATACAATTTCTCTGAAAGGATCCAAACGTGAAGATAATTCGAGAATTGAGGGAGGAGATCGAAAAGCTTCAAGCCATGCTTGCAGAGCATAACAAAAATGTAAGCTGTCTTAAACCATCACTTAATAGTAAGGTAGTCTAGTAGTAGACTGACTAGGTTTTTATACCTCAGAGCCTCAATGACAATGTGGCGAAAGATGCGTCCCACAAAATGGAAGCAAAACTGCGAGAGAATCAAGAAAAAGCGGATAACCTAACGAAATTTTGGATGGATAAAACATTAGAAGCACAGCGAATATTTCAGGTGGCCTATATTGTTAGAAGTTGTTTCCGCGTGCGTTTAATCTCATTTTTCATGTTTTCACTGTTCTTCAGAAAATCCTTGTAAAATATTGTTATCAACACTTTATGTTCACAAACATTTCTCTGAGTTCAACAAAATGTGATCGATGCGGCAATTTGCAACTTTGTTAATACAATACTTGGAGACTTACAGTCATATCCTATTGCCTTGTCATCACTGATGGAATTTCAC
The DNA here is from genome assembly GCA_963930725.1 of Candelabrum cocksii. Classification (NCBI taxonomy): domain Eukaryota; kingdom Metazoa; phylum Cnidaria; class Hydrozoa; order Anthoathecata; family Candelabridae; genus Candelabrum; species Candelabrum cocksii. Next base: position 3,035,218 of record OZ005666.1, read on the forward strand.
ATTAAAAGCAAATAATTTATTTTCTCTCGATGCAGGAGAAGAGCATGTCATTAAGTCAACGCGGTCAACAAACCGTGTTAACGACTTCGAAGCCACATTTGATTGGTCTGGATAACGATCCACTAACCACCGATATTGTGCTCTATCATTTGGATGTAAGTGGAAGTTGCTGCACTACATCTCAGCCAATTCCTTGCGTTCACAGCCAAGTGTTTTGTTTTCATTGCTTCTCATAGAATCAGCAAACTTGATGTTGATTGGCATCTATTGCACTGCCAACAATGGGCCATTCGTAACAATATTCTCCATAATGTTCAAACATTGCAGAAGATCATTTCCTAAGTTTGCCAAAATTTATTGGTTTTTTAGGATCACCTACTTTCATTAGGTTTTTATATTTATTGGATTATCTGTTCTGTATTCTATACATTTCTCAATTGAATCATGGTCACTTAAAAGAATGTTTTTTGTCTGTAGGACGGTGTAACGTTTGTTGGAAATGTAAATTGCAAACAAGAGAAGTTTATTAGTAAGTGCAACCATTATTTTCCATCTCACTCTTGTCATCTGTGAAATGCAACCAGTGATAATAATAAAAGTTTCATGCCACCATACAAGCCAGGCCTCAAATTAAGGGAATGCTTAATGTGATTGTGTGCCACCAGTGTGGTTACCATGACAGGATTCTGAACTTTTATTCTTATTACCACCAACAACCATTCAAAAGTAACCATTTTTTAACCATTTTGTTACAGACAATCATCAATTCAATTATATTATATGGTTAGGGTTACTTCAATTAATCAAGATTTTACATTATACGAAACTATATTGATATTCATTGGAGGCTGTTTTTTTTTTCGTGTTTTTTTAATTGGAAATGTTAATTGTTTGAATATATATTTAGTCATTAGGTATTTACAAGATTATAAAACTATTAAATTATATTATTATTAATTATATTGAATTTAATGACAGAGAGGAATCCTTTTCATGAATCAACCACTTCACTTCCAGTAGCAGAACTGTCTTGATGGCCGTACTTACAATACATCTAACATAAATGTCATTTTTGCAGTTTTACATGGTTCCAGTATTGAAGTCGATCACTGCAGTTTTGAAGTATCATTGGAGCAGGTTATCATTCATCCCAACTCTCCGCACACCTACGTGAACGGTGTCGGCGTAAATGCTTCACAACCTCTGAAACACGGTGATATCTTGCAGTTTGGTTACATCCTACGTTTTCGTTTTAACAACCCTATGGAAGCAGAAAAGTTGAGAGACAAACGAAAATCTGGTTTATCTTTTGGTGAAGTGTCTCCGGCGGTAAATGGATCTTTAATCCTCTTCTAAAACATTTCTTTTAAAACGCTTTGTTTCACTTTTTCTAGGATTTGCGAAAATTGACAAAACAAATCGAAATACTGACTCTACTAGACTGCTTTCAGTTGAAAATTCTGCTAAAATCAAAATACCTGATCTAATTATCGAAAAATTATAAAAAAATAACATTTAAATACCTAATAATTGTTTTTAATACCTAATAATTCTATTAATAATAAAAATTTTTTTAGATTAGTAGAACCAAGGGGATTGCCTAAATGCAGAATGCCATTCATTTAGCTTTCTACTTACCTTTGCAATTTCCCAAAGTGTGTCTACTTACATTTTCTAAGTGATTTTAATGCAGTTTCTTGCTAACAATAGATACCATATACGTCATTTGTTGATTTAGTGGCTGAAACATTTTCTTCCGTTGTGAGCTATATTTAAACCTTTGTTTTCCCTCATCATGGATTTATTATTGCACTCATAGTGGGCAGTTTTTTTATAAGTATTTCAATAATAGGTCAGCAATTCGTCATAAAAACAATAACAAATATGCAATGTTTAAAATTCTCATCACAGTCCTATATTACAACAGAACTTAACGTTGGAACAGATATTTGTGAATCTTTTAGCAATTTGTTAACATTTTGTCATCGACTGTACTGACATTGAGACGTACTGTTTTGTTTTTTTTCATTTTCCCTTTTTTCCTTCTTCTTAATAAGTTAATTAACTATGGTTAAGAAAATAAATTTATAACAATACATTCTCTATAAATTGTGTTAAAATGAACCAATGACTTTTCTAGTTAGACAGTAATTTAAGTAACAGCAAGGAACTTAAAGAAGACACAATGCTACATGTTTTCTTATTATAAAGTCCCGTTTCAGTAAATAAAGCAATAAATAAACATAATTTTTTTTAAAAAAATTTTTTATTATTATATATTTTTAAGCAAAATTGATAAATAAATAAGGTTTGAATAGTTAATTAATTTATACATAATTTAGCAGAAATACTTATTTGCAAAGAAGTATAAAATTTTTAACAATGGGGAACAGCTGAATTGTCTGTAGAAGTATTTGTTGGATTAACTGGGAAATCTTGATTCAAGAATTTGCTAATTTGATCTTTGGCACATTCTTTGACCGACTTAAGATAGCTTTCTGTGTGATTGAATTTTAGTTAGTTTAACCTGTCTGCATAGGTGTTTTGATTGGCTCTTTAACCTGTCTGCATAGGTGTTTTGATTGGCTCTTTAACCTGTCTGCATATGTGTTTTGATTGGCTATTTTCTACTGCTCGTGTTTTTAAATCAATATTTTCTTTGATGTCATGTTACGCAGTCAACTTTTATGGCCTCTCATGTTTACAAAACAATAAATGACTTTTAAGGATATTGTCATTTTTACAACTCAGTCATTTGTAAAAAAGTATGGCATCATTGAACATGATAGACCCAAGAGTGTCATATTATTTGAAGGTGAATATGTTTGTTATATTTTGCTGTTTTTATTTGTCTTATCAAGACATTGAAATTCACTAATTCAGTAGGCAATTATTGTTAATATTTTCCACACAAACAAACTCAATAACAAATTCAATAACAAACTTGTAACGTTAAAAAATATTATATGCAATATTAAACTTTAAAAATTGTTACAGTATTTTACTTATTATTTTCATTTCTTTTATTATAATTTCATTTACATTTAAAAGCATTATTTTTTGTTATTGTTGAATTTCGTGCATTGACTGACCTCATTTCGAAAGCATTCAATTGCTTCCCCAATTGATATCTTTAATGTTCATCGTCGGTTTTGTTCATACGTAAAAATAAACGAATTTAACGAAATTATGAAACGAAATTAAGGCTAACCTTAAAATTTATGGACGTCTTCTTTTGGATTCCAGGTAATGGAGCATTATCGGAGTCTAGACTCGGGATTAAACGATGACTTTGATAGCGAAGATCCTGTTTTTGTGCACAAATCCGTTGTAGAAGATGGAGCAAGTAAAGTGATCAGGTAAAATGGACCAAAATGGGACGTTGTTGACTAATGGTGAATTGTAACTTCTGACATTTCATTTCTAGGAGGCGTTCCTTGCATCGCCATCTTGACAACACTGTCACCGCGCGGCATTCTACAAACCTCAGTGAAATTTTCAGTAACCTTCCAGCTAGTCATGACAGAGGAGCCTATAAACACCTCTGTAACAACTTCTCCACTTCTGACGTCCATCTGCACAATGAGACATATCCGTCGGAGATGTACGCATCATGCCTTAATGTGAATACAATCGACGAAATGTTTGTTTCGAGTGAAAACTTCTCCGACATCACCACTGAAATTGACAGCGATGTTCATCAGCGTGATCGCTACACGCGGTCGTCCACCACTTCGAACCTGTCACTCGCCAACGACGATTTAACTTTCAATTTGCTACTGCAGTCGCAAATCCAGTCGGCTAGTTCACTCAATGTTTCTCAATCACGTCCAAGAAGCTCTACCATGCGTAAGGCTGTCAGTTTGAACAGCATACCCCTGAAATCCAGAAACATTTTACACTCTACGCCAAAGAGCATGGAAATTACTGACAAACTTTTGGAGATCGACGAAACTATAAGTAACGAAGACAAAAGGTTAGGTTCTTCTGAAGATTATAAAATCAGGCATAAAATAGTTTACGAAGTGATTTTGCAAAAATAAACGTGACAAATTTGAATGTGAAACGTCATTCATATTAGACTTTTGTATTGATTTTAGGTTGAAAATTCAAAGTTTAATATCTAAGTACCGTCAGGCGGAGATCAATCGCATCGAGACAGATACTGAATGTTTGCGGCGTGCATCTGAGAACGAGAAGATGTTTATGCGTCAACAAGTGCAGCTTGAAGATCTACTTGCTCTGCAGAAACAGCAGCTGGGTAACGCCAAAACAGACCTCATATCGTTCAAGAGTAAAGTGCTAAAAGAGAAAAACAAGATGCGAATGCAGGTTGAACGCGAAGTCAACAAACTGCTGAGTCAATCGAATCAGTTTTCGCGTGACCACCTCATGAAGAAGAGCACGTTCAAACTGCGAATGCAAGTCGAAGATTACTGGAAGAAGATGGACTTGTATCATGATCTGCTGGTCGATATTGAATTAGATCGCAATAAATCCCCGTGCCAAAATGACGGCCATGTTGCTGAAAAAATGCAACTAATGTTTGAGCAGCGTAATCGAAAAATGCAAGAGTTGCATGAAAAAGTGCAGAGCTCTAAGCAAAAGGTCAATCTCTCTAAAAAGCAACTCAGTGCCTTGAAAGAATGCAAAAAAGAATTTGCCGAGACAATAAACATGCTTGAAGCGGATGTCAACAGTAAGATACACGCTGAAGAACGGTCATTTGAAAAAGTGAAAGATATGCATATGGTAGTCGAAGCCGCTTTAAAGAAGGAGATTTATTATTTAGCCAATGACATAAGGACATTGGAAAGTCGCAGTTGCCTTGACAATGAGAATTGTATGGTATTTCATAATGGAACTTTCGTCTGTAAATCACCTGATTACGGTCATAATGCCGAGATTGCGACGCTGAGGAGTTTGAAAGAACAAAAGGAGGCGTTGTATGCTGAAGGCCAAGAAAAACTGGCGATCTTGGCGCAGGATTCTCGCTTCAGTGTTCTGCAGCTGGAAGACGAGTTGCAAGTTGCTGTGCACAAACAAGAGAATGCTTTGCGTACGAAACAAAAACAGATTTCCACTTTGGAGAAGGGAATCATCGAGGAGGAAGCAGAGTTGCTCAACTTTCAAAACACACTGCTTGTCTATGAACGTAATTCATCCTTGCAGAACAACCTGGAGGTTTCTCAAAGTATAAAGTCAATAAATGATGAACAGCAGAAGCTGTTGCGCTCCAAAGAATACGTTAAATCAGTCCTTGAATCAGAGTTAAAAGAACAGTTTAGTATACATGAAAAATCTAGAACAGGGTACACATCGTGCTTCAAAGTCAACCAGAACGACTCGGTTTTCGAGCAGATGCTTGCCCTGGTTTTTCGTTCTGGCGACCCGTCTGTTTACACCGATTCTGTTGTTCAGAAATACTCCCAATACGAAGCGAAGAAGAAACTTCTCATGAAGATCGCCTCAGACCTCCACGGTTTATCCAAGCAACATCTTCGACTGCACGAAAACTTCTCTAAAAACTTTTTAGAACAGAAATCATTGCAGGAGACTGTGCAGAGACAGGAACAACTGGAGATTCATAATCTGATTGAGAGTCTACTGTTGGACGAGGAAGATCATATCATACAATCCTTTAGCTCAGAATCCGTTAAGATGACCGGATATCAGAAATCCATTGAAGAACTAGAAAATGAGTGAGTAACTTTAATTGTTATTATTAACCATTTGAACTTATATTTATTAACCATATTCATTATTTTTACTGCCAAACTAACGTGAAATTTAGTAATTTATATCTACTGCTTAGCTTTGACAACAAGGAAATCGTCTTTCAGAGTATCACAGAGAAAATAGCATCTATATTATGTCTTAAGTTTAATTTTTGTTTGTTTGTTTCATTTCGTTTTTGTTTTCAAGACAATTAGTGCACAATTATTGAAATATTAAAAATATAATAATAGAAAATATAAAAATAATGCTCAACATAGTTTTCTGCTTTCATATTTATATTCATGTTTATTTATTGTATCTATCATTTATTTATTGTATCCAGCTTATTGTGAATAAATTAAATTCGGTATAATACTACAAGTGCAAATGAAGCCGTTTTTATGTAGAATACAGAAAAAATTTACGGAAAATCAAGACATCCAGGTGAAGCTTGACGAAATCACCAACCGCATAGAAAGGGAACATTTCAACTTGTCCGGGTGTGAGAGTCTGTTCTTGAACGAATCTGCTGACGAAGAGTTTGAGAAGATTCAGCACGATAAAAGCAAATGCGAGTACATGATACAGCAGCTGCAGGCGAAGTTGATGAAGGAGCAACAAGCTTATTTGCGATTGCTGAGGTGCGGTTACACTTACCACGTAATTATAGATATTATAAAACAAGGATGAATTTTTGGAACGTGTAACCTATCAACTATGATCTTCTTGAAATTTAGGGAACTTTTGGGAAAACAAAATCTGAAAAATTTCTGACCCCAACTATAAATGCTTTGCTGTTACCCAAAACGTTTCTGCATGACTTATGCGAAATTTCTTTTGAAAACCAGACTTCAAATTGTATTTTAAACGATTCACATTCGACGTAATGATAGTTCAACCATGAATATGCAAGAAAGTTGTGAAAACATCAGTGTTTAAATGAATTTTATTATCCATGTACTTCGTTAAATTGCTTTGCGCTTAATTTTGTTTATTGCAAATAAAATGTTGAAGCTCAACTTCCGTTGAACGCTTTCACAATGAAAGCTTCTTGTTTTTCAGAAACAAAGAAGAGCATGCTGACAATTATGAGAATGGTAAAACGCTGAATGCTTGAATCGAATATTGAATATAGATCTAGCTAATAACATCGGCATACCTTTGTTACAAAACAATGGGAGTTTAAACCAGTCAGTCAGTTTTTATAGGTCGCATCGAATGCTTTATATTTAGATCAACGTGCAAAGCGAAGATTGGCGTTTCAAAATAAGGCTAACCAATCAGCGGCGGATGTTCTCGCTGAGGTAAGCAATATTTATAGGGGTTTCACTTTTTTCGACCTTTTATATTTAAACACAAGTGCTTTCTCTGGTTTAGGTTCATAGTTGTTCAAGCATGTTAGATTCCATCGATCGTTCTGGCGATGACTTGGTTACTATAAACGGCTGGAGGTATGGCGCCTTACAAACCCTCTGTATAGGTTTTCGACTAATTGCGGGCTTTGTTGCTGTTTTATTGAAATCTGCTATGATGGTAGCTAGCAATCAAATGGACGCTACATTGTAACTAGAGTATTCTTCACTAGGTATAAAGGTCGCTCCAAGAACGTAATTCTCATGAGAAAAGACGTAGCAAAATCCGGATGCTTGTGGTAAGGCTATATCGCATGGACTAGAATTTCCAGCTGCTATATTTTCAACAAATAACATAAAACGCATAAAATCTCAACTAAGTAACGTCAAAAAGTGTTTTGTATGTTTCGTAATACGATTCTTCCTCCGCTCACAGTGTGATGGGAAAAGGGTTAATCAAGGCTCACCCGAAAACCGTTTGGGAAGCTGTACGCAATCCCCTCTCTCGGCTTGTCTACGACCGACTAGTCAAAGTAATGAAACTAGAATGGCTGATTGCCAATTGAGATAATCCTCGTTGACGTTTATGTTTAGAAAATTAAGATTGTCGAACACTCGACGGAAACGATGAAAATCGGTGAGCAATTATGTTCGTAATGTAGACCCCCGGTTTAACAAACATGATATCTAGCGAACTTCTTGATCTAGCGAACAAAATTTGAATCTGCTTTCGTGCTCTATTTACGTGAAACCACTGGAAACTACTGATTTGTTGTTAGGTTGAAAGTGCACTGGATGCTGTTGTTCACATTTTCATAAGAAAATATTATAAGAAAGAAAAGGTTGTCAATTTAAAAACTTTGGTACTTTTAAAGCATTCTTTTGCTCTCGCGAACTAATAATATTTTCGCTTCCAGTGTATGTGCACCATCAGACGCGCGTGTGCATGATGAATCAAAGTCGCGACTGTTGTTGCGTACACACGGAACGCGCGGAGAAAAACAAATACGTGGCCGCGTCTGTGTCCGTACTTCATCCCAACTGTCCCGTGAACTCGAACATGCATCGATCAGAGGTTTCTATTTCACTCGTTTGTGTTTCAGTGAAAACTGGGGAATTTTATTAAATGGTACCCTAATGTTGGCAATGGGGCGTTTATCTCATCCTCGTTGGGCGTCCTATACCAACGGAGCTATTCCGGTTTAAAAACACTTGAACATGTGTTGTCCCTATTACGACTTTTTGAGGGACTTTTTGTCCCTCTTACGACAATTTGTATCAAACATCAAGAAGCTTGCTAGTTTTCTCTATATATCCACAAACAACCTTACTGTCTTATTTTCTAAAAATTGAATCGAAGTCTTCAGGAAATTCATTGAAATTTCGTAATACCATTCGTTAGAAATGTTGGGTTTAATTTCAATGCTAGTGCTTTCTCCTGAGTTAATAAAACTTATAAATATTTATACTTAAGGAATAATTGTGTAGAAAACAATTTATTTTTTTTAATTTCCCGATTCAGAAAAAGACAAAATTTCTAGTTTTATCATCGTGCAAAATATCTGAACTGTTCTCCTAGATACACCCTAGCGGTTGGGTTATCGAACCTTACACAGAGAACGGTGTCGAAGAGTGGTCTACGGTGTGGTATTTAGTGAAGGTTGGTGCAAAGTTGTTTTTCGCGTGCTCTGTTAACTGTCTATAGAAGATGATATATTACATCGCGACAAATTTGTTTTATTCATCGTGTAAAGACATAAAAAATCTATCCGTTTTTGTCCCTGTCTCTCACTCTATATTTGTTATTTCTGTAACTCGAGCACTTTACAATTCCTTCCAGTACTTTTTGATTTGAAGATTTTATGTTTTTTTTGTTATAGGTGAACCTTGGAAGAGGTCTACCTCAATACATCCTCAACTCTCTGGCTCAAAAGATACCGCTCAGTATCTCTGCTTTGCGTGATTATTTGGTGATGTCGTGACACGAGACGCGATGGCTTAATGACGTAATAAAAATATTTTGACATAGTTAATGTTGTGGCTGATTTTCCCGCAATATTTTTGATTTTGTCGCAGTTTTTTTGTCGTAATTTTTCAAAAGAAGCGTCAGAAGCTTTATATTTCTATAGTCGCTGTACCAATTGACTTCCGTCTCTGTTCTACATATTTTCTATCTAAATTTGAGTCTTTTTCTTTATATAGTCTTTTCTAACTTTCTACTTTTTTTCGTGCTATCTTTTACTTCTCCGATTACCGCTATATCGCTGGCTGCAGAACCAATCGTTTTGTATCCATTGTGATGAAGCACTTTTCTTGATCATTATTTTTGTACTTAATTTATATATTGAATATGTAAATAAATGTATAAAACAATGAGTATGAAAAATAAAAAGATGGTAGATTTTATTACAGGTGCGACATTCTCATTCTACGTGCCGTTGTCAATTTCGTGATTTAGTTAATCGATTTTATGGTAAAATAACCTGGCAAAAGATGTTTGATATCCTACTTTTTTTCATAAAAAAGTATCGAATTTTTGCCACAAATCTTTCGATGTGAATGCCGATTGGACGAAATTTTGAAATCACCGCAACGAAAAATTTTTAACCAATAACCTTTCAACTTAATTCTTGCATTTTAACTTAGCTTTAAATCAAACATATTTTTACCATGCACGAAAGATGGATATTTTTAAATTGATTGAAGATATAAGGTTTCCATGGCACATCTTCCTTCTGGTTACCGAACTTAAGTTTCCAATTGTGCAAAGTAGTACGTGTAAAGTGTATTGTAGTTACTTTGATTAAAAGCGGTTAATGGCAGCTTGTGTTTCGAAGCTGTATGCATATTTTCCCATTTCCTCTTTCACACGAGAAGGTATGTTAGTACGGTGTGAGGAACTGTAATTATAAGGAAAGGGAATGCTGAAGGGACTGAACAAAAAGTTTGAGATAGCGGATATAGCCTATATGATTATAACTTTACTGGAACAGTTACCGAGTAAGATAATAGTGACGAAGAAGAGAATGAAATAACAATAGGCATGGTGAGTGATTCGCAACCTCGTGTAATGGTGATTAACAGCTCGTAGGCTATACTGCAGGCTACGCTATACTGATTTGAAAAGAGACGAGCAAGCAATTCTTGAAGAGGAAAATGAAATTAATGTAGTTTTGATATCGGAAATAAAAACAAGATACATACCAGTGGCGGATGCAGAAAATAATAGAGGGGTTCCCTTTGGCGAAAATCTTTTGGTCATGCCCCTTTTGGGTGTGTCTTTGACCACTTCCTGGGTGAATCCCTCTCAATACAAGAGAATATCCCTCAAATTATAATTGCAACGCGATCAAGAAGTAGCTAATACTGTAATAGCTAGCTACGTACGTATAAGAACATGCAATACATACTGTTCCTAGCTAGCTATTTTTTCTTGGTTCTACTGCTTTCTATCGTGATTTGCAAGCAGATAGTTCATTGTCAGTTACATGTGCAGAATAAGAGCGTGAGTGAAACATACACTTATAACATTGAAAAAAACACAATTTCAACTTTTTGACTTGACTTGGCTTGAAAGGGTGGTTCCTTTGCACCCCTAGATCCCCCTCTGCATCCGCCACTGCATACCTGTTTAAACTGTTGGATTTTTCCCTCTACCTAAAACCAAATTTTACTCGGGAAAAAGTTACTAATTTTAAGTAGTGGTGACCAAATTTCCCCCCGGCCTAATAGTTTTCTCCGACTGACTTTAATCCCTGTTTGTTTTTTTCTGATAAGGTAGGAAAAACTGAAACAACGGAAAACGATTGAAATTTTGATACTTTCTATCTAAAATTGTCTTACGAAGTATTATCACGAACCAATTATTTTATGGAAATCGCCAAAACAAATGCTACTTTAATCTTGTTCTTAGAATTTTTAGAAATCTAAAATGGCGGCTGTTGCTGCTAGTCAAATGCAACACAATAATGAAGTAAGAACCCAGTTTTGCACAAAAGAGGGTTGTTACAGGTCCTTAAAACTTTCAGAATATTCTAGACCATACCGCCTTGCTAATAACACTTCAAACAATATACCTGTAAAATTATCATTTGTCACTCTAAAAGGTGGTTCCGATGGAGAATGCGAAGACAAAGTAGCTATCAATATAGGGCGAGATATGTATTTTTACAATTTTCGTGGTGTAAAAAAGGTTAGTACCATTCGTATTACTATCCGCCTGTTCTATCTTATTCTACTATTATTATTAGATTAAAAAGGATATTTTATGTTGGTCTGAGACCGAGCAAATATTGCAGTTAATAAATAGCTGTATTGATTTCCTTTTTGGAAAAACATCAATGATAATAACCCCTTAACCATTACTATTGAAAGCAGTTTATATTTTAACTTTCAAACTCAATCAATTAGGAGATGGTCTTTGCACTCTTCATTAGAACTTTTTAAGTTGTGTTTTAGGTCATCCTGCAGTCCCCTCGGACTTTGACATAATTATAAAATTTGTTCTTCATTTAAAAACCATCAAATTGGTTCGATTTTTCTTTGTATAAGCAAAGAATTGGGCTCTTATGCACTTTACGCGCACCTTAGGGTTTTGGTTTAGGTTTAGGTTTAGTTTAGGTTTAAGTTTAGGGTTTAGGATGCACCTTAGGGTTAGGGTTTATCCATTGTAAGAATTTTCATATTCTAAAATTTTTTAAGGTGCACGTAAAGTGCATAAGTGCCAAGAATTGCAACCCTAACCCTAATCTGTTTATATATATATAGCTACATCATCCCCATGGTGTGCAGTGTCTTTGTTATAAGGGTTCCTAAACCTCGTAGCATGTTGTTGTTATTAAAATCAAAAATATAAATTTAGATTTACAGACAAAATTGATTGAAATATTGTTTGTATTTTCATGTTTCTTCAATTCCATTACTATTTCTCCTTGCACATGGTTTGAAAAAATCCTTAACTTGAACCAGACCTTTCTATTCTTATCGTTATTGAAAAGTATATGGTGTATCTTTTCTCAATGTTGTATCGTTTTCAGAATTGACTTTTAATACATTCAAATGGTTATTATAGACTTTAAGGCACTTCTATCCAGCTTGGAAACCTTGTGAAAGTGATCCACTATGGGCTGATACTTCGGAATGTCCAACTTCTTCCATTTTAATGGGATAACTTCCCATTAGGGTCCAGCGATCACATCATATATTTTGAACGATGTGGTGCCAATACCAGGAAGGTAATCGGGGGTATCCACCAGGATTGTTTCTGTCCAACTTTATGTTTCAGACATTTTATTTCTATTGCTTTTAACTTTGCTGTTTTCATCAGGCAGGAATCATTTCATCGCTTTGTATATTTCTGCAAACCATTTATATACTCCTTAAAAAACTAACTTAAACCTTTCTTCCACTGGTGGTGTTAAAGTAGCTTTTAAATCTACTTTCATGCTTTTTCTCCCTTTACTTTTTGCTCATTGTCTTCAACAAATGACAATTGCTCATCACAATAATTGGAAGAATAACTTGTTTGCTGTCATCTTCATCAAAAAGTTACTTTGTTATCTTTGGATTATGTTTTGCTGGAATCCATTATATACAGGACGGTCAGCATCAATTTTGCATGCTGTTTTTCTGCAGATAGAGCGTTTTTGCGTACTTGGGGTCCTTTTGGGGCTGCGCATTATTCCCATTTACAAGTTACACTTGTATTCTAAGTCTTAAATTTTGGCTTCATTTCTTTTCAATTAACTATATCTCTAATCTATAATCAAGAACTTTTAAAGTATTATCAAGTGTGCAAACACAATAAGAACCATAATATTATTGCTGAAATAGCAACAGGTTCCATATTCTGGAATTCAGGGAAATACTTCTCATATCATAGAGAACAACCATAAAAATGTTTTTCAGGTATATACTGTTATATACCTGTTTGTGTTGCCTACCCCGGATTCCGGGACAATGGCAGCACGATAAACACGAAAATCGGATAATGAATGATAAATGAATGAAATGTGGGTAGTGTAGTGCACTGGGTACTTACACTGAGCCTAAGTTAACAACTATATGTTCCATGCCTAACACATTTAGTAAAATAAAAAACTTCTAAATTTCAACTCTGTAGGTATACTGGCTGTAAAGGACGTTTATCAGCATGTGGTTTTTGGGGTACAATTTGAAGGCAACTTTGGCTAACAAGTGTTCCGTCAGTTCAATTCCAAAAATGATGATACCTACCAGGAAGAACTGGTTTCTGGTAGTTTTTGGACAAATTAAACAAAGACAAAAGAGTTATAGTCATGCACTTGAGATATTCTCTCTATATATATTTATATATATCATTTTTAGTTTTATTTATTTTAAATAGAAAAGATGCTTTACTTTTTCTACGAGGTTTTCACCTTAAAATGCTTTACAGTAAAATCTTTAGGAGATTCCTGAAAAAGGTCAATGCAACGCAGTTCTGATAATATTTCGAGAATGGATTTTTCCCAGTGTGTGAAAAACAACGCTTGATGTTTCGTTTAGGTTAGGAAAAGAACGTTTCATTTGTTTGTTAAATAAAGTCAAAAAATTTTATTCTATTCTACAATTGTCTAAAGATTTATTTTCTGCTCCATTCTCTTGATAAGGTTGAAAACGTTTTGTGATATTGAATCGCTAGTTCATTTCGAGTTAGTTCATTTCTACCATATCTATCCAAATAGTACACTGAAAGAAAAAAAACAATTCGAAACATTAGGTTTTTCAAAACTCTTTGTCCATAGAATCAGTGTCAATTATCAAGCCACTTTCAAATCATGTTCCTATATAAATTATGCAGAACAACCTCTTCCAGCAATGTTAATTCTTTTCATTCATTTCAGTTTTACCAAGAATAAATTCTAATTTCAAACATTGGTATAGTATACAAGTATGTTGTTAAAGAACTGTTTTTGTGATAGAAATATACAAAAAAAATATAATTTCATGTGAAAAAAATTAGCATATTCTTTCACCGTGTGGTCACTAGAATTTTTGAAGAGTTTAGCACTGTAGCTCAGTGGATAAGTTCTTTGGCTCACGAAACCGAACCATGCCAGTTCGAATCCCATCTCTGGCAAAACTTTATTTCTGAGTTACAGTTGAGTTCTTGAGCGAAACTCATCGCGTAATGCAAGTCTAGCTTAAATAGGTTAGTTGTCTGGTTGAGCGATTTTCATAGGCATAAACAGGCGTCCTAAGTACGCCAGGACTAACCAACAGGACACACAAGGATAACAGTATTTTATATACTGAAGTGTAAATATCCTGTATAAAAATTCGAAATAATAAATAAATTTCACAACCTTATTCGCACATTTTTTGATTCCAGCAAAACATAATCCAAAGATAAGAAAGTAACTTTTTGATGAAGATGACAGCAAACAGGACAAGTTCTTCTTCCAATTATTGTGATGAGCAATTGTCATTTGTTGAAGACGTATCTTGTAGGACGACATTGAGTTTGCATCGTTGATGCATCAGATACCCTTAGCTTAGGTCATTTGGATAAGGCAAAACTGAAATCGCATAACATCTGATCTATAATATTTTGATTTTATTAAGATTTTTAAATATAAAACTAGAATTTACATTCAAACGTATAAACTAAGTATGAACAGTTATAAGAAAGTAATTTGATACATATTGAGCTTTATTATTATTATTATTAAAATGAATATTTTTACAGGATGTATACACTTCAACTTTATATAAAAATTGCTTTCAATGTGTGTCCTGCCCTATTGTTAATAAATTAGTAAATAAATATGGCAAAATAAAAGTTAAAATATACACATATACTAAATAAATTAAGGGATAAAATTTAAAATCTTCTGTCAAGCAATAGCTTGAATTCAGAGAAACTCTCCACAACTCTGATATCATTTGGCAACTCATTGTATAGTTTTGCTCCCATGAAAAAGAAACCCTTTTTCGCAAAATCAAGCTTTACTGCAGGAATCACCAAGGAACAGTTGTTATTCCTGGTTACACGTCCTGTGTTTCTAACTTTGAAATAATTCATAAAATTGGAGCATGCATGTCCATCAATACACTTTCAACAAGTTGACTTTAGGATTGACGCCTATTTATTTATTATGATTATATAGTAATTTTCTGTTATTTTATCCTTCTTCCCTATGCATTCATGGTCAATCGTTTATTTAGGCACCTGAATTCCCCATTGACCGACGTTCTTATAAAGGCCCCCAACCAACCTGTCACGACATCAACATGATAACAAGGACCCCTAAAAGCATCGAGTTGTTGATAGGTTTCACTGCTGGGCAGATACAACTCATGGACCCTCTACAAAGAGAGTGTAGAAAATGTTTTAATGAGGAGGTGAGCGAATCAATGTTTGTTTTTTGATGTCCGAGCTTGCCATCAGTAAATTCCGGAAACCAAGAGATTCACTCGTCTTGGAAAATGTACTAACAATTTTTTGTCGTCTAAAAGTATTTGTTATCACTTAGCTAGCACTTTTCTTGTTTTGTTTGCATGTGTGCTCCATCAAAACGTAAAAAATGTATACTACGTAACAAGTTAATAACCTTCTTATATACGTAATAGAAAATTCCTCCCTTTGTAAACACTCATCGTTCAGAGACTCGTGGAGAAGGGTGCAGTCACTTGTGTCAAGTGGATACCGGGTAGCGAATCAAAGTTCTTGGTCTCCTACAACAACCCCAATGTTTACATCTACGACAAACATCTGCCAACGATCGACACCGACCCACAACTCAACATCGTGAAGAGGGGCAACGGTTTCTCCATAGAAGTTATTAAAAACAAACAGGACTGCAACCCCATATGCCGGTGGCGTGTGGGTCACGGTGGGGTGAACGAGCTGTGTTTCTCGCCCGATTGCAAGCACCTGGCGGTGGTGAGTCAGGACGGTTACTTGCGGGTGTTCGATTTCGACAGTCAGGAGTTGGTGAGTAGCATGCGGAGTTATTTCGGTGGTCTACTGTGCGTTTGCTGGAGTCCAGACGGTCGCTACATAGTGACGGGTGGCGAGGATGATCTTATAACGGTGTGGTCGTGTCACGAGCAGCAGGTGATAGCGCGCGGGGAGGGGCACAGGTCGTGGGTGAACGTCGTCTCGTTTGACGCTTACACCACACAACTCAGCGAGCGACTGTCCAGTGACGACGACGAATACGACAATCCACCGCAACACGTTCACAGAGGCGAGGATATCGTCTCTTATCGCGTCGGTTCTGTGGGTGATGATACGCAGCTATTGTTGTGGGACATTGGCGAGGAAATAATCAAACCACAGTGTTTAAGGACTCGTAATACGCGCGGTGGAGCCACGATCCAACCGGCGTGGACCTGCGCGGCCAGCCATACGATGCGTGTAACGAACAGCACGAAACACGAAAAAAACTCTATAAGCGAAAGCGCCACTGCCGGTAAGTACCACACGTTCAATCGGTTCACGTCGAAACATCACAACAGCTTTTCGCGTCATCCCAACCATGCTGTCGTTAAAGATGACCTAATACTCGGCTCGAAACTTTGTCCTAGGTTAAACGAATGCGAAAAACTAGAACCTTTAGTCGCGAAAAAAATTTCTAGCGATCGCCTAAGCGCTCTTGTGTTCCGCGAAGATTGCATTGTGACTGGTACCTACGACGGCTACGTGAATGTCTGGGCGAGACCTGATCAAAGGGTAAGTTCACATTATCTTTTGTCATTACTTCAACTTTTTTTGTTTTTGTTTTTAGACTTCGCCTGTTGGGAGCACGCTTATTCATTGATGGCACATGAGCGCGTATTAGATAGAGTAATTTAATTGCATTTGAAACTCATTAGATTTTATTTACCCTTATATCTTTTTCGACCTGAACTCACTCTCTTTCTCTCTGAATTGTTCTTTCCCAGCAGAAAGGTTTTTTCAAATTTCACCTCAGCTAAAAAATCGCTTTCAATATTTTGATTTCTACTTTGTTGTGTGACACATACCTCATATTTATTAAATGTCAAAAATTTATAAATGTTCAACGAATGGCCGTCGCCCATTATGAAATAATCTTTATTTTTGTCTGTAATTTTAGCCTTTTTTAAGAAAGAAAAGAATGCTTGTATTTGATTGGCCGGATGTCTGCATCAGTCTGTTATAGGTCAACCGTACGTTTTAACGGACTAGCCCGCTCTTTTCTCTACAAACACCACAATTTCTTCAACTTGCAGCAGGCATTGTTAAACCAACAAATGATTTTTGTTTAACTGCCTGTCTGGTCACATATTGCGTTATATTATCTTTATTTATATATATATATATATATAAAGACGCTTTTTTATAATTTTCATCATCATCCTCTGAGATTTTCGATTAGTTTTTCCTCGAAATGAATATTAACATAAAGATTAAAGACGAATTAAGCCCTTGGAACTCAAAAGGCATAATAGTGAAGGAAGGGCTCGTAGAAAAGTCATTTCAACTTCATAAAACCTTGACTTCATTTGAACATATTCTACTATTATTTACTATGTTGCCTAATTTGAAAGAAAATTGCATGCTGGTTTATCATAATTCGCGGGTCAAATGATTGGGTGGGTGGAAGGGGTGATTCAGTCAGTGCAGGGGCGGATCCAGGTATTAACGTTGGGGGGGGGACGATGTCAGTTACATTCAGGCAAGTGATCTTCCCGGCACAAACAACGACGGGGGTCTCCCCAAGAAAATTTAGGTTGAATTTGGTGTGTTCTGAGAGCATTTCGAATAGAAGAGCATAACAGAAACAACTATTTCTGTGGACTTCACAAAATAAAACGAATATAAAAAGGCTACTTTGCCGGTACGGGTAATACAAACAGGTGTCATTCTTTTGACTACAATAAAAAGTCAAGTTTGCGGTTTCTACTGTTGGCAAATTGATTTATCACGGAGTCTGTGTTAATTAAAATGTCCCGATGCTGGTATAGTAAGGCCAATCCATTCAGTCTTTCCTCGCCGATGTTGTTCCTCAGCCAGGTTTTCAACAACAAAAAAGCTTCTTTCGGCTGATGCTACGCTGACTGGCAAGGTTAATAGTATTTTTAGAAAAGAGTGTACGATTGTGTACACATCTTAATCATACTGTTGTAAAGCTTCTTCCGCAGCCATTGGTAAGACTGCAATAGTCGCCTGAACAGTTACATTTTCCCACTTTTTTTTCCATAGTTGAATCTCTGAACATAGAGCAGATTCCACACTATATATATAACGTAATAAGCCGCTGTAGGCATTGCAAATGACTTTTGTCAATGCTAGCGGGTCGATACTTGAGCAATTTCGTGGTAGCAATGATGTTAGGTGACAAGATGCTAAAGTCTCAGCTGAAAATCTTGTTTCCAAGTCAAGTATGAAGGAATCCAACATTGGAATATAGATCGACCTTTTGTAGTATTGCTCTGGTGATGAAAATGGAACATTTGTCCTGTGAACTTGTCGTTGATTAATTCGAGGTAAGGTAACGGTAATTTGACAAAACTTGGGATGCTTTTTGGAATAAACTACAGAATTCATCTTCAGAATTTTCACGCCGGGCTTTAAAAATGCTTTTTAAATCAAAGTGTTGTAGCTGCAGATAAATCTAGACTCTTCTTCTGAAACAACCTGCTAAGTGGTAGACACAACATAAACACAGTAAATAAATATGGTTGACAAAAGAGTGTGATGACGAACTCCACATTTCGTATGGATGAAATCATACTTTTAGCTTGAGAAGCACTTTTTGTATCATTCCAGTTCGAAATGTATTCAAGGGCTTCAATTATCTTCTGCAACTGGTCGAGAAATCGCGCCAATGATTCTGTTCTTTCAACCCACCTGGTTTCGCACATGCTCCGTACATGGTCCGCGATCGCCTCAATCGCCCCCCCCCCCTGGATCCGCCCCTGAGTTAGTGTCTTCTTGTTTGAGGTGTAAATGCTGCCTCTCAATTAACTTTATTTCTTTGGTGATAAATCTTGAATTTTGTAAATTGACGTTCACCGCTGTCAAAACAGCTGCCTCGTAAGGATGGTTACCTCGTCTTACATTGATGAACTATACCACCTTTGTCCAGACCATCACGGAGCATTTCCGATGAAGTGGTTCTGCATCTGAGCTGCCAATAACAGTGATTTCAGTATGATATTTGCTGATGGCAAATTTGCAGAAAAATTCTCATTCGGTTACAAACACTCCATGTATTGCTTGACCAACAGCACCATTTTTTACTATCTTCAAATCGTTCATTCAAGCTTCATGTCCAGAGAGAATACCCATGACCAGTCATTCTCCCTCCATGTAATGCTTTTATAAATCTAGGGTCTTTCGAATAGGCCACATGATAAAAGTCAACAAACATTGTTCTTTTCATGGAAATAAAAAAGCACTGACCTCGTTTTCTTTAGTGTTATTAACGACACATAAGCACCACAAACATAACCTTATAGTATCATTGTGTGTTAGGATTGAAGCAAGAGCAAGATACACATTAGCTAACGAAAGTCGTTTATATCATTTTTTATTTTTTGTTTAGATTTTTTAAAATTTATATTCTCTTATAAATAAACGCGAACAGACCATTTAGACGAACCTGCAATATCGCATCATGAATTTAATGTTTTTGTAGTATTAGAGTTTTTTGATTTTATTACAATGAAGGTGCCGCAGGTCGGCGAAAACGTTTTTGAAAAGGGTAATGAAATTTTATATTCAGAAAAGTAAGTTAAACAAATAATTTATGCGTAATACATGCTCACATAATTACATAAAATAACAAAATTAAAGAATATCGCATAATAGCAAAATAGCGTTTGAAAAGCAAAGATTTTGTATACTTTTAAAAATCATATTCTATATTATATCAAATTTTATTGTTAAGCTATTAGTTTTATCTAGCCCAAACCTTAATTACTTGAGAAAACCAAAGTACATCGTGCACGTGCAAAACGCACTTAGAACCGTGCAGTAGGTAGGTAACTAACTAAGAACGTTCCAAAACAAAATGATATTCTAGTTGGTGGTGGTATGAATGGGAGGATAGGGAAAGGCGATGTCAAGTAGTATAATGCACAACGCTACATGTCAGAAAGCAATATCAAGGCTTTGAATCTAAATGAAAATGTTTGTCTCTTAGTCTGTTGTTGAAGTCTAAGGGAGTATTATAGTTTTCAAAAAGAAGGGAAAGTAGAATCAAGCAAAGAGTAATATCGAAAGTTTATGGCTAGAAAATATTCTAAACAATACAAAAAACATTTTCTCATGTATTTCACATCGCCCAATACATCGTTTTTGTCAGACGAATTTTCTCTTCCTTTATTCATAATTTTTGCAAAATCTTTTGTAGAAGGCCAATTACCTTAAGACTGGAAAAACGCTATTGTTACTCCCATACATAAGAAAGGTGACAGAGTTTACCAAGTTCCAACTTATCGTCCGATTAGTTTAACTGTTTATTATTATCACGAAAACCTTATACAGGTTTACATTAAAATACTGTTGTTAACCTGTTTCCAGTAAAATGTAAAAAGATTAAAAAACATATTTATACAATGTTACGATAAGGTGATAAATTTTTACTTGGATAAAATTGTGCGAATTGTTGGCAAATTCCAAAAAACCCGATGCGCAAAATTTTTTATATGTTTTTCTTAAATTTTGTCACGGGATTGAGGGGCAACTAAAATAATGTGTTTTTCACCATTAACTTCGCTGTGTTTTTCACCATTAACTTTGGCTAACTTCAAAGCTATTTGTTGGGAGATTTAGGGCGCAAACCTTGAACGACTTGGCAATCATTTCTTTCGATAGATGTGACCACGATTCGAGAAGTAGGCCATGTTCTGATAGAGTTATCGAAGTTATTGGTGCAATTCTTAGAATCAAACTCACAAAACATGGTCGAAGTTCGAGTCACTAGGAAAAGATACAGAGAAGTTGGACTAGTTGTGCCTGGAACGTACTTGTGCTACACCAAGAGCAAGAAGATCGCAGATGTGTTGTTTAGCAAACTGAATAGAAAGAGTAACTTGTATGAACATTTTACGCTTAAAATTAGTGAAACTGTTTCAAAATATCCACACTTTAAAGATTAAAGAAAGTAGTATTAATTTTGCTGTGAATCAAATGAAAGCCCATGGGCGTTTATTTTAATTTTTCTCTATGGACCTGGGCGTTTATTCGGGAATGGGCGTTTAGTCGGGAGTGGGTGTTAGTTAAAAAATTTAACTTTAACCCTGGGCGTTTATTCGGGAAGGGCGTCAGATCTGGAGTGGGCGTTAGATCGGTCATTTACGGTATGTGTTGTTAAAATACTTATATAACTTTATTTTGCACAAAATACGACTTTCCTATTATATAAGTTTAAACTTATGCGAAGAAGGGTGACACAAAACATTCATAATGAATGTTAATAGCTGGGAAGTGGAAGAAAGGGTTCAGCTTAACTGGCTGTTGCGTGACTTTGTCAACAAGAGCTAGCTAAAACTGCTCTGCAAATGCAAAGATTGCATCTTTTTTAAGTGCGATGAGTACAAAGACATCTCAACCATGTCTACACCTTCAAAACGGTACTATGCAAATTTAATGTGATGTTAGGTTGTTTCTTGCATATCTATATATAATATATAAAATAGGATATCAAATTTGTTATTTCTCGCCCTTTTACCACTATTTCAAGACGAGTTATGCATTTGCAAATCATCTCACTGAGATCAATCTTTATTAGATTGCATATTAACAAAAATATGCAAATAGTTGTCACATGATTGTTTTTAAAACTACAACATATTATTGGGTGTCAAGCAGGAAGGAAGGAGGGCAGGGGGATTCTACAAAAGTGTACAAAAGCTGGTTAGCTAGTTATTATAAACACTTGTATTCTGTAAACAACTTTGAAAAGACGGTTGAAGCTATATAATATAAATAAGGCAATGCACACTAATGTTAAAACCACAGTCATCAACTTTCTCAAACAAAATTCGCCTTCAAAATTATTCAAGTTCGATTTTTAGCTTGATCAAACATTTTGTGGGAGTACAGTAAGGAAACAATAATTTGTGGACAAGTATTGAACTTATTTTATTTCTCAATTTAAATAACAATTTATTTTCAAAAAGACAGCATAACATTGTAGCTAAGACAGCTAGGTTCTGTGCAGCATATTTAAAGATTGCTGGAATTTTAGTCTTTCAATAAATTTCACAGTTTTTTCTAGCTTGTAAGTTTAGTGCAGACTTGCATCATGAAACAAAAGTGAATGAAACTTTGCCGATGAGGTGTCACAAACTGTTAGTTAGTGGCTATGTCGCTATCTTGTAGTCCTTATGCCACCTCAGTGGGTTTCGTTCTCTAGCCGATAGACAAGTTTAACCTTCAGTCCAGGTGGTGGATCATCGGTGTCTCTCTCTATAATTGCATCTTTGTTTTTAGTGTTGATGTCTATGTGGTTGTTGTCATTGTTCCTTATGTCTTTCCTCTCTCCCTGGTAGTATCAGGTTGGTGTAGGTGGGGTTGTTTCTTTCAATATGTGCACTTTTATGTATACTTCCAGAGGCTTTCAAAACTTGAAACAAATTATAGAAACTCTAGGATAAAGCCACCTCACCGAGAAACAGACCGAGCACAGTACTTTTGGGAACATGGCAAGATTCAAACCACTGAAACGCTAAGACCACTGTGTCACTGCTGCTGAATTGATTGTGTTATATCAAAACAAATTTGAATTTTGGCAGAAACCTGTCCAGTATATCCTATCATTCATAGCTGTCAGAAGGTCTTCCTTGGCGATGGCGGTGTCTCTGCATATGATGTCTGGAAAGGTGAGTTTTCGAGACCGCTTAAGTTATGACGGATGCCTCCATAAGAGGAACGATGACACAAGTTTATCTGAGGCACGTGCACAATGTCCAGCAAACTGGACGCGTCTCCACTGGACAGGTGTAGTGAATTCTATCTCGGCTGAGATCGCAAGATGATGATTTGGCAGAAAGCTGAAATTTTCAGGATTTTCATTCCGCATTGATACAAATAAATGGTGAAAGTTTCATCTAATTCTGTTTAAAGTCATGATATCATCAAAAGCCACACATTGAACACCCTTAAACACCCCCAATAGAATAGTGTCACATTAATTTTTCAGGCTGCAAAGGCCTAGATTTGAAATCCTGAAGCTGGCAATAAAGACGAAAGGAGTTTATTATTATTACATAGATTATTTAATAATAACCATATTAAGTGTTTAACTTAATAGACTAAATTAATGATAATTAAATTTGTGTAAACAAACCTGAAATTACATTAGACTGTTTCATCAGATAGTTTTGTTCCGTGTTGATGTAATTCAATTACCTTCATTTATTAATTTATTTAAATTCATATATATATAATAGGTGTAAATGTTAAACATATTGAAATTAAACATTGAAAGAAGAATGGTGTGTATATTAATTGTGGTAGGGTAATGGGATGGTAATAAGAGGGATAAAAGATGATCAATCAATATAAAGAATGTATGTAACAAAGACAACAAATCGAAATGCTGAGAGGATTCAGTTTTGTCTTCAATTTTGTTTACTCCTGAACAGTATAAGCATTCCTTGTTTTGGACATTTCTTTACAGGACACCCATCTGCACCAGCTGTCCATTGGCAGTTCCAAACGATCACAGTTTGATAATTTCCCTCTTTTCATCAATATATTTGATCACGTTCTTCTGCATACTCCCAACCATCAAAGGCATTTGGGAGTTGTTTTTTGAGGCTCAAACTGATAAGATTCTACTAACATGTCAGATACTTACAGTTTAATGAATACCCATATATGCATGTTTAAATGCTTTTAATGTTCATTTGTTCATAATAAATCTTAGCTCATTAGCCGATTAGTTGAATATCAAAAACCAATGCTACAATAATGCTGTAATTAACATCGTCTGTCATAAAGTTTCTAGCGCGAAATATAGAATGATAAAGCAACGGAAAAAAATATCAAATTTTACCATGTTTTGAAGATCATTAAATTTTGTCAAACTTTAAAAGCTTGAATCAGCATTAGCATGACAGGGTACAGTTCAAAAATAACTTTCTGGCAACCTAAAGCAAGTGTTGTTGGTTAAGGTTAACTTTATATTATCCTCATTTTTAACTTTAAAAGTGTGAAACAGCATTAATTTGATGTTCTTACGAAAGTTTAATTGCGACGTCAATGTACAGTTCAAAAATAACTTTCTGGCAACCTAATGACAACCTAAAACAAGTGTTGTTGGTTAAGGTTAACTTTACATTATCCTCATTTTAAAAAGCAAATAAAAAACAAACTTTCCTTTAACTTGAGTAGAGTTTCTATTAGGTAGGTGAATTTTTTTGTGATTTTCTTAGTTGAGGTGCAGAAAATAATGATGTTGTTGTTTCAGCAATGCTCAATGAGGGTCGTGGTGTTAAAGTGACTATCGAAGATTTTGATTTGTTAAAAGTTCTCGGTACTGGAGGTAAAAGTTTCATATTGATCAAGTTTATGTTTATGATTCAACTTGCATTAAATAGATCACAATCGTTGACAATACCCTTTATATGGAAAGTCATGCTTCATTAGTTACATACTTAAAAGCATGAAAAAAGAAAAAAAAAAGAAAATTCTTTTTATAAGAATACACTTTATAAGAATAACAGGGTGAAAATGGGCATTTTTTGAAGAATATTCTGAGGAATATTTTGCAAAATATAGCTGAATTTGCAAAAGTTGATAGAAGAAAATAAGGAAATAAGATATGTATTTATAAATTGTGACAAGTTCTTCAGTATTTCTTTTTTGAACAACTAAACAAGTAAATGAAAATTTTTTATGGAACAAAAAATAAGAATACAACCTATTTTAAGTAGAATAAATAAGAATATGCTAAGAATATTTCAGCCTGATTTGGAGTTAAAAATTAAGAATACTTGACCCTGGCCGAATCAAGTCTATGCTTATAAAAAAGCGTGTATATGATTTTTGTCTTTTCTAACAGGACATTGTTTTCATAACCCAAGTCAAGAATTACATTTTAAAAGAGAGAAATTTGTTTTTAATTGTCACTTTGACATTTTAATAAAATCATATTATTCCATCTTAGATCTTAGTACTTGACCAAGTTGGCATCCAGCTCTAAAATTAGCGTGGATTTGATTTGTTAATTTTTTTTAAAAACAGCTTATGGAAAGGTATTTCTTGTACGTTGTAAAAATGGCAGTGATCATGGAAAACTCTTTGCGATGAAAGTACTAAAGAAATCCGTAATCGTTGCAAAAGCTAAAACAACCGAGCATACAATCACAGAAAGGAGTGTCTTGGAAGCTGTCAGAAGCTGCCCTTTCATAGTGACGATGCATTACGCCTTTCAAACGGATGCTAAGCTCCATATTATTATGGGTGAGAATTATTTCGAAAAAATCCATCTTAAAGAAGAGCTTACATGCGTGTTTTCGTTGCATTGTTTTAATTTAAAAAATGTTTTTTATTTTCTAAAACTTTCTTAGATTATGTGAACGGCGGGGAATTATTCACCCATCTCTACAATCGAGAACACTTCTCAGAAGAAGAAGCGAAATTCTACACTGCGGAAGTTGCCATCGCCCTTGAATTTCTGCACAAGGTTTCGATTTGATTTCTTCACTGGACGAGTATTTCTTATCTCTTGAGAATTCTTAACCATATTTCCATATTATCACTGTTAATAATGTTAACAATAAAAAGACATATGCAGGTTTTTACAGCTATTCTCTTAAATGTTTTAGTGTGTTACTTTGAGGGGATATGATATCATTTTTTCAGCTTTATTCCTGAATTTTTATTTAAACAGCACCTGAATGGTGAAACCTTTTAATGCCTATTCTTTGTGACATACTTGGTAATATCACCAAAAATTTCTTTTAGCTTGGTGTTATATACCGTGACATCAAACTTGAAAACATATTGCTAGATAAAGATGGTCATGTCGTATTGACAGATTTTGGTTTGAGCAAAGAGTTTCAGCATATTGACAAGGTTGTTTGTTTTTTACTTGAATATAGCAGTGATACCCATTTCATCCTTTGTTAACAATATGAAGAAATCATAACCGTAGAATCTCGATTTAGAAAGATGAAAGAGCGTATTCGTTTTGTGGCACCATAGAATACATGGCACCTGAAATTGTGAAAGGGGGGAATCTCGGTCACGGAATGGTAGATAATATTTATCAAGATCCTTTATTTTTATTGGGAAGTGTTCTTCAATGTAGAAAGAGTAATATCTCTAGAGTTGTCCTTGTTCCCATTGCAGGCCTTTTATTTTAATGTACAGCAGTTTATTTTAATGTACAGTATTGAGCCCCACAGATATAAATCCACCAGTTTGACTATACCTTGACATTTTCACGAGATACGTAAGGTGGCACTAGTTGCATATCTTCTAAATGTCTTTAAAAAGTATAATGCAATTCCATAGTGCAATTTGCATAATCTCCACCAAAACTTCTGTGTAAAATGAGTGAGCTTGGACTGTGTCACATCTTACAGGCTGTTGACTGGTGGAGTTTGGGTGTGTTGTTTTATGAACTGGTAACAGGTGCTTCTCCCTTTACTGTTGAAGGTGAACAAAACAACCAAAGGGAAATATCAAGGTATGGAAAGTAAGAAAAGGCCTCACTTACCTCAGGCTACAGATTTTGAGCCTGTATAACTATTATAAATGGTAAAAACATTCTTGTCCAGTTAATTGTTCCTGTGTAAGTTTATCCTTTATTTTGCCTTTTCAAATGTGGCCAATGAAAGGGAACAAACCAATTGTTTTTAATTCCATTGAAACTGTTTTTAAAAATACATGCATAAAAAATCAAACTAATTTCATATCTCAGATTCAGATAAAATTCTTTAGTGACCATCATTGGCCCTACCCCCATCCGCCCCGTGAAATTAACCGTAACAATAAAAGCGTGTGTAATCTTTAATGCAGGAAGAACCTTGTAACATAATGTACACATGCAAACATCTCCGTAACATATTTTTAAATTTTAGCACATTATAGAAAAACATGACAACATCAGTTGCAACAGTTAAAAAAAATGAAATATAAAATATTATTTGCATATAAAATTCATTGTCAAATTATGAAAAATAGTCTTTTCATTTCCTTTTTTTGAAGTTTTTGTGGACGCTGGTACAGAAAAATCAACATTGTCTTCAATAATGGATGTTGCGTGGCTTTTTGTGTTTTTTCTTTCATGCTGGCTCAGTTATCGTTTCATCTGCTTTACGCTTTCTTTCGTTTCATTGATATTTGAAGGGTACTTAAGGGTGATAGCAGTCGTTGGAGGTTTCTTTCTTTGGTGTTTGTTTGACGAGGTTGTGCTGCTTAGGGTTTCTTTTGAGGGCGCATACATACTCCTTGTTTGCAATCTTCATATTTTGTACTTTCGGTCTACTTGAACATGATAGGAGACTTTCTTTCGGTATATTTGGCATGATGTTTTATTGCAAGCCATTCCATTATATTTGATTGGTTGTATTGCAGAAAATTCACATCATTGATATCTCCCATCAAGTTAAACAATCTTTCGATTTGAGAGCCATGGAAAATACTTAATCTGGCTTTCACAACATCACTGAGTACTTTATATGTTTTGAACACATTCCTGCTCCACCACGAATAAATTCTTCCTTCTTGTTCAGCTTCTTGTTGGAATTTAATCACTTCTTGGTAAAACTTGTCAGAGCTGTCATTCTTAACAACGTTGTTTCATTCTTTCCCACTTGTGGATTGAGAACCACCAATGATCTTAATAATTTGTTTCCTAACAGGAGCTCGCGTTGTAAGTATTTGTTAAAACAAGGATCAAAATAAGTGAGCAAAAACTCAATTTACTCAATTTTTTGGCCAAGTTATATATAGAAAAAAAGTATGGCTGAATAAATCATGAAAACGCCTTTATAAAAACAGGCAAATTGTTTTTATTCTCTGCAGAATCGATTGTTTCTGCTTTTGTCTGTCTGTGTCTCCCATTCGCAAGACTATTAGTCCAGTTTGCGATTCCGTGAGAATAAATTGTTAAAAGTGATTGTTATACATTTTTGGAAGGCTGGTGGAATGGGGATACAAAAGAACTATCTGGCTAATTTTTTTCAGACTCATTATTTTATTTATTTCAGTGTATTTTACAGACCAGATTGCAAGAGGGCTAAAATTTTGAAAAACCTCTAAAACTTTCGATGTTGTAATCTGTTTGTGATGAAACTTTGTCAGTTTATAGGTCTTTTAATAACGTAATAAAAGTTAATATTTGGTTTCGTCTGTAAAGTACCTCAGAGTGAATTATACACTTGGATATTCTCCATGGTCTGAAACAAGAAACAGTTAAAAACCTAAGATTGTGGGAGAAATAAAAGTGATTGCAAACTCTTCTGTTCTGTTCTTAACAAATATTTCTTGACAGCTAAGTGAGGTGAGCGATATTGTTACAAAATTTTGCGAAGCCTTCAAAATCAATGAAGGAAAAGAGAAACAAGATGAGCATCACAAAATTCTTGGTTTAAAAAATCAGCGAATTGCCAGTAATGTGGAAAAGGTTACCACTATTTTTGCAACGCGTGGTGTAACATTTGATTGTGTTGACAATGTGTTTAACGTCGTGACAAAATGCTACCAAGTAAGGATGCTCAGCGTTTTCTTGATGCAAAAGTAATTGGTCAAGTTAAATGTGACAAGTTTGTGAACGATAAACTGACAGGAGAAGAATTCATCTGGGATACCATTAAGAAAGAAAGGATCAGATGGTTCTTTACACTATATGCACTCACCCACACTCATATAATAGATTACAAAATCACACATTTTTTTTCTGCAGTAACTACTTTTAGTATTGTATAAAAACTAACGCAACTATAGCAATCTAACACGTTTTTACTAATTAACACATTTTTTACTTTCGCTCTACAATGTTATTAGTTGTTTTTTCCTTGCGATAATTTATGGGAGAGCCTTCCCTAATTATACTTGAACACTTGAAAGGAAAATTTATGCAGAATGCATTAATTCTATACAAAAAGCGTGCAACAAAGATCACTGTTTGATGTAAATTTTTTTAAGCAATCAGATTAAACATTATTGTTAAGTTTAACCAATGCGAAAAAAACAATTTGTACATGTTTATAACGTGACAAAAATTATAACGCATTCTTATTCTGAATTTTTATTTTTTCTTCAATTTATGTAATCTATCTTGCATATTTAAGGGATTTTTTTTGTCTTTTTTTAAATCTCCACTACCTCATTTTAGTACCAGCGGAAACTTGAACCTGCTGATTCCAAATCAGTTTTGCTCTGAGACAAACCATTCAAACAGTGTAGATGTACACATACACACACACAGAGACAACTTTATATATATGGATATATACGGTTCCAATGATGCTATAGACTGCATAGACATGATACTAAATTCTGTTTTTATTTAGAAGGCATGATTTATTTTTCAGGCGGATTTTAAGTATCCATCCACCATTACCTCAAACGATATCGAGCTTTGCACAGAACTTCATCGTTTGTCTTCTGCAGAAAAACCCCTTAAAACGTCTCGGTTGTGGTCCAATCGGTGTTGACCAGATAAAACAGCATCCATTCTTTCATGTGAGTTGTTTGTGACATTTCGTTGCTTCTCTCGAAACTTAAAAATGATTAAGATGGAAATGCTACATTAGTAAGTTACTCTTTTTTAAATGTTCTGAAGTTGGATGATATCTTTGAATCTCGAAAACATTGAAAACAAATTCAACAGATTATTTTTTCTGACTTTGTGAAGCTTGTGTATAACCTTTTTTTTATAGAATATTGACTGGGAAAGACTAAGCAGGAAAGAGTTGTCACCTCCATTTAAACCAGTCATCAAAGACGATACCGACACAAGCAACTTTTCCGATGAATTCACTAAGTTAGTGCCAGTGGATTCACCAGCTGTTATACCGAAGAATGCTGATAGAGTCTTTCGGGTAGAATAATCGGCTGTTTTTTTTCTGCATTGATTACTTTAAACTCGTTTTCTGACTGCCATTTTAGTTATGAATTAACCAACGAAGTAAACAAACTGTTTGAAATAGAATGAGTAGCGAAATATATTTTAAAAAAAAACTTGATGAATTATAATCAACAGTGAATTTATTATCAGTGTTTTGGTTGGGATTATTAAGCTTTTTGGATATCTTGTTTTATATGATTAATTGTTTGTTAATATCAACAAAAAACAATACATACTATCGTATTTTACTGCGTCTTTATTCAGGGATATTCGTTTGTTGCACCTTCCATTATCTTTGGAAAGAACACCATCGCAGATGAGTTGTTTGCTGAAGATGTAGCCAACAACAACCCACCCGAGGATGCAATGCTTGTATACAAGAACCTTTTCGAGGTGATCCTTGTTTCAATATGTTGTGCTTCCAACCGGAATAAATAATCTGAAAAAATCCTTTCGAAAAGAAATTATAAAATACGATTTCAGTGTTCTTGAAAAACATATCTTTGGTTTTTTAGTCATCCAGTTTTCACAAAGATTACCAACTCTCCCACGACATCCTTGGCAAGGGAAGCTTCTCCATATGCAAGTATGGCACTTGATAACTCATTGTTTTGGCTTATAATCATGCTCTTTGTTTCTAGAAAGTGTATCAATCGTCAAACAAATCAAGAGTATGCCGTGAAAATAATGACCAAAAGGTTGCTTTTATGTCGATTGTCTCATTTCCAGTTTAAATGTTTTCGAAAAAATTTCCCAATATACCAAAAACAAATCAAGTTCAGTTTACTTAGTTGAGATTGTTATTACTGTAACAATTAACCTTGACAACCGTATTTAACCATTTTTGTAGGTTAGACCACTCCTTAGAGATACAGTCATTGAAGTTGTGTCAAAACCATCCAAATGTTGTTCAGTTACATGAACTTCACGAGGACGAGGTAGGCGAGACTAAGAAAGTTGAATACTTATCTATTAAAATTAAGTTGCTCAATCAGTTTCACTATACTAAAAGCTGCTTTTCACAATTATTGCTCAGTTCCATGTTTACATGGTGATGGAGTATTTGAGAGGAGGCGAACTGCTTGATCGCATCAAAAAGAAGAGGAATTTCTCTGAAACAGAGGCCTGCCACCTCATGCAGAAGCTTGTATCGGTTATCAGTTTTATGCACAGTGTTGGTGTTGTGCACAGGGATCTGAAACCAGAGGTGAAGTTTCATTTGAAAGCACTGTTGATGCTGAAGTGGCTTATAAAAACATGCGTTTGTTAAATCTTGCTACCATTAAAATCTAACATTCTTAATTTCATCTGAAGAGGAATGCAGGATAATTCTGGTTTTAGTTCACTGACTCAAAAATAAGAACAATAATATTAAATTGTAAATACAAGAACGTAGAGACAGAAATAATAGTCCGTGAAATATGTTGATATTACACACCCCTATACATTCAGCTTTAACATCCAATCATAGATGGAATCAATGACCCATTGCTGAAATATTCCCTTTTTAGAATTTACTCTTTGCTGATTCTTCTGAGACTGCTCAATTGAAGCTGGTTGATTTCGGTTTTGCGCGCATAAAAGGGAATCAGCCATTGCAAACCCCCTGCTTCACTCTCTCCTATGCGGCACCAGAAGTACTTCGAAATGCTACCAGTAGTCAACTAACGGCGTACGATGACTCAGTTGACATATGGAGTCTGGGTATTATATTGGTAAGTAGCATATATTATATAAAAAACAGAAAGAAAAGATGTCAACGTTTCAGTTATAATCTTATTAATTTGCCAGCTATACTGCAACATTTTCCCTTCTGTTTACGCATTTGTTATTCTTAATGAACTTAACTGTCTGGCCAATTTTGATCTTATAACATGATAAGTGTAAATGAAAGTGATTATTATATATATATATTTTTATAACCACCTCCTCTTAACTAATTATGATTGCATGATTGCGCATTCTTCCCCTAGTATACAATGTTATCGGGGAAAGTTCCATTTCAACCGAAGCACTACAACAACCAATCGGCAATGACAATGATGAAGAGCATCATGAGTGGTGACGTTTCTTTTGAGGGGGATGAATGGATCACTGTGTCAAGCTCTGCAAAAAAACTTATTCAAGGTATATATGGTAATTTGTCATAATTCGTTGTTAATTTTCACTTATTTTTAAGGGCTTTTGATGGTTGATCCTAGTAAACGTCTAACAATAAACAACATTCTTGCTCATGAGTGGTTGTCAGGGCGTGTAGACGTACCGACTACGCCCCTTATGACACCCGGAGTGTTGGATTGTTCGGGTAATTACGTGGAGAAGGCGTTCCAAGTTGCGCTCAATGCATTTCATAAAGTACGCACTGTCACGCTAATGGATGTTGCGAATGCTCCAATCGCGAAACGTCGTAGGAGCAAGAATTCAAGGAAGAGAACTTCCCCTCACACCAGTTCCTCGAGTTCATCACATGAAGATATCCCGGCAACCATTGAAGTTCCCGAAAACAATCGAAAACGAAAGTGTGACCACACAGAGTTGATGGGAAACAGTCACAAAAAACAAAAACATGTTGAGAGCAGGGATCGTATTGAACTATCGTCTTCAAACCATGATCAACATTTATTGAATGCTATGTGTAACAATCCACGCCCTGTGATGCCGCTGAGGAATCCTTATGTTGAAGAAAACCCTTACCAGACCTATCACTATCGGCCGCAAGTAAGTTCATCTATGCATAACTCGAGACTTTTAGACAGCCAACAGTATATGTATAATTCAACACCTTACATGTGCGCCACACCCCAGACGCTACCTACACTTGTCTCTCAAAATGTTATCCAACCTCCTAGTCAGTTTGTTTCGAGCATAACAATAAAAACTGATGGTCCATCCATTCAAAGGACCACACATCCACTCCCAAAGTGGCACAATTCAAATCTTCCTTACGCCCACAATTACCCACCCAACGTACAGTATAACCAAACGCAAACTCCGGTAACTACTAAAGCCGAATGGGTGGACAACCCATATAATGCAAGTTAGCAACTTTTTGTACGACAAATTCTAATGATCAACAAAGTATGGTTTCTCGTTGTAATGCTTCAAATGTCTTTCAAAGACTTTTATTATTGAATTATCTTATCAGATGAGAAACCTGCCATAACAAAGAAATTTATTTTTGCATTGTTTCAGGGTCCTTTTCATAATGGACACATTTTTTAATTGTAAATTTTCTTACTTGTTGTATATTAGACACAAAATTATAATTTAATAAACCTATATATATATATTTAGTAGGGATTTTTTTAGCTTAAAAATCCGTTACAACGACCTAGTTTCGTTACGTTGAATGTCCATCAATAATGTGTTTATTTGTATGTTTTTATTATGGGAAATGATTTTGTCATTAGTTAATGGGTATGTGATATAAAGGTGTTTTAAAGCTCTCACAATCTTTGTGTTTTTTTCTACTGATTCAGTTGTCTTCGTAATGATGAAATGGATTTGTTGTTTCATTTCTTCACTCAAAGTTTCCATCACATCAGAATTCTTGTTGTCCATGGTTTTCAAAATGTTTTTCAATATTTACTCCAGTGAATAATACAATACAGAACAATGAATTCAAGTTTGCAAAACACGGACTTTAACGTAAGTTTTTTTAGAATACAAATTTATTTTCGATTAAAATATCGAAATGATGATGAAATTAAATAAAAAAAAATTTGGCATTATTAAAATAGTTATTCATTTTATTTTTCCTTATTAAATATTACATTGTTCATTTTTTTCCGTACTAATCTATTTTCATTTCCTTAAGGAACCGTTTGATCCTGCAAACTTTGTTGAAAGAATATCAGCTAACGTATTTGGTGGAGGGACGAAAGGTGGACAAGAGGGTTTCAACCCACTCAAACTGCGCGATCATTTCCTTGAAACCATCAAAATTCTTCAGCAACAGAGTGAACTGACAGACAGTCACATCAACAAGTTAGAGATAACATGTAAGGAACAGGAGCGGAAACACAAGGAAAATGCGGCTGATGTTGAGAAACAGTACAAAGTAAATCTTCTCTTTTGGTGTTGGAATTCTATTTAAGAGTCAATCAAAGGTAAAAAATTAAAGTAAACTACTTTCAAGAGATAAACAATTCTGCGGAAACTATTCTATAGTAATTAGTGAGTCAAAAATCACATTGTATTTAGACGGGACACATTTGCCCTGTGCTTGTAAATCACACTTGATAAAAGAAATGATTAGACATCTTTCTTCGTTTGATGTTGGAGAGTAAAGTACCTTGATTTTTATCCTCATTAGTTTGGTCATTTCAAATGCATTCACTCGTTGTTCGATATAACAACTCAGTGTCCGTCCTTCACAGTCATAGTTGATCATGCCTTTCAAGAATTGTATTTTTATTTTGAATTTTTTTCATGTGTTCTTAGTATCATTCATATGGATTGCATTGATACGGGCAATGATAATTTTGCGTTAGTAACTATGTCCATCCGTCACAAAAGCGTCACAGTGTTTAAGAAATTCCTTTTAATATTGTCTATTCTTAAGGTTAATTAGGCCTAAGATGTACATCAGACGTAATGAATGTCCCAGATCAACGAAATATTTTCACTGTTCTTCAAATACAAAACTTAAAAAGCGTTATTCAACATTAAGCAACTACCATAAATTTCATATTTGCCTAATTCTTGCTTTGATGTAGGTTGCAATGTCGAAATTTCAAGATTTGGATGATCGTATAAATTCAGTGGCAACGAAAGTGGTTCATTTGGGAGATCAACTGGACAATATCAGTAGACCACGGCAGCGTGTTTTGGAGACGGAGCACGCAATGAAGTATTTCGATGAGTTTCATTCTGGTAAAGAACTATCAGAAGTCTTCCGGAATAAAGTCAAAGTAATATACTTTTTTTGTCTGTTGATTTTTCTCGACACGTAAGCTACAAAGATCGTGTTTTGGAACCAAGCATAAACGATTGGCTGAAATTCAAAAAATAATATTTATTAATTTTTTTTAGGTAAAAGTATTTTACTATAGATATATTTTGATAAAAAAGTCATTTGATATTATTTATTCTCTTTATTTTGTTTTTATTCAATAAGAGTAAAAGAAATTTAAATATTCAGTCCAGCGATAGCGCAATGGTAAAGGGTGGTCAACTTTTAATCGAAAAGTTCTGTGTTTGAGACCATGATATCACAAAGTTGTTTAGTGAGTGGTTATAAATAAACAACGCCGTATTTCATCAAAAATAACCGTAGCACAAATGGGGGCAATTGAATACACTAAAACTCTGGGTCAAGGTCTTCATGATAATACTTAATTAGCGTTTCTGGGAGCTTCGTTAAAACAACCCCCCCCCCATGCTTATATGACATCATATTGTTTGAACAACTTTAACACAATTTATATATGAAGACATTAAATCAGAGTATCAGAGAAAATTTGTAATTTAATCCGTATAGAGAAACCTTTTCGTTAATTTTTATTTTATTTATTCTATTTTGTTGTAGTATATAAATTTAAAATGTTTTAGGACGTTTCATCGATTTTATAGATTTATGAAAACATTTTCTTGATAGCTGTCTGCTCAACATTGAATTTGTTATTGCACTTTGTTAGTGGTTGAGAAAATCTTCAAAAGGGGGAAGAGAGAACTATGATGGGTTTTAAAATTCATTTGATTTGTGCAAGAAAAATTTGACTTTGTGTCTAGAAAAAATGTATTTTATAAGTAAACTGTTATTTACTGGCAAATGAATTGCTATCAATCAATCAGAGGTTCTTCAGTGTGTAGGTTATGCTGTAAACCTTCTACGAATTTTCAGCTTCATGAAGCCGCCGGTATTATCCATCAACTTCTTCAGGTGGCTGACGAGCTCCCGAAAGAAAAGTATGTTTCATGTAAACAGAACGTTAAAATGATCATAATTGTTCGATTTTTACTACTTTATTACTTGCTTTGGAAAAGTATCAACTGATAAGATCTTTACAATACCAGATATTATAAAATTAGATTCAGCAGTTAGATACAAATTCATAATGGTAGCTCCATCTTAAGATATGAAATATTATTGTGTTTGTATTCACCCGCTGTGTTTGTAGGTCTTACCGAGACAAGATGCAATTTACCTTTAAAGCGTACTTTATTTAGATTCGAACGAGTCCAAAGGAAGATACAAGGTCATTGTTATACATAATTATCACTTCTTATATTTAAAACAGAGTGTTTCTAAAACAGCTTCATTTGATTTTGTAGAGAAGTACTCCACCATTGAATCGGACTTGAAACGAGAGTTCATTAACGCATACAAAGTCGGTGATCTTGATACAATGGCCAAGTGCGCAAAAACGTTGCTCCCTTTCAAGGTATTGTGCACTTCAGAAGAATGCTTTCAGAAAATGTTTGTTAATGCTTTCAACTTCCCATCTTAGAATTATCACCTGTGCTATGAAGAGCTCATTAAAATGGCCACGGAGGTAATTTATGTAAACAGAGACATTTGATCTATTTACTCCACTATATTTTCTAATATGTACACGAAACATCACACGGTGAGCTTGTCTCTGTCTTTACACAGGATCTGTTTTCATCGGAAGATGTATTTGATGATGTGTTGCCAGCGTGCACACAAGTGCAGAGCATTGCTACCAAGGTGTTTGAACATAACGCTGAACATGTGCTTGCCAAGTTTGTACAGTACATCTTCGAGAAAAAACTATCGGTATGTGTTCAGTGTATTTCTTTGATGGCGGTTTTGAGTACATCCAGAATACTGTCTTTTTAAAATATTTCTAGTTAATTATGCAAATTTAACTAAAGTGCTATGGAAAAGTCTCTGAATGCTTCGCAATTTCCTTTGCAAACGTGTTTTGTGTTCTCGCTTTTATGGGATTTTGAATTTTACCAAAACCGTTTTTATTTTCGGGTGTCCTGATATGCTTTCATGAAGGCTTTTTCTTTTAAAAGGATTAAAGATGCATTGATTGTGTTTAGGGTTATATCTATCGACAGCTACCTGATCGGATAAAAGAAGAGGAAATATATCTGAAGAAACTGACAACTCTCTATGGCAAGTAAGGACACAAGAATCAACTTGTATGAAAGAAAAACAAAGTCTAGTATTCTTCAAAGTTTATCAATGCCATCACTGAACAAAGCAAAATTTGTGTGTTTATTTTCCCTTACTGTGGATGTTTGGCGAATTTCGTTTAGGTCAAAAGAAACGAACAAGAAGTTATCAACGTTGCGTTTGGGTTCAGACTCAACGTTTCTCGATCGGATCTCAAAACCAATGTTTGCAAAGTACATGAAAAGTTATATCGAGTAAGGTTGAATTTACCAAAAAAATTTATGTGTCCACAACTTATGTCGGTGTAAGTATATGTTTCCATATAAAGTGCTCAATAGTATTAACCAGAGCAGATATAAAACTAGTAAGGAGAAAACTCTAACTTTTATATAGGACTCTGAGTTTCGTGTATTAAACAGTCGTCAGCTATAATAAAATGAAAATTTACAAAAAACAATATAATATCGAGATATATCATTCACAAGGGAGGTGTCATAATGATAGATGCATATGCGTGCAATAAACTAGTCATTAGTCTTATAATTGGCCGGTAAAAATTTGTTAGAGTGACAATTGAGAGCAGTTCACTGCGTTTTTTCTACGTAAATTGTGTCCACAACCTATATATTTTTATTCGGTCACTGATATATTTTATTTAGCGATGAGTTGCAGTATCTGGAACAGGAATCCATGGCAACGCTCAATCGTTTTTACAATCGGATGAATCACGCGAAGAAAGAAATCAAACAAAAGTGTGTACAATACGATAAACTCCTCATTTTAAATATTCTGAGGGTTGCTGCTTTAACCAAATAAATTTTTACTTGTCTTTTAGTTTCATGTCAGAGATGCCGGACAGCTTAAGAGAGTTACAGAAGAAGATACCTGGCCGAGATAAAAATACACTTCACGAGAACTTGCTATCACAGGACGTAGCTGTAAGCTTGCTGCAAGAGAACAAACAGGCCATACGTAGAAGCGAAATGGTGAGATCATTCACAAGACACATCTTTCATATGTTAGAAGGTTATATATGTTACTACAAGAAACGATAGCATATCATAGCTGACTGTCGTTCTTCGTTATGCAGCCAATTTTATATTCACAGAGAGTTTTTACCATCTTTTTACGATCTATCCTAGCTTTCCACACCGTCAGAACTGTCATCGAATATCTTCCGTATATTTCAAATGCTGCTGAAGTATTTGGGCGAGTCACACTTTGAGTACGCCATCGACGTCCATTTACAATGTAAGAACAACGCCTTTTATGGTCAGCAATATATCACGATTGTTTCTGTTTCCTGTTGGCACCAGCACCATATATCTGTACTTATTTAATTTATTTTTTTTGATATTTTTGTGATGTTATGATATATAATAAATAATAAATAAATAAAAAAAAATGTTATCTTTAGATCTTCCGCCCATCGAGCCAAAATCTTCTCCTGACCTTTTGTTTTTAATAGTGGTTTGTATTTCGAACACTATCTTTCACTTGATGGAAAAACATTTCACGGACTTCATCATACGAACTATCGGGTAAGATGGCTTTCGCGTGGAATGCACCGTTTAGTGCCTGCATCCTTTTCTTGACTTACCAACGCCTGGCTCCTTTACAAAGCATTTATTTAGATAGTAATCCATGCACTTATTATTACTTTGTGTAGTTCATTCGTTTAGTTCGTCCACAATGTACGGAGAGAGCGCACTGAAGAAGAAACAGTTGGTGGAAAGTTTAGAGGGGAAGTTGAACCACGGAATTGAAAGGTGCTGCTGCTAACATTTGGAAAGTTTAACTTTTTCTGAAATACTCTCCTATATATACCTTCTGATATTTTCGTGTGATTAATGATCGTGTATATATTTTAGGATACTCACCAGCATGGTGAACTACTTGAAGTATATGTTGAATAATGATCAAAAGAAATCTGATTTCCGACCGGAAGGAGACAGCACTATTTCTCAAACGACTGTATGTTTGAATTATCTCATTGGCTGTTCAACTTTCAATTTTAGTATTAATCAACGTTGTCGTCATGGTTCCCTAATTCTTGCCCTCTTCAGGCTTGTGTGAATTGCTGCCGGTACATTAAATCAATAGTTCCAGACCTCCGCGATGCCCTTGACGGCAAGAACTTAGAAGTGATACTCACGGAGTTGGGAACACGGTTTCATAAAATACTTCTTGATCACCTGTACCAGTTTACATTTACTGATATAGGTAGGCGGTTAGGATGTATTGTTTTAAAGTGATAACGTTCTTTTGGTTTCAGGAGCGATGGTTGTTTTGTGTGACGTGAATGAGTACCGGCACGCTTTTAAGTTGTTCAAGGTAACCGCGGAGTCGGCCTTATGGCTCCTATTTGCTTAAGATATCTTGGTGGCCATCGATACTGGAAATCGTGAAAATACCGAAATTTTATTATTATCATTATTATTATATACCCATTTTCAATGAAGTACTATAGAATATCATATTTTAATCGAAAGAAATGTTTCTTTTGTTTGACAGTGTAATACAGCCTTAGGTTTATTGTGTCCTATATGCTTTTAGTGTTTTGTCGTTCTACTTTATTTACTAAGAAATTAAATTGAAGATTAAAAAGAATCAAGGTTAATCACCTCAAAACTCGATGGCTTGCTTTGTTTGCCAAGTCCAGAATCAAGGTTAATCACCTCAAAACTCGATGGCTTGCTTTGTTTGCCAAGTCCAGAATCAAGGTTAATCACCTCAAAACTCGATGGCTTGCTTTGTTTGCCAAGTCCAGAATCAAGGTTAATCACCTCAAAACTCGATGGCTTGCTTTGTTTGCCAAGTCCAGAATCAAGGTTAATCACCTCAAAACTCGATGGCTTGCTTTGTTTGCCAAGTCCAGAATCAAGGTTAATCACCTCAAAACTCGATGGCTTGCTTTGTTTGCCAAGTTCAGAAGTGTTTCGTTGATTTTCAGAAGTGTTCCGAGGGTCGTTACTTCAAAAGAATAAATCCTTTTTTCGCTGCTTGAAAATAAAGCTAAATACTGGAAAATATACTGGAATTACCTGATAAAATTTAGCTGGCCACCCTGAATATGTATGTATTTCTTTGTCTTCCCTCAGTTTATTTGTTTTCTCGTTACAGGTGCCATTACTAGATCGTCTTTATGGCGTTCTTTCTGCACTGGTTAATTTACTGGTCGTACAACCTGACAACTTGAAGGAAGTCGGTTCAGAAGAACAATTGGTGAGATTATTGTATGAGGTCTGGGTTTGAAGTTGGGAAGTTCTCGTTAAAAATGAAATACGAAATGAAAAATGAAATTTTCTTTGCAGGAAGACATTGATAAGAACGTCCTGCAACAGTTTGTCCAGCTGAGAGCCGATTACAAAACGTTGAAGATTGGAAAGGTGTTTTCTTGAGGTTGTCACCGATCACGCAATGTTAGTAACCATTAATAACTCGAACCGACGCATGCGCATACAGTTATCCATTTGATTTGTTAAATTTTTTTAATATATTTATTTATGTGTATATGGATTTAGTTTTTTTTTAAAATTTTGAGATTTAAAATATTTCATAATTAGAAAGTATTTTTCGATGATGAAGCTTTATGTATATCCTTTACGCCCTTGTCGATTGAGGAGTTAGCTCCGATTGTGTGGCATTCCGCGACCCACCACGCGCAGAAGGTTGGCGCGAAATGTACTACTCGGAACAAGATCTTCACATTGTTCTGCAAGCGTTGAATGGATGTCTACGGGAACTTAAACAGATCGAAGAGGCTAATGAAATCGCTCTGACAGGACATGTCGTGTTATTATGGGAACACTGTTGGCATGGCGATATTAGTGACGTTTTACCTTTGTATGAACTCTCCGTTGTGAAGACACAAGCTTGATAGCATGGCAGGGTCAACGTTTAAACAGTCTCGCCTACAAACACCTGTCCACTGGTTACGGTTTACCTACTGTAGTGTGATTGAAATACCAAAAGGATGTGGCACAATTATGAATTTGGTGGTTTTTGGTTTGTTTGCACTGCCTACACGGTTTCTTATGGTGTCTGCTACGTACCGCAAACGATTGGGTTTTAATTTGCCAGGCTGAGTAACTGCTGACCAAAGGAAACGCAAAATTAATTTTAATGTATAAGATATTAATTTTTAATGTATTTTTCGATAATTTTTAATTTTATTTACCGTTTGTAAATTGAATAATCGGTTTACACTGCTTCTGTTTGTCTACCGTATTTCCTCTTATTAGCGCCGGGCCTCATATTAGCGCCACACCTTGGAGCAAAATTATGTTATTAGCGCCGCCCTCTAATTAGCGCCGCACCTAGAAAAGCGGCGCTAATTAGAAAAAGAGCAGTAATCCATACAGAAGGATAGTTATACAATACAATACGTTTTTTTAGCTATCTTTCATAAACCAGGGAAATTTCATAATTTTTACAAACTCAGGCTCGTACGTAAGTTCGAAATAAGTCAATAGTTCTTTTCGTTTCTTCATTTCACGATCCAAGGTCTCAGCCGATCTTTTATTTTCCGAGAAAGCAAAAAACTTCGCTGCAACCACCAGACTAACTTCACGTTTCCGTTTTCCAATTACTTGGCAAATCAGACGATTCTGCTCATCAGCTTCAAGGAAAAAGTGTAATAATGATTCATTGCTTCAAAGAAGGATCACCATGTGCAGCTGGCGCTGAGTTATTAAGGCAACAATTGACGGTTCGGGGTGATCCTTCTTTAACGGAAAATCCGTTTGAGAACGCTAATGAAAATATTGAAGAATTTCTTTTGGTGGATATCTTCGAGGATGATTTTATTGACATTTTGTAATATAAAAACATTACTGATTCTTTTGTTTTATTGTTTTTGAAGAACAGGAAAATTCCATTAAATAAAATTTATTTCTATACCATTTTGAAAATTATTTTATAAGCGCCGCCCTCTTATTAGCGCCGCACTTTTTGAGTCAGTTTTTAAATAAGCGCCGGGAGCGCTAATAAGAGGAAATACGGTATCTATGTATTGGCTTAGCGTCCATGCTAGCATATTGATGGTTGTCTTCCAATCTGATCTAGACTGTCCCGGACTGTCTCTACACTTTTTTGCCCAATTATTCCCTCCATGTGGACCAACCAACTCAACTTCCTGATCTAAATAACATCTTTGATGCTGTGAATACCTAGCCTGTTTCTTAGCCCATCTGGAACTGTGTTGACAAGCTATTTAAGATGGTGCAGTTTATGTACACCATTGCTAAAAATTGTGTTAGGGTTAATGATTCACTCTGTAATAAATTTAATGCTGGTATGCATCAGTATTCTGTACTTAGTCTGTTGTTTGTTTTGGTTTTTGAAGCATGGCCAATGGAGTTCAGAAAGGATGTCAGTGGGTGTTATTGTATGCAGATTATTTGGTTCTCATAGCAGAGTCTATGGAAGAGGTAGTTGAAGAAGTTTGAACAGTGGAAGAGAGGACTAAAAGAGAAAACGTTGAGAGTGAATGTAGAAACACTAAGTCATGATTAACAACAGTGAAGCCTTGAAGTTGGAAAGTGACACTGTGGAGTAAAACTCAGTGGATAGTGCTTCGACCCACAAAACCGGGCCGGTTCGAATCACAGCTCCGGCATCTCATTCTTTCAGAGTGACAGCTGAGTTTTTTAACCAAACTTATGTAATGCAACCCTAGCTCAAATTGATTACATGACAAACAATTGGCTTTTAAACGTTTTAGTCTATCAAAATAAACCAGTAGGCCGTGATTGCTTCCTTCAGTTTGAGCTTGACGGAGGAATTTCCGATGGATCTGGAAGTAAACGTGACGTTTTCTGTGTATTTTGTTTCAGCCTCTCAAGTATATATTTTTTTCTGAAAATTGAAATTTATTCTTGTTCGCTAACTGACCCTTTCGAATGATCTTTGACCTCATTTCTTTCAGTGAGAAGAGACCGCGCATTTCTTCTTCGCCATGCTAAAGAATCTTTGGTCCTTTTATTTTCTGTTACTTTAATGTCAGAAATTTTCGCGAATCGGTCCACTCGCGAAATTTTTTACAATTCGCGGGAATTAATTTTCGCGAATCGGTCAAAACGGAATATTTCACGGACATTTTTTTTATTGGAGATTGCTCAAAACAAGGCCTAAAGGCCACTTGCGAGTAAAGAGCTACAGGAGAAGTTAAGCAGAATTAAGGTAGCGATGAACATTAGATTTGAACAGTTGAAGGTTAAATTCAGGAGGAAAGCATGTAGATGGAAGTGAGTTCCAAAGTCTGGACGTACGCGGAAAAAAACTGTTTTTATAAAAATCCCTACGACAATTTGGAACACAAACAGTCCATTGGTGAGACGAAGAAGACAACCTAGTAGAACGGAGAAAAATTTTGAGAGAAGGTGTAAGAGATGATAGTTCGCTTAAACAACGACCATAAAAAAACTTGTAGAAGAGACAAAGAGACGCTACGTTCCGCCGGTGTGAAAGGGAGTCCAATTTCAAAGAAAGGTTTTCGCCAATTGCATTGCAAACATGCCGTTGAACACGGTCTAACAAATTCAGGCAATTTTTTGGTGC
Organism: Candelabrum cocksii; assembly: GCA_963930725.1. Classification (NCBI taxonomy): domain Eukaryota; kingdom Metazoa; phylum Cnidaria; class Hydrozoa; order Anthoathecata; family Candelabridae; genus Candelabrum; species Candelabrum cocksii. Next base: position 3,078,963 of record OZ005666.1, read on the forward strand.
ACCTGCCCATATGTGGCAGCTGTATTCCATACATGGACGAATTGATGATTTGTATAAGTAAAGGACGCATTCAGGAGTGAGGTAATTCATTTCTCGTAAAAGAGAACCAACCTTCATGGCAGTTGATTTAGCTATATTTTCAATATAAGATCGCCATGAGAGGTCGCTGGTAAATATAAGACCAAGAAGACGAAATGAATTGCTTTCAGGCAAATGAGAAACATTCATCAAAATTCGAGGTAAGTAAGCATGATTGAGATGATTAATGGAAAGAAGATTAGTTTTAGATGGATTAAAATTAACAAGCCAATTCTTACCCCATTCAACTACTGTATTGAGATCTTTTTCCAGATCAGAGGCCATTCTAACTTTATCACAATCATCTGATTTATTAAGGCAGGAATACAATGTTGAATCATCAGCATAAATAACGGTTTTGGATGATAAATTGTCAGGGAGATCGTTAATGTACAGTAGGAACAGAGTCGGACCGAGAACTGAACCTTGAGGAATACCAGCATTGATGGAAAAAATGGAAGAAGAATGACCGTTAAGAACCACCTTGAGTTTACGATTGGAAAGGAAGGAGGAGATAATATTTAAAAATGGACCTTTTAAACCATATGCCTTAAGTTTGTGCAGTAGCCCCCGATGCCAGACTTTATCAAATGCCTTGGAGATGTCAAGGGCAACTGCTCGCGCTTCACCAGAGACATCAAGGGCACGATAAAAACGTTCACTTATAACTGTCAAAACGTCAGCAGTGGAACGCCCAGAACGAAACCCATACTGGGAATCGTAAAACAAATTATTTTTTTCAATAAATTCAACTAAGTTCAGGTTAATTAAAGTCTCGAAAACTTTGCTTAAGATGGAAATGAGGCTGATTGGTCTATAATTAGAAGGATGAGATCGCTCACCACAATTTTTAAAAATTGGAATAACAGAGGCAAACTTCCAAGATGAAGGGAAACAGGATTCGTCCAAACACTTTTTGAAAAGAGCACACAAAACGGGAGATAACTCAGTAGAACATCTTTGAAGTACAATTACAGGAATGCCATCCGGTCCAGTAGCCTTATTAGAATCCATTTTGTTAATAATCTTAGAAACCTTATCAGGAGATATAAAGCAATCATGTAAAGTCTGGACAGTTTTGGAGGAGAAATAAGGGAGATCATGACCAGAATCATCGAGGGTGGAATGAGAACTGAAGAGTTTAGCGAATAGTTCAGCTTTATCCTTAGATAGACTAATGACTTCAGGACCATTTAAAAGTGGAGGTACAGATGTTTTAGAACTACCCCGGACGTTTTTGATAATACGCCAAAATTTGCAAGAACCTATTTCTTTGGATTTGATAAGATCTTTAGTCCTTTCAGCAAAAACAGTTTTAGCTTTACGAACAACATATTTACAATTATTGCGTGAGGCAATAAACAGTTGTCTGTTATGATCAGTCGCATCACGACGGTAGCGATGAAAGAAATGATTGCGATGAGCTATGGCTGCAGCACAAGCTGGAGAAAACCATGACGAAGAATGAGGTTTTAACTGATATTTCCCTGACGGAACAAATAATTGTATTGCTTCAGATATTATTGAAGTAGTTTCATTAACACAATCATCAACTGAATTGGAAAGAATTTTTTCCCATGGGACAGACTGAATGTGATTTTGAAATTTTAGCCAATCCGCAAGATCATATCTAAAAAAGGATCTATGCATGGGATGTTCATGGGAAACTTGCCTATTGAAATTAATTTTGACCTCCAAAACAACATGGTCAGAACGACCCAGTGGAGCGCTATGAGATATCTTACAAATTTCAGGGTTAGAGGTCAAAAATAAATCCAACAAGGAGGGCGATTGACTTGAGTGATCAGGAATGCGGGTTGGAAAATCAACCAATTGCGAGAGAGACTGAGATACTGCAAAGTTATAGGTTTCGACACCAGAGCTACTTGTTCCATTCGAGAATCTTAGCCATTGTTTATGGTGAATGTTAAAGTCACCAAATACAAAGATGTTGGTTGAGCGATGATTAAGAAGAGCTAAGTCAGCAGACTTTGAAACTGATTTGATAACAGAACAGTCTTGAGAAGATGGAGAGCGATAGAGAAAGAACAAAAAACTAGTTGAATGTAGAAGAGACAAACGAAAACACATGAAAGGATGATTGGGGTCTTCCAGGTCAATTTCACGAAATATTGGTAAAGTTTCCTTGACATAAACTGCTAGACCATGCATATGAATAGAGGAGTCCAATCTAAACAGAGGTAGGTATCTAGGAACAAGGAAATCATTAGAAGATATACCAGCATTTAGGTTAGATTCGCAAAGTGCTAATAAATCCGGATTATTTTTTATCAAAAAAGCCTCCACATCCGAATAATTGGTACGAAAACCACGAATGTTGCTAAAAGCTAAGGAGAATGGAGGATGAGTATTCAACTTTATTTTGGCTTTGTTGTTGCGTTTTGATTTAAGGAGGGGTTTTTCTTTATTTGTTTTACAAACAAATTCCACGGAGGACCTCTTACTCGGTAGACCCATTCCCCCGAACTATCACCAGCCTCCCTCTGTTTAGCTTCAACTCGAAGTTTGTTGAATATATCCCTTTCCTCCTTGCTCCTGTCTGGATTAATAAAGATATTTCCATCAGCTTCTTTCAAAATCCATTTGTGATTTAAGATGGAAATTTTTGTGTCATAATCACGCAGAGTAACTCGTAACGGTCGAATTTTAGCGGATTGCAAAGGACCGAGTCTTTCACAAATTTTAATATCGTCAATGCGAATATTAAGTCTAAGCTGATTTTTAATAAGACCCAATACCTGCAATGAGTTACTAACCGATTCAGTCTCTTTCAAACCATAAATTATCAAATTATTTTTGCGCCAGTTGTGATCTTCAATATTTTTAAAAATTTCTTTAGTTAAAATATGTTTGGAGTCTAAACAATCAACCTTGACACTATTTTTTAAATTGGAAATTAGAGTGTTTAGATTCAAGTTGTCATCAACTAATTTAACTAAAAATTTACATTTTCGAATGAAAACGAAGATCATGGACACTTTCTTCTCGCTCGCATTCCACGGTTTTGAATGAGAGGCTAGCATTGGCCTTTAGGTTTTGAAAACACAATACACTCGTGTTTTATAAAAATGCCCAAATTTTGGCTAGCCTCAAGATCGAAATGAGCCTTCCTATTGTTGCTTGCTATGGAGAGTCACTTTTTTAGTGAATCCAAATGCGGCTAGTGTTCCTTTTCTCTTTATCTTTAGTAATTCCAAGCACTGACATATGGAACAAAATTTGAATGACGGGATTTGAACTGTAACGACTTTTCTTTTTAGCAATCAAAAAACAAGCAAGATTTCTTAGTTAAACTCTATTTCGCCTTCTTTTCACTTGAGCCCTCATGATTCGGTTGTTTTCAGCCTCGGGATCATTACAAAAAGAATTCTTATTTAAAAAATTAATATATGTGTGTGTGCCCGTGACGTCACACGGAAACATCCTTTACGTGCAATTTGTAATTCAATCCAAATTGGATTTTCTGTTTCTTTTTCGTTTTTATACGTATATTTACGTTTAGAAATCGAAACGAACAGTTTTAAGTTGTTTAAGCAATTCACTGCGTTTTGTAGAGAAACAAATGAGCGTGCAGATCAGTAACCCGTGCAAAATTTTATTGGCCTTTCGCTATAAAATCTCTCATGCGGAACATTAAAAGTAAGCTTTTCATGATAAAAGAAATCTTTGTTCCAAACATGCAAACTATGGGGGAATTGTGACAGGTTATTTTTATGTAAAACTCGTTTATGCAAATCGAAAAACAATTTCATCGTGTCGTTATAGTGTTTTAAAGCGCCGTTTAATGTTTTTATTGGGTGCGTTCAATCATGGTTCATTTACCACATGGGTAATTGGCCACCTCGCATGAATGAATGAGTGCTGTTAAAACGACATTGTCTGTTTCACAAGCAACCATTTCAATGCAAACTGGAAACGTTTCGTTTGCCAGAGTTCCAAGACAAACACGCAAAGATGATGGACCAAGTATTGCCCGGCTATGTGGAGGTTTGAAATTGTTTGTGTTTTCTTGTTACGAGGAAGACTTAACTTACCTACGATCAGTCATAGTCTATAGAAAAAAACCTTTTTGTACAAATCTTCGGGTGCAAGAAGTGAAACCTGTTCTACTCCTAGAAAGGTTCGGGTAAGATCACATCTTTTTGGACCTGATCTATCCTTTAAAGGAGACTCTGGTGAAGATTAATTTTGACCTTTTGATTGTTAAACTTGGGTATAGGTTTTTTCTATAGACTATGGTCAATCGATTACTGAAACAATACGTAATAGAAAGATGATAAACTCTTCAGCGGGCGGCAGCGGAAAATTGTTGCAAATGTCAAAATAATGTACATTATATTGGCTTGTGTTTTTACAAAGATAATTATAGTGTGAATGTGAAAATATTTTAGGAGGTTTATTTGTATATCTTTGTGTCACCGGAAAAATATCATCTCACCACTGGGTGGGCGTAACATGAGAATGAGCCAAGTAATCGTTTCATTGATTTGTGATCGTTTGGAGGAGGGAGATTTCAAAGAGGTTTTAGTCCTGAGGGATCGGGATGCATGTTGTGGTTTTCAAAAGCATAACCGAGAAAAAAAATATATAAATAAGAATATCCTGTATAAATATTCATAGATAAATAATAACTAAATAGACAATTTGGTTGTCTAGGTTACCGGACACACATTCATTTTTCTAAATTTGTTCGATAACCTCGTTTTATTTGATCGAATCTACCACATCTAGTTCTCTTGTCCAAACATGCAAAGCCATCGTTTCCTTTCGATAATTTTATCTGTAGTACGTTAGAAAAAAGTCTGTTTGTTATATAAAATTGTCATTTGCTTCAAATGATGTTAATGTCAGATATTTAAAATATAATATTAAGATATTAAAAATCTATTTTTTAACTGTAAAATCTATTTTAACTATTGCAATTGTATAGGCAATCTAATATTTTTACCATTGTAAAACCTTTTTAACTTTATTTTACTCACTGACTAGCAGAAGTAATCAACGGCGTTGCCAAGGAAATTTCTATGTAAGTTAAACCAATGACACCAAATTTTGCAAGTAAGAGACGAACCAGAAAAGACAGCATGACAATGTTTTTTACTCGCCTCCTATCAAAGCATTAATTGAAAGTGTTTCAGCCAAATTTAAAAACCCTTTTAATGCTTTTTCCGTGAGTGATATTCAAGGGACTTGCGAAAACTAAATATTCCATACCTAAAAGAAGTTTTTTTTTTTATTTTTTTTTTTTTATTGGAGATTGCTCAAAACAAGGCCTAAAAGGCCACTTGCGAGTATAGAGCTACAGGAGAAGTTAAGCAGATTTAAGGTAGCGATGAACATTAGATTTGAACAGTTGAAGGTTAAATTCAGGAGGAAAGCATGTAGATGGAAGTGAGTTCCAAAGTCTGGACGTACGCGGAAAAAAACTGTTTTTATAAAAATCCCTACGACAATTTGGAACACAAACAGTCCATTGGTGAGACAAAGAAGACAACCTAGTAGAACGGAGAAAAATTTTGAGAGAAGGTGTAAGAGATGATAGTTCGCTTGAACAACGACCATAAAAAAACTTGTAGAAGAGACAAAGAGACGCTACGTTTCGCCGGTGTGAAAGGGAGTCCAATTTCAAAGAAAGGTTTTCGCCAATTGCATTGCAAACACGCCGTTGAACACGGTCTAACAAATTCAGGCAATTTTTTGGTGCACCTGCCCAAATGTGGCAGCTGTATTCCATACATGGACGAATTGATGATTTGTATAAGTAAAGGACGCATTCAGGAGTGAGGTAATTCATTTCTCGTAAAAGAGAACCAACCTTCATGGCAGTTGATTTAGCTATATTTTCAATATAAGATCGCCATGAGAGGTCGCTGGTAAATATAAGACCAAGAAGACAAAATGAATTGCTTTCAGGCAAATGAGAACCATTCATCAAAATTCGAGGTAAGTAAGCATGATTGAGATGATTAATGGAAAGAAGATTAGTTTTAGATGGATTAAAATTAACAAGCCAATTCTTACCCCATTCAACTACTGTATTGAGATCTTTTTTCAGATCAGAGGCCATTCTAACTTTATCACAATCATCTGATTTATTAAGGCAGGAATACAATGTTGAATCATCAGCATAAATAACGGTTTTGGATGATAAATTGTCAGGGAGATCGTTAATGTACAGTAGGAACAGAGTCGGACCGAGAACTGAACCTTGAGGAATACCAGCATTGATGGAAAAAATGGAAGAAGAATGACCGTTAAGAACCACCTTGAGTTTACGATTGGAAAGGAAGGAGGAGATAATATTTAAAAATGGACCTTTTAAACCATATGCCTTAAGTTTGTGCAGTAGCCCCCGATGCCAGACTTTATCAAATGCCTTGGAGATGTCAAGGGCAACTGCTCGCGCTTCACCAGAGACATCAAGGGCACGATAAAAACGTTCACTTATAACTGTCAAAACGTCAGCAGTGGAACGCCCAGAACGAAACCCATACTGGGAATCGTAAAACAAATTATTTTTTTCAATAAATTCAACTAAGCTCAGGTTAATTAAAGTCTCGAAAACTTTGCTTAAGATGGAAATGAGGCTGATTGGTCTATAATTAGAAGGATGAGATCGCTCACCACAATTTTTAAAAATTGGAATAACAGAGGCAAACTTCCAAGATGAAGGGAAACAGGATTCGTCCAAACACTTTTTGAAAAGAGCACACAAAACGGGAGATAACTCAGTAGAACATCTTTGAAGTACAATTACAGGAATGCCATCCGGTCCAGTAGCCTTATTAGAATCCATTTTGTTAATAATCTTAGAAACCTTATCAGGAGATATAAAGCAATCATGTAAAGTCTGGACAGTTTTGGAGGAGAAATAAGGGAGATCATGACCAGAATCATCGAGGGTGGAATGAGAACTGAAGAGTTTAGCGAATAGTTCAGCTTTATCCTTAGATAGACTAATGACTTCAGGACCATTTAAAAGTGGAGGTACAGATGTTTTAGAACTACCCCGGACGTTTTTGATAATACGCCAAAATTTGCAAGAACCTATTTCTTTGGATTTGATAAGATCTTTAGTCCTTTCAGCAAAAACAGTTTTAGCTTTACGAACAACATATTTACAATTATTGCGTGAGGCAATAAACAGTTGTCTGTTATGATCAGTCGCATCACGACGGTAGCGATGAAAGAAATGATTGCGATGAGCTATGGCTGCAGCACAAGCTGGAGAAAACCATGACGAAGAATGAGGTTTTAACTGATATTTCCCTGACGGAACAAATAATTGTATTGCTTCAGATATTATTGAAGTAGTTTCATTAACACAATCATCAACTGAATTGGAAAGAATTTTTTCCCATGGGACAGACTGAATGTGATTTTGAAATTTTAGCCAATCCGCAAGATCATATCTAAAAAAGGATCTATGCATGGGATGTTCATGGGAAACTTGCCTATTGAAATTAATTTTGACCTCCAAAACAACATGGTCAGAACGACCCAGTGGAGCGCTATGAGATATCTTACAAATTTCAGGGTTAGAGGTCAAAAATAAATCCAACAAGGAGGGCGATTGACTTGAGTGATCAGGAATGCGGGTTGGAAAATCAACCAATTGCGAGAGAGACTGAGATACTGCAAAGTTATAGGTTTCGACACCAGAGCTACTTGTTCCATTCGAGAATCTTAGCCATTGTTTATGGTGAATGGTAATAATAATTTGAAAGTAAAAAAAATTTGAAAATAAAAGTAATAATTTGAAAAACCTTTCAATTTTCTAGAGGAGCTCTGGATATCTGGAACAATTTTAAGTATGACAAAAAAATCGGAAAGTCTTTCTATTTTCAAATCACTTACGAAAGGATTCTTGATAAATAAATAAGTAATATTTATAAACATGCTATTGTTTTATAATTGAATATTAGTTTTGATCTTTTGCGACTCTTAACGTATAACGTATATCTAATATTTATCTTGTAAAATAAAAGACTAACTTGAATTTGGTCTTCATGAAAGGGTGTTTGGCGTAAGTTAAACAATAACCCTCTGGGAGTTGTCTTTATATAGATTATTTTTTATCTTGATTATTGTAATTTATTGGTAAAACGAGAATGTAAAAACACACAAAAAAATAAAACTCTTAGAAAAACATTTAATTAAATTATCGCGAGAATACCTACTCAACTACGTAACTTTTATCTTTATCAGAAAACCAATGTTGTTTTCAAGCTAAACCACTGTAACCCACATTGTATCTATATAAAGTAGATATTTATGTGGGTCATGTTACTTTTGCAGCTCTTAAGGTATCTATTTGAGTTGGTTTCATTGCTTCGCATTCAATGGGCTCTGAGAAAAAGTGGAACAAATCCACTGAAAGAACAGTCTGTTCATTTATTTACATTTGAAAATGTAGACAGAGTTCTACGAAACATGTCTCGGAAATTAAAGAAAATAATTTCTTATCGTCAAAATGATGTAAACCTTTCAACTAATGATTCTTTTAAAGAAATTTGAAAATATGCTCATCAGAATGGTGTATAAAAACTGATCAGATTCTAATAGAATGGCTCAAAACCTTAACATCGTTTTTTTTATTTGAATGATGTCAAGGAATAGTTTTCAAAGGCTACACAGAAAAGTTTTGAAAAATGAAAACAAAAAGCGAAACAAAAATATGGCTCGTCATTTTCCAAGGAACATCTTAGATTACTGTATTTCAGAACTAGGTAATGGTTTAACATGCTTTTTGAGTATCACATTTCATTGCAAAGTCAACATCCACCTTTTTGTACTGAATCATCAAAACAAATAACTTATTCAAAAAAATTATTGCACTACAGTGGTTAGAACGTTCTTTTCACAAAAACCAAAATAAGCCCTAAGTACACGCGGACCTTGAGATAAGAAGAACCACTGTTATATGATAGCCGTAAAAACTCCATTGTTATTACAGTCGACTCTCTCTAATTCGAATCTCTATTATTCAAACTTTTTATAATTCGAACGAATTCTAAGTCACTATCAATTTTCCTTAAGAAACTCTTATAATTTAATTTCTATTATTCGAATCTCTGTAATTCGAAAACCTCCATATTTCGAACAAATTTTCTGGTCCCCTTGGCAAAATACTCTCTGTAATTCGAATTTTCGGAGTGTAAACTAACCGTTAACACTTTCGAATGTTTTTTTTTCCAAAATTCATTTCTGTTCAGATGTTTTGATTTTTTGTAAATACACGTCTTTTGTATAAAGTTTGATCATCTTTTCTTGTGACTTTATATGGTTTGATGAACTGCGTCTTATTTCTCGTTCAAAATGGCTAAACGACTCAATATAGTTCGAAAGCTTGAGACAAAGTATAAAGCTTTATTGGAGTTAGAGAAAGGGAGTCCAATAAAGAAGTGACACAATCTTTGGTATCCCGCCTATACGCTTTCGATCTGGAAAAAACGTAGCTATCAAAGAACACTCGATCATTCTTTTTTATTTTTCACCTTTATGATTTTTCTCAATTTTTCAAAAATTCCGATTTTTCTCTCTAATTCGAATTTTCACCCTTTAAACCTGAAAATTCGGATAAGAGAGACTTTCTACTATTCGAATCTCTTTATAATTCGAACAAAATATTTTCCCCTTGGGATTCGAATTAGAGAGAGTCAACTGTATATATCCGGCGATAGCGCATTGGGAATGGTGTTCGGCTCTTAACCGAAAGGTTCTGGGTTCGAGACCATGCTATCACAAAGTTTTTTAGTGAGCGGTTATAAATAAACAACGCCGTATTTCATCAAAAATACTCGTAGCACAAATGGGAGCGATTAAATACATTAAAACTCCGGGTCGAGGTCTACATGATAATACTTAATGAGCGTTCTGGAAGCCTCGTTAAAAACACAACAAACAAACAAACATATATATATATACTTTTTACTTTTTTAAATCTTTAGATTGTTGTTGTCAAAGTACTGGCTATTTTACCCTAGAAGAAAATATGACATTGTACACATCTTTTTGCAGGAGTGCAGACTTTTACGGTCTGACCATGGTCCTACGATGATTGGTTATTCCCTTGAACAAATATCACCAAATTATGACATGAGTAATCAATTTTCTGGCATCAAACCTGAACATTTGCATTTCCCTGGGGATCAAGACAATGTATCGCTTTACTTGAACAGTGAACGCAAAGATGATTTGGTATATATATATATATATACATAAAGTTACATTTTCTTCTCTTTTGATTTCTATCGTCATAATGATAATAATCATATGTCAGATCTTTTGAATAATTAATTTAGGGTTATTTGTTAATCTTCTTTTCTTTTGCTACTCTTTAAGCTCGTTCATTTTCTTATAATAGCAGATCAAAATGGAAGAAGGTGAGCGTAAGAAGATGAGAAGAGAGCGAAATAAAGTGGCAGCTTCGAAATGCAGAAACAAACGAAAAGAACATATCAGATGCTTGATGAAGGTTTATTGGCGTTTTACGTTTTCTCTTAAACTAATGGACACTATGCGGGGTGTTTTTTTTTATAAGGAACCCGAGTTGCTAAGAGTTGATATTCAGATTTGGGCAAAAATTTAAGCAATTGGCCAGGTTGTAAGTTTGGAAAAATAACTAACCGAAATGCACTGCAGTAATAAACAACAAGCGCCATTTCTATGAACAATAAATAATGTATATAGCACGGTCCTGTAATGTTAAAAATAATATTCCCCTCAGAAACAACAACATTTATTCACTTAATAATGTAATTCTGGCTTTAGAAACTTGAAGATGAAAAATTGAGTTTATGAGCTTATAAAAAAAACAACGTGTATGGCTATATGTCTTGAGAGTTGGTTTACTAAATTTGTTGGATTTTATTGTATGTCGATGATATGCGGGTCTTTTTTTATTGCAGGAATCAGATGATTTAGAATCTAAGAATGTTGGCTTGCAAGGTGAGATCTCTATTCTCCAGGCTGAGATTAGAGAGTTAGAATCCATTCTTGACTCTCACAGATGCCACATGAAGACAGAGAACTGTTAACTCTAGACAAAGTTTGACTACTTGACAACTCTACCGCAAGGGGATCTCTGACATTGACAATTTTCCGTTTGGTTTTCCTGAAAATGGGCTTTTTCTTCACTATTTCTGTTTGACAACATTTTCTACCTTCTTTCTCTCGACTGAGTATCTTCATCTGAATACAAAACGTTATTGTAATTCTGACAGTCTTTGTTTTTATATATAAAAAAATATTATTTTTTTGTGCGGAAATGTACTTTCCTCTTTATTATGCTGTTATTTGACTTTATGACGATAATTTCATTTTATGTTGACCATCGATTGTCACAGACAATTATTTTCTATATTTTTGTTATCCTGACATTTTTGTACATAACAACCACTGACAGTTCACTGATAAATAAATACTACAGACCACTGAAAATCCCTGTTTTCTATTTTGACTGTATGTTTTAAATTCTATTGACAGTAAAGACGCAGACAACTTTTTCTTCCATATTGACATGACCTTGGACCTTGGAACCTGGGCATAGTTTATTATTTTTATCAAGTATAAATACTGCAAAATCAGTTTTAGAGTTTATCCCATTGTTATAATTTATAATTATACTTTATATATAAATATTCAGACATCGCGGAAGAAAAATATTTATATCAACCGTATAATTAATAAGATGTCCTTACAAAATATAGCTTAAGGTAATTAATTGCCGGTTTTATTTCAAGAAATATGCATTTTATCAGTGGAAAATCAATTTAGCATTCGTACACAAAACGAATAATTTTTTGTACACAATTCGTTTCATTTTAAAAGCATAAAAATAAAGCTAAATATAGACATGTTTGGCATTTAAAGGCTTCAAGTTAGTTAACTTGCCGGATTATCTTGGTTGCTACCATGAGCGGTTCCCTATTGTATATATCGAGTTGGGTTTTCTACATTACGTCTTGATCGCTCTAACAAGTAATTAATTAATTTTAATACTATACGTTTTCCTTCGTGCATTTACCACCAACTTTCAGAACTGTAAACACCTGTATACCACTCCTTTTCAAAATCTACATTTTAGTTGCTCGACTCAGTGGCGGATCTAGGATGAGATTTGGGGGGGGGGTGGCTACCAGGTGCGAAGCACCGAGCGGGGGGAGGGTTTGGGAGGGGGGTGTCCCCTCTCCCGACCTCCGGAAAATTTTGGAAAAAGTAAGTCAATGACACACTATTATAGGGTTCTGTTTTAATAAATAAAACTGCTTTAATTGTGTAATAATAAAGGCACTTCTCTTCATTTACAGTAACATAATAATAATATAGTTTTGTACTACAATCTAATCGTGTAGTTATTTATATAGTTAGGCCTATTATCACAGCGTATAATTTTAGCTGGTCGTCATGTCTAGGCCTAGGCTACGCACGCACACGTCACCCACTTACCGCCACTAGCGATCTACATTAGCCAGGCCAAGCTAACTAAAACGGTCTGGGAAATCACATCATACATAATTATCTTTAAAAAATACAACTTCAATAAAAACCTTTAAAACATTAATGAATTATGAATACAAGTACATCTGAAAGCATTATTTTTACTGTGTACTGCTCGCTAACGAGTGAAAAGCTCTCTGTATAATAAACCGAAAAAGCCGAGAGCTTCCGGAAGTTTCCGAAATCAACTCGCGTCACTGCAGGGACAAACTACGATGTATGAATGCCTACTTTATTTAATTATTAAAAAAACAGGATAGACTGAATGAATATAATTTGTTGTACATGCTTTTATCTTTGGGCCTGTACGGGCAAGTTTTCATTATTTAAACTATTTACACAAATTTACAAGAAAACAGAACATAACAGAATATTTGTTAAGGCTTATTGTTTAGCTGGTTTATTAATAAGAAAGAAACAATGATAATAAAACATAAAAAGACTTTTTATGTCTTTTTTTACTTTAAGTATTAGGTGTTTATACATTGCTAAAAAAATAGAAACCAATAAAATGTTATGATACTATAGAAGGACAGCTTAAAAAGTTCCGGAATTAAACTCTAATAGTCGACCAAAATAGATGCGGACTGCATTCGACGAGGGTGCAAAGCTATAAAGCGGTCACAAATCTGCTTTGTATTTAATGCAGTTGAAAATCCATGCATGCCGATAACAGCTAGATCGGCCAATCTTTCAGTGGTCATAGTGGTACGAAGCCAAGTATGTATTCGTCTAAGACAGGAAAATAATTTTTCTGCCTCCGTACTACCAATTGGCAAGACCGCAAGAATCATTAGAAGTTCTCTTATGTTAGGAAAAAATGATTTGTCTACATGTACGGAAAGAAGAGTTGTCACAGAAACGTGAGAAGTACCGTTTGCAATAATTCTTCCATCGCAGAATTTCACTATCAAATGCTGAAGAGAGTGGCATCACATGGCTCCATTTCTGAAACAGAACCTGTCCAAGAGCATTGTCAGCATCATCATCTTTATCCTTAATTACTTCCGGAATTAGAGTACAAAGTTCGTAGTGTGCCCTCTTTTCAATACTGAAACGAGAGTCTAACTCGCTACATACCACATCTAAAAATGGTATTGCCACTGTTCTCTTCCAATACTGGGAAACCGATTCTGATGGGTGGTTATCCCGGTTTTGCTGTCTACCACAGAGTCGGGGCCGTTTTTCTGTTCCTCTGACCAATTCAGATAGATTCAATACTTTCACGTACAAACGGTCAAACCAACTGTCAATTTCCTGCCGAATATCTTTATAAGACGCAGTGACCAATTCGATTTTCTGGAATCCTAGGTACACTTCCATAAGTTTACCTTGCAGGGCACTTACAATGGGGCGCATTGGCTCAAGCATTTCTTTAGCGCACATGAAACTTACAACATGTGTAAAATCCATAGATGTGTGTCGGAGACCGTTTGCCTTTGCGGTTGTCGACGAATCCCATTTCCACACCTCTGAATTAGGATATAACGAATCATCATTAGAAGGCACACATATTTCATTTAAAGTGATAACAATAAATTCATACAAATCGTAAATGGTTTCAAAAGCAGTGTGCCTTTCGATCCAACGTGTCTTGCACATATTTTTTAACTTGTGCTTCTTGGCATTCGGGGCTTTGGCAGAAATTACCGTTTCAAAAAACCTCTGTCGCTTTGGGGAATTGTCAAAAAAGCTGAACAATTCTCGGCAGGAATCCATCATGTTTGAGATTTGCGAAATCTTACATGCGTGGCAAATAACAAGGTTCAGGGAATGTAGACAACAACCCTGATACTGTGCATCAAGAGCATGTTTTGCAATTTCTGCATGTACACCCTTGGTGTTCGAGCTCATAGAAGCTGTTGTGTCATAGGCTTGACCTCTACAGTTTAAAAGTGAAATCTTATGCATGTCCAGCGATTTCCTAATGGCATCGCTTATTGCCACGCCAGTTGTTCTCTCTAAATGGCACATATCTAGCAAAACTTCGCATTTCTTTGGGTTGGATGGGTCGCTTATGACATCTAGGAAACGTAGGCAGACAGATAGTACCTCTCGTCCATGTGAGCTGGTTTCGTCCGCCATTAATGCAAAGTGTTCACATATCTCAAGGCAATTCCGAAATTTATCCCGAATTAAATTTGCCGTTACGGTTAAAATTTTGTTTTGGGTTGTTTTACTTGTGTACCTGGCATTCTTAGATCCAGACACAAGATATTCTTTTAACACAGGATTTGATTTTGCCAATAGGCGAAGAACTGCAATAAAATTCCCCTCATTGTGCGTTTCTGGATATGAAAAATCAATCAAATCGTCTCGATGTCCACGCAATGCAATTTGCTGTTTTGCACATAGTAGCACAGCATCGACAATAACTGGCAAAACCAAACTGTTTTTTTGCACATTTTGCACGTTCACTTAGTTGAACATCAATTCTTTTCTCAATGTTAATTGCTTGAGAGCGAACAGCTAATAACCGTTCGATGCTTCGCTTATGGTAATCCTTTTGTTCATGACTGTCCAAAAGTTCTTTCGATTTACTGTAGTTTGTGAATGGTGAAACTACAAAAGCACCCAGTTTATCTTTTTCGTTATTACTTAGAAAGAGTACACATGCTAGACACCACCCACCTTTAAAATCGATGTGATTGCTGTATGACAGCCACTTACGTTGCTCAAGCCATCTTTTCTGAAACGAAACATGTTTGCTTCCTTTGTATTTTCGACTATGAAGTGTATCTGAATTTCCAGGGATCCAAATATTATCAATAATGTTAAGTTTTTCAATATTGCTTAACTTTTCCGATGCATTAATAACACAGCAAACGTCATTGGGAGATGTACTAGTCGAAATTGTTGCTTCACCTATGGCTCCGATAGATTCTCCCTGGCTACTAGACGGAGTTAGTAAATCCGATGGATCTGTAGATAACGGAGCTGGTGGTAGCGGCCGAGTGGAACAACTATCACTACTAGTGGATGGACCTTCTGGTTGTTGGATGCTTTTCACAAAAAAACTATCTAGTTTATTCTGTTTAATCCGTTTTCGAGGAGGATCAGCCATAATTTACGTTTGATTTGAAAGAAATATAGAAGTGTAAGAAATTGCTTTATTGATGTTGCTCACTTAAGGCTCTGACTGAGAATGGTCTTCCTGACCATTTACATTAAGTTTTAATCATTATCAAAACAAAGAAAATACACTTAATTACTAAAACAGGAATTAAAGCTAATTGATTTGATGGCCGCAACAGATACCAATGACCAAAAGATTATAAAATGGTTAATCCTATTAGCAAATAGTGGACACCACGTGCATTTCCAGATTACCCTGTGGGGAGTAAATGTGGTGTCTATTCGAAAACAAATCAACAAAATACTTAATAGCATTCCAAAATGTTGTAAATCAATTAAAAGTAAAAGAATCAAAAAAAGCTAAAAGTAATGTATGCCACATTAATATACACGAATATTCAACTACGGTGTGCATAATAAAGCATAAAGAGGCCCTTGCCTGTCATTAGTTACAAGTCATGCTGTACGTCAACCCTGTCGTTATCATGCTGTACGTCAATCCTGTCGTTTTTTGTTGTTAAAAAGCGCCACAATAACATCGAATCACGAGCCGTTGTGTTATGTATGTGCTCAAAGTCAGACTTGTGTCTAGGCTGAAGGATAGGCCTATATCGTGGCTAAACTGGCTATAAATTTACTTTCTTTTTTCCTGTCACTGGTTTTCATGGAATAATAATTCATTACATTTGTCAACACTTACTATGAAAACGTAGCCCAGGCCTACTTACTTACTTATAGCTACATATATCGAACCACCCACCGCACCCCTGCCGCGCCTGTGTTAGAGTCGAGAAAGTAGGCCTAGCCTACTCCGCGATACGTTACTGTCCTGACGTACGTGGGTTGCAAGCATATTTTTTTTTTGAAAATTAAGGGGGGTGGCTAGCCACCCTATTCACCCCCCCCCCCCCCCCCCCCCTAGATCCGCCACTGGATTGGGATGGTTTTTAGCCAAAGAATTTTTTTTTTTTGACAAGTTTTTATTTAAATAAATAAATTAGATGTGATGTCACTTATCGATGGCGTAGGTTTAAAATTTATAATAATAATTAAATATTTTATGGCTAACTTTGTTTTTCAAACAAATTGTTTCTCAATTTAAATGTATAATTAATTTATCTATATGTACATGACTACCTATATATAGACTTTTTTGGGAGGAGATTGGCATAGATTGGTAACATACATACATACAGAATTCCTCAATTATCACATTATTGTTAACGCCCGTAGGACCACGGGTTCATTGCTAGGTCAAATAAAGGCCGTGAATCAGTTGGGGCGCGTCGTATATCACTCAGCACTACGTATTCTCCGTTCTAAATGCAACATTGACCGCTTGCATTTGACTTTTAATTCGTCTGCAACTTCCATGCAACTGCTCATCTTCTTTCTCTTCTTTAGTTCTTCTAATATTCTTATCGTTTAACGTTTACTGAGCTGTTCAATTGCTCTTTTCTTACTGCTAATTGGCGCCATGATTGGGTTATCGAGTTGCCAAATGATTGGCGCCATGACTGGTTTATCGAGTTGAAAATTTATTTATGTGCAATTGAGTTCGGGTTTTTTGTGCAACAAAATCTTAATTAACATTCGAATCAAGTTCTCTCCTTTCTCGTTTGAGGTGTTTCAAGTTACGTTTTACGGCTTACAAATGGAGAGGTCGTCATTGACAACACGTTTATGGAAAGTCTCACTTATCCCGATTTCGACTTATCGACATTATACTCCATTTCACATTTGAAACTGTGTGTCTATTTTTAGCATTTGAAAATGTGCCCTGGTTTTAGAAACCTTTCCTCCTCTCAAAAAATAGTACGCTTTGCGCCTGGTCACCACTGATTGGCGAGGAGCATTCGCATTGTAAGCGCGAGTAATGAAATGATAATGACGAGTTTGCTGTAGCAGTAGAGTTGGACATATCCCATATGCAATTTGTAATTTCTGACAGCTCTACAATACCACATTGCGATCTCAATGGAAAATGTGTAAACAGAGAAGCTTGATCTGGACTGGAAATTCTTGGAATAACACCCTCTGCTGAAGAAGACAGACGACGATCGAGTGGGTGAAGAGAACTGTAGCGCGAGAATTCACCCGTGCCAACGATATTACAAATAAGTGTTTGAAATGAGATCTACTGTACGACGAGAAGGTGTTAGAAATATTTTTTGTTTGTTTTTACCCTGCCTGCTGTCTTGTCCGTTAGTTGAAGGTGTCCGCCTTTTAGAGTGTCTATTAATTGGATATAGCAAAATTACTAAAGTATTAACAACCGATTTATAAATAGGCCTTATATAGCTTTATAAATATTTATAAATACTATAAAGGAAAATTTCCTTAGTTGTCGTGATATTTTACAGATAGTTTAGCAAAAAGGAAATCTTCAACAACAACTCCCAACTTTTCCGCTTATTTTTAATTCATTGCGTGAAAATCTAGATTTAATGTAGCAAGTAGTTTGCGGGAAACAAAACCGGCGCTACGGCAACAAAATTACGTAAAAATTCCAATCGTATATAAGGTTTAATTAATAACTTAAACTCAAATGAGATTTAATATAGTTGTATCCCATTATTACAGGCAGTGCTGTATTCGTAAAAAAAGCACAGGGTATACTGTCAGATTTGCCAAAATAATAAATAATAGCTGATCGGTTGTTTAGCAGCCAGGATCTTGCATATTTTTTAGCGGTAAATTGAGCCTCAGGTGGTCCAATTGGACTCTAACTTTACAGTTAGTAGTTGTCAAGAATCAGTAAGGATACGCACTTTCTTTCGAAAACCAGAGGGTATACTATAGTGGTTCGAAAAAGCAGAGAGTATACTGTGTATACCGCCGTAGACCCTCGAATACAGCACTGATTACAGGTCAACTAAAGGTCATAAATACAACAATATCGCTAGCATATATTAGTGTTAGTGATGTTAGTAGTAATAATGTTAGTAGATAACATTAGTGTACATTAGTGTACACGACACATACATATATTGTACCAAGATAAACCAAGCAGAAGAAGACTGATTGATTTTTAAGATTCATGATTCTGACAGATTAACTAGGCTTCGCAGATGACATAGCGCTGATCTCTGAAGAGATATATCAAGCACAATACAATAGATGATAAAATTTCTCAACCAAAGATTTCCAAATGGGCACCACCATTATGAAGTTGTATGAAAATCGCAACTACCTTGTTATGCTATTTTACACCGCGACCTAAACAAGCCGCATTTTATTTAGCCTATTCTTCCAAAAAACGCAATTTTCTCATTAATTAAGCCGCATTATTTTAAGCCGATACATTAATTAAACCCGATTAAATTAAATATATTATAGTCTTCAAATGGCTTATTAAAGGCGCGTTCTGCTTTAGCTTAATAAGGTATTTAAAGACTGATGAACGTCAGAGGCTTAGGCATTGACCGATTGTGCTCGTTGATTTCTGAAAAGATGCCGTGTAAAATGCGAAAAGTTGCTAAAAACTTGCAAAAAATACAAAAAATTGCTACGTAAACTTCAAGTGTTGCGCTTAATTCTCGCCCAAATTTCACGATGTTTTCGCGCATACTCCTATCACCCGAATAAACGGGGGGGAGGGGAGTCTTAATAAACGGTGGGTTTAGAAAATTTCTTAAATTGTAATAAGCGGGGGGGGGGGGGGGGGGAGATTATTTTTCAATTTTTTTTTTCAATTAATCCAGTCAATTATGTTCAACGAAATTTTGAGGGAAAATAGTCTAAGTATATTGAAAAGAAGTATGAGAATGTTCTTTAGAATTGATATCACTACTAATCCGAAAATGATTCGAAAATAAAATTAGAAAATTAAAGCTCAGTTTACATTAAAATATTCGAAATTAATAAGTGGGGGGTCTTATTAAGAGCGGGGGAAGTCGGATTTTTTTCTTGGAATAATAAGCGGGGGGGACGTCTATTCGGGTGAATAGAGTAGTTTCTATATAGTTTCTATATAGTTTCTAAAGATAAATTTCTTGCAATGTAGCTATAAAAATATTTTAATAAATCTTTCGCATTATAGCGTATATTTACAAAACGTTTATTAGAAACCAATAAAATGAAAAGTTTTTATTTTATCGGCACGTTTTATCTTCGTTCTCTGAAATCTCCACATCTTCGTTTTCTGTTTCTGATAAGTCGTCTCGCTCGAACAGGTCAAGTGATTCGTCCATGGCATCAAATTACCGGACGCCATTTTCTTTTTATTGTTAACACATGCACAGGCATGCACCCTAGAAAGCAACACGGCATTCGATATTAAACACTGCCAGTGTTGCACTGAACATATAAGTATAGCGCTGTAGTGCATACATTTAATACATGACACTGGTCACTGGGACAACATGGTGGGTTCGTGTAAAAAATAATCAAGAACTATAAACATCAAAACATTGTTTTTATTATCAAAAATTCTAATTATAACTTATCTAATTGTTTATTTTTTGCTAAAATTTGAAAGGCCCTGAAAGACAAATATTGCTCGAGGTTGCTACAAATGAAAAAAGTTGCTCCCAAAGCTAAAAGTTGCTAAAAAGTTGCCGAGCACAATCGGTAAATGCCTACAGAGGCTTGATGACAGCTTTATATTTTCGAAATTTGCATTATTATCATTTTCTTGTAATTTTTAAACCTTTCTACATTCTCTTCGACTAAATGAAAAAACAACAACATATAATGGATGCTTATTGTACTATTAATTGTACTTTCCTGATTAAGTTTATTTTAAAAAAATGAGAACCGATTAGTTCATTCTTGTAATTTGAAATGTAATTTGCCGAACAAAACACATTTGTTATATTTAGTTGGTACCCAGGGCGCTTCACTATCTGTATAAAGGTTTTAAACGTAGTTGGGTGTCTTCACTTTCTTTCAACTTAATAATTAAAGAAAATGGAAGAAGTATCTCAAGTGAATATATCTGAACAAACAGAAAATTTTGTGCAACAAGACTTGCAGGCTTTCGGTCATAAAACTGACATTGATCCTGGTAAAAATATGGAACAATTCGATATTGAAACCAAAGAAGAAAATCTGTTAGATTTGTCATCTCCAACTGTTACCACAGAAACTCAAGAGTCACCAGATGACATTGTTAAACCAGCACATAACGTAGTCGAAAAAGTCACAAGTGAAGATTTTGTGAGTAGTAAATCAAATGTTGAACAAGAAATTGAAACATTACCAAAACATGACGGCTCTCTCAGTGAAGGTACAAGAATTATAAATTCATTGTTTATTTCTTCTCTCAATGACTAAATAATGGTGGCATGTAGTAGTTCTTAGTGTTGATTAAATATACAGCAATAAAATATCTAAAGCACATTCTGCAAATAGTTTACATTTTGATAGACATACAGAGTTATAATGTTACAAAGTAAGTCTTCAGTGGCACACACGAACCACTAAGTCTGGCTGACAGTTTTGAAAACTAGTGTTAAATTTATACCAATTGTGGCAGTTTGAGTATGAATGTAAGTATATAATACATATATTATTATTTTAGATCTAAGGCTTAAAAGTCCTTTGGCGCAATGGATACTGAAACGAAAGATTTCTCTTACAGGTTTTCCTTTTTCATTATCATTCACTGCTGAAATCTACTGTTATGTAATAAGCCTTAGTGCAATTTATAATGAGGCTCAGATTTGCTTTTGAAAACAATTGGCCTTTTGTTTAAAACAATAGACAAATAAGAATAATCCCAGCCTCAACCTGAATTTTTCTGGTTCCGATATAAAAAGCTGACAACAATTTTTGCATTAAAATAGTTTAATTCCATTTACTAAGTTATGCATCGCATTCTTCTGTAGAAGCATACAGAATTGTTGAACATATAAAAAAATCTTCCAAGAGAAATGTATATTGTATATATATGTAGAATTGTATATTTATGCTAGTTTAATTTGGTAATAAAGTTACTTTATTTTCAGCTGTCAAGCTCATCTACTGGTGTGATATCCAACGTAGTTCCGTATCTCTGACTGTCGTTTTACTTTTCCTGTTTGCATTGAAGTGTTATCCGTTTATACAAGTGGTTGCTTCCTTTGCCTTGTCCCTACTTGTAGTTGCGTTCTTGTATCGCATTGGAATGACGGTTGTTAATGCGGTGCAAAAGACCTCCGCTGAGCATCCGTTTAAGTCAGTTCTTTTATTTTTTTTATGAACGAATTTTTTTACATAAGATTATTTCCGTTTGGTATTTCTATCCACAGTGCTATAAGTTTTTAATGAGATTTATTCTAATGTCTGGTTTAGACATCTGTTAGATGAACGAATCGAGATCCCAGAAAGCTCAGTAAGATGGTTTAAAATGTTGTTCTATGCACCATTGCTGTTTTCGTTAAACTTTGTATTTCTAGATGAAAATGAATGTTTTTATTGCAGTTTTCAGCAATGACCTTTCTCTCAGGTTAATGAATTTGGCAAATGGGTTTGTTGTTTACTTAATAAGAACATTGAGAAGCTTCAGCGATTGTTTCTTGTGGAGGATGCGATTGACTCCATCAAGGTAATGGTGAACAGTATTTATGTTCAGTTATTAAATAAATTATAATAAATTAATAAATAAATTAATGTTTGCGTGTCGTAAAGTTTTGCAATTTGTTCTTATGTACAATTGAACAGATTTTCCATTGGATGTCTAAGATATGTTGAAATAGGTTTTCCTCATTATTTGATAGTTCTTGATTTTGTTGGAGCAAAACGTTGACTGTTATTCATTTAGTTTGGGTTATTTTTGTGGCTGGTCTCGTACATTGGTTCTTGCTTCAACTTTTTATCATTGGCTATTTTAGGTGAGTTTTCTCGTAGCTACTATGTACTGTTGATTTGTAAATTGACCGTTCTTTCATATGATGCAGTGGTGGTTGGGTTGTTTGTGATCCCAAAGTTATACGAGGAAAAGCAGGTAGGTTAAAAGTTAAACAAACTATGGGTTTTGAAAAGCACGTTAACGAGGGTGTTTATTTAGGATGAAATTGACCGCTTCTGTCAACTTAGCATGGGGAAATCTTTGGAGCTGGCATCAAAGTAAATACTCTAGTTTTCGTGTGATCTTAGTGTTGTGGATTGACATATTGTGAATCGAAGAAAGAAATATAATTGTCATTTACTTGTACTCTGCAAGACTCGCTGTTGATTTAAGTTTTAAAGTGGTTTACCGACTGTTATGTTAGATGTATGACTTTAAGTTTCACTAAATTTGCCTGACCTGATTGAATATCACAACCTGTGCCCACAGACTTTTATGTGTTTGTTTTCTTCAGAGTTGAGCAAAAGATACCAGAGAATTTACGGAACCTGTTCAAAGAGAAGAGAGAGTAATGCATTCCTGCACGAAAGGGCTGTTGAACGGGACGATTTTCAGCAGTTTTTAGTTTCGGGAGAATTTAACGAATGGCCATGATAGGCATAAATATTTACACTGCATCGTGTTTATCATTATTTGCAATTTTGTTTTAATTTAAGAGGTTGAGATAGCGTTCCTTAAGGACTACTTAAAAACACAGAAATACAAAACAATTAATGCTAGGAATATTTCATAGTTATATATTATAGGTCTGTATTTATTTATGTGTTGCAGGTCTTGTCTTGTGTTCTGTTATACTTGAAGATATTTTATTTTTGCCGGCAAATTTAGAAGTGCAGTTATTTATATTTTCAGAATTTTGTTTTAAAAGCAAAGTAGACAAAATTTGTCTGTGAAAAAATTGTTGAATATGTAATGTTGAAGAAAAACAACAAAAAAGGGATATGTGTTTGTGTTAGTTTTCCAACTATCTTTTTGCACTTTTCCTATAATTAACTTTTTACCATACCTTCTTTTTTAACTGTGTTATTTGAAGAATATTTCCAAACGACCATGGTTAAGCAAGCTATCAAGTACGTTTGTTGCGCTATGTTGCCATTGGTTTCCATTGTTGTTGTGGTATGTGTTTCTTGGGGACTGGCCACACTTATTGACATACACACAAACAACCTGACAGTGAAGAAATATTTCAATCATTTGCCACACAAAGAGCATGAAGTGCTGCCCAACCCCCCTTACCCTGGTCACACTATGGATAATATATTCTGGTTTGTACAAGTAAGCTTTCAATTTTTATTTATCTATGTTGACTCTGTACAAATTTTAAGTTACAATACGGCAACATCCGGAAAGGGTCATCCTTCAGACTTTGTGTTTCTTTTGATTTTATAGATATCTGATATCCACATCAGCAAATTTCGAAGTTACAATCAGGTTGAAGATTTAAAGGAGTTTTGCTCAACTACGCTGAACATTATTCAACCTTCCCTCCTCCTCATAACAGGTGCTTTAAATGTTCAAACCAATATTAGAAACACTTATTTGGTATATAATATAGCTGGTCGGGATAGCTCAGTTGGTAGAGCGCTTGCAATTTCGGATTTCTGAGGTTGCGAGTTCAAATCCTCCCAGCCTCGCCGACCCAGCAAATGAGTAGCATTTCAATATGGTAAAGTACGGGTGTTGATGGTTGGAGTGGCGCCCAACGTCTTAACGTCGCTAACGAAAAGGGGCTAGACTCCCTCGTTTACGCCCATTACCAACATTAGGGTTAATTCAACAACTTTATTTACTACTACGACTATATAATATCTATGGCTAATAATAATATCATTATATTGTTACAGCCACTCCCTTTTTAGTTAAATCATTCTTTAGTAAGGTCATATAACAAATCTTAAAAGTCATCTTTTATAACGGTAAATGGTATATTATTGTGATCTCGCTGTAGGTGATTTGACTGATGCAAAGGATATCCATTCCACTGGATCAATGCAATACAAAGAGGAATGGATGGCATATGCTGATGTTTTGGCTGTCTGTCAAAGCCTTTCGTACAAAATCATTGATGTCAGAGGAAATCATGGTGAATTGGTCATTTAGCATTACATAAATGTGAGGCCTGGATGTTTACGTGAACAATATTTATTTTAATTTTATTCTTCTTTTCTAGCGATTCAGCTAGAGCTAAAACTTTTCAATTCTTTAGACACCTTTGATGTTCCACATGACACCCACAAGAAGAATCTTTACAGAGACTATGGAGCAAGTGCCGCTACCTACAGATCTGGTGTATACCAATACGTGCACCACACATCATTTGGGAGTTACTCTTTCAACGGGATTGATCTGGCTCCATCACCGGGACCTGGTCGGCCCTTCAATTTCTTTGCAATTCCGAGAAAGGTAAAAAATGCAGAATGAAGTATTGTGTCCCTTGACTCTTGTGTGATGAATTACATAAAGTTAAGACTCTCTTCATACCTCCTTTGATTATGAAAATTGTTAGATGAAGGAGGTTTGGTTATTCGGTAGGAAACGCTGGAAGCAATTTCTCGAATGACAAATAACGCTAACAACGGTACTGTTTGGTTTGGTCACTACCCACTCTCCATAACAACTGCCCCCCATCACTTGAGAAGGTTATTATCGTAAGTAAATATATTTGGGGCATCACCTCCCTCAAAGAATATCTGTGCTGTTGGGGGTTTCATCCATTTGCTATGTTTTAGATCGGGTGTGGTCTACTTATGCGGCCATTTGCATACATTTGTCATGGGAATGTTTCCGCGTATGTATGCTTTACATCAAGAAGGTTTCATGGAACTAGAGTTAGGAGACTGGAAATTAAATAGGAGGTTGGTGTTTATAGTCAAAATGGCGTAACTGTTTTTTGTGTGATATATAGATTTCGTGTAGGTGTGTTTGACCATGATGTATTTTCTTTCAATGATTTCACGTTTCACGTATCTGCACAACAGCCAATCATTATTCACACAAACCCAGTAGATGCTCGGTTCGTTGTTTCAAATACAACTCTACACAAGGGAAAACATTCGTCGCATATCAGGTTTCGTATGAATTGTCTTTGTTGGAAAATGATTAATAATGCGAAGGCCAATATACCAATGTTTTTCTTCTCTGTTTTCATTTCCCTGTTTCTTTAGATTTCTCATGTTCGCATCCTCGCCCATCCCGCACACCTCGGTGCATGTTGATGGAGAATTGGTTTGCGCACAAGTGTCTTGCATTTCATCGTTGTGTTTGTGCCAATGGAATGCTTCTAAATACTCAGAGGGAGTTCACACTTTACTCATTCGAGCTACAGTAAGAAGACTTATAGCCTATAAAACCTGATATTTACGTTAGGTTTAAAACAATTTAAAATACAACTAACAACTTTCTTAGTATTATACTTCTCCTTACATAAAAGCTCCCGGTAAAAACTGATTCTTGCAGATCTAGAAAATCATCTTGGTAACTAGAAGGTTTCTTTTTCAGATTTCGCTTTTTCTCTTACCAGCTCAACGACAATTCCGTCCATAGTAGCGAGATATCGTTTTCTTTTGACACTCGCTTGCCACTGAACATGCGCAATATCATAATGTTAATAACCGATTTCCGAACCATGGTACACAAGGTTTCTTTTTATAAGGATTCCTCTTCAACCTAACCTTGTCGTATATTGCAGCTGCGTTCTGTTTTTGTTGCTGCTGTCATGGCAACAGTGGTTTCACCCCTACTCCTGAGAATTGCTCCACATCAAAAGGTTGTAGGTAAAAAGTGTAGTATTTTGATAAATTTTTTATAGTTTTTTTATGTGTAGTGTATGTGTAGTGTCTCCTTTTATCCCCTGATACATTGATAATGGATTTTTCATGTAATTCCAGGACCATTCCACGATCTCATTTCCATGGTTTTCCCACAAGTCATTGCGTTCGTGCGTAGCGATCACTTCTGGACTTTGTTCTTTTTCAACTGCTACATTTGCATAGGTAGGTGGTGTCTGTAGTGTGCTGTAAGGAAGGGATGTTTCTATAAAAGCATTTTTCTTTTTGTTTATCTCCCTTTTTACTGTGTTATTTGCAGGACCGTTGAGTTTCGGACACTATCTAACGGATAGCTACGGAGTAATGTTTTCGTTTGGCATTTACACGAAGGGTGGATTGCTTCAAGGCACTCTGACCTTCGCCTATGTTGCCGTTCACGTGAGGTGATAGCGACACGAATACACGTTTATAAAACACCTTTCGTTTCAGCTGTTCGTTTTAACGCCCTTCCTAATGCTCTACGTTGGTGACGTCATTACACGTCAATCGAAACCACTCGCCTGTTTCACTCGAACTTTACTCGCTCTTTTCGCATTTTTCGAGTTGTGTTCTTATGTGCTCTTCCATCTGGCGTATGGATGGCTGGCCGCGGTATCCAACCCCCTTCACATGGTACCACTACCATTGCTTGTATATCTGAGCAGGAAGATGGCTACGAAAATATAAACTCAAACAGTTTGATGAAATTTGGTGAAACGCATTCGAGAAGGTTTTAAACGGAATCACGTTTCGTCCAACTTTTGCTTTTTATACATAGTTTAATTGACTTTTATGAATTATTTATTCTGTTATATGTAGAATATGGAATACTTTTCAATAAAAAAAATGTTTTGATATTTCAAACATTAATATTAATTGGGTCTATTTTCAATCTTTCTTTTAATTTCTTTAAAATACATATTTCTTTGTATAAAAAAGGTGTGATGATAGTAATAGGAAAGTGCCAAACCGAACAATCAAGTATTGTCTGCTTGTGTTGGTTTTGGAAGAAATATACGAACAGTACTTGGACAGGAAGAAAAGAACTTGGCTGCATTTTCAAGTTTTTGGCTATTTTATGGCTTGCATTCGTGTTCGTAGAATATACTTTTTTCATTGCGTGCAGTTATTTTTGTCGCGTTAAAGGTTTCGCAAGCAAAACAAATTCTGTATGCAAACAACGGTGACAAGTAAAACCTTGTGTATCAGATAGAAAATATTCTGAATGAACCAGGTATCAAATGTTTTTTTGACTGAGTTTTGAGTGGCTTACATACACTAACAAAACGAAGCAAAAACAATGACGATAATGACAAAAATTGAATACAAAAAAAGAGTGCATTATGAAAACTTTGAACAAATAAAAGTTAAAAAAGATAACGATTTAAAGCCAAAACGTCAGTGAGAGAAAACAAGAAAAATCAAATTAAAAAATTTGTTCATTTTGAAATAACAGACCCGCTAAATTGTTGACATTGTAGATAAACGCCCATGGCGTTCAATCGACATTTATCGTGTTCAAATTCTTAAAAACCGATCGTCATCCATCGTTTTCCATCTAGTAATCTTTACTGACACGAATACATCTTGTACACTGAGCGTCGAATTATTCATTAGAGTTTCACCGTGGACATATTTTTAGAGAAAATCGTCGTCACTTAACTGCCGAAATAATGGCTTTGATCAAAGGTATGGAAGGTTTTGGAGTGGTAGCTATGCCATCCTTTTCTCTAGGAAAACGAGTAGCCGGGGAGAAAAAAAATCAAATCATACAAATACATTTCGATATAATATAAAAGAAATGAGGTTTCATTTTCACGATCTCTATATTTCTCGAAAATGTGGTTCCATATCGTTTTGGAAATCGCTAAAAACGTTACATATATATATAGTGTTAAAAGTTCAAAAAATAGAACAGGATTCTGTTAAAGATAGGGAACGAATAACGTAGCTATGGCGTTACTAGGGGCAAAAAAATATACCCTTTCGTAGAAAACCCTAATATCTATTTTCAGATTTTTATGTCACTGCAACATAAAGCAAGTATCACTGATCCTGATTCGTTCTCTTGAAAGTAAAGTTACCAAATCAAATTTCCAAATTACTTAAAACAATTGACTTGATCTGATTATTCCTAAATACTAAATACGATGTGTTCTTTATACGAAAGTACTAAGTAGCGACTTGTTTATAGAACGCTAAGGGTGGTCTAACATTACGTATTCTTCTTCCGAAGCGACGGTAACCGACAGGAAACATTACGGTTTACCTCGTCACAAGATAAACATTATTCATCCGATAAAAAATATTTTTACGAGATTTTTTATGAAAATGGCAAAAAGCTTCGTACTATTCGAGGCTACCTTCAGACACGTAAACAAAAACTTTTGTTTGTCACTTTTTTAACTCTCTTTACGAAAATGTTTGCTTTTAACGTGGCTTAAAACAACAGCTATGTTGAAACTATAAAACGACACGTGAAATTCGATCTTCTTTACTTTGAGTTTATGTCCTGGCAAGTCCTGAGCACCAACGTAAAAATACCTTTGAAGTTAAAACCAACGCGAGGTAAAGATGGATTTGTATGAGGAGATTGCCGCAAAAACTCCGGCACCGGAGAAGTCGTTTCAAATCTCTACATTTGCCGAAACAAACTACGTTGATATGAACACAGACCTCCAGAGAGCGGACAATAACGCGTGCGCGCACGCTCGCTATACGAGTTCGTGCAGTTCTGCGAGCGGATCCGATGTGTTCAGCAGCCGTATGGACGGTGAACTGGAGAGAAGGAGAATAGATACAGACGGCAATTCCAATGAGACTCTTTACACGGAGATCGCCATCTGTGAAAGTGCGACGGAAAAAACAGCAGGCCGCATTACAAGGCAGTCTGATAACCCTATTTTGCGACAAGAGTTTGTTGAACAAGTTCGACCTATCAATAGAGCCGTATCGTTGAACAGCAATTTGCATTACCGCTCTATGAATGATTTATTTGTTGAAAGCGCCTGTACTATTGAATGCAAATGCGCTAGCAACTGTCATATTCATTATGAAAACACGCGTAGAAACACCGACTATTTTCGCTGCAAAGATAAAAGGTTACTCGTCTCGGAGAAAATCTTGAATCCCGAATATGCTAACATGACAAGCATTAAGGCGGTGCAAAAACCAAAAAAAAGATTGTCTGGTAGCAGCAAATCAAAATCTCGCCAGTCAATTTATGACAATGAGTCCATGTACGCAAAAGTACTAAAACCAAAGGAGAGTTCACGCGAGAGAACATCAAGCAAACCGATTGACATTGCTCGCAACAGCTCTAATGAATTCGAACATTACAGTTACATTGACGAACGAACATGCTTTTCTATCTCCTCATCATCTTTGCACAGTTCTGTGGGCAGTATGAGCAGTGGCGCGTCCAGCGACGTCTCCTCACTAGTTTCCAGTTCGCTCAGTCCGCCTCCACTACCAAGTTGTCGTCGAAGATTGGAGCGATTTTCCAGTTGGTCGAACATGGCTACCTTTAGCGGGCTAAACTATTTTCGGGCTCATTACCTGGGCTGTAACACTGTTACTAAGGTAACAAAAGAAATTATCGACTCTGCCGTTGGTTACGTTGCGCAGAACACGAACGTACTTGAAATGAAACCAGTGTATGTGGAAGTGACATACGAGTTCGTGAGGTTCGGTACAACATCTGCGCCCTGGGAACTACTCGTCTCGTTCCCAATCGAAGACATTATCAACTTTGCAGTGATATTAAAAAACGCATATTTCCTCGGTATTATCACAGGAAAGCCATCGGAAGATGCAATGTGCTACGTGTTGCACACGGATAAAGCCAACGAAATAGCGGATGTTATCAGGGAAACCTTTCAAATGGCACCAAAGGTAAATATGGTTTAAATAAAGATGGATAAAGATAAAACCCTAACCCTATAATTCTAATTCTTGTCAACAGCCCATACTTCTAATTATGATACGATTAGGTTTTCTTTCCAGGTTACGCGAGCTAAAAGCATGTACGAAATTTCAAAATCCACAATCGGTTATTATAGTTTTCCAATGATAATAAAGGTGGGAAGCACAAGAGTGAAAAAATGCTTTCCAGTTGTGAACGATTACATTGAAATGGTTCTTCAGAAAGCAAACCCAAAAGACTTAAAGAGCGTGGACTTGGAAATCCTTGGAACACGAGTGGTAGTTAAAAGTCAAAACGATGAAGAGAAACATTGCATCGCATGGATCTTGTCACTGGGCGTTTTTAACGATGACAACAGGTATTTTGGCTACATAATCAGCGAATGCAGCAGCGCTACTAAAACACGTGTTCAATGTCACGTGTACAAGGCGGCACGAAATATGACAGCTATACAAGTAGTTGACACAATATCTATGTGTTGTCAGAATACAAGTACGCCGAAAAGCTCTGTTGACATTAACCCTATTTATGCTAGTTACCAGCCTCCTAAGAACTGCAACAATCTGTCAAAAGCAGATTCTCATAAAAAATCAGAAACTCTTCTTGAGTTAAGTTTGTCTCGTGTTTCCCCGAAAGTAGATAATCTAAACAAGGACGATTCCATAGAAGAAATCGAGGATAAAGGTTCTTCCTTAGAGAGACTTGACAGTGGAATATCTGACGATGCAGTGTTTGATAATACACAGGTATGTACACATCTTTTCATTGTCTTTCCTACATAATTACGCCTGTAATTTAGGGTTGCCAAACTAAAATTGAGACCAAGTCGAAAAACAAGCGAAAGATGATCTTTGGAAAGATTCGCCGAAGTATTGGCTCAAAAGGTGATGACTCGCCAACATCCTTGGAAAAGTTCCAAACGACGTCGATTGTACCTGAAACCGTTATCTTCCGCGTGCGATACGTGTGCTCGACTGTAATTAAAGCTCCTCTACGCGCGAAACATGTACGCGAATGTTACAAGCAGTTCATGAAGGAGTTTACTCGATCGAAACCCAACACTCAGAGTGACATCACGGTAGATCTGAGAATCGTCACGAACAACGCAGTATTCATGCTTGACGCGCAAAAAAGCGATGTCGTGATTAAAAATTTTCCGCGGGAAACGATTGGGATGTTTTTAGTGCATCCGGATGGATTTGAATGTTTTGCGTTTTCGACGGCTGATCTCGACCAGAAGAACAAACACAAAATGCATATGTTTCGCTCGGAGAACTCAAAATTTCCAGAGATTACTCGCGCGTTTCACAAATTGCTCGGTGCAAAACTCGCCTGATCGCAACTTTTCGAAAAAGACTTTCCAGTTCTTCAATTTTCTACGTGCTAAAAAATTTTTTATTGTAGGTTAGTTAAAAGTTATGTCTACTGCTTGTTAACAGTAAGAAAATCTTTAAATTTTTATAATAAAGAAATATTAAAAAACAACAACGGAAAATAAGTGTTTAAATATTTTTAATATTTAATGATAAATATATAGAAATAAAAGAAGGAAAGAAACTTGCGAAAGACCAAGGAGAAGACTAATCATCAAGGACTGTGTTTTGAGGTTCGCTAATAAAAAAAAGCATCAATAAAGTTATAACTTGAGTTTAGCATGGAGAAATAGTCTTAAGCTTCACTGGGAGCTTTTATGCCATTTTTGAACGAAGAATTTCAAATTCAAAAGTGACTAGTTTTACATAAAAATCTTATTCCATATATAATGACCACAAAAACTTATTGCTAACTCGAACAGTTTTTATTTAATTTTTAGTTCATTGAGCATTTTTTTGTTAAACTAAATAGATTTTTAAACTAAAAAGATTCCATATACGTTTGAACGTAAAGACATAGTTTATGAGTGGCATTGCTTGTTTCTGATTGCGATGTTTCAATCTGGATTAGTCTTGCAAAAGCTTTATTCGTCTCAATTGTATTATAGCATGTTCCGTTGATGTTAATTTTTCAAACTGAGTAAAACCAAATTATTAAAATTATAAATTCAGTTATATATGATCATTTTAAGAATCTTAAAAGATTTTCGACTATATTTGCCCAAAACAGACCAAGCTCCTCGTTAACAATAATTGCTAACTTCAGCTAATTTAAACGCATCAGGGTAGACACCATCTTGTCTGAAATGATGGAATTTATTTCCCTGGAGTGATTTGAAAATGCTTTTAAGCTCTTCAAAGGACATTTCAGATTCTTCAATAGATTGATCTTTTATCGAAATAATGGCATAAAGATTTTTTAGCAGCATGGATTTTCTAAGAGGGCTTTGATCTCGTAAAGAAACCATTGAACTTCTATGTCTTCTTTCAAAAGCCAATGTTTGCTGAACAACTGAAATTTTTGTATTGAGATTTGGTAAATGTTGGCGGAGGATAAATTATTGGTTTAAGTGACTTACGATCAGCTCGTAAAAAAACAACCTATCGTCTTATCTACTCATACCAAATCTATTGTAGGCTTACTAGGTTTGACGAGGTATTCTAAAATATATATTTACTGTCGCCGCCGTAAAGGCAGAAAACATTTTATTCGCTTAATTTTCAATCCATATGACGAGATCAATGTGTGATATGGCATAATATTTTATTCGGATACACAGCTACTATCCAATGAGGCACTTTCGGACTTTTTTAAGAACCATTTTGGTGCAAAAACCGTTGAGTTACAACTAGAGGTGACCAATACTGAAAATTATCTCCATATTCATCAGAAGATCTGGAAATAAGTAGTGAATAATACCCTAGAATTAATTGATGAAGTCCAGGACCTTTTTTTTTTATCACCTGTCTTTAAGAACAAAGGTCTAGAAATTGATGCAGGAAATATCCTGGTTTGTCTATTATGTCAACATGTTCAAAAAAGATACTTGCATCATTATCATCTAGAATTAGGCATATGAAACCATTATAACAAATTGTCAATTTTTTTTTTAGATCTAGCAGGTCAACAACCGACGCTATCTTTACAAAATGCCATCTATGTATCCGATAAAGCCCTTTTTCTGTTTTATAGGTTTGAAAGCAGCGTATGATCGGATTAATAGAGATATGCTATTCAAAATCCTACATATACGGACTCCCGTATTGGTAAATATACAACGTAGCATCCATTGTCTTGGTGGCACTGAGTGCCTTAAAATGATACTTTATGCCGATGATATTGTTCTACTCTGTAATGACGTCGGCGTGCTATCGGAAATTGTCAAGATTTACGATAAAACATTTGCCAAATTTGGTTTGAAAATTTCCACCGATAAAACCAAAACGATGGCCTTTAATGTGGACAAGGAAAGTAAGGCCAAACCACCGCTCATTTCCATTGTAGATATCGCATTAAAAAATGTACGATCCTTTAAATATCTGGGACATATGATCAAAAATACTGAAGAAGACCCATCACATTTTCTAAATTTCCGTATTTCATCAACTTTCCAAAAGTGGAATGAGCTCAAGCATATTCTATGTGACCGAAGGATATTTATGTCAACCCGAGCAAAAATTCTCGAAATATGTACGCAATCGCCTTTTATATAGTGTACAAGCATGGGAGTTAACTGCGCGAGAACTAAAGAAACTCGAATCCACCTGGTTTAATTTTCTTCGAAGAATGGTTGTAAATGGTTTTAAACGCAAAAATGTTCCACCCGATTATTTAAAAGCACTAAAACAATCAAAAAAAGTGCAGTCGGAAACCCAACCCCCAGTACCTAAACCAGATCGTCTGGACTGGTCATATGTTTTCAGTAATAAACAGCTTAAAGAAATAACTAAAACAAAGGACCAAATTTTGTAAAACACAACATATGAGCTATATTGTTCACGTTCCTAGACTGGACAATGGTTCTTTTCAGAAACAATTACTTTTTTCAACTGACCACAAAAAATATGCTCACGACCGCTGGATAAAAATTGAAAAAGAACTAAACATGTCAAAAATGCAAATTCAAATTATGATGCAAAACAAAAAAACGGTTCACATGAAGATGATGTCCAACGAAATTCTGTGAACAACTGTATAAAATTAATTAGCAAAAATATCACAAAGTGTAGTTAGTGACTATCAACCATTATTGGAACAGTAGTCTCTGTTAAGCGCATAACACACAATACAACTTTGTACCAAGACCACGCCGTTGTTTTCTTGGTGGATTCATTTCGAAGTTGTTCTCAAAGTCATCTTCCACGCAATTGTACACAGTGGTTTGAAGAAGATCGTTCAGGTGCTTGTTTTCAACTTCGATTTGATCAACACAACTATTCGCGCAGCCCTCGCAACAAGCGTAGCCGTATACAGGAACGTGCGAACATTCAACAAAACGCGAGCGAATAGCCGCGTACATGTAACCTGAAGACACAAACATTTAGTTAACTAGAGGATGTTTTACATTCCCAATGGTAATTTCAATACCTTCTTCTCTAACAATGGCTTGATTGCAGTCACCACAGTAGCCGTTAATGACAGTAAAAAAATCCTTCTTTAAATACCGTGGTAAATCTACCATGTAGTCATGATCGACAATGTAATTTCTTGGCGGGCGCATTGCTGCCTTCAAACAGATCTGTTTCAATGAGTCACAATTCTTTTTCTCCGTTTTCTTTTCTTTGCGAACAAATTTATTTGAAATCGAAAAATCAAAGTGGTTACCATCACGAGTGAGGATTGTCAAGTTTGATAGTCTTGTTAAAAAATCGGGCAACCTTTCGAAATTGTTGCACTCTAGTTTGATGACTTCAAGTTGGTCACAAAATTGCAGCGTGTACGGAAGATCAGATAGTTTGTTTCCTTGGAGATTTAAGTATTTTAAATGCTTGAAGTTGATTATCTGCAGTGGAAGGATGTCAAGGGTCTTGCTTCCACACAGCGTTAAACATTCAACATGCTTTAGACACCAGATCTATTAAATCAATTAAAACACAGTATGTGGATGGTATTGAAAACAATATGTATTAATTTGAACAAATAATACTAGGATCAATTCAGACCCTTTCAAGATAATCGAAAACGACCATTCCTAACAAAAGAAGTTCGCTCAACTGAACTTTAAGTACTAACAAAAGAAACTCAACTCAAGCCTTATTACTTAATTTCATTTTAAAATCTCGCAAATTGGTCTATTGTTTTTTATAGGAGAACAGTTCTTTATACAACTTTCATGATCAGGGATTAAAAAATGTTTTAAATATGCCGTATGACGATGCCGTACACCACCATAAATGCCAGGCGTACAAGGATAAGATTGCAGCGTACGATTTTCAAAAGTCATTTTACCCTGTTTCTAACAATAGAACGTTTTTGTTTACCTCTTATTTTAGGTGCCAGTTATACATCGTTCTACACATTATTCAGATCTCTGAATTCACGGCAGCATCCGGTACTGCCTTTGTGACGTAACATTACTCCGTCGACAAAAAAATAATCTTGTGGTAAATAATTCTTTTTGTTCTTTTCTTTACCGATCGATGAAATGATTCTTTTCCAATGAAAGAAAAATCTTGCCAGACATTTTGTCTGGCGACAGTTGCGTTAGATTTCAAAACATTGAACCCCATATAATTATTCAATGTTTTAATTACACAATAAGAGTTTCATAATTTTTTAGAATTATGTTTCACCAACAGTGGTTAGATATTTTGACTTCAAAATTTATTGGTTATATCCCGCTTTATTTAAAGAAAACACAAGGCCTTAATGAATATTTTAAATAACACAAACTGCACCTTCAGCTTGAATAATAATATTTCACTGAGAATAATTTCTGCGTGTAACATTGACCGAATTCATTTTTTTCACTGTACACTGGAGCAGCATTCTGGGTTCTTTATGACAAAATTATGTTGCTACCCCTCAATTAAAGTAACTAATAAAAATGAACGACAATGTGTGGTTGTAGGCATATGACAAAAAGAACATCATAAAAGAGACTGTCGTAGACAGAAGATGTTACAATCATTTTGCCGTCATTTTTTATTCCCAATATAGATGGCCAAACAGACCCCATCAAACTCAACTCAATGATATAAATTTTTCGAACCAAAGTAACTTAAAAAAGCCAAAAACTACTTTACATACAGGAACGACCGTACAATGTCTCGTACGCTAAAGAAGATATCAATTGTATGAAGCAGACAAACTAACTTACAATCGTACGTCTATTTTTTAACCCTTGATGATGATACCAATAGGTTTCAAACATGATCATACAATTGGGATAACACAAGTCATACATACATGGTTAATGCAGTCTAAGACATCTGTGCCCTTAAGCTCAATATGAAGGTACCATCTCGCCGGCCAATAGGGCTCTTCTTTGGATGTACTCTCTGCAAAAATTACAGGTCACAATTACACTATGCAAATTAAGGTTTGATACAGACTGTCTGCAAACCACATTAAATTCAGTTAAACAATGAGTACTGTATACGGGTTAGAAGGGCTACAATATTAACACAGGAATTATTTTTAAAATTTTTTACGTTGTAGTAAGATCATTATCCTGTAAGCCATTTTAACACATAAAAGTTAGGTTGTACCTTGACATATTATGCTTTGGAAAGATTCTTCCTTCATTGTTCTTAAAACTTGAAGTTTTTTTGTCATGGCAATCGTAAGCTGAACATCTTGCTTACTCTGGACGACAATCACAAGCTGAAATGATATATTATCATTGTGCTGCAGATGACAGGAACACACACAACAGCAATCCTGTATTTTAGCGTCGAATTGAAAATAGCTATATGTGTGGTAATATGTCTTCATACATTTTTAATGAGTGCGAAGGAGAGTTTTGTAACAATGTCTGACGATTCAAAACAATATTGTTTTACGTTTTTTTTAATTTTAATTAATTTTCGAAATAATTTTGTTTTTCGTTTTTAAAAATTCTTTTCATATTCAAAACAATTTTGTTACGTTTTTTAAACTTCTATTATATTAACGTTTTTAAATTCGCGAATTCGAGTCATTCGCGAATTATCTTGGAATCTCATTACGAAAAATTTTCCCATTTCCAGGTCTATATAGGTCTAAAATGCCTTAAATCTGAACATAATTAAACACTTTGACGTTCTTTTTCTTCTTGGAAACTTTCACATTTATGTAACAAGGAAGATTGGTTATCAAATTCAAAATATTTTCTTCGATATTCAACACGTGAAGCGATGTTATTTCATCAGATTTTGTGTTTACATGTTCGTCTCGCTCCGACATGTTTTAATTTTTGATTGTGGTTAAATTACAGAACGCTATATAAAGATGTCCAATTTTATTCTGCAAAATAAACCTCTAGCCTTAAAAAAAAATTCGGATTTTTGCAGACTAAAGAATGCGTCGACGGGTTAATTATATGACAGTGGTGTTGGGAATACCACGTTGAACTACCAACCTCGTTACCAGCGCTTCTTTTTTTCTTCAGATTTGTCCGCTTTAGCATTTTTTATTATGACTTGTGCCTGTTGTTCTTTTTCTTCCATGTACCATGGCTCTTGTTCAGTAGAAATATCAACAAAATGTATATAACTTAACTTTACTCGCAAAGCACTTTTAAACAGATCACAACAAACTAATTTTTTCATTCGTTGCACAGCAAATGTCGTTTACGCGGGAATACATTAACACAAAAGTTTTTTAAGTTTTTAGATGCGTCGTCAATCGATTATTTTTTCTCAGATGCGCGATCGGTAATTTTGTTAAAACCTAGCTGTCATGTTTATTTTCTTCAGAGTCTACTGCATGTTTATTGGTTTTGTGAAAGTGTATTTTTTGTTTTAAACAAAACTGATTGTTTCTTTGTGTGTTGATCTTTTTTTTCTTCTATCGAATGCAGCATAGTTCTTCTGCATTTATCTGTCTCTATGTTGAATGGAACTTTTAAACAACCTATAACATCACGCGTAAACATGTCTGTCGATTTTCTTCCTTTCTTCTATGATTGACGTCAAACTTTTTGAAACGGTTAATAATTGGTAACGTTAAATTTCTTTAAACAAACTAAGTTTCTTAATAAAGCTACACATTGATATATTTAAAGAACAATTATAATTTGAAACGAAAAAATATATTTACGTGACTAAATAAATTACTTTAAAGTAAGTTCTTTAAGATTTCATTTACAAGAGATATATTTAAGACGCGTGATTATTATTAGTAAAATAACACAGTTAGGGGCGTGGTGGAGAGCGCACCTTAAATTATTATAATTATCGCGCGCCTCTAAATGCCAGGCCTGTAAGTTATGATTGTTTTTAAACTTTTTTGAACCTGCCCAATCAACAACCATTCGAAACATGATGAGTACTTACTTGTTCAGATTTACTGGAGGGTATTATATAGATATATATTGAATACCTTGATGGAAATACAAGATTTCCTCGCATTATAGATGCAAGCATATTGTCTCAATCACTCGTTTTTCAAAACTAAGATGCTGTGATCAATAAAGGCAACAATAACAAACTTCACAGTATTTTCATGATCACAGGTCAGAAGACACATTTTCTTTTTAATTAATACTCTCTGGTTTCAGTGATAAAGTTAAAAACAAAATTCATTGCAAAATTTTGAATTTAACTTTGCGCTATGATATTTGACCTGTATTACCCCCAGATATCTGGCTTAATGAAAGGTATCATCAGTATGAAAATGGTTTTCAAAGGGTAAGGAATGACTGAGTTATCAAGTGATGGGTATTAAAAAGCAAAACTGGATTTAAAAGTCACGTGGTACGCTAACCACAACATTTTTTTTTGATGTTTTAAACGCTATTATTGGTCTTATATAGTCCTCTAACTATATCCAAAATTTTAGCGCGATATGACCATTTTGAAAGAAATTTTTTTGAGAGTATATTCAATATCAATTCGAAGGTAATCTATATTGCGTTTTACTACTGACTTAGGTTTCAACCTCATAAATGCATAACTCAATGAATAATCAGGATATGGAGTTGAAATTTTCAAGGGAGATTGAAAATAATAGTATCAATCTGAAATATATGATAATTATCTTTAAAATTTGGATATAGTGGCTTGCGCATGCGTAAACATAATTAAATATATAGAGCCCTACCAAAGGTTATATGAAACAAACCTTTGCATGTGAATGGCCAAATAATGGGGCTAACTGGATTGTTAAAAAAGATTTGGAAAAGGTTACGGCAACCGAAAAAAAGATTAAAATATTTAATACGCATGCACTTTATTTCCTGAATTCCCAACCTTTTTGGATATAATTATGCTATAAGCTAAAACCATCATATAAGCATCATTTTCCACAAAAGGTTTACAGATATCATATTGGCTTAACGAAATATGCGCGAAATTATACTGCGCACGTGTGTGCGATATCTGTCAATGATGTGAAAATTCATTTGGACTTTTTGTTGATGAAATATTATGTTGATGTTATATTTAAAATATAAAGGTATTCAGATGAGCGGTTTAGGACATATGGATAGTTAAATCTTCTATAAAATAATTAAACACAATAATTAAATATCCCAATTCTGGTGCTTGATTTGAAATCATCATCCTCTAATTAGTAAACATCCCAATTTTCAAAGCAAACAGAATACTTTAAACATTAGGCCCAAATTTGGCAAAAATTCGCAAAAACCGCAAAAATTACTACCCGCGAAATATAGTACTCTTGGTATATACACGTCATTTGAATTATTTATTAAGGTAGCTTTTCAATTCGACGCTAAAATACAGGATTGCCCGAAACGGCACTCCCCTTCGCACTCATTTAATATGGTTAAATGTACACAAATAGCTATTTTCAATTCGACGCTAAAATACAGGATTGCCCACACAACAACTGACATTATTTTGCGCACAAACGGTTTCTACTTTTACAAAAACACAAAATTATTGAAAGAATCTAGAAAATTTGCCAATCAAAATACATCAACAAAGTTTGCAAAACTATACATATACAGATGTTACATATCATAATCATTGTTCTGCGCGTTGTTAAACGACACCGGTCGCATGTTACATATTATAGATGATACCTTTTCCAGTTGAGAAGCCTGCTTGCACTCTCTATCTTGCTCTTCTCTTTTAACTTCGCCATGGATCCAATTTACAAAGTTAACAATGACATTGTTATTGTCCTCAATTTTATCTTCAAAAGAAGATGTAAATTGATTAAGATATATAAAATGATCTTTTACAGAAAAAATGGGAAATCCCAAGTTCATAGTGAACTCGCATATAAGTATTTAACAACATGTTTAGATTTTATGTTGAGCTAAATACCATCTTTTATGCAAACTTGCGAGTTTCTCATCAAGTTTAAATGGACCAATCACAGCGTTCCGCTGATACAGCATAAAAAGAAAAGTATAAAAATAAAAAAAATTAACGGGAATAAAAAGAAATCAGACATGAAATGTACTTAAATGTGAATTTCTCAGAGAAAAATTCTTGATTTTAATCGCGAACAAATTATAAAAATTCAAAAAACGATTTTTTATCAATATAATAATTTACTAATAAATATAATAGTTTTCTCTAAAAATGGCGTCCGAAAATTTTCAGTCTTTGTCGTCAAACAAACCAGTCGAATATGTGAAGCGAATGGACAGTAGCGCTTCTTCTTCAACTTCCAGTTGGGACTTATTACCTAACGTATGTTCATTTCTTTTTAAAAGGAAGGAATCAGGTGTTCTAGCCACCTATATTTTGTTTTGTCTAATTTGCACTAGATCTAGCAAGACAGATATATTTATATATAATTAACTTTTGGTGTTTTTGCCTTGACCTCTGATAATTTGTGGGTATCACAAATATCAGGCATGCAATTCTGCTTATCAACGGCTCTGTGGTAGTTGCCAATTAGGCTTTTTGGCATCCGTTCAAACCATCAGTTTTCCACATCTCCATTGAGGCGGATCTAGAAGTTTTGCAAAATTTTTGATGACATTGTACACTATAGTGTACAGCTATATTTCAGCTATATTTCGGTTATATTTCAGCTATATTTCGGCAAAGTATTCCCCAACACAGTAGAATTCTCACCTGGGCATATTCTTA
This sequence comes from Candelabrum cocksii, assembly GCA_963930725.1. NCBI lineage: Eukaryota > Metazoa > Cnidaria > Hydrozoa > Anthoathecata > Candelabridae > Candelabrum > Candelabrum cocksii. The sequence continues at coordinate 3,120,288 of OZ005666.1, forward strand.
GAATATTCTTCAAAAAATGCCCATTTTCACCCTGCTATTCTTATAATATAAGAGGAATATTATATTAATAGCGTATTCTTATAAAAAACCGTGTAATTCTTCCTCAATTTTGCACTGAAAAAATTCTTTAATTGCTGTATATATAGCAAACCTGTTTTAAATCGTACTTGTCTCATGTTTATTGCAGGAACAGTTTTGAATGTCAGCAACTAGTTTACTAATAATCATGGTATGCATCCCCCTCAGATATTTTTTACCATAGATTAGGTGGGAGCTTGGAAAAAATATAATTTTTGGGGGGACCTTTCCTGCTGGGAGACCTAAACATCCATGGGTTAAGTGTGTGGGGGCTGTTTCTTTTTATAGATAAAAGGCATCATTTCCATTATTTTGGGTACATTTTTCTGGTACTTTTAGCATTTTGTATTTTCTATGCAATGTCAAATTTTTCTCTTGTCTAATTTCCTAAAAGTTATGTAACTTTGTAATAAAGAAGACATTGCATTGCAAACAACAAAGAGAAAAAAATGTAAAACTTGTAGCATGCTAACATTTATTTGTTTGGTGTTTTCATGGTACTGGTGGTATTTCTGGCACTTGCCATTTCCAAAGAAATGAACCCCTGGAGTAGATCTGAATAATTTTCCTTTAGAGTAATAGTTTAAAAACTTGAATTTTTAGCTAGTTTATTACTTTTCTATATCTACCCTCATGAAATAATTTTGTTCGATATAACTTTCTGTTTTCTGTGTGTTTACAGCAGGTTATCACTTTAATTTCAAAAGGGGGTAGTTGATAGAAAGGGGAGGTACCAACCCCCTTAGGAACTATGGTAATACTGGTGGCTAGGATAGATAACCAGGGGAGACCTAAATCTTTGGGGGGGGGCTAATTTTTCTAGGGGGCACCCCTCTGCATACCATGAATTTACACTATTTAAAATGTGAAATGTAATCGTGAAGTCAAGTGTTGAATTTTAATTAGGATTTCAAGTTGTTGTTAGCCATAACAAGACAGTGTATACCTATATATATATATTGGAAATTCCAATGTGATGGATGTACACTTCAGAGATGAAAAAGAGTAGAATTAGAGCGGGTTAACTTTTAAATATTATATATTATAAATAAATTGTTTTGTTTTTCAATTATTTTTACTACCTTTTTATTACAAATTTATTTATTTTGAGAAGACTTTTATTAAATACTAAGAGTTGTGTGACAGATGTACACAGAGTATTTTATTTGTAACAAATTACAATCATCAATACAAATGTTAATGTACATGTAAAATCCTGTTAAGTTTTACAGGGTTTGTCAGGGGAAGTACATCGATTTTGACATAAGGTCAGGGAAAATAATGTCTTTTTAAGCAAAAGTTAGGGAAAAACATATATATATATATATATATATATATTTGAGGAAAAGTCTGGGAATTATTATATATTATTTTAATATATTTATTTATACATTTCTAAGACTGTACGAACCCTGAGAAACCGTTTGACACAACTGTCACCCAGTTTCAATTTTGCAGGTATTTTCAACAATCTTTGAAAGAGTAGTCCACAAACAGCTATACAAATACTTAGAAGAGAATGACACGTTATCTAGTAGCCAGTATGGTTTTTGTAAAAGATACTCCACAAACTTCTTTGGCTAAAAACCATCCTAGGGGCATCACAATCATACCTTGAAAATTTGGTTCCAATCGGTCCAGTTGTTTGGGCGTGATTGGCGGACAACAAACAAACAAACATACTCAGGTTTTTCCTCCATTATAATAGGATGATAACTCCACTGTCCATCAAACCTAACCCTAACTTTCTTTGTTTTGATCTAAAAAGCCTATCTAAATAGTTGGATGATAATTTGATATCTCTTAATTAATTATGGATGTAATTTCTATTAAATTGAAAGTGTCTATACCCTTCCTTCTCCATTCTTGAATTGTTTAGTTTTACTCAATTTGCAGTAGTGTCCACCTAAAGCAGTTATGTAGAAACTAAACAGATCCAATGCGGTTTTTAAGGTTTTTCGTGTTGATAAATCCACCTTTTTTTCTTCATATTAAACCTTGATGTTGAGTGTGGTCCTTTTTAAAATTTATTCTTCGACTTTCGCACAACTTTTCACACGAATGCTCCTTCCTGAAACATTTATAATTTATTGAAGGTGATATCAATCAGGTTGAGCTAGCTCGGCTTAAAAGGCAATTTATGATTATGCTTTCTCTAGGAATCTGCTACAGTTATTGAACTTGGTTCAGAAAACCAATCGATTGCATCTGGACATGTGACTCCCGATGAAAAGATCAATGGTGAAGATGATTTCATGCAGGCCATGCGAACCAAAATCATGGAGGAAGTTGGTGGTCAGGTAGAATAATGTCTAATGAACGAACACGTCTATGTTTTGTTTTGATATTTAAAAAAAGTGGCTGAATTAATGTTGGTAGCGGGCGTACAAGGGTGTCTACCCATTTTCATTGTACTTAACTGTTGAAATAATGAATTTTTGATAACATACAAGTTATTCTTTGCTGTGATAATTTATTCACAGGTTTGGGCTGCTGGCAAAAGTCAAGCTCGCAAATTCTTTGATTTATACTCAAACATTGATGTTTTGAGACCATACTTCGATGTAGAGCCGAGAGAAGTTTTAGTCAGGTACAATATAACTTGAGTATTGATGCAACTAAATACCCTGTATTGTTCTAACTATTGTTTTACTCTTCAGACTGGTACAATCTCTTTTACCGAAAAACGGATCTAAACCTCAGGTAAGATATCTTGGTATCAATAAGGGTGCATTCGGTATTTTATCTGTATTTAGACAGTTGCTGGTGAACTTTATGGGCCGGTAATGGTTGTCTTTACTCTTGTGGCGTTACTATTGTTCTCGATGAAGTTTTCTGGACACACCGTCGTAAGTTGGTTTTTGCATGGCATTGAAAAATTCTTGCGATGTTTTTTAAGGTGAGCATTTTCTTTTCTTGCAGCAAGAAGGAACATTGATGGGTACAGCCATCGGCGTTTGTTTTGGTTACTGGCTGGGTGGATCGTGTTTTTACTACTTCATTTCTTATCTTTGTAACGCCCATATCACTCTTATGCAGATTATCTCGCTAACAGTAAGTGAGTTATTGCAATCTCGTTTCGACGTTGTATCAGTGTAAATGTTCTTGAAGGGTGCTGCTTAAAGTTCTTTTCGTATAGAAATAATCGGAGAAATCGATTTTTGTTTTTCTTTCGACTTGTTTATTATATTATCCGTTTTGTATTACCATAATACACCAAAATTTATAAGAATTTTAACAGAGGATTTTAAGAAGCATTGTTAAATAAAGACAAAGTTCGGAAAATACTTATGTTTCCACTGTATTTATTCTATAGGTCATCTTTAGAGAATCTAAAATCATCATCAAGCACATAATATTATATACAGTATAATCCAGATAACTCGAACCTCCAACGGACCGAGTAAAACATTTCGAGATAACGAATGTTCGAGTTATCGGGAGCTTTTATGAGAAACTATTAGGAAATGGGAAAACAAGAAAACGAGTTAACACAAGTTTGACTTAACAGGGGTTGGAGTTATCGGGACTGTACTGTATTACATTTTTTGTTCTGTTGTTCAGGGTTATGCGTTGTTTGGCCACTGCATCTGTATTCTGTTAGCCGCCATCACACACGACACAACACACGGGATATTTTATGTCGCCATTTTTCTTTTCGGCGGTCTTTCCTCGCTGAGAATGGTAAACCAATTTAGTTAAGTTGTACCTTTAGTGAAAATATTTCATGTGTTGAGAAAGAAAATCGTGGCGAAAAAACCCTTTTTATTGTGAATTTGATTGCGTACATATTTACGTTGAAGATCAAATGTTTGAAACATTTTTGTTAAATTAAAGGAATTGCCAACTTTTCGAGTAAGCCTATTTTCCCATCTACGTACATTTTATTAACTTTTTTGTTGTTTTCACGTCTTTTTTGTTCTTTTTAGCTTGGTGTGTATGTTAGCAGGACGTGGTCAAAGCAGCAGGGGTTGATCATTGGTGGATTGGTTGCATGCCTGCATCTATTGTTTCTTTTATACTTGCACTTCGCTTATCATTCGACTTACGAAGGTAGGAAAGATTGAGTTTTCAAACAAATTTTTCCCATCCTATTTCGAAATACACTTACTTTCGAGCCACTTATATCAATAACACTTCGCACATTGGTATTTATTTTTTTATTTAGAAGCTGCGTCAATGTTAGCACGAAGCAGACGTGACATTCCTAAAGAAATACTTACCCCACAGCCACAATTTCGTTATATTATTGCTGCAACGTTGCCCGCGTGAAACGACAAGATAAGGAGACTGGATACATTGTCATTTATGTGTCAACTTCCGGACATAAATCTTATCTAAAAGCAATTACGTCAAAACGCATCCCCCCTCCCCACCGTCCATTTTTTGCTTTCCTCAATGGAATTTTGTTTTGGTTATGTGCAACATAATAGTGTATTTATCTTCTTTCTGCTTTATTTAATTTTGTAACTTATAAATTATCTGCTTGGTTTACGTTTTATTGGAATTTCAAACCACTTATTTTTGACAACTATGTAAAATTATATTGTAAAATATCGCCAAGCAACTTATTTATCTTTTTATATCTTCGCATAAGTAAAGTTCATCCCTTAATCAAGACATGCAAAAGATCCAATTTCAAACTTCAATATTCAAATTTACTTATTATAGAATAAATTTGATGATCAGACATATGTCTATAACAACAAAGTTATTGAGTATGCTCTTCGATGAAGAGATCCACCTGCATCTCAAGAATGTGTAAAGGAACGCCACCAAGTGATGCAATCATGTTATGAAATACCTTGAGATTAAACTTCGCGCCCAGTTTCGTTTCGGCCTTCGTTCTCAACTCTTTAATCCTGATTTCGCCAACTTTGTAACCGCACGCCTGTCCCGGCCACGTGATGTATCGGTCCACTTCCGAGTTGATGTTATGGATATCGGTTGCCGTATGTTCGGACATGTACTGAACGACTTGATCTCGACTCCAACCTAACGCATGCAGTCCTGTGTCTACAACTAGCCTGCAAGCGCGTAGAATTTCGTGCGAGAGCCTTCCAAACAATTCATAAACATCTTGATACATTCCCAACTCTTCCCCGAGATACTCGCTGTACAACCCCCATCCCTCAATGTACGCCGTGTTTATGGGGAAACGAGCTGGTGCTTCGTGATATTTACGATCTTCCATAAAACGCCTGAAATTAACCAGAGAATCCGATTCCATCGACAATGCGCTCTGTAAATGATGACCCGGCTCCGCCTCATGCAAGCACAAAGACATTGCTTCAAATTTCAGCTTCGTAGTTGGCTTGTAAGTGTTAACGTAAAATCTTCCAAGCCGACCTCCGTCATCTGAAGGTGCCAAATAGTAAGCACCTGGCATACTGGCTGCTGATTCGTCTGAGAGTTTGACTACTTCAAACTTTGAGCTAGGCATTCTTGAAAAAATCTGCGGCAGTTTTTGGCGAATTTCCTCCGACAATTTAATGTAGTGAGAGAGCATATCTTCAGCACTGGCAAATTTGAAGCGAGGATCCGTCTTGAGAAAATTCCGAAATTCGTTTAAGGTGCCGTTGAATCCAGTTTGTTTCATAACTTCCACCATACGCTGTGATATGCGCGAGACTTCCGTGCGGCCTAAATCGTGAATTTCTTGCGGCGTAAGATCTGTCGATGTGTGGAACTTTAAACAGGCAAGATACAAGTTTAATCCATTCGGTACCGATTTTATGGCTACTTCTTGGCGCGTTTTCTTCGCGTAAACTTCCAGAAGGTAAACTAGTAATTTTTTATAACTGTTAAACACACATTCTTTTAAAATCTGTTCAGCTTCTTTCAGAAGATTTTCCCAAACTTCAGTCAAAATATTTTCTGGCTTCTTTTGGAATAATTTCCAAAACTCTGTTTCAAAAACGGGAGCACTTGTTATTCCCTTCAACATTTCGATTACCGGTTTAATCGACAGTTCATGCATAACCAGTCCTTTCTCAATGCCATAATTTAATAGACTGATTATCTCATTTATCTGTTTCGGAAATTGTTTCATCCGTTGAATTATTTTTGTGTAATCCTCTAAACACTCTTTTCTCATCCATGACAGAAGCCTCGGAAAATCCAGTTGAGGACCCTCCAACTGATTAAGTGGCCAGACATAACTTAGAAACTCGATTCCAGTAAGAAACTGTTTTAGGTCAGCTCGAAGTAGTTCCAAATTAAGTCTCAAGTCCTTTCCTTCTGATTTGGAAGCTAAAATCAAGTTTTCAACTTCCTTTAAAAAATTGGAAGCGTCATTATACCTCCGAGCATATGAATCAATACTCATGTCGTCAAGCATATCATCGTACTCGTGTAACCCAACAGAAGTGGCAAACTCAGGAAAGTTACTCATTCTCCATTTCCAGAAGCGGTTGAATAATTCGTCAGCACGCTGTACATTTTTCATTGCGAACAATTTTAATATAGCGAGTTACTCGTGAGCTAGAACAGAAAAGAACTTAGCTCGTTAATATCGAGCAAAATAGGAAAGGTAAACATCAAGAAAAACGTGACTTGATATTAAAACATATTAAAGGTGACATTTTTTAGAGTTTAAAATAGTGTAGAAACTACCTATTTGTAATTGATCGTAGAATTATATTACTTTTAAATCTAAGTAGCGATTCACAAAACGTGACTGGTTGTAGTTGGATTTAATGCAGTCATGAAACTGTTGCGAAATATGATCGAATCATTATTAATTTAATTACCTTTAAAGTAACCGATGCTCAACTCAATAAATCAATACGAATTTTTATAGTATATAGCTAAACATCTTCGGTGTATACACGTATCCAGAAAAACCAAACCATTTTATTTAGCTACCTTAGCTATAAGTATGTGATAAAAGAAGTCGCATAAGTCGAAGCTTCAATTTCTATTCCTAAAACTGGTTTTATTTTCTTCCTTCAACATTTTGATTATAATAGCCTTTCATTATTATTTTATTATTATAAGGTTTTACAATTATATAGGCGTAAAATTGCTTGTCAACCAATACGTATATATAAATCGATTAAAAAGTAATGATAAAGTGTAAAAACATGTGTGAATACTTGGTTTTCGATCTTAAACAGCAGAGCGCATTTGTAGTAGTGACCTTTCAACCATTTAAGAACCTTGATGAGGTCACCTCTTATGAGTCAGTACTGTATACTTGGCATCTTCAGGTGTGCCAGTAGTTGATGATATGGCAGTGAATGCAAGAAAGGGATCATTTTCGTTGCTCTTCAGTATTTTTAATTAGATGTCTTTCACTGAGAACTCTAGGGTTAGTTATCGATCCGCAATCATTCAAGATGTGGGTGAACAATGGCACAAGAGAGCCTTTTGAGTGAAGGCACGTCTAAGCTCACAAAGGTTTGATGTATTAAACCAATAAGTTTTTATTGACTTGAGAAGTCATATATTTTGTGAATCTGAAGTCCTTATCAATGAGTACACCAAGATCATGCTCACATGTTGACACTTTTATGTTGATATTTTCAAGAAGTAGATGAATCATTCATTGTGTAATCGTTGTTGCTTTCTAAGCAAATTACAATGCATTTGTCGATGTTGAAAGACATTCCCCAGGTTATCATCCAATTGATTAAGATGTCAATGTCCGCCTAAAGGTGGTAGTGTGGGAAGTTGACATGAGACAATAAACCTTTGTGTTGTCTGTGAAGAGTGCAACGATTGAGGTGATAATCATGGGATATCGTTGATGTAAACAATAAATAGCAGTGCTGCCAGAACAGACCCTTGAGGAACACCACCTCTTACATGTTAACCAGTCCAACTTAACGACGTTAACAATTAGTTGCTGCCTTTAATTTGTCAAAAAAGGTTGGTTACGTATAAGTCTCCAGGTCTAAATTCATGCTGAAAGGGGCTTAATAAATTATTTACTACTCAGGTACAAAAGAAGGCTGTATGAATTATTTTTTCTAATATCTTTATTGGGATGCAGATGACACTGGTTGGGTCAATGATTTGTAGGTGAACGTCAATTGCTTATTTTGTTTTTTGAACATGTACACCTCCATTCACATCAAATTCCTCACTGAGTGAATCATTAACTCACACAACTTCTAGCATTGGTGTAGACATTGGCATAGACTGCACCATCTTAACTAGCCACTCATCAAAACCTAATACCCACATAGCTCTTCAAACTACCTTACGTGGCACTGCATCTTATCTACATCAATGTTTTCTCTGGGTAACTTATTGTTCACTCTTTCGATAACATTCATTACTTGATCAACCAACTTCAATCCTCTATAGTTCTTTCTAGAGCATCTCCTTAAAACAATTAACTATAACACTTGACTGCCAGACTATTGGGGTAACACCACCCTTCATGATCTGATTACATATATATACAGTATAATCTCGACTGCATATTATAATCTTCCATAGGTCATCCTCAGAGTTAGATTTAGAAGTCAAAGAGCAGTTGCTTCTCACAACACTCTTTGAAATTTGAACAAACATTTTCAATATATATATATATATATTTATTTTATTTATACATTTATGTTTTAGTTTTATTACAAAAATCAAAGCTGTTTCATCAAAGTTCACTACTTCGCGTGGTTTCAAACAAATTATATAAATGATGAATTGATGTTACTATAAAAGTGAGTAATATAATAAATATAAATTAAATAATTTAAAATTATATAATATAAATTTTGTATATTATTTAGTGTAAATTTCTTATCAACATTTTCTTTTTTATGCCGTAATAACCTGCTGTTAAAAAAAGCAACAATAGGTTTTGTAGATGGGTTTCAAAGTTTTCTTGTGTGTGAATGACAGCAAGCGGTAAAATAATAATAAAGGCATCAGGAAATTTATAATACTTCCCTTTCAATTTCCAAATGTAATTCAAAAGTTCAATTTCATTGACATATCTTTTCAGAAAGACACTGTGTGGTTTCTCTATTTTATAGGCAACATAGTAAATATTGCTCTGATTCTAGGTAATTACTGTTGTCTTGTACACAATGCATTTTGTAAGGCACTGTCCTTCCAGTAGGCACTGGGTTTTATTTCTGCAGTTGCATAACATTTTAGTTTATTTTCTATTATAAATCAGATTGAGTGGTGAATAAATGTGACTGTTTGTTTCAAATTTGTAAACATTAAGAGCCACCATTTACAATACATGTTAGCATATAATTTCACTTGGCATTAGGAAGGACATCCAGCTGTAAAAACATTGGCTCCAAATATAATCAGATGATCAAACCTACACAAGAGTTTCATCTTTTGGAAACTCCGTCCAACCCATGGTAGCATGGAATTGGATGTTAAACAATGACGATGCATTGAGCTGATACATTAGATCTTGTATACTGACTTTGTCAGGAATGGCGTGCGATTGCACTCACACGTGCTGGCACACGCCATCATCGAATATCGCGAGTGATTAGGCGCTTGCGTGCTTTAATTTTTACGAGCGACGACTTTTTTTCTTCAAGATGACCAGACCACATTGTTATTGATTTATATTATATTTTATCACTTTACATGTAAGGTGAAGAAACCTATGTTTGTTTTTATTTTTAGGAAAGTTAACAAGGCCTAGCCATAAGGAAATTTGCAGGTGCGTGGTCAATCGCGCGCCTCATTCGAGTATTTTTTTGTGAGGCGCGCGATCGGTAATTTTGGTTTATACAATTCAATTTTCCTCATGATTATTGTGGTATGCTTAAACTGGCTTAACTAAAACGTTATGATGTGTTGGTTTGGCTTTTCCGCGTCTTCCAGAACGCTAATTTAAAGCATTATAATGAAGACTTCGACCCAGAGTTTTAGTGCATTTATTTGCTCCCATTTGTGCTATGGTTATTTGTGATGAAATACAGTGGTTTTTTATTTATAACCGCTCACTAAACAACTTTGTGATAGCTTGGTTTCGAACCCAGAACTTTTCAGTCAAGAGCCGAACCAATGCCTTACCATTCAGGCAACGAAAAGTTGCACGCCTGATCGTCACCGGGCGCGATCGGGCACGCAATAATACTGAGCCTGGAGTGTCGGTGGTGACGATTATAAATACTTTATATTCATGCATATTATTAAAAGCTATAAATAAATAGAGTTGTTTTGTTGATACATTCAATGATCCAAGCAGCTGCTTTTAAACATAATTATAAATGAAATATGCACAATCGGAGTCCCGTGTGAAACCAAGAATGAAATAAGATATGATAAGAAGAAAATGCAAGTGTTGTTTAGAATGTCAACCAACTGGCAATAATTGTGCAATTATAATTAATTGTGCCGTAGTAATACAATTATCCCGAAATTCGACAATCACATATTTAACTATTTAACAGAGAACAGTTTTTGAACCAATCAATCAAAATTTTAATGATAAAAAATATCACGGCACATGTTTTCAGTAGCAAAAACAGCTTTAAAAAGTTAAAATAAGACGACTTCTTAGTGATAACGATGTCTTCTTGAAATTAGGAAAAAGTGTGAAGTTAACCCGTTAAAATCTAGCTGTCGTGTTTATTTCCTTCAGAGTCTAATGCATGTTTATTGGTTTTGTGAAAGTGTGTTTTGTTTTGTAAACAAATCTGAATGTTTCGTTGTGGTTTGATCTTTTGTTCTTCCATCGAATGCAGCATAATTCTTCTGCATATATCTGTCTCTAAGTTGAATGGAACTTTTAAACAACCTGTAGCATCGCGCGTAAACATGTCTGTCTTTTTCTTCCTTTTTTCTTTGATTGACGTCAAACTTCTTGAAACAGTTAATAATTGGTAACGTTAAATTTCGTTAAACAAACTAAATTTCTTAATAAAGCTACACATTGATATATTTAAAGAACGGATGAATCGATTATAATTTGAAACGAAAAAACATATCTACGCGACTAAATAAATTAAGTTAAAGTAAGTTCTTTAAGATTTCATTTACAAGAGATATATTTAAGACGCGTGATTATTAGTAAGATAACACAGTTAGGGGCGTGGTGGAGAGCGTACCTTAAATTATTGAGGCGCGTGTGGAGGCGCACGCCTCTAAATGCCAGGCCTGTTAACGTTCCAATTAAACGTTTCAAAAAGTTTGTTATGTAATGTAAAATGTAAGATTTTCAAAGAAAACCGATATACATGTTTACACGCGATACTGCAGGTTGTTAAAAAGTTCCATTCAACTTAGAGACAGATAAATGCAGAAGAACTATGCTGCATTCGATGGAAGAAAAAAAGATCAAACCACAAGGAAACGTTCAGTTTTGTTTACACTTTCACAAAACCCATAAACATGCAGTAGACACTAATGAAGAAAATAAACACGACGGCTCGATTTTAAAGGTTAACTTCACACTTTTTCCTGATTTCAAGAAGACATGGCTATCAGTGAAGAAGTTGTTATATTTTAACTTGTTAAAGCTGTATTTCGTTAGTGAAAATATGTCACGGCACATAGCACAGTCTTATCATTATTAAAATTGTTGCCTACGCAAATACGATTTTTACTGTTTTGCATACGTTTTCGCGTAGACATATTTTTATGTTTTGCACTACATAATTTGTCATTTGGTCTACATTAAGACAGGCTAACACAGTTACTTTTTTTCATAGAACTAATGAGTGCAATTTTAACGGGTTATATAGCTAGTCTATTAGACCAGCGCCGTACCCAGCAGTAATCCCATACCGTTTGAGCGGTATGGGCGCCCAAACTAATCCGCCCAAACTATTCATTGTTTCCTTTATTTTTTAAAGATTCGTTCCTTGATACTCTCATAAACACACTGAAAAGTATCATTATCATTAAACTTTGTTTGTTACGTAAACGTAAAATATGAAAAGATTTTAGATTTGTCAAAGAAAACCGATAGACATGTTTACACGCGACACTGCAGGCTGTTTAAAAGTTTCATTCAACTTAGAGACAAATGCAGAAGAACTGTGCTGCATTGGGTGGAAGAAAAAAAGATCAAACCACAAAGAAACACATTCAGTTTTGTTTACGAAAATCACTTTATGATTGCTCAGTTTTCTTCAACCTTTTTAAAGGTTTTTAAACTTCACACTTTTCATACTCTCCATCTGCATGACTCAAAAGATTGTAAGGTCTTTAAAAAATATTAAACTGCGTTCAAGTACAGTTACAATGTTAGCTTCGGTGACGCAAGACTCAGGGAAAGTAAAGAAAGATAACCAGTATTTTATTTACAAAGACAAGAACTTTTATGCTAAATTTTTCTGCAGTAACTACTTTTAGTAATGTATAAAAACTAACGTTGTTTTAACAACGTATGTATTTGTTTTTTATGAATAAAGAAAAAAGCGCTAACGAGGTGTGCGTTTTTATTTTATGATTGTATTAGAAATAATGACCGAAATTGTAATATCAAATGAGAACACAATCAAATGTTTCCAGCAAAGACAATATACAAATGTAAACACAACTATAGCAATTTAACACGTTTTAACTAATTAACACTCTTTTTACTTTCGCTCTACGAGGTTCCTATTTTAGTTTTTTTTTCTTCTCGCGATAATTTATGGGAGAGCCCAATTATCAACACTTGAAAGAAAAATTTATGCAGAATGTATTAATTCTGTACAAAAAGCGTGCAACAAAGATCACTGTTTGACGTAAATTTTTTTAACAATTTAGTTAAACCAATACGATGAAACAATTTGCACGAGTTTATAACGTGATAAAAACCTTTTTTTATTTTTTCTTCAATTAACGTAATCGAGGTGCGCGACAAAAAACGCGTCTTGCACATTCCAGGAGCTTACCAAGGTGCGCGAGCGCGATCGCGCGCCTCTCCCGAAACAGTATCGAGAGAGACAAAATATTCTTCTGTGTTTCTGTATTTCATTTTATGTTCAAAAAATATGCGTTGCTTGTGTAGACATTTGTTTGAATATATTATTTGCGAGGACGACGAACTGGTAAATGCTGAGAGAGAATATACTTCTACAAAATAGCTGGCAAATGGTGTTTTAACCAAAGTAGAGGTATGAAAACTGAAAATTTCTGGAATGGAAGGAAGGAGGGATTAAGAAATTATCGTGAGAAAAAACGGTAAAGCCCAAACTAACTCTGGGTATGGCGCTGTAGACCCCTGCTACCTCAGCATTCAATGCCCTGACGTATAAAATACGACCAATTGATTTGCTGGTAACCTGAATGTCTCCATGGACCAGAGTCACCTGAAACCATCTCTACTATTACAGTGGAGAAGGCCAGCCCAGAGGCTAAACCAAACCGCGGAAAGCATCTATACTGCGGGTGAATGCACACCAGCGCTGGGTCAGATAAATCTGCAAGCTCGAGTATTGAAATATTGAAAAAAATGAGAAAATTGATATTTTGTAATCTTCAATAACTTCGATCAATCATGCTGGTTTCAGTGCAATTGAGTTCGTCTCATATCACAAACAAAGAAATTATTATCGTGTACGTCGTATAATTAAAACGTTAATCACTTAGCTAAGTTCTTTGTTACCCTTTCAATTTATTTTTGGTGATTTTCCTCACAGTAAGCATGCTCTATCTGCATGATTTAATATTAACTTTAACAACATAAATACTATATGAGCTTCTCTCCAATGTGCTGATTGCTTCATGCCATTCCAGCATTGGTCCGCCCTCTGCCGCAGTGAAAAAGTAGTTATGTATCGTCTAGGATCTACACTGCGATATGACGGCTTTTTTGACACGCCAGGTCATTAGGGGGTTAGGATGTAGACACAGCGTGCTCAGAATTTTATAACTAAAACCATGTTTTTTCCTTTTTTTCTAAATGCGTACGTCATAGAAATACGTCTATGAAACCAAAAAAAATCTTATTCCCAATACATAAAAGTTAAAAACATCTGGTGTACGGAAAACAAAGTTTGTTAGCGTACGTGCCGGCGAGCGGGAACGCGAAAATGAAAAGACTGAAAACCAGCCTACAAAAAATACATGTGTACAATTTTTGATAGTGACGATTAGTCGCACGCCTAGTTTAATTTTCACAAGCGACAGGCCACTTGTCGCATATATTTTTCCTGACAAAGACTGTATTAGTGTTGCTAATTTCCTAATTTCACTTTCAGAACGAAAAATGTATAGAGATTCAAATTATTTTAAATAGAACCAGAAAACTGGATTTATAATAAAGTAAGCTTTTTTATTAGTGAGTGAATCAAGGAAACAAAGAGTGCTGCCGGATTGGATGAATACCATTACTGTGCAACCATTACAGAAGAAACAGAGGAACAATAAAAAATTTGTGAGTAGAACTTCTTTATTCTTTGATTTCTTAAAATTATCAAATGAGCAAAGGTGCTGTTGATACTACTGTTGATGGTTAGCCTTTTATTAAAACCAAATCATGCTACAGTTGACATCCATTATCTCAAACCTTTTCTTCAGACCCTGTGGCTCTGATAGTCATTTTCATTTCAAAATTCGAAAGTGGCATGGTGGCATTTGCAAAAAAATTCCTGAATTACTTTTGAACAATTAATTAGAGCACTGCAGCGGGAGTCTACTAGACTAGCTATATAACCCGTTAAAATTGCACTCATTAGTTCAATGAGAAAGAATAATTGTGACAGATTAGCCAAATGACAAATTATGTAGGGCAAAACAATATGTCTACACGAAAACATACGTGAAACAATTGTATTTGCGTACGCAATTTTTTTGTGTAGGCAATAATTTTAGTAATGAGAAGACTGTCAATTGGCTTCAGATTTTTTTATAAACTTTTTTCCTCAGATTCCTTCTTTTCTTTTTTACTAATATGTTAACAACGAATCGGAAATTTCTAACATCAAAACCATTAATAAACCAAAAAACAATAATCTTAAAATTACATAGATTTCTACCATCTTCTCGTTTTGACGTTTTAATAAACTGTGTTTTCATCACAGCAATAAAAACAGTAAAATTAGAAGAGTCATTGAATTTTTTAAAGAATTGTGTAGCATTGAAGCTCTACATTCGCCATGTTATTTTTTTGAAAGAAAGAATTTTTCAGCATTTTTTTACCATATTAGCAGTGATTGGTCACGGTCAAACGCCCTTTTGTATTTTTTTGCATTTTGTAGTAGGAATCGTTATGGTAAGCCTGCATCGTGTATGTTTTATTTTATTATTATATAGATCACTGCATTGTTTATCATTTCATTTAATGCCTACTACTACTACTACTACTAACTTTGTTGTGACTTCACTAATGAAGTTGCGGTTGTTTTGCAGCAACTCCCACAACGCAAAAGGGAAGTTTTTTCTGGATCCAATGAAAGTATAGAGAAATTGCAACACCAGCCCTCACTTGATACAACTGTCTCTCTTTCTACGGCTAATGTGCCAACTGACTTCCCTGAAACAAATACAGAACAAAAGGTTGGGGCTCATTTTCATTTCTTATGATATGACGTGTGCTTTTATCTCTTTTTCTGTTGGCTTACTAGGCTGTCTAGGATGTAGACCTTTATGAACATAAGGAAATTACAATGACATATTTTAAAGACATTTGTTTTTATAAATGAAGGATGAAGTAATGAAGGATTTACGCACTGGTGATTTTGATCCAAGCCCGACAAATGAGCAAACAACTTCCCTGGAAAATCCTACCGTAACGAAGAAAGAGAAATGCCCGTATGGTGTATCTTGTTATCGGTGAGTTATCAACATTTATAGACGTCTGTAGTATAAAATTTCCATGTTCAGGAAGAATCCAGCCCATTTCAACGAATTTTATCACCCTAGCAACAGCGAAGTGGAAGACGAAAAACCAGAATGTGAATACGGAACTTCTTGTTACAGGTTTTTTTGGTTTGGTTTATCTTTAATTCATTTCATCTTAACTGTATTTCAGGAAAAATCGAGATCATATCCAAAATTACAAGCACACCATTGCTATTGGTATATATATACGTCCATTTTACTACTGTGAATTCATTGTTGTGAAAGTTTTAAATAATATATTTTCTAGGCGGTCGTGGTAATCGGTCTACTAGAAGAAAAAGCAAGCTGAAAGGTAATGAGCCATGATGAATTCATGTTTCTTCTATGTTTGGACATTTCTGGCTTATTTATCGTGTATTTGTGTTTTTCGATACATAATAATAATGTTTTTTATATTATAGTATATATTAAATTAATTTCAATATGTCATAATTTTTAACAATTTAAATTTATCAAAGGTTTGTATATGTTTTCACAGCGCCAATTAGATGTGTAGTCGACAGTCTATTTTGTAGAGTTAATCTTTGAAATGCTAGAAAATTAATTACTAACCTATTGATCACATTACTCAAGTAATTATCATTTTGTGCAATGATCAATGTTGGTGTAACTATAAGCATATTGAGGCTGAAATTATCAAAAAAGTTAAGCATACCTTAAGCATGTACTCATCATCATCATCATCGCGTCGGGCGGATTGCCCGGGCCAAGACTACTCGTTCTTTCCAAACGTCTCTGCCCATCATTGCTGTCTCAAGGTCTTCTGATTGCAAGCTGGTGTGGCGTGAAATGATATCCATGTATGTGAGTTTTGGACGCCCAGCAGATTGATGACCATGTCTTGGATTCCATAGAATCATGTCACTGATCAATTCATCCTTTCTTTTAAAGCAATGCTCAACGAAACGTAAGCGTCTTTCTCGGATTAGAGAGGAAACTGTAGGTATGGTTCCATACAGCTCAGCTTTTGTTGGGTGCTGCCTCCAAGAGATATTCAAGATTGCATGTAACATCCGGGTATAGGTTCTGTCTAACATCTTTTCATGATTTTTCATCAATGTCCAGGTGGATGATCCATAAAGTAAAATTGATTCAACAACAGCTCTGAAAAAGTTGCGCTTTAGATTATCGGGCAGCGTTGACTTCCATATAATTTTCATTTTATCGAAGGCAGCCCACCTTGCCACCTTAATCTTGATTTTAATGTCTTTTTTTGTACAAGTGTATGTAGAAGCCTTTCAGCATTTTCATCATTGTCAGAAAGGAGAGCTAAATTTTTATTTTATTTTTATATATATGAATATTTATACAGGATAACCTGAAAAAATAAGTACAATAATTACAATATATATACAATATTTCTGTTCTCCCATGGGTCCTGTTACTAAAAGAAAAGAAATGGGTCGGGAAGTAAAAGAAGACGTAAAAAAGGGGGATGTTAGTATAAAAATATAAAATGTAAAAGCTAGTGATTTATTTATAAACAATATAGAACATGTTAAAAACAATATTAAATTTTAAAATGCACATCAAGCATACATTTAAATTTGCTCCTTGTTTCGGCAGATCTAATTTGCAACGGGAGTTCATTGTAACCTTTTGCACCGTTGTAATTAAAGCTTTTCTGGGAAGATTTGAGTTTGATTCTTGGCAACTTGATGAGTTTTTTTCTGTTCCTTATTTTGTTATTTAACAGTTCAAAGTAGTCCATGAAGTTCTCACATATGTTTCCCGAGATAGAATCGTAGACCTGCAGGCACAGTCTCTTTCTTGACAGTGACTCGATGGTCGGAATGATGTTTCTGATATTGGTTTTTCCTAAGATGATGTCATGTGCACGTTTCTCAAACCTTTTTATTTTTGCCAGTTGTGTATTGTTCAAGTTCAGAACGATGCTAGAACAGTATGTGAATAACGGGATTGATCAGTCAACGTAATCGGCATCAGTCACTTGCTTGACAGGAAATCTTCTTCCTGCTGAACGTTGCAGGGTAAAACCAAGGTTCTTGTTGTTAGCAACTGAAATTTGTAAGACATAGTCTAGCGCTAAGATGAATAACAGAGGAGCCAGTGTATCTCCTTGTAGAACGCCTGCCAAGATTTTGAAAAATTTGGTATCTCCATCTGGTGATCTTACCAGTGATATTGTGTCTTTGTACAACTTAATGGCCTCCACTGTCTCATTAGGAATACCATATGCCCTCAAGATATTTGCGAGCTTACTCCTGTGGACGGAGTCAAACACTTTAGAGAAGTCTACGAAGATGACGGTGGCCTGCAGATTTTTTGCTTTTACTCCTTCTAGCAATCTTCTTACGGTAAGAATTTGGCCTTGTGTAGATCTATTCGGCCTGAAGCTGTTTTGATTTGGGCGAAACACTTTCTCCAGTTCCGGTTGTATTCTGTCTCGTAAAAGGGCATTGTATATCTTTGTAGCAATTCATGTCAATGTGATACCTCTATAATTATCTGGAATAGATAGGTCACTCTTTTTGGGAAAGGGTAGTAAGATACATCCTTTTGTCCAGTCTGATATCTGGTTTTGTTGGTAAACATTGTTGCAAAATTTGAGAAGGAAATCATTGAAGCGCCCAGTTTTCCACAATTCGGATGGTATTCCATCAAGACCAGCAGCTTTGTTGCTTTTGGTCTTTTTGATAACGTTCTCTAGTTCAGCCATTGAGAATATACCTTTTTTGATTGGCAGTTCATGGTCAATTACTGTTTGGATTTCCTTGTCAATGATATTTGGCGCCTTTCCTAGAAGGTTGGAGAAATGCTGTTTCTATTTATCAAGCCTATCTTTTTGGTTTTGCCCTTTGATTTTTGATTGAGTAGTGCTTTTCCGACCACTGATGCTGTTGACAATTTTCCATGCTAGCGCAGATTGTTGATTGTCTGCCGCAGTGTTGATTGCATCGATTTGTTTCTGCGCATACTTTATTTGTTCAGATTGATAAGTTTCTTCAAGCTCCTTTCTAGCGTTTGGGTGTTTTCTAAGATTCCTGTTTGAAGGATTCTTGTTTTTGTTGGTGGAAGCTTCTTTGAGAGCTGTACGTTTCTCAGAAACAAGATCGTTTTCCCAAGGCACTTGTTGTTGGGTCTTTGGTTTCAAAGGAATGTGTTCTTTAGCCGTTTCATTGAAGGTCTTCACAAAAGTAGTATACTTTTCATCAGATGTTTTGTATGGTTCTTCAATCAGAAGAGATTGGTATTGGTTTGTAAGGGCAATACTGAATGAATATTGCAATTGATTATTCAATCAAAGTTGTTTCCAATCATATGGCAGAAACTTAGTTGATTTTCTTTTGTTTGCTCTAAGACTCAGATTAAAAGTACCGGATATAATTCTGTGTTCAGAGAAAACACAGTCAAAGGTGCTAAATGCTTCACAGTTCTTTACACTGTTGATCCATTTTCGATTTATCAATATGAAATCAATTTGCGACTTCGTACCATTCGGATGAGTATGAGTCCATAATTTTTCTGTTTTCTTTTGGAACATCGTGTTAAGACATTTCATATCGTTTTCTACAATAAATTGCTCGAGATATTCACCATTTCGGTTGTTTCCTTGATAGATTGTAAACTTGTTTAGCGGTCCTTTGCCAAGATGAGCATTAAAGTCTCTGGCCACCAGCAACATGTTATGCTTTGGGACATCTTGCACGAGCGATGATAAATTATTGTAAAAGTCATTGACTTCATCCTCTTCAGCGTTATTGGTGTGACAATAGCAAGGAATTACCGTGGTTGCAGGGTTTCCATTCAACGTTGCAACGGGAATATGCGGAGTAATTTTTCAATACTGGTTAAGGAAGAGTAAGCCCGAGGACTGAGGAGGATTCCAACACCACCTATAGTACTGTTCATCGAATTTTTCCACGCTGATGCGGTAATAAGTGCCCATCCTTGTTCAAGTATATGGTGCTTGAGGTTATCCTTATGAAAGAAACGATGCTCGTGAATGCTGAGAACTTCAACCTTTTGTCCAATTGCTGCTGAGACTAGCTCTGGAAGTTGGCTGTGTCCGTTTAGGGTTCGTACATTGAATGTTGAGCACGTACTGAGCCTCATGAATTTATGATATAAAAAAAACTGATTATCAAAGTGTCAAATTTATGCCTGGCGAAAAAAGGTAAGGTATGAACAAATGAAGAAAAACAAAATTTGAAAAATAACGTTTTTTCTATTATTACATAAAAATAAGATAAGAAGTGAAAATAAGTATTTTTATAACTATTCTTTAACGTTTATCATAGTCCATATCAAGTTCAATCATTGTTAAATAGTTCAGTTAAAGTGGTTCAAGAATATTGAATAAAATCAAATAAATCAAATAGATTTCTTTCCACTTCGTCGTCATTTTTTACAAGTGTAAACTTAGATTTTTGTAAATGAAAATATAAGCATATACATAAGCATATATTGAGCCTGAAATTTTTAAAATGTTAAGCATAAATGAGACTGGAGCCGATTTTCCCTTATGCTTATAAAAAAAAGAAGGTGTAAGCAACCTCCCACCATCACCACACTGACAATGCCCTGAACGATATATAATGTTTGACAAGGAGGAAAACAAAATCTTTTAAATTCTGTTTATTCTTAAATTCTGAATCTTGGTTGTACATTCTTAAGCACCGGTTAGACCGGAATCTCACAGATTTATTTTAGAGAATAGGAACAGTTGTTTATAAGAGCAATATTTCTTTTTTAAAGATATTTTTGTTTTGTTTCTATATATATATATTTTAAGTTACAGGATACTCAAAGTACATTTTCGTAAATATTTTCTGTTATAGAGTTAGTGTTTGCGCAATGGCAGTATGAACTGTTATGTGATGAGGTTGTAAGTACTGCGACTTGTACATGTTATTTTATCTTTCAGATGAAGATAGCAGCGACGTTAATGAATATGATCTTGAAGATTCATTTCTCAATGATGACGAGAGTTCATTTCAAAGTTCAGTAGATGACGATGATGATGACACCGAGTACAATCCTGAAGACGATCTCAGCGATCTAATATCATCTGCAAACAGTTTTGTGCATAATACGAAATAAATTTGTATATTATATTGTCAACGATTAATTTATACCTATTTAAATGTGAAATTTTTTTATTTTTTTTTATAAATCAAAATTGAGTTATCGTGTAATTACATGGTTGCGATAATTTTCATCTTGTTTTGTTCAATTGAAGGTAAAAATATTGCAAGATGACCAAAGAGAAGAAGAGCATTTTGAGAGTCCCCACTCGTGTAAAATCACGTGAATCTGACGAAGAAGTTGTAGTTATGTTCAAGAACCTAACAGAAGAGAATGTTGACTTGTACTGGATCGACTACAATGGCAAGGCGATACATTACTGCCTCTTGCTGCCAATGAAGAGAAACGATGAAGGTGAAATATATGTAACTTTTGTAACTCATCCATGGATAGCAGTAGTAGAGAGCCGATGCAAACAATTACTTTTAAATGGAAGTCGTTTCTTCTTTCCTCCCTCTCCAACAAAATGGGAAAATAAACCTTTAGGTTGGGCTAATGCGAAATGGATTGTCAAAGACTCTTTTGATACCTCTAACAACGATGATGAACGTTTTGAAGTCCTTGTTGAATCCCCAGGTGGATAAATTATATATCCGTTACCTTATGACATCATAATTTGATCTTTTTTCTAGCGCCCAAATCTCTGTTGCAGTTATGTCTCATATCATGTTGTTCTGTGTACGAAGAAGAAGATTTTGCGTTGTTGAATCTGCCAAAAACATTAACAAGGCACTTTGTTAGGGTGTTGAATAAATATTTTTTAAAACCTAAATAAAATCAACTATATAAATATAAGGCAGCTATAAACCACAGTTGTTTGTTATATAAGTACTTTGTTTTTCATTTTCTACACAAAAATCATTTTTTAGAAATAAAATGTTTATTTGTTTTTTAAATATGACAAAGTATGGACGGTGAATTCACCGGTGCCTTATTCGTTCATTTGAGTAGGGCGTTCAATGCTATTAGCCATTCCACAGTCATTGATATGCTTCCACGATTTACCATCTCAGGAACACCCCTACAATGACCTGTTAGCTAGAGAGGAACAAATTTGTTGTAACCAAACTTTATTTTCACCATACTCAATTTTCTTCAGGGATCCTATTTTAGGTCCCCTGCTGATCTTCAACTCTATCAAATCCATATCAACCTGCTAAATGATAACGTATGCAAATGATACTGTTAATCGTTATTCTCATAGAGAAGTTGACCAGATCCAAAATCACCTCTCGAATGGACTTCGCAAATTTTGGTAAACAGCTTCAACAAAATGAGCTCATCATCAACACCGAAATAAGAAAAACTGAAACAATGTTTGTTTGGCGCGGGGAAAAGAATCTGCCTAGCAGAAAACAAATCAATTACAATAAACTAACAGCTACAGGTACCTGGGACTAGCTGTCAAATAACACTCTTCACTTCACTCTGACCACATAAGATCGTCATAATAAAATAAGGATCACCCAAAGTAAACCTGCTGAAACATCATTGACTCAAAAACAACAGCAGTAATATATCAATCTATGGTGCTACCTATTATTAACTCTTGCCCCTTTGCTTCTTATGGGGTGACACAACCTACCTCAAGGAGAAATTAGTCAGCATGAAAAACAAGAAAGTATTGAAAGTCTCCGAAAGTATAATATATGAATGCACATGTTCTTTTGTCTATTAATGCTTATATGTGGGGACGTTTGTAATGTTTTTCAGAACTATTTGTTCTGTTCAATAAACTACCAAATTAAATGCAGATGGTAGAAGACTTCCAATTTTATATTAGTATTAAAGGATTTTTACCCATTGATTTTCTAGTTTTCTGCCTTTTCTGATTTTTCTCCTTTTTGTCTTTAGTCATTCACACCTTCACTTTTATCTCACCTTTTACTTTTACCATTGCCTTTATTTTCAACAATTCGTTGAAGTTTATTTTTCCCACATGTATTTCACACAGGACTTCAATGAAAATGGTGTTTATATATGTAAAATATTTTAGACTGGAAACCATCTTGTAAATAAATTTTCGATAATAATAACTTTTGAATTTATGTTTTTTATACTGTCTATGTATGAGTATAGATTTGAGAAATGTGAGTGTTGTACTGAAAGAGTATAAGGGTTCATTGAGTTCAAATCTCTTCTTTAACGCGTGTGACCATCACTTATTCACAATCTGAATTTTGCAAAACACTTCTTGAGAAAGTGCAATATGTAACATGATATTTCTTTTAATGTGTTATTACTAAGATGATATGCAGAAATACGCAAATTGTCTGTGGAAGAATCACTTCTTTGTACGCTACAAACTCACGAGTTATTTTGAAAAGGTAGCTCCTTTATAAGTTACCCATCTCGCTGTTTTCTAACCTTGGTGTTTATGTAGAAATTTCCATGAGAACAAGTATGATGTTGCTGTTATTGGTGGCGGTATCGTTGGTTGTGCCGTGGCTCAGGAGATAACTAAAAGAAATCCAGACACCAAATGTGTAATCATTGAAAAGGAAAAGGAACTTGGTATTGTTATTTATTTTCGTATCAAAGACTAGATATTTTTATTCTTTTCTCTATGTAAAAAATGGTGTATCATTGTTGAACGAACATTGTTTTTGTAGCCACTCACCAGACCGGCCATAACAGTGGTGTCATACACGTGGGTATCTACTACAAGCCGGGTTCGCTGAAAGCAAGACTATGCGTGAGAGGTTTTCAACTTCTTTATGATTATTGTGATGAGTACAAGATTCCTTACAAGAAAGTGGGAAAGGTGAAAAAAGATTTTTGTTTGTTTGTTCTGTGAATGATCCTATGTTTTATTTTAGCTTATTGTTGCTACTAATGATGAAGAAGAACTAAGGTTGGGAGCTCTGTATGAGCAAGGCATTGAAAACAAAGTCTCTGGTTTATCTTTGATTACTGCCGATGAGATCAAGCAAATTGAACCTTACTGCAAAGTATGATTTTATAGTTTTGATATTATTTGTTATTCCTTATTATATTATTATCATATATTGAAAATATAAATACACGCTTTTTTTTATAAGCATAGACTTGATTCGGCCAGGGTCAAGTATTCTTAATTTTTAACTCCGAATCAGGCTGAAATATTCTTAGCATATTCTTGTTTATTCTACTTAAAATAGGTTGTATTCTTATTTTTTGTTCCATAAAAATTTCTTAATGAAGTTTTTTCTTCTATACTGCGTATATGTTTTGGTTGTGTACTTATGTATTTATAGAAGACATTGCACAACTTGTCAACATTTATAAATACATATCTTATTTTCTTATATATATACATATCTTATCAGCTTTTGCAAATTCAGCAATATTCCGGCAAAATATTCCCCAACGCATAAGAATTCTCACCCTGGGCATACTCTTAGAATATTCTTCAAAAGATGCCCATTTTCACCCTGTTATTCTTATAAAAAAAAAGCTGTATACAGATGGTTGGGCCCTGCTTTATAAATATACAGATGTAGTCTATGGGATTTGGGTCATATTGATATCAATAAAGAGACTATTCGAGTTATATACCATCGGAAAGGTTATCATTTTGGGATTCAGAAAAACCATGTGGGAAGGTGTAAAGGTGTCTTTTGAAGGAATGAAAGTATTTTTCGGTAGAGCGTGTGAGAAACTACTTTGATTTCCAAAAAAACTGCATACATTCAATTTAAGTTAAAATTTTTAATTTAAAAAATTATTTGCTCTCCTGCGTAGAGCTTAATTTTGACCAGTTTTTTGGTTTTTTTGCTCAGTATTGAGTGTTTCGTGATCATTTTCTTAAGACAACATACCCTTAAAGTGATTCCCTTTCAAGTTATAAACAATATTATCCTGTATATATCAATCATCCTAGTTCAAAAATAAAGTTCTATTCCTTAATTCAAAATGATTGAACAACGTTCTATTTTTTATAGCTGGAGCAAATAAATAAGGCGAAAGTGATAGAGATTCATTAAAGGTAGAGAGATGGTTCTAGTCCTCTTCATCACTTGTGTCGGCCATTGTCTCATCAGATTTGTCTTCAGTTTTGTCCATCGTTGTATTGTTGCAATCGCGAAACGAACACATGTCAGTGCAATTCAAGTTATTGATAAGGAACAGACAACAATCACCACACAGATTTCTGCATTCACAAGACAAAAGTTCTAGTACCTGTAAAGGAAATGCAATCTCCACACAATGAAAATGTAAAAGCTTGATTGCATGTGCATGTAAGCTATCTATATATTTTAGTAATATTTTAATATTGTACCTTATTACTTACTTCGTCTGGAACTGGGTTTGAAAAGTGTCATCTACTTGATTGAAAAGCCACCGTCATCTTCCAAACTCCATCCATGATCCTATGGATCAACCTTTCTTTGATTCTGGTTCACTCTCCAAACTCTTGGTAGTTCGCCCTTACTGTGTGGATATTCAAAACATCGCTACATGCTGGAAGATTTTCGCAAGGGATCTTTTCGAAGCTTCTACATTTTGTATCTTACTTCATCAAGTTAATCTGTGCCTTTGTAACCATACATGTGGCATAGAAATGATTTGCAGATTCGCCGAATCCAAAGGTTTGGATGTATTTGGTGTCACTGAGAAGAGCTTTTAAGGGTTTCACTTTTCCTCTACCTGCAAGTGAACTTATTGTATAACTTCAATCCGTGAAGCTGTGAAACCCAATCAATGATTTCGTCACAACTTCTTTTTGGACACCGCATTTCTTGATTTTGTCTGAAACCTTAGTGGCGTCGTATATTCTCCTTGCATTTTAGTAAGGAAGTATAATCTTGCTTCAATGTTGATGTGTGCAGCCAAACAGATGATGAAAACGTCTATATCAGGACTTGATATCAACACTTTTGCGAAAGTTAATTTCGGATTAAGTGGAGATTTGTACGAAGGATCGAAGACTTCTTTTCTCCTTTGGTGGAAGTACGCTGCCATCGTTGTTAGTGTACCTGAATGATAATTCAACCGACCCTAAATCCGCAATGGACAAAGTTGGGTGTTCCTTCACTTACGGGTCACTATTAACGCCGTATTAAGTGAAGGAAGCCAGAAAATTGGGGAAAACGAGATAATAATAAACAAAATATTTTTTTTAAGTATAATTATTTCTTCACTTTTTCACAAGGAATACATTTTACAGGTTTTTATTCTTTTCCCGCCGTCTCTTCTTCTTTGTCTGATTCCGTTAATGTTATTTCTTCTTTCTCGTCGCTACTCCAAATCTCTTCGTCAACCGGGTAATTTTTCAAATATGGTCATGTCCAAATATGGTCATGTTCCAAATATGGTATTTTTCCAAATATGGCCATATCCAAATATGGCAATTTCCAAATATGGTAATTTTCCAAATATGGTCATGTCAAAATATGGTAATTTCCAAATATGGTCATGTCCAAATATGGTAATTTCCAAATATGGTAATTTTCCAAATAAAGGTAATTTTCAAATATGGTAATTTCCAACTTTGGTCATGTTCCAAATATGGTCATGTCCAAATATGGTAATGTCCAAATATGGCAATTTCCAAATATGGTCATGTTCCAAATATGGTCATTTCCAAATATGGTCATGTCCAAATATGGTCATGTCCAAATGTGGTCATGTTCCAAATATGGTAATTTCCAAATATGGAAATTGACCAAATATGTTCATGTTCAAATATGGTCATGTTCCAAATATGGTAATTTACCAAATATGGTCATGTCTAAATATGGTAATTTACCAAATATGGTCATGTTCCAAATATGGTCATTTTTATGAAAAATAGAACGTTGTTCAATCAATTTGGATTGAGGCATAGAACCTTGGTATAATCTTTGGTATATTGATTGGTATAATTTTTTTTTTCTCTCTATGATGAAGAATAAATATTAAAGATTGAAAAATAAATATTTTTGAACTAGGATGATATGTAATATAAATAATATTGTTGGCATATACTTTAAGAGAGACCCGGGATCCCACATACTCGGGACCAGGGAGGCGGAATTTGGGACCCGGGATCTTGAAAATTTTATTTTGCAGACCAGATATTTTTTTTAAGTTTACTTCTTCTTTTTTTTTGTCTTGAAAATATATATTTGCAGACCAAAAAAAAACTAAAAAAAACTTAACTTTTAAAATTTATATACATAGTATCTAGGAACTAAATGACTTTTTTTGATATTTACAACTTCATATTTTGTCATAATAATAATAAGACAGTATCGCTGCTCCTCCTGTCGTTCTAAAATTATACACAACGTACAAGTTAAATGTCAATGATTGGTTAATTTTTTTTTCAGTCAAATTAAACTTTTCTCTATACGAGCATCTTCTATATCTGGACCAAGCGACGTGCGTAGGTGGAATACATAGATAAATAAAAACAGCAAAAATTAAAAACAATCACTAAAAAAAATATAGAAAAAAAAATCTGGTCTGCAAAATAAATTTTTCAAGGTCCCGGGTCCCACTTAAAGTATATGCCAATATTGTTTATAACTTGAAAAAGCCAAAAGTGGTCAAAATTAAGCTCTACGAAGGAGAGCAAATAATTTTTTAAATTAAAACTGATGATTTTTCTGTGTATGACTAATCAAAAGAAAACAGTTAACTATCGTTTTAAATAAAAATTTTAACTTAAATTGAATGTATGAATTTTTTTGAAAATCAACGTAGTTTTTCACACGCTCTACGGAGAAGTACTGTCATTCCTTCAACAGACACCTTTACACCCTCCCACATGGTTTATCTGAATTCCCAAAAGATAAGCTTTCCGATGGTATATAACTCGAATAACCCCTTTATTGATATCAATAATGACCGAAATCCCATGGACTAATGGTCGGGCTGTTGTGCTGCTTTACATTACAATTTAACAAAAAGGTTGGAATAGAATGTTTATTAACTTCTCTCCTTTAGTTAATGCAACTGCACAGCATTTCTTTAGGGTAAAGGAGCATTGCATTCTTCCAACACAGGGATTGTTGATTACTCTTTGTTAACAAAAGCCTATGGAAGGTATGTTTGTGAGAGGGGAGGTACTTTTGCTCTTAATTACGAGGTAAGCGGTTTGATGTGGACAACAACAGCTCCCTCCAACCATATATCAAAGTAATTCCATTACAGGTTAACAACATCACTTTTTCTTCCACAGTAGGTAAACTGCTTGTGAGTAACGCCTTAAATAAATTGTATTTCTGCACCTGTTATTATAGATCCGCAGTTTCCCATACTCATCAGTGGGAAAAATCAGGTTCGTTCTATCTGAAGCATTCATTTCATATCTACCTCATGATAAAACGATTGATATAATATATTGGATACAATGAAGTTTAACGTTCAACGGAGTTTAAAATCCAAAGTTGGTATCTTGCGTGGGTTAACTCGCCACTGTTTTCCCTCTTCCTGGGGTTGGCGTTAAGAAGGGCATCCAGCTGTAAAAACATCTGCTTCAATAAACCATCCGATGATTAAACCTAGACAATTGTGGGGAATGTCATCTTTTGATAACGTGCAACCCACTCTGAGTGGAAAAGGTCACGTAAAAACGGATGATGAAGGCAATAATGAAACAAGTTCCTTTAAGATTTTTGTTTTCTAACTCTTCAGTCATCCATTTCTTGTCGCTATCTGATCACATGCGCCGGACTTTTTGCGGATCGTATTGCCACGATGACTTTGGGGCATCGCCAACCGGCCATTGTTCCTTTTCGTGGCGACTACCTGATGCTTAAACCGGAGAAAACCTACTTGGTGAAAGGAAACATCTATCCAGTAAGTAACAGTTAGTGCTGTTAGTTTCATTTGTTATTTTCAACCGAAGTAAGGCCGGCAATTTTATGTGGAACAAACTGAGATCCATTTAAAAATGCGCATGTCTAGGTCCCGAATCCCCTATTCCCGTTCCTTGGGGTGCATTTCACCCCTCGCATGGATGACAGTGTGTGGTTAGGACCAAACGCCGTGCTGGCATTCAACCGACAAGGTTACAGACTCACAGATTTCAGTGTGAAAGACACACTGGACGTCCTTACGCACAAGTAACACTTCTAAAGCCGGTTTTTATTTTGTATTCTTGTTTGAATTTTACTTAAAAATGGTTTGTCTTTTTATTTATTGATTTTAGAGGTTTTTGGCGATTACTAGCTAATCATTGGAAATTCGCTTGTCAGGAGGTTTACGGCGGAATCTTTACAAGAGTTATGGTGGAACAGTTGCAGAAGTTCATTCCTGAGTTAACTGTGGATGATGTGCAAAGGTCATTTTAATGGTTGATATCTCAGACTGGAAATCCTTGTTGCTTTATCCATTAATCATAATATATGTTGAAATTAAGGTTGGAAATTCTCTAATTGTGACTATAAAAAGTTCACACAAAATCGGATTAACCACGTCGAAATACTAGTGTTTTATTTGCATAGAGGTCCATCGGGAGTTCGAGCAATGGCGCTGCAGAACAATGGCGAGTTACTCGACGACTTTGTTTTCGACGAGGCAGAAGGCGAGTTCAAAGGGCGGTGCTTACACGTCAGAAATGCGCCGTCACCGGCCGCAACATCGTCGCTTGCTATAGCTGAAATAGTAGCGGAGAAATTTGAAAAGGCTTATTCTCGTATATAGAATGGTTCTTGGGTGCACTTTTTATGAACAGCATTTAAATTCATTGTACCTGTTTATTCTTACAAGCATGGATTCAATTTTTAACGATTATGACGAACAAATACTTTTGAATAGATTTGTTGCAATTTTGATTTTAGTGAAATTCGAACATGCATAACGAAATTATTTTCTTGTAAATACCGCATTCATAGTATATAAATATTAATAATGGCGGGATGGAGTGGCTTTACAGACGTCGAACTAAAAAAATTGCAGGAGGAAAACCTACCAGCTTCGAAACATACAAAATCGAAACGGAAGTCATCAAAGAAACCGGCTGCTATCGTTCCTGTTGCTAATGATCCTGTAGCTAGCGATCCTGTTGCTGTTGGTTCGTTGCCTGTAGAGTCCGTGGCGTTGCCGAGGATGGAGATTCCCAGCTGGAGTGGTAAGGTAAAAGAAGAAGAACATAACTCTCCTGCAGAAACTCTAAATGAAGGGGAGAAGGTAGAGAAGAAAGAAGACGATTTAGTGGAGAATACTGATGACCTCAACGAAGAGGTTATCGGCGTTCGTTCTGGCAAGGATGTTGTTGAGTTAGAAATCGATAAGATGGTGCAACTGCAAACGCAACAAAAAATCATGGAAGAGCAGAACAAAATAAAGAAGAAGCTGATCAGTGCGGCCCTCGAGGAGCGCTTCAAGCAGACGGTGAATGAATCGCAGCGCTTGAAACAGGTGCAAAAAGAATTGAACAGAATCGAGGAGAAGTTACACGTGGACGTGCAAAAGCTGCGCGATGAAATCGAGGACGCCAGCATATTGTACGCGTACGCGCAGAAACGTTACCAGAAGTCTGAAGTTGAGTACGTGGACGCCAAATGCGAATACTTCAAAGCGAAAGAAAGAAAAGAGGAACTCGTTGAGACGCTGTATGACGTCATTCAAGCGAACGAGGTGCGAAAAGCGCAGAAACTTGAAGAGCTCATGGTGAAGTTATGTCCTGGTGCAGTGACGGAGAAAGATGTACAGAAATAGCACCTCATTTTTTACCTTGTACATTTGTGTATTTATTGGAATTGGACACTAGAGGTTTTTAGCGAGGGAATTTAATATTTAAATTATTTTTTCACTATATATTTTGTAAACTATATTAACCTTTGAAATTCGTCTGTTTTGTATGTCATCCTACATTTGGCGTTTTCTACCATGCTTTTACATGCCCCTTCATAGAATCGTGATTCGTGTAATTACTTTATACTCTTGTAGCCATAGCAATGAAACGGTAATAATGGCGGCGAACTCCAGTGAAAACAAGTTTTCCATCTCGTGGCATGACAGCGCGTGGATGTCCATACTCAACGCTGATAATGTGCTTGATTATTTCTGTCAGCGCAGCAACACCTTCTACGACAAAACATGCAACAACGAACACGTGAAGATGCAACGGCTGGACCCCTCTCAACTTCAGTGCGTCATTTGACGTTATTATAAACGACTGATTAACGTGCCGTCGTTTTATTTGACGTTATTATAGCCGACTGATTAACGTGCCGTTATTTTATTTGACGTGATAATAGCCGACTGATTAACGCGCCGTCGTTTTATTTTAGGTATATGACGGGCATCGAGTACCAGTTAATCCACGTCCAAGATCCGATCCTTTATATTATACGGAAGCAAATACGACATTCGCAAACTAAAGGTGACGTTTGATGATGTCGTGTGTTTATGTTGAGAGCAGCATTCTTTATTTTCTAACCAGCTGCTGAACGTTTTACTCGCAATTGATAACTATGAATAAATTCCGTTCAGTCACCCCGCAAAGCTTCTATTACATCTTGGCTGGCATTGTGTACCAGGTACCGGATATCGGTTCTCTCGTCAACTCCAGATTGGTTGGTTATTCTTAAACATGCCCTCATTCAAAACTCTAACCTCTCTTCTCTTTAGTTGACCTCAGTTAACAAGCTCCAGTCGGCATTCGAGGAAGGTATACTTTGATACCTGCAAAGTGTTTATAAACATTATGCATTATGCTTGTATATCGGGGAAAGAAAAACGAAAATTTATTTTTAAAAAACTGAACAGAAATAAACCTCGAAGTTTTTTGGCATAAAAATAGTATGTCTATCCGGTATAATGTGAACGCCTTGAAAATGAAACATCGTCATGAAACCATTCTGTTCACATTATATCGGATAGCATTTTATGCCGTTGTGAAAAGCTATCCGGTATAGTGTCAACACAGTCTAAGTGTTTGGAAGGGTAAAGCATGCATGACGGGTATCATTTATATCAAGTCGTTTTTTATATATTTTAAACCAATTGAATCTTGTTTCCAATCAACCGACTCCACTTAATTGTTCTTCGTATGTTCTTTGATTGACAAATGCGGGAATTGTCGTTTCTGAACTCGCGCAATGTTACCAAAATTAATTTTTATCTTTTCCAGTCCAATCTTACGCCCGTTACAACCCGTCCAAAGGCTACTGGTGGCAGTTTCAAGGTAGGGAACACCCATATGACTTTCGGATCTCTTAAAATTGTATAAGCTAGTGATTACTTCTGCGTTTTCTTAATGGGGTTCAGGTTTCTTTAGACTTCCCTGCAGATCAGAAGAGCAAGAAGACAGTAGTTCAACCAAGCTCGATGTTCCAGAGGCAACGTGTTGACATACTTTTGATGGGATTAACTGGGAAGTTCCATTCTTATCAGGTTAAAGAAACTATGATATTATGTAGCCCAGAATGGACGATTTTTTTTATCTGTTCCGAAATGTTGATGGGTCTCGTGGTTTGTATTTTTAGAACTCGGCCAACGAAAAAGATAGTAAGTGATGTAGAGTTGATTTGAACCGTGTTACTATAACAAATTCAACGTAGAACTTAAAGAAGAGGAGAAGAAAGATTCGAACAAGAAGAAAAAGGAGTAATAAATTGACTGGGGAAAAGATGTATTTGAGTTGGATTTTCCATAATTGCGACTGATAGCATGCACTTGCATTGAAATGAACAGAAAGGTGAAATTCACGGAAAAATAAACTTATGGGCGACTGAATCGTTGTAACCCGTGGTGATGTGAACTTGCGCTAACAGACGTGTAAAATTACATATATCTGGATGCAGAAATTAAAGCATTTTGCTAGCGTATTCTTTTGTAAATTTCCAGCAAGAATCTGCACACCTTAAGAAGTCGAGAAATTCACGAACAATTTAACGAACAAACGACCTTTTTAAAACTATATCACAAGCTTGTTTACAGCTTCTTTAATAGGTTGTACTTAGAAAATGCTTCAAACTCTAGACGAGGTGGTTGGAGTAAGTAAACATATCTCAGTTGGAACTTTTCTGTTAAAAAAACTCATAAGCGTCCAGCGCCAGTTATTCCAGGCTTTCCCAAGAATTGTTCAATGCAGGAAGTTGAAATTGCTATTAAGGCTTTAATTGAGAGTATTTTCCATTTCATCATTGAGCATAGAATCTTTCTAAACCACGAAACAAAGCCTTCTTTATGACGTTTTTGTTGTGCTTATATTGTCATCTTCTGTCTGTCATGCAACTCTTCGTTTACCGTATTTATAGTCCTTTAATTTTCGAATTAAGTTTTGCAAAATACATTAAAACCCAAAAGTTTCGGCAGATAAAATTTCGAAGGAAAAACTTCGGCGAATTTTTTAGAATTTCGGCGAACTAAATGTCCTATTTTTCGATGAATGAATTTTTTATTTAAAAATGATTAGGGAAACAGTAAAGTCATATTTGATCTTGATTTGATGAAAACTTTTCGTTCGATTTTGTCCGAAAACGTTTTAAGCCGCCACTTTCTTGTTGTTTGTTGAAGACCAAAAATTCACGTGATTTTATGGAGGAAAACTGTTTAAATTTTGAGATATTCAAGAAAACAGAACATATGTTAGTAGACTTTACACTATCCTTAAAGGGGAACACACAAAAAAGAAAATTTGTTAGGTATTTCATATTTTTCCTAAAATCAGGCCCTATGACCCCAGGGGCTATAGCCACCCCACTTTTTTGCTGGACAATTTTTTTAAGAAAATTATAGAATCTTAAAAAACAAATTTTAAACTATTTTAAGCCAGGAGAGTCAAAAAATCAAAAATTTTCTTGCCCCTTGACCCCAATCATGGTGGAGTGACGAGTGATACTAAATGTATGTGGTCAGTAACTTAGCTCTCCCACTTACATTTATGTGTCGTAGGGCCTGAAAATTCCGGAAATATTCATTCATTCTGCATTAAACATGCTACTAACTCTTCCAAAAGTAATGTATTTTTCGCTCGTTATCTTGAAAAACGTACATTCGCTTAGGATAGGCTTCAGTGTACTGTATTCAGTTAAGCATAATTTAAGGGGTTTTTTGATAATTTTTTGAAAATAAGTATATCATGAAAAGTTATTAAAATCCAAAAATTTCGGCAGGAAAAAATTTCGGCGGAAAAATATTCAGCGAACTTTTTCGCCGATATTATTTCCCGCCGAAATTTTTGGGTTTTAAGTAGTAGTTTTCGCGAGTTACGAGAAAACTATAACGAATATTTTTTGAGTTTTTTTATGTTTTTCAAAATATTCAACGAGCCTTTAGGCGAGTTAAATATTTAAGAAAAACATAAAAAACGAGAAAAATATGCCATATTTTTTGAGTATTTCGCGATAACTACTTTATCAATAGGTTTAACTATATGATATCTTTTATAACACGCTTTGAGAGCGTGAGCATGAACGTCGTCACAACTCAATGATTTTACGATTACATTATTCTAACATTCGCACGTGTCATATTTCGCACTCTGTTTTTAACCAATCCCGGGAATAGTTGCTTTAACCAATCAGAAAAAATATTGAATTTTGCACTCCTTTTTAGCCAATCAAGAAAAAATATTGAGTTTTGCACTCCGAAATATGATATATATTCTCTCGTGATTAGCCAATAACGTTACAGATATTCACGCAACCTATTGATAAGGTGGATTTCCATACAACTGCATTTTACGCTATAGTGAAAAAGCTCAAGAGCTTTTCCGTGGCGCATGCGTACTTTAACGAAATTACCGCTCACTCAGAGATTTCTTGTGCTCGGCGAAAAAATTAAAACAAATAAACTTTCCGCCTGAGCTTTTAAGAAACAGTCAATCAGATTTAAGATAAAAAAATATGACGGAATTATTTTGCATGGGTAAATACTTTCTACACACTAGCTCGTGCCAGTGACGTCATTATTTCGAGTAACAAAACTGAAATATAAATGATGTGGCGATGGAATAAAGAAGCAAGAAAAAACAGAGTGAGTTATTTTTTTTTACCTAGTTAGTTGGTGAGAAAACAAACTGAGTAAAGAACAATGATGGAAGATTAGGAGAAACGGTAGGCTTTTTCCGTCTATAGCGTATTTCCTTTAGCGAAGCTAGGAATTATCAGATTAACTCCACAGCCTGCTGCAAACTCATCCATTAAAGTAAACCCTCGATCTGCCAGGATCTGGTCACCAGGGAAGTGGAGTTTTGGAGAAATTATTCCCGACTTTTTGACGATGTCATTGTCACTTGCACGTCTACCATAGGCATTTTTGTCTCAAGTTTGGATTATTATTAGGAAAGCGAAAGAATCTTGGTTTGTTTCCCATCATATTATGACTATGACAGCCAACAGCAGCACAACTTGTAGGCATGGCTAAGCTAAGTAAACTGCAGGTCGACGGCCTGTTGGGTTTTGTTTTCACTGCAGACCGTGTTGCTACACGGAGAAAGTTACGGTACCGATATCGGCGGATCGGAGAATATGCGTCTTGCAAAGTTCATCAATCAAAATGAATCTTATTACTGTATTTGCATCCTAATCACAAAATTACTGAGTTATTTCCTAGCAACAAGTTAAAACAATTGAAAAGATGAAGTTGGTCTCTCCCAATACAGAATATTTTTTTATATATAGAAACACAATCAACAAGAACAAGAATAACTACTAAATTATCGTTCTAACAATAACATATATAAATAAATTTTTCTAATATATTTGCGTACATTGTCTTTTTAAGGTGACATTGCCATGGTGACAATTTTGCAAAGTAATTCAACTCGGTGAACGTTCATGCTCTTAAACTTCCACATAAACTGTGGTGTTGAAAGTGTGACTTGACCAGATAATATATCCGTAATTGCAAGAATAGCAGCTACGCCACAACTGGCAGCACCAATTCCTGTAGATGGTTGTTTTGGAAAATTGAACCGGAGAATGTTAACATTGGTAAACTTTGCAATGAGAAAATCAGGTACAATTTCATTGATTGCATATAAAACCTTTTCAATTTTAGACACAATACTTTGATTTAATTTTAGTTTAATTCCTTCGTCAAAATAGACAACACCATTTATACTATCAATCATACCCCCCAGTGATTATTGTTTTAAATGAATTGAAGAAACTAAAACTGGTCTCTGTGTTAACATATGAGCTAGTGTGTAGAAAGTATTTACCATTTTGCATGGCGGGCTAGATCAAAATAAGAAGTTGCTCAAACCTAGTAAGTTGGAGTCATCCGAAAAAGTTTAAAAAAATATTTATGATCGAATAACATAAGATCTTTCATTAATGTGTGATACAATCCTTTGGACCTTCTTTCAAGAAACAATTTTCGAACCCACATTGACTGTTTTCATTTCATTTTTATCGTACGTCGCCTTTGCCTCATTCTTCGCCAAACAACTACAGATATTGCAATCAGAAGGTTTGTCTCTGTAAAATTCTTCTGTTTATTGCAGCCATTTTTATTTCTCTATAACGTGAGCTGAAATGCGACAAATGGAAATCACTTTGTGCTAAAGAGGAAAAAGCTCTTGAGCTTTTTTCGCTATAGCGCAAAATGCAGCTGTATGGAAATCCACCTTTAATGTAAAAATAATTTTACCTGAGAAAAAAATGGCGTTCGATTTATTACAAACGTTCGATTCTAAGGTTCAATTCTAATGAAATGCTTGAACCAAAGAAAGATGTTCATCTAAAATTACAAGAACATCTAACTTAGCTAACTGTACGCACCTGTACTCTTTCAACACCCCCCCCCCCCTCCCCTCCGTACGCACGCATAATTATTACTAAAATTATGACTCCCTCTCCTCCTTAAAAGTCGCAAAATTCCCTAAATTCGAAACACTTTAAAACCAAAATTACTCGCCTAGTTGCTTACCGTAAATGACCGATCTAACGCCCACTCCCGAACTAACGCCCCTCCTGAATAAACGCTCTGGGTTAAAGTTAAATTTTTTAACTAACGCCCACTCCCGAATAAACGCCCAGGTCCATAGAGAAAAATTCAAATAAACGCCCATGGGCGTTAAGTGGGCAGTTAAGTGTTGAAGATGGGTGCTTACTGTACGGTAGCAGAGTGGTCATTCCACCACAGAAAATATCTACAGTACTGGAACAACTGCACCAATGCCATCCGGAATCCAGTCGAATGAAAGCCTTAGCCCGAAGCTATTTTTGGTGGTCCAATTTGAATTCAGAGATAGACATGACCGTCAAATCTTGTGAAAACTGTCAGGTGCATCAGAAAACCCCGACTCAAGCACCGATCGATCCCTGGGAGTGGCCGAAATTTGCTTGGAGTCGCATACACGTTGATTATGCAGGCCCCTATCACAATCAAATGTTTCTGATTGTAGTGGATGCGTTTTCAAAATGGTTAGATGTTATTCCCACAACAAATTCCACGTCGACAACAACGATAAATAAGTTACGTCATTTGTTTTCTATTCATGGAATTCCAGGAACCCTCGTGTCATACAATGGAACCTGCTTCACCAGTGACAAATTCAAAAATTTTGTAGACCATAACGGCATCATCCACACCAAGTCAGCTCCATACCATCCTTCATCAAACTGATTAGCAGAGCGAGCAGTGCAAACATTTATGAGGAGCTTCAATAAACTTACTGAAGAACCGGGAAACCTGCAAGCGAAGTTGAATATATTACTGTTTACATATCGGGTCACCCCGCATAGTACTACGGGTCAAAATCCAAGTGAGTTATTGATGGGTCGAAGGTTGAAGACCGTGTTAGATTTGGCGAGACCAAATTTGAGGGAGAAGGTGAGAAGTAGACAGGAAAAGGTTTGCTAGCGACGGTCGGGTAGAGTATGGGAGTTTATAGTTGGACAGGACCGTGGATTCATCGAACATATTTGAACGAGACCACGAGACAACGCCGGCTGCGCGAATCGATCCCCCACTGGAACCATATCTATTACCGCCTGAAAGAGCCTCCTTACCAACAAACGAGTTAATAAAAACTACTGTTCGAGAAATTGAGGCGCCGACTGCCACTGAGATTCAGTCTACAGTCAATAGCACCACCAAACAGAACACTCCACCTCGTAGCCGACTGAGTCGAACACGTCGACCCCAGGCATACCTCAAGGAGTATGAAACGTGAACGTTTCAGAGAAAAGGTGGAGGAATGTGATAACTTGAACATTGTGTTTTATAAACTGTCTACCATTTTGTGACTTATCGAGTTCATTGGATGCACCACGGTATGTTTGCAGTCGTGGCAATAATGGTAGACCCAGTTGCGTTTGAGCGAAGTTACTAGCTGCTAGTCCTTCCGCGTGAATTTTATTAGTTGGATTGTAAAAGAAGTCGTTTCGATATTACTTGCGTGATTTCTCTCTCTAATCGAAAATTCAATTTTCCCTCCAGTTCCTGGATTTATTTTAGGAACAAATATGCAATGGCAGTGAGGAGAAACCGCGGAGTCGCAGTGAAGGCGAAGGATTGCTGACACGATTTAATCAATTGGAGACCGGTAGGTATATTAAGTAGCCCTGGTCCTCTCTTATGACAAGATATACAATAATTCTACGCACTTCATATATAATTGAATCTTTGTTTCACTGCTTGCAGGGATTTACACAGTCTTCTGCAATGATCTTCTACAGCGGGTCAACGCAACTAATCACAGCTTACAAGAAGCAAAACTTGATCTGAATACAGCCGTTGCCTCACAGACGAGTCGAAAGGACTTCATTTTATCCAAGCTTGATTGCTTCAATGAGGATGAGCGGCAAGGGCAGTGTGGGATTAAGGCTTTATTGGCCCTAAGGCACATTTTTAACAAGTGGCCTGAAAATACAGGTATTTTGGACTTATCGACAAAAAGAAGAAAATTAGAACAAAAAGAAAATTTAAATTTAAAATAGAATATTTATTAAATATTTAGAAAATTTATAACTACTAAAACTTTAAATCGGGTGGCAACAAGAGGGAAACGGAGTAATAATACGGCTAATGGGGCTATAAGAGTAACATTTGAGGCTTAAATAAGAAAGTGTTGGTTAGTTAGAGAAATTTAAATTGTTTCTGACTTATGTCCAAAGGGTTACACAAGAGTCTTTCTTATGAATTGAACATAAAAAAAACAAATCTGTTTATCAATACTTGATGATTCTATTTTCAAGAAATGACTTTCAGATCGCATGTTTCCCGACGTTTCTCCTTCTCTTGTCTTATTCTTTCATTATTATTTTTTTAAACTTTTTGAAGACTTTCTTATACGAGAGGCGGTACAGAAATATTTTGGACCACAGCAAAATATTATTTTCTTTCAACGAAGAACAATAACTATACATACAATAAATAACTAAACACAAGTTAAAAATAAAAATAAATATTGCTAAAATGGTTTACGTTGTAAATAAAAACAGTTCATTCAATCGTACATTCTTTGGCTTTAACAATTTAACAACCTATTTCCCGGTTGTTTCCCCGTAGCTTCCCCTAGTTTCCCGGTTGTTTCACCCGATTTCCCTCTCGTTTCCCCCGGTTTAACGTTTTAGTAGTTACGGCAAAAATTGCATTACAACTTTGCGTGCTTTTACAACTGCAAACTTGTCAATTAGTTTTTTGAAGTTAATCTTGTTGAGCAAATCACTTCATCTATGGACTATGGTGAATTCTGGCCGCAAGTAGAGCTTCAATAAATATATATGTATGAGAGACGATGAAAATAACCCACAAAATATTTTTTTGGTGGCCTGGATTTTTGGCTGGCCCTAAGGCTGTGCCTTGTTTGCCTTATGGTTAATCTGGCGCTGGGCAAGGGCAGGAGCTTTCTGGTTCTACAGAGTATATACAGATAGAATGAGACGCCACAATAATCCTTTGGACTACGGCCGAGAAGAGGAAGCACGGCTCAGCCCATCACAAAGACATGATAGGTGAGATAAAATATAATGATGCACATAATACATCAAACAATCTGCTGTAATACTTTAAGTTTAAACTTTCTGTTTTTAGGAAATTTCCTTTGACGAAATTAAAGAATCTGCCAAGAGATCTGTCACTCTCTATCCTGACGATCTAGACGATGCATTTGTTGACAAGTTGTGAAAATTTCTTTAAAGATGAAGAACCTGATAGAAATATCAGTACTGAGATATCAGTACTGAGCTCTTCCTGTACAATCTCATCATATCCAAACATGTGCAACCTACATTTTCCAATGTCGAGAATTTACTTGGTATTGATGGTGGAAAACTGCGGTGAACAATCGTTTTCAAATTAAAATTGATTAAGAATCGTTTGCGTACATCAATGGTTCAATACCGTTTAGTCAATTTAGCAAGCATAAGCATTGAGTCAGGTGTTATGAATGACTTGGACCTTTCAGTTATCATCAGCAACTTTGCCGTCCAAAAATCTAGAAAGACTGTGTTGTAGATCGTTGTTTATTTGCTATTGCTGTTAGATATAAATAAAGGCATCTTCCCTTTTTGATAGGTTAGAAGCTTGATTCAACCTTAAGAATGAAGAAATTTTTCAAAAAACATGGAGAGGCCCCCCACCAGATTAATCTGGCCCTGATGAAATGTTTACTGATGACTTTTTTTAGCTAAACCTTTTTAAAATCAAAACTCTTAACAAAGTTGAAAAGCCTAAATTTTTCGGACCGTGTTTTCCTTCAAATGATAAACACATCATTCAAATCTTTTTTACAGAAATGGAATGGAATGTAACTTCGTTTACGTATATGTAGATAAGTTTTCTAGATAATGATTAGCCAGAAATACACGTGTTTTTTTGTAAGAAACCTAGCGAAGGGCCTAGTTCTAAAAGTTTCTTATTTTGTTTTTTATATCAAATCAAGCATAGTTCAAACAGTTTCTTAAGTTTATAGTTTTATGATTTGTAGATCACACAGTCGATTAAACAGAAAACAACAATAAACACAAAATTTAATGTTTGAAAGTTACGTATTTGATCTGTCTGCAGTCCAATGACTTCATATGAATTTCATAATCATCTTCTTTGATTGATCGCAAGGCTTCAAAAAAGTTTCTTATTTTGGAATTAGTCATAACAATATAGTACTAAAAGTTTCTTAATTTTTGAAGACTCTACATGTAGGTCTCTTATAAAGAGGTTTCTTGTAAAAAAAACAACGTGTATGCTTCACAAGATGAGAATTTGTGTCCGCATACAGGGCCATTTTAATTGGCTGAAAGAAACAATTGCCTTAAATTTCATTGGTTATCTCTAAAAAAAAGGAAACATGCAAGCTTGGAAGTTAAAATTTTTTAACTTTCAAAACTGCACGGTCTAGTTTTTTCTGCCCGCTTGAAATGAATCATTTGCACATATACGGATGCTCAGTTCAGAAAGCGAGCGAAAAATCCGCCCGCGCGGTGAATAGAAAACGGCCTTAACGGAGCGAGCTTCCCTTTTGCTCAATAGAAAATTGAAATCAAAACTGGAGTGGAGTTTAAAACGGCCAGTTTGGTTTACAATAACTGAAAAAAGTAAAAAGATAAAAACAACGGGTATATTTTAATGTAAACCATACATAGCTCGCTAAATTGTACAAATCATTTCTTAAACAACATCAAATAGATACGAGTAGAAATCATGAAGAATGCTTAGTAAAAACATTGAAAAGGAATACGTGACCACAAGTTGCAATGGTTTAATGGCTATTTATTTTCGTATCATAGTCAGGTCATAGACTGAAAAAGTATGCAGATGCGATCTACTTTCATAACAGAGAAACGCATCGAAAAACAGAAGATCTTGAGCGTCTCGGAAATTTTTTGAAAAACAAAGTTGAAGCTGTTCGGAACCTCCAAGAAACAGGCCGAATTAACCCTAATGTTGGTAACGGGCGTAAACGAGGGTGTCTATCCCCTTTTGGTAAGCGCAAGACTTTGGGTATAACTGTTGATGCGGGCGCCACTCCTACCACCAACACCCGTACTTTACCGCATGGGAATGCTACTCATCCGCTGAGTCAAGTACTCAATAAAGCTCCCAAAAGTGAATTGCCAGTACCATTTTAATTTGTGCTGAAGCTTTTATATATACTGTATAAATATTAATTTAATTAATAATAATAAGCCAATATTTAAAATCACATTGATTTTTGTCGCCTCCTTT
The DNA here is from genome assembly GCA_963930725.1 of Candelabrum cocksii. Lineage (NCBI taxonomy): Eukaryota > Metazoa > Cnidaria > Hydrozoa > Anthoathecata > Candelabridae > Candelabrum > Candelabrum cocksii. The sequence continues at coordinate 3,162,213 of OZ005666.1, forward strand.
TGTATAAATGTGATTTTTAAATCAAAACCACTAATCAAACTCCGTGCAAATTCCACTCATTGCTTATAATAGAGAATGATAACTTGCCTTTTTGTGTTTATAGTAAAACCTTTAAAAATCAGTTTCGAGAATTAGTTCATTTTAGATGTTTAAATAATGCGCTCCAGATGAATATATTTTCTTAATTTTTAGCGCCAATAAAGAGGACCTGTTCATTATGTTTTTACTTTGTAGAATTTAGTATTAGAAGAATGATGACTGCAGATTATAGATTATAGACTTTTTAAATATTTTGCATTTTTCTATTTAATATATATATATATATATATAGTTATTTTTTAAATAGTCTTTCCTTTTGGGTTAAGTTACAATAATTAGTAAACAAACTTAAATACGAGATTGAAAGATAAGATTTTGACGAAAATTCAGATGTGTTGATGACGTAAGCGATCAATTGATGTATGTGCGGGGGCATGGACGTAGGAGCCAAAAATTGTTTGGGGGGGGGGGGGGAGGCACAACCACCTCTGCCCGAAAAATTTTTCGGCCGGTTGTAGGATCGTTAAGTCAAGTATATGTGACAGCGTCCTCAACGGCCTGATACCTCCTCTGCTTTTGATTTATCTTCTTTTATGCTTCTATATACCGGTGCTTCATTTACATGTTCATTCTCCATGTCTAATACAATAACATTGGGTACCAAATCAACAGTCAAGCTTGCAGAACTGGTGTTGGCTGGATCATTTGAAGCAGACAGAGTTCTACTTCTAGAAGTTGGCAAGTCTCTGTTGAAGAGGATCTTCTTCTTCAATTAAAACAAATTTAACTGATAAACTGTTTTTGTGCTTTCGTGTAAGATGTTCTGACTTATAATCAGATTATAGAACTGTCGAACAGACTAGAGCGAAATGACATGAGAATGATTAGATGGATGTCAAATGTGACATTGAAGGATAGGAAGCCTTCAAATGAGTTAATAGAACGCTGTGGACTCGAAAGTGTAAGAAAATCTTAGCAAAGGCGTCGGGTTTGATGGTTTGGGAATGTTGAGAGAATGAATGATAATAACTGGGTTAAGAAGTGTAGAAATTTGGTAATGGTAAGTGTGGCAGAAACAAGCCACGGACAACATAGAGCCAGTTTGTGAAGAAAGATCTCGTTGAGAAACGTATTCAGTCTGGGTTGGCGCAGGATAGAGTAGGATGGAGGCGTGCCATCAGTAAACCCGTCTAACCCGTGCCAGCATGGAAAATATATTAGATTACCTCTGCCAATATAACATGGGCTGGCACATTTCAAACAAATTTGAAAATAATACATGACGTTCAAAAGCACGCATCGAAAATAATTTGTAACAAATCAAAACGTTTTTCAAGTAAACGGTTGATATAAAAAAAAAGAAAATTGACGCCAAGGAAGGTTGGTACAATTAATTGGTTAATGTTTTTGCCTCGATAGATCGCGACTGCTATTGATCTAATCAAGAGTGAAAATGTTCAAACTTCGCCAGAGGCTTGGATTGGAAACATTTCTAAATTTCGCCCGTAGTTTCAGCAATCTCGACTAGATGATGAATTATTCAGGAGACAAAATATTTCTCTTCTGAACGATTTGAATTGGATTGATTTATGAATTATTGACGAGCTTTCTTAAATGGCAAACGATCCTGTGAAAAACAAAATTCAATCGACTGCGCGAAGCTTAAAGGAGATCTTTTCAGCCAGCACTACGTTTGATAATCATCAACCAGTTTACTTGTTGGGGAAATGTTTAATATGTTACACTTATTTTTGCTGCTCGGATTTCTAGTAAACCAATCAGAAACATGGTTTCCATGGACATTTCGTTTTGATTATTTTGATTGGGCACCGAAAGGCATCGACCACGAGCTCAATAACATCCCTGCTACGTACCAAGGTATAGATGTTTACTACGATGAATATAAAGAACTAAAACAGATTGGTAGCGAGTTCTTGAATCAGCACTTTTACATGTGCTATAACAAAGATGGTACCAAAGTGTACGTGAAAAAAATAGATCCAAGTAAGTTTAAAAACAAACGTCACTGGGTTGTGTCGGCTAGAAGAGGGTTTGTGGGAAGCATGGAGTTATGCTGAACGTGTGTTTGATGTTATTTACATCTCTACCCATCTCTGTTTAATACAAGATGCTTCTGAAATAATTTTTTCATATTATTTGTCATGTAATATTTACACGTGTTTGTCACGAACTGAATATTTATATTTAAGTCAAATATTTGTTTATAAATATTTGACTTTTGTAAAGTTGTCTCCTCACTATGTCATTGTAGACGACACACAACTTAAAATATATTGTGACAATAAAATATAGTCACACCTCTAATAGTGTCCACCTCCCCATCACGCTTAGCGGCTGACTTTGTCCCAAATGAAAAAGCACAACGAATTTCTCCTGCAAAAGCAGCCAAACAAATAAGTTGATTCAAATATCCCTCTGAAACACTCAATTCTCTGCACATGCTAATATCTTCAAACTGACACCACAGTCTCGTCAAAACAACATTAAATCGGTTTTCCATGACGTTAAATTTTTAAAATTCCCGTACACCTCTAAAAAGTGGCCACTACTACCATTACTTTCTTTAGGCACAGATAGCTAGAATGTCTGTAATGCCATCAGTACGTGAATAAAGTAATCGCACGTATATCCTTTCTTCTCGCCAAAATCATTTCACGTTATTCGAAACCATTCTTTTCAGGACGGCGGCCCAATAACTTAATCTTGACTTGGGTCTGATTATATGGTTTTCCTTAAAGGGAATAAGTCGACCCGCGATGATTTGTACACGCATTCGACACGCTTGCCTAAACTAAAGAGTCAAAACCTTGATATGAACGAAAGTTGGAATCATTTTCAAAGGAATCCAACTGACACGCAAAACATATTGAGGTACTTGTCTAATAAGTATAATACCTTCATACCGTGACCTATTCAGTTCCCTTTTAGTGTAGGGACTGCTTATAATAAAGAATGCTTCAGAAAAGGATCATAATAACTGAGAGAGTCATTTCGGAAAATACGGTATAAAATTGAAAATAGACTGCCGAAACCTACCTCTTTTTGCCAAAATCTGCTCAATCGTCGCCTGACCACTTCGCTTTATATTTTTCAAATGCTAATAAAAACCAAGTAGTAACTGAATTCAACACGAGTGCTCTTTGTATTCTTAGCCATCAATTTACAAAGGGTTAATACTCATGATCTTATTAACAAGGGCCCGACATAGCAACAACAACTATTATTACTGATAAAAGTTTTATCGTGTCTTAGTCAATGCATATTGCTTGATCAGAAGCATTTCCTTTGTCAAGTTTGTTTCTTTCCGCCTGCTTTTGAAACAGCACCCTGATGTCTTTGCACCTTAATATTAGTGTCAGCAACGTTATACTTCTTTGTAACGTTAGATCGAGAAGGGCATAATCTGGGGACAAAACTAGGTCGTCCATTAAGATCGATCCCAGAATCAATAGCATTTCAGGTTCAAACATTTTTTTCATTGGTCCATTTGCGTGTTTATATTTGCCTTGATTCGCGAAAGTTTCTCCCCTTAAAGTAGCTGCGGGTAACACATGTTAAATACTTCAGTATGATACCCTTGCATAATACTTGCATCGCACCTCATGGCCGGCAACAAACAAAACAGGAAAAGCAGGATAAACATGAGCTCAAATAAAGCCGAATGACGGACGAAAACAGGAGTGAATGTGTATTCAGCAATTCAAAAAGTGGACAACACCTTCATTTTGGCCAACTTTATTTATTGTATGAGAAGCTTTCGACACCAGCGTGTCTTCATCGAGTCTGCCTGGATGTTTACTCAACACTTACCAGCTTACAGTGAGGCCGGTTTACTTTAGTAATCGCACTAGCCAGGGCCCGTATTCTGAGTGTCGGCCATATTTTAAAATACTTATGGTGCCCCAGGATAACTGCAAGAATGGAAATGGAATGGAATGAAAGAACTGCAAGACGTCGGTCGCGCGCCTTCTGTAAAAAAATACCGCCCCCCCCGAATTTTTTTTTGGCGCCCGAAAGAAAATTGTTGCTCGTCGCCGAAAAGGGGGGGGGAGGCGCCCTGTGCGCCACCCCCTAAATCCGCCACTGATGTCATTTTGGGTTTTCCAAGATACTATTAAATTAAAAATCCTAACAAGCGATAGTTTTCTTTCTTTAAAAAAAGAAATTTTCTTTTTTCTTTTTTTAAGACTTTCCAAGTTTTCTAAAAGACCAGTAATTTTTAAAAATATCTTATGTAACATCGAGAAAAAATTCTTTTTACTAAAATAAGTAGGATGTTTAGTTGTACAGTATTTGTTATAAATAAATAGTTTTTCTTTATTCAAGAAAAAAAATTCTTAGAGTTCTTTATAGAGCTCTCCTATCAGCTTTAAACTAGGTCTAGAATGGTTTTTTGAGGGTAAATTTTCTGCCAATTAAAATTTGAAGAGATGTTAATTAAGTTTTACACAGAAAAAAGAAACATTTGCACCTATGAATAAGCGTGTTTGTTCTTGTTGCTTGACTACCAATATTATTATTGCTTCTCTGCAAAGTCGCGATCTCCAGTCAGACCGCGTGAAATAAATTCAGGTAACAATACTGATCTCTTGAGAGTAAAGCTTATCATCTAATTTAGGCCCTGAAAATTGGTAAGAGATATCCTGTAATAAAAGTAGTTATTGATTGACTTGAACCACTCTTCTAAAAAAGGAGCAGGTGAAGCAGGATGTGAAGCAGGATGTGAAGCAGGAAGTGGAGCAAGAAGGAAAGAAAATGCGCCTGAAACGAGTTTCAACGATTTATTTATGTAAGAAAAGCCATAAAGGGGTGCTTCTCGCAAAGATCTTTCAATCAAAATGCATGCAAATTTACTCCGAGTGACTTAAGCAACAGTGCGGGTCGGAAGATCAGATGCCGCTACACAGGAATGAAAGCGCGGGTCAGGAGAATTTCCTACTCCAAACAAAAAAGCAGTGTATGCCTTTTAAGCTATCGGTACATGCACAGTATGTTCAATGTATTTGACTACCAGGATTATCATCCTCATGATCTTAATGTCCATACCACACAGACATGATATGGTTTGGATGAAAAGCGTTGAGGTGGAATAATTCTACTCTTCAGGGTACAAAGCATCACTTCATCATCAATTTTCTCGGTGCAGATCTCACGCTCAAAAAGATTTTTCAATTCCCATTTTTAACTATCATGCTTTCAGCGTCATTGGGTATTGTAAAATTGTCTCAAATGTTTTTTCCCCTTTATTTTCGTTCAGCACACAACGTTTATCAAATTGAGATTTGCATCCACAGCAATGTTCTCAGGCGACGCTACAAACGATCTAAAAGCATGAAAAGTGTTTTGTCACATGCCAATTATAGACATCACCTAAAGATCTACAAATGATAGTTCAGTTATAGTTCTCGTTACCAACAACAGAAGGAGGTTAGGCCTAACGAGATTACTCAAACAAGCTGTTAATGCCTTTTGAATATATTGGGAGTCCAGCAAACAGCTTTAGGAATAGCGTAATTGGCACAAATGTAAGGGGGATGTTTGGAAACGGTTTCCAGATCAGAAAATAGACGGTGATTCAAATCCCCTGTTCGGTAACAAATGCGACAACAACACACAATTCAAAGCTAAAATAAATAAACAAATTCCTATTTTATACTACGTAAAAAAACCATAAAAAACGCAAACTTACTATTGTTCCGCCAATATATCGTCGCGATGCGAAACCCAAAACGCTGACGTGTCACTACAAACGGTATGCAGTGTATGTACGAAAGCGCACGATGTAAAATATATATATATATATATATATTCGATTAAATCGGTTATTTTCGGTTTATTTCCAAAACGCTTATCGTAGCGCGGCTTTATCCTCCAAAAAAAAGGATTTTTTTTTCTATCAAAAAAACACAAATAGAAGTTTCATCCGCGCTCTCTTCCGTTGATGCTCTGTTCTCTCGATGCGCGAACGCAAGCTAAAAAATAATTTCTGTCAAAGAAATCATTTTTCAGAGAATAATAACAGCAACGTGAAAGAGTTAAAAGAGCCAAGAGCAAAAGGTTTCAAGTCATTTAATGACAAGGTTAAGAAACTAAAAGTAGATACACGTAAGCAGTATTATGCGTAGATAGTTTAAGCAAGCAGAAGAAAAGGGTCAATTTTTATGGTCGGTTTCTTTCGTTAGTGCACCAAGGTTTTGACTTCAACAAAACAGTGTTTAGCGATGCCCCTCTCTCCGTATGAGATAGAATTTAAATCTAAACAATTTACCAAGAGACATGGTATGATACCGTTGAGGACATGTTGACGATTTTAATATATCAAGTTTGCAAAAACATGTCCAAACCACCACTTATGCCAATCGAAACCAAAAAATTCAAGCTTAAATCTGTCAAAACCACCAGCAAGTCTTGTCTTGACATGACAGTAAGTAGGTTCTGGCAGAATGGCCAAGTGGCATCTTATGACATTTGTGTGACGTAAATACAGTATGAAATAATCAAAAATATTGTGACATCATTTATCATCGAGACTACAAAAAGACGTGAATAGTTCGAGAGAGTAATAGACGAGCATAGCTATGTATTTAAACAGTCGATATGTTGCGGGAACTTGCTTTCCTTATTGCTGGAATCCCACAATGACTGAGTAAAATTATAGAGGGGGTTTGAAAAAGATTTCTAATTTTTAATTTTTGACACATTTTGCAGGGATTTGAATGTAAAGTAAATTTCATTTACATTTTAATAGGTGAAAATTATAAACCTTTATATTTTACAGAGTGTAGTTATGTAAAGTATAAGATAAAAACCTATAATCTTCAATAATGCCAGATCATTGAGCGGATAGAAGAATATCCGTGGAAGCTATTGGTTCTTACTCAATTTTTTCGTGATCCGGTGTCACAGTAAATAAGGACCCCCGTAAATTATGACTCAAGGGATTCAGTTTCTAGTTAAAAATGACTCCCCCAGTAAAATAATGACTCCCGTGCGTTTTATAAGTTTTAACATAACCAGAACATGGCCTACTTTTTTAGGGATTTAAACAATACTGATAGTGAATAGGCACACTCTGCAAAATCAGGGAAGAACTTTTCCCTTGTTTTTGACAATTTTCACATGTCTTGATAAATTCCGCTACGTCGTTTACAATATTATGCTAATAGAAACTTTCAGATACTGTTTGATATGTTGATTCTCGAACTCGATGTGAAGCCATGGCAAAGCCTTCGCTTTAGGGTTTTCACCTAGGCCAGCATGAATATCCTCCATTTGACGCTGACGCTCCTTCGATGAAACAACAACTTTTTTTTCTTTATACAAAAACTGACTGTTTACAACAGAAAATTTTCGACATGCTCTTCGGAAATTCGCTTTTTACCTTTATCACCAACTATTTCTTGATGATAAATCTCTTGTCTAATACATAGTTCAATACTTTTTAACTCAACGTGATTTGCCATATTGTGTAAATTTAAATTTTGTTGTAGTAAAAACACACAACTTGTTTAAATCGAGCATTCAAAGTAAAAGGAATAAATTAATTACAGTGTTCGAAACGTCGAAACCTTAAAAAAAACTTTAGTGAATAAACTATTAAACCATTATTTATTAGGAGAGTACTTATTTTACATGGGGAGTTATTATTTACTAGTAAATAATGACTCGGGGAGTTATTATTTTCTAGTAAATTATAACTCGGGGAGTCATTATTTTAGGGGAGTCATTATTAACGGTTACACCGGTAATAGAGAGCTACTCGTAAGAGGCTAAAAGATATGTTAGCTCTAATCCAATTTGTAGTTGTTTATACATTAATGTTTTTTTTATTTGAATGTCTTTCACACGAGCAGTTGAATGAAAACCGATTGCATTCGTGAGCCATACCTCTGAAACATGAAAAGACTACAGTTGAATCCCGCTATCTCGAACACGCGCTATCTCGAATATCGCGCTATCTCGAACAAGTCCTTTCAGCATTTACAGTCCCGCTAACTAAAATTTGTCCCGCTATCTCGAACTCCGCTATCTCGAAATTCTCGCTATCTCGAACTAATTTTTGGTCCCTATCAATGAATTACAATCGTTATCTCAAACTTTTCAGAAAGTTTCGCTTATAGAAACTAGACATCCTGAATATTTTTGTCGTGTGTTTTTTCGTCAGTTTCAGTTTTCGAATGTTTTTCGAAGACAGTGTTCTTTTAAATCGATCGTTCCGGCAGTTTAGTATCAAGATGCCAAAAAGAAAACTTACTGTAAAAAAACATTAAACGAAAAGTGTAAGGCACTTAAAGAAATCAAGAAAGGGCTATCAAATAAAGATGCTTGGTTGAACCCAGCAAAACGGATGTAGGAAACTCTTTGCAAACATTGAAAAACCTTTCACTATTTATGTAGTGAAAAAAGAGATGATGAAATGCAAGATCTCATTACTAAATTTGAAACTATATTAACAAGAGAAAAAATAGAAAAATGTAAACAAGTACCAATAACAAGTTACTTTGTAAAAGAAAAATAAATTTTCACTCTCACACACATTTATACTCTTATATATTATTATTTGTGCTTATTCTTAAAGGCTTCCTTTTGGCATCATTTTTTCCAAAATTTAAGTTAAAACCCCGCTATCTCGAATTTTTTCCTAGTGTAATCCCGTTATCTCTCGAACTATTTGTCCGGTCTCTTGAGAGTTCGAGATAGCGGGATTCAACTGTATCTGAGTAAATGTGCCAATCGGCGTTGGGTGTCATTTTGGTGTAAATTTTAGCTAATAGATAAAATCCTCATGTGAAAAAACTTCCACTCGTCCAAAACCCCCTCAACATCAAGGCGCGATCATCTGTGTGATGCTTACAGTTTTGTGTCTGAACACCTCACCGTTTAGTTTCGTGAGTTGAGTACAGGCCTCCTTGCAAACCTCACAAAAGGTTCGGCTGTTAGACCACGAACTTCATTCATCGAAATAAAACCACCTTGAGCACGATAAGCAATGCTCGATTGTATATATCGAACCATATATACACTTAAAAGGTAAGTTGAGCAGTCGTGTAAAATGATCGTTCTTTTCACCAAACCATGGTGTTTCTAATGCAGTTCGTAAATTTAAGCATAGATTTAAGACTTAAAGCAGCACCTGTGTCATTATTTACAAAGTTAACAAGGACGAAAAAATTGGTTAGTCATTTAGGAAATACTATAGCAATTCAGCAATTGCCCCTGCTACTGTTTCTGAGACAAAATTGGAATTCCAACTTAAGATAAAGGATGCTCAAGAAGAGTATGATATTCCCGATTACCTCATAATCAATTTCGAACTTACTTACATTTGTGGCTCTAACCGCACTATGGACTTTGAAGGAGTAATGAATGTTTCAATTGTTGGTAAAGGAAGAAGCAACAGATACAGGAACATTTACGGTGACTAAAACTGGATTATTTCTCTTTGTGCAGTAGATATAAGGGAAAACAACTCGCTCACTACCAAGAGGAATGGAATTTTCCAAGAAATGCACGTTGAAGAAATTGCCGGGCCTTATATAGAATCAAAACGAAAATAACTCGGATTGAATCACGATCAAAAAGATTCAAGGATTCTTTGCATTTTTTATGTTTTTAATGAACAAAAAAACTGATAAATATAAATCAGTTTTAGACATCTACCTTAAGTGGATTAATTTTCGCGAATTTTGGCCAAATTCGCGAAAATTTCAAAGAAGGCCAATTCGCGAAAAAATTGAACAGGGCTGATTCGCGAAAATAAATACTGGCGAAATATTTGAGAAAATGTTTTTTTCATTATCTTTTTTGGAAGAAAGATCGAATGTCTTTGCACCCTTTGGGTTTATGAACAGCTTTTCCAGTGTCTTTTTTGCTGTACATCAAAATCGACGTTGACGTTCTTCTCAATAAATCTACCCATTATAATTTCATCTTTGGGTTCGCAATAGAGTTCATATATCATCTTTTCATAGCGTTGCATCAGCAAATGACCTTTAATACTAGACGGAAATCTTCAAGCCACCGACTTTTTGTTTATTATGATAACGCCACATTTGAAAAAGAAAATCTTTTGAATTCTAAAAATTTATGATTCGCGAAAATAAGTTCCCACAAAAAGTTTGGAAAAGGCTGTTTCGCGAAATGTGATTTTTTTGACTTCGCGAAAATTAATCCACTTAAGGTATAATATTATCGACAAGCATGTTCCAGCTAATATGATAAATCATTTTCAGCCTCTTGACCTGACAGTGGTGTAACAAAAACATTTCTCAAGGAAAAATTTGGAAATTGGTACGCGAGTGACGAGATAACTTAATGCTGCAACAGAAGCCTATTCACTTGACGTAAAGCTTCAGTTATGGAAGCCGATCTATACAGATGGTTCATATTACAACCACGTTCGTGGAAAGCCTGACGTTATAAAAAAAGGTTTTGAGACTGGCATTACCTTATAATTGGATTTACTAAATTTAATTAGAGGTCCCGTTTGAAGACCACCTTTAAACAACGTTCAATATGCAAGTTTTTCTCTTCTTAAAGTAGCATTGCATACTAAAATAACTATCAATATGCAGTTTTTTGTCCTTCATGTTTTAGTTTTATTGTTGCCTGGTGTAGCATTGGATATGTACCACAGGATTTTTTTCTTTTTTATTTAGCATCAAGTATATAACGAAATATTTCATGATTTCACCGAAACTTTTGGTACTTAATGTAGAAGATCATGAACTTCGAATCGGTCTACTGCTCTAGTTTGTTTTATTTTTAAAAAGAAGCTCATATAAAAATAAATGGCTAATAAAAATCTAATTAACAATATAGAGTTTGTCCAAAAAAATTTCTAAAACTTTTCTATTTATCTTCATCTCTCTCTCACACATTTATAAATATATACGCACAGAAAGCATCAACGCATGCTAGTCCTGATACTCCGTAAGCGCAACAGTGGAGCGGACCACGGGGAGGGCAGTCATCTCTTTACTTCTTGACCCCGGTTCAATCCCACCTGGTATTCTGAAGATTTTGAAGTGCACCATAATACATGTCAAAGGTATGACTACAATTGACGAGAAGATCAGAATAAAACAAAGGGCGACACCCCAACCAGGGAATTCGCTTTTCTGTATCTTCCCCTAAAGATATGCAACCAGTCGTTATGTAGTAATAATAAAATGTAATTCAATTTCTTACAAGGCTACTACTCCATGCATCGTAGGTGATGGAGTTGGCAAACAAGCCGTATAAAGTTGCAATGAGTATGGTGACAATAAGAATTGGGGTGACGAAGTACCAGGTTCCTTTCCAGTACCAATTCGGACGAATTCCAAGCATATATTCCATGTCTTCTTCAAGCCTAAAAACAAAGTGATGTTACATCATAAAGAGGAAGAAATAAAAATTGCCATATACAGGAAGATTGTTCTTTTTAGTTTCGCGAATGATAAATGTGATGAATAACTGACTACTCTCAAGCCCTGTATAATAGGAGTAACTGGAATAATGGAGGTAGCTGGAAAATATCCCGATGGAAAATAGGGGTGCCACCCCTGGGTGGAATAAGCAAGGTAGGTGGATCTTTTGCTTAAAACAAATAAACGGTGCAGATGGAATTTTTCCCTTAAAAAGCATCCTTAATAAACGGTGTATATGGAAAATATTTGAAATTTAAATAAAAGAGGTGGCTGGAATAAACATGGCAGGATCCCCCCCCCCCCCCAAAAAAAAAATCAGTTAAGTGTCCCGGCACGATTATTCCAGACGCAGGAGTAACTATTATTTTCCATGAACAGATAATCTTCTGTGTACGGGTTTTTACCCTACGTAGATTCTACATCCTTGTTAGTAAGCCTCTAACCCTAACCCTTCGCATATCGAACAGAACTCATGCTTTATGCTGAGCGAGCATAAATATATAAGGGTGTAAAGCAGGAGTTATCACACTGTGTAAGCAATAAACCTACTTATCCATTCCATAGATATACACGACAATGATGATTTCAAACAGAGCTATCGTGAGCAACCCAATGCCCGCGGAGTACGAGTCAAACATCTGCAACCAATATTCCCCGGAGCCTTGGCAGAACAACATCCCAAAGCCAAGCGATATTACACATATTATCACTGAATTTAACAGAAAATCTTAAACAATATCATAAGTTATTTTCAAATATTTAAAGTCTTGTTACATTGATTATATGTATTATATTATGATATTTGACGAATAAATTACACAGGGTTTTGTTTTATACTGTTTTCTCATCATTCAATTTTTGACAGGTACATCCTATAATACCTTATCAATAATAGCAGAGTTCCTGTCACTGACCTTTCTTCCGATTCAACAAAATCACATTTACTACGTATTTCAAAAGGAAAATGCCATTGTAAAATTGAATAAAATCCAAAACAGAAGCTGTCAAAGTTTCGATGATGTAAACTCGTTTGATTCAACACTTATATCGGTTGTGGGAATTTAAGATTGTTCTTGTTGGGTTTATTGAAGGTTATAAGAATCTTTTATAATTTCTACATATAAGATTCCTTTTCATGTTGTTTTGGAAGTGATCATATACTCTAACTCTAAACAATCTACTTACAATGCACCAATTCTTTTCTCAGCGGTATCAGCTTTAAATCAATAACAGTCGTCCTTACTCCCTCAATTGTTCCAATCATACTTCCCAAACCCAGTGTTAACAACATAGTAAAAAACAGAAAGCTCCAAAGTGGCGTCAGATCCATGGTAGACATTGCTTCAGTGAACGCGATAAACGTTAGACCAGGTCCTTCCGCCACCTTAAAGAGCAACAGAACTCGTCCACGGTGACATGTGCTAAGAATAATCAACTTACCTCATTTAAAAAAATTGTTAAGTCACACGAGGTGTTGTTTCCACCAGCTAAACAATTTTCGTAGTTAATTGTTGCCTAGAATAAACCCTTTAGTCATGTTATTGTTTCAGTTTCGTCATGGTAAATTAAGATGGAAATCAAATGATTTTACCTTGTACCCAAGAATACCGAAAATAACAATTCCAGCAAATACAGATGTTCCGCAGTTAATGCAGGATACCATGAGGGCATCTCTGATCACATTATTGTGAACATCATTGTAACTGGACATAGACAATAAACCTCCAAACGCCAATCCCAGTGAATAGAAAATTTGACTGGCGGCATCCAACCACGTTTCTTGCTTTTGAAGCTTGTCAAACTAAAACAAATATTTATTAATTAGAATAAAAGGAAAATATATTACATAACAGATTATACAGGATTTAAAAACAAGAGGAGTGCATGGGGAATTGTAAAAGGATAATTATATAAGGCATTAAAGTAAAACACTAATCCTTTCACCTGAGGCTTAAACATGTGTATAATTCCATCGTACGAACCTTTCAACATTAACATTCGAATGAAGAAAATAATGAGGACTATGTAAGGAAACAAGGCTGTGAAGTAAACGACCTGTAGAAGAAGACAATGAATTTCTCATGTAGTGTATTACATAATTTTATTAGTTGAGATAAATGGTGATTTAGTTGAAATCTTTGCTTTGTTTAATGTGTGATGTATAAACCAACAACAGAAATTGCTCCTGGCAAATATATTTCAATTCGTACACATTCTCCTGAAAGTCAAATTTTTAATTGTTTTTATTGAAATAACGGACCTTTGCCGGCCTTTTATTTAACTTTTTCTATATTTTTTTTATAGATAGTCGATGGATACAGCGGGTTATACAATGGGTGGAGTCAACATAGTTAAGTGGCCAGGCAAAAATTAATGCAATGCAATGCCGATGATAATATTGGTGAGGAAAATGTAAATGATGTGCAATTCACACAAATATATCAAAATTAGTTCGAAATTTTCCAAGTTTAGTGAAAGGACGAATTTGTGTTATGTGCTTATTGACTATGCCCCTGGTTGTACTTACTGGTTTTATTTGTACGTTACCATTTGTATTCCAAGTGTTTTTGTGATGACAGTAATTATGAAAATGTTCTATACCTTTCCCATGGACTTCACTCCTTTAAACGTGATGAGATAAACAACGATCCAAGCCAGTACCAAACACAAGGCGAGCTTGTAATTGAATACACCCCCATCATCGATGTTGTCGCTAACGTTCAAAACGGACCTGTACCAAAAGTAAGTAGTGGACGAAGAGATCTTGCACTCCTCCACATAAGTATTGTTTGTGTCAGTACAAGACCCTCCTACACAGGGGCACTCGGTGTATGGAACGTTTTTTTGAAACGAGATAAACAGGTAGTAAAAACACCAGGCAACTATCATGTTATAATAGCACCCAACCAAAAACGACACGATTACTGAGGATATGCCAACTCCTGACAAATACGGAGAAAAGTGGCTCCACGCATGTAATGGTCCTTTACGTAGTCGCTGGCCGACAACAAGTTCCAATAGAAAAACAGGAATTCCCATTAACGCAAGAGAGAGAATATAAGGTATGAGAAACGCACCTAGAAAGAAAGCATAACAACAGTTGTTACGATAAACAAATTCTGAAGAATTTCAAAAGATATTTTGGAAAATTTTGCTTATTATATCGAATAAACTTGTCTTGAATTTTGTTGCTCCAATCCTTATCTAACCATGCAATATCTGAAATTGAGTTTTGGGTGCGTTTTTTTGGCCCACCCGATATATTAGAAATTACATTCGGTTTGTGATTTTAAATTATTTTTCTAATTTTTTTTCTGAAAACAAAATATAAATTGGATCCATGCACATTGCACATTTTACAATCAGTAAATTTTCCAAATATTTTATTGATTCACCTGTCACTACTGGCCGACTTACTCGGCAAATCGTAAAAAGCTAATCTGACCAGATGGAAAAATTACGCAAGTTGTCAATCAAAATTAATTGTTAATATTGTGGACTCATATGTCTAGGAAATAGATCTTGAAGATTTTCTGAAGTTAGAAATACGCGTATTTAT
Source organism: Candelabrum cocksii (assembly GCA_963930725.1). NCBI lineage: Eukaryota > Metazoa > Cnidaria > Hydrozoa > Anthoathecata > Candelabridae > Candelabrum > Candelabrum cocksii. Next base: position 3,177,243 of record OZ005666.1, read on the forward strand.
GAAAGGTTTGATATGGAAATCCGAAGAAATAAGCGCGAAACCAGATACTTTTCTTACAAGAGATACAGTCACTAATTCCAGTATAGGAAGCAACTCGGTCCACATGGAATGAAGACATGTTCTTTATTTTTATCGTGAGTACATTTGAATTATTCGTGATTAACTATGTTCAGCTGCAATGTATACTAGAATATATAAAAATCTTTTGAGTTTTTTTATTGCGCAAAACAATGTTAGATTAAAGAGAAAGGTCTCTGGAGTGGAAGTATTGTGTGCAGAACTCGCAAATCGATTTTTTCGACAATATTTCAGGGCCGGCGGCATAAAAGATTATTTAATCACGTTTTCTACGATCAATATTTTCCAGTCTTTTGTAATAGGATAAAAAATATTGAATTTTAACTCTCTCCAGCATTATTCTAGACCGCTGAAATAATATGCATAAATATCAGGGAGCCAAATAATTATTACTTTCAGGGGTTACACCCGCACCCCTGGACCCGAATGGTGGACTCAGACGCCTCATAACCACTAGATCTATGTCTTTCGAGTTTACATACGCGCAATAACACATATCTTGGATGTGACCCCCTTTATTAAATTCTAGATCCGCCCCTTCTCTCTTAGCGACCTTCATTAGACAAATCATGTCAATAAGAACTCACTTGGGGAGGGGGGTTTGTTTATGGTAAAAAGACATTTCTACATTCGATCTGTTTACATTCGTGCATGATTATTAACTAAACAAACGATAAGTGCTACACGTGAAGCAATATGAGAAGAAGCATGTTTGTGTGATTTGCTGACCAATAAACAAAACGTGGAATCAATGGGAAAATAACTCTATATAATAAAAATGTTAGGGGAATTTTTTTTTCTGAAATAAGGCCAACTAGTAAGTAAACAACCCGTCAATCCAACTAACTAATTTCTATCCAACATAGAAATCTAAAATTTACAGTAGTTTTGGATTCGAGACCATCAGCGGTAAAAAATAAGATGGGGATTGAATTTGTACTAATCAGATTTCTCTCGTAAGGCAAAGCAGCACTTTTAGGCAAAAGGGGGCCCAACGCACCCCCAACACCATACGTGCCTTCTTGGTTGAATGTTTTGTTTGCTAAACCTTTGGACGCAATTCAAAATGAACTGGTATTTTTCCAAGTATATAACTCTTAGCAAACATGCAGTTTATTCACTTAACTTCTTTGCGCCATACTATACATATACAATTTACCGATTAAACGTTTCGGTTTGCAATATCAATAACTCGGTGAAACCCCGTTTTAATGGAAAATCTTGCAGATAATTTGTGTTTCCTTTAGGCAAGAGACATTTAAGAGTTTGTTCACAATAACTCATACAGCGGAATAACAAGTTACCTCCCCCATTCTTTTGAGCAAGGTACGGGAATCGCCACACGTTTCCCAATCCGACCGCATAGCCAATAATGGCCAGCAGAAACTCAATTTTGTTACCCCATCCATCTCTGTTGTCTTGCACCGAAGATGCGTCGACAACCATTTCTTTGCCAGGTTTCCCATTGGCTTGGATCTCAAATTTTATTCTCGATGTAATATTACCTTCGTAACCGTCGTTAGTTACGGAATATTTTGACACCTCCACGTTTTCTTGTCCGTTTACACGTACTTCGTAGTTGTTCATTGCGCAGCAGACGAGTATTCACTAATCGAAAATTCAATAATCCACGTTGTTTAAACACGAGGTTTAAAAGAAGGCATTTTGATTGGTTGGAAAGAAATTCTATCGGTAAGCTTTGACGTGGAAATTTAGTAAAAAACATCTTGTGTTATATTTATACTAGTAAATTGTGTATTGACCCAAAGTAAACCATGACAGTTGAAAGCAAGTGAATTACGTAATGACATTTGCCAATTTTACTGAAAAGGTAATTCTTAAGAACAAGGATTACTGTATTTTCTTAACGTTATTCCAGTTTCGCAATGCATATGTATCATGGCTGTTTTGGTGCAAAGAACCTCGTTGATGTTGCTGTTAAAGATAGTGCATGATCATGAATATTGCTGATACTTGTTTCGGAAGGCTTAATTCACTCGTAATATGTCGCGCGTCAACTGGCACTCGCGTTACGAATAGGTTAAGTCAACATGTGTGTGTTTATTTGTTTTTTTAGCGCCGACGTTGCGTGTTTAAGCCGTCTTCACCTTAGTGACAATAACAAACTATTTTAACAGTCGGCCGTTACCACCTCTGTTTTACAGTACAGTGATATCGATGTGCTGGAATGTTTCATAATCGACTGAGAACATTGCGCAGGATTACACGGTGTAAACACAAGGACCACTTTCAGTGTTTGATCAAAAGTGTTTCGTTTCAAAAATGTACAATAAATATCCTCGCTGTCGCTTATACTCTACAGCATATCTTCATATGTACATATTTCACAAGCAAAATTAGAAAAAATCATAGATTTTAAAAAGTGCCAAGAAACAAACGGAAAATGCTAGAAAACCCATTTTAATGCGAGAAAAGTGCAGATAAAATCTGTGAAAACAATAGAAATATTTACACCGATGAGTGATGTGTAAAAGATGAGTGATAGTGAAGTTTACATGAGAGAACAAACAGAACTCTTTGGATGCGGTTTTTCGCTGTATGCCGGGGGTTCAACAGATGGGGGGAGCGTCTAAAAAGACCATATTTCAAGTTTATTTGAGACCATTAATTCAACATTTACAACGTATAATAAATAACAACTCTCAACAACTCACATTTTGTGGAACTGTGCGAATTTGGTTCTAAAAAAATCCAACATAAAGTAATTTACGAAACAAGCCTAAATTCAACAAAGACTTACGGGAGGAAAAGCAACAACAGTCAATGTAAATACCTGCTGCATCCTCAGCAGTTGCTCTTGCAATGATAACAAGATGCTGTAGTTGTCTTTTAGTTTACTGTTTTGCTAAAACCAAATATACATAACAAGTTACATGAGCTAGGCAAAGCGACAGTCTCACATGGTTCAACTCAGACTTTAAGCTATGAATTTCTTCCTTCAAATGCTGTTCTCGTTTCTAAAACAAATTGATCATATAAACCAGACCAAAAGAAACAACTCTCAGTCTACATTGGCTTCTTGTTCCTGGTGATGACTGGCTTCGTCCTTTTCTTTCAACTGTCGCTGATGAATTTCTTCCAACTCAGTTTCGCGCTAAAAACAAAATCTTGTTCACAGTCTTTACTCGCTCTGGTATAAAGTTGGTGTGAAACGTGAACATTTATACAACAATAGTCACCTTTTCCTTTTCAAATTTCAAACGGTTGATTTCTTCGTTCAATTTCTCTTCGGAAAGTTGTCGCTGTCTTTCATCCTGCACCAACCACGTATGTAAAGTATTAGAAAATACACATTGAATTACAAAGTACATATCACCTTTTCAGCACGGCCATCGTCTTTCTTCGAATTTGCCGCACTAAAACCCAAATAAAAAATGTATTTAATAATAAGCATTGTATAATATTTTTATACAGTATTTTAATACTTCTAAATAAACACTTCACAAATTTTCTCGCTATTTTCTCCGGCGAAGTCCGATATCCAGGGTCATGGATTTTCACCAAAAGTAGAGATGGTAGAATGATTGACGGCTTGAAGGGTGAGTGGTGCGGGATGGCGTCTGTCAGCGGATGAGGGTGGAAGGACGCTCACATCAGCTCCTGTATCAACAAGGAAACGTGTAACCGTAGGACGGTCTGTGATATAAAAGAGACGATTGGTGGATGATGAGCCAGCTGGACTTGTCGCCGCTAGTTGCTGGCTGTGAAATTTCCCGACTGCTGAGATGTGGCAGAAGAGTTGAGAGAGCATGGTGGGAATACATCGTTGCGCATTTGAACCAAACTTGCCGTGGTACCAACAATATATGTGTTTACCGTTTTGGCTGAAATAGATATAATTTCTTTGCGGACGGAATTGTGCCGGACTTTTACAACGGGAACGTGGGTGGGTGGATGCTCAGTTTGTTTAGTAAAGTCGAAAGCTGATTTGTGAGATTGCGAAGAGCATCAATTTCTTTCGCTGTCGAGAAGGGCAAAAGAGGATTTGAAATTGCTGTGACGGATGGCTGCGACGGAGTAACATCCATAATTCGGTCTGCCAGTACTGCGAGCTCCCCAAGTGGGACGTTGTCAGCAGTGGAGGCAAAGATTAGTTGAGCATTTGTTGGAAGGCATTGCATAAATAGTTGGTGGAGGATACCATCTTCTAGTCAATCTTCACCAAGAAGCTGTCGCATTTTAAGAAGCAATTGTTAAGGTTTCCGATCACCGAGTTCCTCTAAATCGGCAATTGATGTAAACGTTTTGTTTCGGAGGCGGAAGTGTGTTTTATCAATTCCGTTTTCAATTTGTTGTACGGATTTTCGGTTGGATGTGAAATTAACAGATCCCTGACTTCTTGGGCAATATCTGGCGTGAGTGTAGTAATAACATGTGCGAACTTCGTTGTTCGGGATGTAATATTTCTGGTCAGGAATTGGGCTCTTCGACCTGAGCAAACCAGACGGTGGGGTCGTTAGGCCAAAATGGAGGAAGCTTGAGAGAGACGGCTGCGACGGCATGAGTAGGAGTATTTTCAGCGGCTGTCGAAAGCTTGGATGTAGATGAGGCTGATTACGATTTATTCATAATGGCGATGGATTTACGAGAAAAATCAAGAACAACGGCGAGAGGATGAGGGTGACTAATCAAATCAGAACAAAACAGATCGTTGACCAATCAAAATGGTAGAATGAACATGAAATAATCACGTCGAGGTCACCACTTTAATAGTTTAGGTCTTCGTTCGTTTGAACCATTAACTCAAAAACTTCACAAACTTTTCTCGCTACTTCGCTCAATTCACATTTGCATTTGCTCTTTACAAAAAGAACTTTTCCGTCAATAATGTACAAAAGTCAACGCAAAAAAGAAAGGTTAATGAGGTGATAACGAGGCGTGTGGAACGCTGAGTATATGACACGTATGAGTTTGTGAATGATGCAATGGTGGTATGGGCTGCCATGGTAAGAAAACAAACTGTAGAATGATTAGATGTGCAGAAAGAAAGAAAGCAACAAATAATAAATGGTACAGGGAAATTTAATAATTAATATTTAATAATTATTGATTTCCAATATATTTACTGCTTACCTGTCTTTCGTAGAAGGCGATTTGATTTTATATCTGTAAAAGAAAAAGTGTATATTATATTGCACGGAGTATTTTCTTCAACCAGTGGCAACATTCCACGAACCAAACGTATTTTGCAATCATCAGTATACATGAAGTGGCCTAAGTGAAAGAGGACAAGCCACGTGTTTGTATATATTCCAGACGGAAAACAAACGTTTGTGTAAATATATCAAGGTTATCATCGCAACCGCAAGGCTTATTGAATCTGGTCTGCAAAATACACAGACTATAAACCCAGTTAGTTAAAATAAATATATATTAGAATAAACGGTTTCGTTAATACAACAGCGATCGCATAATTAGGCTGTTTTATAATCTCGTACAATTTAAGTCTACCTTAATATTCAATGTACACTCAGAATGCAGTCGCAACAACCTTGTAGTTGTTGTTGAGTTGTATCAGTTTATCACGTGATATGGGTCCGCCCCTCCCTCTTTTGTAATATGAATGATTAGTCCGTTTACTTTTTAATTTAGACAAATTAGTATTATAGCCAATTTATTTTCGTGCAAATTCAGCATATTTTGATGTACTACCAGAGATATGGTTGTTGAGGGACATGTAGGTAAGGGCAGACCTCGTAAGACTTGGAAACAGGTTGTGAAACATGACCTCAGAATGAAAAAAAACATCCATGCAGACCTTGCGCAGGACAGATTGGAGTGGAGAAAAGCCATCAGGTAAACCCGTCTAACCCATGCTAGCATGGAAAATAGATGTGAAAAAATGTAAAAGAAGAAGATTACTGAAGTGGTGAGGAATGGTGGTATTTTTTGGAGCAAATAGAAACCATATTTTGTGAAGAGGCTTATTGTTAAAAAGAATCCGGCATACCTGTTATTAGCTGGGTTCTTTATCTTTATTTTCCTTCTAAAAACACACAATATCGGGATTTTACAGAATCAGACAGAATATTCCCGATAACTCGGACCACGGGATAACTCAAACTCGCGTTAGCTGTTTTTCAATACCCCTTTCTTAATATTTTCTCTTAAAAACTCCCGATAACTCAAACTATTTTAGTCGGTCCCTTTGAGGTTCGAGTTATTGGGATTGTACTGTACTAAGTAAAGTTAATGATTAAATCCAAGTTAATTTTGCCTCGCTTAATCGGTCTTTGGCCTCGCTTGCTTCATTCCAATTAAATTATTGAGCACTCTTATTGATACCATTATAATAAGTAAAATATATCAGAAAGATAAATGTTTCGAACGTTCTACGAATAGAAAATATCAATTAATCATCTCACTTGGCTTTCGTCGAGAATTGAGGCGAAGTCTCAACCTGTAAAGAAACAATGACACCTGTTGTTTAAGCAAACAAATAATACCAAATAAGGGGATATGTCGTAAAAATGAAACACTTCAACAAGGCAAATCTTTGTGTATATGTTTACTTTGAAAAGTTGAAACAGATTAAGAGTAATCATAATAGAAGAATAAAAAGGTATCCTTGGTACAGAGTTGGGTATGTTGGGTATATATTCAACTGCCGCCAAACTGTTCGCGCTGATCAACGGTTTGCGTGTTGGTGTCGATGAACTTGGTTGTGCCTGCGTGAAAAACTTTCTGTCCATTCAAAAATATCCAAACAACCAAAACCTCTGGTAATTTCTTATATCCCAATGTAATCAATAATGACACCCTTAAACATATCCACCCTTTAAAGCTCCCTGATTTTGCACCATTTTAATGTTTCGTGTAAAGAATTGCGTTGAGAGCGAGATTTGTTCAGCCTAGGTAACATGATCTTAGTGATAGATATCATACCATAGTATGAGAATACATTTCTATATGCTCACGTTTTGCAGTGTTCCTTGCCGTTGAAGTTTCGGTATCAAGTTGAAGTTTGGGTCCTTGCTGAAATTATGAGTGCCTTTTCTGAGCGTTTGGAACGGGAACGAACGGAAGATTTGTTGGACCTCCTCTTCTTCTTCAACGCTACTTTCCTCAAGCTCTTTGTAAACAATCTCTTTTGCTACTTCAGTTTCACTTTCTTTAACATTGCAGTCGATTTGTCCCGCTAATGGGATTCCATCTTCTAGTTCATCGCGAATCCAGGTTGGAGCCTAACATAAAATGCTTTTACAGTATAACTCCAGAAGAAATAAAGAAAGAAACGTATTTTCTACTTGTTTTTCAATTACCTCTCCAATTGTATCCATTTCTAAAACAACTTCTTCTTTGAACGTTCCACTGTGGCTGTAGAAAATTAGCAAGTAGACAAAAAAGACTATTTTTTTATTGATTAAATGACAATTTCAATAAAACAAGACATACCAATAAATGATTGAACCCAAATGATGAAGTGATACAATAAGCTATTACAAACCTTGACAGTGTGCTATCAAAGCTTTTAACTTTGGTTAAACATGTCTTAGGAGACGGAGCATTTGTTTCAAAGTGGATCAAAACATGATCATGTGAACATACAATATCTCGAAGGATCAGGGCAAATTCTTCATCTTCGTAACCTGAAAATAAAAGAGTAAAAGATCAGTGCTTAAAATTCAATTGGCTCATTTTAAAAGGCAAATAGAAAACTTGGTGTTTATAAAATACAGATTTCAGCGAATCTATTTATTTATATGGTTTTCAATGAACTTTAGGAGAATAGAAAGAGAATATTTAGAACATTTGGCACCTGGTATCCCCCCTATCGATTCGATTTGAAAGACGACGTAGGGCATGGTGGCGGCATAATGTTGTTTCGGTGCCAAGTTCAACGTTTGAGTATTGGAACCTTTCAGCATGTTCTTCAAGTACGTGGAACGACACTCTTCAAAGCTACCCCAACCGTCTGCCAACAAAGCTACAACAAGCACACAAAGTTGTACAACAAAACCTTAGAAGATGCTTGTCAACAAATCACTATAATCTTTGATTATATATATATTTCTTCATCATCATCATCATTACCATTTTTCACGTCTATTTTCCATGCTAGCATGATGGGTTAGACAGGTTTTCAACAGATGATATTCCCCACAATTTTGTAGGTTTAATCATTTGATGATTCATTGGAGCAGATGTTTTTTACAGCTGGATGCCCTTCCTAACGCCAACCCCAGTAAGAGGAAAACAGTGGTGAGTTAACCCACGCAAGATACCAACTTTGCATTTTAAACTCCGTGGCAGCCGTGCATAAAGGGCATGGGTGTTTATATCCATGAGGTCAAAGATGTTACATGACCCGCATACCCGCATTTCTTAATGAATCATTATCTTTTATTACGGCTTATTATAGGAAGCACATTATACAACATCAACTTTGCATTTTCATTTCCACAGAATTAATCTGGATTGCTTTCAAGGAATTAAAACTAAAATTGATTTCAGAAATATAGTAGTTTGATGAGTTCCAAAGTGTTCAGATGTCAAAACAAGTTCAAATGTCAAGTTCCTGCCTGTTCTTTGTTTTTGTTTTCTAAATTTCAAGTGAACCTGTTTCAAAACATTACCAAACAAAAAACAGTAATGAATTGATGTGCTGTCTATGGTAGCACGTTTTGTAATAGAATTGAATTCCCAAAAAGAACAACGTCATAGGTTAAATTGAGTTTCATCATTCATTTTACATTAGTATGTAGGGATATTTGACTTTATAAAAGAAAACATGGAAAACACTGCTACCGAATTAAGAGGCTGACTTACTAGCTTGAGAAGCTTCACATTTTGCTGTATTTTCAATACCCCTCGATCGTAGAGAGTTACAACCTTGTTCACATTCATCGCGGGAGCTAAGCAAACAAACATCAAAATAATTGTAAAGCATACTTATTACTTATACTTCTTAGAAAACTTACCATACAACGTCCGCATCGTCGTCGTTGATAGCGGAAGCTTTTCGTGGACGAATACTGGAAAGTGCAGTTTCAATTGAGATGGTGCGAGATCTTGCACCTTGTTTGCTGGGTTTCATTCCCCAGAAGTAAATCGTGTTGACAGTATGTTGGTTAAGGGGAGTATGCATGCCAGCAAAACTGAAAGATGTGCCGCACGCAATATTCTAGATGGAATTGAATAGACGTTAGACGCAATCATCATCATCATCAACATCATGACACTTACGGAAAAATGGGTGTCTTCAAACCCTTTGATGATACCCATGACTTCTCTCGGTTTTGTATTCCCACACCCCAATTGCCCATAGGAATTGTCCCCATTTGTGTACACTCTCCCGTTGACATTTATCAATGTGCTATGACTCCTTCCAAACATAACGCTACTTATTTGATATTTGCAGCAGTCTTTCACCAGCAATGGGTACATCATCTTTTCAACAACATTCTGAAAGACGATGATACTAGTTATTTAGCATTTATACACCATTTTGTTTCTTCTTCATATGTTGTCACTGCAGCTATTTGCATCATTACGTAATACAGAAATTTTAAGGGATAGACAGTTACTATCAAAATAAATAAACTAAACAACTTATCACAATTCAACATTTGAAAACAATGCATGTACATTAATTACCTAAATTTCTGATATTTTTAATTTCGGACAAAAGTGTAGCCCAAGAGTTTTAAATGACACAAAAGAAAAAAACCTTATTAACTTGATTATAGTATTTTTTAGTAAACATTTAATCGCAAATAGGACCATTATTAGCATCCACTTCTTCTTGTTTCATTATTTTGCCAAACAATAATATTGTCCAGTTCTAAACTTTGATACCATTAGGTATAGGGGATGCGCAACATTTTTGAGAATGTACTATCCCCTTAACCTCCCCACCGTAGCCAAAGGAAAACCATACAAATCTTGAAAATCCCTGCCCGAAGTAAGGCACAAAATTTTTACATCATTCGAAACATTACGATAGGAAAATTTTGGAAGTAATGCAAGTAACAAGAAATATGTTTACCTTATTGGACTTCGATCGAAATTGATACAAAAAACCCTGACGTGGATTCAACCCAAGCTTATTCCCTTGATTACTAAAAATGAAATAAAACAAAATAAAAAAATTGAGAAAAACATAGCAGAAGTTGTTTTTTAAATCCCAAGTACCTAATCACAATACAAGAAACAATCATATATATTTTATACTGGCGGAACTAACAAAAGGTAATGATTTATTTAAAACAAAATCCGAATCAGTATTTTAATTCACATAAGCATAATACACATAAATGTTTTTACTTTCCACAGGCAAATAGATTTCTTGTGTCAGCGATAAAAACTGTTCCGTCATCAGAGCAATGTACGTCCTGTACAAAAACCTTTTCATCGCCAAAGCTAACGATCGTGGGAAGACACCTGCAACAGTTGTGAACAACTTTCAAGGATTCAGGTTGACTATTACAAACACTTGAAACTACGGCAACTCACGCAACTGATTGAGTTTTAGTTAAAAACATTTTTAAAGTATTATTCCAACAATTGTTCAATAACAACTATTCTGATCAGCCTTTTCAACTTCATCACCATTGCATAAGAAGATGAAATAAAACTTGTCTTAAAAGTATAAGAAAACAAAAATAAAACACATTCTGCATGTACTAAAATCACAGGTTGAATTCGAATAAACAGATTAAAAAACTTCATGGTCAAATACATGCAATAAAATAAAAAACTATACAGATTCTCTTCATTTCCATGACCAAGTCGACCATCATTCCCACATCCCCAAGTAAATGCATCGCCTTCAGTTGTTGTCACGGCAACATGATTGCACCCGGAAACTAGCGAATTTATATCCAATGTCAAGAGTTTGTCAATGAGTTTTGGTCGAGTTATAGTGGACCAATCACCGTGTCCCAAACATCCGAAATCGCCCTGGCCACAAGTGAGTATAAGACCATTGTCTGTAAGGAATCCGGTGAAGAAATTTCCACAAATAACACTAAAAAAGCATAATTCCTTTCAAACAATACTGTACCGTACTTTCAAGCAAATTTAGAAATAAAAACAAGGCTAGAGTTTCTTTTATTAATTAGGGTTGAGTTGTCTAAGTTCCACATTGCTATCTCGAAAGGGGTCTATTTACAATGATAGCAAGTAATTACAACCCATACCTCACAATGCATTTGCCACGTAAATGCTCCACTTCAGTTGGTTTATCTCGTGATTCTGTGTCCCCCAATCCAAGTTGTCCGTATGTGTTGTCTCCCCAAGTGTAAATACCTCGCTCATTACTTAAGCAAACAATGTGCGCAAGCCCCACTGCAACCTGTGTAAAGATAATCCAATATATTTTTCAAGAAGAAAGCTGACATTGCTCCGAACACATTGGCACACTCTGTATCTTATAAGCTTGTATTTTTAAGTTAACATCTGTGCATTATTGATTTAACCTATCATCAACAAACTATCAACTTATTTGTTAACTCTCTTGCCATTATATATATTTCACATTTCCATACGTCAAAATCATTAATCCAGATTGGATTTTGGGAGCTTGGGCCAAAATCCAAAGGGCCTGTCTCATATCCCGAAGAAATAGGGTTTGATTATTGACCACCTTTTCCAGAACATACTTCATTTAAATCACCTTTTTTTTTGTAATTTCAAAAATAGTCAACAGTGGCAGTTAAGAAGCTGGCATTTCTGACCATAACATAATTTACACAACTATATGTTTATCAAGACCAAAGGTGGCCCTCTAAATTGATAACATTCAGAAACTGTAAACAAATTAACTTAGAAATTTGCAAAAGGTCCTAGAATCAGCACCGTGAGATTACTGTATTTGATGCTAGGAAAAATTACTGCAATAACCGAATGCAGATATGTGAAAGTATGTTCAAAAACATGACTGGCAAAGAAATGAGCAATAGATACAAGTTTTTACAGACAGCGAAACTGACTGAAAAAAACTGGCAACAGTATAAGAAAGCCAGAAGCCACTGTTCCAACTTGATTAAATCGGCGAAAGCTAACTTCTGGAAGAAGGAATTTCAAAATATGGAATCAAATGAATTCTGGTCAACAGTTCGTAAACTTAAAGGAAAGACCAAAGTATCGAAGGAAAGACCAAAGTATCGAAGGAAAGACCAAAGTATTGAAGGAAAAACCAAAGGAGTATACCACAGATTTCAACTTATTTCCCGAAGTTTCCTCCGAGTTTCCTTAGACTTTCGCCTTAAAACAATTTTTATACTTTTATAATATATTAGATTATGTCTACCTTTTTTAGAATTAAATCCCGCCTCCTACTGCGAGTTTTGAGGATTTCCTGCGAGTTTCCATATACCCCTTAGGTTAAATTTCCTTCTTTAAAATGAATTCCCGCCTCCGCCTGCAGGTTTTGAGTATGTCCGAAATGATAACAACAAAATGATGTTTAAAAAAATCAGCCAAAACAGAACAATCTCAGTAAAACCTCATAACTCTCAAAAACAGATAATCGCAACAACCCGGCAAACAACCATGAACTCATTTGATGAAAAATCACATATTCAACATTTTATACTTTTTTCAAAGTTCTTCTTTGTTTGGACAGGACTCGTCATCTGGATTGTGTCTTTTAAAACTCTTTGATGCGGGAGATACATGACCGAATCCAAGTTTCTCTAGTCCACCGAGAAATCTACCTGCAACATGAGATCCTGTGATGTTATTGACAACTGGATAGATCTTGTCTCCAGATACAATAGCAGGTAGAATACTTTCATTCGACAGCAATCGTTTTGTGACTCGTTGATATTGTTGCAAATGTTCCACTGTCAAATTCTTCAGTTCCGGTAATGGTGCTTTTGTCTTGTTAGTGGTTGGTTTTTTGTTGGATTCTGTAGGCTTTAAAAGTGAGAATGCCATTTGGACAGAATAATTGACAATTTTAAGTGCTATTTCGATGTCAAGCTATGTCACCATGCATAATTGGGATGACTCTTCCAATTGCAATGCATTGCGTAATAAAGAGATGATTCCAGATACTCACAAGAGAAGACCCAGCAATTTGCTCTTAATGCTTAGTTTCGCATCCTCAAATTGATCTTCCAATTCGATAGTCAACAATGGAATCGTGATACGTATCGTAAAGTTCCTCTGCCTCGTCTGTCAAAACAAGCTTGTTATTTTTTTCAACGCATTTGCTGTACCCATAATTTGTCCACCAAAAAGTTTGTCTCTTCCATTTTTCTTTTCTTCTCTGCGCGCTTAATATAGACCTCTTGGGGAATGCTTATTATAAATCGTTGGTAAAAGCCATCTGATGTATTATTTCTTGCAAACTGTACAGCATAATAAGGTCGGGTAAATGCAAACATGTTCAATCGAGGATCTGACATTTCGATATTTCCGCTCGTATTGTTTTTTTTCGACCAGCTTGTTCCGGAATATAATGATAAGTACCTAGATTTTTTGCTACCTCCAGATATACCCTTGTCTAGTCCATCATTGAAGGTGGCAAATTCATCGTGGCAAGCCAACATACAACCATTGTTGAGTCTCATTGATTGCATCAATCCCTCCAATGTCCCGCTGTCAAATGTGTGCGAGGCCCCTGTAGGATTTTCAATATCATCAAGTAATTCTTTGATTATCTTTACGCCAGAGAACTTGTTCGTTCGGCCACATACTAGAGCATACAATATAGTTGGCTCAATGTGTAAATCTCCAGCATTTACTGTAGTGTGTTGCAAGCAATATGCCACTGATACGATCAAAGGGATGGATATGTATTTCTCCGGAACACCCAATATAGTTAGTAAAGAAAATGACAAAAATCGCAGGCGGAGGCGGGAAGTAAAATCTCAATTGATATATATGAAACCCACAGGAAAGTCTGTGCCTAAATGGACCAAAGTATCGAAGGAAAGACCAAAGTATCGACTATCAGCTCTCTGAATGATAGAAATGTGGAAATTGTTCTAAAAAAGTCTCAAAAAGAAAACCAGCAAAAAGATGCATGGAAAAGCGACGTTAAAAGGATGATGATGATGATGAAAAAACAACTGAGATTTTTAAAAATACAAACCATATTTAAGTATATTTGTGAGATAATTGCTTGTAAATCTTGTACATTTCTAACAAACCCTGTTTGTTTCTAATGATATTTCTTATTGATTGTATTATTTCTTCTTCCTCTAGTTTAAAGAAAACAAAACATCTTGCCTCAGTGATTTGCATCTTCACTGGTAGGTCTTGAACTAAATGCAGCTGCATGGTTGTTACGTCACAGTAGTACAGAATGGACCTGAAGTAAATTAAGCCAGTACAGCACAAGAAATGTTGCATGTGCAAAAATAAAGTTGTAAGAGTGAAAGAAGACTCTGCGATAAACGCAGTGACGTCATTTAAGTCTATTCTGAAACAGGCTCGGTCTTCGGGGAGGAGGTGGCATTCGAGTGTGGGGCGGTGAGGTGGAGTTGATGAGGGTTCATAAATAATGTACAATTAAATATTATATTCAAATATTTTTAGTAGCAAACTAAATAAAAAGAATCTTTCATAAAGAAATATTGTTGTTGTAGATAAATAAGATTGTAAGATCAGCAATTAAACAATATGTTAGTTCAACCTCGTTTTTGCACAATTGGTCAACGTTTGCTCAACACTGCTTTCGCTTATGTCATCGAATTCTTTCAAAAGCTGCACCCAAAATAAAACAAAGAATACATTTAACCGGTGACCGTTCATTTCGTCGCAGATCATTTCCTTAGGGTTATTAAATGGGTTAGGTTAGGGTTATGAAATGGGTTAGGTTAGGGTTACGAAATGAATGCGACGAAATGAACTGCGACGAAATGATTTATGACGAAATGAACTGCGACAAAATGAATGCAACGAAATGAACGGGAACCCATTTAACCATCCGGTGTTCTTTGTACATTTCAATAACATACAAATTTGCGGGTAGAGGTATACTAAGAGTGACACTCTGCCAGATGAGGGTAAAACAAAAATTGACCAAAAAACACAGGAAATAATTAACACTTCACAACCGTGTGTATTTTGAGAATTGAGGTTCTTCGCATTGAACCTTGAGTTGTTCAAATTATTTTCAGCATACAGCACAATTGTTTCGATTGTAATGGATATATGTTCAGTGTCTTACTAATAAGATTATAGATTTGGCCATGATCGGTTTTAAACAAGAATTCTTTGGCAAGAGACCGAATAATCCAAAGAAGGTTAATCCATTAATGTAGAGCCTAATTTTGGTTCTCTGCAGATGTCATGAGTGGAAAAAACTAAATAAAAAGGATTTTATTTTGAAAAATGGTGGTGGTAAAATGTGGTGATGGTGAAATGGTTGCGGTAGATGAGAGGAAGTATGTTCTTGGCATTAAAGTACTTATTAAAAAACCTGACTAATAGTAATATTGCCCACCTCCGCTAATCGTGTAAATAGTATTTCTTCCGCGGTTGGTCGAGTAGCAGGATTTTTTTGAAGGAGATCATAAATCTAACACACGTAATATTCTTTAAATGCAAACATTGAACAAGCAAGACACAAATATTGAACAAGCAAGACTACACTAAAACATGAAAAACAAAGGTTTTACCAGCATTCTAAACTCAGGTCTGTATGTCTCCTTGATTGGAGCATAGGTTCCCTAAGGAAAAGAGAATTCCGTTAAACAAAAGAAACAAGTCAAAAGGAATCACACCTTCACAATTTTATTTATGAGTGCAGGTAGGTTTGTGCCATCAAATGTTTTCGCCAGGTTGGCCATCTCATATAGAATACATCCCAGTGCCCAGATATCACTTTTGTTGTCATAGGATAGGCCTTCACACTGAGAAATGAATTGAAAAATGTCATACCATATAAAACACAGTAAACATATATATAAATGTTAAAAAAATGGCTTTATATAAATATTATTACTGCAAAACAATGTATGTAAGCAATCATTACAAAAAACAAAAAACCATAAACAAACCATTTCCGGTGAAATATAGTAAGGTGTGCCAACAACAGTAAAGTTTCCAGGGGCTCTCGTTGTCATAATTTTTGCTATCCCAAAATCCCCTAACTTTACACGTCCTTCTTGAGTGAGGAAAATATTTTGTGTCTTCAAGTCCCTGTAAAGAAATACATCAATCACTCAAATAAAAACAAATATTCTAATTTTGTTCAAAAGAAAAATGTGGTTGTTCACTTGAAGTAAGGGCGCACCAAGTCTATTTATTTATTACTTTTCAAACTTCGCAACAGAAATACATTAACCTGTGTAAAATGTTTCTGTCATGGCAATACTTGATGGCGGACACCATTTGCGAAAACATGATCAAAATGTCTTGCTCTTCCAAATCGTTTTCTTGTTTTCCCAGGAAGTCACCCAATGTACTGAAATGGAAAAAATTGAATGAAAGTGCCATTTGAAACAACACCCTCTAAAATCTTTACGTACCCTCCATCTGCATACTCCATCTCAATCCATAGGGTTCCATCTTCTTCAAAACTATCATAATAGCTCACAATGTTTGGGTGGCTTAGCATACTCAACACCTTCACCTGAACAAAACAAACAGAGTTCTAACTTTCATTGATCTTTAACTTAAAACATAGTCAAAAACGTACAGAATACAGCAAAGAAGACATTCTCATGCAAGTCTCATCTAAACTTATAGCAAAGAATTTTAACAAGCAAAGAATTTTAACAAGAGCAGCCTTAACAAAAGCATTGTTTCGTGATATTTGTTATGTAGGGATGTAATTTTAAAAATTGTCATTTTTCTTCAACATTAAACATAATAAAGCATTTTCACAATTAAATATGGGCAACGATTTGGACAAGAAAATGATTAGGTTGAAAACAATGAATGCTAGATCATTGTGCAGGATAAGCGAATTATCCTGAAATCCACGCTGCAATCCCTTTTACACTTCAAATTGCTTTACTATCTTTTACTATTCAGAACCCACCTCATTCATGGCTGAACTTCTTTCTGTTGCATTTAACTCCAAAATTGATATTTCCTTCAAAACAACTAAAGAGTCGTCATCTTTCTTCCTATAGAGGACGGCGGTTCCATAAGCTCCTGGAAGATTTAAATAATGTTAACGATAATACGACATACAACATATTTTTACATTACTTATATATAAATATTGCTGTGTTCCTAAAAATTGTTCATTAATTATGTACGTATATTTAAATAGCTATCACCTCTTCCCAATGTTCGAATCTTCTCATAGTTGCTTATTGATTGTCCACCAAATCCTGACCAACTTCTTAGTTTTGCTGGACTGAAGTAGATCTCCCCTGTAGTCGCCCTAAAAAAACACATAAATTATTCATTTATTTATTTATTTACTAATATTTATACAGGATAAAACACTTCAGATAAAATTACAAAATCTGCTGTCAATGTGTCCTGTTAATATAAAATTAGTAAGTAAAAACACTGAGGGATGTTCTACAGGAAAAACCAATACTTTTTCAATTACAAAATAGGAGTTAAAAATATTTAAATTCTGACTGTCAGTCAATACAAGGAAAAATCATGTGGCCAATCAACAAAGAGGTCTTCAATAATAATGCATGATTCATGTTCAGTTTGTTTCAAAAACAAACCTTTGTTACGGTACGAAATTTGATAATGTTCTTTTAGAAAAACTAACAATTGATTTTGCTAAAAATATTTATATCTTGTAATATTTATGCTTAAAAATGGTATTTATCTATGAGCATAGTTTAATGCTTTGTTGATAGATTGATCAAATTGGAGTTGCAAGTCATAGTTTACTTTGTGATACTTCTGGTGAGAAAAGTAGAAAATTTTAAATCACTCTCTCAGTATATATGTTTAGTTGTAACTAAAAAGACAACTTTTATCACATTGAGTAATATCACTTGATACTCTCAAACTATCATATGTTGCTTAATTTATTGATTTTGATTATTACCAATTACAAATTAAAAAAACCACAACAACAAAACAACACAGCGATTATCACAAATATAGTTTGATGGCTCCTCAAAAAGTTTTCAAATCTTCTCAACTGTCAGAATGACCGTTAACCAACTTATTTGCTATACTAGACATGCTCACCCAAACTGAGAACACTCTCCACCCCTGGAACTTGGTTGTATATCTGTCCATTAGGACTTTTTAAGGAGGTCCAGACAGTGATTAGATATGCTTCTGATGACTAAGCATTTAAATACAGTTCCCCATCAATATTTTTTATTTCGCAGGCATCACATATAAAATTCAGTGCAAAACGTGAACAGAATAAATAATGAAAAGAAATTGTTTACTTCTTGCTGTCAGGTCCAAATATGTCTTTGTTTGTAGTAATTGGAAGCTGAATAGAGTGGAAGAAGTCTTAAGAGTTAATCAGCAAATTAAGAATGAAGAGAAATCTGTCAACTTTTTCACTCCATTCTCTTCTTATAAATATAACCATTGTTGACATAAATAAAGCTCAAAATAAATCTCTAAGGTTCTCGAGGTTACAGGATAAATTAAATTCATGGCTGATACCCGTATATAATCTTGGAGAGCTTGAACAACATTCAGCCCGTCAGGTGAATCCAACGAAGACGACAATAAGTCTAAATGGGAATTCGGATTTTCTCTGTCAATAACAACGTCAACCAAATCACAAAAGAACTGTTTGATTTCAACATCTTCCTTGAAGTTTTGCAACGATAAAACCTGAAATTAAAAAGCATAAAATTACAAGAACAAACAAACAATTGTAGAGACAAATACATTTTAGACAAATTACACATATACACATTATAACATTGACAACAACAACAACTTTCATCCAATAAATACCTTGTTCTGACAAATGGAAATGCAACCAGGATTGCCATGGCACAAGAAAGCTAAACTAACAATTTTATTTCCATGCAGTAAGTTTTTTATATCGTCTAAAATGCTTGAGAATGTTGAATTTTGTTGATAACGCAAAATAGCCACATTATCTTTCAGGGCCTTAACAAGAAGTCCATATTGGCGTATTTTCCAGGATACAACCACTAATCGGTTAAAATCATCTTTATCAGGACATTTAGAGCATGAAACTGATATTTCAAATTCCCTGTTTGATTCCTCTGTTGGTCTTTCAAGTAGCGTTAACTTCTCTTTTCTTGCTGAATAAGAATTTTCAAAAGATACTGTAGATTCTTCATCAGAAACGATATCAATCGAGAGGTTTTCGCTCATCTCACAAAGGTCCCTGATCCAAAAGAAAGTCGCGCATAAGAGGACAACATAATGAAGATGTCAACATTTATGTAAACAAATTTAAAAAAATACATAGGATAAGAACACAAAAATAAAGCACAAGGTAGAGTCATGACGGTGCTAAATATAACCTTACCCTGCTTACCAGCTTACCCTGATTAACTAAACAAAAGCTAAAATGTTTCAAATTCTTCTCTTGATACCTGGCTTCTGATGTCAATACGATGTGTATATTATATATCTAATTGAAGGGCAACCATATTTCAGTTCGACCTTTGCAAGATGCCATAATAATACACATCTATAAAATACATACATACATTATAGTTAGATTTCTATCTTAATACAATTAATAAGGCAAATCCATACCAATATCCATGACATTACTTTAGTTTAATTGATCAAGTAGCTGTATACTGTAAAGTTCTTACGTAGCTAGCGTGATTTTCTTGTAGTCAAAATTGTTGAGTTTTAATTGCAAAACTGAATGTTTTTTACTTCAACAAAAAAGTGAAACAGTCAAAAAGATTTTTTACTGTTTGAATGTTTACTAGGTTACCGAGTAATAATCACTATCCCCATATCTTCTATGCCAATTGTTTTTTATCTTTTAAAAAAAGTTGACTTTCTACCCATCTATCGAAAGTTAATGCCCTGGTGTACATAGATACTTATAAAGACTGAATACTTCTATGAACTAGAGTCACATTAAACCATCTCTACACTTACAGAAGAAAACTAGACTAATCTACCACATGTAAATACACACTGGTGAGATAAATCTGTATCTCATTGAAAACGCCTTAGTTTCAGACAAACTTGAGAAATTCAATGTGAAAACAAACAACATTAATAACAACCCTTATGTATCATGTTGATATAATATATAATGTTGCTGTGGTCAGTGGTTAGTGTGTTTCCACTGTTATATGTAAAACTCCATTATTATTATTATTATTATCTCCTTTTAAATATTATATATATAGTAAACAATTAATTACAATATTATTATGCATTATCACTCTTCTCCCCACAATTGATTAATAGGTAACAGTAAGTAAATTTATTCCTCTAGCTATAGTAGAAATTCTGTAAAATATATGAAAGTAATATACAGCTTTATTCAAGATTATATATTTCATCGTTTTACAGGGTCGTAACAACTTGAAAATGTTTGAGAAATCTTTAGGATAAGGGAGTGGAAAAATTGTCGACCACCATGGTTGGCAGACAAAGAAAATTTTCTAATCTGAAAGCTCTAAAAACACATTATAAGGCTATTTTCATCTCTTGAGAAGAAAATTAAATGTTTCACTTCAACTTAATAATATGTAAAGTATAATCAAAAATATTTGGGGGGGGGGGGGGGCATGGATCCCCTTCCCCTCTCCCCCGGTTGTTATGGCCATGTTTTATCAGATAAACAAAATCTTCCTCGTTCAGAAAAACTTTTAAAAATTATTTGATTGTCTGCATGGACATTCCACAAACTCACACTTTTGATAACTTGTCGTAGTTGTCTCTTATTTAAAAGCTATAGAGAGCTATATTTACTACTAGTAGTAGTGATAGTAGTAATAGTGGTATATTATAATCATATTCAGAAAGAACACTTTTCAGTTAATCATAAATAATTTAATACCTAAATCATAAATTGATAAAATCATAAACTTATCTATTAGCTACCTACATATGAATATAGGGTCGTTATGTTTTGATAACATTTGCGACTTAACTTTAGCTATTAATAAAAAGGCTTCAACAGATTTGTATTGACACATAAATGTGCCTACAGTACTGTAAAGATCTCTCACGGCCGAAGAACAAATCAGATCTATTTGTTTACGCGTTGGCTACCATTTTTATCAAAAAAATATCTCAAGTCATTGATATGTCAACAGACGAAGTTTGAATGCAAAGTTATTTAGAAAAATCAGACCTTTCAATGAATATTTTCTACCAGCGCTATCGATCGCGCGCGCATGGTATTGAATCTACAGTTGCTTCTGTTTTCGACAGCGTGCGTGTTTTCATGCGCGATCGCGATCGCGCGCTTCTTATTGATAGGCCTGAAAAAGGTATATAGAAAAACTTCTTTGTATCAACTTCAACTTTTGTTATTTTAGTGAAGAACTCAACTTAACACATAGGAAAAGAACATGTATTTTCTTACAAATTTTGTCAAAAATACTAATTTTCAACGTAAAAGTACCGTTATAAGAGCTTTGTGTTCACTATCGGCTAACGATGAACTAACAATTTGCGCACGGTTTGAGCTGAATTTTTAAATTGGGGCAGCAGTTACTTAATCCGAAGTTTCACGTTCGCACAATAACGTTTATTAGTTCTTATAGTTGAAGTGATTACTGTGTTTTTGCAATGGAGGTCGATGCAGATTTAGCAAAAAAAAGATTTTAGGTCGGAGAAGTTTTTTGCAAAAGAAAACTGCTTCGTGAATATCAGCGTTTATCCAAGATCTGATAAGCCCAGATCTCGGATCAAATTGATTTTCATGTCATTGAGGTAATCATTAGCTTTTTTTTCTTTGCCAGTAGATTTTGCCGGCTCTCACTTGCTCTTGCGAGAGGGTTCCTGTAGTGTTGGATTGGAAGATGTAACGGAACTTGCCGAGCTCGCATTTAAGATCTCCATAATCATCTTAAATTCCGTCGGGATATCGTTTACCTCGATGTTAGATCGAAAAGTTATCCAGCCAAGAGAGGAATTTGGCGGCTATGTCGAAAAAGATAATATCTCACTCACATTCACTGCCAAGATTTTTTTCTTGCACTGTTTTTTTTTTCAATTCTGCCATTTTGATTTCACAATCCCACCACCCACTTCACAATTACACCAAAATCTAGATTTCGTTGAAGTTTGGTGTGAATATTCATCACCAAAATGTGAATAGGCTGGAGTAAGAAAGAAACTTAACAATGAACACACCCAAAGGCAATATTACAAACCAAAAAAAAGTTTTAAACTTATTATTGTTAAAGTAAGTAGAGTGACGTAAATAATTTCTAATCAGTTCACATCGTATCTGTCCATTAAACACACCCGGGAAATATTTTCCTTGACCCCATCATCAAACGATATTTCATTTCAAAAGTCTGGAAAACGAAACAAAAGTACAAATCCGGTAAACTAACTTAGAAACAAGAAGAGCATGCAAAATATGGCTCCAACAGTTTGAGATAAACAATATATTATATAATAGGTTGTCCAAAGTGCTTCAGCAGCATAATGACTCATGTTCGGTTTCTTGCTCTTTGTCAACAGACCCTTTATTTATAGATCGAATATTCTTTCTGCGTTTCCCCCCTACATCTCCAGACTTCTGCGACATCAAGCGTTTACGTGTTGGATCTTTCTTAGCGGAACCACTGTAGATAGATACTCTTAAGTTGAAATAACGGAGCAGCACTTACACAGGACAGCAGAATTTACCTCTAACTCCAGAATCTTTCTTTCCACAAAGACGTTATTTTGGTAGCGTGTCCATTGTTAAACGACTCGTTGATGTTTTGCGTTAATACATTTATTTATTTATGAAACATTTATTCAGCAATTCCAAGTTCTTTTTGTTTTGCACATTTTTAGATATATTAAAATATAACTATAGGGTCATTACATGTCACGTGTGGAATGGTTCCTTCTTAACCTCCTCAGATTTTGATGAAACTTGGCACACAGGTAGTAATCCATACAAACTCCAAATCCGATCTTTTAGTGATCGAAAGTTATGGCCGATTGCAAGATTTTAAATTCGATAACTGTAATAACCTATTTTTTAACCTAACTTTTTAAATATTTCTCAAAAAACCTTGAAATTCTACAAAATGGTAAGATGCTTTATGAATTTTCCGAAAAATAAAAATAAAACGTGATAAAATGAGTTAGGGTTCTAAATGGGGATTTTGGAAGCCACGTACTCAAAGTTAGGCACATTAAACCAGCATGTCTGGTTTTTTATGTTATACCTATGGAACCTACATATAAAATGGGTTTTGACATATTTTTCTCATTTTAACTTGCATAAATAGGCCTTCAAACTTCACATGGTTTTATCAAAAAAACTTATAAAAAATTTTATAACCGCATAACATTATAGTTGAGAATGATGAATAGTAAATACTTTACAGGATTTTCTTACTCATTATGTCTAACAAGCATTCCGTTCTAAGTCTTCTTCGAAGATCATTACAGTGAAGGAATCCGTATAAAGAGTCATCGAGATATAAGTCTAAGTGCTTTATATGATTTATTGTGTACCATTTAACTTGAATTTAATTTTCAACGTTCAACAAATAGAAGGCTTGTCTCACTCGCGTTAGATCCTATCACCCTACAGAATTCAAGCACACAAAAACCTTTATATCTAAACGACACATACGTGCGCCGCAATAAAGGTCAAGGTTTACATCTCTCTTCATAAGTATTAAAACAGAGAAAACACGACACTCACTTTTGTGACGATTCTAGGCGAGTGGGACCATAAGACAAGCGAATATACTACTGGTCACCTTGACTAAAAGTAATGTTAATCATTGATATTGCTCTCTCGCCTTCAAACTAAGGGACTAGATTTTACTAAAGATACCATTCCTAGGAACCTCAATAAATTATTTAGACCTCCTTAATTTTTTATTTTTTTTTTATTGGAGATTGCTCAAAACAAGGCCTAAAAGGCCACTTGCGAGTAAAGAGCTACAGGAGAAGTTAAGCAGATTTAAGGTAGCGATGAACATTAGATTTGAACAGTTGAAGGTTAAATTCAGGAGGAAAGCATGTAGATGGAAGTGAGTTCCAAAGTCTGGACGTACGCGGAAAAAAACTGTTTTTATAAAAATCCCTACGACAATATGGAACACAAACAGTCCATTGGTGAGACGAAGAAGACAACCTAGTAGAACGGAGAAAAATTTTGAGAGAAGATGTAAGAGATGATAGTTCGCTTGAACAACGACCATAAAAAAACTTGTAGAAGAGACAAAGAGACGCTACGTTCCGCCGGTGTGAAAGGGAGTCCAATTTCAAAGAAAGGTTTTCGCCAATTGCATTGCAAACACGCCGTTGAACACGGTCTAACAAATTCAGGCAATTTTTTGGTGCACCTGCCCAAATGTGGCAGCTGTATTCCATACATGAACAAATTGATGATTTGTATAAGTAAAGGACGCATTCAGGAGTGAGGTAATTCATTATTTCTCGTAAAAGAGAACCAACCTTCATGGCAGTTGATTTAGCTAAATTTTCAATATAAGATCGCCATGAGAGGTCGCTGGTAAATATAAGACCAAGAAGACGAAATGAATTGCTTTCAGGCAAATGAGAACCATTCATCAAAATTCGAGGTAAGTAAGCATGATTGAGATGATTAATGGAAAGAAGATTAGTTTTAGATGGATTAAAATTAACAAGCCAATTCTTACCCCATTCAACTACTGTATTGAGATCTTTTTCCAGATCAGAGGCCATTCTAACTTTATCACAATCATCTGATTTATTAAGGCAAGAATACAATGTTGAATCATCAGCATAAATAACGGTTTTGGATGATAAATTGTCAGGGAGATCGTTAATGTACAGTAGGAACAGAGTCGGACCGAGAACTGAACCTTGAGGAATACCAGCATTGTTGGAAAAAATGGAAGAAGAATGACCGTTAAGAACCACCTTGAGTTTACGATTGGAAAGGAAGGAGGAGATAATATTTAAAAATGGACCTTTTAAACCATATGCCTTAAGTTTGTGCAGTAGCCCCCGATGCCAGACTTTATCAAATGCCTTGGAGATGTCAAGGGCAACTGCTCGCGCTTCACCAGAGACATCAAGGGCACGATAAAAACGTTCACTTATAACTGTCAAAACGTCAGCAGTGGAACGCCCAGAACGAAACCCATACTGGGAGTCGTAAAACAAATTATTTTTTTCAATAAATTCAACTAAGTTCAGGTTAATTAAAGTCTCGAAAACTTTGCTTAAGATGGAAATGAGGCTGATTGGTCTATAATTAGAAGGATGAGATCGCTCACCACAATTTTTAAAAATTGGAATAACAGAGGCAAACTTCCAAGATGAAGGGAAACAGGATTCGTCCAAACACTTTTTGAAAAGAGCACACAAAACGGGAGATAACTCAGTAGAACATCTTTGAAGTACAATTACAGGAATGCCATCCGGTCCAGTAGCCTTATTAGAATCCATTTTGTTAATAATCTTAGAAACCTTATCAGGTGATATAAAGCAATCATGTAAAGTCTGGACAGTTTTGGAGGAGAAATAAGGGAGATCATGACCAGAATCATCGAGGGTGGAATGAGAACTGAAGAGTTTAGCGAATAGTTCAGCTTTATCCTTAGATAGACTAATGACTTCAGGACCATTGAAAAGTGGAGGTACAGATGTTTTAGAACTACCCCGGACGTTTTTGATAATACGCCAAAATTTGCAAGAACCTATTTCTTTGGATTTGATAAGATCTTTAGTCCTTTCAGCAAAAACAGTTTTAGCTTTACGAACAACATATTTACAATTATTGCGTGAGGCAATAAACAGTTGTCTGTTATGATCAGTCGCATCACGACGGTAGCGATGAAAGAAATGATTGCGATGAGCTATGGCTGCAGCACAAGCTGGAGAAAACCATGACGAAGAATGAGGTTTTAACTGATATTTCCCTGACGGAACAAATAATTGTATTGCTTCAGATATTATTGAAGTAGTTTCATTAACACAATCATCAACTGAATTGGAAAGAATTTTTTCCCATGGGACAGACTGAATGTGATTTTGAAATTTTAGCCAATCCGCAAGATCATATCTAAAAAAGGATCTATGCATGGGATGTTCATGGGAAACTTGCCTATTGAAATTAATTTTGACCTCCAAAAATAATATATATAATAAGAAGAAACTTTCATTACATCGGGAATAATACTTTCTTCACATCGAATGGAGCACAACTTAAGCTCCTTACTGTTATTTCTTAAAGTTTTTAAGGTTATTGTAAATTATTAAGTAATTTCTACTTTCATGTCTATCGAAGATACTAGACTCTTGCCTTTAACAAAATTAAAAACTAGGCAAAATGCTCGAATGTAAATCTCTCTCTCTCAGCGGTGCTGCGCCTCACAAATACTGTTCGTATTACAATCTTTATTACAGTCCAACCAAGCGTTAAAACAACCCAGCAAGTTTCGAAAAGACGAAAAACTCGCATTTTCTGCACGATACTGTATAGATGTGGTTTTTCCTATGAGAAAAAAGCGCAAAACAGGGACATGAGAAACTATGTTTAAATGAAAAGTGGTCAAAGTAAGGTGACATTATGACCTGGATTTTGAAGGGGCTTTTGCTATTGCAACTATGCGCATCGTTAGCCCATACAAAAACAGGTAACCTAGTATTTTATTTAAGATGGTTACAAAACGAGTTTCATGTGTAAATAGAAAATTACTTATTTTAAAAAAGATCTAAATTAAGGAAGGAGTTTTCTTGAGAGAAAGAATTTAAGTTTCGCGCGTTGGGTCGGTCATATCTAGTAGCAAAAACGATTAGGTCTTCTTTTGCTCTTAGATACATCCTTGACAGCTGACATTAGAAACACAACTTTTTCCGCCGCTTCTACAAATAACTCAACCGAATCAGCGAATAAAACAACTACATTAGCAATGCAGAAGCCTTCAACGAACACTAACCATGAGAAAAATACGCAGGGAAATCCTCCTACTAACACTGATGACAAGTTAAAAGCTACGGAAACACAAAAATCAAACGCTACTGCCGAGGGTGGTAATAGCCCTAAAGGAGCCAAAAGTACAGCAAATAATTCGGAGAAAATAACTGACAGCAAATTTAAATCGAAAGAAGAGAAATTGAAGAAATATGAACAAAAGGGCGGCAGTTTGGAAAAACGCCCTGAAAGTTCAGCAGCCAATGTCGCAGACAAAGCCGCAGAGAAAGCCATTTTAAAGATAGCTAAGGCTTTAAAAGCCAAAGCTATGAAGAAATTGCCAGGCAAAACCAGTGAAAAGTTTGCTAATCCGAAACAAACTTATAACATAATGGGTGATGGATCAGGAGATGACGAAGAGGACGTTGCTAGTTCGGATTACAATGACTACGATCATGATGATTATAATCCGGAGAACAACTACCATGATTTTCATGATGATTATTACGGAGGCGAAGGTCAGAACTACGAATCAAACTACAACGAGGAAGAAAACGGTCCACCACAACAACCTGACCAATCATATGCTTACGGTAATCGACCGTCCGCGATGAATGCGCCTCTCGAAGCACAACTTTACGAATACAAGCAAGGCTATCAAGCAACTACGGCCGAACAAAATGAAAACCAGCCACCGGAACCTTATCAAAGTTATGCTAACGATGGAAATTTAGGACAAGCTAACTTTGGACCGGGAATTCTCGGACAGAATATTGGAAATCTTGGTCAAGGAGGTATTGGGCAAGCGCTTATAGCAAACGCGATCTCAGGAAATTTACTGCCAAGCAATGCAGGGCAGGGTATAAACAACTTTGGTTCAAACTCTATCAACCCAGCGGCTTTAGGAGGGACCGGATTGACACCTGAAGAATACAGGCAACTTGAAGACGGCATACAGCCACTCATTAACAACATGAACCGCTTTAGTAATCAACCTGACGATATGGCAAGCATAAATTACGTTAAAAAAAGAACACACAAGACAGTGAAACAAAAGAAAAGGTTTGACCAAAAGCTTCGCATGGCTCGACACAAACATGAAGCGAATAAAACGAAAACTATGGTTCAGCCAAAACACGTCGTTTCGAACAAAGTGTACAAACGCACCATAATGATTGGTAAGTAAGCTTGCGAAACCTCACAGCGAAATATGTGATTTTATAAATAAGCCGTAACTGAAGTAGCATTGAAGCAAGGGTCATGGAAGGAAATACGGTGACATTTTCATGACGGAGCGTTTAACAGTATGTACCAGCTTATTACCAGTTTATTGAGGATAAAAAACTCCAGCTTCTCATGACTCTTTCTTCTTTATTATTCTGCTTCAAATTTAAGTAAACGCAACAAGACAGATATGAAGGGAATAGCGCAATCGTAATGATATGCTTGGTGTTTACTAGGCAACAGAGTGTGTGGGAATAAAAAAAGCACTAACATCCATGCCAGCCAACGAGATGAGATTGTGAAGAAATCCGATCCGCCGTCGAACGTCCATGCCACCGACAACTGCTGCACAGAGCACAACGAATGTTCGCGCGTCGTGCCGGCTAAAAGCAACAAGTACGGCTACCAGAATGACATCGAGTATGACGTCATGGCGTGCGCGTGTGACGCGAAATTCCGCAACTGTTTGAAGAACGCGAACTCGTACACGGCCGACGCCGTCGGACATTTGTACTTCAACACGTTAAAGATACCGTGTCTGACGTTCGAGCAGGACTCTCCGGGAGAAACTAAAAGTGACCAACCACAAGACGCATCAAACATCGTGAGTGTGGTGCCGGATGCTGAGACCGAGCGGGAGACGGTGGGAGGTGCCCAATTGGTTGTATCACCGAAAGGTTTCGCCCATACAATTAAAGATCTGCCGAAAGATGAACCGGTTCCGTTGAAAAAAATTGAAAATGGTGGATCGGATCACGTAAATGATAACGAGTCGCAACAATTACAAGGCAAAGAAGCTGAGCTGCAGCCACATCAAGTGAAGGAAAGCGAGATGATCCAAGCATTGCACCAAACCAAAGAACCTGAACTGGGGTCAATACCTCGGCAAAAAGAAGAGCTCTCAGCAATGTCACGAATGAAGGAATTTGAAACGGGATCACCTCCTCACCAGCAACAAAAAGATTTAGATGCAGTGACGGCGTTAAAAGCGCAAACCGATGGCAACTTAACACCGCTCCGACAACAGAAAGAGCAAAACGAGTTTCAACATTCCCAGAAAGAACAAGAAGCCATTCAAGCTATACATATTCCAAAAGAGGCCGAACAATTACGTTTTCAAAAAGAAAATGACCAGCGAGTGCAAAAAGAAACAGATCAACTTCGATTTCAAAAAGAACCTGATCAACCTCGATTTCAAAAAGAGCCTGATCAACCTCGATTTCAAAAAGAACCTGATCAACTTCGATTTCAAAAAGAACCTGATCAACTTCGATTTCAAAAAGAATCTGATCAACCTCGATTTCAAAAAGAATCTGATCAATCTCGATTTCAAAAAGAGCCTGATCAACCTCGATTTCAAAAAGAGCCGGATCAACCTCGATTTCAAAAAGAGCCTGATCAACCTCGATTTCAAAAAGAAAATGACTTACCTGCGACAAAAGCAGGAACGCAAAGAGAAGCAGAACAAGGTGTGAAACCATCGAAAGATGGCCTTCAAAAGGAACAAGAGGTAGACGATGAAGCAAACATAGTGGACGAAAAGAAAAAGGGGAAGAGAAGGCCAAATATTATGAATCCGAACCCGAGCCCAAACAATCCTAACCCTTATACGGGTAGACTGCGGGGTATAGTAACCGTGCCAGAAGCTTACTTCCCTAAAATTCAAATGACTCATTAAAAGCCATAGAAGGCTTGAACATCTACGTTTTTATTTGAAGAGCGCACGGGTAGAAAGAATTTAAATGCTCAAATTTCTGTGAGTATATGTAAATGTACAATTTTTCTAGTTCTATTAATGACGTCAATAGTATATATTGTACACATGTACGGTTTGCCTAATAAAAATCTCCATTCAACTTTACCATTTATTTATTGCATAACGTTTATTTATTTATCATTTCCCAACCTTTCCCTAAAAAGTTGCCACGCATTTCTTGAGAAATAGCAGTCTCCGTAGTCTAATAATTTATATTTGGTCTTGAAACCGTATTGTTTATTTAGCCAATCACGAACAATATTATTTATATCCCGTAATCAAAGTAACTCCTTTTAAAAAAACAACACAGCATAACAATCAACATTACAGTGAAAGAAAATCCTTTATATTTTCGCGTTTTTTTGGCCTTTTTCGCTTTGCGAGGGTTTTTCAATTTTTATAAGGTTTTCAAAAGAAAAAGTGAATAATCTTAAAAAAGTTAAACACAGACTCACCAAATTAAAATAAAAACCAGCAACTGAAATGGGAGTCACTCGACACAAACGAAGTTCAACAGAAAATCTTTGCTATTCTTGAAGTCCTCAGACATCAGCATTCATTAGACATTAAATTTCCTGCATAAAGTGCTGGTGACAGGTGTTATATGCTTCCTTCGAATTCTTCAAAGCTCAGCAGTGTACTCTGTTAACAAGAAAATTTGTTGAACTGTTACAAAATCAGTTGCAGTGAAGTGAAGGGGAAAATGAAGATTGAGAATTGGCTGCTCACAGTATTTGTCTGGCTATGAATTGAAAAAATACAAAAGTTATACTTACAGACAGAAATCATGTTACAATAATTTAAACGGGGGAAATATAAACCCCGAACATTTATTCGTTGCCGTATTAATTCAACTCAATGAGTTTTCAAAGCGGATAACATAAGAGAACAAAGAGATAGGAAGCTATACTCAAGGATCTTTAGTTACCGTAAATGACCGAACTAACGCCCACTCCCGAACTGACGCCCCTCCCAAATAAACGCCCAGGGTAAAATTCGTTTCATTTCATTCATTTAAAGCAACGTTAAAGCGCATGCGCAAGACAGCAGCACTGACTCGTCGGCAGCGATTGATCTTTTAGTATCAATGTTCGCGAGAAGATACTTATTTTAGTGACGTCATTTCGATGAATGGATTCCTTTGCGTAATGCTATCTTACATCAGCACTCTTTTTGTAATATGAAAACAATGTTTTTTTGTTGTTTTTTTTAGTAAGAAAATACACAGGCAGGGCCTATGACTCAACAGAGTCCTGTGTATTGGAAAGAAAGATCAGTAAAAGAGACATAAACTAAGTGGAGGGTAGACAAAGAAGTAGATGAGAAATAAGTGCAGAGGGCTGAAATAAAGTTAAGAGATTTTCATAAGGTCTAAACAATTTATCCTTTGTTTGAAGCCTTGTAGATGGTAAACATGGCTTTTGGGGAATACACTGCATGGGAGCTTGTTCCACCAATTGGAGACTCGGACAAAGAAGGAAGATGAGTGCATGATGGTCCTTGAGGAGGGAACGGAAACATTGAACTGGTGGCAGTTGGAAGAGTACCTCGTGTTTCTGGGGAATACAGAAATAGGTGGGACAGTAGGGTGCAGTTCATCTGAGCAATGACCAAAAAAAGTATCTATAGAACAAAACAAAGTGCGGCTACCCTGCGTCTAAGTTCCAATGGTTGAAGGCTTTCTGTTAACCTGGGATTACCAATTAATCGTATTGACTTGCGCTGGATACGATCAAGAATTTCCAACACAGACTTAGGAGCCCCGCCCCAAACAGGTGAGTTGTATTGTAACTGTGGTCTAATTAAGGATTTATACAGAACTAGAATTTTGTCAGGGGGGAAATACTTCCGGGCACGGAACAAAAACGCCAACTTCTGCGAAGCTCTTTTGGCCAAACCAAATATGTGCACATTCCAGTGTAGGTCAGAACTCACTCGTAGGCCGAGTTGAGGAAGGTGACATGAGAAAGGGAGAATATCGTTTATTAAAATTAACAAACCATTCAACCTTACCGCTTTCTCTTTTAAACGCGTCGGGTTTTTTGTTTACGTCTTTGAACTGACTTTTAGCACGTGACCGCTTTTTACGAAATTCAAACATCTTGAATAAAATTGAATTTTCAGCCCCGGGTTTAGTCTTTTACACTTCGATTTCCCACATTATAAAATATAGCCAAATGGAAATTTTCCTTCCTGAGAAATATATCTCGCAATATTTTACAGTTATATTTTTGTGACTTTACATAAAATCTTTAAGTAAAAATCATTACACCAGTGAATCGGTTCAATCGCACACGTTGCCATTACCGAATGATTCTCCCGAATATCTTCCGAGCGTTGGCACTGGTATGTAAAATGACTTCTTCCATCGAAATATTTTTAATATCCGCGATTTTCTGGCAAGAGAATCGAATATTCGATGGAAGGTTACGCACCTAAAGGTATGAATAATTGCTTTTGCATCGAGAATTTTTCAATGTAAACTGGAATGCTGATTGGTTCATGCATTCTTTACTGCAGTGATTTCGGAGAATTTCTCCAAACAGCTTTAAAGTTATAAACCTAGCTTAAGACTATATGAATCAATTTCTTTAGACCATACTTGTTTTTCTGGGCCTAATGCTGGCGCATCAGTCTCGAGTAAAAGATTCGTGAGAGGGATTGCCGAGACGAACTTTTGTTTCTAAAATAAACACGCTTTTGATAACAGCAATACCATCTCCAAATTCCAGGGAAATACTACAAATACTAAAAATGGTATAAACATATACGATGGAGACAAACCTGTTCAGATCTGACGATCGAAGGAGGCACAGAAAAGTAGTAACCGGCTTGAACACCTTTCATAGCAACAGACGATTTCCCATCGAAAGCGTGCAATACGACATCAGTTGCACCTTGGGTAGAACATGCTTTCGTTTTGTACTATCGTGCAGTTTTAACATACAGCTACAAGCCTCACCTTGTTCTATCAATAGGTCAATGACAGGCCTCCCTGCCGACCGCGAGTGAACATTGCTAGATAGATAGATAAGAGGAAGATAAGTGTGCAAATCAATATCTGTGGATGTTTACAACACCTGAGTTTTAGCTAAGCCTGCAGACGAATTCGTCCTTTCCAGTAAACGGACAATTGAATAATTCCAATATTACACCCATAACACACTTAGTAGATGGGGAAGTTCAGAATCATTACAATATGCTAACGATCTACAAATACTTTAAAAACTTTGGTTAAAGGGAAACTTTTAAATCATCATCATCATCCGTTTTACGTGACCTTTTCCACTCAGAGTGGGTTGCACGTTTTCAAAAGATGATATTCCCCACAATTGTCTAGGTTTAATCATCTAATGGTTTATTGAAGCAGATGTTTTTACAGCTTAATGGGCATCCTAACGCCAACCCAAGTAAGAGGGAAAACAGTGATGAGTTAACCCACACAAGGTACCAACTTTGCATTTTAAACTCCGTGGCAGCAGTGCATAAAGGGCATGGGTGCTTATGCCCATGAGGTCAAAGATGTTACATGACCCGCATACCCGCGAAATCAAAATGTTGCAAAATTGGTCTCGCAGAAATATTCTCTTGATCAACTTGTTAAGATCTTTACTCCATCTTTCTACACGGATTTATATTTTCATGGTTAGCAAAAAAGCACATGTAAATTAAAATTATTTCATGCGACTCACTTATTTCATGTGTCATTATGAACTACCTCACTCGACCCTGTTCATCGTTGCGTTATTTAGTTCCTAATCAACTGAATATGTATGATCAACATTCCTTGTTGATAGTTTTAGCTTTAAATTTAAATAGTGTGAAAAATTAAACTAAATTAGAAGAGAAAAAAAAAGGTGCTGAAGTTACCAAAACCAATTTGAACTTACATTGGCAAGTTGTATTCCTTCCCTAAACGGATCTGATCAGAACGGTCCACGTTAACTCACGTCAAAAAGAAAGATTAAATATAGCGTTTCAAGTGTAAACGAAATGGTCAGCGAAAATCACCTGTCTTTTGAACACCTCCCTCTGGATCTGTTTGTCCTCGGGGCATTTTATGTAGCGTGGAGTGAAATCCAATCCAATCTTAAAAAAAACAAGAAACATCACGATGGGTATATGTTTTTAGTCACTAAGAGCAATTATTTCAGCTTATATACTTTTTGCACAGCCATACTGGTCACCATCTGTTTTACCCTATGAGTGCAATAACGTTCCTATTTCATCGATGTTATTAATTTTTAGGTGGCATTCTTTAGATTACTTCTTCTCCGGGATTTTAAAAATATACCCTTTTACGCAAATCCTGATGCACATAAATTCTATGATAATTATGATTATTATAAAACGTCTGTTCTTCACTTTTTCGGATTTTGCTTTACTGTAAAAACTTTGTACCTTTTATTCTGAAATAAGTGATGAATAGTAGTTTATCATTCAGCTAACGTGTTTTTTGAAACTTTTTTCAAAATGGTAATTGAATTGCATTCCTACGTGAACATTTAGCAGTGCCGTGTAAGTCACACACGAAACCTTACAAATTTTTGCGACTCCAACAATAAAACGTAATAACACGGGAGCAAACGAGTGACCATCGCATACATAAACTAAACACCCGACACTTCTTTAACTATTGTGCGTGTCTACCAAAGACCTTACGGAAAGGAACGTTGAAAACAATACAATTGAAACTTTTGATTAATAGGTCAAAATACGTGGGAGAGAGAAAACACCCCGCTTTGTTCATCTGTTTTTAATGTAAACCGGGATTTGAAGATATGGCAGTTTGTTTTAAAATTTGTTATTTTTTTCCAAAATGGGAAAAGAAAATAAGCGAGTGTTCATTTGTTGAAAATCGAACATATGATTTAGTCACTTAAGTAAATTGACGCAACTGTCACCACTGGTTAATGCGGTGTATTCGTAATTTGGGCCATTTAATGGTTCATCTAAGTTATGAACAAACAATACCTCACCAATCCCGACTATCGTTTCGTTGAAACTTTCAATGAATTTCTCTGCTTCCTCAAAGTCCTAGTGACGAGTTAAAAACAGTTAAAAACACAACACACTTTCTAAGGGTAAATTAGATAAATAATGATGATAGTCCTAAGTATGACGTTAAACTGCTTCGTCCTAAGTATGACGTTAAACTGCTTCGTCCTAAGTATGACGTTAAACTGCTTAGGCTTGATGGGAGTCTTTAGCTTTGGTTAGTAACCTGTCTAGGAAAAGGGAACTCTGAGATAAACGTCTACTTTTAAGTAGGAAAGAGCAGGGAGAACTCTTTTAGCCTTGGTTGGTTATCTCCCTAGTGATGGTGTCACGATAAAAACAGCTAGTTTCCTGATCTACAAATCAGGTTGAACGTTAGGAAGGGCATCCAGTTCATAAAAACCCCGCTCCAATACACATGATGGTACAACAAAATTTTAAACACAAGTGCGTAAACGGGACCCGAACTTCGTGTAAAGGTGTCGCGCACGGTACACGTGTTTTTCATAAAAAACCTAGGAAAGGGCCTAGTTCTAAAAGTTTCTTATTTATAGTCTGAAATACCATGTTTTTAGTTTTAAATGTTTCTTATTTTGTTTCTTATATCAAATCAAGCATACCTTAGGGGAAGAAATTTTGTTGGAAACAAAATTTGGCGGAATTGGCGGGAATTTAATTTGGCGGATGCGAAATATTTTTAAATTTGGCGGGAATTAAATTTGGCGGATGGACAAAAAGTCAAATATAATTTGTTTTTTTTTAAGCAAAAGAGTTTATTTTCGTATAATAAAATGAACTAAACAAAAGAATAAAGTATCATCTTTTTGTATACAGAACCTAAGAACGAAGAGATTTTGGGGTCTTTCTTGCAAGCTGAGACTACTGAAGACGCCTCGATAAATGTAGCACCAAGGAATGTGCGTGCCCCAAAAAAGAAAAATCAATCGAAGTGCAAACAAAGCATATTCGACAATTTTTTAATCAAGGTGAAACAAGTATTTAGTAACCAACCTGAACCAACATCATACGAAGAGGAACAGACAAACGAGACAATCATAATTTGAACAAAGCATAAAAAGAAAAATAACGAAAGCATTACTTTATATTTCATAATATTTCTTCTCAGTTTGTATCCTTACATTCTCCAAGTAACAAATGTTCTTATTTTACTTCGAAAGTTTGGCAAAATTTCATATTTTTGGCTGTGTTTAGGTATGTGCAGATCAAGCGGATAGAAAAAGATGATAAACAAAGAAAAAATAGGTCAAAACGAAAAAAATTTAATTTGGCGGATGCCGAAAATTTTCTTCCCCTAAGGTACCTTATTCGTATAAATGATCGCGACATAATACATCGCGGGATAAAAGATCGCGAATTTACCCCCTAATTCGCGAAACTTTACCCCGCGAATGCGTTTCTGTCGATATGAATCCGCGATCTTTTATGCCGCCATTAACGATTTTGTTTGTCTATTCGCGATCTTTTATTCCGTTATTTGCGATTTTTTTTACTAATTCCATGACCAAGGCATCTTTTATTCCGGCAATTTCGAATCCTTTGATAATTGTCTCAGAGCTATTTCTAAGGTGATCGTAAAGACCCAGCAGCCATCTGGCGTGAATCGGTTTGATACCTTAAGTGGCTAATTTTCGCGTGGAGTAAAAATTTCACATTTTTTTATTTCAACATATAAACATATTTATCTACGTTAATTTACACGATGATGTCGAATGCATTTCTGTCATCAATATCTAATTCGTACTCAGAGTCATCCGGCTATTTACATCAGGATGATCTTTCTGCGGATACTCCTCTCCAGAGTTGAAATCTACGCATGGAATGATGGAGAGAAAGATGGAGAAAGAGGAAGATCAACCATAGCTACTTACACTGCCGTTACAAACACAACGAAAAACGCGAAGTAAAATTGAGAGACATTCGAGAGCTCTTTAAACGAGGCAATGGAGGTGATCAAAAGAAAGGAGAAAAGAGATTGAAGCTATAAATCTGGAATAGTTGTATCGTAGCTATTTTTTATTCTGATCAAAAAGAACATAAGAACTCAATTCGAACTGTCGTCTTTTCCTATTAATGTTAATTTTTTTTTTTGGGGGGGGGATTTAATTTTACGCATCGCCAAAATTTAATTCACATTCACGTCATAGACACCACTCCCACCATCGATTTGGTCGGTGACTTGTTGCTGGTGCATTCGAATTTGCTCTTAAGAAACTCTTTAGCGTGACCATTGACGTTTACATCCAAAGGCTGAAAATGATCTGTCATATTTATTAGGGACATGTACGATCACGCCATCATTCTCCTCGATTAACTTGGTGACTTGGCCTTTGAAGACAGCAAAAATCATCATCGCCTTTTGTTCGTCCGGTAATTCTCACTGAGCCTTTCTTTTCTTGAGGTACAGGAAAACCACTCTTTCCAAATGCTCGATTACCTTTTCTTCGTTGTTCCAATGGTTTGCAGTGCACGTGACATTTCAATCATCCGGAAACTCCACCCCTTTTGGAAGACAACGATCAGTGGTTCCTTGGTAAATCAGTTGCATCGGTAGAAACTGGCCTGACATGGTGATAGTGAAAGTACCAGTTATTTGTTTTTTCTTTCCCTTTCCAACAAGCGGAACGTTAGAAGCGACTACACTATCCTTTTCTATTTCGCTCAAAGTCGGGTTTTCTTCACTAGATACGGTCTCACTTGGTATGGATGGTTTAAAATACTTGAATAAAGCCAGCATCGTGACATCAACATTCAGTTGTACATTTTCAACAAAAGTGAATATTTTTATTTTATAAAACAATAGACTGTAGATTGATAGAAAAAATTAAGCCCAACCCCCGTTTTTTCATTTCTGAAAAAATGAATGTAAAGAACAAAGAAAATTGTCTAGACAGATTTATGTATAGTCAAATAAAACAAAAGGAAACAAAAGAAATAACTTTTTAACAGCTGGAAAAAAAATAGTAAAAAGTTTTTGCCGTGTGAATTATCCTCCTAACAAAATTAAATTAATTATGTCTTGATTATCCAAAATATAAAATCATATGAAATATCAATCGACTTTAAACAGAAAGAATTTTTGGGATGGGAAGGTGTTTCAGGACGTAAAAGGGTTTGTGAAGTGCGTGCAAGCTGTATACATGGCTGTTCCGCCACTTATCAGCGCAATGAAAATGATTTCTAAATGCAGAACTTTAATGTAGAGAGGAACGTTTTTCTTTAGGCGCAGATAAAACCAACATGGCATCACAAACATCGTTACAGTGGAGCCGCCAACAAACGAGAGTATGGGCCCGAAGTTGGGTATGGCCTCAGCAATAGCAATAATGAGCAACGTGACCAGGGAACGGATGATTATTCTCTTGTAACCAAACGCTGAAACGAAAGAAAGTGATCGAAAATAAAAGGAAAATATCGACACGACAATAATCAGCAATGCATGGAAATAATTATCCTCGTGTTCATACAGGCCCTACGACACCGAGGCTGAGGGGACTGCCCCATCCCCCCACACCACTTTTTTGCTGAACAATTTTTTAAAGACAATTAAGCCTTTATAGAAGCTAAAAAAACAAATTTCAAACCATCTTAAGTCAATGTAGGAGAGACACAATAAAAAAAAATTCTGGCCCCTTGACTCCAACCATGGTGGGGCGGCGGGTGATACTAAATATATATGTGTGCTCAGTAACTTAGCCCCCCCCGCATTTACACTTACGTGTCGTAGGGCCTGTCATGACTATTTACAGAAGACTTTGTCTTTACAGAAAACGGGTTCCCTTGTACTCCAGCATGACGGGTCTATTTTGGGAACAAATCTTGACAATCACTTGAGATTTACACCTTTTACAAATGAATTCTTCAATATTTTTAAAAGTCTTTAAATAGAGCCCGCCACGCCGAAGTACCTTGGAGCCCCTTTGTGGATGTTTTCAAGACATCCATCCATCTATCATAGATAACCAAAGTATATATGTGTATCAGTGTATAAATGTCATATTTAATAGATTATTGCTTGTGATTTCTGTGGTTTAAAACAGTAACAACATACCGTGCTCAATTCTAATATACTTCTCTATTTGCAGGCCTATTGGGTTAACATTGATAATAAACGTAAATAACAGATGAAATGTGATCAGTGCTTCGGCCATGGTGATGAGGTATTTTCCGTTTCCAGGGGTATTTTTCAATGTGATCAATATGTTGTCGTCCAAGTTACTACCAAACGCCAAATAAGGCAGCAATACCACGGGCAGGTACATGATTAAAACACATGTGAAGCCTGCTATCGCCGAATAAATAAACTTATTTGGGTATTTCATGTCTGTTTGAAATGTGGGAAAGGTGGTGGCACCACCAAATGAAAATGAAATAGTGCCAAAAGCTGTGAAAAACGACAGCACGGTTGCAGGTTTTCTTGTTTCTTCATCTGCCATGCCATGGTTGTATAAATACATGCTTGTACGTGCCACGATCATCACACTTGCGATTATTGTACACAAACTCGCCCCCAATGCAATCTGCCACATATCTTTGGGCGAGCCCAACCACGTAAACGGTAACAGAGCAAAACCACAAATTAGTATGAAAATCCGAAATTGATTTTTAGGTGTTAAGGAGCCAATGTTTGTGTTGATTAAAGAAGCGATTTGTTGTGATGCGAGCAACAGGAAAACAACGCAAACGCCGAAAAGCGTAATCAGCACACAGAACTCCACTAAACGCCGCCCCCATTTTCCAACGGCTTGCTGTCCAATAGCGGGGTATGGATCTCTGAGTTTTTCGTTCAACTGTGGGTTTGCTTTCCTGGCCAAAATCCAGCATTCGCCAAGTACGATTCCACAGTAAAGCGAAAGACAACAACATCCTACCAGCACACCCACTCCAGTCCAACTTGATTCACCGATTGCTTTGGGAATTGCAAGAATGCCGCTGCCTGCCATTGACGCAACGATAAACAGAGCACATGCCAGCACCGACAAGCCCTTTTGTTCAGGTATAGGCAAAATTTCGCTCTCTAAATCAACTTCGTGCATTATGTTGTAATTGGCTTGCTTTTATTACAAAATAACATTGTCTCGTGCTTCCTGATATTTTTGTATCGTTTTCCAATGTCAACAAACCAGAAGCTCTCCTTCCATGTTGCTAAGTAAATTAGTTATCAGGTAATCTGGCGAACAAATGCAGCTTTGTTTTAAAGATATATATTTCTTTCACTGAAAGAACAATTGAACAGTACAGGTTTACGTAGAAAAAGTTCGAAAGCTTGATTTCAGTGTCTATTAATGCTCTGAGTAATTATTGTAATTTAATTTACCTCGCGAAAAAACCGCTTTAAGCTTGGTTCCCACTGAGACGATAACGCGACGAAAAAATTGGCGACGAATCTATTTACTTCAGTGGGAACTAAAAGCGAAATTTTTTGAAAATTCATCGCCCAAATTATACGCGATGAACGAGGCGATGAATATCAAAAAGTTTTGATATTAATCACGTAAGTTCATCGTCTATTTGTAAAATATCAAAGAAATGCCGACATTCCATCGTGAAATTACTGTTTTCCAATGTGTTTGGTAATCGAATGTTTTTACTTTGTAATTAAAGTCGTTTATTTTGTGTGTGAATATTATTATTATAGGATCATAGGAGCAACCAGGAAAATTTTTAGGTCTTGGCACAAACAGATGGCTTCTTTCCAATCCATTACCAAATTCACTATTTGCTACTACACCACTATCGTTGTTGCTTCCGTATTGTCCTACGGCAATATAGGTGAAACAATATTTGGCATCACAAATGGCCAACAGTACCATACTGAAGAAGCCTTCGTAATTATAGTATTGTGCTTCTTCGCAGTAGCTTGTGCATTAATATTATTTCACACTGTACTTTGTCTGCCATCATTGTTTGTTTTTAAAGTCAAGAATTTACAATAGGCGACGAACTTATATTTCAGTGGGAACAAGAAGGCGATTATTTCGTCGATAAAATAGGCGTTGAAATAGATTCGTCGCCAATTTTTTCGTCGCGTTATCGTCTCAGTGGGAACCAAGCCTTAAAGTTGTTCGTAAAACACTGTTTAGATTTTTCACGCATGAATTGTAGTCTACAACCTTGCATATGCACGTGCAAATGTCATGCATCATTTCTTAAGTAGAAAATAACTAAATTTTTCTTTTTTCTTCACTTTCTTCATCCCGCGATTGTTTTATACATACTGTAGGCGGATTTCCACTTATGAAAAACACTCCAGGAAAGAAAAACTTTCCTGGAAAATTGTCTTTGCTTGGGGAAATTTATTATTCTTTTCTTCTGTAATTAAAACGGCTGGTCGTGATGATATCCCTCTCCAGGTTATAAAAGAAGAAATCGATAAAGTATATAAACATATCACACATGTTTGTCAGCAACCTTTTACCACAGTCATTCTTCTATCTCAACTTAAAAGTGCAAACGTCTATACAAATCTAAAACTAAATCTACTCTTCAAAACTACCAACCAATATATTCCAAAATACTTGAAAAAATAATTTATAACCGACTAAATACAGTGACCTTCATGTCAACAAGTTGTTGTTTAAAAGTCAATTTAGATTTCAGATAAATTTAAGCGTCGATCACGCAGTTTTAGAGTTAACTGAAAACATTGTATGTAACTTTGAGAAGATTTATAGACCTTTCAAAGGCTTTTGACACGGTCAATCACAAAAATTCTTGTCAAAACTTAGAGTATCATGGTGTTAAGGGACTTTTTGACTACCTTATTCGTACAAATTTTGGCGTGGATTTAATTTGGCGATGGACCAAAATGATTTTTTGGCGTGGATTTAATTTGGCGATGGACAAAAAGTTTTTAATTTGGCGTGGATTAAATTTGGTGGGGCAGTAACACTACAAACGTTGGTTGTAAAGAGGCAAACAAGGATAAGAAAGAAGAAGAACAACGGAGTGTTATAACTATTGATTACTTACTATAATTTTATAATCATTATTTACATTCATTATTTATATTTTGCATAATTCTTTTGTAAGATTGTCTAGAAAAAAGTGTACGTAAACAAAAAGTTGAATTTCTCATGGTTTTAATTTGGCGATAGAAGAAATATTTTCAATTTGGGGCGGATTTAATTTGGCGATGGAAGAAAAAAAAATTAAATTTGGTGTGGACTTAATTTGGCGATTTCAGACCAAATTTTGATTTCAAAGTTATGTTAAATAGTTATCTGAGCGATAGGAAGCAATTTGTCTTTCAAAAAAACAGTATTGCGCGGGGTTCCATTCTGAGGGTGTACATACCGAACACCCTGAAACAAAACACCCCAAAATAGTTTTTGGAAATGTAGGTTTCTTTCTTATACATAAACATTTAAAAAACACTTTTCTGTTTTAAAAAGTCTTTAACACAATATCAATAAACTACAAAATATACCTTATTTGTACTAATTTTCACGCGTAGTATTTATTTTCACGCATCATGAATTTAGTATAATTTGGCGTATTAATTTTCGCGGCCATTTTACAAGAATTTTTTTCTCTATAATTTATTTGAAACAAGATGAAAACCTTAAGTGGATTAATTTTCGCGAGGTCAAAAAAATCACATTTCGCGAGTACTAATTTTCGCGAATCAGCCTTTTCCAAATATTTCGCGTGTACTAATTTTTGCGAATCGGCCATTCTCAAATTTTTCGCGAGGACTTATTTTCGCGAATCATAAATTTTTAGAATTCAAAAAATTTTCTTTTTCAAATGTGGGGTTATCATAATA
Organism: Candelabrum cocksii; assembly: GCA_963930725.1. NCBI lineage: Eukaryota > Metazoa > Cnidaria > Hydrozoa > Anthoathecata > Candelabridae > Candelabrum > Candelabrum cocksii. The sequence continues at coordinate 3,220,002 of OZ005666.1, forward strand.
AACAAGAAGCCGGTGGCTTGAAGATTTCCGCATTTGTTAGGGTTATAAGGTCAATTTTAATTTTTAACGTCGACTTTGATGTACAACCGAAAGCAAAAAAGAGAAAAAAAGTCACTGAAAAAACTGTTCATAAACCGATAGGGTGCAAAGACATTCGATCTTTCTTCCAAAAAATATAATAATGAAAAAAAAACGTTTTTTTCTCGAAAATTTCGCGAGTATTAATTTTCGCGAATCAACCCTGTTCAATTTTTTCGCGAGTATTAATTTTCGCGAATCAACCCTGTTCAATTTTTTCGCGAGTATTAATTTTCGCGAATTGGCTTTTGAAATTTTCGCGAGGACATATTTTCGCGAATTTGGCCAAAATTCGCGAAAATTAATCCGCTTAAAGCGGGTTTTCCACTAGGCGGAATATTCCGCACGCAGCGTAGCGTCTATTGTTTTCATAACGAATATTCCGCCAAAAGCGTTCCGCTTCGCGAGGAATGAAAAGTCGGATGAGATCTGACTTTTCCGCCACTGAAAATTCCGCGAACCAATCAAAATGCTTAAAAGTGTTTTTTGTTGCAAAAAAATCTCAAGACGACAGCATTCAAGCGTAGAGGTGAAGAAGTGAATATAGCAAGTCTTGAAAAATCATTATTATATACGCTACTGTTATCTGCATGATGGCAAACAATATTGATTTTGGAAACTCTGCAAATGTCGAAAGTCAAGCCATAGAATTTGACAAGGAAATATTCCTAGAAGAGGTTAGACAAACGTTCATGAGCTAGCTAGCTTATCTGTTCTATCTGTTCTCATAGCTAGCTTATCTGTTCTTTCCAAAATGATTCTACTTTTGAAGTATATTATCCCTCAATGTTAATTTCTGATCTTATTTTACTCGTTTTAGGTCCGAAAATACCCATGCTTGTGGAACATATACTGTTCAGTATACAAAGATAGGAATGTCAAAAATAATGCATGGCTAGCAATATCCAAAGTTTTTAATAAAGATGGTGAGTTTAAATTTCAAATTTTGCATCTTTACATTTGTTATTGCTGAATCTAGAAAGTTAGATATACTGTACATCCCAGTAATGCAACATAACTCTGTCAATCAACAATCCAAACACAATGAATTTTATTGCTGCCTGGTTTATAAAAATCAAGAACTTTAGTTTCGCATTTAGGAAAATCTTTACATTTAATACATAATATATAAATATAATTTTTTATTATTATTTAGTGGAGTTCCTTCAAAAGCAATTCAAATATTTAAAAGATAATTTGAAGAAATGTCTTGATCGGAGGTCAAGAATGACAAAGTCCGGAGCTGCAGGTTCGTCGCTGCCCAAATGTAATTATTTTGACCAGATGGCATTTCTTTATGAAAAAGCACCATTGAATTTTCCCACAAAGTCAAATATTCCTAAACCATTCCCAACAGTTACCGTTACCAAAGATGACATTGAACCTCAAGTGCATGTGGACGCAAATCAAATTGTGTTTGATATTGATGATTCTGTCATTTTCACACCATCTCCGGCTATGAATAAAACTAGCACAACAACAACAACAAAAAAACGTAAACGTGAAAACACAGAAAGTGTTGATAAATACGTTAAAGAATTGGAATCAATTGAAAAAGAGTTAAGAGAAACTGAAAAACATGAAGAATGCGAAGACTCCCTTTTCTGTCGAAGTTTGATGCCTACTCTTAGGAAGTTTACACCAAAACAAAAGAAAATGGCAAAAATTAAAATTTCACAACTATTGTTTGAAATAGAATTTGATGAAACATGTGTATAGTTATTTTTACATTTTTTAATACAGTATATTATATATATATATATATATATATATATATATATATATATATATATATATATATATATATATATATATATATACAATGAGTTTTTCTATTTTTGTGGCACTGTTCTTTATTATGATCCAGTGTTATTGATGATATCCCATTGCCAGTCAACAGAACCTTCCTCGTTAAAATATTGTTTGAATTTATCTCTCACTAATGCGGCATGTTTCGAGTAATTGTTTGAACTAATGTTTTCTAAGTCCTGGATTCCAGTAGTGTTCTCTGTGTCTTTCCTCCATTCGCCTGGAACAATACCATCTTTCCCTCTTCTATCTGCATAATTTTGCGGGCAATAGTTATAATTGTTACCAGAGGAAGAAATGTACATTAAATAATTGTGCAAAGCCACGACAGCTTTTGTTATGAACACAACTTTGTTGACTTGGCTGATAATTGGTCTCCGTAGAATTCGAAAGCGACTTGCCAGAATACCAAAAACATTTTCAACAACTCTGCGAGCTCTTGACAATCTATAATTAAATACCCGTTTGTCTGTTGGCAAATTTTGAAGTGGGTAGGTCAGTGGGTATTTTGAAGTGGTTTCATCATACGTGGTTTCAACCCAAAAGCATCATCACCAATAAATGTATATGGTAAAACATGATCTGAGTCTAGCAACTTTGATGGAGCAGGAATATTTAGTTGATTATTCTCAATAGCATAACCAAGATTGCTGTTTGTATAAACACTGCCATCACTTTGCCTCCCAGTATCTCCTATGTCAACTAACAAAAATGTGTATGATGCACTGCATACTGCCATCAACACAATACTATGTTGCTTTTTGTAATTAAAAAATGCAGAACCTGACCTTGCTGGTGCCTGCATTACAACATGTTTTCCATCTATTGCTCCTAAAGCATTTGGAAAGTTCCATTTCGTGAAAAAATCATGGCTAATATTTTTCCATTCTTCTGAAGTACTTGGAGGCTTCAGAAACTCTCTTTGGATTAACACATCCCATATAGCGCTACAAGTTTCAACGATAATTCGGCCAACAACAGCAGGACTCATCCGAAAGTTTGATGCAATGGTAACTTGTGCATCTCCTGTCACCAAAAATCTCAAGGTAACACATAGTCTTTCACTTGGTTGAATAGACTCTCTCATTCTGGTTTCTTTTTTCAAAATAATTGGAGCCACCCATGACAACAATGTTTCCAAATCTGTTGGAGACATTCGAAAGTATCGGAAAAAGAGTTCATATATAATCATAAAGTCTCAAATCTTGGATCAAGAGATGAAATTCTCCTTTCTGTTTTCGTTCTTGATACAGTCGGCGCACCCAAAATCTTTTTTTGTATTTTGCGTTTATTGCATCTTTTTCTACAGCTAATAGTTTTAAAATTTGAATTTTTTTAAGCAGCAACAGTCGTCTTCTTGGCTCCATCGTGTTCGTTTGTTTTGAATTTTCAACATGGCGGAATCGCTTTCAGTGGCTTTTGTTGAAATCAAAACAGCGGAATGCGTAGCGGAAAATTCCGCTGCGCTTCCCGCTACGCGCGGAATATTCCGTCTAGTGGAAAACCGGCTTAAGGTATTATATTTGGAAACAAAATTATTTCTTTAGAGACAAATAATTAAACACAAATAATAGTGTCACAAGGTAATATCGACGAGTTGCCACGAGTTAATGTCATTCTTCGAACATGTCAAAGGCGTCTCGACCATTATCGTTTTCCAATTCCCATTCAGGATCGGAGTCGTCACTGGTATAATCAAAAGTACCGAATTACTTAAAAAGTACCATGAACTTTTTAAGGAACAGTACGAAGAACCTCAGGAAATTGTGATTTTGGGAACTTTCCATGTATCATTGCCAAACAACTGGACACAACAACGACGACACTCGCCAACCGAAGAAGAATTCTGTAATGGCGATCGCGAATTCGCGAAATTTAATTCTCGCGAAAATTTATTCTCATGAAAATTAATAATTTTAAGGTATATTTTATCCATGTACTAGATTACTTGGGTTTTGTTGTTAGGTTTTGTTATAAAGGTTTGACAAGTTTTTGAATTCCCTCGTATTTTCGGAAATCGTTTCTTTTGTTAAAGGCAGCGTTTTAAATATTGTCGCATTTTTTATGTCAAAATAACCACCACGGGTGATTTTCCATCCAAGATTTCTACTGCGTATGCGATTATGAAAGGACCACTGTTGAATCCATCCGGTTGTTTGTGGACTACACGTTGTTTTTTGTTTTTTTTTTATAAGAAACACACTCTTTCTGGGCAATTTGAAACTCAAATGTTTCTTAAATGTTTCTTAATAGAGACGCTTTATAGAGATGCTTAGACAAAGAAAAAACGCAGTTTAGTAGTTTGGTTTATTTTCGATGACTTGTTCAATTAACGTGCACTGTAGAACTATTTTAAAGTGTAGATAGTTTGTATAAATATGTATAATAGTATATGTATAGTATGTATAAAGAATTAAACAACAGGTTGGTATTACCTCCATTGTGACACTTTTGTTGCCGATCTGAGAGAACATCATAAATAGAATAAGAAACAACTCAAAATATATATATTAAAAATAAAAAAATAAAATCAATGTTGAAAACATTATTAAAAGATAAGTGAAGCACCTGTATGGGGTGTACTCCAACACAAGGAAAGATAAAATCTTTGTACCTACAACAGTAAGCAAAGGGAAATGATGCGAAATAAGATTATTAGGACTCACCTCCTTGATAGGTCTATGACTTTTTGAAATTCGCTTGTAAACTCACACACAGCTACTATGCCAGTCACTCCAATCTGAACACAGAAAAAAAACATCTCTAAGAACTATTATCGCGAAAAGATTAAAATGCCATTCAAATCATTCAATCACAACAATTGAAGTACGTATTGGGCACTGTTACAACTTAGCCTGGTAGTCTTTTTCTATGCACTTTACTTAATCCTGATTTAGATTTTCTTACATATGTTTTGCTTTAAATCTTTCGCTCCCACCCCCTTTTCACACAGGACAGGACGCTTATGGGAAAAACAGCATATTTTATATTTTATTGATATGTATATCCTGTATAAATATTGGTAATAAAGATATATATATATATATATATATATATATATATATATATATATATATATATATACCTCTTTTGCATTTTCTATCAGTATTTCTCTATCCTGGAAAAACAATAATATTCATAATTATATGTGGAAATGAATTAATTAATTAATTTACACTAAATATTCAAAATGTGGAACTGAATGCTTACCGCGTCAAATTCGCTTGCTGCAAGGTGACAGTGGACATCTATCATTTTACCGAAACAACGTTGAACATATTTTAGAATTCCTTAAATACCAAACATCCTTCTTTCACTGTGGAATAATTAATAAATATTTATAACAATTACTTTTTCTCATTATCATAAAAAAATAAAAGTTATAAACAAATTAAGTCAACTAAAAATTTAAGCTTAAATATACTGAATATAATTACTCAGACATACCAGGTTCTTCTCAACAACTAGTAACGGCTATCATAAGAAAATCTCATTATCTATTCTGATGTTAGACAATAAAAAAAAGGAAAATATATTTCTACAATTCTTCGAAATGACAAAAATACTTTATAAATATCTAATTTTCTTTGTTCGTTTCATCAAAGTAGATTGGTTTGGCTAACTGTCTTTTAATTTCGTCCTGCCTTCGTTTCTCAACAAAATGTTTCACCCATGCTTTTGGACATTCTTTCGCAAACTGTTCTTTTAATAGGGTGCACTTTTCTGTATCTTCGTTGTTCGATTGTAAACATACAAAATACTTATCGCGAACATCGTAGCACAACTGTCGTTCTTTAGAATTCAACACTTTTCCCATGGTGAAACTTGAGCTACAATTTTACTACGCCTGAAATGCTTTGAAGCTGACGAATCTGTAAACAGATGTGAAATATTTCCGATCTATATTAATTTTATTAATTAATTAATTAATCTATATTAATTTTATTATTTGTTTGTTTATAAATATATAATATAAAGGAACAAAGTTGCTCCTATCTTCTGTTAAATATCACACATTTACAGTTTTCATAAAGAATAAGCGTTGTTAATACACAACTTTCGGCTGCTGTGTCAGCAAAATCCCGAAACGTTTCTTCAGTATGAAGCGATACTTTGAATGCTTGTCATCAGGCGAAAACCTGGCCGGGTGCGCAGACAACGTGGGTTTTCCAAACGAATCAACTTTCTTCAAAGTGTAAACTCTTTCGCCTTTGTCATTGAGGTAACACATCAAATGCATTATGTTACGTGTATATGCTGTAATGGCAGAAAAAGTTAAAATGGAAGACTTTTAATCTGTATTATATCTGTATATATCTGTAATATATATACAATCTGTACATATATACAATATATATACAATATATATATATATATATATATATATATACTTGGAATTAATAGTCCTTGAAAACAGGGAAACACGCATGTCGGAAACACGGGCATTAAACTGGACAACAAGTAAGGAAGCATTTATGATTTACAATAATACCAATACCTTTTCAAATAAAATTTACAAAAGAAGTTTCTCTTTGTGCAGAAAATAAAAATACAAAATCAGTAATCTCTCCCGTCTCGAAATCGGATGTGATCAGGCGCTACCAGTTTCTCCCAGCATTTCTACAAACATACAATATTCAAGTAGTGAGTAGACGTTCCAGTAGAATCGAAATTGGCATATAATCAATCGAAAAAATTAATTGCTTTGTGAATAATAATACATATTAAAATTTTTACAAATGCATCGAAAAAGAAAAATATTTTTAAAATAAATATATAAAAACGTCTCAAGTTGTCACTTCTTAAATGTTTTGCTCTGCTTCTATTTACCGTTTCTTTATTAATCTGCGTGCCTCGCTTACCTATTATGATCTTATTGAACCAAAAGCGAGACCAACGTTGATTTTAAAGTCATTCTCTAATTTTTCAATGTGGCCAGTGTGTGAACACAGCTATATAGGATTGGCAAGAAACTACTACGATTGGTTATTTTATAAAATAAGTGAACATACCAGTTGTAAGTTGATTGAGACGCCTGGTTGCAAACCCTTCTGTAAGTCTTCAATGAAAAAATCGCATTTATCAGCCCGAAGGTTCGACACCTCGACAATTCGCTGATAGTTTTTAAACGTATACTCTTCTTCCTTAGGAAGGTCTAAGCCTTCCTGCAAAATCTTAGCTTTAAAGGACTCTGCGATTGCTGGCATTTTGAAACTAAATTAACAAGCATTGATTTTAAACAACGCATCACTACTAGTGATTCACTAGTTTATTTGAGTAACTAAACTGTCTCAAGGTCACCTCCTTGACACATCAACATCAAGCATATTGGACGTTTTTTTAACATAGCGTAGGTAACTATCCAGAACAGCTTCGTCGGTTGAAGCAACCGTTAAAAGTATCTTTGGATATATGGTTGGATCTTCCTCTTCTTCAACAACCTTTTAAGCACAAATTGTACTTAATTAACCAAACAAAACCAAGATTAATTCAAAGGTTAACAATGAAACTCACCAGCTTTCCGTCCACATATGTTTGTTCACTTTGACGGATTTTGTTAGCATATGTTCGCACGTATGTGAAAGCGTAGGCTAAACAAGTGGAAATGGACCTAATCATAATGCAATTAATCGTTTAATTGATCGTTTAACGTCCATTTCCATGCTACTACCCCAACCAAAAGCGTTTCGGGGAAAAACGAAATAAACAAAACGGAACAAAACCCTTTTTACAAAATAAAAATGTGCTACCATTTGTTTAAAAAGTTTGACGACATTATGTTTTTGTTTGTAGTTTTTTATTTGTTTTGGTTGTGTTAATATTTTTATTAGAAGATGGAAAAAATATTTTGTTGATGTAAATCATAGTATCTCATTACTTAATTTGGATAGTTTTAAACGGTAAGTTAACTTTCTAATATAGCGATTATAGCCTATCTAGGGGTTATTATGCCCTGACTAGCATGGGTTGGACGGGATTTTCAAAAGATGAAACTCCCCACAATTGTGTAGGTTTAATTATCTGATGACTTATTGGAGCAGATGTTTTTATCCAATCCCAGTAAGAAAAACAGCGGTGAGTTAACCCACACAACGTACCAACTTTGTATTTTAAACTCCGTGGCAGCTGTGTCTCAAGGGCCCAGGCCCATGCCTTGCTTATGCCCATGAGGAGGTCAAAGATGTTACATGACCCGCATATCCACAAGTGATTTAAAAAATAATAAACTCAAACACCACCATTCCGGTAAACAAACTTTCTCTTACTTAGAACCATTAAAAGTATAAGGACATGACAAACAAACTTTGAAGTATCGTAGAATGCTGCATTTAAATAATAAATTCCAAGTATAATAATTTATTTATTTAAAAGATATTTATACATTTATATAATTATTAGTGAAGCCACGCTTAAACTTACAATATCTGTTGTTTTGCCAATATTTCTGCACCAAAAAGCCATGGTTCTTGAAACTTGAGTGCAGAAGCATGCCTATTCCACACAATTTCCTCATAATGTCCTATTCAAGACTAAAAAAAACTGAAATGCAATTAACGCAAGGAAGATTCCCATATAAGGTAAATTTAGATTATGTACAATAATAACAATAAAATAGACAAAAAGGTGTTTCAAGAATTCCCCGATTCCCCGAACGGTGCCCTACAACCCTACAACCCGGTAACGGTAAAACTAAAGTACTTAACCCGTGTAGCAAAAAACAAATTCAAGCAATAACAAATTATCAAAATTATACGTAAAGACAACTGAGGAACATCCTTCAGTGTGAACAAAAAGAAAACAATTCCCCATTAACGATATTATATTTCCCCCTTTACAAAATATTATACAAAGTATTTTTAAATTACAATTAACAGTTTCACTTTCTGATTTCGTGCAGCTCCTGACATGAGGCCAAGTCTTTCGATTTCAATAATGCAACGTTGGCTTCTATATCTTTAACTCAGCATTAGATTGTGCCACTGAAGATGGACACTCAAAATGAACAACATGAAATACCTGAAAGAAAAAAGTAATGTTACATCCTGGTCAGTTATGATGAAAAAAAAGGAAACAAAATACAAGGAAATAACACTTCCAATATAACAGAAACTACTTTTTTAGGAGTATAATATTGCAAAAGGTAATCAATTGAAATCAGGAAAGTCAGTGATAATCAATTCAATTCAACTGTGGCAAAAAAGAGACCACAGATGAAAAAGCTGTTGCCCTTTGAAAGGAAAATGTGAAGATAATGGGGGAAAAAACAACAAACAGTAGTTAAGGTATACCTGCCGAAACAGAAAACACTTTTAAAGAACTTTGGAATTTGTTTTAATATAGAAAAACAGTAAAATGAAGAAAATATGTTCAGGCACTGAAAAAGAGCGGCATAAAAACCAGCCCTCTTATGATGGGAGAGTATTGATATCATTCCATACATAAGAAAAGCATGCAACCCTTTTCTTACTAAAAAGTACCACATTGTCAAATTTGAAACCCTCATACAAAGATTCCGAACAATTTCCATCCATGCAAAGAAATACCTTATCAAGAATCAATAAGTAAAGCTTTATTTTCTAAATATTTATATAAATAAAATTCCAAAATATAATTTTTTCACAATTTGGTCCTGAGTATGACATTAAACTGATTCGTCCTAAGTATGATGTTAAACTGCTTAAGCTTGATGGGAGTCTTTAGCTTTGGCTAATAACCTGTCTAGGAGAAGGGAACTCTGAGATAAAACCTCTACTTTTAAGTAGGAAAGGGTAGGGAGAGCTCTTTTAGCCTTGGTTGGTAATCTCCCTAGTGATGGTGTCACGATAAAAACAGCTAGTTTCCTGATCTACAAATCAGGTTGAAAGGTAGGAAGGGCATCCAGTTCATAAAAACCCCGCTCCAACACACATGATGGTACAACAAAATTTTAAACACAACTGCGTAAACGAGACCCGAACTTCATGTAAAGGTGTCGCGCACGGTAGTGATGGTGTAAGGTGTAAGCATCACTCGACCGTCAACAAGTTATTGCATCAAAATCGTAGTAGTGTAGATGAGAAAGTCAATTTTCTAGTTAGGACGCTTAATGTAGGTAGTCTTCATAAAAAAGGTCAGGAGTGGAGAGAAGTGGTTGAAACAATTAGTAGAAGGCATATTGATTTATGTTGCATACAGGAAGTTAGATGGAAAGGAGCATCTACAAAGATGATTACAGGCAAAGAGAGTTCATACAAGTTTTTTTGGGTGGGAAATAAGGAAGGGACAGGAAGAGTAGGGATATTCTTAGCTGAAAAGTGGATTGATAAAGTGATAGATATAGATAGGGTTAATGACAGGATAATTATTATTAAGTTAATAGTGGGTAAGAATGTAGTTTCAGTAGTTTCTGTTTATGCACCCCAGTGTGGTTTGGATGATAGTCTTAAAGATGCTTTTTATGATGGTCTTTTAGTGATGGTATCAAAGTTAGGAGAAAAGGAGATAGTGTTAGTAGCTGGTGACTTTAATGGACATGTTGGAAGTACACCTAGAGGGTACAAAGGTATACATGGAGGTTATGGGTATGGAACTAGAAACACTGAAGGTGAAAGAATTTTAGAGTTTAGTGAAGCTATAGATATGTTGGTAGGTAATACTGTGTTTAAGAAAAAGAATAGCAGACTAGTGACCTTTCAATCAGGCAATTCAAGTACCCAGATTGATTATATCCTTATCAGGAAGTCAGATCGGAATCTACTTAGGAATGTAAAGGTTATTGCAGGAGAGGAATGTGTTAGTCAGCATAGGTTGGTTGTATGTGATTGAGCATTAAGTCAGGAACTGAGAGGAAAAGGACTTTTGTTCCTAGAAGAAAAATTTGTAAATTAAGACTCTGTAGTAAGGGAGTTTTTGTACCAGTTTTAAACAAAACTTGGAGAGAGTAGAAATAAAGACTGATGTTGAAGGTATATAGTCTAAGTTGAAAGGCAGCCTCTTAGGTGCCTCTAATAGTGTATGTGGATGGACTAAGGGCCCTATCATGAGACTTGGTGGTGGAATGATGTTGTTGATAAGGCTATTAAAGAGAAAAGAAGGTTATGGAAAGAATGGAAGGCAGGTGGGAATAAAGAGCCATATTTAGAAGCAAAGCGTACAGCAAAGTTAGAAGTTTATACAGCAAAGAAAAGGGCAGAAGAAGAAAGATTTCTCAATTTGCTAGGTAAAGAGGATCAGAAAAACGAAGTTTTTAAAATTGCAAAGCAGATGAGTAAGACAAATCAGGATATCATTGGAGAAAAGTGTGTGAGAAATGACATCGGAGAGTTAGCTTTTGATGATAGTGCTAAAAAATTGGCCTGGGAAAGTTATTATAGTAAATTACTAAATGAGGAGTTTGAATGGGACCGCAGTCTTTTGTCACGAGTTAGTCCAATTGAGGGTCCTACTGTCAGAATAGAAAAGGATTGGGTTAAATTGGCTCTTAGTAAGATGAAAGATGGTAAAGCTGCTGGTCCATCAGGTATTGTTTCTGAAATGCTGAAGGCATCTGGTGAGGATGGTATTGACATCATCACTGAGCTTGTAAATGCTGTCGTCAGTCAAGGTGTAGTCCCTGCAGACTAGGAAATTAGCTCTATAGTAAACTGCTATAAAGGTAAAGGTGATGCCCTGGAGAGAAGTAATTATAGAGGGCTGAAAATGTTAGACCAAGTTATGAAAGTATTAGAAAGGATATTGACAAGATTTATTAGAGATAGGGTGAATATTGATGATATGTAGTTTGGATTTATGCCTGGACGGGGAACTATTGATGCAATTTTTATAGTCAGGCAGTTGCAGGAGAAATATCTGCAAAAGAATAAGAGGTTATATTTTGCATTTGTTGATTTAGAGAAAGCTTTTGACAGAGTACCATGTGAAGTAATCTGGTGGGCGATGCGAAAGTTAAGAGTCAATGAATGGATAGTGTCAGTTGTTATGTCTATGTATGGAAATGCCAGAAGTCATGTCAGAGTGAATGGATCATATAGCAAGGAATTTGGAGTTAAGGTTAGTGTTCATCAGGGATCTGTTCTTAGTCCGTTACTTTTTATCATGGTTTTAGAGGCTTTATCTCAGGTGTTTAGAGTAGGGTGTCCATGGGAATTATTGTATGCCGATAATCTTGTGCTTATTTCAGATAGTCTAGAAGAGTTAACTGCGAAATTTGCTACTTGGAAAAAAAGTATAGAGTCAAAAGGGCTTAGAGTTAACATGGGTAAGACAAAAGTTATGGTCAGTGGAGTTGACATTTCAGCACCTATTGCTTCAGGTAGATGGCCATGCTCTGTATGTAGTAAGGGTGTTGGTAATAACTCAATATATTGCAAATATTGTGATCATTGGGTTCATAAGAAGTGTAGTGGTATAAAGGGTCGACTTACCTCAGTGGTGGACTATGTGTGTAGGGTGTGTACTGGTGATATTACCTTAGCAACTGGACAGCCAGTAGAATCTGTGCCAATAGGTGATGACTTTTTAGAGACAAAGGATGGCTTTTGTTATTTGGGCGACATGATTAGTACAGGAGGTGGCGCAGAACAAAGTTGTATAACTCGAATTAGATCTGGGTGGAAAAAGTTTAGAGAACTTTTACCTCTCCTAACTTCTAGAGTGATATCTCTTCGCACAAAAGGAAGGGTGTATGATGCTTGTGTAAGAAGTATTTTTCTATATAGTGGGGAGGCATGGGGAGTTAGAACTGTTGAACTAAACAGACTAGAGCGTAATGACATGAGAATGATTAGATGGATGTCAAATGTGACATTGAAGGATAGGAAGCCTTCAAATGAGTTAAGAAAATGCTATGGACTAGAAAGTGTTAGAAAATCTTTGCAAAGGAGTCAGCTTAGATGGTTTGGTCATGTTGAGAGAATGAATGATAATAACTGGGTTAAGAAGTGTAGAGATTTAGTTGTAGATGGTAAGTGTGGCAGAGGCAGGCCACGGACAACATGGAGCCAGATTGTGAAGAAAGATCTCATTGAGAAACGTATTCAGCCTGGGTTGGCGCAGGATAGAATAGGATAGAGGCGTGCCATCAGTAAACCCGTCTAACCCGTGCCAGCATGGAAAATAGACATTAAATGTATAGAGAGAGACAAACATATCAGGTAGACGTGAAATAATTATGTCCTTACCTCATTTGCAGTGTTCCTTGTACCAACGATCTTTATAAAGGACACAGGACATGGTTCAAAGTGCATGTTTTGCCAACATCTAAGAAATGGAGTACATGTTTCATTTATCATGTCGTCAAGACCAATGAATATAACTCAATACAAAATTTAAATCTACTGACAACAAATATTATTGAACACTTTTCATAACTTTAAGAATTAACATTCATTCGAGCAAAATCAAAAGACAACATTACTTGCAAGCTTCATTTCTTTTATCGACAACCATTGTCCATTCCTTTGATGTCAAAGACACTTCAATATAGAAACTGTACTCCCGTTCGTCGCAGTCCCAAAGTAGCATTCTAAAAACATCAATTGGAAAGTATTTTTTTTGCTGTATGAAGAATGTTGATTTTAACTAATATTTGTAATATACCTCATGGAGCCAATGATACAAGGCTGGGCCAGTTGTATTGTGATGCAACCACTCCCAATCTGATGACATGTATAGCCGGACTCCCAGTCATAGTTTTCCATGTTTCCGTCGATAAGAGCGTTACGATTTCGACTCACCCCTTCAATGAGAAGTGCACTGGACTGAGTGCATGCCACATTCGTCAACGGAACTGTGGAAAGGGTTAAAGTGCTCGTAAAAATAAAAACATTTATTTGAGAATATTATTTAGCATCTAAAATTTAGATATTGTTTTTCCAACGTTCCTTCTGATGATACTAGGTCATGGTTTCGAATATTATTCAAAATATGTATGTACAAAATTTACAAAACCAACTCAAAAAGTTCTTCTCCACTTTAACTGACGCCAATGAGTAATAGCACTGAAAGGTCACCATATGAAAGTATCTGTTAATTGAATTGTTCGTGCCAAGAACGCGCACATATCTACAACAAAAAGGACCAACATTTAGCAGCATTCTCCAAAGTTATTTATGAAGCATTGGATAATTGTAACCTATTTATTCACGAGTGAGTAAAAGATTTTATACTTTTAAGTGAAATATATGTGGCCATCACCTCACAACTCTGGATTTAAAGTGTATCCTCTGCCAAGATCTGCACATATATTTCGAGTAATCAACAATCGGCACCCAGTTTTGATTGTCTAGTGAACATTCTATCTTGTAAGAGTACGATCGATGGTCTTTATCCCACAAAAGTATTTTTATCATATTTATAATGCTTACACGACCTAATCCCACAATGATCCCTTGGTCATCTTCAGAAACAATATGACGTGTAAAACCTCGTTCCAGATCATAACAAGCAAATTCTCCATTAAATAATGTCTCGTGAAACTCCCCTGACAACACTTCAGCTCCGTGGCATTCTTGAGCCAGGTTAGTATCTTCCTCTACAGAATAATCACATCAAGACTATTATTAAACTATTACGATTATCAGATCAAATAAACTGTTACAAATCAAATATCTAAAAATTACTCCAAAATAAAAGAAGAAAACCAAACAAAATCTCCAACCTAAATGTCCACGGAAGGGCATGTCGTTTACTTTAAATTCTGTCTTCATTTGAATGGCATCCAAAATCACATCAGAATCATACAAGTTTGATTCCCTCACCGCATGGAACAGATCATGCAAGCTAATGAGCGGCAAACGGATAATTTCGAGGATATGTTTGTAACAATTCTTCTCTTCGCAATTGTTTTGAACCCATTTCGCAACAGCCTTGAATATCTTTATTTCAGGAGCACAAAATGAATCGCGGGGCACAATTGTCATTACTGAGGCTTCGGATAAATTTAGAAAGTTCTCAGTCTCAAGCACTTCTATCGCATTATGGTCCATAAAGGTGAGACATTTCTTCTTTAATATCGACAATGTATACAAACAGGCTACATCATATATGAGAGAAACATTTTTAACATTTACGATTGACTCTAAAAAGGAACCAATGGCGCTTTGTAAAGCCAACAAACCATACTTGTGAGTAAGGCTTAAAAGGTCAATTACATCTACCTCTTTCAAGTTTTTTAATGAAACAACACCACTGTAGATGTATTGCAAGAGAACTCGAAATGATGAAGCAGGAATATCCGGAAGGTTTATCTCATTCTGTGGGTTTGACTCTCGCATGCCACCAAACAACAATGCACGGAAATATTCACATCGTGCAGATAGGATAATGCGATGACAGTAAAAGCATTCTCCTTCAACAATAAAAGTTACATCTGTAAAATCTTCTGTATTCAGTAGCGAACTAAACTGCGATGACAATAACTCAATATGATTAACATCTTCTTTGAAGTTATTTGCACATTTTGAAGTTGACAAATTACTGTTACAGTTGGCCTGTACAAGATCAGGGACAGGTCCATGAGTCGGGCTAAGATTTGCAAATCGTAGTTCTCTACTATCCATTTTGCTAAACCCAAATAAAGAGTAATTTTCATATCAAATCTGGATTATAGCCTATTAAAACACACCTTTACAATTAGGGGAGTCACTTTGCATGGTAGCATCAAAATGACACTAAATGCTTAGCCTACATGGCTGGTTTGGGATCATTTTTAAGTGCACCTATTTAAATTTAAACCTCGAAAGTCAAAATTGAGATAAGACTTGACAATTTTGCAAATTTCTTTTAAAAAAGTTTTTAACACAATTTAATTCTTATACAACTGTGATAATCACAAACATTATCTAGTCTGATTATAATAAAACCTTATTGTAAAAAGAAAAGCTTTGTTAGGTCTTTCTTCTATATGACACCATCCGAAGGACATCAGTTGTTCACTTACTAGCCATTTCAATCAGCGCTAGTTCCTAGTTCCTTCTGACCACTGCAAAACTATATATTTTACACTTTTTTGCAATTTTCTTTTATCAACATGGTTAGGATTTTACAGTTAGGATTTTAGATAATTTAGTTAAGGAGAAAGGAATTAGCAACCTCAGTCAACCAGGGCACCTGTACAATTATAGAACAAATCAGCGAGGTAAAGATAATTTCCCCCTGATTTTACTTGTTCTAAAATGCAAATGGCCATTCTAGGTTTTTCCAGGTGTCTGCTGAACCCTGCACAATAAGAATTCAATCTCACTTCCATTTCTTAATTTTTTCATTATAGATTTAAAATTTTGATCAGCATAAAATAAGGATGATATAACAACAATAATAGCAACATTCATTTCACGAGAATTCAGACTAATCAGACTAAAATAAACTGCACTTTTCCCAAATTGTGTTTTCTTCAGCGCCATGTCCGACAGAAATAACGGCTCAAGAGACACTCCTTCACAGAGGATATATAGTGGCGAGCAACGTGTTGCAGTTGTTCCTGTTGATCAGTGACTCGACCTCTGTCTAGTCCAATTTTCTCATCCCTTTTTTGTTTACTTCGCAGGGTAGGCCCTACGACACAAAATGTAAGTGGGGGGGGGGGGGGGCTAAGTTACCGAGCACATATATTTAGTATCATCCGCCGCACCACCATGGTTGGAGTCAAGGGGGGGGGGCAGAGGATTTTTGAGCTTTTGACTCTCCTACATTGGCTTAAAATGGTTTAAAATTTGTTTTTTAAGCTTCTATAAAGGCTTAATTGTCTTAAAAAAATTGTCCTGCAAAAAATTGGGATGGCTATAGCCCCCTCAGCGCCCCGGCGGTGTCGTAGAGCCTGCACGGTCTATCTGACTTTGTTATTATCATAGTCTATAGAATAAATAGACTTGAACTGCTGTTATAAACTTAAGTTTTGAAGGAACAAATATTGCGACTATTATTACTAGATAAAGTATTTTATAGCCTTTATAGAATTGCAAATGAGTCTTGTATAAGATTATGAAAAAAAGACAAACGAAAAATAAGCCATGATTGAATTTTATTTTTAAAACAGCGGAAAACAACGGTCAGGAAATTTTTCATAGATTTTTTTTCATAGATTCACGCAAGATTTGACAGTCTAAAATCCCAGACCATAGATCAACAACTTATTGCCACAAATTGTGTGCTTCAACCGCACAAGTAAAATGTAATTGCTTGTACTGAAGCTTTCAAGGCGTAGATAACACACCAACAATAGCTGCATCTTTCAAAATCACAAACACGCGATATAGCAAGACTAAATTCAAGCAAGCGAACCACTGTTCTTTTGAACAATACCCTTGGGCCAATCAAATGGATACATTATCACAATATTCCATTTGGCAAAGCGAATTCACTATATATCCAGGGAAAAAATTATTGCAGTTACGACAAGTACCTCTAAAGTGTATAACACAAAATAAGTTCTTTTTTTCAGCAGTGTGTCAAATAGCGAACTTGAGAATAATTGTAAATTGAAGTCCCTAAAGCGGGATTTACACACGCGAAAAGTTCGAGCGAACAAATCTGAGCAACAAAAATTCTTGAATCTGATTGGTTCATAACAGAACATTGCGTCACTCAAGAGTTTTAGTTTTTATTTTCGCGCGTTCAAAAAAGTTCAAACCGAGTGAACTTTTGGCGCTAAGAGCTAGCGAAAAAATACATTGAGCCAATGAAAATTCATTATTTTTATAAACAATTTCTGGCTAAACAAGACTTTTAAACAAAACCCATGAACCAAGAAGAACTTTTAAAATTGTTAAACATTGTGGGTGTCATCCGAAATTGTTTATAAAAACATTCATGATCAAATAATTTTGTTTCGCGCACCAAGTTGTGATATTTTGTGAACGCTTTTTGTAGGCGCTCCAGAAAGATTTGTCGGGTCCAAAAACGTCTTTTTTCTTCTTTTTTCCTCGTCATTTCGACTCTATTCTCTTTCTTAATAGCACTAACATTAGAAATAAATTTTCGCGTTTACTTCCTTCCATTTTGAACAATATCATTTAGAAAACCATGTGATTTTAGCACGCATTTTTAGCAATTTTATAAAATTAATTATATTTACAAATTAATTTTTTTTCTATATTTACACGGACGGAAGCATTCTTATTACTCTCTCTTACTTGTAATAATTATAAATTTTTCAATTCAAACAATGGTGTCATTCTTTTGCCTAGTTTTCTATTGAATGACACCAGCCATTCACAATAATCACTTTTTAAAATATATATTTCTTTTTTCTTTCTATCTAGTTCAATTAATTGTTATGTTTATATTTGTCACTTGTATTTGTATTATTTAAATTGTGTTATTGTGTTTGCGGTAAACAAAGCATTTGATTGATTGACTGTCTATAAAACGCAGCCAGGCTATTTCCATGAAACTATCCACAGTACATGAAAATGTCGGGTTTTGCAAGCAAGAATATCTAAAATGACGAGTACCTAAGAATTGGGCAGTACCCCCACACTGATACTTGTTCAAGAAATTGCAAATCGATTTTTTGTTGTGTCCTGAATTTGATTACTTTTCCTGTATTTTATCACCTCTGTTGAAACAGTTGTCCACCATTATCTAGATTATTTCCACAGCAACCAGTGGAGAAGTATGATTATTCATCTACCCATCATGTATAATAGAATAGCAATTGAAAAACGCTACTTAATCGATAGAAGATTCGATTGTTGTAAAGAAGGAGATCAGCAATAGAGAGTGTTGTTACGTTTGACCATAGTCTATAGAAAAACCTCTGGTCTGGCGGCCTATTGTTATAGCTTATTGTTTAATTTAAAATCAGTCACGTGACCTATCTAAATGCATTCGTAATATAAACATTAGTTATAGTTAAAAACACACTATCAAGAGAAGCTCGCTTAGAATTTATAAATGTATTTAGAAAGATTAAATTATAATAGATTCAGCTACAAAACAGTTATCTTTATAACTATACCATATTGTAATGCCCGGAGCAAATTGTGCGTTACCACAATGTGGAGTTTCTCGAAGTGAGAATTATAAAAAACAAGGAATTGGATTATTTCAAATACCAACACGAAAGGATGATTATCACACAAGTTGGAGAGAAGAATTAACAAACATTATCGCTAAGTATCGTGTTATTGACAATGCTTTCAAAGATAGGGTTGCTAGTGGAAATATTTACATATGTGAAAGACACTTCTCTGCAAATGAAATTGAGTTTACAAGTGAGTTAAATATAAAAACATTTTTTATTATACACTCAGATATTTTTAGTTTTATTTTGAAAGAAAATTAACTTGTTGAAATTACTGGCTAACTCTTTTAAAATTTAACACTTATTATCATGTATTGTGTCTAATCTACATACTTTATAATGAAAGTTCAAAGTAAACATAAATTTCTGTAATTGCATATATATATAGATTGGATTGTATTAATGACCATTGGGCAAAGAATGTTGTTTTATATTGTTTTTGAAAGATCAATTTTTCTATATTTTTTTAATATTCAAAATGCAGTGAAGAAAAATAAAATATACAACTATGTGATTAGTATGTTACAAGTTATTTTTTTATTATTTCAAATTAAACATATAAATTTAATTAAAGTTTTGACATTTTTACATTTAGAAGGTGGTCGCAAGACATTGAAGTTGCGAGCATTGCCAACCCTAAATTTACCAGGAAAATCACACGAAACATCCAAATTCAAAGAAAGACGACACCTGAGCATTGTGAATGATAATCCTGTTATAAAACCACCAGGGAAATGTTATAATTCATTTCCAGAACTTACTAAACGAGTAACAAAATTAAAACTGAACAGTTGGACAGTAAATGTTGCTGAGAATAGATATATTTCTTTCAAGTATATCGAAAAGCCATTTATTTTGCCAAAGTACGAATTAGTCATAGACAGTAGTTTAGCTTTTACGTTAGTAGTTTTTGGGTGGAAGCTATCTAACAATCATCCTTTATATAAAAAATATTTCCGTAGTGTCTGCAACATAACAATTTCCTTACTACTCCGAGAAATATTATCAAAAGAGATATGCATTGGTGTTACATGTAGTAACAACTTGGATAACTTACTTACCCAAAACATTCCCTGTGAAATTGATTATGAGGAATTATCGAATGATGATCCAATTCATTCCAAATCTATAAAGCGTTCAAAGGAATGCATTGTTTTGCATGACATATTTAGTTCTAGCTGTGTTTGTTGTGAGGACTTTGCAAAGAAAAGTAACATAGAAGTCAAAATGAAAACACAGTGGAATAATACTCCAGCTCATGCTTATGCACCTTTATCTGTGACACATCCCAACCGAGTTAAATTAGCTCTCCTACAAGCTAAAGTTAAAGAACTAGAAAAGACAGTTGGAAAAATGGAAAGCCAAATATCTTCTTTGGGAGTGAATTTGAATTCTGATCTGGCTTCTGACATACACGCAATTATGAACGAAAATGTTGAAAATGCCACCCCATTCATGCAATTGTTTTGGAAGCAACAGTTGGAAGGGTTCAAAGGAAAATCTGGTATGCCAAAATACCATCCCATGATCATTCGCTTTTGTCTTAGTATTGCATCAAAGTCAGCATCAGCATATAATGAACTACGAAATTCAAATGTTTTGACTTTACCAAGTCTTCGAACACTTAGGGACTATAAAAATGCTATAAGACCCAAGGCAGGATTTAATCCAGAAATCATCAAAGAACTTATTAACACAGCTGCTAACCTACATGGATTTCAACGTAACATTGTAGTTTCACTTGATGAAACAAAAATCCAGGAAAAGTTAGTTTTTGATAAACATTCAGCTGAGCTTATTGGTTATGTAAATCTTGGTGATCCAGAAATAAACTACAGTACCTTCAATGATGTTGATGAACTGGCAACACATGTCCAAGTTTTTTATGTACGTGGTTTGGCATCTGATTTGAAATTTGCCTTAGGTTACTTTGCAACTAAAGGCATTACGGCACATGAAATAATGCTGACATTCTGGAAAGCTGTATCATTGTTAGAATTAGTTTGTCAACTACGTGTAATAGCTTGTATATCAGATGTTGCTTCACCGAACAGAAAATTTTACCGTATGCATGGCTCAAAAAATAGGCGTACGAGAGTACGATCGTACGAGACATTACATCAATCGTACGCCCAAACCTGCCTTTGACGTACGATACCGTACGTGCGAGCATATGATCGTCATGTTTTACCTTTGTTTTACGTTACGTAACATTTATAAATATGAAGAGAACCGACAGACATGTTTACAGGCAATGCTACAGGTTGTTTAAAGGTTCCATTCAACTTAGAGACTAAGAATTATGCTGCATTCATGGAAGAAAATATATTAAACTGCAAAGAATCTGGTTGAAGAAAAAAAGCCACATTCTGCATTGAAAAAAGCCATATTTCTGCATTGTAAAGACATTGTCCATTCAAATATCTTCTTGTGGATATTTCTCAATCTTTACAACAACATTTGCAACATTCAGAAGGATAGAAAATTGTTTTTGTAAAAATTAATCGCGATTTTCTTAAAAGCAGTTATGTTCCGTGTTTTTAATTATTGTAAAAAAATGCATCTAATCTTGTTTCACCAAAAAAGTTTTATATTTCAGAGTAATGCAAATTTTGTGTTGGTTTGGTTTGCATACAATAAAAATGAGTTTTACTGAACACCCCCCGGCTTTTATTTGTTTTGTTTTTGTATCAAATGAGGTTTTAACTGTCCCGTAGTTTACCATGATTCTTAGTCACGGAAACAGAATGTTGCCACGGAAAAAAAGTAAACATTTCATTTGAATTCTCCTTTTATGTAATAAACAAATATGTAGAAAAAGTTGATATTTAGTAAGGTAGGAAATTGAAGATTAAAAAATTAAAAATTAAAAAAACAAAAACAAAGTGTAAGAAAGAAGCCAATCACATTGTGGTTTGATCTTTTTTTTTCTTCCATCCAATGCAGCATAGTTCTTCTGCATTTATCTGTCTCCATGTTGAATGAAACTTTTAATCAACATGTACCATCGCGTGTAAACATGTCTGTCGGTTTTCGGCTTTTTTTCTATGATTGACATCAAACCATGGCGATCTTTACTAACAGGCCTCGGCAACGGCAATTTGATTTAAACTGGGGGCCGATTTTTTGTATAAATATACAGCTATTAGAAACACAAAATGTGTATTTTTACTTAAAGAATAAGAATAACAAAACAACTAGCTAATTATATATACATTACAACTAGATAAATTATATATATATATATACATTCTCATTCATATTGAACTTCAGTATATTAAGTTAAGCTTCCCTTAAAAACAGTAACATTTGTACTGACAAATGTCCATTCAAATATCTTCTTCAGGATATTTCACAATACCATAAACACATGCAACATTCAGAAGCAAAACAACATATTTTCTATTCATTGTATGTTTAGTTGGATCAGTTTCTTAACATTTAAAAACTTTTTTGACTTTTATTAATCTGTAGTAGGTAAGCAACAAAAATAAAAAAGTGGCAATAATATTAATATTCCATTTTGCGAAAATTAGAGTCGGTCGGGCACGCAAAACAACTTCTAAATTTGATTTGCCTTAAATTGATAGTTTTTGAGATATTCGGAATGTTTAGTGTTCGGTACGAAATAAGTTGAAAATTAAACAAAATAAACATGATATAATTTTTTAAGCTTTTTTACAAGATTAATCGTACGCCGAAACTATAATTCGTACGCGGATTTCTTCTGTGGCGTACGACCTCGTACATCACAAAAAAAAGATTTTTTGACCCCTGGTATGCATAGTACACTTGATGATGTAGATGATTGTGATGTTGTGTATCGAACCGAAATCTTTATGCACCTGATAGATATATTTGGTTTTTCGCTGATGCCCCTCATTTAATGAAGACCACTAGGAATTGTATGTATTCTTCAGGTAAGACAATTTTTATTCTAGACTGATAACTGGTCAATGGCAGGTTTGAAAATTAAATCAAAATAATATTTTAGCAGTGCCGGACATCATGACATCATAAAATATTTGCGTGATCTTTTGAAATCAATTTCTGGCACTTATTTCAGGGCCTGTATATGTATGATATTGTGTTCCGACATGTACGATGGGGGAGAGGAGAGGTTGGCGGCTTTATGTTTCAACAGACTAAGAATAAGTACTAAAACAATGCTGGCACTCTAAAGAGTCCCTATAAAATTAGTGTTGTCCGTTGCACTTTTTTCAGAAACTGTTAATAGGATTTTCTCATTTTTTTGCATGGTGTTTGGGGGTCATGAATGTAGAAAAGTAACAGAGCCAATTTCTTTAAAAAATCATTCACACCTTAGGACACACCCAAAACACCCTTAAAATAAGAGTTTTTGCATTATCTCATTTTTCTGATTTTTGGCATGATGTTAGAGGATCTTGAGGTTTTCGACATGAAAACTTGGGTATTCGAACTGGGTATTTGGGTATTCATCTGTAGTTTGAAATGACGGTCAGGTAATTCGTAGGAACTCCACAATAAAAATATTCAATTCGTTTCAGTTTGATGATAGGGAAACACTCCTTTTGTTAAAAGGGGTTTATTTTCATATAAATGTATAATGTTGTTGTTTTTTCTTTAAGGTAATGGTACAGGAAGGCGAAACTTATAGAACGGGAACGAAATAGTATGGTATCATTTTGTAAAAATTGTTCAAGACAATCACGAAAATGAATTAAAACGTGCAGTTAAACTTACTTTAGATCATGTACATCTAAATGCTTATTCAGTAATGTCAGTTCGGTTAGCAACCCAAGTTTTAAGCAAGACTACTGCGAACATTTTGAAAACTTTCTACCCACCTAATACTCATTCCACAGCAGAGCTATGTGATATGATGGATAGCTTTTTTGACTGTTTGAATGTTAGAAATCAAATGGAAGGTCTTAAAAAGAAAAAAGAGTTTTTAAAGCCGTATACCAGCATAAATGACCATCGATTTCAATGGCTTGAAAATGTGTTTTTGAAGTACCTTACAGAATGGAAAAATACAACTGAAAATCGAGATGAGTTATTTACCCAAAATGAAAAGAGTCGAATGTTTTTGTCCTGGCAGACTTACGAAGGCATTAAGATTTCCACTTATTCTGTAATCGAAGCGACTAAATATCTTCTCAGCGAAGGGATGCCTTTTGTACTTACAGAAAAGTTCAATCAAGATGTTTTAGAGGAATACTTCGGTAGACATCGTAGTTTGGGTCGGAGAAATGATAACCCGACACTTTATCAATTCGGTTACAATTCTAACACAATTCGGATGCAGAGATCAATAGCACCAGTAACAGGAAACACGAAAGGTGCCCACAAACAGAAACGGCGAGTTTCATGGAAAGAAATTGACAATACACCTTTAAACAAAAGAAAAACTGGTTCTTCTATTTCATAAAAAAACAAATTTACAAAAAGAATTTTATAAAAATGTATTGGTCTATAGTTCATATTTTTATGTTATATCCTATGTAATCGTTAAAAAAGTAGTTTGTTAATCTACATAATACTATTATATTGTGTTATTTTTCTTAACCCTGTATTTCGTGAGAGTTTTGCATAACTAAATGCCCATTTTCACTCTGCTATTCTTATAAAGCGTACTCATATTTAAAAAAAGCGTGTACTTATTGTCGCTGAATAGGAATGTCGTATCACCGAACAACTCCTATAAATTTGAAATGAATACAAACTTATTAACAACAAATTCTGGTACTTGTATTATTGTAATTGTTTTACGGCATGGAGTATTCAGACAAAATTTCTTAGTTTTTCGAAGTAAAACGTTACTTCGCTTAGGCCCTAAGTTAGGGACAGATATACCTTTCGCATTCGCGCAAAAATTAGTACAGATATTACGCGCAAAAGGGGAATGCGCGAAAATTAATATTTTTATATATATATATGTTACTGTAATTATTATTGTATTAGTGTATTAAAGGGCAATTAAAACATTAATTATCCTAATAAATCAAGACTACACTATGTACTTTGTCATTCTCTGCTTCAGGCTGTTGTTCTGCGTTTTTCCGTGCAATTTTCTTGAACATGTCCCGAATACCCTTTTATTTATTTTTTGCTACTATAGTAGCAGAGGTTTTAGATGGTCCTGGTTTCCTTGCAGTTGCAGAGTGTCGTCGTTGTTGTGTCCAGTTGCTTTGCCAATGATATATGGAAAGTCCCCAAAATCACAATTTTCTGAGGTTCCTCGTACCGTTCCTCAAAAAGTTCAAAGTACTTTTAAAGTAATTCGGTACTTTTGATTATACCAATGACGACTCCGATATTGAATAAGATAACGATAATGGTCGAAGCGCCTTTTACATGTTCGAAGAATGACATTACATCGTGACAACTCGTTGATACTACCTTGCTGACACTATTATTTGTCTCTCAAGAAATATCTGTGTTTTCAAATACCATACTCCCTAAATCTAGCTTCCCTTTTCGTCCTATTTCAAATAAATTATAGAGAAAAGATTTCTTGTAAAATGGCCTTGCGCGAAAATTAATATGCGCGAAATTACACGCAACACCCGTTGCGCGAAAACTAGTACAAATAAGGTATTATTTATAAGAACAAATGTATTTATTAGAACATATTTTTTAAAACGTTTGTGCACAGAGAAAACTTAGAATACGATTAACAAAATGGGCCTTTCTACCTGTTCATATGGATAAAAACTTCCCCAGTAAGCGGAGGAACCTTTCATAGACATTTCAAGAGAAATTTCAAAAACATTATCAGCAAAATTAATTTAAGGATTTTCGTTGCATTTTTTGGGGGATTAAACTTATGACAAATCAAAAGCACTGGAATAAATGCCTTGAATTTATATTTCATTCATTAATTTGGTTCATATAGATAGGTGGATTTTCTCTGATCAAATATTACAAACTATATTATATATATTTAACTATTCTGGTCAAAGTATTATGAATTGATAAAAGTTATGTTGATTAGTGATGTAAATAAAACGACATACTTAAAAAACATCAAATAAAATATTTATAAACACAACATTAATGTGAGCAAATTTATATATTTTTTTAATTAATATTTTTAAAAATTTTACAACTAGCATTTTACATTGTAACATCCTAAATAAAAATCAGACATAATCTTTATCTGTGTGAAGATTTATTAATGTTTTGTCGCAATCCTCCTTTAGTTTTCTTTCTTTTCATTGCAACTTGATACTTGCTTGTTATATCTTTAGCCAACGAAAAAGCTCTAACACGTAAATACAGCTTTAGCATACTCTCAAGTAAGTTTTTAGAGATTTCAACATCAGGCTGTTCAACCCCTGAAGACTCTACAATCAAATTAAAAGAACTTGTAACTTCCATATCAATAAGGAGCATCGCTGCCATTTTTGCTGTGTCAATTTTTTGGAGATGCTCACTTCTGTTAGTTTCATTCCTAAAAACTGTTTCTGCTCTGATAAATATATGAAGACATTCATCTGTTACTGCTACAAGTCCACCTCTGTCTAATGCATTTACTAACAGTCGGTTTGTTTTATTTGGTGATTTTGCATTCTGCAATATAATTATTACTGTTTGGTTCTCTTTTGTGGCATATTTTATACTGTTCTTTGCTTTTTTAAGAAACTTGCTGACAACATAACCAGCTAAATACTCTAAACCACTCATTTCAACATCTTTAATAATAGTACACACTTCTTTTGTTGTCTGTTGTGGTCTTTTAAAAAATGCTAACACTTTTTCTCCAAGACTTTGGGCCAGAAGAGTGCACAGCGGTTTTTCTAATTGTGGAAAGTAATTTTCAGCATTTCGAACAACAGTACTAAAAAATGACGATACAAACATTTCACCATTGCATGACTTTTGTAATTTCTTATACATGACTTGTACATCAGTCAATAACTTTTCAGGACTTTTTAATGTGTAACTTTTCAAAGCGGATAACAGTCCATATGGATAACAACCATTATCAAACAAGGCATTTTTGGACTCCTCGATTAGTGTTATTAATGTTGATTGCTCAATAAAATTTGGTACCACATTATCACCTTCTTTGTGTTTCGTTTGATATGTCTGTTTAAACCTCCATTTGTTTTATAAACTTTCAAACATACATCACACACAAAGTTGCCAGTTGTTGTCACCTAAAGTAAATAGATCATTCATTAATTAAGATTAATTATATATTAACTTACTTACTTTTAGAATTTAAAATATCAATACTCTTTATATCAATACCCAAAGAAAAATCAAACAAGGTTTTTAAACTGTTTGGCTTAAAAGTCATGCCAAACAAAGAAACACAGGAACCTGCCTTACCTGTAAGAATTCCCTTTTTAAAAGAAGAAAAGAGAAAAGAAAGATATCAGTGAAAGGTTTATAATATTTTTTATTACATGATTTCTCTGCTACCTATTATGTTATGTAACTCTATATTTGTAGTTACTGTTTCCAGTAATATTCAGTTTAGGCTTCAGTATATTATTATAAACTAGCTGCCCTTATTAAATATTCTATAAAACTAGAGCTAGAGAGGGCTACACATAATAGGTAGTATAATAAATCTTAATACTGTTTCTAATTATGTTTCTTAACAAAATATAAAGTTTTAACTAAACTGATATTTTAACAACGAAAAATGTTTAAAAAACCTAAGACCTATCTTATTGTTATTGATATATCTAACTGTTCAACAACATGTCATATAGATATTTCAAAAACTAGTGAAAGATACTGTAAGAAATTTGATGTCGAAAATGATGCTTTATCTGCATTTTCAAGGAAAAACAACAAATATCATGTGATTTGTTGTCCCCAATGCTATAACAAATATTTACAAAGTGCGTATACTTTTTGGAATAGGTTGAAATACTGTGTTCGCTATCGAAACAGGGTGATTATGTGATGATATGTATTTAACTGTTAATTTTTGAGTTGCTTTATCTGTGTGAACTGTCATTCTGGCAGGATAAAACTCACCTCCCTTTACTTTTCCCCTTTTATATGTTTTTCTGGTTTTACGCGGTGGTTTGCCTTGAATTCTATGAGCTATTGTGTTGACAAACCTAATAAGAATATTCTTGTATGTTGCTTTCTCCCTCACCTCTTTGTTTGGAGTAATAAACATAGTTTTTTAATTCTTCCTTTTCTTCCCAAGACAGAAAGTCTTTCTCACTCAAGAATTCAAGCAATTTTATGTCTATTTTAAGGTTGTGTTCGTTTTTCAAATGCTCAATTAATTTTGCTTTGTGGTAAAATATTTCTTGACAGTCAAGAAAATTGCATTTACTCCCTTTAGATAAGCTCTCGGTTAACAACAAGTTAACTTTTTCATTAAATGATTTTTTAATTTTTCTTTTCTAGGGTACGAATTCCAAACAGTGAAATTTGTCATCTTTTACTGCAAAGTTGGTTGTGTTTTCAGTTAATGGTTCGTCGCTGAAAATGTAAAATAATATTAATTATAAATATATTGTACAACAAATGTCCAGCAGCAAATATGCTTTAATTTACCATGAAAATTGTATTTTTTCGTCTCGCGGATTCCTTTTTCTCCACACAAAATATATTGAACCTGAAATCCTTGGTTCAACCATGGGAACGAAACAATTTTTTTTATCCTACTGCCAGGCTTCTTGTTTTTTTTTGTGATATTTGTAAAGCAAAGTTTTCCACAACATTTCGGGCCTGTCGGGATCTCAACTTGAGATATGTAGCAATGCGTATTCGAGCAGAAACCCGATTTTTTTCTATCCGCCTCTTTCGTGCTAATGATCACCTCAAAATGTATGGAATTGACGTGGCATATGTTTATGAAGATCTTCATAAACATATGCCACGTTAATTCCATACATTTTAAAACAAACATCTGCCGGCAAGTAATTTCGGTCCACAATTTTTTCAAATTTGTACTTTGTAATCTTACCAACTGTGCATGCGGGAATAAAACTAACCCGGGTTTACTCCAGCTTCGTGTTCACACACCTTTTGAAAATTTTACTATGTGAACAAAGCTGGGTTGAACCTGGGTTAGTTTGTGTCGTGTGAATAGGGCTTTAGTGTGTTACTAAAATATAAGGTATCAAAACAATTTACTGATTCTGGTATGTCTTCCGTAAACTTAAAAACATCAAGTTAACCTATCTAGGCTTCATACTTTAATTGGATTAATTTTCACGGTTCTGAAAATTCGCGAGGATTTAATATCGCACCTTATCGTCCAGATGGCTTTACACGGGAAAATCGGAGATAAATTGTATTTAATATTGCACCGGTAAATACCACCTGAAATCAATTTTATAATAAATATATTCGGGTGCATTAGTAACCATGAAAGATGAAAGAATCCGTTTTCATTCCAATTAATTAATCACATCGTATATACACAGTGAAATAACTATTACCTCGTACGTCCTTATCTATATGAATAATAATTAAAAACCATCGATGTGTAGCAATACACTGTAGTTATAGCTAAACTTTACAAAAGTTTCTTTCTGTACACCTTCTGTTTTTTCTGTATAATATTTTTTTGTTAAAAAGATGGAGAGTTATTCACGCTCTCTCGCAGTATTTTTTTAAAGTCAGGGTAATGTCTGTCCTTCCGAATATTCAAGTGTAGTCTTTTCCGCCATTTTTGAAAAATCAATGCATTTACATTTACCACGTGACAGTATTTTAAACTTTTTTCAAGCTCCCGTGGCTTTCAATAGATTTAAACAATAGGCCGCCAGACCAGAGGTTTTTCTATAGACTATGGTTTGACGTAAATTTCTTAACATACAATAGCTAAGTTAAGTGCTAGCTGACAAGGTTCTCACTGAATTTAAAATTACGACTACATCGTAACTTGTATGTAACTTTGTAAAAATGTCTGAAACTTGATAGCCGCTAGTCCTTTCTTTCCTTACTCTATTACCCGCCTAATGGCGCACCCCGACCCTTTGGTTGCGATGACGCATAAACTCGTTTACCGTGTAAATAGACGGTGAATTCCACGCTACCTTCTACTCTAGTAAATGCAAAACATGCTCAAAGTTTTTATTAAAAATCACAGTGTAATGTTTTAAATATGCCCAAAAAGGCTTAGAGCATAGGAAATCACCTTATTACTAGGTTGCGATCTTTTAAAAATAAATTGTTTAATAGTTACACGAAAGAAAATTGCAATTACATAATGCTTTCTATTCGTTCTTTTAGTAATTGTTTTCAATTCCCTTTAATACCTAATTCAAACAGAAGTCAGTTTGAAGATCAGCGTCGCTCGAAAAGGTAAATAAAAGTTTGATTATTTCTTGTAGCTACGTTGTCTGGTATTGCTTAATATTCAAGCTATTCTATATAATCTTCCACTTTAACTGAAGTACTTAAACTCCCAATTTCAGACTTGCACTAATGTTGGCGTGGCTCACAACGGCAGAACCCCAAATACGCAAAATCTTTAGAAGAGGTGCGCGACAATCCTGACGCGCTAAACACGGGATCGCTCGCAGAAAACTTTGTGAAGGACGTTAATATCCACAGAGGACACATGACGTTAAAGGACCTTGAAGGTTTCCTTTGAAGTGAAAATAAAAAAACCGCTTGTACAAAACCTTCGAAATACGAAAGGCAAAAAACTTCGTATTCACACACCACCATTGCCAAGTGGAGGTCCTGCTCTATTGCGCATCTTGAACATTTTGCAAGGTGCGAATCTCACGCATAATGAAAAGTTCTATTTACGATGTATGATACTATTTACCAATTCATGGATCGATCTTTAAGGTTACAATTGGACTTCACATGACGAAAGCACGATAGAAAAGAAGCATTTAACGTACCATCGAATTGCCGAAGGTCTAAAGTTCGGTTACGCGGTACGACCTCACTTAGGTGATCCTGACTCTGTTGCTGATGAAGACAAAGAAGAATTCGAGGAGGTAAAAATGCCGTATTTGATAATTATTAACTAAAATCTTGATCTTATTTCAGAGAACTAGTATAACTAGGATTGAAATGTTACGCATTTTGAAATATACACAATAGATACAATGGACTTAAACATACAAGGTTTCTGTAATGTTTTGAGGTTTTTCTTTAATTACATCATATAATAATATCAGTATCACACAAGCTCGCGATAAGCCTTCCAATCAATGCATTTAACGCAAAGGTCAATAATATCTTTTTATAAAGTTGTTAAATTAACTAACCTTTCTGTCTCATATTATTATTTTATGAAGTAATAAAAAGTTTGAAGAAAGTCGCTAAACACACACTAATAAAATAATTAAAAGAGACAGGTAGTATTTCAAAAATGTTCTTGCGGCTATGTAATGAGTGCACGCGTTTATAGCTAGTCTGATAATAACAGGTCCTCTTCACTTCTAGATTCGGTGCAAAGTTTCGTTCTACACACAGCGGTATTATACTCAACAACCAACTAGGAGATTTCTTCACATCCACTACATACGGTGACCGTTATCCTACTCCAATCCCAAATTGCCCTGGACCGGGAAAACGACCGCTTTCTTCGACATGCCCCTCAATTATTACCGACAGCAACGGAGATGTTGTGATGGTAGTTGGCGGTTCAGGAGGAACTCGAATCACCTTATCCGTAGCTTGGGTTAGTAGATTTAATTAGTTTGACCATAATTCTTCACTGAAAGAACTATCTAAATTTATACTAAATATTTATCAAACACTGTTATTTATGTTTAAAGGTTTTAATTTATTGTAAACCAATCAACTTTAATTTATGGTATTCAATGATAAGAAGACTTTTACTTCATGATATTACTTTGCATATTTTATTTCGTGCAAGGTTCCTCCGTCTCGAGTGTTTTTGGCCGCAAAGTGCATAAAAATACCGGACCTCCAGACACGGCCTTAATAAATGAGGAATCTTCTTGTCTTTCCTATGCTTTGCAAATCAATCCGTGGATGTCTCAGGAATTAGTTAAACTTCCAACTTTTAGTTGTCCTGAAACCTCCAGCGATAAAAACTGTTTCTTCTGTAGCAGGGGTGGCGCCAGTGGGGGGGGCCTACAGCCCCCCCGTCGGAATTTCTCAGCCCCCCGTCGGAAGTAAAGCAATATTAACAAAATAAAGACATTTTTTAACGTTAGGTCTTTTTTGTGATTAATACAATTATCATGATATCAAGTTTCATGGCAGGTTATGTTTTAATTTAGAGGTGCCAAATCTGTAATAGATTTGATCATCAATGAGTTTTGTGTTAAACTTAGAGTCAAGCAATTAGCCCAACCCAATTATTTTTAGACTTTATTTAATATTGTCTAACTTCTCCGGAAGTGTTTCATAGAGTTTCGTTTTACTAATCGCGTAAAATTATTGTGTAATAGGAAAACGCATTAAATCAAAAAAAAATCTTTTCTCGGGCATTATTTGTATGTTGCAAACAGAAGCAAAAGGGATTCTTTTCAGGCCCTACGACACCGTGGGGGAGGGGGGGGGGGCTGAGAGTGCTATAGCCACCCCACTATTTTGCTGGACAATTTTTTAAGACAATTAAGCCTTTATAGAACCTTAAAAAACAAATTTCAAACCATTTTAAGCCGATGTAGGAGAGTCAAAGCTCACAAATTTTCTTGTCGGTTGACCCCAACCATGGTGGGGTGGCGAGTGATACTAAATCTATGTGCTCAGTACCCTACCACTCCCACTCCCACTTACATTTATGTGTCGTAGGGCCTGCTTTTAAGTCGCCCATTAGAAGAGCATTTACAACTTATTATATCTGTAGAACGAGCAATATTGGGCAATCAAGAAAATCAATAATTTTTAGAGAGTTTTTCGAAATTAGATTATATATTTAATACCACAACGCATCCATTTCAGTAAATTACAAAAGATAGACACTCCCTACACCAATTACAAATACTAGTCCCAGGATCTGCAGCGAAACAATCTCACTCAGGGACCTTAGTACATTGATAATATACCTGCAGGTATTTTTCAACACCTGGGCATGGATCAACTGCACTGTATTTCTTCGGTGACGGAATTAGCAAACAATTGTTCATGCCATCGCACACTTCTTTTACCAGTTTGAGTGCCGCGTTGTAGATTACGTGGGTTTTGGGGTCTTCTGCTAGAGCCACGCAGTTCTTGTCACCTATTTTAGGTCCGCTATTGGTGCATACCTCGTCCGAAATTCGCCCATAAAAAGCATCCACAATTTGAATGTAGCCATGCTGTTTAGTGCAATCAAGACTACCAATAAAGTCGTTGCGGCAAATAGTTTTGTTGAGCACAAAACCACCAACATCTATTAGGAAAGACATATTGAAATTTAATTAACACTGACTAAAGACAGACTGATTAAAACAATGCCGATTTGAAGCGAATGTAGACAAATGAGATACTTTCAAATGCACTCTATAAATCTTAGTTTTGCACCTCAATTTGGATCGCGATCGGGATTTTAAGGCAGAGTTAAATAAATGTCCTATGAGACATACCGCTCATCTCTGAAAACCCAGAGAGTTCAATTGGGCAGCATCTATAATCCCTTTGTGTTCCAATAAAAATGCCCGGGATTACATTAAACCAAAATAGGCAAACCTTTGCATGTTTTCCCGTCGGAGGTTAACATCCTTCTGGGGTTGCAGAGACAAAGTACTCTCGCTTCAAAGCTCTTGCACACATCTGAACATCCTCCGTTATCTTCTTTGCACATATCTTTCGCTGTTGACAAACACAAAAACGAATTTTTACAATAAAAACTCACAAATTACCAGTGAGGATGATTCAAAAACTGTTGCTTACACCTAGCCAAGATTTAGAAGGAGCCAGGAGTAGAATGCTGCAGAAACGCATTTTATATTGAGCTGAAAAGAAAGACGCGTCTAATTTTCTTACCAACGCAGGATTTCCCCACCATTTCGAAATTTTTAAAGCATGCGCATTCGTACGTTCCTGGTTTGTTAATGCATTTCTGCGCCCAAGCGCAGTTCTTAGGGTCAAGACACTCATTGATATCTACAAATAAAATGAAGAGACCTCTTAGAATTCAAACGAAGTTCAGAAATTGACAGCGTACATTCTTAGCTTAATTGGTTTAAACTTCACGGTGGTTTTGTGTAAAATTAACGAACTCACCAACACATTTCTGTGCAGAGTTCAAACGATATCCATCTCTGCAGAGACACCTGTAACTGCCTATAGTGTTATTGCACGTAGCATTACACACGCCATCTTCCACCAGACACCCGCACACTTTCGGTGTTGTAGTGCACTCATCAACGTCTATTTATTTTCATAAATTATCATTAATACCTGCTCAAAAAAAGTCAATAATGACAATAACAATGCAATCAGAAATGAAGTTTTACAATGTCGAAATATAGTTGGAATTACTTTTACAAAGGTTTTTTTTATAAGCAACCTGGTTGGAAGGCTTGAGCCCTTAATCAAAAATCCTCAAATAATAAACAACCTTCTTGGCATCCTTAAGGGATCATGTAAAGGGAAGGCTGGAAAGGTAAAGAGAAGGAGGTAATATTTTAAAGAAAAACATATAAGAAACTAAAGTTTCGATTCTTCCTTTGAAAAAGTTGGCGTTAAAAAAATCTTAGCAACCACTAAGCAACCTGATTGAGACCAGAAAACAGCTCTTAGCAACCCCAGGGCTGACGTGAAAAGGTGAGGTAGGTTGCTTATATAAAAAATATACATCTGGTTTATACCTAATAAACCTTAAATCAAGGACAATTTCCAGAATGGGAAAATAATTGTTACCATCACAAGAGTGTCCATCTGCATTTAATGTGTAACCAATTCGACAATTGCATCGGTACTTCCCTGGCCCATTGCTGATGCATTCTTGTTCGCAA
The DNA here is from genome assembly GCA_963930725.1 of Candelabrum cocksii. Classification (NCBI taxonomy): domain Eukaryota; kingdom Metazoa; phylum Cnidaria; class Hydrozoa; order Anthoathecata; family Candelabridae; genus Candelabrum; species Candelabrum cocksii. The sequence goes on from OZ005666.1 coordinate 3,254,736, forward strand.
TCGTTGTTTCCAGAAGTACACAGGTTTTTTTCTAACAAAAAATTAGCACAGTGCTGTAGTTCCTACCTTAAATAACGCTTTCAAAGACAGTCAGTCAAAATATTGTTTTTATAGTACCGTTCAGGATTTTGACTTTTAAGATGTGTGCTATGAAACATAGTGACAATTTCGATTATTGACGGAATCTTTTATTGCATTTCATGACTGAGACATAAAGAAAACAATCTCCAATAGGGCCCTAACAACTCAGTTACATGAGACTAACAAAGTGGCCTTATCACCACTACAAAAAACCTTTATGCTTCATTATTACGTACCTGTCTGGCAGTATCTTCCGGTGTAACCCTTGGCGCACGTACAATTGTCAGGGGCCGAACATATTCCACCATGTTGACAATCAACAATACAAATTGCTGGCGAGAATTGAAGTAAAAAACAATGAGAAGCTTTAAAAGTAAAGAACAACATTCATTCAACTGAAAAGGGGAAAATTAATATACGTTTCAAACACTCGTCTTCATCTTTACGTTTTTCCCAATCGTTGCGGCAACGAAGTGTGATAACGGTTCTTTGCTTTGTGGCCTGGTAACTGAACGCTTTGGTTTTGTACCTGGACATTTCAAACAACGTAAAAATAACCTACCAAACTGGGTACAGAAGTTAGTTATAAAGATAACACTTCAAATAGAACATGACTCATCTTCTTTCGCAAACACATGAAAATCAATTTTAGCTTGGCAAGAAGTAGATTAGAGCTGATTCACTTAATATCATTATGATCACTTACGCAGTAACTGGCTTTGTTTTGATACTTTTTGTAAATGAAACTGAGTTGCTGTAATACACAGCTGTTTGATAAGTCTCTGTCGATTTATATTCAAAAACGTTACTCCTGAAAGCAAAGAATAGATTTAAAATAAATATAGCACAATGATATGTGAAATAATTAGAGTAAATATTGGCATTGATATAATGGTCAAAAAGCTGAGAACCAAAAATTAAGAAAAAAAGTGCTGGAAAAATTGAGACTTTCTGGAGTTGTTCCTTGTGATAAGAGGATGCCAAAACCATTTGCTGGATATTCTGAATTTTCTTGTGGGGCCCAACCAGCAAAGATTTAGGTGCTGATGGCATGACTTAGTAGTGTAACAACTTTTTCTCGTCAAATATAAAAAGTAGACATATCAATAAAATACAGCTAATGATACTGATCAAAAAATATATTGTGCTCATGTCATGATTTTTTAAGAATTATTAAAGATAGGTTTGTGATGTCATCGCGTATCATCTCATTTTGCGAGATTTTAAAGAACATATAACTTGTGCTAAAATATTTATTTCTGCAGAAAATTATTTGTTAAACTCCAGCTAAAAAAATAAGTTAAAAAAGATTTTCTTAAAAAAGATCGTAAGATAAAAAGTACTAACTAAGTTAGTACATTAACTAATAACGTTCACAATAACTGGTCCAGCAAGAACAATACAGGAAACAACAGGTTTTTCGTTTCAGGATGTTGAAACAAGGATATGTCAGTTCCATTTTAATCTTGGAGGACAAACTAGAGGACTTTCTCGAGATCTGGAATGGCGTGCTTCCTTTGTTGTTTTCACATTTTGCTGGATACGTTTCACACTGTTTTGTACTATCAACTGCGAGATCATCAACATTGATTGTTTTAGGTGTTTGTGTGAACTGTTTATTTTGCTACCATTTTGGTCAACAAATGACTTTAAAGACTGCGACAGAAAACACTGACTGCTGGAAATCAACGTTAAAAGTTGCTTTTTGACGCTACTAAGAGGACAAAGGTTTCATCATTGTAATTCTTTTTTAGATTTGAGGACTGTTCCTCGGCAAGATCTGAAATTTTGAATACACACCCTCTGTCTTCACTAACAGTTTGTTCCATATAGAGTCCGAGTTCTGCAAGTACCTGAGCAAGGACTGGTTTTTCAAAAGTATCTTCATCGTCATCATCAAAACTCAAAAATATAGCTTTTCAATATAAAGCCAGAAGGCAGTTTGTATGGTATATTGCATTTCGTGCAATCATATCGCCGGCACTGAGTTTCCCCAAAAATCTATTGTCCTGTAGTATGATAGCACTGTTAATTTATTGATTCAATTCTTACAGGATTATTTCTGTTTCAATCTTTTACTAGCGATGACATCATTTAAAAAGACGTTTTTACTCCCTGATTTTGGTATTTTTCATACTCCCATAACTTGTTACCAGTTAATTTTCAGCATGGCGTCTTTTATTATTTTTTGCTCTATTTGTCATGTCCTTTCAAACATCAGTATATATATAATACTTTACCTTTAAAAATTGCTTTAAATTTAGACTTTTTCTTCTGCCTTTCCTTGAAGGCAACAAACTGAATGTTAGTAGTGGTATTAATTTATGGGATTTGCTGAACGCACTCCTGGTATATATCACTCAAATCATAACATTTAACATTTAAATTTCTGCTGATCGTAAAGAAAGCATCAGCATAGTCTAGAGCAGTTCCCAGAGGCACCTACTTTGAAACTCCCAAAACCATGACTTGAAGCACAATGATAAATAGCTGTGGGCTAAGGACTGTGAACACCAACTTTAACCCCAAATTTATTAGGCTTGTGCTGTGGGATTTCACATAATGATGATCTGACTAGCCTACAATCAACCCATCAGGCGGGATGCCCCTACTAACACCAGCATGTTCATAACACCAGATAGATTGCATTCAAGTCTTTTTACATAAAACACTTTGTCACCATAGACAAATCCATTCAGCACTTTATCCAAAGCCTGAAAACTTGAAAGGGATTATAGTGTCCTCAATCGGTTCCTGGCGGAATATACACTATATATATATAATTGAAAAGTTGATTGTTGGAAAAAGACTATATATTTTGTAAAGAAACATATTTTATCTCGAAAATCACGGGTTTTGTAAAGTCTATCTCGCTGACTTCTAATCATGTGGCTAGCAACTAAAACTAGCCTAGAAAATATTTGCATATACCGATGCAAAATTGAGTGTTTTGTAACAGTTTTGTCAAGTTTGGCAAGTTTTGAATCGTGTTTAGACATTCTACCAATAAATAGTTCAAGAATTGGAGGAAGAACAGTAAAATAACTCACCCGTTAACACTTAAACCATTATAGATTATTCTAAATGGCCGGACTTCCCCATTGGCTGTAGAAGCAATAACGAAAAATAAAATCAAAGAAGTATACATTTCGCACAAACTGCACTCTTGCGAATACGTTGCTGATATCTTTGAAAAGCATTTTGCATCCTACTTTATACTACTTTCGAATCTAGAAATCTTCCGCTTTCGGAAATTTACATCCTACTTGAATGTGTAGGAAGTATTAAACTCGCCTGCAATCAGCTTTTGAACAAATTTCTTGTTGTTTACACGTTGTATTTTTTATAAGAAACCTAGCGAAGGCCCTAGTATCAAAGTTTCTTATTTTTTAAAAAATTTTAGTCCTAAAAGTTTCTTAATAGTTTCTCGTTCTAAAGTTTGGTTTACAACTCAAAAAACTCATAAAAAACTGTTATTCGTTTCGAAAAAAAGAAAATTCGTTCGATCAGGATGGTTTTCACATTTATAAATACATTGCTACAGTAGTATAGAGTATAAAAAAACAGTGAAAAGACAAATTTTATAATTGGAAAATAATTATTTACGCCTATACAAGTTGCTTATCTAAAAATAACCTGTAAATCTTGGTTTCAAAAGTTTCTTAAATTTTGGAAGGTCTAGTACAAGGTTTCTTATAAACCGGTTTCTTGAAAAACCTGTATGCTAGTAATGTGATACGCAAAGTTAATCCGCTAATCCGAACACGAAAGGGAGCATTTTGTTCGAATTTTCGAATCAACCAAGTAAAATCAAGGATATTGCTAAAGACAGAAAAAAAATTTCAGAATTTTTTATTGAACTCATAAAAACGTCCCCTGTTGGTGACTGATTTTACGGAAAGTGGCGCTCAATTTGGCCTCCAATTAGGGAGTTCAGTCACGTGACGCTCTTGCAAAATCATAACCGGAATTATATATTAAATATATATATATATATATTCCTTAGTTAACATTACGTCACGCAAACTGCAAATATTAGCAAAATTTTTTGTAGAAAAATGGTTATGGCAATTTACTATATCTATAATATCTTTTCCTCAAATGGGGTAATTGGGGTTGAGCCCCTAAATATAGAATTTTAAAAAATTCTCAGGAAAAATGAGTTATAATTGAAAGTATTGTTTTTTATATGTGAAAAATACTTAACTATCAGTAAAAGCAGTACAAACACTGAGAATAAATGATATTTTGGTGCCAAAAATCGACTCATCTTTTTTAAGGAAAAGTGTCAGAAATTACCCTGTAGTTATATCAGTACAAAACTATCTATATCTCGAGAACCAAAAGTGGTATAGAAGAGATCCAATCCATTCTGAAAGTTTACGCGTTGTTTTTTTATAAGAAACTAAAGCTTGAGTCGGTCTCTAGGCAGTTTCTTACAGATTTGCCCTAAATTTACTAGAAAAGTTTCTTAAGGGTTTCTTATTATATCAGAATTCTTGCCTTATTGATGAGGAATGTCACAGAGAACAAACTTTTTATGATTTTTGCTTATCTTGTTTTAAAAAGACAAATGTTTTCACAATATTCTAACTATTTCTAAATTTAGCTCACGAAATGGACTGGATAGTATCCCTCTTGTGTGAAAAGTTCTCCCTTGTTCTTGTTCTCTTGTTCATAAACAGTGTAATGAACTAAACCACGACATTGATTTTCGCTTGTTGAAATCTGATGTTTCTGATTGGTTTGTATTTTATGTGAAATATTTCCTTTCGGTACAATAACTAAAAAAGAATTAAAGATTTTATTTTCGTCAAATATAATATTATTAATGTCAATCTTACAAATTTATTCCAATGATACGATACACTTCACTGAAATTACATATGATAAGAAGGTTTTAATTTGTAGCATCTCTCTGCACATCATTTCATATCATTTTGTTTCCTACCATGCCAACCCATACCATTACATCATTCACAAACTCATACGTGTCATATGATCTGCGTTCCACAGGTCTCATTATAACCTCATTAACCTTTCTTTCCCGCGTTAACTTATGTACGTATTTTTGACGATAAAGTTCTTTTTGTAAAGAGCAATGCGAATGTGAATTGAGTGAAGTAGCGAGTTTATGAAGTTTTTATTTTTTGAATTAATGGTTCAAACCCACTAAGCCTTGGACCATTTAAAATTCGCATCACCACATCAAACTGTTACATTTTTATTTTTGGACAAAAAGGGCGTTTTGTTATAGCCATGCGACATGTGAACATCCCACAATGCAATGTGTGACCGTGGTAGGGAGATTATTACACAACCCATATCATTTACGACTACCTCCTGATTGTATTGCACGATCCATACTAGTGGCGTAGTCAATGGGGGGGGGGGGGGGGGCAGGGGGGACAACCGCCCCCCAAGAAATATCAAACACAAAACAGGTCCACTTTAGATTAAACTTTTAATTAAAAAAATAATATTAGTTACTAAGCTACCTTAAGGGAAGAAATTTTTGCGGAAGAAAATTTCGCGGTTGACAGGTCTAAAAACTGCGAATAGGGAAGTATTAGGGGATATAGAGGAATATTTAGTACGAAATAATTCACGTAAAAAGTCTAGATCTAAATTTAATCTTCAAACAAATCAAAGGCATTTCTAAGAACTTCACCTGTTTCCTCGATTGGAGGAAAACCTCCAGTTCACTTATCTGCCAAAGTCGTATTATTGTCGAGAGAGAAGAAGCGCTGGAGACGAGTTTGCAAATTGTCGAATGCTCCGATAACTGGAACCATTTTCTTGGTCCCTTGGTGGTTCGAGTTATCGGGAGTGCACTATTTTTAATTGTACAGCTCTTTGCACGTTAAGCGACATTACAAAAACGAGAGTAAGATTGAATTTCGCGGAAAAATTTTTCCCGGATAAGGCATTTTCATTAAGTTTCGCGGAATTTAACTTCACGAAAATTTCCTCCGCGAAAGTTTCTTCCCTTAAGGTAGTCTATGATGTCCTCTTTACTGGTCAAATAGTGACATGTGTTTCATTTTCTTTAGAAACGATTTTTGATAGACTTTTATTTCAGACATTCATTTCACAGAACAGTCCCGTTCAAAGAAAACATTTTTCTTCCATTGTAATTTCTGTTCCATTGAGAATAATAGATATATAGCCGACTGTTTTCTGAGATGTCAAAATCAAGGGTGTGAAGGCGGATCTCCAGGGTTAAACTCCAGGAGTAAACATGGTTGTATCATACGCAATATATCGGTATCTTTTCGTCTTTTTCAAATGCAATTTCATACTGTAGTCCTAAAATTTGGAGTGCATTTTAGCCAATCTAGAAGGTAGAAATTTCAAAGTTTTTCTCACCCGTCGGCCCCAACCACGGTGGCGCCTCCTCAGTCACTAAATACGAAAAAAGGTCCATAATTTGACAATCTCGTCCCTCCAGCTTAAAACCTGTGGCTACGCCTATGCATACATCCACCGTTAAATCCTTGGTCGTTACAGACATCATATCACCAGTGGCGCTTTTAGGGTGTGCCGGGCCCCGGGCAATTTAGATTGTGGGACCGACATAAACTGAGTGCAGGGAGTCCGTCAGTCAATCACAGCAAGAAATTTGCCTCAATTATAAGTAAATGCCACAAAAATATGGTCAGTGGTCCAAAATAACTATGATTAGATCCTGATCCTATTTTAAAATTAAAGTTGGGCGACAATTGTTGCTTCAGGCCAAATAGACTTTTACGATTGTTCATATTTTGAGATAATCCCAGGTTGAATTAACTTAAAAACATGTTCGATCAAACTCCAGGGAGCACAAAGTATTCATCGAACTAGGCATCATTAAAACGATTCAGTTGAATTAAATCGCTATAATAAATGTACTCCAAACAAATAAAAACGGCAGAATTAGTGGGTCAGATCAGAAATCATTCTTCGGGTTTCACGAATCTGTCTATAATTTGGTCAAAGTCAATGCTCTTGAGCAATTTGTACTCAATCGACAGAAGCACCAAAGATGTCAATATTCTGTTTTCCAAGACGTCACAATTTGATTCATGAACAAGCAATTAACAGATTAGTAGTATGACATCAATAATTACCTTGGCGCTGATCCATGCAAGTGGTGGAAATCAAGTTGCTGAGCGATAAATATTTCCAATTTTATTAAGCTCCCTCCAATTAATGGAAATTATTCATTCATGACCTATTATTAACAAAAACGGAATATTTGAATAAGAGTGTGTGAAATTTTGAGTAACAATGGTTTGTCATTAATCCGACCGTTGTTGATAACAACCACCGTTAAATCCGTACATACATTCAATGGGAAGCTCTTCACAGTAGAGCCTTTTGAAGACAGAGTTGGTATTTGGTAGATAGAGTTGTTGAATGGGTCCCATGTACACTCGGTTAGCAATAGATAACTGTTCGTTAATGGTGAATTATTTCTTACAAATAAATGCCTGATTTAACATCCCACGTAACTTGCAAGAATGATATCGACTATTTTTTGGATACTCATGGAGTCGTTTTATGATGAAAGAATGTATTCTTTAAATTTAATTCTTTTTTCCACCTCAGGAATAATCGATTGTTAAATTAAATTAATTTGTTAAATTTGTTTTTTGGCCTGCTGCGCAGCCGACCGATGATGATGATGATGATGATGATAATGTTAAATTCATGCCTACAACTAGACGCAAAGTAGCCTTATACGAGAACTGTCAAGACGCCGTTAACTGAACTGTGAAAAATCAGATCAAATTACGTTTTCTCAATGTGTTAATTTCCCTGTTGATAACATATCTGACGTCGTTTAGAAAAGTAATCAAAGTATCAGAGAGAAATAGGTTATTTAGATCGGAAAATGCGTTTGTACGAAAATCTATTGGTGGAGACAATCGGCCATTTTGGACGATCCCAACTTCTATTGACAATATCACTCACGCTTGCTGCTATGGTAATGGCAATGAACATGATAATGTTTAGCATCATAGGTAAAGAACCGGAATGGTGGTTGGAAGAGCAACATTTTAATTTCACAAGTATGGGCATTTTTGTTATATTCGCATTAATGAAATCAAAATGAATTTTTCTTCAGCCAACGAAACATATTTAACGAGAAGTTTTAGGAAATGTCCCATAGCTTTGAACGGTGTGGTGGTTTTCGCAGAGGAAGAAATCCAGTCTATAGTCTCTGAGGTAATTAGGACGGTTTAAATATAATACAGATAGGAACTTTTCAATGTGTAAGAATTTCATCGTTTCAATCTTGCTAAACTGGTGACCATAACTACCTGATGGTTATGATAAATACGGTCGTAATCAAAAAGCAGTTTTGGCTTGTAGTGGCAACTCGTATGCAATAAAAGCTGGGTACCCACTACGTTGGCTACGATCCAGATGGTTGGCGTGCTATTTGGGGTGGTCTTGATGGGTCAATTAGGTACGATCTTTTAGGGAAATTGCTTTTAAAGATAAAAGCTTCTTTGTTGCTTATGAAAGAATTTAAAACATTTTCCAGCTCAACGTTTTTCAAACTCTTTTTTTCATGTTTAATATATTTAGCAATACAATACAAGAAACCTTTTCTAATAATTCTTCGAAACCATTTTTTAAAACCTATATTCTCCTGATCAATTTAATAGATAAAAAATGTTTCTTTTTGTGCGGATTCATCTATTTAAGCAGCTAACATGCGTCAGAGCCTTGTCACTACGTAATACGATGATCTGATGTATATATATTCCTTGTTACTTAACTCTATGAATTTATACTTCAAATATGGTATCCAATGATAAAGCTCGAACGCGTTCTATGGCTATCTATATTGGTATTAACGCAAATGTGACTATTTTCCACTGCAAAACTATGAAATAAATAAAAAAGCTTTTAGCTGTAAAGACTGCATGTTACAGTTTTTCGACTACCACTCCGTGTATTCGTCTATATAATTTAGGTGCAGTTTTCGGCCGAAGAAAAATGGTTCTTGTGTCTTGCATTTCATGTACTTTCTTTGTCGCTGTGGAAGGTGCTTCGGTCAATTGGTACATGATGAGCGTTTGCGTTTTCCTTGTTGGTTCTTCTATCGGCGGTAGGAGAAACCTGCCCCTTTTCATGCTATAAACTCGTTTTTGTTTTTAATTTTCTTTAGGTTTCATGGCGCTTGCCAAAACTCTTCAACTGGAGTTTATAGGATCAAAGTACAGGGATGTATTAGCAGTTATTACACTTTGGCCAGTAGGCATATGCCTACTTGGTGGATTGATTAAAGTCATACCGTATTGGAGGCATTTATGCTATTGTAGTGCAGCAATAGGGGCTTCAATAAACGTTATTTTATGGTAAATTTATGCAAAGCGTCTATTTTAGCATTTTTCTGACTTTCTTGTTATTCAGGTTTTTTCTACCAGAAAGCGTCCGGTGGCTTTTCACTAAAAGGCGATTTGAAGAAGGAAAGGAAATTATTATTCGGTTTGCCAAATGGAATAAAAGACCGGCGCAAGATTTTACGATGTTTGATGAATATTTATTAAGCGAAGATGATAGAAAAAAGAATGAGAATACATATACATATATTTCACTGTTCAAAAATGGCTTTTCAAGATGGAAGGTCCTGGTATTTGCCTTTCAATGGTAAATCATCTCTTTTATTGGGTGTATCGCTGGCCTTTACAGCAGTGGTCAGAGTAACTTTTAAGTTCCCCTCTTCTTTTCTTCATTTAATGAGAAACTAACTGAGTTACTATCCAGGTATAGGGCATGATGCAATCGTAGCTTGAATTTAAACTTCATTTATACAAAAAAACGTGTTGTGTATTTGTACATTCAATTGACGAACCAAAAACATCGGATTTTTCTATTTAATCTAGCTATTTTATGTAGGTTTTCAATGTCCTTCATTTACTACGGGTTGACGTTGGGCGTGGGACGTCTTGTTGGCGATATCTCTCTCAACATGTTTATAATGGGCTTGGCCGAAACCTTCAAAGCTGTCATCGTGTGGGGTTTGGTGAAATGGTAATGCTACTACCACCATTATTCCATTATATAGAAAACAAAAACATCTATTATGTCGTTTCTGAATTATGCTCATCACAGTCGTTAGTGCTTGGATTAATAAAAAGTGAAAATTACTTAGTCGACTTAGTAGAACAGTAAACGGAAACTGGAATTTGAAGATTGCGGTTGCCAGAAAACTCAAACGGTAAATATTTGTAGGGTTGGAAGAAAACCTGCATTGATCTTATTATTTGCCGTAACATCCGTTTCTTCCCTGGGAATCACTATTACGTACTTTACTTCCAAAAGAAACTTTGAAGCAATAACAGTGATACTTGCGTTAATCTCAAGAACATCTCTCTCGTCGGCTTGGATGGCCTCCATGATATTACTCGTTGAAACCTTCCCAACCGTTGTCAGGTGAGTGCCGTTGAGTACATATATTGACTTTGTGTTAAAAAAGACCCAGAGAGCATCCGATGAAATATTTGGAACATTTCTCACATTTGGTTTGTGCGATGTGACCAACAAATAAAAAAGTAATAAAAGTGCATGGTAATTTCAGGGTACAAGCGTTCGCGTTCGCGTCGACTTTTGCGCGCGTCGGAGGAATACTTGCCCCTCAGAACAAGACAATGAGCGACATCCTTCCACATCTTCCATTTACTGTAAATGCGGTACTGTCATTTGCAAGCTGCGTGTCGGTGTTCTTTCTTCAAGAGACGAGGGCGAGGCCGATGTTAGATTTTTATAACGAAAAAAACGATAAGAAGGAATTGAATGAAGTCTTGTAATCGATCAAATATATTTTTATTTTCTAAACGATTATCATCATTAGATCTTACGGTCCATAGATAACCTAAATTACTTCTTAATTAAATCATTTTGATATGGCCTCTTATTTATGTTTATGACCGATCACATATAAAGCTTGCTTTTGGATTATAACATAGCTCTAGGAGATGGCATATAGCATGATATTACCAAAAGCGATGTAAACGTGGTGTTCCGTTACTTATGGGCTTTATCGAATTGCGCTATCACCCACTATCGCCCACTATCACCCACTATCACCCACTATTACCCACTATCACAACACTATCACCCACTATCACCCATTATCACAACACTATCACCCACTATCACCCATTATCACTACACTATCACCCACTATCACCCATTATCACAACAGTATCACCCACTATCAGCCACTATCACCCATTATCACAACACTATCACCCATTATCACAACACTATCAGCCATTATCACAACACTATCACCCACTATCACCCATTATCACAACACTATCACAACACTATCACTCATTATCACAACACTATCACCCATTATCACAACACTATCCATGCCCGTACCGTGGGGGGGGGGGGGTCGTTGGGTGTGAACGACCCCCCTTTTTGTCCAAACTGCCCTTTTTGATTTAACAACAACAACAGAATTTTTTTAGTTATATATTTATTTGCCTCTTCCAGAACCTCCTCGTCTTGTTTTGAATGAATGACCTGTTTGAATGTCATGTTTTGAATGAATGACCTGTTTGAATGTCATGTTTTGAATGAATGAAAAAGAAAATATTTTTTTCTGACCTCCTTTGTCTTGATGTTTCGTTTGAATTGATACATTGAATTGTAATCATGCCAAAGAAGAGAGTGCGAAAATGTTTCACAACATAAAAATCAAAACACATTTTCGATTGGCATTAAGTATAGAGTAGACAGTTTTAATTTTTAAAAGAAGCGAAAAATAAAATGCCCAACAGAGAAAGAAAACGAGCCGCTGATGAAAAAGAGTTACAAAAGGCTGCAAAGAAATGTAAATCGTTAACTGGATATTAAAACTGTACGATATTGACGAACTCTTAGTTGGGCGTCGTGATTTATCATCGCATGAAAAATATCAAGTCTATAATCACATTGTAAAACAAAAAACTACGTTTGAATTTCCAAAGAAAGTGCATCACGGTTGCAATCGTTCTTGTAAAGAAGAATACTTGCAGGGTGGATTCATTTACGACAAAAAGGACGACTCGGTGTTATGCATCTACTGTGTTTTATTTTTAACACCAGATAGAAAACGATCCTTGGGAGCTTTTGTTAACCGCGGGCATAAGGAATGGAACAATATTATGGAAAAAGAAAAAAAACATTCAGGAAATATATACCATCAAGAAGCTTTAGAACAATATGCTGGCATTTGTAATCGTTTTGAAAATCCAACGGGAACCATACCATTACAAAGCGATGAAACTTTAAAAAGTCGACAACAAACATATCCATACATTGTAGAAGTATTGGCAAGAATAGTACATTTGATGGGGAAACAAGGTCTTGCATTTCGTGGAACACATGAAAATATCATGATGGAAGAATCATCACAGACAGGTAATCCCGGAAACTTTCTTGCCATTGTACAAGAAATTGCTCAGTATAATTCGGAACTTAGAAATCATTTACAGGCGCCATTACGCAAAGATGTCAGTTACTTGGGACCAAAAAGTCAAAATGAACTAATTGACATCATTGGCAAAAAATGCATACAAGAGCGACTAATTAGCGAAATGAAAACTGCAAAATACCATTCCATTTCAGCAGATGAAGTAACAAGTGCGAACCGAGAAATTTTATCGGTTTGCATGCGATATGTAAACGAAGAAAGCGATATCAGAGAAGTGTTCCTTGACTTTCTAAACCTTGACCCAATAACGGGTGAATATATTGGAAAACGTTTGCTCAAATTCTACAAAGATAATGCAATTGATATCGCTTCATGTAGAGGCCAGTGCTACGATGGCGCTGCGAACATGCAATCATTAAAAAAAAGCGTTGCTAGCCATATTTTAAATGGATCGCCAAAAGCTATAGTTACACATTGCAATTCTCATAACTTGAATCTATGCATTGCTTCGGCATCACGAATACCTATTGTCGATAACATTTTGGAGGTATATAAGGGAATAACAATATTTTTCAACACCTCTCCAAAAAGGGAGCGACTACTAGAGCATGTGACAGGACTTCATTGTGCATCAAGTGAACGAAAGAAGATACTTGTTGGGATGTGCAAAACACGATGGTCGGAAAGAGACACGGCTTACGAACATTTTTATCTGGCGATCCCATTTATGGCCGAGGCATTGGAGATTATTGCAGGAGTACACACTGATATGAAAGACTTTCGGTCAGAATTTACAAGTGGATGGGACCCAAAAACAAAAAAGGAAGCTTCCTCTTTCCTAAATGGACTTACAAAGTTTGAGTTTATAATAGGCATCATTACATTGTACCGACTGCTGCACCCATTATCCTGCATCACACAGAAATTGCAAGGGCGCACTACAGATATTGTGTACGCTTACAACAACATTCAAGAAGTCATAGAAAATTTAAGTTATATACGAGAAAATGTCGAGAAAGAGGCTGATGTTATTTATCAACAAGCCACCAGGATGGCAGGTAAACTATTTGTTGAGCCTGCCATACCCAGGACAGCCACGAGACAAGCGCACAGAACTAACGTGCCTGCAGAGACGCCACTTGTATATTATAAACGTGCCTTGATCATACCTTTTATGGATACAATCATTTCAGAAACGAAATCACGATTCCAGAAAACGCATTGCATTGCTGGTAAGGTATTATGCTTAATTCCCTCGATAATATGCAATGAGGAGACAACTGATTTAAAAGAGTTAGTTGAAATGTATGAAAGCGACCTTCCAAACCCTGACGCTGTTGATCAAGAGTTAATGTTGTGGAAAAAGAAATGGTCAGTTGTCAATTCCGAAGACAGGCCTAATACCCTCGCTAAAGCCATTAAAATCTGCGATAAAATCCAATATCCAAACCTCTTTGAACTTCTCAAGATCGGATGTATTCCGGTAACATCGTCCGAATGTGAACGCAGCTTTTCTGCCATGAGAAGATTAAGGACATGGCCAAGAGCAAACATAACTACAGAACGACTCGGTTCACTGGCAATCATGAATATCCATTACAATGAGAAGATCGATTATAAACAAGTTTCGAAATTATTTTTTTCCTTGCACCCAAGAAAATTGTATGAAAAGAACTTAGTTTTTGAGTAAAAAAATCCATCTTCTAACTACCATACTCTTGATTTATATATCTGGACAAACAGTGTTACTTAAATTGTTCCTTTATCAATTACCAAAATGTCGCCTAACCATGGTGGGCAACATTTTTCCACTTCCCTTTTTCTTCAAAACCGACCCCCCTTTAAAATTTTCACGGTACGGCCTTGCTATCATCCACTATCATCTACTATGACCCACTATCCTATCTTACTATGAGCTATTATTTCACTGACACTCTGTGACCTCAATTTTCTCCACTCTAAGGCATTTGTTCCTTCTACTGAACTTGCCTTCTTTAATTCAATGAAAGTTTTTACATTTAATAGCACATTGTTTCTATTGAATCTATTCTAATCCGTTTAATTTAGCTCTTATTGAGCACAACGCATGTTCTTGGTCGTTTCGTTTAATTGTATTCTTGTATACCGAATAAGAGCACTCAACCAACAAAAAACCATATCGGAAGAATTTGTTTCCATTTATCATGCATTGTTCGGCATAGATTATTATATATTGGATAGCTTCACTACGCAGCGGTTGTGAAAGTGACATAACATGTATCAGATAGTGGGTGATAGTGGATGATAGTGTTGTGATAGTGGGTGATAGTGCTGTTATAATGGGTGATAGTGTTGTGATAGTGTTGTGATAATGGGTGATAGCGCAATTCGATAAAGTCTGTTGTGATAATGGGTGATAGTGGGTGATAGTGTTGTGATAATGGGTGATAGTGTTGTGATAATGGGTGATAGTGGGTGATAGTGTTGTGACAATGGGTGATAGTGGCTGATAGTGGGTGATAGTGTTGTGATAATGGGTGATAGTGGGTGATCACATAGATTGTAAGGTCGACGTATACCAGTTATAAAACATCATCAACTGTATATGTTTCTTGACTCATCTTTCCAGAAGGAATCATGTCAACACTAATGATCCGTGTGAGCCTATTATCGCGAATAAACCTGTTGTTTTTATTGAATAATTATGATGTTAAATATCTCATTCACTATTACTGTGATCTTGAAGCAATAAAATCAAGTTTATTTGCTGTTATCTAGTGTACAGATTTGCTTCTTTCGCGCACTTCTGATGGTGCAAGCAACTTTGAAGCCGGCTTCTGTTTGTCTAAATTCGAAGACGAAGTTGATCTTTTCTTGTCATGGGCAATCTGCGCAACTTTTGATGTAGAACGTTTGGGATGTTCATGTTGGTGGATGTTTTTTATATAACCAGCTGCAGCAATCGAAGCGTTCATTTCTGCAGGCTCACATCAAGCTGAAAAAAAAACAGCAACAATGCTTAAGGCTGAACTATCTGTGTTTAATCACATAAATGTCCACATTTTAAACTTACCTGATACCAGTGAGATCAACCAAGTACGAAGAATTATTGTGACCCGATCAGAGACCGCCTTGAAAAAGCTGAATTACAAATAGGTGCTTGCTATGATATAGAGTCGCTCTCTTTAGCTTCTTGAAGTCTAACTCCCAATCAAAAATTTCTTTATAAACTACTTTCCTTTTGCCTTACAAGCTCAACTGTCAGTAACAATATCTACAAGTCAATACAAGTTCTACGGATTACATGGTTGATTTGCTTTTGATAAGATCTGGCTTTGTTTTAGCTGTCCACATTTTAATGCGTTGTCGTTAGTTCGGAGTCAAATTGCCATTTTGTTTAGAATGAGTTCAAATATTTGTGCGCGTAAAGTAGAAAACAAAATTGTTTGTTATCAACACGTTCTTCATCGTTGGTTATCTTGCATGTGAGAAATCAATAAACTTATAAATAAAGTTGTAATTCCTGTAGAAAAAACGGCGGCATTGCATGCCTTCCAATATTACGGACGTCAACCGGTTGTCAAAAGTTTCATCGAAATCGGTCCAGGGATCTATAACAAGTTAGCTGGCATACAAATAAATATCCGTGCTTTATTATTAGGATATCAAGTTGATGTTTATGAAATAATCGAGGTTATATATATATATGTGTGTGTGTGTGTGTGTGTGTGTGTGTGTGTGTGTGTGTGTGTGTGTGTGTGTGTGTGTGTGTGTGTGTGTTATATTATAACAAAAGAAAAAAAGAAAAGAGTTTCAACACTGTTATTACCTTAATTAATGCGAATTCTCTCAAAATGATAGAATGACGTCATAATAACATAAAACGTCTCTAGCTCTTGTTCTAGTTATTTCTAACCTTTCTAAATGCTACATTCCTATCTTACTTTTTAAAAATAAAGACATTGTAATTTATTTTTAAGTAACGCCCTTTTAAAAAGTTCTTCTCACCCTATGACGTCATTGCCCTTAAACTCTCCCGGAAATGTGACACAAAGAATTTTATGACTGCCAGTAAATATTTTCTACATCAGAGTAGGCTAGGGAAACATTCTGGCAGTAAAAGAATTTGCCCACATCCCATCTAATTTTTTGTGCCATAGCGCCCTGACTATCAGCTTCCAGAACGATGTTTCAAACACGCGATAGAACTCAACGATGATTACATTTCATTTGCTCCCTGTAAGGACACAACATCGCAGTAAAAAAGACCATAAAAATGAAAAAGTAAGCCAGGTGTAATAATAAAGTCCAGTTACATTTATGTTATAAGCCAAGTAAACGATATTCAGACGGGATTCAGTTTTGAGTGGCATGAAACTTGTAAAAACTTGATTTTTGTTGAAAAACTTATACTTTTTTATGTCTTCATCGTACTTATTTTCAAAGCATTTATCTTGTTTTGGCTATTTTTTTTATGATATGACTTAAGCAGAAAAGCTGTTCAGTATGAAATTATCTTTCCAACAATATATATTGCTGGCTTTGCCGGGTTGACTTCAACCCGGTATTATATGGTGAATAATAGCTGGAATAAAATTCAAATTCAAATTCGAGCATTTGGCTGTGTGGATGGAGCGCACATCCCAATTAAAACACCGCAAGCAAATTCTCAGGATTATTTCAACTACAAGCAAATTCATTCTATCAATGTTCAAGCAACTTGCGATTTCCGAGGGCAGTTCATGGATATAGGATGCAGATGGCCTTGTTCAGTCCACCATGCTAAAGTTTTTTCGAATTTTCTGGTGAATGTGTCAAGTTAAGAAATGCGCAGATACCATCTACGTTAGTGTCAATATTTCCTGGTCAAGAAAAGGTACTGAGTGTGCCTTTGGTAGGTTGAAAGCACGTAGATGGATAGATCTCAAATTAGAATCTGTGCCAACATTGGTGTATGCATGCTTCGTTCTTCACAACTTTTGCGAATCAAATAATTCTCCCCTTGATGAAGTTTTGTTAAAACGACAAATGGTTAGAAATAAAATCGAAGCAGAACTATCGAAAAACACGACAGATCCTGTTTATTCATGTAATAAAGAAGAAAGTGAAATCCATCCTAACGTCATACATCAGAGACAATATGCCAGATGATCTATTTTGAAGATTCGAACAGAAATGCGTTAAGTCATATTTCATCCCGGCAAAGCAGCCTCATGTAATCACTCCCTTAGTTTTCAGTATGGGTGTATATTGTTATTTTGTCGAGCATTAAAGTGATTAACTTCCGCATATCAACGGTAATAACATGATTACGAGGTTAAGATCCGGCTAAAAGAAAATATAAAATCATTCGTCTGTAGGGGCATAAAAGAAAATATAAATGTCTGTCTAACACTCGGTAGGATTATTCATTTAACATGACTTCATAACCGTTCATAACCATGATAACCTAATGCATTAAATTTTTAATTACTTAAATACAGTTCGTTATTTATTGACTTCTGTTTTGATGTAGTAAATGTGCACACTAAAGTGTAGATAGCCATGTTTCAACACTACTCCCTACAGTTTAATTTTACAAACTATTCTCCAGGAATCGCCGGGGGTCGCATCGATGATATTCGGTTCTAAAACAGGTTTAAAAGTTTACGTTACTATTCTGCACTTCCTTACAAGATCATTGACGCAGTAATGGCGTAAACAAAAGAACAAATAAACACATTATGTATTAGTGATGCGCAAAACCCCATATGAATAGATACGTGATATCAGGATTTTACAGATCATCGAACGATGTTGGCATTTAAGTGGTGGCTGTTAATATTGTGCAACGTGGCAAGTAAGAATATCGTTCCTAACAAAACATACTTTTAAGACGTTACGTTGGTGTTTATTAGTTAAGTTTGAATCTAGTAACTTAACTGTAAAATGAGAACAGATGTTTTGTTAAAAATATCATGCTAATACATAACACGTTATTTGATGCAGATCCCTTACCAAACGTTTCCAATCGTTCCCTGGAGCTCAACCATACCTTAAACGCGACAATACTTCCACGCAATTTCTCGAATGTTCTGTTAAATACGACGACAACACCTGCTAGTCAGTCTACTAAAGAACCGCCAAAACGAGCCAGCAATTTACGTCAAAAGGCGTCGATTATTGTATTAGTCGGCTTGCTACCTAGTTTCATAATGTTTACCGTATGCATGAGATTCGTGCCAGAGTTCTGTTGCAAACTTGTTCAAAAAACATGCGGATAAGTAAAGCGTGCCCGTAAATATCGAAATCACTCTGTTCGCGCGAAGACATATTTTCCTTTGTATTTCGGAGACATGTATAGTTAGTTAGTTAGTAATGATCGCTAGTTTTACATTTACAAACTAACACAGATGTTATGATATAGCATTAAATAGCTCCTACTTTTAAATATATTTGCAGTATTTTTTTGTATACCTTTTCGGTGTAATAGTAACATGGAGCGATTGTATTCGAAAATCACAAACCTATTTAACTTGAGAAATGTTGATTTGCACTATGTTTACACTATACCGGATAGCATTTTAATATAATGTGAACATAATCGTTTTATGACGACGTTTTGTTTTCAAGGGGTTTATATTATACCGGATTATCAATAGGCTGCGTGAATATCTGTAACGTGATTGGCTAATCACGAGATAATATATATCATATTTCGGAGTGCAAAACTCAATATTTTTTCTTGATTGGCTAAAAAGAAGTGCAAAATTCAATAGTTCTGATTGGTTAAAGCAACTATTCCCGGGATTCCTATTGGTTAAAAACAGAGTGCAAAATATGACACGTGCGAATGTTAGAATAATGTAATCGTAAAATCATTGAGTTGTGACGAAATTCATGTTCACGCTTTTAAAGCGTGTTATATAAGATATAGTTTCTTTCCCCGATTTGCAAGCACGCTACATAGAATTCGTTGATACGCAACTAATGAGCTATTCCATGAATTTTGTAAAGCGATTAATTATTTTATTCATAATATCTGTAGACGACATCTTTCATAAAATTCTAAATGCATTAAAACTCTTTTCATCGATAACGTTGCGATTAAGTGGTTTATATAATTAGAAACGACAGGACATACTCCGCATTGTGATTATACTTAGTAGGAAACTGACGTTTATTTTGATTTTAACAGTGACAGGGGGGGGGGGGGGGGGTGACCTTCTTCCGATAGATAATTTTAAAACTGTTATATAAGATCAATGGACCACTAAACTGTGGCGGTTTCAAGCGGATATGGTATCAGTTTGACCTTCTGCTTCTGCTTATCAAAAGCCTCTCAGAATAATCAATATGTCCCTCCTTTAACAAAAGAAAGGCTGGATGTTTTAACCTTCTGTTCTGTCTGCCACATGGAAACGCGCTCGAAATCAAGAGGACTGAGCTAAATCCATATTTAGTTACCAGATGTCGAAACCATTATTTAATCGGATATTTATGAGAAACGGAATATTTTCATCGTTTTTTTTTTAGTTATTAGAAATATCTAGGTTACATATTTTTTCTGGCATATGTTCTTTTAAAGCATGCTATTTATCGGCAAAAAACTTTTCTGTCTTTGGATTTTTTTTGCACGTTTTTGAGAGCCTATTGAATGCGAAGTAGTGAACTCAAATCGATACGATATAGCTAGAACCAGAATAGGTCGATAAACATCATACCGAGAAACGATTATTTTCGTTTTTGAAAAAATGCTTTTAATGCAATACCGATAGATTTACAAAATGAGGTAAGCATGTTGTTAGCAATATTTCTAGGGATGACTAATTAAAGGACTTTAAATCATATACCTTAACAATACCTTAAACGTATTAAATTTCGCGCGTAGAAAAGTTCGCGATTTTTTCTTCTTCTTTTTTTAGTCTAATACAATGACATTATTTTTAACACTTTTATTCTCTTTTTTAGCTTTCGAACTTTCTTCAAATAACGATCGTATGTCACCACTCTTCGGTACTTCATTTACTTGTCACTTTTATGAAACACCTTTTGATTATTTTTTTTACTGCTGGTGAAATGATATCAGGAAGAACAGGAACAAGGAGAGAATATGTAATTCCTTTGTTTTTGGGTTCAGTGTATAAATAACGAACGAGATTTTCGTATTTTTGTAAAAGAAAATTCTTTTCTTGGTGAATAACCATTCATTTTCGCTACTATTATACACATCTACACCACCTTCTGAATAAGCGGAGATCTTCTATAATTAACGCTTGTCAACTGGACAGTAACAACAGTATCACGATCAAAATTTGTAACTCTTTACACTTTCCATAGGAAGATGTCCGGCTATTTGATTGGTTTGATTTTGTCTTGTTGTCTGAATTGCAAAACGGTCAAAAAGGTTATTCTTTTCATTGGACCGCAATTGCAAAAAAAAACTTACGAACAAAGCAAGAGGGGGAGATTTAAAAAGAACAAGATGAACAGCCTTGCTCTTCAGCTGACAACAAAATCGCTTCACGTACGGTAAATCTTTTTGAAAAATATATTTTGTTTTTTTCATCATTCTTGTTAAAATTATATAAGAAAGCAAACTATCCGTTATTTTTTAGGTCAGTTACCACTACAAATTGAAACGGGATTTGTCTCGGTTGATTATGACAATAACACGAATGTCGTCTAGTGGAAGGTATTACAGATAAACTATCCATTGGTAGTGGCGCTTGGTTGGATGATCCGAATGACGGTAGGAGCGACGAAGAAAGAAATGTATTTCATGATTGAAATATAAATATATTAAACATGAAATCTTTCCTCGATTTGTCTTGTTTTATTCCTTTTCTCTTTACTGAAATCGAAAAAACTAAATCAAGACCAAAACATCGCTAACTACCCGCGAAATATTTAAATATGACAAAACTAAATACCCGCGAAAAATATGAAAATGACAAAATTAATACATGTGAAATGTAAAAACCTTCAAAGGGCAAAATTGAATACGTTTAAGGAAGTTGGTCTAATACGTAGTTACAATGATAACAGAAAAAGGTAGGCAGACAGAAGTGATGCCATTATTAGATTCTCAATCAAAGACCTTTCTCGGTTTCTAGAAAACATCTTTTCTAAAAAAAGTTATTATTTTGTATTGGCCTCATCTCCACGTTGTGTTTCCAACACATGTTTAAAGAGCGAAAGTGAAATCTTATTTTCTTGACAGACTGAATATTTCACGGCCATGAGACGAACATTTTATATATTACAAATAAATACAAGTATTTTTATATACACATTCAATAAATAAAAAATTATTGGCGAATAAAGTGAGTTTCTTTTTGTGGATAATAAAAAATGTAATTTTAAAAAATACATTATTTCTGAAACAGTGCGAATAAATTTTAGGAATGCGTGTTTTATATATACCAGGTCTGCAAAACCTATGTGAAGTGGTCGAAGTGTTGGAAATCAGCGAAGTGCTTGTCTCTATTATTAAGATTCCTTTTGTGAGAGTAGTGCTTCTTCTTGTTCCTTTTGTAATTGCTGTCGTCTTCTCATAGTTTTTCGCGCCTTCAATCTCTGCTGCAAGTCTTGTTTTTGTCTTGCCTGGTTAGAAGAATGTACTTTCTCCAGTTCCTCCATTTGCTCCTTGTGGCGTCTTTGTAACTCCTGGATATTTCCGAACAGCTCGTCGTCAGTTGGTGAAGGAGCAAGTTCATCCAGAGGAATTTGTTTCAGTTGAGGTGGCTGAAGGGCTTCACTGTTTTTTTCTTCTTCAGTTCCTTTTTGTTCTTCGGGGCTTTTTTCCTCATCGGGATCCTTTTGTTCTTCGGGAGTTTTTTCTTCTTCAGGATCCTTTTGTTCTTCAGGAGTTTTTTCTTCTTCAGGATCCTTTTGTTCTTCGGGATCTTTTTGTTCTTTGGAATCCTTTTGTTCTTCAGAACCTTTTTCTTCTTCAGGATCCTTTTGTTCTTCGGGACTTTTTTCTTCGTCTGCATCTTCCATTTCCTCTGCATTTCCTTCCTTTCCCACTTCGTCATTCTTTTCACCCTGTTCTTCATTTCTCAGATTCATATCTTGTTTTACGATCGCCTCAACATCTGTGGGATCACTCTCCTCCTCTGTGGCCTTCGGTACATCTGCGTTCTTCTCTTCTTCATCTTCGCGGAAATAATCCTTTGTGACCATCATGTGAGACTCAACCAGCTTACTCTCTTCATCCGCTACAGTGCCCTTCTCATCTGTAGTTTCCAGTTGTTTAAAGTCGATTTCAAAGCCTTCCTTCTTTGCAAGTTCTCGCATACACCTGATGCGCTCCACCCTCAGCTCATTGTATTTTAACTTGTAATCATCAGACACGCGCTGGTAGTCAACAGCCAACTTGTCATTAATGACCTGGCAAAAACAAAACTAATTTTGTAACCACAAATTCATTACAAAAACATGTGTTATCGAATTCTGGTGTCCTTAAAAGAATCGGGCAAATCTTGAGTATATTGCGGGCACAATCATACCTTATCCATCCATTGAAGTTGCAAAGCCAACTTCCATCGATAGTAGTTATACCAGGCAGCAGCTCGATGGATCGTGGATTCATCCGATACATCTTTGTAGATCAAGTTGATATTTATGACAATATTCTGAAATAAAAAATGTTTTGAATGAAAATGCTCCAGTTACACCTTATAACGTTTACTATAAAGCGAATTTGAAATTCGTACTTTGTGTTTTCCATTTGAAATGGAGAGATAACGTAAAATATGTCATGTTTAGTTTATGTTTCAGCATACCGAAAAGTCTTCCAGAGTCCAGTAGGGCATTGATTTGACTTTCACGTATTCAGCAGAGCGACGGCAGTTTTGATCGGCAGCTATTAAATGATTCCGTGTGTCCGTCACCATGTAATATTTCGCCTGCAAGACAAAGAAAGGGTCAATAACTCCTTCAGCGAATAAGGCCATCTTAAAACAACAATCCACAAAGTCGTGAACTTTGCCAATAGGGCTTAAAAATTACTTTTTGGTCTTGCGTCGGTGAATTTTGTATTTGCGACCATCGACGGCAAACGTACCACATTTGGCTGCACGCTTTGTAGATGATCTGCCGGGCGTTCCACCATTTGGAGTGCGCCACGCTCAAGTGCTGTTTGTACTGAGAGAGCTGTACGACCTGCAACTCTAACCGATCCTCCAGTTCGCTGCCATACTCCCCGTTGAACATACTCTCCAACAGTTCGTCGATCTTCTCTTGAAGATCTCGCAGACGGTCTGCATCGTTCTGACAACTTTCAACGTCGCTCTCAACCTTCTGTTGTTGCTGCTTCAAGCAATCGAGCTGTGAAAATAGTGGAAGATATTTCAAGTCATCATCATCACAAAAGTATCAACTCTGCTTAGAGAATGACTATAACTAAGACAAAACAAACAAATCCCAGTAAAGCACAAAGAATTCTAGAGGAAATTCGATGAAACTGTTATGGTGAAACTACTCACTTGAGTTTGACAGACATCTTGTTTGTTTTTCGCTTCTAAATATTCAAACTCCTCTTTCCGTTTACTCGCATCCACCTGTTCCTCTGACATCACAGACAGGAAATTTGCCGCCATGAACGAAGCAGATTTGAAATTTTCAACATCTTGATACTCCTTTTCCCTGAAAATAAACAACAAAAGACATGAGACTACATATATATATATATATATATATATATATATATATATATATATATATATATATATATATATATATATATATATATATATATAACCTGCGCACTGGCAGGTTATAACAGACTACAACGTTACTGATGGCAGCACCAGATAGTACGAGACTGACCTGACCAATGGTATGGTCCGAAAAGTCGGTACAACATCCAATCATACATCAGTGAAATGAAATAAAGCAGTAAAAGGTTACAATATAAATATACGGAGCAATGGAATGGCATGATACAAGATGTATGCGGAGCAATGAAATGGCATGACACAAGATGTATGCGGAGCAATGGAATGGCATGACACAAGATGTATGCAATGAAAAGTATAAAATAATTGTTTGCATCGTGATTTGTTTAAGTGTATTTTTTTTTTTTATTATTGTAGTTGCTCAAAACAAGGCCCTAAAGGCCACTTGAATGTAAAGAGCTAGTATTTGTTGATTGAATTGTTAATTGGCTGCTTGTGCCGTAATGAATGATAAAGAACGATCCGGTTTCATCGAGGACTCTACAAGTACAATAGTGTACAGAGAAAAGAAGAAGAAGCATAAAAAATAATTAGTTGAACAATCAAATGAAGTACAATTCAAAAAAGTAAAATAGTATTTTAGCCACTTACGTAGCTATCTGCAATTCGTCAAATTCATCCTGCTTATCTTTGAGAGCTTGCATTAAATTCGCCAGCTCTGTTGTATGAAGCAACAGTCTCTCTTCGACACGCTTGCGTTCCAACGCATCGACCTCTCCCTGGTACTCAACAAACTGCAACAACTGCTCTTTCGTTACTTTGCTCTCAAAGTCTGTAAATGAAAACGCATGAAAATTTCTGTATCCGTTTCAAGGAGGCAGGAGACTCCCAAATCCCATATCATTGTCGCAGATTTTTAAGATATGTCTCAACCATGGCTCTCTATGGACTTTTGAAATGTTGATTCAAAAATAATTTGCAAACATTTAAAGTTGATATCAATGTTATTTGCAAAAAAACAAACAAATATAAACGAAACAAAATAGAAATTAAAACACCTCGTTAATTATAGCAAAAGTTGTCTTACCTTCTTGCTTTTGGCTTCCATCTTGCTCTGGCTCCTGAATACAAAATAGAGTTTGTTTACACTAATTAAGCATTATCCTGAAGATTTTATGATGACGGTTATTTTTGATGAAATACGGTGTTACTTTTTTTAAAACCGCTCACTAAACAAATTTGTGATATCATGGTCTCGAACCCAGAACGCCATTCCCATTGCGCTATCGCCGGATTAGAGTCAATTTTACTGATTATTCAATAGCATATGAGGAGGAAAGGAAGAAAATCTCTTACACTCACCTGAATTTCTTACAATCCTCTCTACCAAATAAAATTCATTTTTGGGATTCCAAATGTTACCTGATCGATTGGTGGTTCGTAAGGTGGGGGCGGTTCTGTCGGTGGTGGTGCAGTGGCTGGAGGTATCCTTTCACTTTTGGCTGCCTGCTTACTGGCAGGGGGTGTGTTTTGAACGCTAGCTGTACATCCCATAACAAAAGTCAATACTTGATAATTATGTTTTCATCCTGAATTGTTGAAAGAATTTATGACAAAGTAAAGTATAAACGACGTTGCAATGAGAATATCTTGTGTTGACATGATATATATGCTCTAAAATATTGATATCTTGTAACATAGAACTGCTTATAATTTGTTACCGAAGAAAAGAATAACATAAATAATGAAAATTAAAAAATTGACAGTGGTTTTCATCAAAAGAAGACTAAGTTTCTGAACTAAGGTCGTCTAAAAATATGTCTACAGGGTAGCCGCTTAGCTCGTTAAGACAATAGTAAATTGTCGATTGAATATAATATACACGTGGACCGGACAAAAAACCCACAGACAAAAATATGGCTTCTTCATATTTCTCTTTCCACCTTTGAATACTCGAGTGAAACTCATTGTGCCAATCTTCCATATTTTTATTACTAGTATAACACATAGATTGTTTCTCGTGTAGCAATTGAAAAGGTTTTGATTATTTGTATAAATTATTGATGAAAAGTGTTTGAGGGATAATTTTGGTTCAGATGAAGTTGGTAAAACAGTCAATTCGTTATCAGGAATATAAAAAAGACAAGAGCTAACGATTCAAATCTTAATTCCAGCTTTATTGTGTTTGTTTTGATGATTTCAGACTATAACTTTTAACTGAACGTCTTTTTACGGAAACCGAAACTGTACATTTAAAAAATCAGCCGAAGTGTATACAAACAAAGAATAAAGAAATTATGTTTTGCTTGGTATGTTCTCGATTGTTCAATCACTCACGACTCGACTTTGTTCTCGATTGTTCAATCACTCACGACTCGATTTCACGGCGTTGAAATCACCAATGATGTGAATATAAATGAAAATAACCATACTAAAAAGCCCATATAATCCGATTTATAAAGTGCTGTAGTAAAGGGAGACAAGATCCTACTACAAAATTCTCAATCTACGTAAAGTTCCACTAAAAACGTTTTCTAGCAACACACATTGAAAAAAAAGTGTGACTATGGTAACAAAGCGGGGAGGTATTAATTATTCAACTGCAAAGGTCTTCTTTTGACGTAGCTTCATTCGGATTTATTATTTGAACTCAGTTGTTTTGAACTAAAACGTGTGTTTAATTACTTATAACGATATTTAGCCCGGATACTTACGATCTAGCGTACAGGCTTGATATAACTTGTCGACCCTTTTTAAGCCGTTAATTTTTGGCCCGGCAGAAAAGGGCCACAGATTCGTAAAAATCAATATCTAAAACTAATACAGTTTAGCTTAATACACAGTTATGTTATATATGCGAATTTAACATGGGCTAGCACGTGCTCACCATACCTAAAAAGAATTTGCGGTGTACGTTACACTTTTTTTTATAACAACAATTTTATAAAAACAGGCTTAAATTGGTCAAAAATTAAGAACAAACTAAGAACAAGGCTAAGGCTTAATTAATAAATAGGTTGGTGTATTTGCAACTGTAAGACCCCATTACGGAAGAATATTCAAAGATATAGGAAGAATAACAGGTGCGACCTAAATTTAGTATTATTCTTCGCCTGTACGTGTTTGTTTTTTTCTTTTTTTGTAGATGTATTATGCAACTTATGGAGTAAAAACACAAAACTTTTTCTTACATATATTTAAAAACAGAATAAGAACAAATCGAGGCTAGAATCAGCTAAAAATTAAGAACAGCTAAGACCGAACCCAACTTACCTGGTTCTTGTAAAAAAAAATAAGTGTATATTTCTAACTGAATGTTTTACAATGTCACCGAAATACATTTACCTAATTATTTGCACATTAAGACAAGTTTTTGTAATACATAGAAATGACAATATTAAAATAAACATACAGAAAGAAGACTTCTTGTCACGAAGCCCTGTGCGTTATATATTTTTTACATTTTTATTTCACGATATAAATAGAAAAAAAAGGCATATAGATATTGATTACTCTACCCGTAAATAAATTTATAAAATACATGTTACACCAAGCTTGCGAGTGATTTTTATTTTTCATATTTAAAGGGTATTTTTTTACCTTTAGTTTGAAAGTAATTATATTTTTCAAATTTGTGATGCTTTCATCTTTAAATGAATTTCAAATTTTTGGCCCACGATACGAAATTGAAAAGTTTGCAATAAGTTCAAATCGCACAAATGGTTTGGAGCGTAAAAAAATATCTCTCGTTTACCTTTTTCGCAATGATGTCAGCTTATTGTAATATTTAAACATGAAAAGTAAGTGATTGTAAATGTTTACTTCGAAGATATTAGCGGTCGCGATGGTTCAAACAATAACTAATTTATTCAATTTCGAAAGATGTGTGCTTGCCCACAGTAACGGGGCCATACATTTATGACGTCCACATCTTCACTTTATAGCCCGTACCAGATCTGCGCAATAAACTTCCAAGTTCATTGTTCTAAAACAATTATCGTATTTCCTCTTTTATACGCTGCCCACCAATAAACACCACTCCTTTGAAGTTAATGGAGCGAATGAGTCAGCGACGACATTGATTAGTCCTAATAGGATACCAGATGAGAAGGAAAATAAAAAGGAATATTGAATTTGTTGGTCCGTATTCCGGAGCGAAGTAACGCAAACAAGTCCGATAGCGAATGTCAAATATGTCAAATCTTCTGACAAGTTTCCACACTCGACAAACCGGTTCCAGAATGTATTTATGTACACATGCCATACGATTGGTATTGTCCAAGTGTGCAAAAGGATGATCTGGGCAAATGAATCTGCAAGGATTGTCTCATATCTTATCGTTATACACAAGCAATCGGCCTCATTGAAATACAGAAGAGAACAATCAAGAATTTGTTAATAAAAGTAAATAAATTGGATGGCAACCCTACAGTCAGAAGGCCATATGTTATTGAGGGTGTGCTTTTTGCTCATCGCGTCAGCAAGCCATGCTCTGCAAATGACAAATCAATCAATCTATAGTCCAGTAGAATTTGATTAAAAATGGCCGAACCTAGAAAAAATTTAGACAAAGACATATTACCTACCGCTGAAAAGGAAATTTTTATGTAGATTAAGAAAATCCACGGGGTCAAAATTTTTACCTTAATTTTAATTTAGTTTTAACGATGTCGGTGATGTACTACAAGATTGCGATATAATTATGTATGTGGATGATACTCTTATCTTCATGATTAACATTAAATCTGGAAAAACGTAAATTATGATTTTTGGATCCGCCGCAGATCAAAAACGTGAATCCCGAGATGTATCGTCACTACACAGTCCCTACAACATCATCTTGCAAGTACCTAGGAGTGGAGCTTGATTAATCCCTCAATTTAACGAATCACTGCCACACTGTATATAAAGTAATTGGCCGACTTTACCTACTACGAAGATTACGGCAACAACTTACAACTAAAGCTGCAGCTCTACTTTACAACGCAGTCGTGATACCTCTCTTTACATGTTGATCAGTCTTTACGTACCAAACCAGCAGCTCATACAAGACGAAAATAAAGGCATTGAAGACTCGAGCCAATATAATCATCTACAACGATCGACCTACTAAGTCTACCAAAATTGATAAAGAAGAGACAGCTCGTCTTTAAATGTCTAGAAAATGATGTTTGTGAAAATCTAAAGGTCTATTTTCAATTAATGAACAACAACACTAGGAATAAAAATGCGATCATTAGGCTCCCTAAAGTCCGACTTGAAATGAGTAAAAGCGGTTTTTACTTTTCAGGAGCCACAGTATTTAACGAGTTCCCGCTCAAAGTTAGAGCAGCTACCACAATTTTTAAGCTTCTTTAAAGAATAGGATTTTAATTTCAATTCTATGGTATTTATTTTTCATTGTTTATCTTTTAGCTAACACATTGTAATATTTAATAATTTATACCTTTTATCCACAGGACCCGAAGGAAGAACAGAATTTGTAAATATGCTATGCTAGTGCTATTTTATTGAGAAAATAAATATATTGTTTTAAAGAAAACTTTGAATCATTAAACTGCATCTTATATTTAAATTTGTAAATATTGTAAATAGTTTTGATTTCCTGTATAAATATTCATAAATAAATAACACCCAAGTCAAAATGACGCCTTAATTCCCCGTTACATCGGCATTACAGCGTTAGAGCATTACCACTATTGTTTAATAACTACAAACATATTTACAATAATAATAATTTAAGCGAGCACATCACCATTTGCCTCGTTTACTCCAATCCTTGGGCTGCCAGTGCAGGCACTTCGGATCGATTCGTATTTTTCTTTTTTTCATGGACTTGGCGTGCGATTCAAGTATGTCTTTAGTGATGCATATCACGTACTGTCCTTTGTAATATTGTAACAGATTCAAATGCTGAAGTGTGGAGATGACGTCTTCCTTTCGAATGCTTGTCATTTCGCATATCTCACTAAACATGCGTAGAACTTTCCAATGGAGAACATTTTATTTGTTTGCGATTCACCAATTTAATGTCGTCAACAACAACAACAAGAAACAGTAAACCTTCTCTAATAACCGCACAAGGCTTACTTGATCGTAATGACGGGCGTTCCTTCCTCTTCGCTTTTCAGCTGCAACAGAATCTCTAAGATGGTCTGCGACCAGTAACTTCTGTACGACAGCAATCCAAGATCGGAAAGTGGCTTCTCAGGGTGGCCGGTTTTCCCTTCGAATTTCGAAAGTTCGTAACCTAGCAACAGTGTTGGCAGGCATAAAATACAAGGAAATTTTAAACAAAAATAAGTTTAAGTAGAAATTTTCTTTTTACAGTAACAGTTGCCAATGATAATTTTAAGGCGTTGTAAAATTAGGAATATGACGTTTGACATAATAGAGCTGGGGTGATTTTTGCCTTCTTACTGAACTCTATCAGGAGCTTCCCATAGCCTTTCCTCTGATATTGCGGAAGAGTCAAGATGCACGCCACATTGTAATCTTCGCTCGACTCCTTCTCCTAACAAAGTACGATTCACACTGAAACAAACAACATTTGCTGGTTCCCAAGAAAAAGTGCGGAAATGTTACTGAACAGGCCAACGGACAAAAAACCTTGACGAATAGAACGCTTTCCGGTTTTATAGCTGAAAAATTCGATGCTGTTGATCATAAACCAAGGTAATAAACGTGGCTTAAGTTGGGTGAATATGCATTGCTTGCCAATCGTTTTATGACGTTGGTTTGTTAGGAGGGCCTCTTCCATTTAATTTTTAATTGTTATCTCGAGAATGTCATAAACAAACAATATAGTAGGAACCTTGCTAAAATAACCAACGATGTGAAAACCCTGCGAGTCGAAGTCTGTCATCACGTAAAACAGGAACGGATCCGTGTCATAATATAGGGTCTTGTGATCGAGAAAGAGTTTCGCCAAAAGACAAAGATTTTGCGAGTACGTCTAAAAACAAAATTATTGCAAAAATTGCAAAAGAATTCCGGACAGTTTCGACCCTTAAAAGACAGACAAAGGTGAAATATTGCCATAAAAGTTCACTTTAAAAAGAAAAACGTAACCGCTAACAAATCTACAGTTACTTGCCAATAATGGTACAAAAAAAACTTAAAAGTTGCTGGCCTTTACATCCATGTGTACACTTCTACAGAAGGTTCCATCTACCTTATGTTTCCTTCCATCGATTTCAAAGAACGATGTTTTATCTTTGCGGTATATTTCATTGCCGGGAGGGTGGAAGAGTGTGCATTTTTCCTGTCATAAGAAAACACCTTTTAAAAAACCAAGTATATAAAAATAAAGTTGGATAACAAATGGATAACTTAAATTATGATGATCAAACACCTTTAAAAACACTTTCCTAACATGTTTTTTGATACTTCAAATAATCAACTCACCCTGTGTCTTCGCAGACAAGTTAAACTTTTCACGTACTTCAAGCAGAACTCACAAACGTAAATACAGTCAAGGCGTGTCAATTCGATAGGATACGGGGAAAAGTACCAGGGCTTGATTCTATGCTTTCCAAGTTCAATAATCTCAACGTTTTTCACCCTTGTGATGACGTCGTCATGATGCGTGGTCATACTACCGCCGCTACGCAAACTACTTGTTTTATCCTCGCCACCGTTCTGCTGCGGGCTGTCTTGGGAATCAAACTAAGTAAAACAATTTGTTGATAACTCACAGAGTATATTCTTTATATGATTATAAATTGATAAAACAATTCGCAATTCTTGTAAATACGCAAAACAAAAAAAACAAAGGAACACAATTTAATTATGATCTACAGAATTACAAATAAAAACACATATTGGTAAATTTGTAAAATCCACATGCTGTAATTATTACAGCATGTGGATTATACAAATTTACCAAAGTATGTAAGTAACGTCACCTCTTCGACATTTGCAGGAGCTTTCCTCTTTCTTCCAAACAAGTTATTCGATTTGTTGCGCACAAGTATAGGGGTGGAGGTAGGCCCGTTACCCATATGATCCACATCAGGGGATACTGGAGTACTCAACAAACTCTGCTGTGACGATTGAAGTTTAGATTGATTTGACGCAGAACCCGACTGGCTAGATGATGTTTTCTTTTTGTCTTCGATTTTCGGTGGTTGAACTTTTGTCAAATCCAAACGATCTATGTTGACCCATTCGTCAAGACGCTTGTTGTCTATAATATAATAACGCAAGAGATTGAGTCAGCAGGTCAACTCAGGATATATATTGAAAGAAAGTTAAATCTCTTTTCTTTCTTGAAAATAATCCATTTAAATGTCCTTGCTAAACTCAAAAATAGAAGCAGAAAGATACTAAATAGAATATATAGCTCATTCATTGCTAATAACTTCAATAGCCCTTCTCAATTTACAGTTGAGTTCTCTGAGAAACTCATTGTGTAGACCGATTGAGCGATTTTCAACAAATGTGTCAAAGTCCATGATCTTCAATCATCAAGGGCCCTTCTAGAAACATTTTTGCAGGCAAATTGTTGGTTCCCTTGGATGAGACCAGTTATGGAAACTCACAGTCAATATAGTGCATGTAGAACTCAAACGTGCCATCAGCTTTCTCCTTTTTGCTCACAACTTCGGCTAATGCTGGAAAAGAGAACACATCCTGTGTTCAGTATGATACACTTTCAAAAACATTGCTTCAGGATTAAATAATATAAAGAGCCTTTGCATTGTTTTTGCAAAAAGTGACTTGCAAAAACATCATCGACATCAACAATGGTGACAAAATAATAAATGTTGCAATTAGGTTTATTAGTTACATTGATTGATTAGATTCAGGAAAGAAAGTCTACAAAACACATGAAAACCAAGAGTTATTGTCGTCTAGGAAACATGACGATAATATATAAACTTTTTGATTTCAATAATGCCCATGCACTCAAATTGAATGTAACCACAATGAAAAGAGAATAAGATTAAAACTCTTTTCTTAATGTGGAGCAACTTACCAAGGCATCAAAGGGAGAGATTGCTTTGAAAAAGGTTGCAAAACTGGGGATAGAACAGAATGAACCCCTCTGATTTTATAGCCATATTAATAACATGCAGCAAAGATATTTTCTTACGCCATTCATCCGTGTTTGACATGCGTACTGGCATTCTACATCCTTCAACGATCATTTGTACCTAAACATAGAAAATAGAATGGAATGCTTATATATAAATATATACACAATAGACTGCGAATATAACAAACATGATGGTATTTAACAAACTACTTAATCTAGAAAACAAAATTTAAATCGCATTTGATGCTCCATATAGGTCAAACCCCTGTGGGACAATTCCAATTTTACAAACTTCCAATCTAACAAATCAATTTGTTGTCTCTCTTGAGAGTTTGTTAGATTGGGAGTGTACTGTATACTATTTACATACTTTGATTGCTGGCATATGTATACAAATGATGCATATGACCATGTTGATTATTCAACAAACCACAGGAACGACTTATTATATTTGGATAATTTTATCCCATTTTTGTTACTTTGACGTTTTATCTTCTTTCTGGCAGTGAATGAGATAATTTTGCTATCCTTTTAGAGTCTGTGGTGACAATTTGAGTCTCTTAAGCCACAAGACATAGCTCTTATTTCAGAATAATTGAAGAGAACCGTGTTTGTCATCATTGAAGACATTCCATTAACCTACTATTTTGTTATTTGTCATCATCTATATAAGAAAGATGTCCTAAGTTTGAGACTTTTCCGCTTTCGAAAAAAGTGCATATATTAAATATATAATATACCTTATCTTTCATGATTTTTAAGTTGACACTCAATTTCGCATTCAAAATCTCTGAAACGAAGAATTTTAAGTAAAGAAAATATACATGTTCAATCTTCTTGTTTTTATTTTGGTTGACAATTTTTGCGAAAGACCGAAAGCACAAGAAAAAGCCGTTGTGGTTAGGTAAACTATTTTTTTTACACGATGTTTAAAAAACTCCAAGAAAGATATTCATCGTGAATTCTCCAACAATACGAAGCAGACCAACAATCCTCTGTCAACCAACCTTCTACAATCCAACAATTTACAACAAGGATTGAATGTTCCTAAGGTGAATATCAGACACAAATACTTATTTTGGACCAAGAAAAAGAAATGAAAAACCATTTAAAAAGTTATTCAATTTTTTCGAATAAAAATATTTTCGAGTAAAGATGTAAACATTCATCATATAAATTTTATATATACATGTTTCATCCTTTTGATTTGTTTTGTTCTTTTATTGGAGGTTACAAAGCTATTTTATTTGTTTTTCTTACGTCAGCAAAAATAATATTTACAATCTTTCACAGTTAGAGACAGTAGCCTCTATGATGCATACTCAAAAAAGTTCAAAACTAAGATTAAATTCAGGTTACAAATAAGCTAGGACTACAAAAGTCACTTAGAAAAAGTTAAACAGGACGCTTATTCGACTAAGTGAATAAATTATTTTTTGGTTTGTTTGACAAGATTTTCTCGTGCAAATTCCATCTCCTAAATTATTTTTCGGATTTTTCTTTATTTTTTCCTCAAGTTCTTCTTACAGAATAGCTGCAATATGCTTTCTTGTGTGAAAGCTGTACCTTGCTGGAACCCGATTTCGCACTTTCTCGCCGTTTACCATTTATCTTCGCAAAAATCTCCATTAAAAATCCCTTTCTAACAAACTTTACTAATAAACGGCCCGTGGGGAGGTAGTTTTCAAAATAATCGCCCGGGCGCTAAATCGGTCATTTACTCATTCATCTCTCTCTCTCTTCATCAGTAATTTTTTTCATTATTCTTTCTTACTCACATCACCCCATCACATATTAGACTGACTGTGACGTATGACAATTAATATTTTATTAACCTATTTTTGTATTCGTTATTAAGTTTCGTTATAATATAATATAACTTATATTACAAATTTGTCTTTTAATAATAATAAAACTTGTGAATATATTTGAATCAAATTTTGAATGTTTAATGCGTTCTTACTGAAATCTTTTTTATATCTTTTTTTAATAAATATAACTTTCATTTTTCAACTGTAATTGTGATTTTTTGATAAGCTTACCTCAATAATGACAGTGATATTTATTTATAGGCGATACTAGTGCAAACATCAAAAACTTCTCCCAAAATCTTTTTAATCTTTACATCACAATTATAAAATATACAACGGTTTCTTTATCTTGGATTTACGCAATTAAAATTAATTGTCCTTTTAAAAATTCTAATTTTAGCACTTTTTTCGTACAATTCCTTTTCATTAAATTTACATCTTTTATAATATTTATGTATTAATATTTATGTATTATGTATTTAGGTTGATGGTTGACTAAGCTAGTTTCTAAGCCACCCAATAGTGCATAGCTTATTACAAATTTATTACTTAGGAAGTAGCGGGTGCGTGATAGCGCCTGTAGCCATCGCTGAGCAAACCTAGCCTCCTGCTATAAACGTTTTCACCAACTGTTTTTTGTTTTGTGTCCTTACATTTTTGTTTTACTAAGAATTTACAATAATAATAAAATAATTTAAAATATATATAAAGACAACAGGTCCAGAGGGTTAATTCTTAACTGACGCCAAACACCAAATTGCATTTTAAACTGAAGCGTCTAGATTTTACGGGGATACCAAGAAAGACCTGTGTCGGAATATATTTATGAAATGAATAACGCTTGCACAGCACGTTTTACACTTTTTTAGAGTTTAGCCGTTGGGGCAGTTCACTGACAAGATCCTAACCCTAAAGATTTTTTCTTCTCCTAGATGAATTGATAATCACAGCTAATGAGCTTCATCCACCCCGGTCTATGTCAGAGTAATTCTTCTCTTAGATTGCTGCCAACCAAGACTTAAAGGAGTTCCATCCACACTTGGCAGTTCAACGTCATACCTAGGACCGATATTTATATGTATTCCCACTAATACTATTATTTTAAAATTATAAAAATAAAACCTTTATTTTATTATTAATTCGGTTTGAAATTGAATTTTGTATTCTATCGAGTTTAATAAAACCTCCAGGAAAATAATGTATGTGATGGGTCATAGTTAACCATTTATACAACTGCACGTTAACCGTTAATACAATCAATACCAAATAATGGCGACATGATGACATCGAATAAACTTTCATACGGAGGAAATATTAAAAACCTAATATTGATTTTACTTGATTGATTGATTTATTTCACTGATTTTAAACAATGACGACTACACATATAAGAAGCCTTTTTTACAAACATATAATAACAACTAAACAGATATTTGCAGTTCGTTACTCTTCGTAAGCAAGGGCTTTCTAAAATAAAAAGCTGTCTTTTGGCTCTGGATGTTTCCAGTTATGCCTTGAGACTGAGAAAAAAGACGATAGGATAGTGTTGTTTGTTTGTTTGCTTATTTATTTTTTAACGAGGCTCCCAGAACGCTCATTAAGCATTATCATGAAGACCTCGACCCGGAGTTTTAGCGTGTTTCATTGCTCCCATTTGTGCTACGGTGAATTTTTGATGAAATACGTGACAGTTTAAGACTAATATACGAATTTTTGAAGCAAGATGACAAATATCTCTTCAATGACATGCCATTTCTTCAATAACAGCGTAATTAACACAAAACAATTAGAATAGTTGAAATTTGAATGGAATTGAATGTTTGGCGAACGTTTTTCAAGTTGTTGCTTTTAGTCAAGAATGTTTGTTTTATTTCGTGCAAACTCAAGGACATGTTTATTTAAAAAACTTTACCCAACTTCAACGTGTGACAACGTGTGACCACTTGTATTGTTAAGACCGTGCTCAAGCAAATCTATATCAAAGCTCGATAACCCCGTTATCTCAATAAGGGCTCGATAACCCGTCATCTCAATAATGGCTAATTGGCTCGATAATCGGTAACCGATAAATATGTGACCAAAAACATGAAAATAAAATTAAAAGATGATATTATACCATTGTAAAAGTAGTAATATTATCGACATCTGGCCTTACCGTAAATGACCAATCTAACGCCCACTCCCGAACTGACGCCTCTCCCGAATAAACGCCCAGGGTTAAAGTTAAATTTTTTAGGTCCATAGAGAAAAATTAAAATAAACGCCCATGGGCTTTTATTTCATTCACAGCAAAATTAATACTACTTTCTTTAATCTTTAAAGTGTGGATATTTTGAAACAGTTTCACTAATTTTAAGCGTAAAATGTTCATACAAGTTACTCTTTCTATTCAGTTCGCTAAACAACACATCTGCGATCTTCTTGCTCTTGGTGTAGCACAAGTACGTTCCAGGTACAACTAGTCCAACTTCTCTGTATCTTTTCCCAGTGACTCGAACTTCGATCATGTTTTGTGAGTTTGATTTTAAGAATTGCACCAATAACTTCGATAACTCTATCGGAACAAGGCCTACTTCACTGTTCATCTTTGTCTCATCTTTTTTGTAAACACCGATGGCATGCTTGTCATGTTCTCTCGCTTCTTCTCGTTCGTCTTTGCGGCAAACTAAAATTTCTCTCTTTTCTGGAGTCCACTTTGCCTTATAGATATGATGTCCTCTCACAACAGATTCAAAAGAAACACGATAAATCATTACAAAACTTTCATGATTTGTTGATGGACTTTGTTTATTAACGCCCCTCCCTTACTAACGCCCCTTCCGAATAAACGCCAAGGGTAAAATTCGTTTGTTAAAATAAACGCCCAGGGCGTTTAATCGGTCATTTACGGTATATCTATTTAAAATATTGACCGTATGCTTACTTTTATTGCTTTCATTTCAAACCGGTTTTTCGCTTTATTTGCTGAATAGTTGTAGTAGATTGTACTTTCTTAAACAGCGAAATAAAAGAGTTTTGAACAGCTGAAAAAACTTCTCTACCTGAATTATGTTGAGTTTGTTTTTAGTCAAATGAGAAACTATATCTGATCCTAGAGATGAATTGGCGCGTGACGTCAAATATTGTGGCCACGAAATGGCAGGCAAAAACATTCCAACTTGCAGTGTTTAAATATATCGTGTGAAAATCGAACAATATTATTTTAAAATACACTGTTTATTTTTACATTGTATTTCATGTTGATCTCGTGGATAATAATGTAAACACTTAACAGAAAAAAAGCTCAAATATTTGCGCGTAATGTATAATGGCGAAAATATGTCAAAAATGAATCCAACAAGTTATAGATGCATATGCCCGTTGGCAAGAGAACAATATTGCAAGAAAAACCGTTTTTGAGTTACGCATACGTAAATTCGACCCTTAAAACTGTTACACCATGGAACTTTGCACAAGGAATGGGACACAGGGCCGGGAAGAAAACACATCTTACAGCATGAAGATTTTCGTAATCTTAACAAAATCTTTTAGATTCATGATATTTGAATGAGAGATTTTAATTTAATTTATTTTTAATTTTCCTGGCTTACACAGGTTTTTTTAATAATCTAGGCTTGGATCTAAAGTTTTTTATTTCTAAAAGTTTTCTTTTTTGATTTGTTTATTTGTTTTCAATTTTATCTTCTAAATTCTGTAAAATTCCATATATAAGCACCCAACTTTGAAAGAAAAGTTTCAAAAATATCTTAACTTAAAACAACAATGTTATTCTAATGTTATATACTTAATTTTTAAAAGCCCTGAATTTAGGTTTGTTGTAAGCCGTTTTAAAAAGTGTTTAAGATATTTTATTTCATCAAATAACATATATTTCTCTCAAATATTGTTGTCACTAACATCGTCGTTTTTGAAAAGTTCGTTGAGTTTTGAGAAGAACTGCTTACAAGCCTTTCCCTTCGCAGAATCGTCATTGGGGTCGCAAAAATCGATGGTACGTTTGGGTGGATGATATTTTCTTGGTTGTTTCACATCTTTAAATTGATTCTTGTTCAGAGAATTAAAATCTTCTTCGAGTTTCTCGATGCTTCGTTTTGCATTGCTGATCTTCTCACTCTGCTCTTCTTCGTACGTTTTTATGAAACGTTTCAAACCACTCAAAGCGCCTTTGTAGATATCGTATTCACGGCCGATTCGCGGCGGATTCTCAGCGTCTATGATAGATTGTAAGTCCGAGTATTCCTCAAGTATAGGAGCGGTTTGTACCATGGAAATGACAGAAAAACAGAGCAGTATTTGATGCATCATGTTTGCTAGAAAACTGATAAAAGTTTTCAAACAAGCGTTTCTCTCGCTTGCTCAAGTCGATTTACGTGCGCGCCAATGTCCTCTTTTGCGTTTGTTTATCGACACTTTATTCTTCCAATATTTACCTTTCCGGCTCAAATAACCAGAGTCATTTGCAACCTCGTCAAAGCATGATTGCGGTCAATGAAACACGTTCAAATCAAAGATCAGTAAAATCGGTTCGGTTTGATACCAAAAATATAGAGAATAAAAATTGTGAATGAGTATCGTAGAAGTCGGCCTTCTATGCACTTTTTTGTATTGAATGTTTCAAATCTTCCCTAGCTTTCAAAAAGAATTTCCTATTTATTTGCTGAATCGGCAATAAACATATCTGACAGTAAGCGAGCCAAATGGCGGTGCCGACTACTGTAATTGGAGTACTAGTGTCACAAAATGTGGTCACGGAAGTGCGTTAGGGTTGTATCTTTTGTTAAACTCCCGATAATTCGAACCACCAATAGAACCATGAAAATGGTTCGAGTTATCGAGTGATGAGAAAGTATTACGGAAGGGGATTACAAAACAATTCGAGTTAACGCGAGTTCAAGTTATCCGGTGTTCGAGTTACCGGTATTATACTGTACTTAAGTACATAAGTACTTATGTCAAATTTCGAGTCGAATTCATAAAATGTACACCGGAACCCTGAAAATGTCCGGAAACGCCTATTTTTTAATAATTTTTAATAGTTTTTCTTGTTGTTGTTTTATATATGTAACATTTACAAGGAATCGAAAATACTGAACATTTTGATTTCACTTTCGAGTCCATCTTTTTAAAAGTTTACATCCATTGACTAAAACGCCCCTGATTGTGTCTATCCAAATTGAATTCCAAATATGTGCCCCCACCCGCTCTCACTCAGATGTATATTTTCTAAGAAATCCGCAAATAGTTTTCTTGTTTTAAAAGTCAATTACCGGACTGACATTCCAGATATAAAGTCTTTTCAAAAGTTTAATATAAGACAAATAATAAGAAGAACGACTTATAAAAACAGAACGATATTTTGATACATACATTGTTTATTTTTTATTGGCTATTACTATCCAAAGCACCGGAAGACATAAGTTATTTGCTTTTAAAAATTAACAGGTGCCAAGGAACCTCTTTCAAGCAGGAAATATTGGAAACACAGAAATAGCAACATATACGTTCCAGGTTTTCAAGCGAAGTTGGCTGTAAGCGACCGAACAGGGTATGGGACATAATTTCGCCAGTTTATACCCTGAAAACACCTGGTTTACACCTACTTACTCACGCTGCTTTTTTATTATAAGGACATATATATAGAGAGCTTTTCAACATACATAACGTAAAATCGTAAAATGAGTATTTTATCAATAGAAGAAACCAAGAAAATCTCATAGGCGAGGCCTTTATTTTGACCCCCTCCCCTTTCCTTATGCGTTTGCCTCCCAGGCCGATCTCCCATGGTCGAAAAAGAGGCCTTTATTTTGATCCCCTCCCTTTCCTTATGCGTTTGCCTCCCAGGCCGATCCTCCATGGCCGTAAAATGTTCATGTATTGAGTTTGTTTAAATTGGCTAATTATTGTTATCAAGAGCAAAAAGTATGTTTTATATGAGCATAAAACCCCAAAAACATAATGATATGAGACCACTGAGCTAACAACTTAATTTTAAAAATATATATATAATTTGATAAACATGGTGCTGTGCTATTCAGTACGCAAGTAAGATAATCAAACATTGGCATTTATCCTTCTCACTTGACGAAGTGCACCATGAGAAGGTAGACTTATCGCTCCATCTGTCAAGTATTGTGCTGTTAAATGTTGTGTTGTCTAAGGTTTACCCTGTTTTTAGATTCTTTCCTTTTCTTGATAGGCAGTTGTAATCTAATATCACAAATTGATTTAAAGATAGGATGAGAGCTGTAAATATGTGTGTTTTCAAACAATTTAGCGGATGTCAGTAACTGCAATTCATTAACAAATATGTTGCTTGCAAACAAAGCTTCAAATTTGGATCTAAAAGTAAAAGAAATGTTTTGAGGAAAGAACAAAACATTTGGTGAAAATACATCACAAATATTCTGAAATATCTACGATATCTATGATATACTAAGTGGCATTTAAAAACATTTAAATCCAATATTATTAGTTCACGTCCTTTTTTACATTGGTCATTGTCGATTTTTCAAAAGCATTTGACTCAGTTGATCGAAAAACCAATGTTCAACATTCTAAAGCTCTATGGAGTTCCAGACAAGATGATTGCTGTCATTCAGGTCTTATACACTAAAAATTCCTCAACTATTCTCAGTCCTGATGGAGAAACACCTTCTTTTCCAATTGAAGCGGGTATTCTCCAGGGTGACACTCTTACTCCATTTCTCTTTATTATTGTTCTTGACTATATACTCAGAATCTTTGTAGATACTATGGCCGACAAAGGTCTCTAAATCAAGGAGAAGCCCGCGTCACCCTGCTCAATATCTCACAGATACTGATTTTGCAGATGACATCGCCCTGATAAGCAATTCTCTCATAAATGCTCAGTCTCTTGAGAAAGCCTCAAACTGTGTGGGACTCTGTCTTAACGAGTCCAAGACTGAGTATATAAATAGATGCACAGCTAATAGTGAGCATAATATCACAACACTTAATGGTACAACTCTGAAAACAGGTAGATGATTATAAGTATTTAGGATCATACATCACATCCTCTCAGAAAGATTTCCTTACGAGAAAAGGTATGGCTTGGTCTGCTTGTAATGACAGTAAGAAACTCAAACTCAAGATCTTTAAGGCAACATTAGAGCCTATCTTGTTCTACAGCTCTGAAACCTGGACTCTGTATAAATGCCTTGAGAGAAGACTGGATGGAACATACACCCGTCTTCTTATGAGAGCTCAAAACTTCTCATAGACACGCCATCCCACCATTCCACAAATATATGGAGGTCTTCCTCGAATATCCACTATTGTACAGGTTCGTAGAGTCCAGATTGCCGGCCGTTGTTGCAGAGCTTACCTTCTTCTATGGAATCCTGCACATGGCAGAACAAAGAGTCGGAGGCTGTCATACCTTGATGTCATCTGGATACAGAAATTAGCAAGGGGAACCTAAGTAATGCAATGATGGACCGGGAAGTCTGGCGTAAGGTTGTGAATTCTGTTATCTCGACCGCGGTCGAACAATGATGATGATGATGACATTGGCACACATGCTACCTGTTCAAGGCCTATTTGGATTTGCTTGGTGATTTGGTGTCCTAGACTAGTTTTGAAAAGGTCCTTGTTGCTTAAAAATGGTCAACACACTGTAAAATTGCTTGGTTATAATGTTAACATAATAAATAATAACCAGAAACTATAGTTAACACTAGATGTTACCTTAGATGTTAGATGTAAAAGATGTTATCTTATAGCCATGGGCGTAGGAGCCAAAAATCGGCCGATTATTATATGAACGTTAAATCAAGTATATGTGACAGCGTCCGCAACGGCCTGATACCTTCTGTGCTTCTGATTTATTTGTTGTAACTACATACAATTCCTTCAGAATTACTCATTTTTTTATAAGAAACCTGTTTATAAGAAACTAGATATAGATGCCCTCAAATATTTTTAAGAAACTGTAGTACTGCAAAAATATTTCCTAACAAACCTTAGTCTGGTTCTCAACAGCGTCGTAAACATGCTAACTTGAAATCAAATGTTTTAACGGGATGAGCAGACATTGTTGTCTGAATAATAAAAGTATAAGGTACGTAATAAGTACATGCCTTTCAAAAAGAACCAAATAAATACAGAATACACATTTTTAACATACTTTTGTTAATGATAACTAACACTTATACTTTTATCATTTTATTCACCTCGCCTAGATCAACAGGCAAGACCAACCAACCAGCCAATTTTATGATTTAAGATATTATTTGTATTTAAGAAACTTTTTATACTTAACACTGGGGGTGAAATTAAGAAATTGCAACTACTACGGCCTTTGCTTAGTTTCTTATATAAAAAAATATGTGTATTGTATTATTGAGTCATAAATTACACACATACATATATATATATATTACATTACATCATTATTGTTTTTTCTCAGATCATATTACAAAAAATAACTTTGTATCTTATTTCTCCTGGTATGAGAGGCCAGTAACATTTTTGTGGCATATTCAAGATAATAACAAATGGAGAATACAATATATATATAGGTTATGTATATAATTATATATATAAAACATTAAAAATGGATTTTTTTTCTGGTTGCATATAAGTTTATACTAAATTTTGGATGCGGTTGTTATTTTTATTTTAGATTTGAAACAAACGGAGATTGCCTTTACAATTCCGCCTCTCTTGCCCTTTTCAGAGACAACAGGTTTACTGATGTATTGAGAGCGATGGTATGTATTGAACCACCTGCGCCAGATTTTACTGCTTACAAGAAAAGAATTTTCATCCCTAAATAATACTATCCTTTCACTTTCAATTTCAAATAAATGTTCTGCTACTATATTTCAACATAAAACAACAACAACTAAGTTTTCTACATGAAATCCTATTTTAAAATCTTCAACAATTTATAATTACATGAAACAAAACCTAAAATTAACATTGAGGTAGAATGTATGAAGTCTTTTTACGTTGTTTGTGTGGAATTTAGACATGGACATATATAACGTGATAACATTGATTCTTGACTACTCAACCCTACAAACAATACTTTTACATGTGAGATGGAAGGAACCTTGTCGTGGTTCACATGTTTAATTTAAGTACAGTGCCATTTACATCGGCTGTCTTAAAAACAAATACCTTCCTTTTTTGAAAAAAAATAAACTTCAAGCATCAAATATTGTTGTTTTAAATTTTTACACCTCAAATCCTAGGTCCCTAAAACCCCGTTCACAAGAACCACGTATCTGAATACTTTTGAGCAATTTCTTCAAAACGCATTTTAAACATTAACGTTTTATTGTTTTTAAACTTTAGTTTTTACTTTTGATTGTTATTATTATAGACTGAAATTAAATAAAGCATTTTTTCGAAAAATTTGTTAATTATGACGTCATTAATAAAAAAAATTTGTTTGAATTTTACGTTTTTTACATCACCCTAAAAACGCCCCCAAACCCCCAGCTGTATACGCGCTAATCCTGAGCCCCCCCCCCCCCCCCCCTAGTTAACAAAACCTACCTACGCCCCTGAGTACCGTTATTACGTGTAGAACATCCGCGAGTAAAATTCTCAAAGTATTTATTGAAAGCAAAAGGAAACATATCCTACTCGTCCTTTGAACAAGCGGTCGGTACAGTTAACGTTGCTTTTCCAGTTTATCACTTTCAGAGGACAGGTGTGAAAGACATCCAGGTTACGTTTATCGGTACCAGTAACGTTTAACAGAAGAACCATGCCGCAGGCGAGAACTGGAACGATCATACAGTTGAATCCCGCTATCTCGAACAAAAGTCTCGGTCCCTTCAGCATTTACAGTCCCGCTAACTAAAATTTGTCCCGCTATCTCGAACCAATTTTTGGTCCCTATCAATGAATTACAATCGTTATCTCGAACTTTTCAGAAAGTTTCGCTCATAGAAACCAGACATCCTGAATA
Organism: Candelabrum cocksii; assembly: GCA_963930725.1. Lineage (NCBI taxonomy): Eukaryota > Metazoa > Cnidaria > Hydrozoa > Anthoathecata > Candelabridae > Candelabrum > Candelabrum cocksii. The sequence goes on from OZ005666.1 coordinate 3,299,677, forward strand.
TTTTTGTCGTGTGTTTTGTCGTCAGTTTCAGTTTTCGAATGTTTTTCGAAGACAGTGTTCTTTTAAATCGATCGTTCCGGCAGTTTAGTATCAAGATGCCAAAAAAAAAATACTGTGAAAACATTAAACGAAAAGTGTAAGGCACTTAAAGAAATCGAGAAAGGGCTATCAAATAAAGATGCTTCAATAAAATATGGAGTCCCACCCAATACAATTTTGACGTGGGTCAAAAATAAAAAGAATTATTTCAAAGCTTTGCGAAGACAACTGTTCCAGCAAAAAGAAGTGATGAAATGCAAGATCTCATTACTAAATTTAAAACTATATTAACAAGAGAAAAAATAAAAAAATGTAAACAAGTACCAATAACAAGTTACTTTGTAAAAGAAAAATAAATCTTCACTGACATTACATACTCTTATATATTATTTGTGCTTATTCTGCTTTAGGTATCTTAGAGGCTTCCTTTTGGCATCATTTTTTTCAAAATATAAGTTAAAACCCCACTATCTCAAATTTTTTCCTAGTGTAATCTCGAAGTCGCGCTATCTCAATAATCGCGCTATCTCAAACTATTTGTCCGGTCCCTTGAGAGTTCGGGATAGCGGGATTCAACTGTACGTTGGTGTAATCGATTATGCTGCTTCTTGTGACAAATCTGATCGTAACCGATATATAGAAGACGTAAACGACCAAATGCTTAAATAATCGCATGTGAACGTTTAACGAACTGCTGACTGCGACATTTTATACTCTGTTAGTGCTGGTTAGGTTAGGGTCATTATGTCAGGATAGCTCAGTTGGCAGAGCGCTTGCAATTTCGGATTTCTGAGGTTGCGAGTTCAAATCCTCCCGGCCTCGCCGACTCAGCGAATGAGTACCATTTCGATGCGGTAAAGTACGGGTGTTGGTGGTTGGAGTGGCGCCCGCTTCAACAGTTACACCCAACGTCTTGCGCTAACGAAAAGGGGATAGACACCCTCGTTTACGCCCGTTGCCAACATTAGGGTTAATTCGGCCACTTTACTTACTTTTTAGTGCTCAAAATAGATGTGCCATTAAACATATTGATTGGAGACTTAAAGTACCAACAGTTAACATTTACTTTTTCTAAGTTGATAAGCAGTTCATGTGCCAGAACTCGTTAAGAAATTGAACCGTCAATCAACATTCAGATAACTGTTTTGTTTTTTACCTCTCAAATAAAACACAAGTTTCTCATGATGATTTCTTAGCCAATTATACGGTTATCCATTTGTGCATCATGTTTTTGGCTATTCATTCATAGTCATTCAATTCTTAATAAAACGCATGATGGAGTAACCAAAATATGCTTTGCTCTGCACACTTGTATCTGTCACTGCGATACTGACCGTAATCTGTAATTTTACCTTGATGTCTGCCATACAATTGATCACTTAGTTTGAAAACACCATATAAGTATCGGCCACCCACGTGACATATTTACAGTTTTCTCTGTTTTAATAGGTGCTAATGTACTGTGTTATAGGTTTTAGGTTAGGTTTTAGATTAGGTTTTAGGTTAGAGGTTAGTGTTCGGTTAGAGCTACATGATACGCATTCTCGATTTTTTGTTACTGTTTATTTGATATTTTCAAACTGATCGATTTTCACTGCATAAGGTTTGTGCGTGCCTTTCAAGAGCTGATAATAACTTCTCTACTTTAGCAACGTAGAGATCTAAAAGGCCAAGGGAGTGGAGGATTTGTTTAAGATATCAAAAGGTTTGAGACATTCGAGTAATACAATATTTATAAGTAGTATTTAGAGCTTGTACATAAATGTGTACATATTTAAACAAATGTCATTTACATTACTATAATTATTTGCCATGTTTGTCTTCTTGTTTGGTTGTCAGTCATCCTACCCATCCTCGATATAAGAATTACAAAATTGTTCTTTATTTTCTTCCCGAAAATACTCAGGTCTTGTATATATTGTATAGCGAAAAAGTTAATTTCCCCTTATTCTTTCTTCTTTCCCCCAAAAACTACACCTCTTCTGCAACTTCTTTTCTTTGAAATCCTGCATAAATTATTATTTTGTAAAATCCTAAATTATTCCTTTTGCAAGGTTTTCTGTTGCTTTTGTGAGTTAGATTGTATCTCGCGTGTTTTTTTCGTTTCATCATAACATAAACCTACTACTTTCTCTTCAGATTCATTTTCTATATATCATTTTTTAATGGCAATAAAAAATAAAACAGTTGTTTTGTTGACGTTGAAAAAGCTATACTTTTTGTGGTCAGATTTCAAAGTTAACTTTTATTTTCAAGATTTTCCGTGCTCAAAGTTGCTTGATCAAGTTTTCAGCGCCATTTATCCGCTAGATCAAATATACAAGTTTTCTGCCATATATCATCAACAGTATTATAGACCTTTTTCGGGACTTTTAGAAAAGTTCTAATGTAATAGATTTTAAGTGGAATTCAAGTTAAATGCAAGCTGGCAGAGAAAGGAAAGCATCTGTTTTCTTAAAAGATCTTCCTTCCTTATTTAAAATTAAAAAAACAAAAATTGATATAGAACCTTTCAAACTGTAATATGTAATTTTACATTCTCGCCTATTGAAATTTGCTCTCATATTTGCATAGCATTTTTTATTTTTTGAGGGCTAGTTGCTTATAACAAGCGTGTGTTAAAGCTATATACGGCTTTAACACGGTTTGTGTGTGGCATCGCAAAAGACTTCTGCGGCAAAAATGAGCGAATCGTGCCGTATGCTTTGCGCTTTTACGTGCTTAAGAAAAGAGATTCTTTAGCATGTTTATTAAGGGCAACGTTTAGCTGAAGATGAGCTTGAGTTTTCGAGCAGCGAAGAGAATGTGCTTCAGCAAGCTGCATATGAAGGCGCTGCATATTTTGATGCGAGGCTCGTACCCATACCTCTGATCAAAGACGCAAAGCAAGTGCAATTTCTGGTGTTTGACATTTCTGCCCCAACACCAGTTTAATCTGAACAGAACGAGAGCTTCATCGGCATTATTGAAAAAACGACTTTGCCGCGTTTTATTGCAGCAAAATAATGGAAACGGTAGAAATGAAAAGTTTCCCATTCATTGCAGCGTGCTTTGTCTTTAACGTCAACAAAATGATGATGATAAATTAATCCTGGAATATAATCGAAAAGGATCTAAAAGGGGAAAACCTTCCTATTTTACTCCAGTCAATGTTTATTTATTTCTTTTTATACTAACTGAATAAACTACAGATGATGATAAGAACAAAATGCTGAAATGTACTTGAAATATCTAAAGAAAAACTAAATAATAATTTTACTGCGGAGTAAAATTTGGAGGAATATTTTGTAAAATATGTCATTTAGCACAATTTATAAATATGAATAGCTTTCAATCGTGGTTTCATGGGTTCCGTAATGTCTTTTATTTCTTGGTTTTGCGGGTTTTTTAAACTATGTTCAATATTGTGGGTATGGCAGTGTTTTGATCTTCCAATAAAACCTGGGTTTGCAAGTACATCGGCTGCACAAACTTCGCTATCCACTATGGCATTTTTATTGATACCAAATTGTTGTGCAAAACTGTGTTATAATAACGTTACGCTTGCATTCTTGTCATGAAAAAAATTAATAAGATACGTAATTAATACGTTTTCAATCTTTAAAAATTAATTTTTAAAAATTGAAACTGAATTTATAGAAATATAAAGAGTAATTGTTGGATAATAACACTGGCCTAACATACCAATAAACACATTGCACCAACAGATTAATCTCTTATAATCACGCACGAAAATATAATTTTAATAACAACAGACAACTGGCATATCATATCTGCAAACTATTGTCGGAAATAGGAAGGTACCTTTTGTTTCTAATTTTGGCGCGCGCGGTTAATCAATTCCTGGCGGTATATGTACACAAACAAACACTTTCCAGGAGCCCTGTGGTTATGAAGATGTGTGCTGTGCAGGAGAGTTGAGTATGATATGCAAGCTGAGGTATGTAGCAAAAAATGTAAAGGTTGTAGATACTTATTAGAAGGGGGTATACATTCCAGAATTGCTCTTCAATGAATCTTGAGTTTACGCTGTGGGATAAGAAATTCATCGACCTAGGCCCCTTTTGAATTTTTATAGAAATTAGTTTTCTTTATTGCGTGTGTGTATTCGCAAAATCGAATATAGTGATTTGGAAAAAGATGTTTTCATATGATTCAGGCTGCAAAAGCATTTATCTAGTTTCACCTTATATGCGTACCGATTAACATTCATGACTTTCGTAATTTTTTAAAACTTATTTTTTGGACACTTTTGGCGAAACAGTAATTGGGTTTTTAAAATTATTTTCCAAATTTTCTTAAAAACCATGTAAACAACAGCAAATAGTACTCACTACTTGATAAAGATTTGTTGTGCAGTCCTTTCGACTGATGTAAGAGATCATTCCGGTATTAACAAGTTTGCATGTATATTCTATGGGAGGAGCCCATAGGGGAGGTCGGGAACTCTCTGATACTAAAGAACTGTTTGGTTTTACGCATGTATTTCAAGGAAAATAAATTTCAATAATACATTATTATATGCACTTAAAATTGTTTATTAAAGTAAATTGTTTCTTTAGAAGTCGTTGGATTGAAAGGGGGTTAGATCTAAGAAACTTTCAAACGCGTCACACGTGTGCTTGAAGCCATTTTCGTTAGAAAACTGTCTATTTCGCTCATTTATCGATCTTTCAAGAAAGCTTCTGTCGTTGTTTGTTTGAAAAGTCCTTTCCGCTGTACAGACATCAAACGCAGTTTTGCACGGCTGCATTTTACCGAAATATGACGGAGAGCCTAGGCCATCCCCAATCGAGTTGTATTCATTTAAAGAGGGGTCTTTTTCGTAGCAATGATTTACGGCTGGAAAAGCGTAGTCATTAGGACGATAGTACAAATTTTCCCCTCTTGCCACTCTTATCGCTGGAGCAGAGAGTGGAGTCCATCTGTTCTCTACCTCCTCCATTACAGAGCACGGTAAATTAGAAGGTCTGTTTGAACCATCGGAGAATTGGGAAAACCCGGGAACATTATAGTTTTGCGAAGGGCTTAGTATTGTCTGCGATGACGACGAATTCGCTAACTCGCTTCTTCCAACGAACTTTCCCCTGTTGTCATCGTAAGGGTTTACCGATGTCGTTGGATGTGAACAAACAGACGGATTGAAATTCGGCATAAAATGGTATACGTTATCCACCATCATTTTGCCTGCAGATGCTCTTCGACCGTACCTGGAACGCTTTCGCGCTAACACCTGTATGTGGCTGGCAACCTGTTTCCTAGTTCTCACTTGTTTGGTTTTCAACTGGATGTATTTAGCGATCAGCTCGTTTCGACCGTACATCTTGTCTTTAGAGGAAATCATGATTTTCTGGCGCCCACAGGGCGGGTATATAGCAAGGGCCTCTTCGAAACTTTTTTCCACCTCTCCACTCCACAGACCGTCTGAGTTCGACATTTCGTGTGCTGCTCTTGAGGTTGGCAATTGTATTGTCGCTACAGAGACTGGCACGCCTAGTGTTTTGTTCTGCCACTGAGGCCGCGTAAATTCAACCAGCCGAGATCAAAGTGAAACAAAAACAAAATTGCGGTTATTTCCAGTTCAGCATGATTTAATTTCGTTTAACCAGAATACAAAGAAAACCTGTTTTTAAGTGACCATCACTGATGATGACATTATAAGGGGTTTTGCGCGGGGATTCAAATAAAAAAAAATTTCGTAAAAATAAAAATTTCGTTTTCTGTATCAGTCAATGAACGATGTCAATGTTTTTCCGTTGCACCACCATTTATTCATCCTCTATAGAAAATATTTGAAACACCGAGAAATTCGAGCTTAAAATGAAGAGTACAATATATTTAATCAAAATCTCTTAGGTATTCACCGTAGGTTATATAACTTGTTGTTGTTGAGCACATAAAATGTGCACAAAGTAATTTCAAACATACACTGAAAGATAACATGCAAAAAGACCAAAATTACCTAGAAATGACGATAATTTCAGTTTTCATTTACTTCTTTTTACAGACAGTCGCCAATCTAGTTGTAGCTTTGTTTTTCAAAACCTCTTCCGACCATAGCAGACTGCGAAATGCATTGAATGCTAAAATGCTTAGGCGTATACGGTCAAATATGGAAACAATTTTTTATGCTAATTGAAAGATATGCTCCCAGCTATTCTAATATGCGAGAAACGCATTTCAAAGAAAATGTCGGAAAAATGTTCCTACAGACCCCCCCCCCCGCCCCTTTGTTATTCAATGAAAGCAAAATAATGTACAGTGTCGAACTCTATTCCTATCATTATTAAAGAAAAGATTACTTCAAAATACGTATTATTTTGAGACGAAAGATTTCTGAAATCCTGCGCAAATTGGCACTTTCCTGTTAGTCCCCCGCCAAAAACACATCAGAAAATTTTTATACTCAAATCTATTTTTAAACATGTAACTTCCAGACAGACAAAAAGAATCTTGCACATGCTATGGTAGAGCAAGGAAAGTTATTTTGAAAGTTAATTTTTTTTGGCGGGGGACTAACAGGAAAGTGCCCGCAAATTAACTACTTCGAGTAACATGTCAACAATCAAACACTGACTTAAAAACAATGCGGATCAACCGCTAACGCTCAATCTTAACATTGCAATATTTTAAAGAACGTGTTCACGTTCAACTTTTACAGCGTGAGAATGTGAGCGTTGAAGAAGGCGTGCAAATGTGTAGATCGCCATGGAAACGCAAACAATAAAGAAAGAAGGGGCTCTTCTTCTTCTCGTGCATGTAATTTTAAAAAACTATATGTATTAACAGAACAATACGTAAGTAGATACAAGCAGGAGGGCATAATAGTCGGGGCGCTTATGGGCACGCAAATATTTGATTTGTAAGGTGGACATTAAAAACCGGTTGAAACATCTTTTCTAGTAAGTGACTAGCCATAGTCACATTGCTGAATTTACTTCTGGCCCATTTCCAGCAATATTGAAAATTATCTAAATAAACCATGCAAATCCCCCCATAGAGACTGTGAACTTGCTTTTCTGTGTTTGTATATAAATATATATAAACAAATAATAGTGTCTATGCGCCATCATCTGTATAATATTTAAGCCTTTGAAAATCAGTTTCAAGAATCACTTGGGTGGAATTCTCTTTGTTCCGCTTAAATTCTCTTTTTGTAAAACACTCTTTAGATTTTTCTATGCAGGAATTTTTGTCTTAAACCATGCGTGCAATTTTCACGCTCCATTTCATTGACGTAGACCTACGTCACAAAAGTGTTTGTCGAAGAACAACTGAAAAACATTTTTCAGGAACATTTTATTAACCTCAATAAACCGCGCAAGTGGAAGAGTTGCATCAAGGTTAGATATTGGCCATGGTTATCTACTGAGATGATTTTGTGGCTTTCTCTGGACGGTTGCAAGCTCTTTATAGGGTATTTTCCCATATTCCCCCCACCTTAGTTTTTCTAACAGTATTTTATGGTTAACCGTATCAAATGCTTTTGAAAGGTCAAGGAATACTCCAATAATGTATGAGTTCTTGTCGATCGATAAGGTATTTACGGCTGTAATATAAGGGTGACAATAGCGTGCTCAGTAGAACATTTGGACTGAAACCTATAAAGAAGATTACTATACAGCCAGAAACATACATTAAAATTCCACCGCCCGTCTGATCCTAACCTTAACCCTAACAAGTCGTTATTTCCATGTTGCTGCTGCCACATTCATTCACATAAGTAACTCTCAATCACGGTTTAGTATGCCCCGTGTTGCTCTTTTTTTCTGAATACCCTTCGGGCGGTTTAGTGTGCCCCGTGTTGCTCTTTTTTTCTGAATACCCTTCGGGCCTAGTTCTATAATTTCTATAAATTCTAAAATTTTATTTTTCATTCTTCTTTATGTCTATAAAAGAATATCGATAATGGTAGGTTCCCTAGTTGTGAATGTTTCAAGCTGTTTTTAGAATTGAATTCAGAAACCCTAGATGGGTATATTACACAATTACCTTTTCGTGACGGACGGACAATAGATACTTTCAGACAATGTAAAATATGTAGCATAGTATTTCATGCCGTACTTTTTGTCATACTCTTTCCGGCCTAGTGAAAACTTTTAAAACAGTCGCATAAGGTGGTTCCAGTATTTTCATAAGGTTGATAGGCCTCAAAATGTCGACCGTGACGGAAAGACAGGATATAAATTTCAACAGTGATATATTTATGTGGAACAATAATTAAGAAATGTTTCTTGAAAATCTCCAAAACACCAAATTTTCTGGAGAAAATTAACAACTTGTTGAGCGTGACGGATGGACACAAATTGACAATCAAAATCATCAACAAGATTATTGGAAAAACTTTGACTGTTCCTAAGAGGTTAGGGTAAAAGTTAATCGAATCAATTAATTAAAATGTCGACATAGACCCGGTTCCAAAAATATAAAGGGGATTTGAAATTTTTCCATCCGTTACAAAATCGTAAAACATATAACTGAAACATATAACATTCTGATCTGTAGTATATTATACAATATTTTTTAACTGTTCATTTTATGTTATTAGCCTGATGATGATTAAATCGAAATATATTGCGAATAATATCATGTTGTTGGTAACAAATTATTTCAAATGAATATTTTGCCAAAAAGATATAACTGAATACCAAATATTCAAATAACTATACAATATAACCCTCTATTGCCAAAAATATATGAAACGTGCTAAAATCTCCAATTGTGATGGCTTTACACATTGATTGGGCTGATCAAAACAGGTGCAAATAGTTTGATCGAACAAAAATCATATTTTTATAAGAGCAAGTATATGGGACTTAATGCTCTGTCAAAGTTTCTCCATCCGTCACAGAATTTCTCCAACAACCAGTGGAAAATGCTTGGCTGGAGAAAAATCTGGTTACTAAAAAAAGCAACTATAAATGTTTTTTTATAAAATTTAGGTATAATATGTAGGTTTCAATTTTATAGGTCTTGAAAAGAATTTGTGTAATTTTTTTTCACGCCTTAATGATTAGCTTTCGTAATATACCCATATATACTGGTCAGTGTACTAATAAAATGGTGACCTCCAGGAGTGAATTGTTTGTGTGCCAGTCATAATTTCGTATGGAAGTTGTGTGTTACATCATCAGCATACTGAGGAGTATCTGGGTCATTCGAGACATGTCTTAGAAGCGAGATTACTTTTTTGTGTTGGCCCACTTTGAAACCATCAATAAGACATTGGTATACCGAAATGAGCGACCTTAGTTAATTAATTGCTGTTAGTTATTAATTGCTATATTTTATTTATATTACTTAGGAATTGATTCTCTGTGTCTTTTTTGTTTTTATTATGACCCCTTTCTTATCTTCTTTTGAAAGTATTCTTTTTAAAAGGCTCCATTGTTATATCTGTCGCGATACTGGTTTGTATCTGAAGTTATTTTATCCCAATGTGTTAGAAAATATTCCAATCTCCTAGCTAATGTTACTGTCAATTGTAGTATTTTAGGAATTTACTTCATTATCACCCATTGGTGGACATGTGCTTTTGATGATCCCGTTGATAACTGAGGACTGTGTTGTCTCTGTGTTGGAGATAGATTCTTCTTTGTTGAAAGAAACATGGAAGACTTGTGGAAAGGGCTGATTGAGCATTTTTGGCATGAAATTAGTTATGGCGAGAGCATATATGTGCTAGTAGTGGAGTCGTATAACAATATTTGTGGGAAATTTTTTTTATAAAGCTGATACTTTTTCCAGACCTTTTCTACACTATCCTTATGACACAGAAAAAACATCCCCGTGATTCTGAGCATGGGATTGCCCATTTTTCAGCCATTTTCTTTATGGGCCTCATAACCAAATCCCCTAAATCCCAAATTTCACATTTTTACCATATCTTCACAAATAGTGATTGGAATCTGTTGAAATTTTGTCAAAATATTCAGTTTATAATGGAGATTGAAATAGAAAACTAAAAAAACGTAAAAATCTTTTTTCGGGGGGTTTGGTTAGCAAAAGCTACTTTTGGTAATTTTTTGAATATCTTTGCTCATTTTTGTAGGTTAATTCAACGAAATCATTTAGAATCTTCTCAGAATGTTACATAAAACTAAATTGGATGTTATTTAAAGAATGATATTCAAAATCAATTTATTTTAGCAATATTGAAGCATTTCAGGAGGTAAAATACCGATTTAATGCAAAATTTATATTCTAAGTCAAAATGCATTATCTTTACCACAATCCTTTTCTCTACCTCTATTTATTTACGTCACATAACAAATCATTAAATTAAAGTTATGGCGTCTATATAAATGAGCATACAACTCTCAAAATGTCAACGGTACAAACGACTGTAGAAATAGAATCAAATACTTAAGGTTTAGGTTTTTCTTTTTTTCTTTGGTGCAGAGGGGCTCTGCATATGACCACCAAAAGCGTAAAAGTCAATTGTAAGAACGAATTTGCAGTGACCACGATGATCCTAGTACGTATTATAAGTTTGTGCGACAAGAAAGCTTAACTCGTTACAAGAAAGACTGAGTTCAAAGAGAAACTAATCCTGAAAAGATAAAAAAAGAAGCGCATGAAAATATGGCATCCCAAAAGCTCGAAAGTAGGGCGATTGAAAATATACCGAATACATGTTTAAAAAAGAAATTGTCACGAAGTTTAAAATGAGGTTTTGTAAAGAAAATATTACATCGGCTGATGCATCACCAACGCTCTTTTATCCTCGCTTCACCGAGGCGATTTCGTACACCGTGCACAGTATCATACAAGAGTCGACAGAATATAAAGATTGTAGATTACGTAGAACATAAAAAGCAGTATTTGAGTTAATAAATGATTCACACATCTCTAATAAAGACAGTACGATAAAACCACTACACGCAGGATGGATCATTGATTGCTAGAAACAAATGCTCCTCGATCGGAGATAAAATCTGGTTTTATTAAAGCCTGAAGAAGCAATGGAAGTAGAAGCCCTTACAAACTTAACACGTTCCAGGGAATAGAAATCGAACCATGAATATAAACTGAACTTGCTTCATTCAACAACAGTTTTGAAGTTTTGTAGTTTCAGAAAGACGAAATTTCTTTATGTTTTGTAAAGGTAACTTTCTTTTCGTTATCGTGACGACAGCTTTTAGAACGTGTTCACCTGAACGTGTGAAGTCAAATCTGTGTAATTTGAACTCTTTCAAAATCTTTCAAAAGGTTTTAGTTTCTTTAGAAAGAAGGGACCGGATGATTTTGTTCCAATTTAAGAGTGTTATATGGATAAATCTTTGTATATCCTACGTCTCTATTTGAATGCTGTTGAAGTGATTGAAGTGAAATAACACAAAATTGCGTTAGTCTATTTTTCTGTTATCCGATCAAAATCGATCAACAAACGTTTGACCATCCGTTTAACTGCTATTCTGCTTCTTTTCGAAACGAGGCCCTTCCTATGCCGGCACTAATAACGCCAAAGGCATTAAAATAACGCCTAAGAGTATAAGGGACAACAAGGTATTGGGGTACAGCGGAAGATGAATTCGTTTTTCGAAGCTGTTTACGGTTTAAAATTTTCTTTGCACATTAATAATTGATGTGAGTTTTGAAAGGAATAGCGCTGTTCTACGTTCGCTTTCTATATACATATAACGTTTGCTGGAATCTCTCACTCAAATAAATCAATCAACTAGCTATCTAAAAAAAGAAGAATAGAAAATGAAAATGAATATGGGCTGGGATACCCCAACCAAATCATTCTTTTCATTATGTTTGAAAAAGGAACTATTGGAATTGAAATGTAAAGGGGATTTATGTATTTTCTCTGGCCTTTTTCATTGGAGATATTTTGAATGATGGGCGAGGGATGCAGCATTTAACGGGACAAAACATTCCGCGCTCCAAACATTGTTACGTGTACATACCGCGCTCGATTACAAAAGCCACAAAATCGTTACCGGATTGGAAGACCGCCGAGAAAATCGTTTTCAGTATTTCCGGTATCAACTACGAGACGTTCGCGACAACTTTAAATAAATACCCGGAAACGCTGCTCGGTACGGCCGAGAAACGATCGAAACTTTTCACTGACAGCCGAAGAATTTTTCTTAATCGAAGTCACGTCGCTTTTGAATCCATTCTATTTTTCTATCAGTCTTCGGGGAACCTTTTGCGCCCGCAATGCATCCCCATGAAAGATTTTGTAGATGAATGCTATTTTTACGACATTCCCGACAAAGCCGTCAATCGCATGAAGACGAGGGAGGCATATTTGTGCGAGTTAAAAGTGCAGTCGAGTTACGTTATCGAGGGATGTTACGTCGCATTTAAAAAGTCAATAGAAAGGTTTTTTGATTCGCCAAAGGAGTCCAGCGGTTTTGCCGTCCTTTACTTCTTTTGGTCTTACTTATTAATACTACTGTCGGTAGCCGTAATATGCGTTGAAAGCGAACTTTTACTCAACTACGACGGTGTGCTACTTCAAAAATATTTGAATATATGTTGGCGCATTGAAACTAACTTAAATGTGTACTTTGCTTTGGAGTTTCTACTGAGGTTGTACGCGAATCCGGTGAGGTTGGAGTTCATGATAAGACCATTGAACGTGATAGAGCTCCTCTCAACTGGTCTGTACCTGACTGTAGCATTCCTACCGAAACATCTATGGCAGGAGATCTTTCTAAACTTTTCGAGATGTCTTCGTGGAATAAGATTGGCGAGAGCCTCTAGATTATCTAGTCTAATAAAAACTGCTGCGTCCGTGTTCATACTATCTATTTACGACATAATCGCCGTTGCTTACATATTACTTATAGTAAGTGTGTTATACGGAAGTGTGATGTATTATATAGAGATGAGTGATGTGGACACAAAATTTACGTGCATACCCGATTCCATGTGGTGGGCCCTGCAAACCGTCATATGTTTGGGGTATGGAGACATCACCCCCACAACGACAGCCGGCAAGTTAGTTGGTACGGTGCTCATGACTATTGGCGTTATTATAATGACGGTACTGCTTCTTTCATTGGGCGGAAGGTTTTTCGACACATACTCTAAAGAACTATACCAAAAGGAGTTCATACCGCATGGCGAAGAGGTCGACCTTGAAATACATTACGAGAGAACGCACCAAAAACCTCAACCATCAAACTACAAGGGCTATAAAACACCCATGGAAAGAGAAAGAAGCATGGAGTCGGCAGGGTCGTCTTATAAAGGGCAAACACCTGTAGTTAGGAAACAATCGGCTACTGTTCCTGTTGCCTGTCACAAATATTTTAGAAAATCGCGAAGTCAGAGCATACAAGAAGCAACTGTGTTCAGAAAATCACGAAGTCAGAGCATACAAGATGCAACTGTGTTCAGAAAATCGCGAAGTCACAGCTTGCAAGAAGCTTTCGCTGAAAGACTTTCTTTAACGCATCAAAAAATATAGCAATAGGAGAAATCTTCATTTGTTTTTCGTCGAAAGTAGGTAATAATGAATGTATTCCAAATCTACATTACTGTGTTAATATCGCAAACATTAGTGAGAATGTATCCGCTTAGTTATGTTTGTATATGTAATGGAAATAAGGTTGGTATTCAAATATTTCCCGGAAGAACTGCGGACGGGATGGTAGTGCGTTATCCTTTTACAATTGATTTGAACTTATTTTTTAGCTTTAAAAAGATTTACAAAATACATGTTAGAGATGAACCATAAGGCATCCTATAAAAAGGGGCGTGGCATATTGGCACCTTTTAATGTGTTTTTCGAGGGCAGTTTATATTGCGTACAAGAAATGCATTAAATTTCTTTTCTTAATTACTGTCTAACGTCTCTATGCCTAATAAGGAAATTTATTAAAATGAAATCGATGAGAGCTAGAGGTGGTAGAAAATCTTTTTTCTCGAAGGGATTTCTTACATAGTCCATGCACTCTAGGCACCGGGGGTAAGTTTCGTATGCAAATCTCTGCGTACTAGGTCTGACTTTTGGTTCGTGTTATACATGTCTTAGAGATTCAGAAAAATCTACTTCCCCTGTTTGGGGCGTGGTCAATCGCCCTAAAACCTAAATTTTTGCTGGTAGAAGAAATTTTCCAAATGTGGTCATATTGTATACCATTCGACGCGAAATGTGGTCATATTGTATACCATTCGACGCGAAATGTGGTCATATTGTATACCATTCGACGCGAAATTTAATGCTGATTAAGAAAAAGAATAACCTTATGGGTAAAAAAATTAAGTGGTAAAATATTATATGAGTTTGAAGTAACACAACTAAAACATAAAGAAATAACAGAAGTATACAAGGAGCGCTTGTTTTACTGTGCGCATTTTCTCTTAATATCACGCTTAAATGTGCTTAAAAGAAATTGAAAAATTCCAAGGGAATGGCGAAAAAGCAAGTAACCAGTTTGCTTTCTGGAACAGCTTTATGGTAAAAGTAGAGAGACTACTGTATATTCATTATAGAGCATTACCATGATTTTTAGGAGCAATAACGAGTTTTAAAATACACATACTTGATATACTATAATTTTCAAAAAATGAAATTGAAACAAAACCATTGACATATCCTCATAAAGATTGTTTCATAGTTCACGCTCCGTGTTAGCAAGTAATCGGCAAAACATGTTTTTAATCCAAGCCGTCTGCATCTTGAGAAATATGTGAAGTCGGTTGCTTGAAAAAGAAGAGAAAATAAGTTAACCAAAATACAACAAATGAGAACAACTGTAACGTTACGAAATAATTACATTTTGCCAATCAACTTCATTGAACAGAATCCTGTTAAGCCCGGCAAACAAAGAGACAATAAAAGGGATCCTGTATTTTTTTCAATATTCAAATTGATCAAGAATACTAGGACAAAATTTATTAGCAAAAGCAATTTCAGTCGTGTAAAGACTTCACAAAGTAACTCATCTTTTTTATTTTTTTTATTTTTTAGAAGGAAATACACAGGAGAGGCAGGGCCTATGACTCAACAGAGTCCTGTGTATTGGAAGTTTCACCTTTCTCTCCTGCCATTAGGTAGGAAAGGATACCTGGAGCATCCTGCCTGGTGGGGAAAGCCAATGACATAAGCCACCAATAGCAGCAGGAGTGGTGGTATTTCACCAGGGCGTTGGGTTTAACCTAACTACCACCTATAGGTAGATCTGTTAAAGAGAGCAAAATAATAAACTCTCTCTAAAAGCTCAAAGAACAAACTTCAACACACAATCTGATTATTGACTTTTACTAAAGACCACTGGATACTTACTTTCATCTGCTGCATTTGCGAAGCTCCATATAAAGATATGTTTTGGACAAGCACTTGAAAGACGTGAGGCGGTAGAGTTTGTTTAAACACTTGCAACAACTGTTGCGGTTGTCCACACACCACAATAGCATTCGTTAGGTGCTTAACACAGTTATCAAAGTCCTGCGTTGCCAAGCAATCTTCGCCCTTTTGCACCTCTTCCAAGAAGAATTTCTGAACAGCTTCTTGGTCTTTCATATCTGGTAGTGACTGTCAGAAAAACAGAGAGGTGAAAGTTATAATTTGATCTGAGTTGCAATACAAATATTGGTGCAATCTACACACGGGATACAATGTTTCAATAACTATACACTTTTTATTATAAGAAACTGAGCAAAGGCCCTAGTAGTTGCAAAAAAAAAATACATACGTATATTAAATGACAAAGCTGAAAAATCTCTCACCGATCCTTGGTTTGCTTTCGCCGACTCTTTCTTGTATTGAAGTCGGCCTAATGAAATCAGTAATTTTTAAAAATCTGAGATCGAGACTAAGAAATGAGAAAACACAAATTTTAAATTATAAAAAAGAGAAAATACAATGAAGCCAATAATTCTAAATTCCAAATTCTAATAATTCCAAATAAATATTTAACAGAAAGTTACTGCTGAGGAAAGCTCATAAAATTATAACAATTATTTAAATAAATCTTTGCCACATGCTCTAGCTAAATAAAAATATATAATTTAGTAGCTAATAAATACCATTATTTTTTTATATATTACCGTGTTACTAACTGTCTTACAAACACACAAAGACAGGCTGACATTTCACAAAAATGATAAAAAGTGAAATAGAAATTAATTCTATATGCAGATTAAAGAAATGATATTCAGGGTTCATATAGCTTGTACTATCTTTACTTTTCAATCATTTCCTGTAACAACTGACGTCTGACAAGTAATCAAGCATTGTGGGTCATTTTTTTGTCCGATGTTGTTGGTAAATTAAGACCCTTTCACTCATCTGACTTTAGACAATTACGTTACTATAAAAGCTTGTAGTAGGAACATAATGGGCGGAGCCACTCAGTGTATAGTGAAAAAATGATCATGGAATTTACGGTGGGGCTTTAAATCTGACCTGCAACTGTTAACCTGGAAACGTGGTACACACAAAGAATTAAATCACCAACCTCTCAACAAACCAAATTTCAAAACACAACAAGTCCAACTCAAAACCCAACGCCACCCCAATCAGTCATAATTCCTCCGAAAAAAAGAAAAAACAGGAAAAAACATTATAGACACAAGTTAAAAGGCTCATTAAACCGACTCATCCCACAAAACACACCACATTTTCATCAAAATTCTTCAGCAAAGACAAAATAAACAACCACATTGCAACGTCAAGAAGACTCGAAGAACGTATTAAAGACATTCTTTCTCAACATTCAACATTCTTTCTCAAAGTCCCACCTAACAGCAACCATGAAAAACTTCAAGAAAATTGGCACCAAATTCGTGAATCGAAAAAAAAGACAAGTCACCAAGGTCTTTAAAATTAAAGACCTAAATAAAACTCTTGTTAAAAATGCAAGAAACCCTCTCTTCGATCAAACTACTAAACTAATGAATATTCTACAACTTCCTACCTTTTCACCTCTCATCCAATTTACACTTTATTCCCTTATTTATCATTGTAACTACTTCTTGTCTCTGTATTAAGCTTGTACTTTTATTTGTTTGTTCACTCTAAAGATGGCTTATGGAACCTTGAGTCAAAATATAAATATTTAAGGAAATTGTTGTTATCATGCTTTTCTTTTATTTACAATCAAACTTTATGCCCAAACCAACATATTCAATCATAGAGAACTATAAATTCAAGATAAAGAATTCACACATTGTTTTAAGATTACATCGGATTTTGATATCGCTAAAAAATTGAAACGCTAATCTTCACTAAAAATTCTATCCCAACTTAGCGGAACCTTCTATCAATCGAGGTCTCTACAATCATGCCAAATTTGAACTTAATCGGTTGAGGGGTTTGACCAGGATGAGTGTTGGACTTACACATGCAAACATATGTGACTACTATGTAATATATACATAGAATAAATAAATAACAAACAAAGAAACAATCTAGACACATTAAAATGATAACAAATTCAATGTAAAATTATTATACAGTATATAGCACTAAATCTATTTATGATACCATGAACTATTAGATCCAGCTAGCTATATATACCTATGGTGAATAAAATGGAACTTTTAGTTTAATAATGCTTACGTTCTTTCAATTTTTGTTTAAAAAGTGGGTCACATCTTCGTTTTCTGTCAAAATATATGCAATATCCTATAAAGGATACACCAGCAACGCTAGCCGCTAGAGTGGCAACTTGACCGTATGATGCCATGATAGATATATGATAAATGTAACTTGTACTTTACAAGTCGTTTTTAAAAGCACATGCAAACTCGAAAAGAACCTTGAACTGCCTCAAAATATTGAGGGTTAATTTATGCAAATGTGACATAATTTTGACTTAAAGACATCGGTGGCAGACACCATTGGACCAATGATATATAAGCGCGAAGCTATTTACGTTTTGGTACCTCCTTGAGGTAGTTTGAAACAAAGGTATAATATATTTCGCTATATATAATAATTTGCTTTATTATTTTTTACATGGATACATACACGATTTTTTATTTATAAGCAACTCGCTTATAAGCAACAGTAGCAAAATTTGAAAAATTGTTAAGCAACTTCAGATCCGTACAATTGTGAGCTTAAGCAACTCTTAAATTTTATACTATGCAGAACAGCACATTTAAAAAATCAAAACACAAAAAGAAATGAACAAAACTCACAGAAAAATAAAACTGCAACGACTTCTTTTCTTTACATCACTTGACAAACGTGTTTCTCATTACAGTACAGTATTGTGTAATATGTTACGCAATACACATTCAAAATTCAGGTTACTTGAGTTCAAAACTATGACTTTTTTGTATTTTCACTTTTTCTTATACAAACACTGAAAACTTAATTGAAGAAAATTAAGCAACCATTAAGCAACTTCAGATCCAAACATTGGCAAAGAAATAAGCAACTTAAAAGCTGGCCAAAATCCTAAGTTGCTTATAAAAAAAAAATCGTGTACTTCAGCAAATTACGACGAGTATAGAGTACTAGACAGATATATTTCGCTGTTATACAGAAACTTCCATTTACAATCACACGTAAATAATATTTATATATATATATAAATAAAAAAAAATCTGGAAAAAACAGAAGTTTAAGAATGTGGCTAGGCCTTCAAGAAAGCTAGAGAAGTCTCATCACAAAGCCCTAAGTTTTTTTGCGTATCAAATGAGTAAAAACTATATATATTACCATTTATATTACATAAGACATATTACACCAGTTAACTATATACTTTAAAGGACAAAATTTTCGAAAATATTGTCCTGCCTAAATTTAAAGCTACATTTCCATTCCGCAATTCTTTTGCAAACGGACCTAAATTCTATAAAATTCCAAAAATCTGATTTGTAAAAACATTGGAAATTTTCTTGGAGAACCGCTCTAAATATATTAATAAAGGAAATCTGGCTTAAGAACGGTCCAATTATCAAAATAAAAAATGGTTTTCTTTTGATGACAAGACAAGTTGTTCTCGAAAAACATTAAAATGAGTTACACGAAGGGATAATCCTCCATTTTGGAAAATTCGTCTGCTTTATCGATGGCTTCGGTGATATGGCTACTAACGAACCCTTTCCTTTCCTGATTAATTCAGCTCCTGTGTCGGAAAGGAGATACTTATAAGCTTCGATAATCCATTTCGCATAAAGTGGTTTTATAATCGATACCACCTGCTTGACGTTAACATCAGTGGGGGCTGTTCCGTTGTTCGAAGCCGTGACTTATCATATCTTCTCTCTAGATCAAGTTGGAGGAAGATTTTTACGGTACAAAGATTTGATATGGTTCCATCCAGTAAAGTCATTGCCAGTCGTAGCATGTGTACTGATTCACTACTTGAAGGAATATAAAGAAAGATCAAGAATGTACGTTTACTTTTGAAACAAGACCTATGGATTGATAAATGATTGATGGTTACGTTTGAACATGAAAACAATGACATTTTGGAACAAATGAAACCGTTCTTTACTGAGAACTACGACGAAACTGTAGAAGAAATCGAAGTTGAGTGTATCCAAACATATTGTAATCAAAAAAATATTGGTTAATTTTAATTTTGAATGTTTTTTTTCTTTATAACTTCAGTGTTTCCTTTCCGAATAAAAAAGAACTTATAAATTTTGTCGATGAACATTTGAAAATTGATGAAGAAACTACCGGACAAATTTGCCGAATTTTCCAAAAATCGCCGGACAAAACTGCCGAAAAATTGACTTAAATAGCCGAACATTATGTCCGCCGAATATTTTGTCTGCCGAAGTTATGACCTGCCGAAAATTCTGTCCTTTAAGGTATTGTAACAGCCTAACTTGGTTATCGTAAGAAACAATTCAATCCATATTCCAATAAATACTTTTTACACGAATTTATAAAAGATGTTTTGCTGTTTAAAAGAGTATATCGCGTTTCATTGGTTATAAAATTATTCCATATAAAACATTACAGTATGATGTTGTACGTCGTAAACAATCTTTATTAAAAAATGGAACTTTGAAATGATTTTGAGAACTTTGGGTCGGATACTTATGACTTATCTTTGAGAATCTATTCATTTTTTTATAAGAAACCGTAGGCTCAGGTTTGCCAAAACTTGAGAAACTCTTAAGAAACTTAGGTAGGTTGAAACTTGTCTAGAGTTAAGAAACTTTTGTCAACAATGAAAAATATTTTCTTATCCAACACAACGTTAAAAAACAATAAAACGTACATATAATGCAATCAAAATTTCTATAGCTACATGTGAGTATATTTGCTCAAACAGGCCCAATATATTTCCATCGTCTTTTTCTTCGACAATTACACCTAGTTCGTTTCCTTTAGTATCTATTTGAATATCCTCTTCTTCTTGTGGGCCTGCGTTAATTTTGTTTAAATTTGGATGTGATACAAATAGCTCTGCGTGTGATACAAGAACTTTGTAGTCAGGTAACCCTTCTGGGTTAAGATGATGATCTTCACTTCCGTCTGCAGTAAGAAGTCTTCTCAAACAATTGTTGACGGTAGCTATCATGCAGTTTTCTCAACAATTTTTGGTAAGCATCTCCAACCCAATTACTGACCAAATTGCGCCTCTCTGAAGCTGTAAATCCACGCCGTACCATTTTCCTGCATTTTCTTCATTGTCAAGCCATTTATAATGTTTTGTCAGCGTTTTATATTATTTCGCATAGCTTGCATCAACGGGCTGCCAAATGTCTGTTGCACCTGACACACCATACCAGCAAACACCTTCTATGCCCGACACCCCTTTCTTAAAATCTTCGCTAACTTGACTTGTAAGGTTGTCACAAAATAAAACAAACGTTTTTGTGGTAGCAGGTTTTAAAATCCGATTTACCCAGTCACAGCACGTCTTGGTGTCCGCCCAGACACATTTTTGAAAGTGCACATCAACATTGGAATGCTATGATGCTCTTTCACAATCACTAATATGTTTTTCACCACCACAAAAAATAACAGCAATTTTTGGTTGTTTACGAGCAGCAGAGAAGCTGAAGAGTACACTGCCGCTTTTCTAAACCAGACGCTGGATGACTAACCCAAACCAGACGCTGGCAGACTAAAATTGAGCCCTAAGGCTCTCCGCAAGTTGTTTCCAGAAGACGACTTTGATTTTTTCCGAATGATATGGCTTGTCTTTCAAATAGCTTTAAGTTTTCCCGCGTATTATACCATATATATGCAATTTCCTAAGTGGTATAGAATGGTTAGCAGGCCTTAGATAAGTCTAAAAGTACACCAAGTATATATATTGCTTGTGCGAATGATGTGTTTATTTTATCTGTCAGTTCCGCAATGGCGTGCTGAGGGAATTTCCAAAGCCGAATTTCTTTTCATAAGGACGTTTATAAACATCTAGAAATGCATATAGGCGGTTATATATTATTTTTATAGAGGTTTTTTGAGAAGGCAGACAGTATGGAAATTGGCCGGTAGTTTGTTAGTTGCGTTCTGTCGCCGTTTTTGACGATTGGGATTATTCTTGCAATTTTTAAGCCATCGGGAAAGATGCCTTGCTTAATATATATATTAAAAATAATGAGGAGTGGAATTCGGAGTTCCACATAGCATTTTTTATTATGTTAGAACTGATCAACACCACAACTCTTATTGATATTTAACGCACTAAAAGCTGCTTCTAATTATTTCTTTGTCACATTACCTTGAGGTAGAGTTTTCTCCTGTTCGCTTAGATAGCGGGTACATTTAAATCTGTACTTGGTATATTCTTTGTCAATTTTGGCCCAATATTTATGAAGAAATTATTAAACTCATGTGCGACGTCCGATTTCACCTTCATTTCTTTACTATTGATCATTATTTTATTTGGAAAAGTTTGATTGGTTTTAGACTTTCCAATGGTATCCTTCTTAACGTTCCAGCATTTTTAAATATCTATAGCTGTGCATATGGTGGATGTTACAATTTTATAACTACTTTATCAATAGGTCTATATGATATCTTACATAACACCCTTTGAATGGTGTATGTTACAAAGAAATATCAAATAATAAGGAAGACGTGTTTTATGTTTTCCATCGAGAAGCCAATTTCACGGAAGTAGCCTTTATAATACACATATGATCAACAAACACCTATATAAACTAAATTCTATGTATATTCATACTGATATAGTAAATGGATATATATATTAAATAAGAAGGTCTATATTAATGGTGTGCTGTTAAATCTTTAAAAGAAAGGCTTCAGTTGATTTAATATTCTTGTCGAGAAAAGAATTTAAATATAAGGTGTTTACGTATGTTAACCTCATAAATATTCCACTTGTTGAGAGATCTTGTCAGAGGTTCAAGTTTAAATGTATCGAGAATAACACTGTTGGCGTGCTTTTGAAGCTTAGTCGGATAATTGCCCCTCCAAGTCATACTTGCAAATGTGATGTGGCCATGAATCAGGCTAAGTATAAGACATTTTATCTCCAGAAATGACCTAGCACGATACATGATACCAATTGTTGCTTATTTTTTATTTTTGGTATCTTATCTGGTCATTCCATGATAAATTTTCATCTACTTGGCACCTAGAAATCTGGTAAATTTGTCTCTTTTAATAACAGTACTTTTCAAAAGAAGTGACTTATTATTCAAAACAGGATTGATATTTTTTTATTGGCTGAGTTAACGGGAAGTTGTGAGTTTGGTTTTAGTTTCGTTTCGCTTAGTTGCATTAAACTAGGAACAGTTGATTTTAGCTGACCATTAATGCCGTCAATATGAACGAATTAGTGTTATCCCATTGCGATCCGCATACATAATTGCATTTATAAAAGTATAAGAATACTTACGTCACTCCACAAATTAATGGAAGTAGGCAGCCGTCGGGATTAATAACATATTGTTTTTGAATGGCAATATAACTTTTAAGTTAACATCTTGTTTCTAATTCCATAGTATTATCATTTAGTTAAGATAATATTGTGAACTTTTAAAACGATTAAAATTCCTTCAATAAGAATTTATTTATTTATTATATTTATTATTTATTTATTAGTCAATCTTTAGACAGGATAAAAACTTCAGTATTTACATAATATACAATATATACAAGTAAAACTGCTTTCCTAGTTTGTCCTGTTTGATTAAAAATTCGAGAAATAAAAATATTAATAAAACAATTAAAAAGAAAAAAGAAAAGTATCTAAAAATGTGAGGTGCTAGCTAGTTATAAATTAAAGATTAAAAAATTTAAAAAATATGCTTTTTCAGAGCAGAGCGAAACTCAGACGTTTTCTGCTTTTCTCTGATCTCTAAAGGGAGTGTATTATATATTCTAGCTCCACAAAAATAAAAACTTTTTCTTGCCACCTCGAGCTTTATTGCTGGTAGCTTTAACAAGTGACCACTATTTCTCGTTTGCCTACAGTTTGTCAGGACTTCAAAATAGTTGTTGAATTCTGCGCTATTGGTTTCCTTGTTTACGCACTTTTTCACAAACATGCAGTTTTGTCGATTGATCTCGTTATAAACACTTACGAGGTTTTGGTTTTTCGTGACATATTTTGCTCTTTGGTGAAGAGAATTTATTCTGGATGATTGTGTTCGTGTGAACGATGGCTTCAGCGAGGCAGCATAAGTTAGTATTGGCATTATCATTGATTTAAAGATTTTCGTTGCAGCATCTGCTGTAAGATAACACCGGATACGTTTGAGTAATCTAAGTCGGCTGCTGGCAAGTTTGTACTTCTTTTCAAAGTTCGTGTTCATGTTCAAGTTCATGTCTAGTGTATTTCCCAGGTACACATAGTTGCTGACGAAGCTTATTTTTGTGCCTTTGTATCTTATATTAAGTTCATTTCCGTGCATATTTAAACGTTTCTGAGTTCCAAATAGCATTGTTTCCGTTTTACCCTTCTTTAAATTTAATATTAGTTCATTTTCTTTGCAGTATTCGCCGATCTTCTCCATTTCGTTGTTGAGCAAGTTTTCTATTTCTTGACTCGTGTTACTGGAACAATATATTACTGTGTCGTAAGCGTATTTTATTATATTGACATTGACACTATCGATAAGGTCATTAAAAAATATGATAAAAAGCAGGGGAAAATAAAATAGACCCCTGTGGAACTCCGCAGTTTATTAATGCTGGATCCGACTGCACATTTTCAATCTCAACAGCCTGGGCTTTTCCAAACAAATAGCTCATAAACCAGTTCAACTCCGTACCATTCACACCGAAGGTAGCAAGTTTATCTAGTAGAGCACTATGACCTATAGTGTCAAAGGCTTTTGACAAGTCAATATACACTGCCCCAACCATTTTCCTACTGTCAAGTTCCTTTCTGATAGAATCGCACAGAAGGGTTGCAGCCATTTTCGTCGATCTTTTTCTCCTGAAACCAAACTGGTATTCGGTCAATAGTTTGTAGTTTTCGAGGTAGTCTAGAAGCTGCTTATGCACAGCTTTTTCAAGGATCTTGGACATCACAGGTAAAACCGATATCGAACGATAATTTTACGGAAGTTCAGAATTCCCCGACTTGAAAACAGGTATCACCTTTGCTTTCTTCCAGATGGAGGGTACTTTACTAGTTCTTATTGAAAGGTTTAATATGTAACACAGGGGCTGTGAAATTTGATGCGCAGAATCTTTCAGGAGCCCCGGCGGAAGTTCGTCTAATCCAGTTGCCTTTTTTCGTTGTAATTTCTTGAGTTCATTATGAACAAACACTCGTGAGATATATTCCATCTTAAAATTGTGTACTGTCCGGATTGGTCGATGGTTGTATCTCCAAGTAAAGTTTTTAAGCGGTATCGAGACTTTTTTCAGGGACGCTATTGCATCTCTAAAATACTCGGAGAGTGACTTTACCTTCGCTTTGCGCTCATCAGTCGTTGGATTTGAGTTTGAAGAGCTTGTAGACTTTGTTGGGAACAACCTTTTGATTGTGGACCAAAACCTTCTGGGGTTTTCAGTATCGTTTTTTAGCAGTTTACAATGATAGCTACCTTTAGCTTGTCGGATTTTACTTGTGCACTGATTTGGCAATCGTTTGTATGTCTCCCAATCAGTTGTTACATTGTGTTTCCTGGCTTTTCGTAACACTTTGTCTCGATTGTTCATCAATGATCGTACTTCAGGTGTCAACCAAGGGCATATATTCCCCTTGACTCGTTTTTCGATAATAGGCGCATGTGAATCAAAAACAGTTTTTAGCAGACGAGTAAAATAATTTACTGCTTCTGATGCATCTGTTATTACATACAACGAGCTCCAGTCGATGTTTGTTACGTCATTCCTTAAATCATTTTCATTGTAACGAGCGTATTGACGGCATTTGATTGTTTTTGGTGCATTCTTTTGTGAATTTAATTTACGTATGCAGCCAACCATGTCATGATCACTTAATGACGATGCTACAACACATTTCGATGATATTTTTGATGGTTGATTCGTGAAGATTAAGTCAATAAGTGTCGATGAATGATCGGTTGTTCGTGTTGATTGTTCTATTATCTGTTTGAATCCCATTTGGCAGAATATGTCTTTGAAAATGATGTTATTGTTTTTATGATAATTAACATTAAAATCACCTAGCATAATAACTTCTTTGTTCTGCTGAACTACACAGTTTAGGTGATTTTGTAGCAATACATTATAATTATCTGAATGATAT
This sequence comes from Candelabrum cocksii, assembly GCA_963930725.1. Classification (NCBI taxonomy): domain Eukaryota; kingdom Metazoa; phylum Cnidaria; class Hydrozoa; order Anthoathecata; family Candelabridae; genus Candelabrum; species Candelabrum cocksii. Next base: position 3,325,299 of record OZ005666.1, read on the forward strand.
GTCGAGGTCTCTGGGGGACTGTAAAAGCATCCAACGAGAAACGATTTTGAATGTTTTTGCGTAACTTCAATCCATATACACTCTGTGAGAGAGTTTTCGAGGTCTTGTCTGCGTTTATATGTGATGTTGTTTTAAATATAAATTGCAACACCGCCTCCTTTTCCGGATTCACGATTTCTGAATAAAAAATTGTACCCATCCAAAATATAACAGTTTTTCTGGTCGGCTTGTAAGTGAGTCTCCGAAAGGGTAATAATATCCAAAGATTCTTGCGAGTGTACAAACTCTTGTAGCATGTCAAAGTTCGACAAAATGCCTCTTATGTTTTGATGTACAATCTTCATACCTTTTTTTGACATAAAACGTTCTTGAAATTCATGTCTGGAAATCTGTTCTGGGCCAGGCTGGGACTCAATATCTCCACACAGAAGAAGTAGCAAGAGAAGCACTGTTTTCTTTTTACATTTTAGTGCAAAATTTCTTTTATAGCAGGAACAAAATAAGGATGAAAAATTAAACGTCTCCTCAGCGAACAAATCTTGTTTCAGTAAAGTTATGCTCACACCATCCGGTTGACGAAAACAAGTCTTCTTAACAGTAAAAATTGATATTACGAAAACTGCAGAAATCAAAAACACGAGCATGACCGTTCGCTTTTCCGCCATCTTTCCGCCATCATCAAGAACGCATAGCGCGTGAGAACTACACTAAGATCTTAGCTAATGTTATTGGTTAGTTTGAGAATAGCGTGAGTCGTGGAGTTCTTATTTTGGAAACAAACCTGTTTGATAGAAAAGATTATTTCCAAATGACAAAGGAAAATTTCAGTTTTTTTAAGGAGCAAAAAGCTTTCTCTTGAATCAAACATTTTTATTCATGGGTGGTGGCTTTCCTTTTGTACAGTTTGACTTTATCCCAATAACTACTACCTTGTAAGTATATATTGATAATTTATCTCATTGTAATTAGCTGGGAAAATAAATTACTTATTTACTGTACGAAAGGTCGTCGATATAACTTATTTGTAAAAATAGAAAATTGACCAAATTTTCGTTTGGTGACTAAAATCGGCTTATTAAGGCTTTTTGCCTATTAATTTAATAATGGTCTCTTTTAATCGCGAACTAAGAATTGGTTCTGATTTATGGGCTTTTTACAGAGAGGAACTGATTGAAGAATGTCCCGTTTACCACTAGCAGTACTATTAAAGCGACTTGCTATTAGGGTCAGGCTAACTTTTTTTACGAAATGAAAAGTCAAAACCTCTACGGAGCGAACACGTTACTTGCTACCGATGGTGTGTGCTATAAGCTTGACTGTATACTCAAGAACAAGAAGCGTTACTTGAAGGTGATGCATTAAAGATTAAGTTACTAACTGATCCAATGAACAAAATAATATACATTAGACTCTCTAATTAGCAGACACTTCGGTGCCAAGATTTTTGTTCGCTATTTGGAGGTGTCCGCTTTTTAGCAAGTCAGCATTTTTTACCATTTTTTACAAACATTGTTGTACTTTGAGCTACTGAAAAAGATTCATAGGTACTTACTGGCATATATATTGATAGGAGAAACAAAGTCATGCTCATTGACGTAGGAGGCGGGGGGGGGGGGGGGTCAGGGGGCACAGCCATCCCCCCCCCCCCCCCCCCCCCCATTGTACAAATGTGTTGAATATTCGGGCAACTTAAAGTTTTTTTGGGCAACTATAGCCCAGAGTCTTTGACCAATGACCAACATTTAAATCAACGCTAAATACGAAAAGAGGTCCATCATTTTACAATCTCGTCTCTCCAACTGAAAACCTGTGGCTATGCCTCTGTTTATAGTTACAACAAATCATAACTATAATTATTTAGTTTCTTAGCTCTTATTTAACAAGTTTGTTAGCTGTTAGTTAATTAGTACCCAGCAGTTTTAGAATGAACCGCAAAAGAACATTAAAAGTAAAATTAGATGTACTGCATGCAATACAGTTATATATATATATATATATATATATATATATATATATATATATATATATGTATAGTATCTCCAAGTAAAACTACACCATTATAGCAACTTAAAGTTTCTTGCGTGAAGCATTTTTCAAGCTATACACTATGATGATAAATGTTTACAATCACTTCTGTAAAATGGATTTTAAACGTTTATAATCACTTTAACGAGCGCAGCGAGTGTTTGTTTCTATGGCGACACTTGCTGATTAATTCGGTTCGTTTATTCAACAATCCCCTGGGTTCTGCACGGACAATACAAACTTTTTCTGCCAAGCATAAGTTGCAGACTCTTGAGCCAGGTTTGTATGGACAAGCACGTGACGCAATACTCCATGTTATATGGTAATCGACCCCCTCTGTCTTCCCCTCATCTTTCAATTTCCAAACGAGTTCTGATAGGGTAGTTTCTTTATGGTATTTTTTGTGCCGGAATGATTTCGTATGGTTATTGTGTCTAGTTTTAAATTCTCCTTCACACAGTCCATAATATGTGGCCGTCATGTCGCTGTATGTGACGTCCGCTTTATACACAATGCTGGTTGCAAGACAATCACCGTTTAGAGGGCAATTTCCTTTGTCTCGACAATTACATGGTCGCTGTGTAGGTGTTTGTTTGTTTAGAACTTTAGTGTTGTGCTGTTTTATAAAGTTCTGTACATTCGTCATACATTCATATAGCTTATTTTTTCAATGAACACGACAGCGAAAGCCAAGAATCCAGAACAACCTTTGGATTCAAATCAAATGTTTCTCCGCCTAGTAACGCTAATCTCGCAGAATTTGAAAAAGACCTTTACGATATGGTGCGTAACATACAGTTTGACCACGTAAAAAACAAATTTCAAGAGAAACTGACAAACGATCTTGCAGAAATTCGCTCGTCAAACAACCTTTTTGTGTTCGCCGACAAAACGAACAACATTTATGAACTTTCCACCGACCAATACGATAAACTTCTGACTGAAAATATAACGAAATGCTACCAAAAATGCGACAATTCCGTCAAACGAAAAATCGATAGAGAAGCGAAGAAAATTGCCAAAGCATTAAATCTAGACTCAAAAATGGAAGGATACGTCGACCGAAACTCATATATTACCATCAAAGACCACAAGGAAAACTTTCCCCATAACGTAAAGTGCAGACTCATTAATCCAGCAAAGTCGGACATAGGTGTAATAAGCAAGAGATATCTCGAGGAAATAGTAAAATCAGTTTCGTCAACCACTCGAGTAAACCAGTGGCGAAATACCTCATCCGTCTTAAATTGGTTTACAAACTTACCATCTCATCGAAAGTCAAGATTTGTAAAATTCGACATCGTCGATTTTTACTCATCGATTACCAAGGAACTCCTCGGCAAATCTCTAGACTTTGCTAAATCGATAACCGAGATTAAAGATGATATCGTTGACGTTATAAAACTTGCCAGAAAATCGCTTTTGTTTGACAAAACCATACCATGGGTTAAAAGAGGAGATGTGTTGTTTGACGTCACCATGGGTTCGTATGACGGCGCAGAAACGTGTGAACTCGTCGGTTTATACTTATTAAGCAAATTAGAAAAATTACTTGATAAACGACATGTCGGACTTTACCGAGATGACGGTTTAGCCGTAGTTTTAAACGCCAACGGACCGCAGATGGACAGACTAAGAAAAAGCATCATTTCCATTTTCAAAGATGAAGGATTGTCAATTACGATTGAAACAAACCTCTCCCAAACAGACTTCTTAGATGTTTCTTTTGACATAACAACAAAAAGATTCAGCCCTTACAGAAAACCTGGAAACGATCCTTTATATGTAAATATAAAGTCGAACCATCCAAACTCAGTCCTGCGCGCGATCCCTGAAATGATTACAAAGCGTATTTGTGAAACATCATGCGACGAAACAACGTTTAACAACGCAAAACACCAGTACGAAGCTGCACTCTCTGCTAGTGGATTTAAACACAAAATGACCATGTAATTGTCGAGACAAAGGAAATTGCCCTCTAAACGGTGATTGTCTTGCAACCAGCATTGTGTATAAAGCGGACGTCACATACAGCGACATGACGGCCACATATTATGGACTGTGTGAAGGAGAATTTAAAACTAGACACAATAACCATACGAAATCATTCCGGCACAAAAAATACCATAAAGAAACTACCCTATCAGAACTCGTTTGGAAATTGAAAGATGAGGGGAAGACAGAGGGGGTCGATTACCATATAACATGGAGTATTGCGTCACGTGCTTGTCCATACAAACCTGGCTCAAGAGTCTGCAACTTATGCTTGGCAGAAAAAGTTTGTATTGTCCGTGCAGAACCCAGGGGATTGTTGAATAAACGAACCGAATTAATCAGCAAGTGTCGCCATAGAAACAAACACTCGCTGCGCTCGTTAAAGTGATTATAAACGTTTAAAATCCATTTTACAGAAGTGATTGTAAACATTTATCATCATAGTGTATAGCTTGAAAAATGCTTCACGCAAGAAACTTTAAGTTGCTATAATGGTGTAGTTTTACTTGGAGATACTATACATATATATATTCAATCGCTCTGAATTTTTTCATTGAACTTGTTCATTGAGCACTCTGTAATATTTATTCGTTATCATAAACCTTACGCATATATATATATATATATATACACACACTTAACATCGATTTTCCATGCTGGCACGGGTTAGACGGGTTTACTGATAACACCCCTCCATCCTACTTTATCCTGCGCCAACCCAGGCTGAATACGTTTCTCAACGAGATCTTTCTTCGCAACCTGGCTCCATGTTGTCCGTGGCTTGCCTCTGCCACACTTACCATCAACAACTAAATTTTTACACTTCTTAACCCAGTTATTATCATTTATTCTTTCAACATGACCAAACCATCTAAGCCGACTCCTTTGCAAAGATTTTCTTACACTTTTGAGTCCACAGCGTTCTCTTAACTCATTTGAAGGCTTCCTATCCTTCAATGTCACATTTGACATCCATCTAATCATTCTCATGTCATTACGCTCTAGTCTGTTTAGTTCAACAGTTCTAACTCTCCATGTCTGCCCACTATATAGAATACTCCTTACACAAGCTATATTCTGAATATAAGTCAGAACATTTTAAACGAAAGCGCAAAAACAGTTTATCAGTTAAATTTGTTTAAATCAGTTTAAATTTTGGTCACTGTAGCTTAGTGGTTAGTGCATTCAACCCACAAAATCAAACGGTGCTGGTTCGAAATCCAGCTCGGACATATTTTGATTTCTGAGTTACAGTTGAGTTATTGAGCGGAACTCATTGCGTAATGCAAGCCTAGCTCAAATGGTAGGTTGTCTGGTGAAGCGACTTCGTAGGTGCAAATGGGTGCCCTAAGTACGCCAGGACCTAAACCTTGGGATAAGAAGAGCCACTGTTACATGTGGAGAGTCCCGTAAAAACTCCATTATTATTATTATTATTATTATTATTATTATTATTATTATTATTATTATTATTATTATTATTATTATTATTATTATTATTATTATTATTATTATTATTATTATTATTATTATTATTATTATTATTATTATTATTATTATTATTATTATTATTATTATTATTATTATTATTATTATTATTATTATTATTATTATTATTATTATTATTATTATTATTATTATTATTATTATTATTATTATTATTATTATTATTATTATTATTATTATTATTATTATTATTATTATTATTATTATTATTATTATTATTATTATTATTATTATTATTATTATTATTATTATTATTATTATTATTATTATTATTATTATTATTATTATTATTATTATTATTATTATTATTATTAATTTGTTTCAATTGAGGAAGAAGGTCCTCTTCAACAGAGGCTTGCCAACTTCTAGTAGTAGAACTCCGTCTGCTGCAAATGATCCAGCCAACACCAGTTCTGCAAGCTTGACTGTTGATTTGGCACCCAATGTTATTGTATTAGACATGGAGAATGAAAATGTAAGTGAAGCACCGGTATATAGAAACATGGAAGAAGATAAATCAGAAGCAGAGGTGGTTGTGCCCCCCCCCCAAAAAAAAAACAATTTTTGGCTCCTACGCCCATGGTCATGCTATACTGTTATTCGCTATTTAAAAAGCAATGAATGCAATTTGACACAGTTTATTCTTATTCACAAAAGTAATGAGTTGATTGCAGTGCGGTGATGATAGCCTATCAATATAATAATATACTTACACGCTGACGTTTTGATGGTCACACTCACTGCAACTTAAAAGAGTAAAGAAATCTAATTTTAAACTTTTTAACCGTTGACCACGGAAATTCCCCCCGTGAAGTATGTTGTAATTACAATGTAATGAGCCAAAAAGTTATTTACAAAAAAACAGGTTAGCAAGCGAAGCGAGCGAAAACATTCACAAACGTATAATTCTAAAAATGGTTTTAAAGGTTTGAAATTACGGTAAGAATTCTTTATGTTTTCACTTAAATTTTGTTTTCAGTAGTGATTTTTAATATCAGCATACAGTTTTTATTGTGTCAAATCCTTTTAACTGTACTTTATGCTATGCTTAAAATGAAGAAAGTATCGCGAACAGAAAATGTAGCGGGAATTGCCTTTTTGACTCTTCGCGACATTTAATTCTTTTTCCGCAAAACAAGTAGTTGTTTTGGTTTTTTACGCATGGGTTGGTCGGGAGAGAGATCCGGACGAACATGAACTGACTATTTAAGAAGCTAATTAGAAATTACCTTTTACAAACACAACAATAAAAGCAGGATTTAATCTATTTTTTAGAAACGGACATTTGCATTTAAACACTTACATTTTCCTTCTTAAAAGTTCGTTGTATCACCTATCAAGAACACTAAAGCTTGGTTACCACTGAGACGAAAACGCAATAACGCGACGAATGCATTGGCGACGAATCTATTTCAAATTTAGTCAATTCTTGACTTTAAAAACAAACAAAATAAAACTTCTTTCTATTTCAACAAACAATGATGGCAGACAAATTACAGTGTGAAATAATATTAATGTACAAGCTACTGCGAAGAAGCACAATACCATAATTACAAAAGCTTCTTCAGTATGGTACTGTTGGCCATTTGTGATGCCAAATATTGTTTCACCTATATTGCCGTAGGACAATACGGAAGCAACAACGATAGTGGTGTAGTAGCAAATAGTGAATTTGATAATGGATTGGAAAGAAACCAGCTGTTTGTGCCAAGACCTAAAAATCTTCCTGGTTGCTCCTGTGATCCTATAATAATAATATTCACACACAAAATAAACGACTTTAATTACAAAGTAAAAACATTCGGTTACCAAACACATTGGAAAACAGTAATTTCACGATGGAATGTCGGCATTTCTTTGATATTGTACAAATAGACGATGAATTTTATCCAGTGATAGCGCAATGGTAATGGCGTTCGGCTCTTAACCGAAAGGTTCTGGGTTCGAGACCATGCTATCACAAAGTTGTTTAGTGAGCGGTTATAAAAAACAACGCCGTATTTCATCAAAAATAACCTTAGCACAAATGGGAACAATTAAATATACTAAAACTCCGGGTCGAGGTCTTTATGATAATGCTAAAAGAATTCTATTTTTTAAAAATAGATTAAAAAAACTTTTTTCATTTGCTTTTGTAAGGTATTTGCTGAGATATATCCTGGATTATAGTTAACTAGCTAAAGATTACTAATCTTTAGGATTGATTAACATCAAATGGATCATACGAGTAAAAAATTATAAAGAATTCACACGGTATTATCTAGATATCAAATCGGTTATCTGTTATTACTTTGATACTTTTTAGCCATCTACTAGAAGGTAAAATCCACGAATCGGAAGCAATAATTAATACCATATAGCAACGACCCAATTTGTGTATAAACTTTTTAAAATGTAAAACAATTCCTGAAAATGAACGACACGTTTTCATAATTTCAAAACTTTAATTCTCGCCGCACGTTTTAAAATTATGAAATATTTGCATGAGTACAAAACGTCCGTCACTTATCAGCCAATAAGATTTGGGAGACTTTTGCAGTCTTTATCTTTATCCTTATCGTTAGCTCATTACGAGTTGCATTTAACGCACATTTCTTTTGTCATGTATGCATGCGGAATGTTATCGTTGTTGTTTTCAACTCAAGAAGACTTAGCGTACTTTGTAAGCGTAGAAAAGATCTAGTTTTTTTACCATCACAACACTTTTGCGCACTCTTATAATGTTAACAAATCCGTCTGTTATTTCCGTTTGTTATTGTTATTTTTAACAGAAAACTGCACAAGTTTCGATTCGAGTTCGCTGTCCAAATCCTCCGGATAAATGTCGATCTCGTTTTTTGCAGCGTCGCGCAATACGTCTTCTTTGTAACTTGCAATATGGGACAAAAAATCGAAACGATCTCCCAGTTATTTGTAGGCTATCTTTTGTTGTCTTTGGCTAAAATCTGTCTCGTCATGGAAACACTTTCTCTCCTTCTGATTCTCTGTTTCACTTAGATATGATGTCGTCCCACACATTTCCTGAATAATATTTTCGAATTCATCACAGAAGGATGAACCATGCCGCAACAGGGAATCTATGACCAACTCTCCTTCTTTAATGACACCCTCGTTAAGTTCAACTCCTTTCGGATCTCATACTTGCAACTGAGTGCTATAAAAAATATTATAAATCTTCTTAAATATAATGAAATATAATATATATCTTTTCAATATAATACAGACTTTGATGTAAATGAGAAAAAGTGTAAGATTAAAATTTTATTCAAAACTCTTATACATTTCTTCCACACACTTTTCTCCAACTGTTAACAAGGGAAAAACCTCACATGTATGGATTATATACTCATTGTCTGAATAACACACAATATATAAGATCCTTTCTACAACCATCATCTACACTTTTGTAACATTTGGGTACACAAAGCAAACAGCAGTATAGAACACAAATGTGGTCTGAATAAGAGCAGAATAAATGGAATCTGTGGCCTACTTAAAAATTCGAAAGAAAAATATGAAATTCCACGCCCTATCGTGCATAATGAATCAGAAGTGGAACAAAAATTAAACGATTTCTTGTTATTTCTTTGTTGAGACAGACGTAAATTAAAATTATGGTTTGTGGAATTCATCTTCGCAAGCTATTATACAGCGAAGGTGTGACACCGTTACCGACTAAAATCATCTGTACTCTGTTTCTTGCTATGGTGAGTTTTGTTTATTCTAGTAAAGAAACAAAGAGCTTATTTAGACGGCTACGCTTGGTATATTCTGCTAATTGTAATAATTCAATTATAATTAATAGATCGATGTTGATAAGGGGAAAAATTGAGCGTAAATAATTAAAAATTAAATTAAACGAGAATTTTTCCCCCAGTTATTCGGATGCATGACAATGATTGCCCCGTTTTCATATACGCCGCAATTGGTGAAGGTAAGTTCTCAACCCATAATTTAGAATAAATTCTTCTTTGCTTTACCACAATAACATGACCTCGATTTTGCTTAACTTTCACTGCCATTTTGAGCTCAAACGTTGTATAAAAGTGTCGCTGTGTACTTTATTTGAGTTTCTCTCAGAAGCAATTCAAATCAGACAGCGATATCTTTATGTTTTTTCAAAATGTCATTGTCTTTTTTGTTACAGTCATTTGGATATACGGAAGTTGAAACAGGTACCTAGCATATACGAATACCGATGCTCTTTATATTCTATTTTAAAATTAATTTGAATCGATTTCACCAACCAGAACAAAAGAAAATGTGATTACGTTTGTACTTTTTTCTATTCTTTAAGGCACATATGCCGGTATACTAGCGTCCTCTTTGTATTTTTCCTTCATCTTCGGAAGGTAGGTTTTCATTTATTTTCTATAATTTTAAACCAAAGTATTTAGTTTCTTTTGGGGCTATATTTCGGACGTTCATGAGAAAAGATTCTCAGCGCTGTGCACATCCATCGGATTGCTGGTAACCACATTTGCGTTCGGTTTCAGTTACAACTATGAGTGGAGTTTAGTTTGGCGATTGGGACAAGGTCTTTTCATTGGTAACTAGCTACTAGATTCATTCACAAAGATGCTACTTTCCTTCATTGAACCTAACTTGAAATACTACGCTCGAGAGAGTAATAGTGTAGGGAGAAGCGACTTACTTTATGCATACACGTCTTTTTTTAAGAAACAAGTCAGACCAGGCAGACTCAATATGTTTCTTAATTTTTTGGTCATTTGAGCATCCATGTTTCTTAATTGTTTCTTAATATTGATAATAAGATTGATAAGAAGAAAATGCAGACAAGTGTTAGGGGTTGAGAATTTCACAGCATCTGATAAGCGAATTTTGATAACGCAGTAGGAGAAGCCTGCAAGACTCTTTTGAACTCAAAATACGAAACGTTTAGACATCAAATGTTCGAAAAAACTGATTCTCTTCTAACATCGGATGGTTCTGGCGACCACTTAGTAACACCTGAAGGCCTACCTAATTAAATTAAATTAAATTTTGTTCCTAGATGGTGCTTTGTTCAAAGTTTGATCGTTATTAGTTTACTCTCATGAAATATAGTCGTTTCACACCCTTAACGTAATAATGTGACTATTTGTATTTCTTCCCTTATTTCCCTATCTCAGCCTGGCAATGTTTCTTACTTGTTTCTTAAGATTTTGGTTGTCTAAGTCTCATGTTTCTTATTTACGTGTTTCTTAAGTGAAAAAAGACGTGTATTACCGGTAATATTGCACATAAGTTTAGTCGATTATGAAACAGCGCACTGCACTTCTTAATATTGCCCTAGGTTTAATTGGAATAGTCAAGAGTATAATTCCTGAAATATGTGATGATTCTAACCTCGGATTGGCAATGTCAATAGTGATGAGCGCTAATAATATGGGGTTACTAGTGGGACCGTTCATCTCAGGTAGGCATAGCTACTTTCAACACGATTCAATTAAATTCCCCTCTTTTTACAGGTTTTATATCATTCCCTACTGATCAATACCCCAGCACATTTGGAAACGGTATAGTGGACTTGAAAAGAAAATTCAAATTTAAAATAGATTTAAAAAACGGCAAGAAATAGAAGTTTGTTGATAAGTCAGTTGTAGGTATCTGCAATTTTTGCATGTCTAAGATCGTCTATATGAGATTTCCTACTTTTTACCTTTCATTATGCCGGCTTTGGAATGGTTTGTTGTAGCAAAGGTTTTAGTAGATAGATTCCTAATTTAAATTCGTTAGCAACTTTCTTTAGATGGGTTTTTAAAAACATGTCCCGTGTTTCTTCCAAATGTTATTGTTGCTCTTGGATTTCTTTTGGTTGCTGTTTTAGTCATCCGCACATTACCTAGTCAGAAGTAAAGATTTTTAAACAATTATTTTCTTGTCCTCATTCCTTGTGTACAATTTAGATATAATTCAACCAGCATCGAATGTAAATATGGTGACACCGATTACAAAGAAAGCTCGGAACTTTATATGAATGTTTCTCTTCAATTGACATCACATGCGACTGTTTTTGGAAGGGAAAACGAGGCCGAAGATACCCCTTTAATAGCAAAACAGTCAAAAACATCTAGCCTAAAAGAGAAGATTTTAAAATCTGATTTAAACATCTTTAGGTGCGGGAAATATAATTATAACTCTCCGTAGAGTAACTCTCCGTTGCTTTAGATGTCGGGAATGCTTACTGGCTTGCATGTTGTACGGGTTGCATTCTTTGATACGGGTTGTTTATGAGGAGATATTTGTCGTTTTTGCAGCGACATCCAAGGAATACGGTACGCTATATCGCTGTAACGCTTACTCAAAGATAATCTCCTTTTTATTCTTGCAAAGGTGGACTGGCATTCTCTCCCTCGGAGATTGGAACGGCTCTTTTTGCAACCGCGATATCGGTCTTTCCTCTGACATTTTTTGCGGTTCCTAAGGTAAAAAACGAATGAATTTTGGTATTATGTTGCGAAGAATTTTGTTTGTTTCAAGGTGCTGTGGCGTTTCGGATCAAAAAAGGTAAAACTTTCTTTTAGGTGAAATGGCGAGACTAAGTTTTTACTTTATAGGTGTTTATCATTTCCTCTATCTTTTTGGGAGCCATAATAGCATTTGTTCCTGCTGTTTCTCTCGTACTGAACAAGTAAGCTGTTTAACACAAAAGCAGAATTGTTTCACAATTATTTGCATTTAGCCCAATTAAGTGGTTCACGCTAATTCTTCTGCAACTGGCATGTCATGGGAGCATATGTTTTTCTTTCGTTGCAACCAACCTCTTTGTAAATAATTCAGTTCCGTCATCAATGCTGGGAATGGCAAATGGCTTGGCGATGTCCATAGCAGCATTTTTTGGGTAATTAAACACATTTTCGAGGTAATTACACACATTTTCGGGATAATTAAACACATTTTCCGGGTAATTAAACATATTTTGGAATTTTTTATAATTTACAGCATTATGCCGAATTCTTTACTGATTTTCCCCTGTTTTAGGACAATAGGGCCTGTTGTCTTTGGACGAATATATTCCTGGTCTCTCACAAACAACGTGGATGTTAAAGGACAAGAAAGCGCTTTGGGCTTCCCATTCAACCAATATTTTACGTTTTTAATACTTGCTGTTTTAAATGCTCTAGTTGCGATCATTGTGTATACCTTCCCAGACAGTATCAATAAAAAGAAAGTCTCGGATCAAACTAAAAAAAAACCAAGAACAGTACTTACTATGAGTAATGTACAACTTTAACAGAAAGTTCATTTAAATTGTATTAGTTTATTGACTTTAAAGTAATAGAGTACCTTATAAGAATTAACTTAGCGGGAAACTATTGTGACGATTGAAGAGAGCGGAATATTTTGCTGTAATTTAATTCGGCAAATCATTTTTTAATTTGGCGGGAATTTGATCGACAAATAAACGAGACCATGACAGGTTTAAAATACTAAATTGTGTAAGTTTCGATACGATAACTGCAGCTTTACTCGAATTCAAATATCAAAAAAGCATCTCTCTTGATGTCAAATTCGATGAATATTTTATGGTATATGTTTGTAGAATTACCCATTTGGCGTGTACAGGTTTGATTCCTGTCAAAAGTAACTTAATCTCGATTTCCTCGACTTTTTTTACCTTGCAACACCGCGTTTTGTATCTGCTCCGGTACTATCCTGCAAATTTACTCTTCATATAGGCTTTACGGTACCCGTTAACGGTTAGTTCAAGAGGTTGAAACAAATGTGTCATGTTGACCGGAACCCTAGCCAGCAAGGTATATCATCATGAAGCAATGAAGTAACCTCGTCCGTCATTTGGCCACAAAATACATCCATGATCAATAGAGCTAAATTTTCACAATTCCTGACGCTGCTTTTCAACGTTTCACCACTTCTTCAATTACTTTAATAGATTCAACCGTACTACTAAAATGCTTAAGGTTAACACTAAGTAGAAATGATTCAGGATTCAAACTACATCCCGGCAAAACTTTTCTGTCTTACCCCCGCAAATAAGCTGCATTTTCAAGAAATATCCTTCAAGTGAGATTAGGAATGTTCCCGTTGTTCTATTCTTTTGTCCGTTAAGCCGACAATCGGGACTGATTTTACACCTATCTTTGCCAACGTTTGACACGCAGGGCATATGTACTTCAAAGGTGTTTGATCAGGATTTAGTACAAGGCATGATGCTATTTCATATTATTTCTCCACAAATGAAACAATATCATGAAGATATGTAAATTCGTTAATTTTTTGCTCCCTTGGGTATTTTAACTTTTCCAGTAGCCGATATTCGCTTTACGAAGCCCATCCTTTTCAATAAACCTTGTGCCCAAGAATATGAATTCAAGTCGATATGACTAAGATTGCACTGTGGATATCTTCCGATTAAGGCTGTTGCAACGACAATTGCGGACGAATTAAGTCCCCCCTTGCCCCGCGTAAAAAACGTTGAACCATTTGGTCTAGCGATTCTAACAACAAAGGACGCCCTCGAGGTAAAAAAATCAATTCACATTATAGATACTATGTATTTTTCCTTTGTTGCTTCTTTAATTTCCTCCTTGTAAAACGTGCAAAATCTTCGAGCTTTCGTCAGGTGATTGTTTCTTGCTTGTGAATTTCTTACATATAGTATATGTATAATCGTATGTATTTTATTCTATAACATTTCTTGTGAATTATTCAGTAGTGAAAATCAATGATGTATAATTAGATAGCAAACTATGTGGATATAGCTACGCGAGAATTGTATTAGAATGTTATACATCATTAGTGAAAATATACGAAATGAAATGAACTGGTGCCGTAAATTTGTTCTTTTCATTCAATAAACAGATTTCTGCCGAGAATGTGACAAGGTGGTCGTTCGCCGTCACGACCATAACGCAACGTAGCTTCTTTCATGAACGCATATGAGATTTTCGACGTATTTGCACAAACCGTTAGCCTGTTTACGAAATGTCTCTGGTTATTTGAGCCGGAAAGATAAATATTTGAAGAATGAAGTGTCGATAAAAACACGCAAAAAAGAATGTAAATCGACTTTAGAAAGCGAGAGAAACATTTGTTTTTTTTGTCAACAACTTTCAACAGTTTTTTAACAAACATGATGCATCAAATCCTGCTTTGTTTTTCTGTCATTTCCATAGTACAAACCGCTCCTATACTTGAGGAATACTCGGACTTACAATCTATCATAGATGCAGAGAGACCGGCACAACTCGGCCGTGAATACGATATCTACAAAGACGCTTTGAGTGGTTTGAAACGTTTCATAAAAACGTACGAAGAAGAGCAAAGTGTAAAGATCAGCAATGCAAAACGAAGTATCGAGAAACTCGAAGAAGATTTAAAATCTGTGAGCAAAAAGCAATTTAAAGATTGGAAACAACCAAGAAAATATCATCCAGCCAAACGTACAATCAATTTGTGCGACCCCAATGACGATTCTGTGAAGGGAAAAGCTTGTAAGCAGTTCTTCTCGGAGCTCAACGAACTTTTCAAAAACGACGATGTTAGTGACAACAATGTTTGAAATGCCACTTTTTTATATATATATTTGGTGATTTATTTTCGGATTGGATATACATATATATAAATTTTTACATACAACCGCGGTACTCGTAGAAGACCGTTTGATTGGTTTTATTGTCGATAACCGTCTTTAATTGTTGGAATTATAGTTTAATTAACAAAATACAAATTTACCAGCAGCTAGCTAATATCAAATACGCGTGTATGCGAAAGAGAATGCCGAGAAAATATAAAAAGATTGTCAGAGAAAGCGAAATTTCAATTCAAAAAGCTGAAATCATATAAAAGATCTAACAAATGTTAATGCATCAAAGGTTTTGTTCAATTGCAGCAGTGAGTCTGCTAAACCTCATTTCTATGGCAAACTCAGACAAGCTAACAAAGATATGCTAAAATTTAACCGCTTTAAATCCATTAACCTGGATGATTTCAATGCGTCTATTGGAATGGATTCTAAGAATAGTGGTTCTTGGGACAATGTTCTAGGTCCCAACAATTCTTCCAATTTGAAAACAAATGGCAATGGAGAATCTTTTTGGAAATTCTGTTCAGAAAATAGGCTGAGAATCATCAACAGCATCTTCCGGACAAAGAGAAATCACAGGGAAACATGGGTTCATAAGCCAACAGGCAAAGCAAAACGCCTTGATTATATAACCACTAGGAAATATGTATAAAAATTTATCACATCTTGTAGAGCATATCGTAAAACGGCATCCATCTTTGACACAGATCACTACATGGTAACCATGACATTGAAATATCCTACAACAAACAAGAAACTTTTTCAATTAAGATCTAAAAAACAGACACCCAAGCCAAAGTTGAACATATCCCTTTTGCGCGATAATAAAGACGCTGCTAAGCTCTATTCAGATCAACTAGATTCAAAGCTTGGGTTGGAAGATATTCCAAATGACTTAGAGCAAATAGCAGATGATATTACAGTGGCGATACAAGATTCGCTAGAGGCTGTTTGCCCGAAGAACATTTCTGAGAAAACTTCTGAACCCTGGCAAGATCTTGAATTACAAAATCTAATGAGTAATCTGCATAAAAATCCAAAGAGTAGGGCTCTTCAAAAGCAAAGTTGTAAAAAGAGAAAAACCTTAAAAGATCAATATTTTCATGAAAAAGCTGTTGCTTTAAACACCGCAGCAGAATCAAGGCAGGTCGAGAAGGAATTTCAACTTGCTAAGACTCAATCTATCATTCTACCACCTCAAAAATTATGAACTCAAAAGAAAAGTTAACAAAGTATTGCAAGGAACATTTTTCTAAAAAGGTTATTGACATACCACCTGAGTTAGAGCATCCAAATCAGTATAATTATTTGTTGGATACACAGGTTGATGTAAGTGAAGATCCACCTAACCTTGATGAAATTGCTGAAGTGGTTAAAACATTTAAGAATAACAAATCTGCTGGTACAGATAATCTTCATTCAGAAGGTCTGAAATACCATAGCAGCAATAATCTTCTTGTGTATTTAACCATGCTTACTTTTCTTATCTGGTCTTTGGTAGCTGTTCCACAATCTTGGCTTGCTATGAAAATAGTATGTCTTTATAAAAAGGGTTCAAAGTCTCTGAAAACTACCGGCATTGTCGGTTGGATCAAATCTTAGTAAAATAATTCCTCGTATAATTTTGAACAGGTTGCAGGAAACCTATGAGCAGAATATTTCTGAATCCCAGTTTGGTTTTAGAAAAGGTCGGTCAACTTTGGATGCAATCTTTGTCATCAAAAATGTTGTGCAGAAGCATGCTGGACCACTTGTTCTAGTCTTTGTTGATTTAACTGCAGCATATGATCATATTCCTAGAGATTTTTTTATTTTGGGTTTTAGAACTACGCACTGGTGCCAAACGTCTTGTATACACTCTCAGAAAATTATATGATGGTACATCTGCATGTATTTCTGGGACAAAAGTAAAGTTTGATATTTTATCTGGCTGTCGGCAGGGAGGCATAAAAAGTCCAACACTGTTTAACTTCTTTTTTGATTTTGTCTTGAAAGTGTGTGCAGAGGCTATTGACAGAAAATATCCGGGTGGATGGGGTGTTCCATTTGAGTACAGTATTCCTAGTGAATGCACTAATCGAGGTCAGAGGAAAATTAAGAGGATGAATGGAGTTGAGATTGGTGGCTTTTATATGCCGACAATTTGGTTCTATTTTGTATAAGCATTGCTGATGCACAAGAAATCATGAATATAATGAATACCACTTGTAAAAGGTTTGGTCTAACAATTTCTTTCAAGAAAATAAAAGTGATGCAATTGAATACATCTACGAGTGATACTAAAATTATCATTGATGGTACTGAACTTAAAGATGTGTCCGAATTCTGCTATTTTGGACACACGATTTTCAAGGATGGTAGAAACTCCATTGATCTACGAATTGCAAAGGCAACAGCAAAATTTTACGAACTCTAGGGAGTCCTTTGTGACAAAGAAGTTCATATGTCCATTCGGAATAAAATACTTAAAGCATGTATTCGTCCCAGACTAACATATGCTACTCAATGCTGGAGGCCAAAAGAGAAATAAATAAAAAGAATTGAAGGTTGTTGGCATCGCTTTCTAAGGCGTAGAAAACCTTCACTTGTAGAAGGAGAAATTAATCATGCTTTTTTATGCTAATAGAGCGCATAACAAAAGGTCAACCCTTACGAGAGTATATTAACACTCAGTATCTGAAATACATAGCCCATGTGTGTCGTAGGGAAAATAAAAATTTGACTAAGCTTAGTTTATTTTTCATTTCTAGAGTTCCATACTATCGAGATCCCTGGATAGGTATCTCAAAACTTCTGGGTGATCTTCCTATTGAGCAGATTAAAAGAGAAACACAGTCTAAGACTGGTTTCACCAGGCTCCTAGGAGTCCTGACTCATATGAAGCATAAAGTTTCAAAATGAGTACCTAACCTGTACTGTACTGTATTTTGAGAAATCTAAAGAGTTTTCAATTTTTTCTTAAAATATCAAAACCTTTTGCATTTGTAAGAGTACTCTCTCCTAAAAATATTATTCCATGAATGCGGACCACGATAAAAAATACTCTTCGACTTTAGATTTACATTTTGGTTTGAAAGGTTCTTCTGTTCTCATAGTGTATTTGTTTTTCGGTTTAAATTTAAAAATGTCACTAAACATTTCAGATAATATTGACATAAGCACATAAAACAGCATAAATGTTTATCTGATAAATATCCAATATATTTGCATCAATAAACAAAGGCTACGAGTATGTTAATATGAAATTCTCGTCAATAAGAACTCCCAAAAACCTAGTGACACAGTCTCTCTGAATTATCTTTTTTTTTTTAGAATTGGTAATATGTTAGGAATCAAATTTCTTTTGGATAAAGGGTGAAAAAGGGAATATTTTGTTTTTTGAGTGTTAAGGGTATCCGGCGATAGCGCAATGGTATTGGCGTTCGGCTCTTAACCAAAAGGTTCAGGGTTTGAGACCATGCTATCACAAAGTTGTTTAGTAAGCGGTTATAAATCACCAACGCGTATTTCATCAAAAATAACGGCAGCACAAATGGGTGCAATGGGTGCAATTAATACACTAAAACTCCGGGTTTTTATGATAATGCTTAATGAGCGTTCTGGAAACCTCGTTAAAAGATAAACAAACCAAAGGGTTAATTTATTTGCGTTGAGCCAATTAGAAATATTTTCTAATTCTTTGTTCATTTTTAAGAACAGTCCATCCATGTTTCTATCAGAAATAAATATATTGATATCGTCTGCAAACATGATAGGTGACAATAACGTAGAGGATTTATGGAAGTCATTAATATAGACGAGAAATAAGAGTGGTTCTAATATAGAACCCTGTGGCACTCCACAGGTTATCTTACTGCTGTTATTATCTTCACACATAATTATCTGTGCTTTGTTACTTAAATAACTTTGAAACCATTCCAGACATTTACCCCTTACATCGTAATTATCAAGTTTCTAAGCAGTATTTTGTCAGAGGCTTTTGAGAGGTCGAGAAAAACACCAAAATTAAACTCATTTTTTGAAAAGGATTGTGTAATTTCGTTTGCCAATGGCACAATAGCATATTCAGTTGCAGTGTTATTTTTAAAACCAAACTCCTTTGGGAAGAAATGTTATTGTTATATATATTGTTATATATTTGTAAACGATTGTACAAAATTTGTTTTAATATCTTTGAAAAAAAGGTAATTTGAGATCGGTCGGTAGTTAAAAAAAAGAGCTGTCCCCGGATTTATAAATAGGGCAAACTCTCAAACTTTAAGCATTTACCTTTCAAACGAAGGTTGCTTTGTATGGTTTTCACATTTTTAAAACACACAATCTGGGAAAATGATAAAATGGTTCCGGAAGTTTTTGTACCAGTAGAAACAAATGAAGTATCAAAGAAGATAATTCCATATTGTTGCGCTATTAAAGTCTTGATTTCTGGAAAGCTGACATAGACAGTGGGACACGTTCAGAGAGTGGTTTCAAGACAGGTCTTCTTTTTTATTAGAGACAAGAGAGGGCGAGTAGTTGGCTCTGTATTGTCAACATACTATCGCACTTGACACATCTCTAGTTGTAGATTCGAAACACCGTTGATATTGATTTTTAAAAGTTTAAGGTATATCACACATCAAAAATTGAAATGACTAAACTTTATTGCTATGACTACAAACCAGATAACGTGTAAGATGATGAAATTCACATACATACCACAAAGACAGTCGTGGTGGAGAGTGATAGCGAAGTTCTTGGTAAATAAAAACAAAGAAGAAGAAAAATACTAATCGTTTACAGTAGCGATGATTCTGAAGAGCAGAAATCTGAAATTGAAGAAGAGGAGAAAAAGAAAACATTTGTGTGACAGTGACGTCATCCCAAACGGTGAACACAAATACATAAGAATCATTTGCTGCGAAGACTCAGAAAATGACATAGAGACATTGACATAGGCATGAACGAATATAACGAATAAGTAATGAAACGAAATTAAACCCTATTTTTTGTTGGTTTGTTGTTTTTTTGCTTTGTTATTAACGGCGGAATAAACTGAAGAAGAAAAGATTTCACATTTTTAATACGAATTTCAACCCTACATGAAAATTCAGAAAGGCCCAAATCTTTCGTTGGCCTAAATTATTTGTCGGCCCTAAGTAATGAAAATTGAGAACGACGAAATATTAAGACCGACAAAAATTTAGGCCGACATTGTTTTGGCCGATAAGGTAATCAATGTATCCTATGCCGCAATGTTCCTGACGATGGAAAACCTACATCATAGTTCCAAGTACTTATTGACGCCAGGCAAGCATTTGTTCAACAAAAATTCTTTTTCGTCTTTCTTGAATTTGTTATGTTAGAAACCACCGTTATAATTCTAAACCAAATGGAACCCGTATGACATTTGTGTAAAATTCTGGGTTAGGTATTTGGAGATTTTAGAAGTACAGTACACCAATGTGACAATGAAATTGATTCCAGTTATCGAAGGATTTTTATGAGAAAGTATTTAGGGGATTGTAAAACAATTCGAGTAAACGCAAGTGCGAGTTACCGTGGATGTATCTTTTATATTTTCTGATTTTGGTTAAAATGCCTATAAGTCACATAGGACTTGCATAATTACATACAAATCGTCAAACTATTGTATTGATGTAATTATTCACTCTTCCAATAGGCGATCCTTTTTGCAGATGTAATGCGTTTTCCTATACATGCAACATATTTTCGTTGCGGAGCAATAAAAGAGCAAGAACATAATGAAGGCACTTGTTGCGGCTTACACAATTTTACGCGATTAGTAAAACAAAACTCTACGAAACATTTCCGGAGAAGTTAGATAATACTAAATAAAGTCTTTATAAAATAAATACATCAACTGCCTCTAATAACCATCCGCTACACCTTCCTTTCGAAGGTCGGACTTAGCGTATATCTTTCCATTTTGCACATAGATGCCTTGCACTATTGCATTGAGAGGGGAGATCTCCATTTTGTGACCTTTGTCACTTAAATACTGGATTAACTGATCTGGTAAACGGTATTTCTCTCCCTCTTCCAATCGGATCTTCTCAGGAAAGAAGGTGTGCTGGACACGTGGATCTTCTATGGCCTTATCCAGAGAGTATCCAAACCACATTAATTTCATGATGACCTGACGAGAAACGAACATATAGGAATCATAAGAGAATTTTCAAAGATTTAACAATTCTACAAAAGAAACGGTTTTTATCGCTGTAGGTTTCGGGAAAACTATAAATTGGAAGTTTAATTAATCCCCGAGACATCCACTGATTGATTTGCAAAGCACAGGAAATACAAGAAGATTTCTCATTTAATAATGTCATGTCTGGAGGTCCGGTACTGTTATGCACTTTACGGCCAAAAACAACAGGGGACGACGGAACCTTGCACGAAATAAAATATACAAAGTAACATCATAAAGAAAATTTCAAAATCAAGGAAGTCTTATCATTGAATACCATGAAATTAAAGTTGATTGGTTTACAATAAATTAAAACCTTTAAACATAAATAACGGTGTTTGATAAATATTTAGTATAAATTTAGATAGTTCTTTCAGTGAAGAATTATGGTGAAACTAATTAATCTACCAACCCAAGCTACGGATAAGGTGATTCGAGTTCCTCCTGAACCGCCAACTACCATCACAACATCTCCGTTACTGTCGGTAATAATTGAGGGGCATGTCGAAGAAAGTGGTCGTTTTCCCGGTCCAGGGCTATTTGGGATTGGAGTAGGATAGCGGTCACCATATGTAGTGGATGTGAAAAAATCTCCTAGTTGGTTGTTGAGTATAATACCGCTGTGTGTAGAACGAAACTTTGCACCGAATCTAGAAATGAATGTTCACCTGTTTTTATCATACTAGCTATAAACGATGCACGTGCAAATTTCAGGCATAATTAAGTAGTGAATAGTTAGTTACGTAATCCCGTTTTTGTGTTGAAAATACAGATCTTTTTGAGAAATGAATTTTGTTTTTTAGCATGGCTCTTTTTTAATTATTTTATTAATGTGTGTTTAGCGACTTTCTTCAAACTTTTTATTACTTCATAAAATAATAATATGAGACAGAAAAGTTAGTAATTTAAAAACTTTATAAAAAGATATTGAACTTTGCGTTAAATGCATTGATTGGAATTAATACCATAATGGCGACGCAGTTCCTTTAACATGCACGGAATATCTTTCTTTTATACGTATTGCCGTATTATTAGCCTTAGAGTAATGAATGTTTCTGGACTCACGCAAAGTTTATAGTGTCTGTGGCAGAAACAGCATTTCCTTCTTCGTCTAAAACTGACACATGGGTCGTGCCTTCGTTTTCTGCGCTTGAAAAATACTCGTTGTAAAAGGCGGCACTTTCTGTCTGGGCGTCATTGATACTAGTTCTGTTTTGTTCTGCTGTGACTTTGTCCAAAATATCCGCAAGTTTCTAAAATGGTGTATATTTCAAAATGCGTAACATTTCAATCTTAGTTACTAGTTCCTTGAAATAAGATCAAGATTTTAGTTAATAATTAACAATTACGGCATTTTTACCTCCTCGAATTCTTCTTTGTCTTCATCAGCAACAAAGTCAGGATCACCTAAGTGAGGTCGTACCGCGTAACCGAACTTTAGACCTTCGGCAATTCGATGGTACGTTAAATGTTTCTTTTGTCTCGTGCTTTCGTCATGTGAAGTCCAATTGTAACCTTAATGAATTGGTAAAGAAAATCATACATCGTATCAATTAGTTCAATTAGAACTTTTCATTATGCGTGAGATTCGCACCTTGCAAAATGTTCAAGATGCGCAATAGAACAGGACCTCCACTTGGCAATGATGGTGTGTGAATACGAAGTTTTTTGCCTTTCGTATTTCGAAGGTTTTGTACAAGCGGTTGGTTTATTTTCACTTTGTACCCTTCAAGGTCCTTTAACGTCATGTTTCCTCCATGCACATTAACGTCCTTCACAAAGTTTTCTGCGAGCGATCCCGTGTTTAGCGCGTCAGGATTGTCGCGCACCTTTTCTAAAGATTTTGCGTATTTGGGGTTCTTAATGATTTCCCCTTCTCGTTTCATTCTGCCATTCTTATGAAACAAGAATTCTCTAAAAAATCTCACTTAAGTCCTGGATCTGTAAAGAGAAAACTTTTCGTATGTTTCATTTTTCCGTACATGTGTCGTCCAATGAGTGTCCCGCGTTTAGCCAGGTCAATAGAAGGTTGAATCAATCTTCTCCACGGAATTACACCATAATCTTGATGGGCACTATACAAACCTCGTAATTCTCCGGGCACTCCAACAGACGGACCCTCTGTATGAGAAATGCAGTAAAGATGATTAGGACAGGATGAGTATGATACTCACGTCTAAATTTCATCCTGGTGGCGTACTCGTAAGTGAGGTTGTTTAGGTATTTAGGCCCTGTCTCTCTGTAGTCATAAATTACAGATTTCTTTTTACTTCGATCGTACACATTCATGAAGCCACCTCCGCTAATGCCGGTTGAGTGAGGATTCACAACGCCAATGCAAATTAAAGCCGCAATGGCTGCGTCTACTGCATGGCCGCCGATTACCAGCACGTCTTTACCAATCTGCGAGGGAAAAATTAACTTCTTTATTTTGCTTTATTTGAAACAACGCAACATTTTTATATATTTGTATATATATATTTCTATAGCAAGAACTGATGACGAAAGAATGCATTTCGCTCACCTTAGAACATGTTTCTGAATCTGTAGCAACAGCACCATTTTTGTAAAATTTTCCTTTCTTAACCCTCGGTGGATTTTTAGACGATAGCAGGCAGGAAACGAGACCGGCAACAATAACTGCGGTTGTGAGCCACGCCAACATTAGTGCAAGTCTGAAATTGGGAGTTTAAGTACTCCAGTTAAAGTGGAAGATTATATAGAATAGCTTGAATATTAAGCAATACCAGACAACGTAGCTACAAGAAATAATCAAACTTTTATTTAAAACTTACCCTTTTCGAGCGACGCTGATCTTCAAAGCGACATCAGTTTCGGTAGAAAAGCAGATTATGCACAATGCTAAAAGACAATCGGTAAATCCACAAAGAGATAAGAGTAACGGTAACTGACAAACATTTATGGTCGGTACCGCCCCTGTTAATAACAATTTAATGGTCCAACGGTTGTTATTAATGCGGTATCTTCTATCTTCTTTCTGTAGGATGGTTGAGTAGACAAAAATTACTTTCGATACTTCTAAAATAATTATTACTGCTGCTGGTCGAAACATCGTAGCGTGCAGTCATAGGCTGCACTGATACATAAAAGACATCTTTTACGAAGAAGAAAACATCTACATGGGTAAAAGAAAGTGTGAAAAGAAACGTTATAGACAATGGTATGGTTCGATGACAATTGCCCCCGGACTGGATTGCGCTCTGGAAGTTTATCCCCTGGAAATTCTCCCAGACAATTGCCGCCGGAACGCCTCCTTAACCTTATAATGCCCAAAGTTGCAAAATGTTTTTAAAATTTTGTATTTTTTAGTTAACGTATCCTAACAGTGCACCATAAAAATATAAAAGATATTTTGGAAAATTTTTTTAATCCTTATTGTTCAAATATATCAAATATGATACACTAGCCATATAAACCCCGTGCAAATTGCACGCAACAGTTGATAGATACTAACTTTTTCAACTTTTGTTCGCATAAATATATAAGCTTGTCTATCCATGACAGCGACAATATTTATATTTAAGGGGCTGTTCATATGGATAAAAATTTCTTCCGTAACCGGTAGTCCCCAAGTGACAATGTTGCTAAGAAACAACTCTTTATATGAGCAGATATTTATTTTCCGACCGTTCTTTCTTTTAAATATAATAAAAATATGCTCTATGATGGAGTCGTTTAGAAATGATGAATATGAGGTTATGTAAAAGTGATCCATACTCTTAAACCTAGATCTGTTCCCCAGGATTTCTGTAGACCTGATTGATTATACCTAACTTTCCTGACTGAATAATTTCACTGATATCAATAATTGTGTAATAGAAACTATATCGTGTTATATAAATTAAGAATTCAATTCCATGACAATGGCCAAAGCACACACAAGTCTCCTTAGTAAACCTGTCCCCCAAAAATTTGGCGTATTAACTAACGTATTTATCCGGCGATAGCACAATGGGAATGGCGTTCGGCTCTTAACCGGAAGGTTCTGGGTTCGAGACTGCTACCTTATCGGAAAGAAATCCGTCGGTCAAAAATTTCGTCACTAGCCAAAAATTTCGTCACTTTTTACCGCCGGAGAGAAACCTACGTGGAGCTGCACACATCAAAATCTAAACCGGAAAAATAAAAACTAAAAATCTAACCGGACTTTAGAAGGGTTTTCTTGTCTTTGTTTGCCCATGTCTGAATTATAATCCTAAGCATGCTGATGAGCCCTGACATTGGGCAGTTTCAAAAGATAGGAAGCACTTTCTTTCATGAAAAATGTTGAAACCTCGAGTTGATTAAATGAGTTCTTGACTGGTGTACTAATATTTATCTTTCAGGAATTATCAAAGTATAGATTTATCTTTTCAGTTTTTTAAAGTCCAAATAGGCTTAAAATCGCTTTCAATTTTTGCTCGCTTCGCACATAGGTTGTTTGAAACCCTACATCCGCGCCTGTATTGTTGGTTTTTAGATTTTTTGCTTGTTGTTATTATATGTGTTTGTGTGTGTGCGTGCCCATGTGTATGAAGTTTTTTTTATCGCAATTACTAGTGGTGTGTTAGGCCACCATGTCTTACAATTAATTATATATATTTATGTTTATGGTTTGGTGATTAATGAGAAATAAATCAAAAGGAGCAAGAAACATCTAATTTGGAGGAGCGGGGTTTCGAACCCCGGGCTTCTCGCATGCAAAGCGAGCGCTCTACCACTGAGCTACACCCCCTAAACATTATGCTATAATATTTATTATTTATCGGCAAAAAGTGATTTGATAAATGAGAGGGAAAATTTTGTTTTAAAATCATTGCTTTAAGATTATTAGAGACAGTTTGAAGAAAAGCGCAAACCATATAAAGAAAAATCGAGTTTGGATAATGATAAAAAAGATCGTTCGACTGTATTGCGCGGGCTACCGACCACCACTTATTCACAGGCGCTATCCCGCTACTGCACAGAGCGAGAACTTTTGCCTGCTACGTTGCCGTCCTGGGCCAATACGTTCCTCATTATCTAACCTGGTACATCGAAAATTCCTCTCCGATGACCATGTTGACACTGAGCTTAGCGCGGACGCCTGATCGACATAAGCAACTGACCGACAGTGGTCCCGAACTCAAGCCGTTCGAAAGTTCAGCCTCGAAAGTAGCTCGATTACAGGTGCACGCCGCTACACCCGGCTTGCTATGTTGTAATCTATTTAGATATTTGAATCTCAGAAACTAATAAAAATGTTAAGAATATATTTGAAATAATTTCGAAAATAGGGGGAACTCTTTTTATTATAGTACGGATTTATTGAGCTTTATAAAATTTTCACAAGAACACGCTGAACGTGATGTTTAAATATCTGCGGAGGAGCGTTTGCAAGTAAAAAGTGCAGATAGGTTGCAAGATAAAATGATACTTCAAAAGGAAAATGCTATTGGCCGTAAGCAATTGCGCCCTACGTCATAAGACACGTGACTAAACACTATCTCCGTTATTTAGAATTTAGTTTTTACACGATTTTAGTTACTTCGCGTTATAAACAAAACTTAAACACAGGTTTATAAGGTTTATTAGTAAAAATGGTGTTCTACAAAAGAAAGGTATATATTTTTAAACTTAACATTATTTATGCTCATTTTGCACTTGAACACACATGTTTGTTATTGAATAATGTTTATGTTTTTTAAAATCTAGTTTGTGGTTATAATTTAAAAATATTTTGAAGTTAAGTTAAGATGTGATTAGATTTAGTTTGTGTTGTTTTTTGTATCATGTTTGTAATACTTGTTAAATTTATTTGTTTCTTTCTAGGCATAACTGATCATTTAAACATTTAAAGCAGCTCCACTCCATGTCTTTTCTAATTGACAACAAAGAGGCATTTGATGTCCTCAATGAGCAAATGAGATAATGCATTAAGGTAGCAGAAGAAAACTACTTTTGATCACGGTTTGATGTTTCATCAGAAGCCACCATTGGCAAAGAAATATAAATCTTCATCTTTCGCTCAACTTCCAAAGCCAAAGAAAAGGTTATCAGGTCGCATTGAATTGGCATTAGTGCTGAAAACAAGAAAAAGTATTCAACCATTGAAGTTGAAGTTCATCAACCTTTATCAAGTTCTAAAATCGAGACAGAAGTTGTGTCTGAGCCTCCAGATGATGAAACACAGTGCTGGATGGATTCCTGCTTTTTTAAAGCCACAAGTCTGATTTTCAGACACTCTAAAACGATTTTTTTTAAAGCCACAAAAAATTAAAACATTACATGGCTCAATAATAATAAAAAATACCCCTGGTTTTTCTCAGGAACTGTGATTATGGAATCTTTCTGAATTTTTTGGATATAAGAGTTAACTGTAGAAGTAGATATTTGTGTACGGTAATAGTTTACGGTATAGTTCAGTTTTCCTTAATTCTAAAAATAACTTGTAAGATTTAACAACTTGATGTACTAAATATCATAAATTTTGGTCAAATTATATACTCTCTCTCATCCTCCGAATGTCTGGAATGAAGTCAAACGTTTTATTAAGATTTATTGATGTTTTTATGAAATGTTTTTGAGACGGAAACGTATCAGAACTTTTTGAATAGACAAACAGACAGACAAACTTATATCAATTTTCAATTGTGTTAAAAGATTGATTAATCCTTTTCATAATTGTGCTAAAGTTCTATAGTTTGTGGTGTCAATTGTTAGAGAGTGACTTTTGAAGAAAACATTATTGATTGGGAGGGTCATAATTAATTGAAATCGAGGAGATTTTTTCCCAAAATCGGAGATTTACCCTCCCCTACAATTAGGAAGAGGAGAGTACTAGCTAGCCTGATTTACGTAAAGTTAAACCCGCGGAAACTTAAAAAATCTTTAAAGTGATCTATTACAGTAGAGGTTTAGTGGCATTTTATCGTTAAATTTTTATATTTAATATAATATTATATTTTGTTATTATAAAACTTGAATTTGAAAAAATAATAAATATTATCTCCCTTATCGCAAGACTTGTATTTTAGTGTTTAGTCACGTGTAGCGCGTATGACGTAGGGCGCAATCGTTTATGGCCAATAGCATTTTTCACTTCAAAAGGGGTTAGCTATTTTTTCCATCCCTCAAAATGCGAAAACATTTTTAAGTTAAAACATGTTAATTTATGTTACAACATACGTAATAATTATGCGTAAAAAGAATTTTCAAAAATAAACATTTCACGTGTTTTGACGCGGGAATTTTTTTTGTTTTGAATTGAATTTTTGTTTTGAATTTTTTTTTGGTGTTTTACTACATTTATACATTGCTTAAGTAAGAACTTCTCTTCTACACTTATAATAGAATACATTAATTTTATTTATAAGCAAAACTGTGAAATGACCTTACCGTAGCTATGCTTAGCAATTTTACAATTTTTACCGTAAAAATATGCTTATAGCTGCTATGCTTATGTATATGGAAACCAGGGGTAGAAACTATGCTTATATGCATATGCCGGTAATTGATTTCTGCTCCGCAGGACAGAATCTTTAAAATCGCTTTGGGGGTATCTAGATAGATAGATAGATAGATAGATAGATACATAGATAGATAGATAGATAGATAGATAGATAGATAGATAGATAGATAGGTAGGTAGGTAGGTAGGTAGGTAGGTAGGTAGGTAGGTGGGTAGGTAGGTAGATAGAGACCGCAGAAAGCCTGCGCACGTATGTGCTTAGTATTTGAATTGTGGAACTCAGGCTATATGAGCTGTAACAAAATAATAAAGCAAGGGGTCACTTTGACGAAAATCTTTTGGCCACGCCCCTTTTGGGTGTGTCTTTGACCATTGTGTCTTGTATGTCTTGGGCGAATCCTTCTCAATACAAGGGAATATCCCTCAAATTATAATTGCAACGCGATCAAGAAGTAGCTAATACTGTAAAGTAATACTAGCTAATAGTAGCTATAGCTACGTACGTATAAGAATATGCAATCCTGTTCCTAGCTAACTATATTTTTTCTTGGTTCTACTGCTTTCTATCATGATTTGCAAGCAGATAGTTCATTGTCAGTTACGTGTGTAGAATAAGAGCGTGAGTGAAACATACACTTATAACATTGAAAAACACAATTTCAACTTTTTGACTTGACTTGGCTTGAAAGGGTGGTTGCTTTGCACCCCTGGATCCCCCTGCATCCGCCACTGAATGAAAATCTTGCTTTGGTCTCAAGACCGGGGAAATCCTCAAGAAAGTTCCTTGCAGTTCGGGATTCCTTGCTGACTGCTGTAATTTGATTGCTGATCATTCATTTGATTGCTGATCATTCATTTGATTGCTGATCATTTATTTGATTGCTGATTGCTGAATTCTTATAACTTATTGCTTGAATGCGTATTACTTGTTGTTTATTGCTTATTCATTATTGCTCAAGAGTTTGATTGTCGACGAGTCTGCCCGGCGCTACTTCCTTTTTTGCCCCCCCCCTAGCTCATTTTTTTTTATTCTTTTGATAGTTGTGACCACGATTCGAGAATCCACTGAACAATTTTCCGCCGTGGTACTGCTTTGATATTTCCAGCTTCAGTAAATTCGTGTAAACCCTCTGCTAACCACTGGTCGAATTTTTCTGTAATGTAGGCCTTGAAAGGTTTATTCCAGCTAACATCGGGGGCTTGAATAACTCTTTGTGCACCCCCTGGAATGACAGACATGTGCACTTTCGCAGATTGTAAGGCTTCTTTGACACTTTCCATTATGTGACATTGGAAAGAGTCCCATACTAATAGCCGTTTTCCAAAAGCAAGCGATCCGAGAACATTCTTTACAGAACATTCTTTACTTTGGGGATTAGTATTGAGAACCTCCACGCGGTGATCCCTGGTAATGTCTTTCGACAGCTAATCTCAATATAGTGAAGAGTTGGAATCGGCATACCTGCTTGGCGAAATTTTCTGCCGATAAGAAGTAGTCTAAACTATTATGACAAACTGGCGGCAAAACGATTAGACGTGTATTTTACGCTAATCCTGATTTTTATGTTTCTTGCCTTACAAACAAAGAAAGAAAGCTTTATTACAGACGATGGTATTAGTGTTACCTTGCTTGCTAAAAATGGTGTTTGTAGAGATGGAAATTACATGTTGCAGAGTTTATTTCACTTGAGAAAACAGAAATTTTCTTGTACCAAAAAGAGTCTGATTTTGCTTATTTTGCTTTTGGCTTGGGATATTGAACCCAATCCCGGACCAGAACAGTTTGATCTTCCAGAATTACTGAAGGGAAGAGGAATCCACTTATGTCACCAAAACATCAGCGGTTTGTTTACAAATTACAACGGTTTGTATGAATTGATAACCTCAAACAACAAACTTTATGTAATAACTCTATCTGAGACACATCTATCTCCCAATGAAATCAACATATATGAAATTCCTGGTTATGTGTTCATTAACAAACCTAGGAATTCTGGGAAAGGAGGCGGTGTAGGAATGTATGTCAAAGACACAATAAACTGGAAAAGACGACACGACTTAGAAAGGGAAAACGTCGAAAACATTGTTATTGAAAAAATTATAAAAAACTCGCGCAGCGTTCTCATCTCAGTTTTCTACAAAACACCGGAAACTTCTAAATACAGCAAAAAGTCGTTTAGTGATAACTTCAATGACATTTTAATTAACTGTTCAGCTGAAAATAAAGAACCCATCGTCCTTGAAGACTTTAATATTAACTATCTTAATAATAATGACGGCAAGGACTTCAAAGCAATTGTAACATCAAATGGCTTTTCTCAAATAATAAAAAAGCCAACAAGAGTTACAGAAACAACAAAAACATTGATCGACTTAATAATGACTAACTGTCCTTCGAACATTTCAAAAACAGAAGTCATTTCTACATCGTTAAGCGACCATGAGATGGTTTTTTGCACTAGGAAATTGAACAATAAAAAACATCCACACAAAGTAATCAGGAGTAGAAATTACAGAAATTACAACCCTGAAAAATTGTGTGATGACATCAAATCTATTGATTGGGGAGATTTGTATGACTGTACAAACGTGAACGAAGCTCTTGAATTGTTTAATTCAGCTGTGAAAGCTGTATTTGATCGGCATGCACCAGTTGTAGAAAAGAAATTGAAGGGGAAACCATGTCCATGGATTTCCCATGAAACAAAGAGAACTATGAACAGAAGAGATCAGATTCACCGCAAAGCTAAAAAGCATGGTAAATCAGAAGATTGGCAGCTATACAAGCGGCTCCGAAATCGGGTCAACAACGAGATGAAGCGTAACAAGTTGACATACTACATTGATCTTATGGATGAAAACAAACTCAAGCCTTCAAAGTTCTGGGATGCCATAAAGCAGCTGTTCCCAACAAAAAGCACCAAAACAACAACCACCTCAGCAACAACTGATAACAAATCGAGGGCAACTTTGTTTTGTGAGTATTTTACAAGTATTGTAAAAAGTTTAAAGGAGAAGGCAATTCCTCTTACTGACTTTACCTGGAAATCAAGTTTCTTCATCCCACTGAGAACAGTACAAAAATTTAGATTTAACTATATCTCCGTAATCTTCATTGAGAAGCAAATCAAATCTTTCAAACGGAGAAAGGCAACCGGTATAGACGATCTACCAATAGCACTTTTAAAGGATTGTGCACGTTTTATCAGTAGTCCGCTATGTCATGTTATAAATTTATCATTAACTTCTGGAACAGTTCCCCGTGTTTGGAAGATCGCAAAAATAACCCCAATTCTTAAATCAGGGAACCCCGAAAAACCAGAAAACTACCGTCCTATTTCAGTATTACCAGCACTTTCAAAGGTTCTTGAAAAAGCGGTTTATAGTCAATTCATAGAATACCTAGAGAATGGCAATCTACTATCAGGCGCACAATTCGGATACAGGAGCAACCGTTCTACTCAACCATCCTTGTCGACGACATTCGCAGAGAAATGGACAGAGGGAACTTAATTGGAACTGTCTTCCTAGATCTTTCCAAGGCTTTCGACACCATCAGCCATGGTGTTCTATTGGACAAAATTAATTCCTATGGTGTTAATGGGAGTGAATTGTTATGGTTTACGGACTATCTGTTTCAACGATCACAATGTGTTGTTGTGAAAGATAGCACTTCAGATTTATTGACGATCAATAATGGAGTTCCCCAGGGTTCAATCCTTGGGCCTCTGTTATTTATATTGTTTTTCAACGACTTTCCGGAAATACTCAACGTGTGCAAGTCATACAATATGCTGATGACACGGTGATTTATTTTTCTCATCATCAGGCAACAATTATTGAAAAGAACTTGACTGAAGAACTGAACCGAGTGGCAGAGTATTTTGATCAAAACGAACTAATCATTAATCTTAAGGAAGGTAAAACAGAAGTAATGATCGTTGGGACAGCAAAGCGACTCAGTAAAAGTAGTAACGACCTGGTTGTGAAATACAGAGATTCTGTTGTGTCTGAAGTCAATACGTATAAATACCTCGGTGTACTGATCGACAATACACTGAACTTTGGTCAACATTTTCAAAAGTGCTACAAAAGTGCCAGCACCAGGCTACGATTACTTGAACAAATGCGCGAGTACATGACTCCAGCAACACGTCGTTTGATCTACCAAATGATGATTGTTCCTCTGTTGACGTACAGTTTGACAGTAGACCTCGAAAAAACAAATGGTCAAATCAAACTTCTGGATTCCATCACAAGGAGATCTGCTACCATCATCGGCGATGGGAAACCAGTCAAGAAAATTCAGTCGGAAATTCTTCTTCAATGTTGTAAGTTTGTTCGTAAATGTCTTGATGGAACTGTCTGCAACAACTGGAAGAATTGTTTTGAACTCACGAACCACACTGTTAACACCAGGAACAATCAAATTTTAGTGAAATTACCAAAGGTTAAACTGTCTTGTGCGAAGAAAGCCTTTTACTTTAGTGGTGCAAAAGCATATAACAACTTACCAGTTGATATTCGTAATATTAGTGATTTTAACAAATTTACTAACATGTTAAAGGCTCATTTTTCTGACAATTATTGACACAATTTTTCTAGGGGTTTTGGAATAGATAGGTATTCTTTATCTTTGGTGTTGAGTATGTTGACCTTTCATTTCCAATTTTTCTAAACAATTCTGTTGTCACAATTTGATTTCAACTTTATACTCTTTAATATGCGTAAATGTCGATTTTCTTTTAGTTTGTTCTATATTTTCTGGTTCAATTTCTATCTGCGCAATTTAATTTTATATTTACAACTATTTAACCGTTGATTTTTAACAGTGTATATGATACTAATAGTTTTTTATTTTCTATTTATATATATATATATATACTTTTTATTTTTATTTTTTTTGAGCAGGACAAGCATTTATAGCAGTTTTGTAAACTGAAGTTTTTTATTCTGTAAAAACATTGTTAATAATAATAAAACAGAGAAATAAATTGTCTGGAAAAAGTGACGCTCCATAAAGTTCCAGAAAAGCGACACAATGCTATCACTGTTGCAACAATCAATGTACGGACACTCAGTAATGACATCAAACTGGGTCAAGCTTTTGACGTATTTTCTGCTCTTCGCCACGATGTATGTATGTTCCAGGAGGTTCGAAGAGTAGGATCAGGCTGTATTGACGGTGATAATGGACAGAAATTCATCTGGTCAGGAATGGCCAGAAAAAAAGCAGCTGGTGTCGGTATCATGATATCTAACAGAGTGGAACTAATAGATACAAAGTTCATCAGTCCTAGAATTCTTCAAATCTTGACTGTTATCCGTAATCTTCGTGTTGCTATTACATGTTGTTATGCTCCAACCAACTGATTGTTCAAAAGATAGTCAAAAGGACCTTTTTTACCGCAACCTACGCAAGACTCTTGAAAAAACATCTGTATCCTACAAACATCTAGTAGGAAGAGACTTCAACTCGACAATTGGGTATGACAACAATGACACATGGAACTGCCTAGGTCGAACGAACTATCAAGAAAAAACAAATGACAATAGTATACGACGTTTAAAAGCTGCAGAAGAATTTAACCTACGTCTCGAAAATACCTTCAGACCAACTAAACCACGACTCACCTCAACCTGGAGGTCAGCAAACGGTTTTGAGAAAAGGATTGACTACATCTTGACAAGCCATTTTGTAAAACGATTTGTATCCAAAATTCGAGTGAGAAGAGGTTCATCAAAGCTATTCGACTCAGACCATTTTCTGATTGAAATGGAGCTTCTGACACCTTGCAAAAGAGAAATCGCTCTTCGTGGTAAAAAGGTCAAGTGTAAACCGAAAACAGACCTCGCAATGCTCCAAGACCCGACAATACGTGACCGATACATTACGAAACTCGATGAGCTTTTTGATCGAAGTGAAGATCCACCTGAAGATATTGAAGAACTCAACACCAACATCTGCGAATGTCTTGATAAAGCAGCAAGATCAGTATGCAATGATATTGGACAAATTCATCAATCTAAACCTTGGGAGGATGACGAACTCCGCCAATTGATGAATAAACAATGGAAGACCACAAATATCCAGGAGCTTAAAGTGATACGAACTGAGATCAACAACCGACGTATTTTCCTGATAAACAAATATTACGAAGAAAAAGCGAAATACATCAATGATGCTGTGATTCTTCGAGATGTTGCTCGTGAATTCAAAGAATCTAAAAACTTTAAGATGCATAATAAGTTAACAAAATTGCAGATTGCCAATAATAAATTACACGACCACTTTAAATCACATTTTGGCAACGAGGACAACCTCCCTATGCCACCTGAACTTGCTGACCCAGATAATTCATGTTTGAAAGATTACATAAATATAGCTAAAGATGTTGATGAAATGCCACCTACTATGGAGGAGCTTCAAAAGCACATGAAATCTTGAAAAATCAGCGTTGCACTGGAGTTGACAAAGTTAAAATGGAAACACTAAAATATGGCGTTGATTCATCCGGTCTGTGTCATTATTTGTTGTTTTTCATTACACTAGTGTGGTCAACGTTTAAAGTTCCAATGATATGGCTTCAAAGCAGTATATCTTGTCTTTTCAAGAAAAGTAGCCAAGCTGATGCTGCTAACTACAGAGGAATCAGCATCACAGCAACACTTGCTCGAATTATCCCTATGATAATTGTAGACCGTGTAAAAAAATACTACGACGCTACGATAGACCAGTCCCAATATGGCTTCCGACCAAATCGTGGCTGTGATGATGCCATTTTTATCCTTTGTAACCTGATAGACTCTGGTCAGGTTATGTACTGCGTGTTTGTCGACCTTACAGCAGCATATGACAAAATACCTCGTCGACTTCTATTTTGTGTGCTGAACATTCGGCTTGGCTGCATCCACCTGGTAGCGCTTATCCAAACAATTTACAAACAAACAACTGCAAAAATCAAAGGGATAAAAAAATCATTTGATGTTGTAACTGGTTGCCGTCAAGGAGGGCTAGAGTCACCAATGATTTTCAACATTTATTTTGACACCGTATGTCGTGTATTATTTTATGAGCTCAAGTCTGAGCTAGGGGATGACGTTGGTATCACATATCGATATGTCATTCCGGGTGAAGCTACAAACCGTGATCAACGGTCAAGATACCCATCACATGGTCAAGGATACATCGATAGAATATTGTACGCTGATGATAAAATTATTTTTTTCAAATCGATAGCTGCAATAGAAAAGGGGATGATGATTGTTGAACGAGTATATACAAGATACGATCTGGTTCTATCAAGAAATAAAACAAAATCCATGGTTTTCAATCATGACGATGATGAGATTGTGAGAGCTGAAACCCATATTAGAATTGGTGACACAATAATAAAGAACTCGACTGAATTCAAATATTTGGGTATCATGATCTCAAGCATGAATACGAGAAGAATGATTGAACATCGAATCTCCTCTGCACTCTCAAAATTCCATGAAATGAAGCAAGTTTTCATTGACCACCGAATCAAGTGCAAAATCCGAGGTAAATTTCTGACTTTGTATGTAAGATCAAGACTGATGTACAACTGCGCTACATGGGAACCCTCAATGCAATATTGGAAAACTCGAAGTCGAATGGAGGAGATTGCTACGGCGCCTAGTCCGAGGCGGCTTTAGACGGCATGATGTTTCACCCAAAGATATCAGTTAAAAAGAAAGGAAGAAGGGCAAATGGGACTTCTCGTATGTACATCGTGATGACGACATATACCGTATCACGGGATGCAAGCCACTGCAATTTTACCAAGAACGTCAACACCTTCAATGGCTGGCTCATTGCATCCGTATGGAGAATAACTGTTTCCAGAAACAGACTTTGTTCATCACTAAAAAACGTGATGGAGTGGACAGATGGAAACGTCTTGAAAAAATAACTGTCATTGATTCGATACAGTTAAGGAAGATGATAATAGATAAAGACAGCTTCAACCGATGGCTTAACTCTCGTTATCCATTGGGCTCCCGTGATTAAAGATTGCGCCGGAGTACAGCTAACAACAACAACATAATAGAGAGTTAGCGCTTCGTTCATCCACCCATTCGCTGAAGAAGCAACCAAACACCGACCTTAAACTCTTGATTCAATAGGACTGCTTCACGTTTTGCTCCCTTGAATACGATCAATGGTTTTAATCTACTACCGTCTGCTTTAGCTGTCAAACAAACTGAGAGTCGATTTTTTTCGTGCTCTGTTGACTTCATGGTAATAGTTTTGGCCCCTCTCGGATGAACTGTGCTATCAGAAATCATGTCAGCCCAGACAGCCGTCTCATCCATTGCGATTATATTTTCAGCTTTGAAGGCATGTTTTTTTCTGAATTCTCCGGACGTGAAGAACATACGAAATCAACTTATCGATTAAATTGACAGGATCGTGTTGGGATATTGTCGTTTTTCTTCGCAAAGATAAACCATACCTCTTCATAAAACGACATAACCAGCCTGTGGTTGCGTTGAAAAGCTCTTCGTATTGGTTTTCCTTGCATTGCTCATCAAACATAGCTTTCGCCTTTGTTCTGATAAGCTTTCGTGAAACTCTTAAGCCATTGGATCGACGATCATGAATCCATTCAATTAAATGATCTTCCAAAACTTCATTCATTGCTTTCCTACCACCGCCTTCTAACTTCTTTCGTTTAGATCCACTTGGAGTTGCAGCAGTACTTAGAAGCTTAGCTTTATTCTGCTTCCATTCTCGAATGCATTTCCTTTCAACTTTAATTTTTTCGGCAGCAGATCGGATGCTGTTGGTCTCTGCAAAGTTCACCGCTTTGAGCTTAAACTCAATGGTATAGCTTATTCTTGTTTCATCTTTGTGAGGTGAACAAGCGTCTTCGTTACTTGCAGTATCCTTCAGTATTGACACTGAAGATAGTACCATGTACGCCTCTGCAACTCTTCTTTCAAGTTTCAATTTACGCGAGCCTTCAAAACAAATTCACAGTTTATATAGCGCACATGATACAGGTGTTGAAAATCACATTGGTCATGTTTTTTAATTTAAAAATAAACGGTCGTAATTATCCATAAAGTATGGCGAGAAGTGCTCCTTGTGAAAGTTTTGTAATGATTTATCGTGTTTCCTTTGAATCTG
This sequence comes from Candelabrum cocksii, assembly GCA_963930725.1. Lineage (NCBI taxonomy): Eukaryota > Metazoa > Cnidaria > Hydrozoa > Anthoathecata > Candelabridae > Candelabrum > Candelabrum cocksii. Next base: position 3,363,171 of record OZ005666.1, read on the forward strand.
TTGTGAGAGGACATCAAATCTATAAGGCAAAGTGGACTCCAGAAAAGAGAGAAATCCTAGTTTGCCGCAAAGACGAACGAGAAGAAGCAAGAGAACATGGCAAGCATGCCATGGGTGTTTACAAAAAAGATGAGACAAAGATGAACAGTGAAGTAGGCCATGTTCCGATAGAGTTATCAAAGTTATTGGTGCAATTCTTAGAATCAAACTCACAAAACATGGTCGAAGTTTGAGTCACTGGGAAAAGATACAAAGAAGTTGGACTAGTTGTGCCTGGAACGCACTTGTGCTACACCAAGAGCAAGAAGATCGCAGATGTGTTGTTTAGCGAACTGAATAGAAAGAGTAACTTGTATGAACATTTTACGCTTAAAATTAGTGAAACTGTTTCAAAATATCCACACTTTAAAGATTAAAGAAAGTAGTATTAATTTTGCTGTGAATCAAATGAAAGCCCATGGGCGTTTATTTTAATTTTTCTCTATGGACCTGGGCGTTTATTCGGAAATGGGCGTTTAATCGGGAGTGGGCGTTAGTTAAAAAATTTAACTTTAACCCTGGGGCGTTTATTCGGGAGGGGCGTCAGTTCGGGAGTGGGCGTTAAATCGGTCATTTACAGTACGCTTTTTATTATGATTTTGTGAAGAAAAATCCCGAAGAAGTATGCTAAAAAAAGTGAGCTAGGGGAGGGGGCAAAAAAGGAAGTAGCGCCGTCTGCCCAAGGTAAGGATATTGCTACTAACTCTTTCTGGTTTATGTTTAACATTTAACTATAGTAAGAATAAAGGATAGGAGAAAATTTCAATGTGTTTAAATGTTTTTGCTTTTATCTGGTAATGAGCCATAAAACTGAGATTTCGTTTTAATTATATATATATAGATGGATTCTTGTGATGTCATTTGTTTATATAATTGCTCTTGTCTCTGCCCTGTAACCCTTTTCTATTTTGGATGTTGGAGACAAAAGGTTAAAAGCAATACGGGAATGTTCTCGATTGGGTTCGCACCTCGTATAGGTTATTTCACCCCGATTGAGGTTTTGGTTTTGGTTTATATATATATATGTATCTTTCTTAGACCTCGATCAAGGTCATGCTCACGTCGTGAATTTTTCATGAACTCAATTGGGTATATCCGCTGAGGTGCCGTTTACCTTTATATGTTTATGTTGATTTTAAAACAAATAGTACAGTAAAAATCATATGTTAAAAAGTCAATTTTCCATACACCCAAGGCTTGCAAAATTAACGAAGACAGTCTATCCACCCGGTTTTCCCACCTTCCAAACAGCTTTTAGAAAAAATGAGTGTCCCTCGATCAAAATACATACCACTCGATCGAGGGGTTATGTGCCTTGATCAAGATACGTACCCTGATCGAGAACATTCCCGTACTGAAAAGGCACAGATACAATTTTGTATATATATATATATATATATCTTGCCGATAATGATTTCTTATACAAATCTCATAATATAAACTATGGTAAAACAAATATATTATTTGGATGTATTTTATTTTTAGATTTGTCAATGAAGTTATTGTCGGCGTCGTATCATCAGTCTCGACAGAGTATAAAAGCTCAGGTACTCGACAGAGTATAAATGCTCAGACACTCGACAGAATATAAAAGCTCAGGCACTCGACAGAGTATAAAAGTTAATTAAAAAATATATTTTAAAACATTGTAGGAAAGTAAAAAGAGGAAGAATAAAAATAAGGAAATGGAAAAATTGTCGAACACCATGGTTGGCCGACGAAGAAAATTCTCTTAAGGATAGTCATCACCCCCGCTAGCAAAAATTTTTGAAAAAATCTTTTTTACATAATCTAGTGTCATTTTTTATGAAGTCTGGAATCAGAAATATAAAATTTCAAATATTTATTGATTTATTAGCAATGATATTCTAAAACTAAGTATGCAAATGTGCGAAACAAAATATGCGAATGTGCGATTATCTCAGGAACAAATTTTCACCTTTTTACTAGACTTTCGCGCTTTATAAGTCCCCTTGGAAACGAGATACGATGACGCAATTTTTTTCATCTTAACCAATAGGCTTTTACGCACAAAAGTTTGCCACAGTTTTTTTAAAAAATAAAAATCGCTCCGCGAGGGAGAGTTGAAGGTGTGTTAACAGCAAAAAACACGTTTTTGTGGAGGCTTGAACAGAAAGCTTTATAACTTTTGATCCAAAGCGTTTCACGAAAAACTGTGGCAACCTTTTTTCGGCAAGTGAGTGATGATTCGCGTGGTACAACTTTTGTGAAAAAAAAATGTGATAGAGGGGACTTATAAATCTTCAAAGGCAAGGCATCGTAAATTTGATCTTTTCTTTCTCATTTCCGTTATGCTTGTTATTATTATCCAACATTATATTCATTAAATAGACAATTTTATCAGCTTTCAGAAAATATATCCTTTTGGTAGTTTAAATTAAACAGATTTTAAGATATCAAGCAAAAACTAAAATCATGCTGCAAGGGGTGATGACTATCTTTAATCTGAAAGCTCTAAAAACACATTATAAGGCTATTTTCATCCCACAAGAAAAAAATTAATTGTGAAATGTTTCACTTCCATGAAACTTAATAACATGTAGAGTATAATTGAAAAGATTTTTTTTGGGGGGGGGGCAGAGGGTCCCCCCCGGTTGTTACGGCCATGACATTACATGTGTTATAAAGTCTTGGGGTTATTTACCGGAACATGACATCGCAGTTGCTTTTTACCCTGATCGTACAGACACTTCAAAATTCGTAAATGGCGTGAATTATTTTCTTCTCTTTAGATATCATGTTTTTGCAACGAATAAATACAAAGGAAGTTCAGAACCATATCTTTTAATGGCCACATTGCGAACGTTCGAGCGACAAATCATGCAGCTACCATTACAGGTGCTATTAGAATTGCCAACACAGAGGTTGGTTGGGTTGATCCGCTGAAAGACCAATTATGTGCTTGCAGTTGTATCGTATAGCAAGCAGGCTTAATTTATGTTTTGTCAAGAAGTACCTTACAATATTTCTGTATTCCTGATTGTAGCGCGGTCGGGTAGAGGTTTACGAAGCTATTTTTGTTCCTCAGAAACAAATTCATTGAATCGTAAATGGACTTGGCACAACACCGACATCTAACTGGTGTTGTGCTTTGAATCAAGACTTGCCTGACCAAAATATCTAGTTGTGATTTCTGGTCTGCAGACATGTCTGCATCCTGCTATTTCATTTACGGTTTCTAAGCAACTCATTACTTTTGATAATATTTACTTTAGCTCACTGTATATATCGTTCAAGTTTGTTGGAAAATTAACGGAGAAAATCTCTAAGATGAACAGCCACGTGTTTTTGCACTTTAAATTCATTTGAAATAAAAACTGAAAGAGCTATCTAGTTTCATAAGCTCGATATCGGATTCCGATAGTTATATCAGATTAGAGTATTGTAAAATCGCTTCAAGTAATAATTTTGTCCCTTTTGCCTTCGTCCCATTTGGGCATTGCGCGCGCGAAATATGACGTTGGTATGTTGGGGAGAAAGGATGGTGGGTCTCCAGATCTTTTCTACCTCCAGGCATAGTAACTGTTGCGTTATCTTTAGGTCAATCAAGTGCACACTCACCTATATATTTTGTAACTTCAAAATGCTTTCATCTTTATCATACAGAAACGTAAAAACTGAAACGATTTAAAGATTTTGAAAGCTCTTTACAGTAACTTAAAACCTTGTAAACAACAACTCAATTCAACAAAACTACTGCCCAATCAATTATGAAAAATAAAAATTCAACTCAAAGAGATTTTCCACGTGGTTTAAAGCTTTTATATCGGTTTTACATTCACTCTGATACGCTAGTTAGATACCAGACCTTTTTTCTATGTAAGGACTGTTTGCTCAAGCTGCTGATGAAAGAAAGTGAAAGTGAATTATGGAGATGTTTATTCGTTTATTTATTTTATTAAGCGAATATTTCCACAGGATATACATGTCAGTATAAAAAACTGTTATAAATATGTGTCCTGGTATAAAAATGTTAGTAACAATTTAAAATATGTTATATCTAATAAAAATGAAATGTTATATAAACAATTTTGAATGCAATAAAACGTGTATGAAAGCAAATAGGATAAAAGTTAGAAGGAAGGAAAAAATTTTGAATAGATAAAAACAAAAACTGATATTCAACACTATAAAACAATTCACGAAAAATGAAGTTTCAACTTATTTTTAAAACAATTAAAATCCTTTTCCTCCCTTATATGAAATGGTAGCTCATTATAAAGTTTGCTCCCCATAAAATAAAATGATTTTTTTGCAAATTCTAATTTGACTTTTGGAATTTGCAATTGGATGTTGTTGTTACGAGTATTGATGCTGTGATTTCTCAATATGAAGTAGTTTTTAAAATTACTGCATACATGATTATCGATACATTTGCGCACAAGTGAACAAGCATGGATGTTTATAAGGTTTGTTATTGATGGTATTTTAAGGTTTTTGCCGTTTATAATGTTGATCGCACGTGAATGGAGAGAAGTCAAGCGTTTCCGCTGGGTAGACGTAATTAGTAGATTTGTAGTGGTGTTGAAAGTTATCAACGGAATGATCATCTTTTCATAAATTTCTTTTGCTGCATGAGAGTTAAGATTACATCTTAGATTGTGTAGTAAACGTAATCTCGATGAAGCCCTCTTGTATGTGTCATTGAAATTATCATTTAAAGAAAGAGTTGGATCAACGGTTGTGTCAAGGTACTTGTATCGATTAGCTGGAAGAATCTTTTCGTGACGCAAATTTAAGTTCAGTTCTGTTGGATAGTTCTTGAGTCTTTTGGCAGTACCAAATATTATTGATTCTGTTTTACTTTTCTTCATGTTCGCAACTAATTCATTTTCTTCAAGAAATTTTGAAATATTATCAATGTCTTGGTTCAACTTGTCTTCAATAATATCAAAATCTTCATTTGAGAAATAAATTACAGTGTCATCTGCAAACATAATAACTTCTGAATGTCTCAAACAACTTACAAAATCGTTGAAGTATAGTAGGAAAAGTAAGGGTCCCAAGATCGAACCTTGAGGAACGCCACAGGTTATTGGCATGTAACTTGATGAAACGTTATCGTATACTACTAATTGAGATCGGTTGAAAAGGTAATCTGTCATCCACTGAAGTTCAGCGTTTTGTATACCATAAGATGGCAATTTACTAAGCAGTCGACTATGGCTCAGCGTATCAAATGCCTTGGACAAGTCCAGAAATACAGTGCCGACTAATCTGCCCTTATCTACTTCTTTTCGAATGTTGTCGAGAAATAATGTGGCTGCTAGCTCTGTTGATCGACCTTTTCGGTAACCGAATTGTCTGTTAGTGAGTAGAATGTTTTTTTCCAAATAGTGCGACAGCTCTTCGTGAACGACTTTCTCCATTATTTTTTATACAACTGGTAGTATCGAAATCGGACGGTAGTTATTGACTTTGGAAGATGAACCGGATTTGTGTAGAGGGGTAACTCTAGCAACTTTCCACTCAGTAGGTACAGTTGAGGTTTTTAACGAAGTGTTGATTATGTGACATAATGGTGATGCTATAATGGATGCACAATCTTTTAGGAGTTTCGCTGGAAGATCATCGTTGCCCGTAGCTTTATTTAGTTTGATTTTTTTAAGTTTGTTTTCGATGTTTTCTGTTGAAACAGAAGTGAAATGAAATGTTGCTGTTGTTTTAATTGGGTACGGTTTGTTGAACTTCCAAACAAAATTAATCAATGGCATCGACTTTGATTTTAGTATATGCGCACACGTCGAGAAAAAATTACAAAATATACCAGCTTTAATTATTGGGTCATTTGACTTTATTGGAACATTGTCATCTTGAATGAATGGTGTTACACGATGTTTGGTGGAGTCTTTCATTGGAATAATAGACTTTATTGTTTTCCAAAAACTGCGAGGATTGTTAACGTTAGATGCCAAAAGGTCATTGCAATGGTCTTGTTTTGCTTTCTTAACTAGATTTGTACATCTATTACGTAAGTTCTTGTACAGATTCCAAATTTGCTCAGTATTGGTTCTCCTTGCAATTCTTAACACTTTGTCCCGTTCATTCATACAAGCCTTTATTTCAACTGTAAGCCATGGACATAATTTTCCTTTAATTCTTTTGTTCATGAAAGGTGCATGGAGGTTAAATGTTGTTATTAGAGCAGATTTCAGGTAATTCCAAGCAAAGTTAACATCAGAACTTTCAAACAGGATTGCCCAGTCGTACTTGGCAAGATCGTTACACATTAAATTAGCCTGGTATCTTGAATAATTTCGACAACGTATAGTTTTTGGCTCGTATTTGGTGTGGTTTATTTTACGAACGCATCCAATCATGTCATGGTCAGATATCGAACTCGGTATAACATCGCTATCTCTAATATTGTTTGGTTTGTTTGAAGCAATTATATCAATTAATGTTTTAGCGTCACGCGTAGTTCGAGTAGGTTTATTTATAATTTGTTTATAACCATTCATGATTAAAATGTTTTTAAAATCAATGTTACTGCTTTTTTCAAGGTAATTAACATTGACATCGCCTGTTATTATCGATTCTTTTGATTCTCTGTTGACATTTGTTAGCATGTCATTAAGAACGAAGTTAAAGCTCGGAAGTAGATATTGAGATGTATCCGGGGGTCGATAAATGGAAGATATAAGTAAATTGCTCGATTTCTCAATTAATACCTCAATCCAAATACACTCTATTCCTTTTTCCTCAAGATCGCTTCTTCGAATCCATTTAAATCTTTCAGAAATGTACATCCCTACTCCTCCTCCTTTACCGATTTGTCTATGTTTACTAATGAAGGTGTAACCCGGAATTTCATACAGGGCGTTTAAATCGTTGTGATTTTGTATATGTGTTTCTGACAATGTCAAAATGTCAAACTTTGAAAAGCTCGAAAATAGTTCTTTTAAAGCCAATATATTAGAATTAATCCCTCGAATGTTTTGGTGAAATAATTTTATACCTTTAAGTTTTTGCAATCGTTGTAATTCAGGTACTGTTCTCGGTTGGTCTGGACCAGGGTTTATTTCAACGTCACCACAAGCAAGAATTAACAAAACAAGAACGTTGTTAAGCGATATCGATATAATTGAACAACTCTTCTTATAATCCCACAAAGATGATGAAATAAATGTCTCCTTCTCATTAATCAGTTTATCATAACCCAAAGTTAAACTAATTCCATCTGATGTTATGAAACATTTCTTTTTTTCGTGTGTCGTTCTACGGAAAATGAGCAAAACCGCGGGAAGGTTTTTATAAATATGTGTATTTATTTATTTAACTGAAGTAGGTAAATACGAAGATCAAAGAGTAAAGTTCTTACTAAAACGTAAACTTAGAGTTCCGTTAAAATTAGCAGCTTCTTGCATTCGGGTTGCGCTTAGTATTGGATGTTAAAAAAACTGTTAATAGCTACATACCATAAATTTTCACTATAAATGATCTTTTCAATAGAGAAATACAATTATCTTTATATTATATTAAACTTAACTTAAACATCTTCGTAATTATTTTTTCTTTTCTTCCTCTGTGCTGCTTCGTGTTAAAGGTTCGTATCGACAAGATATGCTATGCACCCACCTTGATTCCACCCCCTCCCCCCCCCCCCTTTCTCTTAGATTTTCATAGACCGAAAGGTTCTGGGTTCGAGACCATGCTATCACAAAGTCTATCACGTAGATTTTCATAGGTTCTCCAGCTATGCAACATTTTGTTGTATATACCTATTTCATCTTTCAATGATGAGAATGATCCTGTTGCTAATGCTAATGTCCCACGATCACTTTTTCTTTCAGGGGTTTCTTCAAAACCAATATTGCATGCTCAGAATGTTCGTTTTCAGGTTCAACCACACATTAAAATACAGAATTAATTTTTGAATTGCTTCGATACACCTGCAAAATGTTGTAGCCGTAGCTTCAGTAACGTCTCTTGCACAAAATATTTTCAAATTTAGAATTAGTGTTTTTCACTTACTTTGCATTTTCTTGAAGAAATGTGAAATGCGGACAGATATTTTTTGTCGTCAATGGAAATGTCGTCCGGACATATGCCCACCCGCATATAGGCTCACAAAAGTAGAGTATAACCTTATCAATTTTAATTGCATACGCTTGGAGTCAAGAGCTCCCAAAACATAATATAGAAGAATACGAGAAAAATTTTTAGAAATCGTTGGAGCCATCATATCGGGTATTTTGAACCATTACACGCTTGTTTGTCAGCTCAGAGTACATAAGGCTGAGGTAAAGCGGTCTCAAGGCATATTCTGGCAGGTCTTTGCTCTAAAACGATCTCTAGAGTATTAACTAAAGAAAATTGATGATGAAGAGTGGTTGCTACAGGATATTGACTCAGATCCTATTATCCGTTACTCTATGGCTGGTGTTGATGCAATGATGATTTGATCGTTCTTTAGCTCCAAATCATGTAGACGGTTCTGTTGACCAAATCAGCGACCTTTTTTTCAGAGAAGAGAGCACCCGAAACTCCAACAACACAGTAAGAGGATCCTTCCAATATCTCAGGTAGACCCGGGAGAAAACCACAGCTCCAAGACAAACCATATTTCACCCAACTGAAACTTGCTATCCGAGAGAGGGCCCTAGAGGGGAACACAGAGTTCCAATGCGCGTTTCTCTGCGATACTCAGGAGGGGATGCTAAAAGAGAGCTCCACCACATCAGATCCACCTTACAAGTGGAATTCGCATGGCTGTTCATATCTTACGTGGCAGTTACATGTGGGGTACCAGGAGTGCCTACGACCTGCCGTAAAAAAAGTTGTTTTCGTCCTTCTCTACCTTGGTCTAGTATAGCTTGACGTTGCCCCTCGATGATGATTTTTGTCAGCTGCTTTGTTTTCTGTCGTTCTTGCTGCTTCATCGTTCTATAATCCTCAATCTCTTTGAACATGCGTCGATATTTATCCGGTGAGATATCGCAATATTGGATCGCTCGGAAAACGGTGTCCCTATCGATGGTCCGACATATCGATGGATATCGATCAATTCTCGAGACATTTATATCTTGTGTTACATTTATTCTTAAACTGTTTATGTTGCAAAAAATATAAAACCATAAAAATTCATTTTTTAAATAAGCGCCCCTACTCGAATAAGTGCCCCCCTTAAACTTTTATCATTTATTATTCGATCATTTACGATATGTTAAAATAAGAATTAGTTTTAAGGAAATTGTTATCGACAGAGCGTTAATGTTAAAATCGCCGGCTATACAAAGATACTTTTTTGCTGGTTAGTAGATTTGAAAACAGATTTTAGTGCGTTTTTAAAGATTTTTATTTTTCCATTTGGTGGTCGATAAACGACGCCAACTATAATAGTTTTCCTGAACGACAGCCTGTATTTCCACAAATAGCATCTCAGCATGCTCGTTTAACGTCATAAACCTATGAGAACAATGCAGAACAAACAACCAGAAACATGCATCCATTAAAATTACACCACCCGTCTTTCCAGAAGCACGTGACAGTTTAATCAATGTATAATCTGGCAGCTGGTATAACAAGTTCTTAATAATTGGATTTTCACATCATGTCTCACTTAAGCATATGATGTCAAAAATTTTTTTGCATGTGTTCAGAAAAGAATGAACAACTCTGGGACCATTTTTTTTTTAAATTGATATCGATCGACTGAAACATCTTTTAAAAATGTTAAATGACACATGTCGGACCATCGATATGTCGGACCATCGATCGGACCCCTCCATGTCAAGTGCTCGATATATGGCATGAGAATGTTTGTTTGCTAGTTCAAACATACATTCATATATTACATACATTACGAGAAATACGAGAGCATTCATTCAGGGGTGGCGCCAGAGTTTTCCCGACGAGGGGGCTTACAGCGCCGACGGGGGGCTGATTGCTTGACTCTAAGTTTAACACAATACTTTTTGATGATCAAATCTATTACAGATTTGGCACCTCTAAATTTAAACATAACCTGCCATGAAACTTGATATCATGATAATTGTATTAATGACAAAAAAGACCTAACGTTAAAAATGTCATTATTTTGTTAATATTGCTTTACTTTCGACGGGAGGCTGAGAAGTTCCGACGGGGGGGCTGTAGCCCCCCCCCTTAGCCCTCCACTGGCGCCACCCTTGCATTCATTACGATGGACCGCTCATCTTTATTGTATATTTGTTTGCCTCCAACTAACATTGGTTGAAACAGAACTCGCTGGGGAATTTCCCATTTTGAACATGTCCAAGCATGTATGGTAAAAAATAATACAGAAGGGAATTTCCCATTTTCATTAAAAAAATTTAATGGAATTTCCCTTACTATACAGCAAATGAGCTGAACTTCACTTCGCTGATTTTCATCTCTATTTTAAGTCCTTCGCAAGAACTTAATATAATCAGGTTTTAGTAACATTTTGAGATAGAAGTAATACCTTCCCAGAGAGCATTAAATTATTTATAAAAAGAACATACCCAGTTAACATTGAAACATTTTTTATTACCATTGTAATGTAAGTTCAATTGTAAGACCTCGCTGTTTTCGACTTTCCTTTTCGAGCATTTTTGCATTTTTGCTATTTAGGTTTCATTGCCAACTAATGAAATTTGGTATAATGGTAGGCTTGTAGCAGTGTTAAAAAACCACATGTTCTCTGTTTGTATTTTGTTTATTCGAACTGAGTGTTTTGTCTTGAATCGAAGGAAGGTATTATTATTATTGAATAAAACCTAAGTTCCTGTTAATTCATAACTTTTATTTCGCTGGAAATGTATTTTAATTCAACTAGCTTAAGATGATAAGCTCATCAATTGACAATGTTATTTCCCCCGATTAAAACAGCGCTATGCATCAATGCCTAATTATCTCTTTCATTGGCTAATATGATTAATACAATATTAAGATTTTTTGCATTCAATACTTTTGGCACATGTTGTATGTACTACTCTGGCAAGTTTTGGTCTTCCTAATGTGATATTATGCTTGGAAATAACGATGACTAGCAGGTGTCAGGTGTGTAAAGCATAATACACATAATATGGCCACACACAATTTACTGTTCAGTTCAGTGTCATTTTTGTTTAAAAAAATGGGTTGGTTGGTCGGTCGCAAAAGTTCATATAATATATATATAACCTTTTTTCCAAAAATCGCTCAAAATCCACCATTTTCATCAAAGTCTTCTTTCACGTTTATAGCTGCTTTTATGTTTTATAGCGACTTGAAAAAGATGGTAGCCGTCATTCACCCGATTTACGGCCATAGTGTATTGTATGCTTAATAAATACACCCTTAAAAAATTAGAGAGCGAATATCGCGGGAAAACATATTTTAACAGTTCGGAGAATGTGATTGTGCAGAAAGGGAACTAAGTAAAGTTTTCATTGTTTTTGCGTTCAGGAATTTTTTGGATCCCAACCCAATCTGAACGGTTTTTTTAAATTTTAAAGGGTCGCTCGGATGACACTAACTGGACAATAAATTGTGTGTGACCTATGTAACTAACTTGTTATTATTATTCTTGTTGTGTTTTTGTATTGAGTTTCCATTGTATTTATAGTTTATTTTATAATTGTAATAGATATTTTGGTAAATAAATAAATTGATTGAAAGATTGATTTATTATTATATTATGTTAAGTTTTTATAAAAGAGTAATAGGCATAAATATTGCCTGTAAACCTATCGTAACCACCAATAAAATCTTGTTATAAACACAAAAGTTTTGTGACAAATGTATTGTGAGATTATTATGTGAGATTTGTATTTTGGTTGTTGTCAATTTGGTCACTTCAATTTTGTTATTTTGCTGTTGCTTGTCTGTCTTGTTTCTGTTTGTTTTAGTAGTTCAAACACTTCATCTTGTTTGTTTATGGCTATTAAATTTCTCCATAAGTTTTGCAATAAATTTTCTGCAAACAATCGCAGAGCCGTAAAATATCACAACTGGTGATCCTGGATATATACAAATGAAATGCAAAATTGCAATTGCCCATGTAATTTGTCAATGTAAAATTACATTGATCATTCAGTTACTGTTGTCGTGTTTGCACTAGTTAAGTGAAGCCTATTGGCTTGAATCTAGCTATTTCAGGTGAGTACATAATTAATTGTGATTTTGCTACTTTAGCTCCTCGCCTAAGAACCTACTTAACCTAGTCTTCTTTGTTATCTAAAATTGGTAAACTATTTGAAAAGGTTGTACACACTAGGTTATATAATTTCAGGTGTCAAAAATAGGCGTACAAGACATTACATCAATCGTACACCCAAACCTGCCTTTGGCTTTGAGCATATGATTTATCTTTGTTTTTCGTTACGTACCATTTATAATTGTGAAGAGAATCGACAGACATGTTTGCATGCGATGATACAGGTTTTTTAAAAGTTCCATTCAACTTACATTCATTCAACTAGAGACTAAAAATTATGTTGCATTTGATGGAAGAAAAAATATTAAACCGCAAAGAATCTGCTTGAAGAAAAAAGTCACATTTCTGCATTGTTGTCTTTAGACATTGTCCATTCAAATATATTCTTGTGGATATTTCTCAATCTTTACAACAACATTTGCAACACTCAGAAGGATAGAAAAATTGTTTTTGTGAAAAATAATCATGATTTTCTTAAAAGCAGTTATATTCTGTGTTTTTGATTATTGTGCAAAATATCTAATCTTGTTTTCCCAAGAAAGTTTTATACTTTAGAGTAATGCAATTTTTGCGTTGGTTTTGTTTTGTATACAATAAAAATGAGTTTTACTGAACACCCCTGGTTCTTCTTTGTTTCCTTTTTGTATCAACTGAGGTTGTTGATGCATATGCATAACGTTGCAACTGTATATATATATATTAATGGTGCAGAAGTAAATCTTTGCTTATTTTCAGTTTGCAGGAACCAATCAGTATATAATAATGAGTTGCCTCTGGTGTTGTGGGGAAGAGGAGCAGTCAATATTCTTTTTGAAAGTGCTGAGCAAAGAAGAAAATGTAACGGACAAAGAATTTGCGTATTGGGCTGAAAAGTCATTGAGGGAACTGTTCTTTTGCCTCGAGTGTCAAAAAGAGTATTATCGCTTAAAACAAAAATACATTCTAAACGTTGACTCGATAAAAGTAATTTACTTTATTTGTGAATGCATACCTGAAATTAACTTGTTGTTTTTTCTTTCCATAATATTGCATGTTGTTGTTTTTTTTAAATATTTATTTTTATATATAAATTATCAATATAAATTATTTTTATTACAAGGCTTGTTTGTCTTAATTATAAAGCTTTATGTGTTTTAATTATAACTTGAATCGTAGAACTTGGTCTGTATCGAACACTACCGACTGGTCGACAACTTGACGAAAATACATCATCAAATAATAGAAACTGGGAAATCGCAGAACATTCAGTATTTGAATCCGGTCATTGAGATCCTCTTGCATCCATATCTCTGTTTGGAAAGAAACGTCTTTGGTTTTTTCATTGAAACTCTAGAGACTCTGATTGATTTCATGTCAGAGGATCTCACGTCTGAAAATGAGTTCTACCCAACATGGTTTCTTCTTTTGTTTTCGCGAAAATCCAAGGTATACAATGTAGTATAATATAGTTCTTTGCTGCTAAAAGGTGTTTAAATATATAGAACAATACTAACTGTAGACAGATTTGTGTACTGTAGTGCTGGAAACCTATATAGAGCTGAAGCCAAATTCTGAACAATAATCGTATACCTTTAAAGGTGCTCGCTAATAGAAGGCATAGGCAGATTTTTAAAGTCATTGAGCCACCTTATAACTTCAACCAAAATGTTTCAAATTTTGCACATAGCATTTTTTCTATACGTAGAACAATTTTAGGGGGTGCGCTGTTCAAAACAGTGCCAAAATAAGGACCACCCTAGTGTACATATATAAAGATGGACTTTGCAAAGAAAAGAGAAATATATATATGTGTGTGTATTTAGATTAAACAATGGAGCGCAAACTGTATTGCTAACTTTCCACCGATTCAGTACAATAGTTACAAAGAGTTGAAGCCCCTTTTGAACGTCATATTAACAATCCAAACTAAGGATCTTGTCACCAAACGAAATCCGAGTGAAACTTCCGAGTTGATATTTCAAATTACTGCTGATACGAAGTTACCTTGTTTTTTATTTGATGGAATAAACATGACAGATGTTCATTTGGCATGCGCGGTTCTCTTTAACTCTTTGCATAGTCGCGTTGTGAAGACAATGCTCCTGGAAGACAACCAGAAGAAATTTGTCCGTTTGCTTGTTCAAGATTTCACTAGTGAGTGTATTGAATTTAAAGTTTCTTTTAATTACCGAATTTATTGTTGTTATATATTTAGAATGTGCCACCGGAAACATTTGGCCGCAATTATTTCTCATTGAGGTTTTAATGAAAAAACTGGAAGCAGCGTTTTGGTTTTTGGTACTATGTTCGCCGTCAGAACTATTCTCTCTTATAATTAATCACACTTCTTACAAATCGTTAACTCAATGTACGGTATCAAAACCACACGCTCCGTTAAAAGCAAATGCAACTTTTTGTGAAATGGTTTACAGCTGTCTTAACATCAACGATTTATCCGAAAGGCATATTTCGCTTTCGTTTTCATGGATCCTACCCCTTTTGCGTTCCACTTCAGAGGACGCCACCCTCCAAACATGTCTACTTCAACAAATATTCAAGTTTCACCTGGAAAACTGGGGTAAGCGAGAACACTTGCCATTTTCGTGCATGTTTTAACACCTGTTTCTGTTCATCAGCTAGGTGTTTGCCATCGTCACTCTTGTATTTATGCGTGTCGAAAAATTTACTGGACGTTATAAAATACGCGACAAACGTGAACATTTTGCACACTGTGGCTCACTTTAACAAGGATGTTGTTTCAATTATATTGAGCCTTACCTCAAACAAACATTTTCCATTACTGTCACGAGGAGCGATTGACCTCGTCAACATGACAGTGAATCGGTCGTGCGGTAAAATGATCATCACAAAAGACTTGAGATCAGTGTTTCAATCAAACTATAAGAAACTACAATTGAAGATCTCTCATAACGAGGAAATCTTGACAAGTGTTCTCTTGAAAGTGTTCGCTGTATGTATCATATTTAATCCTGTGTAATTCGGTTCAACGTTTACTATAGGTCGTGATTATTATTATGATATATACATCGCAACGGCTTTATACTTATATAAAAATACAAATGTCGAAACACAGTTATTCTTTGTCATGGAACTATTGAGTGCAATTTGGTTTATATGGCTGGTATATAAATATCTATATAATATGTTTTGTTTGCTCTTAAGGGTTTAAGCGTGAAGAAAGAAGGATCTGAGTGCGACAATTCAGTGATCAAAACAGAAGCTAACAGAGGTTCAGGTTGGTTGAAGAAGAGATTTATATGGGCGTGCTAAATTTCTAATTTCACTCTTTAGGAATTGTTGAAGATCCAATTCTTCTAGATGATGACGTAGAAGGTTTGGTGATTTTTGTTTGGAATAGTATTTTTAAAAGAGAAAGTGTCAATTGAATTCAGATGTTGAAGTCCTTGAGTCGCCATTAACAGTTAGTAATAACGAAGAGGTTACAGAGGTAATGTGTGTGTGTTTTATCCATGGTATGTTTTCAATAGTTTCAATTTAGAATTCAGCGGGATCACAAAGTCCAATTTGTGTAAGTGATGTGGAAGACATTCATGATGCTCTCCAGGGGAAGACCTTTAGTGGCGATTTGATGCATCGTTTAATGTCTGACGAAATGCAGAATGACAATGTAAAAGAAGATTTCTCGACTGAAGTAACTTTAAAGAAAGACAAGTATGATTGTTCTCATAATATCCGCAACGTTCAAACAATGCACGATAAAAACAACACAGGTGTAGTGCGAACTCCGCCTCCACGCCATCCATGTCATCGTCTAAGAAGAGAGAAAATCGAACTTAGCTTGGCCGAACAAAACAACACCAAAGTTTCCACGTGTTTGCCAAACTGTAGAACGAAGACACCGTTAAGTATTCTAAATTTTCAAAGCAGCATTTTGAGTTGGAACGTGAGTTTGCTGGATGGCGATCAAGAGCCAAGAGAACAGCGCGAGAGCTCGCTAAAAGCGGTCGGCATCAACTACAACGAGTATAGCGACTACTCAAACACATTCTACATGTTGATGCTGAATGAAGCAAAAGCCGACGTGGTGAAAAGCTGGAGAGAAAATGTTGATGTTGCGAGGGACGATTATGTCATTGATTGCGTGGATGAGCACAATACCTTCACGAAAACATACCACATGCAATGCCATTGCTGTTCGAATGTTAATAACATGAAATGGCCGCTGGAAGACGATTTGGTTTTACTTGTGTTCGTTTGCGACGGTGAAGAAACGAGCGTGTTTGGCATCGTGGAGAAAGTGCAGATTGTAAACAAAAATAAGAGCAATTCACATAACGCAAACATGTGTACACTTTTCGTGAAACTGAATGCTGTGTGCAATGATAGACACTACACGCGCGTGAACATCACGCAGGTGATGCCGCTTACCGCGTACATTCGACAGTTTGCGGGCGTGCTCGCGCTACGCACGTCACTCTTAGCGCCGGATATTCTCAAACCGTTCAGGAAGAACGTGTACAGTTCCTGCGCGGAAGCCATACCTCAAAATGCTTGCTTGCATAAGTTGAATAGCAGCCAGTTTCACGCCGTGTCGAAGATCTCGCGCGCGGTGTCTACAGAGTTCGCGTGTCCGCGTATTGTATTGATTCAGGGACCCCCAGGAACCGGGAAGTCGTACACAATAAAAAAAGCTATAACAAATCTACTGCAGGTACGCACTCTTCGCCACAATTTCATTTCATTGTTAACATGTCTACTTGCAACACTGACGAGTGCATAAAACCTTCCAGGCCTTTCACAAAGAGAAGAGTAAAAAACGCATTTTATTTTGCGCTCCATCCAACACGGCAGTTGACGAAGTGACGTCGCGACTCATACTTAGTCCACCATGGCGCGACGATATGCCAAACCACGATCTCCGTAAAAGTAATCCCCCGTTTACCGTTGTTGTTGTCGTTTGTTTTTTTGACATGACTGCTTGAGATTCTGCATTTAGAGTTGGGGAATTGCGGCGATTTTAATTTGATTCGCGTCGGTCGGAGATCTCGGCTGTCGGTACACGTTGTGCAGTATTCCTTAGACTTTCTGCTGGAAGCGAAAATGAAAGAGTTCAAAGCGGCCAATAATTGTGAGCGAATTCTCGAAGAAATGAAGGAGCAAGGGGAGAAACTGAATGCACTGAACGAGCTATGCAATAAATACAAACTAAATCGGACGCTAGCAAAAGAGGTATGCGACGACACCATGTTTCGATACTCTTTTGTTGTTGAAATATTCAAAAACCTTGTTTCAGTACATCCACACGCGAGACAAACGTGCGCATGCGCAAATGATATTGGAAAAGCTAACGTGCAAACTGAAAGAAATGAAGAGAAGTCGCGTGGACTGGATGGAAACGGAGAGCAAATTTAAACGGCAACTTTTGTTGAGCGCTGACATCATCTGTTGCACGTTGAACGGTGCGGGGAGCAAGATCATGACAGAGACATTCAAAAGAGTTGTTCGGTTTGTTGTTCATTCATTGTTAATACTTCAAAGATTTCTGTAAAGTTTTTTGTTTGACCAGAAAAGTTGTTTTTAGTAAAGATTACATCATTTCTGGAGAAATTGATTGTTTAATTTGAGGTCCTTTCATTGGTTAACTTCAGCTCCCATGAGTGGTCTCACTCGATGTGTTTTAGGCACGACGTTCCTTTCGCGTGCGTCATTATCGACGAAGCCGGTCAATGCACGGAACCCGATGCCATCATCCCTCTTCAATACGGCGCATCTAAACTGATACTGGTAGGCGACCCCGCTCAACTGCCGGCTACCGTGCTCTCGCACACTGCACAGCGTTTCAATTACGGGCAATCTCTGTTTGAAAGATTGTATCGCGGCCTACTTCATAACAACAAAGGTTGGACTCATTTCTTTATCATTGTTACGGTGTCTTTGAAGCTTTCTTCTTTCAGGTGAAGCGCCTTCGATCATGCTGAATCTACAGTATCGGATGGCGCCAGACATTTGTTACTTTCCAGCCAAACGGTTTTACAACAATGAGCTTCGCTCGGCCAAAGAGACAGTTATCAACGCCAACAAATCGACTTTATCGAATTACGTTATGCTGAATGTTGTCGAAGGCAGAGAAATTAAAACTAGCAATGGGTCGGTGTGATGTGATTGATAATTTTGTTTAATTAATCGCTAGTTGTTTAGAAGTGTTCATAATCCGACAGAACGTCAATTTATTGTGGCCACGTGCGAGGCTATACTAGCGAAGAAACTCGTGGGTAAGTTGGACGTGGGTGTGATGGCTCCGTACAAGGAGCAGGTATTCAGGCTTCGTCAGGACTTCTTAAAGAAAGGTCTACCTGCTATCGACATCAAAAGCGTTGACGGGTATCAAGGTCAGGAGAAAAGAGTGATTATACTGTCTTGCGTTCGATCCACAAACATCACAAAAACAATCGGCTTCCTCGTAAACCCGCAGCGCATGAACGTGGCTTTGACCAGATCGAAAGAATCGTTGATTGTGTTCGGAAACTGTTCATACTTAGAGGTGAGTGGTCGATGTTCAGGGTTTTGCCGCTAGATACTACTCGTCTGCGTTTTTAGCAAGTCGATGACAATTGGAAGGCGCTCGTTGAAGACGCGCGCGATCGGGGTGTGTTCTTCGATGTCCGATGTGAAGATGATATATTCAGGCATATTTTGAAAAAGGAACGAGTGAATAGTGCACAACATTGTAACCAAAAAAAAGGTACGGTCAAAACAGATTTAGTAACTAAGAACTTCAGACAACAAAGCGTTGTATCGATCGATCGAACGTTGTTGGCCACTAAACGAAAGGCGGTATCAATGAACGAAGGCTCGTCGGTCTCTGTTGAACTCAATTCGAACAACAAACGGAGATTGAACGACCTTTGTAGCAAGTTTCCCTACAGGGCGAAAGTTGAGAATGATACGGGCATGCATCTGGCTGTAAGGAAACCGCCACAGAACTCTGTTTGTCGAACGCGACCCGATAATTTAGTTTTAGCGCGCGAAGCCTCTTCGAGCAAAAAACGAAGACTGGGCGCTCTTTCTAACAAGTTGCCCAACAAGAAAGTTGATAATGGGACGGACGCAAGCAAGACCGCTCGAATTTTAAATGTAAATAACAACGTTGATGAGTCGGAAACTGAATCGAAGACCGCGGGTGGAGAAATCCAGCTGAGCAGCGCGTTACTGCAAAAGAGGCTGGAAAGAAGTACGAACAGAGTCGAACAAGGGAAATTAAAAGAACTTCTAAAGACGCTCGATGAACTGCAATCGAATGTCGTGTTATCGTCCAAAGATGCAAAGCCTTCGGTAGTGTCGCCGTGTCTATCCTCCCCAACTTTATTAAGTCCTTCGACCGAAGGGTGGAAGACGTCGGCCCACGGCAATGTAGCAGCTAGCATAGAAACGAATCGCGAGAAACGAAGGTCTGCCCCATCGTCTTCATACTACAAACTACCACATCGCCATGGCGACGGGACGCTCTGTGAACGGGTCTGTGCTCGACTACTTGTAAGAGAGCACATGCGCAGTACGTCGTGCGAAGATCATTCCAGAGGTGATACAACCGGCTAATAGTTCATACCATTAACAGGTCCAGTGATTGCCCTCTTTCTTCTCCCACGTGCTTTTCTTTGAGGTTTGTATCTTTTTGTGCACATCTCGTGCACGTTTGTAAACATGGTTGTATATATATATGAAAACATTTAAAAAACAATTGACCAAAAGTAATACTTGAGAACAATGGCATATTCATATTTTGCTGAAGTTGCATGTTTTTAGATGCAAAAAACTTTCGGTTCACAAATTTTCACTTTCGGACCAAAAGAATGGCATTACTTTGTACGAATTATCTCAGGAGATAGGGCATATGATAATTAACATCTGTGTAAAATTTTAGGGTTAGATGAAGATTACAAAATAGTTTTCCAGAAGATTACAAAATTCTAACTGGAGAAAACGCGCAAATAAATATATGGAATATAATTCTTCAAAAGCTTTCCTCGTTATTTTTGTAATCAAACTCTTCCTAGTTCCCCTGTTTTTTTTTCGCCAATTTTTCTGATGATTTTTCTTTTCATCAATTTTATTCGATGCATAATTTTTTTGAAATACAGATTTTGGATCCAAGTGCCCTGGAATTATTCCGAGACTCTTGAGGAGATTCAATATACCAGATTCACCATCTTTCAATTGTATAACATCAGATGCTAAACGTATTTCGTTCCACGAAGCGAAGCATAACAGCGTCGTTCCATCAAGTTAACTGTAACGTTTTTAAACGTGACATAAGGTTGATGCATTTTTGAAACAATGTCATCACAGTATAATGCCAATAACTTGAACCCCCCAAGGGACCGATAAAACAGTTCTAAATAATGAGTGTTGTACCAACACTATATGTCACAAACTTTATTTGTCATAAAAAATCAACACAATTTGGAAAACACTTTGAACTTCAATACACAGAACGTAATGTTGGTAAATTTGAGTCTAAAATGTAAAAATGTCACATATTTAATGAATTTTTGCCCAATTGACAACATGAAAAAAAACAACATGTGAACAACATGTGCGTGCGTGCGGTCATGTTCAAGACGATCGTGTTGATATGGATTTTTTATCTAAGTATTTGTATCAATAAACCAAGATTTATTACTGCTGATGGCATTAGTATAACATGTGGTGAATGTGACATTTATGGGAAGCTGAAAGAAACGTTTATGTGTGGATCTCTTGCACAAGAAGTTCAAAAAAGAGCTTTTATAAAAAGACAAAATACGACATTTAAAAGAAATATGTTAATTTTATTGCTTTTGCTCAGTGGAGATATCGAACAATGTCCCGGTCCAACAAAGATCGCCGATTACTGTAGTTCTCGAGGTTTCAAAATAGTACATCAGAATGTATGTGGATTGCTATCGAAACTTCCACATCTTGAAACTTTTATAAACATGACTCATTCAAAAATTGATGTTTTCGCTGTATCAGAAACACATATAAAAGATGGTGATTTTTCAGATAATGCTACGTTGTACTCACTACCAGGGTATACATTTATGCATCGAAACCGAAAAGATGGAAAAGGCGGTGGAGTCGGAATTTATGTCAAAAATGAAATAAACTTTAAACGCAGACATGATTTAGAAAATCACACAGAGAGCCTTTGGATTGAAATTTGGCTGAAAAAATCGAAATCTTTACTAAGTGGATGCTACTATCGCCCTCCTGAGAGTTCAAAGTACTTACCAAAAAACTTTTGTGAGTTATTAGACGAACAATTAACTCGTGTCGTTAAAAATAAAAGAGAAGTTATAATCGTAGGTGACTTTAACGTCGACTACAGCAAAGCAAATATAAGCAAAGAATTTAAATCACTTCTTAACACATTTGGTTTCAAACAAGTTGTTACGCAACAGACAAGAACAACAGAAACAACAGCGACGCTGATCGACCTAATTATAACAAATAAACCAGAGAACTTAACAGAAATTAATGTTTTTCCAAATTCAATTGCTGATCACGACATGATTGCTTGTTGCAGAAAAATAAACTTTAACCATTACCAAATGCGAACAATAAAATGCAGAAATTACGCACGCTACTCACCAGACGATTTACGTGATGATGTCTCCAATGTAGACTGGACGCCAATATATCAATCATCTAGCGTCGAAAGCGCCGAACAAATGTTTACCTCGACGTTACAAAAAATCTTTGACACTCATGCCCCCCTAATCGAGAAACGGATTAAAGGAAGACCATGCCCATGGCTCAATGCCAGCGTAAAAAAGAAAATGAACAATCGAGATCAATTTCTAAGAAAAGCGAGAAAGACCAAAAGTCCAACTGATTGGCAAGCTTATAAAAGGTTAAGAAATGAGTCCACCAAAGACATAAAGAAAGCAAAATCAAATTTTTATAAGGAAAACTTAAATGAAAACATTACGAAACCTAGAAAGTTCTGGTCGGCTATAAAATCGGTTTTCCCCGGGAAGTCGACGATTTTACCTTCGTATGGTAAATCTGACAACCGCCCCAGTCCAAACATCTTTAGCCGTTTCTACAGCACCATGGCACTTACACTAAAGAAAACCATCTCACCACTTGTGGATTTTACTTGGCGTTATATTCCCCAACTACCCAAAAGGACGGAGAAAACTTTCAAACTTCTGTATATATCCGTGTTGTCTGTACAGAAGGAACTAAAATCATTGTCACGTCAAAAAGCTACTGGTGTCGACAATCTACCACCTGGTCTCCTGAAAGACTGTGCAATCCTGATATCAAAACCGCTCAGCCACATCATCAACCTATCCATCAAATCAGCAACAGTGCCTTCCAGCTGGAAACTCGCCAAGATCACACCCATCTTCAAATCAGACAATCCATCGTCTCCTGAAAATTACCGACCGATTTCAGTTCTCCCTGTATGTTCGAAAATACTGGAGAAATGTATCAACCGAGCACTGAAAGAATACCTGGAAAACAACAACCTTCTTTGCAGCAGTCAACACGGTTTTCGGAAAAAACACTCGACCAAAACTGCATCTATTCTATTCTGTGATTCGATCAGGAAAAACATGGACAAAGGAATCTTAACTGGTGCAATTTATATTGACTTGTCAAAAGCTTTCGATACGATTGGTCATAGTGCCTTACTGAACAAATTACCTGCCTATGGAATACAAGGAAGTGAGCTACAATGGTTTTACAGTTACCTATTTAATAGAAAGCATATTGTACAGAATGGTAATGCCTACTCCAATCCAGAGCCTGTCTTTTGTGGTGTACCACAGGGTTCGATTCTGGGACCGTTACTGTTCATACTTTTCATAAATGATTTAACTGAACATTTGGAATACTCAACAGTTCTTATGTATGCCGATGACACAGTCCTGTACGTCTCAAATAAGTACTCAACAGAAATCGAACGTTGCTTAAACCAAGACATGAAAAACATATTGTCCTACTTTCAGGAAAATGAACTCATAATAAATATGAGAAAGGGAAAGACCGAATTGATGCTTTTCGGTACGTCAAAACGTCTACAAGCTGCTGGAGGTATTATCGAGGTATTCTACAACCAACAAAAAATAAACTTTACAAAAAGTTATAAATACCTTGGTACTATAATGGACAGTCAATTAAATCTGAATGAGAACTTCGAAAAGTCTTACAAGAAAGCTAGTAGCAGATTACGTTTATTGGAAAGAATGCGGTGTTACCTAACGACGAAAGCAGCACACTTGGTCTTCTTGACAATGATAGTCCCGATAATTACCCTCAGTTGTACACTCAAGCCATATAACGAAACACAAAGAGCTAAATTAAATTCACTCGATGCAAGAGCAAAGAAAATCATCAGTATGGAAAAAGTGATCCCATCGATTGAACATTTTGCTGATAGAGAACGTTGCTTGCTCGTCCGAAAATGCATCACCAATGAAATGAATGGGAAACTTAACAATTACTTCACAGTACTCGAACATAAAATTAGGACCCGAAACAATGAACTTAGTATCAAATTACCAATAGTTAAACTGGAAATTGCTAAAAAAGGATTTTTCTTTGCAGGAGGGCAATTATATAATAAATTACCGATTGAGATTAGAAAAATTAAGGATTTTAGAAAATTTAAAACAATGCTGAGGGCATACCTTACATGATCAGATATTTTGTGACACATGCCTGCAGTATTGATTTCTCTTTTT
This sequence comes from Candelabrum cocksii, assembly GCA_963930725.1. Classification (NCBI taxonomy): domain Eukaryota; kingdom Metazoa; phylum Cnidaria; class Hydrozoa; order Anthoathecata; family Candelabridae; genus Candelabrum; species Candelabrum cocksii. The sequence goes on from OZ005666.1 coordinate 3,387,069, forward strand.
ATCTATAAATATATTTTAACCTTTTGTTTTATTTACCCTAACAATAAATTATTAACTTTTTTAATTTTTGCACAGGACAGACACTGATAGCAGTTTTTTAATTGTATATATGTACATTAAAACTGAAGTTTTTCATCCTGTAAAAATATTCATTTATAATAATATAATAATAATAATAATAATAATAATAATAATAATAATAATTGAAATTATATGACAATTATCTTTAAAATTTGGATATAGTGGTTTGCGCATGTGTAAAGGTAAATTCAATAAATAGAGCCCTACCGAAGGTTATATCAAACAAGACTTTGCATGTGAATAGCCGAATGATTGGCCTAACTGGATGGATAAAAGAAATTTGGAAAAAGTTACGACAACCGAAAAAAGATTAACAAATTCCCTGAATTCCCAACTTTTTTAAAATATAATTATGCTATAAGCTAAAGCCATTATATAAGTATCATTTTCTGCAAAGGTTTACAGGTATCATATTGCCTTAACAAAATATGCGCGAAATGGTACGGCGCATGCGTGTGCGATATCTGACAGTGATATGAAAATTAATTTGGACTTTTTGTCGATGAATCCTTGTCCTTAAGTTATAAGCAGAATGTGAAAGGATCCTGACCAGTAGTTAAGGAGATATAAGAGAGCTCGACACTTTTTGCCAATGTTTTTACTATAAGGAATGCTGCCAACCCTAGTATATTAGCAATCTCTCGTTAAATAATGAAGATTATCACTCCAAATTTTGAATCGGGATTGAAAACGATCATATCTATCAGAATAATCTAGTTACAAATCTCTTAACTTAGCGTGAACACTTGCGCATGCGTAACTTTAAATCGTCCACAGAATCAAACAGATTTTTGTGTATGTACAGCTATGCTATTGTATCACCGGTCAATGAACAAAAAATTCCGATAATACTACGGTATCTAAGGGAAATACCACGTAACTAAGGAAAAACAGGTCTCGAATGCGCATAAATTCTACATTTTTAACTTTTTTCAAAAAAATTTTCTAGAATATATTACCAAAATTGACAATGCTTCTTGGTGCAAAATTTCAGATTCCCATCATAAGTATCATAACCGTCGTGCGCATGCGTAAAACATTTACCTCTGTAATCTAATCTATTATATGAGTTTAAAGGCAACCGTAACAACGTTCTAAGATAAACCACCACGTGATTGATTCGCGAATTTAAAAAACGTTGATAGAATTTATAATAAAAAATTTTTTAATAAAAACGAAAAACAAAATTATTTCGAAAATTATTAAAAGTTTAAAAAATGTAAAACAATATTGTTTCGAACCGTCATTTTCGAATCGTCAATTTCGAAACGTCTGTACATCATTTACATATATATGGTCATGTAAATGCTAATTTGTAACTAGATTATATATACATATATTGTACATGCCAATTTTCAAAGCAAACGGACTATTTTAAACGTTGGGCCCAAATTTACCTAAATAAAGTATTAGGGGTGAAAATATCCAAATTCTGGTACTTGGTTTGAAATCAGCATCATTTAATTAGTATACCTACCAATTTTCAAAGCAAACAGACTATTTTAAACTTTGGGCCCAAATGTTTGTAATGTTGAATATAGTGGCATTTTTGAAATTTTTTTTTTGTTGCGAGATATAGTGTTGAGTTTGCAACATATAGTGTTGAGTTTGCGACATATAGTGTTGATTGCGACATATAGTGTTGGTTTGCGACATATAGTGTTGATTGCGACATATAGTGTTGGTTTGCGACATATAATGTTGGTTTGCGACATATAGTGTTGGTTTGCGACATATAGTGTTGGTTTGCGACATATAGTGTTGATTGCGACATATAGTGGTGGTACAAGTGTTCTACAGACCCATTGTCAAGAGATACAAATAAAAAACGCATTTTCCAAAAATATTTTTGTTTCTACTACTATGGGAATATGAAATGAATTTAACAATGTTGTTCTTCGATATATATATATATATATATATATATATATTGCTGTTGCTCAAAACAAGGCTTTAAAGGACACTTGTGTGTCAACTACAGGAGAAGTTATGCAGTTTTAAGATAGTTATGGACAGTTGAAGGTTATAGTCAGATGGAAAGCAAGTAAATGGAACGGAGTTCCAAAGTCTAGATGTTCGCGAGAAAAAACTGTTCTTTTAGAAATCCTTGCGACAATTTGGAACACAAACAGTCCATTGATGAGAAGACGACGAAAATTTAGTTGTACGGAGAAAGATTCCGGGAGAAGGTGTAAGTGATGGTAGTTCGCTTGAACAACGCCTATAAAAACTTGTAGAAAGGACAAAGAGAAGCTACGTTTTACTGGTGGGATAGGGAGTCCAGTTTGGAAGATAAGTTGACGCCGATTGCGTTGCATACACGCCGTTGAACACGATCTAACAAATTCAGGCAATTTGCAGGAGCATCTGCCTAAATGTGGCAGCTGTATTCCATGCAAGGGCGAATTGAAGATTTGAAAAGGATACATTCAGGAGTGAGGTAACTCATTTGTCGTGAAAGAGAACCAACCTTCATGGCAGCTGATTTTGCAATGGTTTCAATGTAAGATCGTCAAGAGAGATCGCTTGTAAATATAAGACCAAAAATTGTTTTCAGGAAAATGAGAACCATTTATCAACATTTGAGGTAAATATGCTTGCTTGAGATGATTAATGGAAATAAGATTTGTTTTAGATGGTTGAAATTAACTATCCAATTCTTACCCCATTGAACTACTGCATTGAGATCTTCTTCCAGAATAGCAGAATACAGGCTTAGAATTTAACCTTATCACAATCTTTCTGGGTCAAGCGGGAGCTCAACCTAAGTAAGTAAGTTATCACAATCATCTGATTTATTAAGGCAGGAATACAATGTGGAATCGTCAGCATAAATAATGGTTTTGGATGATAAATTGTCTGGGAGATCGTTTATGTAAAGTAGGAAAAGAGTTGGACCAAGAACTGATCCTTGAGGAACACCAGCATTGATGGAAAACCTTGAGTTTACGGTTGAAAAAGAACCATTTAAACCATATGCTTTGAGTTTATGCGATAGACCCAGATGCCAGACTTTATCAAATGCGTTGGAGATGTCAAAAGCAACTGCTCGCGCTTCACCAGAAACATTAAGGGCACGATAAAAACGTTCAGTTATAACTGTCAAAACGTCAAATGTGGAACGACCAGAACGAAACCCATACTGGGAATCGTAAAACAATTTTTTTTCAAGAAAATTTCACTAAAGTCTGATTAATTCAAGTCTCAAAAACTTTGCTTAAAACGGAAATGAAACTAATCGGTCTATAATTACTGTTGCGGCTGAACGGTACACTTGTCAGGGACGCAGAAAAGTAACTCGTTCTCAGAAAGTTTCTTCCAAGAAAGGCTACAAATAAATACAAACTACTGTTTAGCTTAGCTAGAAACACTAGCACGTATTACAACTCAACATAAAATAAAAGTATGAGTAAAAAATATAACTTACTAAAAGAGCTGTATAGAAGTGTTATACGAGTCATATGTCATGTAATAAGTCCTTCATATATAGGACAGACTATTTATTTGTACCACTGACACTGACATAAAGTTTAATCTACTGAAACATTGAGTTTCTCTGTTTAACACTATTCAGGCTGGCTCCAGTTTTTTTTAAATAACTTCTTAAAGAAACATGCTATGACCCTGAAATTTTCTGACTTTTCCTAAGAATTATATAGGAATAATTTGGTTAATTTTTATTTTGAAAAATTATGCTTACTTTGAGCATTCTGACATTTTATGGCATATTTTCTTAAAAATAATAATTAAAAAATTTACAATATTTTTACAATTTTATAGTGTAATTAAAAAAGTATTCTTTATTCATAAAAATATCACTGTCAATGTCACAGCAATGTTCCCATTTTAGATTAGTTACATAATGTTACTTTCAACATTATCTAGCCTGAAGTCATCAGCTAGTTCTTGGCTTCTTTGCCGAAAGGGAGTACGTGAGCCACGTGCGCACAAAAGAGCTGATCTGATAGTTTCTATTGAGAGTCTTATTCGCAACCACGCTACTACAGTTGAATATTCTTCATTTTGCTTTTGTGCTAGTTTTGAAGCCAGTTCTGTTATAAAACGTTGACATTCCTTTTCAGTTCCACCATTTGTGCCAAACACTAGGTTGTAAAACTCGCATGTTCAATCTCTAAGACTCGTTGGAGGTATTCGCGTTTCTTCTGCTGCTCGTGTTCATGGAATATTGTTGATGTTGGTTTTCCATGATTTGTTTTGGAGTTAATGTGAGTTACTCGAATATCGTAAAAGGCAGTTTGCCTCTTTTCCAAAACCCCTTCGCTTTGATGTCAAGACGAGCACCTTCTTCGATATTCGTGGTTTTTAACACCATCTTTTCCCTCGTAACAGGGAGCAAGTGGGGTTCGCTTTGAACATCAACACATACCTTATTTAATAATATTGTGAACAAATCTCGGAGGTTGTCATGTCTTCTTGAAATAAATCCGCCTTTTTTACAGCATAGTGCATAATTTATATCGAATTGGTCTCCACAGGCACAAAACGACGGAAGATTATTAAGTGGAATGTTATACCTTAGTCTAAGCGCATCACTGAATTCTTCTTTGTTTAAATTGAGGTCTTGTTCTGATATGGGAATCGCATTGAGCCAAGAGCTGGCTCCTTTTTCGGTGGCTTGTTGAACTATAATCTTCTTTTCGGTTGGTAGTACTGTCATAGCTGTTAATAAGCTGTCCTTCCGTTTTTCGGTTTTTGTAGAGCGATCCATTGATTTTAAGCTGGATAGAGTGTTACCATGGGAGTCTTCAGTTTTAATTTGAAGATCTTGGTCGATAATCGATTGTACATGGATTTTGTCACGAGCAAAGATTGATTGGTGTTGTAAAGTTGCTTCTTCTGCTAAGATGTTTAAGCCAAGTCCTCCGTCGCTCGTAGGTTGAGAAAGTATTGAACGATAGACATCTTTTAAAGGAGTATCGAAGCTAAAGATGGTAGGTATAAACTTATCGTTGATAAGTGAATCGACTGGTTCGACGTATTTTTCGAAGCCGTTTATAGTGCGTAAGACGTACGTAAACTTAGATTTATAGCCTTTTGTATACACTGTATATAATCACTGCTTGTGATTGAACTTTGGCAATTTTGCAAAGGGTTTCTAGCTCTTTCACCCACCCACTAACAATATCATTACAGTACTCTTCTTTATATGAATTTGATTCGATAACGGCTCCCAAATGTTTCTTTCCTTCACACCTTTTTTTCACTTTACTGCTAAACAATTTTTCAGCTTCGCCTTTTGCAGTCGGCGATTTAACAATTAGCCAGCATTTTGAGCCGTTGACATGATAGCCGTATTTATTTCCGACTTCAACAAGAGTTTCATACCAATTTTTTAACGACTGTAATGTGCCAGCACCGACAGCATCATCCGCCAACCAAACCTGTTTAACACTTTGAGGGTGCGGAAGGCATGTTCTTAACTCATTAATGATCATAGTTGTAATGAGAGAATACCAGGGCATAGCAAGAGGATCCCCTTGTGTAGTTCCCTCAGCAGATTGAATTTCTCCTCCGCCAGATATAAAGAGACGAGCAGACTTTCGGTATGTGTTAATGACGTATAAGGATATCGGTGGACATAACTACCGGATATTATGAAGACCTACAGCTCAATTAATACGGTTAAACGCATTAGAAGCATCTATCAGAAGAACTGCGTCAGTTGACTCAAGCTCGAAGATATGTTGCATAGAGTGTATGGCTGCTTCCGCCCCAGCACCTTGACTTGCACATGTTTGGAGAGGTCCTGCTGCAATGCATATATCTTCTTTAAAAGTTTGGCTGATAATTTTGCCTACTATACGTCTCAGAACTTCACCGACACCGATTGGACGCACACCGGGTTTTTTGTCAAGTGGTATAAGTCGCGAGGCTACGTAACTTTCAATTAATGATGGTTCATATGTTTTTGTACATATATTTCGTGTAAAAATAGCTATCTTTTCGCGTAAAGATTTTCCGGTGACACTAAAGTTTTTTGAGCACAATATTCGACGATAAAGATCAGCATCCATAACCGATGGTCCAGCTGACCCTTTTGTTCTTAAAGCAGATTTCAAAACACTCTGTTCGTCAATGGAATCAAAGAGATAGGATGGTATCTCTTCAAGAGGGCCATTTAGTAGGGTGTTTTTCTGAATGGGTGCGGATGACGGATGTTTTGATTTTAGTTCATCTAACACACTTTCCGACAGGGGCGGGACTCCATTATGGCTCTCGGTATCAAGGAATTTCATGGCTGCTGAGATATTTCCTTCCATTACTCTAGTTTTCCGAAGATTCGACTGATGTCATCCATCAATTTTCTTTTTTTTATTTGTGTTAAAGCGTGATTGAATGTGACGAACTTCTTTAATAATATTTTCTATTTCTCCATTTTTTTATTGTTTCAGTCTCGTTAGTAGACATTCTGAGTGGTCTTTTGCTTTAGATCGTTCCGAGGGTTTCTGAAGTAATAGAGTTGGGAGTATCATGAATGTTTTCATGGCTATCGAGTTCAAGTTGGATGTAGTATTAAAATGTTTTAACCAGTGCGACAACTCCATGATAAATTCTTTACCTGCTTTGCCACTTGGAACTTTGAATAAATTATGACGGAAATGCACAATTTCATCTAGATATTGTGAACTAGCTGAACAAATTTTACTTTATCACCGCATTGGGTTTATACTAATTCTGAGATAATTCGGGACAATAGCAGATTTAATTTTAGTATTTTCAACAGTTTTGAAAACCGGTGTTGCAGGTAGAAGTCGTTGTTTTTCCAATGAAGAGTTTAACGAACAACTTAAATCAGGGCTGCTGATGTTGCTATTGTTGGAAGCTGCTTTCTTGTCGATTGGTCTTTTTTTGCAGTTTTTTATGTCGGTTGAGTTTTTAAAACTTGTCTACAATAGGGACATTTGTGATCGGAAATTACTCTTATTCGCTTCATTAGAACTTAATGTAAAACGATCCTTGAGTCAGAAGTAATTCCTTGATATTGATTACTCCCTTGGGAATTGATTGAATTTTTTAACGAGTAATTATGGGGTTTCCTCTGTATATGAAAAAGCTTTAAAATAACGTATCGACTTCAGATATTTCATACAAAATCGCTTAGATTTTGTATATTAAACGCTGTTTCGTATTGAAACTTAGAGGTAGATCGCATTTCCGAAAAAATCAAAGTGTAATTCCATGATAATATAGCCAATAACAAAGTCGAATTAATTTAACAATTAATAACACGTCTTATCACATCTCAATTTAGAGTGTTAGTGACCAGTGTTTCTTACATTTTATTGACATGACCAAAATCCCAAATATGAAAATTTTGGAATTTGTCTAAAACAACTTTATTTCAATAAACTTAAAATTGTTTTGTTATATAAACAAGATTACTCTCTTTCGGCACTTCTTTTTGTCATTTCTCTATTTTCATCCGTCATCAATAGGGTAAAATTTAGTGAAAGTAAACTATACACTGTTATATATCATTCTTTCACAAATTTTTCAGAGAATTCAAATATGACGTCAGCATTTTTTCACAATAGGCTCTACTTTGTTAAATTTATTCAAATGATGGAACCAACTTCTAACTTGATTATTGAATAATGTTGATGTCTTTTATATGAAAATTTCCCTATTTTGACGATGCCGATGACCTCATAACTATTACGCAATCATTTTTTTATAGTTGGTACAAATACTACAAAATATCAAAAACTTTAAGTCCCAACATTCGCAATTGAGTTTGTCATTTCACACGGCCTAAAAGACCTTTTTTGGGAGTTTTGCTGACGTCAGCGAAAAAATAATGACGTAATTATAATTTTTGTTTGCCAGATCGATTTAATTTAGTATTTTATTTTTTATTTAATAAAGCAATCCTGTAAAGTCAAGGTGAAATATAGGAGATCGTGTCCAGAATCATCGAGGGTAGAATGACAACTGAAAAGTTTAGCAAATAGTTCAACCTTATCCTTGGATAAATTAATGACTTCAGGACCATTGAATAGTGGAGGCAAAGATGATTTAGAATTATCCCGGACATTTTTGATGATACGCCAAAATTTACATAAACCTATTTATTGGAATTGATATGATCTTTAGTTCTTTCAGCAAAAACAGTTTTTGCTTTACGAACAACATATTTACAATTATTGCGAGAGGCAATAAACAATTGTCTGTTAAGATCAGTCGCATCACGTCGTTATGTCTTTTAGTACAGAAACAAGAAGTTACAGTTCGCTAGAGTGCTATAGAATGCGTAAAAATTGTACTGCCCCTATTTGTGTCCCGGTCAAAATTTTGCCATTATGGGTTGAAGGTCAACTTTCTTCATGCATATAAAATTTATAAATAACTTTTTAACTTTGCTTTATTGCTATTCGTTTAGAAAATATGAACTAATAAGACGATGAGTTTCAGATTGCCAAGGACACAATTTTCGATTTGAAGAAGTGTTTAATTTGTGAGAAACAGAACGACATTGCAGGATATGTCGATACTGTTGATACTGTGGGCAGTACTTCTATTTACGGCACCTTTCTCTATATTTGTCCAAATCCTGGTTGCACCAAAGGTAACAATATTATCGAATTTTATTTTATTTTATGTATTTTATCTTTGATTCTTTAATTTCCATAGGTTTTGAAACCTAAGAAGGTAATATCATTTTTACTTGTGCAAAGTTTTCCTAACAGTTCCATCAACGAAACCAATGAAGAAAGCAAATGTGTAAGCTGTACGATTATCGTAAGGTTCTAACAGGAACATTTTGTCCTAATCAATATGAAACGGTTGTTTGTTTGTTGTTGTTTCAGTCGTATTGCTTGGGAGGAATAATCTTTTCTCTTCTACTGCCCATCATGTACTACATTCACTTGAAGTGTGTTGTCAAAAGTTTGTGTTTTTTAACGTTATTTTCTGGTAGATCTTTGTTTGCTGTGGTAGTTTATCAAATATTTATTTGGGATATCGTTGAAAATGACTTCGGTGAATGTTCTGTTAATAAACTCCGTCGAAGAAGGTCTTTTGGTGAGTGGTGTGGGAGTTTCTTGCGTCGGAAGGTAACTCCGGATTTGTTTTAGGCTTCCATGTAAATTATTAACCTGTTTTAAGCTGTGATGAGATAATTTTGAGTGCCAGTAAACTCACTAAATAACATTTTGATCAAGGTGTTTGGGTCCAATGATTTTCGGTGGAGTATTTTCATGGTCTTTAATCAACAACGTCAAAGGACAGAAAGGTCTATTAGGTTTCTCGTTTAACCAATACTTCATTATCACGATGATCGGTCTTTAAAATGGGTTAGGGTTAGGGTTAGGGTTACTTGTTTTATGTTTACCATTTGGTCTGAACTTCAAGATGAACAAAGAAACCAAACTAAGGTGTAACATGTGCTCGACATATGTTCGCACAATGTATTTTTGTTGGATAAGATATTCACCATAAATGTAGTGTCGTTCTTAAACTTGTTTATTACCGTAGGTTTCTTTAAATCGCATAAACCTTTATAAATGATCGCGTACACGAAATCTGAGACAAACTCTGCAGCAAAACGTTGATGTAATTTCCAGATATATTTCGTTTTGCTGTACAGTTTTAGACGCCACGCGATGCGTCCAATGACTTCAACAAGTCGCTCCAACAAATCCACGCACCCTGTCAAATTGAGTCAAACCAATGAATTTTCAGGCGGTTAAAGATTGAATTGTTTTTTGTGGAGCCTATTTTTCGATTCTGAATGCCATGTACCTCATTCGCGTGCATTATTGATAAAACAAGAAGATTTTCTTTCAGCATTTCGAGAATATAGTAACAAAATTTTACTTTAAAAATTAGTCGTTGGTATTTATGTCATGAACAGAAGTAGGTAGTTTTGGACGGTTATTATTGCGGGTTTTTGTTTAAATATATATATATATATATTATTATTATATTATTATATGTATTATTATTATTAATATGGTATTTCATAAATAGCATAGTGTTTTCAAGGAGAAGCATGGCATTTGTTGATTCCGCATCGATAACCGATATCACTAAATTGTTCTTGGTCACTCAAAGAGAACAACAAACGGAGAGAAAACAAAGACCACCACTTAGTACGGAAATTGCAAAAGAAGATGTTACGAAGGATTCTACCAAGAAAGAATCCATCATTTCAGATCGAGATATGAATCCTGGACTATCTAATGTTGAGGAAAACGTAAGTCAATACACGCGTTTACAGTCTCAGGTTCCGGTCTTTGTTTTTATGCAAAATCTATTGTTTTCAGCTCATTTTGCAAACTCAACAATCATATTGCGAATTGGTCAAAATTTTGTCTAAAAAACAATAGAAAAGGTTAATAATGCAGACCGGAACTAACGGATTTCTTTTTTTTGAAAAAGTGTTTTTGATGACGATAAAGAATTTCTTATTTCGGTTTCTGTGAACGTGCCGCATGGGGGCTCTATCCACAAAACGTAGTGCAAACACGGTACTAGTAAAGTCTTTTCGAAAAAATAATTAGTAGGCCAACTTGATTTAGGAAGAGGATTTCGAAGATGAAGAATTAAGAAAGTTCCACGCCGAAGCACTTGAATGTTTCAATCTTTTTGACCACAATCAGAATGGTATTATAGAGGGGTTGGAACTGCAAAATACGATGAAGAGCATTGGTGAAGAGATGCATATTAATGATGTTTCCGATATCATTACGGATGTTGATGTCGAGGGTAAGAAGTTTAAAGATACACGGTTCCCATTTTAACGTGTGGAATGATTATTATTTGGTTTTTGTACGCGCAGGATGTGGTGGGATAAGTTTAGCGAGTTTTGAACGGGAAATGCGAGAAGTGTTGAGGAAAGATACGTTAGAGGAAGACTTGCGATACGTGTTTAATTACATGGATACGGATCGCACTGGCTTCATATCAACAACAAATATTCAACTGTTCTTCCGGTCGTTAGGAGAAATGCTGACACCAGCAGAATGCATTCCTTACGTTGAGCTGTGCGACCAGAACGATAAAGGGTACTTTGATTTCCAAGGTGAATTTTTATTTGCCAGTTCGTGACTTTATCTTTGAATATTTTCTGATTTACATTTTATTTTCATCGAATTTTTATTAACAGAGTTTTGCATGTACTGCCAAACATTTCTGACGGATTACCGGCCCGACATCACCGTCGATGAGAAGAGAGAAGAATATTTACCTGACGGGGCATCGGCAGTTAGTGATGTTTCTACATGAGGGTTTGGCGCATGCGTAGAAGGTACTGTACAGTATAACACATGTTAAAGTGGAGCGTTTTTCGTAAATACACATAGACAAAGGATATTACAATGTTGATCGTTTTCTGTGTATTTAACCGAATGCGCCGTTCACGGGAAAGTCTTTCTCACTACTTGAATCGAAGTCCTGCTCAAGTTCAAGGTCAACTTTGTACCCTTCCACGTTCTCGTTGCAGTACTCTAAAAACTCTTTAAAATTGTTTAGCTCAGTGACATTCGATACTTTTTACACGGCATACCTTCCAACGTGAACAAACCGTCGTTGTTTTTATCGCATTCGCTCATTATCTGCAAACACTCGTCCGGTGTGACCATGGTTCCCAAATGTCTGAAAGCGATTTGCATTTCCAGTTGGGAAACATATCCATCTCCGTTGACATCGAGAAACCTGAACACATCGACAAAGTCATCTTTCACGGTTTTTGCTTGCAGGACTGTGCGCATAGCTTTCTCGTAACAGGTGTAGGTTATTCCATCAGCATCTAGGTTGATACCACTTTTAGTTAGTCAATGTATATTTATTTTCGATCTTACCTTCTCCATCCAGCTCTTGCACGATATCAACTGCATCCTCTTCCGAAAAATCTTTTCTAAACATTTTTATGACTCTGCACAATTCCTTTTCGTTGATTATGCCGTTGTTGTTTATATCAAAATCCTTGTACGTCTCCAAGAGATCATTTTCGAGTTTCTTGAGCAACTCCGGATCCAGATCCTTTAAGAATCAAACAAACACTGATCGCGCAACGTCTAATTTATCGTCACAACCTTTTATTCATTACTGAAAACGACGTTACAATTTATATCCTATCAAAGTGGACTTAACGTATAAATATATGTAAAGTATAAATTATGGCGCTGTAGCTCAGTGGATAAGTTCTTCGGCACACAAAACCAAACCGTGCCGGTTCAAATCCCATCTCCGGCATATCTTTCTTTCTGAGTTACAGCTGAGTTCTTGAGCGAAACTCATCGCGTAATGCAAGTCTAGCTTAAATAGGTTAGTTGTCTGCTTGAGCGATTTTCGTTGGCGCAAACGGGCGTCCTAAGTACGCCAGGACTAACCAACAGGGCACACAGGGATAACAGTATTTTATATACTGAAGTGTAAATATCCTGTATAAAAATTCGAAATAATAATAATAATAATGAAGATTTCGTCTCTTAATCGCTTCTATATTTTTATATTAAATTATATTTATATATTGGCGCTTGTTAAAAACGAGTGCATACAGTTTCTGGTTTGTCTGCTTTTACTTCCCCTTGTTCAACAATCGGTTTGGTGGGGACATCGGGTCGCGGTTTTCTTTTGATGCGTGGTTCACGCTGCGCCTTTAGAAGAGCTTCTGTTATATTGGATAAAGAAGAAGAGTCTACGAACGCCATTTTTCCGTTACACTAACGTCTTTTTATTCGATAATTCAAACAATTATTTGTGATGTGTAAGCGATAAATTATTCATTCGCGAAAGAGATAGGAGGTGACAAAATTGTCAATTTTAAAGTGGCAGCTTGTGTGGCTTTATGTTTGTTATTATTTAGTATTCCGTTAGTAGCGCGCGTTTAATAAGAACTCGACTCGCTTTATACTCGTAAATGGTTCGTAGTACAAATGCGTAGAAATAAATATACATTTGAGATACACGCATTCCAAAATAGGTTTCCGGCTACCACCCTGACTTCCCCTCTTTCATTCTCGTGGCCACTTCATAGGGCAACCGCACCCCTTTATAAAGAAGATCTGTTGCAGTTTTCACGGGTTCAATGCACGCTTCAAATGGTAAACAGCAAACGTACCTGAAAGTAACACCTATAGTACACTACTTAATCTTAGTTTAAAAAATAAAAATGGTAGCTTAATTTAAATGTTTTAAGCTACTAAATAGTTTACTGCAAAATACTTTTTAACATTTATATTCATGATCTGTCTTACCAATAAGCACACCAAAACCCTACTGGCCAAGCTATAAACCACAGCAGCAAGAACCAAATCAACGCCCACAATGGATTCATGCTTACACGTGTGGTTTAAAATTGTCTTCTCGTCCTAACGTAAAGTGTGTGAACATAGCTTAACTTATTCATTTACAGTTGCTACCAACGGATTTGGTTTGCTTGGAAACGCTATTGATAAAAATCAAATATTCTTATATGGCGCAATGAATACATACGTAGTATGACGTTGTTAAAAAGGGTTAAACCACTCGTTTCCTCGTGTAACATCACATGACATCACCAGTTTTTCAAATTTAGCAAGTCATTTGTCAGTTTGATTGTTTCTTGTTCCAACTGGTTTGGTATACAATAGCTGTATAGAGTGGTGTCGTCGTGATATTGGAGAGAACTTGTTTCAAGTGACGTAGAGATTGAAGATGACTGGATTTCGAAACTTGTGGGACTCCAAAACTAGTGTTGAGCAGGGTGGATGATTTGTCATCGATTTGGACATGTTTCCGGTTGGTGAGATATTCTGTGATCCAATGGAGAAAGAATTAAGAAAAGTTTAGTTCATGTAATTTTTGTATTAGAATACCATTGTCGATCATATAGGCTTTAGAATAGTCAGTAAAAACTGCAACAGTAATTTCACCTCATTCCATATCTTTTAAAATATCATCTTTCAGCTTGAGCTGGCATGTTAGTGGGGTTTTGGTATTGGACGTATTCTAGCGATTTTCCATTCCCCAGAAAACGTTCTTTGTTTGATAAATCCGTTGATGATTTTGTCACTCACAGGCTTTGGGAGATTTATCAGAATGTTATCATTTCCAGCGGAGCAATCATTTAGAATTTTATTCAGTGCTACTTTGACTTCCCTGTAATGTTTGATGGACTCTTTTTCGAAGTTCGTTAATTTGGAATTCGTAGTTATAAGGTAAATTGGTCAGGGACTAAGGTATTAGTCAGGAAATGTGTGGGACGACAGCATATCTAAGTGAGACAGAGAATCGGAAGGATAGAAAGAGAAAACGTTTCCATGACGAAAACTGAACTGGATCAGGAGTGACCAGAAGTCAGATTTAGAGTAAACACTTACCTGCCCATTGTTGACCATCTTTGTACAGCATTTTGTGTCAAATGGATGCCTGCTTTTGTTCCAAGCAAAAGGCTTGGGAGATCGGTTTGGATTTTTGTCAGGGTTAAGTTTCAAAGAAAACGTATTACGCAATGCCGCATAAAACGTGTCGACATTTATCCAGAGGATTTGGTCAGCGAACTCGAATCGGAACTTGTGCACCTTTCTCACTTTAACTAAAGGACCTGTTGATGCAGAGATCATTGATTCTTTCGAAATTAACATGTACGAACAGATAAGCGAGAATGATCTGATAGAAGTATTTCCAAATGTGTGAGCATTATGTTTCGTATATATTTGTGTATGTTTGTCACCAACTGCAAAAGTGAACAATCATTTAATCACAGATTTTAAACTATTTGAGCAATGCAATGGGACAGAAACAGTTTTCAACATTGGTGCTTCTTTCTATTGATCGTCAACATCTGGTCGAGCTTGCTCGGACATAACTTCTATCACGCCATCCATTACGATCTTGCATCAGGTGTGGGAGGTCATCAGGAAAACATCCAGTGTCTTTGCATAGCTGGTCGATGTAGTTTATTGCTGGGCGACCAACTCGAGTTTTACCATGCCGTGGTGTCCAGGAGAAGTTTACTGGCAAGTTCAATGTCCAGCAAAACGCATTCTTTGTTCAGTGAGAATTTCCGAGATTTCTGGGATAAAGTCATACAGCTCTGATTTAGTGGGATGCTGTCGCCAAAAAATATTCAAAACAACTCTCAGCATTCGAGTGTAGGTGTCATCAAGTTTTGATTCGAGAGACTTGGTGAGTGTCCATGTTGTGGCACCATACATCAACACGGACTCGTCTGTTGCGCGAAAGAGACTTTGCTTGATGTCATTCTAAAGCTCTGATTTCCAAACTATGTTTAATTTATTCAAGGCTGTCCAGGCTTTAGCTATACGAATTTTTATGTCTTGCTTTGTTGAGTTTATTTCACTTCCAAGGTATGTGAATGATTCAACAGCTTTGATCAATCCACCTGAGCTTGTTCGTATAGAACCTTGATGATTATAAATGATATGTTCGGTTTTCGAAACATTTACATGAAGTCCAACATCTTTAGCCGAACCTTCAAGCAAGTGTAGGAGTTTTTCTGCATTTGAGATTGTATCAGCAGTGACTGCAAGGTCATCTGCATAGTCAATTATCTGTTAGTCTATTAGTATATTGATCATGTGCTGCTCAAAAGTATTGATCTTGGGGAATTTTTAACAGAAGTAGTTATTTGTTGGTTTATGTACATTTAAAAAACATTAATAAATTTGATCCATTCTCTTCTATTTCAATGACAGACCTGGCAGAAAATATTTTCTCATTTTAAGAATCATGAAAATGATAGAAATGGGTTTTATAAACTCGCTAAATTTCTCCTGCAGATTGAAGTTAGCCAAGGGCTCCCTCCCCTTCCCCCCCCCCCCCCCCGCATACTCTGAAACCTCCACTGTTCGCATACCGTAAATGTGTTTTTAACGCCCCTTTCTGTTAAACACCCAGCCTAAAAACTCAACAATTTAATTAGAAATTGGAGAGATGAGTAATATTTTCGCTTAAGGAGAAAAAAATCCTGTATCCGCCCCTGTCCAGATTTCTCTTTCGTTTCTTTCGAGACTAAACTGGTACACGACGTTGATTAGTAGTGGCGCGTTTTTATCATTCATTATTTCAGCCCAAAGTTGTTCGATGGATAAATCGTTCTGGCGGTAATCAAGTTGATCTTTATATTTAAAGGTGTCTCTAATATATAGCCCTGCACACCTCGCCTCTTTTGTGAGCTCGATTATTGTATTCAAAGTTAGAGCCGAGGTGATTTAGGAGTTATCTTTTTAGCCATGTTTCAGATAGAGTTATGATGTCAAAGTTGTCTGGCCAACATTGCTTCAAATTCATGAAACGACGAGGTGATTGATTGCGTATTAAGATGACAAATACTAATGTTCTTTCTATTGGTGTCTAATCGCAGAATGTGTTTATTGAGTTCATTTAGTACGGCCCAGCTTGGTAGTATGATCTTCAAGGTTTCTAACTCTGTGGAATGGAAGTAGTAACATAAGGCAATGAAGACACGTCCATTGTTCCGACGCACGTACAACTGATGTATTCAGGATTAGAGTTTTGGTTGAGATCCACTGGCTTTCTAAAAGTAAAGCATTGACCCAATACCTGGCCCCTTTATCTCTTGATTTCACTTTATTGATTTCAGCCATTCTCCGTCCACGTCTTCGGACAGAATAGATATCGGTTAAATTTTCACGGAGGTTTTTAATATAATATCTTACGTAATTATTTGGTCTTTTAGTAGACACTGAGAATTGTTCTCAATTAATTGTTGTTAAAATTATCCTTTTGTAAATGAAACCGCTATAGATTGTTTCGTAGCAATTTCCGTCAATGGTGTTAAAACAAAAAGAAGATTACATCATCGTTGCGACCATGTGCGCCGATCACGGCTCTAAAATGTCGATTACCTTCATCAGTGATGTTTACGCTCTCTTGGAAAATCTTTTTGCTGCGTTTACTTTGTCTGTGGATTTAACGACTAGCCAACCCTTGGACATACTAAACACATGTTCTTCCTTCCATAGTTAGGTATAAACACCAAGAATGGAGTCATTCTATTGAGCCACAGGAAGCAGCATTGTCTACAAATCACTCTTGTTTCACTCTCGAAGTTTCACCTTTTCAATAATAGTTAGTGTAATGGGGCACCATGGTATTGCTTCCGCGGGTTGCTCTCGCGGGTTGTTCCTTCCGCTGATGGGAATTCACGTCCAACTTTCATAAAGAGACGCGGTGCTTGGCGTTGACAATTTACCAGATGCATTAACAACAAAAAATTTCGGACTAGTTTAATTTTGGACAAGCAAGTGGTCCGAAAATTTTAATGACCAAAAATTTTGGTATCCGAACTTTTTAGTGACCGAAATTTTTAAATTGATAGGAATTTTTAAATTTCACATTTAACGTCAATCACTTGCTGTAATTTAAAACCTCTAAGCCATATATAGGATTATTTTCATTGCCCCAGTCAACATGACAGTAGATAGAATGTAATTTAGAAACAGAATTGTATTTAGGTAGCTTCATACCCTTATTTAAGTTTCAAAAACCATTTTTTGAAACAATATTAATGGGAAATTCTGTCTAGTATTTTATTCTTTGAAAAATTATAAAACATTTTTTGTTATTTTATCATTATAGCTTAGTCCGAAATTTTAGATAATTTAGTCCGAAATTTGTTTGTCCGAAAATTATTGTCCGAAATTTTTAGGTCCGAAATTTTTCGTTGTTAATGTATATCTTTATACCTTTGGACATATTATTTGTATACGTAACTTATGCCCAAATTTGCGCAAGTCAATATTTCACGCGTTTCAATTTCGTGCATCAAAAGTTTACCTTTTTGCGCAGTTTCAAATTCGCGCGTCTGAAAATGATAAATATGCTTATTCCTTATTTATATAAAACTACATTTAAACGTCCTTATCAATCAACCTTAACGATCGTCTTTATCAATTTGTTTTGAAATAGGGTCAGTAACTCCTCATATTCTGCATCCATGCAATATTACGTCTGTATATATATATCTACTGGTTCCCATTTTCTCGAGGAATTTCGTGACCCAGGAAGCGCGCAACGGTTTAAAGACACTGATGCAGACCTTGATTTCATGCGGTGGCGTGATTCTCGCTATTTGTTTTTGGATCTCGTTTGAAATACCAACATTTTACCACCTTGACTTTGAGGTTATGGCTTATGTTACAAAACTATAAATTTCATACGCAGTTTTTTAACGGCCAGAAGTCAAAGAGTTGTCGTGAATGGTACATATTCTTCTTTTCACAATGTGACGAGTGGTGTTCCCCAGGGTTCTGTTTTCGGGCCTATCCTTTTTCTCGTTTCAGAGAAGTATTAAATATCATTAGAAAATATTCAGTACGGCCAAGAGCAAAACAAGAACCGGAACAAGAAAAAAGCTTTATTGCTCATGATAATACGAGTCTTTGCGTTCGTTAGTGATGTTTGGACGCACGACGCGCACGTTCCCACAGGTTTTCACGGGCATGACATTCCAATGTTGGCATTTGCCACCATTGCCACCCTCTGGATCTGCGCCTGGCGCTCAAGTCCTATTGCTTCGGGGTATGCCAGTCCCCTGGGATTCAAGCAAATTCTCAAAACCCCTCCCTTTAAAAAAAAATGTCTTTATTATGCATGTAAAGAGGTGATATGAACGGTAAGACTTAAAAGTGCTGAAAGACAACCAAGTGCTGATGGTGATAAATATTTAAGCAACAGAGTAATGATTTAAAAAATGCAAAATCAATTCTTGCAAATATGTAAACACGTCGTCAAAATAGAAATCGACCTTAAATCTTTCGACAAATTGTTATATTCGAATTTTAGCAATCAAGAGAAACATCCGTTCTTAGTTAAAAACTATGGCTTAAAATGTTTGCAAATACCACCTCTTATGCTCCATAATTTTCAGTGCCCCCTGATTCAGAATTGAGGCATACTCTTATCGTAATCTACATGAAATTGCGATTCTAATGATACAAAATTGTAATATTCATGGTCTGTATTCCACGCTAATTTGACTAGACTAAATGGGCGCCAAAGCTACTGAAACCCATATGCATGGTAAAGCACTCGTGTCAATTTCGTACAAACACATTTCAGATATATTTTCTGCATGCTTTCAATGCATACAAAAATGTCTGCGCCCTGAACCAGACTTGGAACACAATCACATTAAATCTTCAACCATGGGTCTTCGCGGTGCGCTGAGCTTGACGTTGTTTTTTTGCGTTAACAGCTTAAATATTCAAGAGATATTTCGCGAGTCCAAGAACGTGATTCTGATGAGAGATCACAAGAAAAGCACCGAGATACTTAACAAATTCTTCTTCACTGACGTTCAAAGCAAGTGACATTACTGTTTTTTCTTAAATCTATAGTTTTCTTTTTAGACGAGTCCATATGGTGGGTGGGACAGGAGGAGCACTATCGCGTGTTCAACATTGAACTGGGGCGCGACAACTTGAAGGCGTTTGAACAAGTCATTCAAAGGTTGCGCAGGCACTTCTACCAGTGCATGCGCTTTGACAGCAAAGAGGCAAAATCAACATGTTTTCAGCGATTCGTGCAGCTGTTGACCGACACAAAAAAAGATTTCGTGTGGGATTACGATCCGGATGTTTCAAAATGGACCCGAGTCAAATTCGGCACCTTTTTTAATTGTTTCACGTTAATGTCGGCGCACATTGCGTATGTTGTTAAAGCCGTACACGTAGGTACAACGAACGAAAGAAAGAAGCTGCATAAAAACCTCGCGCACTACTTCCAACGTTTGCATGACGTCATGTACGATTACGAGGCTTGCAGTACCCGATGGAGGCTAGATCAGATAAGCGCCGTTCAGATCTGTGACATAAAAGTGAGGTTTTGGAAGGAGTTTGAAGGTTCGTGTGAAGCCAGGTGGAGAAGAAGTCTCCAAGATGACGACGATGTTGGAAATAGGAGGTCAAAAAGAGACACAGGTGTGAAATTATTTTAGTGCATACAATACATAACTTGTTTTTACGCTAACTTCGATTGACAAAAAAGGGTATAAGAATACGCTTTATAAGAATGTCCAGGATGAATTTGGCCAAAAAGTTAAGAATGTGCTAAGAATATTGCCATCTTAAGATTTTTTAAAAATTTATTTTGTAAGAAAAAAGCACGTGCAATTGGAAAACTTTTATCATGTAGGTGCTATTTTCTGTCACTATAAATGCAGACATATACTTTCCATTTGTAAACATAATGTCTTTCGTTACGTTTACTTGAAAATCTTAAAGTTAATTGTTTTGCCCTTTCCTGTTTTATTTTTTCTTCCTGGGTACAAAAAGTTTGGTATAGCCTTAAGAAAAAACAAACGTGTAGACTGTAAATGCTGAAAGGTCCGGGGCGGGGGGAGGGGTCCGAGATAGCGAGTTGACTGTACTTACTTTAACGAGGAAATGATTGTAATACAGACGGTGAAGAAAACAACGATGACGTTTCGTTGGCGATAGTTGAACGAATCGGCGGCACAGAGGAAAATGTCGTCAACTTCGAGGCGACAGTAACCGACAACGTCAAAAGAAAAGTCGTGTTTAAGAAAAGAATGAAAGCATTCGGTAGCAGTAAGGGGGCGATAATAAATGAACTATTTCACGAAGGGATTGTGCGACGCGGATACTACCATCGGAAAATCGAACAAGAAATGCAAAAATTCCAAAATGAAACCATACAAGTGGTGAAAGAAACCATCTACCTGTTGCTCAACCAACTAATGTAAAGGTTTAATCAACCGTAATAATTCACCAGAACGTTATGAAGCAGAGTTTATTATTTCATAATTTACAGAACGTAAAGCTTGTACCTTATCGATAAACGAACTTATTTACATTTTCTATCGAGGTCTTTGTGTTTCATTAGACAGTCGAGAGCTTTGTAACTAACAGCACCCTTAGCGCCTGATCAAATGAACTGCAAACAGCCAATCCAGTCTAAAAACAGTTAAATAGCTGCTCTGATTCATATTTCCACTATATTCCAAATAAATAAAAACCACTAGATGTCTTCTTAAAGGCCCGATATGTCTCCATGCTACAGAGTCTTAAAAGAAGCGCACATTTGATCTCACCTTGTCTGGAGACCAATCAAAGGAAGCAATTGGCTGCGTGGAGAGCGTAACATTCTGTAATTTTTTTATTGTTCCCATAACCCCTTTCTCCAGGCCATCTTTGCCTTTGCACTTGCGCGAGGAGGGGTACGAGCTAAACAAAATGATAATTGAGTTTGATCCGACTTAACATGATAGAGTGACATTCTGCAATGAACCCGTACTATTTCCAGAGGTTTATGGAGCCTGTCCCGCCAGTGGTTACGAACAAATCGCGGTTTTGCGGCAGGTGTTTTACAGTCCAAATGGTCGACTTGTGTGCCTGCAAACAGAATCACAACTAACCGACGCTACTGTCATGAATCTCAAAAAAAATAACAAGGCTGTCAAACTAAAACACTTCGTTTCAAAACTCACTGATTGGTTCATCGAGGCATAATCGTCTGACGGATGACGCGTTCGCAGATCAAATACATGAAACTTCGATTCCAATGTCGTCGCCACAAGTTTATTCATGACAATATCCTTTCTATCGAACTCCAAACTACACACCTGCCGTTGAAAGACAAATATGTCTAAATGGTTTTCTTACATGTAAAAAATAAAATAAATAAATATCTTTGGTATAAATATATTAAATAAATATTAAGTTTTCAAAGACGGGATCAGATATCGAAACGTAAATTTGTCATAAGTTTCATTTGTGAAAAGTAACACTTACGCCGTTCTTCAGGTTGGTCTCCCATCTTAAAGACATGGTTCGAAGGTCGAACAATTTCACGTCTCCATTATCGTAACCTGAAGCCACAATTCTTTCCTCGTTGTTGTAAGAATTACCTACAAGAATGTGCGTTAACAATCTCCAGATACAACACCATCAAAATACCCCCTAACAACATGAAAAAAGACCGTTCATATGTTACGTACTCAGGAGGGGGGTGGGGGGGGGGTTTAAAAATGCTTATGCTTGTTTACAAGGCAAAATTAAATAGATTTGCAGGGATTTTTCTAAGCACTATTTCATGTCTGGTTACCAGGCTGAGTTGTTGCTTCGTAGAGAATAATTATAATACTTTCATACTGGTTTCTTTGACTATGCTTGATTACAAAGGGGAAGGGGTGTCAAACATATGATTACAATCCCATAATCCCATAGTCAATCCCATAACATTTTAAAAATTAACAACTAGACTTTGCTAAACTTGAAATCTTCATTTACCAAAGCCTACACACCAGCAATCTCTTTTAATATCTCCTTCCAATGCCGCCATGTTAGCAACAGGAATGTCCTTTTGTCGCGGATCCCACACTTTCACAGAACCTAGAATTTTTGTTATAAAATATAAGTCAGGCAAGCATGCCAACAGTACTGAGACTAAAATCTGGAAAAACAGAAGATTAAAAAACAAAGACTTTACGAGCAATAGTTGTTTGCTGCAGACCTGAAAGCGATGTTAGCATCTCAGTTGCTGAGAAAAGACCTGATAATTAAGATTCTGAGTTTTCTATGCTGGAATTTATTCTCTGTTTCAAATCTAAAGGATTGTTGCAAACGTTTGGCATTTAAACTACTGACAGTTAGCTTATGTTTTAGCAAGGTGTTGGTTTCAGCAAATGTTTGCAGTTGCATTTATGTTTTGTATGAACATTGTTTCAACTGGAGTTAAAGTCAGTACTAAGGTTATATGATAATTCCCCATCTTGGTATCTGCACAAGAACCCTCAAAAGGGCGACGACGAACAGAGCCGCGTGATCAATTCACAAGCTACAATATGAATAGTAAAGACATTGAACTATCTGATAATAGCTTTAAAGTAAATTATTCATGCTACGGAGGTACACTTTCCCAAAATTTATATAACTTAAAATTCTGTTTATTTAATAGTATGACGACCAACCATTGTTTGTATTTTAAAACCAGCGGTTTATATAGGTTATATTTTTTTTAGAAGGAAGTTTTATGTTTTGAAAAAAATAATTCACAGGCTATGTTTCAATTTATATTGACAGATATCTCGTACATGTGTTTGTATTTTACTCGACGTTATAAAATAGATTAGTTGCAAAACAAATTATTCATCAAATTTATGAATACTGTTTTGAAGAAAAGACAGAAAAGCAAACGGTACAGTAGCACTAACTTTTCATTAACAATGAGGAATCACCAAATTAGAAGGTGAAATTTTTATCAAAGCAAAGCTTATTTACATAGATAGATTACATTCATGTTTTACTAAAATCAGTAAATGGTGCCTAAATATTTTTCGAGAAAATGTGTGGCATGTCTGTACAATGATGGGGCAAGTAGCCTGTTTTATACTGATAAGAATTGAACCGTGCAATTACAATTTTGAAAAAGTTACCTTTCCCACAAAGACAAAAATTGTATCAGATATTGATTTACCATCTCTGCTTCCCGTCACAATTTCCGGGGCACCATTTCCTATTCCCAAGCCGCCAATGCCATCAATACAATTGATAATTTCGCTATGAGCCTTCACCGAATAAACAGGTAAAGACTGTGACTCCAAATCCCTAGCAACACCAAATATGAAAACATTTAAAAGCAAATAAATAAACGTAATCAAAAATAATAATAACCTTGAGTAAAAATAATTTTTAAATTATGTACCAAATGGACAATTGACCTTGAAAGTCCCCAGTTGCTAAGCAACGTGATTGTATATCACCTGCCCCGAAAGTGCCACATTTTAAGGATGTACTTTTCTCCACCTGCAGAAAAAATCCAGCAAGAAACATGTCAAGAAAAATTGTAATTCTGAAGAGAACTGACATTAAAGCTGAATGATATAAAACAGTAACATATCATCATCATCATCATCGTTCAATATCCCTTTCCATCATGGGTTGAACGGGGTTTTCAACAGATGATATTATTTCCCACAATTTTGTGGGTTTATTATTTTGATGATTTTTTGGAGCAGATGTTTTCACAGAAAAACAGCGGTGAGTTAGCCCAACACAAGATACTAACTTTGCATTTTAAACTCTGTGGCAGCAGTGCATAAAGGGCATGGGTGCTTTCTTACATCCAAAACAGAAGTCCATGAAGTCAAAGATGTTACACGACCCGTATATCTACAACGTACCTGTGATAAAAGCTTGACATCACCTTTTAAATCCTGATGAGTGATCTCATATGTCTGAATGACACCAGTCCCTTTTGGGTTTGATCCCAAACAAACAAAGCGAGCGCTGCGAGGAATGAACTTTGCATCAAAAATAGTGTAGTTTAACGATTTAAATACATGCGTAACAATTTGAGGGTTTTTTATTGCTTCCATTTCTCTAAAAAGATAATGGATGAAAACTTGAATGTCTATAAAATAATGAGTTTGGCTGACTAACATGTAAAGTTGCTTGCACTAAATGTTCACCATGTGACACAAATAAAAACAAAAACATTTTTTTTCTATAAAGATGAATTCAACATTTTTTACTGTAATAAAGTTATAAAAAAACATGAAATTTTAATCAAATCTTCATAATAGGTAAACAAAATACTTTGAATAAACTGATTGGCAAGTTAGTTCAGAAGAACTAAGATGAGTTTATTTGAAAGGTTGTTATACAACTTTCTAAATAGCAAAAATTGCCCAAAATGTTTATCTAAACTTGTGTAACACTTGTGGGTTCGTCACAGAAGTTGTCAAAAACTATGAATGCCTTCCTTTCTCTTTCTCTTTTTTGTTTTATAGGAGATGCAAGTGCTGTGTCAAGAGAAATGATGCCATCATAGTCACAAACAAGACTGCCAACAATTCTACTATTGGCCTATTCACTCGCGGATATCTATACTGTTTGCTCTGCCTCTGAGCTCTGACCACTGCTTGAAGGTTTTTGTAACGCATCCATTTGAGTCTCTACTTCAGGTATTGACTTAAAATAAGTTCCTCATTCAACGTTTTGACCATGTGCTATGTACACCATAACCCCCGCGTTTCGCATTCATTTGCAGAATGGAACAAAAAGAACAACATAATGTTTGTAATGACATCACATTTATGTTTTCTAGTGACAAGTTTTGAGAGTATAATATTTAGTTTCCCGCGCATAAAAGCTTGATTTTACTGTTTTCACTATGGGTAATCGAGGCCGATGTAACATGAAAGTTTTGAGCAATGCGCGTGCCGTGCTTTTTTGTGCCGTGCTTTTTCAAAAAACAGTACCGTAAATTCTCTAATTTAGTGCGGCCAAAAAAAAAAATTATTTTGGCCATGCCACACTAATAATTAGAGCCATTAAATTACCATTATTTTTGCATTCTAAACCCGCACAAATAATTAGAGGTAAATTAGATCCATGCCGCACTACCGTAAATTCTCGAATTGGCCCCCTGAGGGCTAATTAATTTATGATTTTTTTAAGTGGGGGTTAATTTGAGGGGGGCCTATTCGAGGAGGGGGGGGGGGCTAATGTTCATCAATACTTCATACGTGTTCAGTTCAAAATACCAGCGGGGGGGGGGGGGGCTAATTCGAGGGGGGGGGTCAATTCGAGGATTTACGGTAAATTAGAAGAAAAAAATTCAAAAAAAATTTATGTTTTTTATTTTCTTATTTCAATTTTTATTTACGTTTTCTGTTTTGAGTTTTTTTTTCTTGTTTTTTGCTTCTTCTAATTTGGTTCGATTCTCATCAAACTTTTTAACCTCCGCCAATGTCTTTTCTTTCATTTGGAAGAAAAGTTTCTCATTCGACGTTGTGAATCGAAATTCGGCTGATATCTCCAATCCACCTTACTTTATGTCAACTGAAAATCTTCTCGGTCTACTCATTTTAACACAGAGATTACCACCGTTTTTCAAAAAATAGAAAGTTAATTTTGATATGAATTTCGATACGTGTCCAACCGTTTTTCCATCTTTTTGAACAGCAATTGCGCAACTATTCTCGACGAAAGCTCCAGGTCGTCTACTATCAGGAGCGGTGATCAAATTTTCTCCAATTTCAGCCGTCAATTGATTCTGATAAATGTGGTACCCTCTGATGCAGCATGGAACTGTTCTTCTCACGGCACCGGTTATCACTTTGAAGTCGTACGTCAGTCAGTCAAACGTTACCTCACCAACTTGAAGGGGTGACATGGTTCTTAGCACAAACATTGGCAAAACTGGATCCAAAGAATGCATTATCCGAACATCAGGCTGCGAAAAGAAACACGTCACTGTTGTTTTGTCGGCTACGGCTGATGGAAAAATGCTTCCTCCCATGATTATCTTCAAAGGAAAAACAGAACAAACGATCAAGAAGCTACGTGTTCCTGAAGGTTTTATTATTAAAACCCAAGAAAAAGCGTGGATGGATGAGCATTTGATTCACGTTTGGACAGAAGATGTATGGTTGCGACACACAAAGGCGATGTCGGAGAAGCTCAATTTCGATAATTACTTGCTGACGTTTGATGCATTTTCAACCCATAAAACAGACGAGATACACGCAAAACTCATCAACAACAAGTCGGATGTTTTGATGATTCCGCCCGGTTTCACCTCTAAATGTCAGCCAATGGATGTGTGCATCAATAAGCCATTCAAGGCAATTCTCAGAAAAAGCTGGGTGAATTACGTGTCGGAGATAATCGATAAAAATCTTGTCAAGATCCCTCCACCCAGTCGCCAAGACATGGTTGATTGGGTAGAGAAAGCTTTTAATGTCATATCTCTTGACACTGAGATGGTGAAGCGGTCCTTCGATGTCTGTGGAATCACAACAACTGATAATACAAAGGTTCATAATGGTTCCTTTTACAAGAGTTGCATGGAGAACGCATGTAAACATCTGGACGATGAAGCAGAAGATGATGACCCCTTTACATTGTAATTTAGTGAAAAATTATTTAGTAGAATAAAGAAAAACATAAATGCATAAAGGTCGAAAATCGGTGAATTTCGTTTTCTAATATTATGTAGGAAAAAGTCAACTCGCACTAAATTAGTGGAAAATTAAAAATTCCATAAGACGTACCCGCACTAATAAATAGAGGGTAAATAATTGTGCAATTTTCGAAAAAAGGCTATCCGCACTAATTAGAAGCCGCACTAAATTAGAGAATTTACGGTATTTCCGAGATTAAACTCTTTTTCTATTTCAAAATATAAGATTTTAACTCTACAAACTTAACACAAAACATCAATGTCCTCGCCATCTTCTTCATATTGATCAATGAAAAAACGACGGCTAGTTTATTTACTGTGCCAGTGAAGTACAGTCCTCATTTTGAACTGAACGATACTGTTTACAATGAGAAAGGTATCCTTAAAAAGGGTAAGAAAGGTAGGTTAGCTTGTTTTTACTTTTACGATTTTGCTCAGATAAAACTTTCATTGAAAAGTGCAGCGATTAATTGAGGATTTACGGTACAATTTGGAAATAAGTGAACTTTCTTAAGATGAAAAATGGGATCACATTTTTTCAATAAGGCGGTATCAGGCCGGAAGAAAATCACTGGGTATCATCGGGACTTACGTATATCAATTCCCGAAAATGGAATGAAGATAATGTCCCACATCCCAGGGACACAATATACCCCTCCCCCCCATCTTCGCAGTCGACAGATAAGTTACCTTAAGAAAATCAACTCTTAAACATTAAATAACACTCTTAAAAATGTTGAGGGTAAGCTACTAGCAACTTCTTTGTTGTCAAATAAGAGAATTAAACTGGTTATCGTAGTTTTCATAGACCTATCGATGGTTTTTGATATCCTTCAATTTCTAAATTACACCAATAAAAATTTACAAATAACTTCTTAACTTAACTATTTAAAGGATTATCTTAACTCGCGTAAAAGCGCCAGTCCATCCCAAGGGCGTAGGGTTGTTGAGAAAGTGGGGCATGGGCCAAACAAAGTGAGGCAAACAAACGAAGCGAGGACCTCCACTCGCCTTTCAACTTAAAACATTTGACTGTTCTTCCGAAGTTTTAGAAAAATAAAAACAAAAAGATTGAAAACAGAAAGCAATATGTTCATAATCATAAGCTGGTATAAATCACAGAACACAGAGGTATCTCAATTTAATGACAAAATACACAAAAATAGTACGTCAAAAGTTTTGATTGATCGCAACTGATTGATCGTTGAGGGACATTTGTCTACAATCTTTGTGGCTTTTTGTACCATTCATGAATGAATTCTTCGAAGGTAATCAAGTTGGCTGTTGGCAGTTGGCTGCTCGCGTTCGAAGTACATAAATGTAAGATCGCACTCCCTATACGGACTCATGCTTCTTCTACAAAGGGAATCGACTTGCTGCAAAGAAGAAAATGAACACTCATTTGTTACACTTGCATAACCAGCTGTAACGCTCAGTCTGTAAAGGTCACTGAGAATCATTGCCGCCATAGAATAATTTATTATGACATAACCCGCAACATCATTCATATTAATTGACTTAGTTGTTGGATCGACTTTCCACTCAATTGCCAAAAGCACTGGTCGGAACACTTGGCATTCTGCACGGAGATTTTCTAAGCATTTTCCTTGAAGTCTTCGAGATATCAAAGGGATAGTTATTGCGTACTCAAAAAGAACCTTTGAGGCTGTTGAATCATCTGCTGATGGCAATAAGACTCCCATTGCAGACCAAAGATCTGTATTTTGATCTTGAAATCGATCATCTATCTCGGAATCAAGGGTGTCAACCATTTGTACTAAAATTGGTCGGAATCGTCCTGTTTCTGCATGAGCAGATGGCAGACGTTCTGTTATAAAAAAAGTCTTTTATCATGGCCTTTGGCACAGACCTCTTTCGCTTCTTCAAAACTATCATTTTTGCTGCACAGTTTAACGCCCATTGATTTTTCAACTTCTTCGTGGATAATCGATTCACTTTCATACCGCGTAGGCAGAGCCTTCAGTCTATCTTTCACGCTCTTGATGACATGAATCGCTGATGTGATATTCTGTTTGGCACGGCTTTGTAGAACTTTGTTTCTTATATCCACCAACTCAAGGATTTCATTGATTTGATAAGTTAGGACAATCCATTGATCTTCCATAATCATGGTCAGCAGACCAGTAGCAAGAGCAACATCTGTTGAATCTATTTTCATGGATTCTTTACGCATTCTTGCGTGCTGTAAGTCATCTAAAACGCTGTGATAGTTCTCCTTCAATCGTGAAACTGCTTCGCGATGCCCAGACCATCGCGTTGTTAGCAAGCGTTTAAGTGTGTTTCCATCATAAAATGCCCGTATATGGGTTTTCTTGAAAAACGTGTATAGACTTGAGACTGTGATGAAATATTTCGACACTTCTTCAATAGTGTCAAAAATGCATTCTACTGCTAGGTGTAATCGGTGGCAAAAACAGTGGATGTAAACGATGAACCGATCACAGTGGATATTAAGTAGGGCTTAAAATCCACTACACTCCTCTGGCATGACAGACGCACCATCACAGCACTGACTTACTAAACCGTCTAATGAAATATTCACATCCTCCAGTGAATTTGCGACTAGCTTAACCAATCCTTTAGCCTAACGGTCTTTTGACGGGGTCATACAAGCAACGTGTTCCACAACCAGTATTCCAGCATTGTCTTCGATGATATACCTACACACGATACTGACAATTTCCAAATAGGACTTATCTGTGGTTTCATCCACCATAAGTGTATATAATCTAGATTCTTGCACTTGTTTTGATATTTTTCGCTTAAACAACAACTTTGTACGTCAGGAGAAGTGTATTTGGCATTTTTAGGCAGTTTCTTGGCGATTTGCAATAGATCTGGTCGAAATTTAAATACCACGTCTCCAAGAAGGTCCAAGAATAATCCCCCTAAAACACCTTCCTCAAAATCAGTATGTTCAACATGACCTCGAAAAGGAAGTCCATGCTTGACAAGTGCCTTAATGAGCAGAAAAATTGTTTCGAACCACTGTCTATGTTCCGAGTCATTGGAAATTTTATGGACAATCGTAGATTCCTGTTGATCTCGAATTTGACGTTCGCTACACAGTTTCATGGCTTCAACATGACGTGGATCTCTGTCGTGAGAGATCAACCCACCAGTTTCCCCTGTTGCATTTTTCCAATTTCTGTATCCATTCTTGTTAAAAGGTACAGTTTTGGTAAGAAAAACCCTGCAAGGAAAACAATATGCTTTATCCTCGAGTTCATTATACTCTAGCTACTTTTGGTCACGATACTAGTTTTTACCAAAACGGCGTCCGTGTTGAGAAGGAAAATCAAGAATAGGTTGATGCGGTTTATCAGTATTGCATAAAGCTACATGTTTACTTGTAGTGGTTGAGGAACTAGATGGAGTATCTGAACTGGTTGAAGATGTCGAGATAGGAGGTATGCTGATCAGTAGTATCAGCAGTATCATTTGGATAAGGATTGACTGGTTTCTGCCATAGTTGAAACAAGGTTTTACCAGACTGGGTCTTCTTCATAATCACTAAAAGTAGCCCTCGTTAAACGATCATTGAAAACCCTTCATTCTCTCCAAGTAGAAGTTAAATACATTATAAAACAATGGAACACGATTTTATCTTACATCTTTAACAATCAAACACTGTTTGAACAGTTTTGTAAACTGGTGGGAAAATAACAGAAAAGTAGCAAAAATATATTTGTTGAACTGAAGTTCAAAGTGGGGCATCATAAATCAAAAGTGGGGCATTGCCCCCATTTGCCACCCCCTGGCTACGCCATTGGTGCATCCAAAGTTAAAAAAAACTAAACACAGATTGCACAGTGAAAATTAGAAAAATCGCCAAAAATTTTGAAAACATTTTTTTCCCAGCAGACACCTAGAGCCGAGTTCAATCCAAATTAGGAGTTAGGTGGAGTTCCATAACAAAGAGACAAACAAATTTAAGTTTCTACAAATAATTTGCCATTGAACAACTCAAAAAGCTGTCCTAAATCCAAGCTGTCAAAAACGCCTCATCAAATACCTAAAAATGTAGTTTCATACGGTACAAAAGATTACGCTTGGAACACACATAAGAAGTAATCCAGCAGTAAGCTACGTTCCAAATTGATGCAAAATTGAAAAGGTGATGATTGAAGAAAAGTTGAAAGATAAGGATTTCCGCCATGGGACGTTATTTCATGAACTAACTGCAGATTATTTATAATGACAGCCAGATGTAAAGGTGTCCAACCGTCTCTTGAAATATTGTTAATTTGTGCGCCATTTTGCAGCAAGGCTTTCACAGCTTCGATGTTTCGTCCCATGACGGCTGAATGGATTGGGGTGTAACCGGATTCATCGCGTTTATTGACGTCATATAATTTACTGAGAGTCGTAATGCACTTTGAACAGCCGTTAAAACAAACCCGATGGAAAATATTGTCCTCTGACGTTAATATCTCCGGTAAATTTCGCTTGATATGTGCTTTTAGTGACTTGCACTCGTGGTTGAGTAGTGAAGCCTGAAATCCTTCGTCGCGCCTTTTAAAACTTTTTCGTTGCGGTTTGGGTGAAAACCTTTTGATATTGGAAATCATTTTTTCGCAGCTTTCCCATTTCTTCAATGGAGACCCGGCGGAACTGTTAGCACATCTATTGCTTATGTTGTCGCAAGAATTAAAGCGTCTTTTAAGAGAAAATTTTTTGTGACCCGGATGTAAAAAACTTTGATTGTTATTGTTCAATTCTTCTGCAGTATTTAACTCCCCGTAATGAGAATCACCCGTGCTGTCGATCTGTATCTCCGGGATGAGGTACGATTCCAGCAAAACCCTTGTTATTCGCGCCATTGCACAGCATGCACTTTAGTTCGTTGCCAGTGTAACAACTCCTTCAAGCAGAGCTTTAAATCGTTTACTTAATCCGTTACTTTCAATCTGTTAGTGTGCAATAAGTCCAATATCTCCATCTTTTTTATCACAATATTGTTTATTCCCACCTAGCACGATATTGATTCAAGGTTTAATACGGATATGTAATGCTGGTTACCTAGGTGCGTTCACGATTTGGTAAAAGTGCTAATCATTCGTTTCAAAAGAAATGACTATTTGCGAGATAACACATTTCTAAACAAAAATGAGGCTTGAGTTGATTTTCTTTTGATAGATATGGGTTGTCAATCATGTGATTAAAAGAACGACCGTTAAAACATTGTTTAAGTTGAGAATGCTGACGCAGAATGATGTTTGCAATTAAAGCGTTACGCAATCACACACACCGAAGAAAACCTGTTTGCTTTGCATTTTTATAGACAAGAAAGTTTTTAAAAATATATCGCTGTTGCTAGCACATCAGACTGCTGTAAAATTCTTGCCTAAAAAAATCACTAAAAAACACTTTTGCCCATTTAATATCGGAACTTGTAAGAAGCCGATAACGCCAAGTTAAAGTTAACAGTTACTTCTTGAAAAATGGTGTATTTGCATTAGCCAACTGTTTCAACAAACTTAAGCAAGTAAGCTGTTAACACTATTTCAAACATTCCAAACTCACAGCAAAAATATTCCAAACTTTCTTGCATGCAACGATACGAAACGAAATGAAATAACTTGGTTTCCCCGCTAAAAAAGACGTTAAAACGCAAAAACAATGGACGCATTCTTGCTTGTTATTGATGGGCGTGTATAAGCCAGATTGCAAATCAATTTTTGAAATTTATTGCGACAAACCCACAACTATGGTGCCATTAAAATCCTTTTCAATCAAAATCTGCGATGCAATAAGAAAACGTTTTTAATTTTCAATACTTCTGCACACAATAGAACACTTTTCTGTAAGCTTTCGCCATGGTGCTATAGATTTTTACTCTTTTTTTATCTCTTTGTACGATGAGTTGAATTATTAATCTTCAGTTTTTAAAAGCATATATTTGCAGTTTAATTGCTATGTAAAGTTACAATTAGCAGCGACCTATCACTTTTAATTCGAGAAAAAAATTGATAAAAATTGAATCCAGTTAAACCTCAATGGAAATTGTCCGAGTTGTCTAAATCTAAAGCGAGGTATTTTGGCTCAGTAAGTGTACGACAGCACGCAATATTTTATTTAATTCACAAATGACTATATATACAAAATTAATATATTATTAAAGCAAATAAATGAAAAATAAAAAAATTGATTATCATACAAGATATTATTATTCTGAGAAATATGTCACTTGCCTTTTGAAACTCGCACTATGTTTTTATTTCCTATGCTATGCTATTATTGCATTTTCATTGTCTGTCGTGTGCTCGTACGCGTAGTTGCATTGCTCGTACGCGTAGTTGTGTATACACCTGTCGAAAAAGTATTTTTCGCGTGTGTTGTTCCGTGGGAGGAATCTAGTTAGTGTTTTCTAATATGGGTTACAAAGTAAAACTCTTACCGCAGATCAGTTTAAAAATCTTGAGAAATTCACTTATAACCTATGCGGTTGTCATCGGTTAATGTTAATGAGGCTAGATTGGAGGTATTCTAAACAGAGGAACCAATTGTTTCATGTGTAAAATCAATAGCCGTAGTAGTAGTACCACATACAAACTTTTATACGTTTATGGTAAATTATTGCATCATATTTTTATTCTGCATTTCCAGCGTGACTAGGAACTAGTCAATCAGTCAGTCGGGACGAACAAGTACTTTATTTTTGAAAAATGTTATATCTTAATAGTCACCAGAAATATGAAAATATTTTGAGTCTGTCGGTTATGGGGGTAATTTATTGTCCCGAACAAGTACTTTGTGAGGGGTCTGACAAACCTTTTGCCCTGCCATTTTTGCTTAGATTTGGGTTTTTTAAATTTGTGATAGTCGAAATTGTGTCCTTGCTAGATTTCAACTATGACACTTATGGGCTAACTAAGATGTACTTTGGGGGTTGCTCTAGTCCAAATGCCCCAGAGATAGCCCAGCTGACTAAGTTATTTTTGTGTGACATACCTACTACAACTCATTATATAAAATATGTCACTGGCTCTTAGACTATAGGTCCGATAATGTATTTTATCAAACAGCTGATGTGTACAAATATTTTCACAAATAAATCATTTTTTGCGTTTCCGTTGCAACTTGCTGTATTGGCGGATAATTAGGATGAACAACGGTAACGATAACGTTAATCAAAGGAATTTCATACTGCACATGCGCAAGGGGGGAATCTTCCAACGTTACGGTTTTAGATGACTGTTCTGGAACGTTAAGTTCTCATTCTTAACGCACTGAGTAAACGTTAACTCCGCACTTCACTTTCTTGAACTTTCATCAAACAAAGCTTCACGGAAAGATTGAAATATGGCTGCTGCAAGTGCTTACATTGTACAGCAAAGCATATTCTACATCATATATAGCTTCAAGGTCGTATGCTGTGAGTAAGGCATCTCTAACTTCGCGTAAATTTGGCATGTTGAAGTTTTAGAGCGTACTTGAATTGACTTAGCGAAGGAATAACCCGGGAATGGTTTTCCCGCTAAAACCAAAACTTTGTTTACTTGTGTTCTAAGCACGTGACATCACCGACGTTCTCTTGATAATTGCTTAATGACGCGCAAGCTGATTGAAAACGGAAGCGATAACCTAACTGCTAGCGTTATTGTTACCGTTGTTTATGCTTAAAGTCCCTATCGTCTCGAATGATCGTCTTTAAGAATGTAAAACAAGAAGTTGACGCAATGCATTAAATATTTAAAAGTGTTATTGCATCTTCTTCTAATGCTTGGTGAATACTGAGTTGGCTCACGTCTGGGTTAATAAAATTTTCGTCTTATTTAGTTATTCTTCTTCTTTTGTTTGAACTAAATATTAGTACGGATATAAAGAATAAGAAGTCGAATCGATACTCTACTCAAAAGGTAACTATGAAAAGATAAAGAACACTTTTAAACCCAATTATTCCAGCTAAATACACAACACAACAATACTGAAACACATTTCTCAACACCATGCATATATCTATTATTGAAAACATTCCTACAACATATTTGAAACGTAAATCAAAACCCATATGAGTAAATAAAGAAACTGCCAAAAAGCTGTTTTCAATGATGCTGAGAAAGCTGATTGCTTCATCAACTTTTTCGTTAGTGTCTTTGCAAAGGAAGCTCTATCCATCATCCCCTCATTTTCACTCCCTCAAATAATAACACCGCTATCGGACAAAATCGACTTATCATCAAACATCATCAACAATGATCTCTCCCAGCTGAAAACGTTCAAACCCCCTGGTTGAAACCTTATACACCTCAGAGTACTTCGAAATACTAGGCAAAAAATAGCAACTCCTCTGTCTATCACCTTTAATACGTCATAGTGAATCAAGTGTTTCAGGCAACAGTTGAGTGGATTTCTCGCAACACATCACGACTCAACTCAATAAAAAATAACCAAATACTTGGGATGACGAGGAGAACCTTTGCCTATTTAAACTCATTTAAAAAGTTTTTTGCAGCACTAGTTCATCCTGATCTTGAGTATTGTGCCAGAATATGTTTCCCGAAACTGTGTGCTGTGTGCTGCATTGTGCCTCCGCAATGATTCCAAGGTTAAGACGTCATATAAACAGCGTCTTCTTTGCTTAAATCTCCCGAGTATACACTATCGGTTCTTGAGAGGAGATTTAATTGAAGCTTATAAATGGTTCTATAATTATTACCAATGCGAGGCAAGACTGTTCAACGCCACAAATCGTTCTTTGGCAAGTGGTCACACGTACAAATTGAGAAAAGAATTCTGTTCGTAAAGGGTTCTTTACTGAGTGTTGCCGACAGCCCGACAGGAAAAATTGTTTAATTAAAGTCTTTAATTATTATTTCTTTATCATCATTTAGTTGTACTTTTTACTTCTCTAAATATTTTATACTTTCTATTTTAAACATTTTAATCAATCCAAAAATATTTCATCTGTGATTTTTGCTTTAATCTATCTATTCTATCACGTACATTTTATACTAAAAATTTGTTTACGATGTTGAAAGGCAGAGTTTTTACCTATCCGGCAACATGTTATAAACCTGAAATTATTACTTATAATAATGATGATTATAGTTGCGCGTAACAAATTCTTCTTACGGTAGTACAGTGGAATCTCCCTAAAGCGGACACAGTATAAAGCGGACACCTCTATAAGGTGGACAGTTGCGCTTGGAACGGATGGATTTTAGGTTAAACCCTTATAACAGACATCTCCATAAAACGGACAATTTTTTCTGCACCAAATGAAATTTTTCACTATAAACGCTCTCTATGAAGCGGACACTGGAGAATAACATGACAATAAAAATTATTTATCAATTTTTTTTTTTTACAGTTTTTTATTACACATTTGTTAACAAACATAACATAAATATTAATATTTTCAAAAAAAAAATTATGTTCTTTTCTGCCCATATTTAACTGCTTTTTCGACACCAATAAATCTATACTGGACAGGAATCTCAAGACCATAACCTTCTCCACGATTTACACGTTTCCCAGTTACTTTGCATCCGATGGTACAGTTAGGAATTTTCATAAATTGATGGAATATTACCGTATTTTAACAAAACTTGTAAATATTTTTGAGTGAATTCTTTGTCAAGAATACTTTATTATACGTGTACAAGTACCTAGTCTCTGTCTTACAATCCTTGTAAAGAAAATTATGAAAAACCTTTTTGGTCAAAATTACGTCTAAAACTGAATTTTGGTCAAATCTCTATACAACGGACATCTCTATAAAGCGGACAATTTCTTTTGCACCGATGGTGTCCGCTTTAGGGAGATTCCACTGTAGTTGCCTAGATCAAATTGGTTGGTTGTATCCGTACTACTAAACTTGGGACGAAGACCCCTTTGCGATAATACCAGAATCTCGCGAGGTACATCTAGGTACAGTACACTCCCGATAACTCGAATCGCCAATGAGTCATTGAATGATTTTTATGAGAAAATATTAGGGAAGGAGATTGCAAAACAATTCGAGTTAACGCGAGTTCGAGTTATCCATTGTTCGAGTTACCGGGATTTTCCTATCAAACATATTCTTAAGCATCCGACGACCGTTTGCCGGACTTTATACGTCAATTTGTATATTGTTGGTGTGCTAGTTCCCAGTGTCTTTTTCGTTCTTTCCTTTGAGCTGTACTTACTTTGGCGGTCAGTTATTTTAATGTGAGCATATTTTTTGTATATATTTAGGACGTAGTTATATACTTTATTCATATTTTTAAAGAAAATCATGTTGTATTTAATGTAGTATGAGTAAATACTAGATTTGCTACATAGCTATACCATGTATACATATTTTGTGATACATTTCGCGAAGCTAAGAAGAAAATCCAGGAATAATGTATGAGATCTACAAGAATTTGTATCGATTGTTAAATAAAAATCATTAAGATGATTTCTTTCTATCTACCTCTTTCTTTTTACCTATTATATACTTCTGTAAAGTGCAATCAACATAAAATCAAAAGACCTTTTGGGATCTGAGCGAAATCTTCCATCAAATCCAATCAACCCTAGTTACCTAGCTATATATATTCTTAGGGGTGCCATCCATATTCATCTTGCATTCCCCAATGGGCCACTCCATATATCATGTTTGCCAAACTAATGT
Source organism: Candelabrum cocksii (assembly GCA_963930725.1). Classification (NCBI taxonomy): domain Eukaryota; kingdom Metazoa; phylum Cnidaria; class Hydrozoa; order Anthoathecata; family Candelabridae; genus Candelabrum; species Candelabrum cocksii. The sequence continues at coordinate 3,424,696 of OZ005666.1, forward strand.
CAGTGATTTTTGTGGTGAGAGGGTAAAAATTCTGTGATATTTAGATTGTGGCATGAGTTATAAAATACTTTTCTTTAAGGTGTACAAGCATGGCAAGGTGACTATTCTTAGTACACCTTATAAAGCTTTCAATGACAAAAGTTGTATACATATACAAATTTCGGCGGAATTTCGTACACACACACACACCACACATATATTGCGTTTGAATTACTCCTTTTCTCTTTTATAATTAAAACTTCAAGGTGTCATATTTCCAATATCTGAAATTTTCCATTTCCACCATATTGGGTGGAATGAAGAAAAAATCATTTTTTGCAAAATCTCTTCACTTTGAAACCTCAATAAAACAACAAAATCATATATAAACCTACGATATCTTTACATATTTAAAAAATATAAGTAGTATAGAATGGGAAGATTAAATCAAATCCAATTAAAAGGCTTTTTACAGGCTGCAAGGCCAAAATCCAGTCTAATCTTTTTTTTTCACGATTTTGGCACCTATTCAAGGCTTAAAAAGTGATAGAGGACAAAAAGTAGGATCTTGAAATTTAGGAGGTGAAAGCCCAAGGTGATTAGAAGCAATGTAGAAATAATTAGGATGACATTTTTTGCCATTGTTGAATGTTTAATTAAAAAAGCCTAAAAATATCAAAAAATCAAATTTTGGTTAGCTTTTCAAAGGGGGGTAACTACTTATATTTCGCAGGTGTAGCTGGTATGAAAGTATCAAAATTGATTTTCTTTGTGAATTAATGAAAATTGTTATCTCCTTTACTTAATAATATGACATTTTATAAAGTAAATAAAATCTCACATTGTGCTGAAACCTAGTTAAAATCGTTCATTTGTATAAGTTTTTGTTCACTGACAATGTATTCACTTTTTTATGCAAAATATTTAAAACCGTTTGGAGACTAAATTTACAAAAAAGAAGCTAGTTACTCATTTTTTAAATATTTAAAGATATCATAGGTTTATATATGATTTTGTTGTTTTATTGAGGTTTCAAAGTGAAGAGATTTTGCGAAAAATGAGTTTTTCTTCATTCTTAACACCCAATATGGCGGAAATGGAAAATTTCAGATATTGGAAATTTCTATTTTCCTAGAGTATTCACAAAAGGAGAACTAATTCAGAAATTCTCAGGTCATTTAAACAACTACAAAGAAAGATAAATGGGCCGAAGCCAAAAAATTAGCTTTGGTCAAAATTGACCGTAATTTCAAAAGGCCACATCTCAACACCACTTGGAGAGATGAGGCTAAAATTTTCAGGATTTTCATTTCTCAGTGATACTAACAACTGGTGAAAAATTCATCAAATTCTGAGATGGTCCCCAGGGAGGCATTTGCTTGATTGGCATGGAATGACCCATTATAAAGATAAATAAGGCTATAACACTAAAGATAAATAAGGTTAAAATCCAATCACATTTCAATCAACCAAATAATTATATCGCTATTAAATTAAAATGCGGTAGGCCTAGACCGGTATTGTTATATATTTTTTAATTCATCCACAGTTCACTGTGGTGACATGATATACATCATGTTTTCTAATAGCTATATATACTCAGCGAATCGCTACTTCTACTGAGGGATAAAGTAAACCCATTCGACAATTCGTCTACCAAATTTCCCTCACAAGGCTTTGGTTAACCCATGGTAGGTTTCTTAGGCACTTCCTAAAGGTGCCGCGCACTCGGGCAATTCTCGCCTTGAACAAAATTTTTTTTTAAGAATCGAACCTGGGCCGTTACGGTAAGAAACATAAGCTTTGACCACTAGACCATGCGCGCCCTATATTGGGTATTGTTATAGGAACAGAGGGTCATTGGGGTAATGGGTTGCTGTGCACAAAACGATTTTGAACTTTGAGGAAATGTTTAGAAGGTAAAGTCGCAACTATGTTCAAATTTATATGATAAATGGAGAGATCAACCACCCCTACTCCATATATCACGTTTGCCACACTAAATGTTGGTGATTTTCGTGGTGAGACGGGAAAAATTCTGTGATATTTAGAATGTGGCATGAGTTATAAAATACTTTTTTTAAGGTGTACTAATATTTAAACTTCTGTGGTGTTTTCAAAGAGAAGGGAAGTGGGTTAAATTCTTAGTCTGACACTGGTGATAAATTATGTGGCCCTAGCATCTTTCTGCTGATAACATCATACTCGCTAGTGCTTTTAATGGAAATATTTTTATGGGGAAACTAGACAGTTACAATTACAAATAAAACCACCCACCTTCAAGCATAGCAAGGTGAATATTCTTAGTACACCTTATCATAAAGTTTTCAATGATTCACTAATTTATCTGATAACTTTGTTTTTAGACGGAAATATGAGTGATGGAAAATCAGACAATAATGTTTTATATGTCGGAAAATTGGATTACTCTACGACTGATGGGGATCTTTTCAGCCATTTTGAAAAATATGGACATGTACATGAAGGTATGGTTATTGTTATGACAATTATTTGAAGTAAAGCATTGCATGATGAGAGTTAACCAATGAAATGACAGGCTAAGGCTATAATCACTTCATATCTGTCCTTCAAATTTCATTGAAATTGGTAAAATTACACTGAATTTATAAATTACTACTAAAACTCAAATAAAACACAAATCTGCTGTTCACAATGTATATACACAATTTGATTGGTTGAAATAACACAAAAAGACATCTCATTGGTTTAATTAAGCTAATATAACTACAATTCATAAAAGAGTTAGTTGATTTTATTAAAGATTTTTTTTTATAAGAATTTAAGATTTCCACTTTTATAAGTTTCCATATTGGTGTTGTTTAACAAATAAGTTTTACAGTCAACGGGTAAAACTGATACAAAATTGTAGACATTATCCACACAATTTATGTTAAGACTCAAATTAATTTCCAAGAAATATGGCAACCAAATAAATAGTGGTTTGAATGAAGAAGGCTTCATTCTCAATTTCGTTCTTCAACAAAAAAACAAAATTTGTTTTTGATCACGATCAAACTTCATGGAACAATTATTGAATCTCCAACGTGCTAAACCACCCAGTACAACTTTTATCTGTTTTTCTACTTTTTCTGTCATTGCATTCAGCCAGGGTGCCATTACAGGCTTTAATACATTGTTAATTGTCATGTAAAGTACCATTCTGTGTAAGATCTGACATTGCAGAGTCTCTCGGTTTCATAGAATTAACCATAGTTTCTTTAGATGTCTTCTCCCAAGATTTAATTACCCATTTGACTATCAGTCTCCTTGCCACTGGTTTCGTATAACCGGCATCCAACTTGTGTTTTCCAATTTTTCTTTACTTTAAAAGTCAACACAACATCTTTTGTAATAAACATTCATTTGGTATTCGTTTTATGAGAATCAAGACTAAATCTGATTTCGGAAACTTAGGAAGGATAAAATGTTTGTATAGATAGACAAATAAATATTGTAAACTATTAATAATGTATAATATAAGTTTCAAATGAGAGAAAAGAACTTTACAAGATTTCACAATTCTATGTTTTAAAGCAATTTCCATGGTTTTCTAGATGTCTAATACCTATATTCTGAAGATTATAAAATCACTCCTTTAAGGCATGATACAATTTAAGCAGACTTTACAAGATGGTTTGTTGTCTTGGTCATGGCCATCATTTCAATTGTTTTAAGCACTGATTTTATTGCTCTTAGTCAAAATTGTTAAAGATCGAGAAACAGGGCGATCCAGGGGGTTTGCATTTGTGACATTTGAAAGCCATGGTGATGCAAGTGATGCTATAAAAGGAAGTGATGGGCAGGTAGGTTTTTTGTTGAATTGTATACCTACTTAACTGACATTTTTCCTTATCAATGATATAGAGATTTTTATCATTACATATTATTTGTATAATCGTTTGTATAGATTGCTCTTTAAAATATTTAAAATATATTTTTCGGATTTTTTCTTCGTTAAAAAAGACAAAAAAGCAGTCTTTCTAGGCAGTAGTATTTGATTACATTGTATGATATACAGTAATGTAAAGTTAGCTTTTGTATCAGTCATCTATCTGACGTCTTAAAGGTGACTGCTTTGACCAATTTGTAGTTGCCTGAATGTATTTTGGCTTGCTTGAAAATAAAACTTCTGTTTTTATTGTTGTCCTGCTGGTATGATGACGTACTACCCGGTTTTCACACTTGCAAGCGTCCAATTTAACTTTGCCCAAGAATATTAACATCTCATTGCATGCACAACAATGTCACTCAAACAGTAGTGACTGTTTGGAACTATGATCTATGAAACTATCTGTTTAGTACCTTCAGACAATCTCCACAACACTGATAATATCACTCAATCATAACACATAAGAAATTTGGCTTTTTTATGCAACGGGCCAGTACTTGTTAATTCCAATGTTGGAGACTTTTTCAGGACATGCATGGGCGTCCAATGGAAGTTGCTTTCTCCAAACCCAAAGAAAATAGAGTGGGTGGTCCTCCGCCTCGAGACAATAGAAATCATGGTGATGATCGATATAGAAGGGACAACCGATACAGTGGTGGTGGTGACAGGTATAATAGTAGAAGCGACTGGTATAGTGGAAGTGGAGATCAATACAGAGGCGATCGTCATGGAGGTGGGGATCATTATGGTGGTGGTGGTGGATCACGATTTGCGCGTAATGATCGAAGCGACAGCCATGATCACTACAGTTACGGAGCTGAGGATAGGTATAAAGGCAATAGTGGCTATGACAGATACGAGGGTGGTGGTAGACATGGCGGTGGGGATAGGTTCATGGGTCGGGGTGATCAGTTTGGTGGGACTGAAAGATATAGAGGAGGTGGAGAGAGGTACAATCGAGGTGGTGATGGGCGGTACGGAAATAGTGATCACTATGGTAACGGTGATAGGTATGCCGGAGGTGGTGATAGATTTGGAAGTGGTAATCGGTATGGTGATGGGGGGAATAGGTTTGGAGGGAGAGGTCGTGGAGGTAGGGGTGGTGGACGATACGGTAGTGATAGCTACAACCGATACTGAAAGAGGTAAAAATATTCACCTTTATTTTTTAGCTTACTATCTGCTTAAACTAAAACTTGTTTTATTTTCATTAAACTCATTCATTATATTGGCTTCAGAACAGATTTTCAACATTGTCGAAAATTAATAATAAGAATAATGAGTTATCTTGAATGATCGTAATATTTCCGAATGCAAGGGCATACAGTTTCCCTCACAAAGAATGTCCAATACGATCGTAGTTGCAGATGTGTTTTGTTCCTTTTAACCCGCAATTTTGAAATTCCAAAGCGCAATGCTTGAAGAATCATCAACAATGTCATACAACACTTGCTAACGGATTTCATTGTTTTCCTCTTTTTATATGTTAAAGGATTCGTCTCATCATTCTTCCAATGAAAATATTCCGAAATGTAAATACAGATCCAACAGTGCACCGTTTGCTTGCCGCTAACCCACAAGAGCACATTCCAATTCATCGCCTACCATCCATGAGTTTATTTTTACGTGAAACCAATGTATTTTACTGATCATGTGTCTCTTATTAACAATTGCTCTTTTTTAATATCATCGCGTCGTGCAGAAAATACTCAGTTTGATGTTTTTCAAGTGTACTTAATAGCAAGCAATGTAATGTTTTTAAAAGAAAATCAAATCAAAGAATCAAATATGTACGTTCACTTTCGAAAATTTCCTTCAGCCATTTCAAGTATCTGTTCATTTTTCAATATAATTATCAAGAATGCAACAATAAAAAGAAACAAAATGCTGCTGTAACTCAAAGTGCTTCCACTGGCCATGATCAAACAAGAAGTTTCATTGTCCAATGTTCCGTCGTGCATTTATCGTATCATTGAACTATTCAACAAGTTCATTTGTACAGAGTTCACAAATTCCGGCTCCACGCTCCATTTTGATGGTATGTCACATGTTTATAGCTTAATTGAAAATTGCCCCGGCGAACATCAATAATAGTCAATTGGTGAAGCCTCAGTGGCAACTTTTGCTGTTCATCAAACAATTCTAGATATCTTTCCTATGCAAGCATGCTTTAAAAAATATGGGATGAACATTGTGTAAAATGTCGGCCTTTGCCACATGTTTCGCAGAAATTTGTTCTATTGAATTCTAGTAATGATTTCGTTATTTATTTTGGAAAGTACATTCTCCCACAAGCATGAAACCAATTTCGATTGCTTGGTGTTGCTGCCACTTGGTCATACCCACAGAGTCCCTCCAGCATAGCATTTGATCGGGATATCTGGTATCTGAAACCTCAGCAATAGTGCCTCCATTTCCTATAAATGACTATCTGTGTTTCTTTCTTTAGACTGGAGTGCTTTAAGTGGTTGAAGCTGGATATCGTTTGTTCGAGGATCCAACAATGTGAAGCATGTAATCGTCAATTTATTTGTCACTCCTGGAGAAAGCACTGTTGGTATTGTATATACATTGTGTTGACACATTGAGACGTTTCAACTCGTACAGATATAGCTCCAAAGGTTTGTCAAATCAAAAACTTTAAATTATGTATTTTGAATCAATCGATGATTGCATGATGAAAATTTGGAAATTTTACCACTTCTTTTTCGAAATCTACACTCCTTAGTACACTCCCAGACACCTAGGGATGATTTATGCTAAGTTTCGTCCGAAACAGTTTCCGCATCCAGTTTCATTTCATCGATTGCATGGCTAGACACCTAGCTCATCGATACATCTTTTTCTTTCCCCTATCTGTCATTGTTAACTGAAATTTTGTGTGATTTGACCTCCAAACAGTGTTTAATGTTCATGAACATCTGTCACCACAGTATTTAACTCGTTCATGATGGTTGGTGGAGTCTAAACATATGAAAATGGCGAGTGCGAAAAGTAGTAATAACCGTTTTTTAACCTGATGATGATGGGAATCAGGCGAGTCGTTCAAACGCATGCGTTAAAAACGACTTTGTTGATTTCACAAAACTGTTCGACAAAATGAGCCGACCTATTTTCCTTAAATGAAAGCATTTGCTTAATGATTAGTATTGTTTGTACTGACGCAGAACGGTTTTCTGAGGGTGAAACGAGATTTCAAGAGAGATATCTGCAGTCCATCGTGAAACAAATTGTTCAGAAAATTGTTGTACATGTTTTTCCGTTACTTTGGGATGTAGAGATTGGAATAGTCATTGCTATTATTGCTTCTATTACAGAATGCGTCGTCAGCATGAGCGTCGGATTCGTCGTGTACTGTCGTTATCGTCGTCGTTGGAGGAGTGAACAGTGCGACAGACTTGAAGACGAATTCTGTAATGAGTAATAAAATATAAAAAATTATGAAGTTGCATAGTTATCATTGAGTAAAAAGGTATTGAGGTGTCTAATGGAATCTCGTATTTATGTGTACATATAAGTACTCCCTCGCAATAAGTATTCGCCCAGCAGTTTACCCTTAGGAAACGTGTATTTCCCTTTTATACTAAAGGACAGAATAATACTTTCTTCTTAAAAGAGTACATCAAATATTTGTTCTACAATTTATACATAAGAACAATTAATTCAGAAATAAAATTTAAGAAAAACACTTTACTCGTATCTTATTTGTATATTGAGGTCATTGTTATCAATGTCCCTTATTGTTGCAACTTTTATACTTCGAGAACCTCTCAAACATCGTATTGTGGATCGTAATGGCGAAAAAGAAATCAGTGTTCGAATGTTGTTCGTTACAATTGAGGTTGCAATCTTACGCTTGTCAGCAATCATTTCTGCAAGTCTTGTAAAAGCGAACGCATTCTATTAGCATGTCGCAGAAACCAAAGGGGTGAACGAACCATTTTCGTCTCGAGAATAACACGTTCGCCATAATGCCATTTCTTTTCGTTTTCATTCGATCTGAAGCATTTCTCAACGTCCAGTTACTATAAAAACTTAGATTCCGCAATTATACGGGCTAAATTGATATGACCGTGAAGAAAGAGTCAAGTCAATATCGACAGCGAAACTGCTGCTAGAGATGAAGGTGAGAACGTTCTTCACTGCGAAAAATGTGCATTCAGCATCCCCGTTTCTGCGGATCACTCGAACGGAATAAAGTCGTGAACGAAACGCGGACCACAGCCCGTTGAAAATGAACGCGAACATTGCCTAGCCAAAAACGATCAAGTATAATCGAACAAACAGAAGATTTCTACTAAGGTGAGATAAAAGGGAGCAAAGTCTTGAAGGATCTAGAAACTTGTTACAACAACATCGTATATTGGAGGCGGAAATCTTTTCATGCTACCGAATAGAGCTGCCGAGACAAGATTACTAAACTCATGGCTCGAAAATAGCTCACTGAAAAAATGTACGATGAAAGCCATACACATAATGCCAGCGCTAAAATCTTCAAGAAATTCTCCAGAGAACTATCGCCCTGTTAATCTGACTTGCATCCTCGTCATAGTCTTGGAATCTTTAATTCAGGATGATTTAACTTCATACTTAAATCAACACAATATGCTCAGCAGTTTTCAACACGGTTTTGTGTCTCAGCGCTCTTGTTTGACAAATTTATTAACCGTATTAGAAGCTTGTACTAAAGCTCTCGAAGAAGGAATTGACATCGACGTAGTTTATTTGGACTTCGCAAAAGCCAAAGACAAAGTGTCTCATAAATTGCTAGTTGCTAAGTTAAAGAAATATGGCATCCGTGGGCATTTGTTGCCGTGGATTACGAATTTCCTGTCCGATCACAGACAAAAAGTAACAGTAAATGGAATTGAATCAGATTGGTGTGACGTTCTGAGTGGAGTTCCACAAGGTTCTGTACTTGGTTCCCATACTATTCTTAATTTTCATTAAATGAAATGTGGAATGGCGAATGATATGTCAATGAGTACTTCGAGAAGTGTAAAGTTACGCGTACTTATGGGCAGAAATAACATTCATCTTATTCAAATTACTTCAGAAGATACACTGTTCGAAAAAGATCTTGGCGTTATTTTTGATAACGAACCATCCTACTCGCGACATTTAGTCGCACAAGAGAACAAAGCAAATAGAAAACCAAAGTGTGACGTCACGTTTCCGTAGCAACCAAATTTTCTGTTCCAAACAAACCAAAAACGTAAAACACTATACCTGACCAAAGTTTTCTAGGAACGTTTTATCGCGTATTGACGAGCAGTTCGCTTTACCGAGGTCGAAGCAATTGTTAAGGATACGTCGTATGTATTTAATTTTTCATTAAAAAACTAAAGCTAGTCACCGTACAAACTGCAGAATGGCATACTTGCCGATTCTTCGGTTTTCCGATCAAAGAAAAGAAACTACAAGAACAATCGTAGAAACGACAGGAACTATGAAAAAGAATGAAAATAGTGTGCGACACCGGGAGTTCCCAGGCGGTCCCCCATCCAAGTACTACCCCGGCCCGACGATGCTTAACTGCCGTGATCAAACGAGAACGGGTGTGTTCATCGTGGTATGGTCGCAAACGATAACGCATCCCTTGCCCACTCTTTTGTAAGTAATCGAAGCTAGAAAGAAAGTAAGCAAAAGTAGCAGCGTGACTACATCTATTTTTTTTAATAAGAACATTCGGAGTGGTTCATGGCTTAAAATGTTCTTAGATATTTGAAAAATATGCCTTAAAAAGTTCTTAATTCTGAATCATAATAAAGCCTTCTTCTTAATAATTTAGTTCCGAAAAACCCGTTTTCTTTAATTTTCCGACGAATGGACACAGGCAAGTAGACTGTAAACTACTCATGCAGGCTCTGCCAGAAACCCCAAATGTAACAAAAGAAAAAATTGCATTTAGATCAACACAAGAAGTAATTATGACTTGTTAAAAAAGTTACAACAAGATTACTTCAACATCGTAAACATCCACCAAATCACTGGATTGATCTGGATACGCAACAAAATACTTCAGTAAAACTTCGTGGAAGTATAGAATTTTTCCGGTGAACCAGCCGTTTTCATAGAGGACTTTGAGATTTCGTCCCACCAACTCGTCATCATAGCATCTGTCCCACTCATTGTCTACTATTTCGTCTGCTGCGTCAGTCTCGTTGGATGGTTTAATAATTTCATTCATGTCTGCTATCACTTCCTTTTCTCCGTCCTCTTCTTCATCAACGGCAGTTGCTTCATCATTATTTTCAGGTTCTACTTTGTTGGGCGCAGGTAAAGTTTCGGATGCATCCACGATGCATGGTGGGGGAACGCAGTAGTTAGCTAAGCCCTCTGGCGAAATCTTGTTGTCGTCGCTGCCATCTGCTGTTATCAAAGCACCTGTTTTCTGAAACAAGCGCCGTCGGAAACCGTCGTATTGCAACGATATCAGCTTATTATAAGCCGTTCCTGCCCACTGGGTGATCAGGACCCGTCGATCTTTTGCCGAGAAACCATTTCCGTACCAGAGATCAGCATGTTCATCATCGTCAAGCCAGGCATGAAAAGCGCAATACTTTCAGCAACTGAGCTTATCCAGCATCAACCGGTTGCCATAAATCGGTGGTGTTTGGTAGACCATACCATACGATGCTCTTCTGATCGGCAACAGATTTCTTGAACTCATAACTGACTTGTGCCGACAAATTGCCAGCAAACAAAACAAACCGCTCACTGTCTTTCACAGCACTGGCCAGCGTCTTCTTTGCCCATTTCATCGAAAATTTTGTGGCCGCCCAAGCATTTGGCTGGAAATAGACGTCGACGTCCTTATGCCAGGAAGCCTTTTCATCGTCACTAATCTGCTTCCCTTTGCCTCGGAAAATGACAGCGAGCCTCGGTTGCTGACCTGCTGCACGCACACAAATCTGAAGAGTGTACTGGCGTTTTTTTAGTCCACGCCCCGGTTGCGAAATCCACACTTTATGGTACTTGTCTCTCTTTTTAAGCTGCTCGTATGTCCGCTTCGTTGACAAAAAGAAGAGGACTCTGATTCACGTTAAATTGTTGTTCTGGTGTAAAACGCCCCCATTTTTCATCATATGAATCAGCCTTCCCTTGCCGGATAAGTTTCTCGCGGGTTGTTGCGTGCCATTTCAATAGAGCCTCCCGGTGCCTTTCTTTGGACGTCTTTTTGTTTCTTTGTTTAGCTCGCATACGAATGTTGTACTTCTTGAGGAAACTTACAACTACATGTCCCTTTATGGTGGCCTCTGGATTCTGAGTTTTCTCCTTATAAATACGCCGAGCTTTCGAGCATGAAACATGAAAAATAACCATGAAAAATTAACATGATGACCACGATTTCGTACCATCTGGAAAACTTCAAACAGCTTTTTATGTAATTCTTTGTACTTTACTGATGGACGGATCTTGGTATGTTGTCGGTATGTTGTCGCTATTCAGATGTTGCTGCTTTCTTTATCTTGTCCTTCTCCTTCTTTGATGACAATCATTTCGACACAAGTGACCCGTTGATGTTGTATTTTTCAGCCAACTCGTCTTGGGTTGCTCCGTTCTTGTATTCATCGATAATGTTGGACTTCTTGATGGCAGAGTACTTCTCGCGTTGCTCTTTTCCTCGCCTGCCACTAACACTGGAGCTCGCAACTTCTTTCCCAGCTGGTGGATTTGGTGGATTTGGCGGATTGTTGGTTTTTCGGTATCAGGTTCAGAAACGTATTCATTGGAGTTGTCCGAAGTCGCGAGCGTATCTTTGGATGACAACGAAGATAGTGCAGAATTTTTAACAATACACTTGTATCTGCGCACAGTCAGTCCTTTTCTCGCCATGAACCTGTTGTTGCAAATGTTGCATACGTAAAGTTTTTCATAGCTTTTACTAACACTAGTGGGTATAGAAACATTTGTAAGTTGTCCATTGTGTTTGATTTTTTTGGTAAAACCAACCCAATTTGCCAAGGTCGACTGTCGCTTAGCCATCGTTCAAAAGTCTGCAACTCGTCGTAAAAAATGCAATACATATGTAGCAACGTTTCAATTCAAACAAACACAGTTGAAAACAAACATGTGCAGTCGCAGGGGCGTACCGTGGGGGGTCGTTGGGTGCGGACGACCCCCCCCCCCCCCCCTTTGAAACTGTGTGCCCTTTTTGACAAAAAATAAAAAAATATCAATAAAATAATTTACGATCAATAAGAACAAGAGGTAATTTCAGATGCAATTGTACTCCTGACATCAAAAGTTAAACCGTGAGACATACTAGGGAAGGAGAGTCGTATGTCTGTGGTTACATAAAAGTAAAAGTTAAAGTCACTTTTCCGCGAGAAAACGATAACATTCTATTGAACGATTGATTAAAAGAACGCCAATGTTACGTTGTTTATTTACAAGCACAAAAAGTGGCGATCTTTGTATTTGATTATGCAGATTAAGTATATTGCAAGAATATTCCGTAAATTACTGAAGTGGTGTTGTGATAAAAGGTTTCATATAGAACAAACGAAGAAAACGTTACTTTTGATCGGAAAAAAATTAAAATGCCAAATAAAGACAGACGACGAAAGTTAAAAGAAAAAGAAATCAACAAAGCTTCGAAACGCCGCACGACGTTGAGTAACTACTTTGAGAACGTGGTTGAGATACACCATGAAATCGGAACGCCTCAGTGCATTAGCAATAATGAACATACACAGAAATATGGAGATCAGTTACACCGAAGCATCAAAACAATTCTTTACGTTATACCCTAGAAAGATTTACGAATCTAATTTGATTTTTAGTTAAAGAATTATTTTTTCAGTCCATTTTTGGTTTGTTCCATCCAAATATAATGCAGTGTTGAAGTTTTTTTACATGACATATTTTGTCTTGTTCTTTTGTCGCTATTGTTTTAACCAATTTGTAAAAGCAATATTTACGGTGTATTAAAATTACAACATTGTACATTAAATAAAACAGGCTTCACCGGGGGCTTTTCTTTATCGGAGCCCAAATTAGTAAAAGTTTTAAAAACATTGTGCCCTTTTCATTCTTAAGTCCGACCCCCGACCCCTTTTAATTTTTACGGTACGCCCCTGAGTCGGATGACTTTAATTATTCTCGTCATGCACGCATACACTAAAAAGTGTTCGAATTTCGAATATTTTCTCTTGCTACAGCTCTCAATATTATTATAGTCAGATATATCATTCGTCAAAAAGTTCTGAAATGCCTACTAAGAAGCAAGAAGCACACCAAGATGAATAGACAAAAACTCTATGCTTAAGCCGAGAATCTAGTTGCATTGCATATATGTGCCCTTTAATATACTCAATGCCCGCCACCCCTCCCCCCCCCCCCCCCAATATCGAATGCCTTCCGGGGGCCCTGAGGAGAAAAGTGAAAGTGTGTTGTCTTGACCATCGCGAGAAATGGCGGACAGGGTGGCAAAAGCAATTATTTGATTATCCGGATAATTCCATTTTCCTGATGATTTCCAAACTGTTCGGATAAACAAAGATTAAAAAACGGAGTTATCATTTACTGTAAAATATCCATCAATACAAGCTATGGAATGTTCTTAATATTAGTCTAACTTAAGCCTATACTTCGTTCTTAAGATGTTCTTAACTTTTACTATTTTCAAGGGTTGCGTTCTTATAAACTATGTTCTTATAAAATAAAAAAAATAGGTGTACACTTAAATACCCTTCGTGGACATTCACACTCCGTTGTACGAATTGTGTTACTTGCGTCGACATATATCTAGAAAATCGGTTTGAAGGATTATACTTTTAAATTGCAACAAATTCATTCGGAACTCTAGGAATGATTAATTTCAGTAAGATTGTCTGCGTTAAAAGATACGGCAATATTTTGAAAACATATTACGAAAGATGTAACCAGAGCAGATAGGTTAGGCCAAAAACGATCACTTACCGTTGCGTTGTAAACTTTATCTTTCATGCTAGCGCAAACTTTTCCTTTTAAACCCCCAGAAGAATACGTAAAAGTCTCAACATGATTCGATCTGAAGTGATTTTCTCCTCTTGCAAATTGATTTCTTCTCGTTTTCGAAGAAAGAACATAACGAAGCAATAGAATAGAAAACGCCATCTTGTTTTGGTTGTTTAGAACTGAAAATTTGGTTTCTCGGACAACGTAACGTAATGACTTTGGTACTCTATTATGTACGCAGTACATTTACCCATCTTGATAAAACAAGTTATAAAAGCCTTTACTGTTCATTGATTGATTCGACCGCTCGTTTGTAGTACTGTAGTATCGCGCATAGCCCACCGAGATTGAAACGTGACCAAGTTGCAGTTGAAAATGTCTTACGTCGTGCAACAAAACTTGTACCTGAATTGCATCACCTGAGTTATAATGATCGTCTTCGTGCGATGAAATTGCCTAGTTCAAGATATCGCCTGTTACGACGAGAGATGATAGAATGTTGATGCAATCTCATTATAATTTGGAAATATGCAACTTTTTTGAAATCGACATAAGAGCCCAGTAACACGAGGTCATAACTTCAAGAAAAAAAAGAAAGCCCGCAGATTAGATATCAGAAAGTTTTCATTCAGTATACGTGTCGTGACGAATACACCTATCCGCGCTCACACTGCCGGCAGCCGAAAGGCGCGGATAAAAGAGTCTGGGCGCTAACTATGGGGGTCGAAACAAAATCGAAATCACAATAAACAGTAAATGAAGCCTACTTCAGGCAAAGAAATGAAAGCATGTTACAAGTTTCAGTCGTCATAAAGCAATAAATCTTTTCATTTAAGATTCTGTACATTTTTAAATACTTTCTTTAGCTACTTCTTTTCACTACAATGAGATGATTTTTTATTTGTAATTTTAATGGTCTAAAAAGAAATTTATCAAAACCAATAAACTTTTTTTATTATAAGAAACCCAGTTTCTTATGGTTGAAGCGTAAAATTGGGTAAAATAATAAGAAACTTACTTCTCTTCTTTTCAAGGGCAAAAGAAACTAGAGACAGATAAAGTTAAGATTTTGACAATTTTTTACTCGCCAGTTTTAAAAAATAATATAGTGGAGTGGTCGCCACTTATGTAGTACACATACCATATCATTGTCATAAAAACTAATAAAATTTTAGTTATATGTATACTATGGCATATGAAGAAGATTTTCTTCCGAAACGATCAAGTTTCAAGACAGGACAGTAGCTCAAAATGTCAAAAAACCTTCAAATAATTACGAACTTACTATATTAATGATGGAATCTATTATTTGACTTTAAAAAACAACAAATCAAATTTAAGTTATCATCCATCACATGTAAAAAATCACTATCATTTATGACAAATCGGTCTGAGCATCATCCTGGGTAAGCATCCAATAAAAATGTTATAAAATCAATTTGGCAAAATTCCAATAAAAAATTTGAAGGTGTTGTGATGCTTGTAATCACTCCATGTTGCAGCCTGACAATACAAGGACTTTGGTCTCTCAATAAACACCTCAGAACAGTCAATTATCACTCTGCATTTTGAACGACCTGACTTTTTAAAATGTTCAGGCATATGCTGATAGAAATGGGTTCGCATGGGAGCCAAACAACTAATGCTTCACCCAGAACTGTTAATAGCAGCCTGATTATTGTGATAAAGGTGTTTGAGCAGACGGTTGTAAATATTCCAAATTGAAATTTTGGAAATTCCAAAGATTCAGATGGAAGGCAGGCTCCCATTTAGTCTTTCAAGATGTTTCCCTTCTCAAAATTTGCACCCATTTACGTCTATCTCTACAGTTCCTAAGTGTGCGAGGAAAACAAAACAGCTTGAAAGGTACTTCACAACCACAGTTCTTTTGTAAAATTCCAACACGTTTCTCACATAATTCAGCTTTCCACTTGTTGAGTTTGTAGGTACTGTTGGAACATCCAATAACAGCACAATTATCTTTTGGCATTTTTTCTTGTTATCGTAAGTAAATAACTTTTCTTGTCAACTTGTCAATATACACGTTTTTTTATAAGAAATTTAGCGAAGGGCCTAGTTCTAAAAGTTTATTATTTATAGCCTGAAATAGCATGTTTTTAGTTTCTTATATCTCATATATTTCTTATATCAAATCATTCAAACAGTTTTTTAAGTATATGATTTGTATATCACACAGTCGATTAAACAGAAAACAACAATAAACACAAAATTTAATGTTCGAAAGTTACGTATTTGATCTGTCTGCAGTGCAATGACCTCATTCATATCACTTAAATGATATAAATTTCATAATCATCTTCTTTGATTTATCGCAAGGCTTCTAAAAAGTTCCTTATTTTGGAATTTGTCATAACAATATAGTACTAAAAGTTTCTTAATTTTTGAAGACTCTGCATGTAGGTTTCTTATAAAGAGGTTTCTTATAAAAAAGTGACACTTTATTAGTTATTGTATTATATTGACGTCATTAGAGGCTTAAAGGTAATTATTTTACCTATACAATTTACTTTTATAATTCAGACAGTCACTTTTGATGTTCCCTTAATATAATATGCTCCATTATGATTTTGGCTTTAATCGCGTACGATAAACGGCTTTTCCCGGGTCCTTTGTGCTTTAACTCAAGATAAAGTAAACACAACTAGCGAAGTTCCTTTTTTGTGTGTTTGGTTGTTTGTGTGTTTGTGTAGAAGAGACTTACTTTACTTTTTCTTTACTGCACATCCCAATTCAGAGACCTTGCCCACGTGTTTATATTTCTTCTCCATTCTTCTCTATCTTCAGTCATTGGCTCAAGCACTTCACGTGTCAATCCAGTGTCTTTGATTAGTCTATCTACTTTCCCTTTTTGGTTCATGGTCGTATGGCCGCCATTATGGCAAAAATAAGCTGAGTCGAGTCAGCAACATTTTCAAAATATATCATGTGATCCTCATTCGATCCGAAATTTAATGCTGATACAGAAGTTGTGAGGTCAAATCCGTTGGAAATGAAACTTAAAAAAGTTACACATCAAAAGGTGAATAGTATTAACAAGTCAATTTTTTTTAAGATGTAAGCACCATTAACATCAATAAATACATGATTGACTTTCCCTTCGAATTCTGTGATGATGAAAAGGTAAAACAAAGAATCATAGCAGGTTGATTCAAAACAGCTTAAACTATTGTGTGGAAGGGAGGAAAAACACAGAAATATCAAAACATAAACCCAATCTATCGGGAAATAACAAGAAAAAAACAGTCTAACATGTCTATTTGGAAACTTTCAAGAAATTGATTTGAGAAAATCCCAAATACTTATGAAAACAAAATATACACAAGTCTCATTTAAAGAAAACTAATTTGTACATTTTAAAAATGTTGTAGCTAGTTTCCGGTTGTAGCATATTTTTTTCTTTTTTAAAGTAAGATTCTTTTAGTGTCGAATTCCTGGTTTCAAGCTTTATTAAATTTCCCTGTAAGGTTTTTTAGTATTCCCGCTTTGGTATAGATTACTTCGATTTTGTTCTTCAATCATCTAAAAGACCATGAAAGTGCACAGTTAAGATGAAAATATATGTACACTGCATATACCTCTATCTCTCAAGCTTTTCCTATTAATTTTTTCTAACGGAAAAAGATTTATATGCATGTCATACCATATATGATTTCGATTTGAAATTGAACATTAAGTTAGTTAGGCCGTCTGTCAGGACGCCCCAAAAACATTGAACATTAAAGTGGTCAGAAATAACGAAAATAGAATTGTAAAAATTAAATTAAACTTCTTAGTACACAGAAAGGGTAGTAAATTTTTATGCCTACAAGAGAATATAGTTTTTAAAAAAAATTTGGCCGCATCAATTGAAAATAGCTTCCGCCGGGCCTGACTTCCACTTACGCACAAAATTATTATCCACAGCAATACCCTCGTACCACTGGCTTACCATATCCCAACCACCTGAATTTACCATACCCTCACAAAGCCAACCATCTTTCCTGTCACAACAAAACGACCAAAACAACAATGATGCAAACCATGAACAATTATGAACACATTTTTGATCTTTGTTTATTTAGGTTTAGGAAATATTTTTCTACACGTCACATATAAAAAAACTTACAAATACTCGTTGAAATAAACAGTGATAGCATTTCTCATTCTCGACCCACTTGGCGTAGTATATGAGTTCAATTTATCAACTTTGGTTGCACCAAGCTCTTCTTGAATTACTTGCTCGACTACGCGTATGTCAACATCTTCTTTTTCTCTTTCGCAAAAATTATGTAGGACAAAACAAGCAAAAATTACATTCGGTAGATAACTGACTGGTATATCTATCGGTCTCATTAAAATCCGACATCTTGCTTTAAGTCGACCGAAAGCACATTCAATTTGATTTCTAGCACTACGTAACATCTGGTTGAAAATTACCTCCTCATTTGATTTACAATGCTCAAATTCTTTCACCAAGTATGGTAGTAATGGGTATGCTGTATCTCCTAACAAAACGTGAGGAACACATTTTTCTCCGGGTACCAGCTCTTTATAAAAAAGCTAAAACATTTGATCTGTTAACGCTTTTTGAACATCGCAATTTGCAAATACCCGTGCGTCGTGGACACTACCAGGCCATTTAATTTCGACGTTAATAAATTGTCCAAATGCATTGCAAATCGCTTGACAATTCAAAGAATAGCATAGTTTATAGGAAAAGTAGTCGTGTGCATTTTCGGACGGTTGCTTTATGGGTATATGGGTCCCGTTAATACATCCAATCACCTGAGGGAAGTCAAACTTTTGTTGTAATTGAGCTGAAGCCACCAAAACCTTTTCTTCCTCCACAAGAAACTTTATTAGTTCTGGCCCCAAATCTCGGGTCAAAATGCCGCATATTTCTTTACCACTTGCCCAACTGTGCATCGTGCAATACCAAATGTGTTCGACGTCATTTGCATAGAACCTTGATCTTTAAGGTAATGAAGCGTTATAGCGACCCTTTTTTCCAAACTTATGGTGTCTTGTCTAACTCTGGATGATCTCTCTTTTGCGTAAGGTTTGATTAGGGCCACTAGATTCAGAAAATTAGATTTTGACATTCTTAAGTTCTTCTTCCATTCCTCCTCGGACAATTTATCAGTGAATAAATTTTGCCACCAATGATCGGTTCTGCCAGGTTTAACCCAAATCGATTTTTTTCTTCGAAGATACCTGAAAAAGAACAAACGTATTATGATAAACAAAGCAATAAAGATAGCAGGAATAGTTAATGATTTCTCATGACTTTATTAATTTCAAGTAAAAACACGCTTACATCTTAAAAAAATTGACTCGTTAGTGCCATTCACTTTTTGATGTGTATTTTTTTAAAGTATTTCAGCGGATTTGACCTAACAACTTGTGTTCAGTATTAAATTTCGAATCGAATGAGGGGTCACATGATATATTTTGAGAAAATTGTCGATTCAGCTTATTTTTGCCATAATGGTGACCAAACGACCATGAACCAAAAAGGGAAAGTAGATTTTTTTGAAAGCTTAGGACCAATGTTGATGACCAAAGTCAAACCTTCTATACAAAAAATGCATACGGCAGTAGAGTAGAGTATTCTGAATGTTGCACGTGTTTATGGTGAAATTGCGAAATATCCACAAGAAGATATTTCAATGGACATATGTCTGTACAATGCAGAAAATGTGGCTTCTTCCTTACACTTTGTTTTCGTGATTTTTTAATTTTTTTTGTCAATTCCTTACCTTAAACAAATATCAACTTTTTTCCTACATATTTATTTATTACAAAAACCATAAATTTATGTGAAATGTTTACTTTTTTGCCGCGGCAATATTCTGTCTCTGTGACTGAGAAACATGGTAAACTACGGGATAGTTACAACGTTATGCATATGCATCGTCAACCTCATTTGATACAAAAACGAAACAAATAAGAACCGGGAGTGATCAGTAAAACTTATTTTTATTGTATGCAAAACAAAAACGCAAAAATTACATTACTCTGAAATATAAAACTTTCTTGGGGAAACAAGATTAGATGCATTTTGCACTATAATTAAAAATACGGAATATAACGACAATTGCGAAATATCCATAATATTTGAATGGACAATATCTGTACAATGTAGAATGTGGCTTTTCTCTTCAACTAAGTTTCTTTGCGGTTTTTTTCCATCAAATGCAGCATAATTCTTAGTCTCGAATGGAACTTTTAAAAAACCTGTAACACCACTTGTAAACATGTCTGTTGGTTCTCTTTCAAAATCTTCCTCCTTACTATGTTTTACATTAGGCAACATTTATAATTATTGCAAGCCTTCCCACGTTATCGCCTCCCAAGTTCAGGCGAGTGTCTATCAAAAATCAAATATGAAAGCTCAGTGAAGATTTTACTTCTTAGCCTCTCAATAATATAGGATACAAATACTTAATGTATATGCTGAATTGCAGTCATATCTTTTCATTTGAAAGAACATCAATGATGGAGAATTTACACCATGCCACAGAGCATGTACTAGCTCAATTGTGTAAAAATGACATAGTTTGGAACCTAAATTAAAAGTTAAATCGTGTCCTGGAAATGCTAAAATAACCGTTTTAGATGTCCTAGAATCAAAAGTTTTCTTTGCCCCCTAACCATGGTGGGGACAGTTTCATGAACTTTTGTGGCGAGAGAATAGCACTGGCAGTCACATACAATGCGTGTGATTTATAACTCCCCAAATTTATAACTAATTTTCTTATAGAGAAGACTCTACTATTGTTTGCTAAAACAAACGAAATAACTTCGCTCCTTTCTCTGGCAATATGTTTCTATTTTCAAAGTTCGCAACTTTCTTACAATTCACGGTTGATTGATTTTGGAACAATAGACACTTTTGTTTGTTTGCTCATGCCGCTGGTCATTGGAAGTGTTCTCTGTACAATTTAGTTCGGTGTTCTTTCTTCGTTATTGAAATTATTTTCTAAATAGAAACCGACGGTAATTTAGGAATTTAATCACTTTACATCATCCTGTAGTTTTCAAAAATTACAAACAGACAAACATGAACAATCATTTACAATTATAATTGGATTTCTAATCGCTCTTTTCAAATAAAAACACTTTCTTCCAATTTCCAAAACCTCAAATCAGGTATTGCTGTTAGGCTTTTAAATTTTTAAGATTTTTAGCGCTTGAAGTTGCTTAGTAGTTTGATCAAAACAAACAAAGACGTTTTAAGCGTACCGTAATGCCTCGATTAAGCGCCCGGGCGTTTATTTAATTTTCGAGGTTCTAGGGTGGGCGCTTATTTGCAATTCAGAAAAATTGAACATAAATAAAAGGCGGTTTTTAATAAAAACACGTTTTTTTCACAAAATATCTATTTCCACATCTTTGTCACCCTCAGCAATGACGAACGATATAAAGTTTGCAGAAGTTTTGCTAGAAAGGCTGAAAGAAAAGAAGAAAATCATTGACATTGTGATATCTGAAAGCTTTTTAAAAAAGTTTCCCTGTTATAAAAAACTGGAAAAGAAAAATAAGAATGAAAACTAGAAAAAACGTTCCGTTGCCTTTCTTCTTTCCGTGCTATTGTTTTTGCCGAAAACTCGAATAGGCTCCCGTTTCTGAAGATTGAGGGGTGGGCGCTTATTCGAGGGGGGGGGGGGGCGCTTATTTAATAATTTAACCAAGAGGATGGGCGATTTTTCGAAGGGGGGGGGGGGGGGCGCTTATAGGAGGGAGGCGCTCAATCGAGGCATTACGGTATATAATTGTAAATTAGAAAAATAGAAAAAAAATAGAAAATTGTAATATTTACATCAAATGATAACAACAAAACTGCTTCGTATTACTGACTTTTTTCGGGAATTTTCTGAAAATTCGACTATAAATAAAGCTGATGTTTCAAACTGTAATATTGTCGTTTATTGAAGAATGGTCTAGCTCTGAGAGGTCCTTACCATTTTACATTCTGTTGTTTATATTAACCGGTGAAAATTGCATTCAAATGATCATCTCTCTTTCTTGCAGCTTTCTACTGAAGAATACACAGTGTTTCAGAGTGTTCATTTCAGTTTTAGTAAATGTGTCACAATCGAAACTACTCTGAAAAAGATTTCAGAATGTTTGCTTACACTTTGATCTCTTTCTTAACACATCTAACTTTTCAAGTATGTATTAAAACTTCAGCTCTACTATCTCAATTCAGGGGCGTACCGTGAAAATTAAAAAGGGGGGGGGGGTGGGTCGGACGTAAGAATGAAAAGGGCACAATTTTTTTAAATTTTTTTTACTAATTTGGGCTCCGACGATGAAGCAAAGCCCCCGGTGAAGCCTGTTTTATTTAATTTACAATTTACAGTTGTAATTTTAATTCACCGTAAATATTGTTTTTACAAATTGGTTAAAACAATAGCGACAAAAGAACAAAACTGCGACTGTAATTGCACAGCGACCGTTTTTACCTTTTCTTTTAATCAATCGTTCAATGGAATGTTATGTTTTCTAGCGGGAAAGTGAAACCAGTTGTTATGTAACCATAGATATACGATTCTCTTTAGTATGTCAATGTTGTAACTCTTGATGTCAGGAGTATTGCATCTGAAATTACCTCTTGTTCTTGTTGATCGTAAATTATGCTATTAGCTAATATTTTTTTATTTTTTGTCAAAAAGGGCACATAGTTTCAAAAGGGGTGGTCGTCCGTACCCACCGACCCCCTCCCCCACGGTACGCCCTTTCAATTTTTCAATTCTCAAAAAATGTTTTTAAATTTTTCCCGAATTCTTCGCGTAGCAGGTCATTTATACACGCACACGTCCGCTACTTGACACTAATTTTACTTTTGATGTGGATTTTTGAAGGTGGAGAATCGAGAAAGCAATCAACAGGTGTTAGACAAGATTACAACAACAATCCACGTGGACCTAAATAATAATAGATAACATAGATGTTGTTGAAATCAAGAAACAAAGTATATAGTTATTGAAAGGCTTTTGTCTCAGCGTTTCAGGAATAGTAATGCATTGAAACCAGTCTGACGCTTGTAACATTGAGGAAACCAGTCTGACACTTCTAAGGTTGTGGAAACCAGTCTGACGCTTCTAAAGTTGTGGAAACCAGTCTGACGCTTCTAAAGTTGTGGAAACCAGTCTGACGCTTCGAACGTTGTGGAAACCAGTCTGACGCTATTGTTATAAACATTAGAAACCTTATTGTTTTTGAAACTTTTAATGTTAATAATGTAGGAACATAGAAAAACAAACTAAAAGACGGTTGTAGGCGTTTCCAAACTCTGTCGCGTGTAAGGCTGGGTGCTTATTTGAAACTGGGCGTTTATTGAAAATTTTAGGAATAGTTAGTTAGTTATGATGAAATATCATAAGATACCTATTTGAGTTGGATTCATTGCTTCCTACGTATTCAATAAGTCTGAGAAAATGTGGAACAAATGCCACAGACAGAAGGTTTGTTTTATTTATTTATAGATAAGGTTTTCAATGACAGTTTCTGATTGCCTTGTTACACTCGTCAACAGGCGCAACTCCACTTCAAAATAACATGCCAAACAAAACTTAGAGATATTATGAGAAGAAAACTGACGTCGATTGGTGTTTGCGTTAGGAAGGGAAAAAACATCTGCTCCAATAAACCATCTAATGATTATACATAAAAAATTGTGGGGAATATAATCTGTTGAACCACCGTGCAACTCATGCTAGCATAAGGGACGTTTAAACGACGACGATTCAATTGTTGTATATTTGTTCTTGATTCTATACTAATTTATCAATTTTACTTGAACGAATTCCCATCTGGATAGCTCCCACACGGGTTAATTCCCGCCTAAACCAATTCATTCCCGGAGAACCCATATTTCTAACCTATTACATTGTTTTCGATTTAAACAAATAGGTGTAAGATGTTTGCGTCAACACGAAACCAAGCGAATCTCAATTTAGACTACAGACGTCAATTGTTAACCAGAATAACACGTGCTTTAAACCGACTGTCGTATAGTTATTTTTGAACAGAACCCTGTTGTTGTTCTTGGATAATGCCCATGGTAACCTTCTGTTGACGTCAGAAAGCAATTAAACTTTGATTAAACAATGATGTGATTTTGTAGATATGTGATTCTTAATGAGAAAGAGAGAATCTTTTTCGCGAGTCCTGTAATTGAAATAGAAGAAGAATGGATAAAATATCAAGAAAAGGACGGTGACCGTTCATTTTGTCGC
Source organism: Candelabrum cocksii (assembly GCA_963930725.1). NCBI lineage: Eukaryota > Metazoa > Cnidaria > Hydrozoa > Anthoathecata > Candelabridae > Candelabrum > Candelabrum cocksii. The sequence continues at coordinate 3,448,774 of OZ005666.1, forward strand.
AGATCATTTTGTCGTAGATCATTTCGTCGCAGATCATTTTGTCGCATTCATTTCGTCGCAGTTCATTTCGTCGTAAATCATTTCGTCGCAGTTCATTTCGTTGCAGATCATTTTGTCGCAGACTTCAAAGTGCTATATAAAGCGCTAATTAAAACGAGTGGCTTTGAGCAGTTCATTTCGTCGCGTTCATGTCGCACATTTTGTTGTAATGCAAATAATTTATTGCCTGTATTGGGCAACAGCCTTACTATAATAGAATTCTGTCTGTATTGTCGAACAATAAAATTGAAACACTTGCAGACAGTTTAAAGAAATCGGCAATACTTTTATACTTATTCTGTAATAATCGTCGGGCACACATCTTATTAGAGTGATGATTATGCTCATCTCGCAGCGAAACATTTTTAATGGAGCCACAGTTAACTTAGTACAAACTTATGTAAACATTTACAAATTATTTTAAAATGATTTGCGACGAAATGATCTGCGACGAAATGAACGGGAACCAAAAGGACAATGTTCAAGCCCATTCACCATCACAAACACAAGTATAGTTAAGTGGCAAAGTGACTATGAAACGAAGTGCCGTTTTTTAAACACTGTTTTGGAAGGAGCCGCCGCAAATCTGTTATCGCTTGAAAATTTAAGTAGAAACATTCGACACGAAATACATGATCGCAACCAAGTATTCTCACTAGAGATGATACGCCCATTTTCCTTAATAATAGGGAACTAAAACTGAGTAGAACTTATGGAATGGACGATCTTAGGATAGAGTTACCTTTGGTTCAATTCAGGTCCTTAAATTTTTAACGTAATACGATCATTGTATATCCTGTCGTATACAGGAAAATAATTACTGAACAATAGATGTTTGCAATTGCCTGCTGGAAGTGCTACCTGAAGCTCATTATCAGATCAAAATATTTTCACTGGCTGAATAATACCGCTGAGCAAGTATTAGCAGTCTTTATTGCGTAATAATTTAGACAGAACTGGTGTGTAACATCAGAGGACGTCGAAGAGAAATTCCAAACAAAAAAAGCTTTGAAAAAGATGTTGCTCTTTATTCATCTAAGTTTATCTTTACATTGCCACCAGAGAGCATCATGATGCTCAGCTACAAAGCAAAGAAAAACAAGGTAGTGTTCTTGCTTTCCTCTAAACATAAAACAGTAGAAGTTCATGAGGGGGAAGAGAGAAAGCCAGAAGCAATTTAGGACTATAACAACAACAAAGGCGGAGTTGACACTGCAGATGAAATGCTTCGGTCCTATTCTACTAAAGCTTCATCTAGAAGATGACCTTTGGCAGCATTTTTCAATCTGCAGGATATCGTGTCACTGAATACGTACGTTATGTGTCAAAAAAAGGATACGTCAATTTTTAATCAAACTTGGAGAAGAGCTCTGCGCATCAGAACGGAGTCGCCGACATGAAATGCCCCATCGTATTGGAAGTGATGAAGATTTACCACCAAATAAAAGGACCAAGTGCAGAATTTGAAATTCTAATAAAACACGCACAAAGTGTGGAAATTGCTCTCGATATGTTTGTGGTATTTGCTCAACACCAATGTGCAAAGAATGCATCAATTTGGAATAGAAATATCTTTTTGAGAGCTTTTATGCAAGGAAGTAGCCATGGGGGCAATTGACCCCTATGGTAGTTGACGTAAAACTAAACAAAAATTCACAATTTTTTCATCGAATTTTTGCGTTACTCAATTGGAGTGTGTAATAACCAAAATAAGAAGAAGTCAAAAAATATCAACATGCTATGTTAAGTATGTTTTGATAATTTTAGAAAAAATAAAGCAAAAAGGGTCAATTGACCCCTTCGGGAGTTCTAGGGTTAAAGCATGCCCTAAGCTTTTTGTTCAATTATTCGGGCAGTGCAATGAAAGAATTTTTCCGTATGCATTTCTTCCCTAAAAACCTGAAGCTATCTATACTCGTTATTCAGAGAACTCTTAGATCGAATTAACAATCAAAACCCTGCTGAATACTTTGAAATGGTTGCAATAATAACGTCGTCAAACATATAGGCTTTCATATAACAGTGATCAAGAGTTTGATGTATTTTAGTTTGTGTTTTACGAATGCTATGCGCTCTTTATTTTTTACCAACCGTAGATGTGTTAGCTTTATCTCATTAGGCAAAATTATATAAATATCGCCGAGCTATTTAATTTGAAGACAACAATATTGACCGGAAATAAATAATTGATTAACAGTTTTTAGTTTGTTGTTCTTGTCTTCAAATATCGGCTATCATCTGCACAGTTCAGCAGCGTGTTAACGTTACCGGAAAATCACTTTTTTAATTCATAAAATTTGCAATTATCCTAATCTTGTTCTGTGATCGTTGAAAAATTGCCCAAACATTTATCAAGAAAACTGCTGGCAAATTCTACATATTGTTCATAGTGTCAGATGTGGGTCCGACAGTAACAATTTTTTGATTGGCTCTTCTACTGTCAATCTGCAGAAATACAAGAAATTTCGACCGACCATGAGCCAGATGATTGGGCGTTGTACCTTACAAATGGTACTGAGATAAAATATAAAGTTGATACCCGAACAAAGATATTACCAATGTTCCAATTTACAAAACTGAACAAACATCCAAGGTTACGATATATTGAGGTTCCACTGTCAGCTTACAATGGCTCAAAATTCAAAGTGCAAGGCAAACTTATGCTGCCCTTAACTGATAAATCATCCACAGTAGTAGCATTATTTATCATAGCTAATACCCAGTCTCCTCCTATTCTGGGACATTTGCTCTAAGCTAAACCATGGCCTACTAAAAATACGGCCATATATGTCACATTTTAGAGGCCAAAATTAAGAGGCCTAGCTTCAAATGGCTACTAAAACGAAGCTATCACTATAAAACACAGGTAATTAAGAAAAATCTCTCTGAGGGGTAATATTGTCTTCGAAGTGATATCAGAGCCTTCCAAAATTTCTTCTATATACATGGTGCATCAATATAATAGCCTAAAACATTGTCTATGAAATGTTATAAATATATGGTCATTTATCATTACTTTTAGGCAATAAACACAAGTCAGTCAGTTTGTACAAAATCTTCATAATTAAGAATAACTAGATTCTTTTGAATTAGTTTCATTTATCAAATACGTTTCAAGGTTTTCTCTCCAGGTTGTCTGAAAAAGTCTGAAAAGCATGTAGTGGTGGACAAAAAGATGTTCTCTTTACCAATGTTTACACGTCTAAAAGCTGATTTATATACACAATAACAATATACATGACGTCTCAAAATCCAATTCTCAAAGAAACAAAAGAAATTTTGGACCAAAAACGTAATATAATGGACAAAACTGTAAAATTTTATTTACTACGTCGACGTAATTTAAATGAGGAAACAGCATCTTTGCGAATAATGTCTCTCGATTGCTTTTGTTTATTGTTAAAAAAAACGTTAATTACTATTTTGGAGGCAAAGTCCCCATTCATTGTGATAGTTGCAGCAAAACTCACAACTCGGACCATAATGTTTCAATATATACATTGCAGACTTAGTGACGGATTTTCTAACAGATAGAATGTCATCTTCAACAAAGTCTAAAATTGCAAAACAGCTGCTAACAAAGCAAGTACTTTCGGTGGTACAAATAATCCTCCTCTTGAAAGCAAAGTTAAATATTGATCGTTTATAATATCATTATTTCTATTTTTATTTCCTTATCGTATACATTGTAAAGATCTGCCTAGGCGATATAACCTTTAGGACAAGTCAGTTGGATGTTATTCTGATTGTAAGTAAATTCTGGAAAAACGAATTTTTGGGCATTCAGTAAGTTAGTTATTCTTTAAAAGATGTACGGCGTCAAAAAAACATATATGTTCGTTTTCCATGATTGGTTGGATGTACAAAATATAAGTTTGAATCTGAATTAAACAGCGTTTTAAGTGATGTGAACGCGTTTACATTGGAAAAGTGGTTATCAGCAACTAACCCACGAACACAAAAGCCAGCATACGCTAAATTTTCAATGACACTGGCAATTTTATTTCATAACCATCGACCGTTGAATGTAACCTCTGGTATAACTTGGGCAACAAATGGTACTGATTCCTTTAAACTTACAACCATAAAAGCCATTATTCCATTGGATAGATTTCCTTCTTCGTCGGCACCAACGTATTCTCCAGAGCTATGAGCAAGTAAAAATCCCCAGAGTTATGAGCAAGTAAAAATGGCGGATGTGAAAGAGGTGTTTCTTTCCGTATTAATATTATCGTTATCAGTAAAACATCGCAATTTTATTACATCTGGAGTGGAGTTGAAGTAAATATGGAATATAAAAACGAACTTGTGGAAATGTTTAAATGTACTTCGTTGTGGGTTTATCAGAGAGAAAAACATTTTATCAGATTTTCACAAAAAATTCTGGTGATTTTGTTACTTTTCTGTGGCGACATTAAATCGTGTCCAGGTCCAGAACAGTTTTTTAACAAACGAGGTATGTCCATTATACATCAAAACATCAGAGGACTTTTACCTAACCTGCCCAACCTCAAATGTTTTATCAACACTCAACAAAATGCAGACATTATTAGTCTTTCTAAAATTCATGTAACCGACTACAACAACAGCGACAGCTTATATTCAATCCCGGGATATGCTTTGACAAAAAGAAAAAGATCTACTGGCATAGGTGGGGGAGTTGCCGTTTATATCAGAGATGGTATAAAATTTCAGAGACAATTTGACCTCGAAAATGACGACTTAGAAAACATTGTTCTTGAGATTTTTATCAAAAATGCAAAAAGTTTTCTTATGGCTGCGTTTTATAGACCTCCAGGTACATCTAAGCATTTAAGTAAACTCTTTAACGACAAATTCAGTGAGGTAATTATTTCATTGAGCAGTCATTCAAATAAGTTATTATACTTAGTGATTTAAATGTCAACTATATGAAACAACAGGATAATGAGGAAATAAAAAATACGATCAGACTTAATGGCTTTAAACAGCTCATAAACAAACCAACTTGCATTACACCAGAGACGTTTTCCCTAATTGACATAATTGCGACAAATACGCCTTCGAACATAATTCACAGTGACGTCATTCCGACAAGTTTAGTGATCACGAGATGGTGTACTGTATTCGTAAGATAAACAACATGAAGTTTTCACCCAGAACATTTAACATTTTAACAAGTTAAAACTTAGATCAAAACAATATATATATATATAGTATTCATCATTCATACACCCTATCCCTGTTTTTATTTTCCTAACTGATAGTATATCCTCCTTTTATGCTTACTTTGAGCTGCAACAAACACAGTATAATTTATACATGGGCTATTTGATATTATCGAGTTTTTAATAATTTGGGTTTTATGTAAAAGATTACATAACTAGAAAGCAACAAAAATGCCGACTAAAGAAGCCTATCATTATGTCAAAAACAAAATAAGAATGAAAATAAAAATGTTTTGAAATATCAACAACATTCATGAAAACCATTCCGCACAACCATCCACCATTTTTGATTTGTAAGTAGGCCTCTTAATTTTAGCCTCAAAATGTGACACATACGACCGTATTTTTAGTAGGCCATGGCTAAACTTATTAATAGTAAGAATTTTTTGAATGTTAAACCTGGATTTGATTTGAAAAACTTAAAAATGAACTGGATAAAACGATAGTAGACATGAAAGTAATTGAACAAGTACAAGAACCCCCCGACTGGGTAAGCTCAATAGTTATAGTCGAGAAAACCCAAAGGATCTCTCAGGGTTAGCTTAGATCCAAAAGATTTGAATGCTGCAATCAAACGTGAACATTACCAACTACCAAGCACAGAAGATATATTACCTTACGGGAAGGAATTTAATGAAAATGCCTTATTCACGAAAATTTTATTCCGCGAAATTCAATTTTTCTCTCGTTTTTTTAGTGTCACTTAACATACAATTAAATACAGTGCATCCCGATAACTCGAACCTTTAAGGGACTAAGAAAATGGTTCGAGGAGAAGTTTTTAGAAATGCCTTTGATTTGTTTGAAGACTAAATTTAGATAAACCTTTTACGTGAATTATATCGTACTAATACCAAACCTCCCATCGTACGGTAGAATTAATAGAATTCCAACTAACAATTGGAAAAATATTGTGAGTGTAGACTTTGTTAACACCATCGATAATGCATATGAAGAGATAATAAACTGGAGGAAAAATCTTTTCAGAATACCATCTGGCCAAGCTGTCAAAGGTTTCATCAAAGAATTAACGTTTTGGATGGAACAATTTAATAGTGACACTCAGTTAAAAGGGATATCGTTAAAAGTATTCATGGTATTGCCCTCACTTCTACTGCAGAAACCATCCAGAAAAAGCAAAGCAAAAGACCATCTAAAAAGGTTACACGATAGATTAATCACATGGACGAATGGAGATATCTGCGACCTAATCAAGGAGGGTAGAAACATCCAAAAGAAGTTGATATCTTCAAAAAAAAGAACAGACGAAGACGCAGCGAGAATATTTTCAAAACTTATGTTTCAAGGGAAAGTGAATGCTGCCCTCAAACTTCTCTCTGAAGAATGGGATAATGGTATCCTTCCATCTGATGAAAATACCTTGAAACAACTTAAAGAAAAACACCCTAAACCATCGGAAATCCAGAATGATTCTTTATTTAATGGACCGATAGAAGAAGTGCATAAAGGCTTTTTTGACTCCATTGACGAAGCTATGATTGAGAAATCTGCCCGATTAACGAAAGGTGCTGCAGGACCATCGAATTTTGATTCTGAACAATTCAAACTAATTCTGGTTAGCCGAAAACACAAAAATGAAAGTAGAGATCTTCGCGAACAGATCGCTTTATTTGCACGAAAAATATCTACCACCGCCATAGACCCGCTTGTTCTGGAACCTTATGTGGCATGTCGACTAATTCCTCTAAACAAAAATCCTGGCGTTCGTCCAATTGGAATTGGAGAAGTGCTTCGACGAATTGTCGAAAAAGTAATTGGATGGGTTTTAAAGACAGAAATACAGGAAGCAGCTGGTCCACTTCAAGCTTCGACAGGTCTGAAAGGTGGCTCTGAAGCGGCCATTCACACCATGCGAGACATGTTTTCTAATGAAGACACGGAAGCCGTGATTTTAGTTGATGCTGAAAATGCTTTTAACTCTCTAAATAGAAAAGTGGCACTCCATAACATGCAATACATTTGCCCTGCATTCTCAACTGTACTTATCAATACCTATCGTTCCAATTCCCGTCTAATAATTCGGGGAAATGAGGAAATATCATCGTGCGAAGGAACAACCCAAGGCGACAATCTAGCTATGTCTTTTTATGCTCTCGGAATAAGTCCATTAATTCGCCAACTCAGAACCACTATCCCAGATGTCAAACAAATATGGCTAGCTGATGATGCAACAGGCGCCGGAAAACTAGCATCACTTAAAGTTTGGTGGGATACTGTGATAAATGAAGGCGAAAAGCTTGGATATTTTGTAAACGAGTCAAAATCGTGGATCATTATAAAGGATCCGAACCGGCTAGATGAAGCGAAAGAGATATTTAAAAACAGCAAGATAAAATTCACTACGGAAGGGAAAAGACACCTTGGAGCTGCATTAGGAAGTGAAGAGTTTAAAGTATCTTTTATGAAAGAAAAAGTCAAGAAATGGTGCAGTGAAGTTGAAAAATTGGCAGAATTTGCAGAAACACAGCCACAAGCAGCTTTTGCTGCGTTTATACATGGTGAACAGCACAAATTCAGCTATTTTCTTCGTACAATTCCAGACATCGAACATTTACTCAAACCCCTAGATGATGTGATAGACACAAAGTTTATTCCATCACTTTTGGGCTCCGAAATTTCAGTTGTGGAACGAGAGTTATTTTCACTTCCTATCAAACTCGGCGGTCTCGGTTTACCCAAGATTTCTGAAAAATCGTCTTCAGACTTTGAAGCATCCAAGAAAATAACTGCTCCGTTATGTGCAATAATGGCTATGCAGGGTGATGCGCTACCTAAAGAAGACACAAACATAAAAAACGATATTCGGGTTCAACGCGACAGTTTATTGAAGGAAAAAGCTGAGAAAATTGAAACACGAATAGATTCTGAAACACTAAGAGCTGTTCATCAAGCAAAATCAAAAGGTGCCTCCAGTTGGCTGAGTGTATTACCTTTAGAAGAGCATGGGTTTCTCCTTAACAAAAGTGAATTTAGAGATGCACTGGCACTTCGTTACAACAAGCCACTAAAGGGACTACCATCTACCTGCTCTTGCGGTCAAACCTTCAACGTTACACACGCTTTAGACTGCAAAAAGGGTGGATTTGTAATTATGCGTCACAACAACCTCCGCGACTTCGAGGCTAACTTACTGAAGAAAGTGTGCAATGATGTTGAAGTGGAACCCCCCTTGCAGCCGATCAATGGTGAGACGTTTCAGACTCAAGTCGCCAAAGGAGATGAAGCAAGACTGGACATTCGTGCGAGAGGATTTTTTCGTCACGCGCAAAGCAACTACTTTGACGTACGTGTCACTAATTGTAATTCTTCCTCGCAGATCAACAAAGAGCAGAACGTTATCTTCAAATCTCACGAAAATGAGAAAAAACGAAGATATAACGAACGTATTATGAATGTCGAACAAGGAACCTTTACCCCACTTGTTTTCTCCGTTAACGGCGGTGAAGGTCCAGAATGTTCAGTTTTTCACAAACACCTAGCTGAAAAAATTGCTACGAAAACCGGCGATCGATACGAAAAAGTTCTAACTTGGATACGTTGTAAAATTTCATTCATTGTTATACGTTCTGCCCTTATATGTGTGAGAGGTAGTAGGAGTGTTTTTACAGATAAAAACTCTGATGTTGTCGATGATTTCACCATTGCCTGTGACGACATTAGAATTTGAAACACGAAAGAACGAGTTGTGCTTTTACTTTTATTGATTTTTACTAACATATAGTATGTATTTTAACTCATTTTTATTGCAGAAATATATTTGTTTTATTATATCGTACTAAATATTCCCCTAAACCCTAAATTCCGCGAAATTCAGATATATTACCTCATCTGCGAAAATAAATTCCACGAAATTCGCTGTTTTTAGACTTTCTTCCACGAAAACTTCTTCCTTTAAGGTAGCACGTATGCCTAATGTCTGGAGGTTTTCCAAACTTGACGCGAGCAATGCCTACTTGCAGATAGAAGTTGACAACGAAACTGCTAATCTTCAATACTCTTCATTTGGTCGACACCGTTTTCTTCGGATGCCTTATGGCATTCATTCAGCAAGTGAAATTTTCCAGGTTAAAATCTCCGAAACAATATCAAACATACATCAACAGTCAAGACGACATGTCGATATCACATCTTCCGAAGAAGAACTTAATGAACGTACGAAAGTTGTCCTTAAATTCTGTGGTATACATAAGCTAAAGGTAATAAGAGAAAGTGTCAATTTAACCAAAGAGAAATGTTATTCCTTGGTTCTCATAAGGTGTCGACGAAGACCCAAGTAAAGTGGAAGCTATTACACAAATGTGTAATCCTGAGACAAAACAGGAACTACAGCGGTTTCTCGGAATGATCACGTATTTGGGGAGGTTCATTCCAAATCCCTCTGATATAAAAAGCCCATTACGAAAACTGTCTGGTCTTTTGATCAACCACAACAGGATGCTATATCGACGTTAAAACATTAATGACAACAACTCCAACGTTGAATTTAAACAACATGCCAATCAGTGACGATAAACTCCTAAAATTTCAGATAGAAACCAATAACGATTAAACTACGTAATGAATAGACCTCCCATAAAAACGTGGAAACCGAGAAAATGCCATTTTTCAATTATCCGGATGGACCATGTTAGACAGAATTATAAAGGAAAACGAATAGTCGTACCAAGAAATGCTGAACTTCATTCACTAAATCTCCAAGACAAAATCGCGAGTTCGAAGCACGATTTATTGGTCAACTTTAAACAATGAAATAGTTGACATGATCATGAGTTTGAAATCTCTGGCATCAACAAAACATCGTAACAAACCAGCAAAGACACAAGTTAATTACATTTCAGACAGTCTATGAACAAAAGTTGCATCTGGTTGTACTCTTAGAAAAGGATTACGTCATAGTTCTTCAATCTACTCCCGAACAAACAATCAACTACTGTTGCCACACACACAAAAGGAAATTTCTCACGATCCGGTATACCCAAAGAAGTATTCAGAAACAATAGCCCAGAATTTACAAGAAAGCATACAAAATGTTCGCCACAAAACGGTACTTTTGCCATAATACTTCAATTCTTACCTATCCTCAGAGTAAAGGCCGTTTTCCATTCACCGCGCGGGTGGATTTTTCTGACTTTCTGAACTGAGCATGCGTAGATGGTGCAAATGATACATATTCATAAAAACGGTACAAGGAAAATTGCCACCTGGAAGATTGCCCGCCGGTGAATTGCCCCCCCCCCCCCCCATCAAATTTGTCGTGCCAGGAGAATTGCTCCCCCCCGGAGAATCCCCCCCGCCGCTTTAAAAAGTTTGCTGTTAACACAAAACGGTCGCACCAGTGTGTTCACACCGACCTAGTTTCACTGACTGTGAACAGGCTTAGGAGGTGTTCATATGAGAAAAATCAGCCCGGCAAAACGGGCTATCTCGGTTGGCTGAGATCTCGGCTCTCTAAAAATCTACAAGCTGTCATATGAAACACGAGCCAGCCCGGTTAACCGGGATCTCGCTTTGTTCAGCCGGGATCTCGGCAAGACGGACTGATTTTTTACCATATGACAGCTCCAGCCCGGTCTCCCGGGATCATATGAACAGCCCCTTATTGTAAGTTGCAAAACTGAATATTATGCTCAAAATGAAGTGAATTTTCAAAATCTGTTAAGGCTGCATCCATGGAAGGCAAATTTACAGCTGTGCTTTCTGTTATTCCACCAAGTTCCGCAGCTAAAATTTGACGACTCGGATCGTTTGATGTTTCTGCTCGACGTTTAATTCTCGCTTTAACTTTTGTCACTTCACAATTTACTTGCGATGGAGCATGCGTATGTTCATTGATTTCTTCCACAACTTGATCTATTGTTGTTAGCTTTAGCTTGGCTTTACAATGTCCCTTTCTTCTATCAACACATTCCCATGATGTCAAGTCATTTGCAAGATGTTTTTGGAATACATACATATACCCATCTTTTAACAGTTTTCTAGCACCTTTTTCGGTTGTTGTGAACTCCATCACTGCTTGCACGTAACTAACGCAAAATTCCTGCATATTGTTAAGGTACCTGTCTAGACACATGTTTAAGAATCATATCAATTGTTACTTCCTAGACGCATTCTGTTCTTCCTTTTTTCCTATTGTAGGTATATATGCCATTCTGCAATTTCAGCGGGGGGCAATTCACCGACGAAAAATCTTCCAGGGGGCAATGTTAATGGGGGGCAATTCACCGGGGGGCAATCTTCTGGGGGCAAATTTAATGGGGGGCAATCTTCCAGGGGGCAATTTGTTGGGGGGCAATTCACCGGGCACGATAAAAACACGAGCGAGCAGTTTTGAAAGTTAAAAAATCTTAACTTCCAAGCGTGCACGTTCGCATTTTTAAAGAGATAACCAATGAAATTTCAAGGCAATTGTTTATTAACCAATTAAAATCATTTAAACAAAAATCTACAACAAACACAAAGTTTTATAGAAATTAGTATTTGGTGTAAGTGCGTAAGTGTCAAATATTAAAGAAAATTGAAAAAGTTGTTATTGAAATTATAAAAATATTCGTGGTCAAATAACATTAGATCTTTCACTAAAATATGAAATTCACTTTTTCTTCGCGTTCCTGGAACAGTTTTCTTCTTCGTACACTTTCTTCGCAAACTTCTTTTTAGTTACCTATTTGTTTTTGGCGATACTTCCTTTTCTGCCCCCCCCCCCCCCCCCCCCCCAGCTCACTTCCTTTTCTGCTCCCCCTAGCTCACTTTTTTTTAGCATACTTCTTCGGGATTTTTCTTCACAAAATCGTAATAAAAAGCGTACTCTTTAATAATATTGTACTTGCAAACAATTACATTCCAATTAAATACCATAAAACTTCAAAAGCAATTGCTGTACTTTTTGTTTCTAAACTTTTTGTTTTTAAACTTGTTTTTCAAAATGGCTTCAATTTCAGTTTTTTTAACAACCTGGTTTTCATTTAGAATGAGTTCTTCGCTCTCCGCCGCTTTTGTTTTTTATTCTACGGAGAAAACTATTTTCTAACTAAGAAATAATGAGTAAATAATTTACATCGAAATGAATGACTTTAGTTGTGAGACTAAAAGAAAAATTTTTGTTTCTGTCATGAAATATGATATATCGCAAATATCAAAAAACTCCAAATACAAATCCGGGAGTATTTTATATTTACTGCAAACAAAAATACTAAAAACTTAAACCAGTGATAATTTTCATGTATATAATAACATATAACCTCGATTGTAATATCAATAATTATATTGATCTATATATACGTTTATATATATCTATACATACAGGTATGAACGCATATGGTTTTTTAGTATAAAATATATAAAAGACATAGTTACTATAATTTTGTGAAGAAAACTCCCGAAGAAAAAGTGAGCTAGGGGGGGGGGGCAGAAAAGGAAGTAGCGCCTTGTTTTTTACGTTTGATACAATTAGTTGCAATTAACAAGATTTTTCTTTTTAAATTTAAGAAACTTTTTTCGCTAGCATTTGTTTGTTTCGCAAATCTACAGATTATGTTGACTGTGCGCATGCAGAAGTGGGCCTCGCGGTGAATGTAAAACGGGCTTTAATGGTAGCTGTATTCAAATGTGACGTCCACTAGAAACCAGGTGGCTCTATTATATTGCACATTAGAATGTTTTCTTGTCTCTGTATATTTTTTGGCATAAAAGAAAAAGTGTTCTGTGAGTTTTTCAACAAAAATCGACGAGACAAGCAAAGAAAGCAGTTCTAGATGTTGAAAGGAAATACTTGATGCAAGTCTGAAACATCCGTGTCTCTTATCTCTAAACATCTCTGCCATTAAAATCGCGTCATCTTTGTATTGTATAATCGTTTCGTAATTATCAAAATCAAGTCTCCTACATCTAAATACCATTTAACAAAAAAATGCTTGCAAATTCCTTCTCACAACATTATACAGGACTGAAGCCCTGTCCAATTTATTGGAGGGGGTACCTTCAAATCCTGCAGCCTGAGTGCTTTAAATTAAGGTTCGCTGGAAATTAGTGGGCGCCCAGGTGCTTACGGCAAGAAAGACAAAACTTATGAAATTTAAGCTATGATGGGGAGAATGCAACTTTATGATCTCAATTGAATGCAATGGATAATTGTTTCCAATGTCCCTATTTGCGCATGAAAACGAAATATAATACTGTCAAATAATTGCCGTGGGAGTATTACATCTTAGCCAATTACTGCTGTAATATCTAATACGACTGTTCTGAACGTGGGAGGCGTGAAATTATCACGGTTTAACTATTGCGTAATGGCATCCGCGTAGTTACGAAATGCAGCGACTTCATCATCAACAACAAATTACTATAATTCTGGTTAAACTCTTATGAAAAAAAAACACCACAAAATGAAGTTGGAATATAATCAATATTTTTGATTCAGTAACAAAATTTGTCGCACTTCATTTACCACAACAATTCCTACAACTAAACTGTTTTTTACAACTAAAAATTGTTTCCTAAATACAATACCTATAAGAGGTGCCCCTTGCAAACACACACAGCCCTAGAATTTTGCTTTTAGAATTTGAACTTGGTTTAATATTACGAGTCGCCGCCAGAAGAACAAGTAAATACTACTGGTATCAATTGAAAACATCATGATCAAAAGTATATAAATTACAACTTGGAGTAGGAATCCTACAAAATACAATAAAATCTCAAGCAACCAAAATAGATGGAATGCCTAGATACGCATAAATTAATAACATAAATTATCCTTTTTGCATACTATTTTACAGAGGCCTGAGTTCAAAAATCACACGTTACCTCACAAACGCAAAAAGTCCTGTTAAAAAGAAACCTCACAAAGCAATAAGGGGAACATTTGGGTGGTAAAGAACCCGAAAAAGCGAAAACCTTATAAAGTTGTCTTCCAATATGTATATTCCGAATGCGGGAACGATCAGGGAAACGAAATTGCCACAACAAATATCGCTTCAAGTAAACAAAACTGTGTCACAAATGCTGCAAATTTTCCTTTCGAGTTTTGTTTAAACATATTAAAATGTGCCGCAAATAAAAGCACGAGGTGCTCAGTTGTCACCCTCCACCGCAGGAAAAAAGAAAAAGCAGAACGGAACATTGGCGAGGTTTATAAATTAAATTTTAATAAAAGTCTCATAAAAGATAAAATGTCATATAGCAAATAAATGGACAAAAATGATTCGCCTCTTAAAAATAATATACTCTATTTCATATTTTGTCGACGCCCGTTTCTTACATCTCCGCAGTTCTATATTAAGCCATCAAAAAATGTTACAAGAAAAAACCATGTCAATAAATAGAACAATTAAATAATAAAGAAACTAGATGACAAAAAATATCAATCCACCGACCGATGCTTGCACGCATGCGCACTCATCCATCTATTTAAGTTTATAATAAAATATTTTTCTCGAGAAATAAAATGAATTGGTTCACAAGCACATTGGTTCCAAATAATATATATATATATATGTGTGTATAGGTGGCAGGTCTTCGCGCAGAAAAAATAAAGAACTATTGTTACTGATTCTCAACTTTGACGAGAAAGATGAAACAACTTTTGTTCTAAAAACGAATTAGTGTCGAGAAAGTCAATTAAGAAGTCGTTAAGCAGACACGCAGGAGCCGAAGGATTTTAGTTATAAGCAGTACAAAAATCTCTCTATACAAATGTTTTAATCAGTTCACAAAACTATGGAGGTTTATCCGGTTCAACTTTTAATAAAGAAGCAAAACCATGACTCGCGTAAATTCACATGCGCCGAAAAAAAATAAATAGAAACACGCAAAAAATCTGCTCACCAAAATAAAGCATAAATTTTATCAAAAACGCTTATAAACCTAAAAGCCTAACAAAAACATATATATATATATAAATATAAATAATATACTTTGAAAAAAAATCCGATTACTCCACTGATTAACATATATAAAACAAGAGTTGAATCCACGAAATTTCAGCGTCGAAGAAATGTCAGTCACCGTATTTCATACGGACGGGCAAAATAATTTTAATATAATAACACTATGTATAAAAATTTCCGCGGCAGAAAACGGAGGATAGATCGCATCACGTTAGGAATTCATGCCGCCAAATACAGGCAAGCGACGCTTGTATTCCTCAAGTGAATCAACAGGGGAGGGGGGATTGGACGAACCAGAGTCCGATGGGGTGATTAAGCGCTGATCAAACTTCGTCTGGATCGGTTCAAAAGACATCTCGCCAACCATAGCCGTCAATGGAATAGAAGTGTCCACCGCCCTTCGTTGAATATTGTATTCGACCGAATTGCTTGGGGATGGAAAGGGATTTTCAGGTATCGCTGACATACCAAAACTTTGACCGCATACTGCAAGAGGATTTTGAGGTATATGCGACGGTTCATCAAAAAGGAACACGTCGCCACCGTAACCAGGCGATATCGGAGGTGTGAGTGAGTTGCTGAACGGAGAAGGGGCAACATCGACGGCCGGAGAAGGTGGAACAGAGTCCAGGCTTGAAACTGAACACTGGCGCGCTATATTGTTTTGTGCCAACTTTTTCTCTTCATCGTTATGGATAAAGTGGCACCTAGGGCCATAAGGACAAAACCCAATCGTATGATAAGTGCGACAGAACTCTGTCTTGTATTTCGGGTGACGATTTAGTCCCCTTAACTCTTGGTATCCGTGAGCAAACTGACACTTGTCACCATACTTACACGTTCCATTTTCTTCAAAAGGCCGACATAACTCCGTTTTATAGCGACTGGAATTTGTTGAGTTTCTTTTGCGTTGTTGTCCGTCCAAATCCTCTTGGAAGCCGGCACTTTGGGCGCGTTCACGAAACGGAGATAAATTACCAAGATACTGATCTTTGGGTGAAGGTGGCATCGGGAAAAAACTCGACGAATTTGGGGAAAGGACTTGTTGCTGTTGTTTTGATGTCATTGCGTTCATGTTAGTAGAGCTAGTAGAATGGCGTCTGGGAATCAATAAATTAGTTGGTCTCCTGTCTTCAAATCGCTGACGTAAATCGAGAGCAGAAGGACGTTGTTTATTCTACGGGGGAAAATATACCCTTCGTTTATTCTGAGTTACATGTAATGACAAAAGCGAGACTTAACACGACAAAACATGCAATGCTTATGTCTGTTTTAAACTTTCGATTTTTTTATTCTGAGACAAAGATCTCTGCTTTAATAGAACGATTTCCTACTTACAGCTATATATTTAAATAAGACATGTGGCTGTGAATATATAATGAGAACAAACAGATGAAAATCCAACAAAGTGCGATTTCAAAACAGTCGACTGAGTGTGTTTCCATATAAAAATAAGGTAACTCTTTACAAGAAATAGTTTCCCAGAACGAATACAAAAAATCACATGTATAAAATACAAGTACCATCGGACAAATTTAAGAGAAAGAATGTTACCTGCTGAATAACATCATTGATGTCATAAAAAGCAGAAACCAAGGCAGTTGTCATTTTTTATATCTACGGAGATAAATAAACGCAAAAATTATTAACAGTTATCCGAATAAACTCGTCGACTACCAAACACGCGTTTAAATCAGTTAGACGAAGACGATAACAACATTGTCAAAAGTTGTTCCCAGTGTAAGCTGTTAAGATTTATTCACTTGTTTAAATAGAAAACAATAAAAATAAACAATGAGGCGTGACTAAGAATGCTTGTCAATCAAAATCCATTGTTTATCCTTTATATTAAAATTTCATTTCAGCCAATAAAAATCGTTGAAATACGAGAGGAAGTTTTAAAAACATGGCGACTTAATACTTAACTTTTTGTAATAAACTTTGAAAAAAACTGGAATTCGATTGTCGAGGTTAAGAATCCATTTAGAAAATACGCCTTTTACAACATTTCTGATTTAAGTTTAACAAAGAAATCATCTTTATGCAATAAAACTAACTAACTAGTTAAAATTAAATAAAATCATTTACCAATTCGTTCGATTGGAAAGTTTTCGAATGTCGTAATTCCTTTTGTTACGTGCAAACTAAAAATAGAACGGACTTCATTCATACTGAAAATATAGTCACTGTAAAAAAGCAAATTAATTTAATGTGGTGCCACAAAGTCTGTGGTAAACAACGTAAGTGTTTGCAATTTAAACAGTTATTGACACTTTTCATAATCAGTCACTCGCACTATAAAGTGAATCTTAGAGTTTCTATAGTGTGTATTCAGCTTTAAGACGTTTTTTAAAATATAACCTACCGTGATAAAATAGATAGTTTCGTTTCTCTGAATAGGTTTTAATCTATTTAAATCTATCAGCGTCGACGCTTCAGCCTCAACGATTCGTAAAATGAAAGAAAGATCTTTCTCCAAATTGATCTATACTAGCGAAGTTGATCCCTAACCTTTTGCTTTACAATATTTTCTTCTTTTCAAACATCATTTGTGAAAGCGTGACGATGAAACGTGACAATCACCGTTAATTATTGATTTTTTTAAAACAACACTCTTCATTTTAAAGAGATAATTACGTCACTTTCAATTAACTTTCTAATCAATTTTCCATAAATGTTATTTGATATATTTTGGTTTAAGTCTTCAATACCCAAACAATTAGAGAAACGTATGAACACGAGGTAAAAACGAAAATGTTTTTGAAATTGAAATTAAAAACGATAAAAATGGGCGCAAACACCATTTCAAACGCGTGTTTGGCAAACGGCGAAAATAGTGAACATGCTAATTAGTGAAGCGTGACAACACAGGTGCCCTTTTTGAAGCTTGGTCGTTATATAAGCGGCTATATATGTGGAATATACATTTATCGAATTTAAAACCTATAATGTGAACTTTTACACTGTCGAACATGGAAAAGCACGATGAATGACCACCGCACCAATTTTAAAAGTTCCAATTGCACAAAGATTACCAGAAAGATTGTATCATATACATAATTGAGTTGCTTTTAAATTGTATTATGAAATAAAAAATGTTTTCACGCGATTCGCATTGGAAAATAATGAACTGTTACTGTACGAAATCATTTCATAACAAAACTTTTATTATGTTTGAAGTATCGTTTGAGAAGGTAATTCACCGTTTGTAACAACCTATAATCTGATCTGAATCCCAATTATAGCAAAAAGTGTTTGAAAGATTATCGTGGAAGCAACCACAGATAAAACGGAGGTTAGAAAGTTTTTAATAATTTTTACGTTAAAGCTAAATACTAGTGAAACGGCCTCCGTAAACACATCTTGACGATTTTTAAATGAAGCTAAATTACCTTAACTAAGTCATTAATTTCTGGAAGTACATTTTAATTCATTGTTAAATGACGGGGTGTGAAGTTCTTTCAATCTCAACAGCGATAAAACGTCAGTGAATGTTTGCACGACACAGTTCTATTTACGTCAAAAGCAAAAACACGATGTCGTTTTGTTAAGATATGCTCAAATAGTTTTCAAAACTGACTTCATCGCCACATTTTCTTCGAAATTGATTGGACAAAAGATGTGTCAAAAGTAAACAAACAGACAAGTTAAGCCAATCAAATATCAAGTTGCAAATACATTGGCATTTCTTGCTTTCGCTATAAAGAAGTGCACATTTTTAAATTGACGTGCTTTTAGCTGTCAATTTTTTCCTTCCCTCTTTAATAATCGACTAAACCGTATAATTTGCAAAACGATATGTCGCCATAGGATAACATATGACTCATATTATTTCTGAATTAAATGAAAAAGGTATGCAGCTTTTTTATTACAGTTTCGATTTCGAAGTGGCGTGCTTTCCGTTAAAAACCTGAGTCGATGTAATAACTCGCGCCGTCAATTTAAAAAAATACAGTTTTTTTGTCTAGTACGCATTTTTCAATAAGTCGAAAAACCGCAAATAACGCAATAAACTTTTGAATGACGTTGACAGAATCATTTCCATAATCTACTGTCCATAGGTTCAGCATTACTCATTACCAGTTTTCACGAGGCAATATGGTAAAATAAATCAGAATTATTCTAGTTACCCTGATACAATGAACTGCACATTTCAGCACTTCAGGAAGAGAGAGGGTGGGTGCTTTTCAAATGATGTAAATTGGTAATTAAATGCGTTAGCGTGAACCTTTTTACTCGATGTTTAATATAATAATATATGCCTTCCTTTTGACAATAATACAAAGTAAACAATGAAAGGCTTTTCGTTTGAAAATATCACCGTATATGGGAACAACTCGATGACAGGAAATCTATTGAGTGAAGTGTCAACAATTTTAAGCATGGATCCTAAACGAAAATATTTGTCTGTGCCCTGTGCAAGACGCGACAAAAGCAGCACGGTTCATTACGTACGCATTTATACTATTCAATCAACTCGCTAACAACATGCCAGTTAAAAATCTGAACCACTAAGGAGTTTTTGTGCATTTGTTTACAAATACGCTTTCAAAAACACACACAGAATTGTCGAAATCTAAAAACAAAATAAGAATCGAACAATCGTTAAAGCAAAATGCGCAAAGATTTTTCTTTCATCCGACAATGAAATTCGCCGCCAAACTTTAAATATTCATAGCCCTTCCTTTATCAAATACAATTTGCCTTCTTCATGAAACAAAAAACCTTTTTAAATTTGATTGAGAAATAGATTAACTTCAACAAAGCATCATCCTGAGAAAGCTTTTTCTATCGCACTTGATTGAAGCCTGAATAGTCGTCTGGAGTTAAATTTTCTTACAGAGACAAAAACAACAAAAGAGCACATTGTTTTTGTTTTCATTTCGTCCATATATAACTTTCTGTCAAATGTTGAAACAATAAGCCGACAGACTTAAATCCCAGTCTAAATATTGAGTTAAAAACGAATAACACTCAGAAAAATATTAATTTATTTATTGATATGGTGCATTTTCTACTTATATTTGTCTCTAAACATCCAACATGTTTGGAACCTCTCCAGAGTGACTTAACCCTGCTAAAGAATTTAACAGTCTGAAGTGCTGTTTTTATTTGTAGTGTGATTAACAACTGTGCGTGAATAAGGTGGAATGTTAATGTAAACAAATGCTTTTCACTTGTTTTTTCATGCGTGCCAATATTTGCCTTTGTAGGCAGTGTTAACTTGTCAGGGTTAAGTAAAATAAAAATCTAAAAAAAGAGCTGAGAAATTTTTCGACTATGTTTTCCATCCTATAAACATTAGATAAGCGAGGGTACATATAACGAAATTCTATTCTCCGCCAACGTGATGAAATCTAAATCCTTTTATAATTAATTTATCAGAGTCATTTTTACGCCTTGCGAAGTATAATCCTTTTATATTGAGTCATGTGTTGTAGATGTTTGATTAATATATGATGTAATCGCACGATGAAGAGAGAAATTAACATTTAACGAAAGAGTAGATTTTTTTAAAGTCTACTTTCGACTAAGGATATTGCAAAAATAATTTTTCACACGTAAAATTAAAGATTCTCAACTAGGGCGTCATTGTCAACAAAACATCCAAAAGTGAGATTAGCGATTTAATTAGATTCACGATCACGATTAAACGTGCTGAAATCAACTGTTAAACAGGTTTTAAACGATGTTATTGATGTAATCGAAATATTGAAAGCTCAGGTTCAAATATAATTGGACAATTACTTGCGGTTGAGTCGCACCGTGAACGAAAAACAATACGAGTCGGTCGATATCAGACGACGATACATACCTATCAGATACATATGTAACACTGTAAAATACAAGACCGTTTGGCAGACAAACCTAATATTGAAAGGAAGGTTTTAAAGAAAACTCTTAAAGTTTAAAAATGAGAATTATGTTGCAAGTGCGAGAAATTCGTAATTCAGGAGAAACACTTTTTCAAACAAACAAAGTGAAGAACGTTTAATTCAAACAAACATGTTTCAAGTGTTTTGAAAATTATGATAAAGAGATATGGCACACGCGGTCTGATATTCAATCAAGCAGAGCTGATAAGCTGTCTCTTACAAACGACAACATACAAAGATGCAAACATTCGATGCGTTCAAATCTATAACGGGTGGTGACAACAGCACTCAAAACAATAGGAAAACGTAAACCACAAAAACGTCCGAAATAAATATGCTATACACCGGGAACGTTTACAGAGAGACTGCGGCAACAACAACTAAACAAGCGGAAACATTTCGAAATCACTGACTAACATTGTTTTTATAAAAATTAAGGATATAACCTTATCAATTAATCGCATTGAAGGATCAAGAGATAATGCGAGGTTATTCCGTCATACTGTCGATGGACAAGCCTAGTATCGATGAATAAGAAAACGTGTTAACAAACATGTAGCCTCTTCGTAATGATCACATCAGAATATAAAATAGGTAAAGAAATAAACTCTTATTTTAGCGAAATATGTCAATAACAACAGAACAATCACATTTAAACAGCGATAATTAAGAAGCTTGGTTACAGTCTTCGTGCATGCTCACAAATTCGTCTCCAGTCCCTTGACTGACGAATCGAGGACAATCCCATCAGTAGTTATAGTGAATGAGAATTCAGATTGACGAGAAATTGGGGATTTTGTAATCTTCAACTAAAAATAACAGATGATTCCACGACGAAGTTTTCTAATTACAAGTTCGCACTTGACGGAATTCACTTGAACGGAAAATAAATACAAAAACAACAAAACAAATACAGCTGACTCTCTCTAATTCGAATCCCGAGGGGAAAATATTTTGTTTGAATTATAGAGAGATTCGAATAGTAAAAAGTCTCTCTTATTCGAATTCTCAGGTTTAAAGGGTGAAAATTCGAATTAGAGAGAGAAATCGGAATTTTTGAAAAATTGAGAAAAATCATAAAGGTGAAAAATAAAAAAGAATGATCGAGTTTTCTTTGATAGCTACTTTTTTCCAGATCGAAAGCGTATTAGGCGGGATACCAAAGATTGTGTCACTTCTTTATTGGACTCCCTTTCTCTAACTCCAAAGCTTTATACTTTGTCTCAAGCTTTCGAACTATATTGAGTCGTTTAGCCATTTTGAACGAGAAATAAGACGCAGTTCATCAAAACCATATAAAGTCACACGAAAATATGATCAAACTTCGTACAAAAGACGTGTATTTACGAAAAATCAAAACATTCGAACAGAAATGGATTTTGAAAAAAAACTTTCGAAAGTGTTAACGGTTAGTTTACACTCCGAAAATTCGAATTACAGAGAGGATTTTGCTGAGGGGACCTGAAAAAGTTTTCGAATTATAGAGGTTTTCGAATTACAGAGATTCGAATAATAGAAAGTAAATTATAAGAGTTTCTTAAGGAAAATTGGCGGTGACTTAGAATTCGTTCGAATTATAGAAAGTTCGAATAATAGAGATTCGAATTAGAGAGTCGACTGTATGCATGCGCTATTCAAAACAAATACTTCAACAAAGAAAAACAACGAGGTTAAGTATATTTTCTCCAATCAATGGATCAAAATTTATTTACCTTTCTACTGTTATCGTTAAGGTAAGTGAGCGAAAGTCTCGTGTTGACAGCATGCGACCACGTGTTCCCTAATGCGGGGATGATGCACTCATCGCCATAGTAACCAGCCTTAGCAGCAATCTGATTGGTTACGAGCACCTTAAAAACCACGCGTGAGGATATTTTCTTCTACGCGCTGAACTTCGTTAGACTTATAACAAATTACGGAAAAACATTGACGAGGCTAGGATTTGGGGCGAATGAATTGACGCAGAAAGATACGAACTTACGGCAAGATTGAACGAGTCAGCAAAATACCTGGAAGCACACAAAGAGAGAACACATGAAAATGTATAGCGAGAAATACCTTACTTTAGTGAAGCAGCAAGCTTCAGCAATGTTTTGTTGCGATCGTTGATTAGGTTTCGATCACCCAATTGCTTTCGTACAAGCGAAGCGATAGAGTCCAACACAATCAAACTAACGTTCCGTTCGATAATAATTTCCTCGAGACTCTCTATTCTATAACGAGAAAACTCGTTTACTTTAGCGATTGGTAGTATGAAAGTTAAAAGAATTAAGAGAAATGCGCTATAAGGGATCTTGATACCTTTCTTGTAAGGAGTTCAAGTCAGATTCAAGAAAAACAAGCACACTGGAGGCTAATACATCGTCGCATGTTGGAAAACTATGTTTCTTTATTTCCAACAACCTGTGGGTAAGAAACAGAAAAAACTGTAAACGATGCATTTATTAAACGGTTTTTCTGAGTAACCAAAAAAATGCAAAGACTACAAAGAAACCTTTTCGCTGAAAAGGCGTTTTCTGTATCGATGTAAACAACGCACGAGTTCTCGTTTATTGCCGCGGCCAAACTAACCATCATACTGAATTGCGTTTTTCCACTACCAGGTGGCCCATAAACCTATAAAATGTATTTGCCATGTACAGTGTGAAATAGAATAATGTCTTGGCATGGAAATGTTTTAATTTAGTATGGGTGTAAATATGCAAATTTTGTTTGCGCCTAACTTCAATTGGCTAGACAAATCCTCTTGAAAAAAGACAAATCTTCGTTAAAATTGTGGTCACAAAATTATTAATATGGGACAAACTCTTCGTTCTTTTTGTTTAATGTTAAATCAGGGTTCGTACAGAAATTTAAAATAACTTGAAAGCGAGTTGAAAAAGATTTTCTCAGACTTTTTATTAATCAAGCATTATATTTTTCCAGACATGTTATTGAAAAAACATGTTAGTTTTCCAGAGAAAAACGGAAACCAGAAAATAAACAAAGTAAAACAATTAGAATTGATCGATTGAATGAGTTCTATCGCAAACAATTACCTTTGGGATGTAAAAACAAAAAAGATAAAGCGATTGTAAAAATCCAGACAATTGCCAGGCAAAAAGACAAAAAACGAGACATTTTCCAGAAAAATTCAAATTAGATTTTCCCAGACTTTTTCAAACTTCTTATTTTTTCAGACTTTTTCAAACTTCTAATTTTTCCAGACTTTTTTTAAAACCCAGAATAAAAAAACCTAAGTTGTTCGAACTTATTTTATTTGTAGCCATCGAACCTCCGTAATTGTTCCTTTTGGCAGACCACCCAACAAAATAGTGTCCAGCTCGTTAAGTGAGGTACTGACGAAACGTTGTTCTTGTCTCTCGTACATTTCTGTCACCTTGAAAAGAAATCAAGAGCCGCTCAAGAACTAGGACTAAACGCAATTTTCTAAAGATACATAAACGCTATATATATAAATAGGAAACTAGCAATTTTGTTTTGATGGACCACCATCTCTGATGTTGTAAGTACAATAAGCCATGCTTTGAACGCCCATTATGAATTTCATTAAATGACCGTATAAAAATAAAGGTTAAAGCAACAAGAACCGTACATTTGCATGTTTGGAACGAATGCGTGTACAATCAACTTACAGTGAATGTCTTCGGAGCAATAACCTTACTGGCCGCATGCAGCAAATGTTTGCTATTCGTTAGCTGCATCGATTCCAGGTAACTCCTTGAAACTACGTCCTGCAACACAAAAATACGTTGTCCACATGTTATATCACGTGACAGACTCTCACTTTGCACGTTGTGACGTTAGACTTTCGTAACTCGTCGACTTCTTCTTTCGTTAAACCGGCAACTCTACAAAGCTTTCGATTAGCCATAACTTACCACGTGACCCGAGTAAACTACAACTGCCTTCAAAGCAAGCAAGTGGAGAAATTACAAATCTATGCCTGAAAATTTGTGAAAATCTGGGTGACAACGAAAACAATAACGTAACAAACAAGTATTATCTTTAAAAATTATTTTACACGCGCGAAATATATAAGATATATAATTTTTTTTATTTATCATATAAAATTTTGTTCATATATTAATTCATTCATAAAAAATATAGATAACGAACCATTAAAAAAGTTGTAAACATCCTGTTAAATACTTTTAAAGTTATAAATAAAATAAGTGACTGACAGAACAATTTATGGTTGGATCCGTTGGTCGTGGAAAAGAATGGCAAGAAACATGAAGATATATATAGAGTGAAAATATATACAATATAAAGTTAAAAAAAATATATAAAAAGTTTAAAAAATATATTATAAGTTAAAAATTATATATAAAAAGTTTAAAAAAAAATATATTTATATATATATAAAGTTAAAAATGTATTATAGGTCAATGAAATTTATAGTTTAAACTCGAAAAGAAAACTCGACTTTCTAAGAAAATAAGCTGCTCAAATCACTATACACCAAAATATTCAATTACCTTGGAAATTAAAATCGTCATCGTCATCGTCGTCGTCCGTCTGATTGGACGAGAAATCATCGCCGGAACCTACCGTGTTGTTTCGATAACCTTAAGCGAGAAATTCACCCGTAGATAAACGTAAACTCACATTCTTAAACCATAAAGTAACCATATGTCCCGCGTTATTTAATAACCGCAAATTATTTATTGCTAGCAAGTACTTACATTCCGGTCTGCATTTTTGTTGTAGTTGTGCGGGACAATGGCATGCGTATGTCTGTTTACAGGAGCAACCATGCGTGCAGCGAGGTACGCAGTCGTCTACTTCCAGTGTATGCGCTACGACATATTGGAATTAATACCAGGCGAAAGACAACTTCAAAATATTAACTTAAACTTGTTGTCATTTACTTGTTATCACAGAATCGTCAAAATTTCGTACGAAATCTTTTGGAAATGATAAAAAGAGGTTTCAAAGACAAAACCATTCTTGGTATCATTTCATATTATCATATCATTTTTTACAGCATCCGCATTTACGAAGGGAACAATGCTTACGATTTGATATCTTCAACACGACGATTCTCTTCGCCATCCCCAGTTCGTTGTGAGCTTCACATTTGTAAACTCCTATATCTCTCACCGATAACTGCAACGAAAAACGGCCAACTCTTCAACCCAGCTCTACGCATTGTAAACATTTATAACAAATTAAAACACTTCAAAATAGCAAGAAGAAATGACAACTTTGAAAACTACTATTGGAGCACAACTATGTTTATTAAAATGGAGAAAAAGTTTTGAAAAATCACTTTGGCAAGAATGAGTCGTCCATCATATCCAAAGAAACGGCTATCGTTGCCATCCGTGATTGGGATGTCGTTTAAGTACCAGATGTACAGGGGCACGGGGAATCCCTCAGATTCGCACGCTAACATTATCGGCCCTTTGCGATACGTTATAATGACTGTCTCCACCAGAGGGGAAATCATTTTTGGAGGAACTAAACAGACGAAACGGTACGATATTTCTACAAACGGAAAACACATACACATTTCAACTTGCGTACCCCCAAAAGTGACTTCGGTGGAAATACTTGCCAACCCGGATGAAGATATCGCCAGGCATGTGTATTGACCGCCGCTATGCAACGCAATATCTCGCAGAATCAATATACCGGAGGTGGTTTGGAAGTGGGAGCGCGAAGATGACAAGAGCGATCCGTTTTTAAACCATGTAAAGTTCGCACCAACGTTCGTTTCACAGTGGACGATATGAGAAGCGCCTTTATTAACCATTGCCGTGCGCGGGCTGATGCTGACTCTCATGGCATCTTAAAAGCAAAGCACGATAATTGATGTTTATACTTAAAAAGTTAATTTCAAACCGCATTTAAACGCGTCATCATCCACGTCAGTTACGTTCTGGCCTCGTAAGTAAACTGGCTGATGACAGTGAATTGGGGAAGCAAGGTTTGCCTTGTTCAACCAGCTCTTCAACCACTTCAAATTGCAATCGCATTGAAGGTTGTTGCTCTGCAGTAAACGTAGCTTTTTGCTCGATCGAACCAACGCTAACGGCGGATACCAAACACTTCAGAGAGAGAAATGACAGTAACGCGAGGTAAATGACGGAACCATTCAGATGATTACATGAACATCAAAATTAAATCCAAATACGCTCAACTAGGGTATACAATCTATTACATACTCTTGCAATGTACCTTTAGGCAGATTTCTTCAGTTTAAAAATAACTTCACAACGCCCTTTAAAATACTTACATTGATTGTATTCTTTGGAAGCTGGAAAACGCATTGTCAGCAACAAACCGTATACGGTTGAAGTATGTCACTCTATTAGAACAAGAAATATGAAAATGAAAGGAAAAGTTTCTGTATCAATTCTAGCAATACTCACAATCTGTGCAATTTGGGGAGACCGTTGAAAGCCCCTTGAGGTATGGAAACCAACCGATTTGAATTCAGTTGCCTAAAACAAAGAAAAATAGAAACGTTGATCTATAGAAAAGCTGTTTGCGAAACACACTCACAAAACCAAAAGGTGAGACAACCCAAGAAAGGCATTGTTCGCCAACCCTGTGATGTTGTTGACTCCAAGATTTCTGAACGAAAGTAGATTGAGATTAAAAACCGATTAAAAGAACGTCTTTGCCTTTATGAGACCTTTACAGAACGTCTTCGCCTTTACAGGGCAAGAAAGGCTAGAAGAAACTATTGCACTATAAAAACCCAAAATTCGTTTCGCGAATGTCAACAAACCTCTTCATTTATTTAAGACGGCTAATTAATTAATACTTTAAACTTTAAATATTTTAATTAATGCTTCCATTAAAAGATCCTCACTTTTCAAAAATGACTTACAGCTCAGAGAGAAAATTGAGGCCGTGGAATGTGTTTGCTTGAATGTAGAATATCTTGTTGCGAAACATGTATCTGAAAAGAACAACATACAGCATACAAACGAATGTATGAGAATTCCACTTTATTTGGGTATACACTCAGAATCAAATGAAAAGTGACACCAAAATTCAACTGTCATATAATGTATCCTTTCGAGGAAAAAAAATTTAGAACATCGTTTTCCATTTGAGTCTGGGCAAGTGTCCAGTTTCGAGAAAACAGATTTTATTTCTTTGCAGAAATCTTTTGACGCGCTAAGCGCAAACTGAAATGAGCGAGAACTTCTTTGCAACATTCAACATGGTGCCAATCACATTCGATTGATGGTCATTTTGTCACCGAAGACATATAGAAATCTTGAATTGATATCATGGAAGTGAAAAATGACATTTGTGTTTCAAAAAGCATAAAACTTACAATTGGTGCAGATTTCTCAATCCCACGAAGCAGAGAGGTTCGACCCACACCAAGTTATTGTCTTGCAAAAATCTGTGAATAATCACACAGTGTGAGACAAGGGAGGAAAAGAGGAGCAACCATATAAAAACAGGCTAGAAGAAGAAGAGATTCCGATCAGTTAATTTAAATATATATTTTTACATCATTTGTATGTTGCATCGTTGCATGTTCTCAAACTTACAGTTGTTTTAAACTGCTCAAACCAACAAACACTCCCGAATGTAGCTGACTCAAAAGATTTCCAGCAAGCGATCTAAACATAAAACACCTACATGCATGATGACAGGACAAAGCAAATAATTATCCTTAATTAATATTTAGGAAATCTAATAAAGATCATATCAAAACTCTGTTTATTGTCTGGAACAACTTACAATATGCCAAGGTTCCGTAGCTTCACAAATGATCCTGGATGGATGTTTTGAATTTTGTTACCAATTAAGACTCTAATAATATAAATTTGAATACCATGATGACTTTACACACGAATATATATATATATACAATTTTTATATTGGGTACCCCTTATAAATATAAATACATAAATATTAGTTCACATTAACAAAAGTAAAACCAGGTGTATACATTCGGTTTCGATATATGCCGATATAATTTAAGAAACAATTATCTAATGCCACGGATTCAGTTTTATTTGAAGAAACCAAACAATGGAATCATAGCCAATCCACTCACAACTTTCTTAGTTTTGGAACATGTTCGAAAACCTCAGCAATTTCTTTGATATGATTGTTGTCAAAATAGCTATAAAATGAAAATTAAGCGAAACAATGCATATAGGAGAGAGGAAGCTTTTTAATTTATTGCTTTTGTGTCTACTTACTATTCACAATTCGCAATGCTTATTTTGGCTATACAATCGTACTTTCGTTTAAAAAAGGAAAAGCATTGCTTAGATTTTCAACTGAATTTAAATGCCATAAAATAATTTAACTAAAAACATGGTCAGTTACATTTCCGAGAGTTTCTCCAATCCAAAGAACATGCCAGTCGTCAGGTTCGTGAGTCTGTTATTGCTCAGCTGGCTGATGAAAAGAGGGAAGTTCATAGGTACATTTAAGTGAACCATCTGTGGGATGCATGTTTGTAATAAAATGCAGTAAATTCAATAACAATATGTTGGACATCTGAGGAATGAGAAAAGCACATGTTGGACATAACTGTCAATATGTATTTTACATATCTTAAATGTGTATTTTACAGACCAGATCTTCCTATAGAAATAGCCTTTGTTACATTCACATCAGTGTATGGTAGCTCTGCTTTTATGCACTTACAACACCAACAAAAACCTTTCTCTCTGTTACATAGTTCCGTGCATGGTAGCTGTACAGAAATCAGTTTTCAGGCAAGGATTGTCCGGAGTGTTTTTGCGTTTTTTGGGCAATGGAATTTTAAGTTTGTAAAAGTTCTTACTGAATGAATGATGTTTTCCCAATGCCAAGTAAGGCATTGAGGTATAAGTGTATTATTTTTTGACAAACCTGGTCTGTAAACCACACACTTGAGCGTAAGTAAAAGATGTTTTTATGCCAGAAACACTCTATGCTATGTATGGTGTTTTCTACAGAAACTGCACAATCAACTGAGAACACCCGTGATTTTCTCTCATTCAAAGTCACAGTAGTTAAATGCTAAATGTTTTTGAAGGTCAACTTACAGAACAAGCAAATTGCTGCATTCTTGAAAAGTCCCTCTCTCAATCTTCTGGATTTTGTTCTGATGAATGTACCTACAAACGATCACAACAACAAGAACTCATGTTCAATATTTCTTTTTCATCATATTTTTATCTCCTATTCTATACTTCAAAGGGCACAACCTTCCCTGTAATCACGAACAAAGTTAAACAAATAACAATTATCTTACATTTTTGTCATGGATACCAACCCATTCAAAGAGCCAGATTGAAGTACTTTCAAATAGTTTCGATACAATGTCCTTAATACACAAAAATGTTCATAAAGTACCTTGGTAGGTGATAGAAATCTCAGCTATTGCTACGTTTCAAGTTTACATGTTTAAGTAGTTTTTAGTAATAATATTTAATATAAATAATTTAATTTAATTTAACAAATTTAATTCAAAAGGATTTTTATTTCGGTAATAAATTTCCAAACAAGGTTTTCACTTGTATTCTCAGAGTAACACTTACAACACTTTCAGTCTTTCTAATGGTAAAAACGTGTCTTTGGTAATATACCGAAGCAAGTTTTCATGAAGAAATCTAAAATCAGAAACAAACATTTGATTTAAGTAGGACTGGACATTAAATTATTCTCTCAACTGAAGAGAGATGTCTGATTTTAAATTTCCTGAAAGGATACTCACACTGTTTCCACTCTTTTTAATCCAGAAAAAACACCAGGAGAGATCTCTTTAAGGAAGTTACTGAATAAATACCTGAAAACAATGTTAATGTATATAATAAATAAAAGTTCATCTTGTTCATTCTATTTCCATCAACATTTCAAAACGTTAATGTCAACGTGTTTCAAAAGACGACATAGTCATCATCAACTGAGATTTGACCTAAATACAGCCATAATCCATATTTTCAGTCTAAAATTTGTTTTTTTAAAATGTTCTGCTATCTTCCATGTGAAGAAAAAGGTAAGTCTTTATTTGTTTTTAAAAAGTAGGATTCTTTCAGTGTTTTAAAGGAAGAGTGAAGAGACCTTCAGAGTAAAGAAAAAGGTAAAAAGTAGGATTCATTCAGTGTTTTAAAGGAAGAGTAAAGAGACCTTCAGAGTGAAGAAAAAGGTAAAAAGTAGGATTCTTTCAGTGTTTTAAAGGAAGAGTGAAGAGACCTTCAGAGTGAAGAAAAAAGTAAAAAGTAGGATTCTTTCAGTGCTTTAAAGGAAGAGTGAAGAGACCTTCAGAGTGAAGAAAAAAGTAAAAAGTAGGATTCTTTCAGTGCTTTAAAGGAAGAGTGAAGAGACCTTCAGAGTGAAGAAAAAGGTAAAAAGTAGGATTCTTTCAGTGCTTTAAAGGAAGAGTGAAGAGACCTTCAGAGTGAAGAAAAAAGTAAAAAGTAGGATTCTTTCAGTGTTTTAAAGGAAGAGAAAAGAGACCTTCAGAGTGAAGAAAAAGGTAAAATGTAGAATTCTTTCAGTGTTTTAAAGGAAGAGTGAAGAGACCTTCAGAGTGAAGAAAAAGGTAAAAAGTAGAATTCTTTCAGTGTTTTAAAGGAAGAGTGAAGAGACCTTCAGAGTGAAGAAAAAGGTAAAAAGTAGGATTCTTTCAGTGCTTTAAAGGAAGAGTGAAGAGACCTTCAGAGTGAAGAAAAAAGTAAAAAGTAGGATTCTTTCAGTGTTTTAAAGGAAGAGTGAAGAGACCTTCAGAGTAAAGAAAAAGGTAAAATGTAGAATTCTTTCAGTGTTTTAAAGGAAGAGTGAAGAGACCTTCAGAGTGAAGAAAAAGGTAAAAAGTAGGATTCTTTCAGTGTTTTAAAGGAAGAGAAAAGAGATCTTTAGAGTGAAGAAAAGGGTAAAAAGTAGGATTCTTTCAGTGCTTTAAAGGAAGAGTGAAGAGACCTTCAGAGTGAAGAAAAAGGTAAAAAGTAGAATTCTTTCAGTGTTTTCAAGAGGAGGTGACACAACCAACATTAAAGAAGAAGAGAAGCAAGAGATAAAGTGTTTTTGTAGTAAATTTTTAACTTTTGAGGCTTGTTTCTGCCTACCCTGGATTCCGGGATAGAACGATAAACATGAAAATCAGATAATGATTTGAATTGGAAATGTTTTTTGTTAGACTGTTTTTATGGAAAATTGGGTACTTTCCTGTTAGTCCCACATCCATTCACAAAGATGAGAATCGAGCATTTGTCTGTTGGGCCCATGACTTTTATTTTTTGATTACACTAACTTCCAAGAGTTTTCGATATTTTGCGTGTTTATCGAATTGGAGCAGCTAAAAACCTGATAGATAACATTCATGATTTCTTTTTCTCTCTATGAAACAAAACGGCTTCTAATATAAAGTTAACAATCATGCTTAATTATTTTACAAAAGTTTTAACAACTAATATACTTTAACAGTACTGACTAATTTTTCATTCTTGTTTTATTTCATCTACAGCGTTTTGCTGTCGAGTAGTTAAATATATACTCAACAAATCTCTACCGAGGAATACAAGTATACCCATTTGTCTACCAAATTTCCCTCACAAGGCTTCTGGTTAACCCAAGGTTAGTTTTTCAGGCACATCCCACATCCCAGGTGCCAAGCGCTCAGGAAAGCCCCGTTTTCAGCAACAATTTTTTGCATCTAGTGAGAATCACACTTGGGTTGCTGCCAGAAACGTAAGTTTCGACCACTACTTTAAAAGAAGAAATTTTCGCGGGAAGAAATTTTGCAGGTTTCGTGATTTTTCTTAATAATTAAATTCCTGCAAAAAATATTATTTTTGACAAACCACGAAATTTCTTAGAGTTAGATTCAATTTGCAAAGATGCGAGAACGGATGCAGATTATTTCTTGGTAAAAAGAGAAAAACTTGTATCTGTCATTACTTTTTACAATCAAATATTCAAACTCCACCCATGGGAACAGTATGGGAAACAAGAGACATGACTTATGAATCAACTGTTTTCATAATTCAATTCACTGTCGAAATCCAAAAACAATTTGCAGTGCTCTACGGACGTATTGTGATTGCAAACTACATCTTAGTTAAGCAAGTTCAAGCATATCAAAAATCATGTGGAGCATCGAAAAACAGTATACAGTACATTCTTGATTATCTGGTTGTGTTGGGCACAAGTTTTGAAATTACTAGCCGATAATCAAAAATGAAAAATTTTGTTTTCACCTTTAAATGTATTTTATGCTGCATTACATAACAATTCAGGGCACTTACATGCTCGATCGTAGGTGGTTTCGGATTGGTAAACACCGTTTTACGGCATTTAAACGATTAGGCAGGGTTTAAATATCTGTGTCAAAGGTTCGATCGTACCACGCAATAATTTTCACACAACACGAAACTTATGTACTTTTAAGTAATAATCACGTAAAGATTTAAATAAATATTGATTTGTGACTGCTATGAGATTGATAGCAAAATACTTTTTACCTGCCGATGCAACCAGCCACGCCTTTGAAAATCAAACACGTAACAATGATATGCAACGCACGCTCGCCAGAGTCTAATTTTTTGAAAATCCCTAAACAAGGATGACCGGTAATCCAGGACCAAATAAACGAAGAACAGATAATCAAGAATGTACTGTAAAACAAAATGACCGATCGCGGACCATGCACCTGCAAATTTCTTTATGATCAGGTCTGAAATGTATGCAAAGACAATATTAGGCCAGGAAAACTTTTGAAAAAAACCACTTGTGTTGGTGAACGATACGTATTAAATAAAAGATATTTTGAAATATTGTCATAATACACTTACAGCTTCCGCAGGTTTCTCAATGGAGCAAACGTTCCATTTTCGATGCTTGTTAAACGATTGGAATGCAACGACCTGAAGTTAGCAATAAATAAACGCTACAAAATGATATTTTGTATTTGAAAAAGAAGAAAAAATTTCTTGCAGATAAAGCTGTCCACAAACAATAGATTCATCAATAATACAACACACACATTGTCACGCTTAAAACAAAAACCTACAATTCTTTAAGACGACTCAAACCAACAAATGCATCTTTGTCAATGTAAGTTAGGAAGTTTTTGTAGAGATACCTGCAAAATTAATACATGAATGTAGTGAGAACTTCAAGATTCCATATTTAAAGTTAACAAGGTTTTAAGAGTGTGTTTTTGTGTACGTGTGATCCTTGTTGCCACGCATTTCATTGGCAACTCACATTAAATATATAAAATATTAACTATATATTTGTAAATGTACTTGACTTACAATTCTCTGAGATAGCGATACTTTATAAAAGTGTTCTTTGGCAGCTCTGTAATAACATTCTCATTTAAAACGCTAAAAGAAGATAATAAAGTGATTTGTTTTTAATACCTAAATTGTCCTGAATTTTAACGATTCAGATTTGAACAATTATTTTTCAAAGAAAACTACAAAGATAATAAGTACAGTTATAAATAAAAACAATATTAAAATAAAAGGCAGTCAAGTCGTTGAATAAGTCATTACAGTAATTTTATTAGTCATGACTTCTCAACTTTACCCTTTTTTACAGCGTTTCTGTTTTTTATTGTGTGAAAACTGCTTAAAAAATTTAGGCAAGATTTTTTTAACTAAGTGATCTTGCGAATCCAAAAATAATCCAACTAATGAGAAAGTATGGAATATAATTATTTCTTTAAACAAAATAGCTAAACACTAGACGATTTAGTATTGCATAATAAACCTTATTCAATTTTATACTTATATTCTACTTACAAGGAAGTGATGCCCCGAGGAACTCTTCTGTCCGGAACAGCAGTCAAGCTTTGTTTAGAACAATCAACAACCACATTCGTCACACCGCGCAACCATGATGAGTGGCAATCACAGTGTATTGGACAGATACCAGCTGACACCAATTTAATCATAAACATACAAACAACAAAACAAAATTTTGATGATATCATTTTATTCCCTGTAACGACAAAATTTCAATTAGTGAAATTAAACGGCTATAAATGGAGAAAAAAGTGAAATATAGAAATCATTTAAAAACAATAACGACATAATATATACTGCTATATAATGTTAAATTTCAAAGTTTGTATTTTAAAGAATAATTTAGGATTAGAATAGAGAAAAAATTAATTGAAAAAAAGAATTGAATAAAAGAAACATTCAGATACGCACATGGCAATGGAGGAGTGATTTTTTACATGCAACAAGTGTCTTAAAGATCCATTCTCACCACAAGATTAATATATCGAAAAGGAATCTTTTAACGCTCAACAATATTTCCTGAGGATTTATGCACCGGATTGAAAAGATTTCTTGATAAAAAAATATAAACTGTTAAACTAAACTTTGCTCTTTGGCAAACCATAATTTAGACACTGAAGATATCACCTTGATTATAATATATTTTCTAAACAATGATAAACACAAGAAAAAAATTACATTAAACCACGTATGTTACAAGCACATGATTTTGATTATAATAATAAAAGATCATAATAATTTTAAAGATGTCTGATCATTGATGGTCAATGGTTCCGTCATCCCCAAGTCCGAGGACCTGTGTCGCCGTGGTGGCACTATGAGGATTCAGTCAATCCATCTCCCTTCTGGGGTACATACTGTTTAGGTGGACAAGTAGCCCAATGACCAGACCCAAGGAAAATCAAAAATTTTTGAAAAATTATAATTTTTCCCTCAAAGCCTTAATAATGCAGTTCCAATGAACCCTCAATCAGTTTCTGGTGATTATTTTTGGATTGTGCTAGGTCTTCTGCATTTGTTCATGGTCCATGTTGATTCTGACGGAATATCTTTTTCCACTGAGACAGTGGCTGAAGGGGTCGCAAGTGTGCTTTGAGAGACTTGGTGGTATGCTGGTGGTGTTCTTCCTTTGCTACCCATGCTTGGTGCCGGAGGGGACCGATATGAGGGGGTTGAAAACATTAAGTGTCGCTTATGCGACGCCCAAAGATGATCTGAGCTGGTGAGAGATAGCAAGATTGCCTTACACATTCATTAGCCTTAGCCTTAATGATCAATTCAAACACTACTATGTTTCTAACCTTGTTAGACATCACTTTATCACTTAAAGTCCTATTCTTTACCTTTCTAAACATTCTTTATTTTAATTATATATATATATATATATATATATATGATTACAAAGCATTTTTATTTTCAGTATTTTTAAACACAAAGTTTTTCAATTTTATTTAGATTCTGATGACATAGGGGTCATTCAAAAAGTATTTACACTCAAAATTGGTACTTTTTTAGCCCCTTCCCCCTTGATTGTTTTTCACATACTCCCCCCTCCTGCTTTTTCAGTGTATGTTCATTTCATTATAACCAGCCCCCCTCACCAGTCACAAATGAATGAAATGAATGAATGATGAATCAAATCTAGTTTTGGCATTATTAGTTTTTACCCAGTGTCCTGGCATAAGCTTTATAGATAAGCAATCATGTTTCTATAAACAAACAAATATATATTCACCAATTGAAATGGAGGATGCAGGAAGTAAAAACATTATTTGTCACAATAAAACTTGACCAATAAACTTCCTTGCAATTAGGATTATTAAAAGATTTAGCAATCATTTTTTTGTTAATTAACTGGACATTGTTGTTGTAAAAATTTGGCAAACTTGCTCGCTATCAAAAAAACTCTTATTTAGGCCAAAGATCATTCACAAATTAAAAGCAAAAAGATACTAGAGGGAAAACAATGCAGAAGGAGCACTAGATGTTACTGTAGTCATAATGAAAAATCATCACAGATATTTTCGCAAAGTGTACATTCACTTTCGACAGGATACCACCCCTTCTCCCTGTTCGTTTTTGGGAACCCCTCCCAAACGTACATACTTTTTGAATGACCCAAAACAAAAAAGGAATAGCCGAAACATATTAACAAAAATAAAAAGGTTTTAATGTTTTATTTCTTGACAAAATTTTAGAATTTGTGCAATAAAGATCGTTCATAAACGCTCTATATGTAAACAAACTACATCTAGTTACATGCAGGTACATTTTTCACATATATATAAAGTCATTTTTAATGATACAGGAAAAGGTATTTATATATAATTTTATTTATATACTAAAAAAAGGAAAACAAGAAATAGACCAATATCTTTTATTCCTGTAGATAACTAACCTGACCAGTAATAATTGTAACTGAAAGTTCGATTCCGAGAAGTTCAAAATTTTTATGTATAATTTTTATGTATATATATATATATATATATACCGTCAAGATTTTTGTAAAAATGCAATAAAATTCAGTGGTTACTGCTTCCAATCCACACAACCAGCTATGACCATCATTAAATTGAAATTTGAACCAAACTTTGATCAATCACTTAATCTTAGTTTATAAACAGTTCAACCATCAGTTTCTTTACTCAATTGTAACTTCAAGAAATTTATGTTTATATATTGCATTTTATAGCACCACAATTGAAATTGGAAAAACATTATTAGAGCTTATTTTGTAACCAATTATACAATATATATATAGCTATATCAATAATCAAACTATAAAACCTTTTAGAAATTGCGTCATAAAAAGTCAAATATTAGGATTACCCTCACTAACAACAAAGTACAATCAATCATGGGAAACAACTTTTAACCAAAGAGCTCAAAGCAAATTTCGTTTCTGAGATACAGTAACATAAAATTATTTTTCTTGGCCTTGAAAACCATTGCGAAATAATATTCAAAATAACACAACAACAAGGGGTTTTAAGTAAACAATAGTCAATGTTTTGATTATGAACCAAGCTTAAAGAATGTGCTCAAGGTTAATTCCGTGACCTTCCGGTACGAAGTACATACGAAGTCCTCAATCATGAGAATAATTTTAAAACATTTTATGTGTTCTTATGAAATTGAAGAACTTTCTCTCAGTAACGACCTATCAAAAGAAAATTAGATACCTAAGCTGAAAGCGCTAGAACTTCTTTCATTACATGACAGTGCGGAGATCCGGTGACGCGGTAAAATATTTTGAGAGTCTAGTTTTTTTCCGGGAAATAAGAACCTTTTGAGTTTAAACTTACCAGGAAATTAAGAGTGGATCGTTAAATTAAGACTCCAATAATCTCTTGAAATCGAAAGATCATTTCGCTACTAGTCAGAATTTCCCAGGGAATTAGGACTTCTATAGAACACTAAATAATTTCGGAAAAACAATTTCTAATAGCGAGAATTTTGTAAGGAATATTTTTTCAAATTGATGACCGAGAGATTGTTAAATGTTTGAAAACCTTGAAATGTTAAACGCAATAAAAACAATAAACAATGATATATTGTATTATAATGATATTTAAAACCAGTAAAGTTCAGTAGATAACCTCAGTGACATTAAATATATTAGGGAGTTTTAACATACTCATAGTTTAAACAGATTTCAATGAAAAATCTATCTTTGAATCAAAACATCAAAAATTTAGGCTGCTTGAAACATCAACGGCTTTCTCAATTGATGGGAAAGGATATAAGTGAGCGTCTGTCAATCAGTTCATAAAGTGATTGCGCATTTCATTCACAACAAACCGAACATCAACCGGGAAATTTGCCACCCAACCTCTTGTAAAGAATGGCAAGCTTGAAGTAACATTTCTTCCGGTTGATAAGCAGACCGATGGTTTCAATTGCGGTGTCTTTGCTTTGGGTTATGCTAGTATTTTGTTTGTTTGATGTTGATTTTCAATTGTAGTCTGCTCCTTGAATGTAGTATTTACGTTGAACAATGTTGTATGTATTCTTAAGAGTCAATCCCGATGCGTTTTTTTAAAATCACAACTCCTTTGTCAGAGATATTCATAACAATGTAACGACAGAGCAATTTTTGTGAAATCTTCCCACCCTTCCGATCAAATCGTTTGTTGTTTTTCAATAATACAATGTCATCTACAATCATAATCTCGTTTTTGTTTTTTCTGAGCAGCTTTAATATTTTCGGCTGCTTCATCCGCGAATGTTGTTTCGTCGGACTTTTGTCGCTGATGAAATGATGGCATCAAAAATGTTGAGATCGAATGGTTGTTCTCCATCTTCTTCTCCATCGTTGTGTTCTAGTTCTTTGCTTTCATCTTTGTCCAGGTTATGGTTCACATCAATTGGCAAAACTAGCTCGCGGGTATGCATCAGCATGAATAGAGAGTACTTGGTAGAAGAATGTCGACTAAAGCAATGAGAATAAAAGATAACCTCGATGATTTGCGGTCACATTTCAGGATTACCTTCCAAAACTTTAACAAAGAGTTCTTTAAAGTTGAGTTTTGACATCCTACCAATCCATTCGCCTGAGCATGATAAGCAGGCGTAACTCTCTGTTCTACTCCTGTTAATGATAGTTGTTTGCATACTTCATTTACAAATTCCCGACCTTGGTCATTGAATTGGATTTCAAAGCACCTATGCCAACCCATCAACTCGTACAAGAATTGTGCGATAGTTGGATTTGTCCTTGGTCGATTTCGCTTTCGACAATTTAGAAAAATAGTCAATCAAGACATTACGATACCCGTCAACCTCTGGAAGGTTGCAGATGTTCATTCCAACTTGTTTCATCACACTAGATGGTACTGCTATCGACTTCAACTCTGCATCATGGCGCCTTTGGAAACTTTAGGTCACCTTGTTTTTGGCACTGTTCGCAACCCTTAATATATTCACTGATATCATCAGCAGCAATATTATGCCAGAAAAATCTTTGTGCAATCTTATCACACGTATTGTTTTTCTTCTATGTGATGCCATTGCATTGGAGTATTCAGAATCTCCAATACCTCTGCGCACGTCTCTAATAATTCCCATTTGAAGTTTTTTGTCTTTGATAACCAATTTTTTCTCATAAAATAAATTGTCATCTTTCACTTCGTAGCGTTTTGTTTCTCTTCGAAAATTTAAATCCATAATCCCGTGCAGGTATAGTAGAAGAGTATATTCTATATTCTATCTTCTATCTACGCTTTCTTGTCTTCGCCATGATGCAGCGCACGTGTGTTTATTTGACACAAGTTACATATCGTATTATTTTCACATGCTTTTGCGTTCGAATCGACTTTGATTTACAATAGAATGACTTACCATGAAAACAAGACTTGAAAGTCTTAATTTACCGCACCGATCATAATTTACCGAGATATTATGACTCGTGACGTAAAAATTTACCGGGAAACCAAGACTTTGAAGTTCTAATTTCCTGGGATCTTAACTTCCCGCTACACACCGGTGTAACCGTTAATAATGACTCTCCTAAAATAATTACTCCCCGAGTCATAATTTACTAGAAAATAATAACTCCTCGAGTCATTATTTACTAGTAAATAATAACTCCCCTTGTAAAATAAGTACTCCCCTAATAAATAATGGTTTAATAGTTTATTCACTAATAAGTTGTATTCTCAAAATACTCATTTTTTAATAAGAAACTACCGAGATCTCAAAGTTTCTTAAAAAAGTGACCTTCCGAGTTCTCAAAGTTTCTTAAAAGTTTCTTAATTTTTGGAAGAATAATTCTTACAGACTGACAAGATTTTAACGTAAATAAACATAAATTCATTGCCTAATCGGTAAGTTAGGCTCAATAATCAAAAATTAAAGGAATTGGTTGAACTCTTGTTGAGAAAAATTATTACAATCATGACAATAAAATAATGTCCATGCCATTGATTTCATCTTCACCGATGTAGTCATCCGAATCATCTTCTGCAAAATAAACCCTCAATTTGTTCATTCGCGTGTTCATCCACATAATTTTGCCGATGAACCAATCTCCCAGATCATCATAAAAGATTTTAATGCTACACCCAGTGAGGTTGTGTTTCATGTCACGATCAGTTTCCCTGTCATAATCAACGTCGTCATCGATATCCTCTATAACTACTTCAGCCTGACCGTTGTCATCATCGCGTAATACGACGTCAATTGGAATGTCACCCACGATCATGGTGTTGTCAGGTATTGATTCAGCAGGAGGAACAACTTGCTCGAACGGGTCATCCGCAGCAGGAATTGCAAGTGGTGGTGGAACAATGTATTCTGGCATATTCTCTGGCTTGACCTTTTCATCGCCACTTCCATCAGCAGCGAGGAGACATCCGGTCCTTTCGAAACATCTCCAACGGGCATGATCGTATTTTGAGTCTTTGAGCTTCTCTCAGGCTTGACCAACCCAATGAGTGATTAGGATTCTTCTCTCCTTTGCCGTGAATCTATCTCCTTGACCCAACCATTTATCCATATTCTCGTCATGTTCAAGCCATTCCGTCTGCTCTGCAAATGCAAGTGATTTGACAAGGCGCCCGAAACCAGAATCAATTGGCTGCCAAGCATCTGTTTCACCTGGCGGACCATACTTGACAATACCACCCAGACTCGAAACTGCCGTACGGAACTCCTCGCATGTCTGAGCATCAAGATTATCGCAAAAGAGCACAAAATCCTGCAGGTCTTTTACTGCTGGAGCAAGCGTCTTCTCAGCCCAATCAACAAACACTTTTCGGTCGACCCAAGCGCATTTCTGGAAGTAAATATCCACACCCTGATGA
Organism: Candelabrum cocksii; assembly: GCA_963930725.1. NCBI lineage: Eukaryota > Metazoa > Cnidaria > Hydrozoa > Anthoathecata > Candelabridae > Candelabrum > Candelabrum cocksii. The sequence continues at coordinate 3,490,331 of OZ005666.1, forward strand.
TAGGCTGCTATCTCGTCAGGAGATATACAACCTTTTCCACAAAATATAATAGCAATCCTGCATTGGTCCTTCACCGGCGAGAAACATATCTGCAGCGAACATTGCCGCTTTTCAAGACCACTACCTGGGTTTGCTACCCCTTTTCTGTTCTCCTTTTCCACCGGCTCTTCGTAAGTTGTTTTGCGATCGATTGCAAATTCCATCGGGACTTGATCCACATTCGTTGATCTGGTTTGTAGCGTCTCCACTTCGAATCGTAACGAGCAAGTTTTGATCCCGTTTTGATCAGACCATCTCTCTACTCGCTATGCCAATTCATGAGAGTTTGAATATACATGGCCTTCGCCTTCTGCTTCTTCCGTTGCACACAACGAAGTCTGATGCAGTATTTTTTGATGAATGAGGCAGCAATAGATTTTGACAGACGTTTCGCATCTGGGTAAAGGTTCTTGTTTATCACGCAAGCATTAAAATATATCCAATTAAAAGATACTTTACCACCAATGGAACGAGTTTTCCTGAATTTCTCGATTAATTTCTTAAACAGTGTGTTTCATCGATCTTCGGGTTTTTTTTAAAGTTTACAGTGTTGAAGCACAGCTGCGTTTAGATGGATTTCCTGTCCTTGTACCATTTCGACACAATTGATTTAGATACGTTATTTCGAGCGGCAATATCAACCGCCAGAGCATTTCCCTCCTCCAATTGCCGGATAACGTCTACCTTAAAAATATTCTCATATGATTTACGCTCGCTAGCACCCTTCCGTTTTTTCGCATTTTGTTTCTTTTCCTCGTCTTTTTCATCCCGGATTCGTTTTCTTTCGATGTCAGAAAACACACGGCGCCACTGCAATTTCACTTTCTCCGCAACACTCATGCTCTTTTTTGAACTAGAAAAGAAGAGAGAGCAGCATCGATTGTCTGGTCCACATTCCGTTTCAAAGTCAACTGATGAGACCATTTATCATGCCTCGACAATGCTCTGTGTTGTTTTGAACTTCTCGGGACATTTTTCGCATTTTACAAGCAAAGTTGGGTCATCTTCAACAAATTTACCAAATCGTTCACCAACGTCGATTCTTTCACCCCAATGAACAATAGTCTCGGTGAAACCTTTGTTAAACAAAGTAGTTTGTCTCTTTTTCTTCTCAGCAGGCCGTTTCCCAGACATCTTCAAATTCTTCAAAGCAACCGACTTTCTCTTCAAAACACAAAAACATTCGATTATTTGAAGAATTCGATGAAGTCATTACATCGATTTCGGCGTGTGTTTTCCTTCCAGCGATAATTTGAAAATCTGTTTTGAAAGCGAAAGTGAAAAATAGTTCAAGATAATCAAACTGATATGACGACATCAGTTACTTCTACATTTGGAAGTTTCTTAGGTCACCAGATTCCAGCTCTCGAGTTTCTTAATTTTTGGGCATCTGAGTTCCAGTTTCTTATAGACGGGTTTTTTATTAAAAAAAATGAGTGTATGCTAAAACAAAAAAAAACTTTTTTTTAAGGTTTCGACGTTTCGAACACTGTATTTAATTTATTCCTTTTACTTTGAATGTTCGATTTTAACAAGTTGTGTGTTTTTACTACAACGGAATTTAATTTTAAAAATGCAAAGGTTACTAAAGGTTGTAAATTTGGAAAATAATCTTGTCTTTAAAGAGATGGATTAAATCCTCACAAACATTGTTTGGAAATAATACAGATACAAATCTGAAATAGAATCCTCTTTGCGCTCTTGTTGTTTTATATAACTAACAAATACAACATACTTTGTTTGTCTTAAAAGCGTTAACCGCGTACCTTCACTTAATGTATCTGCAGAATTGATTTGTTCTGTTTGTTGTAAATAATATAACAAACTAGAAGGAGACTTAAGGTTTTAGAAAAGATCCTGTAGCCAATATTTTGTACAGTAATTGATCAAATTTATTGGGATTTTATCCAGGATTGTCAATAATGTTTTTGTTAGTATTGATTGCCTCTAGGAACTTCAAATGACCTTTCTCTTTATCAATCATCTCCTGATTGACCTTCCATTGTTCGCTGCACCAGTAAGATTCACATAATGCGTTTTAATAATATCGCTTTCAGTCTTCCAAACAGGCTTTAAATCTTTTGTCGATGAATCATTTTTGTGGCAAAGAAAACGTTGTATAATTTTTGTTGAGTCTTTGAAGATTTAGTTAATTGATTTGTGATCCCAATAGTCTTTTAAGTACTTTATCGTGACATTTAATTGATGTCATGGGGAAACGCTATTGTAAAAAAAGTAAAGTAAAATGATAAATAAGCATACATCTTATTATACAAATTATTCCATTCGATAATAATTGATGAATGAATGTCGAATGAATGAATGAATGAATAAATGAAACCGTCGTTCATTAGAGCCGAAGATGAAGAAAGTGTATAGTGTGTATTTTCTCTAATGACCGTTCGTTTGACATTTTTTTTATCAAAGCCGATGTAAAAATATAATAAGAGAATGTCGATAGAACATTTTGCCGTTCATATTTGTAAAATACGCGGCATATTTCACGGATAAAGAAAGCAACATAACTGCAACATTTTTCATGCTTTGTAATATTATTGATGTATATTTTTAATATTGTCTCCTCTTAAACACCACAGCGCCTTGCCATATTTTCATCCCTTGCAGCCACGTATTATGAAAGTAAAATCTTATTTCTGTTTGGCTAGCTGTGAATATTGCTTTTATTTTCGTGTTGGATTTCTTGTGTTCTGCTATAATGCAGCTTTAAAACCGTACTGTCATCTAGTCATCTTTGAAACAACCATTTCTCATAAAGTGAAACTTTCCGCTCCTGAGTTGTTGGTTATACTAGCCTGCTCTCTGGTCATCTCGACTATACAAGTAGAAAGGTCAGCTCGTTTATTATATGAATGGCCTCTTATTACACAATTATTTCTTTGGAGATTTCTATTTTCAGTTTCAGTTTCTGAAAAACATCATCTTGATGTGACGCGTATATACTTACCACGGTTGGTTATGAATACAGAAAAACAGCGTGTACTTTGAACATTCTTCCAAATTGTATGGACGCATATCGACATGCTCAAAGTCTACCGCGAGACATGTTTTGTCCACGTACGTTCGAATATGCAGCTGTCTTAAAAAGACACACACGGATGTTTAATCTCTCACAACTATTGGCAACTGAGTAAACATAACTGTACGAATTTGAAAGTAGTTTTCTGAGAAAGCGATAGTCTAGCGAAAATGTATTTGTTGTGCGGAGCCGTGTTTATGGTGGCGTTGGGAAGTTGTTCTACAGAAGTACCTGATATCACAGATGGATTGGACAAAGACGGGTAGCGTATTTATATTGGCTATACATGATAAAGGGTTGCTATTTCCTTATATATACACAATGATTGCCATTCGAACAATATTGTCAAAATCTCTCAGATGAACATCTATCTATCTTTCCTTTCTAATCGAAATAGGAAGCGCAATAATACGTCAATATTCTTTCGTTTGTAAAACGGCAACAAAAAGAAGCTGCATGAAAAATGGAGAAACTTGTCAGGTTTATTTGCTATAACAGGAGAAATCATTTTCCAATAATAACGCGGCTTTTTCAATAAGAACGCGGGTTTTGTCAATAATAACGCGGGTTTTTTCAATAATAACGCGGGTTTTTTCAATACGAACACGGGCCTTTAGTTCTACCATAATTCAAATAGGAAGCAAAAGTGAAATATAAATTTACTTAGATATTAGTCCTTGTATAATCAGATCACAATATTGGATTGTTGCAGCAGGAATCGCCCCTGATAGAAACACCGACCGATATTCATAACCGATATTCCTTATAGAATATATCAAATTAATGACGTAAGGCTCTAGGTAAAAACGTTCATGTGGTCCACAAATTGCACAAACATACTGCGTGTTCAAATATTAATACTTTGTACAGAGGTTGGCGCTGTTTACACCACAGTTCAGTAGATGCAACCGAACAGCGCCTTTCTCATTCCCAAATACGGCTTCCTAACAAAAGGAAGGGCTTTGGAGATGTTGCTTTCATCGAATTCCACTTCTTCTATTTTTTGCAACGCATTCTGTCGCAAGTTCTTCTTCTTCTTCTTTACTTTACCTAACACCTTCATTTTGCTGTTGATTTCTTCGATGTCTCTGTCGTAACGCTTCACGCTTTTTTTCAGTTCTTCTAATTCACTGCCAGTGTTCGAGCGATGCGAATTCACGCTGCCGACACGTGACTCGGGACTTTTCGTAGGCGGCTTTAGTTGATTGCTAGTAGTGGAAACAGTATCGTTGAGATTAACTGTGAACGTTGAAAGATGTTTTTCGCGCGCATTTATGTAAGATATTTTTCGTTCAAGATTATCAACCCTATCTTTTTGTTTTTCGGAACTCGCCAATTCCCCCGTGTATTTCTGAAAAAGCATTCGCATGTTTTCGTTTGTAGAACTTGCTGCGAGATTTAACGGACTCTTCCTTGCAAAATTTTTCAAATCGCATTTGGCATTGTTTTTCAGCAAAATCTCAGCGATATCCACGCGGTTGTTAAGAACAGCTATATGTAGTGCTGTACATCCTTGCAGATCAAGGTAATTTACATCGCATTTCCCAAGAAGAAATTTGACGGCGTTTAGGCTACCCATTCTGCAAGCATATTGCAGTGATGTCTCATCTTTGTTCGTGATTGTAGCTCCAGTGACAATCAACAACCGTATAATTTCTATGTAATTCAATCGAATAGCGATTTGTAAGGGACTCTCGTTTCGTCCGTTGACTGTATTCGCATCAGCACCCTTTTCAATCAACGCCTTCACCATGTAAACATTGCCTTGCTCAATAGCATGACAGAGCGGCGTTGTTGGAGCTCCTGACTTGTTAGGGATGTTTAAATTAATTGTATTATTGTTTGCTTGTTTATCTAAAGCTTTTTCAAATCCCTTCCTATCGTTTTGCTCGATGTAGTAGAGAAATGACTTCGTTCGTCTCTTTGCAATCATCGCGTTTAAGCTTTAATCTGAGAACCAAAACTATCTGAAAGGTATTCTGAGATAAGAGGAGATTATAAAGTCATTTGAAAGGATTTACAAATTTAATTGTGATCGATAGCAACAGATAAACGTTGGCTCGTATCCATGGAAGTAAAATATACGAAAGGCGATTAAATACGAAAAAAGTATTACGCGGTTCAATAGAAACTAATTCGCTGTTGAAAGGTGAAGGTAATGGAATATATGTATTCAGCACAATTACTTCGAGGAATGTTTACTCGTCATTACTGCATTTTTCTTGGTCCGCTTCGAAAATGAAAGTCAATTCTTTGCGTTGTCATTAAGAATAATAGAGCTATGAATTAGTATAAGGGATTAATCGTACCGTTAACAGCTTATGTGACAAAATGTTAAACATCAAAAATACAAAAAATACGAAATACAGAAGTAAAATCGAATTAAGAAAACATTAATAAATCCAATTATTATTTTTTTGAAATAATTTGTCACCAACAACATAATATTATAAATCTTACAATAATATAAATCATCATCAAGCTAAAAACATAAAATAAACAGTTTAAAAACAGTTAAAAAATATTGTACGATATACTACAGATCAGAATATGCAAACAATCAATAAAAGCAATGCTACTACGTATGAAAAATCAAAACAACATAAACTAAAAAGGCGAGCACTTAAAGAGAGCTGTGCGATAATTATAATTTAATGACTAAAGCACGAGAACGATATTCGTCCTTTGTGTCGAGAGATGGCTTTAACTCATTAATACACAACGCCTCAAGGGTCATTAAATGTGACACGGTTCTTAAAGAACTAGCAATGATGGTCACGTCATGTATTGTCAGTGGAACATTACATGTTTGGAAGTGAGCCCCCACGGGGGTTAAAGATCTACGATGTTCTTTAAGACGACAGAGTAACACCATGTTCACACTAACCGGATAGCTTTTCACAACGGCATAAAAAGCTATCCGATATGATGTGAACGGAATCGTTTTGTGACGATGTTTCGTTTTCAAGACGTTCACATTATACCAGATAGACAGACTATTTTTATGATAAAAAAAATTTTGAGGTTTATTTCTTTTCAGTTTTGTCAATATAAATTTTCGTTTTTCACACAAAATTAACTTTATAAAGATAGTTTCTTCCCCGATTTGCAAGCATGCCACATAGAATTCGTTGATACGCCACTAATGAGCTATTCCATAAATGCTTTAATACGACTATTTTATTCATAATATCTGTAGACGACATCTTTCATAAAATTCTAAATGCATTAAAACTGTTTTCATCGATATCGTTGCAAAAATCCTGCCGTTTAGGTGTTCACACTATAAAACGTTGCGTCTTAAAAAGCTATCCGATACATAACGTATCACTTTCGAGAGTGTTGCGTCTTGATAGCTATCCGGTATAAAAATCATGACGATTTTATCGTTTTAAGTGTGAACAGAAGACCTATCCGTTACATTTTTGTGCCGTTGTGAAAAGCTATCCGGTATAATGTGAACATAGTCTAAATGTCAGATAGTCTGTCCGACATAGCATGATTTACAACATGGACATGTAATTTTATATACAACTCTGCTTCTTAGAGAAACATCAATCTTCGGCTTTAGTGATGGTAGAGCAGTTTTTAGCTTTTTCAATGTGAAAACGATCTTCCAGGGAGCTTGCAGTTTTTTTAATGCGATTTCAAACTTTTCAAATATTTTACTCCTAAATTGTAAGAAAAGCATTTTTTCCAGTTTCTCTTCAACATCATCCTTCTGTTTTTCTCCATTTTCTGTTCCTCCTTGGCTACACCTCGCGATTATTGAGCTGATGGTTTTGTTGATGATTGGCTCAAAGAATGACGCTGGGTACTGATTGCTTTCTAACATTAACTTTCCTTTTATCAAACTCTTGTGAAAGTTCTGCCAATTGCTACTAGCTCAAAAGAAAAACCGGTTTGGAGTTCAAATCGTGTCTCATGTAAAGACCGCCTTAAGCAAAACGTCGTGCGTGACGTCATAGTATATCTGACATTATAAAACACAGTATTTAAGCTTAACGCTGCTCATTTATTCAATATTGCGCGCATTGCTTTCTTTATCGGTCGCACAAGAAAATAGAAAAAAGATCGATAGCCCACACCAGTTTCAACGCGTATTAATACAATAATTTAAGGTTGTTTTTGTCTCTCTTCTCTTTAATGTATAGTTATCTATCTTACGGTAACATTACGTGGGCGAGTAATTATGAGACAAAACTGACTAGACTTCTATCTATACAGAAACATGCGTGTAGAATTATAAAGAAAAAAACAAAATGGAACATGCGCTACAATTCTTTATTATAACATTTTACATATTTATATACTACAAACTGATTATTGTACATTTTTATTGGTAAAAAAAATTATGAAATAAAAACAAATTGTAATCAAACTCTCTTAGACCCGTGAACTGATCTGAGTTGTCATACACACTCTAATAGGTATCTTTCAGTGTACTAGGTAGTATAGTTTTCGAAAAAGAAAAAAAGAGGAAGAAAAAAATTCGCAAAATTTGCAGATTTTTCAAATTTTTACTGTGCAATCTTTGCCAGTCCTAAGGGATATATTTTCTAAGAAAACAAGTGAAGGAAGAAGAAGATATTTCGTAAATGTTTTTTACAACTTATGAGGGGAAAGTGCGACGATTTTACGCGACTTCTCAATAAGAAATTCATTCCTTCATTTCATATATTTTACTACTCAGCAGTTTACAACAAACATTATAAAATAAAATACAAAGATATAGCTTGATAAACATGTTTAAAAAGCGAGTTGATTTCAAGGAGTGTTGGGAATCTTCTCTGCATGGGACTTTGTTTAGAACGCAAAGAAATATTCATTTCGAGTTGTCTTGTCAATATCTTTTTAGAGCAAACGTGTGTTACTTCACCGAAACTGCATCGAAAAGTACCATACAATCGCATAACGACATTGTTACCACCATGGAAATTAGAAAAACCTGCTGCTGGTGGAATTGTATCAACCCTACATGCTACTCTAAAAAGCTAAAGTAAGGAATTGTCAAACAGGTTCTAATCGTAAAACAGGTCACACTACTGAGCAGTTGTGTTTAATCCATTAGAACAAAGCATCTGAGACGATACCGAGCAGTGACAAAGTATCTCGACAGGAAAAACTACCATTGTTGCAGTGGATGGGCGAGGGAAAATCGAACAGAAAGCCAGTGCAGCAAAGGTTTCAAAATTCACTTATCCTTCATATATCCAATTAAGAGCATTTCTTTAAACACACAGTATGAGGTGGTTCGATTATTCCCGGCTATTATTTGATGATCAATTTTTAGTTAATGTTTTACTTGTATTGCATTGTCCGCGGGTCAACAACAAAAAACAAACAATGGTTTTAGTTGAAATTTTATTTAAATGTTCTATATTTTGTAAAAATAATCTAATTTCCTCTTGAATGCCGATAAATGGTTAAATTCTTTCTGCGCATGTGTTAATATCAAATGGTTTAGCCGGTCATTTAACCGTTAAGTTAAATACAAGTCAATTCTATTTACATTTGGAAGGTTTGGTTTCGCACTGGTACTCTAGATCGTTCTTACAAAACGCAGTTTTAATGATGTTAGGATGGATTTTTAAACTAAAGACTCTTTAATAAATTCTTGCTTCGTTTTCTTAAAAAAATATCCGTTATCATATTTGACAAGCATCGTAACAGGGTTATTAAAACTAGCCGCTAAAATAAACCCCCGTCAAAATGTCTTTCTATAGAGCAGGTAGCTTGAATCCAAAATCCAAATAAAGAATCTACTAAATCTACCTAGGCAAATATTTCTGTCAGCGAATATAAAAAATTTACAAGCACTAAAGAACAGTTTAACAGAAAGAAACAAATTAAACTGTTGTCTAAAGTATTTCCTCAAAAAGTGTTGCCGAGTCCTTTAGATGGTATTAGAACGGGCGTAGAGGGATCCTAGCTTATTGCTAGAACAACTGACTAAGTGAATCACTCTTGTTTGTTACAAAATTTTAGTTATGATGGTGATAACAAAACAAACGCCATATTCACCCGGAAAAGTTATTCATTTTATTTTTCCAGCTATTTGCAGTATAAGCTGCAAAAATGGTGGTAAATGCGTCGAACCAGACACTTGTCAATGCGAAGAGGGTTTCAGTGGAAAGTATTGTCAAACCGGTAAGATGGCATTGAGGCATTGATAGCTTCTGCTTTGTTTTTAAGTTGTTTTTATTTCAGATGTGGACGAATGTAAAGATGCGCGATACAACGATTGCGAACAAAACTGCATTAATTTAAAAGCTGGTTACAAGTGCTTCTGCGACAAAGGCTACTTGTTGAACAAGAATGGAAAAACATGTGATGGTATAACATACTAGATATATGGAAACATATATGCATAGAAATTTCCTAACCTCCACTCACATTTCATGTGTAAACGACAAATATTCGTCAGAATCTATTGTTTAAGATATTGATGAATGCAATGATCACACAACAGCATGCGGATGTGTAATCGACGACGGAGTTTGTCAATCTCATTGTAACAATTCCATTGGTTCGTATAAATGTACTTGCAACAAAGGGTACGCTTTAAAGGGAATGACGAAATGTGAAGGTAACTCATCGTTTTCTAAATATTTTAATTGTAAAACCAATTTAATCGCATTTTTATTCTTGTACTTTTTTGCTTCATAAAGATGTCAACGAGTGTCTTGTGGATTCGAAACTTTGTGATCAAAGGTGTGTTAACAAGAAAGGATCCTACAAATGTGACTGCTTCGAAGGTTTCAAATACGATGGAAAGAAATGTGTCGGTCAGTAACTAAAATTCTATCAAAAATATCATTTGTTTAGTTTTTATTAGTTATATATATTTTTTGTTTATGAATTATTGACGAAGTTTCATTCTACAACAGATGTAGATGAATGCTCAATAGACAACGGTGGATGTAACGGAACTTGTCATAATACGTTAGGAGCGCATTTTTGCTCATGCCCCAAAGATTACATTTTGGAAAAGGATCGAAGATCATGCAAAAGTAGGCGTTAAGATTTATTAAAAAAGGATACTATTTGCATGATCATTTTTTAGAAATTGATTTGACAACAAAAAGTGAAACAATATGCAAAAACGACAGCTATATAATTTTGTCATGCAAAGGCAGAAAGAAGGTGGAAATATTGAATGTGATGTATGGAAGATTATCGAAAGAGGACTGTCCGTTTGGTAACTATACGCAGAACCTGTTTTGCATCAGCGCGGACAACAGCATTCAGGAAAGGATAGGGAAGGCATGCGATAGTTATTCGTGTTTCTTTTTCTTGAATGAACTGTTGAAACCTGTTCAAGATCCGTGTCCTGGAATTTCAAAGTACATGAAAATCCATTATAAATGTGTGTGAAATGATTTCAATAAAGAGCACAAATGCAAAAGTGATGTTTCTTCTATACGAGATGTTTGACATTAAAATCTGAAATCCGATGGAGTAGAAATATGGGAAAACTTTATAATCATCTGTAGAGTAATACCATCAAACCACTCATTAGAAATCAGGTGTGTCATTTGTTAGTGGTGAAACCCAATATTATCGTCCAACAAATGTTAGTAAAGATCACAACGTCTGATAAATCCTTCAGCACTCCATCGACACCTATCACTACTCCTCAAAAGCATCAAAGAAATTTGACTACAAGACCAGTTAAAAACGAAAAATAGAAGAAACCTTACTCTTCAAAAACACAACCCCAACCTCAACAACTAAGAAAAGAGCATAATAACAAAACTCTTTAATTGATATGCCCTACCTTTAACTTCAACAATGGCCTAGCACTTTTTGCAAAGCAAAAACAAATCAAATTGAGAAATTCAGATTTGAGAGTTTTCGAATAATTTCTCTCAATTGCAAATAAAAATAGCAGTTACATATGTTTCAAGTGAAGACATTACATAATTAATTAATCTATAACAAGTATAATTTTATACAAATTTAAATGAAATGTAACTGGGTAAAATTTAACAATTATAAAACTCCGGAGACATTCCCGGCACGCTATAAATCAAATCTAATTTTGTTTCCATATATATATAATAAAAATAATAAAATCACTCTAGTCGATGTATTGATGCTCGGTTTGCAAGGTCAAAGTCGTCCATGTTGATGTTAATGGAATGTGATCTTGAACCTCGAATGCATCTAAGTGTTGATCTTAACAGAGAAAAGCTTATCTTTGTTCGTATCACGTTTGTCGCTACTGGGATCGAAATATGTCTCTTTTCGGCAATCATTTCCGCAACTCGCTTATAAAATGTCTTGCACTCTCGGGCCATCGCACCATTTGCAGCGAAAACCAATGGAGTGAAAGTTCCGTTTTCCACCTGCAAGACTCTTTCATTGTATTGACGTTTCTTCTCCTTTTCATTTTGCTGAAAGCATTTTTTCAGTTCTGAACATCTGTACTTCTGAGCGTGTAGGTTGAAAACCCTTACGTCAAAGAATACTCGTTGGCCAGGTGTCCAAAAACCAAGGGCGCTTATGTCAAGACGTACTTCTCGTGTTGTGTTTGCCGTTCTTTTGCTGAGCTGTTCACCTTTGACTTCCACTAGTGAAGGTTCTGTTCTCACGTCGTGACAGATTTCTTTCAGCAGCGAGGCTGTGATGTCACGCAACTCGTTGTGGCGTAATGTCACCATACCACCTTTCTTACATGACAAAGCGTGGCTGAGATCAAACCTTTTGCCGCATACACATTCAGCTGGTAGTCGTTTTAGATTCCAATTATAGCGTATTCGAAGGGCGTCCCAAAACTGCTGCTTGTTTAGATCATACTCCCATTCTTTCAAAGGAAGTGTTGTCAGCCAGTTTGAGACGCCACACTCTATATTGATTTCATTTTGGCGTCTTTCAGCGTCTGTCATTTGTTTTTGTATGAGGTCAAGTGTACTTTGCTGTTTTTGTCTCCGCTCTGATTGTAGCGTTGACTTTGACTTGCCACCTTCATTTTGTGTGTTGAGAATTTGGTTCTTTAGCTGCATCGTGATGTGGCGCGAGTTTTCATATTCTTCCTGTGCCGTTTCTGTGAGGATCTTCAGCCGGAGGCCTCCAAGACGTGGTGGGAGGGATAGAAGTATCCTTTCGTTGTTATTGACGATGTGACCACCCGTAATAGCTGGAATGAACTGGTGACGAAGAACCTCTTTAAATGGCTGCATGTGATTCTCCATTCCTGGAATTGTCCTGAGAAAGTACGTCATCTTGTGTTGATACCCAGCTACATAACATGCGTGCGCAGCCTGGGGTTGGGTTGTCGCAATTTTCGAAAGCAAAGATACTTCATCCACCCATTTTACCACTTTTTCGTAAATGTACCTCTGCTTGTATTCTTCATGGCCAATCACCGCCCCTAGATGTCTAGAAGACATTACATTGCGCATTTTAACGATTTATAAAAGTTTATCATCACTTTAGAAAAATGTAAAATAGTTTTTGCTTTTAGTCTTTTATAAACAAAGTCCTTCAGTGCGTCGTAGATTTATTTATATTGGATTATTTGTCCTGTATTAAGAGAATTTTGGTTGGTCTAGTTTTGATGAAATCATGGAATAGTTACATTACGAAAATTTGAAATTTCTTCCGAATTTTTTATTTGCGCCGTACATGAGTTACTTTTTAGGATGTATGTTTATCTTGTATATCACATGAACGAGAAATATTCTTACTCTGCAAATAGTTCATGTTTCATAATGAATTTGTTAAAACTGGTAAAAAGAGGCTTGTTTTAGCCAATCTAAAGGGGCCAATTTTCAAAAATTTTCTTTGCCCGTCGCCGCCAACAAAGGTGGCGCCTCCTTAGTCACTATATTATGTGGCCCCTCCACTTTCAAAGTCGAGCCGCGGCCCCTGACCTCTTAACCACATATTACCCATTCCTAACAGCAACAATGAATTCGGTAGAGTTTGGTTGAACGGGTATGCGGGTCATGTAACATCTTTGACCTCATGGACATAAGCATCCATGCCTTTTATGCACAGTTACCATGGAGTTTAAAATGCATAGTTGGTATATTGCGTGACTCACCACTGTTTTCCCTCTAACTGGGGTTGGTGTTAGGAAGAGCATCTGCTTCAATAAACCATTAGATGATTAAACCCACACAATGGTGGGGAATATCATCTTTTGAAAACTTCCAAGGCTCATGTATGAGGAAAACAGACGCTAAACCTGGATGATGATGATGATGATGATTCTATTTCAACATTTTTAGTCCTACTCGTATTATAATTGTAATTTTTCGTTTGATTTTCCAGTTCCAGATCTTCTCGCTTAATCTTTTGATAACGTGAAATCATACCTAACTACATTAAAACCCTTCAAATCACCTGGACCTGATAACCTACACCCACGTGTATTATTTAAAGAGACCGACCATTCTTCCCGACTTTTCGTTCATTTTCATTCTTCAGCACGGATTTAGCCCCGAACAATCATGTGTAACCTTGACAACCAATGCATTGAATTTGTTAAGGCATTACACACGGTCCCGTTTACTCTTGTGTTGAAAGCTTTTGACGAATCGAAGGCAGCGAGTAATTATTAACCACGTTTAGTCGGGTACCTGTAAGAAGGTGTTCCTTAAGGGTCGGTTTTGGCAGCAATGCTATTTATTAATTGTTTACAACGACGATATCCTTGCGATTATCAGCTCGATCGCTTCTCTCTTCGCAGACAACAAAAAGGTTAAAGTGGACATTGACATCCTGCGATCCACTTCGGAAGCAACAACAGGCATCACGATTACATGTGAGCACGATCTTGGTGCATTCTTAGATAAGTACTTGAAATTCAAAACTTATGATTTCTCAAGTCAATCTTAAAGCGAACTGATCGGTTTAATACGCCGAATCTTTGTGAGCTTGGACGTGCTTTCATTTAAAAGGCCATTTTGTGCTATTGTTTGCCCGCATCTTGAGTATTGTGGATTGACAAATTGAAGATACACTCACAAGTACACCAAATATTCACACGCGGTCACGAGTTCAAGTGACATCAACAGTTTTGTCAACTTCACTCACGAAAGTCGTTTTTCACGATGAGATTCGTACACAAGTGGAACTTCTTACCAAGAGAAGTTGTAAACGCGCAATCACTAGACGAATTTAAAAATCTTGTAGACAAGTATCTACGCAATAAAATGTTTACTTATGATTACCTTTAACTTTTTGTATATATCCGGTGATAGCGCAATGGGAATGGCATTCGGCTCTTAACCCAAAGGTTCTGGGTTCGAGACCATGCTATCACAAAGTTGTTTAGTGAGCGGTTATAAATAAACAATGCCGTATTTCATCAAAAATAACCATGTCTTTTACAAATACTTACTTTTAAATATATTCATTAAATACTAGTTACTACTAATTTTACTAATAAAATTAAATAAAGATGCCTTGAGATTTATAGCTAAATTAGTTAAATATGCCGATGCCATTATTATGTGGTAGGAAAACTGACGTCACAAAGTGTATACACAAAAGGAGTGATATTTGATGAGTAGTAGAAAGTAAGTGAAAATGTTACAAAAAGCTGCGGGTTGACGTTGCGCGGTTTCGCACATGCGTACTGTGTCATTATAAACCAATGTTTTTGAATGAGGAGAGTATGATCGAACTTGGAAATGACGGATGCATTAAAAAAGATGAGATAGAGAAGAGAGGAACCGCCTTCGGAAAGAAACCAATGCAATCTTTGTAGAAAAAGATATTGAATCCAGATGCGCAACCTACTTTGAAAAAATTGAATCTCGCCTTTTCTCTCTCGAAGCGTCTCATTCTTTAAATAATTCTTCATTGTCCAGCATTAAAGACAGCATTGAGACAAACGCCTCGTTAATTCAAAAATTAGTTGATGACAACTTGAATTTAAACACTCTAATTTCCAATTTAAAAAATAATGTCAAGGTTGATTGTTTAGATTCCAAACATACTCTAACTAAAGAAATTTGTAAAAATATTGAAGATCACAACTGGCGCAAAAATAATTTGATAATCTATGGTTTGAAACAGACTGAATCGGTTAGTAACTCAATACAGGTATTGGGTCTCATAAAAAATCAACTTAGACTTAATATTCGCATTGACGATATAAAAATTTGTGAAAGACTCGGTCCTTTGCAATCCGCTAAAATTCGACCGTTACGAGTTACTCTGCGTGATTATGACACAAAAATCTCTATCTTAAATCACAAATGGATTTTGAAAGAAGCTGATGGAAATATCTTTATTAATCCAGACAGGAGCAAGGAGGAAGGGATATATTCAACAAACTTCGAGTTGAAGCTAAACAGAGGGAGGCTGGTGATAGTTCGAGGGAATGGGTCTACCGTGTAAGAGGTCCGCCGTGGAATTTGTTTGTAAAACAAATAAAGAAAAACCCCTCTTTAAATTTAAACGCAACAACAAAGCCAAAAAAAAAGTTGAATACTCATCCTCCTTTCTCTTTAGCTTTTAGCAACATTCGTGGTTTTCGTACCAATTATTCGGATGTGGAGGCTTTTTTGATAAAAAATAATCCGGATTTATTAGCACTTTGCGAATCTAACCTAAATGCTGGTATATCTTCTAATGATTTCCTTGTTCCTAGATACCTACCTCTGTTTAGATTGGACTCCTCTATTCATATGCATGGTCTAGCAGTTTATGTCAAGAAAACTTTGTCGATATCTCGTGAAATTGACATGGAAGACCATATCTATCTATCTATCTATCTATATATCTATCTATCTATCTATATATATATATAAATATTCATATTTGCTTAATAAGAATTGTTTTTGATTTCATTATTTTCAAAATTGTTCCAAATTGCAGGAGCTTATTGAAAAATGGGGAAGTTTGTTTTCTATTTATGTTTGCAGACTTATTTAAGATATTTAAAACAAATATTTCAAATTCATATTAGATAATTTTGAGGCAATTTTGGGGTGCTGACTAAAAAAGCCTATTATTTCACCCACTATTATTTTATGTCAACGTCTCGGTTTCATGCAAAGTAGACTCAAGTACCTTGCAGGGTCCATCCTGGAGGGAAGTAAATCAAATTAAGTGGTTTTGGATAACATACGTTACGAAATTTACGAAAAAACGTTAAATGTAAATTATAGTTTGCGTTGTAACCTTGTTTTCATATTCAGTCTCCTTGCCATGTGTTGTAAATATACTGAGAAGATTTCCTGGAACAAGGCTTTATTCAACACAAAACTATAGTACATGTATCAGTTGTAAATATGTATATAGACCTAAAATAAACAAAAGAAGAACTATATACAAATATCAACGATTTTCATAACATTCTCCGTCGGTTAAGAGTTTTCTCAGTCTTCTTCAAATCCGTACTTCTGAGGTGGACGTCTTGTACGTGTGGTCGTCGTAAATTGTCTGTAGACGGATTTATTAGTTCTGTTTCTAATTCTTGATTTACAACCACGTCTTCACTTTCTTTTACTGTTTCATCACAAGCAGATTCAAGAGCAGTGTCTGCTCGCTCAATAGGAATTTCTAGTTCGCAACTAGTTGGCTGTTGGTTCTCGTCATTTCTTGGATATGGCGCTAGGTCGGATAGCGAAACTGTTGACTCGCGGCCATCATTATGTCGAACGTACGCGTAAGTGGGGTTGACATGGGTTAGCTCAACTTCTTCAACAAGATCATCATTCTTGCTTGATCTTACGAATTTACGGAGGAATACTGGACCTGGCGTCAACCACGACGGCAATGATTTTCCTTGACTAGATTTACGTTGGAAATTGAAAAAACGTTCATGAGGTGTGGAATTCGTTGCAGTTGTTAAAAGAGAGCGGATAGAATGTAATACATCAGGAAGTACTCTTTCCCAATGCGACACCGGAAGTCCGTTTGATGCTAAAGCTAGTCGAATAGCTTTCCAAACTATACCGTTGTAGCGTTCAACTTGACCATTACCGATAGGGTGATACGGTGTGCTATGACTCGATGCTATTCCTCTGTCTGTAAGATATTTCACAAGTTCTGCCGACATAAATGATTTTCCCCTGTCTGAATGCATATATTCTGACATGCCACACAAGGAATAGATCGAATCAAGGCATTTTATAACGGTAGGTGTTGAAATATCAGGAGTTGGGATAACAAAAGGAAAACGAGAATATTCATCAATGACAGTCAAGAAATACTTATTGCGTGTAACAGATGGAAGGGGTCCTTTGAAATCTAGGTTTAACCTTTCCATTGGTCGAGTCGCCTTAATCAATTTTCCTTTAACACCTTTGTAAAATTGTGGTTTGAGTTCTGCACAGATCTTACAATTGGAACATACTCGCTTGACATCTTCGGTAGAGTATGGTAGATTTTTGGATTTGACGAAATGTAGGAGGCGGGTAATTCCAGGATGACAGAGCTGCATGTGAATGTCATCAAGGTTACTTGAAACTACTAAACAATGAGCTCGTGTAAAGGAGTCAGCTACAACATTCTTCTTTCCTTCCCGATACTTTATGACATATGAAAATTCAGCCAGTTCCATACGCCACATTTGGATCTTATTGTTCTTTATCTTAGTCCGTTTTCGATTATCAAACATATATGATACGGAACGTTGGTCAGTAATTAGGGTAAATGGTTGACGTGATAGCAAGTGGTTCCACTTTCTGACAGATTCTATGATAACAAAAGCTTCCTTTTCTACCGCTGGATACCATTTTTCACTTTTCGATAAGGTTTTCGACATGAACGCCACTGGACGACCATTTTGATTAAGTGAAGCAGATATGGCTACGTCTGAAGCATCACACTCGACTACGAATGGTATGTCCTCATCGATTGGAGCAAGCACTACATTTCCTAGCTCGTTCTTGATAGCATTAAATGATTCAATAGCAGCTTTGGTTAGCGGAAAAGTTTCTGATTCAGCAAGGGGTCGAATCTTGTCGGAAAACTGAGTGATCCATTTTGCATAGTAGGCGAACATACCCAAAACTCGTTTAAGGGAAGCAGCACTTGAAGGAGGTGGAAAATCTAGTAATGGACGCAATCTTTCGGGATCTGGTTTGATTGAGTTTTGACTGATTCGGTAACCAAGAATATCAATTGATAATGCACATTGTACAGTTTTGGCATTGTTTAGGGTTATGCTTCGTCTTTTGATCATTACTTGGAAAGCAAGATCGTTTCGTTTAAGATCAGCTTCATCAACTCCCGCAATAGTTACGTTATCAAGATACGGGAAAGTGTCCTCGAGTCCCTCCTCATTCACTAAGTCATCCATAGAGCGTTGAAAACACGGCACACCATTTGTTACGCCAAATGGCATTACAACAAACTCGTACAAATCTCCAAGACATTCAAAGGCGGTATACTTTCGTTCGGACTCTTGTAATCGGATTTGATGGTATGCGCTTTTGAGGTCGTATGTTGAAAAGTATTTATACTTTGATAATTGGTTAACCATATCATCAATTCGTGGAAGAGGGTACGCATCAAGGTTAGTGTATAAGTTAATTGTTTGAGAGTAATCTAGACAGAGCCTCTTACGATGACGGTTGAATTCATCTTTGGCAACAAGAACTTGAGCTCTCCAAGCAGAATCACTTCGTCGGATCCTTCCTGCTTTAAGAAGTGATTGAATTTCGGTTTTGATAAAGTCTCTATCGTCTTTATTGAAAGATCTTGACTTTGTTGTGATTGGTTTGATATCCTTTGGCAAGTTTTTGAAAAGAGACGGAGGTGTGACATCAGCAAACTTTGTTGGTAATACATTGGAGTGAGAAGCTGGTTCTGGTAGTGGAGCTGATTCAGGCGTAGAAGCTGGTAAGGGTGAAGAAGTTGGTTCAGGTAATTTGTCACTTCCAGGTGGTGTGACTGGTTCAGGTGGTGTAACTGATCCAGGTTTTGCGGACATTTTGAGTGATGTAGGGAGTGTAGATGACTTGTGTTCATCTAGTGCAGTCACACAGGAATTGACAAGAGGTTTGACCATAAATTCTGGTTGATTCCCTTCAAACTGGAATGTCACTTTACTGTGTTGTTTTTGAAAATCATGCCCAAGAATGATATCACTGCAAAGGTTCTTAAGAATGTCTAATTTAATATTCTGGTATTCACGATCGTTCACTAAAAGGGTTGATTTACAACTTCCGATTGCAGTAGATTCCATTGAGGTAAGTGCCATGGATACTAGTTTGTTGGAACGAGTCATTTTGACAATGAGTCGTTTAAAGGCATTCTCACTAATGAAGCTGTCAGAGCTACACGAATCAATCAGTGCGTCCATTGTTAGGCCATTTACAACCACAGGAATCGAAGCATGACGTAGGTTATGTGGACAAGCAGCCGTTATTGCACAGAGTGATGGAGAGAAGATGGTGGATAAACTGGCATCCTTTTTGGACTGACAAACTTTTGAAAAATGTCCTGTCTTAGAGCAGTTGTGACAAGTTGCATCACGGGCTGGGCACAACGATCGACTAGCATGCATAGAACCACCGCAAAAATAACACAATTTCTTACGGGTGGTTTGTGTTGTGCTTTTTCTTAACGCTGCAATAGATGATTGGCTTTCTGAATCGTCTATGACATCAGATGTTGAGGCTGCTGCAACAGTAGGTTGAGTGTTCTGGGTGTATGCTTCGGAGTTCTTTTGAACGAGATCAAGTGTTCGCGCTTTATCCTGCGCTTGCTCCAGAGTTAATTCTGCACTTTCCAGGAGACGTTGGCGGATATAATTTGATGACAATCCATTGATAAATGAATCTCTAATCATCTCTGAGCGATACACCTCTGCAGAAACAGAAACAAAGTTACAATGTTTACTAAGTTTTTTCAATTCCTCCAAGTATTCGTCAAGATTTTCACCGGGTTTTTGTTTTCGTGAAGCTAATTGGTAACGAGCAAATACAGTGTTGGGTGTTTTAACATACAATTTCTTTAAAGTCTCAACAACTTCTTCATACGTTGTACATTCCTCGACATATTCAAAAACATCTGAAGATACAAAGTTGACAATCGATCTGAATTTGTCTGGAGCACCTTCTCCACATTCCGTAATGAAGTTATCGAAAGTCCTTTTCCAGTGTTTCCATTCCTTGGCAGCTTTAGGAGAAGTTGGATCAACATCCAATCGGCACGGCTTCAATGCTTTGCTCATAGTTATGTGTTGAATAAATTGTTGTAAATATACTGAGAAGATTTCCTGGAACAAGGCTTTATTCAACACAAAACTATAGTACATGTATCAGTTGTAAATATGTATATAGACCTAAAATAAACAAAAGAAGAACTATATACAAATATCAACGATTTTCATAACACCATGTAAATTTATCTTAGGGTCATATCGCTTACAGCTCTGTCCGTGAAACGCCATGTAACCTAATACTTCTGCAAATGCATGTGACACGCATGAAAGTGCTGACAAATAACCTACCTGATACAAATTTGTAATGAGTGTTTTTGTTTTTGTTTCGCGTCATGAGTAAGGATGTTGTTGACATTTTCGATTGTTAATTATACTTATTGTGACGTCAACGTAGCAAGACCAGTCTTTTAGCATATAACTTTGATTTCTCTTTGTTTGATTATTTTTCTCTATCCTACTGGCATAAATGTAGGTTTTTATTATAAACATGACAACAACTAGCATTTGTCGCACGATAATATTGGGTTTCACCACTAACAAATGACACATCTGATTTCTAATGAGTGGTTTGATGGTATTACTCTACAGATGATTATAAAGTTTTCCCATATTTCTACTCCATCGGATTTCAGATTTTAATGTCAAACATCTCGTATAGAAGAAACATCACTTTTGCATTTGTGCTCTTTATTGAAATCATTTCACACACATTTATAATGGATTTTCATGTACTTTGAAATTCCAGGACACGGATCTTGAACAAGTTTCAACAGTTCATTCAAGAAAAAGAAACACGAATAATGATTATCGCATGCCTTCCCTATCCTTTCCTGAATGCTGTTGTCCGCGCTGATGCAAGACAGGTTCTGCGTATAGTTACCAAATGGACAGTCCTCTTTCGATAATCTTCCATACATCACATTCAATATTTCCACCTTCTCTCTGCCTTTGCATGACAAAATTATATAGCTGTCGTTTTTGCATATTGTTTCACTTTTTGTTGTCAAATCAATTTCTAAAAAATATCGATGATCATGCAAATAGTATCCTTTTTTAATAAATCTTAACGCCTACTTTTGCATGATCTTCGATCCTTTTCCAAAATGTAATCTTTGGGGCATGAGCAAAAATGCGCTCCTAACGTATTTTGACAAGTTCCGTTACATCCACCGTTGTCTATTGAGCATTCATCTACATCTGTTGTAGAATGAAACTTCGTCAATAATTCATAAACAAAAAATATATATAACTAATAAAAACTAAACAAATGATATATTTGATAGAATTTTAGTTACTGACCGACACATTTCTTTCCATCGTATTTGAAACCTTCGAAGCAGTCACATTTGTAGGATCCTTTCTTGTTAACACACCTTTGATCACAAAGTTTCGAATCCACAAGACACTCGTTGACATCTTTATGAAGCAACAAAGTACAAGAATAAAAATGCGATTAAATTGGTTTTACAATTAAAATATTTAGAAAACGATGAGTTACCTTCACATTTCGTCATTCCCTTTAAAGCGTACCCTTTGTTGCAAGTACATTTATACGAACCAATGGAATTGTTACAATGAGATTGACAAACTCCGTCGTCGATTACACATCCGCATGCTGTTGTGTGATCATTGCATTCATCAATATCTTAAACAATAGATTCTGACGAATATTTGTGGTTTCCACATGAAATGTGAGTGGAGGTTAGGAAATTTCTATGCATATATGTTTCCATATATCTAGTATGTTATACCATCACATGTTTTTCCATTCTTGTTCAACAAGTAGCCTTTGCGGCAGAAGCACTTGTAACCAGCTTTTAAATTAATGCAGTTTTGTTCGCAATCGTTGTATCGCGCATCTTTACATTCGTCCACATCTGAAGTAAAAACAACTTAAAAACAAAGGAGAAGCTATCAATTCCATCTTACCGATTTGACAATACTTTCCACTGAAACCCTCTTTGCATTGACAAGTGTCTGGTTCGACGCATTTACCACCATTTTTGCATCTTGTACTGCAAATAGCTAAAATGCAAATAAAACAAAAAATATATATATGCAGAAAACAGAAATCCAGGTGGTAATGTGCTGTCAACAGAAATCCAGGTGGTAGTGTGCTGGCAACAGAAATCCAGGTGGTAATGTGCTGTCAGCAGAAATCCAGGGGGTGATGTGCTGTCAACAGAATTCCAGGAGGTGATGTGCTGTCAACAGAAATCCAGGGGGTGATGTGCTGTCAACAAAAATCTAGGGAGTAATGTGCTGTCAACAAAAATCCAGGAGGTGATGTGCTGTCAACAGAAATCCAGGTGGTAGTGTGCTTTCAACAGAAATCCAGGAAATAATGTGTTGTCAACAGAAATCCAGGTGGTAGTGTGCTGGCAACAGAAATCCAGGGGGTGATGTGCTGTCAACAGAAATGCAGTGGGTGATGTGCTGTCAACAGAAATCCAGGTGGTAATGTGCTGTCAGCAGAAATCCAGAAAGTAATGTGCTGTCAACAGAAATCCAGGTGGTAATGTGCTGTCAACAGAAATCCAGGTGGTAATGTACTGTCAACAGAAATCCAGGTAGTAATGTGCTGTCAACAGAAATCCAGGTAGTAATGTGCTGTCAACAGAAATCCAGAGAATAATGTGCTGTCAACAGAAATCCAGGGGGTAATGTACTGTCAACAGAAATCCAAGGGGTAATGTACTGCCAACAGAAATCCAGGGGGTAATGTACTGTCAACAGAAATCCAAGGGGTAATGTGCTGCCAACAGAAATCCAGGGGGTAATGTGCTGGCACAAACTTTATTTTGAGAAATATGCAGGAAAAAAGCAGAAGAACTGCAGACATCAATTAAAATAATTTTAACTTTCCCAGCATTTGTTTCACTTTTTCTCAGATATATACTTTAGAGCTGCAAAAGTAACATGACCCACGTGAATATCCACTTTATATAGATACAATGTGAGTTAATGATAAAAGTTACGTAGTTGAGTAGTTCCCCTGACAATTTCATTACAAAAAAAGAGAAGAGTTTTCGCAAGTCCCTTGAATATTACTCATGGATAAAGCATTAAAAGGGTTTTTAAATTTCACGGAAACCCTTTCAATGCTTTGATAGAAGGGGAGTAATATTTGCTATGAGTAGTTATTCCCATCACAATTTCAATGCAAAAAAGATTTTTCTAAGAGTTTTCGCAAGTCCCTTGAATATTACTTATGGATTGATAAAGCATTAAAGGAGTTTGTGACTGAACACTTTCAATCAATGCTTTGATAGGAGGCGAGTAAAAATTATTGTTATGCGGTTTTGTTTCTGGCGCGGTTGATTTGTTTTAAAGTTTCGTGTATCGCCTTATTTAGAAAATGTTCATTACCGTGGGTATTTCTGCTAGTACTTTATATCAATCAATAATAATAGCACGTAGGAAAATGGACACAGCGGCATTGTAGAAAGTCAATTGCATTAATTATAAAAAGCATAAGTGAATTTTAAAACCTTCACTGCACTGGCTCTGCATATAATTGTCTCTTGTCCATCCGCTGCAGCAATAGTAGTTTTTTCTGTCGAAATATTTTGTCCTTGTTCGGTATTTTTGCACGTGCTTTGTTCTAAGGATTAAAAAACAAGTAACGATTAAAGTTTCACCATATCGAAATTCGAAAGGTATAGCACCTACACTCTTTTTCGCACATAAGAATATCGAGTGCATCTGTAGTTATTGCACGTTTTCGTGATTTTGGTGGTGGATTCTGTATCGAGATATGACTCCTCCACAGTTTTAGAAATTTTTTCGGTGAGGTAACAGATATTTGGGCTAAATGAAAAACGATTTTTTCGTTATTTGTCAATAAAACTCAGAGTGCAGTTGTTATCTTAGATGAGAAAAACTCAATTTGATTATTAAACGCGTGGATGCATGATTGTTTCTATATTATTAATACAAAGTTTTATACTTCTTAACCTATCTTGGTCTCAGGAAAACTCACCGGATTACCTTTCACAATTAAAAGTTTTACTAGCCATAACTTCAAAGGAACGCATTTACATTTTTGAATTATGAGTCACTTTCAGGAAGACAATTTTAACTGTTACTACGCTATTTTATGATCGAAAATTTAGTGATCCACTCTGGAATATGTTGCTATAGTCATGCACTTCATACCCGTTTTCATCCAAACCATTTGTGACATCAGGTACGTTTGCGAAACAAACCCCCAACACCGCTATAAACACTGCTTCGTGCAACATTTTCATC
Organism: Candelabrum cocksii; assembly: GCA_963930725.1. Taxonomy (NCBI): domain Eukaryota; kingdom Metazoa; phylum Cnidaria; class Hydrozoa; order Anthoathecata; family Candelabridae; genus Candelabrum; species Candelabrum cocksii. The sequence goes on from OZ005666.1 coordinate 3,514,795, forward strand.
AACGTATGATATATGCGGCCGTTTGTTATACACAGCATACCACCTTTCTTTGCACAGATGTCACTTCAGCAAACCTTTCTCATCACAAGAGAGGTTAAACAGCTGCTTTTAATATTTGCCTTTTGTTACGTTTATTGGTATTTCTTAAAATATAATGATCTCTGACAGAATTACTATTTGCTTGCTTTTTTACTGTTAGTTGCTAGCTGTTTTGTACTTCCTATTGCAGTTGAATTTAGTAAGTCTCTGACACGACTTTGCTTTTTTAAGCATCATCGTCTAAAATGGGCTAGATAAGGTTGAAAAGAATAATAGTAGGACAAAACACCTCTTATTTTTAAATAATTATATAGTCAAGGCAGCTAAAATCTACGCATCAACAAAGTCCTGGAAAAAATACGCGGCAAAATTTCACAAAGAAAAATAATTATTTAATTTTGGGCCCAAATTTTAAAATATTCTGTTTGCTTTGAAAATTGGTAAGTTTACTAATTAAATGATGCGGATTTCAAATCAAGTACCAGAATTTGGATATTTTCACCCCTAATATTATTTTTTGGGCAAATTTGGGCCCAAAGCTCCATTTTTTAAGTATAAAGAATGCTTCCAACCCTCAACCCTAGTATATTAGCAATATATCGGTAAATAATAAAGATTATCACTATCATAATTTTTCGGGGTATGGCACTAGATTACTCATTTTGGATCGGACCTGCGATGATTCTATTAAAAAAAGAATTTTTTTTTCAAAAAAGTCGCAAATGCAAAGGCGAATAACTTCCGTAATTTTGACCATTAAAACTTTGTGAATTTTTATGTGAAAGAAGAAGTGCTCTGGGCGCTTATTCAGTCATTTACGGTAATCTATTAGACTTTTACCCATGACTTAGGTTTCAACTTCGTAAATGCATAACTCGATGAATAAACAAGATATTGAGTTGAAATTTTTAACGGAGATTGAAAATAATAGTATTAATCTGAAATATATGACAAATTATGTTTAAAATTTGGATATAGTGGTTCGCGCATGCGTAAAGATAAATTCAATATATAAAGCCCTACCGAAGGTTATATCAAACAAAACTTTGCATGCGAATAGCCCAATGAAGGGGCTAACTGGATCGATAAAAAAAATTGGAAAAAGTTACGGCAACCGAAAAAAGATGAAAAAATTTAATCCGCATGCGCTTTATTTCCTGAATTCCCAACCTTTTTGAATATAATTATGCTATAAGCTAAAACCATCATATAAGCATCATTTTCCACAAAAGGTTTACAGATATCATGTTGTCTTAACGAAATATGCGCGAAATGGTAATGCGCATGCGTATGCGTCATCTTATGATGTGAAAATTAATTTTGACTTTTTGTCGATGAATCATTGTCCTTAAGTTATAAGCAGAATGTGAAAGGATCCTGACCAGTAGTTAAGGAGATATAAGAGGGCTCGACACTTTTTTCCATTTTTTGACTATAAGGAATGCTGCCAACCCTAGTATATTAGCAATCTCTCGTTAAATAATGAAGATTATCACTCCAAATTTTGAATGGTGATCGAAAATGATCATATCTATCAAAATAACCTGGTTCCAAATCTCAAAACTTAGCGTGACCACTTGCGCATGCGTAACTTTATATCGTCTATAGATCGTTCTCATTAAGAATATTTAAAACAGATTTTTGTGTATGTACAGCTATGCTATTTTGTCACCGGTCAACGAACAAAAAATTCCGATAATACTACGGTATCTAAGGGAAATAACACATAACTAAGGAAAAACAGGTCTCGAATGCGTATAAATTCCGCATTTTTAACTTTTTTCAAAATTTGATTCTAGAATATTTTTTTTACAGAATTGACAATGCTTCTTGATTCTTCTTGCTTCAGATTCCCATCATAAGTATCTTGCCAATTCGATTTTGCTTATGGGCAAACAATGATTTTTTGTCCTTAAGGCTTAGTTCCCACTGAAACCATCACTTGATAGATTCGCGAATTTAAAAAATCTTAATAGAATCTTAAAAAACGTAAAACAAAATTATTTCGAGAATTAATAAAAGTTTAAAATGTAAAACAATATTGTTTCGAACCGTCATCTTCGAATCGTCAATTTCGAAACTTCTGTACACCAGATTACATATAGTTGGTCATGTAAATGCTAATTTGTAACTAGATTATATATACATATTGTATATGTCAATTTTCAAAGCAAACGCATACTTTAAACTTTGGCCCCAAATTTGCCCAAATAAGGTATTAGGGGTGAAAATATCCAAATTTTGATTCTTGATTTGAAATCAGCATCCTCTAATTAGTAAACCTACCAATTTTCAATGCAAACAAGAATATTTTAAACTTCATCATCTGATTGTTTGTAATGTTGACGAGATTATGTGGGGTTTTGTCCTAGGGGGGGGGGGGGGGGGGGGGGGGGGGGGGGTTGTACTAGGGGTTTTTTGTCCGTATACCAACTGATCGGATGTTTTTACGACGTAATCTTTCCTTAGACGTCAAACGACTTCGTTCAGCGCAATAGCTTTCGATTTGATTAACAATTTTTGAAAAATAGCGACAGAAAGTAACAACGTTTTTTATGTCCGATTGTTTCTACTCGGGACAAATGAGGCTTTTGGATTTTGTTCCTCAAACATTTTTGTGAAATATATTCATAGCTCTTCGAGAATCAAATTCCATCAGTTCTACAGCCGAGTTTATTGGACTTGACCACGATTCAGCATTCTTGCAACATAACAGCATATAAGTAACAAGGTCCTTTGTGATTAAAGCAACTTTCTTCACAAAGACAAGAAGTATTATTGAGAAGAAAAACGCAAATTATAGTCACCGCCGATCGAGCTCTCAAACCCAAACGATGAAGCTTCACGATTTAAAAAATCAATTCATTGAAGAAGGCGATTGCTCGGATCAGCAGTTTTATTAATTGAATTATTTTGTTCTATCTCCATTTTCAGGAAAACATAGACCAACCGGAGTTTTTATTTCTTTAGCGTTATATTGTTCTATCCCCGTTATCCCATTTCCATTATACTAGGTGTGAGTCTAATAATTTGTAACATTATTTTATACTATCTCCTATATCCGTGAAAAATATACTGTTGTTTTGCGCTGTATCCCAGGGCCAATGAAAACTGCAACTTTCTATGTACAGGGTGTTGTGATATTTACGCATTTACTATGCCTGCAACAAAACTAACAAATATAGTTCCCCTAATAAGTGCCCTTTGCTTTTTGTTCCTATTTCAATTTTGAACCTTGATTTCCTCATTTTAAAGAAAAGTGGACATAGTACAAAATAATTCTCACCTAACGTATTATGTTTATACTATATTTTCTCTTTTGTCCTTTGAACATTCTATGTGCGAAACATATTGAAGAAATACGAGAAATTCTAGTTGGTTAATATCTAAGTGCCTTGGCGTATCTGAAACGACAGTTGAGTCTTTGGATGAAAAACATGCTGCTGACTCCTAATTTATTAATGCAGCTTTCGTTTTGTTTTGTTTATATTATCTCTTTACATAACGTTTTGTTTGAAATTACAAGTTTAAGCTCAAAACAAATGCATAGCACATGACGATTTCTTTCAGGCGTTTCAAATTACAATGCGTGCCTTGACTAAGTAACATACCGTAACGGAAATAATGGTTTTTAAATTTGAACAAACAAGACAATATAACTTGCATAATAACTACACCACATGTACTATTAAGGTTAAATAAAGCTGGAAGCATTGATTGCCGGAAAACAGTTGAGCTTGAATTGTGGCTTTTATGAGCCCACCGCCAGAGGTAGCAGGCAGGAAACTGCTCAAGGAGTCGCGCCCTTGCCTCATCAATGCCAGCCAATATATTTCAGTTAAAAGAGTGCCTACGAAAAGTTAATTTTTCAAAGAATTGTTGATGCCTTGCACAATGAACAATTCAAAGGGAGTACGTTTATGAAACATTTTTGTTCAACAAATTGTGACATAATAATGTGTTAGGCTAGGTTTATACGGCCGCACTTGAGTCGCGTCTAATTTAATTAATTCAAATCGGCGAAAGAACGGCAATAAATCGACGTTCACTTTAAACAGAATTCGGTGTAGCATTTAATTCAACTGCAACAAACATTGCAATTCGCCGTGATCACACTTATTAAAACACATTATGTTAGATCCATTTAGATTTCTGTAGCGTACCTTAGATTATTGAAATGTTTTCTTGTTGTCCACAATATGAAAAAAAAACAACAAAAAAACCCACACAAATCACAATATATTAAGGAGAAATGCGTTAAATAGAAGGAAGAAATGTATCGCGATGATTTTGAAAATGTGTCGGAACAGACGGTTCTTATTTCCACAATGTTTTGTGAATGTTTTGCAGCAACGCGAACAGAATTTTAGAATTCAATATGCCAGCAAGAAGAGTGCGTAACTGTAGACGTTTCAACAGAAATACTGTGTGGTGGGATAATGTATCGACAACAACCTATACTGATGAGCGTTTCAAGCAAACTTTTCGTTTATCAAGGGAGGCATTTTTATATGTTTTATCCTGCATAAGAAGTAAAATCGAATGAAGATTTATTGCAGAAGAACCGATTAGTCCTGAAATACGAAATACGACTTGGAATTTGTTTATATAGACTCGCACGAAATATATTTGAATCTGATTGCTCGAGAAAAAAGTTCAATAATGTTGTAATGCGCATGCGTAAAAGCGATATTTGTGTTTTCGTTACATAAAGTCATGAGCAATTAAATTAGACGTGACGATAGATCGTGTGTATAAACCCACGTCGCATTTGTGTCGCACTTTTGCATTAAGTTCGGCAAAAGCTGCTAGACTTAATTATTAATGTCGCACTTAATTTTGCATTTGCCTTATACAGCCGCTTTATGTGAAACTTAATTCAAATTTCTCTTTAATTAAATTAGACGCGACGTAAGCGCGGCCGTACAAACCTAGCCTAAAGAAAGTAAACAATTTGTTATTTTTGTTGACAAGTGATAGCCATCCTTAGAACTAAAGAATCGTACACATCTCGAGAACATATACTAAGAAATGCTTCGTAATCGTAATTACAACAAGGAATGTAAAAAATACAACAGAATAATAGTGTTTGAGTTGAGCGTTTAGACTAGGTTTTTTCCAATTGATATCTACAAAAATAAAAAGGTGTCTATTTTCTTTACAAATCAAATGAAGTACCCTTCGTGTTTTGGAACCAATTTAGGGGCTGATTACATAAAGATTTTTATCCCGGGAAGACGGGACGGAACGGTATAGCGAGATCCAACCTTTTCTGAAATTTTCTGATTAAATGAAAACTTAAAAATCCATCCCGTCCCGGCAAAACGAGATATCGCTTGTTTTCACCGGGATTTCGCTTAAGCGGGACAATTTTTCCTCATAAAAGGAAAGATTCTTTAGTTTTTTCATAAGCAGAGACAACCGAAAGCTTCTAGAAACTTATGTTGTTTTACTTATAAAGTACAAAAATATCACTCCCTCGCACATCTATGTATTTGGCATGTGGTCCGTGTTTAAAGAAGGTCTCAAGAGGTCAGGTAGATATCATTGACATGCAGAGTCAAACTAACGGGAACTTTAACAAACGAAAACAGTTGATCATCTCACAAGTTTGTACAGCTTCATCAAACTTTATCAAAATGTGTTGCAGAGGTAGTTTACAACCAAGACACAAAGTTCAGCTATTAGGCTTTCAACTGTGTCTCGAATGACGAGACCTTTGCAAACTGAACACTCACATTGTAGAAAAGATTTCTCTAGTTTAATCACATTAACCAAAATGACTGGTTATATATATATTGTTTACCTATATACCTTTATACATTTGAAACAAAGAATAGAAAGAATAAATACATATATACCTAATAAACATGAACAACCGTTTGGGTTGAAAGTTACAATTTCAAAGTTACCAAATGGTAGAGACATCGATATTTACTTTCTCAATTCCACATGATTAATTTTACGATGCCTTTTATTAATACGTTTAAAACAAAGTTTAAGCACTAGACAATCAGTTTCGCCGCAAAGTTTAAGCATTAGCCAATCAGTTTCGCCGCAAAGTTTAAGCACTAGCCAATCAGTTTCGCCGCAAAGTTTAAGCATTAGCCAATCAGTTTCGCCGCAAGTGTACTTGTATCCTATAAAGTCCTCTATTCGGAAACTTATCTAATGAGCTGTTCAAATATTTGTGGAAGGAAAAATTTAATTTCTATTAAATTCTTACTCATTCCGTACCCAACACTGCTCTAGCCAATTTCCAGCGACTTTTTATTAAATCTCACATCTATGTATTCAACTAATGTATTAATGTTACGACGTGGCTAGTGCACCGTTAGCGGACCGAACGGACACGACTAGTGAAGCGGACCAGATGAAGACTTTTACAACAGAGATTATATACCATTTTACTTTCTTTAATTACATTACTTTAATTTTCTTCCAACAATTAGGCACGATAGTATGTATTTTTAGAGGTAGAATGTTGTAGAAGTTGCATTCTTTAAAACAATCTTAAAGTAAGCTGCTGATATTTTCCACAAGGACGGTGTCTATAAATTTTAGTAATTTTTCTATTAGATACATAGTTTTTAGATATTATTTTAGTTTTACTTTTTCACGAAATATAAATCGACTTTCTGGATACATATATTTTTTTCACAATTCGTAAAAAAAAGAAGAATTTAAAATGTTTTAATTAATTAGATCTCCAAACTTAAATTGTTAATGACGGGGCCTGGGTATGAGTAATAATAAAAATATTTTGCTTTTAGATTAGCGTTATGATTACACTATACTAACAAACAAATATAGTTTCCCTAATAAGTGCCCTTTGCTTTTTGTTCTTATTTCAATTTTGAACCTTGATTTCCTCATTTTAAAGAAAAGTGGACATAGTACAAAATAATTCTCATTATCTTCGTCTACATTTCCTTCGGACTCCCGTTCTAAATCCGAGTCGTCATCCTTTTTGGAATTTGTCGCTATCTTCTCTCTGAAACAATTAAGATCCTCCGGGATAAGACAAATTGAGATTTTCCTGCACGTTGAGAGCCTTCAATAACAGACCATATGTCTACCACACCTGTAGAATCCAGTTTAATCGCGTTGAAGATTTCTTTCATCTACTGGCAATAATTTCCTTACCTTGAGTGCTAGTACAAGGCAATTAGCCATTTCGCATGTAAGGGCTTTAAGAATTGATAACCGATTAGTTCACCTCGACATATATAGCTTATCTGTCTAGAAAACCGTATCTATTTTCAAGTTTTTGATCGGAACAAGTGTCATGTTGATGATTCCCGGAAAATTGCCCCCGGAAATTTACCCACCAAGAAAATTTTCTTGGAGGTAATTTTCACGGGGGCAATTTTCCGGATACCCATGTTGATGGTGAAGAATGAGATTTTCTTCTTGCATAACAAGCCGTAAAATTATAGTAATTGCAGCTAATTATGCAGATTATTGCAAACGGATATTGCAATTAAAAAACAGCGTGTGAAAGAAAACTATTTATAAATTATTTAGTGTGTAGATTTTCTGTATATCCTATTTTTAAAATTTAAAAATAAAATTTCTCAATATGGCTAATTGGTTCACGATGAAAAGATCAAACTTAACTTTCTACGAGTTTCCACTTTTTCTTTGTTTGTAATTAAGATATATTTTGTAAAAAAATCTTTTTAAAATAATTTTTGTTTGTTAAGAATTTATGAAAAATAATTTTGAATAAATGAATGAAAGAAAATCTTCCACGTGGTAAATATGCTAATTATGAGCCTGCTGACCGCAGTTTGATATCCCAATTTAATTACGAGTTTTTTGATCTTGCGACTAAGTGGAACCAATCATGTTTGCTGGCATTGCCAAAGATTTGTATAATTAAACACAACTAAAAGTTCCAACACGAAAATAGAATCGATATTTGCATATATATTTACACTTTTCGCATAAATCATCTTAACTGTTTAAACAAATACAGAGAAAATAAACACATTATACTGTATATGTGCCAAATGATTTCCCAATTCTCATTGACGCAAGTTAAATCACAACCCTTTGATAACTCGCTTTGTGTTGATAAGTAAGGGATATGTTAATGTCTTCTGTACGCTTCATTGCAGAAGGCACGTGAAGATCGGAATTTCTTTGTTTACTTTGTAATGCGAATCGTTCATGTAAGGGAAATTGGTGTTTTTCGCGTGAATCGCTGGGCGATCATTGGAACGTTTTTTAACAGAAAATGGACGCAAAGTTTAGCAAAAAGTTGGTTGTAGTTGGAGATGGAGGATGCGGTAAAACATGCTTGTTGTTGTCCTTTTCACAGAACAAAATGCCAGATGAATACGTACCGACGATTTTTGACACATACACCAAAACATTTAAGCTGGGGAAGAAATGGTTGGCATTGTCTTTATTTGATACGGCTGGTCAAGACGCGTACGACAGACTCCGTCCTTTGACGTACCCCGACACTGATGTGGTGTTAGTATGTTATTCCGCTGTATCCCCAGACTCGTTTTACAACGCGAATGACAAGTGGATTCCCGAAGTTAATCACTTCTGTCCAAATACGCCCGTAATTCTTGTGTGTACTAAAGTCGATTTAAGAGATGACGTTTGCATCGTTAAGAAACTGTCGAAGGTACGACAGGAGCCCGTGTCGGCCTCAGACGGCATAAAACTATCGAAATCTGCGAAGGCGTTAGCATTTATTGAATGCTCCGCAAAAGAAGGTTTAAACATTAACAAAGTCTTCCGAATTGCCGCCAAAGCCTCCCTTAAAAAACGTAAGGCGAGAAAGATGGATTGTGTTTTTTTATGAAATTACTCGTTTATGTTTTATTGAGGTAATCGGTCACAGCTGGTCTGGGCTGAACGTCATAAATTATAAATTTAACACAGTTGTGCGATGTATGTAACAAATCACTTTGTGTTTTCAAATTTATTCCGAAGACTCGTTAACTTACTATGTACAACCAATATTAAAAACGCAGATATAAAGTGTCTAAAAACAGCATCCCCTCAAGGATTGGAATGGCGTTCGGCTCTTAACCCAAAGGTCCTGAGTTCGAGACCATGCTATCACAAAGTTGTTTGTTTAGTGAGCGGTTATAAATAAAAAACGCTGTATTTCATCAAAAATAACCGTAGCACAAATGGGAGCAATGAAACACGCTAAAACTCCGGGTCGAGGTCTTCATTATAATGCTTAATGAGCGTTCTGGAAGCCTCGTCAAAAACAAAGAAATTATTTTTGCTGTTGAAATATGTTTGTAAAAAGATCGGATAAACATTTAACATCATCTGTATGACTAACTGTGACTATTGCAAACACACAAAGGCAGGCTTAGAAGATCATCCTCTATCAGAAGTTATGCGTGCAATTTGCTACGGTTTATACAGATGTACACTCCCACGGGTATATTTAAATAAGACCACACAAAGGCGAGTTGACATATTCACCTAGGCTGATATACCTATAATATACCTAAAATAATACAGTGTCGAGATTATTACAACCAAGTATTCGTGTTCAATTAGTACATATTTATTTAACTGAATCATGACTATAATGTTTATTCATAATATTTAATCATATAAAGCAGACCCTACGACACATAGATGTAAGTAGAGGGAGGGGGAGGGGGCTCATATATCTAGTATCATCCGCCGCCCCAATTTTTTTGAGTTTTTGACTCTCCTACATTGGTTTGAAATTTGTTTTTTAAGCTTCTATAAAAGATTAATTGTCTTAAAAAAATTATATAATTATATATAATTAACTATAGCCCTCTCAGCCCCCCCCCCTCCCCCCCCCCCCCCCCCCCCGGTGTCGTAGGGCCTGAATCATCTCATTTAATCCTGTAATGATAGCATACAATGCACATATCTTTTACAGCTGGTTGTTACAATAGCAACCGGTAACTAAGGAAACAAAAAATTAGTTGCCTTCTCCTAACCAAAAGGACTGAAGATAGGTAAACGGTCTAATTTTTAGACATAAAAGAAACCTTATTCGTACTAATTTCCGCGTGTAAAAAACGTTCGTTAGTGCGCGAACTTTAGTACACAAATTACTTTTTCTCAAAAAAATGTTTCAAATTATTTTTTTTTGCTGTTTTTTTGTTTTCAAACTTCATTACAAAAGTCAATGTGACTACATTAGACATTGGATTATCAATACTGAAGCGAAACCCTTTTTCTTCAACACATTTAATTTACCGCAGATAAATAATATTACACCCTTTTTTTTAAAGGAAATAATCAAATAAATTTTCCATCGTGAAGAGATTTTTTTTATTATAGAACAATCCATAACTATTTTTCCGTCGAGGAAACATTTAAAAAATAATTTGTAGTTCAACTGTTCTCTCGCATGATACAAAAATACAGAAAATCTATTTTGTAAATACAACGTAATTATGAGCGAGAAAGAACTTCATTTCTGTTTTATTAACATTCTTGTATATTTAATCGTTATGTTACATTTCATCTTAAAAAAAATAAATATACCGTAAATGACCGATCTAACGCTCACTTCCGAACTGACGCCCCTCCCGAATAAACGCCCAGGGTTAAAGTTAATTTTTTTAACTAACGCCCATTCCCGAATAAACGCCCAGGTCCATAGAGAAAAATTAAAATAAACGCCCATGGGCTTTCATTTGATCCACAGCAAAATTAATACTACTTTCTTTAATGTTTAAAGTGTGGATATTTTGAAACAGTTTCACTAATTTTAAGCGTAAAATGTTCATACAAGTTACTCTTTCTATTCAGTTCGCTAAACAACACATCTGCGATCTTCTTGCTCTTGGTGTAGCACAAGTACGTTCCAGGCACAACTAGTCCAACTTCTCTGTATCTTTTCCCAGTGACTCGAACTTTGACCATGTTTTGTGAGTTTGATGTGAGTTCTAAGAATTGCACCAATAACTTCGATAACTCTATCGGAACATGGCCTACTTTACTGTTCATCTTTGTTTCATCTTTTTTGTAAACACCAATGGCATGCTTGTCATGTTCTCTCGCTTCTTCTCGTTCGTCTTTGCGGCAAACTAGGATTTCTCTCTTTTTTTCCCCCCCGATGTTAGCTGGAATAAACCTTTCAAGGCCTACATTACAGAAAAATTCGACCAGTGGTTAGCAGAGGGTTTACACGAATTTACTGAAGCTGGAAATATCAAAGCAGCACCACGGCGGAAAATTGTTCAGTGGATTTTCCAATCGTGGTCACATCTATTAAAAGAAATGATTGCCAAGTCGTTCAAGGTTTGCGCCCTAAATCTTCCAACAAATGGCTCTGAAGGTGACCAAATACATTGCTTTAAGGAGGGTACGACTTGTGAGGCAGGAGCAGAAAAGTTAAAAGCACAACTAGCTGTAATGACAAACGAGGAGATAGGTGATACCAATCCCTTTTCTTTCATTAATGAAGAAGATATGGAGGCTGCGACCCAGCCATTCCACCTCATCGATGACGAGAATGACGATATCGTTTGTTAAAATAAACGCCCAGGGCGTTTAATCGGTCATTTACGGTATACTTTAATGTCAGACATTTTTTCGGATTTGCCTGCCAATATATAACAGAGGATTATGATTCTCTTTTTCGAACACGAATAGTTGTTGTGTTTATTTCTCATTCATTGATTTTTAAAATATATATGTCCAAGATTAAAACAAATCAGTTCCTTATTACTCAAGGATTGCCAGTGGAAGTATCTGGACAATGACATCTTGAATAACACGCAATGTGGATGGACAGAAGATAAAGAATCAGTTGTTCCGAAAAAGACCGAGTTAGATCCTGCATACTATTGGCTCCTAAATGTTGTGCGTTGCAAATGTAAAGATGAAAAAAGGAATAGAAAAAATGACATAGTACCGCTTGCGGAGACTTCCTTGGGGAGATTTGCAACAACCCAACAAACATTCCAGAAGGATCAGATGATATTGACAATATTTTTTATATATCCGTTGATTACCCCTTTTCTTCTAGATATTAGAAAACATATAAGGTACAAAGTTTTCCTTAAAACAATATATTTATTTTCTCAATCTTCTTCTTCTTTCGAGTCCATAAACACACATATACAAATACACATCAAATATACTTGGTGTATTGGTGGTAGTAGGTATTTATGGTGGTGTCAGGATTAGTTCGACTAAATAGCCTATCCAATGCCGCTTGTGTTCATAAACACGGAAGCTCCTAACATGGCATCGATGCGATGTAATGGCACAGGCTGACACAGGCTGACACAGGTTGTACCAATTTACAGCTTGATTGGTAGCAGCAGATATAATTGCCGACCTGACCAGAACCATTTTCTCAATAAAATAGCACAAAGCTTTGTACCAATGTACACCTTGTCGCACGAACACTTTCCCTCATAAATTACATTCGACTTGTGAGAAACTATATCTTTGAACGGAAAAAGGTACAAAAAAAACATTTTCAATACTTTGTAGTAAACATTATGTATTTCATTTAAAATAAAATCTAATGTTAAAATAGGGCCGAATTTCAAAAGAACATAACTTTTTTTGCTCAAAGACTCCAAAGGGAAGACTTTGACACGTTATAATCTACACAAAATAAGCTTCAAAACGATACCAAATATGATAACATCGCAATTTATTCCGGGTTCACCTCTAATACAGGGCTTTTGAATAAGGGGAACAAGTTGAGCGATTGGGAGAAATTTTGAATATATGGCAGAGTGATTTTCTGTTTTAAAAGTGAATCATTTTGAAGAGATAAAATTTCTCGGATGTTTCGAAATTTGATAAAATTTAATTTTTTCTTCCTCCGCCTATACCGCGCGTTTTTGTAAATCATATAGTGTTTCTAAAATCATTGAAATTTGTTTTATAAATGCGTTCTAAAGCTTGGAGTTTTCGAAATTCTTTCCGTATATCGTAACAACGGCAGCCCCACCGATTCCAAAGTTATGTTGCAAGCCATACCTCGCCCCTTCAACTTGCCTCATTCCCGCGTCTCCGCGAAGCTACGAAAACACAGAAGTACGAAACTATCGCGGGGCAATAATAACAAATTCCACTTGATGTTGACAATCAATCTCAACAAACGCATATCTTTAACGACAGTTCGTTCGTGTCTTTAAACTAAACGATTTACCTGAAAAACGATTTCGGCGCATTGTGCCAACCCTGTCGCTCCTATCGGGTGACACTTTGATTCCAAACCTCCGTCTGTGTTTACAAACCACCGACCACCGATTTTACACAACCAACCGCCTGTTTAACAGAAAGACACATGTCCCTGTAAAACGCATTAAACCAGGGGTTCTTAACCAGTGGTACGAAGCATCAAAGCAGGGGGTACGACATGCAGTGTGAAATTATAGGCTATTTAGGCATATATATTTGCCAAGAATTCGTAACAAGTCACTTTGTTATATGTCTAGTCTAGAACGGGTTGGTTTTGCACTATTATGATGTCATAGTGCAGCCTACAGATGGATGAGCTAACCGACGTCAGTTGCTGTATTCGGTCGTTAGTGTTTGTGTGGTACGTGAAAGAGAAAGAAGTAGTGGAAGAATTCTTATTTTGCTCTGTTTTGAATTCCAGTTCAGTTGATATTTAAGAGTTTTAGCTGAGGTATAAATAATTGTCTTTTAAAATTTAGAAAGAAACAGTCATGTCTAAAAAACGTAAGTGGAATGAAGACTATGTGAAATATGGGTTCACTTGCATGACGGAAAAAGATGGAACTGAGAGACCGCAGTGCATATTATGCAGCAAAGTATTCGCAAATGCAAATCTCAAACCTTCAAGGCTTTCTGAGCATTTCAATAATCAACATGAGGGTGAAAAGTCAGGAAATAATTTAAATACTTTGAAGATCAAAAGGGCACGTTTTCATCAGAGTGGTACCTTACCAAAGCATGGATTTTTACCGATTGAAAAGCCATTGTTGCTAGCATCTTATAAAGTTGCATTTCTGTGTGCCAAAAATAATAAGCCACATACAGTAGCAGAAGCGTTAGTGAAACCATGCGCGATGGAAATGGCAAAAACAGTATTGGGGACTGAAGCCGAAAAAAAACTAAGTTTAGTGCCATTGTCAAATGACATCATCGGTTCCGGGATTCGTGATATGAGCGAAGATATTTTGCAGCAGGTGATTGCCGATATCAAATCCAGTCCTATCAAAGTGAGTCTACAGTTGGATGAGTCAACAGACGTCAGTAGCTGTAGTCAGTTATTAGTGTTTGTGCGGTATGTAAAAGAGAAAGAAGTAGTGGAAGAATTTTTATTTTGTGAACCATTGACAACCACCACAAAGGCAATTGACGTATTCAATATCGTCAAGGAATTCTTTTTGAATCATGAAATGACTCTTGACATGTGCGGTTCACTTTGCACCGATGGTGCACCTGCCATGCTTGGAAACATATCAGGCTTCGCTGCCCTTGTGAAAAAGGAGGTATCTCACGTCAAAGTCACACACTGTATGTTACATCGGCATGCACTTGCAGCCAAGTCATTACCAGAACAACTTAAAAATGTGTTATCAATTGCTGTGAGTGCAGTCAACTACATCAGAGGAAATGCCTCGAATCATCGTCTGTTTAAAGTTTTTTGTGACGACGTTGCAGCTAAACACAACGTACTTCTTTACCACACCGAGGTGCGGTGGCTTTCCCGTGGCCGAGTACTTACTCGTATTTTCGAACTGCACAAAGAAATCGAGCTGTTTCTTGGACAGAAGGGTTGTAGCATAGTAGAGCACTTTGAAAATGAGAATTTCATTTTGTCCCTGGCCTACTTGGCAGATATATTCAGCCACTTAAACGACTTGAACGCCTCCATCCAGGGTACAGGGATAAACATGATCACTGCCAGAGAAAAGGTACATGCCTTTACTAACAAACTTTCAATCTGGAAACATCGCATTACCTGTGGAAACTATGCCAATTTTCCAAATCTTGATAAAGTTTCCAATTCAACAAATCCATTTCCGGAACATTTTGTGACTGAAATACAAGAACACTTGCAGGGGCTCGGACAGTCTTTCCAGGGATACTTTCATCACGGAGAGGTGTCTGTTTCTCAGGGATGGATGCAAGACCCATTTATTTTCAACCTACATTCTATGGATGATAATGACCAAATGAAAGACGATCTTATTGAGATGAAAGCTAGTAGTAAAATCAAAATGGAGTTTGATTCAATGCAGTTGGATGCCTTCTGGTGTGCACAACTCAACACATTTCCCCAGTTAGCAAAAAAAGCTTTAGAAATCCTTGTGCCTTTTGCGACAACCTACCTATGTGAAACTGGGTTCTCAACTCTCGTAAACATCAAAACTAAGCAGAGGAATCGTTTGGATCCAAGAGATGATATGCGTGTGTCTATCTCAAAGAAGGAACCTCGTTTCAACATGATCATTGACGAAAAGCAGCAACAAAAAAGCCATTAGTAAATTGAACTTACAAGAATGTTTTAATGCATGCATCCAACACGTAAGTTATAAAAACACTGAGTTTAATTCCTATTAGTACAATTTTATTTATTATTTCGGCCATTGTAGACAGGGGGTACGAGAAAACTTCATGAAAGCTCAAAGGGTACGAGCGCTAAAAAGGTTAAGAAACACTGCATTAAACCCTTCCAGAAATCTTAGAGAGGACCAAATAAGTTAAATTTAGTCTCTATGCAACAATCTTATTGTTACCTACAGTCTCATCAAAATCTATCAATATTGTTGCTTTGCCTCAAGGATGTGTATTTCGTCATCAACACATGTTTCCCAGATTAATGCTTATTTCAAACTAAAATGTGAGTCGGATATTTCCGGTACTTAAAAGTAGAACCTTTCACATAGAACTTCATTGTGCGTACCCTGTTTTGTTTGGATCCATTCGGCATTGTCAATCAGTTCACCGCCTTTCCCCTCTTTACACAGTCCTAACGCTTCGTATAAAAACAACTAAAAACAAAAGAACATATTATCTTAATAGACTAATATAGGTTATAATATATATGTTGTTATTTATATATATATTTTAGGTTTTAATTTTATATTTATCGATTATTGTTGACACTAAACAACTAAATTAAAAGATAAATTCATTTTAATTCAGAATGGAATTTTTCAACATCACTTGATTTAGTTCTAGACTTCTGTTTTGTTTGCTTAAAGGAATAGTCCACTCAAAATATAACTTTTCTTTCTTAAATTCTCCAACATTTGCTTTGTATGATCGCGAGGTTTTTTTTTAAAAAAAAGGTCCTATTGACTGATTTTGAGTTTTTTTCTATTTTTTCTTCTTTTTGCACACTTGTTGCGTGACGTCATATATGGCGATTTGTTTGAATAGAGAATATTCCATGCTTTTCAGTTCAAATACTTATCAAAAATTCAACAAATATTTTGAGATCCTTGACATTGCATGGATTTCAAAATCCTTGTACTATAAGATCAATGAAAGGTACATGTATGGAATAACTAATGAAGCATGGCAAAAGGAACAGGAGATAATTATTTCTAACTCGTATCAAAGAAATCTTATATTAAGTGGTGATGGCAGGTGTGACAGTCCTGGACATAATGCAAAGTATTTAACATACTCTTTGTTTGATCAAGATTTAAAAAAGGTTATTGCTATTTCACTGACGTAGGTGACAAAGACAGGTGGGATTTCAAATCGAATGGAAAAGGCGGGTTTGATCAAGGTATAAGATGATGTGAAAGGGAATGAATTGAACGTAAAACGCTTGACTACTGACAGTCATTTACAAAAGTACATGCATGAAGAAGAGGAAAACATAGAGCATCAATTTGATGTATGGCATTTCAGTAAATCTATAAAAACCAAGTTGCTGAATGCGTCAAAGAAAAAGTCGTGCGAGGAGTTGCGGCCGTGGATGAAATCAATTTGTAATCACTTATGGTTGGCTTGCGCTACATGCAAAGAAGATGAATTGCTTTTGAAAGAGAAATGGACAAGTATAATCTTCCATGTCCAAAATAAACATAGCTGGACAGGAAACATTGAGTATCATTCCTGCAGCCATCGTCAATTTTCGAAAGAAAGCGAGCATAGTAAAGCATGGCTATCACCAAAGTCACAAGCCTTCGAGGCCCTCCAAGCAATCGTTTTTGATAAAACAATTTTAAAGTTTTTGGCGCATCTAACAAAATTTTCTCACACTGGTGTGTTAGAGGTATATCACTCAGTAATCAACAAGTGGGCCCCCAAAAGCACACATTTTTCACTCAAAGGCATGATTTCACAAACTCAGTTAGCTGCTATTGATTTTAATTTGGGTCATGATTTGAATCAGGCCAAAACGAAGGAGGGAGAAAATCGTTACAACATAACCTTTTCAAAAGCCACAAAAACATGGTCTGCGAAACCAATTATGGAACAGAAAAGCCTGAAAGTTTTTTCTGATTTGGTGGAGAAAACTGTGGAGACCATTGTTGAAAATAAAACCGTTCTGACACCTGAGATACAAACTACGCCAAAAAACATTGCACCAATTCCAAAACCAGATAAAAACGTTGCTATAGCAAATCAGAGATCAAGATTCACTTTATTATAAATTCTAAATAATAAATATTTTTGTTGCTTTATTTTGTGTATTATATATATATATATATAAAAGGTACAAAGATTTGTTAAAAACACCCTAGTCCATTCCCCATTCAAACGGTGTATAATAAACACTGTACTCCTCTGAATATTTCTCTCTGATCAAATCACACATGATGGAATAACACGCCTATTTCCCTTTCCTAAGTAAGTGCTTGAAAACAAACCATATAAATTGTTTGTATGCAGCAAATCTGTATGACCTATTGCTAGGATTATTTTCCAATGCATCACCTCGAGTCTCGTGTAGTGCCGTCAGAACATTATCCAGGATTATTTTTTCAAGGCATAATTTGGAAAAATCTTCGTTGAAGGTTACACATTCACATCCTAGAAATAAAAACAATAATAGTTATCCGGTTCATAATATATCGCGGAAACATTCCTCGTGTAATTAAAACCAACATGTGTAAAAACAAGAAGACATAACCGGCATAACAAATTCAAAACAAGAAGACATAACCGGCATGACAAATTCAAAACAAGAAGACATAACCGGCATGACAAATTCAAAACAAAAAGACATAACCAGCAAAACAAATTCAAAACAAGAAGACATAACCGGCATGACAAATTCAAAACAAGAAGACATAACCGGCATGACAAATTCAAAACAAGAAGGCATAACCGGCATGACAAATTCAAAACAAGAAGACATAATCGGCAAGACAAATTCAAAACAAGAAGACAAAACCGGCATGAAAAATTCAAAAAAGCAATAACATGTACCTGAGAATTGCTCATCTGTTATTGCATCAACTTCTCTGCAACAAAGGCAATCAACCTCCCTGATTTCTTCCTTACAGCAACCACACGAGCACCAAGACAAACTCCCAGTACGAATGGCCTCAATTTCTAGCTTCATTCCTCTAAAATCTTCCTTCAAATTTATGTCGTCTTCAGTTTCAGTCCTCATCAGTAAAAAAATATTCAGATTCATTCTCACTATCAGACATTTTTACCGCTATGTTTTTCTTCTGCTCTTTTTTCACCAAGCTTTCTATTTTTTAAAAGCAAACATCGCCATATATGACGTCGGGAAAATGGTCACGGCAAAATAGCATTAAAATAGAACTATCTTTAGGCATTGTTTCCACAATAATGAAAGAGTTTTGTGAAAAGGAAATATTCCTTTTATACTAATTCAATGGCGAAGATTTCAAATCTGATGTTAGTTTATATGACAAAATTTGAGTGGACTACTCCTTTAATGTGTGTACCTCGTTGCACGCAAAACAATCATGCAGCTCAATGACGTCAATAGATTGAATTGTTAAACCGGACCTATTGAGGCAATCTAGGGAAGCCCGTTTAGCCATATCGTAACCTCCAACAGCGAGTAAGTCTCCATTAAAAGATGACGGTGAATCGGTAGCGAGTTGTTGGGCGAGTATTTCCACTGATTTTTTCTACTCGATATAAAACCGTATGTAAGGAATTTATTTTAGAAAACGCGAGTAACACGCTGACCTGCAAATTGTGTTTGTCGATAAACTCCTTGTTACAAACAACAGCCGCTGCGCCACCGCACGCTGTCATAGCGCACATTGCCAAGGTAACCGGATCGCACACCACTTTTGATTGGATAGCTTGCATCGAGAGCACTTTTTGCATTCCAGCGTTTGGGTTGTATTGACTTTGAACGTGGTTTTTATAAGCTATCTTCGCGTAATGCTCCTTGGTGGTGCCGTGTCGCTTCATATGTTCTCTGGCACCGTGCGCATAGATCTGCGCAGAGAAAGATAGTGATATGCAAAAACGTACAATGCCGATAAAAGCATTAACAATGTTATATCAATGAGATTCATTTAGGCTCGAGAAACAAAAGTCATTCAATTAACCAATTAAAAACTCGCCAATTGATATGAAAAACAAAGAAAGTGTGACAAATTTTGAATGCAAAACCGAAAAGGTTTGCGAAACACTCTTGTCTTATGACAGTTTAAATCAACTACAAATTAAGTGACGGTTTTGTAACAAATAAGTCTGATTACATGACATAATATGCCACTCAGTATATGTTAATTTTCTTTGAGTTTTATATCGGTAAAGCTGCAGTTTTGTAGCTCTTTACACACAAGTGGTCTTTAAGGCTACCGATAGCTTTCATAAAGTCATGGCACTCATCATCATCCGTCTTTTTGTGACCACTTATAGTAGGTTGCACGTCTACCCACAATTGTGTAAGTTTAATCATTTGATGGTTTATTGAGGCCGATGTTTTTAGAGCTGGATGTCCTTCCTAACGCCAACCCCAGTAAGACGAAAAACAGTGGTGAGTTAACCCACACAAGATACCAACTTTTAAACCCCCGTGAAAGCAGTGCATAAAACACAAGAGTGATTATGTCCATGACGTCAAAGATGTTACATGACCCACATACCCAACACTCATTAACAAAACTCCCTGTTTTAAATTATTTTATCAGGGAGTTGGTGTTTCTTGTAAGAGCAATAAGAATTTTGTAATCTTACTTTGAGAACATCAGACGTGAATGGAGTCATACCAGGGAGGTCTGTTTTAGGGACACCAAGCTTGCGCATTCGGTCAAAATGTTTCTTTGATGGGTGCTCCCTATCAGTCCACTTGACGGTCAAACCACGCTCCATTTTCTCAAATCCTGCCGTCAAAGAAAGTTAACAATTCATTTATTGAATTTATATTTTAATCCTGTGCTATACACGATCTTTAGCAGATAAGCAAAGAAAAAAATTGAAAAATGAAATTATTCACATAATATTTCCCTTACAGATTATTTATTTTTGTGTCGTGTATTAGCTTCCATATAGTTACTGAAACACTCGCTTACCCAGAGCCAAGACGCAACTGTATTCACCAGATTGTACAAGTAATCGAGACAGCATAAGAGCACACGAAGCCGATGAGCAATTGTTGTTAGTGTTAAAGATTGGAACACCTGTCAGACCGAGACCTAGAGCAAACGTGTCTTGTGTAAATAACACTGCAATGGAACACAGTGGTGGCATTCAATGAGCTAATTAGGGTTGCAAAAAGATCTACAGAATGATTGAACATGCTTCTTACCATACACAACTTTCTGTCCTGAAAGTAAAATCAAACCGAATTAGAACCATGCAATGAAAAGTTACAATGCTGTTTATGAAACAGCTACATAAAAAGTTGTACATTGTCAACATCAGAAATAGACCAATCGTTTAAATGGTTGAACAAGTAAAAAAAAATGACTTGAAGCAGGAATTTTGTGTGGAGAATGACATGTTTTGACTGGTTCATCGAGGCAAAATGAATCAAGATCTAATCTATTTAAAACAGTGCTTTACTATTTTTTTAAGATTTGGTTGCTAGTGACTTGGATACCAATGGATGGTGAAAACAAAGAAGGCGGAACATATTTGAAAATCATGAATCCAATAATTAATAACATTTGTGATATACTCATTAGAAATTAGTGCAATTTAAGAAGATGGTAAACATTGGTACCTGAAGTTGATTCTCCATACACATAACTTGCCACAACTGCATCCACCATCTCGTAACTGATCCCAGCATCTCCAAGTGCCTTCATTGCAGCTTCCCTCCCGTAATCTTTCGTAAAAATTCATAAATAAATTAGGCTAAGTTTGTTAACCATGGCGTGAAGTGGGTTAAAAATGACAGTCATCATGCTTTATTATTTAATAAAGACCAGAATTAAAGACATTACTTACATAATTCTATTGGGTTTATTTACCTTCATAGGTTTGAGTACTGGAACCAGGTTTTTCAAACCTAAGTCAAAATGGAAATTATTGAGCCAAGAGCTTAAAATGCACATTTGGAAAGAGAACGAGATATATACATACTTAGTGAGTCCAACTCCAACCACAAATGTCTTGCAAACCATGTTTCTAGATCTCTCTCTCTATATTATATCAGCTATCATGAGTTGCATAATAAATGTGTAATTCAACCTTCATGGATGAAATGTGAAGTATTTAAGGATTATACTAAAATTCAGAAAACAAAAACGCCAAGAAAGAGATGAATCAAGAACATACACTTTGGTCGCAAAAACAATTTGCATGAAAATTTCAAATAAATATCGGATAAATATTGTACAAAGTATAAATATTATTAATTATATATATTATATATTAAAATATTAATATTACATATCATAGCAAAAAATGTAAAAAAGGTAAGTTACAAGCATAAACATACAAATATATAGTATAAATTATAAATGTCATTACATGTTTAAATATATATAATAAACAAAAAACCTAAATTAAATTAATATAAATAAAAGTCAGAGATTAAAAAATGACTAACCTTCGAGTAAAAGATCAGATACGATTGTGGCAATTGATAAAAGTTTGAATGGACGGTGTTTTGCAATTTCACTAGCATGCGGAATTGTGTCTGTGATAAAGAAATTCTCAAACAAGTCGCTGTGCTCAACAAACGTTTTCCACGATTCGCTCGGGAAAACCGCATGCGTAACGAATGCACTCACCGAATGCGCGCCATTCTCCTTTAAAACCTTAGCGCATTCAAAAATGGTACCACCTGTCATGACTAAATCATCAATGATGACGCAGTGACGTTGACTTGCCTCACCATCCATAATTTTAACAACGCGTTTCTCTCCATCTCGTACTTTTTTGCATGTGATGAACGGGTAGGAATCAAACATACCGTGAAATCTTTTAAATGCACCATCATCGGGAAATGTAATGGAAACATTTGTCATCTTTCTCTTGACTATTTCTGTTAACAGCAAGGGTACCGCCGACACCAGTCTCGGTATGACATTATCCCCAAAATAAAACCTCTCCTGCAGAGCATGAATGTCAAAGATAACGATTTGACACGGGCCTCGACTCGAAAAAGGAATCGCGGAAAGAATTCTCGCCATAGAAGAAGCGGTGGCAATCTTTCCCTCCGTTTCAACTCTTTCCATTGTAGCCGTAGGAAAGTAGGGTAGGATAAAGGTGACAGAGCATGACATGTACCTCGGCAAGGCATAGAGTACTGATATCTGTTCGAAAATTACCTCTGGTGTGTGCAATGTGCCCAGAAAAACAACATCGCGACCAACACAATTAGTCTTGACATCTTTTATAAACAGATTCGGCCATTTGTCAGCAAAATGCTCCCATATGATGTCTCCCTTCATTATAGTGACTTCAATAGCATCAGCATGAGAAAGCACCCCTTCTCTAACGCTTTCCATTAGTGGGTGAGAATACAATACCAAAGATTGTTGGGCCATTATCTAATTCTAAAAACATGTTCCAACTGTGTATTACATATATAAATGTATAAATCAAATTGTATATATTTGAATATATTTATAAAAACTGTATAATTATAAATATGAGAATTTGTAGAAATAATTCGTTCTTCTTAGTTGTAGCATTAAGTAGTTTTGAAAAACAAAAATGGATATATTGCAGTATAGCAAGTATTCTCTATTCTAGAATACAAGATCTTGATACCTAAGATGATTTATTCAATTATTCCTTATAATACAAAACATTTCGAAAAACTATGTGTTCATAAGCGTATCTTCAGCTAGAACTGTAACATTAGCCAAATCTGGGGTTGTCCCTTGAAACAACAAATGGTCGTTAATCATTTCTGGTGTAGAAAAATTGGACAAAAAAGGTGGATTCAATGAGGCCTTTCTACGTGTTTTAGGAGTGCAATCAAAAGAAATATCATCATGGACATGACCTTTGTTTTGATCATTTTGTGACTTTGACTTCTTCCCTCTCGTTGCGTTTTTACGGATTTTTATTTTAGATTCAATTGCGACCAGATTTTGTGAATGCTCAACTTGTGGAGAAACCCACGATGAAGTAGATTTGTGACCAATTTTTATCCTTCTTATTTCAACAGGATTTCCAAAGTTCACACAATGTTCGAAATGCAACTTGCCATCGTATTCTTGTTCAATAAACTCAAGTGGCGTTTTCCCAACAGCTCTCTTCTTCCTTCTTTTTCGTGAAGGCATATTTTTTTATAAAACCTTTTTGGAGATAAAAGAAAGATTTTCATCTTGATATTATCTAGATATCATATATATATTTTCATCTATATTACCAACCACACATTAAAACAACCGCTCATATATATTCTTCATCGTCAATTTGTTCAGATAACGGCAGCAGTTTGTTCAACATTTTCAATTGTAATTTTGTATTGATCATGTTTGTTTCCATTTTTAGGAGCATTTTCGAAATCTCCAAAACATTCTCAATCTGTGCGATGCTATTTGCAACAAATTTCTGGCGATTGTTTACCATTTTGTACACAGACATTGCCTGCGATTCAACGTGCTTAATAGACTTCGAAAGTGAGTTTTGATCAAATGCCACGGCCTCAGCACACTCCGTCAAATGAACCTGATACCGCAAAACGATTTCGGTGAGCGGGCCTGAGCTGATATGAGGGTGTTTCACATAATCGTACTCATTCATTACTGACGAAACTGGTTTCGAAAATTTCATGTTCTTCAGCTTCTCCAAATCGTCGTCAACAGCAACATTATCTTTACTGTCGGATTTTGAAACGGTGATAATATCTTCTAGTTTCGCTTTTTGTTTTTGGTGTGTGCGTGATCTTGGATCTCGAAAACCACTTGAACTTTGCTCTTGACCCATTAGAAATTTTATATATCTAAACATTTTAAAAAAAGAGTTTTTAAATTATTAAGGAGTATCAGAATCAAATAAAAAGTTTAAAAAACAAAACAATAAGTTATAATAGTTCTGCAATATTTCAGAATCTCAAGAAATTCCATGAATTATATATATGAGGCTTTCATTGTAGACACAATCCATAAAGTAAAATAATCAATGCCCAATGTTAAAGGCAATTTATAAGGCTGTTTGCAAAGACTAAAAACATCATGAAGACCTTCCGTGAGATATTTTTCAAAAACTACCCTTTTTATCGTAAAAATCTCAAATCACCAAATGACACACAAGAATACATATTTTAGGCGCAAAGAAAATTATGCAGAGTCACATGAATGATAAAGAACAAATTTAAAAATATTTCACAGTAGGGACAAAACTGGAAAACTAACAGGTAAAACACAAATGTTCAATCCCGACAAGTTAAACCACTTGCAAAATAGTTGTTTCTCCATTGGGGAACATCACAAAGCTTCTTTTCAATTGTTAGGGAAATGGTAGTGGCGGGGGAGCGCTTTTGTCTGCCATCCTTCTACATCTTCCATACTGAGAGCAAAGCTCAAAAATTGAAGAATTGTAATTTCAAACGCTTTTTTACCAGCACTGTTTCAGTCACGGAAAATTTCAGAAAACAATTGATTGCTATTTAGATAGATACAATAGGATAGGAATACCATTCCTGTCAAAGATGGTCCACAACCATTGTCAGGCTTCAAAACTAGTTACTTCTATAATCGTTTCTATAATCGTTTCTGAATTCAATGAGAACGATTGTAATGACAATAATCACTCAGAGTAAGATCAGGGTATATATACCAAAAGTAAGCAATTGAATTGAAGTTAGCAAGAATTATTGAAAATGGTGTGAAAGAACAGGCAAGAAACATAAAGGAATTACTGCCTCTATGAATAAAAAGGAAAGGTGCTTCAAGTTGGCTAGCCGATCTCCTTGATTTTAACCTTAGAATGAATTTTGTGCTGCTACAGCAACCTAAGATATGCCAAAGATTTGAAGGGACTCAAAATGGCCCTGTGGTCAACCTTAACATTAATCAGACCCTCATCTACAAAAAAGGCAGTTTTGTCACCATGCACCATGCACCATAACCAAAAGCTTTTGGTTCACTGGTCAAAATGCATATTTGGCTTTCACAAACAAACACAAACGCAGACTCCAAAAAGAACATAACACCAACAAAAATATATACTTCAAAAACAGAACACTGAACACAACATCTTTACTCCGTTGGTCTATTTCAGTAGTTAGGGTGCTAAGTGTTCTAAGTTCCACAAATATCTTGTATGAAAGATCGCCAGTAAAAACGGGGAAATATGAGAAGATTATCTTCATCATTAGATGTAGACTATCATATTTTTTCAATTTCCGCTATCATACAGTTTGGCAAACAATTTTAATGCATATATACAAACCTACAAAATGAAAGTCCGATCGTATGCTTGCCCATTTTTTTTATCACTGTGAGAGAATTATCAGATGATCACCATTAGGGAAGGGAAATACCAATAGGATTCATTAAAATTCCATTTGCACAAAGAATAACAGAAGTCTGTGAGGTTCAAATGGATTATTAACAACTGTCCTCAATAAAACATGTTTTGTATACATACTATTTTATCAATAATAATATCAAATTAAAAGATTTTTGTTTGAATTTTATTTTTATTTAGGTATCGTTTGTGGTCAAATATTAAAAGTCAGAAGAGGCATTATCATCATTGTTATGTGTTTTGGTTAAACAACACCAACGTCATCTTGGGTATGGCATGAAACGGTAGAATATGAAATTACCGCTGTCCGGAGAATCCCCCCCTGGTGAATCCTCCCCCGGTGAATTCCCCCCGATCAAATTTCCCCTGGTGAATTCCCCCCCGGTGAATTCCCCCCGATCAAATTCCCCCTGGTGAATTCCCCACCGGTGAATTCCCCCCGATCAAATTCCCCCCTGGTGAATTCCCCTGATTAAATTCCCCCCTGGTGAATCCCCCCAGTGAATTCCCACCGACCAAATTCCCCCGGGTCGGAAGGACTTTACTGGTCACTGGAATGCCGTATTTACTCTGATAAATGCCGCGCTTTTAAACTCTTTCTTCACCGCGGCGTTTTGTCGAAATGGTTTATAAGAATTACGAAAACAAATATAAGTTAAAATAAATACTTATTTTGAAAATAAAATTTTGTTCCTGGAACTTATTTCGCCCTAAAGTGGAAAAGAGGTTGAGAGGTCCTATTCATCTTTTCTTTCCTGTTGCTCTACCTGTGGATTTCTTTGGATAACTGGTTTTATTATAAATAAGGGGTTTATTCAATTTTTTCTTTTCAGTAGTTAGTATTCTAATGAGGATATAAATCATTATTCAAACATAAAATGTACATACAATCGTAAAATCTTCAAAAGCTAAGGTTATGAGCAATCGCTCGTAGATATTGGTATGTGTCTCTGTTGTGATAATCATCAACAATGATAAGAATCCGGCGATTACAATCTAGGTATCGCCGTCTTTGAACAGGTGGCGGATGTCCAGCGAGATTTTGAAGAATTTCGACACGAACCAAGCTTTCTTCATTCTGCAGAAGCTGCAAGAATTTCCAAAATACTGGATGAAACGATGATATCTGTCCTTGAAATCGTCTGTGCCACCCTTCTACAGCGTTGTTTGTTCTCGGGAGTTCGTCGAACGTTCTATGGAACATGTTGAAGGTGGGCGTCTTGCAGCATTCATTTGATACCGACCGATATATGTATCTTCGAAGTATTCAAACAGACCATCCATTTCTTCATCGTAAAGGTTCCTAACATGATCATTTAATTCTTCAAACCCGCGGACAACATCGTCTGACGGTAGGAAAGCAATCGCACAAAGCATTCGGGCGTGTAAAGCGAACTCCTGATCATTGCTGTACCTTTCTTGTTGACCAGTCTGTTGGATTTTTTTCCAAATATTGGAGCATAGGTGGTAAAAACAACCTTTTATTTCGATGTTGTCGTTGAAATGTTGAATGGCGTTGATAGCAGCTTTTTCAAAATCTACAAGAATATCTTGCAAATTATTGTGCTCGATACGATTGAAGAGTTGCTGGAACATTCTGGTCACCTCTGTTTTGTTCGGTAACAAACAAAATGCTACCGGAAAAATCTGTCCATTTTTTTCAGCATGAACAGTATACAACTGATAAAAAACGTCCGGACAAACTTTGAAAGTTCCGTCAGCATACCAATGCTCAGATTCTCTTAGCAACTGTAGACCTTGTTCCGAAGATTTGCCGACTGCTGTGTTCTGATAACGTTGCGGTAGAATCAGTATCTCCTCGCGTGTCAATGGATTTGGAGGGATATTGTTTTCTTTTCGAGCTTTCCGGATGTTCCTCCTCATTGTCGAAACAGAAGGCAAGTTAGCAGCAGCATCTTCTGAAATGTTTCTCAGTTCGGTACCGAGAATTTGCTGCGGAGCATTTCCTGTGGTCTCCGCTTTTCTTTTTATACTAGTCTTGATTTTGACTACCTCCACTTGGGTTTGGGACGGAGCGTGTGTGTGTTCATTGACTTCCCCAACAACTAAGTCATTTTCGTCCAGTTTTATTAATGCCTTACACTGGCCACATTTTCGTCGTAAAACGCATTCGAAACATTTCACCTCGTTTGCGAGCATTTTTTTTAAAACATATAGGTAACCATTTCGAGTGAGTTGACGATTTCCCCTTTCTGTCGTTGTAAACTCCATGACGATTGCTATGGTGACAGACTCTAATGAAGCAGACTGACTAACTTGAAATATTTACAACCTTTTATACACTAATCCACCAGAAAAAATCAAAATAACAACCAGTTTTATTAATCGGCAGTTTCGAAACGTCTGTACACCCAAGATTCCACTATGTTTCGAAACTGGCCATTTTGAAGTTGACGATTCGAAACTGATGGCTCGAAACAATATTAAAATATTTTTCATTTATGATTAGAATCCTTTTTTTTATAAAGCAAAATGCGTGCATATGAGACTTTCTATTCTATTTGTTTTGTTTTTATGGTTATTGTAAGGGTACAG
Organism: Candelabrum cocksii; assembly: GCA_963930725.1. NCBI lineage: Eukaryota > Metazoa > Cnidaria > Hydrozoa > Anthoathecata > Candelabridae > Candelabrum > Candelabrum cocksii. The sequence continues at coordinate 3,543,199 of OZ005666.1, forward strand.
AAATTTATGGAATAATGTGTATTAGGGAATTTCATTTCGAGAACATTGTTTACATTGTTACAAATTTATGCTACTGTCTCATTCTGAGTCTCACACATGTTCTACTAATTTTTGTTTTACATAAAGGTTTATTATTTATAGAAGAAATTGTAAAATGGTTCTGAATGAAATATACAGTTTACAGATGTTTCTGTGGTTGTACACGTAATTACACATGGCGTAGGAGAATGATATGTGTAGAAAGCAATTTACTTTGGTGTCTGTTGCGTAATTGAAACAATTCACGTTGAAGTCGCCAACAAAGTAAATTGCTTTTTTATCGCAGCTTTTAAAATGTCCGGAGAGAATTGAATAAATAGATTTAGACTGTTTATTTGAATGTCTATAAGAAATAGAGTAGATAATAGAGCGTTTCTTTTCGCAATCGTGTCTCTGGACTTCAATACTTAAAATTTCATTTAATAATCATTCATATCAGAAAGCTCATCACAAAATTTATATTGAACAAATACACACAAGCCCGTCACATTTACGTTTAAAAACGTAAAACAAAATTGTTTCAAAAATTAATAAAAGTTTAAAAAATGTAAAACAATATTGTTTCGAATCGTCAGTTTCGAAACGGCCATTTTGGACACGGTAGGTCATTTTTTAAAATTTTATTAATTTTCGAAAAAATTTTGTTTTTCGTTTTTTAAAATTCTATTAACGTTTTTTAAATTTGCGAATCAATCAAGTGGTGATTAAATAATATTAGAACGTTATTACGGTTGCGTTTAGACTCATATAATCTATAATATTAGAATACAGAGGACTTGTGAATGATAACTTTTGAAACATTTTGAGCTGCGCGTGCGCAAAACCGAATTTGCGAGATACTTACGATGGGAATCTGGAATTTTGTACCAAGAAGCTTTGTCTATTTTGGTAAGATTTTCTGGAATAAAACTGTGAAAAAAGTTAATAATGTGGAATTTATACGCATTCGAGACCTTTTTTTTCTTAGTTACGTGTTATTTCCCTTAAATACCGTAGTATTTTCGGAACTTTTTATTTATTGACCGGTGACACAATAGCATAGCTGTCCATACACAAAAATTCGTTTTAAGTAATCTTAATTAGAACGATCTATGGACGATTTAAAGTTACGCATGCGCAAGTGCTCACGGTGGATTTTGAGATTTGTAACCAGATCATTTTGATAGATATGATTATTTTCAATCACCATTCAAAATTTGGAGTGATAATCTTCATTATTTACCTAGATATTGCTAATACACTAGGGTTGGCAGCATTCCTTATACTCAAAAAAATGGAAAAAGATTCGAAGAGTTAGGGTTAGGGTTAGTTTCGAGCTTCTTAGATCTCCTTAACTACTGGCTGGAATCCCTTCATATTTTGGAATTTCTGGTACTTGGTTTGAAATCAGCATTATTTAATTAGTAAACCTACCAATTTTCAAAGCAAACGGAATATTTTAAACTTTGGACCAAAATTTGCCCAAATAAGGTATTGTGGGTGAAAATACCCAATTTCTGGTACTTGATTTGAAATCAGCATCATTTAATTAGTAAACCTACCAATTTTCAATGCAAACGGAATATTTTAAACTTTGGGCCCAAATTTGCCCAAATAAGGTATTAGGGGTGAAAATACCCAATTTCTGGTACTTGGTTTGAAATCAACATTATTTAATTAGTAAACCTACCAATTTTCAAAGCAAACGGAATATTTTAAACTTTGGGCCCAAATTTGCCCAAATAAGGTATTGGGGGTGAAAATACCCAAATTCTGGTACTTGGACTGAAATCAGCATTATTTAATTAGTAAACCTACCAATTTTCAAAGCAAACAGCAAAGCAAACGTGTTTTTCCTAGATGGGTTTTGTCCTAGGGTTTATTTTCTTACGGGGGTTTTGTCCTACACCCGATATGTCGGACCATAGATAGGGACTCGTAATGACTTACTATTTTAGACAAATATACAAAAATTAAATTTTCTTACTATATCATAATACGTGCGGGGGGAATTCATCTAGGGGGGAATTTGATCGGGGGGAATTCACCGGGGGGGAATTCACCAGGGAGGAATTCTCCTAAAACCGTACGTGTGTATGCGAAAAGAAAAAAATATGGCTTGAAAATCAGTTTATGGGGGTTAGTTTTCATTCGATTTAAGTAAAAGCTAAAAAGTGTTATGAAAACCGCCATCTTTGTTTACTTCTGCACCCAAAACCGCGTAGAGCCTGGAAACGACAACAATGCGACGTCACTAGAAATCCGTCTATAGAGCATTGAATGACTTTTGTCCGTTCCCTATAAATACTTAATAAAAGTGCTTGTTTTTGATTTTTTAAAAATTTAAGTCTAGATATTACTAAAAGTGAATGAATAACCTGGCCTTGTCCTTGAAGAAGTTGGAAAGTGACCTTGTGGAGTTTGCAGGAAAGGAGTAGTACTAGTCAGGGTGCCAGTGACAAAAAACAACCTTTTACTTACAAATCAAGGAGACAATTCAAAAACTAAATAAACACATTCTAGATTTTTGGTAAGTTAGTAGCAAAACAAAATGTAAAAAGCCCACAACAACACCTAAACTTTGCCACCATTTTTCCCCCTTCCAGAATACTTTTTATTAATTCTTTTAAAAGACACTTTGTATTTCCGGGAGTGCAACTTTAAATCATAAGCTTTTGTAAAACAGTTTTAAAAAATAGAAGACGCAAACAAATATTAAATTATTAGTTTTTAACTCTATTTTATTATTATTTTGTTTTTTAGAAACATTCTTAAATGTTTGGAACAACAGAAGGTAAAATAAAGTTTTGATAACGACACCTTTAAATAAAACTTTTTAAAAAAAGCCCTGCAAAGAAACTCTAAACGTTTTTTTAAAAACACACTCAGAAATGAAAACGAAAGCAAAAAATAAAAGTTTTGTTGCAAATGGATGGATAACGAAAAACAGAAATTTAATTGCAATTTAATAAAGTTTTTCTCAAAAAAGTCTATAAGTGAATGTATTATCCATTTTGATATTTACAACGGCTGCCATTATTAAGAGGTTTCACAAATGTTTCACTGGACAGGGCCGTAATTCCTGGAGGGGGAGAGCTACGGGGGTTTAAGTCCCCCAAATAATTTACAGATCTACAACTACAGATCAACTTGTATTTTGTGCAGGAATCCCTTTAAGAAATTTCAGAATTTGAGTAGCTTTTTAGTCAATCTGGGGGTCTTAAAGTTTCATAATTTTCTGGCCTCTCGGCCGCAAGCATGGTAGTATAATTTTGCCACATTTACGGTCCTGCTGGAAAAAGTTAAACATGCGAGGTGAAAGTAGATTTTTGTTGTTGTTTATTTCTTGTATTGATGACAAAATAATTTGTATTGTTATGTTGAATGTTTTTATTATGTTTTTATAGTCTTATGGCAACTTCTCTGTTAAAAGGTCCGAAGGAAAATTTAACAAGGTACCATCCGATCAGTGTATAGAGCAAACAATAAACCAAGTGCAAAAATGCAGTGGCGGAATCACGGGTTACAGCACTTTAGAGGGAACCGTTCAACGGTGGGTTCTGACAAATCATACATTTTCAAAATGTATTTTTAAATTGTAAATGGATCTGCACATCGGTATCCGAAAAGAATACCCTAAAGACCTAGGCCAATCATCGAAAAGCATATTCAACAAAGAATCAGTTCAGAGAGTTTATAAGGTTTTATCAAACTGGGGGTAGTCTGTTTGAGCCTAGAACGTCTCTTGACAATTTATGTTCTGGAATTAAAGCAACACAAGAAATAGAAATGCTGAAAACAAAGGTCGCATTGCATTAAAATGTTTCTTGGAGAATTGCATTCCTGCAAAATACCCTTCTACGACCCGATTTAAAAAGTTGGCTTGAAATCTTTCCAACATCTTAAAGTTAAAAAAGTTGTCAAACTTAAAGATAGATATGTTACAATCGCTGCAGAAAGAAGTATTTTCGAAAGACTATTGTTGGTTGCTAAAGATAGAGAGAGTTTATCATTGAAAGAAGTACTATGAAGTTCGTGCTGCCTTGCGTTACCAGCTTTACATGCGTTTACTGGTAATGCCTACACTAGTGCATTTCATGGCGTAGGTACAGTAAAAGCTTTCAAACTCATAAAAAGTTCCAATGATTTTATGAGTACTTTCGGCGACGGAGACTCTTTTACATTCGACGTAACGTTGTTTCCCCAGATTGCGAAAGTTTTGTTTGTCGCCTTTGTTTTTTGGCTAAGTTAGTTAACTATGTGTTATCTATTGAATGGATGTTAATCTCGCGAATTGCTCTGGATGATGTTTCGCAACTAATCTCTTACAACTGTTGTTCATCTCTAAGTGCAAGACACAAATATGTGTTTGCCAAGCACATGGTCTACGATGTACGGATTTATGTGGCTTGTGAATATGAAGGCGAGGAAGAAAAGAATTACAGGTAAAAAAGGCACAGTTATGATTTAAACATGGTGTGGAAAATCACGTGACCAAATGTCATCAACCCTAAACCTACTGTTTTAGAAATTTAAGAAAGAGAAAAGTAAACGAAAACGATTACATATTTCTTTCACCTAACATCTGTCACGAAACCCGAATTAGGAACCATGAAACCATGTTCACCATTTGTTCTCACCTAAATCATCTCGCAAAAATACTTCGAAAAGCATTTGTTAAATCTCATTGAATACTTTCCATGAAGTGATGGAATGTTCTTTTAAACAGATAATATCAAATATGTCAGAGCAAGAACACCGTTGGATAGATCACAATAAAATTGGTTGTTGTCATTATGTTCCCGAGGTTATATGAAATAGCGGAGATTTTTAATTGAATTAAATAATGCGAACGATGTTGACTTGTCATAACGTATTTAACTTCGTTCCTAATTCATATGTCAATTTTAATACATAGTTTAATGAAAGGCCACTCTTTTTTGTCAATTAAAGTAATGACATGGTTTGCACTGACGGTCTATATTGAAAACGAAAAGAAAGATTTCTCTTGACATGAGTGGTCTTCCAGAAATGCGAATTGACTCTACATCGAAGGACAAAAAACCCGACAACCTTCCTGAAGAAAAACCGGATTTGAGTTTGAACGTTGTAAATTACCCGTATTTCCATGGACAGCGGAAAAGGTCGTTGACTTATAGCCGTTTCTATTCTTGCGAAATTGTCAATAAAAAGTACGCTTCCAGTTTCGGTGTGCCTTTCCTGAAGAGGTTGGAAAGTTGTGAGAAAATATTTTCAAGTATCAGCAGATTGCCACCCAAACCGCAACGTTTTAAAAGGCGCGACAAAGGATTCCATGCTTCACTACTCAACCACGAGTGCAAGTCACTAAAAGCACATATCAAGCAAAATTTACCGGAGATATTAACGTCAGAGGAAAATATTTTCCATCGGGTTTGTTTTAACGGCTGTTCAAAGTGCATTACGACTCTCAGTAAATTTTATGACGTCAATAAACGCGATAAATCCGGTTACACCCCAATCCACTCAGCCGTCATGGGACGAAACATCGAAGCTGTGAAGACCTTGTTACAAAACGGAACGCAAATTAACAAAATTTCAAGAGACGGTTGGACACCTCTACATCTGGCTGTCATTATAAATAATCTGCAGTTAGTTCATGAAATAACGTCCCATGGCGGAAATCCTTATCTTTCAACTTTTCTTCAATCATCACCTTTTCAATTTTGCATCAATTTGGAACGTAGCTTACTGCTGGAATACTTCTTATGTGTGTTCCAAGCGTAACTATGCCCCTCGAGAGAAAATATTTTGCTAGAGATAAAAGTAAGATTGTAACAATGTTTTCTCTCTAAATCTAAATTTAGTAATTAATTTGAAATTCTGGTTATTTGAAGCGTTTTGATTTTGTTGACATAATGAAATAGCGATGCATATTTTCTCAAAGCTGGTAACTGTAAATATGAGTAAAAATTTCATACACGTATAGAGAGTTATGATATTACATATGATGGTACGTAGATATATTTTCGAAGCTACGTTAAAAATAGTTTTGGAATTGTTTTTTTTTATTAATAAACTTCGTTAAAAACAGAATTAACGTATCTTCGAAGTACCGTCATTCAGGGCGCTGTTGAAATTATTTCGGTTTTCATTAAATGATAGCACAGCTATATTTCAACTCAGTGACCTATCTGATAAAAAGACTAACGCAACACACTCATTTTAATAAGCAATTAAAGGCTTCTAAAATTCTTGAGTTTGCTTACAAATTTCAAAAATGGTAAATCGGCAAACAAAATCTATCGAGATAGGAATGTTTCGGAAAGTTAGACATTTTTTTCCAGATTTTCCCGAGTTACAATTGCCCAGGGCCAGGGGGAAGTTTACTGTCAGGCAAACGTTCTTGGGTCAATCTTCCAGGGGGAATTTTTAAGACCCAATTGAAGTACTAACTAGTATGATAATCTATACTAATATATTTCCCTGGAAGAAAGACGATAAATTTTTTAAAATTAGATTATTTTTTGGGTGTCAAATAAACCCCCCGGAAAAATACCCCCCGAAAATATACCCCCTGTACAATAACCCCACCGGAAATAAACCCCCGTACAATAAACCCCCCGGAAATGAACCCTCGTATAATAAACTCCCATGAAAAATGCAGCTGTTGAAAATCTGTTGATGCACGTTTTTTTTTATAAGAAGCCTAGCGTAGGCCCTAGTATCAAAAGTTCCTTAATTTTTTTAAAATTTTAGTCCTAAAAGTTTCTTAACTAGTATGCAATAAAGATGGAGAGCCACAAAACTTGTTACTTTTAGGTCATTAACAATAGGTTGCGTGAATATCTGCAACGTGATTGGAAAACAACTATTCACGGGATTCCTATTGGTTAAAAACAGAGTGCAAAATATAACACGTGCGAATGTTAGAATAATGTAATCGTAAAATCATTGAGTTGTGACGACATTCATGTTCACGCTTTCAAAGCGTGCTGTATAAGATATCATACAGACCTATTGTAAAATGTGGAAAAGTATGGCATATTTTTCTCGTATCTTGCGATAACTACTACTTATCGCGGTTGAAACTCGTGCAATTAATTTGCATTCGTTATTCCTAGGCAGAAAATTTTCCGAAAATTAATTGATAATTCGTTAAATCGCACTCTTCACCGTAAAAATTCACATGTTAATTGCTTCGAAACTTTTTTATGGAGGAATAACGTGCTAATATTTTGTAACTAAATTTGTATAATTAAACGACTTAAAAAAATGTTTCATACATATTCAGGTTCATAGCAAGACTTTGTGAATGTATTTCTCTTTTTGGTATATACTGAGCCAGTAATTACGCGTCTAATTTTGTGTTATTTGGGAAAAACAGCACTCGTCTAGTTTTAAATTAGCTTTCTGTGTTATGAGTTTTGGTTGAGTGTTGGACAAGGCATTTTAATAATGTTGCATTGTCTCTGGAAATAAGAGATTTCTTTGAGAAATCTTTTTCTTACGTCCATTCTCTTCAGAAATATCAATTAGTACTTTTGAACAACTCTTGTCTCTTGTGGATTGATGTTCCGCAATTTTAGGTTTAATTTGTTAATCCTTTGATATATTTTAAATTGATGTATATTCGTATCTTCGTGTCGTTCCAAGTTATCGGGGAAGTTTACTTGTTTTTCTTCGCTTTGTTTAATATTTGTAAAAATTATTTTGCATTTGTATTTTTTCAGTAACAGCCTTACGTGGTTGCCGTAGTTGTATAACGTCACTTCATAGACAACTTCAAATTGTCTTGCTTTGCGCATGACTTTTATACACGCATAAAATTTGATGGAAAAACGTCGATCGAGGAAACCGTGTTGAGTTATCTACGAAGCTGATTATGAAAGGCTAGCGAATATTTTCCAGTGGAAATTGAAAAATTATCAAATCTTTTTCATTCGTTTTCTCTCTAAAGAAATATGAAATATTGATGGATTTACTTTCAATTGCTTTTCAAACGGTTGAAAGCGTTGTTGTATTCCATTGTTTGCACACATAATACGGGCCCTGTAAAGACAGCTAATATGCTAACCAGACAAAACGGCCTTCAACAACTTTATATATTGGACAACATCACCAGTGAATTGTTTGAGGCCAGATGGTGGGATTGAAAGCGCAGATCGTGTTTGATTTGAAATGATTTTGTTGACTGACTCAAATAATATTGTCGATGTGATGCAGTTTGTGAACATTGGAGGTTACTTTTATGTTTAACTCACTTTTTTTTCCGATTAATAATTGTGACTTATTTATTTAATAATTTTCAGTTACTACATATTAAAATAAAATTTTCAATTAAAAATTTGAAAATGGGAAATTTTGCGCGCGTAAGCCTTTGCAATGCACAAAAATATATTAATCAGAACAGCTCACTACTCGTCACATAATTTCACGAAAGCAACAAAAACGCTCTAATGTTTGTACCAACAAAGGTGATATTTGTTTTTGCCAACAGGTGGGAATTTAATTCGTCTTTGTGATGTTTGTGGTGAAAACAGTAAACTAAAAATTTGAATTATTGAAGAAGAAAACCGATGACAGCACAGTAAACAATGGCAGATATTATATTGTATATCTTTACTAGGTGTTTTTATTAGGTTTTTGTTGCAATTTTCGAATATTGTTACGGATTCATGCAAAGTTTTCCTTAAAGTTTCATCACACTCCTTTATCGTTCAGACTTCTATAACTTTCAATTCTTTTCCGTTTCTAAAATAGCCGAGATAGACATTAGTTCAAAAGCCAGTATTTCTGACAGGCAATTAAATAGGAAAAAGGCGGAAGTTTCTGTTCCATAATTTTTTTTATCTAAAGCATTAATTTAAATCAAAGCACACTTGTTTTAACAGAGCAATCTAAAGAATTAAATGATCTTCGCATTTTTGAACGTTAAATCAGATGATGAACAACAACCACTATGGAGGAGGACAGAACAACAACTAAACTAGTACAATCTCCAGCACTGACGTCTTTAAAGGAAGCTGGAAATCAATCAGAAGACGAACTTGACCGTTTATTGGAAGAATCATTAGCACCTAATGAAGGCTATTTGGAGTAAGACTATTTTTCGTTGAATTATTCTTTGCATGAACTATTTTCGCAGAAAGAATTCCAAACCGTGACTATTTTTCAAAAAAACTTTGTTTTTAAGTGTTTCTAACTTGACCACCCTCCTTTTTAGAGAATTTCACTTTAGTAAAAACACAGCTGAAATGATTCAATGATATGACTATTAAATGCGATAAAATTGGTTTTCCCCCCTGTTTTTCTAATATTATATTACAAGTTAGAACGCCTTTCAAATTAGACCTTTTGTTATTTTATTCCTGAAACAATATGCTTTCAATAGAAATAATGTATATAATATATTCAATGTCTCTGGTTCTTTCAAAATGATTTTTTAAAATCCTACTATAATGGAGGAAAAACCTGTGTATGTATGTTTGTTTGTTTGTTGTCTGCCAATCACGCCTAAACGACTGGACCGATTGGAACCAAATTTTCAGGGTATGATTGTGATGCCCCTGGGATGGTTTTTAACCAAAGAGTTTGTTTTTTTTGGTTTTTTTTTACATTTTTTTTGACAAGTTTTTATTTAAATAAATTAATTAGATGTGATGTCACCCATCGATTGCGTAGGTTTAAAATTTATAATAATAATTAAATATTTTATTGCTAACTCCCAAACAGATTTTTCTGTTGTTTTTCTCAGAGCCTATTTGATACGAAGCAGTGAAACCTACTAGACATCTTAGGAGTATTTATCTAATAATTTTTCTCTCTTTTTTACTGAATTGTTTCCTCTTAGGAAACTTGTGCCCAAAGATTAGTAGTTTGTACAAAAAAAGATAATCATCAAAAAAGAATAATTTTACTTTTTCATTTAGCTTATAAAAATCAGAAATAGTTTTGAATCTTGCAAATAATTGTAATTATATATAGCATTTAATTTAAAGTAATTTGTGATTTTTCTGAATTTTACTTTTGGTTTTAGAGAATGGCAGGTACTCACACACATATTCAAGGCGTTCATTGGAACAGGGATTTTAGGGTTGCCATCTGCAGTTATGCATGGAGGCTTAGTGGTAAAAACATTGGACAAGAAATTTGTTTTGTTGTGATAAGTGTGACGCTTAAAAATGATTATTACAAAGATAAATTTAAATTATTCTTTAATTATATAATTAACTTTATATAATTAAGGTGTTTTTAAAAAAAAACATTTTTTTGAATTTAATGCAACGCTTGAAATTTGGGACAAAATGTCCGTCAGTATGTAAAAATTACCAGATAATTGAAAAACTTTTTTCTGCACTAGAAAAGGTTTTACGTGCACGATTTATAGTATAACATTTTCTAAATTTCTTGTTGGCCATAGCTAATGTTTCGACACTTGACCCATTGTTATAATACGTAGAGAGACCTCTTTATGTGGATGCCTTTGTTGTTGGTCTTTCAGACTTATGTAAAGATAAATCCCAAGTAATGCAACAATAGAGAGACACATCGTCATTCTCAATGATCACGGAACAAGTAATTTACACCACTGTAATATTTAAATTTATACTATTTTCTTTAGTTCGGTCCCACCATTTTACTTTTCCTTGGCTTTGTTTGCATGTATAACATCAAACTGTTGGTGGACACAGCAAAAAATCTCAGGGAAAAGTATGCAGTGAAAAACCTTTTTTATTGTTTTCGACTTTTTATGTTTCTGACGGTTTTTCTGGATTTGTTATATTTGTTTCTGTGTGTGTTAAAGCATTTTCTTTTCTTCACAGTTTAGAAGTGGAGCATATGAGCTATTCCACCATATCTTGCCATTTGTTTGGCAGTTATGGAAAAAACGTGGGAAGAGTTGCAAAGTAATTTAAGTTGGTTTTTTTTTACTTTCTATGTTAAACGTTTGCCTGCTTATCTTAATTTAATATTGATGTTTGTGTGACCATGGACGAAATACCAAGCGTTGAATGGATATATTATATAGCAATAAACAATTTTCTGTATTAAGTAAAAAGTGTATGTATGTATCTATGTTAACTTACTAGCCAAATTATTACGAATAGTACAGCCTCATCAAAAAGCTGGTGAAACGTCCAGGGAAGACAGGAGGTCTCGTGAAACTGCGACTTTGTGGTGTATATATATGACTTAAGGGAAAAATAAATTATTCAAACATGTAAAAAACATGTCTAAAGTGTTAAGTGATAAAAATTGAAAATTTATATAGACAACACATTGTCGCAAATGATTGAAATTTAGTGGATGTAGATAGATAGTTTTAAAAGATAATACTCAATTTACGTCAAGTTTCTCAATTGATGTGGAATGCTCAGCCTAAAGAGATTCTCAATATCTTTTAAGTGATTTCGATTTCTTTCATTGATTTTCAGGTACGTGACTGACTCCTTGTTGTGCAGCCTACAGATAGGCTTCTGTTGCGTCTATGTTGTGTTCATTGCCCACAACCTGCAAGCCGCCGCCGGCTTCTGGGATGTTCGAATCTGGATGATTCTTCTCTTCCCTTTCATTTTGGTACCGTCGCTTGTGAGCAACATACGTAAACTCGCCTACTTTACGACTTTCGGTAACATTATTGCACTGGTCGGGCTCGGCATCATCTACGAGTATCTTGCCACGCATCTGCAAGATCCACGCGAGCTACCGAAGACCAATGGATTTATCAATGCTTGTGTTGCTTTTGGTCAGATTGTTTACGCCTTCGAAGGAATCGCTGTGGTAATACGAATGGAATATTCTTGCTGAAAGACCTTGAGGTGTGTGTGTGTGTTGTTTAGATATTACCGACAGAGAACAGACTGAAGTCGCGAAAATCTTTCAACTCGATATTGAAGATTGCGGCCGTTCTTGTTTTGGCTCTCTACGCTACTGTTGGTTTTCTGGGTTATCTCACTTTCGGTCAAAATACTTTGGGAAGCATAACATTGAATTTGCCGCAGAATAAGTATGTATACCAGAATTTGAAAAAAACGAAATTTTCACTTTGCTTAATCGTTTCTTATTTTAACCTTTTCTATTTTAAGTTTTTACGATATTTATTTATGCATCCAAGGTCATAGCCAAGGTCAGTTACAGCCAAAGTGACTGACAAGAGGTCACATGAATTCACATAAATACTTTTAAAATGATCTAAAATTCATCCCAAGCTTTCTATTACGATATAAAAAAACCACCCTAATGTCTCTTACTTGTGGAAATCAAACCGTGGAAATTTGTCTTTAGCGCTCTGAACCGGAACAAACCTTCCTTTTCTATCGTAGGTGTTCGCCATTTTCTTAGGTTCTTGTAGATTCTGCGGAATACATCTATTTTGTTTCGCAGTCTGATATAAAAGGGGAAAAGCGTAACGGTTGTTTGATTGGATTCTCGCACTTTTTAAAGCAAATTTGATTATAAAAAGACCAAGAAAAGGAAAATAAAGCACAAGTGAGAAGGAGACTAGTTAAGAATTCACTACGTAACCCAAGAAAAGGCTTAATTTGTGATAAATCTCAGGTCAAATAATTTATTATATTAAGAGAACGGTTACATTATGTACGTCATCAATTTTTTTACCAAAACTTACCTATGTCGTTGTCTTTTATAATTCAATTGTCTTTTGTGAATTGTTTAGGTTGTACCAAGGATTACAGCTGGCCTTTTCCCTTATGGTCTTCTTCACTTACCCTCTGCAATTACTTGTTTCGGTTGAAATTATAAAAAGTTACATCGACACGTTTCGCGTAGCGTCGGACAACATCAAGGTGGAAGAAGTTATTATCAGAATAACTCTGGTCATTTTCACGTGTAAGTATTCGTTTAAAGAGGATTTTGTGTGATTTGGATTCGCACTTAACATCTGCACTAGTTACTCAAAAAAACTTTCAATGAAAAACCTCTTCAGGTATGTTTGCAATATTTATCCCACAATTGGACAACTTCATGGCGTTGGTTGGATCGGTGTGCGGCGTGGCCGTCGGTCTGATTCTGCCGCCTACCCTTCACGCGTTGTGCTATTGGAACCAAGGCTTGACGAAATTCGATTTGATCATAGACTTCTCCATTATCCTGATTGGTGTTTTCGCGTTCGTAACCGGAACAACGTCCACTGTATACGCTATCATGCATCGCTACATAGAATACCCACACTCCACAAAACCTCTTCACGCTGTAGTCGAACAGTTGTAAATACGATAGTAAATAAAAATGTGATTTCCGGGGGTTAATGCTATTTTAAATGGTTTGCTGTCTGTTTCTTCGTACCGATTCCCTTAAAAAAATTAAACTTGTATTTCATTATATACGATGGCTTATACCCAAAGAAAACATTGGATCCTCGTTGCATGGCCTATCGGGTACACGATGGACGGATCGACAAGCATGCAATAACAATAGTGAATAAAGGAAGATACGTTAAAATTCCAATGTTCTCTTCATGGAGATCAATTTCATGCGAAAAGGTATCAAGTTTTCACTGAAATTGATTGTCCATATACGGTTCATGCGATATCAGATTGAAAATCAGTGCCGGATAACGTTTTGTGGGGCCCTATGTCAAAATATTTCATTGGACCTATTATACAGCGTTCTATCCATCCATCAACATTTAACGCTTATTAAAATTTTGTAATTTTTAGGGGGGGGGGAGGGGGGCGTTAAAAAGCGGGAGACGTTCTTTAAAACTAAATTAACTATAAAGGAAATGTTAAGCATAGAGAATTAATGTTGTTTTTTTTTTATCAGCATCCTGTATATTTTCTAAAAAACTAGCAAAAAAGTTAACAAAACTAATCCATCAAAATATGGTTGTCAACATCATCTTCTTCTTCGATAACATTAAATTTGGGTGCGGCATCAATCATATCTTCCAAAATGACAAATGGATTATTGTCAATTTCTCCATTTTGTAATAGGAGAGTTTGATTTTTCAGAAGATTGGACCTTCACATTTCTTACCCTTCTTGAAACACTAAATAAAGTTATCTTGAGACCCATCAATAGGAAGTCCCAATGCACACGCTTTCATGGAGGAAGCTATCATTTGAGTAGGGAGGTTATTCCATGTTTTTTTTTATCACCCATTGAACGACGAGGTACTGGTTTCATGTTACCAACTTTGGGGAATTCGTGTTTCCCGTTTGCAAGCCATTCGTTATAAAATTCTTGTATTTTTCCTTTGAAGGGCTTATTCCATACCAAATCAGGAGCTTGAATGTACTTTGTGCAGCCACCTGCTGCTATTACAGACTCGAATTTTTCTGTGTTAAGCTTCTTTTTGACGCTATCTGTCATATGTGCTTCAAATGAGTCCCATGTCAAAAGCCTTTTATGAAATAAGAACCGCCCAAGAATGTCGTCGCACCATTGCAGTGTCAAATTCTCGTTCATCCAACCATTTAGGCTACTAGCGACAGAACATTTTTGTTTATACTGTTATCCTTACTGCGACAAGAGTATTGGATTGTTGGGGGACGTGTAATGACTAAGCAGATCACAGAAAGTTGTATTATTTGCCAGAAGATGAAAGTGAAGCCAACGTTCACCAAAATGACGAATCTTCCATAAGAACAAATTTCAAAGAAGCATCAAACCAACTGAAGGAAAAACTGGAACTCATGGATCACTTCAAGATCGAGCAATCGCTGCGGAGAAGCCAGATCACATGGAATTTCAACCCTCCCGAGTCTCCACATATAGGTGGAGCTTGGGAGCTAATGGTTCGAAGCGTGAAGACATCACTCAACGTCATATTACTGTCTGAAGGGATAGTCTTTAATGATTACACACTTCTGACAGTCTTAACTGAAGTCGAAGCGTTGGTCAACAACAGACCGCTAACTTGGATTAGCGATGACATAAAAGACTTGGAAGCACTCCGAATCATTTCATCATGGGAAGAGCTTCAGCGAATTTGTAACCTTGTGAGATATATGGACGTAACGTGACGCCGAGGCAAACGTGGTAGCAAGTTCAGCGCGCGTAGCACTATTAAGGCGGCTAGCGGGTTCAGGCTGGCCAGCTGGCGCGAACACCCTCAGAACAGCTACCATGGCGTTTGTCCACTCTACTGCAGAATACTGCGCACCAGTTTGGCGTCGCAGTTCCCATACCCGCCATGTCGACACCGCCATCAATGACGCGCTGCGCATTGTGACTGGATGCCTGCGTCCCACCCCAACGGACTATTTTCCCATCCAGCTGAGCTTCATCGAAAAGGAGCCATAATATCTCTTGCTCTCCGCGCCTTGGACCCCGACCATCTTCTTCATTCTACTCTCCACCGTCCATCATCTGGAGAGCAGCGGCGACTAAAATCAAGGCGCCCATTTGTGCCTGCCACACAACAACTACTTAAAAGCATTGAAGATCTTGGAATAAGTGCGGCACTCTGGACGAGCCACATGTGGAACACGGAGTGGCAAAACAACACCTCTAGACTCCATGATTTCATACTCGACGCCGACTCCCTTCCATCAGGGATGCCCCTGACTAGACCTGCATGGGTCAGACTACACCGTCTACGAACTGGCGTCGGGCGCTTTCGTTCAGAAATGCACAAATGGGGTCTGGCTCCTTCACCAGGATGCGAGTGTGGTGCCACAGAGCAGACTGTGGACCATGTCATTTATGATTGCCCAATCCATTTCCCCCACATGGAATGCATGGTCTGAAAAACCTGGACGACGAGACGGTCGATTGGCTGATGACAACCTGTCTGGAAGACAATATCCTGCTCATACGAAGAAGAAGAAGTCCAATCGATGGCTCAACAGTTCTGGAATCGGTGGCTCAAGAAATATCTATCAACACTGACGAGGCAAAGCAAATAGGACAAGGTACGAAAAACGTCCATTTCGGTGATCTGGTAATGATCGTGGGAAACGAACAATGCGGTAAGTGTATTATAAGGAAAGTCGGAGTCAACACGAAACGTGGACAATATGTTCGATCATTGGCGACAATAGCCCCATTGGAACTCTCGTAGTCTTTTTGAGAGAATATCTCAAGGATGGGGGTGTTGTATTTTATCTTATGTTGATTTTGTGTCCCCAGAGCCTTAGTAACGCACGATTTTTTCGACTCTCGGGTTTTCTGGCGTTACAAAAAGATCGTCCCAAATGACCTTTTTGCACGCTCAGTTTATAAAGTTTCTAAAGTTATGACGATATTTGGAAAATTACGACATTTGGAACATTACCATATTTGGAACATGACCTTATTTGGAATATTACCATATTTTAGGAAATGACCATATTTGGAACATTGCCATATTTGGAAAATTACCATATTTGGAAGATTACCATATTTGGGACATGACCATATTTGGAACATGACTATATTTGGAACATGACCATATTTGGAACATGGCCATATTTGGAACATAACTATATTTGGAACATGACGAGGAAGAAGAAATAACATTAACGGAATCAGACAAAGAAGAAGAAAGGCGGAAAAAGAAGAAAAACCTGTAAAATGTATTCCTTGAGAAAAAGTGAAGAAATTATTATATTTAAAAAAAATATTTTGTTTAGTATTATCTCGTTTCCCCCCAATTTTGTGGCTTCTTTTACTTAATAGGGCGTTAATAGTGGCCCGTAAGTGAAGGAACACCCAACTTTGTCCATTGCGGATTTAGGGTCGGTGGAATTATCATTCGGGTACATTAACAACAATTCAGCGTACTTCCACCATAGGAGAAAAGAAGTCGTGATCATTTGTATCAATCTCCACTGAGTCCAAAATTAACTTTCGGTTCAAAAGTGTTGATATCAAGTTCTGATACAGACGTTTTCATCATCTGTTTGGCTGCACACATCAACATTGAAGCAAGATTATACTTCCTTACTAGAATGCAAGGAGAATAATCGACGCCATTAAGGTTGCAGACAAAATCAAGAAATGCGATGTCCAAAAAGAAGTTGTGATGAATTCACTGATTGGGTTTCACAGCTTCACGGGTTGCGATTCAATATGTTCGTTTGCAGGAGGAAAAGTGAAATTCTAAAAAGTTCTTTTTAGAGACATCAAGTACATCCTAACCTTTGCACAACTTGGAGAAAGCACCGAATTGGACTCGGAGAATCTGCAATCATTCAATCATTTCTATGTCACATGTATGGTTACAAAGGCACAGATTCGGTTGATGAAGTAAGATACAAAATGTACTGTAGAAGTTCCGAAAAGATCCCTTGCGAAAATCTTCCATGTAGCGATGTAATCTCCACACAGCAAGGGCGAACTACCAGGCAGGAGTTTGGAGAGAGTGCTTGGTGCAGAATCAAAGAGAGGTTGATCCATTGGATCATGGATGGAGTTTGGAAGATGACGGTGGCTTTTCACTTATCAAGTGGATGACACTTTTCAAACCCAGTTCCAGACGAAGTAGGTAATAAGGTACAATATTAAAATATTACTAAAATATTATCTAAATAGATAGCTTACATGCACATACAATCAAGCTTTTACATTTTCATTGTGTGGAGATTGCATTTCCTTTACAGGTACTAGAACTTTTGTCTTGCGAATGCAGAAATCTGTGTGGTGATTGTTGTCTGTTCCTTATCAATAACTTGAATTGCACTGACATGTGTTCGTTTCGCGATTGCAACGATACAATGATGGACGAAGCTGAAGATGAATCTGATGAGACAATAGACGACACAAGTGATGAAGAGGACTAGAACCACCTCTCCAACTTTAATGGATTTCTATCACTTTTGCCTTACTTATTTGCTCCAGCTATAAAAAATAGAACGTTGTTCAATCATTTTGAATTAAAGAATAGAACTTTGGTATTGGGTATAATTTTTATAATTCTCTATGATGAAGAACAACTAAGATTGAAAAATAATTATTTTTGAACTAGGATAATATGTAAAGGATAATAGGTTTATAACTTGATAGGGAATCACTTCTAGGGTGTGTTGTCTTAAGAAAATGAAAACGAAAAACTGGTCAAAATTAAGCTCTACAAAGGAGAGCAAATAATTTTTTAATTAAAATATATGATTTTCCTATGTATGACTAATCAAAAGAAAACAATTATCGTTTCAAATAGAAATTTTAACTTAAATTGATAATATGCAGTTTTATGAAAATCAACGTAGTTTTTCAGATGCTCTACAGAGAAGTAATTTCATTCATTCAAAAGACACTTTTACACCCTCCAACATGGTTTTCCTGAATCCCCAAAAGATAAGCTTTCTGATGGTATATAAGACGAATAGTCCCTTTTTTGATACCAAATGACCAAAATCCCATGGACTAAACTAGAATATTGTATTAATTAATTATTTGAGTGGCGAACGCATTTATACAATGGATTTCTTTTTACGCGTTCCAAAAATCATCTATCGTAATGCTTCAATTAAGCGCCCCCACCCCTTAATCATAAAATACTTTTTCAATTTTTTTTTTCGTTTCTAGGAAACCTTTTCAAAATGTTTTCAATAACATTAATGTTTATAAATTCCTTTTATTCTTTATTTTGACTTACGAAAATTAACCGATTGGTTAAATGCTAACATGATTGCGTTAAATACTGATAAAACTGAATTTGTAATTTTTAAAAAACGTTTGAAATTATATGACTCCGAAGTAAGAATAGTTTTAAACGGTACGCGATTATTTCAATCAAATTGTATTAAATACTAAAATTAAATACCTCACCTTTAAACCACACATCAATGAACTTTGTAAAAAACTGAACAGGTCAAACAGCATGTTATCAAAAATTAGATTTTATGTGGATGAAGCAACTTTGAAAAATATTTATTTTTCAATTTTCTCTTCTCATTTAACATACTGCTGTCAAATTTGGGGTCAGAAAGGAAGTTTTTGTCTTAATAAAATACTTTCAAGTAAACGCTTTGCTGCAAGAATAATAAACTTTCAACCTTTTCGATCTGATGCAACTGCTTCTTTTACGAAATTTAAAATTCGCTCTTTTTCATCTATTATCAAATTCCTCAACATTATGTTTGTTTTTAATTCTTTAAATAAGAATATTCCGCCCTCAATTAGTAATTTCTTCACAAAAAGTTGCACCTTTCATAAATATGCAACTCATAATGCATTAACTAATAAACTTATTGTGCTTTTGTTTAAAACAACTTTTTATGGTAAATATTCTATTAAAAACCAAAGCATTGGTGAATGGAACAGATCAATTGAAGGTATTGTCAATACTTTTGACATGAAATACGGTACTCATCCTTGGATTAATTCTATCTTTGATTTAAATAGTAAAATTAATCAAATTAATCAAACTATACTTTAAACTTTAAACAAATATAACTTTTGACATGATTGGCTTTACTATTATTTAATGTCTTAAAACTTACTTAGTCAATTTATTTAATATATTTTACGGTGTCACTACTTTGTTCAGCTTTAAGCTATTGAGTGGCACCAACCGTATATCTGCACTTATTTATTTTTTATGATTTTTGTTATGTTATGACATATGGTAAACAAATAAATAAATAATAATAATAATAAAAAAAAATAGCAACCTCGAGCAATATTTGCCTTTCAGGGCAACTTTTTAGCGAATTTTATCAAAAAATGGATAATTAGATAAACCATAATTAGAATTTTGGATAATTAATACGATACTTTGATGTTATTTACCTCACCTAACCTAGGTCAACAGGCAAGACCAACTACCAACCAATTTTATGATTTAAGAAACTATTTAAGAAACTCTTGATACTTAACCTTCCCCAAAATTTTAGAAACTGCAACTACTAGGGCCTTTGCTTAGTTTCTTATAAAAAAAATACGTGTATACAATCTGTAGAATTAGTTCTGTTGTATTGGACTAATCTGGAAACAGTATACCAGCAAGATAAAATCAAATGAACAACCAGAACTCCAGAAGTTTTGTTTCAAACTTTTTATTTTATTGATTTCTAATAAACGTTTTGTAAACGCTAATGCGAAATATTTTTATACATTTGATTAAAATATTTTTTATAAATTTGTTCAAATTTCAAGAAATTTATCTTTATAGGTATCATTTTGCAATATTATTTTAAAATATATAAACTTTTAATTAACTAACCTTTTAGCAACTTTTCGCATTTTACACAGCAACTTTTCGTATTTTACGCAGCAAATTTTCAGAAACTTACGAGCACAATCGGTCAACGCTTAGCCCCTCTTAAAAGCCACAATATTAAATAAGCGCACGGGCGCTTAATCGAAGCATTTCGATTAAAAAAAGTATGTAATTAAAAAATTATCTAACCTCTTTTGCTTCTTTTTATCTTACTTTCAAAGAATGACTGTTATACAACTATCCGGGGGTTGGAACTACAAATTATGTTTTAAATATGTTTAAATAATTCATTATTCTTAAAACAAAAATATTTATAACACTAATTTTTGTCTCTACTTTATAAATCCTTTCTTTGAAAAGATTTCATTATTTATGTTAAGATGTATGTCATGTTTTTAATTGTTTTATTACCCTGGATATAATTATCTCTCCCCAGGTTCCTTTATGATATAAACAAACGAATTTTTCAGAGCTGAACAATTTTATTAGAAAAGTACTTCGCTGGTAATATTCTAACTTTTTAAAATACTTTATGTCTTGATTTGGCTGTAAGACTGTATGATGGAGCCTGCATCAGCTCGACAATATAGATTAAAAAAGGTTGTTCCTGTTGGAAGTAAAAAGGACCCAATATGCTCGAACACCATTCATCTATCCATAAATAAAGATAATACATTTGGCAGAGTTCTCTCAGAAGATGTAAGAATCAGACTCTTGTCCAAAAACTTTCCATTGATGATTTCGCGGAAGCACGCAACAATTTCATTTTCTGATGATCATGCATATGTCACAGATCATAATGTGAGTTTTGTTTAGTATTAAAAATTATTTAGTTTGTGTTTGTGATTTTGATTATAAATTATTTTGTTTATTTAGAGTATCAATGGCGTCTATGTGAATGGTAAAAGAATTCCTTCAGAAATATGGAGTAACTTGAATATTGGAGACACAATAGCATTTGGTTGTAGCATGGGAGATACTCCCTGCGAATTTGAATTTTTTTTTGAAAGAAATCAAACAAATTCAAAACATACAAGAAAGAAATTGTCAGATGCTCATTCCGAATTAACAATTTCAACAGGCTCTCCTAATAAAAGGAAATGCTTGATTGATTTACCAACTGTTGTTGAGTCAAATCTATCCATAACTAAACAGCCAAATCATGGGAAGCATAAACTAAAAGCACAAATTCAACCACAGTTATCAAGCCAAGAACCTATAGATAAAACAGAACAAATTGGCTTCATCGAATTCCAAGAAAGTCAATCAAAGAAATTAGTTGAAAAACAGTTGTTGGAAAAAGAGAGTGCGTTACGAGAAGAGTTTGACAAACAAATTAAATTGTTACAAGATGAAAAAAATAGCATTGAAAAAAACTTGCAAAATGAATTGTGCAGTAAATTGACTGAAAAAGATATGGCGTACAAGCAAGAATTAGAACAACAAAAGCTTTTGTTAGAAGGTGCAATGTTTGACAAAGAGAATGAAAAAAAGTGTTTGATAATGCAATTAAAAGCAAAAGAAGGCTTACTAGAAAAATATAAATCTGTTGAGGAGAATCAAAAACAACTAGAAGAATGCATGGACAAATTACGAAAACAAGTGCAGGATAAAGACAATCAATTATTATATCAAAAAGAAATATTTAAAAAGGTTGAATGCGAAACTAAACAAAATGTTATCCAAACAATGGAAGATGAGTTTACGTGTATTGTATGTCAAGAGCTATTCATCGATGCAATAACACTGCCCTGTGCGCACACATTTTGTGAAATCTGTTTGGTTCTTTGGACGCACAAAAAGAAAACGTGTCCTGTATGTCGACGCAAAATTAAAGGCAAAGCTATTCGGTCATTTGTTTTAGACAGTGCTGTTGAGAAAATGGTAGAGTCAATGGACGAAGAGACAATAAAGAGACGGGCTGAGCTTAAAAAAGTTCGCGGTGATATGAAACGAAGAGATTTATCTGTGGAAGGTAAAGTATCCTCCACTTCTCTTCCTCTTTTAGCTCATAACAGCCATCACAATTTCGTTGTGCCATGTTAAATGGCGAAAAAATGTTCAGCCAAATTTGTCGCTTGGTTCCAAGAATTTTACAATAGATGAGCGAAATGTCGATATTTTGCCTACAACGGATGACTGTCAAATGTTGATTTTTCTATTTTTTTTAAAGTTGCACTCTGCATATTAACTGTTGGAGTCATAATTTGACTGCCGCCAGGATGAAATATGTTACAGGTGCTCGAACATAAAATAGCAACGTGAATCGTATTTATTTCTACTTTTAAAACAGCCGGATTTTTCAGAATATTGTACATATTATGCATGAGTAGTGTCAGCTCCAAAGAGATGTGCCTTTGTCGTATTCCATTACTTCAACGATTGTATGTTATTGGTGCAATTACCTTCAAATTACCGTCGTTAACAATATAACCTCTTGATTTTTGACGGCTTCGACCACTGCTTCTTTTTACACGCACATGCCAAACACATTTGACGTGTTTTTTTTCTCTCGCAATCTGTCAGCAGCAAGTCATTGCCAAATGTCCTTCTTTCTCACCGATTGTTTTTCAGCTACCGAATCGATCACAAAATCCTAATAAATAGCCTTCGAAGGCAAACAAAAAATGCTGGAAATTTAGAATTTCGCGTAAGCATTTTAAAAAATTGTCAAGTTATCGTCGCGCATACAAGAGCACCAAAACTGCCGTCGAGTCTTAGAATGAAAGTAAAGTACAATTATGTTCTTTTTATATTTCAATTTACTTGTCACGTTTCATCTGCTGACCGCCATAACGTTTCATATACTTTAGGTACAAACGGCCTTGGCGCTTTGATTCACTCCGTCGACGATGACACTGAAGAAGAAACGGTTTCCAGCCGAAGCCAACGGACACCGACGTCGGTAAATCGTCACCGGCAACGTTCGCGCTCTCCGAGAAATTTCCGTCATCGTCCGTACCACATGGAATATCGACATTCAAACAACACCATGTTGCATCATCAAAACTCCCGAGCCGTCTCCAGCTTTCATAACAATCGCTCGTACGCTCGCTATAACAACAACTTCTACTTGCAACACGCCAACGAATTTCCAAGTCACCAAAACATGCACGTGCACTACGCGTTTAACAACAACATTAGGTGCTTCTACTGCGGTAAGTCACCCATTACTTTCTGCTATGCCACTTAACCGCCTACTGATATATTTCTCAGGGGGTAACGGCCATCAAGACAGGTTTTGTCCGAGACGTTGAAAATCTTCGTACGGTATTCATAGAAGTACTTATAGCAGGAGCATAACCTATCGGGTATATCTCCCTGTATGTATATATATACATAAAGGAATCTGTCAAGCTTTTAAAACATGCAGCATTTTTTTTCTGTGTCGCACGAGTATATTGGGTGGTGTTTATAAACAAATGTATAAAACTGTATATTAGCTTTGCTTGTGTTTGAACTTGTAAAATGGTTATTTACTAAATATATTATACGGCAATCCGCGCTTTCCTGTTCTTTCATTTATTTTTCCAGTTTTTAAGGTTTTAAGATTGCTGCTTTGCTGTTAGCAAGAGTCAATGCGAAAATAGAAAAAGCGTGCATGTTGTTGTTTTGCATTTTTACGTTTAAGAGAAAGTTTATTGGCCTGTAACCAGAAGCATATTAATATCATTGTCTTTCAATTACAAAACAAACCATAACGAAGTTTAGTCTACTGATGGATTTGGTCGTAGGGTCGTTGACATATACAAGAAAAATAAGTGCTCATAAAATAGACTCCTCGAGGCACACTATTTTTGACATATTAAAAACTACAGAAGTTCTCTATTGTGTTCATTGTAACAGATACAATTTCTATACCTATTTTGGTTATTGTGGTTTTTGTGTATAATGAAAGTACACAAACACAATATGCAAATGCAACACAGAATACACGGTCTTAGACACAATGGTCAAACACAACAGAGACAACACAATCTCTCTTACCGTTTATAGAAAACCAACACATACATATCAATATTTAAACTTCAATTCCAATCATTCCACCAATGCCAAAGAAAGTGTCGTTAGACCATTACCACTCCAAAGCCTATAAAATAATCTCCAATCAGTCAGACCTACATACCGAATACTGTATTAACATCTCTAATTATTCAGAAAATTTCATTAATGAGACAATTTCAAAAAGCAAGCGAGCCAAACATGTAGACTCGTCCAACCAAGAAGACAAGCACGTATCGTTAAACCTACCATATATACCCTCCATCAGCGAAAAAATTCGTCGTCCTCTCAAACACCATAAAAAACACATTCTTCTCAAACACACCCTCAAAAACTATCTATCACATCCCAAAGACAAAATTAACATAAAAAACAAATCTAACATCATCTACAAAGGGTGACCGTTCATTTCGTCGCAGATCATTTCGTCGCATTCATTTTGTCGCAGTTCATTTTGTCGTAAATCATTTCGTCGCAAGTTCATTTCGTCGCATTCATTTTCGTCGCAGACAATTTCCTTAGGGTTATTAAATGGGTTAGGTTAGGGTTATGAAATGGGTTAGATTAGGGTTATGAAATGGGTTAGGTTAAGTTAAGATTATGAAATGGGTTAGATTAGGTTAGATTAAGATTATGAAATGGGTTAGGTTAGGTTAAGGTTATGAAATGGGTTAGGTTAGGGTTAGGAAATGAACTGCGACGAAATGATTTACGACAAAATGAACTGCGACGAAATGATTTACGACGAAATGAACTGCGACGAAATGAATGCGACGAAATGATCTGCGACGAAATGAACGGGAACCCTACAAAGTCCCGTGCAAAGATTGTCCATCCAAATACATCAGCCAGACCAAAAGATCTCTCAAATAACGTATATACCTCAGCACATCAACGGGCGGTACGGAAGAAACAATCTTCTTGATGAATAAAGACACCACATAAACCGAACATCCTACACGATCCCTAAATTCCGGCACCCTGTCATCCACAATTCTCGTTCGTTCCGATGACTTACGGACCGTTTAACTCTATTATTTTCTATTACATTGGGTTATTCCCAACCCTTGATGATGACATCTCCCGAAACGTTGCCAAAACAAATAACTAGCCCAAGACCTGTAGTATTCTTTCCCCTTGATTATGACTGAACTGACAGACACAACCACCTATGCTGAATAAATCTTCTGTGCATGATAATGACATCATCAATGCAGTTAAACACTCAAAGATTTCAACGCCACTTTCCTTTCATTCCGGTTTTTGCGGATTTTTTGATACTTTTCCAAAATAGGATATGCCCCCATTCCCATGAGCAACAATACTCATTCGTGGCATTTGAAGAAATAATTTCAAAAGCGTAATCTCAAATGTCGTTAACTACCCAATTATGGTTGTGCCCTTTTCTTGGGTGCTGATGTAGGGATTATTTTATGATGAGTAAGGTTACTTCTTTTACCAATTACTTTGAAAATCCCACAAAAACTTCCAAATAGTGAGAAATTATACAATTTGAATTCCCAGATCTTTGGAAGTTAATGAGAGGTCCCATTTAAGAACCCAAAGTAGTTCGAAATTACACTAGATAGACACTGACAAACAACATTTTCTAAACATTGCAGGCTGTCGCATGGAGTTTGGAACAGACCAAATACTTCACCCAAGTATGTTCTAAACTTGTGGCAGTAACTGATCACAAACCCCTGACGCAACCTCGCGCAACCATCTACTGCGTACGACTTATCTCAAGAGCCAGACGACGCCGAGCACGTACTCGCTGCTTGCATCCGCCACAACGACTCTTCGCTCGTGAACATCTCCTGGGAAACTCTCACAGCAGGAACTTTGAAGTTTATTCGCCACTTTCGGTGTACCAGAAAAACTGGCCAGTGACGGTGGACCGGAATTCCGTGTAACGACTACATAACGTTTCTTAAGAATTGGGGAGATGGTCAGCGCGTATCGCCGGCCTATTTTACGCCGTCAAATGGTCGAGCTTAGGTCTGGCAAAGACGATGGCACGCCTGCTCTACTTGGTGCGCGTACCAGACACACTCCACCTGACATATTACGACCCCGTCGGCAAATGGGAACGCTGATTGACCTTCATATCCACCTCACGGGGGGATTTAGGACTATTGTGTTATTCTACTTCATTTGTTGTTTCATCTTTATCTCATTGTTTATATTCTTAGGTTAACATTCATAAGATATATATATATTTACAAGTCTGAATGAGTTTTCTCCAATATGGAATGAAATTCGCGTGCTATATCTTGCTGACCAAGCATTACGTCACACTCACCTTGGTGTTGTATTTTTAAAGTATTTTATAAAAAAGGAACTTGCTTGCTCTAGCTATTTTACATTCTTGAGTTCCAAAGAATATTTATACAGGAAGATGTCGTAAGAATCCCTAATGGAAAAGTCAATCAAGCCTCCCTTACCTGATTGCATTGCCAAAGTGCGGAAACACCATAAGCAAGCTTATTTTCATCTTTCAAATGCTCTTCAAGTTGAAGAATGTCAAGGTTAGGATTTTCTTTAAGCTATATTGTTTAACTAACTAGGTATAAGTAATAAAACTGCTTTATATTTGTCTGACATTGGTTACTTGTGCACTTGTTTAGATATTTTACAATTAAAAAACTTTTTTCAATCTTTTACTTCCCTAAATATATATCAACTTTTTTATTTCTAGTTACTTAAAAAAAGAAATTCATGTGAAATGTTTATTTTTTGATGCGGCAATATTCTGAGCCTCATGGTAAACTACGGTGACATTATATATATGCATCAACCTCATTTTCGTCTTCAGGCATCATACTTTGACTTCATTTTGGTCATTGAGTTGTCTTATAAGTTTATCAATACTCCTTTGTGCACAGTCTCCATATCATGAGCCACATCTGGATTGCATGTCCATCTTCAACATCTTCCCCATCAGGTACATCACGATGGCGATGCTCTATTCATCTTCAAACTTTAAAAGTACTTTATAATATCAACAATGTTCCAGCATACTTGCTGAGAGAACTTCACATGTTTCAAACATGCAGCATTCGAGTTATCACCAAAAATCTACTTTGCAATTATTCCTTATTAAATTTGTTGAGTTTTAGGAGGCATATTTATTTACATTTTTCAATATTTTTTTAAAAATATGCATAAACCGTGTCTTACGTGAGTAAAACATAGCTTGACACGGTAATAGGACTATATAGAAATTTTTCTCCAAAATTAATAAGTGTCACGGGATGATTATTCCGGATTCCAGAGTACTTATACACAACATCTTCTTTCACATTTATCTTTATTTTCTAAATGGATACTTTTTTTGAATTTCTCTATTCTCTGCACCATGTATTATCTGTGACGGTCCCAAGTCCGTACAAGGCAAGAGGGATGAAAAAATCTCTCTTTGTTGTTTTTTTCCACAGCGTACGTGTTTGCAAGCGCAATAGCGCACCCCTTATTGATAGGCCTGATATCCATGAGGTCAAAGATGTTACATGACCCGCACACTCTAAAATTGTCCGCATCAGCATTGTCCACAAATCTTTGAAAAATCATTAACCTTCATACGGTTTTTGATAATCAAGTGTTTTTTCTTCTACTTGCGGTCTACTATTGGCTTGAATCAATATACCTAAAAGTCAAAGAGTTATAAAAGTGATCTTCTGAAACCTAATAAAGCAATATTGGTTTGGTGCAGGCGTAGAGAAAGTCTTGGTATTTTCTTTAAGGTTGTTTCGGCAAGACTTTGCTTACGAGTTCTAATAATAAGAGAGAAACATGTGGGCAAAAGGTTTTGTAAGCCAGACCAAAAGTTTCTACACTAGTAATACACTCTGTAAAGAAGTTATGTGATATTTTCAGATGATACAACTCAAAACCACGTTGCCGTAGAACATTATCGTAAAGGTGTCGTGGAACTGGAAGCCGGTCTCGGAGTCACTTTAGGTAGCAAAGGTGTGGGAATTTGATAATTTCAATTTTTCGAAAAAGATTTTTTCAGTTTACTTTTTAAACATATTATTCATAGCATAATAATATATATGTGTGTATCATTATTGATACTGAATGACTGTTTTGTATGGGTGTAGGTGAAGAGTATGATCGCGCACGCAAGTTACAAGAAAAAATGAAGAGTAACCTTGAACATGCAAAAGGAAGAATAAGCGATTTGGGTATTTCATTTTCCTTCATTTAATTAGAAACACTCCGGACAACCCTTTATTAATTCAGAATGTTGTATATATTTTTGCATTTTACAATTTTAATATCTTTTAGTACATTTGGAAAAATATATATATATCAAACTTCCCCTTTAATTAAGGCTTTTAGATGGAAAGTGATTTGCTTAGTCAATTTTGTTTCACCCTGCTTTATTTCTAGAAAAACAACAACATTTTTAATAAATTTGTTTACATAAATTTTAAATATTTATTAATTACAAGGCTTTAATGCATGTTTTAAATTAACACAAACCAAGGTAGCTGACGCTTAAAATAATAACATTTTGTGGTGAATAATTTGTGCGTGTAGCATTGACCCAGTTCGAATGTTTGCTCCACCTGTAAGCGTAGTAAGTCAGACTTATTTTGTTTGTGCTTTGTCGGCGTTCACCTTTGTACTAGTGAAGGTCCGCATGGTCTGTGATCATCCTTAAACCCAGGCGACCAAAGACGATAGCACTTGGTAGATGTGATCTTATCTCCATAGTTAGGTTAAAGCTAGGTCTGGAGTCGGTGAATTAGCTAGAATGGGCAGGTTAGCTATGAGGGTCACCCAAGGCATATATCAATGGTCGGCACAGAAAATTAAGCAGTAGGCTAATCGAACACCATTTATTAAGATGCGTGATAAACCTGCAGTAGGCGAACTCACAATGCAATTTAATCATTCCCAATCATTTTTAAACTTACATTATGAACGGTGGAGAGTGACAGACATTAAAAACATCGGAATTACTTGATTCAAATTTTTTTTTTTTTTATTGTAGTTGCTCAGAACAAGGCCCTAAAGGCCACTTGAGTGTAAAGAGCTAGAAAAGTTACAGGGAAAGTGACGCAGTTTTCAGATATCGATGAACGTTTGATTTGAACAGTTGAAGGTTATAGACCGATGGAAAGTATGTAGAAAGGAGTTCCAAAGTCTGGATGTTCGCGGGAAAAAACTGTTCTTATAGAAATCCCTGTGGCAGTTTGAAATGCAAACAGTCCATTGATGAGAAGATGACGAAAACCTAGTTGTACGGTGAAAAATTCTGGGAGAAGGTGTAAGAGATGATAGTTTGCTTGAACAACGTCCATAAAAAAACTTGTAGAAAAGACAAAGAGAAGCTACGTTTCGCCGGTGTGATAGGGAGTCCAGTTTCGAAGATAAGTTTGCGCCGATTGCGTTGCAAACACGCCGTTGAACACGGTCTAACAAGTTCAAGCAATTCGCAGGAGCACCTGCCCAAATGTGGCAGCTGTATTCCATGCAAGGACGTATTGACGATTTGTACAGGTAAAGGATACACTCAGGGGTGAGGTAACTCATTTCTCGTAAAAGAGAACCAACCTTCATGGCAGCTGATTTTGCAATGGTTTCAATGTATGAACGCCATGAGAGATCGCTTGTAAATATGAGACCAAGAAGGCAAAATGAATTGTTTTCAGGCAAATGAGAACCATTCATCAAAATTGGAGGTAAATATGCTTGCTTGAAATGATTAATGGAAAAGAAGACTAGTTTTAGATGGATTGAAATTAACCAGCCAATTCTTACCCCATTCAACTACCGAATTGAGATCTTTATTGAAAACAGAGGCCAAATTAACCTTATCACAATCATCTGATTTATCAAGACAGGAATACAATGTGGAATCGTCAGCGTAAATAATGGTTTTGGATGATAAATTGTCTGGGAGATCGTTTATGTAGAGTAGGAACAGGGTTGGTCCGAGAACTGATCTTTGTGGAACACCAGCATTGATGGAAAAAGTTGAAGATGAATGACCACTAAGGACAACCTTGAGTCTACGGTTGGAAAGGAAGGAAGAGATAATTTTGAAAAAGGAACCTTTTAAACCATATGCTTTGAGTTTATGCAATAGACCCAGATGCAAGTGACCCTTGACCAACATCGATTGAATATTCAAATGCAAATAGGTTATCTATATATATTCTTACATGAAGTTCGAGCTTTGGAAATTATAATGTTTATTTATCTAAATATACCAAAAAATATATATTATTGAGAAACGCTCTTGTAGTGTTGGGGGGTTTTCTGTCCCTCACAAATAATATCCCTGACAAGCGCTGTTTAAGTGATGCCGTAATGCTACTCTGGGAAATAAAAATAAGCCATATATCCATTCATTTTGTTTTTATATTTACTTTCATTCTTTTTCATCTTTTTTTTTTTGAGCCGAGAAAGTCTCCTCACCTTCTAATGGTGTCCAAGATTCAAATCGGAACAAAGAAAATAAATCACCAAGTTCAAGTCGACCGGCTAACAGACCAAAATCAACCGCCTCAAAGAAGACAACACCTTCAGTAAGACCAATTGCAAAAAGGGTAAGTTTAACAGACCCCTGTGTGAATAGCTCATTTGGTTGAGCACTAGCAACTTTGATTTTTCATGTTTGATAGCTCAAAATGTCCCTGCTTTGCAGACTAAGTATTGGTATTGGTTTATGTGTTGGCGGTAGGAATTATTCACCCTATATTGTGCAAACAAGGCCTTGGTTTTCTCCAGTTACCAACATTATTTGTTTACATTTGTTTGAGGAAGTGTGTTTTACCTTCATTGTTCTGTTACAGCGACAATGAGTGGTATTAGCGTGGTGACTCCCTTCACACGTTTCAAATGCGACAATTAAATGCGACGTTTTGAAAAGTGACAATTTCAGTCGTAGTATTTTCAAAAAAACACTGATGAAGTTTTAATTTCAAATTTTATTCATCTTGTTTAAAGTAGTGAATCACTTAATTGGAGTTTGCGTGCAAAGCAGATTTTTGGTCCTTGTTTTAATAATTCGTTTTGCTACCACCATGTCACGATAAAGCCAATATTTTTAGACTGTATCAAACCGACCCCCTTCAACTCGCGCTGCTCCGAAGCAGGTGATATCCGATCGAAGTCGCAGGATTTCAAATTTGAAAAATGTTGACTCCAAACATGCGAATCTTATACTTAACGAGGTTGTTGAGGAGTAAGACGGGTTCAAAGTTGTTTATGAGTTAATTGTGATTACATGTCGAGTAATAGAAATTGCGATGTTGAAAATGTGTTCTCTTATTTAGAGGACGTGGTGTATCCTTCGATGATATTGGTAAGCTTTCAATAAGTGTCGCGTGTGCTTGTAACATTACCTGTTGTATGGAAGAATATGATGTGTAGGAATTGTTTTTTATTATTTATATTCATTAAATTTTCCAGGTGGCATGCGAAATGCCAAGCAGATACTTCACGAGATTGTCATATTGCCAGCCCTAAGACCTGAGGTATGATCTCACGAGATTGTGATATTGTCAGCCCTAAGACCTGAAGTATGATCTCACAAGATTGTGATGTTGCCAGCCCTAAGACCTGAGGTATGATCTCACGAGATTGTGATGTTGCCAGCCCTAAGATCTGAAGTATGATCTCACGAGATTGTGATGTTGCCAGCCCTAAGACTTGAGGTATGATCTCACGAGATTGTGATGTTGCCAGCCCTAAGACCTGAGGTATGATCTCACGAGATTGTGATGTTGCCAGCCCTAAGACCTGAAGTATGATCTTACGAGATTGTGATGTTGCCAGCCCTAAGACCTGAAGTATGATCTCACGAGTTTGTGATGTTGCCAGCCCTGAGACCTGAGATATGAGTTAATAAGTTTGTCATATTGCTTTGCTGGTCATCAACTTAAGGTATTAAACCTTCTTATCTGATAGGCTTGTATGTACATACAGCTATAAACCAGAAGTGTTATTAAGTGTTACTGTGCTTCATAGGAAGGGAACAAAGTGAGCTTTTAACATTTTTTATTTTGTTGTAAATTGATCAAAAGTAACAGTCAATAGAGATTAAATAAAAAACAACTCCAATTACAGAAGATGAATCAAACAAGAAGCATTTATGTCAATCAGGTATTGAAACTCAATATTTTTTGTTAGCTGTTCACCGGATTGCGTGCCCCCGCGCGTGGACTGTTGTTATTTGGACCACCGGGAAACGGCAAGACTTTGCTGGCGAAAGCCGTGGCCACAGAAGCAAATGCTGTGTTTTTTAATATCAGTGCTGCCACGTTAACATCAAAATGGGTACAACAGAACTACATTGCTGTGTCAAATTTAGTACACTGGTTTTGTAAAACGTAGTATATATAACTTGCAAGGACACATTGATCATGTTACTCTTTGTTATCTGTTGCGAATGTTGTATTCGTTAGGTTGGGGAAGGTGAAAAAATGGTGCGCGCATTGTTCTCTGTTGCAAGGGAACTACAACCTGCTATCGTGTTTATAGGTGAATTGCTACAAATACTAATTGATAAGTTGTATATGTGGAAATTAATTTTTGAATTGCGTAATGTGGAAGATTTTCTTATGTAATGTACTTAATTTAAGATGAAATCGATTCGTTGCTTTGTGAACGCAAAGAAAACGAAAACGAAGCAAGCCGTCGGATAAAAACAGAGTTTCTCGTTTCTTTTGATGGGGTACGAATGTCCATTGTTTCAGAATTTTTTTGTTGTTTTTCTCTTCGATTATTCAGCATAAATTAATTTACGTCATTTGAAAAGCATATTCTGTTAATATGGTGCAATCTTGTAATTTATGTTGGCATATTCTGCTAATATGATGCAATCTTGTAATTTATGTCAGCTTATTCTGTTAATATGATGCAATCTTGTAATTTATGTTGGCATATTCTGTTAATATGATGCAATCTTATAATTTATTTCAGTTTGTTCTGTTAATATGATGCAATCTTGTAATTTGTGTCAGCTTATTCTGTTCACCAGGTGATAAGTGAACCAAACGAGCGCATTTTAATTATGGGGGCAACGAATCGACCATGGGAACTAGACGATGCAGCATTAAGGTTAACATGATTCATACCCTGTTATTATCTTTTGATGTTTCGTTTGACTAAAATTGACTAAAATTGTTAGTTTTAGATGAATTGTTACCTTTCGTTATAGACGCCTTGTGAAGCGCGTACAAGTTCCTCTACCCGATGCACCGGTAGGTGAACTCTTGCTTTTCGGTTCTGTTTTCATGGAGGTTTCTTTGCATAGACTCGTAAAGATATCTTCAAGAAAATGCTCGCACAAGAAACGAAGGTCTTACTGGGCGAAGATGATTTTAATGAAGTTTCCAGGTAGCATGTTTGTTGTAAGCAACAGAAGCTGAACTTAGATGTTGTTTAGCGTCAACTTGATCTGCTCTCATTGTGCAATGTGCTCCTGTTTTAATTAACTTAACTGTGCACTGTTATACACACTCAAATGAAGGGTATATAGCGCTTTATAACTTTGGAAAAATGCCCTTGCCCTTTCCTTTACAAAAAACATATTTGCAATACTGACACAATTTCGATAGTTGAACACAGAAATATATACCTTACGCCTTAGAATGACTGAAGGATATTCAGGGAGTGACATCGCCGCGCTGTGCAGGGATGCGGCGCTCATGCCTGTTAGAGGTACGCTGTTTCACACGTGCTGAGCGCTTCTTGCTGTTTCTAAATTGTAAAAGACACAAAATATATCTTTAATTCAATACCTCGTCCATATCGAACATTTCAAATGCCTATTTTGTAGAACTGAAGACGGAGCAATTGAAAACGGTGGCGCCAGAAAAGGTTGGCTTTCACGCTTCTTCATTAGAATTGAGCCAAAGTCAAGGTTCGATGTCCGCCCACAAATAACAAGACATTTTGTTTCAGGTTCGAGGGTTAGTACTGAACGATTTCGTGCATTCGCTGAGAATTATACGGCCCAGTGTTTCTACGGACCACTTACACAAGTTCTCCGAGTGGAACGCCAAATATGGCCAGCTTACATAATGCTTGAATGACGTCATCAAAACGCGCGTTTATTGTTTTATTTTGTACTATTTCGAATATTGATTTCTATACGATGTGAATCTCTTGTATTCTTTCTCGATTGTGTTTTTGTTTTCACTATGTATTTATAACTTATCGCTTTAAAAATGAAACAGTCCGTTTGTTTGAGATCAGTGCGTGTTTTTTTGGGGGTGCAAAATGTGGGCTAACAATAGCGAACACTATTACTACGGGTGAAAGGTTCAACGACTTTTTCGTTATGCCAAGGCCGTAATGTTATTCCTACTAGGGACCATGCATTTATGACGTCCACAAAAAAGTGCTGAAAATATGACCCCAAATGTAGACACCAAAAAATTGGAGAATCGGGGTTTTAAGAAATATGGGGGTTGTTGTGATGTAATAGAATAAGATCGTGAATATGCCTCTGATATCTGTATTAAAAATTAAGATTTGATTTTTAAGAAATCTTTATCAGAATTGGAATATAAAGAAAAACAGTTTTGGTAAAACATAACACACTTGTATACGTTACTTCGCTCCAGAATACGGAACAACAAATTCAATAGCCCTTCTTTATTTTCCTTCTCTGGTATCCTATTAGGACTAATCAATGTTGTCGCTGACTCATTCGCTCCATTACTTCGAAAAAGTGGTGTTTATTGGAGGGCGGTGCATAAAAGGGGAAATACAATAATTGTTTTAGAACAATAAGCTTAGAAGTTTATTGCGCAGATCTGGTACAAGCTATAAAGTGAAGATTGTGGGTTGTGTATTTTTTCTGTGTATTAAAGATATCTACCAAAATTATTTTTTGTGGACGTCTACCCATAAAAGGATTAGACCACAACCCCCTCCAACTTCAGCCAACTTATTCTGTGTTTTAGTTCTGTTATTGACTTGAATTGTAAGAATGAGTTCAAGATTATGAATCAACTCCTTTTGTTTAATAGTTGGTCGTTGGTCTACAATTCACATCTACAAGCGAAAAATTAAAAGATAAGATAATCCGCGCACGTCAGCGAATTTGAAAGGCAGCAAAAACAAGGGGTAACGTGTGATACAGATTTGTTGAGTCACCTATTCTTTTGCCTGAGACCAACTTTCAAAAGATAAGAAGGTCTTCTCGCGTCACGAAGAAGATCCAGTTGTTAATCCGCTTGCAACAGTGATTACCATGTTACTGGCAAGCACCTTTAATTTGAGGCGCTAATGCAACTTCCTATAGAAATCCACGCTTGCATCCTCTTATTTAACACACTAGTAGCTAATAAATCTGTCCGGAGTTGAATAATTCTCATGCATCGCCAATTACAGTATGACGTCACTAGTGAATCACCCTGCAGCATGTCACGTGATATTTCGGGTATAAATATCACCGCTGAAAGATAGTTGTTCATCTTGCAAGCAGACAGTCTCCAGAGCAGTCGATCAGCATGTATTCTATTCAAATCCTCGTTGTGTGTTTGACAGGTGAGAGTTTTCCTTTGCAATTCGTAAAAACGTTTAGTTTTTAGTTCATCAACTCTAACCATAATCCTAACACTTGCACGAAGGTTCGATCCCTCTAAAACCCTTGATTGTAAAGATTTCACAATGTTTGCGCAATTCACGTCTCTTTGTTTTAGTGACAAGTTCGTTCGGGTTACCCGCGTTTGATAACGTCACTGCGTCCAGAAGAATCGAGGAAGCCAATAAGAACGGTGATTATATATTACAGAATTCTGTAAGAGATTTGATATTGTGCCAGTCAGAGGAACAGTAGCAGTATGAAGAATACAGAATGAACTATATATACTATTAAAAAGGAACTGAATAATATTTAACGCAACGCAACTCAATTAAATAACTCTAATAAATGAGATAAATTGCGACAGGATCAGTGTACATAAACTAATAATAATATAAAGTATATCTTGTTCGCAGCACACTTGAAAGATACGATTGGTGACATGAAGCTTAACCAGCAGCAAACCAAAGTGTTGAAGCCAGGTGTAGGTCACGCTGTTATAACCGGATCAAATTTTAAATGGCCGACCACTGTCATCCCATACGTCATATCGCCGTCTTTCAGTAAGTGACGAAATTATATGACGTAATGAAATTGAATTAATGTGCGATCAGAAAATACCAGGTTTTTAATCGTCATATTACTGCTTGAGAAATATTTGCAAAGTTTAATTGTATAGTAAAAGTTCGTTGAGCAATTATCCATGTTTTAGCGCCCAATGAAGTTTCTATCATTATGGCGTCGGCAGCAGAGATCGCTTCAAAATCGTGCGTTAGGTTGCAAAAACATGACAGCGCTGCTGGATTAACAGACTACGTAGATGTTATTAAAGAGTCCGGGTAATTTGGCTTCGTGTGTGTGTGAATAAGATTGCGCGAATGCATCAAGTACATCATATCATTAATTTTCATGCATGTTTTAGTATTCATCACTTTTCTAATGAAGTCTCTTACATTTCCATTGGATTATTTTAGATGCTGGTCGTGGATTGGTAGGCAAAACACAGGTCGCCAGGAGTTATCGCTAGGAGATGGTTGTGTGTTTAATAGTGTTGTTTCGCACGAGTTCTTGCACGCGCTGGGCTTCTTTCACGAGCAGTCGCGTACCGATCGAGACAACTATGTGGAAATAAAGTACGAAAATATCCAGGAAGGTAATTAGAGGTTTCCTTTAAAATTGTTAGGTAGTTCTCTCTCACACGACCTATCATTAAATCCACACTTATCATTACTTCTTGCAATCACATGTTTTTATACTTCAGGCGCAGAAGATCAGTTTAAAATCCAACAGGATTCCGACAACCAAGGAACGGTGTACGATCCAATCAGCATAATGCATTATGAAAGGTATTTTCCACAGATGCAACATAGATTTTTTAAAAAGTGTATTTGCGTGAAAACTTTTTTATTTCGCATTCTTTCAAAATCTTTATCGTTTTTATTAATGGTATTAACCCTTTAGAACTGAGTTCTCTAAGAATGATCTGCCAACAATAGTATGGAAAGCAGACAACGCCTTGAAGCTTGGAAATGTGAAACTTTCTACAATAGATTTTGATGAGGTAAATAGTTTTTATTGCGGCGGAGCAACACCGAATCCTCCATCTACTACGACAACCACCAAACCTCCAACTACTAAGACCACCGACATACCTCCAACTACTAAAACCACCGACAAACCTCCAACCACTAGGAGCACCAACAAACCTCCAACCACTACAACTGGTCAGCCTGGAAACGGTTGTATGTTTTTTTTATTTCTATTTGTTGTTTTTTTTGCAAGCATCTCTTGTTGATTATTGCAAGAAATTAAATGTTTTTGTCATTACCTCCTCTTTTCAAAACTTTTCTTGGACTGAGATGCATGTGTTTGTGTAGTTTGCGGCGATTTCTATTACGACTGTATTTACGACAAAGAAGCTGGTTTCTGCCCGGAAACAGCAAGTGAATGTCCCTATTCATGTGGAGTGTGCACGGGTCCAGAAAGCGAACGATGCAAGAACTACGAAGATTACTTCAGCAAGCGAAGATGTGAACGGTTGGTTGCTAGAGGAGGATGCCAGCATTTCGACGTGAAGTTGGATTGTTCCAGATCGTGCTGCAAAGCCGGGAAGCTTTTTGATTAATTCTTAACTTGCTCTCAACTCACTGTTTTAATCCGGATTTTTAAGCAGGACCAAACAACTGAAAATAAATGAAAGTCAGCATTGTAACAACGTCTTCTAAATTCAAGTTCCTTTTTTTTATGGTAAACGTATATCCCATATAATGCATATATTTTTAAACTTATTTGGGGTTTGAGTTTGTAATATTTATTCCGTTTATAAGCGCATCTTTATTTGAATAAATGTGTTTCCGTATACCATGGTTGGAGTTTATTTTAAATATTTTAAAATGTTCTCTAATGACGACAACAGAGAATAACATTTAAATATTTTTTATTGTTATAAATCATGACACGACGACGACGTCACCTTTCGCATAAATTAGCGCTATTATATTAAATGGTTTTCGTATAACTTGCGCTTTTTCGGCAAGTAATCGAAAGTTAACTGTGTTGAGGAGAAAATCCTTTGCGTCAACACAAATATTTGTGGCCAAATAGCAAATAGTAGAAGCTATCTCGGACTTAAAATATATTGGCACAAATATTTTTCTTCGTTCAGTGATTTTAAGCGTCGAGGGATAGCATTTGATACATTCTTGCAACTAACAAAGATTTCAAATATTCCAGACATTCACCCGAATATTAAATCTCCAACTATTCGATACTCTTATCCTGTTTATCATCTTTCATTATCATTGCTGAATTATGGATAATGCGACCAAAATGGAGTCAATGTTGAATGCATTTGACACAACCCGTTATCGCTACGTACTAGACATAAATAGAGTAGAGCATATCCAAAATCGTAAAAAATGCTAGCATTTCTATGACAACGTTCGTGACACGTGCCGCGTGATTATTTTGTGTATTTACTTGTTTAACTGGTTTTTCTTTATTTTCTCACAGTTTGAGTATAAATTTGTTGCAGTTTTATTACAATTTAGTTGGAAAGTACAAATAAACAAGTGAAGACTTTTTTTGTGCGTTTAATTTACGACAAAATGGTGCTGCATGTTGTACAAAGACATCCTCTGATCAAGCGCGTCTACGTTATGCAATTAAGAGCACTTGGACTTTGGTTAAGAGCTATTGATAACCAAGTGTAAAAATTTTCTCTATGCCTACCGAGCCACGACAGAAACAGAATAAGAAGGCCATGTAAGACTAATGTAAAGCACATTTAAACCATCACAGGAAAATCAGTGGAAGAACTGAGAGACCAGGCTCAAGATTGTATGGCATGGAGGAGATGCAGGATGACAGACGTATTCCAGATGCAATATTGCAGGTCCGCTTTTGATACTCTCGGTAGAACACATAAAGGAAATATTTTAAAAACTTCAAATATATCAAAGGGCGAATCTTTAAATGCAACTGTTGGGCACCTCGTTATTGTAGTTTGCTTAATGTCAAATTTTTATTATGGTAATTTTTCTTTAAAATAATTTTGTTTTACCCGACGCATTTCACGAGTAGAAAATGGGTCTACACAACGTTTATAACAAAGATACATAATTTATATATTCAATTAAAGTGTCATGGAAATAAGGATTCCATAGGTGTGGGCTCTGGAAATAAGGATTCCATAGGTGTGGGGCTCTGGAAATAAGGATTCCATAGGTGTGGGCTCTGGAAATAAAGATTCCATAGGTGTGGGGCTCTGGAAATAAGGATTCCATAAGTGCGGGGCTTTAAAAACAATTATTCTAACAGCAGTTTATTTTTTTGATTAATTTAGTTTCAAAGAGAGAAGAAAAAATTTTTATTGCCGTTATTGTCAAGCATTAATTACTTGTTGAATTGATTGTGAGAAACCATGGAGATCATTCGCATACATACATTTCCTATGAAAGGGACCTAGTATAGAACTTTGCGGACCACAGAACCACGTGGTTTTTATTGATTTAGAAATTATTATTTTATTATCATAGAAAATATTTCTTCCAGAGAAGATTATAAAACTTTCCACACATGTTCCATGCTATGAAGTCTCCAATTTTTTTAGCATAAATGCCGATGACGTCAATATTAAATAATCCAGACTGTCTTTAAGCCAGCTTAAGCCCCACAATACAACAAGCAGTTACAGCTAAGAACATTTAGGATAAGTAAAGACAATAGCTCTTGAGGTTAACTATGATGTGTTGATTGTCATAGAACTACGTTTCAAATTCTTTTATTTTGAATGTTGTCCAGAGAGTGAAAAATTGGTGAGTATTCTGGTAAACTGGTATTTAATTCCAAAACACGATAGACTTACCAATGAAACGCATCAATCACAGCCAAAAACAACTCTTAGATACGCAATAAAACACTTTCAATGATTCCTGTCGAGAATATATGTTGTACGTCAAGTTTCATTGTAAATAAAAGTGACCACTCATGGCCTACCTAATATATTAAGCATTTTATAAAAGAAACCACTTGTCTGTTTCTATAATAAGCTACAAAAACAAACAACATCAGTTGTGTCGAAATCTTAGGTAGGTAGGTCTACTGCGTCTGTTACTAAGAGTTATTTGAAGAGGAAAGGAGAAAAAACTGAAACAATTTCGAAATAATTACAAGTAGATGTTGGAATCTCAAGCGTCTAGATTTTATAGTCTTCTGCAGTTAACATGCCCACGTGTCATTTGCGGATATCGTTGTGTCAATATGCGTCGATATACGCCCTCGCCAAATG
Organism: Candelabrum cocksii; assembly: GCA_963930725.1. Taxonomy (NCBI): domain Eukaryota; kingdom Metazoa; phylum Cnidaria; class Hydrozoa; order Anthoathecata; family Candelabridae; genus Candelabrum; species Candelabrum cocksii. The sequence goes on from OZ005666.1 coordinate 3,583,654, forward strand.
TTCGCCCCTAATATTACAAACAAATTGTTTGTAGAACTGAAATGCTCTTCATACTTTGTTCTCGATATATAAGAGGACAAGACGGTATATATTTATAGATATATATTTATATAAGTACAAGAAACTGGAAATATACAAAACATTAAATATAATATAATCTAGACGAAAGGTGACGCAGCATCGACGTCGTGACTGGTGACAATGATAATTGGGGTACACGGGGGAATCTCCGTGTACACGTCCCTACTTATCCCACTCGCGTGACTTCGTTTACTTAGCCGACTGATTTTCCGCTTGTTCACCGATTCTTCGAAAGATTTGAAACTGTCTATAGATATATTAACGTCACGATTGTCTTTCATTTGAAATTTCGACAGAATGTAAAACAAAAGCGAATTCTTTCTCGGTAAACTTCGAACCTCCAAGGTTGAGTTAAACATGTTTTGTTTCATTATAGTCGACACCCTGTGCAGTTTCGAAAACGTGAATAGTTTCTTGAAGGCTAATTGGAAATGCGTGTTCATACCCCCGTACAACCACGGGTTCAGCGCAGCATTTATATAGATCAACAGCCGAAACCAAATATTGATACAGGGGTTTACTTCGACATGTGAAATACGTAACAGCTCTAATATGTGATGCGGTGCCATACACATAAAAAACACCATCAATAGGGCACCGAATATTTTCAACGTTTTCATCGTTTGTTTGTATCGCGTTGAAGTGAAGTCGGCCGTTTCCGCCTCTTCTAAATCATGACCTGCAATCAATGACGTCACACTTCGACGCATGCGCGTCATCGAATGACGTAGACGGTAAAATTCACCGCTTTGCCGTCGACTGATACTTCTACTACTTACGGTACGCTTAACATTTGGTCTTTGCTGAAAACCACTTACACTGCTATGACGACGTGTGGTTAAATTCATTCCTGGAAGTTCTCCTCTAAGGCTTCTCGTACTGCCACTCCTTGATATGTTACCAGAAACTCTAACGTCCAAATTAACGCTCCTTCTCCAAATATCTATGCTACTTTTATTCAAATATAGATTTGACTGATGATTCAATTCTGTATCATTCCGCTCCATATACAAACTTGGCGATCGAGAAAGGTTCATATTGCTTCCTTCCATATGTAAACTGCTTCTATTCCACTCATCATTAACTTGCATTAAGTTGCGTTTACTGGTGCCGGTTTTTAAATACGTCTGTCTTCTATTGATGCTTCTTAGACTTCCGTTCCTGCTCATCTTTCGCGCGTTTCTTTTAAAAGCGTTGCTTCTTTCATCATCGGTTCCGTAAAATGATCCCGCAGCTTTCTCCAACCTTTCGCGCTCGATTTCATTATGGACGCTCGAAAGAGATCTGCTTCGTCTTCTGGAGAGATTTCCCTCGTGTATTTTTGAACTTAAACCGCTCACGTCGCTTATTCTCCTCCCCCTATCGTACAGCTTACTCGTCATGGCCGCTATAGAAGGCGCATTCACCAAGCCACCGTTTATGTTCACGCTTTCCAATAGCATCTCCTCCTGTAAGCTCATGATCGGCCTTCTGTTCTTGTTGAACATTTGTATTGATTTTTGATTTTTCGATCGGATTTTATGCCATATTTGTAAGTAGAGAAACGACATGAGAGCAAGCGGGCCGATGTATTGAAATAAGAACATCAAAATTACGTACGCAAACTGGGATCTACTTGACCAATTGAATCCACACCGGTTATTATTCCCGAAAGTATACGCAGTAAACTGGAAAAGACCGGCTAAAATCGCAATAAAGTTCACAAATAAACTCAACATAATCGATCGGGTGGTGTTCATTTTGCCCGCCATTTTTGTAGGGTGTAGAACGACCAGATTTCTTTCAAGAGCCACCACGACCAACGTTAGCACGTTCGCTGTGAGCAAAACTGTGAGTAATGGTGCAAGGAAGCGACATTGCAAGCGTCCGTGATCTCCCCTATCTGCTACGAAATTAGCAACTCCAATGGCCATCAAAAGCACATCACTTGTACATAGATTACAGAGAAATATGTTCGTGGGTATTTGCAGTTTCTTGCATTTAATGGTGGCGACTATGACGAGCAAGTTCCCGAACACTCCCAGAATCAAAGCGAAGCTGAGTAAACTCGTTTGAAAGAGAGTATAGTATATATTCCCTTCAGTGTTCCACGAAGTCATTCTGAAGACGTATATAACGCGATTACATCAATTTCAAGTGCGCATGTCATCAGTGTTCGTAGGGATGAGTATTTACTCTAAGTACATATTTCCATTTCAAAGAATAGACTTATTTGCTCTGCGCATCTTCCATGATCTTTAAATGATCGCATAATTGAGCAAACAAAATAACTCGTTCTAATCAAACTAAGTTGCCATACGCGACTTTGTATGGCTGGGGTAATTTGTTTATGTAAATCAATCAATATCACTTTCGGCGAAATTGGCTTTAATGCAAATATCATTCGAGTGTTTACAATAGGAAAGACCAAAAAACAATATTTGCAAATATCATTTAATGGCGCGCAGTTTGTTTCAAAACATTTTTACAGATTAAAAAAAAAAGATTTTTTAGAAATTCCAAGCATATAATGAAGCAAGAAATAAGACCTGTAAATAACACCGGTTGCACGATATTAGCAACACAATCATACATAATATATGTAATTTTTGGCATTCCTGGGAACGAAGTGATAAATATATGATAATTACGATATAGGATAGCAAACAATCAAAATACTGTTGCAGGGCCGTAAATTTTACAAAATTATCAGGGGAGCTTAAAAATAGGAATGGCTAGGGTAAATAGTGACTAAGGATGCCACACCATGGTTGGGTCCGAGAGGCCAGAAACTTTAGAAAATTTAAGACCACCAGATTGACTAAAAATCTACTCAAATTCTGAAATTTCTTAAAGGTTTTCCTGCACAAAATACAAGTTGATCTGTAGTTGTAGATCTGTAAAATTATTGCGGGGCTTCAGTCCCCCCCCCCCCCCCCCCCCCAGGAATTACAGACCTGCTGTGACTGGAATGACGAGAATAAGAGCATTCATCGATCATACGTCACAATGACTTTTTCACACCTGGTTGCTAATGTTTATTGTGTGATGTCAAACAAAGAGTAATTAACACATCGACGGCCCTATTGAACATCATTATCAAAACACAAAAAGACCCATTCATAAAAAGATAATGTACAATCAACAATACAACAGCTATGGCCGGTGGTTCAGTTAAACGGCATATTAAAGACCTTAGAAATAAAAAAAAAAAAGAAAAAAGGTAGTAACCACTAGTTCAATATTTAAATTCTTGCAAGAAGAAAAACGAGTGATGGTTTCAGAGAGATGTTACGAATTCTTTAAATGCTATAGCAATTAAATGGTTTCCCATATTCTAAAGACATATTGTCAATGATTTGCTTAAATTTTAAATTTTTACGCCGTATATTTCCGAATCAAATATAAATATTTATTTTTGAAATCAACTTAATATCTCTAAAGTTGTATCAATAATATCTCATTTCTTAAAATAGATCATCGCATTTAAATGACTCCATCAAGGTGAGGTAGTTTAACGCGACAATAAAAGTCTTTTGGGTTCTGTCTTCCAATTGGTTATCCAAATACTGGATCATAGGATAGGGTTTGATAGGTTTTTCCATTACTCGTCAAATTGTGAAATTCTTCATACTTCGATCAAACTTAAAATTTGGTTCTATTGATTTGTTTATATGTTAATTGTGTTGAAAAAAAACAGGAAAACAAAAAAAACCCAGTTAAATCACTTTTTTTTATAATTTACAACAATATTTATTTAGTTGACCAATACTAGTACAAAGGGAAGATATTTTGCAAATATTTATTTACCTATGTCTGTAGTAAAGAATTCTCGTGACTTATGCAAATGAAGTCTCTTTGGTTTTAGCGCTAAGTTTGTTCTGGTTAACCACGTCTGGCGTCATCACTGCGTCCGAGAAGAGTCGAGGAGGCCAATAAGAACAGTAATTTTAGAAAGACTTTAGTTAAATGCTGTGAGAATTGTCAAGATATGAAATATCTGCATTTTACGTTAAAATGACATTGTGTGTACTACTTCAAAGGAGCCGACTAATATTTGTTTGCGTATGATCATAGAGCGTGGAAAAGTGTTAGCAACTCATTTTTTTTAAATTGCTAAATTTTCACAATGAACTTAAAGTTAGAAAATATACCAACTATTGTTTATGCTTGCTTTGTTCTCCACAATTTTTGCGAAAGAGAAAAGTCTTATGTTGATTTAAAACAAGTTCAAATTCAAATGGAACTGTTAAAGTCAAACGAAGAAAATTATGTAAATAAACCTGACCCAATATTCTCATGTAACTTAGATGAGGGAACAATAGCCAGAAAATGCATAACAAATCACTTTGCTAATTTTGTTTAAACTTATATATTTTTGAAGTAATGTGCTGTATGCAAAACATGTAAATAAAATATTGTGTGTAATATGTTACAGATAAAAAGGACGCTTCAGAAACAACTTTAGTTTGTTTCTCATATTTCAGAAATTTCTCCAACATAACAATGTTAACAACATTAAAAAATCATATGCAAGTCTCTAATAAGATTATCTTTGGTAGCAATTAAGCATTAGTGTATATAAATCAATTATAAAGAAAACAGGAATTGTCAATCCTTTGTGCAAAACAGCTAAGAATACAACTGTTAACATTTTCAAGATCATGTGTGTTTCGCTCTCGATTGAAGATTTTCATCATTCTGCATCATATTGCTATAATAACCTTGTGCGGGCAGAGGCATATTTTGATAAAACATGTTCTGATTTACCGGTGGCATTGGCATTGGTGCTGGGGGCTGATAGCACATCGCCTGTGCTAACCTTTCTATTGATTTACTAATACCATCAGACATAGTCTCGATTGATGTACTAAGTTTCTGAACACTTGCTGAAAAAGTTTTATTAGATTCTTCAATCGCTTGTGCAATGTCTTTTCTAAATAAAGCATCCTTATTTGCTTCATCAAGAAGAATTTTATTGCGTTGAGCAGCTGACAAACATTTCTCAAGATGTTTATGTTTATTGTCCACCAGCTCCCGGTTAACCGGGATCTCGTTTTGTTCAGCCGAGATCTCGGCAACACGGGCTGATTTTTTACCATATACAGCTCCAGCCCTGTTTGCCGGGCTGAAAAGCTATCAACTGCGCATGCTTGTCAAGAAACACGCATTACAAAACAAACATTGTCACGTGTGTACTCTGCGAAAAAGCCGGGCTGAAAATTTCATATGACAGCTTGGAGATTTCAGGAAATATCAGCCCGGCAAACCGAGCTAGCCCGGTCTGCCGGGATCATATGAACAGCCCCTAAGAACAAATGAACAAAAAAATCTTATTCCTCCTTGTTACTTTCTTAAGCTCGGTTCTCACATGTCAATAAAGTGCTATATCTCTCGAACGATGAGAACTGTTTTCATCGCTTCACTATCGTTCATTGTCGCTTATATATGAGCGAGTAAGGGATATCACTGTTGTCAAAAATTTTTGATACAGCGATGGAAAACCGTTTGTTTTATCGGCAGATCAAAGGTACCGACTTTTAAACAGAAGTGCACTGATATGGTCTGAGCTCATACTAAAAATGTATTCCCCATCGTTATAATAGCTGGATCTCCACGAGCGAACAAGTCCGCACGGACTAAGTTCTTGAATTTCATTGGTTGAAAATGTTAATATTACGAAATCCGAGCGTTTTTAACAAAACGATCTCCACGATAAAAAATAGGTTTTTCAAAATGAATGAGAATAAACATGACGCTGAGAATTTATTGTTTTTGATATTATTAAGGAAAAGATTGAAAGAGAAAGCAAAAAAAAAAAGAAAATGACAAAAGTGCTACACAACAACAACGATTCTGGACAAGGAAAATTTTTCTTGAGCGAAATCAAAAAGGAGAATACCATAGCTTAGCTAAGGAGTTGACGTTATTCGACCACGAGTATTTTCACAAATAGTTTCGCATGACACCAACATCATTTGAGAGGTTTTTTTGCTGGGTTGCTCCATCATATATAACTAAAGTAACAATGAATATGTGTGAACTTATAGGGGCAGAAGAACAGGCGCTAATGTGCTTTCGCAGATAATGGCAAGATATGTTTTGAACTAAATACAATTATGATTGAAAAAGGAGTCAAAATATAAAATACATGTACATAAATGAAAATGTTTTTTCTTAATCTTCCGTAAATTCAAGCATAACTTGCATGATTTTTAATTTGGCTTTTATTTTTTGTTTGTTTTTAAGTTTTTGCAAATCTTCTGCCAGACTTAAACACCACATCTGGTCAGCACTAAATAAAGTTTCTTTAGCAGGTCTGTTTGATATGTTTGATGCCACTTTCAACAAAAGTTTGTCAGTTTCATCAGAATTACTTGAATTCGAAGAACATGAATTTTTTTTTCGTTTATTAGGAGGAGTAGGTGTTGGAGTCGCATCAAAATGAATATTACTGGTTTCTGTCGGAAGTAGGGTACTGTGTGCTTGCGACGACGACGTGGTTAACAACGGTTCAAGCTGTATATTCCCACTTGTTGGGTGGTTAATAATCGTGTCTTCAATAAACGATAACTTGTGAAAAAAATTGCACAGCCGAGCATTGCTACTTCCGACACCAGATATTGTTAGGTCACGTTGTTGATTAAGGCATTTTTCGTAGTTATCTTTCAAACCCTTCCACTTGATTTTGAGATAATTCACTAAAAATAAGCAAATACTGGCATAAATCTACAAAATTGAGTTTTTAAAAACTGCTTGACAAGAGAATAACTGTGCTGTGTGAACAAATAAATACATGTTAATTTCAACAATACTAATCGGAGTAGTCAAACAAAGTTCTTTTTACATATTTGTATTTTCATTACAAACTAATTTACATAATGTGCGGGGTTACAGGCCAAATGCCAACTCGGCCTAGATTTCCGATTTACGTATAAAATTAGGACTCAACTGTTTGGGTCATGACGGTTGCGTTTCTTGCACAAACTAAGTTTTAATCAAGTTTTTTGAGGTTTCTAGACCAAGATCGGCGGAATTAATAAAGAATAAAGTCCCGATTGGTCAGATATATCGGAATATTATTTCAGGATAAAAATTTGGCCTTGTCTACATTGATTAGACAAAATATGAAATAAAGAAAGTTAATTTTCTTGTTCGTTAAATTTTCCCAACATTAGGACCTAGGTCAACTAGATGCCTATCATATGACAAAAACACTGTTATCGGTGATCTTGAACCTGGCAACGAAGTTGGCACATGCAGTTCAAAGTATGCTTTCGTTTCGTCGAGCAAACAGACGAGTCCTCATTTTGTACGTAACCGACACAGCCAAATCAATATGGCAGCCGGCGTTTGGAAATCTCGCTAATATACCGACAAAAAGTCTTCTAAAGATATCATTAGCGGGCCAAATGTATTGATGTTTACATGATAGATTGAACAATAATATATAAACATTGAGGCAAACATAAATGAAGAATATAGTAAAGGAACATCAAATTTTCATAGTTAGGCCAAGCTGGTATCGGCTTAGGCCGAGTTGGCATTTGGCCGAGTTGGCCGTACACCATGTGCGGTTATATACAATCGTATATATCGTTAGACCAGGTTCATTAGACCTCAGGTACAATGAATCATACATAACTTATATAAACAAAATCTCACCGTCATGACCCAACTTTTTGCTTATATCCAGCCATGCTTGTTTTCGTTTGGTCCCAAGTTTGTACTCTGTTGATGGCACTTTCCAAATACACGGGCACGCTTGCACTTCCACGATAAGAGACTCTAGTAGGTTGTCATCAGTGGTGCTGTCATTGAGTGGCTGACTGGATGTACAAGCTGCTGCATCATTTCTATGCTTTTGGAGAAGCATTTGGGATTGTTTTAAAAATGTATCATCATCTTCGTTCGTTTGTTTTGTCTTGTCAAAAATTTCTTCGTTATTTTTGGCTTGTTTCGTGTTGCTACTATTTATGGTTTGTGTTGCTGTGCTGTTAAATGAAGTGTTGGTGTTAAATGAAAATAAGGCCTTCAGTTGCTCTGGTGTAATATTTAGTAGCTTCAGCAGTTCTTTTTGCGTAGCCATTTTTTTATAAACAAAAATAAAACGTTTTCAAATTCGCAAATTTTTACTTATGCACACGTAGCAATTTTTCTCTTTGCTTATTGGTTAAAAATATGCTCTCCGGTCTAACGTTTTTAACGCTTAAAAATTGAACAAAATCAACTGTTTCAAACGGTAGTTCGCGCGGACTTGTTCGCTCGTGGAGACCAGTTACTTTTTTAATGGGCCTTTCCCATAATTGTAAATTCGTGAAATACAACTACCAGAATCCCTTGCGTTTTAACTTTTAAATCCTCTAAATAAATTTAACTATAACGACAAAGATTCATTTCTTAGAAACAAATTATTTTAACTATTAATATCATTCTATTTAATGTGTTTTCAAATTAAAATTTGTTTTATTCAAAGATTTAACGCAAAGGATTCTGGTAAATACATACATAATCTATCGCTCATTATTAGCGCTCTTTGTCGCTCGAGAATTCAATTAAGGTGACAATTCAAAAAGTCACCGCACATCAATCCATCTACACATTTTCAAGCTTTACTTAGTGTAATTCCATTTTTTTCTCGATATCCTTTACAAATAGATCCGCTAATTTTGAACTCGTCATTCAAGTGACTTTAACTGAGGTTTTGTTGAGGTTTGATCGATGACTGAGGTACTCATATTTCTTAGTTGCTACGATCGGGGTGTCATTGTACGTTAAGTTAAGACAATCAAGGTGTTTTGAATGTTTTCGTTCCAAACCGATTCTGTCTTGCCTTTGTTCAGATTCATAATCAATTAATTGGTAAGTACAGGCATAGATTTTGATGTTCAGTTTAACATGTCCTTTATCATAAAGAAACTTTTGCTAGAGAAGTAGATGATAGTATCATCAGAAAATTGGATAGCCCGAGCGTTTTCTAGACACTGGCCTAAGTCATTGAAGTATAATAAAAACAACAATAAACCTAGTATGACCCTTTGCGGTGGACAATGGATCAGAAACAACACTATTCTAGATGTAGAATCCTAAAATTAAAAATGGTGGTTAATTTGACGGAACCACTCCTTTTATCATGTAGAATAATCGTGTGGGCACGCCTTTGTGCGTTGGAAAAAAGTCGCAGTTAGTAATACAGTAGCATGAAAAGTCCGCTGATATTCAAACATGACGAAAAAATGTTTATCCAATCTCTTTTGCAAACATATTTACATATTTTAACAGCAAAACAGAATAACAGTTTAAAGCTAGTTATTTCGAAAAGAGATAAACCACAGTTCATATGAAATTTGATTGGTGTACCATAATACAGGGCTTTTAAAAAGAAAAGAAGATTGGAGCATGAGAATGCTTATTAAATCATGCAATTACTCCACGTGTAATGTTACGTTTACGTAATTGCTATGCGAAACATTATCTGTGTCTAACATCGGGGAAGGCAGTACCTCGGCGCTAGCATCACGCTCTTCTAAAAAGCTATTTGATAAGCTGTTAAACGAGGGGACATTGTAGTAGGTTTGTTTGTCGCTCAACCCATCGAAACTGATGTAGCGACAATTGTCGGAGATCGCCGACTCGAGGTGTTCTCGCAACTCGGAGAATGTCGGTCGTCGTCGGGAATCTTCGCACCAACAGTGCATCATCATGTCATACCTACAAATTAAAAATGTTCTAGATGTTAATGACGCAGTTCAACATTAAATGTGGAACTATATACCTCGCGTGTAACATTAAATAAAGGAACATACATGTGTTCAGAACAATTGGGTGGTTTTGGCATACGGTAACCATTAGCCAACATTGTAATGAGTTCTTTGTTGTCGATGCCAGGGTAAGGCGTTCCACCTGAAATGAGAACAAAACTCAAGTGCAGCTTTATTGAATATCGATAAAACGGTATCGCCATTGCCACAGGTCAAAATTTTATTGCAATATTTTACCAAAATTTATACATGTATCTTTTGTGCTTGAAAGACAAAACAAGTGTTGAAAACGCTCGAAATCTTTAGAAATATTCTTTATCGTTGTTTTCAATTTTTAGATTTTTCAAGTCATATCAACACTTTTTTCGGTCTTTATTAAATCTCGCTCCAAACCCAGAATGCTCTCTCGAACTTTTCCTTATTTCGAACCAACATTCTGGCCTCTTGAAAAATTATTTCTCGCTATCACGAACATTTTGGCTGAATTTTAAGTTTTTACTACACAACTTGTCTAGAACATTTTCCCTCGCCACTTGCGAGTTTCAGACATCGAGAGTCGACTGTACATTTCTTAAGAACTAAATAAATACGCAAGGGAAAGCAAACTACAAGCAAAATATTTTTTTATTATTCAAGGAAATGGATACGTTTAAATGTAATATTGAAACTAATTACTGTCATAAAATAAAAACAATAAGACAATGCTGACGGAGTTAAAAGTACAAAACACCCACCCAAAGTCGCAATCTCAAAGAGAACCACTCCATACGACCAACTAAAAGCAGAATCGTTAGGGGAACCTCCTTAGTAACCAATCATATTCTTACACGTCACTGCACAAAGTGAAAACATGATCCAGAATAGATTCTAAAGACATCCATTTCACCGGCAACCGACGATGTTTTCGGCCGACGTACACTTGTTCGACTTGTCGCGAGAGACCAAAATCCGCTATTTTAGCGTTTAGATCTGCTCCGACGAGAATGTTCCTCGCCGCTAAATCTCTATGCACGAAGCTAATAGAGGACAGGTGCTCCTAAACGCACACTGCACACTTCGTCATATAACTCTCAGTAACACAACAAAAATATGTAATAAAAAGTATGCTTTCTTTCATTCAAAAACACTACACATACCATCCCAGATGAGATCTGCCACGCGAAACTGAGCAACTGTTCCGGTGTGATTGCATCATCAAGCGTTCTTGCATCTATTGTTTCACTGTTATCTATTTCATTCTGTGAAACAAAAACCTTTATCATTTAATGATATTGACGAGAAAAACAATACACTAAATTGTGTGAATATACCACGACACATGTCATCTACCTCGTAAGAAACATCGGTGTGCGTGCTAGCAGTTTTCCACGTTGACTCTTCAAACAACTATAAAAACAACAAATGTATTCACAATGACCGAAAAGATGATATCACCTTGACTCTTTTCTTTCTTAGAAAGTTCAGCAGATCACCGTTACACATGTATTCCACGATCAAGCACATCGGCTTCATGGCGATTGAGCATCCAATTAAATTGACTATGTGCTTGTGGTAGGTCAATCTCTTCATTAATTGAATCTCTTCGTAGAAATCCTTTGTTTCCGTGTCATTAGAGGAATCTGTAAAATGGAAACTTAAATTCCGTTCATTCGCATGTTGAAAAGCGTTCACCGTTTAATAATTTCACAGCAACCATGATCTCATTTTGCGAGGGAATCAACGCCACTCCGCCTTCATTTTCGGCGTACTTTGTTCTTGACAGACTTAGAGAATCGATAAAAGCACTGTACACAGTTCCAAATGCACCTTTTCCGATCTGCTCTACAAGCTTGATCATCGACAGGGAAATTTCCCAGCCATCTCTCTTGTATGTACTCGTGTCAAAGTAGTTCCTAACAAACAACAAAAGATGATTTACATAGAGGGAAACGATTAATTAAACGAATAAAAAAACAAAAACTCCAAAGAACCACTCTCAAAAATCAAAAAAAAACATTGCTACCCCATTGACTTTAAATCCATGTTCCACGGAGAACTCTTCTTCTGCATTCTGGTTTTCTTGAAGAAACAGACAACTGTGATTAATACTCCGGTGATAATCAAAACTGACACAATCACCACAACCAAAACAACTGGGAAACCTAAAGTAGGTAAAAATAATATAGAGCACAATTGGATAAATAATGTAACTTATTGTAGATGAATTTAAAAAATCCAAGAAAGATGTCAGTGCCAGCATTGTATTTATTCAGATTTTTTAAGCATCAAACCATTGAAAAGTTAAACAAACATCCACCGTCGGCCTTCGGCGGTATATCGCTCGGGTTAACAAGATGAGATTCATTTCCATATGCTAAAATATATGCAAAAAAAATAAGAGATTCTGAAACGAAATCCTAAATCATAAAACATACTCAAAAACTGAACAACACTGCAAAACCTGCATCTCAACAATTGAAGATGAAAGTCTGCATTTCCTTCCCAACCATTCACTTACCTTTAAGTTCCACAATGAGATAATTACTTCCTTTGAGCGGCCGAAAGAAGTCACTGTTTGCAAGCGTCTCAGCGAAAACCTAGTTAGTAACGATTCAATAATCAAAACAAAACAATCAGAATAATGAAATCAATATTTTGCTTTTTAAATACAGTTTGAATACTATGTTACCAAGTTAAAATAAATTAATTGATTAATTGCTTAATTGCTATTCTTGTTCGAAAAATCAACAACATATTTCAAAAGCACAGTTATAAAATTAATGAACATCACAAAGACTTTTTCTTTTTTTAAAAAATTTATTCTGCTTAGCTTCATTTTATCTAGTCTAATCTGTCATAGCGCTGTGATTACCTAGATGTGCTATATATTATAGTTTCTCTAGGCCAGTTCCCGTTAGGATGGTTTATATACTTATACTTACTTATAAACATCACAAATACAGTAAAGTTCAATCAGATTTTAAGCAATTGCCGCCTAAAGATTTGGATGATGATTTTCTGGTCAGCTATTGAGATTCTTCTGTATTTTAGCAGAATTATTGACCTATTAAATTCCAGATAGTATTACAGGCTGCACACGGTAGCAGTGGAAGGTTCTTACGTAAATGCCAAACACCATTCCTGCTGGAATAACATTCATTTGATATGACGTTGAATTCTGAATTCAAAAAAAAAGAAAATGTGAATGAAGAAACATTAATGCGAAGGAACAACAGAGAGATGAGCGCTTAACAATATAACATAAAGGAAAAATGATTACCGGAGGAAGGAAAACAGTTTTTGCAAAATCATCCAACACAACAAAATTGTTTTTAGTAAACATCTCTTTTGCTTCACCAAACCGCAGCTGATATCTTTGAACAGTTGTATTTGGAGGTGTCCACATCAATGTTATGTTGTAAAACCAAGAACATATTGCATTGTTGTCAACACAAAACATTGCACTAATGTTTAACGCTTTGTCAATTATAAAGACATCCGCCGGCTCTAAAGTTAAAGATTCACATCGTTGACAAAAAACATGTCATTAAATTGAGTTTAACCTGATGTAGGCTGCAATTGACATTTCTTCTGCTCATATGTGGGAACTGTATGGCATCCTTAAATATATATTAATTATTTACAAACAGCTAAATAAAAAATAAAAAACTAGCAAAGTAAACTTTATTCTTATTTTATAATTTACTGGGAATATTATTTTAACATAAAGCAACAAGTGAACAGGTTCTCTGATTATGAGTAGAAAATTTCAACACAACACATACTGATAAAAAGATGTAACTTCAACTACCTTTAAACCTGTAGAAAATACTGGTTAGGTTTGCCAGAATACATTCACCAACTAGAGCACTGACCTACAAAGAAATGTTATTATTCTGATTAAGAAACCGGAAAAACACAAAACATTAAAAACACAAGGTTTTCTGTTAAGTAATATTTCATATTTTTAAAACTTGTTTGATATAAAAGACATGAAATGTTGCAGAAAATAACAGTGGGAAACACATGTTATAAAACACTATTGATGTAAATTTCTACAAATATTCATTGCATACCTTGATAAGTATCAAACAGGATTTAAGATCATCGTTCAAATTGTTTAGTAGATAAAATGCACCAGTTTCATTCTACAAAAAAAAAGCTATTACCAACCTGATACAAATTTAATACCTTTTTTGAATAGCTTTAGAAACTAAAGACTTAAAGAAGTCAAACAAATTCCAAAACGGAATGACTACTGTCACCTTAAATCTTTTTTAATGAAAGTAAAGAAAGTTTTGTCTAACCCATGCTAGCAATGAAAAAAATGTAAAAGAAGAAGAAGAAAGAAGACGAAATACCACATCAAGTATTCTATCACTTGGAAGATTTAACTGGGAGATTTTATCGTACGCATCAACATTTGAACAGTTCACGATCCTTGTGTGCATAATTATTTTTCTGGTATATGGTACTGCCGACAAATCTGTAGACAAAAATATAAACTATAAAAAAGATATCAAAGACAAAATAATAAATATGGTTTAAAAACATTGATTAGGAAAATATGAAATAGAGCAACAACAGACTTTGTAGATAATGATCTTTTGTATACCTATTGGCATCTTCCAGGTGACTTGAAATTCTAAATTCACATCTTCCTGTGACCAAGCAAGGAAGGTTTTCAAAACTTTTGGATCCTCGACTACAATGCTAGTTACACCAGCACCCTTTCTAAAGGCTAATATAGCACCGATATGATAATCATTTACTGGTGTTGCTTTGAATGGAAATATGAGTTGATATTAACATCATCATTGTAGGTTTAATCATTTGATGATTTATTGGAGCAGATGATTTATTGGAGCAGATACTTTTTACAGCTGGATGCCCTTCCTAACGCCAACCTCAATGAGAGGGAAAACAGTGGAGAGTTAACCCACACAAGATAACAACTTTGCATTTTAAACTCTGCGGCAGCAGTGCATAAAGAGCATGGGTGCTATCCATGAGGTCAAAGATGTTACATGACCAGCATACTGTATTTGACCGTTTAAACGCCCTGGGCGTTTATTTAAAAATTGAGAATTTACCCTGGGCGTTTATTTGAGTATGGGCGTTTATTTTGAAGAGGCGTCTATTCATAACACCAGTTTCTACTTAAGGGCATATATTTTTTTCCAACACCTCAGTTGTTTCTTTTTTTTTGGTGTTAAAATTAGCATAAATGGCAGATTTCGTAAATAAGTAATTAACAACAAAGAAAAACGAAACCCCTGAAATGAGTTTATATTATCTTTTACAAAATGTCAATATCTTTGTCATCAACAGTGTCTTCATCAAGAAGGTAAAACGGTTGGGCTGCTTCTTCAATGTCTTCGTCAGCGTGTTCAAAGGGGTTGATGGCATCATCGCTCTCTTCTATTTCTATACATAACTCTCGTTTGGTCCTTCAATCTCTCAGCCCCGGTGTAACATGGCGAATCTTTCTTCAGACAATGAATTAAGTGATCCTCAGAACCATCAATCGCTAGATTAAGAGCACAAGCTTTAAAAGATTTTTCAATAATATCCTTCGATATCTGTGATCAAAAGTCTAAAATCCATTGAACGACCATTCTACTTGCCTCTGCGAAATTCACAACCTTTAACTTGAAAGTAACATTGTATTTGTTTCTTAATTCGCCCTTGTGAGAGAAAGATTTTAATGTGCCATCCATTTTTAAAAAGAGCGTCTATTAGGTCAAAACAAAAACTTTGATTGTTTTCATACAAATGTAGAAAACGTTCGAATGTAAAACATTGCATTGCATTGCAATGACTTCTTTTTAAATTTCTTGTTGATGTCAACAACTCAATGTTAAAGAAAATATATATGGCACGAGTTTGCATGTGTGAAACATTTGAAATGTTTTACTGTGTATCATTTAAATGTGTTGTTAGAGGACACCATGTGTACCAAGGTAAATGGTCACCTGAGATAGGAGAAAGGCTGCTTTGTCAAAAAGATATCCGAGAAGAAGTTCGAGAGCACGACGTACATGCGATCGGAGTTTACAAAAAGGATAGAGAGACTTGGCCTGGTGAAGTTGGTCATGTCCTTATCGAGCTTTCAAAGCTAATAATGCAATTCCTTGAATGTGACATCATAAGTTTTATAGAATTTCAAGTCAACGGTAAACGATTCAGAGAAAATGGACTTGTTGTTCCAGGGACATATTCATGCTACTCAAAGAGCAGGAAAATAGCTCAAAATTTCTTTGACAAGCTTTTCAAAAAGAAAAATATTTACATCCATATAACTTTAGATATTGTATCTGGGTATGCGGGTCATGTAACATCTTTGACCTCATGGATATAAGCACCCATGCCCTTTATGCACTGCTGCCATGGAGTTTAAAATGCAAAGTTGGTATCTTGCGTGGGTTAACTCACCACTGTTTTTCCTCTTACTGGGGTTGGCATTAGGAAGGGCATCCAGCTGTAAAAAACATCTGCTCCAATTAATCATCAAATGATTAAACCTACAAATTTGTGGAGAATATCATCTGTTGAAACCTTGTCTAACCCATGCTAGCATGGAAAATAGACGTGAAAAATGTAAATGATGATGATGATGATGATCTGATAAAGTTAGAAAATACCCTTTTTTCAAACGCTAATCAAACTATTTATTTGATTTTATTCCTGGGCGTTTATTAATTTTGAATATCCTACCCTGGGCGTTTATTCGAGTATGGGCGTTTATTCGGAAGGGTTGTTTATTGCCTTGCTCTCGGTATTAACCTGGGCATTTAATCGAGTAGGGGCGTTTATTTAGACGTGGGCGTTAAATCGATCAAATACGGTACACACAAATGTTTAAAACAAATTAATACAATTTTAAAAGAAAATCATGTGATGTTGTGATGTGATGATGATCATATTTGTAGCAAGCAAAATGTTATTCTTTATATTAAAAGTATAATCTAGAGCGGAAATCACTAGGTTAAATATAATCAATTTAAATAAAAAATTATATAAAAAATTTTGTATATATGTAATTACTTGTGAATTCAGAGGAAGACATGCTGCGAAGATCATAACCATTTTGATTGATTGGATAAACTTTGAGTTGAAACTGAATACCCTCGCCGTAAGGAGAAACGAACAATGGTAAATTTGGACAAACATCAGCTTCAGATATCATGATTTGATTTTCAAAGGTCTGAGACAAATAAATTACTTATAAAAGTAAAATACATAATTATTATCAAAATTAACAAGATAAATACAATTTACCAAACCAAGCACTTCTTCCAACATCGATTTGCGTTTCACAGTTTGCACGGTTATTGTGACCAAATAAACAGTGCGCACATTCTTTGAATTCCAATGCCACGAGGAATTTACATAAGAATAGAATTCTCGTGATAGGTTTACCAACTTGTCGGGTTTATCTAATGGATCCAATTGTGTGACACCTCAAGAAAACATAAATATTACCATTGAGTGTGAATTATTGCAATGTTCATTTTAATTTTTAATGTTTGTTAGAAAATATTGTTGATAATGAATTCATAATAATAGAACAATTAATAACAATTAATATTAAAATACATAGCTAAGAAATTGTTTATTTTGCAAACCTTGATCTCTTTTCTTCGTGATTTGATCAAAATATTGGCAACCCTTCACACATGAACCAGCATTCTAAAAATGCTAACATAAACTCCAAACTCTTTTTCTTAAACCTGTTTACCTCACACACTTCTTCACAGGCAGTTATATTAAATGTGAATGATTGCTGACAGACTCCTTTCACACACTGAAATTACAAAAATAACAAACAACTCTTAAGCAATAGCAAGCAATTCTTGAGAAATGGCAAGCAACTCTCGAGCAATAGCAAGCAACTCTCGAGCAGTGGCAAGCAACTCTTGAGAAACGGCAAGCAACTCTTGAACAATGGCAAGCAACTCTTGAGAAATGACAAGCCACTCTTGAGCAATAGCAAGCAACTTCTCATTTAAATTCTTTGAAAATACGGCCGGATGGCCCAGCTAGTATCTTTTAAAATGAGGTAAACTAGGTAATTAAATTCGACACCACAAAGAAACCATGATTCGGAAACCAAATATATTTGTGTGTAAAAAAACACGTGTTGAGTAAAATGTGTTTTGATTATTTCAAGTTATGACTATAAGTCATTGCCACTATATATTTCGCAATCTCGTCAAAACTGGTGTTACTGTCCGCATACATAAAAGTATTTTACGTATTATCCGTTTCAATTCAATTTGACATTTAAAGAGGATTTCTAAAATAGAATTTCTAGATTTTCTAAAGTTTTACCAAACGTAAATATTACCTCGGGACAAAATGAATATAGTTGAGCCAGTAAAAACCAGCCATCGTGAAGCGGAGTGTTTGCCTTCCATTTTGAACACATTTTCAGACGTTGACATTCAATGAAAACGACAATGAAATACGCAATAACAACAAACAGTTTCGATTGCATGGTGGAAATTCCGACTTCTTCAACGGCTCATTAGTTATAACTAACTTTTAAGTGTCGGGTATAATAAAAACGTCTAATTAGATAATGATTGTCCTTTTGAAAATAAAATTCAACTTATGAAAGCAACTTATTCTGGGCGATTCCAATTACCTTAAGATAATTTTTTTTTGCGAATTATGTTCTATTTAGCAAAAAATAATGATCGCGAATTTTTCTGGGAATGCCTATCTCGCGAAAATTAATGTTTCTGATAATTTTGGGAAAATGCCAAATTAGGCCGTCATACGAGCCCTAGAAATGAGGTTTCATTGCACACTCAAGCTATCTTTACGTCATCTGAAACAACTTTTGGTGTAGAATTCAAATCTAAAAAGTTCACACCGCAGTTAAACATAACGGCGGATTTTCTCAATTGATGACATCACTATACAAATTTTTGAAAAATTGTTTCACATTTTTTTGCGCTCACCTTGAAAACATCTGAGCTGAAAAGGTATCAGAACCCTAGCATTTTAATTAGCAATTTGCTAAATATGAGGATTTTTCAGTGGAGCTTGGTAGTAGATGATGGTATTTTTTTGCCGTAATCCTATTTTCTAGCAATAATTCAAAATTAGGTAATTTAATTGATCAATAAAAGGGCAAACACCGTAGTATAGTATACGTAAATTGACGAAAATTAAACGATAATTAAATGTTTTCTTCATCTTTCGTCTTCATCGAAATTTTCTTCGCCGATTTCATCTTCTTCGCGAGATCCGCCGCTTTCGCAATGCCCACACTGACAAAGCTCAGTACATCCAAGGTTATTCTTGACACATGAGCATCTCTTGGTCTTGCTGCCGGACTTGCATTTAAGTTAAGTAGCAAAGACAGCTGTCAATAAAATGAAGGGCCATCATCAAAATGTCACTGGTGTTTCATAAATCAGGGCTGTATCAAGGTTTTTGATTACTATCGTGTCCGCATGTGCAGCAGCATCCTCTATCGGTCTGATTCGAGCAAGGGAACTTCAACCACTACTGCTTCGAAACTTGGCTTGAAGCAGAAACATTTGTTGTCGTGTCGTAAACATAGATGCCCTTGAGTGCCTCTGGTGGGGATCTTGGCCGATGTTCAACAACATAACTTTTTTATGCAGAATTATCGCGTAATCAATTTTATCCGTGAACCTCCTGTAGCATTGAATGTGATATAATTAGTTTAATAACATCATCGTCGGATATAAATTTGAGCGACCTTGTAGCAACATCTGACCACTCAACAAAAGTCATTTCCTCCTACTTTCGATAAATTATGTCGTTTCGGTAAATAACGTAAATGGCCCTTCAAATCCATCGATATAAACCAAACAACAGTCGACAGCCATGATTGTTTGACGAAGGCAGCCAGGCAACAAAGTTTGCAGTTGTTGTGGCTGTTGCGGTGCTATTTTACGGACCATGTTCTCAATGTGAACCCTGGTCAATTCTTTTTAGCTTTGGTCCGCCGTGAACCCAGTCGAAAGCACTGAAGCATTCGTTCAACAAAAAAAATTGAATGTATAAGAAGAGCATTTTCAAGAAAACTGCAGCCTGAAGTAATGTGAACTTTTTAGATTCATAATCAGTATGATAAAACACGCTAATGATGGGAGGTAAGTTTTCTTAGCTTAGTAGCATGTGCAACGGGGGTGAGACCTCTGAACGTGTAGCCTAAATCCTAAAAATTATTACAAAAAAATATTCAGTTTATTTTTTTCAGTTAAATACTTTGAAGTATGAATATTTCTATATATATATATATATATATTGCATATTAGAGTATTTAGTCTAGTACAATTATATTGGATGGTTTTTTCTTTCTTTTCTTTAGGTGTTTGCAAGAACATCGAGCTTTCATCGGTTTCACCAATCCTATTTTAAAAATACCCAACAACAACTTCCTCTTTTGGCTAAATGTAAATTTTTTCGATTTAACTCTTTATATTTTCCAATAAGCAAGAAGCACCGTTTGCCAACAGTTAAATTGTATCAATTACCACACACCATCAGTCATCAAAGTACGTTAGCAATCAATCCGGGATAGTGACGGGGAATGGGTTGAAGAAAATCAAGAACCTGACGAAGAGAAAAACATTTTTGAACATTTTGACAACGAGTACGATGATCCGTTGTTTTACTATGCTAAACAAACTTCTTTGCTTTCTTTTCATGGTTTGGATTTGGTTGTTTTTTATAATTTCTTTGATCTGCTAATTAAACGTTTACCAAAACGGGGAGAATGATTGAAGAAACCTCACCGACATCTAACGCTCTATCTTTGCACTTGGGGTGCACTGCTGGTGAGAAATGTTGTTGACAGCTACTGCTGTCTCCCGCAGATGGCAAAAAGGGAGCAAATCTTAGGAATCAGTTTGGATTCAGTTTGGAACTGTAGAATAAAAAGGACGCAATAATTGTTGAATCCAGAAAATCAATAATTATGCCCTATTTCTGCTCCTAAATGAATCTCATTAAAAGTTAAAAAACTAAAATTACACTTGTATAGCGGCTAAGTCTATCTATGTCTCTAAGTTTTTTATATTGAAATATGTTTTCGTTGGTTTGCTATCTTTTCAATTTTTGAAAAATGAGTAAATCCCCACGCAGTGTAAGTTAACATAGGTAAGATGGATGTGCACAAAACGGAAATATAACAAGCAACTCGACTCTAGGTTAAGTAATGCTCCGGTTTTATAGAGTATAACGGACGCAAATTTTGTCTCATCAATAATAACTCTAATAAATTCTAGTAAGTTTGTTTCTAATTGTTATTTGATAGTGGGTGTTTAGAGGAATACATTCTTAAACAGTGTGTAATTAATTTTTTTGGCATTGAGTTTATTTGCACTTATCTAGTTCCTCGTTCACTTTCGAAAAATGTTGCTTGATCTTTTTATTGTTGAGAAAGAAGTTTCTGTCATTTGCAGGTTGTGACGGGAGGAGAAACATCAAACGTTTGCATAAATTAAAAATAATATGTTAGTTCCCATTTCAAACACTTATTTGTAATATCATTGCTACGGGTGAGTTCTCGCGCTACAGCTTTCTTCGCCCACTTGATTGTCGTCTGTCTTCCCCCGAGGGTGTTATTACAAGAATTTCCAGTCCAGATCATGCCTCTCTGTCTACACATTATCCAATGAGATTGCAATGTGGTATTGTAGAGTTATCAGAAATTACAAATTGCATATGGGACATGGGCGTAGGAGCCAAAAATTGTTTGGGGGGGGGGGCACAACTGGGTTATAAGAAGTGTAAAGATTTAGTTGTTGATGGTAAGTGTGGCAGAGGCAGGCCACGGACAACATGGAGCCAGGTTGCGAAGAAAAATCTCGTTGAGAAACGTATTCATCCCGGGTTGGCGCAGGATAAAGTAATATGGAGGCGTGGCCATCAGTAAACCCGTCTAGCCCGTGCCAGCATGGAAAATAGACGTTAAATGTATATATATAGAGAGATATAACTGTATTCCATGCAGTACATCTAATTTTACTTCTGTATGTTTTTTTGCGGTTCATTCTAAAACTGCTGGGTACTAATTAACTAACAGCTAACAAACTTGTTAAATAAGAGCTAAGAAACTAAATAACTAAATAATTAAAGTTATGATTTGTTGTAACTATAAGCGTTTCCTTAAATGTTGGTCATTTGTCAAAGACTCTAGGCTATAGTTGACCAAAAAAATTTTTAGTTGCCCAAATATTCAACACATTTGTACAAATGGGGGGGAGGGGGGCGTGCCCGCAATACAAATGTTCTTCACCAATGAGAGTAGACCAGGCGCGTAGTGTGGTATTTTCTGAGGGGAGGGGAGGGGAGGGGAGGGGAGAGGAGCTTTCTAAATGTGAAATACAGTAAAATTTTGATAAGTTGAAACCGCGATAAGAGATACTTCATTCTTGATCACCTAAACTTCTTTTTCCTGCGATTTAACTGGGACCGATTAACCGCTTTAGAAAGAAGGGGGAAAAAGGCCTCCCCGACTGGTTACGCGCCTGGGAAACCATTCATGAAACCCACGCACCTTAAAGTGAAATTAAAAGCGTGCTGCCAATGATGATTTCTATTTTTCTTCCTATAGAACCTAAAAGTACCATCAGTAGTTCCTGCCTTTTCAAGTTTGAATTGAGGTATATGCAACTTGGAAAGTAGTAAACGAAGACAACACGATGAAAATCTGGGAGTAGAATTGTCGGTCGTTAGTTCATGTGGATGGCATGATTAATGATGGAAATGTTTTTTTTGCATGATATCTGCGATAAGATGGAAAGCCTGACCATTCAGAGGAAGACATTATCAAAGACGTTTTTTAAATAAACGTATAAAACTTTTAGATATGGCACAACTAAAATATATGCATGCATTTGTCCAATTGTTCTGAAACCTCTTTATTAGGTCAATGTCACCAGAAAATACATCTTTAATTAGCGGACAAAACCTTCCGCACAGAGATGATTGCTAATTAAAGAGTTAATAACCGTTAATGTCACTGTCTGACAAAATGATATAACCTTTCACAAAGATTACCTCTCGAAACCCAATTTGGAGGAGATCTTCCGTCAGTCGGAGTCTACAATCATACTAAATTTAAGCTTAATCGGTGGAGGTGTTTGGCCAGGGGTAGGATTGGACCAATGATATATAATATTTAACTATATTAATTATAAAGTTATAGTTATATATATTATATATCATTGGATTGAACATACACACGCGAACGTGACTACTTTATAGAATAGAATAGATGGCAAAACTACCGGTGGCAAGATTTCCTGTTACCGTACGAAAAGACAAAAACTTCATTTATTCGACTTCATAAGGTCGTGCATCTTTGCAAGAGTGCAAAAGTCGAAAACAAATTTGTTATTTTCGGATTCCGTAATATATTGCAATGTCACGTGCGTAAACAAAATATTAAAATGGTAGATTCCAATGCTTGTTAAAGCATGTGCATGTGTTTTTACTTATTTTCAAATCGCGAAAGTTGGCTCATTTTTTAGTTTCTTTTCGTCGCTATAATTTATATTTGTTTAAAACTGCAGTAATTCAAATTCAAATTCAAATTGAAATTGTTGTTTATTCACCATATAATAAAAATACAAAAATACATAGAAAAACAAATTACAAAAATATATGGTTGGTGTCACTCGATAGCATAAAGCTGAACAATGTAGTGACACCACAGTAGAAATTTACGTAAAAAAACATCTAGAAAAAAATATATATTATATAATTGGCAAAGATACACACAACATAAAATACAAACCACCAAGCAAAACATATATTTGTTTAATTACACTAAGCTAAACAAGGTTTACCCCTGATGCTAAGTTTGACTAAATTAGAAAATTGTTTACTGTTTATCAAAAATAGAATTTAACCAATGCATGTTTTTATATTTTACATCAAAATATTTCTAATGTCTCTAATTGATTTGTTCCATCAGGGGCGTACCGTGAAAATTAAAAGGAGGGGGGGGGGGGGGGTCGAACTTAAGAATGAAAAGGGCACAATTTTTTTAAAACTTTCACTAATTTGGGCTCCGACGATGAAACAAAGCTCCTGGCAAAACCTGTTTTATTTAATGTACATTACATTACAATGTTGTAATTTTAATTCACCGTAAATATTGCTTTTACAAATTTGGTTAAAACAAGAGCGACAAAAGAACAAAAACGGCGACTGTTATTGCACGGCGACCGCTTTTACCTTTTCTTTTAATCAATCGTTCAATGGAATGTTATTTTTTTCTCTCGGGAAAGTGAAACCAGTTGTTATGTCAGTGCCGTAACCATCAATGTGATATTGGGGCGGGTCAAAAAGTTTAGTATCTAAGGAGGCCCCAGCACGGTTGGGGCCGACGTGCTAAGAAATTTTTTAGAATTCTCACCTTCTTAGCCTCTAGAATGGCTAAAACAGCCCTCTTGAAAAACTTTTGTAAGAAATCTAAAGCATCATTTAAAAGGGGAAACCATGAAAAGTGTGTATTTTGATACATTAAGACTATCTTCTAGGGAAAAACAATAAGTATTCGAAAGAAATACTATAGTCAAATAGGGTAAGATGTTCGCAAATTCAAATAATTTCGCAATTCGATTCATCCAGTTCCAGCTTCAACCAATTTCAATTTTTTAACCTGGTGGTTACTACGGCACTGTGTGTAACCATAGATATACAACTCTCCCTAGTATGTCTATGGTGTAACTCTTGATGTCAGGAGTATTGCATCTGAAATTACCTCTTTTTGTCAAAAAGGGCACATAGTTTCAAAAGGGGGGGGGGGAGGGGGGGGGTCGTCCGCACTCAACGACCCCCACGGTACGCCCCTGTCCATTCAATGATGCTTTGGTGTTTAATTGAGTATTTTCCATAAAAAAATGTATTATATGAACAAATTTTAAGTTCATTAGCTAAGGCATTGCGAGATGGATAAAGATGAAAATGACAAAGTTTAGTAAAGAAATTACCAATCGAAGGGAAGATATTTTGGTTTAAAAAATCAAAACAAACATAATGTTGAGGAGTTTAATAGTATACAAAAATGGAAAGATATTCAATTTAGTAAAAGCAGCAGTTACATTTGATCTAAAAGGTTGAACATTTATAATTCTTAGAGCTGATCGTTGAATAGAACATAATTTATTTAGATTTATGCTTCTTTTTTGTCCCCAAATTTGACAACAATAAGTTAAATGTGACGAGAAAATTGAAAACGTGGTATCTAATTTTTGAAAGCATGCTATTTGATTGGCTCAATTTTTTACAAAGTTTGCTTAAGTGGGGTTTCCAAGTTAAGTTTTCATCAATTAAAACTCCCAGATAATTAATGCAAGTTGATTGTTTTAAACGTGATCCATTTAACATGATTTTAATTTCAGAATCTTTTTTTTTATGATATTTCTTAAAAATGATAAATTCGGTTTTATTAGCATTTAAAGCGATAAGATTTGCATTAAGCCAATCATTAACTCTTTGTAAATCATGATTTACTTTTTTACATAAGGTTTTTATTGACTTGCTGATGTAGAACAAATTAGTGTCATCTGCAAAATGATGCACTGTTGAAAACTTTATACAATTATGAAAATCATTAATATAAACTAAAACTAACAAAGGGTCCAACACAGAACCTTGAGGAACGCCGCATCTGATTGACTTTAACGATGATGAAAACCCGTTAATCGTTACATATTGTTGCCGATCTTGCAAATACGAAGCAAACCATTTATTAACAATGCCTCTTGCACCGATGTGATCAAGTTTTTCGAGAAGAATTTTGTGATAGACTGTATCAAATGCTTTCTTCAGATCAACAAAAATACCACATGCAAAAAGATCAGAGTCAATAGCTTCTCTCGCTCTCTCTGTTATACTTAATAAGGCATGAGCTGTTGAATACTTTGATCGAAACCCAAATTGTAATTCATTAAGGCAATTAAATTTATGTAGGAAATTGTAAATTCGAGAATACATAAGTTTTTCCAAGAGTTTACTGATGTTTGAAAGCAAAGATATTCGTCTATAATTTGAACATTCTAATTTAGAACCTTTTTTGAAAAGCATGTTTGGAAAAATGTTTGGAAAAACACCAGTCGTGAAAGAATAAATAACTTTGAAAGAACGACAGAAATTGAATTACCTAATTCTTTTAGGATCACAATAGGTATACTATTTGGTCCAGTAGCTTTTCTATTACTTAGATTATATATTAATGAGGAAATCTCTATATCGTCTGTTGGAGATATAAAAATACTTTTGAGGTTCGGATTATTTAGGTATTTTTTAAAGTTTGTATGAGACGAATGAATTTTAGATTGAATGTTATGTGCGACTGTCGTAAAATATGAGTTAAATTTGTCAGCAATTTTCACAGGATCGGTCAGCGAAACACCATTATCATCTAGAATAACAGTTGGAACAGAATCTTTTTTTTAGTAAAAAAGCTTTGTCATGTCGAAATACTATATTTAGTGCTGCTCGTGAACATACAACGAAAATGCATTTATAAAAGATTGTAGTTCTTTTTTATTACAGAAATTTAAAAAAATGCGAGCCAAGAAAAACTTTATTACACTAAAAACAATCTTTTAAATACTTACATAATACCGTGTTTACCAAATACTGGTCAGACGCAAAACACGTAAGTAAAACCGATAAAAAGGATAAAGATTGCAATTATGTGGATTTCGTCACACTTAACTCATATTTGATAAACACTGTATTTTCTGTTTGTATTTACATGATTATGCTGTTAATCAAAGTGATAAAATGTAATGCCGGATTAAAATATTTCTCGTAATAAAATGTAGTAGTTAGTATAAATGAACCTTTACAAGCCTCCAAGCCAGTGTTTCTTTTTGTTTAACATTCATTACGGAATCCGAAAATAACAAAATTTGTTTTCGACTTTTGCACTCTTGCAAAGATGCGCGACCACTTCATTAAAACAGATTTAAGTTGTTTCTTACGACACGAAAAGGTGTTTAAATAGAGAAAGATACATATTCATATACTGAGTTTAAATATCTTTATCCTTTTTTCCATTTGTTCTCAACTTTTTTATTGTATTCCCATGCGTTTTCACACTTTTCTCTATAAAATTGCATGTGCTTTTTCAGATTTAAGATAGATACCTTACCAAAGCAGGGGCAGGTCTAATTTTTTTAACCGTTTGTTCCACTTTATTCTAAACACCTTGGTGGAATCTTATTATATAAATAGGCATTGGATTTGTAATTTTTCTCAGTGGTAGCTTCATTCAATTAAATGTTTATAGATGATTTCAGATCTGTCATTCTCAGCTCAAACTCAAATGTTTTTAAATGTCAAAAATAGATTTAGTAAATGGTTAATAAATCTCTTTTGCTGGGGCTGCACAAAGATGTTTTGGGTGGTATCAAAAATTTTCAAGATAGCAAAAGTTTTATCAAGGTATCAGAAAGCATGAGTTGACTGTGTTTAAAACATTACTATACATTGCATTGCCTTGCAACTTAAAAATGTTTGTGTTCACCACTTTGAAAATGTTAGAAACTTTATAATTCGTTGCATTTTTTAAATATTGATTGAAAATACTATATAAATGCATATAAAAATACTATCAGTTTTTGTTGTGTGGGTTTCACAGTTAATGACAAATTAAGTGAATTCTGTGTTTTTCTATATATAGTGAAACAGGGTAAAGCTTCACAAAAACAAAACTATATATATATATATATTTACTTGCGGAATAACAATCCATGTACATTAATTCCAAGTTTATTTTAATTTTTTTTTAAAAAGAAACTCGAAGTATATATTTATATATTTTTAAACCTAGAAATATGCTGTAGCCAAATTTGTGTACAACAAAATATTCAAAGTTTATGCACTTGCAATTAAAATTTATGGACAACATTTTCAATGTTTTAAGGTAAAATGAAATTCTATCGTATATATTGAAATCTTGTAACCTTCAACAATATTTTTCGATGATAAATTTAATTTGCTAAACGCCTTTTATTGTAAACAATTTATGTGTGAAAGATGAAATTGGAAAGCAACAACAAGGTTTGATTGAATCAGATTGACTTCATTTGAATTTCAAATACATTCAAAATGATGTCATATGATGACTGTTTAGAATCTTTAACAAAAAAAAAACAAGGAATCAATTATTGGAAGTTTTGCAAAAGAAAATTTATCCAAATCTATTCCAGGCAGTTGTAATTAAGAAGAGGAAAAAGAAAATATATATATATATATAGTTTTATTTATTTTTTGGTACAATAGTTTCTATCTTCACTGCTAGTAGTTCTTTCTAGAAATACAATAATACACTAAAAGAGAAGTTTGTGTAAAAAAAATGAGAAACTTAATTATATAATATATAAATGTATTATTGTTGTTTTTATTTATTTGAACTTCTTTTAAAAAGTTTCAATCAGAAATAAAATTGGAACAACTCTTTTCCATTTGTTTTCATTATCTACATTTATTAAGTACAAATAAAAAAATTACACCAATCATTTTCAGCACAGATTAATTTTATTTTTAAATATATTATAATTCCTTTTTCTCTTTTTCATTTGATGTGAAAACTGCATCAAGCTTTTGACTGAGGTGATAAAAGTGTTAAAAACCCTTGCATCTATGAATACAACTTGTCTACTCTGCCAGAATTCTTGTGCACTAACATTTTGGCATGTCTCTTCTGACTGGTTTGCGTTTATGTATGGGAAGATTTTGCCCAGTAATGTGTTAAGGGGAGGTTCGACTTTTTTAAACACAAGTCTTAAAGCATTGTGAAGCTCCCTTTTAGTTAGACTGAAGTCTTCTGAAGATTGCAACAATTGAGAGCGTTTCTACTTTGTCTACGCAGAAGTGTAGTATAAATAATAAATAAAAGTAATAAATAAAAAATAAAAATAAATATGTGCAGCATGATCAGACAAGTTGCTGAATGTTGCTGAAGATTCCTCCCTTGCATGCGAAGATCTACGATTGTAACATGTTTGTTCATTGTTGTTGTTTAGTTATATTTCTACTATATTATTATATTTTAAATAAAGTTTACTTTTAACTTTAAAGCTAATAATTTATTATGAATACATATTTTTTTAAAGTTTTTGGTTTTATAAGCTTTGTATCTTTTACGAATACACATGTTATTATCCGTACTGAATGGGCTTAAAAACTCAACAAAACATTTTTTGAAATGATTTCTTTTGTATTATGTAACACTCGATTTGATGTTCTCATTCTGTATTTACATGACACTCTACTGCATGTTTTAAAGTCTGACTCTTCCAAATTGTAATTCTACCACCAAATTTAAATGCTGAAATAATCACTTAACGAATCAGGCGATGAAAAGTAAAGTTAGATCAATAGAAAATAAAACGAAATATACTCAGTGGGGGTAAAAACTAACAACATTTTTCAAACTTTTAATATGACAAAAGCTAGAGGAGGGCTTATGGAAGAATGTGTTAAAAGTTGAATAAGAATTCATTTTGGCAAGTATGAAAATTGTTAAAGTTTTTTATGTTTTTTTTATCTTTGAAATGGGGTACATATATAGTACATCAAATATAAATTTAATCCATTTCTACTTGTGTATTAGATAATGTCAAGAATTTGTCTGTTTTGGAGGTAATCAAAGACCTTGATAGTTATTGAAATGGATGGTTTATTTCAGTTAAGTTTGGAGAACATTCAGGTTTGATTAATCTGTCAGGAATTTAACTTGTGATTCAGAAAAGTACTAGGCATAACAACAGAAAACAGAATAGAAAATAAAAGACTCCTAGTACTTGTTGAAGAAAAAATATTATCTAACATCATATTATATATATATCCATTGCATCAAACATAAATCTAACACTTATCAGAAATTCAGTGTTTTCAGGTAAAGCAAAGTCTTTTACAGTTATGTTGAAGTGCATGAATTATTTGAGTTAAGCTTGAAGAATGTTCAGGTTCGATAACTGTATCACAGGCCTATCAATAAGGGGCGCGCGATCGCTCTCGCAAACACGCACGTTGTGGAAAACAGAATGCACGTAGTGTATAGATTCAATACCATGCGCGCGCGATTGATAGCGCTGGTAGAAAATATTCATTGAAAGGTGTCAGGCATTTAGTGATTTAGAGAAATGTTAGACTTAACACCAGAAGACAAAATAGAAAACAAGAGTAGTAGCATTTGTTCTGAACAACATTAGAAAGAACTGATTTCGAATTGGTAATTGGCATTTCAAAGCCTGATAGCCAGCAACTCTTTATCTCAGATGTATTTATGCCTTTTTGAAAATATTCTCAATCAAAAACAAAAGTCAACTTTTGTAAATGCTCAAAACGTACACATAATAATAGTAAATAGTTGTTTTTTATTACCCCAATTCAGGTGAACTATTTCTGTGTAGTGGGCAAGTGAAACATGAAACCATTTATACCAAGTTATAGTCTATTGATATGGTTATTAGACTGCACGAAAGAAATTTCAACCCAAATACTAGTATATCAAGCTGGGAAAGAAAGTTAAGGAATATCGTCAGGAAGTTTTTTTTGCATTTTTTCATAATTTCAAATGAAACTGTCACTTCATAAATAATACTCTAAATAAATTGATATTTGACCAGAATACTCTCAATACATGTCCCTAAAGGGAAAACCAGTCAAAATCAAAACATCACAAAAACTTGATGTGTGAGAGTCATTGTTTTGTTTTTTACCCCCATATGTCAATATTTTTTTTACCCCCACTGACTATACATATGTTTATTATTTTGAATCCCTTTAAAAACGTGGTGAATTTTTGCCGCAAACACAATGCGTAAGTTTGGCCTGGCTTCACTATACAGTTGACTCTCTGTGATTCGAATCCCAAGGGGAAAAAATTTTGTTTGAATTATAAAGAGATTCGGATAGTAGAAAGTCTCTCTTATTCGAATTTTCAGGTTTAAAGGATGAAATTTCGAATTAAAGAGAGAAATCAGAATTTTTGAAAAATTAAGGTGAAAAATAAAAAAGAATGATTGAGTTTTCTTTGATCGCGTTTCACGATCATACATAAACAAGTGACAGTTGCTGAAAAAATGTTCAATTTTTTATTGTTTTGTGTTAGATAGATATATGTAGATTGTCAAGTCAAACACATGACTCGCATCGCTGAGGCTTTCCACAAATCAACTCCAAATTTCGTAAATTTGACGCAGTTTATCAAACCTTAGTCACAAGAAAATATGATCAAACTTCATTACAAAAGACGTGTATTTACAAAAAATCAAAACATTCAAACAGAAATTCTAATTTTGAAAAAGAAACATTTGAAAGTGTTAACGGTTAGTTTACACTCCGAAAATTCTAATTACAGAGCGGATTTTGCCGAGGGGACCTGAAAATGTTTTCGAATTATAGAGGTTTTCGAATTACAGAGATTTGAATAATAGAAAGTAAATTATAAGAGTTTCTTAAGGAAAATTGACGGTGACTTAGAATTTGTTTGAATTATAGAAAGTTTGACTTTCGACTGTTATATTTCTAAGTTTCAACTTATACTGCCCATTTTTATTATTGAAGGTTTTATTTAATATGTGTATATCTCCTGTTGTTGTTGATTTTAGTGAATAAAAACAATTTCTAAAAGTAAATGTATTTATAATGGAGCAATGCAAAATGGTTGAATGTGCTCGCAAGAACAATATTTTGCACCAATGGCAAACGAAAAAGGCTAACCTGGTGGAGCGCAATTCCTTCATGTATTGCAATGAACTCATCAGTGATATCAAATTCAATGTCGGTAAAATTCAGCAAAATCAAATTATTCCCGCACACAAGTACGTTTTGGGTACGTCAAGTCCCGTGTTTTTTGCTATGTGCTATGGAGAGTTCACCAACGATGACATGATAATTATTAATGATTGCGAACCAGAGCCATTTTTAGAACTGCTGCGTTTTATATACTGTGACCAAGTCAACTTGACACCCGCCAATGTACTGGATGTGCTGTTTCTGGCCGATAAATACATTGTTCCTTGCTTAACTAAAGAATGCATTAGTTTTCTTTCTGAGCACGTAAATATTGATAATGTCTTAGATGTCTTGGGTGCGGCCGTTTGTTTAAACGAGAAGGGGTTGGAAAAACATTGCTGGTCGATCATGTCAAGAAGAACGTCAGAGATTTTCTTGTCTGAGTCGTTCCTGCATATAGATTTGACATTGTTGAAAAGCATTTTGAAAAAGGATTGTCTAAATGTTTTGGAGATTGAGGTATTTGAAGGAGTTCAAAAATGGGCAATCAAAGAATGTTCCAGAAAAAATTTACCCCCAACATCGGAAAACCAGAAATTTGTCCTCAGCGATGCCATCACTTTAATACGGTTTCCTGTAATGACGCCGAAGGAGTTTGCTCTCGTTCCGGCGCAATCGAATCTGTTACCTTTGGAAGACGTGAAAAATATTTTTATTTATCTAAATTCGGGTGGTTCTGCACACGTGCTGAAATATCCTTCATACCCACGTTCCTTTAAGCCGTACATGTGCAAACGTTACGTTAAACCGATGAAGAACTACTTATGGCGTTACGACGAAAAAGATATAGATGCAATACGCTTTCAAGTTGATCAAGAAATATTTCTTTCCGGCGTCGGTTTATTTGGGTCGCCATGTGGCGGAGAATACTCCGTTGAAGTGACAATTCTTAAGGTTGCCGATGACGACATCATTTATAAGAACAAAACCACTTTCATTTGTCCACCGGACCCTGAATTTAACAACATCAACAATCCGCAAATACACGAAATAAAATTTGATGAACTGATAGCAATTAAAGAACATGTTTTTTATGATATTTTTGTTTTGCTGGACGGTCCACCATCATTTGCTGGTGATGATGGAAAGCAAGAGGTGAATGTGGAAGGAGTTAAATTCGTGTTTGATAATAGCAGTGGTTCGACCAACGGGACGAGTTTCGATGAAGGACAAATTCCTACTCTCCTTTTTTATTTTTAATTATTTCTATTTTTTTCTGCGCTCAAAGTTAATGAATGAATGTAATTTCCCACCTTAATTTTTTATTAGCGTACTTTAACATGTAGGACATGATTCGTGGTTAAATGTGTAATATATAAACAGGCATAATAATATAAGTGTGAGATTTCTAACAAAAATTGTTTTATTTAATGAGTCTAAAGAAAAATTAATATATATATTTATACATACTTTTTAAAAATGTACACATTGCAGCTACATAATTCAAATCATCTAAAGAATTTTCAGGGGGTAAGATAAGTAAAGTATTGGTGTTGAGATGAACTCCGCTAACTTAAAGACAAATTACGATATTTTGATGCATGGGCTTTTTTCAGTTGATGACTTTGAAGTGAATTCGAACAAAAGGTTCAATCGTGCACCATGCGATGCCATTTTAAATATTGACGATGTTTGGGAGAATGAGTGCGAAAAGAATAGACATTTGTTTAATGCAAAGAAATTTCGCTTGCACAATGTTGACCGGAAGAAGAGCGGAAAGATTACGCTGAGCATTGGATTAACTGACTACAAGGAGACGTTATGTACAAATCTTGGAATGTTTAAAGATGAGATTTGGAAATATGGGCTGAACACTTTCGATGATGGAAACTCGTGTTTTGGGAACGGTTTAGGTGTTACATCTGTCTTAGTAACCCAAGACAATTGCTTGGTTCTTTTGAAACGAGCAGGTTGGGTTGGCGAGGCAAAAGGACTGGTTGATAATGCTGGTGGGCATGCTGAACCAAATGTGAAAAGATAAAGTTAACGTCCTTTATTCTGCAATTTACCTCTAGAACAAGCTTCTGTTCTCATTGGGTATGTGACCGGCCGAATCTCTGTTTAGGTCATGCTGCAGAGGTTGCAAATCAACGATTCTGAATTTTTCAATGCACCAAGTGATGCAGTGGTCTATGAAGTTTTCCATTCAATTTTCAGAGAGGTCAGAGATGAAGTAAGTCAAAGTCATTTTTAGATTAGATAGATTAGCTGGATACTTATAATAAAATTATTAATCATTATTAGATTAACTTTGTTGCATAAAAAGCACGCTCTTTATGCTTTAAAGCATGCTCTTTAGAATCGTGCTGTTTTTCTTTTGTTAACAGATAGATCTGTTTCTTTCAAAATTTTTTGTTTTCATAATCAGACAAATATTAAGGGGTGCGGGTCATGTAATATCTTTGACCTCATGGGCAGAAAGGCACCCCTGCCTTTTATGCACAGCTGTCACAGGGTTCAAAATGTTGGTTTGGTATCTTGTGTGGGTTAACTCACCACTGTTTTGCGTCTCACTGGGATTGGCATTAGGAAGGGCATCCAGCTGTAAAAATATCTGCACCGATAAATCATCATATGATTAAACCTACGCAATTGTGGGAATCATCATCTATTGAAAAACGTCTAACCCATGCTAGAATGGGAATGAATGTTAAACGGTGATGATGATGATGTTGATGATGAAAAGGTTTTCAATAAAGCTAGTCATTACAATATGGTCTAATTCTATAAAGGTGAATGTTCCAGAAGAAAAATTATCGTGGCCAGTTTGCATTGGGATTATACGGAATACCGTCCAAGGAGGAAAACCTTGTTTTATCTTTTTCATGAGGTTTGTGATGGACGTGTGGGTTTTTTTTATGTGTGATTTTGTAATACACTTGGAAATTAATATCAGTTTGTAAAATTTTAATGTCACCTTTATAATTAGATTTTTGTTTTGATGTTTCCATAGACGTTCCACTAAATATGAAGGACACCCCATTTTAAATGAGGTTAAGAAGAATCTTTAGAAAATCTGGCTCCCTTGTGATTCTGTCTGAATTCATCTGGGTTTGTTCTCAATTTCAATGAATGGTTTTGCATTTTAGATGTGATTTGCAAAAGGAAGAAATTAAATCGATGTACGAAGCAGGTGGATTGGAAACAGATGAATCAACAAAGATTTTATTCCCAACCGTCAAAGTATTGGTTTTACACATTTGTTATTATTATTTCGAAAACATACACTTTTTTCAAGTAAATATTTCTTATTAATAGTTTTTGTATAAATAAAATTGCTTCACATTATAATAGGTAATGAATTAAATTTATGTTAAATAAAATTTCCAGAAATGCAAACGTGCAAAATATTTCTCCATGAATTTTTCTCCCGCAGGGAAATATCTATATAAACCAATGGAATGAACGTATTAATAAAAAATGATATTGTATAATTATTATTTCTTTTATATTTTAAAAACAATGCAAAAAAAATTTAAAATTGTATTTTTTTTCAAATAATTCCTGGGCTGGATTTGACCCTATCCTGGTATACTAAATTCCTCAATGATTGTCCTGACATCAGCATCTTTATTCTTTACACCAAGCAAGGTATTCTATCTATAGGGAAGTTGCAAAGAAACATACTTGTATGAGTTTCTCACTTCTAAAAACAAAATACAAATTCCCAACAATGAGGTTGCAATCTTTGTCTTCATTTTGCAATTGAAGCATGGTTCTAAAGAATGTTCTGATTTTTTTTTTATGATCAACCAATCAGAGTATGCGTGCCACAAATAATTATCCAATCAAAACATCTGAAAATTGTAAACACAAGAATTTAAAATGTTAAATATTGTTCAAGTTTTGAGTGAAAAGAAAGAGATAATAGCGTGTCCAAGTGAAAAGTTTATATTTTATGATTTTGATGATGAGATTGATGTTTTTGAAATTGAAGATGGTGAAGAAATCTGTTGCATAAAGAAAAAAAATATTCCCATTTTCAGCGAAGAGAGTACAGACAATGACAAATAAACCTATTCAATCTGTATTAATGAAAATGAATTAGCTAAGGTTGACGGTTTGAAGAAACTCGTAGAAGAAGAGCAGGATAAAGAAGTTAAATGAACTATACTTCAATGTCAGCATGCAAAAAAAAATAAATTAGAAAAGAAAGCTGCACAGCTTACTTTCAATCATGCCAAAAGTTAAAAGAATTCTTCTATATTTGAAAGTAACAATATGGGTACAAGTTTGATTACATTTGGATTTTCAGATGGTGAAATTAGTTTGTAATCAAAGGAGAAGCTTAAAATATGGTGTTGTAGTGTTAAATTTGCTTCTTTAAAATAACTCAAGAGTTCGGCAGCAACAAAAAGGATGTCTTGATTAACATTGGTGCGTGGAGGAAATTGATAAATATCAAACTTTTTTGATCGTTCAAGTTTACATCAATAGGAATTACAAACACTACGAAGTTGATTAACAATATTGTCAGAAACATAATTAAACAATTTTTGTATTTTTGCTGAGTCGTCATTTATTCTAAGACACAGTTTTGCGTAACCTTGTTCTTTCTAATAAGCTGTTGTGATTCATCTGTAAAGATGAAAAACAAAATAAAATGTGCCTGAATAGAGCTTAAGTTTGTCATGGCAGATTAGAATATAATTGGTTTATTTTGATGGTTTTTGTTGCTGTGGTGGTTAACATCATCCATACCCAATGTGCCAAGGTAAACAACATTGCAAGAGGCCGAGAGTATAAGCATAGCGATGGTATAAAGTCAACCCTACAGTTGCACTTTTATGAAGACTTATATTTTAGACTGTTTACTTGTAATATATAACCTAACCTAAAGCATAAAAATTTCCATAGTCCTTCATAAACAAAAACACAAAATTTTGGTAGTGACCTCGAGTGACTCAGAACAAAAATAAGTTAAAATGACTTTAAGATATTTAATTCTTTCTCTTTTTAACACAGCAAAGCAGCAATATTGTTATTTTTACCTGTTACACGCGAACGATTTTCACTGAACAAAACAAACTGGTTTCGTTAATTATTGTGAGTTATGTAACTTTCCTTGTAAACTAGCAAACAAAAAAACATAGTAATTATTGTCTCTTAAAAACAACATCTCCAATCAAATGCATTGACTGTCATTTTGCTCCAACCAAGTTTGAATTCCAACCAAGCTAGGTTTTCTTCCTCAATCCTTCTTATTGAAGTTTCATTTTCTGCATACTCTAAGCGCATGTTTCTTCTTGAGTATACAGTTGTGTTCCTGCCCATTACACCGATACGTGAAAGATCGGTTAGTACATACGTCACATCTTCTCGAATTTTGTACGA
Organism: Candelabrum cocksii; assembly: GCA_963930725.1. Taxonomy (NCBI): domain Eukaryota; kingdom Metazoa; phylum Cnidaria; class Hydrozoa; order Anthoathecata; family Candelabridae; genus Candelabrum; species Candelabrum cocksii. The sequence goes on from OZ005666.1 coordinate 3,620,604, forward strand.
GGATCTGTCAAATCTTCTCAAAAATGTCAGGACTTTCTCTGCAATTTCCAACTCAGGAAAGGAGAGGCAACCCTGCAAAGAACTACGGTGACAATGTTATTACATCATTTTAGGATATTGTTTCCATGAGTGATGACGATTTTGAGGCGTATGTGGAAAACATGGCTCCATGCGCTCAAGCAACGTTGTTTGTGTTTCGAGAAAAACATGATTTTCTTTTCGCAAACAACTCTGGCAATGTGTGAATGTTTGGTTTGATTGTGATTTTTTTTTGTGAATTTCTGGGTTTTTGCACCTTTAAATTTTACTTTTGAGGAACTCACATTGTTCCACCGAGCAATCTATGTATTTATTGCAATATGTTTATTTATATGTAAGGAAATAGAAACAAATCTAATTTTGTTGAATTATTCATGTTCAATTGAAGATGGTGAATAAGTTAGTGAATCACACAACTGTCATGGGAACACTCTCTTCAAAAAGAGTTGTGTTGGTTGATGTTAATAAGGATGATGGCGTACTACGCTGGTGCTAAAGGAGGTGTCCCATTTCACGTGAGAGAGGAAGAGAGAAGATGGAAGGAGCATTTAAAAAAACACAAGCAATATGTGAGGGTTATTTTTCATTTGTGATTTTAAATTCATCAAGTGTGTTTGTGTGTGTTGTTTTTGCTGTTGTCTACATTTGTGAAGTTGTAGAACAGTTTTTGAGAAGTTCTTCCTTTTGTTTGTTTGCATTTTCATTGGGTTTTGTTTCATTGCAACATTTTTGTATTTCAAGCAGTTGGAGAATTGATATGCGATATGAGCACTATTTATTTAGCGTTGACTATGCCCTGAAAACTCTCTATTAAATTGTACTTTCTTTGGGATATTGATTAAGGAAGTGTAGATTTATTTATGTGAAATATGTCTTTGGTTAGCACCAAACAGAAATGCTTGTTTCTAATTAACAGTTATCAACTACCCAAAAATTCTCCCCTTTAACCAAATCAGGCATAAAATTTTGATCTCAGTCAATGATTATTTATGCGGCAGTATAATTAACTTTTTATTATAAATATATATAATAATATAATATATATATCGTTTTTGTAACAAGAGGTCTTTTTCAGTCTCTTTTATTTTTGTGTTGTCTTGCTGATAAATAAAACAATCTACCAAATCTGTCAACATTATCTTCTGATACTGTTACTCGCCTTTAAGTCTTTGTAACTTCACCTCAATTCTTTTTATGGGATTAGATTGACCAATCGAAATCTACCATATCTTTGAAAAAGAACACCAGAGATTACTGGGAGACACATGTATCATCCAATCGAGCCAAGGTTAGCTTTTCCTTTTCGTTGTTCTAAGTAGATACATAACACAGACTTGGTTGTTGCAGTTTATTGTTACACAGCACATTTTACTTTGTACTTTTTAATGCCTTATTACAGTAGAAAAAGGTCTCTTAATTTTCACAGTCAGTGAAGAATTTGTGGAATACACACTGTCAATTGTTGAAGTTTAGGTGATGATATCTAGCAGTTATTTAAATTTAAAAATGTTTTTAATGACTGACTGTTTGTGTCAGATCTTGAAATGTTTTTGATGGTAATCGCTCACTCTCACAACTAGACTGGCAACGTCTTAATGATAGTATAAGACAGAAGAATTCTAAACCATTGTTTAATGTTTATATATACCCAAACCCATGTATACAAACTGAAACTAAGAAGTCTTCAACAACGCACTGTGACTGTTTTTGCGTCAGAACTTGTATATCTCACTATTAAGGCACTTGCGCTTTGCGAAATATTTGATACATTCTATTGCGTTTTCTTCACAAAGAAATTAAATGTCTTCTTTGTCACTTGGGCTGCATTTTTTGCAAAATTGTATGAATTTGTGCTTATTAAAATGTACTTAATTTAAGTGCGGTTGAACTTTTGGGACCCTTTTTGAGTTTCGTACAAAAAGCCTTCTTATTGATGGATATAATAAAATGCATTTGTGATTGGCAGTTTATGAATTTCATTGAATCCGTCAACTTATGGACATTGGATTTTTCAATTGGTGTGTTTTTAGGTACAGAAGGATATTTTGGAGACTATTGACCAAGAGAACCAGCGAATTTTGAACAGGTTGCAGGATCTAAAACAGCGCTACAAAAAGAGATACAAAAAGTAAGTTCTCTTTGTTATTAAGAATAATAATTTATTTTATATTATATATATACATATATATATATATATATATATAATAATTATTGTGTATCTATCATTTTTAGTCGTGAAAAATTACTTGTGATACATGAGTTTTTATATAAATATCTACATGTTGCGGTGGAAAATATATTTATAAAAAATATATTTATTGTTGAAAATTGCACTCATCACTTAAAAATATATATATCCAAACTTTTTTTACGAACTATTTTGTCAACAAAACAGAAGTGTGTAGCTAGTTATTCTTTATGCTCCTAGAAAGAAACATTTCCTTTAATTTTTTACTCGCTAGACTGGTTGAAAGTTCATTAATAGCTAGCAAAAAGTTGGCAAACGCTAATTTGCACAAATCACTCCTTAAACATTGACACTTATAAGTGGAAATCATAATGAATTCTTACCATAAAAATGTTTACCATATTTAAAATCGCATGGATCGTGGTTTTTTAGCCATCTTCATTTATTTGAACACAAAAACAGCTTTACAGTGTCATCAGTGACAACTTTTTGTTTTTTTTTTATTGGGGGTAAGAGTTTTGGAATTCAGATAAATATTAGTTACATGACCCTGGTATTGTTATATATATACTATTAATATTCTGTTGCCTGACACTATATATTTATTTATTTATTATATATTTATTAGTAGAGTATAAAAATCACACAAAGAAACTATTTCTTTGGTCAGTTGTTTTTATTGGAAATAAATTAAGTTAGTAAATTTGGTTTCATTAGTATATTTCATTTATTCTTATTTTAATCTTAACTGATACTGAAATGGTCATATGATACTGAAATGGTCATATGATACTGAAATGGTCATATGATACTGAAATGGTCATATGATACTGAAATGGTCATATGATACTGAAATGGTCATATGATACTGAAATGGTCATATGATACTGAAATGGTCATATGATACTGAAATGGTCATATGATACTGAAATGGTCATATGATACTGAAATGGTCATATGATACTGAAATGGTCATATGATACTGAAATGGTCATATGATACTGAAATGGTCATATGATACTGAAATGGTCATATGATACTGAAATGGTCATATGATACTGAAATGGTCATATGATACTGAAATGGTCATATGATACTGAAATGGTCATATGATACTGAAATGGTCATATGATACTGAAATGGTCATATGATACTAAAATGGTCATATGATACTGAAATGGTCATATGATACTGAAATGGTCATATGATACTGAAATGGTCATATGATACTGAAATGGTCATATGATACTGAAATGATCATATGATACTGAAATGGTCATATGATACTGAAATGGTCATATGATACTGAAATGGTCATATGATACTAAAATGGTCATAATCTATATTATCAATAAAAAGACGTTGACACCATTTTGATTGCTTTATCAAGATATACAGGACTTTGATTGGAAGAACAGAACTCTAATGAAAGTCACTGCTTTCGTGTCACTACACAATTATCAATTGAAAACAGAACAAATGTAGTGACCAACAAGCACTAAAATCGTGAATCAAATAAACTGATTTAGTCATCCAGAATTCTGATAAAGGAAACTTGGTCGTTATAATCAACAAGATTGATTACTTCAACAGTACAGAACACATACTTTCAGACATGTTCAAATTTGAAAAACTAAAGGTTTTACCTTCGAAAAGAACTGAACTTAGCTTTTAATTAGCAAAAGAAAATTGTTGGTTTTTTTAAAAAATGGCACAAGCAGGATTGTGAATGTTTATATCAAAATATCACGTATCTGGTTCAAACCTGGTTGGATTTTTGTTTACCAAATGTCCATAAACAACCTGTAAATAGGTTGTCTGCTATTTGTCCGGTTATTTCCCCATTCTTTCAGCCTTTGGCTCAACTATGTATAAGTTAGCTAAATACTTGGTTAATGTTCCTAGTCATCTTACAGTGAAAGATTATTTTCATTTTGAAGAGGAAATTAGAAATCAAGATCATAACTTGTGCATGGCTAGAGCCATGAAACGTATAATCTTTGTTCACCGATATTCCACTTGATGAGACTAAAGATATCTGTGTCTCTTCTTTTTATTGTGACAGTGAAGTTGTTAATAGCATCTAAACAAGATTTCCACACGATGCTTAGTCTTTTGTCACTTTTGACAAAGATTTTTACAAACAAAGGCGTCCTTGGCTCATACATTTGCAAATATCTTCATTTCTCCCATTAGGAAGGGAAATGGATTTCAGAGTGCCCCTCTGAATTTAAACCTTTTATGTATCAATGTTCTTTTATTTAAATCTCCCAATCATGGAGAACTCTTTAAAACATACATGAACACATACCATATGAATTTCAATTGAGAGAGAAAACTCATTGCTAGATGCATCAGTTACTTTTGATGAGATGACTGTATCCTAAACCTACATTTAGTGAAGTCTTTACCAATATTGTGGCTTTCATACCTAAATCTTACAATCTTGTTTTTGTTCACATTGTTGTTTTGGTCATTTTTCTTTCTTCTCTGATTTCACTAATTTTCATTCTTATTTGAGAGCTTTCTTATCAAAAAACGGCTTTCCTACCATCGTAGCTGATTCTTTCAGTTTCTTAAATAAATACATTTTCTTAAACAATCTACCAACGTTTTCCCGTTGCTACCATATTCTCAGTTCATCTTCTCTACAAGTTCAACATCCTCTAACTAAACTTTTCCACAGATAATTAACCAGTTGGTGATTTTTAAATCTTCTTTCACTATTGTCTCTATGCTGATATTCAAAGGGCTATTCCTAAATCTGCTTTCTGGTGTCGTGTATATTTATTATATATATATAAATATACATATGTGTAGTAGCGAATTTATATTGGTAAAACAATGCGACACTTAAAAGAGCGAGGGCTTCTTAGCATATTGGGATTTTTGCACTCACATTTCAACGTGTGTTGAAATAAACGCATTCGGCAGTCGGTGATCACATTTTCAGAACATGGTTTTGTCACTTGATGACTTCATTATACATTCTAATGAGTCGGTCTACTTCCCTTTAGAAATTAAAGAAATTCCTTTCATTTTGCGTGACAAACCACCTTTCAATAGGTATGTTACATCAGCGAAAAAAATAAGACCTGTCAGGCGGATGAGCTCAACATGGGTCAACGACCATAACGCACGGAACTTAAGTTCAGCAACGGTTCTGATAAGTCAACATGACATCAGTTTGGAACCAAGCAATGAGTTACTTACAGCTCCGCTGTATCGTCGATCAACATGGTTTCTCGCCAGGGAATGCAGCTCTGCGCCACTCAGCGTCGTAATCATGCGGGGGTAGCCTCACAGTTTTTGTTTTAAGGCAACTCAGTTAAGGGAAGATGACGTAGTTTAGTATCATCAGCATAGGCATGGCCTACTATGTTTACACGGCCGAACAAGCTGCTTAAAACTGCCGTAGTTGAAAGGCCTACTTAATTTCGATAATAAACAAGAAGGTAGATGTTGTTTTGAAAAAAAATATTAGGAAGTGTTTTTAAAATAATACTTATGTTGTTGTTCAAAGAAAAATTGTTTGTAGAAGATATTTCATTGGAATAAACATTACAGGGACATTACCTGTTTTGTGAGGTGTGTTACCATGCAAGTGCTTGAGCGTTTTATTTCAATGCCTGTGCATTTTCTTTGGCTCGACACATGAAGAATGGGGTAGAAAGATGGCAAATAAAATCATTGTTAACATTTTCTACAACAAGAAAATTTTTTAACGATTCCATCCGAAAAGACCAAGTAAAAGATTTTAAAAAACGTCAAAAAGGAATGAAAAGATCTTTATTATTAAACTACGTATATATAACTTTTTAATTTTGTACTGTATAAATGAGAACTTGACTTTTACATTGTGTTTTAGCCCCCGATTACTTAATTTGATTAAATAATCAACGAAAATTCCCTTGAAATAGCTCAGTAACACTGTTTCAATAGGCCTTTTAACTTTGGCCTTTTTTAGCAGCTTATCCGGCTGTGTACAGTAGGCCATGGCGTAGATAATTGCTAAGTAATATTTGTAAAAAATATACTTACTTGAAGATGGGTCACATTTATAAAATTGATCATATTTAAGTCGTTTTTCTAAGAAAGTGGGGAAGCTTTTTGGTACACAGTGTTTTTTAAGGGAGCTTTCGAATCGGAACAAGACGTCATCAACTTCATATAATTTATCGGAAAACGAATCCATTATCCAAGATGAATACGAAGAAGGTGCATTTAGCGGAGCGGAAGAAAACTATGATGACATCGAATACTCCGAAGATGAATTCGAGGTAATCGACCATGCCCTGTTGTTGGACTCGCTTCAAATTTTATTTTTCCGAATTAAATAAGTGGTATATAATGTTATATTTTGATATAATATACAAATTTAGTGTTTTCTTGGACACAATAATTAATGGAATAATGAAATAAAATTGACTTAAATTCAAACGCAAACACACAATGTTTTATACTTACTTTTCTTTTCGACTTTTCTCAACTGCACACCACACAGCTTTTCCTGTTAAAGCTCTGAAATTTTAATGAAAAAGGGAGCCGTTTTATTCATCCATTGACAGGCCTCAATAGCGTTTGCGGAGACAGAAGAAGTTTCTTCGAATCTAACGAATCATATTTATGCATGGCTTGAAACGTTCCCAACTGGTTGCTAGGCAACGCCATTGCCAATCTGTATGGCCGTTCTAGCAAAAACATTTTCTGATGGGAAACTGTGAGTTAGGCGGTAATGAAAAGAAGTTGCACATATTCTCCGTAGCTGTTCGTAATTTGTAATAATATATTTAAATAAATATTTTATATTTAGCTTGACGACGACAAGTCGATTTTTACAAATAGCGAAAACGAAAGCAGTGCACAGGAAGCTAGCGAAGAGGAAATGTCTTCCAGGGTAAATAACATCTTCGCAATCTTTGTTAGTTCATTCTGCTGTGAATTACTTTTCTCGGTTCGTTAAATCTCAGCATACATGTGGTACCGTTTTACTTTTAATGTAGGGAGCCAAGAACGAAGCTGAACAAAAGATGCGTGACACGTCTCAGGTACTGTTGTTGTTGTCGTTGTTGTTGTTTGGCTGGTAATAAGGAAGTTAGACATGATTACGAGTCCTTAATTAAAAGTTTGTAGGTGAATACATTTGCTCATTTTTCTATTTATTCTCTAAACCAGAAAGACACAGTTAGCCATCCCGTTACAACTCGTCCGAGAAAATCAAAAAAAGAAAAAAAGGTATAGAGCTAATCTAGCATCTGGTAATGTTTACCGCTTCGTTGTATCGCACAGTTAACGCCGGCCCAGAAAGCAAACCAAGAACGAATAGCGGAAAATATACGGCTCAATAAGAAGCTTTTGGCGATTAAGAATGGTAAAGGACGAGTCTCTGTCAGTGACCCGAATTACGATGGTGAAGAAAGATGGTAGCTTGTTATTGTTGTTGTCGGTACTTTTCTGTTAATCTCCCCCCCCCCCAAAAAAAAAAAACAAATTTAAAAAGTCTGCAAAATCAATGTTTAGGAATTCAATTTGGCGGCCAACATGCTACAATATTAACAAAAACTTTTCAAACTTGTGTTTAATTGTCCATGGCGTTGACGCCACATCCATTCGCATATGTAAGAGTCTAACATAGATCGGTGTGTCCCATTGTGTCTAGTTAGTAAACCAGTAAGTCTTTACAAGCGAGTTAAAAAGAGGAATTTTTAATTGTTAAAATTAAAATTATTAACTATATCAATTATATAAATATATCAATTTTAAACTTTTAAATCATTTGTAACAAAGAAACATTGATTTTGAAGAAGTTTTAAATTTGTTTTTGTTTTTTTTTGGGGGGGGGGTGCGGGAGGGGGGGGGGTTTAACAGAAAAGTACCCTGTTGTACTTCGAAGGGGACTTATAGCTTCGATGATGCTTTGCAATTAATTCAGTGCAATCGGTAATCATTTCTAAGCTTTAAGACATCTACACGAGTGATTTGCTTTTAGGTGGATTACGTCGCCCCGGGCTAGGGATCGAGCAAAGATGGAGGAGGAAGTGGAGAAAATAAGAGAGGAAATACACAAGAAGCGAGCAGGAAAACTGAAAGCGAGAGAACAAGAAGAGGAGCGGGTAGGCAATTCAAATTGGTACTCGAAGTATCGTTTCTGTTCATTTGTCGTTGATTTAGATCCTAAAGAAACTGCAAGAGGAAGAAGAACGGTCAAAACAGGAAAAGAAACTGGTATGGAAATTCTTTGTTTCAGTTTTGGAATGATTTATAATTTTTAATTTAATATATAACTTCATACTGCAGGACAATGAGTGTTTTATCGATGTGTTTTAGCCACCCGGATATCATACTAAATATCGCAAGAAAAAGAAAAAATATCCCGAAAACCGAGAAGTTGATTCGGTATCACGTAGCGAGGAATCATATGACGTCGATGATTGACAAAAAGCGAATCGTGCTTGTGTAATTTTTCACGAAATGAAGTCACGAATTGTTTCCATTTTTAACATTCTTTCAAGATATTTTTGTTGGGTATGCTGCCTGTTGTTTTGTTTGAGTTATTTTCAGATATATGAATGCGTTATTTCTTCGTTGTCCTTTAAGATATTGAGATTGAAGTAGGGTCAATCTAATAGAAGAAGAACTTGCGAGATTTCGACCTTAGGTTGAACTTGTTTTGTTAGTTCAGGTTGAGTTGTCAATCATTTTATGAACTTCTTACGCTAGTAAGGTTGAGTTGTCAATCAATCATTTTATGAACTTCTTTTGTTAGTTAAGGTTGAGTTGTCAATCATTTTATGAACTTCTTTTGCTAGTTAAGGATGAGTTGTCAATTATTTTATGGACTTTCTTTGTTAGGAATGACCATTTAAAAGTAATTGTTTTTGTTTTACTTCACAAGGGGTCTATTCCTTCAGCGGTATTATGGTTATTTGCAATAAACCGACTATTTTTAACATAGATTTTGAGGGGAAAACAGTTGAACATCATCTGACAGGGCAATATTATGGAACAAATGAAAATGTGACATGCGCAGTTTTTACATAAACAACGTACTTTCCGGATTATTCTCAATTAAAAATCAAGAATGTGGTTTCGATCTGCGATAATGCTTCGAAACTAGTTGACATATAGTTGCTATAACGAATGCTCTTTTATAATCAAAATTCACTTTATCGAACAAAATTTTCGGTTCCTTGAGTTCGACCTATGTAATTCTTATATTTTATGCTGGTTATAACGAATCCCGCTATTACAAACTCATTCTTAGGACCCCACTCCCAAAAACGTCACTGCTGAACGAACAAATTTCTTGGTCGTGTTCGTTATAGCGGATGTCAACTGTAATTCGTTTGGTGCGACGCATCGTTACATTATGTAATAATGATTATACCTTCATTGTTTAGCTTAGCTCTAGTATCGTAGCCGAGTATTTTACAAAAGTTCGATGAAAAGTTTTTCTTTACATAATATTCGTTTGGAACAACAAATTCTGACGAAAATAGGGGAAAAAATGGTTTGTGAAAATATTGGAATAGAAAATTAGATTTTAGGGAGGGTTTTATTATCTTTTGCGTTTTATTTGTTTTATGGAAGAAAAATAACCTTATAACAGGGCCGCCGGAGCCCTGATTGGAAAACTTTGCCCGCAAGTGATAAGGAAGGTAGTAAATCTTATTTACATGTTCCCTTTTTTCTTCGTTTTGTCACTTTCTATCATTTCGGCATTTGGTTAATGAGGTTGTTAATGTTTTTGTTGTTGCTAGACCCAGTTCTTTTCTAAATATAAACAAACGCATCATCGGTCAAAGTCCAATTGACATTTTGTGGTTAAATACACTTCGTAGAATGTCAAGTCCTTTTTAGCTAACTATACGAGTCATGATTTGTTTTAACTCATTAAATCTTTTTATTCACTACTCTTTTTGTATATTTTTTGTATACAATTATTTACCAAGCTATATCTCTAGCTATTTTATTTGAATATATAAGTTGTTGAGTTTAATTTTAATTATTTTAATAAGATCTACACTACTTAATACCAATGACGTACTGCGTACTTATGATTAAAGTTGATATAATAAGTAGATACAAACAAAATCTGGAACAGATGTTGATTTCTTTTATATCATATCTTCACATTGGTTTTCATTATAACAAGAAGTCAACATAAGGTTTTTACAGCTTTTGACTGTTGTTGGAGGGTTGAAAGGGCAAAACAGATGTTTGTTAAGTTCAGCTTTATCTAGATAGAATCTCAATAAGAAGTAAATTTAATAACATTTTAAATTTAAAAGTTAAATTCTGCGTTTACGTTAATATATATCTATCAATCAATCGCATCCGACAGAATCAGCGGCATTAGTTTTCTTTTAGCAGAGATACTGTAAAAGTTATACCGTGTGTATATATATGTACTATGATTTAAGATTCTTTGTTTGCCTTAGTTAAAAAAATCACAACTTAAATGGCTGAAGCCAGAGCTGCAGCGCATGAGCCAAAGGTTCGATATCACGAAGAAGGAACAAGTGAAATTGAGCAGGAAACAAAAGTTGCTAAAAGTGTTTATCATGACTTACTGCTTTGTGCTTTCCGAACAAAGTATGCATATAATACTTTAATGGATATTTTTGTACCAGAATTACTTTTCCATTAAATTACCGTTTTTCACAAATATTGTGTGTATTGCATTTTAGCAGAAATCTTTGATATTTATGTAGACGGCAGATTTACAACGGTCTTTGGCCTACATCATGGGACAACCTGCTGGGTGCATTGGGTGTTGTATTCCTTATCATGTATATTGATCACCCAAAATTGAATGTAATCAGTTATTACTTCTGGTGGTTTGGTGAATCGTTGTACTTGGACGAATCTTACCCCTATTTCTTTCGGTTGTTAATAATATCATTATTGTCGTCAATTGTTTACTTCATTGTGATCCTTTACACAAGACAGTATTTGTTGAGGATTCTTCTGGCATACAAAGGCTGGCTATGTAAGTTTTCAACAGTTTTAGCCTTAATAGTTTTAAAATTAAAATCAGAGAATGATACTAGCTGTAATCATACTTGCATGCTGTGGGAGAACTGTTGCATTATTTTTGCCAATTTACTTGTTTTTCGGGTTTTCTAGCATGGAAATAAGTTATACAGTAATTTTTTATGATTTTGGCATCTTATACTGTCGGACGACCATAACTTTACATCAACGATATATATATTATAAAAAAGCAAACCAACAACTTAAATACAAATTGAAATAAAGTAGAGTTTCTATCCATAAATAATTATTAACATCACTTCTTAGATCAGCCACCGCGATCGCAAAGCAAGATAGTTCTTTTGTGGGGTTTGTTAGTTCGCGTTGTTAGTGGTCGTTTCCCAAGACTGTACGCATACCAGAACAGTTTGCCTCGTATGAACGTTCCTCCATTGAAAAGTACTGTGAGCAAATTTTTGGATTCTGTAAAGCCGGTTTTAGAGCAAGACCAGTATGAGAAAATGGAAGAAGATGCCAAGGTAGAAAAGTTGTTACGCATCCACTTATCTTTGTGATGAATGCATAACAACTAAAGAATTTTTTTTTGATTTTTTACTTTTTCAAATTTAATATTCATATTTGAATTCCCATTAGGATTTCTTGTCATCAATTGGTCCAAAATTACAATGGATTCTACAGTTAAAGTCATGGTGGGCACCGAATTATTGCACCGATTGGTGGTAGGTGAACACTACACTTACCGATACTTACGACTGTCACTAGTTATTGTTCTATGCATATTTGTAATTTGAATTAAACGTAAAAAAGCGTTGAAAGCCAATTATAAATGCTATTGATGAGTGAACTTATATTTTTTTTTACAAGTATTAGAAAAATTAACTGTTGTGTCTTAGCACCTCCAGCTTAGTAGTCATTCAGAGTGTTGTACTTCAAGGATCTGAAGGGAGAAATCGTTTTTTGTGTTTTTAGTATAATGATTAAACAAAGTTAAGTACTTCCCCGTAGCGAACTGTACATTGCACAGTGTAAATGGATTCAAATAATATTTCTTGTCATAAAATGACAGTTTTCTTTTCTACCAGGGAGAAGTATGTTTACTTGATGGGGCGTGACCCTATTTCAATCAACAGCAACTACTATTGTCTCGATCAAGGTGGCTGGATACCAACTCGTGTTCAAACGGCGCGCGCTGCTGGCTTTACTTGCCTCATGTTGATCTACAAACGTCTAATTGCCACCGAGAAACTCCAACCACTAGTTATTCGTAAAACGATTCCTTTGTGTATGTACCAGTACCAAAGAATGTTTGGCACAGCGAGGTAAAACATTTGGGTTTTTAGAGATAGCGTGATTTTTCTTCCACCGTCAGATTTTTAAAATGATTTTTTTTCCATTATTAAGAGTTCCAAAAAAGGATCAAGATAAACTAAGGCACACACCTGGCTCAGAGGTACGTTTTACTTCACTAATGCCACTACTATCTGCATTAAAAAGATTTTAAATGTTTTTAATTTGTACATTTCAGCATATTGTGGTACTAGCTAAAGGTCACTACTACAAACTTTACATAGTGGATGCGCATGGTAAACCACTCAACATCTTGGATTTGCAAGCTCAGTATGAGTGGATATTGAGAGATGCCGAGAATCAACCAGGTAAATATCGCTTGCATGAATTGAAAAGAGGATAATGTATATCAGTTATTTGTAATGTTACGTCATGATGATGATGATGATGCAATGTTACGTAGCACGCGCTGTGGTGTGTATTTAAGTCATTATTAGTGATTGCTCTTTGGCATAGCCTGCTGTGATGGCGAACTCCGGATCGCCGCGTTAACAGGAAGTGAGAGGAACAACTGGGCGAGCATCCGACGAGATCATTTCACCTGTGGTATCAACAAGGACTCGCTGCGCGCCATCGAGGAATCTTTGTTTTTGGTATGTGCGTTATTTTCTAGACTTATGTGTACTTTCCCAGGGAGAAACTTTCGCAAATTAAGGCATTCGCAAACTTTTTTCATTTCGCGAAAATAAACTTTTGCGAATGGAGTCTATCAGTGAGTTTCGCGAGTATAAACTTTCGCGAATGGACCAATTAAAAAAATGAAAATTAAGGTGCAAAGACATCAGGTGCTGTTTCTAAAGCAGACGGAAAGAAACAAACTTGATGAAGGAAATGGTTCTGATGAAGCAATATGCATTGATTAAGACACGATGAAACAGAAATAATATAATAAACGGTTTATTCGCCGACGAATTATTTTTTTTGGTGATTTCGCATGGATAAACTTTCGCGAATGCTTAAAATTGTAAAATTCCTTTAAGTATTGAAAACTGTTTCTCCGTCCGCCCACTGTCTGTAGTAGATTAACAACTAAATAATGTGTCTCGATGCCTTGCAGGTTGTTCTAGATGATCATATCAGTCATGATTTGAGTGAGCGAGCAAAACATTTGCTGCATGGCGACGGTGCTTCCGTATGGTTCGACAAGACAATGAACGTGATTATATTCAAGGACGGGAGAATGGGAATGAATTGTGAACACTCGTGGGCAGATGCGCCTGTTGTTGGCCATCTCATGGAGTATTGCCTCAGCAACGAGTAAGCAAAATATCTTGGATGCAATCATATATTAATTGTACCTGTATGTAGCTTCATTACAACCATTTGTCTCTGAGTAAAATTGTTTTGTTCTTGGATTCTTAAATTTAAAATATTGCTCACCCTATACGTTTTAACGGGGGTTTAATTTTTAAACTCCAGCGCCAGTAAAATGGACTTGAAACTTGTTGTTCAGGTATTTGCATCGTATGTATAATGACAATGGATTGTGCAAACCGTTTTTTTCACCGGACGCTAACGAGGTCTTCTCGAAGTCAAAAGCTGTCATTACTCCAATGAGATTATACTGGGATGTGAATGAAGAATTGGAGAAAAGCATCAACGATGCCTACAGATTCGCGATCAAGGTGCATACTCTGTTATTTATATTAAATATTGAATGTACACAAACAATCATGTCTGTGTTCAGAATAATGCTGACCTGGCATTATGCGTACGAAAACGCGATGAGTTCGGGAAAGGCTACATCAAAACAACCAAGGTAACAACTTTCTAGAATCGCGTAATTTACCTTATTTGTACTAATTTTCGCGCGTACTACTTTTCGCGCAAAAATCTGAAAAATGCGCGAAAATTAGTACAGTTATTACGCGCAAAGAGGGTATGCGCGAAAATTAAAATTTTTTATATATACTACTACTACTTACTGTAATTATTATTGGATTAGTGTATTAAAGGGTAAATAAAATAATAATAAAATTTTTCACCTTATTTATCCTAATGAATCAAAACTACACTATGTACCTTGTCATTCTCTGCTTCAGGGTCTCGTTCTGAAAAAAATTCTTGTAAAACGGCCTTGCGCAAAATTTAATGCGAAATTATACTAAATTCATGGTGCGTGAAAATTAATACGCGCGAAAATTAGTACAAATAAGGTATTTAATACGCCGGGAGATTTCTTCAGATGAGCCCAGATGCCTTCATACAAATGGCGCTCCAGCTGGCCTATTACAAGGATTCCGATGGAAAGTTTGCGCTCACCTACGAGTCCTCTATGACGCGCTTGTTTTTGCAAGGCCGCACTGAGACAGTGCGATCGTTCACGCAAGAATGCAAAGATTTTGTTTTGTAAGTGTGACCGCGTTAATTTGAATATCTCTCATTTTGAAACTCTGGTCCGTTCAGACTGATGAACGACGCGAATGCAACAGCTCAGGAAAAAGTTGAAGCCATGAGAAAAACAGCGAAGAAACACCAAGTAAGAAAGTACCTTAATCCTTCCAATTGTTGTAATTATCTGTAATGTTGTAGAGGTTATACCGTGATGCTATGTGTGGCAAGGGAATCGATCGACATCTTTTTTCGCTGTACATTGTATGTCGTGGTCAGGGATATGTAAGTGTTGTATGAAACTCACCACGAACCATAGTGATACAGTCAAATGTACGTTTATATAATAAATACATAGGTCTTCATTCCTATGATACACCAAAAGCTTAATTTTAACAATATGTTTCACAAAATCTACGTCTTACGGGTGTTACACGCAATCGAACGACGAATTCCATCATGCGTCTCTCATTTGCAGGATAGCCCATTTCTAAAGTCGGCGTTGACTATGCCTTGGACCCTATCTACAAGCCAACAACCTCAGCAGCAGATGGATAAAGGTTTTGACTTGAACCTCCCTGAAGTCAGAGAAAGTGTGAGTAGTCGAGTTTGCCACGTTAAAAGTTATATTTGCTACATAATCTTGTTGAGAGACATTAGTTCAGAAATTTCCACTTTAAAAACAACGTAAAAACGAAAGGGCTAGAAATAGTTTTAATTGTGAACACTACTTTGCAGCAATCCCCGGGTGGTGGTTTCGGACCGGTTTCCGACAACGGTTACGGGATCTCTTACATGGTTCCGGACGAGCTATCCATATACTTCCATGTTTCATCGAAAGTCTCTTGTCCAGACACTGACAGTGAGCGTCTAATGGGGAATATTTACTGGGCGTTAGATGAAATGAAGAGAGTGAACGATTTGAGTAAAACTGGGTAAAATTGGGAAAACCTTTCCTCTTCATCTGTTGTATATATTGAGTGTCTCAATGTTGCGTGGTTCAAAGGAATATTTTTTATTAAAAGTATTTTTGTTCCGAAATATTGCACTAATGTTTTTACTTATGCTGTGAGTATAATAAGTTTGTAAATATAAGTTCTTTTTAATTGAAGCGACATGTTGTCCACATTTCTACGTTCTCCGAGTGAAGGATTAGAAAAAAGAAGGGGTAACATAAACGTACACGCTTTTCTTTTATAAGAATACCTTTCGTAAGAATAGCAGGGTGAAAATGGGCATTTTGTGAAGAATATTCTAAGAATATGCCCAGGGTGAGAATTCTACTGTATTGGGGAATATTTTGCCGAAATAAAGCTGAATTTGCAAAAGTTGATAAAAAAAAAGATATGTATTCATAAATTGTGACTTTTTCTATTATATTAAATTATATTACATAAATTTTTATGGAACAAAAAATAAGAATACAACCTATTTTAAGTAGAATAAATAAGAATATTTCAGCCTGATTTGGAGTTAAAAATTAAGAATACTTGACCCTGGCCGAATCAAGTCTATGCTTATAAAAAAGCGCGTAACTTAAAAAGCATGTATTGAGACTGGAAATATCAACCACACATAATCCAAAAAAAGTATCTGTAGAAAATCCATCAACCGAGCAGAATCTTGTGTATATTGCATATGAAAGGTTACAACTGACTGGCCATAATTTCCATTGTTTGTCCGCAAAAAAATTGGAATTGTACCTCGACTTGAAATGGTAAAAGTAGATAGAATAGGGGGTGATTTCATCATAATTTAGTATGATTTTCTGGATAAAGAAGGTACACGCGTAGATAGTAAAATCCTTGATAAATTCTCACTTCTTCCACCACCTGCACAGATAGTTAAAACCATAATAAATTCTCACTTCGCCAACCACCTGCGAGAATCACGCTTAATCGAGCATCTCCACGGATAGTTAAAACCTCAAGAAATTCCCACTTTATCTGCCATCTCCTCAGATAGTCAAAACCCAGATGAAACGTCTAGCTCAGCTTTTCGACCTACACTGGCGCAGACTAGCCTTCGTAAACACATTAATCAAATATTGTTTCGCTAAGTCTTAATTGAAGTCTGAAGTGCTAAATTTGATATCTTCAGTTTTTGCAACAGCGGAAAACATCAAATTATTGACTGCCATGGTAACGTATTTACTTGAAGTAGGTTCAAGCCAAGCAGTGGTACATACTTAAGTTGGATGCCAAAAAACAGAAGAAACGTCGCGTAGAAAAGAAAACGTTGTTGTCGTCGGGTCAAAAAGCACTCTACGTTGATTCCCAGGAGAGTTGACAAGGGTGTGTGGAGGGAAAACGACACGTGCGAACTGTCACCGTAAAGGTCCATAAAGGTTAAACTAGCATACGAAATCACCATGAAGATTTTACATTGGCAATCGAAGCGTATCTCCAGAGTATAGTTTCATTGTTTGGGTAAAAAAAAATGTGTAACAATAAATATATAGCCCGTTGAACAATAATCACATGTTTCCGTTGCTTCTTGTTGCTGTTATGTCAACGAAGCAAACATTATTAAAAGATAAAAGTATTAAATGGTTTGTAACATTTATAGTATTTAATATCTTTTACATAAAAATTAAGAATGTATTTTCGAAAGAGGCTCTGGTTAGTTTCAACTTCAAGTTTTTTTCGTCCTGAACAAAGAAGGGTCCAATTTCTGTAAGTCCGCGTCCTTAGTCAGAAACAATCTTTGTGCGCGATCGTGTAAAGTCCCACCACACTTCATTCCAAGCGAAAGAAGAGTGGCCTTTAACCTCTCCAAACCAACTTCTTTCAGTTGCTCTGCTGAATTGTATAGTGTAACGTCAACTGGCTAAAAGAAACAATACATAATCAAACGTACCTGTTGCCAGAAAAATTCTACCCAAGAAATGTTTATTCTAGCCCCTCTTTTATTTTTCATCAATTAGTTCCCACCCAACCCAATTATTCTAGCCACCTGCTATCATTCCTGAGAAATATATGTACTAGTGTGCGACTTATTAAACAAAATCACGCAAATGAAAATGTAACCTCGATGATTTTATCACTAGCTGATTGTGTTGTCTCGCTTTCTTTCGTTTCTCGTTTTCGTTGTGTTATCTCGCTTTCTTTCGTTTCTCGTTTTCGTTGTGTTGTCTCGCTTTCTTTCGTTTCTCGTTTTCCTTGTGTTATCTCGCTTTCTTTCGTTTCTCGTTTTCCTTGTGTTATCTCGCTTTCTTTCGTATCTCGTTTTCTTCGCTTTAACTCGTTTTCCTTCACGACTGTTTGCGGAGTTTCTGAATTGTCCTCGTCTTTCGATACGCCAATGAAAGTGCGTTCATTGCCATCTACATTCGACTTTTGATTGGTAGACAGATCGTCACTATTAGTTGAGTTTTTGTCTTCTGCATTTATTTCTTCGTCGCCACTGCTTTCTTCGTCTTCGCTGACTCCCAGCCTACAACATATCCATTGCCCGTCTTCAAAATAAAACTAACTTTAACTTTTGAATGTTTAAAATAAAATACTACGTAAATCTAGTGTCAGGTTTAATAATTTCAAAACAAAGAAATGAGCAGCCATTGAACAAATGGGCAACAAAAAACAAGAGGTTAGGAGAAGATCTCACCAAATGCTGTTTTTCTTTTTGTGGAATTCAGTTGTGGTTTCCAATTTGCGTTTAACACCAGATGTCTTACGTCGATTTAAGGCTAAAACCAGTAATTGATAAACATTCTCACTCTATGTAATGGGAAAAACGAAGGCGGAAACACACTCAGCCGTGAAAGTTCTGTATAAATAAATAGGGCATAATATTAAACCCAGCTTAAGGTGGCACCTCAGGTGTTCGGTTAAAAACATAGGGATAGAGAAAAAAGCAATAACTCAAGAATTACTGGGGAACAGTCATAGAAATATTCCACGCTTAACAAATGACATGTATACAATACAATAACATAAAAAAAATTCAGACCACCTGCCAGGGGGCTAGTACATACATAAAGCAGTAGGTTTTCAGTCTGCAGAGGATAAAACAATTTCCCTTCACTGAAAAGTCATTAAATTTGGTATTGTGTAATAATTTATGCAAATAAATGTCCAGGAGGTGAATATTGTCATAAAACTGTCTTTTTAATCTAAAAATTGAACTATTAACATCTCAGCAAAATCCAACAGAGATTGCACAGGGAATTATAAAAGAAAGAAGCTGTGAAAATTTCAGAATTTTACAATTTATATAACTGGAGATATTCTCTATCACCATAGACTTGAGGCAAACTCCCAGATTGCGGTTTTGATAAAAACAAGCGTAAAGATTTAATATGCCAAAATAAAATAAAAAAAAAGGAAAAACAAAGTAGACATTTTTTGAAAATCTCCGCTCCCATGGGCATTTTAGTGAAAAAAGTAAGGAATAAGCTTTTTTGGATCTCCAGAAAACCCTGTAGCAATGAATACCTTTGTGCGGTTGCTAAGGAGTAAAGACCGTACCCAATCTTCTTTAAGAGCTAATTTGAGGATCTTTTAGACTATTTTAGCAAAAATTGATTACATATTCGTAATATTAGATGTTTTTAAAGGCAAAAAAAGAAATCATGAAATATTTGACGACACCTTCAATTTTACCATGCGGTGCCACCTTAATAAAATAACAAAAAATAACAATACAAAAAACAGGTTATTATTGCCGTAAATATAACAAATCATTAGGTAACCTGATTCCAATGCATCGTCAACATTTCTGGCGTTTTCTTGGAGATTCGAAGTGTAATTGACATCTTCGTATTTGTGAGTAGGGTTCAAAACACGCTCCAGTTTTGCCACGCGCTTTTTCTCTCTCTCAGTCTCCTCTATCTCTTTATTCTTTAACCATTCGGCAATCCTGAAGGTTTAGAGGGTAATTAAGCACAAAGGGTGTTTGAAAAACCATCGAATTGTATCGATTTTGGTAATTAGTGGAGGAAATTGCAAACAGAACAATGCTGAGAGATAGGAGAAAGTTATTTTAAAAGTATATATTAATATCAAGTATATGTACTGTTTTTCGTTGTTAACATCTCTCATTCTCCTTCCACTGAGATCGCGACACGCTTCGTGATTGGTTGTTTTCTCAATGCGTGCACCAATAGCACGCAACATTGATCCGAAACCTCCTTTTCCTCCCAAAACTCGCAAATTGCATCTGACAACAGAATCATTACTTAGACCATCCAGGCGATCGGAGATTTTACCGCCACATGTCAAATAGAAGGCATCACGAGGAAGGCTCTGCAAAAGAAATTTCCTTCATGAAATGATGTTTCCAAGGAAATATAAATTTAAAATTAGAGAACTGAAAATGCTTGATATTGCATTGATCTAATAAGTTTAAAATATATTTCTGCACAAAAGCAAATAACAAAAACGTTAAATTATTAAAGTAAGGCTTGCTTACTTCTAACTCTGCAACTTCTTCATGTACGTTTAAAAGCGTAGCATTATCTGGAAAATTCAGCTGGGTCGACTTTCCAACAGAGTTATAGTAAATAACATTAATCATTTCTCTGAAAAAAAATTATATTCTGCATTGCTGTATATTAAGCTGTATAGTAATTATACTGTATATACTTATATAAATGAACACTAATGTTAAAATCAACATAAAATATATATATACGTATAGTTCTACAAAGTTCTACTTCTCTACTCAAAGCCTGGACAGTTACTCCTCAGAAAAATCCAGAGACAACCTGACAACTCATCACACAGCCAGACATCTTCAACAAAAGAATTTAATGTTGCACTAGACAAAATCGTTAGACAAATAAAGAAGACAAAAAAAGAAGAAAACGCCAGAAATGTTGACGATGCATTAGAATCAGGTTACTAATGATTTGTTATATTTACGGCAATAATAACCTGTTTTTTGTATTGTTATTTTTTGTTATTTTATTAAGGTGACACCGCAAGGTAAAATTGAAGGTGTCGTCAAAAATTTCATGATTTCTTTTTATGCCTTTAAAAATCGATCTTTAAAATGATCGAGAATTTGAAAGAACCAACATGATTCTTGGTAGAGATTTTAACCTCCCAAATGATCAATGACTATTGCCATTCAATGAGCCACACACCAAATATCAGACCACAACATCATCAAAGTCACTACCGAACCAAAAACTACAATGCTACCAAGAAATAACAACAACATACAAAAGAGCTCTCGGACATCAATAACCTGAACTTCTACAGTAGAAAGATAGACTGGAAAAGATTCAGCAATTATTGTCTCCTAAAATCAAACTGGCAAGCTTTATTCTACAATGCAAATCAACAGATGAAATGCTCAAACAATTCTATCACACCTACAAGCATGTAACTCCTCATCAGTCACAACAAAAATAAGCCGCAACAAAATCAAAAACTTCTTCACTCGTCAACGATACAATGGCGAGGAAGGCGTGAATTTAGCGTATATTCAGCACCTCAATAAACTTTGTAGTCCATCTCGATCAAAATATTACTCAAAGACAAACTCATTGAAATAAATAAAGAAACTCATGGTGTCCTACAAAAATAGAACAGCTCATTAAGAGAAAAAGCCCACAACAGCTATAAAAAACAATTCTAAAATCATATACGCATATGCCAAAAAATTCTCTAAAATCAAACCATCTTCGAACCTCTTCTTGATTCCAACAATACCTACACTATTGACCCCAAAGTAATGTTGGAACTAAACTTTCCAAACAATTCACCTCAGTATTTAGCACACTGCTCTCTCGCACTTTAAATTCCAAATGTCGAACAAAAAACAACCCCCTCTATCACTGAAATTCAGATCAACCAAGAATCATACTTGAAATAAACAAACTTAATTATAACTCTACATCTGGACTATTTCCTGCCATCATCATCATTTACATTTTTCACGTCTATTTTCCATGCTAGCATGGGTTAGACGGGGTTTCAACAGATGATATTCCCCACAATTTTGTAGGTTTAATCATTTGATGATTAATTGCAGCAGATGTGTTTTACAGCTTTACCTAACGCCAACCAATTGAGAGGGAAAACAGTGTCGAGTTAACCCATGCAAAGATACCAACTTTGCATTTTAAAAACTCTGTGGCAGCAGTGCATAAAAGGGCATGGGTGCTTATATCCATGAGATCAAAGATGTTACATGACCCGCACACCCGCAAAAATCCTCCTTAAAAATTGCAAACAATCTCTTGCTCTTCCATCAACACTTATCTGGAGAAAGTTGCTAGACACCAAATACCACCCCAACTGATCTAAAAAACTCAATTATCCCAACCAAATCTAAAGAAGGAAATTGTGGACAACCATCCAACCATCGCCCAATCATTCTCACCTCCCACCGTATTAAAACCTTTGAAAAGAATACCTGGAAACAAACGATCTATACAATGTCTCCCAACACAGATTTAGATCAGGAAGACTCTGCCTAAGCCAACTCCTAAATCACTACAACAACATTCTGACCATGCTTGAAAATCAAAATGTCATCTATCTTGACTATTCTAAAGCATTCAACAAAGTAGATTTCAAACTTGTCCTCAAGAAAATCAATTCTCTTGGTATAAGAGGAAACTACTGAACTGGATTCAATATTTCCTAACAGAAAGACATCAAACCATTACAATAAACGGTACAAAATCAATAGCCACAAACGTATTCTCAGGCGTACCTCAGGGAAGTGTCCTAAGCCCATTTATCTTCCTAATTCTAAACAGTGACATAGATGGAAATATCAAGTTCTCAATACTATGGTGATACCCAATAAATGAAAGGTATAAAAGACCCCACATACTCTCTTCAACTACAAGAAGAACTGAACAAATTTGAGCTCCTAAGATATGGAAAAAAACAACAAATGAAAGAATCAACAACCCACAACAACCTACATAGCACAATCATTAATCCAAATTGAAACAAAGTAATAATGAGTGAAAATGCAGCATTCTCAGGCAACCTTCAAAAAATTATTGAAACCGCTCTAAAACAGCAACAGGTGTTGGCATTGTACTTAGCAAACATGCAGAAAATCAGCCATTTCACAGTAATGTTACCACCAGATGCAAAATCTTAAAAGTCAAATAGAGTGCATTTTTCTTATTTTCTGAGGTCATAAGTACTTAAACCTTTAGAAATTACTTTAAGCTGGCACTGAAAATTCAAAATCACATATCGGGGACCACTGTAAGATACCGACTTGATAGAACTTTCAACATGTATATTTTGCCTAGTGTCAAATCAGCTTAAATCAAAGCAATGAGAATATTTCCATGAAAGTTTTGTTTTATTTGGATGAATTGGCACCAATTTTTGAAAGCCACTCTAAAAATATTTCCCAATATATGTAGCATTATCAAAATTTCAAAATGATTTCTCTCTCAAAAGCGCTGTCCCACGAGTCACATTTATCCAGAAAAGTTTATTTCTTGTACTCCATAAAGCATTAAATCATTGTAATAACTTTTGGAATTAAGTACTATGAACCTAAACTATATATGGGCAAAATAGTAATTGGTCTTATGGGTAATGCTCTTTAAACATTTGTCCTGCGAGTCACGGTCCCATCAGTCACAGCGGCCGGTATTAATAAAAAAACATTTAGAACAAGTTAAAAGTCAAAAGGTCCAAGTATCACCAAAAATGTTGTCTCTCATTGCATCAGTTTGTTTACCTCATGACCACTAAGCAGTATTTTATGATTCTTCAGCTGGTACTTACTCAGTTGTCAAATAAAGTTCTTGTCCAAAATTTTAAGCTTAAGGACACTTTTTCAAGGTTTAGAGACTACCGATGAGATTTTATGCCTTTAGAAGTATGGCAAAAATGTATGCTTACGTTATATGTGTCGGTCTGGCAATTCATATTCCTGGCCAACTGTTGATGATCAATCATGGCAAGATAGAAATGATATTATATGTGATATGCCATCTGACATTCCCTAAAGAAGCATTACAAAATGCTGAAAAAATAGTTAAAGGATGAGGAAATATCAAATATATCCACTTTAAGTGAAAATGATGTACAATTTTGAATGAAGCTGAAATAGCCATTAACTATCAATGATGATGTGATCAAGTTCAACAAGATTTCATTCTGAGAACTTTTTATTGTATTTCTTAGTTGTATTTCTATTCTTTTTATGTATTTCAACTTTTATTCATAATTTAAAGCAAGATTTTCAAGTGAAAAGTGCTTTATTAGTCAACTTGTCCCACGAGTCACGTTTTTTTGTCCCGCGAGTCACAATAATCTAAGAGAGAGTTCAGCCCCAAAATTATTTTCTTTGTTAATTTTACAATGCAAAATTACATATTGGTCTTTCATTAACCTTTACATCAATTTTTTTCTGAAAAAGCTCAATTTCTTTACTACGAATTTAAAAGGATACAGCCTAACCTGGAAAAAATAAAATAGTAGCTGTCCCGCGAGTCACATATTTACTTTCTGAATTTTTTCACTAACAGATTAGTAGGTACTTTATTACTTTTTTTCCGAGTAAGGTGTAAGATATCTACTCTCATATGAACCTTAAAAGTTATATTTTCTACTGGCCAGTTTTGAGGTATGAACCATTTTTTATTCTAAAAGTTTCTCAAATGTCCCGCGAGTCACAGTGAAATGGCTGAAATGCTCTTTGCAAGTTTGAGACAATATCACCGCGTGTCATGACTGCAACTTTTGCTGGTAATCCAAAGACAACTATTATAGTTGCTTACTCGCCAACCAATTCAACAAAAAACAAAGGAGAAGTTAAAGTATTCTACAACAATCTAAGAAAGGTCACACCACCTCACCACTTCCTTGCTATATTAGGTGATATGAATGCAAAAGTGAGCTCAGAAAATGTGAAGTATGCCTATAACCAGAAAACAAACAGAAACGGTCAAATGTTACTGGATTTTTAACTTATGAGAGGTCACTGTGTATAGTCAATACTAAATTTGAGAAAAGAATAGGTAAAAGGTGGATGTTTGAAGGCCCGAAAGGTGATCGACACATGCTGGACTATATAACTCTAAATGGATAAATAGTGTACAAAATGTTGAAGTAAAACTTGAGTCGGATCAGATCACAGAGTTGTCACTATGGAAGTCAAACTATCTCTGAGGGTAACCAAATACCCTGAACCAAGAATATAAAAAGTAAAAACAGATGCAATATTAATGCAAATAACAAAATATTGATTAGCGATATCTTACGACACACCAAAACAAGTCCGTTCACTTCGGAAACCAGGCCAAATCTTGAAAATATGCAATTTAATTTGAAAATAATTTTTTTATATAAACCTGCACAACCTTTTACGTTTTTATGATATGACATTCAATATATACCTAGGTAAATTAAAATTACAATTGGTAAGTTACAAGTCCGTAACGCTGGAGTTATTTTGCATTTCTAACAACATTTTTTTTAACAAAGATTATTTTATATTTTTGAACATTTCGTACGCCATTTTGTTTGCAACTTGTGTTCAAACTTGGTTGCAAGATAAAATCATACTTCAAAAGGAGAACTGCGATATTGAATATTTTCGGTCGCCGTTGTTTTTTACGAATGTTATCGCTTTCATTTTTGTTCTACATGCACGCGAATTAATTTCATAATGAAAGGTCAATGTAATAATAAGAACGATAACATAAACAATAGTGTGCGGTTGTAGACATACGGCTGAAAGAACATTATAATAAAAATAATAATAATAATAAAAGATATTTTCACAAATTTACGCTTTTTTAATTTTGAGAAATTGCCGCCGACAGAAGACATTACGGTTTGTCGCCATCTTTTATGTATCATACGCCAATTTACAGGGCTGTATATATGCTTATTATATTTCTACTGAGAAAAAATTAGAGATGTAAAATCACAACTGTAAATGCAGTGAGAATCTCAGACACCGGGATATAATCTTTAATTAAATGCTTAAGCTGGAAAATATCAAAACTTCTACATCTAGCTAGAGGAAACCTCTGAATCTGTATGATTAAAAGATTGTTTGCTATATTTTTTGTTCTCACCTCACATGCCCCATCATGAAATTATATTTCGCCGGTATTACGAGATGTCGTAATCTTTTTTCCTCATTTTGAAGTATGTTTTTATCTTGCAACCGTTCAAACTTGTGTTGGAACGGAACGGACAAGAAAATTTTCAGGTCACGTGTTGTAAACATTACAAGTGCGCATGCTCAGTAGCTTTTCCGTTCTGTTCCGTTCCTGTCCGCGGAAAATTTTCTGTAAGTGGAAAGCCGCCTTTAAACAGATTGTATATATATATAATTTTCTGTATATTAAAGTTTTAAGAATCTTTGACAATTTCGTTTCATTTGCCACATTTGGATTTCCTCGACATCATTTTTCTTCAATATATAGTTTTAAAAGCATTGCGTTTATTTCTAAAAGTCGTAAGTTTCCAAACCCGTGTTTTCTATTGACTATGCTGCAATGGAGACGACATTTAAATGCAAGTTAGCAAGCCCAGACTGGCATGTGTATGGTAAAAACCGTTTGGAGTAATCCAAAAGGAGAAATTATCTACGCTGAACAAGAAAAAAGCAAAACAGCACTCATGCACGATCCGTATTCTGTGGCGTGGAAATCAAAATTGAAGGGGGAAATAATTGCCAAGGTTGTCGGGCATGTACCAAGAGAAATATCAAGGGCTGTTACGTTCTTTTTGAAACGCGGTGGAAGGTTAATTGCTAAAGTGTCCGATTCAAAATATCGTCGTTCTCCCATGGCCAAAGGTGGATTGGAAATCGTTTTATTAGCATCTTTCATTATCACTGAAGAAAAAAAAGAAATATTTAGACCGCTTGAAGACGATTGCTGATTTACGCGATAAAGATTTTGAACAGAAGGAAGAAGAAGAAGACTTCTTAATAGATGAACTAATTGTGATAGCATTCTAGTGTATTTTCATTGATATAAATAAATATTCTGTTCCATGATTTTTTTTCTTGTTATAAACCTTATCTATTTTTCAGCGTTTTTATCGATTCTAAAGAAAGTACAAAAATACGAAAACTTTAGACGCAAAATTTCGGAAGGACAAAAAAATATCCAAAAGTTTTTCCGTCTGAAAGCGTGAACATGAACGTCGTCACAACTCAATGATTTTACGATTACATTATTCTAACATTCGCACGTGTCATATTTTGCACTCTGTTTTTAACCAATAGGAATCCCGGGAATAGTTGCTTTAACCAATCAGAAGAAATATTGAATTTTGCACTCCTTTCTAGCTAATCAAGAAAAAATATTGAGTTTTGCACTCAAACATATGATATATATTTCCCCGTGATTAGCCAATCAAGTTACAGATATTCACGCAACCTATTGATAAAGCTATTTATCTGCATCCTTCAAATTATGACAGGGAGAAAACAGAGTAAATGTTTCTTTGTTTTTTAACGAGGCTTCCAGAACGCTCATTAAGCATTATCATAAAGACCTCGACCCGGAGTTTTAGTGTATTTAATTGCTCCCATTTATGCTACGGTTATTTTTGATGAAATACGGCGTTGTTTGTTATAACCGCTTACTAAACAACTTTGTGATAGCATGGTCTCAAACCCAGAACCTTTCGGTTAAAAGCCGAACGCCATTACCATAGCGTTATCGCCGGAAATATTCAGACGCGACAAGAATCTTGACTACAATAATCATTTAAACAAGTAAAATGTAATTATTGTCTCTGAATCATAATTAATGTCGAAATTTATGCGAGATGTACATACGACCATAAAGATAAATGACCTAGTTGTCTTATCTTGTTATGGAATTTAACCGAGGATAAACCTTTATAATGACTGTAGTTCACGATCCTCCATCTCACTTGAAAGTTACAACGTTTTATTTATTGTGGTTCATCATGTGAAATGGGCGTAGAAACCTTTAAAATTATCATATCTCTCTTCCGTCATGAAGCAGCTATATGTTGTAGGAATGAATACAGGATAACGATAATTTCTTCCTCTGTCGCATTTAATAATTAAAACGAATCATGATTTTATAACTTCAATTTTGTCTTTATAAAACCTTCGCTTGATCAAACTGATTACGAAAATATACAGTTCATGGACTTTATGGGGTTTGTACGGCTGAGCACTTTGATATCGCTATTATTTGATGACAACAAGAAATCCAAAATCAATCAAGCAATCAAGGGACTACGAATAAAATATGTGCAATAAACCTTTCTGCAAATGAATGGCAAAAAGTTATTTACTAATGTAGCAAAACATCTGGGCAGGGTGGAGTTGGAAACTTATTAAACGTTCAAGCGAGTATGTTTTCTGCAAGAAAGCTAAAGAAATTAGAGTTAGTTATCGTTACAAAATAGCTTTAGCACTATGGTGACTGTTGCCAAGGTAGCAGAGTTGGTGGGGAAAGCCCTCAATACTGTTGGGGTAAGACCCTTGAAGAACACTTTCGCTCCTTCTTGCTGATAGCTGAGTTTAGCGCAATGCATTATACCTGCATATCTATTTTTGCCCAGTACACCGTCTGCTTGTTGTCTCGTTTTGATTACGTCGAAGGGATATGTAGGCAACCATGATAGGATGCCAGCCGTACCTCCACATATCAGCAACTTGAAAATATTTACTTTATCTTCGTTTACTGCGTCGCATTCATTGCACAGCCAATGATAGGCACTGAAATATATTGCAAACGAAGGCACCTCTCTGCACATTGTTAGATTAATGCCACGAAGTAACCCACGGATTCCATTCTCGTGCTTGTATATCTTTCGAATGCAGTCCACATTGGAACGATATCGCGTGGGGTAGGACTCCATCCTTCCAACTCTTTCACCTTGGCCTTGAATCTGAAATCTGATTTTTATTAGCTCCATAGGCGAACACACAAGACTTTGCACAAACCCAGCGAACGCACCCGCTATGAACTGGGATTTGAATCCATTGTCTTCTAGAAGTCTAAGGGCGTTTCCGTGAATACCAAAAACGATTGCGTTTATCAGGACTTGACCATAGAGAGGAGAAAGAATGCCTTTGTATAAACCAAACGCCTGAAATTACAAATTTACCTTATTAACGATTTTAAAGTGAAACTAATACCTCACTGATTCTTTTTTAACGATCTCTTTGGCGCAGTTCCATGTCCCTGTGTAATTCGGCCGGTTTGAATCTTGCTGTTGTATACGGACCTGGAGACAAAATATCACATGAAACGTATACATGGAAGAAGCAATGGTACCCTTACCTTAACCGTGTCGAATGGATGACCGACGACTATTCCTGCAAAACCTACAGAAGATTTTTGAAATTTATTCATTATATAGAAAAGTTCCGATGCAAATAAAAACTTATTAACAAGTATTTCGAAAGCAATGTGAAAGTAATACAAATTATCTGTTTTCTACCCTTGAAAATTTTATTAACGTACGAATGTGATTACCTCCAATACACCCAGCAAGAAAATCGCACGCCATTTATTTTGCATTTTTAGCTTTAGAGACAGTTAACGCAATGTGGACCATTACAACAACCGGCATTGTAGCTTCTTCTGAATTACAATGGAAACGATGAAACCAGTAATCCAAAAGATGTTGAAACCCTTACAATGACAGTGCGTCTTTTTAATGACTTCACGAAGTCACATTAAAGAACGCGGGAACTGAACAACGTAGAAAATACAACACTCGATTACTCGCCATTTACCATTTACTCGGCCAAATTTTCAGTGTTCCTTAATTCTGAACTACATCTGACTATAACATGCTAGCTCGCTCTCTAATGATTTTCGTTTCATTTTGAGCTAACAGAAGATGGAGAAACTAGCCTGTTCTATCATCGTCACGTTCATATCTGAAATATACATTTTCATATGTTGCACGAAATCCATACATAAATATAAAGAAGTAGAACTAAAATTGGTATTTAGCAGACTCGTTATTTGTGCGTTTGTACATAGCAGACTCGCTACTTGTGCCTTTGTACTTAGCAGACTCGCTACTTGTGCGTTTGTATTTAGATTTTATCCCGTATTTTTGTATCCTCCTTTTAGTGAACAAAACCTTAATTTTACAGTAACTCAGTTGAACAAGTAAGTTACAATTGTAGAGGATTTAACTTTATTCCCAAAACTGTAAACGTGTCTTTGACAGGAAAGATAGTGGAGTTCAGAGGATGATCTCCTGTAAAAATGAAGACGATTAAATGGTTTTAAAAATTGAAGTCGCTTGAAGGTTCTCTCGAAACGTCTCTTGAACTTTATATGGTGTAGTTACACGTGCAACGTGGTTGGTTTAAAAACGATCTGTAGGCTCAAAACTGCCACTGTTTTGGCTCATGGCATTATATTTCATCGACAGAAATAGTGTTGCAAGTTAGGTAAAGCGTTTTTTGTGAAAGCAAACTGTTTTTTGAAAGAACGTGATTTCTTTCGAGGTGTTTTGTTAATTGATCGTGCGCAACCCGTTCGAGATTCTTCGAAATGCAAAATCGAAATAGTGTGACCTATGCAGATTTCCAATCGCTCGGCACGTTATTTCTCTGGAAAGATAGGTTAACAAATGACCTTGCGGGTATCTCGTCAATTCCGGTTACTTTCTTTCCTTTCAGGTTTTTCAATTGTTTTTTGACAAAATCTTTCGTGACGTACGAAAAATCGATTCCTAGGATTTCGCCAAACAAAGTCTTTCCGTTGTAGCGCAGGTTTCTTTATTTCAAATGCTACCGTCCAGAGAAAGTCACAAAAAGCATTTACTTTCAACAGTTTTTGTGCGTTACAAAAGCCAAAAGTACTGCTAAAAAGTACCGTTTTTCATTCTTTTATGGCTTTCCAAAACTTCGCATGATTTTTGCTATTAAGAAGTTTATTATGGTATTTTCTTTTGGCGTGTTGAATCCAGTCGTGGCAATAATTTTTCAGTCGCTTGTATTTGGACCAATCAGCTTCTACTTTGCCTTTTCTGGGTTGTCTCAAAAATCGGTCTCGATTCTATTTCATTTAACTTTCTTTAAAAGGGGTACGTGACGGTTTATTGAGGTTAACAAAATGTTTTTGAAAAATCCCCAAGCTTTACTGACATTGACAATGGGAAAACGGTTCTCAATCATACAATCGCAATTTATTTTGGAAGGTAGTTGGATTGGTCTGTAATTACGAGAAGTAGATTCTAGAGGTTTTGATACTTTCTAACATAAATAATACTCATGCAAGAAGATGGTTTCTTGTTGTATATTAACTTTTCTTAAAATGTCTTTCCATCTTTTTGATAAGGAAGATGACGTACGAAGATCTGTAGATACGACCAACCAATCATGAATCTTCAACCCATAAACATTCAATATTAATGTGCCGGATCATTTCAGCTATTTCCCGGGATGTACATGCCCCTCCCGCCATTTCTGGACATTTGACATGTTTTACTTGAAGGTTTAACATAAAATCTGTGTGAACAACAAAATATTAACGAGTGAGTAAACGATTCCCTTGTAAATATCTACACCATATTTATTATCCACCAACTCCATCACTAGTAACGAAAATAAATCAACAACAGAGCAACAAAAAACGCCAGCACGTCTGTCAGCCATTAGTCGTCTTGTTATTTATTAATTCTTTATATATTATTGATGTTATTCGACATATGCCGGCAATTGAACAAGACAAATTTCGTTTAAATCACACAAAACCAAAACTCCTGGTTCGCCGCATTTGGTCCCCTGAACAAAAGGATAAGACATTGAAAACGCTAATAAAAATTTGATCTCTAGAATGTCCTCAATCAAAATCAAAATGTTTTCCAATGGTCATCATCTAGGTATAGATAAAGGTAAACGTCGACAATAGTTCACAGTACTCTTCAAAAAGGTTGAGAGAATTTGCAAATTAATAAAAATTTTCACATAACAGTCCTCGGTACCCTTGTTCAAATGGGTTGGCCGAATCAGCTGTCAACACTCTCATTAAAAATGTAATGCATCAAGAAGGCATTATTGATTCTTCCAAATACACACCAGTTAAGTTTATATCTAGCCCAAATACTATATGGTGACTCGTTAAGAGATAATTAGCCAAGAGATTCAACACAGTTTCCTCCAACCAAACCTCGGCGAGACTTAGTTGGATTACGAGCGAAGCAAAGTCACGATAAAACTGTTAGACTGTGGAACCACTCCAGCCAGGACAATTAGTCTCCCTCCAAGATGATCATTAAAAAGAATGGGCACTGAGAGGAACAATACAAGGATACGTATATCCACGATCGTGTCTTGTCAAATTAGACAATGGACTTACTCTGTGTTCTGTCGGACACAAAAGTTTCTTTAGATACCTTAAGTAGATTAATTTTCGCGAATTATGGCCAAATTCGCGAAAATATGTCCTCGTAAAAATTTCAAAGAAGGCCAATTCGCGAAAAAATTGAATAGGGCTGATTCGCAAAAATAAATACTCTAATATTTTTTTCCATTATTATCTTTTTTAGAAGAAAGATCGAATGTCTTTGCAACCTTTGGGTTTATGAACTGTTTTTTTCAGTGTCTTTTTTGCTTTCGGTTGTACATCGAAATCGATGTTAAAAATTAAAATTGAACCTTATAACCCTAACAAGTGCGGAAATCTTCAAGCCACCGGCTTTTTGTTTATTATGATAACCCCACATTTGAAAAAGAAAATTTTTTGAATTCTAAAAATTTATGATTCGCGAAAATAAGTCTTCGCAAAAAATTTGAGGATGGCCGATTCGCAAAAATTTGTCCACGCGAAATATTTGAAAAAGGCTGATTCGCGAAAATTTAGTACTCGCGAAATGTGATTTTTTTGACCTCGCGAAAATTAATCCACTTAAGGTATATGCTATCACTGTACCGTGCGTGAACTGACATGGTGCAGTTGAAGGAAGGAATAGTGCAAACGTCGAACCGATAGGGAGGGTTCTGCTGATGAAATAAGCGATTGTTCAGACGGATGAACTGTAGATATTACCGGCACATAAGAATACCGGAACGGAGACGTGCTATTGCCGTGACTTTTTCGTCAGTGTGATCACTCTTGACTCGTAGTATTCAGCAAATGACGGGGCAGTGGATATTAAATGTCTTGGGATCATCTCCAGTCATCGCTCCATTTACTCAAAATATTTTCCGCAGGATGCGTTGCCTCTCTCCCGTTTTTTGCTTCAAATATATAGTCGTCAAAGTTGTTTCTTAGGTGTCGGGTACAAATGATCATTTTCGATTTCGGAAAATTGAACTTTATAGCTCGTCGGAAGGGCTTTTCTTCGTCGGAGCCAATTACGATGTCTGTTGTATCAGTGTCTCGGAGGTGGGTCGTTAACTTCGAGTTACTATGAACGATTCTAGTGAATACTGGTCATTTGCCGCGTTGATTACGGATAATTATTTGTAGCTACTGACAGTGACGTATACCATCCCCGAGGTTTTGTCGAATCCGAGAGACCTTTTTCCCGTACAGCATAAAAGTTCGATATCCATAATTTGTTGAATATCGTCACGCAGTGATTCTTCTGTCGTTTCAAAGATAGGAATAATTGGGCATCGGTTCTGAATGTTGATCATCTTGATTTGGTTCGTCAGATTCTTTGTTTGGGCACCGACTGCGTTCACGGCACTGCCGTCTTCTTCTCAAAATACATTTGTTTCGGAATTGCTGTCGGATAATGCGCACCTGCAATGATTCATCAGAAATGGATTTCCAAAAACATCAGTAGGTGTGTATTGCACATTCCTTTGAGAGACAAACGATGCGATTCCATGGGTTCTTCGGTTGATATGTGAATGAAAATCAAATACGTATAATTGTATGATTCTATGTCTTCTTCATATTGAAAGACACACTTTAAAATTAATTACCAGAGTAATAATTGCAATTAATTTAAGAGTTATATCTAGGTTCTGAAAACATGTGTGAAATTATTGTAAACTAAATCATTGGGTAACCCATGGATGACTAACCAATTAATGTTCCAAATATACTTATTTGGCACATAGGTATGCAAGGATTAAAAAATTGTTAGACATCACCAATAGTGACCAATAATCGCCAAATCTAGTGTCTATTAGATCGAGGTGGCATTCAGACAAAGTCACCAATTTCAAACTTATTCAATGATGAAGACAGTTGTTTTCAATAGTTATATACATATAAAGGAAAGTTTGATTGTGACCAACAAATTAACATTCAACTGCCAAATTCACGATAAATTTCCTGCTGCATGAATCACTTTTTTGAAATTTTTTTGGACATTGGACGACTGACACATCCCTGGTTTCTTCAACTGATATATGCTGGAAAACCGACAGATGTCATGCTTATTTCACAGAAGGATAACAATATTATTAATAATTTACCTATTTACAATGAAGAAAAAAGAAGGACTTGGTCTGGTGGAAGTTCAGAAGAAGTTGCTTATATTATTCAAGGGATATTTATTTAATATATACTGTTGAATATAATTTAGTTTATGTTCTAATATATATATATATATATATATATATATATATATATATATATATATATATATATATATATATATATATATATATATATTGTTTTAATTGAAGTTGCTCAAAACAAGGCCATTAAAGGCCACTTGTGAGTAAAGAGCTACAGCCTCTATTTTTATTGGTGTTATAGAGAAATCCATTGGGTTCCTTGGATAAAATATATATATATATATATATATAACTATATATATAATAATCTTAAATTTAAAGAAGAGCTGTGAATGTTTAATCTCATTCAAATTTATTTATATATATATATAAATAAGTGTTCCGAAGACTAGAAAGTCTTAACTGTAACGATAAAGCAAAAACAATTTTCTTATATCAATAACTGAACAAAAGTTTTTATTCACATGTACTTTTAAACAACACAATAAAAGACTAGTAGCTAAACATATAAAATCGTCTTGAAAAATCATTAGCTAAACCAGTACAGAATGAAAAAAAAACAAATGTGAGATATTACAGCAAAATTTCAATAATAATTTTAATGACTGTTTCCAGAATTTCAAGTACAAATGCATTAAAACTCCACCAACTATTACTGCCACTGCTGTGATCATTTTTTTTCGGTGAATAAGTACCACCATCATCATAAACTGGATTCCCAGTATAATTTAAAATAGCAATTAGTTTATATTTGGATACAGGTGAATAAATATGACCATACACAGCAATGTTTGTTGGGCGCTTGAAAGTGTCGGGTATTGTCATTACATCTTCACCACAAGTCGCAGAAGACAAATCAAAGTTAATATAGTCTGGATGTTTAACACTTTCTGAGATATACAAATCAGCATCACCCTTCAATGAAATCAAAATTAAAGTTATTTCTCCAGCTTCGTGTAAAGTGTAATAAGTGTAATTTCCAGCCCCAACCTCTGAAGTGAAAGATGTTAAAACAGATTCTGTTCTAACAAAGGTAAATATTGAAACAGTTAAAAGTAAAATTGCACACTTTAATGAACGCATCGTGGAAATTTTCATGCTTTTATATCATTTCAATTTTTTTAAAAATCATGATGGGAAATGGGATTTTTGTTTCGCTTTTGTTAGGACAAAAAACAAACAAGACAAAAAACTCGCTTTATCAGTCGTTTGATAGCTTATTTTTTTGTTATCGGTTGTTGTAGTTGCTTTAGCGCACGTTTTCTACCCCAGCAATATTTCCAAAACCATTCTAAAAATAAAACGTTGTGATGCAAACATCTAGTCATCTAGGGGGGGCTTTAGCCAATTTTCAGAAGAAAACCAGTAACAAAGCAATTAACGATACTTTATTAATTTATATTGTTTGACAAATTTCTCTAAAAAAAGAGGATAAAATTTCCGAAATTAAATAATAATTTTCCTTTTAATTTTAATGAACACCTTAACCTTATATAAGGAACAACTTGAAGCTGAGATTCTGGTTTATATAATTTACATTATTTTGCAAACCCAGTGGGCACAGCACGTTTAAAAAACGTTTTTTATACGTTTATTTTCGGTTTCACCGTCCAAGTGCCTGTTGAACGTTTCAAAAACGTTTAATTGACGTTCCAAAAAAACGTTTCAAAGTGTCACGTTTCAAAAACATTTGATTGACGTTCCAAAAAAACGTTTCAAAGGTCACGTTGATAAAACGTTCCTTGTACGTTTTTAATTACGATGCGAATAAACAATTTAGAACGTTTTGTCAAAATAAAAACAATATTAAACAAATATCAAAAATGTTTCAAAAACGTTCTAACGATTTTGCATGAAAAATCACGATATAAAATTTTGTGGAAACTATTTAAAGATGTTCTCGGCTATTATTTTCTATGCTGGAAATTTCAGTACATATATCTGGGTTAGTATCCCCTCTTCAGCTCCATTTTAAGATATTTTAGCCGGAGGGTTGGTGACGGGTATTTTCCAGATTTCTACCAATGACAGTCGACAACAAAATGTGAACTACCTATCACAAACAAACAAAGAATAAGCGGCAAAATAATAATTCCTAAATAGCGGCAAAGACAACTACATTTATTTGAGTTTCCAAGCAAATAAGAAGAAGCTTATATCAAAACCCGAAAAAGACCTTTTCCTAATACAAGGTTTGGATAGCCACTATTTAAACTGTTTTGTGTAATCTTTCCTATTTAGCTACATTATAAATGTTATTTTTGCTTTTTTGATATTAATTCGTTATAGCTACATCTTCTTCTAGCTTTTTCTGTCCCTAAAAAACTTATTAGATCTTTTAAAAACAATTTTGCTTTCACCTTTTGAGGTTCATTTCCAATTATATATGCTCAAGATTCATTATATATTGTTTTAAGCCTTTATTGTTAATTTTGTCCATTGCTGATGTCATGTGTGTATTTTAAAAAACTGTAAAATAAGTCTCACACTATGATGGCTGCATAATCTCAGAAACTCCCTTTCACTTTTACAAAATTGTCAGGAATTTTGGATCCTAAATGTCAGTAACAGACCTTTTCGCAATTAGCTGTAATTCATTTACCGCAAAGCATTTTGGGATGCAGCAGGATTTTTTACAGGTTTACAAAAGACAAACACTTCATTACAAGCACTTTTTTACTATGGCTGAAAATATAATATTGATTATTCAAGACATTAACGCCCAGGGCATGCGATTTGGTTTAAAAGGATTATTTCGTTTACGCGGTGGTTATCCTTATCCTCTGAACTATATCATATCCTTTCATATAAAGTTTTGGTGTTCTGGAAACATTTATTAGAGCGATAGCCAGCAGTGAAATGATTAGAACATACAATAACATTCATTGACATTTTAAATGGTGCAGCACGGTTTATTGCCTTTTCCCATTCTCTCAATTCTTTTTTGTTCTTGAAGTATACCATCTCATTAGTCCAACACGATTTTTAACAACCAACCTGAATGATAAAAACATGCAGACAACATAAATGTATATCATCATCCTTGATTTCCTCTCAATATCTAGTGATATTCATGAAAAATAGTTTTAAATCCTGTAGATTCATTGTAAAGTGTGCAGGACTTATTTATTTGATTGGGGCAAATGGTCCGGCAGCGGTCTTATTTATAAGCAAACAAATCTTATTTATAAACAAACACACAAAAAATGCAACAGCTAGCTATACTTACTCATCTAATCTTTTCCTATTGTTATCACAACCATATACCACGCATTCATCGTTTCCCATTTTAATATAACTGTTCTAAACTACATAATGTTTTTCAGTTTTTATAAAGTTTTCACCTGCGATATTAATATGACTGATTTTAATTAAAAGCATTGTTTTTCTTTTGGTATACCAGAATGCATTTTGTGCAATATATTTGTGGCTAACTGCAAAAAGGTCTATTGCTAAAGATGGGTGTTATCTTAATAACCATGGAGTTGTGTTCCTTAAAAAAGATTTGCAGGATGGAAACTTTAGTTGCTTGTATTACAGAAAACAAGATTTAAATATCTTCTTCAGATGCTCTTTGAATTCAAAAGAATTGAGTGTTCATCATGTTGTTTGTATCAGAGCAAATGTGTTTGATTGGCTTCTGGTACTAACATGGTTATTATAAAACTTCTACAATTCTACACTTTTAAATATTTTTTAAATTGTATATGTATTTGGTTGTTTAAACTATAATACTTTATGATTAATATAGTATATAATAGAGTTTTAGGGGATGTTCAGGGCTTCAATTCACAAATCTAACTTAACGATTTAAATGAATCAAGTTGTGTTCTTTTTTATTGAAATCACGAATCAAAGAAATCTTGTTATAAGTTCTGTTTTTGCTTTACCTACGGTTTTAAATGTTCTTTACTAATCTTCATTACAAACTAACAAGAAAATAAGCACAACATTTTAGCGTCATTAAAAATATTTTGTCAAATATCTATTTAGTAATAAAATGTTTTAGTGTATTATGCCCCACGCATACTTACTTATGCGGTATAGCAACATTACCTTTTGATAAAAATTTTGGTTTGTAACTTTAAATTAAAGAATTGCATTTATTTACATGTTGTTAAGGGGTTTGTGTTGCATTCTTTTGCTGTCATTGAGCAGTCTGCGTGTGTGAAGGATATGTCACTCTGAATCCATGTTTGTTTGTTTTTAGCCCTGTTAAACGACTGTTTTAAAAGTTGTTTTTCACTGAGTGGATGAAACAGAAAAGGTTGTATACTGGCCACCAAAATGGAAAAAACCAGTTAAATTACTACGTAAGCAATTGTTAAATTCATGTTATTGAAAAACAGTTATCTTAATCCAATTTTGTAGGGTCAGCAGCTTCAACAGACTGGTGGCAACTCTGTAGCTTCTGCAGTAAATCGAGCCTTGAACGAAACCACAAGCAAAGAGGTCCAAGCTTCAGTGAAGTTGGAAAAAACAGGGAAAAAGCTTTAAGCCCAACGTTATTGTATAAAGCATTGCTTCGTAAGACTTGTAAGTAATGAATTTGGAACAAAATATTGTCCTATCTGATCGGTTAAATCTGCAGTTAAATCTCATCTACAAGAAAGGAAAGATAATTCACGTCCTCAAGGCATTAGTGTCAGATAATTCTTCTAAAAAAGAAGTTGATCGAGCCCCGAGAAGTTTAAAACTCAATCAAAGAGAAGAAAGCGATCAAGACCAAATGCTTAACGATATTGTATGCATTTAATGCTTAATTATGATATATTTTATACTCAGATTTTGTTTGTTGTTTTTCCTTTTTAATATAAGGCTTTTTTGTTTGAGGTCTTTGATGAACGTTTTTAAGGACCGTTTGATAATCGTTGCAATGGAACCGTGCCTTACCCGTTTCACTGAGACGAAATATGAACCGAAAAAAAACGTTACAAAAGAGGTTTAAGGAACGTTTTATAATCGTCGCAACTGAACCGTGCTTGCCCGTTTCACTGAGACGAAATATGAACCGAAAAAAAACGTTACAAAAGAGGTTTAAGGAACGTTTTATAATCGTCGCAACGGAACCGTGCTTGCCCGTTTCACTGAGACGAAATTGAACGGAAAAAAACGTCACAAAAGAGGTTTAAGAAACGTTTTATAATCGTCGCAACTGAACCGTGCTTGCCCGTTTCACTGAGACGAAATATCAACCGAAAAAACACGTTTCAAAAGCACCGTGTAAAAACGTTTTTAAAACGTTCTTGTGCTCACTGGGAAGTAACATGTCCATTTTCAAAATAAGAACAGGCTGTTTTTACACTTTAAAGATAGGGTTAAACGACAAGAATAATCATTACTCGATAGTGATAGTGATACTTGATAGTGGCACCTGCTACCAATGTCATTAGTGAAAAGTCATTTTCAGCATTGAAACGAGTTAAGAGCTATTTGAGGTCAACCATGGTACAAAACCGTCTGAACTATTTGTTGATTCTAGATGTTCACTCAGAATTGACAAACAAAATTGACCTTATTGAAGCAGCTAATAAATTTGTTGGAAACAACAACGCTCGCAAAAAAAAATTTGGGACATTTCCTGAAAAAGATAGGCCTAGCAACAGCAACTAAGTTTTATTCACCTCAGAGTTGTATATATGTATTATAGAATGTATAAAAACATTATAAATCATCCGCCGGCGGTGCACAACCATGGTGGGCACGTTTTAGGCAATTCCAAAAATTTTTTAACCCCTCCCCCCCAAACATTTGTAGCTAGATACGGCACTGTAACATCAAAATCATCTTTCACGCGTTCTTATATCACAACATTTTTCATGTTTCCCCAGTAGTTTCCACTGAACTTTAATTTTCTTACTTACGGCACTTTGGCTGGAGGTGAGGTCAACACTATTTTCCCATGTGTCCCAATTGCTGTCATCCTGTAGATATTTATTCCTGACTGCTACATGAAAACGTTCTTTTAAAAACGTTTTACGTAATTTCATTCTGATGATATATGCTTCCATAATGACGTGCAACCACACAGTCTAATCCGGGATAGCTTTTCGATTATACAGCACTGCATTTCTAAACTGGTTGTCTTTCGTGCTTTCTCCTGGACGCATACATGTAAAACTTACAAAATACCAGCTTATAATAAAAGAAAAATTTAAATAAATCAAATTTGATTCCGGTAAAAAGAGAAGAAGACAACTAAGAATCAGTAAAAAAGGATTTATGGATAATAACAAGGACAATAAGGAAACATATCTTATGTTGCTGGAAAGTTTTAATATCGTATTATATTATTTTATATTATTTTCTATGGAGTTTTCTTCCTTTTTTTTACATTTTGATCTATGAGAAAAGTAACATCTCAAGAAATCATTATTCTGTTAATCTTCGCTGAATGTGTGGTGTGATTTCAAGCTAATGGTCAATTTTAATGATTAACCGGGTAGAATATTTATTGGTAGTAACTGATCTGTCTATATATATTTTAAATTTCATACTATCAGATTGTCACTTACTTGAACTTGATAGCTGAACTCGGTCTTCAGTTATTAGATTTTTCCACAATACATACTTACTGTATTAACTTGCTGGATGACCTGCTTGTCTATGTTCGTTAATAACAATTTTATTTTATTTTGAGTTGTTAAGGAGTATTCGATCTTAGCTTAGAAGCAAATTTTATGCGCAGTTTTATTACAAATCGAAAAAATGGACACTGTTATTCTGTATTACTGATACTTGTGTTTGGTTAAGGTATATTGGAGATGTAACCATGCGGGCCATTAGCGCCCCACCAGGCCCTCTTTTACATTGCACAAAAATAAAACGGAACAAACGCAATGTAATGTTTCTATGCAAGTACTAACTAAAGCAAGTAAAAAGCATACAGTGATTTTAAGCTCTATTTCAAGACTGCTAAAATAAGCACGTTTTACAGAACATGAAACATAAATGCTATTTTGCAGAACAGAATATAAAATAAAGATGGTAGCTTAAAATGGAAATAGATGTCTAAACATCACACACAATAATATATATTTCATTTTTCTGCCCTACAGTAAAACTGCAATAATACAGCATAAAATTTTTGACCTCTCTAATAATACCTAGTTGATTAACTCTCGCTAAGATTCCCTCAAATCTTCATGTAGCCCATAACTGTTGGCTGACAATTATTTGGTGAACAGCAAAATTGCGTTTCTCAGAAACGGGCAACAGAATAGCTTCATGAAATGTTTTGTATTGCATCATGTGTTGTTTTATGTTCTGAAATAGATGAGTCAGGTTAGGTTGTTTTAAAATGGTAGTATTCATGTCACAAATATGGGTATGACAGAGTTAGCAATACATTATTTCTCGTTTTAAACAGTTGTAGATATTATAATCTTGAGTTTCATAGCATTCATAACATTGATTCAAATAGGCTCTGAGTAAATAAAAGGTTAAATGTTTTTCGTAAACGTTTGTTTCAGCAAACTTGCTCTATTCAAAGAATCAACAAAATGTTGCATACCCCTGGCAGAGGTGGGCAAAGTTACTTTCTAAAGTAACTGAGTTACCGTTACAGTTACCGATTTTTAAAAGGTAACTAGTTACAGTTACTAGTTACTATCAGTTACCAAATCTGAACATAAAATTCTGCACCTGGCCAGCTCTGCATGCAAGTCCAGTTTAACCCCAATGTTTGATATATAGTATATATAACTGTAGCTGAACACTCCGCCTCCTTCTTCAGTCACGAGCTGCGGGAAGAATGGAAACACGCATAAAGCATGCCACAAACACGTGCAGAGAAAATTAGAAACTGAAATTTCAATACAAAACTAACTTGTAACTGTTGAAAAAGTGCTAAAATAGGAACTAGTAACCGCGTTTCGTTACTTTTGGAAAATAGTAACGAAGTTACCGTTACAGTACTGCCCACCTTTGACCCCTGGTATAGTGTCATCATCCTATCGCAATTAGTATTGAAATCTCATCTCCACATAAGAAAGAAGCGTATATATGTGCATGTTTGTTATTGTTTTAAAAATGTCTTTTAAAACTCCTTTAAAATACAGTTTCGCTTATAGACAATCCCGCGCCAACGTTTTTTTTGTCTTGTAGCGGCCCACTTCGTTTAAAACTCTCCAAGTCTTTTTTTATATCATATTGATATTTTTTAAATTGTTTGTCATAATGTGTCTTTTTAACAAGCATAATGCATTGCTCGAAATGTTTTTTGTACTAAGGAGTTAGATTCGGTTCGAGATTTTAGTAACTTATTATATAACCTTTGTTTGCATTTTAAACCAGTTTTTAGTCATCCATATGTTCCAAACAGCTTTCGGGTATAGATTCCCGGTCAATCAAAACCTGATCACCTTCAAGTCGAGTTATTGCACATGTAATCTCCCTCTTGTAATTAGTTAAGGATGGTGTTTTTTTGCTATCATATAAATTATACAATATTTTCTTGACACTCATTAAAAATATAAAAAATGATTTCCATATTACATATATTTCTAATGTGAGAGATGATAATAATAATTCCTTTAGCAAATTCAGCCCTTCCATTCTAAAGTGACAAATTTGTTGAATTTATTACCGGTCTGTGACCCCAATTCGTCTTTCCTACCAGAAAGATGTTGCTCAGAAATTATTGAAATGGCTCCCTTTTTTGTTCCATCACTTTACTAATTTTGTTTCCGATTGATTAATTCTTATTTCTATTTGTTTTGAAATTAGACGGATCAATTGACAATATATTTTGATTGTTGGTTAGTTTTCCCAGGGTTTTATAAAATACACCAATCTTCCCATAGACTAGGCCCAAGAGGGGGTAGGTACCACCTAGCCCTAGACAAAGGTCTATGGTTATACCACCAATCTGTTTGGAATTGTAAATTTTGCAAGAAATATTTTTTTATGACTAGACGAACAGTTTGGGTAAAACTCAACGCAATTATCTTATTCATGCAGATGGTTCTCACTTGTATAAAAGGTGAAATTCTGTCTTTTCGTTGAAAGGGGATTATTTTCCCCCATCTCTTTGCATGTTGTAAAAGGGGGACGTCCCTTGATATGGGTGTCTTGGCGTGTAGTTGCTGTTAATTCGATTTTTGTTGTGAAACCCAAACAGTGCGTCACCGTTACCTTGATGACCCTGTAACCATTACAAACCCTTGAACAGAGGGCCCTGTTTGGAAGAGACATTTTATTCAATTGATCGCTGTTGGGTTCATGGCGTTTATACGCCTACAACGTGATACCAGGTTATATAGCCTATTAACATAATCGTT
Organism: Candelabrum cocksii; assembly: GCA_963930725.1. NCBI lineage: Eukaryota > Metazoa > Cnidaria > Hydrozoa > Anthoathecata > Candelabridae > Candelabrum > Candelabrum cocksii. The sequence goes on from OZ005666.1 coordinate 3,664,173, forward strand.
CGAGGTAAAACAATAATCTAGTATTTCGATAGCATTACCCTCGGTTTGTTTCGCCTGCTCATACGAGTTGGGTTGGGAGAATTCAGTATTCAGAAAAATCTAGGAATTTTACAAAAACAAGACTCTAAACGTCGCTTCTTCACACAAAGCCTCACTTGTCACCGACTGAATGATGTAAAAATGTTCCATTTCTCCAAGATTACATAAATTTCGTAAATGTACATAAAAACTGATACTAATAATAAATAGATTTAGACGCATTTTCGGAAAAAGAACACACATGTAATAGCTATGTCGCTTAACACACATGTAATAGCTATGTCGCTTAAAAATAAATTTTTATATAAAAAAGCCTTTTACGAAGGAGACAATAACTTTTGATAAATTCTAATAAAACTTCTTGTTTGCTTTTTCCTGTTGGTGTTTATAGAGTGTGTAACCGGCCACAAGTAACGCCTGCACGAATATGAGAAAGAGAAAGTAACCAGGAGTTATGCAGTTGAGCGTCGGACATGTCGGCGATTTCTTCTCCTGATTCTAAACACACAAATGAAAGAGTCGTGTAAACATGCACCATTGCAAACAGTAAACAAAGCATCACCTTGGATACCAAATGCCCAACATTTTCCAAAACCGTTCTGATATTTTGCTCTATCACTTCTAATTTTTTTACGTCGGCGTTATCGTTGCGTGATCTATAAAAGCGAAATCATCAACAACAAAGATGGCGGTAACACGCAACAACTTACAATAAATCTCGAACGTAACGATGGATTTCGTTTTGTACATTCATGATAGTGCCCACATCTTGCTTGACAGCGTAATCTCCCCCTGCCGCCTGTTGTCTGCTTACAGCCGAGTGAAGGTTGTTCACCTCTTGCGTCAACTCGCCCGTCTTCCCGTGCAGCGTGCGAATAACTTTGTGCATGTCCTGTTGCGCCTCGAAAATCATGCGAACGTCACGATCGTACGAGGTCTCGTACTGAAACATTCAAGAGCGTTATTTACACATGCGTTTTACTGATTTCACTGTAAAGTATTGTAAAGTTTAATTTATACCTTTTCTTCCACAGGCTGTTTATCAGGGTGTTCTTTTCTGAACTCCTCCTTCTGCGTTTCCAGTTTAGACGTGTATTCGCCGTACTGTTCTTCATATTTCTTGCGCTCGGATTCTGAGATAATTTTTCTTTTTTGCTGTAACAAGAGGTGAATGAAGCCATAAAAGAAAGGCGCAATAAAATATAGATCTGCTTTGCAAAGATAACGTCGAATTCTAAACGACCACTCGAAAAACATAGTACAACACAGGGCTTATTAACCATTATTATATAGCCTCCTTCGCGCGTGGAAAAATGCCCACCTCATCAGTTAGAGGAGGTACAAGACTGTGAGTCAAGAACTTCAAAACATCGTGGTCGTCTGCATGAACAAGAAAAATAGAATTATGCTTACACGAGCAATAATATTACACTTACCAGCAAGACCGCCAGTAGCGGCAGTGACGCCAAAGAAACCTGTCTGGGGTAGACGCACATTTTCCGCTCGCATGCATAGCTCATAGTCTTCAGCTTTATCAGACATACCAGCGTGATAAAAAACCTAAAAGTAAGTAGATATTTAGACTTAAACCTCAAGGAATACTTCCATGTTTTAGTGACAAGAAAGCCTTCTGGGGGGCAGATTGAAGACGTTATTAGGGGAAACATTTTTATAAAACTGAAGTTTGAATGAATCATTTCTCTTCTAAGATGTGTTCACTCAAATCTTCAAATGCCATCATTGCTTATATTGCTTTGGCTAACTTTCCAGATGAATTGGATGAATCATCCCATTAAGCTGTCATTATGTTAACTTTCACAGTTAGAGAACCACCACCCTCACAGACTCCCACACAGATTGAAAAACCATCAAAACTACTTCTTAACTCTACCGTGAGGATGTTGTTGTAATATCGCATCTTCACTCGAACAGGATGGGGTCGGTTCCTGAAGTCCCTCATGCATCCACCAAGTTGCTGGTTGTTGCCGTCTCTATGAAATAAAACATCGAACAACAATTACCAACAACCTCGGTAATTAGCATCATTAGCTCTTACTGCAAACCAACCAAGTAGAATCAACAAGTCTATGTTCAAGAAGATCAAATAATCATAAACTTCGACAGGCAGGTAAAACTTTTGTTTCTAAGCAATAGCCTCATTATTACGGAGAATTACAGAAAGAATACACTAGCAAGCATTTTAAAGGCAATACAGTTGATGCTGAGACATTCGGTAGTCGTAAAAATATTGATAACAATTAAACATACTAAATACCTTTACTCATAAAAATCAAATAAGCATCAAACAGTTAGGAACTCACTTGAAATGATCGTACTTTAGAGTCCCATCGTTAACCATTGCCATCACATAAGGGTTATTTTGCTAAGGCAGAGATTAGAAAAGGACTGAATGAAACCCACAAATAACACCCTCCCTACCTACCTAAACATATTATAACAAGAATTTTAAAAACACGAGAGCCAATCAGGTTTCACCACCAACCAGTAAAGTTTTGTGACTTCGATGGTGACGTCACATTCCAGATTTATTGGGAAAAAAGGCAGGCCATTGATTTTTAAATTATATAAAGATTTTTATTTATTCATTTCTTTTTTAGTGAACGTGACCTGGCAGTTTCTTATGAACACATATAGTATTCACATACACATACACATATGTATCATAGTTGAACCATCATAACCAACAATAAACTGAGTATGACGTCAAATGAGAGACCAAAAATGTTTATAAAGAAATGAAGTTGAATAACAAGAAAATTGGCAAAGACATTCATTGGTAGTCAAGACGACATAAATAAATATATATTATACATAATAAATATTGAAATATTTTAAATCCAAATTCATAAATATATAAAAAGAGTAAATAAACTATAATCACTAGTAAAGGGATCTTGTTTTTCGATATACTTATCTACTAAAGAAAACATAAATACCTCTCCATCGTTGTCGAAGGAGTCAAAGAATAGTCCTAAACCCTTCCAGTTATCTGAGCTTCCAAATACAGGACCAGTTTGGCCAGCAGATTCTGTGAACCAAACTGCCTGTTACAAAAAAATTTCATTCATATCATCAATAATGGTGCATTCCAATATGGACAAATGAAGTCAAAGTCACTAGAAACAATAATGCCCAGTAAATGAAAAAAACACAGTAAATGAACAAAACACATGATTAAAATTACTTTTTTAAATTTTGCAGACAACATTCAAAAAAATAACTTTAAAAGGCACACCTCTAACATAATAACTACTATAATACTATATATACTTACTAGTCCGTCCCCTCCTACTCTACCGCGACCCGAAACCTTGAAAAATACTTCCACTTCCCAAAATTCAGTTGGACTAACGGTTTTCGCCCATAATCCTCCTCTCTGATCCTTCAATGAAGGCGTGATTCGAACTTGCTCATCACTTGGAATTGCACCTAAAATTAAAACCACAATTTATATCAAACAACCATTTAGAAACATTAGAACAATTTTTTGAGGACTGTCAACACATCGCTCCAAATCGCAATAGATTATTCAGGTCTAAGGTACAGTGTACCCCAGATTATGAAAACCTTTCCCAAAATATAGTACAAACACATTGTTTTAACGAAAACACTTAAAATGTTCAGCTACATGGGTCACATGCCTCACAACATTGTAATAACATTTGCTCATATTTACATAGAGTGCATCAAACCCGTCATCATTTTTTTAATGTGAGTTTTTTATTTTGGCAATTTAACAAAAGTGTTCTACCTCCTGAAAAAATGATTTTGTCAAAATTTTGTAAATTTTGAATAACACCTACCGGGTCAACATTGAGGTTGAAAATTTTGAAAATATCAAGATTTAAAAAAAATAATTGTAATATTCATTCCAGGTAAAGAAATATTTCAAGTTTTTAACACAGTTCTTGCACAATTAATATGTGGTTAATGCGTAATTCCTTGTTTTTATGTTAATTGTGCAATACGGTCATCATAACAATAAAACATTGTTTGCATGTTCAAAATTCAAACAGTCAGCAGTTATGATTCATTTTCGAAGGTTTGGCCTCTTCTTTCTGTCAGTTTCTACCACTTGGAGGACATTCTGAAAGTGTTCTTCAGTTTTGGCAGCACTAGTCAAGTCCACACTTAATTTCACCCCTCTTTCTGCACAATCATTTACAACATTAATGGCACAAATTTTGGCTTTTGCAGCAATGTAAGATGGCAATTTCTTCCATTCATCTACTTCTTCAGTCAAGAAATCACAATCTAGATGCAAAACACTGAAAATAAACCAAGAGTCACATGTGACCAAATCATGAAGGGATGTAGAAGGAGTGATATCAATTGGAAATTGTGGTTTCCCGAAACCAGTGTCAATGCGATTTCTTGGGTTTTCCTGATTGTCTTGATCTTTCATTTTTAATACTAACAGCCTGTCAGCCAAGTGGCAAAGCTCATGTAGTGGGGTAACATTGCTAAAAAGTGCAAGTGGTACCATTTCTGCTGTCAAGTACCATAGATGACATGCTAGAGCTGTTACAGCACTCTTTGACACAGTTGGATTGACTGCCTTGTACTGCAGAGACTTCTTGTACAAAGATAAGTCGTTCCAAGGAGCTTCTGAAGCAGTGGCACAAGTGTTCCACGATGGACTGTATATCAGGCACACAAATGTAACAAATTCACGCAACTTCACACTCTGTTGTTTGCTAGTAATTATTCCAGATGGCAAGGAATTTATTTGTTGTCGCAGAAGAACAATTTTTGCAGAATACAAAAGTTTGGCCATCCATCTGGCCTTGTGCAAAGCACCGGGACACTTGAATTTTAATTCTCTGTCGTAACCATCTAAATATAACAAACACAGTTCTGAGAATTCCTTGTAATTATCACGTTGATGGTGGGTGAAAGCTGCTGCATAATAGAGTGCCTCATTTGTCCACTCCTGTACTAGAGCTTTTGTTTCATCAGAATAAGAGCTTAGATGAAATAATACAAGTGTTTCCTCGTTGGTATGGGGTACACTTTCAAAAATTTTCCTAAATCTGCTGAAAACATATACTTCTGGAGATTTTGAAGCTTCTATCTTCAGATCTATAAACACTTGTGCCAGCATTACCTCACCAACATGATGGCGTCAAATCTTTTGATGAGAGTAAACAGTGATACTGTAAAACAAGAGTCAGGAACCTGTTACGACATGAGAATGTTAGGACTGTCACTGTAAAAGACTTTTGTGTCTGAAAATACCTTTACATCATGTAAGACTATATCATTCTGCATGCTATTTGCTTAGTCCAATTTTGCTATTATTACAGATATTTAAGGCCAATGTTGACCCGGTAGAATTAATTCAAATTTTCTGAAACTATTGTGTTTTACCAGAGGTAGAACATTTCTAATTAATTGCCATGACCAATTTTTTTAATCGGGGGTTTGATGTACCCTAATTTACATCAATGATCTTTCAGTTTTAAATTAGAATCTTAAAAGTGAGCATGCAAATTAATTTTCCACAAATTTTGACTGTAAGTGAAGTGGATTCACTAAAGAAGACAAATGCAAGATTCTCCAACATTTACAGTGTGTCTTGATCAATCAAGTCATAATATAATATAATAAATCAGTTAAGTTAAATCATGTCTCAATCAACCAAGTTTATTTGCTATCATTTGTCTACAGTATGAATCAACAATGTAAGGAATTGAACCCAACCATATGACCAAACAATTGAGCAAATCAAATCATGGTTCAAACAATATGCTTATGCATGTATATAGAAATCTTCAAAAAGAATGTTTTTCACTTTTGTTCAACTCATCCTTTGCAGGATATGCATCTGAATATCAGATTCAAAACAAAATGTAAATAGTAGACAAACGATCAATATTCTCAAAATAGGTTGAGCAAAAATGCAAAAATGGGTACAATCACTTGTGATGAAATTCATTTCTTTCTTGTAAAATTGTATATTATTTAATTTCTATTAATTCAAACCCAGTTTTTATGTTCAAATATTTTGTGCTTCCATCATTCTTTCATGAGTAAACACTCATCGAATATAACTCAATTTATTGGATATGTACTTTTGCGTTAAAGAACATAACAAACTTAAATTTTCTATAAGGTGTAGGGAAATTGGTACTTTGGGCCCTCAGTCTATGTCTATGCTATGGATATATGGATTAAAATTATAATTTTACAAACATTTCTCTAAAAAGTAAACAATAAGTATATATATATACTAAATCATTGAACATGTATCAACAGTTTCATAGTAAGGTTTTGTAATAATTTCTTGTCACATGCTCCTTCCTTCAACATAAGCATGAAAAGTCATCTTGCTAGATAGATAACAATAATATTATAATTAAAAAACCATAAAGCAAAAATGGAAAATTTGCTAATTGAGATGTGGACAATCTGAGTGTTGTGTCGTTGACAACGACTTAAAATTTCTTTCAATGCAAAATTACCACTTTTGATGTATGGAAATTATGCATTTAGCTGTGAGTAGATCGAATGGAAGTTAATGGCCATTAAAACGAACAAATCGCCATATAAAAACAAATAAAAAAAGGAAAGGGGAAAAATGGAAATCGAATGCGAACAGCACCAAAATATAACTATTATACTAGGCGATTGTTGAAGGTATAGCGTGTTATATGATGTACAGTCTACAATAAAACAAAATGATGTATTACTTACTTCCGTAATGATTCCAAAACGGTACATTTCCCTGTTTACTAACTAAATGTGGGCCTTTAAAACTATGTTTATATTCGAATCTAGAATGTCTCCCCCCTTCACCTTTCACGATATTGCAAAGCAAAAACCCAACAATTGCGAATGCAACGTGTCCAGCCATTTTGAAATCTTGATGTTTACGATAGAAGCTTGTACTTTATTATTTAAAAAAATATATTAACGTCGCATAAATCTGATTGGCCGAGCAAAAATCATGCCCCAAGTTTAAAAAATGTATTCACAAAATCAATCTGATTGAACGAGTATGACTTTAAACTCAAGTCTTGAAAAATGAATGACAAATAAATGTTGTGGCAGCGGTGTAATTAGCAAAATGTTTTGTGGGCGGGGGGGGGGGGGGGCAGGTTGAGTGGTTATGCCCACCCCACCATTGCTCGGGCGAGTTCTAGAACCTACTATAGAAACCTTCGAAGATGTTTATTTACTTTTCCAAAGGAAAGTTGTCAGAAATTTGTGGGGTCATCTGAAATTAGAAAGATTTTCCACTTCCTTCTCGTTTGTCTTTTATTCTCTTTATATCTTTTCAACTCACTTGCAGAAAGCATGGAGAATAAGCAAAAACGAAGTGTTAATCAAAGTTATAAACTTATTTCACATACAGTAAACTCTATTAAGCGTCCGGGACTCTTATTCAATTTTTCACCTTTCAGGAGGGAGGCGCTTTCAGGGAAAGAAACCCTCGACCACGGTTCCGAAAAGATGAACTCTGTTCATTTGCTATGACTTTGCTTTACTATATATTTGCACGTCGATTATGCAATCTTCATCTTCATCGTCACATTCACCGATAATGTTTGTTTTTTCGTTGGCATATTCGATATCCCAATCGCTTAAATTCTGGAATAGATATAGCTAGAATTTCACTTGTACTTTAAAGAAAAATATGTGGTTCTTACTAAATATCCGTTGTCCAACCTAACAACGTGCTTTGTTTCGATTTTTCAAAATAATATTGTACTAAAAAGAAATTTAGAAATTATAGGGGGATACAGGCCACGGCAGGTCACGTTTTGTTAGTTCCTTTTGTATTACGTCACAACAATGCATTACTGAGCGTTCCTTGAATTTTCAACACCAGCGGTGTGGTGGTTCACGTGAAAAAGCAGTTTATGTGGACGCATCAAAAATACCATAGCAGCAATAATCTTCTTGTGTATTTAACCATGCTTACTTCTATTATCTGGTCTTTGGTAGCTGTTCCACAATTTTGGCTTGCTATGAAAATAGTGTGTCTTTATAAAAAGGGTTCAAAGTCTCTAGCTGAAAACTACCGGGCATTGTCGGTTGGATCAAATCTTAGTAAAATAATTCCTCGTATAATTTTGAACAGGTTGCAGAAAACCTATGAGCGGAATATTTCTGAATCCCAGTTTGGTTTTAGAAAAGGTCGGTCAACTGTGGATGCAATCTTTGTCATCAAGAATGTTGTGCAGAAGCATGCTGGACCACTTGTTCTAGTCTTTGTTGATTTAACTGCAGCATATGATCATATCCCTAGAGATTTTTTATTTCGGGTCTTAGAACTACGCACTGGTGCCAAACTTCTTGTATACACTCTCAGAAAATTATATGATGGTACATCTGCATGTATTTCTGGGACAAAAGTAAAGTTTGATATTTTATCTGGCTGTCGGCAGGGAGGCATAGAAAGTCCAACACTGTTTAACTTCTTTTTTGATTTTGTCTTGAAAGTGTGTGCAGAGGCTATTGACAGAAAATATCCGGGTGGATGGGGTGTTCCATTTGAGTACAATATTCCTAGTGAATGCACTAATCGAGGTCAGAGGAAAATTAAGAAGATGAATGGTGTTGAGATTATAAGGTGGCTCCTATATGCCGACGATTTGGTTCTATTTTGTATAAGCATTGCTGAATTAAAAAATTTTTGGAATTGCCTAAAATGTGCCGCCCACTATGGCTGTGCGGCGAAGAAAATTTTGACACCTAGAACTTCTGAAACGCCTATTTTAGCACTTTGGACATCAAATATTTATAAAAATGAATTGCAAAACATCTTCGAAGAGATAGGGAAAAAGTATTACAAGGAGATTTAATCTGCCAGTTCAGATTAATAATGTTTTTATACATTCCATAATACATATATACAACTCTGAGGTCAATAAAGCTTAGTTGCTGGGCCTATCTTTTTCAGAAAATGTTCCAAATTTTTTTTGCGAGCGTCGTTGTTTCCAACAAATCTATTAGCTGCTTCAATAAGGTCAATTTTGTTTGTCAATTTGTCGTCTGTCTATTTTTGTCGTTTTACCCTATCTTTAAAGTGTAAAAACAGCCTGTTCTTATTTTGAAATTGGCCATGTTACTTTGCAAAATAATGTAAATTATATAAACTAGAATCTCAGCTTCAAGTTGTTTCTTATAAAAGGTTAAGGTGTTCATTAAAAATAACACGAAAGGAAAATTATTATTTCATTCCGGAAATTTTATCCTCTTTTTTTAGAGAAATTTGTCAAACAATATAAATTAATAAAGTATCGTTAATTGCTTTGTTATTGGTTTTCTTCTGAAAATTGTGAATATAATAAAGATATTATATAAATTATATATTTGATATAGATATTATAAATATTTCAGACGCAGGTCTAGCCTGGGTGATACTACTACTATTCTTGAATACTTGCGCCTATTTTAATAGTTAATTTCTGTTTGAGCAAACACATTTAATGATATTTTTATTCCTTTTTTATTTATCTTCATTTTAAAGATTTACATCTCTAAAAATTATTGGGGGGGGGGGGGGGGGGGGGGGGGCTAAAGCCCGGTAGATTCGGCACTGATCAGTCTTCAGAGGTGCATTACACTACAGGTGTCCCACCTATGCATTGCAGTGAAGAATATTTCACGACACAACGGTCACACTGATCAGCGATTTCGTTACGTTGAGCATGGTCTTTGCCGAACAAGTTATAGTCAATCGAAAGGAATGAATCATGTGGAACCGATGACATAACACAGGCCTCACAAAACTACTTGTTCTTATAATTCGTACTTATGATTTACTGCTAAAACCTACCCTTCAGAATGGAAAATGTAAAAAATGGCGGAGACGCATGGGAAAGCTTAAAGTCCTGCCTCACTATCAATTCCAAGTGACTCAAACACGCGGTCCATTACCAACTTTTAGAGCGCTTCGAAACAAACTAAATTCTATCGAAGAATCTGTTTGGGATCCGCTGTCTCAACTTTAAAAAAGAGAAGCCGATCGAGATTGGAACATTTTTCATAAATATATATATTTATGTTCAAAACCTTTTTTTGAAAACCAGATTGGAAAATGGGTGTGTCTTCACTTCAGAATGCAGATTCCGAACTGTTCGTTGTGTATCAAAAAGAAAAATCAATGAATGTGAGAGATGTGATCATTGTCAATGACAAAGAAAGAAAGAGCTACAGTAGTGTTATTTTTTTTAAAGTTATATAGTCATCAATTTATGCACTCGAGAGAATATTTTCCGGAACAGTCATTCCGTGTAACCATAAAATGCATACGAAATTTATCTGACAAAACCTTATTGGGTATATTTTAATATTATTTTTTTAGAACTTTAAAATCTACGCTACAACCGATCAATGTTTTTCGAGAGACTAACACATGTTTTTTCGTTTATAAATATGTGAACATTTCAGGCTGGGATATGCTCAGGGTAAAAGCAGATTCATGCTTAGAATATGCTTTTTATTCGAAAACTAAAGTAAAAACGTAAACACTGCCCATTGAATGAAATCTTAGGATAAAAGGGTCCCCATTTTTTGGGGGAAACTGCGTTCTTTCTGGTCGAATTTACAAGCTATGAGCTATGGAATTACAAGTCATCATCATCTTTCGACCGCAGTCAATATCGAAGCCACAATATCCCGCCAGGTGTTTCTGTCCTGCATTGCCACCGCTAGGTCTTGAAATCTAATACCTGAGTCCCTTGCAATGACGTCAGGATAGGTTAGCTTTCGGGACTTGCGACAAATTGCCTGCGGTTTCCAGAGGATGAGAGGAGACACAATCTCGCTGGTAGCTCGAAAGCAGTGACCAGCGAATCGGACTCTCCTACTGCATAATACAACCTGAGACACTCTTGGGAGGTCACCATAGATGGTTTGCAGAGTAGGATGATTTTTCCAGGAAAAAGTTTTTACACGCATTAGGAGTCTGGTGTATGTGCCGTCAAGTCGCTTTTGCTGTCTTGCGTTGAGGGTCCAGGTTTCAGAACCATATAACAGTATAGGTTCTATCAAGCACAAGTAACAAAGCAGTGAGGAATTCATTAAGGCGGGGTAATATGCTCTGAGCCTGAATATGCTTATAAATGTCATGCTTATCAACAAAAAAAGTACAAAAAGTGCAAAGTATTACGATCAAGAAATATAATTTCGAAGTTATAAAGAGTTTAATAGAAAAAATTATTCGATGGAAACCACCATAAAAAAGAACTCGTTCAAGGTTCTTCCTGACAAGAAAGCAAGCAATTCTCGATTGAAGCCGCCCTAAAACTGAACTTGCATGAAATGAGGACTTTAACCATTATATAACTCAAGGCGTCTCAAACATACCTAATCCAAGACTAGTGAAATGAGAACAGTTAACTTAAAGAAGACACTTTGGACATGACTTCATATATGTTGTTTTGTTTTATATTTTATAGGTTTTTAACTTTTATGTAGATATAATCCGGAATTCTCGGAACAAATAGAATGTACTCTCTTCAACGATTCACATGAGAAGGGAATAAATATCCAATAAATTGGAGCGCCTTAGAGTGGATTTTGGCCTCAATCAAGAGAAATGAAATGTATTCAAGCGTCGATGGGATGCTTTCGGTTTGAGATCTAGCCTCGACCCTGCGGCTTGTTCCACCCAGCTATTCCAATGTTGTGGGGAAACACTGGGGAATAGTATGCCGAAATCAGATCAATTATTAGCTTTACTCGAAACAAATACGATTTAGTGTGTTCAAAATCGCACTTAACCCTTTCATTACCGAAGAAAAACACCCCAATTTCCCGGGGCGTGAAATTGGAAAAATACCCTTCCTTACGCAATTGATCATAACTTTTGAACCAATTCTTCAATGTACACTAAATTTGGCTCCTTTTCTTCTTATAATTTTTGGAACAGAATTACAAAAAAAAAATCAAAAAATTGCGGTGTTCATGATTCAAAATGGCGGATCTGCAAACAAAGAATAATTTGAAATTTTCAAATCAATTTGTCGAGAAAATATATTTTTATCTAAAAAATGGCTCAAAACCTACTTTTCATGGAACTATAACATATAACCTATAAATCTGCGAAATTTTATAGAAAAAAAACAATCTGTTATGCGTAAATAAAAAATTATATATAGTATACATCTAAATAAAAGTAGCTGATAGAGAATATGCTTTTAGTTATTATTTCCATGTAGGAAAGAGATTTTGGCATACCTTGGAACCAAATATTATCAGAGTAGAATTTCAAAAATTTCAAAAAACTGCTAGAAAACGCTTCCAATTTTGCAAAAAAGACTTGAAAAAAATGGATAGAAAATCTTTTTTAGCAATTCAATAGGCCTATGAAACAATAAAAACATCAAAAGAATCAAAACTATTATGAAAAGAGGTAGAACAAGAGAAGAAATGTTAACAAATCCCTAAAATAAATAAAATGCAACTAAACATCATCCTCCGGTAGATGGTCGTAATCTAGCAAGGTATGGTAAATTACAAACTACAGCTTAGATTTGCATGTGGATTTTTTTGCCGTGACCGGAATTTTATCTAGTTTCTAAACATAGTCGGCTTCTTGTCTAACTCGAACTTAAACAAAAGTAAAATTGATTTAAGACCGTACCCAGCGGGTACAGGGAAAACGGCGCGGGTTATTATACCCAGCCACGCTGGGTACAGGTAATGAAAGGGTTAAAAACAGAGTCATAAAAACATCGCATTTGCTTTAAAAACAATATTTGAGTCATAAAAACATCGCATTCGCTTTAAAAACAATATTTGAGTCACAAAAACATCGCATTCGCTTTAAAAACAATATTTGAGTCATAAAAACATCGCATTTGCTTTAAAAACAAACAAACAATATTAAAGTCATATAAAAATTCGTTTTACAAATTATGAAATTAGTTTCTTTTTTAAATGTGTTTACAATATGTCCTGATAAAACAATGCATTAAATACTTCTTCGACAAACCAAAGAAAATAGGATGATGCTTTAAGTAAAAGAAGATGGCGGCGTAAAATAATGCGAAACCCAAATGAGAGAAAGAAGAATGGAATAAATAAACCCCAATTACTTTCTAATTAGATCATATATTACTTGAAAACATTGATTCGTCTCAATTTTAACGGAATGAAAACCACTTCTTCTTGTCCTCGTTTACATCCCCTTCGTCGATCACTTGGAAACAGTCAACCACTGACTTGCGACAATACTGGTAGAAGATCTCCTCGGATTTCTTTAGCACCGTTTGCAAATCCAATGATGTCGGCAGGCTGTAAAATAAAATTGGGAAGTTATTGACTCGCCCCTAGAAACTAACAGCAATGTAATCCTACTATAATGGAGGAAAAACCTGAGTTTGTTTGTTTGTTTGTTATCCGCCGATCACGCCCAAACGACTGGACCGATTGGAACCAAATTTTCAGGGTATGATTGTGATGCCTGGATGGTTTTTAGCCAAAGAATTTTTTTTTTGACAATTTTTTATTTAAATAAATTAATTAGATGTGATGTCACTTATCGATTGTGCAGGTTTAACATTTATAATAATAACTAAATATTTTATGGCTAACTTTGTTTCCCAAACAAATTATTTCTCAATTTACATGTATAATAATTATTTTATCTATATGTACATGACTACTACCCATAGACTTTTTTGGGAGGAGATTGCCATAGATTGGTAACATACATACATACAGAATTCCTCAATTATCACATTATTGTTAACGTCCGTAGGACGGGTTCATTGCTAGTATAGATAAACGACTGAATATAGTACTTTGACAACAGCTGGTAAATAGCGCTTAAATCGTCAGAAGTTTGTAAGATGACGTCGCGACATTCCATGAGCATGGCCACACAAACGAAGATATCAAAAGGATACTCGGGCGACATATAAACTTCTTCCATGTGTGAACCAGCATCTGTAAATTCACAACACGGTAATTCTTTCACAAACGATTTTCTGCGGGAAATTTTTTTCTATCGGAGGTTACCCTAAACATGGCTACGAAAGTCAATTGAGAGCGCAGAGGTTAAATAAGACAACTAAAAACTAGGACAAACAACAAATATAAATAAAACGTACATAAAAAAGATTAATAATACTTTTATAAATTTAAATAAATACCAAGTGGATTTGAAGGAGAATTCTATCTATATTTATTTATTTCTATTTATTTATTTATATAAATCAAGTTTCAAGTCTATTTGGCGGGAGAAAATTCTAAAGTTTTGCAGTGTGCGCGAAACAGCGCAAAATTTGTGGCAAAATTTTGGTAGTTAGAGAACATAAGGGTGCTTGTTTTGGAGCATTGGAGTAGCGTGTTTGACGTTGGAAAACACGAACGCATTTTCAGATTAATATAGTAGATTAGAGGTCATTTTACTTGGACAAAGTGGCCATAGTTGCAAAACAAAGTAACCAAAAACGAAAGATTAGCAAGAACTGAACGACAACTCACTGTCTTTCACGAACTCTTTCGCCCTTTCTTTCGAACGCTCCATCTCAGCCTCTAAGCTAGAAACCTCCAGGTGTCTACTACTAGTGATCTCAAAAAGCTGAATCGCCTCCTTGTATTTGAATTCACGTTTGAAGTTCAATAGGAGCCATCTAAAAACAAACCATCGCATGGTAGGTGCACAGATAGAGTCCAGTTATTTTCACAAACCCCACATATACAAACACTTTCTCTTGCCTACGCGGAAAAACTTTGTTGGAAACACAAGTGGATTTTTAACCACGCAGTGAATAAAACATTAACATAAAAAGCCAAAGGCACAACTGAAAACATTTTGTAAGCTATACCGAAAAATCAACATTTTCAGAAAATTGACAAAGGAAAGGAAAATAAATAAAGAAAACAAAGGAAATAAATAATAATAATACTTAATAAATTATCAAAATTATCAGGGATGGTCTGTTATCCCGTCATTCCCCGAAAAATTACTTTTAAATATTCATTTATTTACAAACTTTAAAACATTAAAATTTCATTTCAGATTTATTTTATGGAATAGTTTGAATAATATATGGCAATCACCTGTGGCAAAACATCAACCCCATATCAGTGAGTTGCAGGAAATCGAATAATTCTCTATCCATCTTCATCAGTAACTGCTCGACAAGGACTGGAAACGAGAAAGAAATGAAAAATCACAGAAAGTTAGGTTCTAAGTAAGACAAGTAAGCAAATCTTTGATTTGAACGCTCACCAACTTTCCTCAGCATCCCCTCTTCCATGAAGTCGTTCTTGAAGTGCTCCATGTAATTAACAAACATCCAATAGGCTTGCGCTTCTGTATCCATGACAACAAGAAACCTACCCATGATGTCGTTCATTCCCTGCGCATATCCGACTTCTGTTTCAAGAAAAATAATGTTAATAAATAATATCATAATGAAAAATGGTCAGATGATACTGGAATATAGCTACCTGGATGAAAGAAAGCGTAGGTGAGCAAGGCATCCCTTAGTTTAATCAAACCAGGGTTACTGTCGCCACTAGAAACAATATTCATAAGTTTTTATTAATGCAATATTATTGGAAAAACAATAAATGAATTTTAAGTTTGCTTGTAAGAAAGAAGTTGTAGAAGGATATTCTTGCAGCAGAATGTCGCAATTACTAATTCAACTTTCCTTTGATTCACCGACAAACAATTGAAAAATCAACGTTTGAAAACCGATTTGCTATTTTATAATTGACTCCAGAAATGATGGTTGGAATTTCTTTTTTACAATTCATATATCTTTATAACACACAAATGAAAATAAGCACCTGAACTGCGGCAAATCCCTATCAGTCCGAGGGACGTCCTTATCGATCACTCGTATGGAAGCCGATATGTTCTTCTCATCGTAGGGCTGTCGGGCTGCAAACACCTGAAATGAACATCAGTTGAGTTGCTGTTGCGTTTTAAGAAATCAATACCAGCGCTCCGTTTTAATACACAGGGCTCATTCAAATAGTACGTTCGCTAAAATTTGCCAATTTTTTACCCCCCCCTCGCCCCTTGTTCGTCATTGTTTATTTTGATTACACCCCCCCTCCCTTTGCGAACGTTCGTTTCCCCTACCCCCTATCGTTCACCCTCGTTTTCCATACCCCCTACTATCTGGAATTTTCTGGTGTCAAAGAAATACCAACGAAGAAAGCCTTTTGTGGTACATAAAATGCTGAATCAAACAAAACAAATCATCAATCAAACAAATAGTTTTTCTTCTTCGGCCGCTAAATATTGTTCATGTTTGTTCGCTTTTTCACTCACCCCCTCCCCCTTATCCGGACGAACGTACTATTTGAATGACCTCACAGGTCAACTAAACATTGAATACACAGTTGGGAATATTCTTAAAACTGGATGACAAACCTGAGCTTGTATCTCCATGAACTTAAGTTGATCCGTCCCTAACGATGACGGAAAGTGGATCCGAGGTACATCGGTCGGTTTAAAGTCGCAATACGGACAGTAAGATACGTTCTCTGACTTGGGCTTATTATCGACGTTATCGGAAACAAATTTGAACTTTGGAGTTTCATTTAACCCTAAACTCATATCAATGCTGCTTGTGTTCGAATCAACGACATGCTTTTTCGCTGATTGTTTTTTTATGAAAGGCGTCGTCGGTGCACTGGATGAAGCTCTTGTTTTTTGGAGTTGCATTTGCTCTATCAAATATTTGTTTGCGTTTTCAACGATCCCTAATAGGTTCTTGTCGTGAATTAAATCTCTATTCAGAGGCGAAACCACTGATTCGCCACTCACGCTGTGTCGCTTTCTAACCGGATACCTTTTTTTGTGTTCGAGTTTTATTTCTGATCGCGTCCTTTGAAGGCCTTGTTGCGGAGTATTTTTGTGTGGGGGTGTACTCGCTCTAATCATTTGGGCGATCCATGGGGGTAACGTCTCCAGAGACTCACCCGTAGGCGACTTTGCGCAATCCCGAATGTCTTCGCTGGGAGCTAAAAAGTTATCTTGCAGTTGCATATCATCAAGTGACAGCGAAAGTTTTTTGTTAGCGCTGATGTAGGGGGTGTTCAATGCTTTACTATGCATAGGTTGGGGATTACTGATGGAATCTTCGTTCTCCGTTTCACCATTCAACGATTCATCAAGATCACAGCCGGTCTGTATGGGTTTGAAAAAAGAGTTTTCATTTTGGATGAAATTATCGCCAAGATCCACAAATGTCTTTAGGGTATGTACTTTTAACTGTGGCGTTTCTTCTTGTCGAACATCAGTTTCAAGTTCAAAAGAGACGCTGAAAGCATTTTGCTCGCCAGTTTCTGCTTTCGAGGGGGAACATGTGTGATGTGTGGCATCCTGATCAATTTTAGGTCCTTCCAAATCGTTGAGATCAATAGACTTGAAATTTTCAGATTTGGAGTACAAAGATTCTTGCAAGTTTATAGCGGGCTGGCTTTCTAATTCCTCGGATAGAAAGGAATCGGATTCAGATGAAAATACCAAATTTCTATCAATGTTCGTTTCTCTTGTGAGCAAATCAAAACTATTTATTGATCTTGGTGAAGGCTCTTGGGAAATCAAGTCAAAGCTACCGTAAACCTTTCGAGAAGGTTCTGGAGGAACTAAATCAAAACTGTCACATTTACACAAAGGCGGTTTTTTCGGTAAAGAAAGTGTTCTACTATCCTCCAACTCCATCATAGCATCGGCCAGTGCCTCACTGACCGTGATATCTGATTGTTCTCCGTCGGCATTAGCTTGCACTCGACATTGAAAGGAATCCAAATTACTTTTCTTGTCATCATTCGATATGTTTAGTGGCCTATCAGACGACTCGACGACTTCCTTTAATTCTTGCTGGTCCATTTCAAACACCGGTTTGTTTTTAGTGGCTTGATACTCCTGGATAATATCAAGGCTTGATTCTGCACCACCATAAGAAACCTCAGTACTTGCTTGCGGTAAATGTTCGATAAATTCATCAGCGTTTTCCGGACAACCTCTGTACCATTTAGGACAATACTTAACACCTTCGTAATCATTGACTAAATCTATCAGTAAGATTTTCCACCGAATTTTCATCGCCTCATAACGCACTGTTTGTTCCACTGTCAACACTTCTCTTTCTCTGAAAACAAGCACAACTGACATACACATTCGAGAATAATCACGTTGAAACAAAATTAGAGAGTATTTAAAATCAAAGAAGCGCTGAGTGAGGTGGAATTAAAAAAATAACTTTAAAGTAAACAAGAGCTTGCGTGTTTATGATTTACCTGACAGTCGAATTAAAGGGGTAAAGTTCAAACAAAAACTGCCACACTTCTTTTCGAATGTCATCACATACACCACCTAAATATTTTGAAGGCATAGAAAGAAATGGTGCAGGGATAAAGTATATAACACCACCCATCCAGCATTTTGTAAGATAAAACAGATTACTCACCACTGGAGATATTGCATGAAATTAACAAATTGAAAATTTTCAACTAAATTAAATTTTAAAATTTTTAAGTATTTATATAAAAAGAACATTCTAGCGTACATTGCTTCTTTGTTTTGTTTTTTTATTTTATTTATATTATTATTTTTTATTGTAGTTGCTCAAAACAAAGGCCACATCTGTGTAAAGAGCTACAAGAAAAGTTACGCAGTTTTAAGATATCAATGAACAGTTGATTTGAACAGTTGAAGGTTATAAGGAATGCAATCTAGCCCCCCCCCCCCACCTCGGGGTGTAAGAACGTAGGACAAGAAGGCTGCAGAAGTATAATATAGCTAGTTGAAGTGATGAAACATTTTCAGTAAATCAGTGTTGTTGAATTTTTATTAATTTTCTCGGAACGAACATAAATTGTATAAACTAAATCAACTAAAACAGCAGCAAAGAATTTTATTGCATCATTTGTAAAGTTATTTCCGCCACTGGGACGGTGTATACCATTTAAACCAAAATATTGTCACGAACATTCTATATTCAGAAATAACGAAATCAGATACTTCATGTTATCAACGAGAGCCTACCTTTAAAGATTGCCTTGCGCAACTCATGTTCGTTGACCAACCGCCCACTCGGATCAAACATTTGCACAAATTGCTCTTTTATCAATGGTTCGTTTCTATGGCTACGAAGCTGATCATTCATTACTGACTCATCAACATTGTCCATCAAATCCCTGATGTTAAGGTTCTCCACGCTATGATTGAAAGAAAAAGAGACTCCTCTTCACTCCATAAAACAGGCAAAGATCTATTTACAATTTACAAGTTTCTATATATTACAATCAAGGTATTGAAGACTTTTATGCTAATTTACACATTTTCCGAAAGCAGAGACCACTAGTAATCAAGACTACTAGTAATAAAGGCTTTAATAATTCAAAGGCTTTGTTGTTTGAACCATTAATTCAAAATAAAAACTTTGCAACTGTTCTTGCTCAACCTACGTTGACGTTCTCTTGACAAAAGGGGAGAGGAAGTTTTTGACGTTCAATATATATACAAATGTAAACGTGTAAACAAAAGGTTAATGAGGTAATAATGAGACCTGTGAGACCCTGAGTATATGACACGTATGAGTTTGTGAATGATGTAAAGGTATGGGTTGCCATGGTAAGAAAACAAGATGTAGAATGACATGAAATGATATGTAGAGACATGCTACAAGGCCACTTGATAGAAAACAATCTCAAAATAATAAAGTGTGGAGCATGCCCGTGAATTTTTAGATTTAATAATGACATTCTCATGGCTGTTTGATTCACAATCATTTAACCGTCATCAATCCATATCAATAGAGTAGGATGGAGGCGTGCCATCAGTAAACCCGTCTAACCCGTGCCAGCATGGAAAATAGACGTTAAATGTATAGAGAGAGAGAATCCAAGCTTACAAAAACTGGAAGATTGTTTAAGATAAGCATATACATACAGATAAATTAAATGCATGGGTAAGTACGCACGCACCCAATAAATAAAAATTTGGTAAAACTTCCACATTGTAAAAAATAAAAATACATTCATCCCGTTTTTAAAAGATTTAATCAACAACACCGATTATCGAAGAAAAAAATTGTTTTCAAACGTAAGGTCTTCTTGATTCATGATTTTGTTGATTCCCCTACGTGAACTATATCGATTGACATTTGAAAGTTATGATGAAGATGAAAGTTGAAGTTTAGTGATGAAGACGAACGAGACAAGTAAACTACGTTATACGTCTGAATGACATTAGTACAATTATAGTACAATGAATGGTATAGTACCTTAGGCAGCAGATTATGTTAAGTTATTCTGAAACAAAAACCCTCCAACTTAAGTCTTTGGCTTGAATTAATGTAAGGCTGCAACCAGGATTTCACAGGGGGTTCTTCAGCTTTTAATTTGATGGACTTACGGTATTTTCATGAGGCCAACTAACTGTCATGATATCTAGCGCATAAAGTTGTTTACAGAGTTCGTTCACTCCATTGAGACTTAAACAATTATATTAGTTCCTGTTATTGTAACTATATTAATTGTCTTAGGATTTGAGTAGTTATGTTTAATAGCTACATTCCTTCATGTAAGATATCGTTAGGCAATTTATGAACATATATATATATACAAGACTTATTATATGAAAGATAGTATTAAACTAGTAATGAACTTATGAGCAGTTATTACAAGAACCCAAATCATAACACTAACTTTCATTTTTTACTCTTGTACAGAAAAATCAGCGTTAAAAAAATTTCAAGCAGCTATAAATAAAACATTTTCAAATAACAATTTTTCTTTATTTAAAAGTAATTTAGAAATAAAAGTAAGATTAAAATACTAACATAACATTTCATTTTCTTCTGTTTATCGGTTTAACGCTAACATTTGTATGTTCATAATCAGCTTTTATTTATTTATCCTATTTTCTTTAAATATGAAACCAATTCATTTCTTAAGTTTCATCTATTTAATTTTTATTTATAGCATCCCATAAACAGTTACATGATGCACAATCGACAAAAAGTGCAGACTCACCCTTGCGCAATCGCAATTATAGGGTCCTAAAATATGCAGCGCCATCTTAAGATCAGACAGATCAGTAAAATGACATCTGCTATAAAAATATATTGGCATTTACAAGTTGAAAAAAAAAAAAACAACGAATGAAACATTTACCCTTTCAAAATTTTTTTTTGAGAACCTCAGTTTACGCTTGCATTTATTTTCATTTAATTAATTTGTCGAATAATTAAGAGTCAAAAGAATAAAGTAAATAATTTGTTTGTTTTTTAACATTTTTTAATTTTTTTTAAAATAATTTTAGTTTTAGTTAAAAATCTATGCATCATTTATATATAAGTGGCCAATTCAATTACAGGTGTAGATAATAGGTTTTAATAAGTTTTCATTGAAGTTAATCAGTGAAAGAGAGTAAAAACGCAGTATGAAAAATCTTTTAATATTGTATCGAACCGTCAGGTCACGTAGTGGAATCTTTTCAAGCTGCCTGTTTCTGTTAAAAGTTAATACAACTGTATCAACTTATAATTGAAGAAAACATTCATGTTGCTTTTTGAGAAAAGCAAAATCAAGATTCTATCAAAATAAATATATCATGAAATCAATGGTAAAATTAGCAGCTAGGTCAAAGAATTGAAACATCATTTTGGAAAAAAACTTAGTACCATTAGTAGTAGCTAGGTTTTTTCATGTCTGGACAACCAAGCATTATTCTTTCTCTCAATAGCTGTAAGGCTCCAAGCCTTAAGCTGCACCTAGAAGTTATACAATGTCTCATATGCACAAACACTTGGTGGGGTACACTTACACCGATAGACCTCGAAGAACTGGAGGTGATGTTGGAGTATACATAAATGACAGACTTGACTACATACAAAGAGAAAATCGAGAAAGTGGCAGTCTAGAGCAGCCATAGCCAACATGCGGCCTGATCGAGGGTCACGTGCGGCCCAGCTGAAAGTTTCAAATCTTTTAATTATGCCTTATGTCACTCTTGTTATCTCAGTTTATCCGTACGGAATGTCAATTTTTCATGATACAAACTGTCTTTCTGTATGTTTACTTCGTCTCTGTTCCGTATATTTATGTTTTGTTACGTCATCTCAAACACCTTGAGCACTGTCACACTGTCTCTGTGAGTAGGTTTATCGCATACTGGTATATTGATAGCAGTTTGACTGGTAAACCATGTCTTCACAAAGAAAAAGAAAAATCGAAGATGAAAACCGTTCGTTTCAAAGTGAATGGGAAAATTTTTACTTCTTCACTCAGGTAAAAGATAAAGCTGTGTTTAATATGCCATCAACCAGTCAACACATTTAAATCGTATAACTTGAAAAGACATCACGAGCAAAAACACAATGCTATTATGAATCTCAGTGAGAATTCCTGAAAAGCAAAGTTGCAGATACTGAAATCTAATTTACAAGCCGAGCAAAATATATTTCAAGAATCCTCATCCGAAGAATTGGCAATAGTAAGCGCAAGTTTGCGAGTTTCTCAAATTATTGCAAAGAAAATGAAACCATTTTCTGATGGTCAATACGTGAAAGAATGTTTGCTTGCTGCTGTAGAAGAAATTGCTGCAACAAAAGTCAAAGATTTTCAAAAAATCAGTCTTTCACGCCAAACGATCACACGAAGAGTTGATCTCATATCTAAAGAAATTTCCGAAAATTTAAAAAATGCTTCAAACTCATTTGTGTATTTAAATATAAGATGCAGTTTAATGATTTAAAGTTTTCTTAAAAACAATATGCACCTGATGATGTACTGACGTACGAAAAGCTTTGTGCTATTTTAATTGAAAGAATAAATATATTGTTTTTAAGAAAACTTTAATTCATTTGTGTATTGCTTTCGATGAAACCACTGGTATTGTCGACACATCGCAACTTTCCATATTCATCAGGAGGAGTTAATTCTGAGTTGCAAGTGACGGAAGAGTTTTTAGATGTCGTGAATCTGAAAGATAGAACCACTGGCAAAAATGTCAAAGATGCTGTTGTTAAATATGCTGAAGATCATGAAATTGATTTAAAAAATCTTATTGGTATTGCAACAGATGGCGCTCCTTCAATGGTGGGACGTAATGTTGGCGCTGTTACTATGATTCTTCGGCACATTGAGAGTCTGAAAAACGGTTCAAGTGCAACAGACCCATTGTTTATTTGCTACTGCTTCTTGCACATAGAAAACCTTTGTGCTCAAGTTCTGGGTATGTCTCACGTGATGAAGGTAGTCGTTACAACTGTTAACGCAATCAAACATAATTCTTTAAAACATCGACAATTTCAACAATACCTTATAGAACTGGAATCTGAACATGGTGATGTTCTGTATTACGCAAAAGTTCGCTGGCTTAGTCGTGGAAAGTGCTTAGAAAGGTTTTGGAATTTGAGAGAAGAAATTAAGAATTTTATGGCTGAAAATGGCAGTGTTGTACCTGAATTAAAAGATGAGCAGTGGCTTCTAGATTTGTGCTTTCTTTCTGACATTACGAGGAAGTTAAATGAGCTTAATAAAAAGCTCCAAGGGAAGGATAAGTTAATTACTGATTGCTATGAAGATATACAAGGTTTTGTTACAAAATTAAAACTATATCAGAGGCAACTTGAATCAAAAAATGCATTCCATTTTCCACTTTTAAATAACTTTGAAAGCAAAAATAATATTTTTACAAAATATGGTGCCGAAATCAAAAAGTTACTACAAGCTCTTAATGAAAGATATGCTTATTTACAGAAATATGAAACATTGTTCCGTATATTTATTATATTTTATTAATATTCCATTTGACGTTGCGCCAGAAGACGCACCCGAGACATTTCAACTTGAGTTAATTGATATCCAGGTGAATACAGAGTTAAAATCATTGTTTCACACAATGGACAAGTTGCAATTTTACCGAGACTATGTCCCGAAAAATGACTTCCCCAATTTAAAAGATCTTTCTTTGAAAGTTGCTGCTGCAATGGGAACCACATACGCCTGCAAATCATTTTTTTTAAGGTTGAAAATTGTCAAATCCAAGAGCAGAAACAGAGACGGACAATAATATGACAAATCAGTTGCGATGTTCTGTAACAAGTTTGCCAATTGATTTGAAAAAAATCTCCACTGACATCCAGAAGAAAGCATCACATTGAGGATTCCACCTGTAAAATAAACTTATTAGTTGGTTATTTTTTGTTTTTGATAATATTACATGTTCTTCTTTGTAATCGACTTCCTTACCTGTTGTTTTTTAAGAAAATAAAACATTCGAAAATATTTTGATAAGGGCGTTTCACCTGTAGGCTGCTTGCGGCCCTTCGCCGTATTTTGAGTTTGGGTATTAACCCTAAAAGGTACAAAGGTTGGCCATGGCTGGTCTAGAGTCACCGTGGATCAAAATCCGAATTAATTTTTAAACACGTTTATTATTATTATTATTATTACTATTACCTCGAATATTTACACAATGAAAGTCAGTTTTCTCAGTCGTAAAATATACACTGTTTTCAATAGAGTCCTGTATATTCCAATATTTTGTTGTTAATGTGATATGTGTGTCTAGAAATACTATCTTATTATGGTTGTTTTTTTCCATGGTATTGATGTGTTGGTTTTTTAGGTAGTTAACAAAGCCATTAGCTTCATTGTCATTGTCAAAGACGGCAAAAAGATTGTCAACATAATGACGATCAAACATTGTTTTTGTGGCAATAGTTCTTTAGACATAACTCCCATAAAAATGTTTGCAAGATATAAATGATGCAAGATCTGTATATGCTTGTTATAACATCTGTCTTATTCTTCCTGAAATCTCAGGCCTATCAATAAGGCAGTGGTATAACCTAACAGTCATCCAACGTTACGGGACAACCAAATTTTGTCATGGACGAGTGAAACTTTTAAATCATTGCCTTCCAACTGTCCGATGGGACGATTAGTTATTATTCCCAAATAAATTTATTTTTGTTTTAAATATTAAAATTGTTTCTATGAAAACCTCTGTGCCAGGCTTTCTCATAAGAAGAATTCAGGTGTGTGGTGCTTCGCATGCCTAACCGAAGTTAAAAACATTTCAGGCGTGCGATATCCACTCGCCTGAATTTGTCTAGACGTGTGACGATATGCGATAAATTATTAATCTCATTTTTTAATTCTGAAACATGTCGTTTAAAACATGCGCGGCTTTTACTTCTAAACATAGCATGTTTCTTGTTTGGTTTTAAATCTGAAAATACATTGACTTGGTCGTTTATGTCATAATTACATATTGTGCTGTGAATATCTATTTTATGATTTACGTACACGATGTTTAATGCAGAACATTTTTATCACTTAATAAAATACTCCTCTTTCCGCGACTATATTGAAAAGTTGTTGTATATTTATGATTTAAATTTAAAAAACAACAAAGCGTCTGACATTCGGCTACAATTATCTATTTTACTATTGTTTTCCATATATATTACTGATGACCTCTAAGTAGAATGAAACGCTTTTAACAAAAATGTTTATCTTTTAAAAGTTGTAAACAAGTGGGGGACGTTCATGCTCGTGAACCCCAAACACAAGGGCTAAGCGTCAAGTACAAGTGACTGACTCTCAAAGCCTTAACTTCCTTGTTTACATTGCCTTCTTCTATATTAAAACTTGAGGACGAAAGCGTTAACCTTTTTAGTTCATGTTAGTGAATCATTTTAAGTTAAACTGAAATACAAAAATATATTTAAAACCTGAAACCTCTTTTAAAAACATGCAGCTCTGGTATATAAAAAACAAAGCATTGTTTTGTGATTTGAATTCTTCTGAACAATCAATCAGTTAAAGCACATATTGTGTTTG
The DNA here is from genome assembly GCA_963930725.1 of Candelabrum cocksii. Taxonomy (NCBI): domain Eukaryota; kingdom Metazoa; phylum Cnidaria; class Hydrozoa; order Anthoathecata; family Candelabridae; genus Candelabrum; species Candelabrum cocksii. Next base: position 3,690,021 of record OZ005666.1, read on the forward strand.
TGTCACTAAACAACAATCATCACGTGATTTAAGTGGTCATTTTTAAGTGAATGAGAATGTAAATTCGTTTAAGTTTTTGCTTAATTTAATAACTTTTGATATTTTCGAAACGTTTAGTGTTCAGTACAAAATAAGTTGAAAATTAAACAAAACAAACGTGATATGTTTGAAGCGTGCGAATAGTCGCCTACGGGAAGAAAATAATTTGAGCAGAGCTTTTAAACAGACGCCTCAGAAGATTAAGGCGTGTGTGGAGGCAAACATAAAATAGAAGGCCAAAATAAAAATTCAGTCGGACAACCAGAAGTTTTTGCGGACAACCAATTTTTGATTAGAAGGCTGTTCCACTCGTCCGACAGGATAGGACAGGATCGATAAACAGGACAGGATCGATAGCGCTGGTAGAAAATATTCATTGCAAGGCCTGAATCTGAATTTCAATTCTGTCTTTAAAAAAAGAAAGATCCTTGATAATAATAATAATGATTCATATTTTAAGTGGATAACCCAGAAAACCCAGACCACGAGAAAGTGCTGTAGTTGTTTCCACTGGGGTCCACTGTTGGAAAGTACATTTTCGTAACTTAGTATTCGACCATTAGTCTACCAAATTTCCCTCACAAGGCTTTGGTTAACCCGTAGTAAGTTTTTCAGGCACTTCCCAAAGGTATCGCGCGCTGAGGTAATTCTCGTTTTGAACAAATTTTTTGTATCTAGCGAGAATTGAACCTGGGCCATTGCGGCCAGAAACATAAGTTTCGACCACTAGACCACGCGCGCACAAAATAATGTAAGCTAAAGAAGCTTGAATCCTTCAAAGGTTTTTATAAATCATCATCATCATTATAGCCTTGAAACAATCAACAATTATAATTGCAATGAATGCACTTGATTCACTGAAAATTTTTAAGTTATTGTCACAAAAAGATCTGTTGATGGTGGCAAAGCTTTATAAATATGCACCCTTCCACCGGTACTGACAAAAATTCCTAAACTAATGGATGCATGGGAGCCTGAGCCACATCGGCGCTAGATTGTTCAACCTACTGACATCTGAGAGACCACCCTGGAGACAAAGTTGACTTGTTTAAAAAACTCTTAGATTTCTCAAATTCATAATGAACCCTCCCTCCCTTACTAGAAGAACTGCCGACTCTAACAGCCTCAGTGATGTTATGAAATAAAACATCGCTTCATCTTGTGATTTCTAATCTAGATCACAGGTTGCAGGTTCTGTTGCTGGAGTAAATGAAGACGAAGCCTAGATGGCTAAAAGAAGATCAAAGATACCAAAGTAGGTTCATATGTCACTACTTTTGCATGTCATTTTCATGACTTGATAAATCACTCTTGGAAATGGGTTATTGAACATTGATCATGTCTTGGAAGTCAAGATAACTCTAGAAGTATATATAAGAATATAAAAGAACTCTGCACATTGTGACAATATCATCCATTTCATTCATCATGACATTAGTCACTTGTGGATGTGTCCGTTAGTTATTTTTATTTTAGTTAGTACTTTTTATGCTTTACTTTGTTCTCATAACATTTTGAAATTTAATGTATGTTGGTGATCAGAGACAAGTCCTTCAAAACAACAGGATATACAACAGAGTAAGGCCACTAAAATAGTCTATTGTCACACACTTACAAAAACGTAACCTCAGAAAGAAAATACCCCTTATATATATACTTAACCACTTGTTCCACATTTTGTATATATGTATATATACCCTTTTTTAACTGCTTGCGACCTCATCGCAATAGGATAATTGAGAATGTTTAGCAAGAATGTCCATTATGTCCATCCAAAGTGGATTTCATGATATAATATTGGTGGAATCCATTACAGTAGTCAAAGGAATCCTTTCACCTTTTTTGAACCATATTATATTTTTTGAAAGATAAAAAATCAATATATACTGGTAAATTGTTCAAAATTAGAACCAAACTAAATTCATCTGACATCATAATGGGTTCACATGTATATATATAAGAGATTAAAAATAATTTACGAAAGACAGAATTTAGTTTTGTGGTGCAGGCTTCATTAGAAATCAAATCAATTTTGCATACCTTCCTTCGTAACCTTTACTTTTATTTGCGAGATCACAACTTTCTGCAGACACATTCCCGCTGCTAGAGTCAATTTTGGTGCTACCTTCAAATTCCTTCATATTATATAGTTCTGTCATATCTAAAGAGTCTTCTTTATTGAATTCTTCTTCTGATTGATTGAAATTAAATTCTTCATTTCCATCTGACAAAAGCATGATGAACGGACTTCGTGACCGACGATGAGACTTAGTTGTATCCTCTTCAGGTATTTCCTCCTGTACCTTTTTACTGTCACCGAATTTTTGTACAAATTTCGAAAAGGGATCAGAAAAAGACATTGTTATTACTTTCTATAACACAGAAATACGAAAATATTATCATCGCCTCAATATTTGTTCAAATTTAAGTTGGTGTATCTAGCTAATTATTAAAGATTAATTTCTCAATCTCCAAAAATCAAGAGGCAATAGTATATACATGTTAAATGCCAGATTCAAATCAACAAAGTCATGGTTTTCTCAAGGAAAATATCGCAATTCATGATACCGAGCGTCGTCACACGGAACCACATTTCTCAAACACATGACGTCATAGTTACGCAAAAACGTAAATACACGTGATAAACAACCCCTGTTACGTGTATTAACGGATATTTCTAAATTATGCAGTCTTTGAATTATGGGAACTCGTCCAATGGCCAGTGACGTAAGAGGCGGGCAGTCAGTGCCCCCTCCCCCCCCATTTGTAAAAATGTGTCGAATATTCGGGCAACTAAAAGTTTACGTTGATTAAGAGATTTTACAACTTTTGACATCTTAAACATGTTGCCTTAAAATAATTATATTGGTGTTAGGTTGTCAGCAATGTACTGTAGGATGTTGTTTATGTTATGTTGAATTCATGGGTTAGAATTTTCTCACAATCACACTTTGAATCTTCCTCTTGTGCAATATGCAGAGATTGCAGGAATCTGTAAATGGTGTGTAAACACTTTATCATGCGGTACTCGAAGAGCTCCTTGCGCATAGCCGCACAAAGCAAAGTTGTCAAATTAACTCTAATGTTAGTAACGGGCGTAAACGAAAGTGTCTATCCTCTTTTCCTTAGCACAAGACCTTGGGTGTAACTGTTGAGGCGGGCGCCACTCCTACTACCAACACTCGTACTTTACCGCATCGAAATGCTACTCATTCGCTGAGTCGGCGAGGCCGAGAGGATTTGCACTCGCAACCTCAGAAACCTCAGAAATCTGAAATTGCAAGCGCTCTACTAACTGAGCTATCTCAACCTGTATAAATGCTATATACATCTGAAATAACACTACGAATCTTATAGTATTTAATAATTATTATGCTTAATGCGCCATTTTTATCAAATATACTGAAGTAATTTATTATATTTGATAAAGTCTTCAGAAATATTATGATACTGGTAATCTGCTGGAAATCAGGCCGTTGCGGTCGCTGTCACATATACTTGATTTAACGATCCTATAACCAGCCAAAAATTTTTCCAGGCAAAGGTGGTATGCCCATGCCAATAGCTATCAATAACTCTATAATCTAATATAGTAACTATATTTATCATTTTATCTATCCTTACAAGGATTCATCGGAAAGGAATTCCCAAGTTCATTTACACGTTGTTTTTGTTATATGAAACCTAAGCAACGGGTTGAGCCTCGAGTTTCTTCGAATTTGGTCATTTTGAGGCTCAAAAGTTTCTTAAAATTTATCTGTTCTGACCCTTAAAAATTTCTTAAATTTTACCCTTTTTTTGCCACGACCAAATTTTTCGTTGTTTATGTATACATATACTAAGTTAAGAATAACAAAAGTTTCTTAACTCTTAAAAAGTTTCAACCTGCCTAAGTTTCTTGCGGGTTTCTTAACTTTTGGCAAACCTGAGCCTACGGTTTCTTAGAGACTGGTTTCTTATAAAAAACAGAACGTATATTCATTATATATGAAGTCATATATTATATTTCAGTTTTTGACAGTTATGGGAAAGTAGAATACTTCTCGAATGATACCTTTTAATGCTTAGCAAACGGCGATCAATCGAAATTCAAAAAGTAGTCTCCTTTTGAAGTAAAGTGTTTTTTTTCGAAAAGTAATAAAATTTTATTTAATTTTTATTATTATTTATTGTTAACAAATACGAGGGTAGACTGTATATACCACGACACTCTTTTTTGTTAACTTTTAATTAAATTTATTCCTAAAAGCTTTAGTAAAACATGTTGGTCTTTAGATTTCTTTTCTTTTAGAAATCTTACTTGAAATTCTTAGGGGCACACACCAGTACAAACAAAGTTCAAAGATGTCATTCGAGTCATTCAACAAAATGAACAAATTATGTTTTCTGTTTTAACGAATCGCCTCAAGAAATCTTTGTACGGAAAAATGTTATTAGTTATTTCGATTAATAAAATAGCTTTAGAATATTTTTTATTCGACAATGTTTTATTTACTTAGGTTTTTCCAAATATCATTTGAGGTTTTTTCCTTTTCTTCTTTGATTTTGCCACATTTTCTATCATAATCATCAAAATCAACACATTTCCCTTATTGTCTTTTTCTGTTGTCTCGTGTGGTTCATATTGTTATCGGTTTGTTTTTAACGAGGCTTCCAGGACGCTCATTAAGCGATATCATGAAGACCTCGACCCGAAGCTTTAGTGTATTTAATTGCTCCCATTTGTGCTACGGTTATTTTTAATGAAATGTTTTTTATTTATAACCGCTCACTAAACAACTTTGTGATAGCATGGTCTCAAACTCAGAACCCTTGAGTTAAGAGCCAAACGCTTACCATCCTTTGATTTTTTGAGTGCATTAAAAAACAAAAATATAGTAATTTCGAAGTTCCCAAACCCCTTGCTGAAATCAAAGATAGCCGATGATGAGATATCTCAGATATCTGTCTTGGGATATGTAGTAGTTATCGCAAGTTACGAGAAAAATATGGCGAATATTTTTTTGAGTTTTCTATGTTTTTCAAAATATTTCACGAGCTTTTAGGCGAGTTAAATATTTAAGAAAAACATAAAAAACGAGAAAAATATACCATATTTTTCGAATATTTCGCGATAACTACTTTATCAATAGGTCTATATGATATCTTTTATAACACGCTTTGAGAGCGTGAACATGAACGTCGCCACAACTCAATGATTTTACGATTACATTATTCTAACATTCGCACGTGTCATATTTTGCACTCTGTTTTTAACCAATAGGAATCCCGGGAATAGTTGTTTTAACTAATCAGAAAAAATATTAAATTTTGCACTCCTTTCTAGCTAATCAAGAAAAAATATTGAGTTTTGCACTCCGAAATATGATATATATTTCCCCGTGATTAGCCAATCAAGTTACAGATATTCACACAACCTATTGATAATAATGATTCAAGTGTCTTGGAAAAGGTCGAGAACAAAAAATCTTTCGTTAAAGACGAAGAAATGTCTGAGGAGAACAAACATGAAATCGTTACCATAAAATCGAAACGTACTCGAAAAACTGAATAAACAGTTTATGAAGGTCTTTTTGCAACATTGTCAAAAATTTCAACAGAAGTAATAGTAATGCTGGTTTTTGGTGAACAACATCTCATCATTCGTACTCGAAAGCGCACATGGGTTCCGCTTCTAATTCTTTTGCAAGCTTTTAATCAGAACTTTTTCGCCGCCAGCTTGTCCAATTAAAGTCTTTTAAGTTACCAATAGTGTGGACCAATGCTAAAACCATTGTGCACTTTTTGGTAAAAGCATGAAAATTTGCACAGACCCAGAGAAATGATTTGAACCCAGGACCCCAAAAAAATCTCATAAAATTAACACCTATTTTGGATAAATTGCAGACCAGATCCTAGTGTGGTAATATCTAGACAAAAGTAATGAAATTATGCTTGAAGATGTATTTTGATAGTGAAACTCTAATAATTATGTGACAGGAATTATGTAACAAGAATGTATTTTACAGACCAGATAATTCTTTCGGGTCTGTAATATGAATCGCTGAAATTTAATCTTTAACTGCTCAACTAGCCATCAATATTATTTCATCTAAATTAAAACCTTTGATGTCAAAACCTATAGCAAATATCTAGCGTGTATTTTACAGACCAAAGCACTTTAAGCTACTTAGCTTAAATATATTCTGGTAGCACAAAAAGTTATTGAACGTGTACTGTATTTAATTATGAAAATATGTAGAACAATACTTATTGTTATACATATAAACTGCTTTGTCAGTTATTTCTACTGTACTAACTGCTTTGTGTTTCGAACTGAAGAAAATAAAAAATTCTTGAAGAGTTTCACATAATTACATAAAATAAAAGTTTCCGAATACAAAGCAAACGTACGAAATATACAATCAACGCAATATCATTTTTCATATTGCAAAAGAGTTTTTATTTACAAACAACACGCCTTTTCGTGCGCGTCAAATATTTCAACGCGAGTGAACGATTCGCCACAACCTTTACACACATTCATTGTTCTATTCTCTTTAACTTGCTTCATCCCACTGATAACAGAATGGGCTTTAAGATCGGAATTCTGGTCTTTATGATAGACAACGTGCTTGTCCAGCGAATCCTGGCCCGAGAAAAAGAAATTACACGTGGAGCACTTAAATGCTGTGCTTTGTTTGTGTTCGACCACGTGCTTTTCACACGATTCAACGTGATCAAATTCCGTCATGCACAAGCCGCACTGAAAACGCTGATTCTGGTGGAACTCGATGTTGTGCTTTTTGAGGTCGTCTTCTTTGTAAAAATACTTCGTGCAAGCGAGACAATGGAGGTCAGCGTTCTTATTCATGTGTACGATAGAGTAATGAGTGTGCAGAGAGGGAAGATCTTCGAAGTTCTTATTGCACAAGAAGCAGTGTAGTGCATCTTCATCGATGCTGTTCGCGTGCGTTTCCTGGAAATGTCTCTCGTAGGAAACGCTTTCGCTAAAACGGGTATCGCACAATCGACATTCTATTCGTAACAACTCCGGATGGTTAGATGCGATGTGCTTGCTCAAGTTGACGCGACTGGCATAATTACAGAGCCTACAGTAGGTTTTCTTGCGGTTCAACTTCTCGTTAGCGTGCTCTGTATGCATGTGCCACTTGAGGTTGTGTCTCGGCACTAAGCTGCTACACACTGTACACCTCAACTTACTGAAGTTCTCCTTGTCTTTCTTCAAGCTTTTAGTGTGCGACTTTTTGTGGGCGTAAAGAAGCGCTGATGTGCTCAGAAGCAGATCACACATTTTACACATGAAGACGGTACAATCGTCAACGGATTCATTTTCGGAACTCGAACCACTGTCGCTAATTTCCTTCGAAGTTTTCTGTTTGATCTCCGATTTGGGTTCTCTTTTCAATTTCGTCGATCGACCCGAACCTTTCAAGAACTTTGCTACATCAGTACTTATAATTCGTTTGCGACCACTCGATCTGCGGCCATCTTCATTTTCATTAAACGGCGCATCGTTCGCAGGCGAGACGGCCCGAGGCGCAATCACTTTTCTTTTGAACGAGTCGCATTTCTCCAGGTCAGTCGTGTACACAGCAGAATGTTTTCTTAGTAAATGCTGTTTCATTGCAGCTACTTTGTAAACGCCATACCCGCAGAACAAGCACACGTAATCGTAACAAGTCTCCAACAATGGCTTCTTTAAACTCCCACCACGACTGCTTAACTCCGTCTTCGAATTATCACAACGTTGCACTTGAGAGCAATCCAATGATAATGTTGAGCGATGATTTTTGACTTCAGATTCTACATCTGATGAACTCTCGATAACCTCTTCATCAGTTTCTTCCTCAACCTCGCTGCTATCGACCAGTGTTTCAATAGAATGCGCCATCTTTTCTAACACTTCTGCTTTATCAAAAACCTGCTTATCTGATTTCTTTTCAATAGCACCGTTGTGTTGTTTAGGACATCTAACCTTTCCCACTGTTCCATTCTTAGCTTTCTTTACAATTATCACATCTTCTTTTTCTTCAATGGCTTTTCGTTTACGGGGGTTAAGTTGATCGTGCTTCGACCGTTCCTCTTCGTACAACGAAGGATGAACCTTTTTGATGTGATTTAGGTAAGTGGATACCTTGAAAAAACCTCGAACACAAATCCAACAATTAAATGGGTATGGCATTTTCGGATGTATTTCTTCCATTACCATACTACTATTTTCAGATACTGAGCTCCTCGACTCGTTTTTATTTTTTGCTTTCAACTTGCTATTCTCTTTCGCCTTTTTTAATTGCCCGTCCTGATCAACCAGTCGGGCGTGCTTAAGTTTCAAATGCATTCTCATTGAGGTTCGACGCACCAAACTATAGCAGAGAACGCACAAGACATCTCTACCAGCGCTTTGGACCACGATCGTCGCATGTTCCACATGCTTCATGGCATGCTCCTTCAACTCTTCGAAACATTCGAACATCCACTCGCACACTTTGCATTGATTGGTGGAGATATTCATCAAGGTTAGTGCAATTTCAAGGTCGTGTTCCCTTTTTGTTTGAGGTTCATCAAAAACTGCCAACCTATTCAACTCAGTTCCGTTCGCGTGATTTGAAACGTTTCTCTTCCATGCCGGAATCTTTCTACCTTTTGCCTGCTGACTTCTAGCAGGGCTATCTTTTCTCATATATTTAGAAACAACCTTACGTTTTGATAAAGACGCTGGTACATCATTTATTACATCCATTTTCTCATTATCGGCGATAGAACACCTTTCCATGTTCGATGTGGCTACATCTTTGTTCAGCTCATTCTTAGAAACAGATTCGAGTTTTGCAGAAAGACAACAATTATTAATTTGCTCTGCCGAAGGAATTTGCTCTTGATTAACTTTGTTTGGTATATTGTTGTTTTCGACAGTTCCATTAACTTCATTTGACTTTTTTCGTATTTGAGGAATATTTAACTTTTGCTTTTCTTGTGGAGATTTTAACGCAGTACTTACTACTTTCACATCTGATTTCACTTGAGGTGCAGTATGGGATGTATTGCTGGTGTTTGTTTTGTCGAAGTGTTTACCAAATTGTCGTTTCTCGAGGGTGCGTCCTTGGTCGACTTTTTTATTTGACTGCGTATCAATGCATGGTCGCACTATCTTAGTAGAAGAACTAACCAACCTCCAATGATATATTTTTTTCAGACCGTACTTTTCGTGCATTTTCCAATCAACCTCAAAGGAATCTTTCATTTGAAACTCGCCGTGTTTCTTCATAGTGTAATATCTTTTTGTAACTGCCGCTGTCTCTTCAGCTTTTTTTGTTACTTTGGGTTTATTCACTTTATACTTAGACGTATGCCTGTTTAGTTCCTCGTCATTACCAAACACTTCCGAACATAAGGTGCACTTTATAGCTACGTTCGGCTCGTTAGATGGGACATTTTTCGTAGGTTTGAATTGGTCCAATATATTAAACGATTGATCGAAGTGTAGACTCAAATGCGTCTCGAGTTCGCTTGAACCATCAAATGAGTTGTCGCAAACCAAGCAGACGAGCTTACGCGGTAGAGGGTGAGTCTTCATGTGAACAATAAAAGTGAGCTCTCCTTCCACGTTCTTACGGCACACATAACAATAAAACAAACGGTCGTCTTCCAGTACACTCTTCGGTATCTTCCACGACACGCGGAACTTTGGCTCCACACAATCAGCGAATAAACTCTCCTTCTCTTTCAGAGGCTCGTCCTCGACTTCAATGATCATTTTTCCGTTTTCGTCGCGCGGTATATTCACCTCCAGCACATGCAACTGACAATGGTTGTACAGCTCGTTGAAGTTGTGCCACAACTGATGGCAACACTCACAAAACAAACATTTGTGACGTGTGTACACGTGCAACTTTAGCTCGATCACATTACCGAAGGTTTTTAAGCATACGTGGCACCTCTCAGTTCTTACATCAAGATGGGTGAACATGTGCCTGGATAGAGCTACCTCGGAACTGTAAGCCAACGAACAAGTTACGCATTTAAAACAACTTTTAACTGGCATATCCGCTATTTGGTAGCTTTTTTGCCATATTGCATTGCTGATGTGGTGTTGTTCTACCAGATGCGCGGTCATGGACTTTTGATGAGAGAAGAGTTGGCCACACACTAAACAATTATACTGATAAGATATGCTATGAAAGTTATTGCAGTGGTTTTGCAGCACGGTCTGCGATGGGAACTCCATCTTGCATTCCGTACAGGCGTTCGAAGGTTTCTTGTTTTTCGCGGTGCAAACCTCCTTGCAGTGGAAGGAGAGCGTTTCTGCATGGTAGAACACCGAGCAGCATTGTTCACACTTGAAATCCACTCCTGAATAAATAGGAATATATTTAATCAAATCAATAATTAGCAAAAAAAGCGTGTACATTCACATTCGGTTAATCGCACAGCTTTAATGGGTTAATAGTGCAGTCATCTGAGATTTTTTGTGGGAAAATTTTCTTATCAAGCTGAAACTTTGTCCAGAGCTTTCCAATGCTATGTAGATGACTCAACAAAAAATCCCCATCAATCGGATAATGGGAAACCCCATTTTGGGCCCATTTTCCGAATGACGTCACAATCCCTTAAATATGAAAATTTTAAGTTTTTCAAAATAGGACATACTGTATACCATAAGAAATATGGACAAACTAACTTGGCATGTCCCTCAACAATAACTCGGATCGATGATACACTGCTTTCAAAACATCACAATTGGCCTGTTTGTGAATTTTAACGATCCAAGATTCGTTCTGTGCAGTCCAAGAAGCATTGTGTTTTATTGACAAGTGTTTCACCAGACCTGCTTTGTTGGAAAGCTTCAAATTGCACAAATAGCATTCAAGCATGAGCACAGCATGACTTGAACAGTGCGATTCCAGTTCAAATGGATTGATTTTTCTCTTGCAAAAGCAACATGGCCATGTTATCTCGATGGGTTGTACAACAGCATCTGGGCATTTATCATTTATGTGCTGCAAACAACCTTTTTCAGTGAAGAAGGGAACATCGCATTGATGACAAACATAAATTTGGCCTCGATGCTCGATACTCATGATGCCACGAGTAAGCGGATTGCGTTTAGAGTTTAGTGAACGGTCCGATTTAAAATTAGTTTCATTACAGGAAATATCATTTTTCGCTAAATTAACGAGCGTTTGTCTGTCAACCACAAAACCTTCCCTAGCATGCTTTTTAATATGATATTTACCAAAACCAAGAACTTCAAATACACCAGTTTTGCCATCAAAGAGTTTTTTAGCATCGTCAGCATTAAAAGTAACGAACTTAGCTGTTTGATCTTGAGATGTGATTTTAACTGGCGACATCAGCTGATTGCGGTTTGAGCGTTTAGCTTCTGAATTATGACTACTCAAGTGAGCCACTAACATCGCTAAAGAACCGAACTGCGCGTAGTATACGCGTTTCGCCTCGCATACAAAACACGCCAATGACAATTCCGAAGGGCAAAGATTTTTCTTGACATGTTTCGCCATCAACGCCGTACTGTAAGCACGGAAACCACATTTATTGCAGCTCAGTTTCGCGTCCTTCGCGTGAAATAGTCTGGTGTGAAGTTTGAAGATTCGCAGGGACGGAAAGAAGGTGTTGCAGATCGAGCAATGAAACACGTTGCGTTTGACTGACTTGAACGCTGGTTTGAGCAATGAAGACAAACTGTTTTTGAAGCAAGACGTGATGTGTTTGAGAATCTGATCCGAACGGCAACCGCCTTTACATATCATACACCGGTTGTTTTGTATACTCGAACAAGTTTGATTTTGAATGTGTTCGTTAAAAACAGTTCGACTTTTGAAACCACTCGCACAAGTGAAACAGGTTTTTTTTCGGAAAGAAAATTTCAAATGCTTCTTAAGTAGCTGTGAATGGGCACTTCCTCTTCTTCTTTGAGTTTGATATTTTTTTTGCAAAGCATTTGACGCGTCGTTCGCATAGATGAAGGCGGATTGCTGGACACCGGTGCACTCGTGGCCTTGAAAATCCTCATCTAGATCGAAACACTCTTCGCACGTTACACACTCCCTCAACGAAACTTTGTGCAACTTTTGGTGTATTTCCATAGTTTGCTCGCGTAGAAATACTTTCTGACAGACATTGCAACGATGCAACGATTCGTCGTTCTTCGCGGCACCTGCCGCGCATTTTCGTTGATGCGCGATAAGCTTAAGCGAAGTAGGGAAATGTCTTCTGCAAAGCATGCACTCCCACCGTGAAATCTTTGCTTTCTTCTTCTTTGAGTGAAGCAGCTTTCTATGCCGTGCGAAAAGTGACTTCGTGGCGAAGGTCTTGAAACAGTAGCAACATTGATAGCGCTGCGTTAAGTGTTGGGTAATGTGAGTGGTTAACTTCTTCTTGCTACACAAACGCACATTGCACAGTGGACACACATACTTTGAAAAGAAACGTTCGTGTCTTGAAAGTTGGTGATCGTTGAACACGTTTGAACAATGAACACATTTCACGGTCCTCCCACCACCTTGAACAGATAACAACATGACATATGATTCCGTAAAAATCATCAAATACAAAGATAAAAATAATAAATAACTATTGAATGCGATGTTTATATAAAAAGGTGTTTATCATTCAAGGCGCACACGGTAAATTATGATTAGATGACATTCTGTCACTTTACATATTGATTCGTTTAACATAAAATCATTTAAAATGGAAAAACAAAGAAATAGGAAGCTTTTGGGCTAAGAAAACACTTAAACACACACATACACGAAATTTGGACGATACTTATAAAAAAGAGAGAACTTCAACCCTTCACCTTATAATACAGTGGATTTAAAGCAAACGCAGTAAAGACCTACAAACCTTCATCTTTGCCTGATTTCTAAATGTAAATAGAAAAGATATCAACTCCGTGTTGCAACGCAAAGACTGCTAGATAGCACAGTTAAATACTTTGACGATAGAAGGAAATTCACTCAATTTCATGGAGATTTTCACTTGTGTTGGACGATAAAAGTTTATTTACTTAATTACTAAATATTTAATGCTATGAATACATATAAGCAGTGTGACCATAAAAGGGAACTTTTGTGTTGTTGTTACCATGATTACCCTAACACTGGAATACTGGCACGTTATTGCTTATTTAATAAAACAAAAATAACGAGACACAAAAAACCCACTTTCAACACAGCAGCTGCCAGATTGAAGCATTTGTAGCCAGTTCCTGATTCACTTTCGACGACGATTGGATGAACAGGGACAATATCAGTTTGCTTCTTGACACCATCACATTCCAAGAGCACTTCATTTGTTTCCTCAATAGAATGTATAATTTTTGGTATACTTTCACTACAAAGTGGCTTCTGCATCTCTACCAGGTCAGCTTTCTCCACTGATGCATTTGGAGTAACGCTGTTTGTAACAACCATAAAATCTGTCACTGCACTGATTTCAGTTGAGCTATCGAGTTTAGATGGCAGAAGTCTTTCTTCAGGACTACGGCTCTCCACCAAGATTTCAGGTAAAGTGGACCTTACATCGGAATCCCCTTGAATGGAAGCCTTTTCTTTGGCTACTTGACCTATCTGGTGTTTAATCTTCCCTTTTTTTATGTTTCTCGGACTAGTCTTTACAATGTTGGTTGCAGAGTGCAATTCTGGTGTTTGTACAGCATCGCTTGCTACATTCATCTTCTTGTGTTGTGCTGTATATTTCTCCAGCAAAAGTTCTGTTTCCGAATTTGATGCAAGTTGCTTTTTGTCTTGCCAGCATGTGTACGTCCATCTCACTTGGTAGTACTGTTTATCGTTCTAAAAGATCAATATACCTTGTTTAAATAACAGGCGTGGAAACCTCAGATTAGTTGTGCTGTTTGTAAGTGGTCAGTGGGTTTACTATGCTTATCAAGAAAACTTTAATTGATGAAAAAATCCTCAAAAAACACCACACAAACACTGCAGGATTATTATACGCTAGCAAACATGTTTTGGCAATGCTACGAGATGTTTTTAATGAAAATAAAAGAAATCAGTTAATGTACGACATTAAGCAACATATACATCTATGTATAAAGACGATGAGAATATACCAACAGTTCTATATATTATAGATGCACTAGCTAAACTAAATTGCACTCGTTACTTCTATGATAAAGAAGTTTTTGTGCATTCGCACATAACGTTTAAACAACAAATGTGATACTTACAACCAGTTTTTCTTGTATCACCTCCATTGGCTCAAGTTTCAACTCATCTAGAAACAGCCCAATTGGATAGGGTATAAGTTTGTCAAAGTCAAGGTCAGGACGACGAACATGAGACATTAATGGGTTTGGCACAAACAGTTGGGGTGTTGCTAAATGTGTACAAACACCAGCAGGATGAACTGCAGGTAATACTGTTGGCAATCGATGAGTGTTTTGAGTAATAGTAGACGGCATAGAAAAAGTAGCAGTGGGAGGTAACAACACTTGCGAAGAAAGATTCGTTATGGGTGGCAACTGCAATGGTAAGCTTTGTGATGAATTAGAAGATCGATTTGGTACATCAACCTGAAAAATGGTAAGAAATTATCTCTGTTGGGTAACACACAATTGAGTGAAACTTCCTACATGTGTAACCATAAGCAAAGGTCTCTCTCTTTTAATATGATTTTCAGATATGACCAGTTTCCTTTAAAATATATGTTAGGTGGATTTGCAGAGATTCAACTATTATTTTAGTTTTATTAAAACAGCTTGATGTCTTGAAAAACCATACCTCTGTGGTTTCATGTCCTAGCGAAGAACTTCCCTGTAATGCACCATCAGCAAACGATTTAATGTCTGTAGAAGAAACAGAACGATCAAGAAAAAACAGGAAATAGATTTTTATGAACATTATTTACTGAAAAAGAATAGCATTTATTGTAATGAATATTTCTTGAATATATCTCGGAAATGTACGACAACCATTTAAACCTCAACAAAATTTTGTAATGCACCATCATACAGGCATGCTGCTGGCAGATTGCAGCTTCTAGACAATATAAGGGACTACTTAGCAGTTGAAGCAGGCTTTCTCATATAAGGCGTGCTATCGCTTTAATCTCCTGAGGCGTGAAAAACATGTGATGATTGTTGTTTAGTGACGTAGTTTACAACATTAGTTATGCTCCTTCTGTATGCCTAAGTTGTTACGTTGAAAGATGGACAAAATGTTAAGGTTTCATTTGTTGATTTATTGTCAACATGTTTTATCTTTTGATTTTCTATCGTGTTACAGAGTAGTTCTTCTGCATTAGTTTGTCTTTGAGTTGAAAGGACATGTAGCCAGTTGCAATTTGCAATTTACAGAAATGATACTTGTTCCAAGGGATCGTTATGGGGGCTAACCAGTAAGAATGGACTATGTTGAAGACTTAACAAATATAACTAATGTAAAGGTAAACTAAAAAAGCCTATAACTATAATATATTTTTTATATACCTCTAAATTTAGAAGAAAGTTGTTGTCCCCCCTGAACTTGTCCCCACCCTGGTTCTTGGAAAAGGTCTGTCCCCCTTGCTTTCCTAAGAGTCCAAAATACCTCCCCCCCCCTTCATCCCACACTATGATGTTAGCGTGTCTGTTGGTTCCTTTTGAAAATATTTGTGTTGGCTGGGTTTTAATTCTCTAGCCAATTTCGTTTTAAATAAATAACTTTTAAACGTAAATTTCAAAAGGGCTAGTTTTGAGTCACCAGTTTCGAAACGCAGTGCAAAAAATTCTAGTAGACAGTCTGGAATTTAGATATAAAACCAATACAATCCACGTGTTTAAGTCTAGTCCATGATAAAAAAAAATGGAAGCAATAAAAGGTAACTCACTTGCTCTAAATACTTAAGAAAATATACAATAAATATGCTGAAAAAGATTTTTAAGAACCCACAAATATGTGCTTTAACTGATTGATTATTCAGAAAAATTCAAAACCACAAAACCATGCTTTTTTATATATACCAAAGCTGCATGTTTTTAAAAGAGGTTTCAGGTTTTAAATATATTTTTGTATTTCAGTTTAACTTAAAGTAATTCACTAACATCATGAAGTAAAAAGGTTAACGAAAAGCTTTCGTCAAGTTTTAATATAGAAGAAGGCAATGTAAACAAGGAAGTTAAGGCTTTGAGAGTCAGAAAGTTAATTTTTTTAGTCAATCACGTCACTAAATCTGGTATATTTGTAGTTTAAACAGTCAATTTGAGCTAAAAATTTGTACCTTACTATTTTTGTGGGTGCTGAATCCAAAATTAATGTCTAAAATGCCACAAAACTAAGTCTTCTACCTAAATTTTTAAATTTAAAATCAAGTTCAAAATTTTTTTAAATTTTCAAGTACTCGTAAAAGTATGGCAATAATAACTATTTATGCTGAAAAGCAATTATGTTGAAAAATTATGTTAAAAAATTAACGGCGCTGAAATATTTGGACCAAAAAGGGTCTGGGACCTAGTGTCTATATCTCAGGAACTATAAGGAGTTGGAAGCTAAAATTTGGGACAAATGTTCATCACAATAAAGTAAGCTCATGTGCCAAATTTCATTAAAATCTGAGATGGGGTGGTTTCAAAGTGTTTAAAAATTTGTTGATTTGATATGGAATGACCCAATAGTAAAACAGATAGTTTAAATTGTTGTATCCGAATATCAGACGCCTTGTTTTTTTTAAAATTTAAATCATAAAAATATAACAACTTTTCAATAATAGTCGCGGAAAGATAGGAATATTTAAGTGACAAAAATGTTCTGCGTTAAACATCGCGTACTTAAATCCGTATGTAAACAACCAAGCCAATGTATTTTCAGATTTAAAGTCAAACAAGAAACATGCTATGTTTTAGAAGTAAAGACCATTTACCACGCATAACATGTGACATTAAATGACTTGTTTCAGAATTAAAAAAATGAAATTAAAAATTATCGTACGTTATCACACAAGACAAATTCAGGCGAGTAGATATCGCACGCCTGAAATGTTTTTTTTTAACTTCGGTTAGGTGTGCGAAGCACCACAAGCCTAAATTTTTCTTATGAGAAAGCCTGTTGAAACTGCTCCTAAGATCTACTCAATGATGATTCTGCCAACTCTAACATACACCGGAACAATTAGACTTACACAAGCACACAGAAAAGTAAATGGAAACGTTTGCAGTGAAGAGTAGATATGATGTAATGAATGCTGCTCATCAGCGAGAAAGTTGTCTACTTGTCAAAAATGTTTGGAAAGAACTTTAAAGAATGTTGCCTTTAAAAATTACTTAACTAACAAAATCAAAGACAACAAGAAACAGTGACCAAAGACTATTTTATTTGCACACCTTTCTCTTTGACTTCTCGAAGTAATTCCGGCAACATCTTCAGTATTTCCTGTCTTAGCATATCTTTGTCTATACTACTTTCGTTTTTTATTTTCTCATCAGTAGCAAATCCAACAGATTTATCTTTTGCAAAGTCAGCACTTTCTTCAAGGTTTTTATTTGTGCAGTTATCCTGAGCTGTTGAATCTTCTTTTGACAGGATTTCCTTAGAAATTTGATTTTTATCTTTTAACTGAATTTCACCAATGGAAACAGTATTGCTCATTTTTCGTTCTGTTAATGGATTTGCTTCACTCTTTGTCTCCAGTGTTCCTTGTGTGTCATTGGTCTGTCTTACAGATCGGTCAGTTGCATTGGTGAAAACTTTACCTCCACATAACGCCAAATACTGTGAAGTGACCGATGCAGGCACCATTGATGCAGCTATTGCTAGAGATATTAATGGGTTTGATTTGCCAACAGTTGTTTGCGTGTCTAAATCGTTCTTTATTTCATTGTTATTTTGACAAACATTAGTAGCATTAATAACACTTTCATGGATTTCACTCATTGTGTTTTATTTATATGTACATGCAGATTCATTGCATTTAGCCTGAAAGAAAAATTAGAATCACAATCGACGAAAAAAAATTGCCGCTTAAATACAGAATAAATTAAATGTGCACATAACTAAACTAAATAATTATATGTTTGAAGATGTGAGATCTGAAACATTCAGGCGCAAAGGTCTGCGAGAAAATTTATTTGCACTGTGCAAATATCTTTATAAACGACGACTGATAAAATGTAAATTGATAAACAGTGAAATTAGAACTAAAATTATAGAACTCATGAATTAAAATGTCTTTATTTTATTTTCCTTTAAATCTCACATATAAAAAACAACATTCAATAAAAAAGAATATATATATAATGGAAATGAACTTACAATAATCTATTTAGTTGGATTCAATCATTTTTGTTTCTTAAAATTTCAGATTGTATATATATCTTTAGAAGAAAAGTCAAACCATGGACGGTTTTTATGAAACCATATAAACCATCGCATACGAGCGCAGTTATAATAGTTGCTCATACTATAGAAGAATTCCAAGTTGTTTTGTGACTTTATGAGTATCTTACCCGGTGTGTCAGCGAGACTGGTGTACTAAAATGAGGTCTCTTTGTTAGCCAGCCATGTTATTTATTGATTCAGCTAGGAATTTACCAGAAACTTCTTTACAAATAATTATTTGATTCTTGGTAAGAGAACATCTATGATGGTGTTGGCCTTGCCTTTAGTAACTGTCTTGCTCTTCTTGTGATCTCCCTCTATGTATGCTTCTCTAATAAAACAATCAAGCAGCTCTCTCTGACTCTTGTTGACCATGCTTTGCTTTGCGTATTTTATAGAATATAAGGTGCGCGTTCTATAGATTGGAAGGCAATGTATAGATTGGCACGCATTCTACGAATTCCTAGATTGTGTTGCGCATTCTATAGATTGCGTAAGTCCGTAGAAAGCGTGGAACATATATATATTGTCACTTTTCTTCAAGGAGGCTGCTAATGCTTGATTGAAGTGGTGATAAAAATTATGGCACCTTAGGCCGATGGAATTAAGATATAAGTTTAGCGTCACCCTTCATTCAAAATTTCTATGTGGCATATTTTCATTTTTCACTATTTGAAATAAATTAAAAATTTCGCGATTGATAGGTCTAAAAATTGTGAATTTCGCGGAATTTATTTTCGTGGATGAGGTAATATATCTGAATTTCACGGAATTTATTTTCGCGGTGGGCAGCGTTTAGTTTTGCATTTTCTTAGATTTTTAATTGCATGTTAAGTGACACTAAATAAACAAGAGAAAAATTGAATTTTGCTGATTTATTCAAAGGGTATTGCTTGGGCTCTAAGGTGGGCGCTTATTTGCAATTCAGAAAAATTGAACATAAATAAAAGGCAGTTTTTAATAGAAACACTTTTTTTTTTTCTTCACCCTCCTTGTCTTTGTCGACGAGTAACATGTCTGGACTCGCATCAGCGATATCACTCTCATCGGCTTTAAACAGGTTTGCTTCCTTGGTATTCATATATTCAAACTGCTCTTTCATTGCACTGCCTTCGTGACAAGGTTTGCCCTCTTTGAAGCATGTGATTGGCTTCCATCCGTAGCGCAAGTCACTGTATAAGAAACAAATGAATCTCAAATCATTTCTTTCGTCAACATATCCCATTATTTCAGAATCCACTGTACCATTTCTCTTCTCGGGGGTGCCTTCGAGTTGCCATCACCTCGTTTAATTCTACAGCAGCTTTTTAAGAAAGTTTCCCAGTTATAAAGAAATGGAAAATAAAAATGAAAACTAGAAAAAACTGTGTTCCATTGCCTTTCTTCTTTCTGTGCTACTGTTTTTGCTGAAAACTCGAATAGGCATCCGTTTCTGAAGATTGAGGGGTGGGCGCTTATTTAATAATTTAACCAAGAGGGTAGGCGCGTATTCGAGGGGGGTTAGGGTTAGGGAAATTCCGCGAAATTCACAGTTTTTAGATCTGTCAACCACAAAATTTTTCTTCCGTAAAAATCCTTCCCTTAAGGTATCAATAAAAACCCAGGGCAACAAAACTTTCTTCTCCTTTACATCTACTATGCGCACACTCAACGTCGTCATTTTTCTTCTCTCTTAACAAACCTACTAGCGTGAAAACACTATGTTTTATGAAATGTATTTTCAAACGTTCCTCTATGATAAGAGCAGAATTCGAACCTTTCAATGTCTGCCACATATCGATGCGTAAAAATCATGTGTAAAACTTACAATCAAATCGTATTCACGCGCTATGTTTTAATGTAAAAAAAACATGCCTTCGCTACTAAAAGTAAGTATGAGGCAAACTAAATGGATTTTTAGGTGAATAATGAAATATATTTCGATGAGATTTTTCATGCGGTTGCTTAAACACATGCGAGCGGACGACGCTAAATAAGATCTTACTAAATTGCAAATTCCTTTGGCCTTATTGCTGGTATATCTATTTATAATAAAAACTTTTATTGTGCTAGTCCACTAAAGATTGAAGTGTGAACAAAAAAGACTGGAATGCAGATCTGGAATTAGAAAGTTAACAAAGTACATTCATCATAAGACCTCGATGAAGCTGTCAAGAAATGACATGATGAACTGTTGAGGGCGTTTTGACTCTTGGATGGCATAAAGATAGACCCAAAACATTTTGATTCTTGATAACCTATTTGAGGTTATGTTATGTGAAGTTTTGGTACAACTCTAAGCACTAACTGATACCTCATATAAGCCCCAAACAAACTACCACATTTCAAATTTAAACCATTGCGTGTTTTACGTTTTTTTTTCTGACCATATCTAAAATTTTCCATACTGCTTTCAAGCATTTATTATTTTGTTTTGGTACATCAAGACAAATAACGGGACAAAACGGGGGTCCATTTAATATTTTTAAGACATGTATGTCACGTAGGACTATAAAAAAAAATGCTTACAGTTATGATTTTTACATATATACTTATTTTTGTGAACATTATATTATTTTACTAACGTTATTTTCTCTAAGACGCCTTAAAAAGAATTAAAACTCCAATACAGGTGCATCATAAAATGCTTGGTTAGTAGAGACATTAACAATCGACACTGAAAAAACATGTACGGTTCAGAACTTTTGCGGAAATGAACGAATCATCTTAATTAACTCGATTTTGAAAATTTGAATAGCTGGAAGTTAAATGATTTGGTAATTTCGAGACACGTCGTGCATGAATATATGCATTAATTACAATGTTCCGGGTTGTAGTACCCGGGTCGTAGTACGCCATGACATGTTCGGTAATGAGGGTTTCGCGAATCTTACTGTATGGCATTCCTAATTATTTATGTTAGACTAGCGATAAATTTCCACGCAAGAGACCACACAAATTTCTGTTGAGTAGCATCTCAACGAGTCATAACATATCTTTATTTACCAATCAGAGGTTTTCAGGGTGTTTCGATGAAATGCTTTCGCTTCGATACCTTAATTCCTTTAATTTTTGCGCCCTTTTTATTTTCGCTCACCTTTTCTGCGCGAAAAAAAAATGGCGCAAAATAGGTCTTTATTACGCGCACCTCGATGCGCGAAAGTAAAAGGGGCGCGAAATAGGCCTTTATTACGCGCACCTCGATGCGCGAAAATAAAAGGGACGCGAAATAGTAAAAATGCCGACATAGAGGGGAAACCATGTATTTATATTCTCAGAACAGTTGTATACAGATAAAAACTAAAATCATAGATCTATTCATCGATAATAAGAACGATTTGTGTCTCTGGTACTGTTTGTGTATTCCCGACATCTTGCGTTTCTGGAATTACTGGTGTTTCTGATTCAGGTATTACTGGTCGATGTTTCTACGAAATTTGTCGCCTAGACATTTTCTTGTGATTCAGATTCCGGAACATCCAATTCTAAATCAATGTCTTCGTCAGAATGTTTATCTTTTTTTTTAACTAATTTACCTGGTTCTACGTAGTAGCTTTTCACAAGCTTTTCCATTTTTTCAAAAATTTTCTTGGATGAATCTCCTTATCTCCTTTTTTACTACAAGAAGAATGGGAATCTCCAAGCCTCACGAAGGAATAGGTGACGGTGTCACGAAAAATAATTACTTCGTAAAATGATTTTTTTACTGCGCATTTCAAAACATTTTAGCGATACTTATTTTACACCGTATGCTGTAAAATAATTACTCCGTAAATTAATTATCGATTTCTTTACTGCGCGTGCGCGCCTTGCTTTTTCACCATTAACGATACTTATTCCATAGTATGCTGTGAAATAATTACTCCGTAAAATATCCGTGCGGCTACCAATGAGAGTATTAAACACACAAATAGAATCAATTTGTGTACAAAATAACATTTTTTCATATTATTTATTTTAGCCATTACTGCAAACCGTTTAATTCTAGTCATAAAGAGTGGCGGACAATTCACATTTTCTGTCAGTTTCTATTTTCAATTATGGCGGAATTCTAAATGTCGTGATTGTCATAGATTTCTTAGACAAATAATTCATGCCACTGATTCGAAGTCTTACCACTAAATCGTTATAAAAGTATAAGTTTTTGAAAGGCATGTACCTTATACTTATATTATTCAGACAACAATGTCTGCTCATCCCGTTAAAACATTCGATTTCAAGTTAGCATGTTTACGACGCTATTGAAAACCAGACTAAAAGGTTTCTTAGGAAATATTTTTGTAGCAGGGGCGTAGGTAGGTTTTGTTAACTAGGGGGTTGAAAGACTAGCGCGTATACAGCTGGGGATGGGTCCAGGAGGTGGTTTGGGGGCGTTTTTAGGGTGATGCAAAAAACGTAAAATTCAAACAAATTTTTTGTTTCATTAATGACGTCAAAATTTTTCGAAAAAGTGCTTTATTTAATTTCAGTCTATGATAACAATCAAAAGTAAAAACTAAAGTTTAAAAACAATAAAATGTTAATGTCTGAAAATGTTTTTTGAAGAAATTGCTCAAAGCATTCAGATACGTGGTTCTGGTGAACGGGATTTTAGGGACCTTGAGGTGTAAAAATTAAAAACAACAATATTTGATGCTTGAAGTTGTATTTTTTTCAAAAAAGGAAGGTATTTGTTTTTAAGACAGCCCATGTAAGTGACACTGTACTTAAATTAAGCATGTGAACCACGACAAGGTTCCTTCAATCTCACATGAAAAAGTATTGTTAGCATTTGGCTGTAGGGTTGAGTAGTCAACAATCAATGTTATAGCACGTTATATATGTCTATGTCTAAATTCCACACAAACAACGTAAAAAGACTTCTACCTCGTGAATCTACAAAACTCTACTGTAAGTAACAAAGAAATTAACCTACAGAGAGCGCTCCTTTTCACCCCTTCACTACCCAACATAGCACCTAAACATAACACTTAGAAGTAATGTATGTTATGCAAGTTATGTAACATTTTTAAGCTCATTGGCTAAGCATCATCCTTTATTCCGCAGTAAAACACAAAGCTGGCAAGGGTTAACATGCTACTGCTCATATTCTACAGTTTCAGTAAAGAAAGTGATCCATGTGTAAAAAGCATAAACAGGTTTCTTATAAAAAAAATACGCTATGAACGTTTTCCGCTATACGAAATTAGCAGAGGCTTTCCTATTTTTTGCTGTTCTTTCACTGATTGTTGAACACTAGGATGATGAGAACAATTGGAATTGGTTTTTAAAAGTACCAAGCAACTTGGTTAAAGTATGAACCATTCGCCATTGTGTATTATCTGAAAAAAGGTAGCTGCTGTCTTTTAGTTATACCATATCAATATAAACTGTACAATTTAAATTTATAAAGTAAAAAAACAAACAAAAGTTATTCGTTGCTAAAACTAGCTAGCTACACTATATATAAATTTGCAAACTTGGGAAAATATACTCATCCCATCCTATCTAATATTAACTACAGAACATTTTAACATTTGATTGTGCTATTACGCTATTTAATTCTACAGATACAATGATTATATGCTCATATAAGTGACAAAATATTTTACATAATAAATGGACATATATGCCAACTTTTTTTACAGTCAAAAATCGAAAAGATAACAGCATGCACCAAAACTATAAAACTCTGGTTTGCACATGCGCAGTAAAGAAATCGATACTTATTTTACGGAGTAATTATTTTTCGCAACAACGGCCTATACTTTGTGCAACAAATACGAGCTTTTATTTTGCCTCCATAGTTAAGGAAATAATGACAAAACCGACTTCTCGGGGAATATAACCCACAATATCAAAATCAGTCAACTTTCCAGGTATTTTAGCTCCTAGAGAAATGGCAAAAAGATCGTGTAAGTTAACAACTTCTTGTTTAACTTGCACACTAGCAGAAAAGGGTAGCTCTCGTATTTCAGTACCGGGTTCCTCTGACTACCGCCAGATCATCGGCACCTTTGCTGTTACTATGTGAGGAAGTTTTTTACCCATTCAGCTGATTTATCAAGGTCAAACTCCACAATGTCAGCCAAAATTTAACTTTCCGAAAGAGTTTCACGTCACCCAAACAGCTAACCACTGGGTAGATGAAAACACCAGTATTGATAAAGATGAAGAAAATTCTAATCCCATATGTAGAGGCAAAACGGAAGAAGTTAGGTGTCAGTGATAAACCCTGGCTTCTTATATGCGATGTTCACAAAGGTCAATGGATGCTGTAAAGGATGTGGTACGAGAATCAAGTGGCAAAATGATTCCCGATCCTAACAATTGGACCAACTATTTCCAGCCACTAGACCTTACGGTCAATAACAGCAGTAAGGATTTTTTGCATCAGGAAAACCAAAGCTGGTATTCATAGGAAATCTCCAAACAGATGGAAGCCGGGAAACGATAAAATCAAAGTCGACGTTTGTATCTCCATCATGAAACCATTGCATGCTAAATACTATGACTACGCAAGAAATAATCCGGAATTGATTATCAATGGTTGGAAAGAGTCTGGAATATTGGACAAACTTTCAGAGAAAATTAATCTAGATACATTTGAGCCATAGGTTGTATTATCGATTAAAAAAGGTTTATTATTAAATGAAATAAAACGTACAAAAATCAATTTTTGTCCCTTTTATGCTATTCGAGTACTCTATCGCAGGTGTTTTGAATATAACAAACATGGGCGTTTCTAATGGTTTCTTCAAAAAGTACAAAATAAAAATTCTAGACTAGAAATTTTATGCTTTGAAATGGAAAAAGGGAAGGAAAAAACATTCTAATTTCAGAGATGCGCGAAAATAAATGGGTGTGCGAAATAACATTTTTAGGGGGTGCGCGAAAATTTGAGGGCGCGAAAATATAAGGGCCACCAAAATTAAAGGAATTAAGGTATATAACATAGCGACTTCATGGTTTGATGGGATGGTATCATCGCAGAAGTTCTATTTTGGTGTCTGAAATATTTGAAATTGCTAAACTTAAATCTTATCAGAAAGAATGTGTTAATTGCTCTTGCTAGCAAAAATGATTATGTTTGTCGCCCTACCAGAAGTGGCAACTCTATTGTATTTCATGCTTTGCTATTTTTTTGTTTTGCTGAAAAATATATTTAAACACTTTAAAGAAGTCTTCAAAAATGCGTGTCTTTTTATATGATCAGTTACTCAAATACAGGCTGAGTAATTTACTAGTCTGGTAGCTTTAAAAATGGACTCATTGTAAAAAATCAAATCTTTGGTTAACCAAAAAACAATTTGTTTGTTAAATGAAGTAATTAATCCATATGCAAAGCAAGAACAGTTCTCCAATTGACAAATTATCAGAAAGCATTAAATCTTTGGGATGCATTTAGAGCTCAGTCAAGAGAGAAAATTGCCCATGAACTTGAGCTTCTCAATATTGTACAGGTTATGGTGCCTAAAATCACGACACACCTTCTCCAACCGCTTGACCTGATTACCAATGCCAATGCTTCAATGAAGAAGATGTTTTTCAGCTTTATTAACTTCAGTACAAAATCAATGCTACGTAAAACAACACGTGATGCCACTACAATTGAAATTGATCTTCGTTTCTTTACATTAAATCCCGAGCCAGCCAGGGTGATGAAGAACGTTTATAGCTTCTTCGAGGCGCGAACTGAAAAGCAACAGGCATAACTCTAGTTGTAAAGGCTGCAAGGGAATCAAGAGTTGAAAATATGGATCCTTCTATGTACAAACTTAACATTAATAAAGAACATCAATTTACCTCTTTTACAAGCATCCATGTTAATTAATAGTGGACAGGTATCGTGGAATAATTGTGCACATTTTGATAAAAGCATGAAACTTGGCACAGTTGTTAACGTATTTTGATTCATTCTAGATAGGGTGCTCATGTAAAAAACTTATATGTTCTGGTTTTTCAAGTGGTACTTTACAGACCAGTGTCACAGTAGATAAGGACTCCCGTAAATTTGCACTCCCCAGTCTTTCCCAGTCTTTATTTATTAGTAAATAATGACTCAAGGGATTCAGTTTTTTCTAGTTAATAATGACTCCCCCAGTAAAATAATGACTCCCCTGCGTTTTGTAAGTATTAACTTCACCAGAACATGGCCTAATTTATTAGGCACTGTATGGGCAGTGTTGTTTTTGACCGCTTTTGACTCTGACCATTTAGAAAAAAAGGTGTTTATATCCGTCAATATCAAGTAGGTTGCATAAATCAACGCCAATTTGCTTCATAACTTTATTCGGAATAGGCACACTCTGCAAATCAGGGAAGACCTTTTTAGAAATTTTCCCTTGTTTTTGACAATTTTCACATGTCTTGATAATTTTTTTTTTGCTTTTTTCAGATACTTTTTGATATGTTGATTTTCGACCTCGATGTGAAGCCATGGCCTTCGCTTTAGGGTTTTCAACTAGGCAAGCATGAATATCATCGATTATTTGACGCTGACGCTCCTTCGATGAAACAACAACACTTTTTTCGTTATACAAAAACTGACTGTTTACAACAGAAAATATTCGACATGCTCTTCGGAAATTCGCTTTTTACCTTTACCAACAACTATTTCTTGAGGATAAATCTTTTGTCTAATACATAGTTCAATACTTTTTAACTCAACGTGATGTGCCATACTATTGTGCAAATTTAAATTCCGTTGTAGTAAAAAACACACAACTTGTTTTAAAATCGAACATTCAAAGTAAAAGGAATAAATTAATTACAGTGTTCGAAACGTCGAAACCTTAAAAAAAATCCTTGCGTCAAATAATCGAGGATATTAATGCCTAGCTGAAAACCGTAAAGCGAAGGGCATCATGGCTTCACATCGAGGTCGAGAATCAACATATCAAAAAGTGTCTGAAAGATTCTATTGGCATAATATTGTAAACGATGTAGCGGAATTTATCAGGGAAAATTTATAAAAAGTTCTTCCCTGAATTTGCAGAGTGTGCCTATTCACTATCAGTATTGTTTAATTCCCGAAAAAAGTAGGCCATGTTCTGGATAAGTTAAAACTTATAAAACGCAGGGAAGTAATTATTTTACTGGGGGAGTCATTATTAACTAGAAAAAACTGAATCCCTTAAGTCATTATTTACTAGTAAATAAAGACTGGGGAGTAATTAGTTACTAGTAAATAATGACTGGAGAGTGCAAATTTATGGGAGTCCTTATTTACTGTAACACCGGATCCAAAGCCAGTTTTCCGTCAATATAACTCACCAAAATTAATTTCAGGCAACAAAAACATGCTCTCGACCATACAATATGTTTGTAAAAGTTTATAAAACATCACACTGCAAAGCTGGTATAAATGATGTATGTCTAAACGTAGGACCATATAAAATAAAAAGCTAAAAAGGAAGATATGTTCATTGTACTAAGGTTCAGTTTTATCTCCAAAGGTCCGTCAAACACTATGTTCACAATCTCCATTGCATTTGCAGAGTTCTGGGCAAAGTAAATCCGACTTCAAACAAGTACATCTACCACTACAACCTTTTTCTGGGTTACATTTGCATTTAATTAACTCACGAATTACGAGGGATGCCTCTGAAATAATGGCACATAACTTTCAACAGTTAAAATCCAACCCCATTGTTTCTGGGCTGGAAATAAAGGGCACGGTTCCAGTGCGTTACTCCAAACATATCCTCCGATTATAGGATGCCCGTAATGTGTGTTCAAAGAGTGATGCAGATGTTGACGGAATTGTCTCCAGGTCTCTACCATCCTTTACAATCATTTCGCGTCTTTCCTCGTCAACAGTCAGGGCATTTGTTGTTCGTTTGTACATTAGAGCTATGGAACGTTCAATTAATGTAAATGACGTCCTGATACAAAAATGATTCACTTAACTTGACAAATGTTTGTGTAATTTCTGGAAAGTGTGACCAAGTTTTCCAATAACTACCCCAATTCGACAAGTTGATTTCACCTTCTTCCTTGCTTTGCAGTAATTTTGATAGTTTTGCTCGTTCTTTTCACGACGGTATTCTCGGTACGGTCTTTGTTTTGATTTGATTGCTTCAGTTTTTTCTTTGATAATCCATTTTACACGCTTTTTCCTGTTGCTGTTATGTTTCGCAATGTTCGGATTTGTGCTGATTGTGATGTTTTTGAGGAAGAAATCACAGAGAACATCGGGATCTAGAGTTGAGAGTTGGTCCAAGATTATTGTTTATTTTTGGGGCCATACATTAATGACGTCCGCATAAAAGTGCTGAATATTTGACCCCCAAACATCCTACCCCCATCCCCCGCTCCTATTTTTGAACGTGGACGTCCGCGATCTAGGACTATTTGGCACCCCCCCTCCTTAATTCTAAATATTTAAAATTTTGGTTTTTCTCAGAAGCGGATGTAGACCAAAAAATGTACACCAAAAAAATGGAAAATCGGGATTTTCAGAAATATTGGGGTTGTTGTGATGTAATAGAATAAGATCGCAAATCTGCCCCTTCTGAAATCGAAATCTGGATCAGAATTGGAATATAAAGAAAAATAGTTTTGATAAAACAAAAAATTTTCTTCTTTTTATAAAAATAACTCTTTTTCGTCATCTTCACCATCACTCGCGTCCAAAAAAGGTGACTTGGACAGAATCTCATATATATGGTTGAGGACTGGTACTGATTCTTCCACTTGTTTCACGCTATCTTCTTCCAAACTGCCACTGTATTTCCAGGGCATCCATCACCTTTGGTGTAACGTGTAACAGCAGCCATACTAGGAAAATAAACGTCGTAATCCTTGCAGATTTGTTTGCCTAGATCCTTTTGCATAATTAGAAAATACAAATCCTATGGCATGTGTACATAATCACATTCTGGGACCATTATTTCGTGTGTCATTCCTTTCCGAAGATCTGGAAACTTGTCAAAAGATTTGACGTTTTTAGGGTTTGGTATACATAATTCAATAAAAAATTGCCTGTGGCGGGCATCAGAAATTTTTTTCGCTATCGGACTTGTATACGTTACTTCGCTCCCGAATACGGACCAAAAAATTCAATAGCCCTTTTTTATTTTTCTTCTCTGATATCCTATTAGGACTAATCAATGTCTTCGCTGACTCATTCGCTCCATTAACTTCGAAGGAGTGGTGTTTATTGGTAGGCGGCGTATAAAAGAGGAAATACGGTAATTGTTTTAGAACAATGAAGTTTATTGCGCAGATCTGGTACAGGCTATAAAGTGAAGATTGTGGGTTGTGTATTTCTTCTGTGTATTAAAGATATCTACCAAAATTTTTGTAGACGTCTCCCCATAAAAGGATTTGACTCCATTCCCCACCCCCCCCCCAAACCCCCATATAGTATCCGTATATAGTATATATTTTTACACTTCTATGACAGTTGGCATGGGAATGGTTTGTAAAAGATCGGTAATTATAAATATCAAGTTCTTCGTCTGTTATTTCATACCGGCTATTTTTTGGAAGAGTAATTAAATGATATGGGGTTTATATTTAGAATTATGAGTTCAAACATTTTGTTAAATTACTTAATTCGGATTCGTGCTTGCGTTTGTAGTTGAACCATCTCGTTTTCTTTTCTTCTCTTTGATTACTTCTTGATTCCACGGCGGGCCGCAAATTTGGTAAAACGATTCCCCCGACCGGTCGTTTTCGATAATATTTTTCTGCTAGGATTATTTTGTTGAAGTGGTCTCCATCTTTGGTACGATCTATATACTTGCGAAGGTTCCTGGCATTTCTACTTTGAGGTTTCTTGCACTTATCAATACCTGGCGTTTAATTAATTTGTCGTATGTCTTGAAAAAAAACAAGAAGTTACAATTGAGAGAAAAAGAACTGAACAGTTCTTTGAAACCAACGTTTCTGCTTGCAAACGATTTAATGCACACTTCAAAGTATAGAGATGATTTGTCTGGTCTTTGTAATACAAATGACGACATATTTACTGACCTGCTCTTCGTTTAGTATTGAGTTACTTATTACATTATCATAATTAATTCCTTAACCCTCATTGGATCTTCCTATCAACACATTCCCTCATTTTGTTTTCTTTTCTCTAACTTATTTATTATATTGCCGTTAAGATTCGATCTAGAAACACTAAACAGTCTGGTTTGCAACAGCTCTTATTTATTGAACACAAACGGTATGATTTGTACAATAATCTTCATCTCCCACTTTCACGCATTCTCGTTCGATTGAACATCGCACAGGCGTTGCGAACCTCCTAGCTTTTTCGACCGACATAGCATTCACCTTCCTGTAAAATTCAATGCAATCAAAAGTTCAAACTAAAGATAAAAATAGCTCTCGTTCAAATGTTTCACCAAAGTAAATAGTAGTAGTAATAAGTAGTTGCCGTAATGTTAAAATAATAAACTTACTTATGTTCATTTTTCCTGGCTGGAGCGCTGCTAGAAAGAACAACTAGGAGAAGCAAGGCAAAAGACAACTTCATCAAATCCATATTTTATCTCAAAATTATAATTGCGATGCCATCTCTCTATCTTATTAGTACTTTGTTGCGACATAGCTTCTCACAATTTGCAGTAACCAAGGGATACCAAATAACCCATGTGGTAAAGTTAAAATTTCGCTGTAGCTCAATGGATATGTTCTTCGGCTCAAAAAACCGAACCGCGCCGGTTTGAATCCCATCTCACGCAAAATCTTTTTTTCTGAGTTACAGTTGAGTTCTTGAGCGAAACTTGTTGCGTAATGCAAGTCTAGCTTAAATAGGTTAGTTGTCTGGTTGAGCGATTTTCGTTGGCGCAAACGGGCGTCCAAAATACGCCAGGCCTAACCAACAGGACACACAAGGATAACAGTATTTTATATACTGAAGTGTAAATATCCTGTATAAAAATGCGAAATAATAATAACAATAATAATGGGTATAATTTTGCGCGATCGTCGTCAACATCAAAGACTTTCATAATTTCACACACAATATTATATATATAGATTTCTTTGCGAGTAATTTCTAAACGAATGTGTCCGATATAATAGTTTCTGTTTTGAATGTGATGCTTGATGTCACGTGAGACCAAAACCTCCCGATCCTTCGTAAATCGCGATCAGGAGTTTTCTCTTATCGCGTTTCTCGTCAGATAATTGGGCAAACACGAATTGTTGAAACTGCAATAACGAATAAGTATTAGAGTCAATAGAGGAGATCCCAATGGAAGCGATAAAAATACAATAGCTACAGATACAAAAACGTTTATAGATTTTTCCTTGAGAAGGTATATCCAATATCTTTCGTAAGATTGAGTGTCCTGATTTGTTTACTCTTCATCTCCCTTCACGTCATCGTAGCCAATATCAATGGCTTCCATAATTCAGTTTGTCGCACCCTTTTACTCTACGTAAACTCTACGTGTGATTTAACATTGGCGGACTAACATAAACTATATAAAAGAATGGAAACACCCTATATAAATTCTGTAAATCCAGATTTGTTTTCCTTTCGAATCAATACCGGACAATGAAAGTTATATGTTCACTGAAGGATGATTAAGGTTGGTTCGCAGTGCCAGGAATGATGAAGGCTGGATGGTGTTTGCAGTGTAGAGAATGATGAAGGGTGGATAGAGGTCGCAGTGTCAGGAATTATGAAGGCTGGATGGTGTTCGCAGTGTCAGGATGATGAAGGCTGGATGATGTGCGCAGTGTAGAGAATGATGAAGAGTGGATAGTGTTCGCAGTGTGGGATTGATGAAAAGTGGATGGTGTGCGCAGTGTCAGGAATGATGAAGGCTGGATGGTATTCGCAGTGTGGAGAATGATAAAAGATGGATGGTGTTCGCAGTGTGGGATTGATGAAGAGTGGATGGTGTTCGCAGTGTCAGGAATGATGAAGGGTGGATGGTGTTCGAAGTGTAAGAAATGATGAAGAGTGGATGGTGTTTGCAGTGTAAAGAATGATGAAGAGTGGATGGTGTGCGCAGTGTAGAGAATGATAAAGAGTGGATGGTGTGCGCAGTGTCAGGAATGATGAAGGGTGGATGGTGTTCGCAGTGTGGAGAATGATGAAGAGTGGATGGTGTGCGCAGTGTCAGGAATGATGAAGGCTGGATGGTGTTCGCAGTGTCAAGATGATGAAGGCTGGATGGTGTGCGCAGTGTAGAGAATGATGAAGAGTAGATGGTGTGCGCAGTGTCAGGAATGATGAAGGCTGGATGGTGTTTGCAGTGTGGAGAATGATGAAGAGTGGATGGTGTGCGCAGTGTCAGGAATGATGAAAGCTGGATGGTGTTCGCAGTGTCAGGAATGATGAAGGCTGGATGGTGTGCGCAGTGTAGAGAATGATGAAGAGTGGATGGTGTTCGCAGTGTGGAGAATGATGAAAAGTGGATGGTGTGCGCAGTGTCAGGAATGATGAAGGCTGGATGGTGTGCGCAGTGTGGAGAATGATGAAAGGTGGATAGTGTTTGCAGTGTGGGATTGACGAAGGGTGGATGGTATTCACAGTGTGGGATTGATGAAGGGTGGATGGTGTTTGCAGTGTGGGATTGATGAAGGGTGGATATTGTTTGCAGTGTCAAGAATGATGAAGGGTGGATGGTGTTTGCAGTGTAGAGAATGACGAAGGGTGGATGGTGTTCGCAGTGTGGGATTGATGAAGGGTGGATATTGTTTGCAGTGTCTGGAATGATGAAGGGTTGATGGTGTTTGCAGTGTGGAGAATGACGAAGGGTGGATGATGTTCGCAGTGTGGAGAATGATGAAGAGTGGATGATGTTCGCAGTGTGGAGAATGACGAAGGGTGGATGGTGTTCGCAGTGTGGAGAATGATGAAGGGTGGATGGTGTGCGCAGTGTAGAGAATGATGAAGGGTGGATGGTGTGCGCAGTGTGGAGAATGATGAAGGGTGGATGGTGGTCGCAGTGTGATGAATGATGAAGTGTGGATGGTGTGCGCAGTGTAGAGAATGACGAAGAGTGGATGGTGTTCGCAGTGTGGAGAATGACGAAGAGTGGATGATGTTCGCAGTGTGGAGAATGATGAAAAGTGGATGATGTTGGCAGTGTGGAGAATGATGAAGGGTGGATGGTGTTCGCAGTGTGGAGAATGATGAAGGGTGGATGGTGTACGCAGTGTGGAGAATGATGAAGGGTGGATGGTATTCGCAGTGCCAGGAATGATGAAGGGTGGATGGTGTTCGCAGTGCAGAGAATGATGGAGGGTTGATGGTGTTCGCAGTGCAGAGAATGATGGAGGGTTGATGGTGTTCGCAGTGCAGAGAATGATGGAGGTTTGATGGTGTTTGCAGTGCAGAGAATGATGGAGGGTTGATGGTGTTCGCAGTGTGGGATTGATGAAGGGTGGATGGTGTTCGCAGTGCGCAGTGAAAAATAGGATTCGGAATTTTCATTAAACATGTTTTCCATCATCATCTTGTTACACTTTAGTTAGTCACAACATGTACGTTAATTGGACATGCTATTTGAAAAGTATATATTGACATAAGAAAACTTTGAACTAGGTCATAAAATCTGTTCAGAATCTACGAGTTCCGACTTCAAACAAGTACATCTACCACTACAACCTTTTTCTGGGTTACATTTGCATTTAATTAACTCACGAATTAAGAGCGATGCTTCCGGAATAATGGCGCATAACTTTCAACAGTTAAAATCCAACCCCATTGTTTCTGTGCTGGAAATAAAGGGCACGGTTCCAGTGCTTGACTCCAAACATATCCTCCGATATAAGATGCCCGTAATGTGTGTTCAAAGAGTGATGCAGATGTTGACGGAATTGTCTTCAGGTCTCTACCATCTTTTACAAACATTTCGCGTCTTTCCACGTCAACAGTCAGGGCATTTGTTGTTCGTTTGTATATCAGAGCTGTGGAACGTTCAATTAATGTAAATGCATCTACCACGTCCTGATACGAAGATGATTCACTTAACTTGACAAATGTTTGTGTAATTTCTGGAAAGTGTGACCAAGTTTTCCAATAACTACCACTATTCGACAAGTTGATTTCACCTTCTTCACCCTCTCCCTTAATTCTAAATATTTAATATTTTGATTGTTCTCAGGGGCGGTTGTAGACACCAAAAAATTGGAAAATCGGGGTTTTAAGAAATATTGGGGTTGTTGTGATGTAATAGATTAAGATCGTAAATCTGCCTCTGCTTCTGATATCTGTATTAGAAATTAAGGTTTGAAATACATTTTAAGAAATCTGGATCAGCATTGGAATATAAAGAAAAACAGCT
This sequence comes from Candelabrum cocksii, assembly GCA_963930725.1. Lineage (NCBI taxonomy): Eukaryota > Metazoa > Cnidaria > Hydrozoa > Anthoathecata > Candelabridae > Candelabrum > Candelabrum cocksii. Next base: position 3,724,618 of record OZ005666.1, read on the forward strand.
TTGGTAAATCAAAAGACTTTTCTTCTTTTTATAAAAATCACTCGCGTCAAAAAAAGGTGACTAGGACAGAATCTCATATATATTGAGGACTGGTACTGATTCTTCCACTTGTTTCACGCTATCTTCTTCCAAACTTCCACTGTATTTCCAGAGCATCCATCACCTTTGATGTAACGTGTAACAACAGCCATACTAGGAAAATAAACGTCGTAATCCTTGCAGATTCGTTTGCCTAGATCCTTTTGCACAATTGGAAAATACAAATCCTATGGCATGTGTACATAATCACATTCTGGGACCATTATTTCGTGTGTCATTCCTTTCCAAAGATCTGGAAACTTGTCAGAAGATTTGACGTTTTTAGGGTTTGGTATACATAATGCAATAAAAAATTGCCTGTGGCGGGCATCAGAAATTTTTTCCGCTATCGGACTTGTATACGTTACTTTGCTCCGGAATACGGACCAACAAATTCAATAGCCCTTCTTTATTTTCCTTCTCTGGTATTCTATTAGGAATAATCAATGTCGTCGCTGACTTATTCGCTCCATAAACTTGAAAGGAGCGATGTTTATTGATAGGCGGCGTATAAAAGAGGGAATACAATCTTTTCTTCTCTTTGATTACTGCTAGATTCCACGGCGGGCCGCGAATTCGGTAGAACCATTCCCCCAACCGGTCGTTTTCGATAATGTCTTTCTACTCGGATTATTTTGTTGAAGTGGTATTTTTCATCTTTGGTACGATCTATACCTATGAAGGCATTTCGATTTTGAGGTTTCGTGCACTTTTCAATACCTGCCGTTTAATTATTTTGTCGCATGTTTTAAAAGAAAAAACAACGAATAAAATATGCTAGAAAAGAATAAATAGTCGAGTAGGCCATAGACCGGAAACAACACCTATGAAATACCGTTACTTTGGGGTTCTGTAATTACATACACTAACTTCGAAATAAGTTACAATTGAGAGAAAAAGAACTAAACAGTTCCTAGAAATCAACGTTTCTGCTTGACTTTTTTCCCTGTACCATCATCTAAAAAGTGTTTCTAAGGCAAAACGATTTAATGCACACTTCAAAATATAGAGTTGATTTGTCTGGTCTTTGTAATACAAATGACGACATATTTACTGATCTGCTCTTCGTTTAGTATTGAGTTACTTATTACATTATCATAATTAATTCCTTAACCCTCATTGGATCTTCCTATCAACACATTCCCTCATTTTGTTTTCTTTTCTCTAACTTATTTATTATATTGCCGTTAAGATTCGATCTAGAAACACTAAACAGTCTGGTTTGCAACAGCTCTTATTTATTGAACACAAACGGTATGATTTGTACAATAATCTTCATCTCCCACTTTCACGCATGCGCGTTCGGTTGAACATTGCACAGGCGTTGCGTACCTCCCACTTATATCGACCGATACAGCATTCACCTTCCTGTAAAATTCAATTCAAGCAAAAGTTCAAACTAAAGATAAAAATAGCTCTCGTTCAAATGTTTCACCAAAGTAAATAGTTAGTAGTAATAAGTAGTTGCCGTAATGTTAAAATAATAAACTTACTTCTGTTCATTTTTCTTGGCTGGAGCGCTGCTAGAAAGAATAACCAGGAAAAGCAAGGCAAAAGACAACTTCATCAAATCCATATTTTATCTCAAAATTATAATTGCGATGCCATCTCTCTATCTTATTAGTACTTTGCTGCGACATAACTTCTCACAATTTGCAGTAACCAAGGGATATTGAACAACCCACGTGGTAAAGTTTATTAACGAAAATTTCAAATATCCTAGAACAACTTTTCTACGAGATTGCGGCGAATGGGTATAATTTTGAATAATCGTAGTCAGCATCAATAACTTTCGAAATTTCTAAACGATTGTGTCCAAAATTATAGTTTCCGTTTTGGATGCGATGCCTGATGTTACACTTATGGAGATAATTCTGACTCTACGTTTATAACAAGTTACTGATACCAGAGTAAGCTTTTGAGTTTTGGGGAATAATATTCGGTATTAGCGTTTGTAACTTTTGTTCATTTAAAGAGTTTTTCGTTGTATAATATCTGTTTGGTGTACTCTGATAAATTTAATAGGGATGTTATTTTTCCACGCAGATTTCTTATCAATAATTTTAGATCAAGGTTTCTGTGAAAATAAACAAACTTTACATAGTAAATCTAATGCCATCATAGCACAGAGCCCGTTAAAGCCATCAATATGTAGCTGTTCAGGTAGCTGTTCCAGTAGCTTTTATTAAAAACTGGAAACGAATAACATGAACAAAATGGTTTTTACTATCTTTACTTAATTTGAGTTTATGACTTACTCGTCATAATTACTTTCCTGATATTCGTTAAGTATTGAGTTACTATTTTCATAGATACCTTCTTAACCCTGATTGGACCTTCTTACAATCTTCACGTTAACGTCGTTAAAAGACGTAAATATAACTTATAAATCACTCTAAAGATTCTATCTAAAAACACTAAACAGTCTGGTTTGCAACAGCTCTTATTTATTGAACACAAACGGTATGATTTGTACAATAATCTTCATCTCCCACTTTCACGCATGCTCGTTCGATTGAACATCGCACAGGCGTTGCGTACCTAATAATATTTTCGCTCAATAATGGTGCAGTTTCCCTCCTGTAACATTCAAGCAATAGTTCAAACTAAAGATAAACATAGATCTCGTTCAAATGTTTCACCAAAGTAAATAGTAGTAGTAATAAGTAGTTGCCGTAATGTTAAAAAAATAAACTTACTTCTGTTCATTTTTCCTGGCTGGAGCGCTGCTAGAAAGAATAACCAGGAGAAGCAAGGCAATAGACAACTTCATCAAATCCATTTTTTGTTTTAGATCGCAAAATCGCACATTATTTATCTTTCTTCTTTATTAGAACCTTGCTGTTGATGACGTTGCAACATAACTTCTCGTGAGTTGCAGTAACCATTGGATACCGAACAACGCACGCGGCTTTTTTGCGCCATCTTATTTTGTCAAATAATGGGATGAGATGGGGTGCATATTTTTCCTAGATAAACTTCCGTGCTTTCTGAGTGAATAACGTCACGTATTCAATCGTAACATATTATCGAGTAAAAGTGGATTGATGAATAAATAAATTTTTCCCCCGACTATTAATTTTCCCAAATTCCTATTACTGGTCTAATGTCTATTTTAAATGTGGCAATTTTCTTTCGAAACCACTTAACAACAAATGTTTATAGCAGAAGGTAACAAGGGAGAAAATATACAGCAGTTTTCTTTCCAAACTTTCCCATTTTCTGTTTTAGCCAAACAATATTTCTAATAAAAAAACTAGAGTTCCCTAAAAGAATTGTCCACTTTCTCTGTGATAGTTTCGGCATTCTCCATAACCACAGATATTCATGGTAGCTCTAAATCCATTCACTATCAATGCCTTGTCTGCTTTTATATAGAGTTCTTTGCGAGTAATTTCTAAACGATTGTGTCCGAGATAATAGTTTCCGTTTTGGATGTGATGCCTGATGTCACGTGAGACCAAATCCTTCCGAACCTTCGTTAATCGCAATCAAGAGTTTCTCTCGCATCGCCTCTCTCGTCAGATAATTGGGCAAACACAAATTGTTGAAACTGCAATAACGAACAAGCAATGAAACCAATAGAGGAAATCTCAATGGAGGCGATGAAAATACAATAGCCACAGATACAAAAACGTTTAGAGATTTAAATACAATCAAATACCAAGTGTGTGCAGTAGGCAGTGCTTTGGGGTCACCGACTGACGTGATGTTAAACTTAGGATCCAGTCCTTTGAAGCCTTCTGGCGGGAGCTGGGAACAACCAGTTGTAAACTGAAGTAGTTTCGACAACTGCTCTTGATTAAATCCCGATATAACGCTCCAAAACAAATTCTAAAGTGTGATCAGCAACTAGAGATCATTGAGCCTGTACACTTTACCCCGTAAGATTTAATGGACTCACTCTCTTAAAAAAACTGTTTTGTGTGTTCTCCTTCCAATCCACGACGCTGATTTCTTCCATGCCACAAACCAACAGCTGAAACAAAAATAGGAATTGCGCATGCGTTATATGCAACGTTGAAACAAGTCGTACCTCTAATTCATTGACATCAAAGTTAGACAGCAACCCCTCAGGTATCAAGGTGTGAAGACCTGAACACGAGCGCGGAAATGGAATATAACAAGATGCATTTCACGTGAAAGTACCTTTTAAAAATGCCTCGATTTCATCGGACACAGATTCGAGGAGTCTATATTCAGCGAGGCGTTGCAAATATGAGATTTTGTTGCTCTCTGTAACTTTGATCTGCGAACCATTAGGGACCAGGTCAACAGTCTGGAAGACACGATGTAATAAAACGGAAACATTCATTTTTCAACAAAAAAAGTTGTCACTGGAAACATATGAAACAAAAGGGTATCAGGTGTATTATATCATTTTCATTGAACTTCCCTACCTTGACGAGAACATTGTCCAAATCGTACACGTCCTCCGTAAAGTATATTTCCAGATCGGCTGGATCGTTTTCCAAGATGTATTTGATCTTGCCGCTGTAATAAGACTTATCGTCAGTGGCAAAATGCTGTTGGAAAAAAATAAATGGTTATTTCATCATGCATGGAAACAGCAGTCTACCTGATGATCGACCCCCATTCCGAGAACGGTAGAGAGAAAGGACCGGGTGAAGCGCGCCTTCAGAAACTGTTGTCGTTTCGGACGAATAGCTGAGTCAATGATGCATTTTCCGACCAAAAGTCCAGCAAACTCGAAGAGTTTCACCTTCTGGTATGTTGCTGCGCGAAAAGGATTCGGATGAATCTACAGTATAAGAATGTTATTTCAAGAGGTTTTCGGGAAAGGCGGTCATCTCACCAACGCTTGGGTGTCGTCTTCATTGAACTTTCGGAAGAGAGCGCCAGATTTATTGAAGAGTTCGTTGCATAATAACTGCATGAATTCTCGAGACAAACCACCGTAATCCATTCCTAAGTCAAAACATCGACACCTATGTATCTTTGGTTTAAACATAAATTTCAATTTTGATTCTCTTACCTTGTTCTCCAGCGAACTTCACGTTAATCTCTTTCCACCATCCTGCTACACTCCAATTCTTCATGCTTTGGTAAGCCTGTTTCCATAACAACGACAGAGTATTGGGTAGAACACAAAATTGTGGAGAGAAAAAGAAGAAGGGAAGACAAGAAATATATCTGCGAAAATCGCAAGCTTCTCTTATGGTATGAAGTAAAAACCCAAGTACTTACATCTGATAAAATGCTTTCTCGGTTCACTTTCAACGTAACGCCAATAGCTGATGACCACTTTTGCGCTTTGTCTAGTCGGCTGTAGAGGTACTTTCGCTTCTCTTCAAATGACTGCGAGCCACCTATGGAATGGTTCACAGTTCTCTCGAACTATGTAGAGAATAAAGCGCGAGATTGCCTCACCAATGTTGTTCAGCATGAGCTTTTCGAACATCGCCACGACAACATTCCTCTGTGGAGCGTACAACGTTAAAGAACCCTTCGCTGATGTGACTTGAAAGGCTGGGTGACCCGAGCACGCTTCTCGCAGCGAGGAAAGAACGATCTAAAGACATTTAATGATTGGATGATTTCGTTACCTGTAGGATGTTGCCATACCAACAACACGTACCTTTGAAGACGGACGTATCCTGAATGAGGATAATGTCTTCGGGAAGATTTTCAAATGATATTCTTTGACGGTGAACATCTATCGGAGGGATATTTAGGTTATCATATTCAATAGCATTCATATTACTTTTGGTGTGAAGTAACAAAAGACTTTCTTCCTTTTCCCGTTCTGACTGTCTAGGGTAGACAATCGAGTTGTTTTGACGAGTGGTGCGTATAGGTATGCTTCGAAGTACAAGTACCAACTCATGTTCGATATGTTTTTGTTCACTTGTTTCATCTCACTCTCTACACAGTCACAGTGGATTATTTCAAAATTGAAAGTTATTTGCACACACCTGTAAGGACCATAAGTGTAACATTGTCACTGATGACATCACCATTGTAATACACGGTGGTCGTAAAAATACCGGCTGTGCTCAATGTCAGCCATGCTTTATGCTGTTCTGCAGATTCACCAGCATGGAATAAAACTTCAGGGGTGATCTTAACATTCCCATCTCCCAACTAAATCAATAGTGACCAATAAAAGAGAGTAGGTAGATAGATGGTATAGGTGATACCATAGCTACACATTTACACTGTAATGGATTACCTGGAACACTTCAAACTCATAGTTGCATAAATCTTCTAATTCAGATACACATGAATTCCCAAACTTGTCTCGCTCATCAAAACATATTGTCTCTCTTCTCCCCTTTTCCAATACTAGCAACGAACTTGGGACAACAAGACTACTCTTCTCAGCGTCAATCTTACCTGTGATAAAAATAGTAATCAAGGCATGGCACTCATTTCAGATTCCAACGACAACAAATACACACTCAACGACATATTTCAATTTTCAGGCAAACATTTTCTAAAAAGGCCAAATTAAAACTACTTTGTTTAGATATAAAAGATATATATCTATAAATATTTCTACATATATACATCTTTACACATCATCTACATCTTCCTCTTCCTGGAGTTGGCGTTAGGAAGGGCATCCAGCTGTAAAAATATATGCTTCAATAAACCATCAGATGATTAAACCTACACAATTGTGGGGAATATCATCTATTGAAAACGTGCAACCCACTCTGAGTGGAAAAGGTCACGTAAAAACGAATGGTGATGATGACGATGATGACATATACAGACATAATAAAAAAAATAATGGATTCACTTATATTCACTATATAACAGTTATGGTCACCTGGTTTAAACAGCTTATTAAGCTCCAATAACCGAATTGATTCTCCATTCGCCAAAATCTTGACAGTATACAAGCCAGCCCTGATCGGAGTGAACTGAACTGCAATTGAGTCTTTGGAATCACAGTAAACTATGTTCATAGGTATCATAGTTGCATCAAGTAAAACTTCACAGCATAGCGTGGACAATTTTGAAGGGTTGAACGGCTGACGATTCCAATGATAAAACTTCAAACAAATAGTGAAAAATAGACTACATAATCGAAAAAGTAACAAAAAAAACAGATTAAGAACATCAAAATAAAATTATTTGATTCAGTAATCCTGGCGTAAAACTCAAATACGTACATAAATGATCAACGTAACTTCCTCCCCGACAATTCCACCAGCGTCGAAATTCCAAACTGCGCTTGTTTGTTTCTTATCAAAGAATCCCCCAAACACATATGCTAAAACTCCCTGCGAGCCCGTTGTGGCGCGAGAAGAATGTCTGGGCGGATGAGAAAACCAAGAGAGAAAACAAGCAGTTGCTTTCAACGCAGAGATGAAAGGATTAACGGCAGGCAAACAAGATCTTCTTGTGAGCCTGTCTAACGGGCGAAAAAGCGTACGTAGTGAGCATGCGAGCATATAGATACTGACCAATCCGCAGAGAGCAAGGATAATCAAAAAAGCAATAGCCACTTTTACTGGAAGAAACAAGAATAAGAAAAATGAGTTAGTGAACCTCTAATTACAGATTCATCTAGGTTGAAACATTGTTAGAGACGGATGAAAGTCTTACAAAACCTACCGAATATATATATATATTGCCACACATTAACACAAAACATTGAATCCGCATTCGTTGGGTAACTTTCAAAATCAACTTCCTTCTTTAAACTTTCAGCTGCCGTTAAAACTGAAGGAGGAAGCTCATTCAAATCCTCTAATTTGTGGAAGTTTTGTAAAACATCTTGTAACGACGAGATGCCCACTTCTCGGAAGAACATTTTATTAGCGAGAATATTGTTGTTTTTCAACCAGGTTTCGAATTGATGTTCGTTTATTAACTTCACAACAATATTCTCAACTGTGTTTCTAGCATCAGCAGGGAACATTTGACAAACATCCAATTTGGTTAGAGATGCCAGTTGAGTCTTTGATGAAATACCTTTGAACATCAGCTTTATTTAACCACAAATCACAAAAATAAGTGAAATGAGTCCCTGTTTATTGTACTTAAGAAAGTATGACAATCAAAACAGTTACTATAGTGACTAAATGAGTGAATCAAATTTTTTCATGCTGAAAATCAAATCAGATCAAAGAAGTCATAACCTTTATTTAAAAATACTTCACAAAAGCAAGTAGACAATTTCAAAAAATGCTTGCCTCCTTCCAGAATCAGAGACTTCCATTTGTCATATTTGTTTTCGCTTAACCAATCGGAAAGCAGAACAGCTTCATCCTCGCGCAACACATTAACATATCGATCTACGAAGACTCCAACAACCACAAAGATTATCAAGAAACGGGAATATTTCCAACCCAGCATGTTCAGTTTTTCAGCGGATTTAATTGCAAAAAACTTAAGATTTCTCGCAAACCAATTCATTCTGCCATATGTTGTTTTTCCTTAGGATTTGCACAATTTAAAAACTGATTCATCAAAATGATACTACCATGGCAACAATAAATTAAAGATGAGCACAGAGAAAACTGAAAAATCACACTCTTCATCAAAAATTTACCACGTTTATTGTTGAATTAAATATTTCCAAAAAAACAATTTTCTCTTCTCCAATGATTTAATTTCGAATGAAACAAAAAAAGAACAAGTTTGTACCCGCAAGGAAATAATACTAATGATAGGATTCCTGGGGCTTATTAGACAAAATTTCAAAATGCTCCCTACAACGCTCCCAGCGAGTTGAAATAGGCGTTTCCATTCCATGATAACGACACGGAATAATGATTAAGCAGATCCCACAATAAATCTAGTTCGTCAAAAAATTCCAGACCTTCTGCTCGTTTGCGCTCCCCGTTTGGCAATCTCTCGTAAACTGTGCGTAAAAGTTCCGTTTGCACCGTATTGAAATGTTCCGAGTAAAATTCGTTTTTCGAGCGTATATCCGAGAAAACACAACTTAGAGTGCAATTACGTTGGCGTAAATGTTCGCGCATGATTTCCCCAAATCGATCACTCAGACTGATTGGATCATAGTCTAACAGGGTGACGTTCGAAAACGTTTTACTGATATAACCAAATAAATTCTTTATGTTGCCGGGATCGAGGTATACCAGAACGCATTCGGCTAAGAACAGAGTGGGGCAATTGTACTGTATTCCAGCAGAGAGTAAACCTTTCGTTAAACTTGCAACATCTTGTAAATCGGCCGATAAAAGATGATAAATGTTCGTGTGCAAGCCAAACTCACTCTCGGTCATCGTACTCTGTGCAAAAACACAGTTGAGTTGTGATGCAGATCTGATGCAATTGATCTTTCTTTTCACAACAGTCACTAAGTCGACTTCATAAAACCCATGTTTTGGAAAAAGATTTTCCTTATATAAATTCCAAAACATTGTGTCAAAACCTGCACCTAAGTTAACAATTTGACAGTTGCTGTTTGTTCTATTAAGAAATTGTCTAACCAGAACATTCATAGTCCTATTTCTAATGTAGTAGCCACGATTTATCTCTGGAGCTTTACGAACAGGCTTAGATCCAATAAAATGTTTAATGTAGGGATCCGACCAGTATCCCACGGTAACTGCAAAGTTTTTGCATTGAGATGCATCATCATTAGTTGCCATGACACCCTCTGATGTTGCCATTTTATGTCTATATTACAAAGAATGTCCACTTTTCCTGGCAAAAACAAAATATTACAAACGCAAGGTAACAGTTATTCAATATTCCACTGCAAATATCATATTCAACTTTTCAATTATTCTTAAATATATACACAATTTGTCTTGAAATATTCTATACAAAGCTAAAAATTATTGTGTGATTATAAATAAAAGAGTGAATTTAAATACAAACTGTAAATATGAACATAATGACTTTCTATATAAATATACACACACAAATATATATAAATATAAAAATCTGTGCAAAGTTAGCTTGAAAAAGTTGATAACTCATTCTCCATTACTGTCTTCACTGAATATAATAGAAATGTCATCCACATTGACAAATTCTTCCTCGTTACTTCCAGTCTCATCTTCACGCAAACTTACGTTGGCTATTCCACCTTCTACGGATGAAACATCTTCAGTTGTGCTATTAGCCGAAGCATGATTGGATATGTGGACCTCATTATCAACATTGTTGTTGTTGTCACTTGTATCCACATCTCTATTGTCGTTTCGAATTTCAAAAATAAAATGCTGGGCTAGTTGGGATGGGTGAGGCAACACACCTTCGTATCTAGCACTGCACACGGGACAGCGTTTATGTCCAAACTTCTCAATCAATTTGTAGCAGTGAAAATGAATTAAATGCGAACATTGTGGCACGTATGCCGGCTCCGTTGCGGTGTGCACATTTTCGAAACACACTGGGCAGTTGTCTTTTCCACTCTCGGCGCGACATTTATGCGTATCTAACAAATGCTTGCCCAAACATATCTCACATTTATCGCAGTGGAAAAAGTTTTCTTCTCCACCAACTCTGCATGTTTGACATTTATCACAGTGAAACTGCTGTTTGTCTGCATCATCAAACAAACGACACAACAAACACGTGTACATACCGAATCGAATGCCACACTCGCAACAATGCGTGGAGAGCGGTTGTTCAGTTCTGCATTGTGCACATTGCAACTTGTTAACCAACGCCCTGTTCAGTTCATGGTCCTCAACATTGTCATGACAGAATCGACATCTGTACACCTTTTGACAACATGGTGTGATGAATGAACATTTACGTATGTAATGAACGCATTCTTCCATTTATGGGATTATGTTGCTATAAGAAATACACAAATAATTAGCAATCGTTGCATGTGCAGGTGTATAAAAAGATTTTGAATGTGTTTTATAAATATAAGGTTTTCTACATATATGTCAAGTAATCTGGCTTCTTAGAGGTAAATACTCTATTTCAATTACTTGTTCAACCTGGAATCTGAAAAAGCTAATAAAAAATAAGTCAATAAAAATATTAAATAAAAGCAGAAAATACTATTTTCTATAATAATAAAGAAAAAAGGTATTCATCAAGTAACCAGGAGTTCACCACCACTACATGCGCCCTTAAATTTCCGATTCATTCTTCCACTGGGAAGAAAGCAAATTGCACTACCATTGATGTTTACCATGCAATCTCGTATTCGCATTTCAAATATGCTCTCTTTTTTCGGTATTTGTTTGACATCGTTCGCTTTCGTGACAATATAAAATACATTTTTTGATTCCTTGATCACAATACCTTTGAGACCAATGTAAGATTGACACTTTGAGTTTTTTACATGAATCATCGCACCGTGATAATCCATTTTTAAAATTTTTTCATCTGCTTTAAAATAATTTGACGGAAAGATTCTTTTTGTGTATTGTGACCACAGTTCATGTAATTGAACCATACTCTCGTAACTGACAACTTTTGGCAATTGACGTAATTCCTTCAACCTCTTTCTGGAGATTTTCCTCACACCGTTTTTCTGCTTTTTAATACCTTTGAAACTTTCTGCTTTCTCCAGTAGCAAGTGTTTATCTTTCATTTTTATTTTCAGTTCGTTAATTTCACTTGTTTTTTGCCTTTTTGTCAACGTTTCCTTCAAATAATCATCAACAAGTTGTCGCTCATTTGTCCTTTGACTTTCGGACCATTTTCTTTTGCATTTACTTTTTCCGTAAAGAACATTAGCAGTTATACTCATGTTATCTGCACAATAAACAAAATCAAATCATAATAATCTAGTTAAATATCTCTTAATGCAGCAAGCATATAGACAAATTAGACGTTATTAAAGTTTCATCCCTCAATCTGTGCCAATAGAATAGAACTACACTCACTACCCCATGGGATTCTACAACAATAATAAAAAGAGATGGAAGCAAGAGTTTCATAGTAAAAACAATGTTTATTGTGAAATATTGAAATATTTTGGCTCAAAGTTCCATAAGCAATCATAATTTTAAATAAAACAAGTTCAAACTACAATTATATACATATATATTTACTATTATTATTATTATGGATATTTTATATATAAGGATATAATACATTTCAGATAAAAATCTGATCAGAGGCACAGTTATATTTCAGTTATCAAGTTGTTAACAATTGGAGCAATAACTGTTATTAACGCTTGCTGCAAGTGAATACTTTCAAAAAATATATTAGATAAAATATAGGAAAGTTCAGATTTAAAAGATTTTGTTCAGATTTTGAAAATCCTTGCGAAATTTGGTGCTTGTCCTTGCGTAAAATACCTATACCGTTATGTTATGTAATGTATAGTTCGTTAGCGAACTCTCTTCTACATAGCAACTTTGTATTATTTTTTTATCAGCGAACTGCAGTACAAAACAACAAGAGCATAGTAACAAACACATCCAAACCAAACCAAACCTGTTTCCAACTCGACAATTGCGATGAATAATCAAGACAAAACGATTTACTTTGGCGTAATAATGAAATATTGCGGTGAGTCATCGTTGTCAATCGACGCAAATTATTTTTAGCCATGCATAATTAATGCACCAAAACCAACCTATACAGTGACGTCGTGAAAATCGTCATTCCTCCTATTTATCGGAAAAAGCCAAATGTTAATTAATCAAATATGCTTTCATCGTTTGTTTACATTCTTCTGTTAAATTGAAACATCAAACCATGAGCCCGGGAAGTATCATATAGTCATCCAATTAATAAACCACTTTCGAGGTAGCAGTGCAGGGCACTAGTCAAGCATATAGGATTTAATTTTCAAAAACATTTACTTTTTTATTACTTGTTTATTTTTATCAATAGGATTTACAATAATAAAGAGAAAAAACTAGTGTAGTGAGTTACAACTTCTAGTGCCTAAAGATAAGTCGTCAAAGAGGGATTATATTTAAGAAATGTTCCTCAAATCAACCCTTTCATAGTCGCCCTTCAATGTTGTAGTATATTGATAATATTGATTCTTCTATGCAAGAAAAAATATTAAACTATCATGTGAAAATATGTCACGCGATAAAAGAAAATTGAATATGGTTAATGTTAGATGATTTTAAATTCCTCTTTTGATTCGCCCTACTTAACAGCAAATTCTTCAGCTTTATTAACTCATCAATACCATGAATATTCTTTAAAGGAAGTTCTATCGATTTCCTGGAATGTTTCTATGCGGAATGTTTCTGACGTTTTGGGATCGTAGAGAATACAGACAAACCTGTACATAGCGGACACCTACGGTTCCACAAAAAGTGTCCTCTATGTACAGGTGTCCACTACATAGAGGTTTTCATATTATGAGACCATTGTCGCGCCTACGGTTAGACTAAGTTAAAAAATCATGTTATATTGGATTCAGAGACAATAATTAAACAAATTTTCAGTTATACACTATAATCTTGTCTTATAATCAATACATACAGAGATATCTTAACTCAGGGATGTGATGCAAAATTTTGAAATCGTTTCATATCCCTGTGTTAGGATATCCCTTATAAAAGTTGTTGGGCACGTTCCCATTCACCTATCAAAAATATTTTATCGTTTTTTGACACTTCCTTTCTCCAGTAGACAGTTACTGGTAAAATAGTAAATCGTGGTGCAAGGGATGGACTTGAAATCCCTGTTGTATACAAGTTTTCCGGCGATAAAAGAGCTGTTTCCTGGGCAGAGAACCAAGTCAAAAAAGTTGAAAAAAAATGTAAATACTTTAGTGAATAAATGTATGAAGTAATAAAGATTATGTTTTACTAATCCAATACTTCTCTTTTTTAAAAGAAATTCAAACTTTGTTCAATTTTTGTTCAAATCCTATTTTGTGTCCGCTATAAACAGGTAAAATAGTCGTTTGGCGCGGAAAAATATGTCCGCTATATACAGTGTCCGCTATATAGATGTTATTTTATAAGGCTTTGACTGTAATTCGGCCGGTTGCTGAAAACGTGTCCGTCAGGTATCCGCGATATAGCATGTCCGCTATGTACAGGTTTGACTTATTTAGGATTTAAACTCTTAACTTTAAATATACCACTGAAACTTAATGGAAATAAACTTTCGCGGAATTTAGACATAAATACAAGTTGTCGAAATACTTTTATTTCAAAAACATTTAGCGTTCTTATCAGAGATTTTATCAGAGGTCCAGCGTGCATGAGTTCCGGCAGGTTTTCTATTTTGGATTCTGCATTTACTCCATTCTCCATATTCTATAAAAATAAAGGAACCTCTACATATAGTTGATAATATCTAGTTAACGCAGAATTATATATATTACATATTGTATAATATGGGAAATTGCTACAGTTGATAAACACCAGTGGGTTTTATGAAAAGGATTGACTGACTTGTCAGCAAGGCCTTCTTTAAATCCACGCCAATAATTTTCTACACTGTACTTTATACGATTTTAGCTACAATTTCTTTATTGTAACATTTTATATACTAACAAACTGTTCATTGTACATTTTTATTGGTAAACAAACAAGAAAAAAAATAGGATGGGAAATCGAATTAATCGATTATATTGATTACACCAGATTAAAGGTGCAGTTCGAAACTCTGTCGTGTTCATTCAACCACCATCCTTCTAATGTAAAAGAGGTTATTGGGCATTTACGTTTGCTAAGCGAAGGTCAACGTTTACTTTTGGATCAAGTTTTCAAGCTAGCTCAATACTGAGTTGTTATGCCAGCCACGAGCGCAACGAGCGAGCGTGCGTTAGTACGATGAGACTCATAAAGACCTATCTATGAAATACCATGAGCCAGAACAGGTTCAATCACACCATAGTGTGCACTCGGAACAGCTGGACAACCTTGACTTAAAGTAGGTTTTGAACGAGTTCATTGATTCCTTTGACAGGAGAAAAGCCAAAATGATTAACTGTTTTGAAAATATTTTTGATATCAAAACTATTTTAAAACTTGTAGATAGCTTTTCGTCAATTATTTGAAAAGATTTTCTTTTAGATAGCCTCCAACAATATTTTCTCTATTCTCACACAATGCAGCAAAGGGATAGAGCTTAAGAAGTCGTTTTACAGATTTTTGATTTCTTTCCATGATCTCTAGATTAATTTATCCGTACCCAACTATTACATCACAATAGTGTAAACAAAGAAATTATGATTAAATTAAATTTTCAAAATTCTCTAGCACGTCGGACCCAACCATGGTGGGGCGTCCTTAGTCACTATTTACCGCAGCCATTCCTATTTATATGCCCCCTAATAATTTTATCACGTTTACGGCCATGGACTATTACGGCAAATAAACAAGTTGCTGGTATAATGTTGGAAGAGGAGTTACAAAAGAATTCATAAGTTCTGTCTTTTGAAACAAACATTTTTATTAAAGATGATGTAAAAGCTTCCTTTGTGCCAATGAAATACATATAAACTAAAATAAACATTTCCGATCTTTTTTGTTAATTTGTCCTAATAAGCTCCCAGTTTTATCGTTTATTCGAATCCTGAGCGTTAAAAGGAAAATTTCTCCAATATCACTTTCTTCTTTCGGACGGTGCCACTAACATTTTAACAACACACACCAAATCTGAGAAAAAAAGCATAAAAATAAAAGAGTCATCGCTAAGAGAGATAAAATTGATAACAAAGCTAAAAATTATAGTTCCGAATACGTATTTCATAGCTACGTTTCTCTTTTCTTGAGTAAACGGGAAGGAAGCTCCGAATGAGCCCTGCTACTTAAAAGTGACGAGACAGTACTACTCACTAGAGAATCGCTAAACTGAATCATGGCTAAATGTGTTTATAACAGTCGCAGTTACTTAAATAACATGGTTATGTAGATAAAGATAGAATTAGCAAATTTCAACTGATAATACTACAAACTTGACGTCTTAAATAAGATAATTACGTCAGCCCGCATTTGTATGCAACTACATTTATCAAATCTTATTCCCCCGGCCCTTATTAACGCCAATTTGAAAAATCGACTTAACGCCAACTCTCATTTTCAACATGATGATACTATCTGAGGTTTCCTCTGAAAAAAAAAAGTGCACGAAATGTATGTTTCATCGCATATTTTCCCCCTAAAGCAAATATGCAAAAGTCTCTTTCTCATCCCCAACTTTCACTCTCATAATCCGCTTCCATTACAACCATTTATCACTTTCTTGACGATTAAAAGAAGAATTTGAAGATTGCTTTGAAAGCGTTATTCATTTGCGCTGTTTTCAAGGAGCAGGCGCTGTTCAGGAAACTCTTCAAGCTATCAATTTTATTTCGCAGAAGGTAACCGCAAACCATACCAACCTCTTTCAACCAATTGAATTTAACGGCGAACAAAACATCGAAATCATAAATACCTGTGCAACAAGTATGAAAGGCGAAGGATTAAAAATGGTTTACTAACTATGTAAAATGTAATATTATTTTTTTAAGACTTATATTCTCATTTTCTCTCAAATGTTTTGGCAAATATTCGACTCTTTGAGGAGGACAAATTACAAATTTAATTACAAACTTACAAATTCCTTGTGTATCGTCTTCATTATTGCAGAGTGTATTTCTTCGATGATTCTCTCAACAACTGGCGAGTTCGTGCGAAAATTCATAGCGCATTTAGATCGCGAAACGATCAAGTGACAAAGTATCTTAGAGTAACATACAACCTCTTCTATGCACTTTCTAACACTATGTTCACACTATACCGGTAGCTTTGCAAAATACGGAACTCTTCTTTCAGTTTTCATTCTTGAAATATTTTCCTGATCCAGAATTTCAATCTTCGACACATCACGTTTACTTTTCATAAGTAACAATGAAATTGCTTTCCTGCTCAACGACATATTTCTTTTAGCACCTTGAGAAAAGAGAGATAAGCTCATCGTAGCTACGCATTGAAGAATTGAAATGTAAATCTAGCTCCTATTATCTCTCTGCATGAACGTTTATGCGTTCCACATGAGAATACAATACCTGTCTCGCGTCGAGTGGTAAATCTCACGTGACTCTACGTAAAAAATCAAATTCTCAGATTCGCGGTTTTCGGCACCGTAGAGTTAGACACATTAGCTGCAAAGGAAATGACATGCTAATACAGTTGACTCTCTCTAATTCGAATCCCAAAGGGAAAAAATTTTGTTCAAATTATAGAGAGATTCGAATAGTAGAATGTCTCTCTTATTCGAATTTTCAGGTTTAAAGGGTGAAAATTCGAATTAAAGAGAGAAATCGGAATTTTTAAAAATTGAGAAAAATCATAAAGGTGAAAAATAAAAAAGAATGATCGAGTTTTCTTTGATTCTTTTTTTTCTTTTCCTAAGTTTCATGATCATATATGCACAAAGTTACACTAATTGCTGAAAAAGTGTTCAATTTTTTATTGTTTTGTGTTAGATAGATTGTCTAAGTCAAACACACGAATCGCGTCGCTGAGGCCTTTCCACAAATCAACTTCAAATTTCGTAAATCTGACGCAGTTCATAAAACCATAGTCACAAGAAAATATGATCAAACTTCATACAAAAAATATTTACAAAAAATCACGCAAGGCTTCAAAAAGGTTTCTTATTTTGGAATTAGTCATAACAATATAGTACTAACAGTTTCTTAATTTTTAAAGACTCTACATGTAGGTTTCTTATAAAAAAAACAACAACGTGTACGTTATCCGCGAAATTATCATCCCATAGAAGGAGAGTGAAACCCTATTGTGCAATAGTTTGTTATTACAAAACGCATTCTGTAGTGAGTGCATTCTGCAGTGATATTATATTTTAAAATTCGTTTGACGGAGGTTACTTTTTAAAGTCGTGGAAATACTGGACAAAGAGAGGAGAAATGACGCAAAATATATCCACGTCTATGAACAACTTCGGTTTAAATGTGTTTCATGAATTGGTCAAAACCAATGGTAGTTCCAACGTATTTTTTTCACCAGCAAGTATCTACGCCGCTCTGTCAATGACATACTGTGGGACTCGCCAAAAAACATCACAAGAACTAAAAACGGTTTTGGAGACAGCTGCTCCACCTGAAAATGATACTCATCACAAGCATGTCAACGAGGTAAAGTCTTAAATATTCACGATTAATTCCGTCTAGGTAGCTTTCTAGCGAGGCACCTTTACTTTTTTAACACAAGACTTTTGATTTTCTTTAGGTTTGGAGTGAGATTTTGAAAAATTTGACTACAGATGTCACCTTGGAAGTTGCCAACTGTCTGTGGGTGGAACAATCTTATAAAATAAATGAACAATTTGAATTATGTCTAAAAAAGTATTATGATACACATGCAACTAACGTTGACTTTCAAACAAAAACGAAAGAATCTGTTGACATAATCAACTCGTGGGTTGATAAAAAGACACATGAGAAGATTTCTGAGATTATATCTGAGGAAAATGTGTCTGCCACAACCAAGCTAGTGATTACAAATGCAATTTATTTCAAAGGACAATGGAAAAATCCTTTTAATGAAAAGCACACTTTACCAATGGCATTTAAGACATCAAATAAAGGTGAAATAAAGGTTCCAATGATGTTCAAAAAATGTGCATTTGCCTACAAAGAAGATATAGATAATGATTGTCAGGTTTTATTGCTTCCATATAATGGGTGCAATATTTCAATGTTGTTAGTTCTTCCAAAGGTAGTTGACGGCCTTAAAACACTACAATCCAACTTACTGCAAGATGGTAACAAATTGCAAGACAAAATTGACGAATATCTAATTGCACCACAACAGAAAGTGGATGTTTTTATTCCCAAGTTTAAATTTTCATTAGCTGTATCTGTCAAAGAAAACTTGAAAAGTTTGGGAGTGAGTGAGCTGTTTTCGCAAGATGATGCAAACCTTAGCGGCATTTCGGCTAACAATGATTTGTATGTGAGCGATATTTTGCACAAAGCTTTTATTGACGTTAACGAAGAGGGAACAGAAGCCGCCGCAGCCACTGCGGTTGTCGCCATGAATAGGTGTGCTATGGTGCGCATTCCACGGTTCAAAGTAGACCATCCATTCATGTTTTTTATTGTTGATGTCAAAAGTAAATTGATAATTTTTTCTGGACAAGTTCATAACCCACTGGAGTAAATACAATATTTTATTTATAATTTTATATCTAAACATTTTCCCTTGATTTAAAGTTAGTAATGCAGTAATATATATGTCATTCATTCTTTGCATTTTTTAATGTTTAAATAGTCATTATTAGAATTGTTTTGTTTTTTGAAAATGTTTTGAAATGTTCTGTTTTTGAATTACAAGTTAATTTTTATGGATTTTTATATATATACAAATTTAATATGGTTTTGACTTTGATTGATCCAACAGTGGAACGTTTTTTATGTTTAGAAATCAATATTTAAAGAAATACATAAATTTTCAATAGATTCAATGGAAGATTTTGTAGTTCAAGTTCTTTTTTATCTATTCATTATTATTAAAAAGAAATAAAACTGTGTTAATGTAA
Organism: Candelabrum cocksii; assembly: GCA_963930725.1. Taxonomy (NCBI): domain Eukaryota; kingdom Metazoa; phylum Cnidaria; class Hydrozoa; order Anthoathecata; family Candelabridae; genus Candelabrum; species Candelabrum cocksii. The sequence continues at coordinate 3,744,088 of OZ005666.1, forward strand.
AAACACAATAAAAATAGCGCAAAATTAAACTCAAAAAGAACAACACACAAATCGTCTTCCCAATCTACCAGCAGCCTCAATCCTGAATAATGCTGCAGCTGCATGATTACACGTTTGTTCTTGTCATACATGCCTTCATCCTTCCATCCGTGTAAAATCTTAAAAGGATGACGGATTCTAGCATCTTCTACTTTTAGTTTGTTGAGAATACTTTTTTTAACTCGTCATGCATTTTGTATACCATATCGAAATCCACGACAACTTTTAAAGGTAAATTGCAATAACCGGATGTTTATACTTCGTTTTTTCAAGTGTGAGTAAAATTTCTCAAGTAAACTGTCCTTTACACCACTATATAGAATCCAGGCTTCTAACCGCGATTTATTAACACTTAAATCGGCTTACTGGTAAAGTGTTGCATTGCCAGTTTTATTAGCGACTTTGTGTACTACCTCAATTGCTTATATATATAAAAAAATATAACAGATATATCTGCCACCTTTTCCATCTTTATTCTAACTAATTTACCAGTTGAATTTTAAAGCCTGAATTAAAATATCTTTCTCCAAATTATCAGGATTTTAATGTTGTTGTTCCATCGATTACAATTGCAAAACATAACTCGAGCAAGTAAATTGTTGGCAAGTTATGAATTAATTTACAAAGTAGAAGTTAACGGACAAAATCGGGGCGCCACATTTACAAAGATTGCTGGGCACCATTTATTAGGCAGAAACTTGTTTGTAAACCCGATCCAAGAACTAAAACTTTAACGTGCGACAAATATGCACTTGGCTGTTATAAACGCGCTGAAGGCAAAGACATCCTGGTAGGGCATCATTCGCCAATCGAAATTTTGCAACTATTGGACAACGTTTTAAATACAGGAACACAAACAAGTTGATCGCAGAAATAACTGGAAAAGGAAAACGAGAAATTGGTAAGGGGAAAAAGTATCTAGCAATTACAACAGAAGAAAGGTTTACAGAAATCTTAAAAAAAAACCTTTAAGGAATTTATTGACATTACTATTGTTAAAACTTAAAAATAAAATTTGTTCTGAAATTGAATAAGCGCCCCCTTCTTTAGGATGGATTTTATTAGGGGGCGTTTATTGAAATTTCTATCGTTAGGGGACTCATATTCGAGGGAGCGTTTAATCGAAGCACTACAGTACTGCTAATGTCACCTAAAACACTATTTTAGACACAAAAATTCAATTTTAGTCGAATGATTCAAAAATTAGTTGTTCGGCAAAAACTCTACGGAGTGAACTTTGCAAGGCCAAGGGATTGTGGGTTAGATGCCATTTTTGTTCTTGCTAACTGAAGGTTTCACATTCCTTGGACCCCGGGGGATTTAAAAATGTATACATATCTTGGTTACCAAGTGGGTTGAGCAGTATTGCTTCTTTAGTTACATATAGTGGAATTCTGTGGTCAATACCATCGTTTTATAAAATTACAGTATTTTGGAGATTTTATTCAATACCAAATCAATATGATTTTTCCATGACAATTGTTCAACAATCAAAACCCCTAAAAATTGGACAACTGTTTCTCTTTCGCTTTGACCTTACATATAACAACAAGGCCGTATCTCAAACGTTCGTTTTTCTACTAAAATATTTGAAAGATGTTTACCTATGTTTTAATAATTTAAAACTACCATTTTAAATACTCTCTTTTGTTTGATAGTTCGTGTTTTTTCTTCTGGAATTATGAATTATTATCTGGTTTTTATCTATTTTGGACGTCCAATTGCCGTCGTATTTGCATCTATCTGTTTGCACATTGTGGTGTTGACAGTAATATATCAATTTCTCTTTAGCCTCTCTAGATTATTCTTTACGGTTTTTCGAAAATATCTCTATCTAAAATATGAGTGAAAAATGAGAACAAAAGTGAAATAATCCTCTAATCATTGACTCATAACCCATTTTGAAAAAAAGGAACATCTTAATTTAGGAGCGTATTCTTGATTGCAAATGAATGGACCTTTCCCATAATTATAAAATCATGAATACAACTATGCAATTATTCTATTTTTTAAGGTTAACAAAACTGAAATATAAACAAACTATAAACAATTTTTCAGGTGGCCAATATGCAACAATATCTTGGAAGATTTTGTCGAACAAATTTCTATGTCTCTGTCGCCACATCCATTCACATAGGTAGGAGTCAAGCATAGCTGTATGAGTCATTTCGTAACAACCTCCAGCGATCGCCGTGGTCTCTCAACCGAAGCACCATGTCATGACCATTTGCACAAACTCATGGATTTTTTAAAATCTACGCTGTTGCAAAAACAAAACACTTGATTGCATGTCAAGATTCTGAGCTGATAAGTTTAAACAATTCATTTTCAAAATAACTTCCTTTCTCTACCAGTACAGCATGTTCAATTTTTGTTTAAAACTGTTTCGTCTGTGACCCGTTGTCTGTCTGGAAGTTTAGTTAGACTTATGTATAAAAATAGATTTGACTATAAAAGCTGTCTATATAATAAAATACAATCTTTTTAAGACAAAGACTAACAGAAAAGTGCCTGGTTGTTAATTACATATGTTTTATCGTCGTTTGCATTCTTATTTTTAAAATAAACTAAACATGCACAAGAACTTAACTCCTCAATTTAACGCAAAGTGTTCTTCTACGACCCCCTCTCCCATCGTCATTGATGATCTACGAGACGACTACAGGACGTCGGTGCTTTCACTGGGTAAATCCGTTTGATGCCATGCGAATTTTTTTGTTCCTTTGCAAATAATGCGAAAAAGATTATCAGATGACTAATCCGAAAGGAACTGTGATTCAGTATATGTGCAAATGCGGCATCTTTTGTGGAACCTGGCGATTTCAAGACGTATTTACTAGCGTTCCTATTCATTTGTTTGACAGGCACGTGACTGAACTTTACTTTAACTGGAGAAACTTGCGAATTAAATATTTTCTAGAGAAAAACTTTTATCTGGAGAGCGTTTTCTTGCTACATACAACTTAACTGCGGTAGTAACTTTACTACAAGTTGTTTTCGTCGTTAAAATCGGTCATCAAATGAGTTACGCGATTCGTCTCGTGGAAACTCCCACACGTCTTATCCTCTAGTTCATCATGAGAGTCAATAACGTGGTAGTCATGCAACTGGTCTTCGGATAGCTCGCATATAGCGTTTAGATTTCTGCACACGATTGTACCTGTATAACCTAATTATAGATTAGAGATTATGAGATTAAAGAAAAAAATACACCTTGCACTTTGAAAGAGGGGTTTTTATTTTTACAAGTTAAGATTCCTCAACCTTTGTTATTAGATAAGAAGGAAGTAAACACGTGAGAGTGGTTTCCTTTGGAATAATTTATTCTAAAATATAATTCTACGTCTGAAGCCCTTCCTATACGTAGCTACTTACATTGGAGGTGTGCCCCAGATCAAACTACAAATATAAGGTGAGCAATTTAAGTTAAATTTCAACAAAAATATAAGTTTCTCTCTCGTGAACGTTTTCATGGTAAAGTCTTTGGGCATAATGATACATCAGCATCAGCATTCGTGAGTACCTTATCGGTAAAAAAAAGTCGGTGAAAATTGACTAAAAATTTCAACTGACTTTTTTACTGCCGATCAATAATCTTACCGATTTTTTTTTCAAGCCTAGATTGTTGCGGATTTACCTGTTTCCTAACTGTTGACTAAGTTTTTCAAACTTTTTTTTTTTTTTCAAAAATATTTTTTGTATTTATTTACTTAAAGTACGGTTTTGTAGACCAAACTAATATCCATTGACTATCCATTGAGATATAGCGCTGACACAACAATTTAACAAGATTCGTCGTTATGGGGTTAACGACATTTATTTTAGGTGGGTAGATAGTTACTTATCTTCAAAGGCTAATAAAACAAAGTATACGAATTCCATTCATCCAAGAAGAATAACTGCTGACCTGTCAATTTTTATATATATGTATATCTGTCTCATCAGGAACGAACGGATTTTCCTCTGTGCCGTCGAGCAATTGTAACTTTAGCATTTCCTGTCTCGAGCTGCATGGCAGACCTGGATTTAGCCCCCATGAATTCAAATTCAATGATGGGGGCTTATTTGAGGGGGGGGGGGGGGGGGGGGGGCGGTCAATTCGAGGATTTACGGTAGTAAAACTCTCATCGACAAAAAGTCTTTTTCTCTGACCGTTTTGCTACATTCAACAACATTCTGAATTATATTGTGACAGCAATCAAAATTCTTCTGAAATCTTTCTTCTTTCTATTCCTTAAATAATATTATAAAAATGTTTTATAGTGATCGTAGAAAACTTTATTCATTGTAGAAGAATATATACATTACACATATGTGTATATAGAGAGAGTATACTCCCGAGTTGGTGGCAATGGGACCATGAAAATAGTTTGAGTTAAGAAAGTATTAGAGAAGGGGATTGCAAAACAATTCGAGTTAACGCGAGTTTGAGTTATCCGGTATTCGAGTTACCGGGATTATACTGCATATCTTTTTGTAAATGGTTTTAAAAACAACCACGACAAAAACAGTCTCGCCGTTCTTTCAGCATGAGACAGACAGTAACAAGCGTCAGAAAGCTTTACATACATCAATAGGAACGTAATTGCTCTCAGTTGTTGAAGTGAATCATTGTTGTTAAAATCAAATTTAATTTGAAACCGTCATCTTATCTCGTTTACTGTATGACAGGAGCACCCGAAAAAACTCCACGTTTTTTAAAATGTTTTGATTTCAAACGAACCAATCATGTTTCGTTGTAACTGATTCAACAAAAATTGTTCGAAAAATAAGCGGATGATTGTGACGCCATTTTGTCTCGCCATAAAATATTTTATTGATATATCGGCGAGCGCCAGAAAAAATCCATTACGTCTGGGTGAAAACGGATCTTAGAAAAGTCATTCATAAAAGAAAATCAGCTAGCTCATGACTAGCTCAAAGAGTTAATCTTAAATTTATTATTCACTAGCTTTCAATTGTCTGAGAGTATATAACCTAAAAACATGGCGGCAAGTACTCCATCATCAAATGATGCTTGTTTAAGTATTGTACATAGTCTGATGTGCCATAGACAAGGTGGGGAGTCCGAAACATTTGCTAAAAGAGCAATTGAATCATTGGTAAAAAAGCTGAAGGAAAAGAAAGACGAATTAGAAGCACTAATTGCGTCTATAACAACAGCTGGAGCTCATCCGACAAAATGTGTAACGATCCAAAGAACATTAGATGGTAGATTACAAGTTGCAGGGAGGAAAGGATTTCCTCACGTTATCTACGCGAGGTAAATATATATATATACACATTCTTTCCAACAATTTATGTTGGGTCATTCTATGAAACTTGGTGGGTTGTGGCGTGTACCAATGAGATAAATAAGTGCTGAAAATTTTAACTTAGTATGTTATGTGTATCTCGAGAAGCAGCTAATTTAGAAAATTAATAAATCTTGCCTCTTGGGTGAAAAACTGTTGTTTGTTTTTTTAGGTTTAATAACGTGTTTTCATACCTCAAATTTTTCAAGCTACGTAGTAAGTACTCTGAATATTTTCAGATTAGCAAAAAAGTAAAAATCTGACGCTTTTCCATGATGACTGCCAAAACCTCAAATTTCTTCTCCTAAATTGTAAATATTTGTGATTTCGCAGAGCTCGTTCTTAAGAACTCATGTTGGATAGATGTGTCAGAAAAATATAGGCCTTTGTTCATAAGTTATGAATCAACAAGTGCTTGTCCAGTTTTTTTCAAAGTGATTCTTCAGATTCAAAAGGTTTGTTACTCATGATCGCATCATTTTTTGCCTTAAATTTTCTTGTGCGCATCAATCTAAGTCTGTTCTATCAGAGAAAGCGGGAAAATATGTGGGAACTCATTCACGGAATGGCCCTAAATCTGTTGATAATTAATCTAAAATTAATAGCAAAGGAAAGTCGTGGAATATTGAAAGCATTGCATAATCTCTACATATAACCATCAAGCTTTGTAACTATGGTCTGTCAACAGCATTTTATATTTTCTTTATAAACATGGATTATAATCCAATCAATAATTGACAATGGCCTATTTGTAAACTTCTTGTCTGCTTTTGTTATAATTTGGCCAAAAGGAATTAAAGTAGTATGTAACATATCTCACAGAAAGTTTTTAAAATGCAAAAAATAGCTGGTTAGCAAAACGCTTGTAAGGTGTTAGAAATTACTATTTTGGGCTGAGTTATTATATAACTTATCTTTTTACCAGACAGTACCATGGACTTTTGGAACATTGATCACATGCTGTCATGGCGTAATAAAAACACACATATCATTTAATGTCAGAAATTTGGAGATAACTGTGAGTTGTTTGATTAATGCGAGAAATTCCCTGAAACATTCCATTAACTCTCCACGATTTTACTATTTCTACAAAAAAGCAGAAACCTAATAAGTATTTGAAGCAAAATAATGTGAGGGGGTATTTTTTGAAACAGAAGCCTCTAAATACATTCAGTATCTTTGCATTCTGTGTTGTTGGAAGTCATCCCACGTCACCTATTATTACAGCAAAAAACAGAGCAGAGAGGTAGAAATGTTTCTTGTTGACGACAATGTGCACCAAATTCTTTGTGAACTAGTGAATACCGTGTAGTTGGATTGTTTTTGTTCCTTTACATTTGACTGTTCTCTGCTCTAAAGGACGACACTACTAGTAATGTACTTGTGAAGAGTTAGCAATTTTGTGGTGGGGTTCATTTACCTGTTACGTAGCTGAATAATGAAAGTATACCATTTTTCTAAAGCTAATTCAACACTTTTTTGACTTTTAAATTAATTTCTGATCTGTGGCAAGTTTGTGACTTTGAGTTTTGGTGGCCTAAGCCTACAACCCGGTATCCATTCAAAATTTTCAATGTATTGGCCCTAAAACCTAATATAGGATAAAAGGATAAATGCCTAGATGTCTTGATGGCAATGGCTTTTTTCACTTGTCCTTCAGTTTTGTTATATTTTGAATCACCCCATAATACATTTGAGTTGTTTTTCAAATTCTGTATTTTGGAAAGTGTTAGAAAATGCAGCAGAGAGTGAACGCTGTAGGACATTTTTATGTTAGCATTATCCGCAAGATACCAAGAATTTGCAACATTAGGAATATTTCCAAAAATCCATCTACATAGAATTCTGGGGCACCATTCAAGTTATCGTTGCGACGTGATTGAAAATCCGGGTGGAGCTGCAAAATCATTTTCTCTAAAAATCCAAATTAGAAAAAAAGTTTTTTCTCCTAAGCAAAATAAAATATGTCTTATAGCAACATAAAAATGATAAAATAGCTTTCCTAATAATGATAGAAAAGCTAGTTTTTCTAAAGTGTTACACTCATTTTAGGTAAACAGGAGGTTTAGGGTTTAGTAACCATTCCCCATAGAAATCCCTGTTGTGTTGTCTACTGTCAGAAGGGAAATTTTAAGCTGATTCTAGATTTCAAACTTTTTGTGTATTAACCAAAAGTCAAAGTCAAAATCTATATAATATCCAATCTGTAGGAAGGAAATTATCCACTAAAACGGAATAATTTTTTTTTTTTTTTAATTCATCCACAGTTCACTGTGGTGACATGATATACATCATGTTTTCTAATAGCTATATATACTCAGCGAATCGCTACTTCTACTGAGGGATAAAGTATACCTATTCAACAATTCGTCTACCAAATTTCCCTCACAAGGCTTTGGTTAACCCGTGGTATGTTTCTTAGGCACTTCCCAAAGGTGCCGCGCGCTCAGGTAATTCTCGTCTTGAACAATTTTTTTTTGCATCTAGCGAGAATCGAACCTGGGCCGTTGCGGTAAGAAACATAAGCTTCGACCACTAGACCATGCGCGCCCTAAAAAAATGGAATAAAATTAATGATAATTATAGTAAAAGTAAGATTTTGAGCAAGAACAAGTCGGGTTTTTTATTTACCAGAAAGCAGTGCATTTTTCACCCTTGTTGATCAATATTTTAATGATATATACATGCATGTGTGTCTGTAGGATTTGGAGATGGCCAGATCTTCACAAAAATGAGCTGAAGCATGTTGGGTATTGTCAATTTGCATTTGACCTTAAATGCGATAACGTTTGCATCAATCCATACCATTACGAGAGAGTGGTATCTCCTGGTAAGACTCATCTTGAAACATCCAGTAATATTGTGACCATCCTAGCTATTTATTATTATTATTATTTATTTATTGATATAATTGTTTGACATTATGCTTTCATTTTTTATATAACAACAAATGATTTAAATAGAACGGTCAATAAGTAGTAGTTATTGCGAGATACGAGAAAAATATGGCGAATATTTTTTTGAGTTTTTTATGTTTTTCAATATATTTAACGAGCCTTTTGCCATATTTTTTGAGTACTACTTTATCAATAGCTATCAGTTATCAATAACTACTTTATCAATAGGTCAACATGAACTTCGTTACAACTCAATGATTTTACGATTACATGTAGCATTTGCATGTGTCATATTTTGCACTCTGTTTTTAACCAATATAATAGCTGCTTTAGCCAATCGGAAAAAATATTGAATTTTGCACTACTTTTTAGCCAATCAAGAAAAAATATTGAGTTTTGCACTCCGAAATATGATATATATTATCTCGTGATTAGCCAATCACGTTACAAATATTTACGCAACCTATTGATAATTACAAAGAATCCCTTCCTTGAGAGAAGATGAACTTTGGATTAATTTGTTTTCTTTAGTGAAATTTAAAAAATTGGAACATTGCAGAGTAAAAGACTAAAGAATAAAAGTTGTTTAAAATGACTGTGATTTAGTATTTTCATTTGGTGTATATATATATATATATATAGTGAATAGTTTCTCTCCATGTACCTATCCAAAGCAAAACTCATACAAAATAATGAAAAAACAAACATTGCAAAGATATAATAGCGCAATATTTTATTTGTTGTTTCTTTGCATTGAACTTCAAATCAAAATATGCCTTGATCACTTCCGAGAATGATGATATAATGCCATTTCTTGTTTGGATGTTCATGTTGGAGAAAGAAGGCATTTTAAAAACCTTCAGAATCTATATATGGCTATTCCTGTCTTGGTCATTTTTATTTTCTCAACATTAATTAATTACATTTTTTGTAAAAATTACTACAAAACACCTAAAAAGCTAAAATCAAGATTGACAAAAAATAATATTACTCAAGTCGACCGAACACTACTGAAGTCTTTCTAAAGAAAAGTGTTACTTCTAAAATGTTTAACGGTTTGAAATTGGGATTTAACAGGTAGCGTGTGTGGAATTTGAATGGGATTTATATAATAGCTAGTTAGTTAACAGTGTTTCACTATCCCCCCTCCTCAAAAAAAAAAAATCTTTACCCATGTTTTCTATCGCATGTACTTGATTAAATATAATGAAATTTTATGAGAAAGTAGAAAAGATGTTTTATTTCTTAGATTTGTCGACGCTTTCCATATCTCACCAGTCAGGTAAAAAAATGACTTTCTCAGCACATTTTCGTAAATAAATCTTGTACAGAATAAAAGTAGATGGTTTGGAATGCGATGCGAAAAAAATGTTTGTGCTCATGAAAAAGCATGAAATTTTCTTGTGTTTCCTGCTTCTACCTGTTGTGCTCAATGTGTTTTATAACATCCATCATTTGAAATGGACACTGTATACAGTCGGAAAATCTAATTGAAATATTAACAGCGTCTTACTATTTAAATATTAACATGTATTTTTCTGTTTCTTATACAATTTTTCGTTGCGCATTCAGAAGGGAGCAGTAATACAATGAGCCCGAATGGTGAAGAGTTTAAACCAGCAAGTTTATCTCAATTTCGAGGTGAACAGTTTGTAACTGTTTAATAATACACAAATATACGTTATAAAGTGTATATAATCTTTGTTTAAATGTTTAAAAGATGCAAAAACCTTACTGCCAGCATTTACTTTCAAAATACAGGTGTTATGTCCATGCCGAGTAGTGTCACGTCACCTCATTCAATGAACCAAGACTACAGAATGTTCCCTCTGCAATTGAAACCGGAGTTAGATCGGCCAATCCACCAACCTGTCCATCAGTCAATGCACCCCTGTGATGAGCCGCCCATGGGGGGCATGCACCACATTAACGCGCGGCAGCCAATACACGCTGAGAAACATGAGCAGTACATTGGTCTACATCACCCCTCGCACAACAGAAATAATCCAATGCAAGCACACCCTCCAGGTAAGGTGAAGGCATCCTCGTATCAGTGTATTTATTGCTTTAATATTTATTTATTCATTGTTAGTTCTGTCTTCTTCACACGGCATGGGCCAACAATACAACAGCACTCCTCCACACCTACCTACCTACCACCATCATTCTATGCAGCCGGGAATGGATAACCGACCACTTTCAAGAGACTCGTCTTTTGATAGTCGTGGTCACATGGACATGATGCGTCCGAACGATCCAATGCTTCTTGAGAGCAGACATCTGTCTTCATCGAGTACTTCAAGCAATATGGGGAGTGACCTGCACCATTCTGGGATGCCCACGCAAATGCACCCAGTAAGCAACCAGTTCACTTTGTTGCACAATCCACCAACTGAACCTGGCAAGTCAATCTTTGGTCACTCAAGCCTGGGCAGTACGTCTCCCCCTCATCGGTCCACCAGCTCGCACAGTGGGAGCACACCACCTGAAAACAGTAAGTGTGCAAATTGTGCCCTAACGATAAAATCCCTCATTATCAGTGCCACACCCAGATGCCATGTAAATGTTTACCAGGCACACTGTATTATGTATCAGCTTTATTTGTCTGAAGCAGCATACGTGGCAAAGTCATATATTTTTTAGAAGCTAATATATTACCTGTTCTTTTCAATTATGTCAGTAATGTTTTTTTCTACCATCTTCGTTGTTGTTTTTTTACTCACGGAACGATTTGAACAGCATGTGTTGAAGCTTTGTTCTGGGAGCCGTCATTTTTACCAAACCTGTTTAGATGATATCTAGAGTAGTGTTTGCTTCTATGTTCGTGTTTTATCAGCTTTGTTTGGATAAAAATGATTTACCAACTATTATGTGTGCTATTATATGTCACCTTATATGATTTTTCCAGCTTTATGGAAATCATTTGAACTCATAATTTTTATCTTTAAACAATAAATTAATTCAAATATAATGATAAGAAAAACATGAACATTGTTATTGACTTTATAAAAAAATTTAATTTATATTTCAGACTAAGCATTTAGGGCAGGGGTATTCAACCTTTTGGTTGGTAAGGGCCAGATTGCATATCACTGATTTATGGAGGGCCAGAGAAAACCCAGCGTCATATCAAAAGCTTAACATAGTAAAGTTATCAATAAAAGTATATATATACATATAGTCCTGAAACACTCTGCTTTCAGCATCGACTTTCCTACGTTTTGCCATGATGATGACTAACTACTAACCGGATGTAGATGAGCAATAATTTAGCCGCGAATATATCTTTTAATTTAAAACTACATATAAAAATGAAATAATTGTGCCAAATAAAGACTTTTATATCAAACGATATTTAATTGTAATATTATTTAATACATTTTTATTATTTTATGCGAAAAAGTCAAGCTTGCATGTGGTTGGGGGCCTGAAAAAATGCCTGATTTAGGGGTTCCACATCCGCAAAACCTATGAGCGAAGAATACAGCACCAAGTACTGCTTAACAATAGGGGATATTTTATGTGTTTTTACCATTCTTCAAACATTCCTACCCCAAACTTAGATGCTGGATCTTTCATTACAGATATGTATTCACATCTTTCGAATGCGCCACCCTCTCAAGCCCGCCCTCCGAGTCATTCCAGCTCTTTGGGTATGCCTGTTTCAACAACTCACAGTTCAACGATGTATGGCAGTCCGTCCAGTGTTCAGCACCGACCGCCTAGTCATGCGAGTTCAACAGGTGCCACCTCAGGGATCGTATCGCCAGGGGGTATGTGCGAGAATTTTACTTCATAATCCATTAATTAGTCGGTTACTAACTCCTATAATCGCTTAATCTTGTTTAACCAGGAAGTAGTACTAGCTTCCATTCTACTGTATTCACTTGCCTTTATGACCAGACAACATGATGCAATCCTTTGTTTGTAATAGGTCCACCGAATTTAAAACAAGAGGACCAAAAGTACCAGCAGTCGCCTGCAGGTGGGCATTTATAGTACTGGATAAGATTAAGCCTAGTAAAAATGTGTTCTCTATTAATGTAGCCAAACTCGCAATTTGAGGCGTGTATATTTGTAATATTGCTTTGATGGAAAATATTCAAACTAAAATAAAAAAATACAATAGTTAAATAATGTTGAAAATTTATGAAAAACGTGAAAAAATATAATACAGAAAATACAACGTACCAGCTTGCCTATGTGTGAGATTATTGAAAGCGAGTGGCTGAGTGTGTACAAGTGTACTGATATGCGAATTGAAAATGTGCTTGAGAACTTGAAAATGAATATTTGTTGCGCACGTACAACTAGCTTCTCTTGAGTTGAGAGTTGAAAACTGCACCCATAAAAAAACGAAAAGCGAGAATACCCCAGTGAATATTTGGGTCATAGAATTAATTCCTGTAACACTGAAACGACGCGCTATACTCAATTACTCGCACGCGAGAATGAATGTAATCGAGCGAGAAAATTAATTTGAATAATTAACACAACAGTCTTGTTACAATTATTGAAAGCTGTCTTTAGAATTCGGAATTGTTAGTTTCTCTTGATTGCTATTTATCTTAATCCAGGGGGTATCAGTAGTAGCTCCACACCCAATTGGCCATCTTCTGTCAGTCAGAGCTCCACCGCTGCAGGCTCACCTCACCAAAACTTACACCCGCAAACCGGAATCACCATGCCTTTCCCAATTCAGTCACCAAACTCCGCAGCAATGGCTGGGCCATCGTTTTGTAAGTTTACCTGCATTTTATACGCCAAGTTGCAATTGTGAAGAAATCTGCATTTGTGTTATAAGCTTTGTGTTCTTTCTCCAGGGAATCCCCCTGAACAGTCAGGTTTGTCTCGATCATCTACGGGCTTGTTGTCTCGTCACCAAGGTGAATTTACAGTTATAAGTAGCATTTTCGATCGAAATTTTTTTCACTGCTGCTATACATTCTCAGTTGAAACCTTACCTTTTAAAATTCCTTCTTCTCTCGATTAGTTCCGCAATACTGGAACTCGATTGCTTATTACGAGTTGGACCAGCAAGTTGGCGAAGTGTTTAAAGTTCCCTACAAGTTCCCAGCGGTGATGGTTGACGGCTATGTGGACGCGTCAGGGAACGGTGGCAACAGGTTTTGTTTGGGACAACTCTCAAATGTTCATCGCACAGAAGCCAGCGAGAAAGCCTTGCTTCACATCGGTACGCCACTCGTAATACTGTTCGCAATGCTAATTGAATTGATGTCTTTCTTAACAGGGCGAGGTATACAATTGGACAGACGCGGAGAAGGTGATGTCTGGGTGCGTTGTTTGAGCGACCAAAGTGTGTTCGTGTCGAGTTACTTTCTAGACCGTCAGGCGGGCCGCTCGCCGGGGGATGCCGTGCACAAAATCTACCCACAAGCGTACATCAAGGTCTTCGATCTGCGCATGTGTTACGAGCAAATGAAACAACAGGCCCAGGCGGCACAAGCTGCCGCGGCTGCCCAAGTTGCGGCGGTTGCCGGCGGTGCGGGGCCGGCATACAGCCTAAACCACCCCACCGCCTCACTAGGTGTCGATGATTTGAGACGCTTGTGTTTGCTGAGGCTGAGTTTCGTGAAGGGTTGGGGACCGGACTACCCACGTGTTTCCATTAAACAAACGCCATGTTGGATCGAAGTGCGTTTGCACCGAGCCTTGCAGTTGCTGGACCAAGTGATGCATCAAATCCCTATAAACGAGCCCATGCCGAGTGACCGATGATACTTTGCGCAGAGAGGCGAATACAGAAGGTGACGCTGGGTCAAGAAAAACATTTAACTACTAAAATATCTGTTTAAGTGAATTAAACTAATATTGAACTGTTTTAGGTTTTTAATATGTTTTTTGTTTGTTTTTAATGCATTATAATGGTAATTTTTTTTATGTGCGCGTTGTGAAAAGGTAAAAACCAGTGTTTGGTTTGGTGTGTCTGTTTACATGGAAATATTTTACGAGATTTTTTATTTTCCATTCGGTTGTGATATTTGTGTGTTCGTTTACACCAACGCTTTTATTTCATTTCAGCGAGACATCTATAAACGCAATGTAACACACACACATATATATATGTACACACATGGTCCCATTCGTATATTCTTCTGATATTCGACCTCTTATCCACACTTTCCTTAAATTCCTCTCTGTTTTCAATAGCTGTTATTACAATACACCTCTCGTCTTTGCGCCTTGCATGTGTGTATATATCGCACCTTTTGGAAATAATATTGTTCCGCATTTTACGCAGTGTACGCCTGTATTTCCTTTATGAGCAGAGTGTTTTGACGTTTGACCTTCCATTTAACTCCCCCTTCGTTGTACATAAACGAAGATAATCTTGAAAGTACAAGAAACGTTGCTGTCTATAGTATACCCAATGTCTATTTAACGAATTTGTTTCAGCCGCAATGTTTCTTACGCTACTGAACGCATCGCGTTCTGGTTGGAGACCACGGAGCTTAAAAATACCAGGGCATCAATGGATTGGGTAATTACTATTGTCCGTAGAAATTCCACTCTTACTTACTTTCGTTGGTCGTTTCAGCAAACATCGACGCATTCGCCACGTAACAAAAACCATGCGTCGAGCCCGGAGAAATTTCGAGGAGCGTGTGGCCAGCGTTGAGTCGATGATAGAGTTTCCTTATTTAACTGATGTAAGTTGGAAAATGTTTAGTTATTTACATAATATTTACACAGCGTTTTTCTTCAGTTTTTATAACTGTTATCAATGAAATAGCTGTTTTTAAAAATGTACAATAAACTAAAAATTAAAATTAGTAACCAAAAGGAATTTGTGCGTTGAGTAAATAAAGCAAGTAATAGAAGTGAAAGGTAAACAAACAAAAGGTGAAATGCTCATGAATTTAAGATACAATACATCGACTGAAAAAATAACCATACTCTTATGGCTCCATGATTAAGAGACGCATTGTGTTAGAACAGTTTAAACATTGGAATAAATCTTGACGTCATTCTTAAATTAGTAATCGTTTTAGTGCATTTTCAATGTCGCAAAGTTCTTTGGCAGCAACATAGATAACAGTGTCATCAGCATATTTCAAAACGTGAGAGTACTTTATGTGGTCCACCAAGTCGTTAAAAAATATTAAAAATAAAAGGGGCCCCAGAATAGACCCTTGAGGAACTCCACACATTAACGGCTTCTCGGAGCCTATGGTGTTATCCAATTCAACACTTTGAGTTTTGTTAAATACGTAGTCAGTAAACCATAAAAGTTCCTTGTTTACTATGCCATATGACTTTAGTTTGGTTAATAACTGGCTATGACTAATCGTGTCAAAGGCCTTGCTTACGTCAATAAAACAAGAACCTACCAGTTTTCCTTTGTCGACTTGCTCCCTGATACCATCGATGAGGAGTGTGGTAGCATGATTGGTAGAGCGATGTTGTCGGAAACCGAATGGACATTCAGTTAGCAGGTTGTTCGTTTCTAAATAGGACAACAGTTGAGAGTGCATTGCTCGTTCAAATATCTTCGATAATATAGGAAGAACTGAAATTGGTCTAAAGTTTGATGGGTCGTTTGTTACACTTGATTTATGAAGAGGTTTGATTTTTGCCTTCTTCCAAATGTCCGGTACCTTTCCAGTTCTTATTGATAGATTCAATATGTGACACAACGGTTTGGATATGAATTCACTGCAGTCTTTTAGCATATTCGATGGAAGACCGTCAATTCCCGTTGCTTTACGGCGTTGAAGATTTTTCAATTGGTTTAATACGAATATTTATGGTATGTATCCCGTATGAAAAATATGGTGAGTTCTTACTCTTAGATTCAGCGGGTATTTCCATGTAAAATTCGATATTAATATGTACTTTTCTTTAAGAAGCTTTATTACGGTAGCAAAGTAATTTACAAAGGTTTCTACGGAAATTTCTCCTTTTGAGTATTACAATTGGCGGATTTGATCTTGTATGGGAACATCTTTTTGATGGTCTCCCAAAATTTCCGTGGGTTGTTTGAGTTTTCGTTAAGAAGATCTTTGTGAAAGGTCGTTTTTGCAGCTTTAATTTGGTTATTGCATGTATTCCTAGCTCGTTTGTAACGGTCCCAGTCAGCATGGCTTTTTGACTTTCGTGCCTTTCTGAAAAGCCTGCTACGTAGAGTCATAGATTCTTTAATTTCATGGTTGATCCAGCCATTTCGCTTTCCTCGGACTGTTTTCTTCATCACTGGTGTGTGTTTATCGACAAGGTTGTGTTGAATGATTTAACAGCTTTGTTTAAGTCAGGTTCGTCGTAAATTTCTTTCCACTCCAATTTAGAAAATTCCTCGTTCATTTTTACCGGATCATAGTTCTTATACGCACAACTAGTTGTAACACGGGGAATAAACTTTTGGTGGTTTTTCTTTCGTATACAGGCTACCATGTGATGGTCACTGATATGTGTTGGAATGACGTCACATGTAATTATTGACGATGGAGTGTTTGTAAAGATGAGATCGATTAATGACGATGTATCTACTCTGACTCTTGTATCACTTTTAACTACTTGTAATAATCATTGGGATTAGAAAATCATTTTTAATTCTCTGTGCTCGTTTCGTTTTTTGTAGTTAATGTTGAAATCCCCGAGGAGAATTATTTCTATCGATTCTTTTGTTGTGTTCGTTAAACAATCATTAAAGTTGTCATTGAAATGTTTTGACAAATACTTTGATCCATCAAGAGGGCGATACGTTGTTGAAATGAGAAAACTTTTTGCATTTGTTTGAAAAATCTCGATCCAATTATTTTCAATGTTTTCACGTTCTAAATCGCTGCGTCTTTGCCATTTTAAACTATCTTTTATGTACATACATACGCCCCCACCTTGACCATCTTTCCTATTTCTTTTGATAAAGTTAAAACCAGGAATTTGGTATAGTTCATCGATATCATTGAACCTAGAGTTATTTATATGAGATTCTGAAATTGTCATAATATCAATGTTCTGTTGATCAAAGAGATCTTGTACGTTAGCAAAGTTGTGTAACAAACGTCGAACGTTCTGATGGTAAAATTTCATTCCACGGTTTGCATTGTACGTAGAAAGAGGTCCAGGGTTTAGTTCTATATACCCACATGCTAACAATAATAATAATATCAACATAGCTTTCCTGTACATACAGCATGATTTATTTCTGCTAAAAATCCAGTCGACATAACAGACTTCTTGAAATATGTAGCTTATAAACCATATCAAGATGATTTTCATACGAATGTACAGTAAAATTACGATTAGTAAAATTAGTAAAATTAAACTCACAAAAGTAGAATGCAAGTATAATAACAACAACAGAGACGACCGCCTTACATGCCACCATCTTGAATTTGTTTTTTTTTTTTTTAATTCGCGTTTCTTCTGATATTAACCAAATTTCAAGAACAATATTCCACGGCTATAAGTCGCTTTAAAAAATCGAAGCCATGATCGCGTTTCACTGGAGCAGTGTACAGTAGCTAATCCTTTTTTCAGAAATTGTTTAATGTCCTTAAAATATTGAAAAATAGTGAACCATATTGCCTCTCTTTAGTGACTTGCAAAAGTCATCTTTCGTTTCGTGTGCACATGTTGTTTATTTCTCAGGAACAGGCCGATTTGCCGGAGAAAAGAGAGCAGTTCATAGAAAACCAGAGGCGAAAATTGTGGCAGAGCAGGCGACTTGGTTTCGATGTGTTCGGCCTCGGTCTAGGTAAACCGAGTGTACTTGACCATCTCATGGTCACAGATACTAGAAGGTATCCCAGCGAGAAAGATGACGAATCATGAGAGATGTTCATGGAATATTTGAATGTACATGTGGACATTATGGCGTTTGCGCTCTCTTTTCACAAGACTTACAAATGCGTGTATATATTTTCAGAACAGAATGTTTGGAAAAAACATCTCATTTAGCTTAGTTATTTGTTGGTTGTTGACCTCATTCTTCAATCTCAGACGCGATACAGCTGAGCTTTTCAAGGTGTGGGACTAACATTAGTTAATTGCCCGTTTACATTGAGAATTTACTAAAATTGAGCTTATTTTGAACAAGGTGATCTACAGATTGGGAATTTCTTTCGTTGCGTTTCAAAGGTACTATTAATGGTTTAACATACACAAAAAATACTCTTGATGCAAGAGCAACACTTATGAACAGTATGATGAGAAGCAAGTTCGCATTAAAATAACTTGGCAACTCAAAAGTTACCTGGTGGTGCAGGTACGACGTGTACTTCTAATAGAATTGTGGTATACCATATTCATAACACCTATGTGGTCTAATTAATATATATTCATAGAACAATAATATTAATATAAATAATATAAAACAGTATTTATAACAAAATATAAATAGAGAGAAAGATATATAATATATAAAAAATATATATAACGTTATAAATATATAAAATCAAGGCTTTATTTACAAATCTAAAAACAATGAGCTGCGATCGGTATCCTATCACTATTCTGTTAGTAAGTATCACTTTTCCTAAATGATTGCCAATGATATATTGCCTTCTATTTTCCAATTTTCTTTTGATTAATATTGGAAACTGATAAGAAATTTGCTTGGAAGCTGATCGAACACAATATCTCCAATACACTAATTTTTTTTATAAGCAAGACAGCTATAAGCATAATTACGGTAAAAGTGCAATAAGTTAAGCATAATACTACCGTACGAACAAAAATTCCCAATTTTTTAAAAATCCCTTGTTTTGAGTTAGCTTAATCTAATTTATTAATGAGAGGGAAATGGGCTTATTAAAAAATGCAACAATATTAAATGAACCAATTTGATGAGTGATGTTGATACAGTGCTCAATACAAGAGTAGAGCGAATTATACTTATTTATATTTATTCAAAATTTAAAATTTAAAGAACAGCATACATAACTGTCAGTTTCACGCTACATGCGATCATCAGATATATAAAACGGGAATTTACTCTAAACGTTGGCAATTATATACAATGAAATAAAATATAAATTAGTCCGGAGAGACAGATTTATAATTGCTCAGAAGGAACTTGTTAACATGACGACACTTAGAAATCAATTCGGATCTTTTGTTTAATAAAGTTTTTGACAGAGCAGCTCCATACTACAATCAAGCCCTGCAAGCCAGCGGGCACAAAGAGAAGATTGCATTTGAATAGAAAATCGCAAGGCAAAAACGTACGAAAACACGACAGATCATCTGGTTCAACCCACCTTTCAGTATGAACGTTAAAACGAATGTTGCAAGGCGATTTTTATCGATTGTTACCAAATGTTTCCCGAGTAAGCACAAGTTCAGGAAAATCTTCAACAGAAACACGTTGAAAGTAAGTTATAGTTGTCTACCCAATATGACCAGAATTATCTCAGCACACAACATAAACATCCTTAAGGAAGAAGAAAAACCTGCTGTTAAACACTCGTGTAATTGCCAGAAGAAAAACGCCTGCCCGCTGAAAGGTACATGCTTCGAAAAAAGCGTTATTTACAAATGTCACGTGAAGAAATCCGAGAATGATGAAGGAATGCATTACATTGGGTTAACCGGAGGTACTTTCAAAGATTGTTGGACCGGACACACCTATTCTTTCAGACACGAAAAAGCTTCCAAATCAACAAAGCTTTCAGTACGTTTGGGAACTGAAAAAGTCTGGCATTAAACCTAACCTTTCGTGGGAAATAATTGATCATGCATCGTCGTACCGTAACGGTGGCAAAACATGCAATCTTTGCCTTACTGAAAAATTCTACATAATCACTTCAAAACTACCTTTATTAAACAAAAGATCCGAATTGATTTCTAAGTGTCGTCATGTTAACAAGTTCCTTCTGAGCAATTATAAATCTGTCTCTCCGGACTAATTTATATTTTATTTCATTGTATATAACTGCCAACGTTTAGAGTAAATTCCCGTTTTATATATCTGATGATCGCATGTAGCGTGAAACTGACAGTTATGTATGCAGTTCTTTAAATTTTGAATAAATATAAATAAATACAATATTAAATGATATTTATGACATTGTATGGTTATAAACAGGGAAATTGCCGGCATAAGCATAGTTTCTACTCCTAGTTTCCATATACATAAGCATAGCTATAAGCATATTTCTACGGTAAAAATTGTAAAATTGCTAAGCATAGCTACCGTAAGGTCATTTCACAGCCTTGCTTATAAAAAGAAATTAGTGTACTGCTTCCATTTGAAACGATTGAGTGTAAAACAAATTGATTCATTCCAACATGATCAATCAAAGCTTTAAGCTCTCAATCTCGCAGTGCATCGCGAAGAATTCTCCAATGCAGTAGCTTCATAGAATCATAACATTGAATTTTCCGGGGGACATGTTTCGAATTTTTTTGTCAAAATGACAGAAAAACAAAAATTTTAGTTTTTACCCTTAGTTGTTGTATCTTTATTTATTGAATATCTAATATATTCTTAAAAAATAAAAACGCAAATTGAAACTTTATAGTTTTTCCTAACACCATGTTGTTTTTCTGCTTAAAATTCGATAATTTAATGCTGTTTCTTCATACTTTTAGAAAGACAATGTTTCCATGAAATCCCAAAAATAGGCTTGTGTTTAAAGCAGCATGAAAAATCAAGGAATTTTAAAATTAAATTTTAATACTGAATTCAAGATCTTCAATCGCTTATCTTTACAAAAAGGTATAATATTAATATTCATAATAATAAATGATACTTTACCGAATATATAACGCTAGATTCTGGAAGTAGGAAACCTGTACTTTTTCGTTCTGTAAAATACCCAATACTTCTATACTGGATACTTCAGACAGGACAATCATAAAATGTTGCGTACATAAAATGTTGCGAGTGAAGTTGAACTTACGATAATTTTTCTTGTCGTTTCAAGCAACTTAGCGTTTGGACAATCAATTTATTCCAAAATTAATACAGCCTACTACGGATTATTTGAAAAATCGGAGGCAGATTTTCTTATAAGCAGTTTCTGATCCAAAAATGAAAACGTTATTTTTGTTCGGATGCTTTTATAAAATAACAAGAAAAAAAGAAAAAGTTTCTTTTTCTTCCTTTAAAGTAGAGCTATTTTGGATTGAAAATATTACGTGACGTCGGTTTCCGTGGTAATAAGTGAACAAAAACAAACAGCGGTTCGAAAGAACAACACAATTTTGATTCGTGAATCTTTGATATATATTTCTTAAAAAATGGCATTCATCAGTTCTATAAAATTTGTAACATCATCTCATACGATAGAAACAAATAATTTAATTGAAATGCGCGGGGACCTTGTAGAATATATAGGCACACTGAATTTTGAAAACGCCAAGAGATACTTAGAAGATCATTTTAAGCAACTCGGTTATAGCTGTGAGGTGGAAAGAAGTCTTTTTGAAAGCTTGTACACGGTGGGACAAAGAATGAAAAAACAATTAAAAGGAGCAAACCCGACCAAACGCTATAGAATTAAGCAAAAGTGGCACGGTTTTACACTGTTAAATCCAGCGAGTCAGGTACCCTTGGTAAGTGAAACTATGGTAATTGTTGTATCTCCGTCATATTTGTGTTTTGATATGCTTAGATTTGACGGCCCATATATTTAGTGGCCCGCAACTTGTATCTCTCTCTGCACGTTATCAACACGCATGGTCGTATGTACCACTTTTGTCAGTTTTATGCTTTTATATATATCTAAACGTTCAGTCACTTTCAAGACTTTACAGTAATATTGCTAAGTTCGCATGAAAATGTTTTGGTTTTTGTAAAAAATAGCCGAATAGCTACATAATTTTCGTCACAACATCCTATATTGGATGAAAAAATTTTCAACTCTTCAAAATGGATTTCACGCGCGCGAATATAAATTATCATAATTAATCCGATTGTTTTAACAACCAATCGAACCCGTTCAGAATTGAAGAATATCCAGTAAAATGCAGTAGCTTCCGAAGATGGCGGACGTGTTTTTTTTTAACGGATATTTGGCGTCCAAGAAATCGACGAAAAGTTTGACTGTTTGTTTCTTTATAACGCAACGAATTGCTGAAACACTATATAAGAAAACGACATTCATACAACTAATCAATTAGTTGTAATTAAAAAAAAAGAAAGAAGGGAAGTTATGTCAGTATCAATTGATTTGATTCAAACCACAAATACCGATTTGATTCAAACTACAAATACTGTTGCAGCCGCAGAAGCTCCAATGTTTCCGTGTGTCAAGTGCTCAAGAGGATTTCGAACTCTCGGAGGTGCACTTCAACATCAACGCCAATGGAAAGTAAACGTAAAAATATATGAAGAAGTTGGACTGCCTCCACCGGATAGCGAACTACAACCTTCAGTCATGATCTTGAACGGGCACCTGAATTGTTCTACTGGACCGAAGTGAAAGGTAGCGAATTCACGCAGTTGATTAACAGTTGCTACGACAAAATTGTTTTTTGGAAACGAAATTTATTTATGCTTCCGAACGGAGCAGCCGGGAAAAATTTCATCAGAGAAACAACCAGACAGACCAAACAACAAACTACTAAACTCCTGGTTAGAGGACAGTCTAAGAGAAGTTTCAATGAAAGCTATACACATTATGCCTGCACTGTTGCTACAAAAACCATCTAAAAACTCAAAAAGTAAAGAACACACAAAAGCTCTGGAAAGACAACTTGTGTTATGGCATAGAGGTGATATCAAAGGTTTGATGAATGAAGCAGAAACATTACAATCTAGACTTCCAAAGGCAACAGAAAGAACAGACATTGAAAGCATCTCGAGACGATTTAAATACCAGATGTCAAGAGGGAATGTTAATGGCGCGATAAAGCTTTTAACGAACAACATGGCTGGTGGGATCTTACCCTTAAACGATGATACAATTGCATTGCTGAGAGACAAACATCCCGCTGGTAAAGACATTAGTGAAGACAATACATTGCAAGGACCATATGTAACAATAAATCCAATCGTGTACGACGCCATTGACGAATCGCTGGTTTTGAAAGCAGCACTCTCAACAAAAGATGGATCTGGGCCTTCTGGTAAGGATGCAGATGGCTGGAGGAGACCAATAACCTCAAAACTCTACGGTGATTGCGGGAGAGATCTGAGAGTAGCGATAGCAAGCGTCGTGAAGAAACTGTGTACGGAAACGTTACTCGATGGATCGAAGTTGCCCCGGCATGGGGGTAACTTGGGACAAGCTTAAAAGGATCTTGTTTGAACCCCTTCCTTGGTAACTGGCCAATGGTACAAGCACAAAACTCTCTAATGACACTGTAGGAAAGGCTTTCACTTTCAATTTTCAACCTGTTATGTTACCATAAGCAAAAAAGAGCCTCTAATCAATGCATATAGGTAATCAAAAATTTGTCTGCAGAAAATTGTGAAGATCGAAAATGAAAGTTTATTAATATAAGTAGGTTATTGACAGGCCGAATAAATATTTTCAGAACTATGAACAAACAAAAGGCCTTCTGGATCCACAACAAAATAAATTCTACATTCAATACAAATCAATGTAACATCTGAATAAACTAAACGTAATCAATGGCAACAAAAATATATACTGCTTTGTCCTTGTTCAGATCATTGTATTTTAGTAGACGTATTTTCACCCTCTTCCCACTTTTTGCCATCGAGGCACAACATCATTTTCATAAACACGCTCTTGACCGGCTTTGCGGGTCATTCACACCAAAAGGCTTCTCCAAACATTGAACGAAACACTTCAATGATGTCCCCATCATTACAATATATCACAAACAAACCTTTTTGACAAAAAACTGTTATATAAACACTGTCTACCAACTACCACGTCACCGACAAACTTAACCACGTCGCCGACTAACTCATTTAATCTCAGATACAATTGCTACCGCATTTATTGACACTTTAAAATGCGATGTCTCCAACAATTATCCGTCCCACACTGGTCACAAAAACACTTCATCAAGGAATATAATATATATTGTGACGGCACTGCTCAGTTTCTAGGTATTCCTGAATAATGACCCAGTTCCGAGTAATGGCCACACTAACATGAGATTTAAATATGCTCATAATAAAATGAAAATAGTTGTTCGGAGGTTATGTAGTTTGTCCAATAATAAACGGCAAACATTTGGAGGATTTTTTGAGCCTGTTTCGAACTTCTTGTTTCTTGTGATAGCATTATATACCACTGGAACTACCAGGCAAATTTCTCAAATTTGATCTAGAACTACACGTTTTTTGCATTACAGTTAGATCACTTTAGTTCTTGAAGAAAACAATATAAAGTATTTTTTGAGATTACAACAACTTGTAACAGATCAAAGTATGACGGATTAGAAGCCGACGGGTTTATTGTGTGGTTTGTGTGATTTTTGTATGGTTATCCAGCCGGGGGGCCGTGACCCCCCCCCCCCCCAAAAAAAAAAAAAAATTCATGGAAGTGAAACATTTCACAATTCATTTTCTTCTCAAGGGATGAAAATAGCCTTATAATCTGTTTTTAGAGCTTTGAGATTAGAAAATTTTCCTAAGTTTCCAACTTGAAAATGTTTGGCCACCCAAAAAATTTTCAAGTTGTTACGGCCCTGTAAAAGGGGCAGCTCTGGATAATTGCTGGGGATTCATTGATGAGACTCTCCGCCCATGCTGTCGTCCAGGAGAATTTCAGAGACATTTATAGAATGGACACAAGAGAGTTCACGGAATTACAGTCAGTGGTTACACCGAACGGGTTGATTGTTGATTTATACGGCCCTGTAGAAGGTAGAAGACACGATAGTGGAGTGCTAGCATTGTCAAATTTACTTCCGAGGTTACGGAGACATTCATACAGGGTAAATGAAAAGCTATTATGCATCTATGGTGATCCAGTATACCCTTTAGTTCATCTACAAGCACCTTTCAGATTGCAGTTACATTAAGATTATAGTTATTTTACGGTTACAATGAACATGCAATTAGTAGACAATTACGTGTTTATAAAATTATTTGAAGTGGAAATAACCGGACGAAAAATGACCCATTTCACAGTTAACGTTACGTCTGGTAGAATAATAGAAACCAATAAGTTATTGATCATATATCACAGCCTCGGTATTAGAAAATTACATGTAAAGTCAAAATAACTAGACAAAAGTAATATTCAGACAAAAAAAATAAGACGTTTGACATTATTATAACGCATGGTTATATAAAGAAATAAATGTGTTAATCCATGTAAATAATTAATTACAATATGTATGAAAACTTGTTTTGTAGAAATTGTTTTTTTCTTTTGGTCATTACGGGTGACCTGTAAATAGTTATTTCCTTAATGTTTTTTTAATTATGTCGCAAAATCTTTCGTGCTTAATGTGTAGAAATTTCAGCTGGTTAGCAGTATTATTTTCGGTTTTGTGAGCGAAACATATTTTGGAGGGAGGGAGGATAACAATTGCTCAATTGCTCTATGCTTTTGGTAGAAGGGTGTGTTTGAAAAGCTGCAAAACTATATTAGCATTTTGTTGTTTTTATGCTGATCTGGGTTTATTTTTGTGCTTATTTCTTTGGTTTTTTGCACTGTTGGCTTACTGGTTGTTGGCATATAAATTTCATTGTTCCTAGTGAAAAATTAGTGAAGAAAGTACCAGAAATTGTGTGTTTTGGTTGATCATCCTTTACTTTCTCCCAACCATTTTTTCCCACTACAATTACATCTAAAAGTTCAACTTCCTGTAACTCATTATTTTCTACCTACCTTTTTCCACTATAATTGCATCTAATTAAAAGTTCAACTCATCAACTCTTTCATAAAATACTAGTACCATAAAATCAAAACATTTCTTCAACATCTGTTTTCATTTTTAAAATTATCTAATTATTATTATTTCAATATTCTGTGCGTCATAAATTGAGAACTGTACCCTACAGCAGCTTTAAAAACCTACATACCCACGAGGGTCGCTGCAAGCGGTCGAGGTGGTACTTTGTAGGAGAAGTATATCTGCCATAGGCCATTTCTCAACACTTTGTACCCACAAATTTTTCATTAAACCTTAATAACCTTACATAATTTTTCATTAATGTCACAAACTCATATAAATGTTTCCGCAGAGATTTGTCCTGGAAACAAAGACAAAAAATGTGGACAATTACTTGATGACAATTCTGATTGCATTGAATGTGACATTTGCTCAGTTTGGCACCACATTCATTGTCAAAATGTTTCCTATGACGCATGCACTGCAATAACAACCTTTAATTTGTTCTGGGTTTGCGATGTTTGCAAACTTAAATGTGTTCGCGTAAACCAGATAACTGAGGCTCCTATAAATACCATCTTAAACATGCTTGAAAATATTGATAAAAACGTGACTAGTGTCAAAGATGAAATCAAAAATGGCCATTCAGCAATCACTAACAGTTATGCTGATGTGACTAAATGTATGTTGGGTAATAAAACGTCGATTGCGAGCGATTCCAATAACGAATCTACTAAAGAGATAGTTTGCGAAGTCATTGACGAGTTTCAGCACCGCAGAAATATAGAATCCAACCTTATTGTTTTCAATTATCCTGAAGCCGAAGGTAGCAACGTACAGAACGACTTTATTCAACTAGTCAAAAATGGATGCGAGCTACAGATTCAGTCATCCGTTGTTACTTCTGCGAAACGATTAGGCCCTCCCAGAGATTCGAATTCAAAACCAAGGCCTATTCTTGTGCAATTAAATAGTATCGAAACTAAAAGATCTATTCTTAGAAACGCCAGTAAGTTAAAGCAAAATTCGCCAGGTATCTACATCAATAACGACAAGAGCAAAGCTGAACGCGATCATTTTAGAGAAGCAAAGAACGAACAAAAAAAGTTAATCGCAAACGATAAATCCAACGAATGGTTTTTTCGTATCACTGGCCCGTCGCTGAGTCTCAAAATTATCAGAGAAAAACGAAAATCAAAGCCGCATCAAAAATTCGATGGGTCCCCTTCAGAAGAAGTACAAGCACCGCAAACACAATACGTTCCCTTAAATCTAAACTGAAATGCATTTACTCGAATGTTGACTCTTTGTTAAATAAACGTCCTGAACTGTTGCATATAGTAACTACTTATAAACCCGATGTGATTTGTCTCTCGGAAGTATTACCGAAAAACAAACGATTCAATGTCACAAAATCCGAATTCGAGCTAAAAGGTTACACTTGTTTTTCTAACTTCGACTGTAAAACTTGCCATCGAGGTGTTTTAATCTACATTCATGAATCTTTTGAATCAACACAATTAAATGCTGGATCCTCGTTTACAGAATCTGTTTTGTGCGAGGTGAAGTGTAACAGTGCGAAACTCTTGCTAAGCTGTATCTATCGATCTCCTAACAGTAGCGACGAAAACAATATTCTTTTCTTTAACGAACTAAAAGAGAAATGTAACTCTTATACTGACATAGTTATTACCGGAGACTTCAACTTTCCCGATATAGATTGGTCAAACCAGCTCAATCCAATCGCTAGATCCAAAAAAGCATCAATGTTTGTAGATAGTTTACATGACACCTTTTTGTTCCAGCATGTTTTTAAACCGACTCATCATCGTCCTGGACAAATGTCAACTCTAATTGATCTCGTTTTCACATCCGAAAATTATATGATTACCAACATTAATCACCTAGCACCCATTGGTCTTAGTCATCATCAACAACTGCTTTTCGATATACACACCACCAGTACAACGAGCTCGACTAATGTATCACATTTAATCTACTCACGCGCCGATTTCGCCAAAATAAATGAAGAAATTCGTAGTCAAAACTGGCATATTTTAGACAACATGAACTCAATCGAAGCTTGGGATTACTTTCACAAATTTATAACATCTATAATTCATGAACGCGTCCCAAAAATCCAATCCAAAATCAAGAAGAAAAAATCTGTTTGGGTAAACGGTAATGTTCTTGAAAAAATAAAAACGAAACAAGAAAAATACAAAAATTACCTTTCAATGCGCAATGATGATACATATTCACAGTATACCAGAGCACGCAACCAAGCCAAAACCGCATGCAGGAATGCAGTAAAGTCTTTCGAGAAGAAGTTAGCGAACAACGTAAAAAACAACCCGAAAGCCTTTTATGCTTACGTACGAGATAAAACGAAAACTAAAGAAAATTTCCCAGTATTCGTCTGGACGCCAATCAACCGTCAGAAACAAACTTTTCAAAAGCGCAAACTTTTAATACCTTTTTTAGCAGTGTTTTCACCCGTGAAAATATCTATGAGATACCTGAATTCAACAGCAATTTCGATGCTCCCAATCTGAAGAACGATATAGACTTTTCAATAGAGACAATAAAAAATTACATTAACAAACTTGATGTATCAAAGTCTGAAGGTCCTGACAAATTACATCCTCGCTTTTTGAAAGAAACAAATGAAACTATCGTTGTTCCAATATCAATGATATTTTACAGAGTATTCGAAGTTGGCGTTCTTCCCCAGATGTGGAAAGACGCTAACATAACGCCGTTGTTCAAAAAAAGGTGATCGTACATCCGCAAAAAATTACCGTCCTATTAGCCTTACTTGTGTTGTAGTGAAAATATTCGAAAAGATTATCAAACATCACATTCTTTCTCACCTTCAAAAATACAATCTTCTTAGCTCTTATCAACACGGTTTTGTTCCAGGCCATTCTTGTGTTACAAACTTAATTAACGTGATTGACAGTTGGACCGCAGCATTAGATGCAGGGTTAAACATTGACAGCATATATTTGGATTTTGCGAAAGCATTTGATACCGTTTCACATCAGCGTCTTCTCGTAAAATTGCATGCATATGGTATCAATGGCAAAACGTTTAACTGGATAGAGAATTTCCTAAAAGACCGCAGACAGCGCGTGGTAGTCAATGGCGAGTTTTCCACATGGAATCAAGTTACTAGTGGTGTTCCTCAGGGTTCAGTAATCGGTCCAATTTTATTTCTCATCTACGGGAACGATATGCCAAATGTGATACTAGCTACTATATCGATGTTTGCAGATGACACAAAATTGTTTAAAATTTTGAACAGTGTATCTTCGTCTGTTGATCTGCAGAAGGATATTGATTCTCTCGTTACCTGGGCCAATACGTGGCAAATGCGATTCAACACTGATAAGTGCGCAGTTATGCATCTCGGTAACAATAAGTTTCCCTTTAACTATACCATGTATGACAACGAATTAGCTAAATCTGTCCCCTTGAAAATTACGACTTGCGAGAAAGACCTAGGAGTCTACGTTGATCATAACTTGAAATTCTCCCATCATACCTCCACCCAAATCAACAAAGCAAATAGATTACTTGGTATGATTAGACGCAACTTCATCTATCTTGATAAGTATTCTTTCATAACTCTCTTCTCTGCACTTGTACGTCCACACCTCGAATACTGTAGCGCAGTATACCATCTGAGATTGTTAAAAGATAAACGTGGCATCGAAAATGTTCTCAGAAGAGCTACGAAACTTGTTCCAGGTTTAAAAGACTTACCCTACGAAGCACGTCTACGGGAAGTAAATCTTCCAAGTATGCGTTACCGATTTAGACGGGGAGACATAATTGAAGTGTATAAATGGTTACATTCGGTCTACAAATGCAAACAAAACCCGTTAAAGCTATGTCATCAGTCAATCACCCGTGGTCATTCGTTTAAACTGAGTAAAGAGTATGCTCGACTTGAAGTGAGACGTCATTTTTTCAGCGTTAGAGTTGTCGATACGTGGAATCGTCTTCCTGGCAACATTGTAAACGCCGGTTCACTAAATTCTTTTAAAAATTTGTTAGACGCTCATTGGAGATGTGATATATTTGTTTACGATTAGTGGCAATCTATTTATTTGTTGTTGTTTTTTGTTTTTTTTAATTCTATTCGATACTCGATACTCGTTCTAATATATAACGTATAACCCTAGTTTATGACAGGCTGACATGCAATATATTATGCCTATACTTTTGTAAGCTCATACATAACATAATGATAACCGACTACATAAACAGGTGTTAACGCTTGTTTTATATTACCACGGAAAATGTTAAAATGTTGTTTCTTAATGTATACACAATACATTATCTTCATTGTACAATAGTGTACTGCTGTGACAAAAACGGAAACCATAGTAACGATATATGCAGACAATTGCAATTATGGTATTCAACTTTGTACTTTCATTCCTTTTTAAACCTTAATGAACCACTTCTAATATACAGTATAATATTTTATTCCTTTCAGTAATGGTTATATCCAACGGCAGTAATAATTTTGAAGCCTGCTCTTCTAAATACGCAACAAACAGAAAAAATGAAATCTTCTTTGTTTTGTTTGTTGTGAAGAAAATCTCTCCATAATATTCCTTGAGGCATTTTCTAGGTGATACCGGAAGCATGTATTCGAATGCTTGTATCTCCCCGTTTTGTTCGGGTGCAATCCTTAATACTCATTTCCATATATGTATCCATGACAATCAGTACTGAATTTGCATTAAGTTCTTTAGGTGGTGTCAATCACAGACTAGCAAGGTACTCTCCATATGTTTGTTTCGATTGTAATCCTCATATTTTTGCCATTCAGCCATATATCCAAGCTGCTATGTACGGTGGCAAATTCACGAGTGTGTTTAAATGTTTTTCGGTCGAACGATCAATATGTAATATAATTTCTTAGAGTTGCTTTAGTTCTGTATCTGATTCTGCAATGCTAAATAAAATAGATGTCAGTTCAACTGATATTCCATTATCGACAAGGAATCCAAATGCCTGCAGTCTTCTTTAAGAGCTTGTATTTTACATTTCTGTTTTGCTCCACTCGAAGTGTCATCCGTTCTGAGTTTAACCTTTTTGAAAGGTTTCCAAATTCTTACACTTATGTCAATCAATCTGTCATTAACCATTTTGTTAAATAATTCACTGCCAATTGACATAGCATTTAACATATCCTGTAAAACGCCTTCGTCTATTTCCATTCCGGTTGAAAAGGATTTTGCAGCTGTGCCATTGAATGGTGTTACGTTGTATGATTTAACTGTTACTTTTAACCGTTCTACATTTGTTTGATGTTGCTTCCTTTGACTTAAAGTGAATTCTTTATGGGTGGACTGAGTTGAAGATGCAATTCAAGAAATTGTCTTTCTGCTTCCATATGAAGATCAATGTTTGATTCTCTATTAGCAGCAATCATTGATAACATTGAGCTGACATCTTTTAAATAATTGAACGTTAAAAAGGATTGTCGTTCTTTTGCAAAGCTGTGTAAAACAAAGAATGAAAGTTGCGGTTATCTAAAATATAATCTGTTTTATCTGCAGTTGGGTATTCTCATCTCTGATGAATATTATTTTATTTAAAACATTGTTCTGAATACTTTTATAAGAATCCGTTATATTTTCTACTTGCATTTGAACCAAAGCATCAAACGTTTCTTTGTGTAAACGAACACCGCGATAATAGTGTTTCCCCTCAAGAGCCCCGTTAACTGATTCAGTTGCAATCACTTCTGAATCTACAAACCAAGTTGACCAAGCACCGATAACGTTTGTTGATCAACCTCAGCATCACTAGAAGTTGGTTAAAACCACCCATTATAGGGAATATTTTTGGATATTTGCGATGTTCCTTCCATAATAGATGTAAAACTTCTGCAATGACAGTTTCGTTGCCATGAAGAAATATATGTTTCAGTTGAAGATTTTCAGTCAATTGTAACATGTATTTTAAAATCTCTTTCAGTACTCCATAATCTGGGGGATGTGGTACAACTGGTAGATATTGTATATTGGCTGCTTGTAAACTAATGCTGATAATTGTCGACATGAAAGTGGTCCAAGAGCCTAGTAGTGGTAATTCATCCCTTCCGTTGATATTTATCGGTAGTCCTCCACATACGGACCATAAAGAATCTATCATAAATCTGCGATCTAACAGAGTGTTGGTCGTAGAACAACTCTCGATGGTAAAGGCTACTGATGATGGTGAACAATCTTTAGTGTTAACCTTTAACTTACTGATATGTTCTTTGGACGATGGATGGCCAAATTCAATACTAGTATTGGGCTTCTTGGAAGAAGATGTTTCTGAAAATTGCTGACTTAACTAAAGAGCAAGAGAATCGTGTGTTGTTCCAGAACCAGTTGTTGTTTGCTGCTTTCCGTCATTGTTATCCAAGGTCAGATAAGTTGAAACCCCGACAATAATATTGCTTACACTGTATTTATTATTGAATAAATCCTGTTCCCATGTTTTGTTACACTTAAGAATATCTTTATAGGATATTGAATGTCCCAGTTTATTGAGATAAGTACAAATTTCCTTGCTTACAGTAATTCTGTGGGTTGTGACACCCAAAACAATTTGCTTAGCAGTTGGTTTACGCGCGAGTAAGGCCTGCCAATCACTAGCAATGGACCATATTTTGTTTCCGATGTACGTACTTGTAGTTTTTGCATATCCATTGGTGTTAATCTGTAATCTGTCGTATAAAGTCATATATAATACATTGTATAATTCACAAAGTGGTCCTTCATTTAGGGATTCAATTAACGTCTCTGGGTTTATAGATGCATCACTGTTTTCAGTAATAGTACCATTAGTTTTCTTTTTGATCATCGCACCAAATGCTCTTACCATGTCAGTCTCGCGAAGACAATTACCCTGTATTGTCGCAACAGAATACTCACATAGGTTTACCTGGGTATAGTGTACTATTACATCCTTTCCTGTGTTAAAAAAATTTATATCGTCTGGGAAACGTTTGCTCAAAGCTTTTTTTATTTGATTTGTACATCTGTACGACTTATTTTCAATGCCTTTTTCGTCACATATGTTATTCTAATCACGCAGTAACTGTTTCAATACTCTATTCACCCGAATAGACGTCCCTCCGGTTATTATTCCAAGAAAAAATCCAACCCCCTGCCCTTATTAAGACTCCCCCCCCCCCCGCTTATTAATTTCGAATACTTTAATGGAAACAGAGCTTTAATTTTCTAATTTTATTTTCGAATCATTTTCGAATTAGTAGTGATATCAATTCTAAAAAACATTCTCATACTACTTTTCAATATACTTGGACCATTTTCCCTCCCAAAATTTCGTTGAACATAATTGACTGGGTTAATTGAAAAACAAATTGTCAAATAACCCCCCTCTCCCCTCCGTTTATTCCAACCCCCTCCCGTTTATTCCAACACCCCGCTTATTACAATTTAAGAAATTTTCCAACCCCACCGTTTATTAAGACCCCCCTCCCCGTCTATTCGAATGATAAGAGTAAAAATGCATTCTTGTCACGCACAACAATTATGAGAAGAGATGTCAAGACACCTTTCATAAGCAATTGTTCGGTGTCATCTAAGTCATTAGATTTTGATTTATCCAGTGTGCGTTTTCGAGTGACTACTAAATTGGAATAACACGATTTGTGGTAGAATATATCAGCAGCGAAAAGATCCTGTGAGTTACCAGTTAACGCTAGTTGTAATCTTAACGAGCTCGAATAAAACTGACGCTCAAGAAAATTTAAGAAAAAATTCATACACAATCTCTTCTAATAGGTAGGAAGAGCAGAAAATGAGACCGTGTTAATTTGCCAGTGGAAGAAGTGTCATTATTGGTTTGAGGATTTGAATCTTGTTCATTTGCATCGAATACTAAACCATGTTCTTTGATATATTTATCAACTTTCGTCATGAAAGGTATTCTACAATTAGAATACGAGCTTCCAAACGCTTTTTTGTGACGACTCTATTCGCTTGTGGGCTTTCGTAAAACCATAGTATTGAATTAGCACTGGCACACATATCTTTTTCCACTTTATGGATTTTTCAAACAATGAATTACAGCCCTTATTCAAAAAGTTTACTCTTTTTTATTTCTTCTTAATAATACTTCTTTCACATAAGAGGCACCAATCTTCTTCTTTATCACCAAACGAAATGAACGACAAGGTAGGCTCAACACCACTCATTTCAAAAGCTACATCAAACAGCACATATTCTATAACAATGGTAAAAGTATATTTAGGTATTCTATAGTTCTGTACTATACCTAACAACATTGTCTTTTTAAATAGCCTTAGCATTATCATACTGGCACAAACTACTGTCACACAGAAAAGCGGTAAACCTATACCATAAAGTTAAAATCCGCTTTATTAACTTAGCTTTTTTAAAGCTTTATGCTTAATACTAAAACTTATGGTAACAACACATTGTGTTCCTGAAATAATATGGTTTATTAACTACACATAATTTTATATGAAATCATACGCTCTAATAAGTGCTTTCATTCCATGCACTGCACTCATTCCATGACTATGAATCTACCGTATGCACTTCATTTCTGTTAAAGTTTGAAACTTTTTGTACCTACTACCTTAAAATTATAATTAATATAATCTCTTGGTATTGTACTACACGCCCCAGTAAAAGTGCCTGGCTACATAAAGCACACAACATAGTATTGATCCGTTGTTCATTATCCCACATAACAAGTTTTGCACAGAAAACGTTATTACATACCAGTACTTCATACAGTAAGGTTTACATATATTCTGTAATGTTTCAAAAGGGTACAAATACAGTAGGTGTTTACATCATATTTTATACCCTGAAAACTGAATTTACATCGTTATATTCACTTATTCAGTTGATTCTTGGCCCGAATCATATTAAAAAGTTTGGTTTGTGATATATAAATTTGAGTTTAACTATATAATATAGTACATGATCGAAATTGGATAAAATTTGTGTTATTTTGTATTTTTCTTTAAATAAACAACAATTATGACGTCACATAGCAAGTGAATTCATCGAAATACTTTAGAAAGGTGGTAAACTAGTTTGTAAGCCTTAATACATCCATAAAAGCATTTAAAAGTAAGTTAAATAATCAAAATAAGCATTTTTTCCAAAATTTAAGCAATATTTTTGACGTCATCAATGACGTCGAAAAGGTACACGGCGGAATTCGAAAGTCTTTTAGGGTTATATCATATTCAAGTGTTAAAAGTTTGACCACAAGCCTATTTAGATTGTTATGCATGACCCCCTGTATATAATTGCTTTAGCGAGTTGACGTTCTGTAATGACTTGAACTAATCAATGCTAAACAAAAAGAACGTTTATCTTATTTAAAATAAACTAAAATTACCAAAATAAACAATTTTGTTTGATCCTGCTTTTGAGCAGGGTTGTGTACGAGTATACTCGTCATTTTATAATTTATCACTTTTCTATGACGGGGGTAAAATATTTGTTACTCCTCTGTTGCCCCACTATTTTGTAAAGACATATTTTCGTTTTAATCGTGATAAAACAAACAAAATATTTTTGAATGAAAAAGGCACAAGGTTTTCAAAGTGTTTAGGTGAGATGCTTTGAAATAAAGAAATTTCTTTGCTGATAAAAAATCTTTTGGGTCCACAACGTCCTTAGAAAACCCCCCTACGTTAAAAATAATCATATTGTCAGAAACTGAGGCCTGGGATTTGTTTCCAAACGCTATGAAAAATGGAGGTGAGCTACCCCAACGTAAAAGTAGAACCCCTGAGTTATGAAATGGGAGAAGATTCTGGGATTTTATCTAACAGCACTCAGGTAAGTTAAATTAAAGAGTGTCATTTTATTCCCCCCTGAACCGTTAGAATTTGCCTAAATGAAACTTGTAAAGTTTTAACTTTTTGACGTTATTGTTCGCTTTCCTTTTATGGTTTACCGAAAGTTAGCTAGCTCACTAACTATCAACCACATTAAAACGAAACTATTTGTTTTTTAGCTAGAACTAGAAATAAAGTAGTGTTGACAGCTTGCTAAGGACCTCTCATAAAATCTATGGTAATGGTGATTGGCAAAAGTTTGCATGTAATTTTCCATGTTCTAAAGCCCACTATTTTTTTTTACTGTGATTTCACAGCTTTTTGGTACTGTCTTGGTTAACAATTTCTAACCTGGTCTTACTTTGTCTTTCGTTTTCTTTTCTTCCTATATGACTGTTATATCAGTGTTCAAAGCTGTTTCTCCTTTCAACATGCCCACACCAACACATACAGTTGTAACATAGATGCGTCTCCAGGCTGTTAATTCCAAGCTTCTAAGGAGTGAATTTGAGCTCACCTTATTATCCAATCGAACATCGCAAATCAATCTTTATGACTGTCTCTGTCTGTCTTTGTCTTTATTTCTCTGTAGCTTTAAGTAGTCCACCTTAGTGGGACCCCAGCATTCACTAGCATACAGGAGCAACTGAATTTCTTAGCGTGTGGTTAAATATAATGCACCAGATGTTGGTAGGGGCAACAATTTATGGAATTCAAGGTTGGCTAAGGACCTCTCCATCCAGAATCCAAGGTTGGTTTTAGGTTTATCTTTCAGATTAAGTTTGCTTTTCTTGTATACAGTACCAGTGGTATAACCTAACGGTCGTCCGACAGTACGGGACGACCAAATTTTGTCGCGGACGAGTGAAACTTTTAAATCATTGCCTTCCAACTGTCCGATGGGACGATTAGTTATTATTCCCAAATAAATTTATTTTTGTTTTAAATATTAAAATTGTTTCTATGAAAACTTCTGTGCCAGGCTTTCTCATAAGAAGAACTCAGGTGTGTGGTGCTTTGCACGCCTAATCAAAGTTAAAAACATTTCAGGCGTGCGATATCCACTTGCCTGAATTTGTCTAGACGTGCGATGACGTGCGATAATTTTAAACTCATTTTTTAATTCTGAAACTGGTTGTTTAAAACATGTGCGGTCTTTACTTCTAGAACATAGCATGTTTCTTGTTTGGTTTTAATTCTGAAAATACATTGATTTGGTCGTTTATGTCATAATTACATATTGTGCTGTGAATATCTATTTTATGATTTACGTACGCGATGTTTAACGCAGAACATTTTTATCACTTAATAAAATATTCCTTCCGCGACTATATTGAAAAGTTGTTGTATATTTATGATTTAAATTTAAAAAAAAAACAAAGCGTCTGACATTCGGCTACAACTATCTATTTTATTATTGTTTTCCGTATATATTACTGATGACCTCTAAGTAGAATGAAACGCTTTTAACAAAAATGTTTATCTTTAAAAAGTTGTAATCAAGTGGGGGACGTTCATGCTTGTGAACCCCAAAAACGAGGGCTAAGCGTCAAGTACAAGTGACTGACTCTCAAAGTCTTTACTTCCTTGTTTACATTGCCTTCTTCTATATTAAAACTTGAGGACGGAAGCGTTAACCTTTTTAGTTCATGTTAGTGAATCATTTTAAGTTAAACTGAAATACAAAAATATATTTAAAACCTGAAACCTCTTTTAAAAACATGCAGCTCTGGTATATAAAAAACAAAGCATGGTTTTGTGATTTGAATTCTTCTGAACAATCAATCAGGTAAAGCACATATTGTGTTTGTGTTTTTAAAAATCTTTTTCAGCATATTTATCGTATATTTTCTTTAGTTCTTCTAATCATACGATTAGTAACCATAGTAACATACACACTTCTGTCTGTCATCATCGATGTTTTTAAATCTGTAACAATTTTTTTTAAAACAAAGCTTTTTGTAAATAAGTTTTACTTATTTAGCTGAATGTATTACAGGTCTTTCAACTCAAAGACAAACTAATGCAGAAGAACTACTATGTAACACGATAGAAATTCAAAAGATAAAACATGTTGACAATAAATCAACAAATGAAGCCCTAACATTTTGTGCATCTTTTGACGTAACAACTTAGGCATACAGAAGGAGCATTACTAATGTTGTACAAACTACATTACTAAACAACAATCTTTACGTGTTTTAAGTGGTTTTTTTTAAGTGAATGAGAATGTAAATTCGTTTAAGTTTTTGTTTAATTTAATAACTTTTGATATTTTCGGAACGTTTAGTGTTCAGTGCGAAATAAGTTGAAAATTAAACAAAACAAACGTGATATGATTGAGGCGTGCAAATAGTCGCCTTACGCGAAGAAAATAATTTGAGGAGAGCTTTTAAATGGACGCCTCAGGAGATTAAGGCGTGTGTGGAGGCAAACATGAAATAGAAGGCCAAAATAAAAATTCAGTCGGACGACCAGAAGTTTTTGCGGACAACAAATTTTTTATTAGAAGGCTGTTCTACTCGTCCGACAGGACGAGTGGCCAATATGTTAGGTTATACCACTGAGTACCCAGTGGAAGCAACCGGAGCAGAAAATATAATTACTGCCTACACCTTTTCTACAGATACCACAAGGAAATTTTTATTCTACGGTACACACAAATTTCCAAATTTGAGAGCAATCAGTTAATATAACCAACAATACAAAATCCATTAGATGCGGGTCAGCTTTTGAAAAATTTGGAATTTTTTTAACGCTTTCTAAGTAAAGATGTACTAATAATATTTTTTACTCACTCTCTATCAAAGCATTGATTAAAAGTGTTTCAGTCAAATTTAAAAACTTCTTTCATCCATTAGTAATATTCAAGGTATTTGGAAAAACATTTTTTTTTGTAATGAAATTATCAAGTGAATACCTACTCAACTCAGTAAGGTTATGTAATCTTTATCTTTATCAGAAAACGAATTATGTTTTCAAACTTAGCCACTATAAACCTACAATTTATATCTTTATCT
Organism: Candelabrum cocksii; assembly: GCA_963930725.1. Lineage (NCBI taxonomy): Eukaryota > Metazoa > Cnidaria > Hydrozoa > Anthoathecata > Candelabridae > Candelabrum > Candelabrum cocksii. The sequence continues at coordinate 3,782,933 of OZ005666.1, forward strand.
AAGCTCTTTAATTTAAATTTTTTATACTTTTTTTAACCTTTGCGTGGTAATGCTGACATCATAAGCCTGTTTCACAAACAAATTGATGTCAAAGTATTGCGAAACAATATTATCTGCATAAATGAACATGCAATAAGTTCAATGCCGACTGTGTGGAAATGAACAGAGAGTGAAAGGAGCCTCTCACCCTCAGATCTATACTCTTTGTGCTTAATTGTAGGGTGGGGGATCAAGTTGTTTTTTTCAAAATTTTTACCCCCAAAATCATTTTATAACAACCATTTTATCAAAATTTTACAATGAGAATCACTTCCTCATTTTAATGTCACCCCCTTCCCCCCATATTATGATTAAGATTTTTCGATATCACAAAACACCACTCTTGCATGAAATAGTTGTCCTCCCCCCTACAATTAAGCACAAAAGAGTACACCAAATTGCTAATACATACGGAGAAAGCTTGAGAAAGACATTTTCATATATGTTTTAAAATATATTTCAAATAAGAAAATATGTCATTTTTGGTGACCACCTGATATAATAAATGATGTCATAACAATAGAATAGGGTGTGGTATAATTCTGAAAGTTGTTGTTATAGAAACTACATTCAATAATACTAACCTTCATATGAAATCCACTTTTTTACTTCAACAGGGTTTTCATGGGGGTATGTTTGCCTCTTGTTTGATTTTGACATGGCAGTTTGTAACCTATCGATGTCCTCAAATCTTGACTGAGGTGCATAGATGGACACTATATGTAAGGATGTTCTAGCCAATTATCAGTTCAATCAAGAGGATTCTGTCCGATACACAATTGTTGTCAACCCGCTTTTCCAACAGGAGCACACCAACACCACTAGTACCATCCTCTTTCCATCTAGTATACTTTAACTATATCTTGTGTTATTACCTGACAGGAATTAAGTGCCTTTCACTGAAGTGCCTCTTCACCTTACTTCTTTGAATACAGCAAATATCAATTCCTCTCCTTGTCATTGTTTCAACTGCTTCACCACATTTGCCTCTCATAGTACCGACATTCCAAGAAGCGATGTTGAAACACTTAAATTGTGATATTTCACATAATGATGATCCAACTGTTCCACAACCAACCATATCGGGAACGGACACCTTCAATAAAGTTACTGACACCATTATCACAAAGAATTTGATTAAGAACTGCTAGTAAGCAGGGTTTCATGACTGGATGCTCTTCTTAACACCAACCTGTTTACAACACCAGGGTTGTTGGGTGTTTTTACCTCAGGCACCATCTCACCATTGTCAAATCAATCAATCAATCGATCATTTGTCTTTGGGCTAAGCCCAGAGATTATACCATCCCTTACTCTGTCCCAGGAAGAACCTTTCTGTTGCATTCCTCTAGCAGGCACGCTCTTCTGGAGTTAGGTGACCAGAGCCGGTTAGGAGTAGTCACCTTAAAGTTTTTTACGACATTAAAAAATGTATATGGTGTAAAAAGATCAGTGTTATTGAGTAACAACCAATCAGTTTTAACAGACGTGCCACTCATTTAAAAACCATGGTTAGCTTTTGGGTAAGGTAGGATTAGATCCAAGTTATAGTAGGTTCTTGTCAGGTGCAGGATACATTGTTAAATTTGTTTTTATATCCCTTTTTATGTGTAACAACCTGTTTAGAATTCAATTGAAGACAATGCTGCTGCGCTACAGAAAGAAATTATTCATTTGAAATCGCAACTAAAACAGGTTAAGCGAAAAAATATTTTCTTGAATGTTCTCTTTAAACTTTTAAATTAATACAGCATTCATAGTTTAAACATCAATTTTGTGAATATTCTTCTAAGGCACTAGAATTCAACTTAGTTGTCTTGAACAGCACGTGCTCTTTAACTGTTTAGGCCACTGAACAGACATGTAACCTCAAGTTGGAGAAATGTACGTTAGGTGCTGAATTAAAGAGAGAAAAGGAGTTGACAACATCGGTATTTATTTTTTTGTTCACTTGATGAACCTTCATATGTATAATTGTAAATGGCGTTCGTTGTTTATTGTGATAATAATTTCTACGTATCGATTTACTTATTTATCAAGAATACATGGAATTCAAAGTCAATCAATTTTTTCAATTTTACAATTAAAATAGAGACATATATTTATTAGTAACTATAAAGTTATAGAGTTTATTGTGCGGTGCACTCTAGATTATCCAAGAGTGTAGTAGATTGCAAATCGTAATTGCGTTGAATTAGAAGTTTAATGTTTAAAAACCTTATGCACATATTACTTGGTATGTATGATGGAACTGTTTCAGTTGGAATGACTATATGAGGTGGTTTTCTGATTCCAGTTGCATGCATAGTTTAACAAATGTGATTGACATAGGGTGTTTCTCTCCCAGACATATTTCTCTCTCTCTTTGTCTTGCGCGATTAGAGCTTGATTCAAAGTTCTCTTCTTATGACTTTTGTATTTTGCATGAATATTAAGCATGCTCCGTAGATATACTAAACGTGGATGCTTTTCAGTTGTTTTAAAAAACATGTGATTCTGTTTGAAGGAAATTCTTTTTTACTTTTAGCTCAGGAATAATATTTCCAGACTTTTAAAAGAAAAGGAGGAGTTAGATGAGCAACTCCGTACCAAGGAAGCATCTTGTCATCATCAGGTACACTCTCGCAGCAAATACACGCTTTTTTTTATAAGCATAGACTTGATTCGGCCAGGGTCAAGTATTCTTAATTTTTAACTCCAAATCAGGTTGAAATATTCTTAGCATATTCTTATTTATTCTACTTAAAATAGGTTGTATTCTTATTTTTTGTTCGATAAAAATTTATCTAATAATAATAATAATAATAATAATAATGGAGTTTTACGGGACTTTCCACATATAACAGTGGCTCTTCTTGTCCCAAGGTTTAGGTTCTGGCGTACTTAGGGCACCCATTTGCGCCTACAAAACCGCTTCACCAGATAACCCACCATTCTTCTCCGTTCTTATTACGCATTCTTATAAAAGAAAAGCGTGTATAGTCACGTCGTCAGTTTTGAAATTTTTTTTTATATTTAGGACGTACAAAAGGTCATTGCGAAGCTGGAACAGGACATTTACACACTGGAAGAGAGGCTGGAACATCAACGGAAGCAAAATGACGAGGTGGTTAATTAATATTATGCTTCACTCTGTCATCGAATCATTTCGCATTTGACAATTTAGCAATTTATTTTATAAGTTGAAGGGGCCACCCGGTATAAATATGTTTTAAATAAATAAAAAAATTCCCCCATGAGTGTAAATGAAAAGGCAAAATGCATGGAAATGGAGCACTTTTTTCAAACTTTATAGGGTCACATGAGTATGTATAATGATCTGAAGATGGAACGACGGCGCCATCAAGAATGGAAGAAAACATATTTGAAAACGCAACTGGCGCTCATGACGTTCCGTCGTAAGCTTGCAAACGTTCAGGAACGTATCGCGTTGCCGGATCGAATGGAACTCGGAGAATGCTTGGAGATGGTGAGTTTGTTGTGATTGAGACGAGTCAGGAAGTAGCGAAATCCTCTTCATTCTTCCAGGCGAGCAATGGCGACGTTGAGGAGGATTTTGGTGATTTCCTATCCATGAATTTCTCTCCAGGTTTGTTCACTTTGACGAAGAGCAAACACTATAAACTTTGTGTTGTGAGTAACAGACAATTATTTATTCGCCAAACTGCAAAATTTATGTCAAAATTATCTGGTTTATACGATTATGTGTGTTTGATAAATTCTTCATTTTTCTGTCATGCTGGTGAAGTAATTATTCTCCCTATAGAAAATGTCACTGCGTCCATTAATCAAAATCGCAAATCCTTATTTCCTTTAAAACGTTTAAAACCTGTCAGAAAACCAGCAGAAACAGGTTCTTTTGGTGTGAACGGTCAACCGGCAGCATCTAACATTAGTGACAACATTGTCGACATGCACTCAGTTGGCTACAACCAAGCGTTGCCCGTAAAAGAAGAGACGCTCAGTTCGCTCCAGGTTGGCATTCCCACTTTACCTGCGAAATCGTCTTTGCTACTGGACAGGTTGCAGGCAAATAGCAGGAAGGAGAATGAACTGCCCACTGTTTTCATTATAAACGAGAAAAATGAACTCGTTGAACCCGTTCAAGTCAATGGTCTCGATGTAAATAGCAATGTTGTTAGCAACGGTAACGAATCAACTGGAGCCGTTAGTTTTTTAAAGATACTGAGAAAAGACGTCGCTCCAGCCAATGTCTTTCTCACAATAACGCCCACCGCCTCGTCTCTAAACAATACAATCAACAAACCAATTGTTAACGCGACAACATCGGCTATACCTATTGGCACACCTTTGCCGGAGCGTAGATTTTGGTGTTTAAAATGCGATACGGACGCAAGTAAAGTTCCTTGCGGTCACTCGAACTTAGTTGTTCAGACGAAAGAAAAGGAATTCCCATGTCCGACGTGCGCACGTGTGTTCAACAATCGCTCGCACTTGAAACGTCACTTGATGATACATTCCGGCGAGAAACCGTGGAGTTGTACGTACTGCGAGAAGCGGTTCAACAGAAAGTCACATTTAATACGACACCTGCTAACACACACTGGTCAAAAACCGTTCAGGTATACCTATGATTTTCATTTGCCTGCTTGATTTAGAAATAAAACTTTTTTTTCCAGATGTTGCGATTGCAGCCGAAGGTTTGCCGATAGCAGTGACTTAAAAAGACACAAAAAAATTCATCTTGTCCAAAAGAACGTTACTCCGCTAATCAGCAGTAGTTCCTCTTCCGTTGTTTCTACAACTTCTATCGATAAAAATAAAGTTGAGTCGTGTTATCCTTGCACGAAATGCGGTAAAAAGTTCATGCGCAAGTCTCACCTGGCGCGTCATCGTTTAACTCACGACAACGTGCACATTTATTGCGATTGCGGGCGCGTATTCAAACAAAATTCTCACCTACTAGCTCACATTCCATCGTGCAAGAGGAAACGTGACGCTGTTGAAGCGCAATACAAAGCCACGCACAGCGTTACAGCGGCGGGACCTACGGAATGAAGTGGATGACTCGTTGTTGACGAATGAATAGGGTTTCTTCTTTTTCTTTTGTTATGCGTCTCTCAATTTCTTAACGATAATTTATTTCTTACGCTTTAAAAGTCATTTTCAATCGATAATGCATTGTATTTTTTCGGCTGATGTTTTGCTCGATTGTCGTTTTTAGAAATATATCAGCTTTATTGAGGGTCGCTATTAGATTAAATTAAAGCTATGAAATTTCTAAACTTTTCAACTTTACGATTTGTTTATCATCATTCGAGAGGCCAAAAAATAAATTCAAACATTTGTAGTTGTGTCACGTGATATACCATAATTACTTACAAAGTGCAGTTGTTTGCGTTCATTGTAACGCTACTGGGGACATCAATTCAGCGAAAAAGGATTACTCGGGCTTAAGGGTGTTGCCCGCCCGTGAGCTGCTTTCTCCCCGAAATCCATTTATTGCTTCTTGATTTTCTTGATTTGCACATGTCAGAGGGTGACAGATGAAGTGACGTTCGGATTTCTACAAAACATTTACGGTAATTTCGCTAAAAAAACGTTTTACGCTATATTCCTGTTATGACTGAAAGATCTCGAATAATTCCTGAGATGTATTTTATAACAAAAAAAAAGTCACGGATCTTTTCTGATGTAATTTCTTCATGGGTAAGGCCACATCACGAATAATATTTCCATTCAATTATTAAAGGTCATGTGCACCCATCCATTTAAAGATCTACAAAGATAATTTCCTATTATATGATGTATCCGGAAAATTTGAAATCATCAAACTCGATCATTTGTTTTATTACGAAAATTGCAGGTGATAAGGTTATTCGGAAGTTACTTTAATAGTAGTACGGAAATACGTCATTGGGTAATAAGCAATATTTATTAGCTTATATTACCGCATTCAAATATTGAAAACTGCTAACTTTAAAATATATGCCCGGATAGCATGATATCAAGACAAGCTTACTGCTAAAAAACATTTTTTTTTATTTAAAGAGAGACACTTCCACCCATGTACAGAGTTGCTGACTACGCAAAATCTGTACTATCTTCGCATATTTGCCACAACTGGTTAATTTTTTTTTTTTGAATTTATTTTCCAATTGCATATACATATAAAATTAGAATTGTATATTCTAAAGGACAGCCGTTTCAGGCCACGTGGAAAAACATTTTCTACTACATTATTTGTACTAATTTTCGTGCAATGGGCCTTGCGTGTAATTTCACGCGTTTTTTTTTTTTCGCGCATCCTGAATTTAGTATAATTTCGCCCGTATTAATTTTCGCGCAAGGCCATTTTACAAGAAAGTTTTTCTCTGTAATTTATTTCAAACAGGATGAAAAGGGAAGCTAGATTTGGAGTACGATATTTGGAAACACAAATATTTTTTGAGAGACAAATAATTAAGGAGGTCCTAGACACAATAATCCCAAACTAAGGAATAAAGATAATTTATTTAACTTCACAACACGGTTCAACATGTGTACCATCTTTAAAATTAGAGCGAACGTCGACGCATATCCGATCGCAAGTTCTAGATCCGTTTTCTTTAGAACAATTTTTTCAACAGCCATAGCATAAGGATAAAACACGAATAAACATGAAGAAGCATTCTGTCGAGAAGACCAACTCACAATGAATAAATTACAATTGACATTGTCGTAGAAAACCATAAATATTTACATCAAAAGATAAAACTAAAACACGTCCACAATAAAATCTTTTAAATTCCGAATAATAAATGCATCTTCAAATAAGTTAAAATATTTATCAATATTTTCACATCTTTAGTCGTGTAATCTACGCATGCTCTGTTTCCACATGTAATTTACGCATGCGCTGTTCCCACATGTAATCTGCGCATGCGCTGTTTCCATATGTAGACTACGCATGCGCTGTTTCCACATGTCTTCATAGTTATGCGCCGTAATTTTGTGTCCTTAGAAACCCTATACAGAGTTTTTTCGCAACATTTTCGCAATCTGGGAATGGCGCATAGAAACGATGGTTAAAACCCGGCGGAACAAACGTTTTCGTTAAACATTAATGGTTTTGAAAGAAGCAAAACCGTGTGGTCATGTGGATGGAGGTGAAATAGCTTCTTAATTGGACAACCTGTGAATTGAATTATGTATGGCCTGTCGTACGAGATCGTCACTACAATGTCTTTGCGCAGGTATCGTTAGATCTTGGGGCGGTTGTCCCTCAGAGCTGGAGCTCTCAATGTTCGACAACCGGCTGACGCTCGTTCGTAATACCTTTCGATTTCCTGCGTTTTCTTCAGTTTCCGAATCACTATCTTCGTCCCTCGCCTGCGGGTAACACGAAGTCGAGGTGCGCTCAGTACGAGACGGCAGTCGACCGCGGGTTTTAGCTTTCTTGCGATAGGACTGATTGGCTCGGGGTTCCGATCCTTCGGATGTCACCTCTTGGTACGAAGGGGGATCCCGGGGAGGCGTGCGGTTCCGTTTCATCCGTTTCAGAGAGAACCACTCGTCTTCGCTTTCGGAAACACTTATGTAACTTGGCAGTGTTTCTTCTCCCGGGTATTTGGGCGGATCAGTGGCGGGTATTTGAAGGCTGCTAGAAGTAATCCGCGGCGTGTCCGATGGGGAGATGGGAAACAGATTGGGGGAATCCATTACTAAAAACAAAAACCCGCATTACAGCTTGATTGACAAGCGAACGAATCGCGAACCTTTTCTGTACGAAGGTGGTGCCGCTGCTTGTATGACATCATCATAATCATTCTCTGGTTCGGGTATATCAGCTTGAACATTGGTGTCAGTGTCGTTCGACCAGCGTTTGTAGAAGATCGAGCAGAGTAGTAAACCAATGAAAATACCGAAGCTGATTGCACCGAGAATGGCGGCGACTGACTGCAGACTCGCTAGCGCTTCTGTAACAATTAAAATAAAATGGCGTTAGGAAGGGCATCCAGCTGTAAAAAACATCTGCTTCAATGAACCATCAGATGATTAAACCTACACAACTGTGGGTAATATCATTTGTTGAATACCCCGTCCAACCCATGCTAGCATGGAAAATAGACGTGAAAAATGTAAATGATGATGATGATGATATTCCATTTTACAATCTCATTCCTACATCATTAATACGACATGCGATATGTCACATGCTTCTCATTTATCACGCTTGAATGCTTTCCTTTTAATCATATTTCCATTTGCATTTTGTGGTTTCACTTGAAACATGATGGGCAAATTACTAATCAGTAATTCGCAAATTACTAGCAGCAGGACACAGACTATGCACAAAGATCACAAACTAATATTACGAAGTTAATAAGCTAATTGGAGTCAAACTTTCTAGACCAAAGGGAAAATGTTCGCTTAGTGTTTAATAGTAGATCCTTTAACACAAATTACGGAATTATCGCAATGAACGCCCGAAACTATACCTTCTTTCTTCACCGACACTTGCATCTGGAAACCGAACCACATGTCGTCTGTGTAGCTGCCGTTTTGTAACGAATGGAAGAGCAGGACTACGCGAGAATCGCGCTCTCCCTGCACCTTCTGTTTGATGAAGTCTCCACCGCAGAATTGACCTGAACATTGTAATGAACAGTTAAAATAAAACACTACAAAGTTTTTAATGACATCTTACTCACCTAAGCTAGATGATGGCGCAGGTTTTTCACCTTTGAACACCTCTAGAAAATCTGAACACTTTCCGTTTGTAGATTTCGGTGGCAAACGAAAATCCCTAGAAAAAGAAAAGTCAATTTCTTTTAAACAACAATACACATGTAAGATTCTAAAGGGTAATTGGAAGTTGCACAAAACCGGGTAAAAATTAAACCGTACTGACTTTTGCTCCACCTCAATCACTTGTTTCTCGACCGCTGCACTGAAATGCCAGTAACATTGACATCCAGAGTAGTAGAGGTTGGGGTAGCTGGGACTCTGAACAATCATCTCATCCCCCTCTTGTAGGACGGCAGTGAAGCCACACGGTTCTAAACAAATTGATGTGTTTTTTGAGATGATCGTTTACCACCCAGGGTGAACCACAAAAGTGTTTGACTGCATTTCATACAGACCAACAACAGCGGGCAAAAAAACATTAAAAAGATGTGGAAAACAGCGAATCTATAAATCGAAAAGTATCTGTTAGTTGGTTGTAAATAAAATAAATTCAACTTAAAAATAAAATTAATTAAAATCGATACAATTCCACAGATAAACATTTTATATATAAATACATGTTAATTTGTTCACTTACCACACCATTGTTTGTACGAAAACTTTAAAATTAAAGACTCAGTGCGTCGTGAGTAAGTCCCAAACAAAGTGATGTTGATATAAGAATGAGATATAAATGGTTCGATGTAGGAGTTTGGACGATAGGTTCGTCCAACGCCACCGATCCTAAACAAAACTCAAAGCAATGATGAATTTTAATACGGAATTGTTGATATCGTACTTATGTTCGCGGATGATTAACGTGTCTTCACTTCCCATAAACTGTTTGAACATCACCCTTTTCCTAACGTTGTTTTTTATTAGCCATGTTACGCGATAAGTACTTTGTGAGAGTGGCACTTCCAAGCTGCTGCCGTAAAACTCAATCTCAGCTTCGTGGTCGTACTTCGTAAAAACTGATTGAAAAATCACTGTGTGAGGCTAAAACCATCAGCATGACGCTGAGGATTCACTTTCTGTCAATCTTTTTAAAAACTCCTTGCATCAAATTTAACCCCAAAACTCTTTAGAAATCTCAGTAACATTAAGTGATTTTGCCAAAGAGAGCATATTAAAAGAGAGATTAAATTGAAAACTAACTGGCTACTTTTAGGTAAAGCAAATCAAGATTTTGAAACTTGTATAAGAGAGAACAACTCTAATTTAGTTAGGGTAACACTCTGCAAAATAATGGAAGCAAACAAAATACAAAAACTTACTCAGTGGAGAACATGAACGTAATAACGCCACCGCAAGCAAAAGGAGATGAGTAATCATTATTGTTAGTTGCTATAAACCATTTTAAAACTGAAAGCATTAGATTTTTCTGCGCTATTTTTCTGAATCAGTTTGAATCATTCATTCAGAACAGCTGACTTCAACACTAATTCCTCATTACTGAAAAGGGTTTAGGGTTATATATAATTGAAATTTCCAAGAGCATGCGCAAAATAAATGAACTCAATGAAATGAACTTTAAAACATGTATCGCGAGAAATATGTATTTAAACTAAACTCAAAATCCTTGCTTCTTTAAGATGAAAAATATATTTTCTTTTAAAAACAGACAAACTGACCAATTGCAATACATATGGAGATGGTTCTACTTTAGCACTTTAGCTAAAGTAAGCAGACATCTAATAGATTTTGAGCACTGTGTTCTAGACATAGGGTTAAAGTGGAAAATATTGCGCTGATAGTGCTATAATTTAATATTGGATCAATAACAGAAAATGTATACTGTTGTTAGAAAAGTTACTTTTTCTTGGCGTTAAACTTTGTAGACGGATGAATAACACAACTATCTAAAAAAACCTTAGCCACTTTATATGATAGTCAGAAACATACTAAATAAAAAACAACCATTACCAGAAAAACAAAACGATCCGTAGAAAAATAAAAACACTTAGAAATGACATCCTCGAACGAAAATATTGCCAAGAATTACGTAAGCATTTTGCTCGAGCGGATTATCTTACAAGCATTTATCATTCTTTTGTTTACATTTGCGACAGATTAAAGAATGATTTCGTAAACACTTAATCTCAAAACAAATAAAATAAAGACTGTGGTTGTGACAGCAAACACAAATGTTACATGGTATTATAAATTTGTTAAACAAATAAAAACTACGTCAAGTAACAAACCTTCCTCTATGAAGACACATTGGATTTGTCAGCCCACACAATACAAAGGAGCCACAAAAGTATTTAATCCCACGAAAACCATGAATTAAAATCACAACACCTTTGTAAGTGCAACAAACCACGTTATTCTTGCATGCCATGCTTTTTCAACAATAAATATTTCAAATTTCACTAAAGAAGCTTAAATAATTCATAATTTAAATTTAGTTATTCTTAATTTATTTTAATGTAATATTTAATAATATTTTAATATAATATTATATTAATAATATTTTAACTTCTCTCTGAATTAACTCCACGCCATCATATTAATATGGTACGAAAAACAAACAAAATTAATTTAGTTTATTACATAAAAGAACCAGATAGAAACTCCATCGTTAGGCATTTAACGCTTTGTAGGAATGATGTAATTCATCAACTGATTTTATGTAATGATGGCAAACACCTTCATAGATAAAAAACAACTTTTTGATAAGCCACATTAAAAGTTAACATGTTTGCAAATGCTTTTTCAAAAATATATCTTTTAAGGAGACTAAAGGTGAGTTGTGAATCAAAGGAACAATTGCTTAATAACTCCTTTTGTTTACAGAACCTGTGCTTTTCATAGTTTACTTGTAAAAAGCGAGTTTTCTGGAAACCATCTTGTTTGTTACGCAATCAAATATATGAATCACTTTCTGTATTTAATCTTTTATTATTTTTTTTAATCTCAAGAGGTTATTCTAGGAATTAACCATCATCACCTCAAACCAGATCAAATTTGTTTTTAACATTAAATTTATATGTAATTGATTGCAACTCAGCATCTTAACGTTTTTACTATGATCTTTAGTCACCTTACATAAAATAACAATTACATCGATAACATATTCCACGGAAACTAGCTTTCCACTGATGTTCTTAAAGCGTTAATTTTCAAAATCACTGTTGATATCGAAGAATGATAAAATCAAGAGAAAAGAATAAGAAAGTAAATTTCGAAGGAAAACAATTTCAACACAATGCACAAATGAAATTCTGTTCTTCTTATAAATAAAATATTCTTCAGTAGTAGAATACATAGTAGGAGAAATTATCGTACATCCCTTTGCGTTTTAATACGGCAGGTGATCTTGATCGACTCCGAGAGCGACTTCGGGAGTATGATCTGTACAAAGAAATGCTGAATTAGAAACAATAAACCAATCAATCCAATATCATTAAAAACAACATAACATAACCTACTTATAAAGCCGACATAACCTCAGACATTCAATTATCTGAAAGAAGCTTAATGTACGATGGAGAGAACGACCAATCACAACAACAATCTGACAACTAAAATCAAGTTGGCGATTCTCGCAATCGAATCACAACCTAGTTTGTCGCAATGAAGAATTGGATCAGGAAGTATTTTTCAAAGTTTAGTTTCTTTGTGTGTTTTTGAAAGTCACGTGAATGTGTAATTGGTAAGCAATCTTAACCCAAACTCTAAAACCATTCAATCAACAGTGTAAGGCTGAGAGTAGAACGAAAATCACCTTCAACACTCAAAATAGAATAAAGTCAATCTGGCCAAATTCACCTACTCTCAGCTGCTTAATACAAGGGGGTGGGAATAAAAGGGGGGGGTGGGGGTATGTGAATTCCCCAGACGTCCAAACAGGATTTACCAGAAGAAAATGAACGAATTTGTTAAAAACAAGTTTTCTTATCAACTTTAAAAACAGGTCCATTTATTGGAAAAAATCCTCAAAAGCGTTCCTAATTGAGTCACCATCATCGCGGTGCTCCACTTCATCACTTAAAGATTATCCAAAAATTAATAAACGTCCCCTTGTATTAATTACCTGAGAGTGTAGGACAAAATTTTTAATAACATGAAGTGTTTGCTATTTGCCATATATATATATATATATAATCATCCAATCATTTTTTTCCGCATGAACAAATATTAAAACAAGCATATACCTTCTCTGTCTACCTCCACTGTCACTACGGGAATGCCGATCTGAACTAAAAATATGTCAAAATTTAATACAGATTATTTTTAACCAATCGATAACATAATTTATAATATATATATTTGAGAAAGAGTGCTTCACACTTGAGGATTCATCAGCAATGCACAAATATTCCCGAATGACAAAAGTGGCAAACCGCCAGAAACCCGTCCAATGGATTATTTTTTTACAGAAATAATTGCGTTTCACACTGTAGATATTTTTTGTTTACGGAACCTCCAATAGATTTCTGCAATGCAGAGATTGTTACATTTGAATTAAAAACAAGAATAAATATATGGTACACAGTTCTGCTTTCTAATAACTATAGAACACAATTCCGCAGATTTGCCCAAAAATTGTTAGTGTAAAAAAACAAATGGCGAAAATAGCTTCACATTTCTACATTTTATCTGCTCTTTGAAAATCTTATACTTGAGTTTATTTGAACAGTTATATATGTAAGAAAGATGAGACCTGCTACTACAATTTAGTACCTAACTATAGGTGGAGGAACATCTTCTTTCTCCAAAATCGTTTTAAAGTCCTCATCTCTTTCAGTGTACCTATCTTTAAAGGTTTCTTCCATTTCAGCAACTATTTCTTCAGAATTAACCATTTTTATCTAGGAAATCTAACTAAAATAACAGATAAAAACGACAAGTAATAATTATAAAAACAAAACAAATCTACAAAGTATATATAGCTACATAAAAACAGTTTTGACATTCTCATTCCATGTGCATTTAAATTAACTCATTCATTCCCGACACTTTGACGGAAATACAATATTAAACGGAATTGATAAAATATGAAAACTTAAAGTATTTTGCATTTACATCTGCAGGACATCAACTTTAAGTATAATTATTTATAGAATGTCAGATGTAGTAAATAATTCGTTTTCATTTTTGCAGGTCCTGAGTTTAGATTATTGCTATGAAATGGTTGTTGAAGAACTGCGATCACATTGTTGCGAGAACGTCAAAATGGTGCATGGTGAAGAATTTTATTGCCGGTATTATGTTGGTCATAAAGGAAAGTTTGGGCACGAATTTTTAGAGTTTGAATTTCGTCCTGATGGTATAACGTTTTTATATATATCTGTTATAGTCTCTTAAACTTTTGTATTAAATATCTGAAGCTAACTGGAAATTTTTTTCTGCCCTTTTCCAATCTAGCCTCGTCATATCTATCTAGCTAGCTCAAGGATGTGTTCCGTGTGTTTTCACGGCAAGGGCGCGGGGTTATACCTTAAGCGAAATTAGTTTTTAAAATATCATATAAAGAATATACCCGGGTTTGCTATATGGGTAAGAGCTGTTTTCAATTGAAATTGCTTAGCCAGGAAACTGTTTGAAAATGAGCCTTCTTGTTAAATGATTATTTTCTGTTTGAATTAATTTTAAAAGATGTTTGGATTTTGCTGGAACTATGTTTTTGGGCTCCTGACGTCTCCGAGTTCAGTTGTGTTGCCACAAATTTAATCTGCTGAGGTGATAAGTGACCCGAGATCAAGCAATTTAAAACTTCCCTATCTTTTAGGATTGATTAACCCATGTCCGACTGCTGTTCACATGGAACCTCAACTATATTAATTCAAAAATGCATGAAATTTGTTTTTTTTATTCTTTCATCACAAAAGAATTATTTTACAACGTATAGTACTTTAAATTTTTGTTCAAGATGTTTACAAACACACCACCATTATTTTAAATATCCATAAAAATTCTGGCTCCAAACCTCATCAACCATGTTCACTTCAGTGACGTAGGAGTTGATGTTCAAATTTTTGTTGTAAAAGATGTCTTCACTAACTATAACTCTCTTTGAAGGTTTATTTTTTTGTTGTAGTCCCGTAATCTCATCAATATTGCATCAGTAATATGTCTAGCGTCTTCAGGGGATATTGTGTTGTGGACGCCACATTTTATTTTTTTACTTAAATTTATTGATTTAATAATTTATTTTACTTTATTTTACTATGGGGAAATGTTTGAATAAAGGAAAACAAACAATGAAAGCATTCTTCTTTATGGTGCTTTTACGGATTTTTATATAAATGTTCTTCTTTTATTACAGGTTTATGTCGCTATGCCAACAACTCAAACTATAAAAATGATGTCATGATTAGAAAAGAGGTCTGTTATGAAGTCATGTTATTTGATTGTTATGTACTATTACTGTTTGTTTTATCTTTTTAAAGGTGTACTGTTCTAAAAGCATAGTGGAGGAAGTAAAAAGAATCATAGAAGACAGTGAGGTACACAGTACTTAGTGATTTCTTCTTTTATTTTAATAAACTTTCCCCTCTTTCAGCTACTTAAGGAAGACGATGCTTTATGGCCTCCACCAGATAGAGTTGGAAGGCAGGTATTGTAACGTAAACTTTCCATGTTAATTTTTGTGCTAAATATTATGCAAGAACACAAAATAGAAATCCACAATCAGTATCTATCTCTACAAGACAATTTTCATTTTTTCTCTTGTTATGATGGTTTTTTCCAACGCCGCGCCATAGTTACTTAGTAGAAGTACAAGCAAACGGGGCGTTTATTTGCCTTTGTTGTTCAATTTCAGGAGCTTGAAATAGTGATGGGAGATGAGCACATTTCGTTTACAACTTCGAAGATTGGATCCCTCATTGACGTAAATCAATGCAAGTGAGTCCACTGAGGTTGAAATATCTGAGTTGCAACGGATACATATATATATCTAAAACACTTTATTGATCTTCCCTTTAGAGATACGGAAGGACTCAGATGTTTCTACTATCTTGTGCAAGACTTAAAGTGTATGGTGTTTTCTTTGATTGGCCTCCACTTCAAGATCAAGCCTATATAACAAGCACATTGTTACCACATCTTTGTAGATTTCAAACGGAACATTTTTTTCTTAATGTGTTTACGGTAAAACATATTCAAAATTCACTAGTGTTTCTGTTTCTTTCACGGATTTTTTTTGCATCTCCTCCCCGTTTTCAGCCCAGGCACTTATTGTATTTTCGGGGATCGTTCAACTACTTGAAGAGAAACTTACAACTTTAGCGAATGTAAAAATAGGTAGCCACGAGTGTTTAGACAACCTTTAACATATTAATTCAGTTAATTTTTGCGTAGATCAGGCGCGAAATATTATCTTTTGGAAGGTGAAAGAAATTTAAAAAGCATTTTTAATGATGAATACCATAGTAGGAGCGTCCGTGGTCACTTTCTCCGGTTTGACTACATATTATTCACGAAATTAGAATTCGTTCAAGGAACGCGAAGATTAAGGTAATTTAATAAGAAGAAATTTTCATTATTTACAAAAACTTTCAAATGGATATAAATCGTACCGTAGCACTAAATAGAATATATTGTCTGACCGCCGTCTACAATAATCACAAAGGCACGATAGAGGTTTAATCGAAATGGCCTTGCAGTTTTAAAACCACCAGTCTATCCGACGAAGTATTGCTTGTTCGTTTAGTAGCTGAACAAATATAAGCTCATCTGCGGAAAGCTATACAAGTAATTTGAATCAGGGCGACATGACAATATAAACAACGGACAATATTTTTCATTCAATGTATTTCACCTGCTTTATTATTAATAAATTTGTATTGATTTATTTCAGGGCTTTCCTTGTAATTTAAACAATACGAAGTTTTTGCAATAAGATTTACCCATAGAACTTTAAAGGATTTCGTTGAAGCCAATGAGAGAAAACGATTTATTTTTCCATGTGTCGTTTGTTTTTTTCGGTTATTGTTTGCAAAGTTTCAGACGTCAACTTCTCGATAGTTTGTTGAAACACGTGTTCTATCCACCTGTGGTACTCCCATAGTTCCTTTTTACATTAAAATGTCGGTTAAGTGGTAATCTGGATTCTAACGGAGACATGAACTGAAAGTATAGGTGTTTTCAACCTGAAATGCTTTCTTAAATTCTCATTCAAGCGCAATTGAGTTATACCGACGACGACAAAAGTGTGGTTTCCGTTAATTTGTTTACATATGGACAATTGGTATTTTTAGATAATTAAAGAGGTTGGCGTGCGTTTAATTAATTCACATCACTGTGTTGAACATTAATTTTGGTCGTAAAATGATCTATATTTCTTTAGAGATGAAACGTTAAACATGTCTCCCATCGATCCAACTGTGGCTTTAGTTTTTCTGCTTGCTCTCGGAGTTGCCGTAGTTTTATTCAACGTGCCAGCGCTGATAATTCTTATAAAAACATGTAGTCGAAAGAAGAGAATGTCGTATCCGTTGCCGTGGCTGTTAGTCGCAAACATTCTCATTGGTGTTTTCCCTCTTCCTCTATACGCAATGAAGAAGTACGATTTCCATGCGGTATCCGCAAGAAGCAAGATATGCGACGCTTTCCGTTTCACGTATTTTACCACCACACACATGGCGATGGTCAGCCTCATCATCATGACATTTGATCGAATACTCGTACTGAAGTTCTCTCTGCGATATCCGATAATAGCGACAAAGGCAAAATTGGACGCCCTGATAGGATTCAGTTGGCTGGCGATCGTTGTCTACGACACGATCCCATTCTTCCCAGTGCAAGAAACAGACACAGAGTACTGCTATTATAAAGTGAAAAAAACTTGGGCAGTTGTAATGGATGTACTGACGATAGCAGTTTCCATGCCAGCCATCGTCATTGGATACTTGTACATGGTTTTCATTGCATTCAGCCAAGCGTCGAACATCCGAAGCTTAACGCGTACGCAAATCTCGCGTGGGAAGTCGCTTGTATGTTCTATTCGTCTTGCAATGGAAATCAAGGCAACTAAAAAGGTCTCATACGTTATCAGTTCTTACATCATTTGTTGGACTCCTTCAGAAGTTTACTATTTACTCGAATGGGTGTGCTCTACAGCCTGTTTGCCGCGCTCTTACGAGCCTCATAGAACGTGGATTCGTTTCTTTTTTAAACTCCTGATTATGGCGCATGCGTTGATAACTCCGATGTTGTTTTGCTGGCAGAACAAACTGTTTCGCAAGGACGCTCGCAGGGTTTCCTTGAAGTTAGGCATCAACATGGCTACAAGAACAAAAGGTTCAAGAACGGAAGGAAGCAACAATAAGAGACAATGATTCATAATATAAAATGATATTAATGATATTATGGAATATAATATAATATGAAATTATAATATAAAAATAATATGAAAATATAATATGAAATATAATCATATCATATTATCATTTTAACATCATTCATTTTTTCTATGAGATTTCATCTATTTTTATATGAGATTAACCAGGAATTAATTAAATTAACATTTACTGTAGTTTAAGCTAAAGTTCCTTTATTCTATAGTTTTATTTCTGATTTTGATAAATTTGAGAGCACCAAAAAAACATTTCAGTGGCTGTATTAACGACCCGCGAGATATTAAAATAATTTTAAACGAATATGAGACTTAGGTTGGTAGTGTGGTCCGTGCAATTAGTTTTTTAGAAGCAAGTTTTATACATTTCCTGAAAGCTTATCGAAAAATAAATAAGATTTCAGTGTCCAATTTCCACCCCGAAATTTACATATTATACAGACCGGAACAAAAATCGTAAAATTGCACATAAGAGAATGAATGCCCTTAATGAAAGCTGTTTTCAAGTTGAACAAACCCCAGCAGCTGGGAACAGAAGACGTTAAACCGTGCAGTAAGTAAGTTGGATCACGTGAAAACTTTATGATAATTTCATTAGAAAAAGGAAAGTTAATTAACGGAGAGCGGTCTGTAAAATATATATTAATCATCTATACAACATCATTCAAGGTATCACGCAAAGTTAGAAACTATTGTAAAGGAAACACAAAATTTTATGTTTATTAATTTTTTAATAATATTCATTGACAATGACAATATTTTTTGTTAAAGTAAAAGTACAAAAGTAATTTTTTAAGTTAGTTTAAGTAGAAAACGATTTTAAGGAAACTCAAAAACAATCTTATAGCAAAGCCCTATTTCACATTATACATTTTGCAGTTTACAATTTTCCTTTGTATTCTTTACATAAGAAAGTAGCTAAATAAGAACAAATATATATCGCGCCCGTATAGCATAAAGATAACTAAGTAACATACAGATACGATGTTAATAAATTTAATTTTACAATAAATCTTCACAAAATAAATGGTTAAAAATATTTTTTTTCAGTTTTCAAAAGATATTTTTTACAAGCGTTAGTGAAAGAAAGTTCTTTCTACCATTAAATTTATACTTCGTAATATCAGCAGTCACGTAGCTGGGATGTGAGGAGTTAGGGGGCTGCAATGATTATTTGAGAGGGCCGTTAAACCGAGGGCGCTGTAAAACTTTCTTATGAATGGAATGTGGATCAATTTAGCTTGAAATTTGAAACCATTCAAAAAGTACATTCCCTGCCCTCAAGTTATCCCGGTTAACTGTTCCTCATCCTATGCACATTAATGTTTGATTCGATTCCCTTAATTCATTGCAAAAAGAATCAACGTATAAACGCTATAATAAACTTCCACCAATTACACCTGGTAAAATATATGTTAGAAAAATAAGCTTCTTGGTTTCTTTAACCACTCATTGACAAGTCCATCAAAGTCTATGTCTCTCACCATTTCCTTTTTGAAAAAGAGATGTGTCAAAGCAGATTCTTTTTCGTCTTCTTGGTGCATCGATATATGTCATTGCAGTGAAGAAGCACTCGACTCTGGTTGATGCATATCCGCATGTTATACAAAGTTTGTATATGGCTGTAAGGATTGGTGCTGCTTCTGAATAATTTTGAAGGATAAAGTTGTAGATTTCTCCCACATCTGAAGTTTTCTCGAAATTACGCAGAATTACATTTTTAAAAATTTTACATTCACACTGGAAGCTGGTAAAAGGATAAATGATATGCAACGCGTTTGTATTTCAAAAAAGGCTTCAAAAACTTAGCATTGCAAAGTTTGTAATTGCTAAACTGCGATCAAACACACGTTTATTGTCGTCGAGCAATCTCTGCGTTGCCGCGGGAAAAAGAATTAGATGCATTCTATGAAAATTTCGGCGGCGTCCCCTGATTCGCCCCCTCACCTACTTCATAATAAAATTGATTCCATATATTAGGTCTTCTAATATATAATAATTTTTTAAAAAACTCTCCTGTTCGAAACGAGATTGCAAAACTGTTATTAGAATGTTTTGTAGGATATTTGTGGTTAACTTGTTTAAATCTGTCTTTAAATACATTAGGATCAGAAGTAAAATAGATAAGTTTTAGACGTTTGAATAACTTAGTTTGATAAATATTCAAAGATGCCATGAGGTTCGGGAGCTTGTATTTATTTACCGAACTATTTATTGTAGTTATCAACATGCTGTTAGATTTCTGTTGGTTTGTTGTATGATATGAAATAACTAAATGGTGATTAATATATCACATCAGTAGAAAGCTAGCCATCCTTTCCTATATTCCTTCTCCAGTTTGGTTGGCATGGTTGACACGGTACAAGAAAAACGCTGCTTCATTTGGGTTGTTTTGCTCTTTGCCTTGCTTGTTCAGTATTCGCCGGATATGATTTTCATTTTCGACATGAAACCTTGAAGAAAGGAACTTTAATAATCGATATTAAAATCTTTGTTGAAGCTGTGTTGCAATTTTACAGTCTTATCAATGATGCCATAATGCGATGTAATAGTTTTGTAACAGAATTGAGTGTTAACTGTATCGAAGGTTTTTTAGATGTCTACAAAAACACCATGGTATATGTTTTGCTCTCAAAAAGCCTTCGATCATGGGTGGCGTCAGTGGGGGGCTAAGGGGGGCTACAGTCCCCTCGTCTGAACTTCTCAGCCTCCCGTCGAAAGTAAAGCAATATTAACAAAATAATGACATTTTTAACGTTAGGTCTTTTTTTCATTAATACAATTATCATGATATCAAGTTTCATGGCAGGTTATGTTTAAATTTAGAGGTGCCAAATCTGTAATAGATTTGATCATCAATAAGTTTTGTGTTAAACTTAGAGTCAAGCAATTAGCCCCCCCCCCCGTCGGCGCTGTAAGTTCCCTCGTCGGGAAAACCCTGGCGCCACCCCTTTCGATATCTGCAAGTTCAATTATGACATTTTCGGCCGAACAGTTGTTTCGGAATTTAAATTGACGTCTGTAGAAAAGGTTTTTGTCATAGAAATAATTATAAAGGTGATTATAAACCACACGTTCAAATAACTTGCCAGGTGAGAAATTGCTCGATTTTTTGTAGCATTTTTATTTGTGAAATATTGCTAAAAATTGGAATTTTGCGGTGTTAAAGGAAGGATGTCTAAGCTAATTATTTAATTAACCAGAAACAGTATGTTGTCAATTCTGAAAGTGGAATTCTACCTGTTAAATGTGGTGTACACCAAGAATCTATCTTAGGATCTTCCTGTCCCTAACATGTGTAAATGATTTAGGTAATGCATCAGAAAACCTAAATATCACCATGTTTGCCGATGATACGAATGTTTTTTTCTATCAAATCCCTATCTAAACAGATAAGGTCTATCTAAACAGTCCATGAAATGAACTATGAATTGAAATTATTAATTGTGAAAAAACTTTCCATAAATGAAGATAAGACGAAATTTACGTTTTTTCATAAAAAATTCCAATCGAAAAATATTGTGCAGTGTGTATCTGAGTTTGTATGCAATTCTGGCATGGGCCAGTACTTACCCAACTTTGCTAAAAAATATTTTATTCAAAAACATGCTGCTAGAATTATTCTTAAAAAATAAAAAATGAAAAAAATTGTCGATATATATATATAATAAACAAACTTAAAGAAAATCTTATCTTCATGTTTAAATATCTGAACAATTTGACTCCAAGCGACTTCCATATGATTTTTTTTATACTGCTCCCCGTGAAAGGATTTGTTTGACTGACGCCAAACGCACATCCTCTTGGCGTCCAGGTTATTTTTCAAGGTTCACAGTCGTTAATAATAATCTTGACAAGATTTAAAAAAAATAATAAAAAAAAGATTTCAGCCATTAAAAAATTTATACGAAAATATTTTTCTAGCCATTTCGCCAAAGCGCAAAGATTTACGATGACTTCAATAGCATTTAAGTTCTCTTCATTGCAGACCTAACAATAGGCTCTCCATCATCAATCACATTCTTAACCTCTTTAATCGTTTCTTGAGGCCCCGACGAGTTAGCCATTTTAAACGTCAACCATTCCCTAAAAGCCTTTCGAAAGAAATGGAATATATAAAATAATTGACAATTCAACCTTTAACTAACAAAGTAAACTTAAGCTGGGCCTCATTTTCATTTAAAAATTCACTACCTCGCAAATGGTCTATTATATCAAGAATTTCCTGATCAGTCAGTATACTTGCAGTATACTTCGTTGGTGCTGATATTACGATAAAAATCCATGTAGTTGCCGAATGAAATACCAAACGACCGAGATAGAAACTGAGAAACAAAATTAATATTTAGCAATAAATCGCAGCGTGGAATCTAAGTTAAGAAGTTCTGTATGGAACTACGGAATTTTTCTATAGAAGTCATGTTTAAGATACACAACCCTCAATGAATAATGAATTGTATGACCATATGATAAATACCATACGCGGTTCGCTAAAAGAGCGGGAAAAAAGAAACATTTCAAAGTTGTAGTGAAAGTGTAAATAATTACTTTCTCACAGTCAATCAATCAGGTCGAGTTAGCTCGTTTTAAACTAACTTTCTAACTTTTTTCTAACTTTCTATGGTGTATTGACAGTATAGGACATATCCTGTTTTCGCAATGTATCAAACAGTTTGCAAAGAAAGACACGATAGGAATGTGCTATTCAAACTAAATCTTTGACTTTTTAACCTGATACAATTTAAGGGGATTGAACACATAATAGTTAGTGCAGTTTCGAAATATTAATTTAAGGTTTCAGTTTTGGATTTGATAATATTTTCCAATCTTGTTTTTCTCGTGAAAACAGACTCGGCATGATGTTAGCGGGTTCGCAATCCTAAGACTTCTAGAATCATGTGATCGTAAACACTTTTAAACTTTTCTGTAATTTACTTACACTTTTGGGGTTAGCTGAATTTTAAATTTGACCGTTCCTCGAAGATTTCACAATTCGGAAATAAAAATCCAAGCAGAAAACAGTAAATTGCATCAATAATTAGGAGATCGTCTAAAATATATCATTTCTACATCATCACGTGTTAAGTTCGACTTATCCATGATGGAGGTAATTGGTTTTCTACCAACTTCTAAATAACCTTTTCGTTTAAAAAATTGTAGCAGTTCAGGGCGACAACTGATGACATTCAATTCAGAAACTGGTGCCAGTGATTCTGCAAACTTCAACAGTACTGATCCAAAACCTTTTCCCTGTTCATTTGGGAAAACAGCTAATGGACCAATATGAACAATGCCATTGTCGACTACAGCTCTAACGCAACCTTTTATCTTATCTTTTTCAACGTACACATACAGATCTTGAAACTGTGCTTTAATGAAATTACTATCCACGTTTTGATGCCATCTGTTTTTGTTTTTATATCCCGAGCTAGTGTCACCAATCAAATCCTGGTATGCATCATTGATCAAAACGTAAACAACAGCTAAATCATTTTTATACACCGCTTTGCGAATCATTCTGAAAAAATACAACTAAAACCGCAAATAAATTCAACCGTAAAGCTTTCAAATTCTTGCTAAATTTCTATAAATATACATATACAAATGAAGATAAATCGATTGTAATATTATTTAAAGAGAGAAAAAAACTAAAAATACGCATATGTGCATAAAGAATCGGTTACAAATAGTTTGTAAAAATTGTGGAATGCGTTGATAATGTTGGGATTGAAAGAACCGGAAATTAGCAAGGCATGGCGGCTATGTTATTGAAATTGTTAGCAGAAAAAATCATAAGCCGAATTGAGGTTGCATTTGTAAATTTAATTCCGGCTTCCGTACAAATTTCGGTCGTTACTTTGCGTTAGATATTTTTAACTCGATTTTAAACTAAGATCTACTTAAATACTAAAAAAATACACGTTAGTCCCCCTAAACATAAAAATTGCCAATTAAAATGTTCTTTTTCCCATTAAACATTGTGATATAGACAACACAACACCAGATGGTCTACCA
Source organism: Candelabrum cocksii (assembly GCA_963930725.1). Classification (NCBI taxonomy): domain Eukaryota; kingdom Metazoa; phylum Cnidaria; class Hydrozoa; order Anthoathecata; family Candelabridae; genus Candelabrum; species Candelabrum cocksii. Next base: position 3,806,964 of record OZ005666.1, read on the forward strand.
TCATAAGGTTTTGATAGAAAGATATATATTTTGGTTGTCGCCTCAAGGTTTTTTTGTATATCTTTAAGTTGCCTTAAGGAAAACTACACTAGATCGACTATTTTTATCTAAAACATATATTTGAAGCAAGTGTATAATTTAAAGATGCAGATTTTGTGTGGTTTGAAAAAAACAACACTTTATTAGTCAATATATACTTTAAATTAATACTGTAAATTCATGGCATTCTCATTATATTTGTCTTGCAAAATATAACTGACTGTAGCTAGAGTAGCTACCTAGCCATCTACCTAGAGTTGTGAACTGATTAGACGTTTGGTTCCTCTTTCCGTCTACAAATAATTACAAAGAATCTATATTATATTGTATATAATAGGAGTATTAATAAGAGTAGGGGCCCTAAAGAATGTACACTTAGAAAACCTAGAAAACAGCAAATATCTAAAATTCAGTTAAACCCATAGGGTTTTTACACATCCGATGATACCATTCAAGGCAGTTTTCGCATTCAATCATTTGCCTAAATAAAATAAAAGTAAAATAAACACATAAAAAAATGCTTTATAAATAAAGAATGCCCTGACTATAATAGACTTCATAGCTTTTGAAATACTTTTGTAAAAGTAGCTTTGTAAACGTTGGAATTTGTAAATACAATTTTGCAAACCTACTTTTCAAAGATGGCGTTGTCCGAAAAAGTCCATATCATCTTGCACATACAAAACCGACTAATGGGATGTGCACTTATTAGTGGAAATATTTTGAGATCATCGTCTTTTAGACAGCCAAGCAAATGATTACGCATTTGACTTTGCTCAAACTTAACATCATCCAGATCTCTGCCATGCATCAGTATGTACTTAAGACCATGCCACATACATTCCACAGTCAATACCACTAAGCTGTTGTTGGACGAGCGAAATATTTCTCCTAAAAGAGATTTATACAATATATTTTGGGGATATTTATTTATTTACTACGAGGGAATGGGGTGTTCAGCGATATTTATTGTTGTCTTGAAACAATCTCATTTTTAGTATCACTGTTGCTCCCTCAATCTGTTTGTCTCTAAGCACAATTTCTGTTTTATTCTTTTTAAGTGCAAAAATCTTGCTTTAAAATTTCGCCTTACAGTAGGGTACTTTACGGGGAGAAAGTTTCGCGAGGGAAAAAAACGCGAAATTTTAGGGATTTACTTTCGCGAATCACTCGATTAAATCTATTTCGCGTAAAATAATCTTTCGCGTTCAACTGGAAAAGTTGATTTCGCGTGGGATAAACTTTCGCCATTTTCGGTTTTCGTGCAGTTTTTTTCTGTAAACATTGAAAGTTTTTCTTTCTAATAAGAATTTTATGTACCACGAGAACTTTCGAGAGTAACAAAATATTTCTTGGATAGCGGAGCTTCAATGAATGTTAAACTGTCTTCACGCCATTACCGACGATCACCATTGCTCCAAGGTGGCATACACAGCTTGCAGAACGCTACCTTCAATTGGTTAAGGATCGTTATACAAAACTTAAGGAAGAGAAGATACTTGGATCTTTCATCACTGAAGCGCTTCCGAAACTTGTACAAATAAATAAAGGAAACAAGAATCGATCAAATCATGACATTCGTGATATGTTCAAAGCGGTGGTGCAGAAAAAATCTGCAGATGATGATTTATTAGACTGATTTATTAGATTGTCGAAAGAAAAGACGTGAAAAACATGAAAATTGAGGGGTTTTTTCTTCAATTTAACTTTCGCGAATCGGCTTCCTAGGCCATTTCGTGTGGGATAAACTTTCGCGAATCCACATGTCAGTTTTTTTCGCGAGGACTTACTTTCGCGAAAATGACCGAAAAACGCGAAAACGCAAAACTTTCTCCCCGTAAAATAATAGACTTATCCCGAATTCCAATTACGTCATTTTTTAGTTGTTTCGATACGAGGCAACCGTGACAAAAACAAAATTCATGTCGAGGCAATTGAATTCGGGAAAGATCTATTACAACACAACAATGTAAACTTTTGTTATTTTAAATCACCTTTTCTTTACAAAGTTCAAACTTATTAATGTAATATCATTATAATCAACCTTGGCAAAGAAAATATTAAGGAAATATGAACAAAAATGCGTAAAAATAAATAGGCAAATATTTCTCATTGTAGCTAAATAATATAAAGGTGAATACCTTTATTTTTTGGAGAATCAGTGATGCTATAGACCGTACATACAGCAATGTTATTAATAAAATATAAGATAAGAAATTTAGTTTACCAGCAAACATAACAAAAGACAGGAACATAACTTCAGCGAAATACTTGCCTTCGACAGAGTCTTGTTCTTCTTTCTATACAGTTTTACATCTGTTTTTCCATGTTGAAATAGGTTAGACAAGTTTACTAATGACACCTTTCCATCTTGATCTATCCAGCACCAAACCAGGCTGAATACCACCGCCCCTCTGGGCAAAATCCTTAGTGATGACAACCTGATCCTAAGTCATTTGTTGTCGGCCACATCCACGGTTACCAGGAACAACAAACTGTCTAGATCTCAACACAATTGTTGTCATCCATCCTCTCAGCATGTCCAAAGCAACTGAGTCTAGCAAACCTTAAACAAAGAAATTTTTGCGGGAAGAAAATTTCCCGCAAAAATTAACCAAATTTCCCATCCGCGAAATTAAATTTTACGAAAAAAATTGTTTCGACCATCCGCGAAATTAAATTCGCGCAAAAATTTCTACCTTTAAGGTATGGTTCTATATGGAATCCCTATACTTTCTAGGCCACATCAAAATCACTGTTGCTACCTTCGCCAGATTCCAGGGTGGCCACTCATTATTGATTTTAAAATTTTAAGAGAATTTAAGATTTTTTATGAAATTTAATGGTAATATTTTAGTAGAAATAACGCGTAAAGTGTCAAAAATCTAGGTAAAATTTAGGAGAATACTGTACAAACAAGTAAAGTACAATTGCCTCGAATAACCCATTTGATTCAGGAATATATGCTAGTATTATTTTAAAGGCTAACATGAGAATGCAATAGATTAATACTATCCTGTATAAATAAATACTGTCTAAAGTATAACACTGAACTCAAAATTCAAATTCAGAAAAACAGGTGACCTTCTCCATTACATAATGAGTAAACCATGTTTAATCTTCCTGAAGAGAAATATAAATAGCTCTTCATAAATAGCTCTACATTCTTAAAAAAATTTAGGAGGATTTTAGGAGAATTCATTTTTTGCTGCGTTTTTTTAGGTTATTTAGGAGATTTTAGAAGACACTTTCATTTTTTTAAGTTATTTAGGAGATTTTAGGAGACATTTTCATTTTTTAGGTTATTTAGGAGATTTTAGGAGGAGTGGCCACCCTGGATTCATCTTTCTCAAAGTTTATTACATGAAAAGATGTTACTTTTATTTTTACAAAAACACACATGCTGCAGTTCCAGCGAAATGCTTGAAATTTGAAATTTGTACGGGAGCCGGAAACAAATTATAAAATGCGACCTCAATTTGGCTTATGATTTTTTCTGCTAACCTATTGAAATTGAATCTTCAATTAGGTTGGTAGGGGTGATTTTATTCTAACATCAAAAGGAATATCTCTTAAAACATTTTACTGAATAATATATAATAAAATAACATATATATAATACAGTAACATCAGGGATTGAGGAATGTCCGAGTTACATACCATAAAATACATATTTGATTCTAAAAAGTAAGAAATGAAACCATCACTTTTATATCATCATCGTTGTCATCATCATCATCATCATCATCTTCATTCTTTTAACGTTGCTTTTCCAAGGGTTGGAAAGAAAGAGGAAACCCCAGAAAAAGGAAAACAGTGGTGTTAACTCACGCAAGGTACCAACTTTGTATTTAAAACTCTGTGGCAGCTATGCACCAGGGACATGGATGCTTATAGCCATGAGGTCAAAGATGTTATATGACTCGCATACCCACATCAATTTTAATTACATCCTTAGTGATGTGATTACACTGCATCCATACATGGTGGTGCGTGTTAAATGGTAAGGGATACCCTACCTGATAAGGATGATAGGGTTAGTTTTAGGTAGGTTTAGGGCAGGGTAGAGTCAGGTATTGGGTTTTAAGTTTCCATTTAACACGCACCATACACCGCAACATCTTCAACAATGGCGGGCATCAAATCGCCATTAGCGTAAAGAAGTCGTCAGAAAAATAGAGCTTTTTAAGAGCTTTTTATTCTTTAATAAGGCTTAGCAAACCTTAACCATCAAGGATGAAATGTACACAACCTGTCCAAAAATGAAAACGAACAAGAACCCGGGATGCCATGAGGTGCCAGCTAAATTTCTAAAGTACGCACCAAAAATAATTTATCAATCCATCGCAAACATATGTAGCAATATGGCGGAAACAGATCAGGTTCCAGAAGAAATTACCCATGGACCACTTAAACCAATAATGAATAATAAATAACTCCATGCAATATAACTTCATGCAAAGGCATTACTTGAAATGGAGAAGAACACATCATTTCTTTTATTTTATTATCAACTTTTAATCCGCCAGACAATTAAAACAAAAGAAGCTTATCAACCTACTTAGTCCCTCCATCATAACATGTACCAAACAGATAATCTGTTGTAATGGTGCATTACAGTATATGGCGCCATGATTCGAATATCATATCAAAACAAAAAATAATAAATGTTTGAGGCAAGTGAAAAAATCAGGGCATATAAAAGATGTACAGGTGTACACTGAATAACAGAGTACAAAACAATTTAAAGAAGAAAATATTATAAAGGCTGCAAAACCCTTAAAGAAGATGTTTTAAAAAACATATATATTATACCCAATTTTAAAAGTTACTTTTCACATCGGTATCACTTGTTAAAAGAAAATATTTTGACAAAATGAAAGACAATATATATATATAAGCAAAAGCATACTTGTTTAAACATCAACATCACATTTAAAGGTATTCAACCCTATTTTATAAAAAACATAACAGAAAAAGCAAAATTCCAAAACGCAAATATATAAGCAGCATGGGTAGCTACATACCATAGAGTACTCTAATCAAGGGCGTATCCAGATGGGTGCTCAGGGTGCTTGAGCACCTATAAAATTTTAAAAGAAATATCCCAATATATAAATATGAATTTATGTAAAACAACAGAAACCAGAATTTTTTCTGGGGGCTTCGCCCACAGGCCCCCTGCCTCATCCCGCACCCATAAAGTATTTTCCTGGATCCGCCCCTGCTAATACATGACATGCACGAGCCGATCTCTGAACTAGCTAGCGGGGGTTACCTATGATGAAAGGAAATAAAAGTTATTTATCAAGCCGACAACGTTTTTTGTTCGTGCCCTTTTGGATCTAATTTCGATGAAAGTGAAAAAGATTTCTGGCCAACCTTTTGTTGTTTCTTTGATTTAAAATGCTAAATAAGTGTGGAGTTGTTAACTGCACAGGAAATTACAACAAAGGAAGCAAGTGCAGTGTATTTTGGATGCCAAAAGACCCTTGTGAAAGACAACAACAGTGGCTTGAAGTGCTACCATCACCTGAAAAATTTGTTGTCGATCCACACTTTTTCATTTGATGTCGACCTCCTATGGTAAAATTACCTCCTATGGTAAAATTATGGAGCTTAGTTTCTCTCCAGTCCATTGACACCCAACCTAATTCCAAAGGGCACACTTGCATGCGGACCGCAATCGTCCTGGAGGATGCAGTTTCTATCGATAGGTGCGCGCCAGAAACCTTAACAGTAAACGAGAAGAACAGTGTGGCTTACGTGGCGTGGTAGCTGGAGAGTAAGTGGGAAGGTGAGGCGCGATTTTTCATGAGGAGCCTCTTGTCACCAGTGAGGTGAAAGACGTTCTCGACGCAGTTTCCAGAGGATCCCTTCGTACTCCTCACACCTCCACCTTTGAGCTGGTAAACTAGGACTGAATTTCCTGAAGAAGGCACGTCAACTGGCATGCTGCCGCAGAAGAATGGTAACCATCCTCTCAACGCTTCCTCACTTCATTGACTCTCCAAAGCCCTACAGTCCAATGTGCTTTTACATGGGCTACAGAATCTGGAGAACATCAGAAGAACGCTGTCCCACTACAGACGTCTGTGAAGAAGGCCCGGTGAGCTAACTAATTGTTGCGGTTCTAGGACAATTCATTTCATTTAAACTCTAATATATTTGCGTCAAATTGAGGATCGATTTGTCAAAAGAAAGGCAGGTAGCTAATGACAAGTAAAACTGTTGAAATTTATTGCTTCTTTAAAAAATATGTTGATTAAACCAACAATTTTTGTGCATTTGCATTTTTTCGCGTTTATCTATTTTCGGGAAACATGAAACTTCGGCATATTTCGAATTGCGCTATCACCCACTATCAGCCACTATCACCTACTATCACCCATTATCACAACACTATCACCCATTATCACAACACTATCACCCACTATCACCCATTATCACAACACTATCACCCACTATCACCCATTATCGCAATATTATCACCTACTATCATCCACTATAACCCACTATTACCCATTATAACAGCACTATCACCCACTATCACCCATTATCACAACACTATCATCCACAAAAAAGATTTTGCTTTTTATAAGATCAGCATCATCTTACCATTGCCATCTGATGCCAATGCTTTTTGAAATTTTACTTTCAATTTGTTCTATATGTCTACTCCAAGAAATTCGTTTCGAATTTTGTGTGGTGAACCGAATTTATTATGTTGCTATTTATTTCTGACAAAGGTACAGGAAAGTTAATGTTTGTAAAGCCAGATTTATTACTGAAGAGTATAAAATTATATTATTAGAACAGTTATTGAAAACTGTCGTTTTATAATGCAAAACACTATTTTATAAACTATTTTATAATTTGTACGCTTGAAGCGTGAATAACGATATTTATTTAGTTTTTATTACAAATTCTCCCCCCCCCCAAAAAAAAAAAAAGAAAAAGGGATATGAGGCAGTCCCCTGGGGTTTCGACCCATGCTCCCGACAGTTCTCAACAACCCAGAAAGATTGGATGAATGAAAACACACACAATGTAGTTAAGCGAACACAAATATACGCGAGTGTAAAATGATATAATCAACAATTTGATTCAGTGACTGAGACAGTTGCTTCAAACAAACTGTAATGCTGGAGTTAAATAAATTGCGAACTTACGAACGATTTTCTCAGAGCGAAAAATTAAAACTAAATGCGTATATAAACATCTCTATAGGCAAAAATTAAAAAAATTGGATTCTAATCGCAAATAAAAAATCTTTTAATACGGTTTCCGAATCGGCAGTTTGAAAACGTTAATACACCATATGAACCATTTACATAGAACACGCGAAGCTTCGCTCGTGGGCATACGTTTAAAGATCTTTTTTATCTGTCTTTTTATTTCCGTCCTGTTAAGTCGACGCAATCTTTATTCTATTTTCATCATAACACATTTTAAATTTAATTTTGTTCTTACGAATTTCGAGAACTTTTTGACATTTAAATATTCTGATTATACACTTGACTCTCTCTAATTCAATCCCAAGGGGAAAAATTTTTATTCGAATTATAGAGAGATTCGAATAGTAGAAAGTCTCTCTTATTCGAATTTGCAGATTTAAAGGGTGAAAATTCGAATTAGAGAGAGAAATCAGAATTTTTGAAAAGTTGAGAAAAATCATAGCTAAAAAATAAAAAATAAATTTAACTATTCTGTTTATTAAATCTTCTTTTGATCCAGAAACTGCTAACCGTAAATCACGAAGCCATTGCATAGCTTCTTCTTTTGGAAAATTCTTTACAGTCTCTTCGTTCATGTAAGTCGTTTTCGCTTATGAAATAACAGTAAAGAAACATTTTTTTTTTTATAACCGGGTGCAGTCCCGTACGCCAAATACATATTCTACATAAAATAAAACAAACTACTAACAATACGATGTCTCTTGGTTCTTAATTTTTTCAGTTACCGGATATCAACGATTTCGTTTCGCTGGTCTCCGGGTCAGGATCAACTACTGACTTTGTTAGATCACTGTTGTTCTTATGGAATGGGGAACGACTGCCTCGCAAGCAGATCCCAATTGAGTTCAATAGAGAAAAAGACAATTTCCTTCTTAGCCACGTGATGGTCTTGGCGTAATCGAGTTTACGTTTTTGAGCAATGATCTCAGCGAGATGACAGTAAAACTTTGACGCCTCTCGTCCCATGCCTCCTGTTGCCGAGAAAATTCGGGGCGTGAACGTTCCGTGTTCTACACGCATCACCCGCTCATTGTACACACGCTTCTTCTCTCTCTCATTGATGTCATAAGCCTTGTCAAGGTTCTGGTTTGCATACCGCTTAGCCATTGGGTTAAAAACCCTTACGTCAAAAAATGCTAATTGGCCTGCTTGCCAGAAACCTCTCGCTTTGATGTCCAGTCTCGCCTCTTGAGATATCGAAGATGATGAGTGTTGGAAAGTTTCGCCATTCAACTCGTTCAGTTGTGGTTCAATGGATACGTCTTTGCATGCTACATTTAGAAGCGAGCTGGTAATGTTACGTAGATGGTTATGTCTAAGAGACACAAAACCACCTTTCTTACATGAGAGCGCATGTTGGAGGTTGAATTTTTCGCCACACTCACAACGATCCGGAAGACGCTTGAGATTCCAACCATATCGCATCCTGATGAGGTCCCAGAAGAGGTTAACAGTAAATGTGTTACCATTATGAAATTTTTTCCCTACACGCAAAACACTTTCGTTTTCTTTCCCAGTCTGTGAATGTGACTAATATGTAGTCGTTTAGCCACTTTGAACGAGAAATTAAGACGCAGTTCATCACACCATAATCACAAGAAAATATGATCAAATTTCATACAAAAGACGTGTATTTACAAAATCTCAAAACATTCGAACAGAAATTCGAATTTTGAAAAAAAACATTCGAAAGTGTTAACTATTAGTTTACACTCCGAAAATTCGAATTACAGAGAGGATTTTGCCGAGAGGACCAGAAAAAGTTTTCGAATTATAGAGGTTTTCGAATTACAGAGATTCGAATAATAGAAAGTAAATTATAAGAGTTTTTTTAAGGAAAATTGACGGTGACTTAGAATTCGTTCGAATTATAGAAAGTTTGAATAATAGAGATTCGAATTAGAGAGAGTCGACTGTATTAATACGTTTATTATGTTTTATTGTAATTTTAAAACTTACGTGAACCGAGGTTCTATCGAAAGTATCGAGTTTTAAACTTCAAATCATACAATCGTAAATATGGCGGGCCAAAATACGCATGAAAATACACTTGCGGCTGAAATTAAGGAAACGGATAATCAAACTTCAGATCCTCGTGTTCTAACTGATGATGTTAGTAATGCAGACAAAGTAATCCTTAAACCTCGTGCAGCCCTTACCATTATGGAAGTGCAGTCAATAGTCGATGCCAGTTTTGGCGAGGTAAACTAGTCAGTGTTTTTCTCTAATAATACTCGCTGATTTTTATCGTCTTGGAGCTAGCTAACGAAAGTACCTTGACTCTTCCTGTTCCCGAAATTCAAGGTGTTTTATTACTTTTCCTCGTTTTATGTAATCGGTTTTTGATGAACGATCTTGTTTATTTCGTCTGTTTCGATTTAAGATGATTCAAGAATAATTTTAGCTAAAAAATTGAGATTCTTTTTAATAATTTAAAATGAAATATTAGGGATCAATCAAATTTTAAACAGTAGTATTGTATTCTAATAATAATACTAGGGAAAACGTCCATACCCTAATAGCTATGTGTATTGTCCCTTGGTTGTTTTAAGCGTTTGTTTTGTTAAACCTAGGGGTATATACCTAAGCAAGCACTTTTATTATAACAAATTTTCAATTGTTAATTGTCACTCTTAAGCCATGTGTCCACTGAAAGCGATTTATAGCGAAGATATATTTCTGGCACCAAAAAACAATTCTATTTTCTATTGCTAAAGCGTGTCCATTGAAATGTTTTAAAAATAAGATTTGTTGTTTTTCAAAAAAAAATCATTTTGTAATATTTAAAAAAATGGATAGTAGCGACGAGGAATTTGAACTTATGTTATTAGCGACAATTTTGATTAAAAACAAGGAGAAAAAGCGTAAAAGAAAATTCTGGGTAAACCCTATCTACAAACAAAAAGAAGACTTTGGTATTGACAAACTTGCTAACGAAATGCAGCTCTCAAACAGAGAATCATATTTCAAGTAAGTAATAATTAAAATGAAGCCCTTTTAAAAAATATTGATTTTTGTTTTTATGTTTTAGTTTGACAAAAATAAGAGCACAGTGGAAACACATTTTTATAACGGTTTTTCTTTTGCAGTCACATTTTTAAAATTGTATTATTTTAAATTTGTGTGTTTGTTTTTATTTAAGCTTCTTTTGTAGGTCACCTGAACGAATGGAGCATCTTCTTTCCCTGGTTGGTCCATTAGTTACAAAAAAAGATACAAATTTTTGGAGAGCAATCCAAGCTGACCAAAGATTGACGCTGACTTTGCGTTATTTGGCCTCAGGAGACTCGCAGATTTCACTAACATATCTTTTCCGAATGGGTAAAAAAACAGTCAGTAGAATAATAAGTGAAACATCTCAAGCAATCGTAAATGTTTTGATGGAAAAATATGTCAGTGCACTCAATCAAAAATAATACTGGCTTCACATATCGAAAGAGTTTGAAGAACTCTGGCAATATCCTCATGTTTTAGGAGCTATAGATGGTAAACATGTGAGAATACAAGCACCGTCAAAATCGGGAACATTTTATCATAACTACAAAGGTTTTTTCAGCTGTCAGCTTTTAGCAGTGTGTGATGCGAAGTGTAATTTTATTTTGGTGGATGTGGGTCAGTACGGATCAAGCAATGACTGTGGTGTTTTAATAAATTTGAACATTTCTGAATGTATCGAATGCGACACTCTTAACATTCCAAGTGCGTCATACATAGATGGAATTTCTGAGGAGATCCCTTACTTCTTGTTGGGAGATGAAATTTTCCCACTTAACACATGGTTAATGCGACCCTATCCAGGCAACCTTCCATTAGAAGAATAAGTGTATAATTATCGTCATTCAAGGACAAGGCTCACCATTGAAAATACGTTTGGCATTATGACAGCTAGATGGCGTATATTTTCTCGCCCAATAATTGCTTCAATAAAAAACGTTGAGCGCTTTATCTTAGCCTGTATTTAAGGATTACGAAAGGGTGCACAAGGGTGTATTTTCAAATCCTCTGTTTAAAGCTAAACCGAATTCAAAAGGGCATTTTGCATTTTGTTTTTAAAGTTCACCTCTTTTTTGTAAAACTTTCTGAAAGTAGATTCTGCTTTCCAATGACCCCTCTGAACTATTTCCTGAATTGAAACCCCCAATTTTAGCGCCAAAGAGGTTGAGGCTGACCATGTTGAATGTGCCTTGAATTTACTAGTATCAACTCCTGCCATTGCTAGGAATTTTACCATCCAATTTGAAATTGTGGGAGATTTTACTGGGGTATATGGTTTTATTGTAGTCAATAGTAATTGGGTATTTTCCTTCCTTAGTTCCTTTTAATTCCATTTGGCATTCGATTTCACAATAATTTTTCTCATACAAGTTGGTTGAGATAGAACTTTGAAAAGTTGTATACTACACGTCATAGCGCAGAAAAGTCATACAACTTTGATCACACAAACCAAAAATCTTATACTACAAATATCGGAGCGTGTAAGACCGTTTTTATTCATCTAATGGAGAATGGACATGATTTGAATTTATTTGTGCAGGTGTTTAGTGTCAAATAAATTATCAGTTAAACAAAAATTTGCAGTACAAAACCTGCACGGCTGATTATAAATTGATAGCGTAACTTTCATGAAGTTGAAATCAAACAATTATCAATTCAAGTGTTTTATAATTAAATTAAATGTTTTTTTTATTATTGTCCACTTAGAGGGGAATTTTGTAACTTATTTCTTGAAATCGATGTTATAAGAAAGTAGTAGCTATATATATATACAAATTCACTAGAAGATGGCAACGTGATGTGCAATTGCTCTGAGAAGTTTTTTGGTAGAGACTATCCCGTAGTTTTGTTATCTGCCCATGGTGATTTGTGTCTGAACATTTTTTATTTTTTTTATTGAAGTGGCTCAAAACAAGGCCACTTGTGAGTAAAGAGCTACAAGAGAAGTTAAGTGGTTTTTAGATGACGATGAACATTTCTGGGAGAAGATGAAGATAGTTCGCTTGAACAACGTCCATAAAAAAACTCTTGTAGAAGAGACAGAGGGAAGCTTTATTACGCCGTGTGATAGGGAGTCCAGTTTCGAAGATAAGTTTGGGCCAATTGCGTTGCAAACACGTCATTGAACACAGTATAACAAATTCAAGCAATTTGCAGGAGCACCTGCCCAAATGTGGCAGCTGTATTCCATGCAAGGACGTATTGAAGATTTGTAAAGGTAAAGGATACACTCAGGGGTGAGGTAACTTATTTCTTGTAAAAGAGAACCAACCTTCATGGCAGCTGATTTTGCAATGGTTTCAATGTATGAACGCCATGAGAGTTTGCTTGTGAATATGAGACCAAGAAGGCGAAATGAATTGTTTTCAAGCAAATGAGTACCATTCAACAAAATTTGAGGTAAATATGCTTGCTTGAAATGATTAATGGAAAGAAGACTAGTTTTAGATGGATTGAAATTAACCAGCCAATTCTTACCCCATTCCACTACCGAGATCATTATTGAAAACAGAGGCCAAATTAACCTTATCACAATCATCTGATTTATCAAGACAGGAATACAATGTGGAATCATCAGCGTAAATAATTGTTTTGGATGATAAATTGTCTGGGAAATTGTTTATGTAGAGTAGGAACAGGGTCTGAGAACTGATCCTTGGGGAACACTGATGAGCATTGATGGAAAAAGTGGAAGATGAATGACCATTAAGGACAACCTTGAGTTTACGAGTGGAAAGGAAGGAAGAGATAATTTTGAAAAAGGAACCTTTTAAACCATATGCTTTGAGTTTATGCAATAGACCCAGATGCCGGACTTTATCAAATGCCTTGGAGATGTCAAGAGCAACTGCTCGCGCTTCACCAGAAACATCAAAGGCACGATAAAAACGTTCAGTTATAACTGTCAAAACATCAGCAGTGGAACGACCAGAACGAATCCCGTACTGGGATTCATAAAACAAATTATTTTTTTCAATAAATTCCACTAAGGTCTGGTTAAGTAAAGTCTCAAAAACTTTGCTTAAAATTGAAATGAGACTAATTGTTCTATAATTGCAAGGATTAGAACGGTCACCACAATTTTTAAAAATTGGAATAACAGAGGCAAACTTCCAAGATAAAGGAAAACAGGATTCATCCAAACACTTTTTGAAAAGAGCACACAAAACGGGAGATAACTCAGTAGAACACCTTTGAAGTACAATTACAGGAATGCCATCCGGTCCAGTAGCCTTATTAGAATCCATTTTGTTAATAATCTTAGAAATTTTATTAGGAGATATAAAGCAATCATGTAAAGTCTGGTCAGTTTTGGAGGTGAAATATGGGAGATAGTGTCCACAATCATCGAGGGTAGAATGAGAACTGAAGAGTTTAGCAAATAGTTCAACTTTATCCTTAGATAAATTAATTACTTCAGGAGCATTGAATAGTGGAGGCACAGATGATTTAGAATTACCCCGGACAGTTTTAATGATACACCAAAATTTACATGGACATATTTTTTTTTAATTGATATGATCTTTAGTTCTTTCAGCAAAAACAGTTTTTGCTTTACAAACAACTTATTTACAATTGTTGCAAGAGACAATAAACAATTTTCTGTTAAGATCAGTTGCATCTCGTCGGTAGCAATGAAAGTAATGATTACAATGGGCTATGGCTGCAGCACATGCTGGTGAAAACCAAAACAAAGAATGAGGTTTGATATTTCCATGAAGGAACGAATAATCATATTGCTTCAGATATTATTGAAGTAGTTTCATTAACACAATCATCAGCTGAGTTTTTCCTAATGGACAGACTGAAAGTGTGCTTGAAAGTTTTTGCCAATCCGCAAGATCATATCTAAAATAGGTTCTATGCATGGAATGTTCATGAGACACTTGTCTATTGAAATTAACTTTGACCGATATAACAACATGGTCAGAACGACCTAATGGAGCACTATGAAATATTTTACAGATTTCAGGGTTAGAGGTTAAAAATAAATCCAACAAGGAAGGTGATTGACTGGAGTGATCAAGAATGCGGGTTGGAAAATCAACCAATTGCGTAAGTTATACGCAAGTTATAGGTTATAGGTTTCAACACCAGAACTACTTGTTCCGTTAGAGAATTTTAGCCATTGTTTATGGTGAATGTTGCGATGTTTAAGAATAGGTAAATCAGCGTACTTTGAGACTGATTTGATAACAGAAGTGGGAAGATGGAGAGCGATAGAGGAAAAATAGAAAACTAGTTGAATGTAGAAGAGACAAACGAAAACACATGAAAGGTTGATCAGGGTCTTCCAGGTCAATTTCTCTAGATATTGGTAACGTTTCCTTAACGTAAACTGCTAGACCATGCATATGAATGGAGGAATCCATTCTAAACAGAGGCAGATATTTAGGAACAAAGAAATCATTAGAAGATATACCAGCGTTTAGATTAGATTCACAAAGCGCTGATACATCCGGTTTATTTTCAATCAAAAAAGCCTCAACATCTGTAAAATTTGTTCGCAAACCTTGAATGTTACAAAATGCTAAAAGAGAAAGGAGGATGAGAATTCATTACTCTTTTGGCTTTGTTATTACCAGATTTTATTTTTGAAGTGGGCTTTTTTCTTATTTGTTTCACAAACAGATCCCATGGCGGTCCTTTCACTCTGTAGACCCATTCCCCAAACTACTTTCTGCCTCCCTCTGTTTAGCTTCAACTCGAAGTTTATTAAAGAGATCTCTTTCTTCTTTGCTCCTGTCCTGATTAATATAGATATTTTCATCTACTTCTTTTAAAATCCTTTTATGTTTTAAAATGGAGATTTTTGTGCCATAATCACAAAAAGTAACTCTTAAAGGTCGAGTTTTACCGGATTGAAAAGGCCCAAGTCTTTCACAACTTTTAATATTGTCTATGCAAATATTTAGTCTTAGCTGGCTTTTTAAGAGATCCAATACTTGCACAGAGTTGTTTACAGAATCAGTCTCTTTCAGACCATAAATAATTAAATTATTTTTGCGCCTGTTGTGCTCCTCAATATTTTTAACAATTTTTTTACTCAGAGTACGTTCAGAGTCTATACATTCATTAGTAAAATTATTTTTTAAATTGGAAATTTGATTATTCAATTTTAAATTATCGTCCAATAATTTTTGAATTAATGAGGAGTTTGTCTCAAGGCTGTTTTGGATGTTAATCATTGAAGAATGGCTCAAAGAATGAGACGCTTCAAGAGAAACAAGGCGAGATTCAATTTTTTTGAAGTAGACGCTGCATCTAGATTCAATTTCTTTTTCCAAAAAAACTGCATTTAAAGCAGGTTTAGTGCAGTCCGGACAGAACCAAAAGTTATCAACTTTCTCATTGAGAAGCTCAATGATGTCTCTACAACACTCACTACAGTAGTATTTGGAACAACGTGTGCAGTGCCTAAAATATATAATGCTGTCCTCATTGGTGCAATTTTTGTTGAAACAATGGGCACTCAGATTGGACCAATTTTTATTGAATCTGTCAGGTTTTTTCAAAATTTGACTGAAAGATGACTTGTTAGATGACATGATCAATGAAATATAATATAGAATGACAAATACAGAAAAGATTACGACACTCAAACTAAAAAACTGTTTCTTCGGAATATGAGGCAGTCCCCTGGGATTACAACCCAAGCTCCCTAATGTCCCCAACAATCCGCAAGATGTAGCAGTAAAAGTGCAAATGAGCAAAGGAAGGTGACCTGAGAACAATATTCTTCACCTAGAAAGAACCACCTTGACCGTCCGACTCTCGTGGGAATCTAGGATTTACTTATTGCCAACAGGTTTCACACTTCAGTTAGTTAAGGGAGAAAGTTAAAATATTAAACAGTTTATTTTTATATATATACAATTAAGAAGTTAAAAGATAAAATGATTAGAAATAAAAAAGGGATGGTGCTTAGTTTGAAACAAAGATAAAATTTTGTATACAGTTTTTTTTTTAAAAAAAAGTTTAATTAAAAACAAAAAAGTAAGCAATTTATTTGGCTGAATAGGCGTGTAGCGATAAGCTATAAAGCAAATTGTAACGATCAGTTAAAAGATTTGTTAATTGCTTTTTGTTAACAATTGTTAGGGTAAGGAAGTAAGAAATGTAATTATGTTGCAAATGGAGCAATTACGATTATTTAAGTTATTATATTTATATTTGTTAAAGTTTCTGAGTGAGTTACGTACTACTTACACCCAATCATCAGTTGCAATCACAACTTTGAGATTTCTGGACTATTTTTAAATAAAACGTTGAATTAACAGAAATCTGGGTTAAAAATCTGGACCGCCGATGCCTGTTGGCAAAATGTTTTACATAAAAAAATACCTAATTACACAGTTAACTCTGATGATGTTGTTCACTTTATTAATCCATTGATGCCCACTCGTCAAGAAACCATCAACGGTGAAATTTTACCATGAATTTATTTTTATATACGGTTTTCTTCTTTTAACTGCAGCGGAGTTCCGAGCTTCTGGGGTAAGCTTTGAAAATATGTAAAGAATAATTGACCAACGTTGTTGTAACAAGAACCCTTGGAGTTTATATCGATGAGAAGCTAACATGGGAATCACATTATACAAAGTATTGAAAGTATCTGAATGTTGATCTGGGGTTGACATTCACGAGCAAGAAACTTGCATTTATTAAAACTGTATACTTCTCTTTTTCTATATTAATTATGCTAACATTGCATGGGCTACTAGTACACACAAATCCAAGTTGTCTGTCTTCTATAGAGGACCGTATTTATGGAGGGCCTCCTACTTGTAGATAACTCACAATCTCTTGTGGTAAATAAGTTTGTTTGGTTGTATTTGATGATGACTAGGGCAAGTTTTTATTGACCTACAAATCCAAAAAAATTGACTTTAAAATTCAGAAAAATTGACTTTATTGACCTAACGTAAATTTGACTGAGTGAACCGTTGTTTCTTGTGTTTTATACTTTATTGTCAGAAAATTTCATGGGAATTTAATTTCGCGAATGGACAAATGACAATTAAAATTCAACATTTTAGTTTGTTTATTAACCAGAACAGATTTTTTTGTTCTTGACACTTCTAAAACATGTTGTACATATAATACTAACATAACTCTAAAGAAATACCAACTATATTTTTCATGATATCTAATCTTCAATGTCTTCAAAAATATCGAAAATGTTACAATCATGATCATCTTCCGGCACATAAATATCTTAAAGTAATAAAATACATCCATGGACCATGTCACATCACTTTTTTACTCTATAGCCTACGATGATGACATAGGCTACCACCTGTCAAGGAGCTCTCATAATCCACAGTATACACTAGCATAAATAGAGTTAGCACAGATTGAGATTATGATGAACAAGATGTTGTTAAAGTGTCAGTTTTTCTCAGCATTTAAAAGAAATTGACTTTATTGACCTAACGATAAAAAATTGACTTTTTATTGACCTATCAAATTAAGATTTTGAAACTTACTCCATGTGTCCAGAACTCTTACTTAAAACCACACCGCAATAACTTAATAACAAAAACTTGACTTTATTGACTTTACTAATGATGACATATATTCAATTTATTAAAATATTCCTAATATCTATTACTGTTTTCAAATAACAATTTAGAGAGTCACCAAAAATACGTTTCACAAATCAAGTAGAGTTAGATTAGTTAGTAGATTTTTCTTGTCTTTTGATTGGTTGGCGCTGATTGTATTGATTTTTTCATAAGAATTGTTGTTTTTAGAATGGCAAGAGATGTTACAAAGTGGGCTGGAAAGAAAGTTGGGTGTATGACGATCATCTGCATGACTGTGACGAGTTGGTTGCAAAGTTTTGGAGCAAGCAAACGTCAACTGCAAATACAAACGTAAGACGTAATTTCAGGTTACGAAGAAGAAAATTAATGAACCATAGGTTTATTTATTTCCAGCAAACTTTATTTAAAATTTAAAATATTTATAATTAATAATTAATTAATTTTTATTTTAGGATCTAAAGGAAAGAACGAACAATGTGAAAGTCGTTTTGGTCGGTCCACAAAATAAGCCACGCAAGAATGAGACAATGGTTGATGCAGGTTTCAAATCTGGTAACTTTGTTGCCTTTTTAATTTGTTGTTTCAAGATTTTCTCTTCATTATGTTCGTAGGCAAAGAAACGTCGGAAAACTTTTGCAATGAAAGCGATAAGACAAGAAATCGTAAACGCAACACGCTGGTGTGTCATATATGCAAGGCAACGTTTGATATGGTGACAAGTATTCAACACCATTATGCGGAGGTACATCCAGGAGTGAAGCCATTTGCGTGCAGCAGGTGCGGAAAACGATTTGGTCGAAGAGAGAACCTTAATCGACACATCCGAATCCACACAGGTGACCGCCGGTACGTGTGCAATTACTGCGGAAAGGGTTACACCGACCCCTCCGGTTTAAAGAAGCATCTCATCGCCAAGCACACTGTGCGCGAAGATTATCCGTGCACCATCTGCAAATCTAAGACCTTCAAATCGAGAAATAAACTGAACCTTCATTTGGAGAAGCATTCACTGAACGAAGCCGGAAAGCGCGAGAATTCATCAAACGCTTTTAATAATGGCACGCGAACCATCAAAACACCCAAAGAAGAACTTATTTTCTCTTGTCCAAATGATGATACGGGTGACGCGTCGAATTCAGCAAATGCCGATGCAACAATGGATTTTCACGAAGATAGTGGCGATTTGAGCCGCGAAGACCGATTGGAAGGTGCAATTGACAGATCTGAAAAAGTTGTTTTTATACTGCCAGATGAACATCTTGGCATGAGCGAACAGCCTTTCGATGAACCCAACAAAACAAGCTGAAATGCTACAAATGCAATTGTTATTGTAAACAGGGGGGGGGGGGGGGGGGGTTATCATTCACTTCTTTCCACCTTCCCCCTGAAAACATTTTTTTAGTTCCTTGATATGTTGATTTTGTGTTCATTCAAATATTTTGAAATGAAAGTTCATGGTGTGTGAGTCCTTTCTTTTAATACCTTTTTTTCAAAATGAAATGCATTTTTTAGGTTTTAGGTTAATTAAAATAATATTGATCCGTGCAGTTCTCTGTGTGTGCATGATGGAGGTAAATGAGTAGCACCTTTCTTGTTGATAAAATAGATTTTCCTTTTGTAGCTGCGCTTTTATTGATTTTACACGGTCTTTGTGAAGTTACATCGACGTGTATTAGACTTAAACAGTAATCTATTCATTGATGACAATGTTTGCTGTGTCAGTGTCAAGTTTCATCACTAGAAGCCTAACTCCTGTCTTGTTATGTGCACTTTTGAGTTTGATTTCATATATCGTATATACGATAATCGTATCGTTTAGCTGGGAGAGATGATCCAACTGCTATCGTTTCAAAAAATGTCTCTTGAAAAGTACACGAGCATGGAGAGAGAAGCGCCCATTGAAGAATCATCTAAGACCAATGTTAAAGAAACTGAAGTTGAAGCGAAGTAACGTTTGTTAATTCTACGTGAATCGAACTTCTCTGCAATTATTTTGCTATCATCGCAGACTTTGTTTATTAACCGACTTGAAGCATCACGTCGGAAAGTTATGCGACGAATATTTTATTAAGACGCAACACAACGTTGAAATTCGACGCGATTTGGAGCATTTGTTTCGTGCAAATGGTATGTGTGGCCCTATTTGTGATGTATCCAATTCCTCAAGTCTAAAATATCTTTAAATGCAAAAGTCGGTAAAGTAACGACGATTCTTGAATACTAAAACACTAAGTTATTACAGGTTCCGTTGAATCGACAATCCTCGACAACATTCACGATAAAATTGAAAGCCAGATTCGTTCCAACGGTAGGTCCTCGTAGCTAATTTCTCTCTGCAGTTGTTTCTTGTATTTTTCTAATGTTGCTTTGCCTGTACTCCTTTATAGGTGTGTCTTGCTTTAAATTCGAAGAAGATGAACTTTTCACTTGGCTACGTTACGAACGACTGTGCGCACTCTGCTCCGATATGACGCATACTTTTCGATCTGGGAACATGAAAAAGCTTGCCATCTACGAAAGGTGCTCGAGGTCTAGAAAGTCGATTCTGTCGTTTGCAACCAGACGCAAAATGAAATGTGTTCAAATTGACGTCTTGGGATCATGTCCGAAATGCTATCTCAGGCTTGATGATGACAAAAACGTTCGGTAATTTAATTGTTTCTACTGTTCTAGAGTTTACAAATGAATCTACTC
This sequence comes from Candelabrum cocksii, assembly GCA_963930725.1. NCBI lineage: Eukaryota > Metazoa > Cnidaria > Hydrozoa > Anthoathecata > Candelabridae > Candelabrum > Candelabrum cocksii. Next base: position 3,827,479 of record OZ005666.1, read on the forward strand.
ACTTAATATGAGCCAATGATTGTGTAAGTGTAAGAGAGTTTTAACATTCAGCGCCATTGTGTAAGGTACAATGTAAAATGTTGACGTTGGTTTTACAATGTGCTTTTTTCAAAGGTTTGAAATGATTGAGGTGCATAGCTCTCCGTCGGTAGGAAATCTGACCAATCACATTGCTCTGTTGTCTGAAGATCCAATCAAATTTGTGATGGACCATGTATGGGTATGGATCGATGATTTATTTCAAATTGCTGCAAAGGACGTAGTCTGATTGGTGGAGGATCAAAATCATGGATATCTCCTACGCAACTTCTACGCCAAATGTTGTTGGTGTTACAGACGAAACAATCGAGTCGCGTAATGAAGAAACGGCACTGAAGTGTTTACAATCGATTTAAATTTAATAGCTAATATGTCGTTAGGTTTTTTGTCTAGAAGCTGCGGTTACGCATATTTTTTGTACTGTTTTTTTTAAAAAAATTATAACCGAAGCTTATTTGTGCCAAAGCGGGTCAGTTTATCAAGCAATAAATTAAACTTTCTCTCAAATGCCCACATTGCCCGTTTTTAGTGTAATCCTCTTTTAATTGCTACGGAAGGTACCGTATAAAAGATGGATGTTATGTTATTTGGTGGGTGCGAGGGGGGAGCAAGTCATTCAAACATGGTCATCGCGAACGAAAATGGCGAGATTGTCGCCGATGTTCATGGTGAAGGTACCAACCAATGGCTTATCGGTAAAATTTGTTTTTACTTTTTGGTAGATAAAAAATTATATTTTTAAAAAAACCTCTCGCAAAGTGAAACTATAAAGAAGAGATTTTTGTCAAAAATGTTGTTATTAAGGTGCTTGTAGAAACTCATTGTTTTTGTATGACGGAACTTTCTCAGGGATGGATGAGTGTATCCGTCGCATAGCTGACATGGTGCAACGATGCAAGGAAGCGGCAGGAATACCGACCTCCATTTCCCTACAGAGCCTAGGTTTGTCGCTGAGCGGAGTTGATTCCATTCAAAACCAAAAGGATGTGTCTGATGCCGTTGCAAGCAAGCACCCGCTGCTAACTAACCATTGCTTCGCTTGCAATGACACTTTATCGCCTCTTACCTCGGTTACTGATGGCGGTGGGGTTGTGCTGATTGCGGGCACAGGCTCGAACTGTCTTCTTGTTAACAGTATCAACAGTGAGACAACGAACTGTGGAGGATGGGGCCATCTTTTGGGTAAGGTCCATTGTTCGTCAGTCGGTAATTAGTATACGCGTTTTGTTCTTTAGGTGACCAAGGTAGCGCTCATTGGATTGTGATGAAAGCGCTGAAAACCATCTATCAGGACATGGATGGATTTAAAAGCTCTCTCTACAGTACAGAATTTCTGAAGAAAGCCATGTTCGACTACTTCAAAATGAAGTCGGTTTACGATATTCTACCTCACCTCTATCCGAAGGACGCGAAGGCTATCGATAAATTCTTGATCGCGAAATTCTGCCTTGAGGGCGTTTACAAGGGCGCCGAACTAGGTGACAAGCTCTGCTTGCATTTGTTCGAATGCGCGGGCGCGAAACTCGGAAATCACGTCAAAGCTCTCATTCCAAAGATGAGCGCCGAGTTGTTGATCCCGCCCGGCGGTTTGAAGATTGTGTGCATAGGGTCTGTGTGGAAAAGCTGGACTTACTTAAAAGAGGGCTTCTTAAAGGGGCTGTTACCGCAAACTGACGAAGAAAAACAACTGAAAGAGTTCTGTTTGTTGCGGTTGAAAGGAAAAGTGTCTCTCGGTGCCGCTGCATGGGCTGCTAAAAAAGCTGGTTTGAACTTTCACATAGATTACACGAAAATGTCAGAATTATTTTTCGCTCATAAGTTTTGATCTGGGTGGCCCATGTGTCACTAGAATGCATGAGTTCCTTCGATTAATTTTTCGCCAGATTCTTCAAATTTCTACAAATTTATATTTTTTCTTACAATTCCGCGCATATTTCTAGGAGTGCCGAAGATAATATTTAATTTAGGCATACAACAAATTGTATTTCGGGATTAATTTGAAATTATTTTTTTCTGTTTTATAAATAATAAATGTAGTGAAACAAATTCGAATAAAAAAAGATTCAATCACTTATTGCTGAATTTCCGATGTGACTAAGAAAAAGGTTTTGCTAAGAAAATAACGAGGCTCGCTCCCAGGACGCCAATTCAGCATTATTATGAAGACCTCTACCCGGAGTTTTAGTGTATTTAATTGCTGCTATTTGTGCTACGGTTATTTTTGATGAAGTACGGCATTTTTTATTTATAACCGCTCACTAAACAACTGTGATAGCATGTCGAAATAACGAAAGTTCGAATTAAGCAGCACAGTAAAGGTTTATTCCTTGATGAAAACACTATTTGCGAGTGCGCAATCTGCAAGGTATATTTCCCTACCATTCATGGGTACTGTTACGTCCGCACAATAGGGTATCGAAAGACAACTTCGTTCGGAACAATATGAAATAAATTCTCCGTCGATCCGCAAATTCGTATGCGTGACACTCTACGTAGAAGGGTTTTAATGAGCTTAAAAATCTTTTCTAACACAAAAGCTAAAGAAAACTTTAGTCATGGCTGTTAATTGGAGTAAGTACATCGCGTTTCGTTTCAAACATGGATATACACTGAATATGGTATATAGTACAATCACAAACACCCTGTTAAATGTCGAACCCTCATTAACTTGAACCGGTTTACGATGCCCCTTTCCTAATAGTTTCTCATATAAAATAGTAATAATTCGAACATTCCTCGCCTCCATCTTTTTCGGTCTGTTCCTTGAGGAGTTTTCGGAATTATACTGCATGTAAAACTATAGTAAATTAACTTTGCAGAAAGTGAAATAATTTATCTTTATTTGTTTTAGTTGCGATATATTGCTTCTTCTCCATTATATTGTTATCGTTTATTCTCTTGTCTTTTGCCTATTGCTACGCAAAACGTTTGCTAAACAAATCGGCCCCTCAACGAGATGATGAAGAAGAAGAGACAGGCGAGGAAACTGAAGATGAAATTTACTTGGCAAGCAAATCAGGTCTATCAGGGAAGCTTCTTGCTAAAGCAGCAGCATTTCAGATCGTGAGTGAAAAAAACGTTCTCGGTAACATTTCAAATGAAGGTTTCAAACACATCTTTGCGTCCGAAGCTGTGTTAGAAGTCTCTTTACAGTACATGCCGAAACAGAAGCTGATACAAGGCAATATTCGATTCATTTCGGGATTAAAAGCGCTTGCGAAAGACGCGCCGGAAAGTATTTGTTTTCACATCAAGTTGATGCCAAAGAAACGTTTTTCGCACAAAACAAAATGGAAGCCAACGGACTCAAAACTTTTAGCCATCACTTTTACTTTGGGACCTGTTGAAAAATCCAGCCTTTCTAACGGAACGCTATGTATGAGGCTTTACGGGAAGGGAAAGTTCAATACATCGAAACTAAGTAATTTTCGAACAAAATGCTACGGAGAATGCTTTCTTAAATTACATCGCATTACAGAAACAACAAAAACTGTCGAGTACAAGCAACGCATACTTCCTAAAGGGCAGTATAACGATAGCCAACTGATATTCACTGAAACGGAAGCATCCTCAGGTACGGAAAGTGATGCGAAGAAACTGTCACCCTCCGAAGAGGAGTCAAAGTAGAAGATTACAACATCAATTATAAAAAGATTCAAATTTATCTTTTGCATCTTACGAATAATAAACCTTTCGTTCTGTATAATACAATATCTACATTTTTACTAATTATCTTGATTAAGCGTCTTTATTATTAATGCCGAAATTAAAAAATATATATTCAAGACAGATAGATAGATAGGTATATATTGCACCACTTTAAAAACATTTTAAGAGACACAGCAGCAAGTGACCAGTGAGGTCTCTGTTTATTTATGGTTGGCAAAAAGTGGCTTTTTAGGGTTGTTTACTTTGACGATGTTTTTTCATAAGAAGACTCATTATATTGAATATACTTCATCTGTAGGTAGGTAGGAGGATTGAAAATTCCGAATTTCATTGCTGGAATTTAAAAGCTTTACTCGTTATGAAGATATATGCCTTCAAAGTTCTTAAGCTCTTAAGAATGAAACTATTCCATTTGCCAAATGGAAGAAATATTCCAATGATGATGATATCTTCATTTCTACAAACGTGATTTACTTGAAATTTGGAGTGCAGCAAGAATACTATTAGAGCTTCAAGATGAATTTAAAATTAATCTATTTGGAGCTCTTTAGGAAGGTATATTCCAAATAAACTGGCAAATTTGGCACTTCATTGTTTGATTAATTACTTGTTTGCCCTTCATATTTCACAATTTTGAAATTTTGAAAATGTAAGAAAATATTCCGTTATACCCATATGATAAGGCTTATTTTTTTTAGGAGCATGCAAGGATGCTAGAATTCCATCTAAGTTAGAATAACCATCATTTTAAAACATTCAGTTTCCTAAAATAATTTCAAGGTATAATAAACCAATTTTACTATTTTTTCATTCTTAAATAAAGAAATATTCAATTTCGAAAAAAATGGCTTCAATTGGGGCTCCAAAGCATTTTTATAACGATTTTCAAATTTTAAGGCAAAAACAGAGTCTCCGAGGAAGAGAATATTCCATGCAATAAAGGGCATTACATTATTTTACGCAAATTTAGTATGCAATGATTTCACTCACAAAAATAAATCCTGAAATGCTCCTAACTTGATTTTTAGTTTACAATGTCAATATATATCCAAGAGAACGAAAAGAAATATAAAAATGAGCAGTTCAGAAGTAATTATTCCAATTTTAGTCTTAAATTAAAGCTTTAAGTTTGGAATAACACATCTGCAATGACTCGAAAAAAATTTAATTTGAGATTAGATTGTGGTATAAAAGGCTTTGTTTAATTCATATTTTTAAATGTAATTATCAAAAAGATCATTTCGGGAAGAATATTCCATCCAATAAAAAAATGATATTCTTAATTAAATTATGAATTTAATGGAATACTTCGTCCTAAAGTGCTCTTCGAAACGGATTTCGAAAATTTAGGTATTTAAGAATACATTGAGCAATTTAAATGTTATATTAGCTTCTTTGTTTGATCTTTAATGAAAAATTGAGTAATCAGTCGATTCTGGAATATTTCTTCCTCGTAGGCTCCTTGTTCCTCTAATTCCTCTATTCGTAGAACACTAAAAGGCGTCTTTTTGGAAATTTGCATGTGAATTCTTAAAAAAATTACTAAATTAGAACAAAAAAACTGATTTTAGACATTTTCAAAGAAAATTTTCATTTTACATTCCCTAAATCGGTATTCAATAAATTTATTTAGGATAATTTTTAAAAAATGACACAAAACGTCGGATCCTTACTTCATGTATCGACACATTCTCGAAAAATAAATCAAAAGGTACGAAGTATTTATGGGAAATAATAACATGCCCAAGCTCCAGGTTTCAAATATAGAAAAATGGTACCTGGCGTCTCTAAATTTTTTTCAAAAAAGGTACGCGTTAAATGGGAAAGGACAACGTATATGACATTGCTTTTGCTGGATGAGATTCCTTAAACCTAACCCTACCCTATAAGCCTAAACCTACCCTAGACCTAACCCTACCCTAAACCTAACCCTACCCTGGTACGGTGTCCCTTACAATTTAACCCGCACCGTTTCAAAATCAGACACTTTAAACCTGCACGAAAAGTCGTGCAGTGACGTAACTTGTGAAATCGAAAATAGGATTCATTGTCTGGTATGGCTATGTTCTGAAATGCTCACAAGCGGAAACACCAAGGGGAAAGGGAAATCGAACGAGAATCATCTGGTTTAACCCACCTTTCAACAAAAGTGTGTCTTACTTAAAACATTTGTTATTTTATACATGGAAATCAATCTAACTCCATCCACTGCCTAAAATATCTGTCTTTCTATGTTTGGTACTTCTTTAATCTATCAGCATCATCACGCAAATTGTTAAATCATTAAGCAGAAGTTTCATGAAAAATTCAGTTTAAGATTTCATTTAACACTAATAAGGGGTAGTTCCATTTCAAATCATCCAGAGTATGACACCTTTTATATCTTCCATTTTTGCCAGTGGTAGGCTTTATAAAAACTAGAAAATCTGGAAAATTTGAGCTTCTAACTCGAAATGGTTCAAATCAAAATCAAATGGAAGTTATGTCCACTGTTTAAAATTTATGATGGAAAACACATTCCATGTTTGGAGATGCATATACACACTATAAGTCTCACTTGGTCCAAATTTGAAGTCTCTCACAGTGAAGGAACAAATATAATATAGATATTTTTTTCTGTCAGCAAATAGTGATATCAGATCTATGACTCTATGAGCAATTTACATACAATAAAACATATCAGTAAAAAGAAGAGAAGCTAAAAGCACTATCATGTTTTAGCCTTTTAAAGGCATTATTTGATGAATTATATAGGTCATGATTTTGTATATATAAGTCATGATTTTGTATAAGACTATTTAAAACAGCAGAGAAAGTCTTCTGGTATTCTATATATATATATATAGAACCAAAAACATAACTTGACTTTGACAACAAATTTTCTTTTAAAAAACATCTAAATGACTTTTAAACAAGTTCAAAGATTCTGAACAAACTATACATATATATACTTTATTTGGTAGTATATATATATATATATATATATATATATATATACTACCAAATAAAGTATATATATGTATAGTTTGTTCAGAATCTTTGAACTTGTTTAAAAGTCATTTAGATGTTTTTTAAAAGAAAATTTGTTGTCAAAGTCAAGTTATGTTTTTGGTTATTGTGTTTTTGTTATTGTTTTATTTTTTTTAATATTTCAGTGCTTGAGATTAGTTTTTAATGCGGTTTATATGCCTACTGTCTATATATTTTCTTTTTACTTTACACTGTGATATATATTAACTTTCATATAAAGCCAAGCGAGCTCGATGATGATGATGATGATATATATATATATATTTATGTCAGTCAAAAGTTTTATTTAAGATATATATAATATAATTTATATTATAATGCACTTACTGAATAATAAGTTTTAATTGTGAAATGGTTTCAGATTAAACCAAAAATGAATCATCCGGTTAAGATTGTTCTCAAAAGCACAACGACACAGTCCTTGAGTGACAGGTATGTCTTTGTTTTTGTTTGATAGTTGTTACATTTTATATGTTGTCTTTTTACATTATTCATCATCCATTTTTACGTGACCTTTTCCACTCAGTCAATTGCAGGTTTTCATTAGTTACTTCCCACAATTGTGTATTAAAGAAACATTTATGTGATTAAGAATTGTCATGATCAACAGTCTTCTCATTATTAAAGTTGTTAAAAATTGTTGCCTACGCAAATAAAAATTGACATACGCTACTTTAACATATCACCTATGTAACAGAAGTTCTCAACAGTCTCTAATGAGCCACTGTTGTACGTCAGCATGAAGCTGGAAATACTAAGTTGTATATAATCTCACCTTACAAACGAAATGTTATCATTAACTCTTGCTGCATTACTACTGCATTTCCTATGTAACAAATGCTTACAAATGGAGCAAAAACCGAGTTACTACCAACTCCTTTCCAGCAAATTACACAAGGAGACTTTCCAACTTCAAGGCCACTCTTAGCTTCACTGCTGTTAATCATGACTTTAGTTTTTGCTGCATTTACGCTCAACCCTCTCTTTTAGTCCTTTCTTCCACTTTTCAACTAACTCATTCATTGATGTGTTCATTAAAAGGTACTACTAAAAGACATTTTTTAGATACTGTTTGAGCAGCATTTCATTGATTTTTAATGATTACCATTTGAAGAAGCAAGGTTTTCCAGAAAGTAGAAACCTTTTCACATGCACCTATGAAATCGTGGCGGAAAATGATAACTTTAACACGATGATATCTTATACGAGCGAAATGATACATTTGACACAACCAGTGCAACTTGCCAAACTGATACATATTGATTTTTGAAGGAAAAATTAAGTTCTAAGTGGATAAAACTCAAACATATGAAAGTACACGAGAGTACAATCTTGTACATCAACTTTTGCGTGTTTTGGACGAGAGAATGATACATATGACACAATCAAAATTGGAAAATAGGGGATATTCAGACCACTCAATTTCTGCCCTTGGGACCTACTTGAAATCATCTTCCACAAATTAAGGTTGTGTGATTATATATAGACTCTGCTATGAGAACTATCATTTGGTAATTTAGGCTTCTTAATCGTACTTTGCAGTTTTACTTTTACTTTTGTGTTAACTTATCAATATATAAGGTCATTGTGTATTTTGTAGTGTTTCACTATTTGCAACATTCCTGTGCTACTTGTTATTGTATACAAATATTTATTCAAATTTGTCAAAAGCATAAAATATATTGATTTGATTTGAGAACCAAATCATCATCTGCATAAAATAACTGCCACAGACACCCAGTTCTGAACTCCATTGACAATGCTTCCAAAACCAAAGTAAACAACAAAGAACTAAGTACAGAACCGTTAGGTACACCAACATTCACATCAAATTCATCACTGAGTGAATTATTAACTCTAACACGGCATTGATGTACATAGACTGAACCATCTTAACTAGCTACTCGCCAACACCTAGTTTCCTCATAGCCCACCAAACAAACAGTGGCACTCTGTCGAAAGCTTTCTCCAAATCTATGGAGGCGAAAAAGATCTTTCTCTTTCCTAAATATCTTGGAGCTGCCTGTCTAAAAATATTGCATCTGTAGTGCCACGAATTGGAACAATATTTTTCTCTAAGTAACTTATCAATCACCCTCATTGACTTTTGTTACTTGATCAACAAACTTCAATCCTCTATAGTTACTCTCTTTCTAGAACATAACCTTAAAACAATTAACTATAACACTTAACTGCCAGACTATTGGTTACGCTGGTCTTCCCTTTTTTCTGCTTCTGATTTTGCTACATACATTGTTTGATGTACAAACACAATGTTTAGCTTTTAAGTAAATTCTTTTACTACCACCTGACTTCCATTTATTCCAAATTCTCCTCTTTTTCTTTATTATTATGAATATTTATACAGGATTTGACCTTCAGTAATTATATACATTATGTGCAAAAATTATATACAATACAGCTGCTATTAATGCTTGTCCTGTTTAAAAAAAAATGTTAAAAATTGTTAGTATACATTTATTATAGATATATATATATATATATATATATATATATATATATATATATATATATATATATATATAACGATAAAAACTTTAAAACTAAGAGAACTGTTTTGAGATCTCCTTAATAAAACTGTTTGTATTTGAAATCTTCCGGATGCCTAATGGAAGAGAATTGTACAGACTAGCCCCATTGAAAATAAATCTGCGTTTAGTTGTCTCAAGTTTTGCTGGAGGTAATCTGACAGTGTATTTATTATTCCTTGTGTTCTTTTTGTGGTTGCAGAGCTCAAAGTAATGGTTGAAAATTTTGCAATCATTTTTTGACCATTTTAATACATTCACGCTTCAAGCTGTTGATCGATGTTTGGGATTTCGCGTCCGGTGATGATCTGCTTGGTTCGTCTTTCTACATGTTGAAGTCGGTAGACTTGAGTGCTTGTGTAACTGGAGTGAGTTGGACAGCTATATGTTAGGAGGGGGACGATCGTTGTTGTATAGATTCTTTGACGTGCTGTTGTAGTGAGGTAGTTCTTCATTCGGTGCCGGAGACGTGAGCTGGCACTCTTGTAGCTGCGATCGAAGTTCTCTGACATTTTGAGTGAACTGTCTATAATAATGCCTAGGTATTTGTATTTTGTGACAAAGTTAATCGCTGAAGCTTTGTAAGCTATCTCGAGATGCTTTCCTGATGTTTTCAGTCTTTTTGCTGTGCCAAATAACATTGTCTCGGTTTTTCCTTTCTTGGTGTCTAAGATCAGTTTATTTTCCCTACAATACTTCCCAATTGCTTCCATATCTTCATTCAGAGCTTTTTCGATGCATCTCTGTCTGCAAATGCAATGACAGTATCGTCAGCATACGTTAAATGTAAAATGTATAATGTCTGAATGCTGTAATACCTTGGCAAGGTCATTGAAAAACATAATAAACAACAAGGGTCCGAGAATTGACCCTTGTGGGACCCCGCAAGTTATGGCTTTTGCGGTCGATCTCATTCCATCGATGTCGACAATTTGTGTTCTATTAAACAAGTAATCCGTGAACCACATTAACTCTTGACCTTGAATTCCAAAGGCGGAAAGTTTAGATAGCAGAACATTATGACCGATGGTATCGAATGCTTTAGTTAGGTCCAGGTAGACAACTCCAACCATTTTACCAGCGTCGATATGTCGACGGATGTTGTCGCATAATAGAGTTGCAGCCATTTTTGTTGATTGCCTTCTGCGAAACTCGTATTGACTGTTGCTAAAAAGATTTTCTTTCTCTATAACGTTCATCAACTCCTTTTACAGCTTTCTCCATGATTTTTGAGGCAACCGGGAGGACTGAGATTGGCTGGTAGTTGCAATGTAATAAAGTGTCCCCAGATTTAAGGATGGGTGTAACCCTTGCACTTTTCCACATGGTTGGTACGGTTGCGGTTTGTATTGAAAGGTTTATTATATTTGCTATCGGGCCAGCTATGTATTTGCTACAGTCTTTTAAAAGTCCAGGTGAGAGATTGTCTAATCCCGTGGCTTTTTGTCTCTTTAATGTTTGTAATTCCCTTTCGACAAATATCTTTACATACCCCATGCAAAACGTTTTACAGTAAGCTGGTGTCTTCAGTGTTACAGGTCTCCATGTGAAGTTGACTAGGGGGAACTCCAGCTGTTTGATGGTGTTAACTGATGTTTTATAGAAAGAGCTGAATCTCTCAACTGTGGATTTTAGTTTGTCCAAATCCTTCGAAGTTCCTTTGATGTTCTTTGCTTTGTTCGAGAAAATCTGTTTGATGGCGTCCCAGAATTTTTGTGGGTTCGCCTCGTGTTCGGTTATTAGTGACTTTTGATTGTTTGATTTGGCCTTTTGACCTGTATGTTGCAACTATTGCGCAGCATCCTGTATGCTCTCCAGTTGTTTTCAGTCCGTGTTTTCTTTGCTTTTCGAAGCTGACGATCGCAGTCGTTCATCAGATGTTTAATTTCAGTTGTCAGCTATTTACACGGTCTCCCTTTTACAGTCTTGCGAATAGACAGTGCGTACTTTTCAAAAATTTCGGAAAGTTTTCAGTTGAAAATTTGAACAGCAGAGTTAACGCTTGTTGCCTCGTATAAGTCATTCCAATTTGTACTTTTTATTTCTTTGCACATAGCTTTGTGGTTGTAACTACAATAGTCTCTGCATTTTATTGTTATGGGACTATACTGAATTGATTTTTTTTCTTGAGCATCCAATCATATCATGGTCGCTAAGGGACAATGACATAACTGAAGCAGATGACAAGTTGAGCGTAAGGTTTGAATAAATAAGATCAATTGTCGTGGAAGTGTCTTTTGTTGTTCTTGTTGGTTCTTTTATCATTTGTTTAAAGCCAAGGGTGTTAAAAATGGCTTTCAAGTCACAGTTTGTAGAGTTTTTTGCGTAATTAAGATTGAAATCTTACTTTTCAATAATTGCATTGAAGTGTTTGCATAAAAACTTTGAAGTCTCTGGAGGACGGTAATTAACAACCGTACAAAATAGATTTTGTTTTGTATACAGAAACATTGATCCAAAGAGACTCGATGTGAAAAGTTTCTAAGTCGTCCCTTCGTTTGAAAATTATTCCATTTTTTATAAATATTCCGACTCCCCCGCCTTTGTCAGTGTCTCGGTCCTTTTTAAGGAATGTATACCCTGGAAGTTTGTACAGGTTGTTGTTGTAAGTGCCATTGTTGGTATTGATGTGTGTTTCAGACAAACTTATCACGTCAACTTTTCCTTGAGTGTTTGAGACAAACGCTTCCAGTTGAGGTATTTTGTTGAGAAGTCTTCGGATGTTTTGGTGTACAAACTTTATCCCCTGTTGTTTGGTAAATCTTTCAGCGGTAACAGGTCCGGGACATTGTTCAATATCTCCACATGGTAATAATAAATTAACAATCCAATGCTTGCTTCCTCGTACAAATTTTATGTAGACAAACTTTTTCTGTGAATTGTAAACAAACAACAAACTTTATACACTGGTCAACCTCATCATTCCACCACCAGGTCTACTTATGTCATCATTGGCTCATTTTAAGACAATTTTTCAAAAAAGCCCAGGTACTTTCAACATTATCACACTGAACATCAACTGCTGAACTTTTGCACTGAATTGTCTTGCTACATGCTCTTCTTTCAACTTGCGGACCTTCCGACCGGGCCTGCACTTTCTCCTGACTTCACAACAATATCACAAATCAGCAACCTATGGTATGTTCGAAAAACACTCTTCGCATGATATAACTTTCACATCCTTCAAATTTTGTCTGACTTTCTAACCAAGGAATAATCTATCTCATTCATTCATTTATATTTTCTTTTTCATAAATTTTCAACAAAAAACACAATTCACCTAGATAAATTCAACGACGTACAAAACATTGCTGTTATAGCAATTGTATTTTGGACACTGAAACAAAGTTTGATGTATTTTATATGACCAAGGGTCCCTATTAAAGGTACAATTGGTTTCATGCTAATTTTTTAATTCAAATAAGATGTTTTTGAGTGTCCCATAATTACGCCATTAATTTAAATGTCCCGCAATTACGCCGGATGACTATAGTTGAAAAATGAATATATATATATAAATATAATAATATCTTTTTATACGAAATATAATATTATAAATGATCAAAGAAAAAGTGGAAACTCGTAGAAGGTCAAGTTTGACTTTATCATCGAGAACCAATTAGAATTATTGAGAAAATTAGCAGTATTGAGAAATTTGATTAAATTATTATTATTATTATTATTATGAATATTTCGACAGGATATATACATTTCAGTATTAAAATTATATACTGCTATTAACATGTGTCCTGTATAAAAATAAATAAATAAATAAAAAAACTGACGGATAAAAACGTTTATTATATACATACATACTAAAATGTTAACTTTACTGATGACTGGTTGGTGTAGAATGCGAAGTGAGGTTAATTTAGAAACAAGTTAATGGTCATAAAATTTACGTAATTTATTTTTGAAAAGTAAAATTGAGACTTCCTTTCTAATTTCTAAAGGAAGTGAATTGTACAAATGAGCACCAAAATAATAAAAAGAATTCCTAGCGAATTCTAGCTTAACTTTAAAAAAAAATATTATTTATCCATTAATAAAACTTATATTAATAACAAAAATCGTTAATATATGATATACAAATAAAATTTTTTAAAAAACAAACAAACAGAACAAAAAAATAACAAAAGATAATTTAAAAATATCTATATATATCGTTATCCAATGAAATTGAAATACTTTTAACAAGGCTTTTAAAACTGGAAAAAGAAATATTTGTTTTAATTAGATTTGAAACAATTAAATTATTCCAAAGATTTGGGCCACAAACAGAAATGCAAAATTCACAAAGTTTTGTGAATCTGACAACCACCTATCTGACTAGTGACTCATATGTTAGCTACCTATATACTGTTTCTTACTGAATAATGTGTTGCAAACCACCATGTCTGTCGCTGTTACCAACTCAAGCAATCAACATTATTTTTTCTACCCACTTCTCTGCTATGAATATGCCTCCTCCCCCATATCCATCATTATTACCAATTCAGAAAAATTTATACCTTGCACAAGTCTTACTGAAGCTCCTCTCCACCTGACTTCCTGAACACAGCACACATCGACAGATCTACATTCTAACATTTCAACTACCTCAACTGCTCGGCCTCTTAGTGTGCCAACAATAAGATTACCTATCCTCGACCTAATGTTGTCTACCTTGTGATGTGATAGCTATGTAACCATCTGACAACCTCATACCTTCGTAGACAATGGTATACCCACAACAACTCGATATTGATGAAATTTTGAGCTATAAATTTCTCAAAAAAAACAGGCTAATTGATTTAGTCGGCAGAGTCTGTTGCTAAGTTGAAGACATTGAGTGGTGTTATGCAAAGGTCTATTCTTTACTCATTTTCATGTCGGTCTCTCGTATTCCATTAGCATTCATTCAATGATAACACAGACATTTATTTCGCAAAGTAAGTAAGTTTTAATTTATGATGATTTAAAAAATGTTTTTAACAACTTTATGGGAAACAATCTTAACCTTAATCAGAGAAAAGCAGATTGCATATTGTTTGGAACTTGTCAACGTTTGTCGAAAGAGAACAAGCACATTCTCCTATATTTGTTAAACAGTGCTGCTGTGTACACGAAAAAATGTTACAAATGCCTCAAATATGGAATATCTCCATACAAAATGACCAATCAACCACAAAGGCATGGATGTATTGCTTGTGAACCATCGTAACATCGTAGCATTGAACGTGAGAGAAAATGTCACCAAATCATTTTATCATTTAGTTGCTCATGTACGCAATTAATACTCATCAGTCAACTCGATTTGTAACTAAATTTTTATGCGGCTCACACCGAAGCTGAAGAGTATACCCAAGAAGAAAGATGCATTGCTGGACTGTGATATCTTTGAATGGTTGATGTGAATACGTTTGCTAGACGATAATACTGTTGGAGGTTCTCTACTTGACTGTAAGGTTATCAGTGATGATGATTCCAGTTTATTATGCAGAACTTTACAGGCTTTCTCAATGGATGGGATGTTTAAAGCATCGCATATTATCTGTTGTAATCTGTTGTATTTCAGGTGGTTTTCAATGTAGTTACATTTGTGATTTGAGAGGTCATAATAAAGTTGAGTTCAACCAGGGACGTTTTTTTTCACTAGAAAATTATAGAGTCAGCGATGAATAGTGGTCACACCTACTTATACTAACTGAATGAGAACACACGTGCCCACAGTTATTTCCACAAAGACCTTTTGTTTTGAAAATATCTTCAGTTCTATTTTCTGACAAATAAAATGCATATTTTTCAAATTTATTTTCCAGATTTGCGGACATGCAGAGAAAAAGTCAGTCCATGTCTCTGCGCATGCGCGGTGATGAAAGCGACAAATTGAGCAGCTCGAGAAACAAACGACTGGTGGAGCAAATGTCACGGCGGCCGGGATCACGAGCGGTGATGGACACTATAGACAGGGAACCTGACGCCATTAAAAATCGAGTTGACATCACAAAGATGAGGCGAAACGTGAAGGATCGTTTGGGGAACGCTAGAGGTAGAGTTCACTCGAGGATAGGTTACCCGAGTCAAAACAATCGAAACGCAACAAATCAGTATCAGAAGAACGGCGCACTTAACGGACGCCGGGGGAATTTTCTAAGAAGAAGAGGAGGGAATCTACCTAACAGAAGAGGGCGCGCTAAACAACAATACGCGTCGCGCGCGAATGAACACAGGCTGGATTCAGATCTCGATTCTTATATGTCTGCAAAGAAGTAAAAATGTTTTTGTTGTGTAACAAACAGTTTACCATCGTTTCGCGAGGTTGGGGCGTGGGAAAAACATGAAAATTTAAGTTGACTGATTCGAGTGTGAAACGTAATAAAGATTTGTTTGTCTTGTTTTTTTGTCATTAATATTTTTGTTACTACGGTTACTTATTTAGGATTGAGAGAGTTTTGTCAACGAAAATTGATTCTAAAAGCTTACTTGGTTGTCTTGATTTAATATGTGTTCTGTACCCATATTAAATACTTTAATTTTCCTGTTGGTTTCGCTTTTATCTTTTCCCATCTTCTGTTGAAACGTTTTAATTATGAAAAATATATCCAGTAGTCATTGGAATACATCTAATACGTCATTGGAATACATCTACTCCCCGCTATTATGAACTAAAGATCCGGTCCCTGACAAGTAAATTCTACTGTAAATACAACGAACCAACGGTATCACGAGCTTCCGTTTTTACGAACAAAATTCCCCATCATCACAAATACCCTCGATTATGATTATTGAGAAAACTGATCGTGAACGCCTAAAACACGCAAAATATGTGAGTTAATTATAATCTGACTTGCTTTTTGTATTGTAAACGTGTGATGATGACCAGTCATATCAGTGTGTCGTGTCGTGTCATACCCGGTCTACTGTACTGTGTTGACTGATGTGAAAAGAAAGACTCATATCCGATGACATTCAAATGGTTTTATCAAAGATTCTGTTTTGATAATTCAACAAATCTACTCTGTCCCTCAAGTTATAGCACACCACATGGAACTTGCATACCTTCGGTGTTACCAAGGTTCACTGGTTTGCCTGTACAGAGCACTTGGCATGGGCATCACTTCTTAAAAGGTAGGAAATTGTTTTTGTAAAACGCCCGTTGCTGCCTTCTTTCATATGTCCAACAACGCTGGCATCTTTTAATGCACATTTATCTTTTGGATTGTCTTTGAGTTTCCAACTTTCATTAACTGTAGGCGTAAACATGGTTAACCTTTAACTTAAGATTCCGCTTCCCAATTATCTGTTATGACGATCGACAAATACGACCTTTCTTTGTAATGCTCTAAATATTAAACATTTTTGAACGAAAACATTTACGACGTTTAATGTTCTATTGGTCATCTATCAGAGCAACAACGGTTGTCATCTTATGAACTGTTGTTTGGATAATTCAGTGCGTCACTTAGGCGTGGAGGGGAGGGTTGATAGGCTTCCGAAATCCCGCTAGAACTATTTTCTTGATCCATAAAGAGTTCGTTATAGCGCGTTCCGGTCAATTATCATTCGCTGACTGAAGCCATCAACATAATCAGAGAGGAACACCTTGAAAAATCTCCAATCAAACAGCCCAATAGATATAACTAAGCTTAAATCTCACCAAAGCGAACTCACTTTGTTAATCGCTTTCTCGCAATATTGACTCAAAATGGCATATCAAATCAAGTTATAAATAGTCACAAAAGATCTCCTAATAGTCCAACTGAGAATGCCCAATATAATTTCCTGCAGAAGGAACACTCGTGCTAGTCGAATGTCAGTGCTTCGGGCAGATTGTGATCGTTAATCTCGGGCAGCAGCAATCAACCTAGGAGAAGGTTCACCCAGAACAATTAAGAACAAGAAGATGAGTTTAGCTGCCCTACCATGGAGCTTGATAATTATGTTTTGAATTTACGATGTCATGCAAAAATGGAGATTGTCTTTTGAAATAACTTAAAGAGTGGAGGTAAATATTTAACACACGCAAGGTTTGAAATTAGTTCTCGTTAACTCCCTTTAAAAAACTTTAAAATGTTTTGGTTGAAAGGCGCAGGCGCAAAAAATCTCATTGACTCACTGCATACACTTCATCTTTACAGCTCTGCTTCTCTTGTCTTAAAACAGGTAATAAAATACAATTATCAATGAACTTAGGGCTCTAACATGCATCGAACCTTTTCTGAACAATGTTTTTTATGCTGAACAATCCACCTGTTTTTTCCGTTTTTGAAGAAAATAAGAATTTATTAAGAATTCTGTAATTTACATTCTCTTTATCCAGATTGGATGCAAAAGAAGTATATGTGTTTATTTAACAAAAAATTAATCCACGATTGTATGTTCCACAAATTCTAAAAAAAGTTAATGTTCTGTTTTGTAATAAAAGTAATGTTATCAATAATTTGTTTACTCATTTTCTCATAATAGTTTTATTGCCAACTAAAGATGATGGTAAATCTATTTGTTTGAAAAAGAGAATACCTTTTTTGTATGCTAGCAATAGTTGGACCTATAATACTAATAACTTTCTTCCAAGCTGAGTGTTGCATTTAAATGAAATCTGTCATTATTACTTCTGCCTTTCGTTCTGTCAAATGTAGCGGCTGAAAGAGATGGGTTATGTTTGCTGGGACTAGACTAGGCAAGTTAAAACGTTATTCTTTTTCAATTCATCAGTAACAGCTTCATCAGTAACAGGAGCTTCAGTAATTTCCATCTCACATCAAATTACTAAGTCTAAATTTAAAATTGCGATTCTGCAAACTACTATGATGTGGCAGCCATAGGCCAGACTACGAGAGTTTAAGTTGCGATGACAGTACTCGGCCACGTGAAACGAAATGCAAAATTAAATGTAGTTTACTTTAATTTTTGCTATTACTTTAATTTTTTGACGGCGCTTTATGAGTATGTTTTTGCTTTATTATATATTTTTGTTTTGTTCCCTTTTTGTTTATCTATTTTGTGTTTAGTTTATGTTTTTTACTTATATCGTAACTAGGTTATTCTTTATAATATCATTATGTTTCTGATTTCGTGTTTTTGTTTATATTTGTCGCTGCCGAAATGAGCGAAATTATTATTATTATTATTAAATGGATATTTTATCAGGATATAATTTATTTGTGTTGAGGAAAGTTGATTGTGTTACAAAGCCTGGTGTAGGTGTTTATTTACAAAGACATCGTCTCCAACTGGTGCATAATTTACAATCATGTTAGGTTATATGGCCGAAGCGGCATATATCCGGAGGGGCATACATCCGGAGGGGCATATATCCGGAGGGGCATACATCCAGAGGGGCATACATCCGGAGGGTCATACATCCGAAGCGGCATACATCCGGAGGGGCATACATCCGGTAGGGGCATACATCCGGAGGGGCATACATCCGGTAGGGGCATACATCCGGAGGCATATTATTTTTTTGCTGAAATATGAAATATATATTATAGACTTTTAGAATTTTAACTAGGGGAAGCATAGGGGCCAAAATTGCGAAAATTACTTCCCTTAAGATAAGGTAATATCAACGAGTTGTCACGAGTTAATGTCATTCTTCGAACATGTTAAAGGCGCTTCGACCATTATCGTTGTCCAATTCCCATTCAGAATTGGATCCGTCACTGATATAATCAAAAGTATCGAATTACTTATAAAGTGCCTTGAACCTTTTGGAATACCAGTGAAGGGAATTTGTAAGAGATTTGTTCTGGAGACGGAGAGAAGACCTTGAAACAAAAAATATTGAAACAATGTGGATTGAGTTTATGCAACAAAAATCGAAATCCTTCCTTATTTGCATCACGTACCGACCCCCTGATACATCTCGCTATTTGAATGTCAATTTTCCAAAACTTTTTAATAACAAATTAACAAATTGTGTGAACAATTTTGACGAAGTAATTGTTATGGGACATATAAACGTTGACTTTTTGAAAAGGAATTGCCATGACAACATTAAAAATATATTTCAAGTAAATGGTTTTAAGCAGCTTGTTAAAAATGCTACTCGAATCACCGAACACTCAAAGACATTAATTGATATAATCGCGACTACCAAACCAAACAACATTTGTACAACTGTAGTCGTTCCAACGCTTGTAGTGACCACGATATGGTTGGATGTATTAGAAAACTTTGTTAAATACCCGCCAAAGATTATACGTAGCCTTAATTATTGTGATTATGATCACCAAAATCTATTTGATGAACTTAACGATATGGATTGGATACCACTCCTCAGCCTTACCAATGCAAATCGATCCGTAGAAATGTTCAATTCTGTCCTAACAAATATCTTCAACCGTCACGCACCTTTTGTCAAAAAAAAGATCAAAGGCCGTCCCTGCCCATGGATCGACGGGGCAATAAAAGTAAAAATGGACGAGCGTGACCGATAATTACGAAAAGCCAGAAAACAAACAATTTAGAGGACTGGAACCGATTCAAATCTTCACGAAATAGCTGTAACAATATGCTGCGCAAATGTCGTTCCAATTACCATCAAAACCTACTAACTGAACATCAGTACCATCCAAAAAAATTTTGGAACGTTATAAAAAGGATATTTCTTACCAAAAATAAATCTTCTTTCGTCGAATCGAACGGGAATAGTGACAAAGCAATCGAATTCTCAAAGTATTTTTCATCAGTTGTAAATAAACTCAGACAAGTTTCTTTCAACACACACGAGTTTGTATGGAAAAGACCCAAACCAATAACACCGGAGACTGATAGGAGATTTGTTTTAGTTATGTTGTAATTTGTTTTAGCTATGCATTGAACGTCAGGCCCACCGAGAGGGGGGCAAGGAGGGCAAAGTACCCGGGGCCCATGCTAAACAGGGGCCCATAAATATTTGAAACAATTTTTATTTTGTTTATCAACGGGCTTACATGCTTTAAAATTGAAAAATAAAAATAATGATTTGGTCTAATGAGTTAGTAGGCCTAGAGTGCAATGCAAAAAAACAGCTTAATTAATCTGTTATCAATATAGCAGATGTTTTTGCCTATTGCAATGTAGTAAAAATTAGAGATGATGCCTCTTCTTCTGTCGTACGCGTGCTGTCTCATATCTCCAGCCTGGTCGAGGACAGCCACTCTCTCGTGTCAGCGGACATTCATCGGTGAAGTGGTGTATGGTCTGGTCAGCATCGCTATGACTATGTCATCTTGTCACAAACCGAGAAGCAAACCGCGAGCTGAGAATCATGGTGCACGGCAGTGTACTGCAGTTCGAAGCAACACCAACGTACCTTGGAATGAAACTGGACCTTGCGCTGACATTCCAACAACACTTGGAAAAACTTTCAGCAAAAACATCGTCCCGAGTTTCCTTGATATGCCGCCTTGCCGGAACAACATGGGGAGCTGCAACTAAGACCTTGCGCATCTCAACTCAAGCTCTTGTCTTCTCAGCAGCTGAGTACTGCGCACCAGTCTGGTGCCAGAGCACACATGAAAAGAAACTGATGGACGTGGCCCTTAACAACTCTCTGCGCACGATCACAGGATCTCTGCGCCCCACACCTGTGAACCATCTTCCAGTTCTGGCTGGCATCACTACTCCGTAAAGCTGCGGTTTTCGCCCTGGCTCGCAAGGCCAAACGTGACATCAACTATCTCTTGCACGCTACGGTCGCTGAGCCTCCTACGTGCACACGGCTATAATCACGGCACGCCTTCGTCGGACATGCGCACAAACTCTTGTGTGACACACCACCAGGCATAAACAAACAGACCTAGACCAGGAACCGTTGGCAGGAGAAATGGCGGGGAGCATTAGAGCAATCACGACTCCACAAGTTCATCGAGACGCCAGACAACATCCTCGGCTCCGAGCTTCCCCGCCGCCAGTGGACACCGCTCAACCGCCTGAGATCCGGTGTTGGTCGTTTTGCCGCCTCCATGAAGAAATGGGGACTAAGTGACTCGGCCGAGTGTGAATGCGGTCACTAAGACCAGGGATGATGCTTACTGCACTTAATGACAAAATTGAGTTAAGCAGTCATACAGATAAGTTGCAAAAATCAAATTCATATTTGTAGTTCAGTTGTTTTAATTACTATTTCTTACAATGTAATTACTATTACGGTATTTTTTGTGCTTTATCACTTATTAAATCATATTATTTTATGTTGATTTTTTCTAATTTATGTGTAGTAAGTTTTGTTGGTCTAATACCACAGACTAAAGGTAATACCTATAAGGCCCCGAATAATGACACAGGCCCTTTTCAATAGCCCCCAAAAAAATTGTTTCAGCCTTCGGCGAAAATAACACTCGCGCTGCGCGCTTGTTTTAGGGCTCAACTATACTTCTGGCCCTCATGCTTGTTTTTCTCTTGGCGGTCCTGTTGAACGTATTCGTACCTAAACAGCTTAAAAGTTTAAAGAGATCGAAAGCCACCGGTTTGGACGAAATTCCGAACTCAATGCTAAAAGACTGTGCCGATGCTATCTCTCCAGTGATAACTCGCATCAACCTATCATTAAATACTGGTATTTTTCCAGAACTATGGAAAAGAGCCAAAATCACCCCTGTACACAAATTAGGATCAATAAAATCACCTGCCAACTACAAACTCATTTCTGTATTACCAGTACTCTCAAAAATCTTCGAAAGAGCTGTACATACACAATTAGTCACTTATCTAAAAAGAAAACAAACTCCTCTCAAACTGCCAGTTTGGGTACAGAAAACATCGGTCAACTGAACAGGCTACAGTTCTTCTAAGCGATAAGATACGCAAGTATGCCAACGATGGATGTCTAGTTGCTACGATATTTATTGACTTGAGTCGTGCATTTGACACTATAAACCATAGTACGTTAATGAACAAACTCAGTGCCTACGGAATTACAGACACAGAGATTGAGTGGTTTAAATCCTATCTGTTCAACCGACGTCAAGTAGTTGGTTTTGAGGGACATAAATCAACCGAAGAAGCAGTAATATCTGGTGTTCCTCAGGGATCAATACTAGGTCCGCTAATGTTCTTAATTTTCTATAATGACTTAGCAAAATGGTTAAGTCATGCAGAGGCTATAATGTATGCAGATGATACTGTATTATTATACGCACATAGAAGCATTGACGTGATCAACAAATGTTTAACTGAAGACATGAAATCCTTTTTCGAATTCTGCAACGAAAATGAATTCATTCTAAATATGAAGAAGGGAAAACCGAAACAATGCTGTTTGAGACGTCAAAGCGAATAGGAGGAAAAACGATGGAAGTGAAATACCGTGACGAAACAATCAACGACACAGAAAGATACGTGTACCTTGGCAATGTGCTAGATCCTACATTGACTTTACATGACGACTTCCAAACGAAATACAAGAAAGCTTCAAGCAGAATGAACCTTCTAGTAAAGATACGACCATTACTGACTGTTAAAGCTGCAGAGAAAATCTTTAACATGATGATTGTGCCTTTGTTTTCTCAACAGTGCATCATTTTGCAGATGACACTAATTTGTTATATATCAACAAGTCAATAAAAACCTTATGTAAAAAAGTAAATTATGATTTACGAAGAGTAAATGATTGGCTTAATGCAAATCTTATCGCTTTAAATGCTAATAAAACCGAATTTATCATTTTTAAGAAATATCATAAAAAAATGATTCTGAAATTAAAATCATGTTAAATGGATCACGTTTAAAACAATCAACTTGCATTATTTATCTGGGAGTTTTAATTGATGAAAACTTAACTTGGAAACCCCACTTAAGCGAACTTTGTAAAAAATTGAGCCGATCAAATAGCATGCTTTCAAAAATTAGATGCCACGTTAATACAAAAATTTTGAAAAGTTTGTATTTTTCAATTTTCTCGTAAATAAATTATGTTCTATTCAACGATCAGCTCTAAGAATTATAAATTTTCAACCTTTTAGATCAAACGTAACTGCTGCTTTTACTAAATTTAATATCTTTCCATTTTCGTCTACTATTAAACCCCTCAACATTATGTTTGTTTTTGATTTTTTAAACCAAAATATCCCCCCTTCGATTGGCAATTTCTTCACTAAACTTTGTCATTTTCATTTTGCTTGACATATTGAAAGATAGGTTTATTTATGCTACTGTTGATGTTATCTGGAGATATTGAGACTCAACCTGGTATTGCTGTTGAATCATTGTCGAGAGAATGTTTTCAGAGACAGTTTCTACCCAGTAAAGAAATCAAAATCAACCATTAACCGCAGAGCAAGAAGAATCACTAACAACGAAAATGTTAAAGATGTATGTACAACATACTACATACATACAACATACATATTAATTCATTTGATTTGAAACTTGAAACAGGTATTATAAAAACTGATATCACCGATCATTTCCCTATATTTGTTATAAAACCATTAAATTGTAAATTTGAATTAAATTCTACAAAGTTTATTTTAAAACGAATATTTACTTCGAATAAAATTTTAAAGTTTAAAGAAGACTTAAAGTTTACAAACTGGGACATGTTTGATATCAAAGATCCCAATGTTGCTTATAACCAATTTTTAACACTTTTTCTATCAAAATATAATTTTCATTTCCCAAAAACTAAAATTAAAATGAAAACAAAAACCTTAAATAATCCTTGGATGACTAAAGGTTTAATAAAATCTTCCAAATTTAAACAAAAATTATATAATAAATTCCTTAAAAAACGTACAATAGATAAAGAAAACTCATATAAGAAATATAAAAATTTATTTGAAAAGATCAAACGTAAATCGAAGATTAATTATTACCATAACTTACTTAAATTAAACCAGGGAAATTCTAAGAAAACATGGAACATAATTAGGGAGGTTTTGGGTAAGCGAAATACCTCGCCATCCTTTCCTAAAAGAATATCTATTGAAAATAAGGACTGTTTTGATGAAGACAAGATTGCAGAATATTTTAATGAATACTTTATTAACGTGGGAAGCAAGCTTGCTGATAAAATTCCAATTGTAGGCAAACACTTTTCGGATTATCTAAATACCTCGACTTGTTCCATGACTAACATTGAAATTACTACTAATGAATTAAATGATGTTGTTAACCAAATAGATATTAATAAATCTCCTGGTTATGACGAAATAAC
Source organism: Candelabrum cocksii (assembly GCA_963930725.1). Classification (NCBI taxonomy): domain Eukaryota; kingdom Metazoa; phylum Cnidaria; class Hydrozoa; order Anthoathecata; family Candelabridae; genus Candelabrum; species Candelabrum cocksii. The sequence goes on from OZ005666.1 coordinate 3,851,890, forward strand.
ACCAAATATCGTAAAAATTGCCTTTTCTGAAATTTGTAATCCATTAAAACATATTTTTAATCAATCACTTACCTCAGGAATATTTCCAGATAAAATGAAAATAGCTAAAATCATCCCTTTATTTAAATCAGATGATGGTTCTTTAATCAATAATTATAGACCAATATCAATCTTACCGATTTTCTCTAAATTATTTGAGCGCATTTTATATAACCGTCTAAATAAATATATATCTGAGAATAAGTTATTGTACCAGAGACAATATGGATTTAAAAAAAATCACTCAACTGACCACGCGATCATAGATATTGTTGATGAAATCGCAGAGAAATTTGAAAATAATGAATTTGTTTTAGGTGTATTTATAGATTTTTCTAAAGCATTTGATACCGTAAATCATGATATTTTATTGGGAAAATTAAACCATTATGGTGTTATTGGTAACAACCTTAATTTACTTAAAAGTTATCTATCTAACAGAAAACAATTCATAAGCTACAATAACAAACAAACAACCCTGCTTAATATAACTATAGGAGTTCCTCAGGGTTCAATACTGGGTCCTCTCCTATTCTTATTATACATTAACGACTTAGCCTCTGTTTGTCCGAAGCTCTCTACAATATTATTTGCTGATGATACAAATATATTTAACTCCCATAAAAATTTAGATCAGTTATTCCGGATAATGAATAATGAACTATCATGTTTAAACCAATGGTTCTCTAGTAATAAATTATCAGTCAATACAAAAAAAACTAAATATACTTTGTTCCATCCGTTTCGTAGAAAACAATTAATACCGCTTGATCTTCCTTTACTGTCTTTAAATTCGGTTGCAATAAGTCGAGAAACTTCAATTAAATTCTTAGGTGTATATTTAGATGAAAACTTAACTTGGAAAAATCATATTTCCATGATTGAAAATAAAATTGCCAAAAGTATAGGGATTTTATATAGAGCTAGGTTTTATTTGGATAAACGTTGTTTAAAGGACATGTATTTTTCTTTTGTTCATAGTCATTTAAGTTATGCAAATATTGCATGGGCAAGCACGCATAAATCAAAATTAATGTATTTGTATCGTCAGCAAAAACGTGCATCGAGAATAATTTTTAATCGTGAAAGGTTTGCACATGCCAAACCATTACTAAGCCAACTTAATGCTTTAAATATCTTTCAACTCAATATTTACCATAATTTAATATTTGTCTTCAAACTAAGTAAAGGTTTGGTGCCAGAAGTCTTTACAAACAAATGTAACTTACGGGATTTCCATTACAACTTGCGCTCATCAAAAAGCTTGTTATATAGTACAAGTCTAAAGAAGAGTAAACTTGGCTTATTTTCCTTTTCATACAGAGCTCCCTTTCTATGGAATAATTTTATTTCTTTAAAAGTGAGGGAAATCACTACCTTATTGCAATTTAAGAAGACTATAAAGTCTCTTCTTCTTGAACATGATAATGAACAAGAATTTTTTTAACTTTTTTTTGTTTTTCTCATTCTCCTTTTCTTTTTGCTTTTTGTTTTTACTGTTATATATCATACAACGCTGAGATTATATCAGAAAATGTAAATAATATTTGCGTTTAAACTTTTGAAATTGTTGTAGTACATACATACACATATATAATTTTCGTAAATTTTTGCATAACTTGAAATAAGGTACTCTATGATAAAACTTCTTAAAGTTTTCTTTGAGTTTCCTGCCGACTTAATACATTCAAAAAAACATTAAATAAATGTGTATATATTTGTTGTATATGTATATATTTGGATAAATTTCCATTGTAACTTTTGTTGTTTTGGCGAAATGATTAAATAAATTAAATAAATAAAACAACAGGAAATTATGAGACAGAATTGTTTGTTAGTGAAAAAATGTTTAAATAAGGAAACTGGAAGTTTTATATTTAATTAGTATTTTGATCTTGTGGAACATGAATGATTTACAAGAAATAACCATATTTTGATAAAACTGATCAGTTAAACTTGAATTTAGTCTGATTAAATCGTTTTAACATTTCGTTTCTTTTGATCCAATTCCCAATTTGATCAAATTCTGCTTTATCAAAGTTCAAAGTTAATCAAAGTTTCATTAACTGCACTTTTTGTTCCTTTTCCCCATTTTTGATTCTTTATATATATTTTCATTCTTACTTTCTACCTCCCAAACAGGACAAACTGGATAACAGTTTTTAATTGTAATATATATAATTTGCAATATATATGTGTAAATACTGATGTTTTTATCCTGTATAAAGATTGAGAAATAAATAAATAAATCCTGATAATTTGAATTAGACATTATGTAATCTGACAAACTCCACAAATCTTTGACGGAGATGATAGCAGCTGGAAAGAAATTGTTTATACCTTTTTCTAAACCGTTCCAAGGAATGGAAAAATATCAATGTTAGGTTAAGAAGAGGTTACACTGTGAAATCATTGGCAGTGCTACTAAGTTCACCTGATAAGAACAATCAAGGAAATCCTTATAAGGAAGATTTTTACAACATATATTCAGCTGATGTACAAAGTATTTCGAGACATGCAGGAGTTTATGTTCCCTATGAGAGACAAATTCAGGCAGTTTTTGCCAAAACCTTAAGAAACATTTGTTGTGTTGTGGACTGCACCAAGTTTCGCATTGAAGCTTCTCACAATTATCCAAGGCAGGCAACACTTTCTCGTCATACAAGCATTCTAACACACTTTAATGCCTGATTGCTGTCACCCCAAATGGGGGTGCTTGCTTCATTTCCTATATCTTTGCAGAGAATCAGGTCAGGTATATTGAAGGTATATAATAAAGGCAAATAATGTAATTTTAGCTGACAGAGGCTTCACTGTCCAGGATTTGCTCAATCCTTTGCAAGTCAGTGTAAGAATACCGTCGAGAAAGAGTCTGAGCGTAGGAGAGGAACTAGAGACAAGGAAGATTGCTAAGGCCAGAATTAACATAGAGCGATATAATGAACATGTAGAACAGTTTAGATTAGTAGGAAGGAAAATTCCACTGTCTCTTTCCCCTCTTGCAACTGAGATGGTGTAGTGGTAGCTTGTGGGCTTGTTAATTTTAAATGTCACTTTGTAAATAAGATTTTGTACTATATAATCAATTAACCATAGAACTTTGTACACATATAAGTATGATTTGCTTTGATTTTATGCTAGTTTTGTAACAATATTAATATAATATCAAAGTATTATTGAAGCATTTCATTGAGATGATATGCATTACTAGTACTGCAATGTAATGTCACTACAGAAAAGAGCCAAATTAAGTTTAGTGTAAGGCTTTTATTTACCTATAAAACAAAGTAACAAAATAACATATAACATTTTCCTTAGCTTATAAAATATAGAAAGCGACAGAAAACGCTAGACTTTAAATTAATCGTATAAAGAAGAAGGGAAGAGGTTACTAGCACGTCACCCTGAAGTATCATAGTCAACAAATTTAACTGGAGCTTTCTTGATTCGGAGTGATCTTCTCGGAGCACTATTGGTATTGACTTCTCGTTCTATTATTGCTTCACTTTCGGGAATCGTTTGTTCTTCACTAGCACACTCTTGTAACGTTGAATCGTTTGCAACTTGTGTAATTTTCGCAGGTCAGTTAACAAGTTCTTTAGGAGAAAGAAGTTTGTTTGTCTGAGTCTCGCGGGGGGTCTAAAATCCGTGACGTCAACTGTGCGCAACGCTATTAGAGACATTAGAACGAGAACGAGAGTTATTTTCACTTCCTATCAGACTCGGCGGTCTCGGTTTACCCAAGATTTCTGAAAAATCGTCTTCAGACTTTGAAGCATCTAAGAAAATAACTGCTCCGTTAAGTGCAATTATTGCTATGCAGGGTAATGCGCTACCTAAAGAAGACACAAACATAAGAAACGATATTCGGGTTCAATGCGACAGTTTATTGAAGGAAAAAGCTGAGAAAATTGAAATACGAATAGATTCTGAAACACTAAGAGTTGTTCATCAAGCAAAATCAAAAGGTGCCTCCAGTTGGCTGAGTGTATTACCTTTAGAAGAGCATGGTTTTCTCCTTAACAAAAGTGAATTTAAAGATGCACTGGAATGCAATGTCACAAGAACCTCCGCGACTTCGAGGCTAACCTACTGAAGAAAGTGTGCAATGATGTTGAAGTGGAACCCCCCCTTGCAGCCGATCAATGGTGAGACGTTTCGGACTCAAGTCGCCAAAGGAGATGAAGCAAGACTGGACATTCGTGCGAGAGGATTCTTTTGTCACGCGCAAAACAACTACTTTGACGTACGTGTCACTAATTGTAATTCTTCCTCGCAGATCAACAAAGAGCAAAACGTTATCTTCAAATCTCACGAAAATGAGAAAAAACGAAGATATAACGAACGTATTATGAATGTCGAACAAGGAACCTTTACCCCACTTGTTTTCTCCGTAAACGGCGGTGAAGGTCCAGAATGTTCAGTTTTTTACAAACACCTAGCTGAAAAAATTGCTACGAAAACCGGCGATCGATACGAAAAAAGTTCTAACTTGGATACGTTGTAAAATTTCATTCATTGTTATACGTTCTGCCTTTATATGTGTGAGAGGTAGTAGGAGTGTTTTTACAGACAAAAACTCTGATGTTGTTGATGATTTCACCATTGCCTGTGACGACATTAGAATTTGATAATATATAAACACGAAAGAACGAGTTGTGCTTTTACATTTATTGATTTTTACTAACATATAGTATGTATTGTAACTCATTTTTATTGCAGAAATATATTTGTTTAGTTATTAGAGACATTAGAAATATTTTTGATGTAAAATATAAAAACATGCATTGGTTAAATTCTATTTTTGATAAACAGTAAACAATTTTCTAATTTAGTCAATCTTAGCATCAGAGGTAAACCTTGTTTAGCTTAGTGTTAATAAACAAATATATGTTTTGCTTGGTGGTTTGCATTTTATGTTGTGTGTATCTTTGCCAATTATATAATATATATTTTTTTCTAGATATTCTTTGACGTATATTTCTACTGTGGTGTCACTACATTGAGTAGTCACTACACCAGTGACACCAACCATATATTTTTGTAATTTGTTTTTCTATGTATTTTTGTATTTTAATTATATGGTGAATAAAAAACAATTTGATTTGATTTAATTTGATAACTTACTGTGGTAACCTTCATCTTGAATTGACTAAAATACAACAGGATAAGCTAACATCATTGGAAGGCAGATACAATAGCATCGTAAAGGTATGTCAAGAAGTACGATCGATCGAGAAATGTCTAAAACGAAAAGCTTGTGTTGCAGTGAGAAAATGCTTAAATGGAGACGTTTGCAAAAATTACATTGATTATTTTCAGATAAATCGACACAAAAAGGAAACAAGAAACAAAAACTCTCTTAATAACACTACCGAAAGTTAAACTTGAGTATGCACGAAAATCTTTCTACTTTATGGGTGCACACATTTATAACAAGCTCCCCGTTGATACAAGGAGGGAAGAGTCGTTAAGGCAGTTTATATCAAAATTAGATTCCTTTTATTTTAACTCCTAATTATTTCCTTTAAATAGTATATATAAATAAATAGATAACTTTTACCTTTTATATTTTTATTTTGTATTATATTATTAACAGGTCATGTATTATAGCAGTATTTAGTACTGAACAGTTTATCCTGTATAAATATTTACTTTAATAATAATAATAATAATAATAAAGGTCTATTAAACTCCCATCGCACTTTGAAATTTTCTTCAGATGTTAAAAATTCACGAAGTGTTTATGAAAATCAATATACACACATCGGAAAAGTGAAGGGCGAATTAATAAATAATTTCCTGTGTAAGTAAGCCTTTTTAGTTCACTTGCGACTTTCCCAGAAATCTTTTGTTAAAACAAATTTCCTGATAGTGTCAGAATGTGCAATCAAAGTTTTCACATCCTCTGCCGAACGCGCTGTTATAATCTCTCCATATTCAAAAACATGATCACCGGTTTTGATTTTATCTAAAAGAACATTTAAACTAATGTATGTAAATGCAGTACACGTATTTTTTTTATAAGAATCTAGATGCCCTCAAATATTTAAGAAACTAGTACTACAAAAATTGCCTTTCCTAAGAAATTCCTTTCAAAAAGAACTAAATAAATACTGGAACACATTTTTAAAATACCTCTGTTAATGATAACTAACACTTTTATCATTTTATTCACCTCACCTAGGTCAACAGGCAAGACAAACCAACCAACCAATTTTATGATTTAAGAATCTATTTAAGAAACTTTTGATACTTAACGAACCACCCCCAAAATGAATCTACAACTACTAACTACTAGGGCCTTTGCTTAGTTTCTTATATAAAAAAACGTGTTTCATTATTTTCCCGCGTTGAAACATCATCATATTTTAATGCTTTTCTACCCTTTTCGTTTTGTATTGACCTACAGGATTTTTAATACTGAACCCATGACAAGTTTTTCTGGACAAGCAATATCTGTTCTTATTGCTTATTTTGCTTCTATTTTCCTTGCATAATTTCTACTTTCGCCTCAATCTTAATGTGCTTTTATATATATATTTATTTGTGGTTTTAAATTTTACTTTTATTTTTATGTTATAACAGGTCCTCTTATGATAGCAGCATTTGTATTTTTGTTGGCAATAGTCAACCTGTATAAATAATAATAATAATCGAGTAATAACGTGAGAAATAATGTTATTTTCGTCAGAGATACCTAAAAGTAGTGGTAGAATAATGTAAGTTGCAAATAGCTGCGTATAGACGGGGGGGGGGGGGGGGGGGGGATCATGTGTGGATATACGTTGTCTACGATTGAGGTCGTCTGACTATATAAAAACAAAAAACTGTGCAGACGTTCTGTAACGTATTTGTTACAAAATCTAAGATATATTTCATGATGATAAACATAACTAGATTCCCATAAAACAACGTTTACCCAAACGGAGTCAGAAGTTTTCTGGGTTATACTGCATACCTTCTCCAAAAACATCTACGAAGCTCTTGAATTCCCCCATCGCGCAAGTTTTCCCGCGAGATTCGTAATTGACAACACAGCATATCAAATTATGTAATTTGCAGCGCAAATTAATTAACCACAGCATACCAAATTATGTAATTATGCCACGCATAATTTATTACATAAGTAAAAATAAATTATGCAGACTGGGATATCTGACTTAACGGATACGTTCCTTGCAAAGTACCAATAAATGTAACAACGTTTGGCTCGTCATCAAAATTATCTTACATTTTACATGATTTTGTTTGTTTATCTGTTGTGTTTTATTGTAACTATTGTAGCTATCTATATTGAAATGGTTATTATCTCGGCTACACGTTTTTATATATTATATAAGAAACTAAGCAAAGACCCTAGTAGTTGCAGTTTCTTAATTTTGGGGGTGGTTAAGTATCAAAAGTTTCTTAAATACAAATAGTATCTTAAATCATGAAATTGGTTGGTTGGTTGGTCTTGCCTGTTGATCTAGGCGAGGTGAATAAAATGATAAAAGTATAAGTGTTAGTTATCATTAACAGATGAGATGTATATTAAAAATGTGTATTCTGTATTTATTTAGTTCTTTTTGAAAGGCATGTACCTATTACGTACCTTATACTTATATTATTCAGACAACAATGTCTGTTCATCCCGTTAAAACATTTGATTTCAAGTTAGCATGTTTACGACGCTATTGAGAAAAAGACTAAGGTTTCTTAGGAAGTATTTTTGTAATTTTCTTAAATATTTGAGGCCATCTAGATCTTGTTTTTTATAAACAGTTTTCTTATTAAAAAAAATATGTGTACTGCAGCATCCCTCTAACGCCATGAATGTCACTGTCATATTTCAAACGCTGAAGAGTGTTTTCTTGAGGTCATCATTTACTTGTCAATCTATGACTATTCAAGTGCTGTTTTTTTTTCGCTTGTGAGCCACTTCTTCACAGAACTAATCGCAAAGTTTGCAAAGTTTCAATTATATATAATCCAATACGCAGACTTAAAGCAACTTACTCCTATTGTTTTGCTCATGTCTGGTTTTGTTCCATTATATATATATTTATTAATGCATTTCAAATGATTGGGGTCTGAGTTATGTTTTCATGTTTTTATTTTACTTTTTGTTACCTCTTTATCATTATTTGAAAGGTATTTCTTGCAAACCCACAGAAAGTATATAGCTTTTTGGTGATCAATAACTTCATAACGATGATCCATGACTTTTTTAAACTTGTGTCATTGCATGCTTTATTGTTTGGTGTATTGCAAAATGTAAATTCCTTTTGCCATTTGTTAATCTTTGGAACGTTCAACTCATACTCAGAAGTTTCGGACTTTTTTCCCACTCTTATCTTTCTCTTTATTGACATTCTTTCGCTTAGATCCAAAATACATTAACAAATTATCTGTTATTTTATGTTTGTTAAAAATCAATTTGTTAATTCGTTTACCAAAGTGTGTTTTTATTTTTAAATATCTTTTGACCCACACTCTCCCATGGATGATAAGTAATAAAAATGAATATTATCAATAATCACAAATTCAAAAAAAAAAAAAATACAAATTTTCTTCTTCAATTAAATGTCTTCAATTTTCTTTTTAACAATATTGTTGACATATTTATAAGAAACCTAGTATATATATATATAAATAATCTTCTAAAATTAAATTTTTTTAAATTATTCATGTTTTTGGGTAATATAAATTATTCATGCATAAACAATAAACCAGGCTAAACACATTACGGATTTTACATAGAATTGAGAAAATATGGCAGCAAGAGTACTATTGATGTAACGTCTTGTACGATTGTACTCTTGTACACCAAAAATTTGAAACAATACCCTAGACAACAACTCTAAAATAAATTAAATTAAATATATAATATTTTGGTTTAAATGAAAGCATGTAAAATAACTGATCACTGAATGCTTGTTTTTATTTTTATGTTGATAAGACAATTCTTTGTAATTCTGCACTTTTCCTGGAAATTGAAAAGCTACAATAACTTTCCAGATATTTGTTTTTGATGATATGAAATTCATATAGCCCAGATCGCAAATGCAATGCACATGTCTACTCCAATAGCCTGTGCCAACCAGTTATTATTAATCACAAACAGCTGTTTTTACATTAAATTTTTATAATATAAAATATAGATCATATGGATATATATGATATGGAAGCAATGAATGTTTACGAAATAAATATATTTCAGATAGTCAATTTCATGTATAAATGTAAATATAATTTAGTTCCCAATATATTTGACCGAATTTATACTCTTAAACCAAATCTAAATAATACAAGATCATTTGGAGTAATAGTACAACCTTTTTGTAAAACTAAAATTTGCCAATTTTGCATCTCAATTCGTGGCCCTAAACTATGGAATGAGTTAATTCATTCAAACTTTGAAAATTTGGAAGATTCTCTTTCTCTCTCTGCTTTTAAAAATAAGACAAAATACATTTTATTAAAATTAGAAGATATTTGTAAGTATTTTTAAGAATAAACGAAATAAAATTGTCACTTTTTTTGATTTAAAATATATTTGATAGATTTTTGAATTTAATTGTTTCTACTTAATATAATTTAAATAATTGTTATTTAATTTGATTTGAAGTATTTGCGTTATTTTATTATATATATATTTTTTAGTTTATTAATTTATAGTTACGACTCTTAATCCTAAAGCTCAAATTGGTTCTCGATGATAAAGTCGATTTTGACCTTCTACGAGATTCCACTTTTTTATTAACTGAACTTTTCTTTTATTTGAAATCAAACACGTATCAATATCATTGTTATTATTTTTATTATCATTTAATCATATTTTTGTGCTACATTCTAATATAAAGAAGAAAATTGTAGTTATGAAAAAGAAAATATTTACTTGAATTGAATTGAATTGAGATCATCATTTTCATTAATGTTTTAACGGTTTAGGATTTAATAATGGAATTTACTGAAGAAGAAGTGAAAGAAAAACTCAAGGAACTTGGATACACAAATATTCCAAACTCAAAACTGACTGAGTTTATGAAAGGTAGGAAGAATTGAATAACATTAGTATTAATAGTATTATAATATGCAGTTTGCAGCAAGAATATCATACATTTGACCTCGCTTAAATTTTTATGTTTTTGCAAGTAGTAAATGCATACCTTTTACAATTTCGGAGTTTTGAATACAAAGTTGATATCTTGCGTAGGTTAACTCACCACTGTTTTCTTCTCACTCTCACTGGGGTTGGCATTAGGAAGGGTATCCAGCTGTAAAAACATCTGCTCCAATAAACCATCAGATGATTAAACCTCCATAATTGGAGAAGTTCATCTTTTGAAACCGTTGGAAAAGCGATGTTAAAAGGATGATGATGATGATGAATTTCCAAAAATTCTTTTGACCGCCGAAAATTGGCTGTCTGACTGCCCGATATTGGCTAGCGACGGTTCACAGTTTTCTTTGTCATAGAAGTAATGGGTGCATTTTGCACACTGGTCTTATTGCTAGTATTCAAATAATTTCAGTTTTCAGTATTTTGTGAGAGTTTTTAATTCTAGTGCAGTTATCTATAAATGATTGATTTGTTGCTTGAACTAGACGTCTTCAAAATTCCTTTAATCTAATGTTTTTTGAAAAACGTTGAGTTAATACAGTCTTCTCATTATTAAAATTGCGTACGCAAATACGATTTTTACTGTTTTGCGTACGTTTTCGCATAGACATATTTTCATGTTTTGCTGTACATAATTTGTCATTTGGTCTACATTAAGACAGGCTAACACAGTTATTCTTTCTCATAGAACTAATGAGTGCAATTTTAATGAGTTATATAGCTAGTCTAGTAGAATCCCGTGACAGTGCTCCAATTAGTTGTTCAAAAGTGATTTGCGAATTATTTTTTTTCAAGTGCATTTAAAGTTCATTCATTGTCACTTGCCACATTTTTATGTCTCCTTGTAATGTGTTTGTTAACCACTACTCAAGCTGTTGCCGGCTTTCTCCACATGCTAACATTGATGCCCTGACGTATGAAATGCGCCTGACCAATTTTGCAGTGACCTGAATGTCTCCATGGACCAGAGTCACTTGACACCATCTCTACTGTTACAGTGGAGAAGGCCAGCCCAGAGGTTAAACCAAACCGCGGAAAACATCTATACTGCGGGTGAATGCGCACCAACGCTGCTTTATGCCATTCCAGCATTGGTCCGCCCTCTGCCGCAGTGAAAAAGTAGTTATGTATCATCTAGAATCTACACTTTAGTCTAGTGATTGGTCCCTTTAGGGATGAGTAACTTGCGGCATAGTTCCAAATGGTTACTGCAATATGACACGCCAGGTCATTAGGGGGTCAGGATGTAGACACAGCATGGTCATATTTTTCTGACTGAAACCAGGTTTTTCTTTTTTTTTTCTAAATGCATACTCTTAGGCTCCTAATAAACGGGGGGGGGGGTCATAATAGTAGGGGGGGTCGGAAAATTTTCCAATTCCATAGTCATGTAAGTTTCTTAAGGCTGGTTTCACTTGGCGCTAACTATCGGTACTTAACTTTTGGCAACCTTTGAAGTACAGCGGTAATAATAACGCATTTATAGCGCAAATATTCTTTATTGTTGTCTGTCTAGTCAAAAAAGAGAGACAGCTGTCTCAAAAGCAAAAAAGAAACAGTATTTCTGTCTAGTCAAAAGAAAGAACTGTCTGAAAAGAAGAAAAAAGAAGCGAAATATCTCCGATATATTAGCGGAGCACACAAAGACAAACAATTTGTAAAAGTTGAAGAAAAAAAGAACAACCTCATCTGTCAAATCTTTGAAAATTAATAAACAGGGTTTCCAAATAAGGTCCGGGGGGGGGGGGGGGGTCGGAAAAAAATCGAAAAATTAATAAGCGTCCCGGGACGTTTATTAGGAACCTAAGAGTACGTCATAGAAATATTTTACGCTTGGCTTACGGATAATACGAATTCAGGTACGTCATTGTACATTTTGCACACTTTGAATATATAAAATCTTTTTGCATCTCAAAAGTCAATATGTTATTAGTTTTAAAAACATTTGGTTATACTTTACTTTATTACGTGTTTTTAAAATTTTTCATTTTCCAAACAAGGATCTTTAGCTACACAGGGTTAGCTAAGTAGCTAGCTAAGTTGTACTATGTACTAGAAGGACTGCATACTTGTTATTTGCTTCGACTACTAATCCAACATCCTGCAGTCTGATGTTTTCACCTTTTACCCTGGCGGGGTGGCTTCTGGGTGCTATACCTTGCCAAAGGGCAACCCAAGATTTTGTCCGGGACAGCTTATTAAGTATATTCGCATCTAACCTTCATATCTGAAGGCCATTCCTCTATTCGCAACCTGGGGACCCGGTGAATGGGAGTTTAACTTCTCCGCAACACTAGTACTAGAAGTACTAAAGTTGATTGTAAACTTGTTGATCAACAGTTAATATTCCTTGGGTTTCACAAGTGAGTGGATGATAAATTATAAATTCAAGATTATTTGGCGAATTATTGAAATATGTGACTGGTATGAATCGGTGAGTGAACAAACAAGTTTTACTCATCATTCGTTCAGTAGTGAGCAGCTAAATATTCTGAAACTGTTTTTACTTTAGATTTGCATCAACTCATTGTCCAGGAAACATCTGTAGCAATAACTGGTGATGAAGGTGAAGGGAATTTTGTTTATGTTTTTTGCATTGTTTTATCCGTGATTCCGCGAAGGTATATTGATGATTGAATAATAAATATAAAGTATATATATATATATATTATTTATTATGATTTTGTAAAATAAGCCCAGATATTAATTACTCCTTGTCTACGTTCTTTATTTTTCAATTAAGTGAATTCAAGACTTAGATTCGTTTGCTAAGATCATAAGTAACAAGTCTTCTTGAAAAATTCTTCCTTCTAAAAATCTAAATGTTTGAAATTGTTTAGATATCTCTATTGTGACCACTAGTTGCTCATCGTTTGGGTATTCCCCTACCACCAATCAAATTGGTCATCATCGTGCAGTTGCTTTCTCGAAAGAAAAGGTGTTTGTTGGTGCAATCTTTGCTTGATTCAATACTTGAAGGGGGGATACTTCTGCTAGAAATTAATTGAAACCTGACGTTTTGTTGTTTGAAAAGCATTTTCCCTCCTGAAGAAATAAAATGTTTTCATTTAGCTAAAGCGGAGAGAGAATCACGATGATAGTGCTAGCACTGTTCTTACCACCACGTTGAACACAAGTGAAGAATCTGCTTCGTCTACGCAACAAAAAGCCAGCCATGTTAGAAGGAAGGTGGCGAGGTTTGTCAGTGAATCAATTGAAATGACAAAAAAAATTTACGAAAAATTTTACATGATTGATATGTTTGGTAAACTGTGTAAATGTCATTATAATATATAACGTATGTTAATATTAATTTGTTATAAATTTTATTGTTTTCTAATTAATCGCGTCACTTCCACCAAAATTCTCTTTCATTAAGGAAACGAAACGGCTCCACTCGGATATTTGATGAGACACTTACCTCGGAAAATGAGAGTCAATCTTCCGACATCACTCATCTCGTTGATCAGTTCAAAAGGATTCCGTTATCGTTAGTGGATTGTAATCTACGAGCCTCCTCTTCCTCTTCCAGTTTGCCTGCATTTATTCGAGTTTCCAACAAGCATCCCCACGAGCGCGGTTATCGCAAGTGCGATCCTGTGAGGAGATTCCATCAGTTGAAAGAAGAGTGGAAGTACAATAAAGTACCTGGGGAGAAGAGTCATTCAACTCTACGGTGGAGAGTAAAGGTAAGATGTAGAAAGGTGGTATTATTTTTAAATGAAATTTAAGTAGTATAATTGTGTATTTTACTACTGTTCATAAGCACCCGCTTTCCCTGTTATTCAATCTAGCACAATTCATAGGAGAGAATATTGTTTTTCTATGCCCATCGCCAACTCTTCATTATTTTTTAAAATCTTTATATTCTCTTTATGTTTTTTTTATTGTGCTGATAATTTTTATTTTGTTTTGTCTAAAAGTTTTAAGTGTAGTTGGGATTTGACTTAATGAAACTTTGTTGTTTTTTCCCAGGAGAAAATTCTAAACTTTGAAGGGATAGAGGTGAGAGAAAATGAATTCTTTATCTCTCTTATCCTCGTTTCTACTAATAAATAATATTGTCTTTAAAGATTTCAAAATGTATTTCTCCTACCCTCCTGCGATTTCAGAAAAGGAGGCACACTTATTCCGCGAACAATTACGTTGTACCCACAGAGAAAAAGCGGCAGGCTTTACGCTGGGAAGTTCGATCCGCCCTTGCTCGTACCTAAACAGTTTTTCGATGAAGTTTCACATATTCTTGTGGCTGGATGCATTTTATTCGTGATAAATTAAATTATTTTACAACGCGGCGTTTGTTTGTGGTTTTGTTGTGATAAACTTCATATTTTAAAAATGACGTCAATCGAGAGTGATAAGTTTCCGTTGAAACCATGGAAATCATTAAATAGATCACAGCACGATGGTGTCCAATAAAAAAAAAGCATAATAAAAAGTGCACATATTTCCTCGTTGTTTTATATTGTGTTGTAGCTTTTTCTGTTATGATTATTTCTTTTGGTATGCAGGCTTCGTCACAACGCCATGAAAAGCATTTTAGTTTTGAATGCTGGTTCTTCTTCTCTCAAATACGCCCTGTTCAAAATCATGTGCAATCGCGTTTCCGAGACGACAGCTTCTGGGATCATTGAGCAAATCGGTCAATCGGGACAACAGACGGTAAAACACCAAACAAACAACAGCGAGAAGTCCTCAACTGTGTTCATTGATATTCCCTCCCATGAAGACGCTCTGAAGCACGCTTTGTGTCTTCTTGATGACCACAAACGCACAATTGCCGCAGTAGGACATCGCGTAGTGCACGGGGGCAGACGTTTCACGAAGCCGCAAATTGTTGATGGAAATATGTTGGCAGAGATCAAGAGAGTTACACAACTGGCTCCGTTGCATAACCCACCGAATATAGTGGGACTGGAGACTGCAATCAGTGTGTTTCCAGCGTCCACTAAACAAGTGGCAGTGTTCGACACCGCCTTCCATTCAACGTTACCAAAGAGCGCCTACATGTACGGTTTACCTTATCGTTTATATGAAGAGCACGGCGTACGCAAGTATGGTTTCCATGGTACCAGCCATGAATACGTTATGAATCAAGTGGCCACCTACTTAAACAAGAACACTGATGAGTTGAACTTGATCACTTGTCATTTAGGAGCCGGTTCAAGCATGAGTTGTATAAGGCAAGGTGTTTGTGTCGACACCACCATGGGTCTGACGCCACTGGAGGGACTGCTGATGGCTACTCGCAGTGGTGACGTTGATTGTGGAGTTATCTTCTTTTTAATGAAGCAGCTAGGAATTGACGTGGTCAGTATAGAGAAAATGTTCCAAGAGGAGGGCGGGTGGTTTGGCGTTAGTGGGGTTAAAGACGCCCGGGAACTAGAAGCGGCTTATCGTAGCGGAAGCCCTAAAGCTGTTCTCGCCGTGGAAATGATTGTCCATCGAATACGCAAGTACATCGGGATGTTTTACTGGCAGTTGTCCGGGAAAGTTGACGCCATTGCATTTACAGCAGGATTGGGGGAAAACTGGGCACAATTACGAGATCTGTGTCTCGAGGGTGGTGCCACGTTTGGTTTTGAAATTGACAGCGAGAAAAACTCGAACGCTTTAAAGATAGCTGATACTGTAGATATATCTGTGAATGCTTCTGCGAAAAAGATCTTTGTAGTTCGCGCTAACGAAGAACTGAGCATAGCCCAGCAATCTTTACTCTTGTTCAATACGACAGAATATTGGAAGGAAGCATTGTGAATTTAGAGCATATAATAACAGTAGTTTATATATATATTTTTAAATATATTCAGAATTTATTATATAAATATACCATTTCATTATTTTTACTGCGATTACACCTTTTTGTAATCAGGAAATTTTTAAAAGAGGTTATTAAGTTCTGCTTCAAAAAGTTCCCTATTGTGCTTGTGAAAAGGACCAAATGTGTAATTGTTAGTTGCTTTATGGTTTTTGGATTTCATAGAATCCCTTATCAATATGTCTGCGTAAATGTCGTTAAGTTTGAAGAATGGTACGTGGTAAGGAACGAAGGGGTAAGGAGAGAAGAGGAAGGGGGAGGGGGAGAGGAAGGGGTGATCCATTTGAGGGCGGTCAAGATCAGGTAGGGTTGTCAAAACTTGTTAACAAAAGATTTTAGCTTTTGTAGTTTAACGTAAATGCTACTTCGTGTAAGCGCAGAAGTATGATTTCCAAACTTTTTTTAAAAAGAAAATAATAGCTATTTAAATAGTGCGTAAGAAATGCTTAGGAGGTGAAAATGTGTTCTAGGATGCGGGTTTTATGAAGCGGAAGATTGAGTCAAATCGGGGACGTTACAAAGACCCTGGTAAGTGTCCAATGGTTCGGCAAAATGTTCTTTTCTCAATGTTTAACAATCACGCCAGATGAAGAAAGCGAAGTTGAGTGTCATTCAGAAGAAACAGACTTCAGTTTCATCAAAACGAACGCAGGTATATTGTGCTAAAGAGTAGATTCTCGCATTGAACTCCTGGTTCGCGTATTTCTGCAGGCCTTGGCGAGGCTGCTCATTTTAGATTCAAAGAGGAACACGAGTGGGACGATGTTAACGAGGCAAGACTGGATTATCGATTTCATTGATTTCTCTTATTAGGGTCTTTTACAGGAGAAGAACAACATATTGGAGTTGAACCTGGACGTATTAGCTGCGGAGCTTTCTAATATACCGATCTACGAAAAACTGGCGTTGCATGACGTTGTAAGGAACCGTTTCTCAATTTCTCCGGTTTTATACGTTTCCTTGTTTCAGGATGAAGAACTGAGACAATATGTGGATGTACTCAAAGTCGATACCAACGTGGAGGAAGACATTGATTTTCATGAAGAAACAACTGCCGTTGGTTATGCAATGTGGGACAGAACCGGTATGGAGAAATTTGACAAAATGATAGATGCGCTTAATCGTTCGGTCGAATACCGTATGAGTGATAACATTGACGAAGATTGCAAGAAATTCTCAGGAAATTTATCTGTGAACGAGACAACAGAGTTTCCTATAGTCCCGCCGAAAACTGCTGAGCGTACGAATTTACCAGTCAGTTCCCAGCCCGTTGGTGAAGAGCCTTGCAATGAACTTGATTTGGATTCACTTTTGGACTGCGCATCAGGTAGGCGATTCAGCAACCTCTAATTTATTGAAAACTAGAAATTTTCAAAGAAATAGAAAGAAACTTTTTGTCAAAATAATAAAAATTTAATTCAATATAATTTTAAAAACTTAATTTGATGTATTTTTCAAAAAAATCTTTGGAAGATACCTCAATTGGTGTGCTGTTTAGTACTTGAAATATTCCAAGGGGAAAGATAGACCTTTCGTTGAAATTGAATTTGTGTCGTTTTTATTTGTCAGGCGGTGATGTTTCACAGAAGGAAACTAAAGTAGGTCTTTGATTGTTGCTATGAGACATGTTATTTGATTGTTGTTACTATGAGACATGTTATTTTAATGCAGTTTCGCTGCGGTATTCTTCAAAAGAAATTACCTTTCTCTTGTTAAATTGAAAAATTAAATATCCTAAAACTACAAATTTCCTAATTTCCATTATAGTCGGAAGACGAGTGGTTGGACATCTTGCTCAGCTAATTTGTCTTCTCCTTTTCGCTGGTGTCTGAGCGAAGCGCTATGAAGAGGTTCAACGCCACAGCCACAAACATACAATAAAGTGCATTCTCGTAGGCTACCATTTTGTTCTGTTGCCTGGCAACCCTTTTCATTTCGTGCCTCGTGAATTGAAATTGTAAATAACAACCTATAGAAATAAAGACGTGCATTAGATTGTGGCTCTGTCCCAGACTGTCGAAGCGTTTCGGTAGGTGTTTCTCGGGGAACTTCGCGATGTTCGCGAGAGCCGTCAAACCAAAGAGAAGCATGTGCGCGTTGAAAAGACATTTGCCTGTGTTGTCGCAATCGAGTTTGTTGTTGCACGCGTAGAGGCGGTAATAGTAAGGCGTGATGTTCCAAATGAACGCTACCGAGTAAGAAGCCGTACGAATGACGTATTTCATTGACGTCCACTTTATTCTTGAGAAGCAGTTGAGCATCGTGGACACCACCGACACGAGCACGCATCCTGTGTTGAATGGCAGCGCAGAGGTGAAGTAACTGCCAGTATTATGTAGAGGCCTAGTGTAAAAGAAGAAAGCCTGACCGGCTCCTACCGCGTATATTGAAATTGCCGCGTAATCCAAGAAAAAACACATATGCCTCGCTCTTGGTGACATCGAGTTGAACGTATGGGCAATCGAGCTCATCAAACTAAAAGCTATGTTTCCGAACGCGTGGCAAGCTAAGGGCCATGTGTGCGGTTCTCTGATGTCCAGTTCGTATGCGAAGTGGTACAGGAAGACCACCGTGTAAAACAGGAAAGCGATGAAGTGCGAGAGGATGTTGAAGGATTCGTTGCAAGAAAACACTAGCGAACTTTTTAAGCATTCGAAAGCAGACATGGGTGGTTTCCTATAGCCGGTCTCTATGTACGGATCGTGGAAATCTGCAGGTACCTCATTGCGTGTGAAACAGCATCGACTCATTTCGCTTTTTTCGTTTGCGCAAACTTCGAAATTATGCTTCAAGCATGCATTGCAACAAATGTTGAACGCTAGCCGCGTTTCTTTTTCAATTGAACCAGTTCAAGCGATTGAATCGTTTTTGAGATGAATTTTTAAAAGCTTCTTTTCTTTGAGACGAAGAGCGTATTAATTAAAATTTCTGTTCTTCTTTTAGAAAATGTTCAGTCAATTCTTTTTTCTTCGGTCTTTTGTGCGCACTTTCAATTAACGGCGCTTTGTTGAAGCGAAGTGTAGGCAAACAGCTTGCCAAATGCTTTTTTTGTGTTCAGCATTCAGTCTCTTTGATAAACGTTTTTTATAAAGATTCACGAAGTTGAATTCACGGTGGTTTCTTGTCCGGCATTAACGCATTCTGCTGTCAATGGGGTATTGTGCAATATTGTTCTGGACATGTTCAGCTTGCAAACACGTTTGTATGTAAATACAAACTCGGAATGTCAATAATTTCACGCAATGAATTAAAAGTCTTTTACTGCTGAGTTGAAATACTTGGAACATCTGTCAAGATTTGCGATGTCTTTGGTATATTGGGTTCGGGTTTTACTTCTAAGTAAAATGTTTACTAGGAACCGTGTGTTAGGGTGTCGCAAGACGAGATTAAGAACCAATACAACCGGATCTTCCCTGGAACTGAAAAAACAAATTTCATCCCGTTTTCGACCCTATATGTCAACGTTTGTCTATACACAATGTTGAAGCAAAAAATAAATCTAAAAATATTTCGTGCAGGTTAAAATGATTCCGTGTTAGAAATGCTCCTGATACCTTATTACATACAAACAGAAGTACACACGGCGTTGTCCGGGGCAATGATCGTAAATAAGTGATACTTTCTTACTTCGGCCGAGCCTCCACTCGCAAAAAAAGAATAAATAAGTGATGCGCCTGCAAAAACCACGTAACAATACTGTTTACTCGCCTCCTATCGAAGCATTAATTGAAAGTGTTTCAGTCGCAAACTCCTTCAATGCTTTATCAATCCATAAGTAATATTCAAGGGACTTGCGAAAACTCTTAGAAAAATCTTTTTTGCATTGAAATTGTGATGGGAATAACAACTCATACCAAAGTATAGGGAAATAACAACTCATACCAAAGTGTAGCATACATCTTTATCGGAAAACCAACGTTGCTTTCATACCAAACCACTATAAAGCCACAATTTATATCTGTATACATATTTTCATGGCATAGCTTTTGCAGTAACTACTAAAGTATCTATCTGAGTTAGTTTTATTGCTTTACATCCACTCAGACTCAGAGGAAAAGTAGAGCAAACGCCACAGACAGAACATCTGTTCTCTTCATATAAATCTCCCTTCAGTATAAAATATAAAGCCATCGTAATGCAATTTACGCAGTTAAACAAAGCAAGTAATAACCAACAAAAGGAAGCGCTGACTCCGAGAATACATAATATTTCATAAAAGTAGATATACTTCTTAGTGTAATTTCTACGGCAGTAAATAGTCTAGAGCCGGAAACGAGTTAATTTTATCACAGTTTTGTCTAATTGTTTAAAATAGAAATAATTTACTATTCGCGAATTACAGTTTTTGTGTACTTGTGAAAACTCCGACGTTTCCCGCGTAAACGAATGATCCAAAACATGACCTTTCCCAACCCTATCATCAGTAGAAACACCTTTTGATACATGGTTCATTTGAAGCCGCATATGCAATTGATTTCACACCAGACAAATCATACTGTCCCAAGATTTTATATCTGGTCAATAGTTAGGATGCTAATTTCGGTTATCATGTTTGTTTCCAGGCTCTTCAACAAGTAGATAAGGAACATTTTTCTTTTGGGGATTCAGGGCTCAAAAACCTAAAAAACTCTGTTTTTTTGCTGTTTCCTAAGCATTCTACATCGGGTGCACTCACATTGTGAATGATATGCACGAATAAAACAACAGCGTGGCTACACTTAAATACCCCTCGTGCACACTACGTTTAATGGATGTTGTTATTTGCATCATATAATTAATAATTCTAAAAGACCTTTGCATTCAACAACAACCTGACTTTCAAAATTGCAAAATTGCAAAACCCCAAAAAACGTTTTTTGGAGGACAAAAAATTGTGTGCAGAGATGATAACTAAAATTATTTCTTCGCGGTTCGTGCCCTCATTGTGCGAAATATTTGCTGGTTTTATCGATTTTCTCTTGGGTATACCTTTTTATATATTACAACTAAAGAGAAATGAAAACATACGGTAAACATTTGAACAGCTTCAGAATGAATACAGTAACACACTATTTGTGATTTCAAAGATAGGTTGATAAATACATGTTCTTTTTTAAGTAAAACCGAAAATCAGGGCTTTTTTGTCCAAACAAACGAAATATTAATTCTACGAAGAGTGTAACCTTAGAAATTGTGCAACTTTTGTGATTTTGAGCAAGTTAGAAGAGGAAAAAAGACGTAGCAACCGCAAACAAAAATCTTTGAGATACCATTACAAAAATGTTGACAGTGACTTATATGGCAATCGTTTGGGGATAAAACGTTCTGAGAGTGTTTACGACATATTTACTTTTTCCCCCGAATATAAAATTATATATTTCGCTAAAACATATATTAAAATTTCACACTTAGTTGTTCACATATTTATCTGGAGATTAAAGGCGGATGATTTGCTTAAAGCAAATTCGTAGCATGGTGAGTTTGCAATTCAAGCATTTCGAAATTATTGCAGTTGAAACGCGAAAAAGAAACGATTTTGGGTTAGAAAAGCTTACCGTGCTCTGATTGGCTTGCGCTAGCCAATATATTATTTTGCCTTGATTTCTCTCCTACTCTCTCGCAAATTCGCTGTTAAATCATAAATGCAATCTGTACTCGCTTAGACCTATGCTGAGGATTCCACATTGTATTCCTGTCTTGATAAATCAGATGATCGTGAAGGTTAAATTGGCCTCTATTCTGGAAAAGGATCCCAATTCAGTATTTGAATGGGGTAAGAGAATTGGCTAGTTAATTTCAATCCATCCAAAACTAATCTTCTTTCCATTAATCATCACAAGCAAGCATATTTACCTAAAATTTTTATGAATGGTTTTTATTTGCCTGAAAACAATTCATTTCGCCTTCTTGGTCTCATATTTACAACCGACCTCGCATGGCGATCTTACATTGAAACCATTGCAAAATCAGCTGCCACGAAGGTTGGTTCTCTTTTACGAGAAATGAGTTACCTCAAGCCTGAATGTATACTTTTCCTTTATAAATTCTCAATTCGTCCTTGCATGGAATACAGCTGCAACATTTGGGCAGGTGCTCCTGCTAATTGCCTAAATTTGTTAGAGACCGCGTTCAACGGGGAGTTTTCAACGCAATCGGCGAAAAGTTATCTTCTAAACTGGACTCCCTATCACAACGGCGAAACGTAGCTTCTCTCTGTCTTTTTACGGAGGTTGTTCAAGCGAACTATCATCACTTACACCTTCCCCCAGAATTTTTCTTTGTACAACTAGGTTTTCGTCGTCTTCTCATCAATGGACTGTTTGTGTTCCAAATTGTCGCAGGGATTTCTACAAGAACAGTTTTTTCCCGCAAACATCTTTTTCCTCATAAAAACTCCCGATAGCTCGAATATTCGCTATCCTCGCTAACTAATTTAGTCGGCCCTTGTAAGTTCGACTATGTGTTTATATGATTAAAGCAGTCGACAGCATCGTTCTTCTTGTTTAAATCAGAAGGAATTACATCGATATATCTACGGCAGAACATCTTCTTTATATATATATACTTGATAAATAAAAAATAGTTACATTTGCGTTAATATCAATATATTACGAGGCATGGAATCCACAGGAAGGCTTTCGAGCCTTGTCATCGGATACCATATTTGAAATATAATTTCGTAGAGTTATTCGTATATATATATTTATCGCATCGTATTACACATTGACAAAAATCTGACGCATGTTATAAACAGAATTGAGTCCACAAAAAGCGTTTATAATACATAATTCAAATATTAAGTTGATCAGCATAATTAAGAATATAGGTTTTTAAAACTGTTTTAAAAGAAATAAGAGATAAGAATTGCTTTCTTAGTTCCGAAAGAGTCCAATAGGTATGGAACTATTCAGAGCGAACAATATGCGAGGGTAAAGCGGAATTTACACACGCGAAAAATTCGAGCGAACAAATTTGAGCGACAAAAATTCTTGAATCTAATTGGTTCATAACAGAACATTGCGTCACTCGAGAGTTTTATTTTTTATTTTTGCGCGTTCAAAAAAAAGTGAGAACCAAGTGAACTTTTGGCGCTGAGAGCTAGCGAAAAAAGAAATTGAGCCAATAAAAATTCATTATTTTTATGAACAACTTCTGGCTAAACAAGACTTAAACAAAAAACAAAAACATGAACCAAGAAGAACTTTTAAAATTGTTGGAGCAACCCAGTTCAATAACTTATTAAACATTGTGGGTGTCATCCGAAATTGTTTATAAAATATTCATGATCAAATTATTTTGCTTCGCGCACCAAGTTGTGATATTCTCCTTTTTATTGGCGCTCCAGAAAGATTTGTCGGGCCCAAAAACGTCTTGCTATCTTTTCTCTTCTTTTTTTCCTCGTCATTTCGACTCTATTCTCTTTCTTAATAACACTAACATTAGATATAAATTTTCGCGTTTACTACCTTCCATTTTGAACAATATCATTTAGAAAATCATGTGATTTTAGCACGCACGTTTTTGCTCAAATTTTTTCGCTCGTGTAAAATGGTAGTGAGCGAATGAGTTTTTCGTTCGTGCGAACAATGATCTTTAACCAATCAAATTTGAGAGATTTTTTTGCTCGAACTTTTCGCGTGTGTAAATCCGACTCAATCCCGACAAAAAACTGACTGTAGCAAAAAAATATCCAGCAATTTATAACATTGTTAAAAATTGTAATTAAATAAATCATCGTAAATTGTGTACTTTTTTCTTGTTGAAAGATGTTAAAGTATTTTTGATTAAAAACGAGCTAGTAAATATTATTTTAAAACAGTATTCATTGAAAAAGCATATATATATACATAAAGTATATATAATAACTAAAATAAGAATTGCATAATACATGTTATAAAATGTTTGTCATGGTAAATCTCACTGCAAATTCAGAGAATGTACCATATAGTCATACATCTTATATTTACAAAAGTTTAATAGCACTTTATATATACATCTTTTAATTGTTACAAAAGAAGTTTAGTCAAAAACAAAAGTTTTTCGAAATTTATATTTAGATAGTTTTAGGTAGGTAGGTATTTGATATACTTAAAAATTCCAACATTAGGTAGCAAACTACCTAGCTATATACCAAGAAGATTTAAGATATCTATATCTACAATGTACCATTTACATTATATATGATCTTCCAATGCTATATTTCAGTATAATGTATAAATAACAAATAACAAGTTAACAAATATCTAGCTAAATTACCTAGCTAATTTTTCTGCACGAAGGAGAAGCTTTTTAAATTATTCGAATAAGATAAACTGGATAAATGAGAAATGTAAACAAACACGGCGACTGTCATTGCACGGAGACCGTTATTACCTTACAGATCTGATGATTAAACTAAAACATTTTGCAACAGTAAACAAACGAATGACTTTTAGAACTAAGCAATTAATCCCCTAGATTAAGTAACATTTCAATTGAATATGGAGGGTTCAAATTAAATACATATAGAGTTCTAAAAAGAGTTTTGCAACAGCGAACTCGCCAATGACTTTTAGCCTTACGATGTATCCCCCTGAAATATAAAGAAACAACTGAAAATCGTGGGGTGAAATTTGTTATTTTAAGTTATATCTTTTAACACTAACTGTTGCAAATGCTAATGTTTTGTTGCAACTCGTTCATTCAAACAATAATAAATGTAATTTTCGCCAAGCATATTGGACATCGAGGTTTCAAACGGAAATTGAACCCGCTCTGTATGTCGCAAATATATTTTCGCAATTTATTGCCAACATAAAATAGATTATTATTTTAATTTGCAAAATTGCGAGACGCTGTAAAGCTTTGATTGATAATCCAGTAATTTTTAATTGGATTGATAGATAAAAACAAAATCAATAATCGTGTGGAAAAGTCTTAAAATTTTGATTGTAGCAACTGCAACAGTTGCTACAGTCTAGAACCGCCCCTGAGCGAGGAAAGCAACAGAAAACAAAACATCCAAGCACTGACAAGTTTACTGTCGAATAGACCTGTTTGCGCGGTGCATCTTGGGTAATTAGGACAAACATAGCGGCAAAACAGTGGCGATAAACTGTGTTGTTGTATAATATTGTAGTAGTTTTTCCAGTGTTTTAGTCGACTGATTTATTCGCAAATAATGGTTTTCTTTATCTTTATTTTACATATATAACTGCAAATGCAGGCCATAAAAGTCAAATTTGATCTAGCTAACTGCTCAAACGCTATCAAAACACGCTGCCGAAGCTCACATATTTGTTTTTTTTGTCCTGATTACCCAGCATGCATTTTAACCGCGTACAGGTCTATTATACATAAGCACGTTGTCGGTGAAAGTTGTGAATCATTCAACCGGCAAAATAGGTAAAAGGAGCGATCAGTGAGGCATGAAACGATCCAAATAAACAGAGAGAAGAAACTTTAGTTTAGGAAAAGACGAAATTCAAGACGGGTCCTTACGGGTGCGAAGCAAGTGGGCGAAGAGAATTTTGTCTAAGTGCGACGAGTCTTGACGACTTGAGGATTTCTTACTTCAAGACTTGTGTTTAGTTTATAGTTGGTTTAACTGTTGTACAGAAATTAAAGACTATTTACGTACGTGCGATGGCCCTCGGTTCACTAAATCCACATCTTGTCTGGTACTGTTACATAAAGAAACCAATCTACGAAAGAGGAATTCGACTCATCGCCTCCATACAGCGGTTCTACCGGGATAGAACACAGCCAGAGGTGGCGCCGCCAGTGTCTTTCCAACGAGGTGGCTTACAGCCCCGACGGGGAGGCTAATTACTTGACATTGTTTAACACAGAACTAATTTTGATGATCACATCTATTGGTATTGCAGATTTGGCACCTCTACATTTATTTAGTTTATTCTGGGCTTATCCATTTACAATAATGGCTCTTCATCCTGTAAATACGCATAAAATTAATAAATTAAATGTTAAAAATTTTAAAAGTTAGTCGTTATTTACATTGTTTTTAAAATAAGGTTTTTAGTCGATTTCTCTCTCTCTCTCTATACATTTAACGTCTATTTTCCATGCTGGCACAGGTTAGACGTGTTTACTGATGGAAAGCCTCCATCCTACTCTATCCTGCGCCAACCCAGGCTGAATACGTTTCTCAACAAGATCTTTCTTCACAACCTGGCTCCATGTTGTCCGTGGCCTGCCTCTGCCACACTTACCATCTACAACTAAATCTCTACACTTCTTAACCCAGTTATTATCATTCATTCTCTTAACATGACCAAACCATCTAAGCCGACGCCTTTGCAAAGATTTTCTAACACTTTCTAGTCCACAGCGTTCTCTTAACTCATTTGAAGGCTTCCTATCCTTCAATGTCACATTTGACATCCATCTAATCATTCTCATGTCATTACGCTCTAGTCTGTTTAGTTCAACAGTTATAACTCCCCATGTCTCCCCACTATATAGAAAAATACTCCTTACACAAGCATCATACACCCTTTTGTGCGAAATGATGTCACTCCAGAAGTTAGGAGAGGTAAAAGTTCTCTAAACTTTTCCACCCAGATCTAATTCGAGTTATACAACTTTGTTCTGCGCCACCAGTACACACCCTACACACATAGTCCACCACTGAGATAAGTCGACCCTTTATACCACTACACTTCTTATGAACCCAATGATCACAATATTTGCAATATATTGAGTTATTACCAACACCCTTACTACATACAGAGCATGGCCATCTACCTGAAGCAATAGGTGCTGAAATGTCAACTCCGCTCTCCATAACTTTTGTCTTACCCATGTTAACTCTAAGCCCTTTTGACTCTATCCCTTTCTTCCAAGTAGCAAATTTTGCAGTTAACTCTTCTAGACTATCTGAAATAAGCACAAGATCATCGGCATACAATAATTCCCATGGACACCCTACTCTAAACTCCTGAGATAAAGCTTCCAAAACCATGATAGAGTAACGGACTAAGAACAGATCCCTGATGAACACCAACCTTAACTCCAAATTCCTTGCTATATGATCCATTCACTCTGACATGACTTCTGGCATTTTCATACATAGACATAACAACTGACACTATCCATTCATCGACTCTTAACCTTTGCATCGCCCACCAGATTACTTCACGTGGTACTCTGTCAAAAGCTTTCTCTAAATCAACAAATGCAAAATATAACCTCTTATTCTAATCCTTTTCTATTCTGACAGCAGGACCCTCAATTGGACTAACTCGTGACAAAAGACTGCGGTCCCATTCAAACTCTTCATTTAGTAATTTACTATAATAACTTTCCCAGGCCAATTTTTTAGCACTATCATGAAAAGCTAAATCTCCGATGTCATTTCTCACACACTTTTCTCCAATGATATCCTGATTTGTCTTACTCATCTGCTTTGCAATTTTAAAAACTTCGTTTTTCTGATCCTCTCTACCTAGCAAATTGGGAAATCTTTCTTCCTCTGCCCTTTTCTTTGCTGTATAAACTTCTAACTTAGCTGTACGCTTTGCTTCTAAATATGGCTCTTGATTCCCACCTGCCTTCCATTCTTTCCATAACCTTCTTTTCTCCTTAATAGCCTTATCAACAACATCATTCCACCACCAAGTCTCCCGTCTCCTGATAGGGCCCTTAGTCCATCCACATACACTATTAGAGGCACCTAAGAGGCTGCCTTTCAACTTAGACCATATACCTTCAACATCAGTCTTTATTTCTACTCTCTCCAAGTTTTGTTTAAAACTGGTACAAAAACTATCCCTTACTACAGAGTCTTTTAACTTCCAAATTTTTCTTCTAGGAACAAAAGTCCTTTTCCTCTCAGTTCCTGACTTAATGCTCAAGTTACATACAACCAACCTATGCTGACTAACACATTCCTCTCCTGCAATAACCTTTACATTCCTAAGTAGATTCCAATCTGACTTCCTGATAAGGATATAATCAATCTGGGTACTTGAATTGCCTGATTGAAAGGTCACTAGTCTGCTATTCTTTTTCTTAAACACAGTATTACCTACCAACATATCCATAGCTTCACTAAACTCTAAAATTCTTTCACTTTCAGTGTTTCTAGTTCCATACCCATAACCTCCATGTATACCTTCGTTACCTACCTCTCGATGGCAATCGTTTGGGGATAAAACGTTCTGAGAGTGTTTACGACATATTTACTTTTTCCCCCGAATATAAAATTATATATTTCGCTAAAACATATATTAAAATTTCACACTTAGTTGTTCACATATTTATCTGGAGATTAAAGGCGGATGATTTGCTTAAAGCAAATTCGTAGCATGGTGAGTTTGCAATTCAAGCATTTCGAAATTATTGCAGTTGAAACGCGAAAAAGAAACGATTTTGGGTTAGAAAAGCTTACCGTGCTCTGATTGGCTTGCGCTAGCCAATATATTATTTTGCCTTGATTTCTCTCCTACTCTCTCGCAAATTCGCTGTTAAATCATAAATGCAATCTGTACTCGCTTAGACCTATGCTGAGGATTCCACATTGTATTCCTGTCTTGATAAATCAGATGATCGTGAAGGTTAAATTGGCCTCTATTCTGGAAAAGGATCCCAATTCAGTATTTGAATGGGGTAAGAGAATTGGCTAGTTAATTTCAATCCATCCAAAACTAATCTTCTTTCCATTAATCATCACAAGCAAGCATATTTACCTAAAATTTTTATGAATGGTTTTTATTTGCCTGAAAACAATTCATTTCGCCTTCTTGGTCTCATATTTACAACCGACCTCGCATGGCGATCTTACATTGAAACCATTGCAAAATCAGCTGCCACGAAGGTTGGTTCTCTTTTACGAGAAATGAGTTACCTCAAGCCTGAATGTATACTTTTCCTTTATAAATTCTCAATTCGTCCTTGCATGGAATACAGCTGCAACATTTGGGCAGGTGCTCCTGCTAATTGCCTAAATTTGTTAGAGACCGCGTTCAACGGGGAGTTTTCAACGCAATCGGCGAAAAGTTATCTTCTAAACTGGACTCCCTATCACAACGGCGAAACGTAGCTTCTCTCTGTCTTTTTACGGAGGTTGTTCAAGCGAACTATCATCACTTACACCTTCCCCCAGAATTTTTCTTTGTACAACTAGGTTTTCGTCGTCTTCTCATCAATGGACTGTTTGTGTTCCAAATTGTCGCAGGGATTTCTACAAGAACAGTTTTTTCCCGCAAACATCTTTTTCCTCATAAAAACTCCCGATAGCTCGAATATTCGCTATCCTCGCTAACTAATTTAGTCGGCCCTTGTAAGTTCGACTATGTGTTTATATGATTAAAGCAGTCGACAGCATCGTTCTTCTTGTTTAAATCAGAAGGAATTACATCGATATATCTACGGCAGAACATCTTCTTTATATATATATACTTGATAAATAAAAAATAGTTACATTTGCGTTAATATCAATATATTACGAGGCATGGAATCCACAGGAAGGCTTTCGAGCCTTGTCATCGGATACCATATTTGAAATATAATTTCGTAGAGTTATTCGTATATATATATTTATCGCATCGTATTACACATTGACAAAAATCTGACGCATGTTATAAACAGAATTGAGTCCACAAAAAGCGTTTATAATACATAATTCAAATATTAAGTTGATCAGCATAATTAAGAATATAGGTTTTTAAAACTGTTTTAAAAGAAATAAGAGATAAGAATTGCTTTCTTAGTTCCGAAAGAGTCCAATAGGTATGGAACTATTCAGAGCGAACAATATGCGAGGGTAAAGCGGAATTTACACACGCGAAAAATTCGAGCGAACAAATTTGAGCGACAAAAATTCTTGAATCTAATTGGTTCATAACAGAACATTGCGTCACTCGAGAGTTTTATTTTTTATTTTTGCGCGTTCAAAAAAAAGTGAGAACCAAGTGAACTTTTGGCGCTGAGAGCTAGCGAAAAAAGAAATTGAGCCAATAAAAATTCATTATTTTTATGAACAACTTCTGGCTAAACAAGACTTAAACAAAAAACAAAAACATGAACCAAGAAGAACTTTTAAAATTGTTGGAGCAACCCAGTTCAATAACTTATTAAACATTGTGGGTGTCATCCGAAATTGTTTATAAAATATTCATGATCAAATTATTTTGCTTCGCGCACCAAGTTGTGATATTCTCCTTTTTATTGGCGCTCCAGAAAGATTTGTCGGGCCCAAAAACGTCTTGCTATCTTTTCTCTTCTTTTTTTCCTCGTCATTTCGACTCTATTCTCTTTCTTAATAACACTAACATTAGATATAAATTTTCGCGTTTACTACCTTCCATTTTGAACAATATCATTTAGAAAATCATGTGATTTTAGCACGCACGTTTTTGCTCAAATTTTTTCGCTCGTGTAAAATGGTAGTGAGCGAATGAGTTTTTCGTTCGTGCGAACAATGATCTTTAACCAATCAAATTTGAGAGATTTTTTTGCTCGAACTTTTCGCGTGTGTAAATCCGACTCAATCCCGACAAAAAACTGACTGTAGCAAAAAAATATCCAGCAATTTATAACATTGTTAAAAATTGTAATTAAATAAATCATCGTAAATTGTGTACTTTTTTCTTGTTGAAAGATGTTAAAGTATTTTTGATTAAAAACGAGCTAGTAAATATTATTTTAAAACAGTATTCATTGAAAAAGCATATATATATACATAAAGTATATATAATAACTAAAATAAGAATTGCATAATACATGTTATAAAATGTTTGTCATGGTAAATCTCACTGCAAATTCAGAGAATGTACCATATAGTCATACATCTTATATTTACAAAAGTTTAATAGCACTTTATATATACATCTTTTAATTGTTACAAAAGAAGTTTAGTCAAAAACAAAAGTTTTTCGAAATTTATATTTAGATAGTTTTAGGTAGGTAGGTATTTGATATACTTAAAAATTCCAACATTAGGTAGCAAACTACCTAGCTATATACCAAGAAGATTTAAGATATCTATATCTACAATGTACCATTTACATTATATATGATCTTCCAATGCTATATTTCAGTATAATGTATAAATAACAAATAACAAGTTAACAAATATCTAGCTAAATTACCTAGCTAATTTTTCTGCACGAAGGAGAAGCTTTTTAAATTATTCGAATAAGATAAACTGGATAAATGAGAAATGTAAACAAACACGGCGACTGTCATTGCACGGAGACCGTTATTACCTTACAGATCTGATGATTAAACTAAAACATTTTGCAACAGTAAACAAACGAATGACTTTTAGAACTAAGCAATTAATCCCCTAGATTAAGTAACATTTCAATTGAATATGGAGGGTTCAAATTAAATACATATAGAGTTCTAAAAAGAGTTTTGCAACAGCGAACTCGCCAATGACTTTTAGCCTTACGATGTATCCCCCTGAAATATAAAGAAACAACTGAAAATCGTGGGGTGAAATTTGTTATTTTAAGTTATATCTTTTAACACTAACTGTTGCAAATGCTAATGTTTTGTTGCAACTCGTTCATTCAAACAATAATAAATGTAATTTTCGCCAAGCATATTGGACATCGAGGTTTCAAACGGAAATTGAACCCGCTCTGTATGTCGCAAATATATTTTCGCAATTTATTGCCAACATAAAATAGATTATTATTTTAATTTGCAAAATTGCGAGACGCTGTAAAGCTTTGATTGATAATCCAGTAATTTTTAATTGGATTGATAGATAAAAACAAAATCAATAATCGTGTGGAAAAGTCTTAAAATTTTGATTGTAGCAACTGCAACAGTTGCTACAGTCTAGAACCGCCCCTGAGCGAGGAAAGCAACAGAAAACAAAACATCCAAGCACTGACAAGTTTACTGTCGAATAGACCTGTTTGCGCGGTGCATCTTGGGTAATTAGGACAAACATAGCGGCAAAACAGTGGCGATAAACTGTGTTGTTGTATAATATTGTAGTAGTTTTTCCAGTGTTTTAGTCGACTGATTTATTCGCAAATAATGGTTTTCTTTATCTTTATT
Organism: Candelabrum cocksii; assembly: GCA_963930725.1. Classification (NCBI taxonomy): domain Eukaryota; kingdom Metazoa; phylum Cnidaria; class Hydrozoa; order Anthoathecata; family Candelabridae; genus Candelabrum; species Candelabrum cocksii. The sequence goes on from OZ005666.1 coordinate 3,883,851, forward strand.
TTACATATATAACTGCAAATGCAGGCCATAAAAGTCAAATTTGATCTAGCTAACTGCTCAAACGCTATCAAAACACGCTGCCGAAGCTCACATATTTGTTTTTTTTGTCCTGATTACCCAGCATGCATTTTAACCGCGTACAGGTCTATTATACATAAGCACGTTGTCGGTGAAAGTTGTGAATCATTCAACCGGCAAAATAGGTAAAAGGAGCGATCAGTGAGGCATGAAACGATCCAAATAAACAGAGAGAAGAAACTTTAGTTTAGGAAAAGACGAAATTCAAGACGGGTCCTTACGGGTGCGAAGCAAGTGGGCGAAGAGAATTTTGTCTAAGTGCGACGAGTCTTGACGACTTGAGGATTTCTTACTTCAAGACTTGTGTTTAGTTTATAGTTGGTTTAACTGTTGTACAGAAATTAAAGACTATTTACGTACGTGCGATGGCCCTCGGTTCACTAAATCCACATCTTGTCTGGTACTGTTACATAAAGAAACCAATCTACGAAAGAGGAATTCGACTCATCGCCTCCATACAGCGGTTCTACCGGGATAGAACACAGCCAGAGGTGGCGCCGCCAGTGTCTTTCCAACGAGGTGGCTTACAGCCCCGACGGGGAGGCTAATTACTTGACATTGTTTAACACAGAACTAATTTTGATGATCACATCTATTGGTATTGCAGATTTGGCACCTCTACATTTATTTAGTTTATTCTGGGCTTATCCATTTACAATAATGGCTCTTCATCCTGTAAATACGCATAAAATTAATAAATTAAATGTTAAAAATTTTAAAAGTTAGTCGTTATTTACATTGTTTTTAAAATAAGGTTTTTAGTCGATTTCTCTCTCTCTCTCTATACATTTAACGTCTATTTTCCATGCTGGCACAGGTTAGACGTGTTTACTGATGGAAAGCCTCCATCCTACTCTATCCTGCGCCAACCCAGGCTGAATACGTTTCTCAACAAGATCTTTCTTCACAACCTGGCTCCATGTTGTCCGTGGCCTGCCTCTGCCACACTTACCATCTACAACTAAATCTCTACACTTCTTAACCCAGTTATTATCATTCATTCTCTTAACATGACCAAACCATCTAAGCCGACGCCTTTGCAAAGATTTTCTAACACTTTCTAGTCCACAGCGTTCTCTTAACTCATTTGAAGGCTTCCTATCCTTCAATGTCACATTTGACATCCATCTAATCATTCTCATGTCATTACGCTCTAGTCTGTTTAGTTCAACAGTTATAACTCCCCATGTCTCCCCACTATATAGAAAAATACTCCTTACACAAGCATCATACACCCTTTTGTGCGAAATGATGTCACTCCAGAAGTTAGGAGAGGTAAAAGTTCTCTAAACTTTTCCACCCAGATCTAATTCGAGTTATACAACTTTGTTCTGCGCCACCAGTACACACCCTACACACATAGTCCACCACTGAGATAAGTCGACCCTTTATACCACTACACTTCTTATGAACCCAATGATCACAATATTTGCAATATATTGAGTTATTACCAACACCCTTACTACATACAGAGCATGGCCATCTACCTGAAGCAATAGGTGCTGAAATGTCAACTCCGCTCTCCATAACTTTTGTCTTACCCATGTTAACTCTAAGCCCTTTTGACTCTATCCCTTTCTTCCAAGTAGCAAATTTTGCAGTTAACTCTTCTAGACTATCTGAAATAAGCACAAGATCATCGGCATACAATAATTCCCATGGACACCCTACTCTAAACTCCTGAGATAAAGCTTCCAAAACCATGATAGAGTAACGGACTAAGAACAGATCCCTGATGAACACCAACCTTAACTCCAAATTCCTTGCTATATGATCCATTCACTCTGACATGACTTCTGGCATTTTCATACATAGACATAACAACTGACACTATCCATTCATCGACTCTTAACCTTTGCATCGCCCACCAGATTACTTCACGTGGTACTCTGTCAAAAGCTTTCTCTAAATCAACAAATGCAAAATATAACCTCTTATTCTAATCCTTTTCTATTCTGACAGCAGGACCCTCAATTGGACTAACTCGTGACAAAAGACTGCGGTCCCATTCAAACTCTTCATTTAGTAATTTACTATAATAACTTTCCCAGGCCAATTTTTTAGCACTATCATGAAAAGCTAAATCTCCGATGTCATTTCTCACACACTTTTCTCCAATGATATCCTGATTTGTCTTACTCATCTGCTTTGCAATTTTAAAAACTTCGTTTTTCTGATCCTCTCTACCTAGCAAATTGGGAAATCTTTCTTCCTCTGCCCTTTTCTTTGCTGTATAAACTTCTAACTTAGCTGTACGCTTTGCTTCTAAATATGGCTCTTGATTCCCACCTGCCTTCCATTCTTTCCATAACCTTCTTTTCTCCTTAATAGCCTTATCAACAACATCATTCCACCACCAAGTCTCCCGTCTCCTGATAGGGCCCTTAGTCCATCCACATACACTATTAGAGGCACCTAAGAGGCTGCCTTTCAACTTAGACCATATACCTTCAACATCAGTCTTTATTTCTACTCTCTCCAAGTTTTGTTTAAAACTGGTACAAAAACTATCCCTTACTACAGAGTCTTTTAACTTCCAAATTTTTCTTCTAGGAACAAAAGTCCTTTTCCTCTCAGTTCCTGACTTAATGCTCAAGTTACATACAACCAACCTATGCTGACTAACACATTCCTCTCCTGCAATAACCTTTACATTCCTAAGTAGATTCCAATCTGACTTCCTGATAAGGATATAATCAATCTGGGTACTTGAATTGCCTGATTGAAAGGTCACTAGTCTGCTATTCTTTTTCTTAAACACAGTATTACCTACCAACATATCCATAGCTTCACTAAACTCTAAAATTCTTTCACTTTCAGTGTTTCTAGTTCCATACCCATAACCTCCATGTATACCTTCGTTACCTACCTCTCGATGGCAATCGTTTGGGGATAAAACGTTCTGAGAGTGTTTACGACATATTTACTTTTTCCCCCGAATATAAAATTATATATTTCGCTAAAACATATATTAAAATTTCACACTTAGTTGTTCACATATTTATCTGGAGATTAAAGGCGGATGATTTGCTTAAAGCAAATTCGTAGCATGGTGAGTTTGCAATTCAAGCATTTCGAAATTATTGCAGTTGAAACGCGAAAAAGAAACGATTTTGGGTTAGAAAAGCTTACCGTGCTCTGATTGGCTTGCGCTAGCCAATATATTATTTTGCCTTGATTTCTCTCCTACTCTCTCGCAAATTCGCTGTTAAATCATAAATGCAATCTGTACTCGCTTAGACCTATGCTGAGGATTCCACATTGTATTCCTGTCTTGATAAATCAGATGATCGTGAAGGTTAAATTGGCCTCTATTCTGGAAAAGGATCCCAATTCAGTATTTGAATGGGGTAAGAGAATTGGCTAGTTAATTTCAATCCATCCAAAACTAATCTTCTTTCCATTAATCATCACAAGCAAGCATATTTACCTAAAATTTTTATGAATGGTTTTTATTTGCCTGAAAACAATTCATTTCGCCTTCTTGGTCTCATATTTACAACCGACCTCGCATGGCGATCTTACATTGAAACCATTGCAAAATCAGCTGCCACGAAGGTTGGTTCTCTTTTACGAGAAATGAGTTACCTCAAGCCTGAATGTATACTTTTCCTTTATAAATTCTCAATTCGTCCTTGCATGGAATACAGCTGCAACATTTGGGCAGGTGCTCCTGCTAATTGCCTAAATTTGTTAGAGACCGCGTTCAACGGGGAGTTTTCAACGCAATCGGCGAAAAGTTATCTTCTAAACTGGACTCCCTATCACAACGGCGAAACGTAGCTTCTCTCTGTCTTTTTACGGAGGTTGTTCAAGCGAACTATCATCACTTACACCTTCCCCCAGAATTTTTCTTTGTACAACTAGGTTTTCGTCGTCTTCTCATCAATGGACTGTTTGTGTTCCAAATTGTCGCAGGGATTTCTACAAGAACAGTTTTTTCCCGCAAACATCTTTTTCCTCATAAAAACTCCCGATAGCTCGAATATTCGCTATCCTCGCTAACTAATTTAGTCGGCCCTTGTAAGTTCGACTATGTGTTTATATGATTAAAGCAGTCGACAGCATCGTTCTTCTTGTTTAAATCAGAAGGAATTACATCGATATATCTACGGCAGAACATCTTCTTTATATATATATACTTGATAAATAAAAAATAGTTACATTTGCGTTAATATCAATATATTACGAGGCATGGAATCCACAGGAAGGCTTTCGAGCCTTGTCATCGGATACCATATTTGAAATATAATTTCGTAGAGTTATTCGTATATATATATTTATCGCATCGTATTACACATTGACAAAAATCTGACGCATGTTATAAACAGAATTGAGTCCACAAAAAGCGTTTATAATACATAATTCAAATATTAAGTTGATCAGCATAATTAAGAATATAGGTTTTTAAAACTGTTTTAAAAGAAATAAGAGATAAGAATTGCTTTCTTAGTTCCGAAAGAGTCCAATAGGTATGGAACTATTCAGAGCGAACAATATGCGAGGGTAAAGCGGAATTTACACACGCGAAAAATTCGAGCGAACAAATTTGAGCGACAAAAATTCTTGAATCTAATTGGTTCATAACAGAACATTGCGTCACTCGAGAGTTTTATTTTTTATTTTTGCGCGTTCAAAAAAAAGTGAGAACCAAGTGAACTTTTGGCGCTGAGAGCTAGCGAAAAAAGAAATTGAGCCAATAAAAATTCATTATTTTTATGAACAACTTCTGGCTAAACAAGACTTAAACAAAAAACAAAAACATGAACCAAGAAGAACTTTTAAAATTGTTGGAGCAACCCAGTTCAATAACTTATTAAACATTGTGGGTGTCATCCGAAATTGTTTATAAAATATTCATGATCAAATTATTTTGCTTCGCGCACCAAGTTGTGATATTCTCCTTTTTATTGGCGCTCCAGAAAGATTTGTCGGGCCCAAAAACGTCTTGCTATCTTTTCTCTTCTTTTTTTCCTCGTCATTTCGACTCTATTCTCTTTCTTAATAACACTAACATTAGATATAAATTTTCGCGTTTACTACCTTCCATTTTGAACAATATCATTTAGAAAATCATGTGATTTTAGCACGCACGTTTTTGCTCAAATTTTTTCGCTCGTGTAAAATGGTAGTGAGCGAATGAGTTTTTCGTTCGTGCGAACAATGATCTTTAACCAATCAAATTTGAGAGATTTTTTTGCTCGAACTTTTCGCGTGTGTAAATCCGACTCAATCCCGACAAAAAACTGACTGTAGCAAAAAAATATCCAGCAATTTATAACATTGTTAAAAATTGTAATTAAATAAATCATCGTAAATTGTGTACTTTTTTCTTGTTGAAAGATGTTAAAGTATTTTTGATTAAAAACGAGCTAGTAAATATTATTTTAAAACAGTATTCATTGAAAAAGCATATATATATACATAAAGTATATATAATAACTAAAATAAGAATTGCATAATACATGTTATAAAATGTTTGTCATGGTAAATCTCACTGCAAATTCAGAGAATGTACCATATAGTCATACATCTTATATTTACAAAAGTTTAATAGCACTTTATATATACATCTTTTAATTGTTACAAAAGAAGTTTAGTCAAAAACAAAAGTTTTTCGAAATTTATATTTAGATAGTTTTAGGTAGGTAGGTATTTGATATACTTAAAAATTCCAACATTAGGTAGCAAACTACCTAGCTATATACCAAGAAGATTTAAGATATCTATATCTACAATGTACCATTTACATTATATATGATCTTCCAATGCTATATTTCAGTATAATGTATAAATAACAAATAACAAGTTAACAAATATCTAGCTAAATTACCTAGCTAATTTTTCTGCACGAAGGAGAAGCTTTTTAAATTATTCGAATAAGATAAACTGGATAAATGAGAAATGTAAACAAACACGGCGACTGTCATTGCACGGAGACCGTTATTACCTTACAGATCTGATGATTAAACTAAAACATTTTGCAACAGTAAACAAACGAATGACTTTTAGAACTAAGCAATTAATCCCCTAGATTAAGTAACATTTCAATTGAATATGGAGGGTTCAAATTAAATACATATAGAGTTCTAAAAAGAGTTTTGCAACAGCGAACTCGCCAATGACTTTTAGCCTTACGATGTATCCCCCTGAAATATAAAGAAACAACTGAAAATCGTGGGGTGAAATTTGTTATTTTAAGTTATATCTTTTAACACTAACTGTTGCAAATGCTAATGTTTTGTTGCAACTCGTTCATTCAAACAATAATAAATGTAATTTTCGCCAAGCATATTGGACATCGAGGTTTCAAACGGAAATTGAACCCGCTCTGTATGTCGCAAATATATTTTCGCAATTTATTGCCAACATAAAATAGATTATTATTTTAATTTGCAAAATTGCGAGACGCTGTAAAGCTTTGATTGATAATCCAGTAATTTTTAATTGGATTGATAGATAAAAACAAAATCAATAATCGTGTGGAAAAGTCTTAAAATTTTGATTGTAGCAACTGCAACAGTTGCTACAGTCTAGAACCGCCCCTGAGCGAGGAAAGCAACAGAAAACAAAACATCCAAGCACTGACAAGTTTACTGTCGAATAGACCTGTTTGCGCGGTGCATCTTGGGTAATTAGGACAAACATAGCGGCAAAACAGTGGCGATAAACTGTGTTGTTGTATAATATTGTAGTAGTTTTTCCAGTGTTTTAGTCGACTGATTTATTCGCAAATAATGGTTTTCTTTATCTTTATTTTACATATATAACTGCAAATGCAGGCCATAAAAGTCAAATTTGATCTAGCTAACTGCTCAAACGCTATCAAAACACGCTGCCGAAGCTCACATATTTGTTTTTTTTGTCCTGATTACCCAGCATGCATTTTAACCGCGTACAGGTCTATTATACATAAGCACGTTGTCGGTGAAAGTTGTGAATCATTCAACCGGCAAAATAGGTAAAAGGAGCGATCAGTGAGGCATGAAACGATCCAAATAAACAGAGAGAAGAAACTTTAGTTTAGGAAAAGACGAAATTCAAGACGGGTCCTTACGGGTGCGAAGCAAGTGGGCGAAGAGAATTTTGTCTAAGTGCGACGAGTCTTGACGACTTGAGGATTTCTTACTTCAAGACTTGTGTTTAGTTTATAGTTGGTTTAACTGTTGTACAGAAATTAAAGACTATTTACGTACGTGCGATGGCCCTCGGTTCACTAAATCCACATCTTGTCTGGTACTGTTACATAAAGAAACCAATCTACGAAAGAGGAATTCGACTCATCGCCTCCATACAGCGGTTCTACCGGGATAGAACACAGCCAGAGGTGGCGCCGCCAGTGTCTTTCCAACGAGGTGGCTTACAGCCCCGACGGGGAGGCTAATTACTTGACATTGTTTAACACAGAACTAATTTTGATGATCACATCTATTGGTATTGCAGATTTGGCACCTCTACATTTATTTAGTTTATTCTGGGCTTATCCATTTACAATAATGGCTCTTCATCCTGTAAATACGCATAAAATTAATAAATTAAATGTTAAAAATTTTAAAAGTTAGTCGTTATTTACATTGTTTTTAAAATAAGGTTTTTAGTCGATTTCTCTCTCTCTCTCTATACATTTAACGTCTATTTTCCATGCTGGCACAGGTTAGACGTGTTTACTGATGGAAAGCCTCCATCCTACTCTATCCTGCGCCAACCCAGGCTGAATACGTTTCTCAACAAGATCTTTCTTCACAACCTGGCTCCATGTTGTCCGTGGCCTGCCTCTGCCACACTTACCATCTACAACTAAATCTCTACACTTCTTAACCCAGTTATTATCATTCATTCTCTTAACATGACCAAACCATCTAAGCCGACGCCTTTGCAAAGATTTTCTAACACTTTCTAGTCCACAGCGTTCTCTTAACTCATTTGAAGGCTTCCTATCCTTCAATGTCACATTTGACATCCATCTAATCATTCTCATGTCATTACGCTCTAGTCTGTTTAGTTCAACAGTTATAACTCCCCATGTCTCCCCACTATATAGAAAAATACTCCTTACACAAGCATCATACACCCTTTTGTGCGAAATGATGTCACTCCAGAAGTTAGGAGAGGTAAAAGTTCTCTAAACTTTTCCACCCAGATCTAATTCGAGTTATACAACTTTGTTCTGCGCCACCAGTACACACCCTACACACATAGTCCACCACTGAGATAAGTCGACCCTTTATACCACTACACTTCTTATGAACCCAATGATCACAATATTTGCAATATATTGAGTTATTACCAACACCCTTACTACATACAGAGCATGGCCATCTACCTGAAGCAATAGGTGCTGAAATGTCAACTCCGCTCTCCATAACTTTTGTCTTACCCATGTTAACTCTAAGCCCTTTTGACTCTATCCCTTTCTTCCAAGTAGCAAATTTTGCAGTTAACTCTTCTAGACTATCTGAAATAAGCACAAGATCATCGGCATACAATAATTCCCATGGACACCCTACTCTAAACTCCTGAGATAAAGCTTCCAAAACCATGATAGAGTAACGGACTAAGAACAGATCCCTGATGAACACCAACCTTAACTCCAAATTCCTTGCTATATGATCCATTCACTCTGACATGACTTCTGGCATTTTCATACATAGACATAACAACTGACACTATCCATTCATCGACTCTTAACCTTTGCATCGCCCACCAGATTACTTCACGTGGTACTCTGTCAAAAGCTTTCTCTAAATCAACAAATGCAAAATATAACCTCTTATTCTAATCCTTTTCTATTCTGACAGCAGGACCCTCAATTGGACTAACTCGTGACAAAAGACTGCGGTCCCATTCAAACTCTTCATTTAGTAATTTACTATAATAACTTTCCCAGGCCAATTTTTTAGCACTATCATGAAAAGCTAAATCTCCGATGTCATTTCTCACACACTTTTCTCCAATGATATCCTGATTTGTCTTACTCATCTGCTTTGCAATTTTAAAAACTTCGTTTTTCTGATCCTCTCTACCTAGCAAATTGGGAAATCTTTCTTCCTCTGCCCTTTTCTTTGCTGTATAAACTTCTAACTTAGCTGTACGCTTTGCTTCTAAATATGGCTCTTGATTCCCACCTGCCTTCCATTCTTTCCATAACCTTCTTTTCTCCTTAATAGCCTTATCAACAACATCATTCCACCACCAAGTCTCCCGTCTCCTGATAGGGCCCTTAGTCCATCCACATACACTATTAGAGGCACCTAAGAGGCTGCCTTTCAACTTAGACCATATACCTTCAACATCAGTCTTTATTTCTACTCTCTCCAAGTTTTGTTTAAAACTGGTACAAAAACTATCCCTTACTACAGAGTCTTTTAACTTCCAAATTTTTCTTCTAGGAACAAAAGTCCTTTTCCTCTCAGTTCCTGACTTAATGCTCAAGTTACATACAACCAACCTATGCTGACTAACACATTCCTCTCCTGCAATAACCTTTACATTCCTAAGTAGATTCCAATCTGACTTCCTGATAAGGATATAATCAATCTGGGTACTTGAATTGCCTGATTGAAAGGTCACTAGTCTGCTATTCTTTTTCTTAAACACAGTATTACCTACCAACATATCCATAGCTTCACTAAACTCTAAAATTCTTTCACTTTCAGTGTTTCTAGTTCCATACCCATAACCTCCATGTATACCTTCGTACCCTCTAGGTGTACTTCCAACATGTCCATTAAAGTCACCAGCTACTAACACCTATCTCCTTTTCTCCTAACTTTGATACCACCGCTAAAAGACCATCATAAAAAGCATCTTTAAGACTATTATCCAAACCACACTGGGGTGCATAAACAGAAACTACTGAAACTACATTCTTACCCACTATTAACTTAATAATAATTATCCTGTCATTAACCCTATCTATATCTATCACTTTATCAATCCACTTTTCAGCTAAGAATATCCCTACTCCTCCTGTCCCTTCCTTATTCTCCACCCAAAAAAACTTGTATGAACTCTTTTTGCCTGTAATCATCCTTGTAAATGCTCCTTTCCATCTAACTTCCTGTATGGAACATAAATCAATATGCCTTCTACTAATTGTTTCAACCACTTCTCCTGACCTTTTATAAAGACTGCCTACATTAAGCGTCCCAACTCGAAAATTGACTTTCTCATCTACACTACTACGATTTTGATGCAATAACTTGTTGACGGTCGAGTGATGCTTACACCTTACACCATCACTACCGTGCGCGACACCTTTACATGAAGTTCGGGTCCCGTTTACGCTGTTGTGTTTAAAATTTTATTGTACCATCATGTGTGTTGGAGCGGGGTTTTTATGAACTGGATGCCCTTCCTAACGTTCAACCTGATTTGTAGATCAGGAAACTAGCTGTTTTTATCGTGACACCATCACTAGGAAGATTACCAACCAAGGCTAAAAGAGCTCTCCCTACCCTTTCCTACTTAAAAGTAGAGGTTTTATCTCAGAGTTCCCTTCTCCTAGACAGGTTATTGGCCAAAGCTAAAGACTCCCATCAAGCCTAAGCAGTTTAACATCATACTTAGGACGAAGCAGTTTAATGTCATACTCAGGACTGCAAAATTCATTATAGTTAGTGGAGTTCCTTATATAAATTGGTAAGTTATTAAAATGTGTGTATGCATCGTGTTGTAAAGTTCCTTGAATGTCTATCTTTATTCTTCTTTGATGACTACTTCTTAATGAACGTCTTGGCACATACAGTTCAACTGGTGCAATTGCTGGCCAATCCTCTCGATTGATTGCCTTGTGTGTCAGCTTGAGAAGGTTCAAACGCCGTCGATCACGAATGGGAAGCCAGTTGAGCTTTGCGATATATGAAAATATCATTCAGCTGGATTATTGTTGTAATTTTTTATCCAAAGTTCATCATAGCCAAACATAAAAATGTCAAAGAGCTAGAGGACATTGTCAAATATGTTAACCAAATCAAGACGTGTTTTAATAGTAGTGATTTAAAAAATATAAAAATAATCGTTATTAACTTTCGAGCTTAAAAGGTTTTCTACCAATTTGTGTTAAGCCCACGGACTCATTTTCATTTGAGCAAGAGTAAATAAAAACAAGATGTTTTCTAGCGTCATGTCATTGAATAAAGAAATAATGTATTTTCGTTGAGTTCAATTTAAACACGCCTTTTTGTGATTGAAAGTTTAAAAACAAATAGAAGAAGAACTAATAAAATAAACCAGTGACAAACGATAAAGAGACACGAGTATAAGTTTCGTAACATGACATAATTGTAGAAGACTGAAGGAAGGTCAAGTTGGCTTTCCCACGCTTCCGGGGATCGCCACCAGAGGGTTATCTTTGGGTAGAATTAAATCATTTCAAAGTCATTTTGCCGGACAGTGCAATTAGCAAGGGTAACTGATATACACCATCAAGTGCAGTTACATATTATGTGATACATATTTATATGTAAACAAGGGCAAGTTGGTTATTCTCTTTACCATATAGTGATGATTGTACGGGTTTTATAAAGCTAGCTAAAGATTTTTTGATTAAATAATTTTTTTGGTTCTAATCGCAAAAACAATAGCATGCAAATCGCGTGATTCGAATTTCACTATTCAAAGTTTATTGTATTGTCGCAGCTCGCTTATGTTCACAAATTTGCTTTAAGTAACATAGTTGGAACTAATATCTTTTTATTAAATATACGATGAAAACTGAATGAAGTAAATCAGGTGCAACTTTTATAGAAAGCAGGGCTAGGGATCTTCTATTCAAAATACTTAAAGGCAGAAAGGATTTATCTTTATTTAGTTTAATTGCCAAACCGGAGAGATTATTATTTCACGAGCTCGCGCGGGTTTTCCTGACTTGTATATCTGGTTTTCTCAATAGGCGCGGATAAGATCAATTGATTGTGCAGTTTAATTTCACAAACTTTCAAAGAATCAATGTTATAATTATTTGTTAGTGTGTATTTCTTATGTTCTATTTTTACAAATTGAAAATAATAAATTAAGAACTGTAAATGTTATTAATATTGCCGGAAAATATTACTGTAAATATAGACACTCTGCAAGTGTCCCACCTAAACCCTGAAATACAAGATGCTATCAGTCGCCACAAACGGAATGTGTAACTGACTGAGATGAATATTTACTTCAACGCCTAGAGATTTTTTCTCTTATTACTAGACTGACATTATGGAAATCCCACTATTCGAAAAACTGTTTACAAAAATGGCGTTATTTTCGCTAGTCACATTGCTACTTGCAAGACAGTCAAGCTTACTCGTTAATTAATGAAAGAATTTGCTGAGATTTCTAATTCCTAGCAGTCTTACACTGGCGTTGCCAGGTGTAATTGTATAAGGTGCCATTGTATAATGCTTTTTGAGTACCTAAGTCAATAGACGAAATGCAAAGAGTGACACACCAGACAGGGACTGAGGATGAACAAAACTTCTTTTGTTCGCTAGTGTTGAGTTGTTAATCATTTTATGAACTTATTTTGTTAGGAATGACCGTTAAGGAATTGTCTAAGTACTACATTGTTATCTCGAAAGGGGTCTATTATCGAGTAAGGGTTAGACACAAAGATTGATTTCGGGTACCATCATTGTCATTATCACATATTATTTCATATTCATAATTCATATTTTCTTTTCTACTATTATTATTTTATGTTATGACGCGTGATGACGTAACCTTTTCACTTTTAACGACATCTTTTTTACTTGCTATTCAGAGGCCTGGTTACTAATAACACCCTTATTTCGAAAAAATAAATAATTGATAACCGAAAGAAATTTAGACTGTACTTATGTTGTATTTAAGAATAAAAAGACTATGTTTTATTTGCCCTCTTTAAAATACATTAGTAATAGAAAAGTCTTCTTTTCAAACGACAAAAACCTCCTCTATCTGAGAGAACAAAATGTATTAATTTTACATTGTTCCATGCCTACATCACATTTCACCTGCGTGCTTTTTTGTTATACTCAGAAAAAACTTTCACAAATATATGTTATTACAAGAAGTTTTATTTAGTTTGCCCAGAAGCGTATTAGTTTTTAGAACTTCGGTTTTTTGCACAGAAAATAAAACAGCGGCGAAGAAGGTTTTTGGAAAAACGCCTTTTTCTTATCAAGGAAGGAAATCCGTGAGAATTTTGTTACCTTGGCTTGGTTGTAACTATTTATCTCTAGAAATGTGTAAGAATTTTCGATACGTTCTAAATGTCTTTCGGCTGCAACCATCTGACATTTGCATTGACTTTTTAAGTTGTATATTTCCTATATCAATTAAAATTTCTACCACTCCACTTTTAAAGCGATAACTTTATTGACATTTAAAATGAAAAAGAAACATCTATAATTTATTGCTCTTCTCTAGTCGACGTTTCGAAATTTACCTTTCATTTGATTTAGAATTTATGCAAAGGGAATTATGTAGTACATATTTTGATTATTAGCAATTACGAATGCATCGAGCTAATCGCCGCTGTGTGGACAGCGCCAGGAAGTAACATGAGCTGTTGTGTAAATCGCGAAGATAAAGAGAGAAAAAAGATTAACGATGAAATTGAAAAACAATTGAAGAAGGACAAAAGAGATGCACGGAGGGAACTTAAGCTGCTTTTACTTGGTAAGTTTTTTGCAAGTCCCACTATTTTTTGAAGAAGTTTGTTTTTGCAAAAGCGTATATTAAATATTGTAGGAGGTCTTTTCCTACCACAAAAATGGTCGCCTTTTGTTGTATTCTATGTTCTATATTGCCACGGGAATTACTATATCAAATTTGCATTGAACTTTGTAGCTATATGTCAGCTAGCATGTGATATTAATAAATTGTTAACGAGTCAAAAAATGACCCTTCTTGCTATTTAACCGGAAATATTATATTACACTTGAATCAAATCTTTTTTACAAAATTATATATTCCGTAAAAATGTAATTTTCATAATTATTAACTATCGATAAGATAAATTTATTAATCATTCTGAAGTCAAGTATTTACCGAAAAAAGTGCGTGAGAAAATAATAATACATTTAACAATTTATTAATAACAATGGTCAAATAACTTTAATGTCATTTTTAATCGAAGACTGAGTCTAGAACTTTGTCCTGTTTTCACTTCATTTAATTTAACGAGTTATAAAAGACACGTGATCTAACAATATCTCGAGATCTTTATCAAATAGATTTTGAAATATATTATCACGTGACTCCAGACATGTGGAAAATCATGCTCAACTGTAATGAAATATCATTTTATTTTGCTGGGAACTCCTGTTACATGAGCAGAACCTAGAAATGAGTACAAGATTTTGGGAAATGGCAGTCATAATACCCTAATCTTTGTTGTATGGTTACACCCTCTATTTTTATGTGGATTTGGTTACTTCAGCTAAAGTCTGCATCTTCTATAGGAAAATCAAGGCTCCCTAACGGAAAACATTGTTTCATTTTGAAAATATAGGCGGACCTTGAAAAAATTGAGCTAGGTGTAGTCGTTGTTTCGACGTTTAGCTGCCATTTATTTGCGATTTTTTTCTCAACTTTGCGATAATAAAAGAAAAGTGCACAATGACATTTGAAAGTTGCTGCTTAACGGAGCAAGCCAAAGAGCAAAAAAGAATAAATGATGAAATAGACCGACAACTAAGAAAAGACAAGCGCGATGCTAGACGAGAATTAAAGTTACTATTACTTGGTTAGTTTAGTTTTTGTATTTTGACTTATGCACATAGTTTATTTATGTTCAACTAGAATCAAATCCTTTCCAAATTTGTCTTAAAATATTCGTAAAATTAAAATAATAAAGTAAAACTCTGGTTTAGCATGTTTTTGACATATCTACTTCTTAGCCTCATTGTTACCTGGATTTTTTATTATATTTATAAGTCAAACAACACAGATCTACATCAAGCCGAGGGCCATTAAGCATCGCAATGTGTCTATGGATGTCATTTAATTTATGATGATACACTAACAATATTCTATTGTATATAATATCTCATTTTACTTTTCTTACTTTCTGGGTTAGTATGTATATATACATGATTATCTGGTTTCAGCCCAACTCGGCCAAATGCCAGCTTGGCCTAGATTTCTGATTTACGTGCAATTGAGGACTCAACTGTTTGGGCGGGAACTGGTCATGACGGTTGCGTTTCTTGTACAAACTAAGTTTTAATCAAGGTTTCTAGACCAAGATCGGTGGAATTAATAAAGAATAAAGTCCCGATTGGTCAGATATATTAGAATTTTATTCATTGAAAAAATTTGGCCTTGTCTACAAAATATGAAATAAATAAAGCAAGTTTATTTTGTTCGTTAAATTTTTCTAACATTAGGACCTAGGTCTACTAGATAGATTTTTTGCCTATCATATGACAAACGCTATTATTGGTGATCTTGAACCTGGCAACGAAGTTGGCACACACAGTTCGAAGTATGCTTTTGTTTCGTCGAGCAAGCAGAGGAGTCCTTTTTTTTTACGTAATCGACACAGCCAAATCAATATGGTTGCCAGCGTTTGGAGATATACCAACACAAGGTCTTCTAAAGATATCATTAGCGAACCAAATGTATTGATATTCACATGATAGATTGAACAATATTATATAAACATATCAAGGCAAAAATAAATGAAGAATATAGTAAAGGAATCACTTCAACGAAAAGGGAAAAATTAAAATAATTTTTTATCAGATTCAATGAATCTCTACAAATGAAGCATAAATGTTTAACCCAATGTCAGCAATTTACACAGCATCGAAAAAAAGTAAACAATAACAAATTAACATTCCATAACGAAAGACAAGTAAACAATTACAGGGCAAGTAAACAACAGTTTACAAGAACATTTTGTTTATCATAATTGTTTGTCATGATATTATAAATATGCATATATAAATGATTTCTAAACGCATTTACGTTCTAAATGTACTAACAACATTTATAATTAAAATTTCTTACTTTTAGATCATTGTTTTTTATGTTAAGCTTCTCAGACAGATTTATAGATATTTCTTTGACATATTTTCTTTTGATAATGTTATTTTTTGCCGGGATCGATGATTGTTTTGCAAGTTTCAATCCTACATTATTGATACCTATGCTGCAATAAATATTTTTTAAATCAAATTCTTTTCATTGTTTTTTTCCTTTGAGGGTCTCAAGAATGTCGTTGAGATGCTTGTTAAGTATAATTTCTCAGCTATTTATGAATGAAGGATGTATATTTAGTAATAATTTGACTGTCATTTTGTGGTTCTGCCTAAATTTTTTATCCCTCCTCTCATGAGAGATCCCAAAGTGTCCTAACATAATATCGGGTTTAAACGTTTTTTCATTTTGCTTGAATTTAGAAATGTAAATTTTCCATTTTCAAAAACAAAAAAGGAATGAGAGATTTTTCGAAAGAATGCACAATAAAATTTGTTTTTGATTGAATTGTCTAGTTATTGCATACATCTATTAGTTATATGTGAGGCTTATTTACCCAAACCGCATTAATTATTGTAATGTGACGAGCATCTTAACGTTGACTGAGTCACTGAGTAGTATTTCATCTTTTGTGTGTATAATAATGTGGAAAAATGAATATCTAAGGTGTGAAATATATAATTAAGTTAAGCGTGTGGATTATCTCAGTTCCTTGGAATATATTTCATTGATCTTTTCATGTTGTATATAACGTACATACATGTTTAAAATTGTTCCTTTTATTACAATTTTACAATGTTTTACGTTTTTACTGGTATACATGAAATAAAAATTTCTATTTCTAAACATTTATTTTAAAGTTCGTATGTCTGACTAAGCATATTAAGTAGAATAATAATAATGGAGAATTTGTTGTTGTTGCTTAGGGACTGGTGAATCTGGCAAAAGTACGTTCATCAAGCAAATGCGCATTATTCACGGCCAGGGATACACAGAAGAAGATAGGAAAAGTTATACGAGATTGGTGTTTTTGAACATCTATCAGGCTATGCAAGCTTTAACGAAAGCTATGAAGACTTTAAATATAGACTACGAGTTGGCGGACAATGAGGTGCTGTTTTTGTATAGAATAATATTCTTGAGTTTATTTAACGGTTAAAATCGCCTTTGAAAAACCGTGGTGTATAAGCAGTAAGTGTCTCTCGATGTAGCGGAAACAACGAAAAATTATACTGCTGATAATTTCATTTAAGAAATATAAGTAAAATAACAATATCAGGCCTCCCAGAGTGTCCTATATTCCTATATTGTCCTATATTTTCACCTTTTTGCAAAAAAGTCCTATATTGTCCTATTTTTGAAGCGAATGTCCTATTTGCCCTATTTTATTTGATATGCTTTATGCATTTAGATGAATAGGGTAATATTTTATAATAATATAAATGTACCATCATATACACACCTTATCTCAGAATCATTCAAATCTTTTTGAGCTTTGTGATTCTTATCTTAGATAATTGGTTAAAAATTGACATCAATGGTTAAAAATTCTTAGTTTATTCCAGCAATTTTAGCCTCGTGATTCTTGAAATGTGTTAATGTATAATTGTTTTCAGACATGGAAGATGATAAATTAGATAAATTCTTGCGGTAACAGTATAGTATTTTCCACATTTTTAGGATCTTTTAGAGTTGTAACATCTTTACATCTAAGAATGTCATGATTTAACGTCGAAATGTGTTTAGCTGATTAAAACTATGTTTATAGATAGTATAAGTTCAGTTGTAATACTTTTCAGCATACTCTTTGTTGCAAAGTGATCATTTTAAATTGATATAACAATACGATCAGTATTGATCACGATTGCATGGTGGTCATTATTTATTGAGACAAATGTATTTAGTTCTTTTAGATTCAGTATAATGTCAAAAAGAAAGACTAAATACAGTTCACAATGGGAGACAAATTTTACATGGCTTCAAAAACACAAGAAAAACCCGTTTTCAGCAAACTGCAAGATATGTCAGAAAGAATTCTCAGTTAGCGGAGGTGGAGTATGTTTAGTAAAGCAGCATGAGAAAACAAAAGGTCACATTAATAAGGTTGGAGAACAGCGCAGTCAGAGTACTCTTAACAAAGATAGTGACAATGTAGTTCGTTTAATACAAAAAGGTACCTTTTTTTGTACTGAAGAAGAAAAACGTCTGAATGCAGAAGTTTTGCATGCACTGAAATGTGTTGATGCAAACTTCAGCTCTGCGAATGACGAAGGGAAATGTTATTGTCTCATGTTTCCGGACTCAGAAATTGCAAAGAACTACAAACTTGGAGAAACAAAAGTGAAATACACAATTCAATATGGTATTGCTCTTCATTTTAAAGAACTACTGAAGAGTGATTTAAAGAACCAAGTGTTTACTTTTAAATTCGATGAAACGACAAACCAGCAAGTAAAAAAACAATATCATGGCTATGTCCAATACTGGTCTGAAAGGCATCAATCTTTCAAAGTATCTTATTGTGGAACTCTCATGGTAGATCATTTTCCCGCTGAAAAATTATTGGAACATTTTTTAGAATTTATTTAAAAGGCTGAGTTAGATTTGCGCTTCATGATGCACATTGGTATGGATGGTCCCAATGTGAATATGAAATTTGAGAAACTGCTACAAGCATCTGCAATTTTTGAGCAACTTGACACAACAATTTTGTCTATTGGAACATGTCCGCTTCACATCACCCACAATGGATTCAGAGCAGCTGGTGTTTCAAAGCTTGACTTTAACATTGATGGATTTGCTATTGACATCAGCTTTTTCTTCAAGTTATCAGCTGGTCGCAGAGCTGACTACATCAAAATAGTGGAACTAACTGATTTCACGATTTGTCAACAAGCATTCTTCAACTCGTTGGGTTACGTTGAAAAAGGTTTGCGTTAAATTGTTACATCAATTTGAAAATTTGAAGAGTTATTTCCTCGACTTTCTTCCAAAAACCGCCACATTCAAGAACACTGTTAAGGAGACCAGTCGTTACAAGAGGATAGTTGCAATTTTGAAGAATGAAACCACCATACCTTATCTTTCCTTCATTGCTTTTATTGCTAGTGATTTCGAGAAATTTCTAACAAAATTTCAATCATCAAGACCAATGATCTATATGTTGCATTCAGAGATGAACAGTTTAGTAAGAACTTTGATGACGAAATTTGTAAAATTGAGATTGCTGGTAGATAATAAGAAAGATGGTCAACAAATCCCAAAGTCAACTACCGACTTGTTATTAATCAATGTGAAAGATCCGAAAAACTGCAAGCCAATTAGAATGGTGGATATCGGTACCAAAGCAAAGGATTCATTTGCTGCATTACTTGAGATGACCTCAAAAGAATCAGAATTTCGTAAAGGTGCCTTGCAGTGCTACCAGGTGTATTTTTTCTCTTTAATGTATCGGTTTTTTTTTTTGGTTTATTCTTTTGTGTGTTCGGTCATAGAAAGAAATTTTAGATAGTAACTTTTTTGGTTTTCAAAATTGTAGGTTGCAGTGAACCACTTGATTGAAAAATTGCCGTTAAATTCTTGTCCTGAGGAATTGCCAATTCATCGATCCTAGGAAGCGGAATCAAACTGGTGCCCTCACCGCTGTAACAAATCTGGCAACCAGTTTATGAAAGCCACTGAATGGTATCCTTAACAAGGCGTTTTCTAGCAAATGCACATCACGTGAAGAAGTTTGTGATGGTATTCGAAATGAATGGGGAGAATACCAAACGGAAACTATACCCGAAGCTTATTTTTTGAAAAAGAAGAATTTATCTCCAGGTCGCAGGCAGATATCATATTGGGAAAAGGCGTTTGAGTTAGCAGGTGTGGTGTCCACGCCTGAGGAGAGTTCTGTTTCTTTGGATCTTGACACATTAATCATTTGCTTGAAAAGTAAATTGCTCAACGAATCCAATGACCCAAAATATCCTCTTTTGTTGTCCCTTTTTAAAGCTGTTGGAGCTCTTTCACATGGAAACAGTGCACCTGAAAATGGATTTTCTATAAACAAGTTCATGATAAGTATCCATGGTAATTCGATAGAAGCTGGCACTATCAAGTCATTGAGGATGGTTAAAGATACTATCTTGAGTTTTGGATCTATTTTCGATGTTCCGATTACCAGAAATCTTTTGGATTCGGTGAAACATTCTTACCAACGTTATAACTTGGATCTCGAGGCAAAGCGAAAGATCAAAGAAGCAGAAGAAGCAGCGCAATGTAAAGCCCTGGAAAGTCAGGAAAAAGTTGAAGATGATCCATTAGAAAAAGAAAGAAGTAGTGTTCGGTCTGCTCTTTGTCAAATTGAAGATGGCCTTTCTGTAGCAGATGATATTGCAGCCGAAGGAAACGAAGAATTTAAAAATGGTTTGCTAAAGAAAAACAGTACTAGAAAGGATTTACAAAGAGCCCAATCGAAAATTGAGACTGGGATGAAACGGAGGCAAGAGTTGTCAGAACAGCAAAAGGTTCTTAATAAAAGGATGAAGGAAATCGAACCAAAAGTTTAAATCGTTTTTTATGTTTCAAAAACGTTTTTGATATTTCATGTTTTTAACAAGCTGAATTTGTATTATTTAGTTTCATATTATTTTTAGTTTTTGTCAGCTGTTCGTTAATACGGCGGCTAATGGCGAATTTTGCCATTAGCAAGTTATGTCCTTGCCCAAAATTATTTCAATTCAGCTGCTTGTTCCTACTGATATTCTTCCGTTTCGATATACTGTATAACATTTTTTTTATGAAAAGTGATTATGTTTCAGATTAAAATTTGGTGTTGGTTGTCTTTATTTGCTTAAAGGTTTTAAGCAGATCAGTGTTTTTTACATCTTCTTCTGTTTTGATGTAACTTTACTTAATATAACTTGAAACTTTGAAAAATTTTAGTTAAGATATTATTGATAGACTAAATAGATTTAATATAATTAATAATATATTTATGGCGTTTGACATTCAAAATACCTTATTACACGAAATTAACGCGAATAACGAGTTGGTATCCAGTAACTAACAAAATGTTATAATTATTCATCGTTGTTATAATTATATATGTTCTAATTTTCCGATTTTGTCCTATATTGTTCTATTTTTTAAGGAAAAATGTTCTATATTGTCATATATTTTTGCCTAAAAATGTCCTATTTTCCTATATAGTTTTCGTAATTTTGAGCTGGGAGGCCTGCAATATATATATATATAGCGTAAACAGGTAGATTGATGGCACTTGCAAGCGAAAACTCAACTGTGTAAAAAACCCATTTGGAATCAGTTAAACTTCAATAAAAATATGATCCACTTTACACTTTTGATAGAGCATGATGATTAATATTTGATTATTATTTTTTACTGTTTATTTAGTCATTCTTGACTCTAAAACCATGTTTTATATGGCAGCTTTTGATTTAGGAAAACGCCCGACTCATATTAGACATAGATCTTTCAGAAGACAAGACACGCGCAAACATGACATTAGAGGGAAAGTACGCCCAAGCTGTTGCTTCCTTGTGGAAGGATAGTGGAATTCAAGAAGCTTATGAAAGAAAGAGGGAGTTTCAGTTGTCCGACTCGGCTAAATAGTAAGTGTTCCCGGGGGCATTATCATTATATGAACGAATCAATTTCTCATCCACGCATAATCCAATACTAAGTTCATTTTGAGCAAAGTTATTTTGCCTATTTATTATTATATTATCAGTGTTTGTGTCACTCACTTTCATTTTCGATTTCACTTAACATTTTTTCACTCCATTTAAGTGAAATACTGCCATAAAATATAAACCACCGGTGACCATTATAAGTCACTGATGACGCATGTTAATCTGTTCAAAATGACGAAGTTGGCTAGAAAAGTGTTGGTTAAATGCATGCGATTTTAAATATGTTCTTTTAAAGTTTAAATGTTTTTATGGTAAGAATTCTTTATGATTTCCACTTAAAAGTATCGATGTAATGTTTAAGAAGTGATTTGTGAAATTTTTAGGATACTAATTAAGGCTTGAATTTACCAACTTTTCAAGCTAAAATGTCCTTTCTATCACTAGCGAGTGAAAATGAAGGAAATTAAACAGGTTATGTTTCTTTTAAGGAGTATAAAGAATAGCTAGCTTACAAACTTCTGTTTTATTGATAAAATATTTTTGTAAAAAAGATTGGATATATATTTTTTTGGTTTGAATATCAGTCAAATTCTTGTTTTCTTATCAACAATAAGATCATCAATCTTGAATTTTAAATTGAAGTGTCATCAACTAGAATCAATTACACAACACATTTTTTTATAAGCAACCTGGTTGCAAAGGTTTGAAGATTAGTTAATTAGGCAACCTCCTTAGCAATCAGGGTTGCCCTACGTAAAGGGGAAGCTGTAATGGTACAGTGAAAGAGGAACTTCTTAAAGAAAAATATTTTAAAAGTAATTTTTTGATTTTTAAAAGAAAAGTGATGGCTTGTAAATCTTCTTAGCAGAAAGGAATTAGCTAAGCAACCTGAGCCCTGAAAACAGTGTAGGAGACGTTAGCAACGCCAGGAGGGTTGACTTGAATAATGGTATTGCTTATAATCAATAGACCTACTCGTGTTACTAAGGACACTGCAACTGCCATTGATAACATCTTTATTAATTCATTTGATTTGAAACTTGAAACAGGTATTATAAAAACTGATATCACCGATCATTTCCCTATATTTGTTATAAAACCATTAAATTGTAAATCTGAATTAAATTCTACAAAGTTTATTTTAAAACGAATATTTACTTCGAATAAAATTTTAATGTTTAAAGAAGACTTAAAGTTTACAAACTGGGACATGTTTGATATCAAAGATCCCAATGTTGCTTATAACCAATTTTTAACACTTTTTCTATCAAAATATAATTTTCATTTCCCAAAAACTAAAATTAAAATGAAAACAAAAACCTTAAATAATCCTTGGATGACTAAAGGTTTAATAAAATCTTCCAAATTTAAACAAAAATTATATAATAAATTCCTTAAAAAACGTACAATAGATAAAGAAAACTCATATAAGAAATATAAAAATTTATTTGAAAAGATCAAACGTAAATCGAAGATTAATTATTACCATACATTACTTAAATTAAACCAGGGAAATTCTAAGAAAACATGGAACATAATTAGGGAGGTTTTGGGTAAGCGAAATACCTCGCCATCCTTTCCTAAAAGAATATCTATTGAAAATAAGGACTGTTTTGATGAAGACAAGATTGCAGAATATTTTAATGAATACTTTGTTAACGTGGGAAGCAAGCTTGCTGATAAAATTCCAATTGTAGGCAAACACTTTTCGGATTATCTAAATACCTCGACTTGTTCCATGACTAACATTGAAATTACTACTAATGAATTAAATGATGTTGTTAACCAAATAGATATTAATAAATCTCCTGGTTATGACGAAATAACACCAAATATCGTAAAAATTGCCTTTTCTGAAATTTGTAATCCATTAAAACATATTTTTAATCAATCACTTACCTCAGGAATATTTCCAGATAAAATGAAAATAGCTAAAATCATCCCTTTATTTAAATCAGATGATGGTTCTTTAATCAATAATTATAGACCAATATCAATCTTACCGATTTTCTCTAAATTATTTGAGCGCATTTTATCTAACCGTCTAAATAAATATATATCTGAGAATAAGTTATTGTACCAGAGACAATATGGATTTCAAAAAAATCACTCAACTGACCACGCGATCATAGATATTGTTGATGAAATCGCAGAGAAATTTGAAAATAATGAATTTGTTTTAGGTGTATTTATAGATTTTTCTAAAGCATTTGATACCGTAAATCATGATATTTTATTGGGAAAATTAAACCATTATGGTGTTATTGGTAACAACCTTAATTTACTTAAAAGTTATCTATCTAACAGAAAACAATTCATAAGCTACAATAACAAACAAACAACCCTGCTTAATATAACTATAGGAGTTCCTCAGGGTTCAATACTGGGTCCTCTCCTATTCTTATTATACATTAACGACTTAGCCTCTGTTTGTCCGAAGCTCTCTACAATATTATTTGCTGATGATACAAATATATTTAACTCCCATAAAAATTTAGATCAGTTATTCCGGATAATGAATAATGAACTATCATGTTTAAACCAATGGTTCTCTAGTAATAAATTATCAGTCAATACAAAAAAAACTAAATATACTTTGTTCCATCCGTTTCGTAGAAAACAATTAATACCGCTTGATCTTCCTTTACTGTCTTTAAATTCAGTTGCAATAAGTCGAGAAACTTCAATTAAATTCTTAGGTGTATATTTAGATGAAAACTTAACTTGGAAAAATCATATTTCCATGATTGAAAATAAAATTGCCAAAAGTATAGGGATTTTATATAGAGCTAGGTTTTATTTGGATAAACGTTGTTTAAAGGACATGTATTTTTCTTTTGTTCATAGTCATTTAAGTTATGCAAATATTGCATGGGCAAGCACGCATAAATCAAAATTAATGTATTTGTATCGTCAGCAAAAACGAGCATCGAGAATAATTTTTAATCGTGAAAGGTTTGCACATGCCAAACCATTACTAAGCCAACTTAATGCTTTAAATATCTTTCAACTCAATATTTACCATAATTTAATATTTGTCTTCAAACTAAGTAAAGGTTTGGTGCCAGAAGTCTTTACAAACAAATGTAACTTACGGGATTTCCATTACAACTTGCGCTCATCAAAAAGCTTGTTATATAGTACAAGTCTAAAGAAGAGTAAACTTGGCTTATTTTCCTTTTCATACAGAGCTCCCTTTCTATGGAATAATTTTATTTCTTTAAAAGTGAGGGAAATCACTACCTTATTGCAATTTAAGAAGACTATAAAGTCTCTTCTTCTTGAACATGATAATGAACAAGAATTTTTTTAACTTTTTTTTGTTTTTCTCATTCTCCTTTTCTTTTTGCTTTCTGTTTTTACTGTTATATATCATACAACGCTGAGATTATATCAGAAAATGTAAATAATATTTGCGTTTAAACTTTTGAAATTGTTGTAGTACATACATACACATATATAATTTTCGTAAATTTTTGCATAACTTGAAATAAGGTACTCTATGATAAAACTTCTTAAAGTTTTCTTTGAGTTTCCTGCCGACTTAATACATTCAAAAAAACATTAAATAAATGTGTATATATTTGTTGTATATGTATATATTTGGATAAATTTCCATTGTAACTTTTGTTGTTTTGGCGAAATGATTAAATAAATAAATAAAATAATAAAAAAATGTGCACATGTTTAAAATCTCTTTTCAGTTACTTGAATGATTTGGACAGGATTTGTACAAGCTATTTCATCCCGACCATGCAAGACGTGCTACGTGCCAGAGCGCCCACCACTGGAATTATAGAATACCCATTTGATCTGGATACAATAATTTTTCGGTAATGCAATATACAGTGTGTTTATGATACAGCAAAATGTTAAAATCAAAAGACCCCTTGAGAGATAGCAAAGCAACTCCCATTCTCGACAAAAGAAGTTGATGATTTAAAAAGATTGGCAATACCACCTTAACTAACAAAAGAAGGCTCAACCTTAGCCTCATTTTCATTTTAAAATTTGCTATCTCGCAAACTATTGAAGCCTAACATTTTGGTTGTTGTAGTGTTCTTTAGCTGTATTCAATAAAACATTAATAAACAGAATCCCATACGTTTTTAAATGCAAAACAGAGTATTGTTTCAATGTGGCAGGAGTTCAAAACTTTAGTAGGCTTTGTCATGGACATGCAATTTGAACAACAAAGATTTTTGTTGTGTGCTTGTGTTACAAGCAAGATTTTTACGGGGACGAATCCCAGAGGCTGGCCTCACTCTACGTTTGATATTTAACTTCAGGATGGTTGATGTTGGCGGACAGCGGTCAGAACGTCGGAAATGGATTCATTGTTTTGAGAACGTTACTTCGATCATGTTTCTAGTGGCGCTGAGTGAATACGACCAGTTCTTGTTTGAGTCAGAGAATGAGGTACATGAGGAACTTAATACTCTTAAAATGCCTTATTATTGAAGACACCATCATCTCTATGATTGTATTTTTATGTGCTTGTACAGGTAGATGTAGTTGTGTGGATTTATTTTTTAAACTGAAAACAAGACAGTATATGGTTGGATATCTCTGACTTAGAATCGCATGGACGAAAGCAAAGCTCTTTTCAAAACAATCATCACGTACCCATGGTTCCAGCAGTCTTCTATAATTCTATTCCTCAACAAGACCGATCTGTTACAGGAGAAGATACAAAAGTCAGACCTAAAGACCTATTTCCCCGATTTCGACGGTAAGTTAGCTCACGAGAAGCAAGTGATGTAAATGTGTAAATCTTTGTGCTTTAGGTGAAAGAGGCGATGTTAAGGCTGCCAGGGAATTCATTTTAAAAATGTTCGTCGACTTAAATCCGGACACGGATAAGATCATTTACTCTCACTTCACATGCGCCACTGACACCGAGAACATCCGTTTCGTGTTCGCTGCTGTCAAAGACACTATCTTACAATTGAACCTGAAGGAGTATAATCTAGTGTAAACGATTGCTTTGGCTATTTAGGTTTTTTAAACGTAAGCCAAGTGAATCTTTTCAAACGGGGCCATAGACGATTTAACGTGAACGGCGCAGACACGACGAGTGGCTTGTCTACATGATCCCCTTGAAAAAACTGATTTACCTCATTTACTTTTTATATCTCAATGTACTGGCTGTCACTTAATTTCTTTTATATACATATATATATATATATTAAAACATAAACGCAAAGTTAACATTCACCGACCAAAAGAACCTTTTTTTATTGATGTGCGTCGAATTCCGTAGAAATGTTAATTTATAACGCGTATAGGTACGTTTGATTTTTATTTGCTTTTTGTAGGGTTTATTTCTTTTATAGTCCTTTTGTCATTTCCTCTCTATTGTATATTCCTTCTGCATATACGTTCGGGGTGGGGAGATTTGTTTGTTTTTTATGCTTTGTTTTTAAAAAATATTATTTCACTATCGTTTCACAGTTGCATTTTTTACTTTACATTTTCCAATCCTGCAGATAGCTGCATTGGTTCATTGATATTGGAGTGAATTGTGCACATGTTGAGTTATTTCTTTGAATGGTTTACGTCTTGACATTTTTTAATTGTGTAAATTGCAGTTGTCAATCGGAAAGATTCAATGCGAACATTTTTTTATAGTGACACTCACAAAACAACTAAATTGTTCTTGAATGGCTAATCTCGATTGTTCAAAAGCTTAAGATAGAATAATAACTGCAGTTGACTCTCGATATCTCGAACAAATTGTCCGGTCCATTGAACAGCTTCTCTCGTCAGGTCGAACTTTTGCCAAATTCTCCAAAACGTTTTGCAGTATGTCTTCTCGAGTGAGTCTTTTTAACTACCGCTGGCACAATTGCTGCAATAACTCACTACTTTACTGCACATCCCAATTTAGAGACTTTGCCCACGTGTTTATATTTCTACTCTATCTTCAGTCATTGTCTCAAGCACTTCACGTGTCAATCCAGTGTCTTTGATTATTTGGTCCGCCCAACGTTTTGGAGGTCGACCTCTTTTGCAATAACACACTGCACGGTGTTAAAGAATGTTAAGTAGCTGCCCCGCCGGTATAGAAATCAGAACAAACCAGGACGAGTGGGAACATTTTAAGGAATCGGTGGAATATTTAAATAAAACTCAGGAAAGAAGAGTGGCGCATTTGATTGTTAATTGTCTAGTCTATTCATATATCGAGAAACTAAGCAACCTCAACTTGATATTTCCACGAAAGACTAGCACATAGAATCTCTGTAGAGGATTCCAGGAAGGGCCGAGAGATCTGGGTCACATCTTACCACCACGAGATAGATTTTTACGAGCGGTCGTTGACGAGTAAACACGCTATACATTATTTACTGCTATTATATTGTTCTTCGACATACTGGAGTGGTTGAAGTGATTTTTATTTCATTCGTTTGCTGCAGATTTACGGATTTCGTTGGTTTATTTTCATGGAGAGAGATGGTGATGCAGTTAGTTACAATATTTCACAGATAGTGTGTTTATATCTCGAAGTGGTTTGTTACGTCACTATTTAAAGCTTGCTTTTGTGAATGAAAACTGGCAATGGTGACGTCATGGTGAATTTAAAAACTACCGCTGATCATTTTAAATGCCCCTATTGTAGTCATGGACTTAAAATTTCCGGAACGGAAATAAGGCCAAGGTAAATTGATTTTTTGTTTAGTGTAACACGCGCGCATGAGAAAAAACATTTAACGCTTTTATCAGCAAATGTCTGCATTCTCAATTTTTCCAGCTAATGCAATATTTTTCCGACCCATTCATATTTCCAATCATTTGCCTACATTCACTTTTCGAGCTCAGCACAAGTATTGCAGCCTATTGTTAACTTGTTAACTTTCGAATTATCTACACACGAAGAACAAATGCGAAATCGCCGTGTGGCGAAACTTGGTTTTAGTGAGTGATCACGATTTTTCGAAAGTATCGATGTTCCCCGATGGCACTTTGATTCATACAATTCCAAACTTGAACGATTACGATGGTGATGTGAAACAATCGGTCGGTGCGTGGTATACCGGAAACGTCTTTTACAGTGTTAAAGATACGGTCACCGAAGGTAGTTCGGCAAAGAGAGGAGCTACAGAAACAAGTCTTGCACTTGAATCGCATTTTCAGAGCGCAATTCCTCCACGCGTGTATTTGTATACTGATGGAGCGGGGAGATCGCAAACATACGAACTTTAAAGTACAGAAGGCTTTAACGTCGTTATTTTTAAAGCATGATCTCGATGAAGTCGTCGCAGCAAAACCAGCAGCAGGATACTCTTATAGAAATCCGACTGAGAGATACCACTGTATCGCAAATCCGTGAAAATGTGAAATCAACGAAACCTTTAAAATAGGATTTTTGGAATCATTATCAAAAATGTCCTTGAACACTTATCTTTAAAAGATCTTCCCTTCACCATCCTTCCGTCTCGTCGGGCACTAAAGAATTCTAAATCTTAGAACGCTGAAAGATTTGCAGGCATGAATACGTTTGTTGAGAGCAAAAACATCCTGAAACTTATCATTATCAAGTATTTCTGGATCTTGAAATAATATTTTTCCGCATTTGTCTTCTTTTTTGAGGTATGAAATAAAAAATAAAACAAAATCCCGCATTCAGCATTTAGATTTTGGCTTTGTTACGCTAAACAGAAAATCAATTTACCTTGGCCTAAGAAAGAAAAAAGTACAGCGAATTTCCTTGTTTGAAATCAGAACCGCGTCTACCCCTATAATATAATAAGTGTCTTAAACAATACGCAATACCTATCAAAATACTTCAAAATATTATTGTTAATTTAAGCTTACAATTAGATGAAATTGAATAGGTAGAATAATTACTTTTAAGCCTTTAAAGATAAGTTGTATATATACTCTAGCTAGCTACCATTCAACAAAAATAGTTTTCGAAACACTTTTTTACAACAAGCATAGTATATGCAGGAATGTCATTACTCGACATTCGTGAAACATGATATAGCCTACCAGCCACACATTTCTTTTTGTTTTGATTCACACGTGATAAATAATGTCAAGAAGACGCATTTTTCACATTTTTTAAATAATTAACAGATTAACATTTCAATTTATTCACAGGGTAAAATCAGCCGTAAAAGTATTTTTTAGCTAATCTGTTTCGGTATTGGATTTGTCTACGACAGATCATGAAAGTGAAACGTCGCGCGGCGCGTATATATCATGTGCGTGTTGTAGAGTGTATTACAGTCGACGTCATGTGCAACGGGCCGCAGGGAACATAAAATAAGCGCTCGGATGAAAAGAATAAATATCTAGGTAATATGCCAGGGCGCCGCCGCGCTTACTCGTAATTCACGCATGATCACGCAATCCGTTTGATCAGCTCTCAATACGCCCCTGTTATGTCATACTCATGACAAACATAATTCTCACGCTCATGGATTTGATTACAAATTCCCTCTCTACGCGTCACCGTACAACTCTCAAAGGTTTCAAAAGACGCAGATCTTGTAATTCTGTAAGGTTCAGTGTTGCATATCCCATATCTTATGGCTATGTGGAAAACTTATTTTCCGAGAGATTAAGGTGAGTCCAATAGAAAAAACCTCAATGTAGATTTCTGTATAACAGGGAAAATTTTTTAAAAAGCTTTCAGATATCACAATGTCATTGATTTTCTTTTTTTCTTTTATTGGCATGGGATACGTATTCGTGCCACATTGAAGATTTTGCACCTGATTCATTGAAGCGTAAAAATATTGACGTGGTCTTGGTCCCAGGAAGCTGTACACGTTACATACTAGCACCCGATGTATGCTGGAATAAACCATTCAAGGAGCATTGTACCGAGTTCTATGATGAATGACTCGCTGCCGTAGGATTAAACGAGGTGACGGATTGTGGCAACTTGAAGGCACCCCCGAGAAGAGAAGTGGTACAGTGGATTCTGAAATCATGGTATATGTATACGGTATACGAAGGTATACGAAGGTATACGAAGGTATCATGGTATACGAAGAACATTTTCAATGAGAGTGATATCGCTGACACAAACACAAGAAGACAAGAAGGTGACGAAGATGTGGAAATAGATATTTTGTGAAAGAAAAAAAAGATTCTATTAAAAACCGCCTTTTATTTATGTTCAGTTTTTCTGAATTGCAAATAAGCGCCCCCCTCGTATAAGCGCCCCCTCGATTAAGCGCCCGCCCTAGAGCCTTGAAAATTAAATATGCGCCCAGGTAAAGGTCCCATGGCGAACCATACGGATGACATCTTGAACCATTCAAAACATACGAAAACAAAAACACATGATATGGAAAGCGGTGTCTAGTTACGCATTACGTCTTGAGACAGAATTACATAATATTATTGTTACAGTTCGTTTCAATTTAACGTTCAAGGTTTTGCCCTACCACAATCCGCATTAAAATGACCATGGCGACTAGTTACAGTGATTAGTATAAGTTGAATTTGCGGCAGAATATTTAGCGTGTTGCGTTTTATCTGAATCTACCAGCAGCAAGCTAAACTAGCTAGACGTAAAATCAAGCAGAAGAAGGATGTTTAAATAATTACTGGCTCTTATCTATTTTTAACTTTTATAACCATAAATTAATTCAAAGTTGAAATTACTACAGTTATTGCTGATTATTTTGTATTTTTCTTTAAAAAGTTTAAACTTATTTTGCGACATGGAAAAAGTTGATTCATCCCTGGATTTGAATCAATATGTTAGAAAGCGTAAAAATACTAAAACTGTCGTTTTGTTTGGGGCTTCAGTAAGTATTGCTTTCATAATAAATGTGCAGGTAGTAAATCAATAAAATTTGAATAATATCTTGCCCACTAGAATTTTCATACAACAGTCTATCCATTAGGTGCAGGGCTCTTGAATCCCGTATTCCGATTGCAAAATTTGCACAACTTTCTGAGATGGGTGACACAATAGAGCGCACTGACAATATTAATTTGTGGCACCAATTTAATTTTACTAACTTAACTTTTAACTAATAACTTTTTGTAATTGCAACAAAAAAAATTAAATTGATAAGGTTTACAAATGAATGAGTAATGGAATTTTGAAAGTTAATAATGATGGTTTTGTTCTTGATATATTTCATAATATCTATATATGTTTTTCTATATTTCTTGAATGATTTTGTAAGTATTTAAACTTCTTTATTTTTAGGGAGATCTAGCGAAAAAGAAGATTTATCCAACATTATGGTATCTTTGCCTTAAGAGAATCACTTTAGAACAATTATATATATAGATTAGATTTTTATTTTATAAACTGTTAAACTTCCTTATCATTATCTATGGATTCTCTGTGTCAATCTAGAATATTTTAACAAATACAATAGGCTGATGGACTAATCCATATTTTGTAGGGAACTTTATCGACATGATTGGCTACCAACTCATACCAATGTAGTTGGCTATGCTCGCTCCAAAATAAGCGTCAGTGATATTCGCAGACAAACAGAACCCTTTATGAAGGTAAAAATCTATTTAATAATTGACTTTACCTTAATTTTATAGACTGCATGGTATGCAGAGGGGTGCTAGGTCCCCCCAGAAAAATTAGATGCTCCCATACTAATAAACAATTTAGACTATGATGAACTAGATCATGAAAAGGGAGTATGTTAGAGAGAGTAAACAAGATGTCAGTGCTACATTGAGGAGGTTGAAAGAAGATTAAACAGAGAGCTTTTCATTGAAGAGAAGAGATTCTGTGAAAAGAAGTTCTATGTGAATGACCCCAAACCTGGCAAGCATATCTGAGATGTGAATTAAAGATGGCATGATAGATGTTAGCCTTAGTTAGCCTAACCTTAGTTTAGAAAATTTCCCTTTCTTTGGAAATGGCAAGCACCAGAAATGCCACGAGTACCATGAACACCAAACAAATAAATGTTAGCATGCTACAAGTTTTACATTTTTTTCTCTTTGTTGTTTGCAATGCAATGTCTTCTTCATTACAAAGTTATATAACTTTTAGGAAATTAGACAAGAGAAAAATTTGACATTGCATTGAAAATATAAAATGCTATAAGTACCAGAAAAATATACCAAAAATAATGGAAATGATGACTTTTATCTATACAAAGTAACAGCCCCCACTTAACCCATAGATGTTTAGGTCCCCCCAGCAGCAAAAGTCTCCCCAAAAATTCTATTTTCTCCAAGCTCCCACCCAATAGATATCTGGAAGGGGGTGCATACCATGAATAGAAGTAAGTTTGTATTTAGAAAGATAAATAAAATTATGAAATTATAATGTCATATTTTTCAAATAAATATTTAACATATATATAGAGCAACTCAAAAACAGAATAAATACAATAAATCAGAGAGAATAATTGACCTCTCTTTTGCATTATCTTGATTCAAAGGAAAGTAGTAAAAGGAAGGCAGAACCAACTTTTAAAATCCTGACATCTTCTCTATGTTTATGGCCATTTTTTGCATTCTTTTTTTTTGTAACGGCCGATAAATGATTTTCAGATTTCTGCATGGCAGCTGATTTCTTTTTAGGTTAAAGAAACTGAGATTCCAAAGCTAGATGAGTTTTTCTCTGTCAACCATTACGTGTCTGGCTCATATAGTGACAGGCAATGTTTTGAAAATTTGAACAAGGAGATCATGCAACTAGAAGAAACTGAGCGATCTGACCGGATATTTTACCTTGCCCTTCCACCTTCAGTGTTCGTCTCTGTTACTCAGTTGATCAAGGATTGCTGCCAAAGTAAAACGTAAAATGTTTTGGTTTATTCTGTCTACCGCGCTACTAAGTAATAATAACGCATAGGAAATAACGATGAGAAAACCTAAATCGCCTTAAATATTTTTAAGGTCTACAGTTATAATAAATATTTGCATTTGCAATTTTCAGAACAAGCTTTCTATCAATATGTCATTACATCATTTGTTTTTCAATTATTGGTTCTGTGGTATTTAATATCAAATAATGTTTTATATTTAGTGGTTGGAATCGAATTGTAATTGAGAAACCGTTTGGAAAGGATTCTCCGTCTTATGCAACACTCTCTGAACATCTGAATAATTGCTTCAAAGAAGAGCAAATATACCGTATGGATCATTACTTGGGGAAGGAGATGGTGCAAAATATAATGGTGCTGAGGTGAAAGAGCGGGTGTTCGGAATGTTCGGAATAAGCGGGCCTTTCAATAAGACGATTGCGGCGCGCTTATAAAACACACCTGTAACAATAAAAGCTACTAGCGCAACAAAACACGCACATTCTTCTGAAAAGATGCTCGTAAAATGATTTATGTGTTTGGTATTTTACTATTTTCTCGTTTAATAACAATTTTATTTTATTGAAAAATTGAAAAAAGTCTCTTGAAGGTTAGAGCGAGCTCGCACTGACTCCATGTATACAACCCTTAAACTTGCTTTTAAAATTTTGCTGAATTAATTATGAATGAAATATGCACAATCTGAGTTCCGTGTGAAAACAAGAACGAAATGCAAATGCTCTTAATAATGTGGCACCAACCAACTGGCACTTATAATTAATTGTGCCGTAGTAATACTGTGCAATTATTCTGAAATTCGGCAGTCACATGTCTGTTAAGTTTTTTAACCAATTATATCGGAATTTTATTGTCACAGCACATATTTTCACTAGCGAAACCTTTAAAAAGTCATATTTATTTCCTTCTTTAGTGTCTTCTGCATGTTTATTGGTTTTGTGAAAGTAATTTTTGTAAACAATCGGAATGTTTCTTTGTGGTTTGATATTTTTTTCTTCCATCGAATGCAGCATAAATCTTTTGCATTTGTTTGTCTATAAGCTGAATGGAACTTTTAAACAACCTTTAGCATTGCGTGTAATCATCGGTTTTCTTTGAAAATCTTCCTTCTTTTCATATTTCACATTACGTAACAAACTTTTCAAACCATAAAAGTTTTTTGCAAGCAAGTTTTTCATACATATTTTTTATTTTCTTCAATTTTCTGAATTTGAATTTCGGCGCCCAATAATGCTTATCGTTATGGATAACAATATTTATTTATAAACATTTAATATTAAAGTAACACCGATTGGCTGCATGCCACATATTCTCGAAACTTTCAAAACTTTTATATTTTGCTTTTTGCTATTACATTCCTCCTATATTTCACGGACTTGTGACCACCACAAAGAAATAATTAATTAAATGTAAGTAACAAAATTTGCGATATCACTTACTGTTTGCGATATTTAAAACAGTCAAATTTTTGCGATACCAGAATATTTTAAAAGCTTTTATAAACTATTGCAACAAATATTTAGTTATAAACATATAAGCTAAAAACAACAATTAAGGAGCGCAGAGCCTGTTAAATATTTTTTATCGAGTGTTGCGCTCACACGTTTAAATACGTGAGCACAGCACGATAGGCTGGTATGTATTTTTGCGAGCGTGAGTCACCACGTCTTTATAAAATATTGAAAGGCCTGGAACAGTGAAAAAGCTAACGGTTTTGATATTCTCATTCCTTCACGTTCAGATTCGCTAATTGCATATTTGGACCTGTATGGAACCGTAACCACATTAAGTGTGTGCACATTTCGTTCAAGGAAGATATCGGGACACACGGTAGAGGTGGATACTATGATGACTATGGCATCATCAGGTAACATAATTTATTTAGAATCAATGACATGTCTTCGTTGATTTTCCGTTATTTTTGTTTTATTGTTCGTTGTGTTTCACACGATATCCATATTATGGCTGGACATTTTCTAAGTTGGTGCATTGTGGACTTTCTATTTTATTAAACCATTGTGGCTTTTTCATCAGTAGTGTACACTTAATAAAACAATCGTAAGGTTATCCTAGCACAATTCTTACTCGCTTGATACTTAGGGAGGGATATGCACTGTTGAAGGAATACATCATTTCATTTCTTGTTAAGAATCTTATTAACCAATTGTTTTCACTTGATGAACCTTTGTCTGAATATTTCTCTTTTTGAATGCTTCTTTCAATGTAAATAAATGTGACATGCTATAAATCACAGGCAAAGTGGTCCTAAAAACATCCACTTGAATAATTTTGTTTCGTTAATGCTTTTTCCAAAATCATTCTTCTATAAGATCAGAACTTTTTTTTATCTATTTTATTATTTAGTTTTTTCTAAGCTCTACACAAAATGAATTACATTGTTATCTTTTGAAAAGCATATCTTGAGAATTTTGTGGATGTAAAACGAATAGCGGTTTGGTGACTAAATCCTTAAGTAAACAGTAAATCCTCGATGAATCAACGTGCCAACGCAGACATTGTAAACATACATTTTCTAGCCTGGTGTTACAATCAGTAGCAGTTTTAAATTCTGTCGTCTATTTTGCGCTCTTCAGAGACATCATGCAAAATCACTTACTGCAAGTGATGTGTCTAACCGCCATGGAGAAACCTCCAACCAAAGATGCGGACGACATTAGAAACGAAAAGGTAAGGAATGAGAGATGCAAATTTTTTTGACATATAGTTTTATTTTAAGCTTAAGGTTTTGAAATGTATCAAACCGCTGGCGTTGGAAGATGTTGTTTTCGGACAGTATGTTAGTAACACAGATTGTGAAAATACCGAAGCAAAATTTGGATATCTCGATGATCCCTCTGTACACAGTGATTCCAATACTCCAACGTTCGCCTGTGCCGTACTAAATATAAACAACGAGAGATGGGATGGTAACTGATCATGTTGTTCAAAAAGGAGTGTTGTTGGCCATTTTTCTTTTAGGCGTTCCCTTTATCTTGAAATGTGGAAAAGGTAAGGCATTCAATCTATTAAAAAGTGGTCTTCAGCAATTTACTGTTGAAAGTTCACACCTGAAAATAATATTGCATAATAGTTAATTTGATTGGTTTTGAATCATTGACATGCATCTCATGTCTAATCTGTTGTGTGAAGGTAAGCAAAAACATTTCTGTTAGCACTAAACGAACGAAAAGGTGAAATACGAGTGCACTTTAAAGATGTTCCCGGTGACATTTTCGAAGGGAAAACTGTTAGAAACGAGCTTGTGATCAGGGTACAACCCGATGAGGTGGGTGTTTTGTTGCAGTGGCATGATTCAACGGTGGTTGCATGGACGTGGTGAAATTCTTTCCTTTTTGTAGGCTGTTTACTGTAAGATGATGACAAAAAAGCCGGGAATGTTTATTACGCCGATTGAGACTGAACTTGATCTTACCTACTCTGTGAGATATAAGGTGCAGTTTTTTGTGTTTTTGTTTCTTTAGTAAATGCTTTATTTTCCGCCCTTCTCATGTTTTAAGAATGTTCACATGCCAGATGCCTACGATCGTCTCATCCTTGACGTTTTTTACGGGACTCAGTTGAATTTTGTGAGAAGGTAAGGGATTGTTTCACTCAGGCTAGCGGTATAAATTTATGTTGTTTTTTTTTCATTAGTGACGAGTTGTCGGAAGCTTGGCGGATATTCACGCCGCTGTTACACGAATACGAGAGCAAGAATATTCAACCAATCAAGTACAAGTTTGGAACGTAAGTAACCAATCATATTGATGGTTGTATGTTTCAATTCCACACTGTGTTTCTAGGCGTGGTCCTAAAGAATCAGATGAGCTTGTGGCCAGACACGGATACAAGTACTCAAATAGCTACCAGTGGAGTCCAGCCAAATATTCATAGATATTCCGCCATCGTTAATTATTATTGAAGCTATTTAATTTGATGGATTTTTTTCTTGTACTTTTTTGTGCTAAATACGTATTAAATTTTGTTTGAATAAATAATGTATTGAAAATAATATTTTTTGAAGCATGGTTTGTTACGATGTATGTATATTTTTTGATGTCAACCTAACCCAACAATTTATTGTTGTTTTTATATAGCTTTATTATTATCTTTTGTCAATAATTGTGTTATAACTGTTTACCAGTGAAAAAACATTCTTGGGAGAAGATGGATGATCAAGATGGCTGACAATGTAATCATATCACTCAATAAATTTTATTGTGGTAACATTTGCTTTTTTCAGATAAAAGACTTTGGTGATCGAGTCAGATATAGCATTTGTAACTATGGGTTGTTGCCAAGACATGCCATGTATGCTTGTTAACTGAGCATTGTTGATGAATGAATGTGTCTGTATCTAGAAACAATTCTTCCGACGAATTGGTCTTAAATTTTCTTTCGGCTGTTGATCGCGAATGCGCAAAATGTCATGATCGACCTGAAAGACTGTTGGATTTTCTCAGAAAGGATAGTACCGTTCAACTGCTTGTAGCATTGAATCTGTTTGAAGTGACGGTAAAAAGGGTTTTCAAAATCCATTAGAAATACATATATATATGGGTTTGTTCATAGACAACATCAAGTTTAAATGACCTTAGTGTGCTGCTCATATCTCTGCTGTCTTTGATTTCCAAAGGTAAATTTGTTTTGTCACTGAGTTACAATACTAGAGGTATTGACAAGATTCATGAAAAGACGAATGGAGTTGAAGGTTTGGATTTTTTTGACAGTTTCGTAGTATTATATATGACACTGCCATAAAATATACTTTGTCATTTTCACCCAAATCATAGAACTTTCTGAAGATGATGGTATTGAACTAATCGATGAACTTGTAGAGAGTGATCAACAATCTGTGGTGTCGACACAGCTTCAAAACTTATTCATAGAGCTGATCGCGGGAGATTTTACTCTCATCTATTGCCGGATGCTATCACTTCTAGAGTTATTTTGCTTGCTTGTATCGGTATTTGTCAAAGTTATAGAGAAATGTTGCATCTCCCATAATAACTTGTATGTTGAGCAGACTCACTCGATGCTGTGCCAACCGACATCTACTAAGGCGCATTTTCTTATCATAGTAAAACTTCAACTTTGGTTGCATTATGTGGCCGGTAGAAATATTTGCACTGAACTGTCACTTGAGGCTCTCTACCGATCATCGAAGATTTGCGAAGGTTTTTTGAGAAACGGTGATGTTCTGTCGCTGATTATTGCTTCTCGGTCACACTCAGTTACTCTGACTTACATTCTTCAATGTGGGTTTTCCAATGTTTCGAATAAGAGTATGGAGCTCTTCAATGTTTTAACACATCTTTTCACTGTGCTTAAAGCCTTACTGGTTGGCTTTCATCAACACAACACTAATATGACATGTGGATATGATTTAGAGGAGACTTTATGCGGTAGCATCCGCTTTGTTTTGAATATTTATTCTAAATTTATAAACTCTTTCTTATCGTGCGAAAAGAGCATTCCTGTCGTTAAGAATAAAATAAAGAGAAAAAATTTGCCGGTAAAACCGATTTTGTTAAATGCCGAGTCAACAGACAATTGCGATAATGATATTCAAGCCGAAACACACTTGCGAAAATTTGACAACAATCTTCATGAAGGTCAGTGATTTACAGTTGATTCATTCCCATTCCTTCTCATTCCCAATATTTTACGGTTTGTTTTTTAGATTTTTGCATTTACCGGTATGCTGTAGAGAATGCCACTTCACTTTTTCTCAATGAAGAAAACGTCTTCTTGCAAACAAATCTTGTTGAAATGCTTAAAGCTGTTGGCATTTGTCAGTGCTGTGATATGGACACGTTTTTATCGCACTTGCTCTCCAAGTATGTTTTAGTAGGCTGATTTCACGTAGCCAGTTACACGAATTCTATTGTGTTTAGGTTTTCATTGTGGGAAGTGTCTCTCCTCGATAAATTATTACTTTACATTAATAGTGTACTGTTGTCAAGACAAAAAGAGGTGAATGATTCACAGCTGCGAACGTTTCTTATAATGTTAAAACAAAAATTTCAATCATCGAACTTCCAAGTGCAACTTTTAATGGGCAAACATTTCAAGATGTTTGCTTGTGACTTTTCTCTACCTTTCAAAACAGTTTTTTTTCGTGATATTGTTTTCCCAATCTTTCAAAATCTCACGGAAGGAGTCAACACTGATTTATTTGAAACGATAATGACACTTGTACCTTTATACATCAGCGGAAATCAACATTGTGTACGATTGTTTTACGAACAAGGTGGTATTTCTCAGTTGACAAAAATGTGCTTGTCGGAACAAGTAAAAGATTCATTTCAGTGTGCACAAGTGTTTGAAGAAATCTTGTTTCTGTTGTGGAAGGATAGCTCGCTATCAGATGTACAAGATGATATTGTGTGTAACTTAGTGACTATCTCTGTTGAACATTTCCGGGCTCAATTGAGCAAAAGATCGTTGTTGAATCTCCTAGTTACGATAGATTCTTTTTACTCCCTGCTACCCGCACTAAACAAAGAAGTAAACAAACAACATCTATCTGGGTACTGTTTGAGCATGTTTGAAGAACTTTTTAAAACTTCAGAGCTTGATGTTGAGAAGACATTGTGGATCCAAGTGTTGGGAAGATTGGCTTACAAAACTGTGCGTATATTTTATGTCATACACTCCATGGATTTATTTCGGCATATTATATTTAGGGTTGTTTAAAAGACGAGGAATTGTCATGCTATTTAAAGCGGTTTCTATCGAATTGCCCGTTAAGTGAAAAGACATGCTGTGACCTTATCGTAATCGCTATGGATCAAAAGCTAACATCTGGTTTGGAAAAAAAGAATTTTAAGGTATTCATGCTTTTGAAGCGTATAGGATTTTGTGAGAGGAATTTCTCTCTTTTCGCAGACTGGAAAAAATCTTATCGCAAGTGATTTAAACATATCTCTTGAAACTGGTTATGAAGCGGACGGTGAATATGTGGAGGAAGGTTGTCAAGCAGATATCCCCACTATACAAAATCCCTGGTTATATGTTGATATAGTGAAACATGTGATAGAAACGCATCGCAGTTTTGTCGTTCACATTTTCAGATTGATCATGTTTCATCAAACCCAACCCGCGAACAACGTGTCTCTGTGCAGGCAGGTATGATGACTTCTCCGTTGCGAACCTACGCAAAATATTGTGGACGATTTCATTTCACAGGGTTTTATGGAATACATGACTCAACGTTTTGTTTTAACGCTGGGAAGAGAGACCCACGCAGGTGTGTTTCGTATCTTATCTTGCGATTGCTGATTTAAATATGTTTAGATGTGTTCTACTTCACACGTATGATATTACTGAAGTTATCATGCCACGCGATCACAACGAGTCAAGTCAAGGACATTTTCGGTCTCTTTAAAAATGAAGCAATACCGCATGTAGGCAACCACATGATTTATATAGTAATAAGAATAAGAATGTTTTTTAGGAATGGTTGGGTCTTCTGCTCTTGAACATGTGTCAAGAACATCAACATAAACTAACACCTGCATATAGTTTGTCCTTTCCTTCGTCGTCTTGCACCTCCCTCAAAATGCACCTCAAGAGTGAATTTATGTGGCCTAGAAAAAATTTCAGCATCTCATTGTGGCTTTCATTGGCGCAGAAGGATGTTCGCGAAAAATCACATTATCAAAGGAAAATATTACACGTGTGTTCTTTTGGCAACGCCTCTGCTCGGTTTGAAATATGGCTTAATCTATCGAAATTATCTCTGCAATACACGTATGTCGTTTATACGTTTTATTTTAGAAATTGTTTTAGAATTTTATCTTTTTTTAGGTGGACATCTTCATTTGAAGAGAACAATGGGAACTCTAAAGAGCACACTATTAAAGATTTGTTTTTCCTTAATAAATGGCACCATCTTGTTATTTCAGTTGTATTTCGAAACAAATCTTCTGAGGTAGTATTTCTATTAATGATTGAAAGGACCTATCGAAAACCTTTTTTTAGATTACAACGTTTCTTAACGGCTGTGCATTAGATGCATTGTTTCTAAGTAAACCACACCACGTAACACAGCCAATCAGTGTTGAGATTGGTCATGTCCATGACAACAGTTTAATTGAGCTTTCCACTGGGGTGTTAATGTTATTTCTCGGTGGGATGCAATATTTTGTTTGATGTTTTTTTGACATCCTTCCTTTCAGATCAAGAGAATGAACCGCATATAGTTGTTGATAAGTTAAAAGCATTGTACCTTTACTCGCTCGGACCAAATTTTTCACAAGTTAATGTAGAAAAGCATGCATACACAGGGTAAAATCCACCCCTACAGGTGGCATGTTGATTTATTTTTTATCACAAGGTTTTATCACTGCACAACTATCGTGTTTGTGGGGTTGTGTTTCTACTTTATTGATACATTGTGTTGTACCTATAAGAAGAAGTTAACATGGTTCATTAGCTTGCTTATTGACAATAATTTCTAGTTGTGTTTCAGGAACATTGATTCAGCATTGAAATGGGAGAGCATTGTGTTTCGGGAATTGTCACTCTGTCAAAATATTATATCCGAGGGGCTTGTACGCAATACCATACCCAATACTTTGTTTGATTGCCCATTGGAGTTGCCCCAATTGCTCTCCAAAGAGCTGCAGGTAGATTATATATTTGCACTTAATGTTTTGTGAGTTACCATTTCATTTAGCGATCCTTGTTACTATCCTATAATCCGCAACATTCGAAAACGTTTAAACAGTTCATTCCCAGTCTGCGTGCATGGGGTCGTGTGCAGCATACAATTTTAACTGAGATGCACTGCAGTGAAGGCCTATCTGTGAGTGTCGCGTTCGAAGCAAAACCCAATGTATACCGCAACTTCGTCGATGCTGTAAACAATTGCGGTGGGATTTCCGCACTTCTTTTTCTCTATGCCATGGTAGGAACATTGTAGAAACTTTGAGTTATCTTGTATTTGTATATTGTATGTCAGTTAGTTGAGTACGGTGACGAAGCATCCATACATGTACTGAGAGCTGTTTTCATACTGCAAGACTTGTGTACGTTTATGAAACGTGACTTTAATGACATTGTCGGATATTCGCTTATTGATCATGTCCACCGATGTGCTTCTCTAGAAAGAAAGGACCTAAAAGTAATACTTTTGTCATGTGTAGAAGGACGGATTCGATGAGATGTTTTTCTAGGTTCTTATAGAATCAATGTGCAGTGGAGCAATGTTCTTACAGCACAAAACATTCACGCTCAAACAGTCTACATCCGCAATCGTCAAGAACATCT
Source organism: Candelabrum cocksii (assembly GCA_963930725.1). Lineage (NCBI taxonomy): Eukaryota > Metazoa > Cnidaria > Hydrozoa > Anthoathecata > Candelabridae > Candelabrum > Candelabrum cocksii. Next base: position 3,926,569 of record OZ005666.1, read on the forward strand.
GCATTTTAAAGGTCTTGCTGACAAACTCAACCATGTTAAAAGCTTGTACAGATGAAGTGAAGGAATTGCTGTTTTCCGCTTTGAAGTTGTTAATTCGTGACGAACACCCGCACTACAACTTTAATTGCTTCCAATTTCAGCGTGCAGGTGTCGTCGAAAACATGCTGTTTTTTTGCCAGGTGTGCTACTTTATTGTGACATAGCAAATACTTAACTTACAATGATAGTTGTTTTTCTTTCTATGGGAACCATTCTTGTTAATTCTTCTAAATTTTTTTTAGGAAATGGAGCAATCTGACAAAGCTATATCGCTTACTCTCATCTCATTGATCGTTAGTATTGTTGGTGGTTGCCTAGGGAAACCATGTCATTTACCGACCTTGAGTAAAATTTGGAGCTTTTTAATTTCTGCGCACTCGCTGAAAGATTTACTTACATTCAACTCAAATTCTTTCCTTAAAGCTCCAGGTAAATACAACCTGTTTTGCTGTTGTTACTTGTCAGATCTTCCTCTTTCTTATAGAAAGCACCCATGAGCATAATAAATCAGAAATGAAAAGACAAATAAAACAAAGAATCAGGGCACATTCTTTGGGGGAAAGTTATTCAAATGTAATGTTTAACAATAAACAATTGGACGACAAGAACGTTGTGGGAACCAAAATGAAACGTACTTGCTCCGATGGGGCGTTGCTGCTAAGTTCAACTGATATCAACCTTCAGACAATGCTTAATAAAGAAGAGTACCAAGAATTTGATATAATTAGTGGATCTGATCTTCAACTAGCGAATGACGAAGAGTACATTGTTGTGGATGGCTTTATCGAGCCAACCATTGACAAGTTTACCCCTGAACACGAAAGGGATATTAATTTCAAATGCTTACCTCACTTGCAGTTGGGCTTGTTTAAGATCTTGTTTTCAGCATTGCAACTTCTACCGGATGAATGCTTTTCGCGCACATATGGATCCATTATAAAGTTGGAGCACGTACTCGTTCTTATCAATCAAAGTTTCGATCGACTGCGTGAAGTCGCTTTTGAGGTAAAAGAAAATATGTGAAGACGGCATTCATTTTAGTTTAGTTTGCCACTTTGTCTAGTGTCTGCTGATGTTCATTCGACGATGTGACGGACAATGTTCTTCACAGTTTGTAGAGATGGCAGGCTTTCACCTGTTAGCCAACGTGGTAAAAACACTTTCCAACATTACCTTAACGTCAGTTTATATACGATGTTCATAGCTTCACCAACATCCTGTGACGCCCAAGATTATAATAACGGCTCTCTGTTTGTTAACAAGGCGATCGAATAAAGAGATGATGCAAGTTTTACACACATATATATATGTCACCTTGTGATTAACGCCTTGTGCTTCACGTAGATTGTCTCAGTTGGATTTAAATGAAGGTCCACTGAACAACTTAGCAATTATACCTTGCTTTTCGCTTCTACCCGGGTCTGTCAAGAGCTCGTCCAATTTTAAACTTCTTCTCGATTCCCTCATCAAGGTAAACAAATGAAGAAAAAACTCAGCTCTATGCTATGTATTTGTATTTGGTTTAGATTTTCGAACGGCATAATAATCTTATGTTGGTTTTATTTGACAACGGGTTTGCTGACATCATCAAAAATATCACTGTGCGTCTATGCAACGGAGGCAGTATTTCATCGACGTATGAGCAAAGTGTCTGAGTTGTTGTGTGTTATTTGTTCCTTTGCACCTTTAGGCTACCTTGGCAAAAAGTTACGTTAGGCCACTTTCTTGATTTCATTGATTGGCTAGCAACAAAAGCATGCTGGTAGGTGGCACTATGTTTGACTGTGTTTCTCATTTTGTGTTGTTGTTTCCAGTACGTGCTACGCTTTCTACTTTCAAATTTATCTGGAGTTGCAATTGCTGTTTGATTCGTCATTCATCTATTCCAAAGGTAACCTCAATGTATATTTGTGTGTGTGCGTGCCTTCTCATGTTAGTTTGTTGCAGGTGTGACACATCCAACCGCATTACAAAGAACTTATCGTTTCCTCGCACATTACATGTTACGTTCTGCTTTTACAGCCTTCGAGAGCCTTGAAGTCTCGTCTGAAAGGTGCTTTCTTATAGTGCAGTAGACTCGTGGTAGAATCTGGTTATATAGCTATCCCATTTGAGGTCTGAAGAGAGTGATGTGATGTGAAGATTTTATTGCCTAGATTGAGAAGCTTGTGTTAAATTCCATGTTTGTTAAATCGGGAGTCTACTGTATTGCCTCATGATTTAAGCAATATAATGTTTGTTTCTTGAAAAAAAACACAATGTCATTTCTCACATAATTAGATTCGCTGTTAACTTGAAACATGAGAAAGCGTTTTCTACATCCGTCACAAACAATGAAGTGGAAAAAAGGTTTCTACAAGTTCTCTCGTGTGCCGTAAAGCGTGCCACCATTGCCGGTTCGTTTCGGACGGATGCAAAAATATTCGGGTACTCTCTTTTCGACCTTCAAGGGCGCGAGGGAGAAGAAAATTACGATGAACAATTCATCAGGTCATTGTTTATCTGGGTCGTCAAGAGAATAGTCCAGGTACATTACGCCAATGGAGAAAGTGTTTTTTTCTCTAATATTTCTGATTAGGATTCTGAAGAAACCTACTGGTCGAAAATGCTGACAGCCATTGAGCCGAAGCTTATTAGTACAGTAGGTGTAAAATGTGCGAAAAGTATTTTGTGAAAGTTGTGTTGTGTTGGCAGGCAACTACGCTAGTGTATGAAGCCGTGTCTCCACATAGAAGCAAACAGCTTCATTTCGATGTCTTGCAACTGATTTTCGCACACAAACAGCACAAAAGCTTGTTGCGATACTTGTTGTACTCTCATGGGAAGGTAGGTTTTGTTATGAGTGAAAACGAGCGCCTTTGCGTCCTTGTTATTCTAGAATCAAAAGAAGTTTCTTGTTTGCTTGGGTCGTATTGCGGAAACACCCGACATGGACGCATCAGAAAGGAACCTGGTGCATCACCTTCTATCCGTCTTGCGCGATGTAGACCTGACCACAGACGAGCTCACTTTAAACAGTATAAAAACGGTGAACTGTTGTTTTTGATGCGCCTTGTTAAAGTGAATGCGCTCTACCCTCTTTAGGATGCAGAAAAAATGCGAGATAGAGAATTTGAAGAAATTGGCGAGAAGTGGAAGTTGTACGCGCATGCGTTTGTTATTTTTATGAGTAATTTATCATTATCCAAATAATAATAGTGTCTTTAATAACAAATTTAAATTAACGATAATATCGATTGCGTATTTATTTCACTCTTAGATTGTTACAAAAACAAAAAGAACTATCGTCAGCCTGTGCGAACAAAGGCGCGGCTGTGTCAAAAGTCATTATCGACGAACAGGATCGGCTGAGACAGAAGCTACTGCAACAGATTCGATGCGTCGAGTCGAAAGGCTTTGAAGTGAGGAAGCTATGGAAACGTCTCATTCTGCAGCTCACACATGAAAGGTGAATTCGATTTGACTACTCGCTTTATAGAACCTGTGGAGTATATATATATGTGTGTCCTGTGAAATTCTGTCAGGGCTGTTTGGTTCTCCAAGGAAAGCTATCCAGTATCGTGGCAACTGGATCCGACTGAGGGACCTATGCGCATGCGCAAGCGGCTACAACGTTGTCGTTTGAACATCCCCGAGAAATTCTTCATGGCGAATGCGCCAACCAAAGGTGATTTTTCATTGCTTGGTTGAGATTGTGTGTTTCAATGATGCGATCTTCCAGAATGTTCTCGCGCCAACGACATCCTTTCTTACCTCTTCAAAGACAACGGTTATTCCGACTCACATTGGTTTCACACGAACGACATCATACGCTTCCTTTACAGATGCGTGCACGTGGTACTTGCGTCGAGAATGGCGGGAGATCTTCTCATTGGTCCGTTGCTTTTTCTTTCGCTTTCGTTCTTCCAACGTACGCTTATATTTCTCAGGCGAAACTCACATGTATTTCGTGAACGAAAATTGTGTGGAAGACAACAACAACTTCATGGTGAGCGTTCACTCTTTAAATGCCGTGTGTGTATGAGCAAATGTGTCTGCAGATGTCTGTGGACGGAGCGTCGATATCGTGGCGGTACGAAGATGTGGAGGAGATTTTGAAAAGACGATTCTCCCTACAGGTGCGACAACAGTGTTTTTGATGATGTCCGTTAAATTGAATATTTGATTCAGGACAACGCTATTGAGATCTTTCTTACGTCGGGAAAAACCTACTTCTTTGCGTTTGTCGATCAAAAGGTAAACGATCATAGTTCGCGCATCGTGTTATAGCGTTGTCTGTTCGCTAGCTGAGAGACTCGGCCTTCTGCAAGCTGATTTCCAGAGAGCTTCCCAACCTAGTGAGCTCCAGCGTACGTCTGACCACGCTCACAAACAAGTGGAAGGCCGGATCAATTACGAACTTCGAGTACCTAATGGAGCTGAACAAAAAAGCTGGTCGTTCGTTTAACGATTTGATGCAGTATCCGGTGTTTCCCTTTGTTCTGGCCGACTACCGCAATACCGTTCTTGATCTTGAACGGCCGAAAACATTCAGGTGCGCCGTGCTATTTGTAGTTGCACGTGTTTAATTGCGATTGCACGTGTTTAATTGCGATTGCACGTGTTTAATTACGATTGCGCGTGGTTAATTGTAATTGCACGTGTTTATTCGTGATTACACGTGTTTAATTGTGATTGCGCATGTTTAATTGCGTTTGCACGTGTTTATTCGTGATTACACGTGTTTAATTGTGAATGCCCGTGTTTAATTGTGATTGCACGTGTTTCATTGCGATTGCGCGTGTTTAATTGTGATTGCACGTGTTTCATTGTAATTGCGCGTGTTTAATTGTGATTGCACGTGTTTTATTGTGATTGCGCGTGTTTAATTGTGATTGCACGTGTTTCATTGTAATTGCGCGTGTTTAATTGTGATTGCACGTGTTTCATTGTGATTGCGCGTGTTTAATTGTGATTGCACGTGTTTCATTGTAATTGCGCGTGTTTCATTGCGATTGCGCGTGTTTAATTGTGATTGCACGTGTTTCATTGTGATTGCGCGTGTTTCATTGCGATTGCGCGTGTTTCATTGCGATTGCGCGTGTTTAATTGTGATTGCACGTGTTTCATTGTGATTGCGCGTGTTTCATTGCGATTGCGCGTGTTTAATTGTGATTGCACGTGTTTCATTGTAATTGCGCGTGTTTAATTGTGATTGCACGTGTTTCATTGTGATTGCGCGTGTTTCATTGCGATTGCGCGTGTTTAATTGTGATTGCACGTGTTTCATTGTGATTGCGCGTGTTTAATTGTGATTGCACGTGTTTCATTGTAATTGCGCGTGTTTAATTGTGATTGCACGTGTTTCATTGTGATTGCCCGTGTTTCATTGTGGTGTGCTATTTTTAGAAACCTAACGAAACCGATTGCGTGCCAGGACAAGTCGAAGGAAGAGAAATATATTGAAAATTACAACGTATTTAGCATAATCAACGTTTCATCAAACTGATTATTATTGATTCAATTTCAGTATTTGAAAACGGATTTCGATCAGAAGCCGATTATCGATTGCAGGAAGGTTTCTGCTCCGTACCACTACAGCTCGCATTACTCGAACAGCGGAACAGTGCTGCACTTCTTGGTACGACTGCCGCCCTTCACCAACATGTTCCTAGCGTACCAAGGTAATCGCGTTGCTACGTATCGAACAATTGCGCTTAAAGACCTCGTTTTTCAGATAACCAGTTCGATATACCTGATCGCACATTCAACTCTCTCGAGCTCACTTGGCGGCTATCATCTTACGAGAGTTCAACTGATGTTAAGGAACTCATACCAGAGTTCTTCTACTTGCCAGAGTTCTTGTTGAATGGTGAAGATTTTGACATGGGTATTCGACAGAACAGACAGCGAGTGCATCACGTGGAGCTGCCGCCCTGGGCGGAAAATGATCCTCGACTTTTCACTCTTGTTCATATGCAAGCTTTGGAGTCTGCGTATGTTTCTGAACATCTACACAATTGGATTGACCTTGTGTTTGGTTACAAGCAAACAGGCGTGGCTGCTATCAACGCCACCAACGTCTTCCACCCAGCTGTGAGTTCCATTTTGCACAAACAGAATAAAGAAAGATGCCATTTGTGGTTTTCTAGACTTACTTCGGAGTTGACGTTAGTTCAGTCAGTGATGAAATTCAAAGAATGGCGCTTCAGACGATGATCGAGACATACGGTCAAACTCCGCTCCAACTGTTCACAACACAACATCCAGAGAGAAGTTCGAAAACATCTGTTAAGGATATCCCTCAAACAGAAGAAAGGGAAGAAGGCAGTGGAGGTTAATTAAATTAAAATAAGATTTTTCGCATCGCTTAAAGAATTGCTTTTAAGGTGTTTTTAGCCCTCTGCGAAATGTTATTGGCATTCAATGGGGAAGGTTCTGCAGTTCACCAGTCTGTCAAGTCCCGATTGTGCATTCGTCGAAATCTTACTCCTTTGTCACTAAGGCTTTCGTTATGTTACCCAACTTCGATGTGTTTCTTTGCGTCAATAACAGCTGTCCGCTGACTGACCAATCATGTGCAGCCCACGAAACCGCCGTTCTATCGTGGGGACACAGGGATCACGTGTTACGAGTTAATAACACGAGCAGTTGCTTGCTAATGACGTTTAGTTCTCTGAGAGGGGATGACGTAACCTTCTGTGTTCATGTAGCTCATCTTGGTTTCCTATTCGTCGGGGGAGAATCAGGTTCTGTTGACGTGTGGCCAGTTGATTTCAATCAGCATACCGTAGGTAACACTGTTCTGGCTGTCACACATGAACGTAGATGTATGCAATGTTTAGCTTTCGTTTGAAATCACCGGCGGACGACGTCGTTTGTGTGGCCACACTGCCGGCATCACTTCCATACGTGTTAACGTAGCGTACGGGGTTGTTGTGACTGCTTCCAAAGACTCGACCGCAATCGTTTGGGATTTAAACAGGTACCGACTACATTTTGAAAGAGTTTTCCACCCGTCACTGGTGTTCTTTAGATTATGCTACATACGAAGTTTACCGAAGCATGAAAACCCAATCGATTGCGTGGCCGTGAATGATGTGTCCGGTGATATCGCAACCGCTTGCCGAACGTCGCAAGGTTACGATCCGCACAAGTTTACAGTTACAGTTACGGCCTTTTTGTTTTCTAGGAAGTTTCATTTATTTGTGGAACGTCAACGGCAGATTTGTTGCAAAGACAAGCACGCCGGAATGCGTTTCTTGTCTATCGTTTTCTACACTTGCCGATGGATGGTGTGTTGGTAGCCTGGTGGCGGGGTCGAGAAACGGATACATCAGGTAGCATATATCTCGAGGTTGCCCGTTCGTGACTTCCCAGTATTTAGGTTTTGGGAAACTTGGAAATTGCGACCGATTCGATGCATACGCGCCAATGAGAACGATATAACCGCGTAAGTTCTTGTAGCTAAACGTAAGTACGGTTCTGAATTCCGTGTTTCAGAGTGGCATTTTGCAAGGAGAACCCAATGTATCTTTACGCTGCTGATTCTTCCGGTACAGTCTACGTGTGGGCTCCGAAACACAGCAAAGGTCATCAGGCCGCCACGTTTTATTACGTACAATAGAGTTTGCGTAATTAGTGTCAAATGTACGAAACGACTTCATATTTCGTCACTTCCACGTTTCGTGGGTCTATATTTATACCGCATATCTATTGTAAATCACGCCTCTTGTAAATTAAAAGAGATATTTTTCAAGAAGATTTTATTACCGAATAAAGCCAAAGAATTATTTTTTGTTAAATACAATTTATTCTCGATTTGCGCTATCTCGTCCAGGCTAATGTATGGTCAAAGGCTAACAATGAACTATTTTACGTGAGAGAAATCGATTTTTAACAGCAAATATTGCTTAGTCTAAGACATTAAAGTTCATGTTTTATGAAACCCCTAAAGTGAAGGTATTTTATTTCGTTTTTCTAATACCGTAAATGACTGAATAAGCGCCCTCTGCCGAATAAACGCCCCTGCCGAATAAGCGCCCCCCATAAAAGTAAACATATTAATAAGCGCCCCTGCTGAATAAGCGCCCCCTGGGTTGTAAGGGGGCGCTTATTCAAACAAACGTATAAAAGACAAAAATTGATATTAAGACGATATTATGATATTATTAACTATTAAATATAGGCATTTTTCTTACATGCTGATTCATGTCAAATTTTATGTCAAAATGTGAATATGTTGTTTTTCGTTTCTCCAGCATCCTTTTAAGAATGTTGGCAAACCGCAAATCCTTGGTATTTGCGATGTACTTTGCAGGAATAACAAGTCCAACTTCTCGTTTTCTTTTGCCGATAACAATTGCGTCAAGTCGATTTTCTGGTGAGTCCCTTAAAAAATAATCCATGGCGCTTGATATTTCTATTGGGATGTGGCCCACAAGCACTCCATCTGTTTTGTAAACACTAATCGCGTATGTTTCAGCTTCCATCCTCTCATCCTTCCGACAATAAAGTTTTTCATCTTTAGTTGGCGTCCATAAGGCTTTATAAATATGATGTCCTCTCACAGCACACGAAAAATATATTCTATAACTCATAGTAAACTCAAATAGGTAAAGCTCGTGACATGCTTTTATGCTCAATATGCAAACATATTTGCAGCTAACATTTTCATCAGTTTGTAGTATTTGAAATTTTATTTTGACTTTTATTAGATACTATGTTATTTATATGTTTATCGATTTCTTGATTCAAATGAATAAGCGCCCCTGCTGAATAAGCGCCCCTGCTAAATAAGCGCCCCCTATAAAAGTTAAAATTTCTAATAAGCGCCCTGGGCGCTTATTCAGTCATTTACGGTAATTATTTTACCTTCTACCAACTAACTGTTTACTTACGGCGCCAAGAATTTCTGATCTTCACCAATTTATCAGATATTTAAATCACATGGTACTTTGTTAAAAATTAAAACACATGGTACATTATACACTTAACTTTGTTAAAAATTAAATGTAAGTTTTTTCCGACAGAAATATGACAATCCTATAAGCATCTAACACATACATATAGAATTTAGATTCGCAATCTTTTTCAGTGATATTTCTTGTGTGGAATGAAGTTACGGTTAGGTTTCTTTAATGACTTGCTGAAGTCAATCTAAAAATAATGAATCCTAAAATGTCTCTACTGATTTACTCGGAAGAAGACCCTATTGATGACAACTCCCATCCACCGGCTCCCCAGGCTGCGGATAGGGGAACGGCCTCTAGATATAGAGGTTAGCTGCAAATATCAAATAAGCAGTGCCGAACAAAACCACGGATTGCCCTTTGGTAAGGCATAGCACCCGGTAGCCACTCTACCTGGGTTACGGTGAAACTGTGGTCAGCAGCACAGTGGAAGTGAGATGGCGGATGAATTTCCTAGTTGAAATCAACGTCAAATCACTAGTCGTCATTCAGAGGAACGAGACATCGTCAATGGTTGAGGACAATCAGCTTCATTAGTATGCTACTGCAAAGTGATGGTGTCACTTGAAAAACACTCAGATTTCCTGTCTGTAAAAGGAAAAGCACATAAGATGGTACGACATATCAATCAAAGATACCGCATCGACCGTCGCGCGGGTTACCAAGGGTCGCGTCCCTCAGTTACCAGCCAGGCTGGGATCGAAAAGTGTGCTACTGGCTGTGACAGTTTGTCGCTGTCCTCTACTACATCAGGTACAAGAAATCGAATCTTGACTGTCAATAATAATGGAAACAACAGACATAAAGACAAAAATAAAAAAGAACTGAAGCATAAGCATAATAATAACATAAGAATAGCAACAATCAATGTCCGAACACTTCAAGATGACATCAAACTGGCTACAGCTATACAATCTGCTGAGAATCTCCAAAGTGATGTTTTGGCAATGCAAGAAATAAGGCGTACTTCCTCTGGATTGTTCACATTCGATGATACAACTTTGAAGGGATGGCAATTGGTATGGAGCGGACACAAACAAAAGAAAGAACATAGTGTTGGAATTTTACTCGCCCCTCATGTACAACTGGAATCGTATCAAGAACATCTGCCTGCAAGACTCGTATCAGTAACCATAAGGGTAAAAGGCATGAGATTATCCATACTCAATGGATATGTTACTAAATTAGATGCAGCAAAATCTGCATTCTATTCAGCCTTACGAAAAGCAAAGAAGGTGTTAGATGAAAATCCGAAAGACAAGCTGATAACACTAGGTGATTTCAATGCGACTATATCATCTCAAAGCAAAAACTCTTCAGCTTGGGACCCAATATTAGGACACAACAACTCCGATCGAGTAAAAACTAACAACAATGGTGAACGTATGCTTGCATGGTGTCTTGAGCACGACATGAAAATAATCAACACATTTTTCAGAACCAAGAGAATCCACCGGAAGACATGGAGACATGCGGCAACTGGAAAATGGAAACGAGTAGATTATATATGTACATCACAATGGGTATCAAAGTTCATAAGATCCTGCCGTGTCTTCATTGGACCCTCTTCTCTTTTCGACACTGACCACAGACTGCTAGTTATGAATATAAACTTCCCAAGCAAAAAGATTGACCTCACACACCAACTGAGCAGATCCAAATCTAACAAACCGAAACAACTAACCAAATTTGATGAGCTGCGAAACAACCCAAATGCGCGTCAAACTCTTATAGTTATGTTGGATAAAGTACTTGAGGGTTTTACTAGCAAGGATGAAGATGAAGTAAACAAAAAGATCACATCTACAGTTAAAGGGTGTGTGGATGAGGTGTGCCCAAAAGTTGACACAATCAAAAAGAAGGAACCATGGGAAGACATCATATTACAAGAACAAACAAAGAAACTACGTAGCTGCAAAGACAACAAGGAAATCCATAAACTCCAAAAAAAGATCAAGGACACACAGAAGAAATTGAAGAATGACTACTACCAAGAACTTGCTAGTAACATCAATACCATTGCAGAAGTAAGAGTAGTTGAGAAAGAATTTGCCTTGGCAAAGAAATAGACAATGTTTAAGGCAGGAACAAGACTGAAAATCTGTAATGAAAAACTGAACACACACTTTAAAAAACACTTTGCAGCAAAGACACCAGAATTGTCTCTTCCACCTGAACTTCAACATCCTGAACAGCATCTATATCTCGCTGATCAAGAAATACCAATTAATGAAGAAGTTCCCCACGAGGAAGAAGTGGAAAAAGTACTCAACAGTTTCAAAAACAACAAGAGCTCTGGAACAGATCGATTGAAAACGGAGGGTTTGAAGTACAATGATAGTAACAACTTGGTCAAGGCTGTTGTATTGCTGCTCACCCTGATATGGACCTTCACCAAAGTTCCTACTAGCTGGTTACATTCAAGCATCAACTGTCAATATAAGAAGGGACTAATGAATGTGGCTGCTAATTATAGAGGTTTGTCCATAGGTGCAAATATGAGTCGGATTCTTGCCAAGGTTATTATGAACTGTTTTCAGATTGCATATGAAACACACATAAGTGAAACTCAATACAAATTTCGTCAGAATAGATCGACATCAGATGGAATTTTCATTGTGAAGACGGTTACGGAAAAAGTTGGAGATACCTTAATAGCTGTATATGTTGACCTCACAGCTGCCTATGGCCATATTCCAAGAGATTTTCTCTTCAAAGTGTTGAAGCTACGCACAGGAGTGCAACACCTAGTTGCAATCCTCAAGAAGATATATGAAGGAACAACAGCATCGATCAAAGGATCAAAAGCAGTATGAGTTGAGTTGATTCCCTATAATCAAGCAATATTCCCCCAATTGATGGATGGAGGGTGTGATACTGACCTGATGATAGAAAGGGTCATATATACATAATATGTATATATTAGTTTTATACATGATGATGTCTTTGTATATACATTCTCAACTTTAACATGACATAATTAACAAAAAGTTTAAAATCTACTCGTAAATTATTGCTTGTTGAGTAGGTTGATAAAGAATGGAAAGTTCTCAGTATTAAAAGTAGTGGGAGGTAAGTTCACCGTTGAAGCGAACAAGTTCTTGTAGCTTTAAACATGTGCATAAACTGGTCGAAATTAGAAGACAACAAATCTTGTTTTCCTCACAATCAATTCACCCAGTTCAACTGGATTGTATGCAACGTAAGGGAAGCCAATAAATAAACGTAAAAGTTTCCTTTGTCATCTGGTCCGTAGAAAACTAGCGGGAGTCACGTTCAAGATCAAACCTCAACATGCTTACAAGGGATTATAGTACCTAGCTAGTGCATGATATTCCTTGAGTCCATTTAGTTTGGTGCTGTACTTTGAGAATTGATGGTTGTCTCCTGATCAATAAACATTTGTTACCTGAATGGGACATTTCTATCTCAAACATGTTGTTTCATTCTTGTATTAGAATTTAACATTTTATTATGCCTCCATATGACCACCATATGTATCCCAGTTTACTTATTATTTTGGAGCGAAAGGAGTGAACTGTAGATTATATGTTTCTTGCTAATATGATGAACTAATCTCAGGATAGAAAGAATTGTATTTTCCCATACACAGATTTCCCTTTTTTGCGCGTACTTTGAGTAATTTGGCACACATGTTGTATACACGGTGATGAACATGCATGCAATGTTTTCTGCTCTGAATCTGTATCTCCCAATCGCAGTCAGTTTTGTACTAACAGTAAGTCTTTTCTCTGAGAATCATTTCTCATACAAGTGATCATTTCTCATACCTGATCAAGTGACATTGTTTAGTGACAAGATTATATATTTCTTGCCTCAACTTTCAACTTTACTTTTAAGGGAATGCTTCTACTATGACAATAGAGCCCCATAAATTCCAGGCTAACTTTCCTTGTGGAGCTGGAGCTCAAAAACAAAATGACAAAGAAGTAGACAAGAATAATGGTCCTGATGGTAATTTTTATAGATAATAAATAATGCATATTTCTATATTTGTTGGGAAAATGTGTATATAAGGTTTATATACACATACAAGGTATATATAAAATTGATTTGCAAGTTTGCATTTTTGCAGTCTCCATTTGTTTTACTCTTGTTCCTGATATTTCTCATATTTGAATTTATTCTTAGTTGTTACATATATATTTCTTATATTATGTTTCAGGTGATATAATCAAGCTTTGTATGATTCTATCAAAGTGTTCAGCTGCCATTGGTTTGGAAAGTGGATTTCAGAATCTCATTATGTACAGGCACACCATACATATTAACTCTTGAAAAACAGCTGTTGTCTCTAGCAACTTATCCAAACTGCACAGAGGGAATAATATATACTATCCCACTTATTCTTGAAGAAAATGGAAAACCTATTCTATATTCAAGGTTAGTTAGTTTAATATTAATTTTCACAAATCTGTCTCCTGCATAGAAGTTTCAATATTGCTGTTATGTTCTATAATTCCCATGGTAGTATTGTTATTGTGTCACCTATTTTCAGGCTAGCTTATACCCAATCTAGTAGTATTAAAATGGATCCACATTAATACTGTCAACTACTACTTTGGTGTGATATGTTAGTAAATGCCAAGATTTAGGTATTAACTCTAGTGATTGAAGGTTGTTAATGATTAAGATCCCTAGGGGCTTCTGGGAGAACTGCCCAATTTCAGCCGTTTATGTTTAATATCATCACCTACTATCGATACTTTCTTATGGTAGGTAATTGTATATTTAGTGATGCCAATTCTGTACTGGTGTTTTTATACAGTAAATAACTAAACTACGTTTGTTATTTGTGGTCACTAGATTTTGCCGATTTTTGCTGCAATCATTGAAACTTCTGCTAACTAAAAATTAAACCAAACGTTTTTCACTAACCTCTTGACTTTAAGAATGATAACGGTATTTATAAAATGATTTTTTGCTTCATTTTACATAATTACAGCTTGCCCTTGCATATCTGTATGCTACATGTCTGGTAGAAATTTAATGATTTAACCTATAAAATCATTGATGTTCAATAAACTTTGTTCATTAAAAAAATGAATGTACCTTAAGGGAGAAAATGAATGCGGAAGAAAAAAGTGCGGAATTAATTAGTGCGAATTTGACCCCTAAATAATTTGAAAGCGCGGAAGAAAATAGTGCGAATCGTGTAAAATTTTACTTTAGTGCGGAAGAAATTAGTGCGAACAAGCAGATTTATTTTAATTTTTTCCATTCTGTAACGGTGAAATTTCCTAATTTTATAAACTACATGGTACAGACGTTTTCTGCTAGTTCAAGGAGGATTGGAAATACCGTGTACTGTTGAAGTGTGTATGTCATCTTTAATGTCGTCAACTCAGCGAAGCCGTTTACTAATTGAACGCTACAAAGAATTGGTTGAAAACTTTTATTTTGAACCTGCGGCAGATGATTTCGTTGGGTCATTTAGAGCAGTCAATCAATTTAAAGACGGCTTCTTCCACTAAGCGAGTGGGTGAACAACATGGGAGTAGTAAACTCAAGAAACTAGATGAAGGAAAAACAAAAAATAGTGAAAAAGACATTAGAACATTTTTTGGTACTTCGAAGTGTGTAAAATCAAGACGTACCAAAGAAATCTAGATTGATGTCAGTCTTACGTATGTATACCAATGTAAAGTTACTTATTTCTTTAGATAATTCTTAATGTTAAATGTATTTTCATTGTTTATACAAAGATTAAAGGAAAAGAAACATTTTTGGATTAATATAACCGGAAATAGAAAGGTTTTTATCATGAATGGATTTTCTGGCACTGACGTTTGAAATTGTAGAAATTCGTTAATTTTCGATCCGTCAAAAAATTGAAAAAAGTGCGGAAGAAATAAGTGCGAATTGCCGAAAACGGCTTGCCGATCGAAACAAAATCGTGAGATCGTCGCAGAAACATCTTCAAAAGATTACCAGCTCTGTTGGATGCGTTAGTCTTACACCAATAAATTCAGCTCACGCAAATACGCTTTTCACTGACCCCCTCCCCCCCCTCCCCCCCTCTCCGGACGAACGTACTATTTGAATGACTCCAAGGGGTTAAGGTTATCGACACTTAAATGTAAAATAAGTGTTAAATTTGAGGAATCATAGCCCCGTAAAAGTTTGGAATTATAATTTGGGCTTCTTATATGGGGGAGAACAGGCTTTGCACTTTACGATATCAAAGTAGGAAACTTTAATGGTTGAAAGTATTGCAGCTTATAAAGTTCGGGTTTTTTGAAAAAAAGACGAAAAACTACTGGAATATGATCATATTTTTGTAACAATGCAAATTACAAGTAGTCATCCAATAACACTGGGATTGCAACCGGTATAACTGTACAAATTAAAGATTAACAGCTTGATATAGTTGGTGTCTTCAATGTTTGGAATGATCAACTTCTAAAATAAAAACAAAATCGCACTTTTCAGATGAATGCGCGAAAATTAGTACAAATAATGCATATATTTTGCCAATCTAAATATGTTAGCAATAAAAATAAGAATTTCTTTACTTTTAGTAAGCAATTAGTAAATTTGAGACTCTTGCCAGGCGAAAGGACTATTTGGATAATAAAGAGATCTTTCTGTTGTTTTATTACGTTTTTTCTAGTGTGTGGTCAATCCTCTATGTAGTAATCCGTTGTGAAAATCAACTGAACCTCGAAAAACAATATATAAAGTTACACCATACTTTACTTGTCAGTGCTGAAACGTAAGCTTTTTAATCACTCGTCCGAAAACTGATGTTGAATTAAAATCTGTGTGAATATTAGCAAATTTACAGAATATTGATAAGTCCCAGTTATATTTTGCCTTTCTTCTGATAATCCATTTAAAATCTTTGAGACTGACGTCAGCAAAAGCTACAAAAGCTTTCATGTCATAGATGAGGGCTCTAATGGAAATAGTGATATTGACATTAGGGGCCATTCAATAATTACATCACGTTAAATTTGTCATTTTAAAACCACCCACACCCCCTCGTCACGCTCCGTCACCTTTTATATTAGACCCCCCTTTGCGTGACATCACGCTTGGTAGAGAGACCCCCCCCCCAAAAAAAAAAAATATTCCAGTATATAAACAAGACATGAAAATTTAGAGTATAGTACAAGTTTTCTTTTATCATTTAACAACATATCATATAACAAGACTATCAATCACTTGTCCAGATTGGCTCAAAGTTATTCAGCACAGGGGTTTCACTTTTTGGAACGATCTCTGGAATTTCGGACTCGTCGTAAAAATCAACGTCGTCAATGACGTGCCATTCAAGTTCTTGAAGGGCCATTGCACACAGCAATTCTTGTTGGTGACGGGCTGCACTCTTTGCGGTTGGAATTTTCCTGTCTCAGTGCTTTCGGCAACTTGCAAAGATTCCTTTATTCGGCAGTATGATATGTGGTTTTGTTAACAACGTCTTTATTTTAACAAATACAAAAAGTATTTTCTATCGAATAATTTTTTATACCGTGACGTTACGGACTTGAACTGAGAACCACCCACCCCCCTTATTTACCGTCACGCTGCATCACGAAAAACAGGAAAAACCACCCACCCCCTAGCGTGACGTAATTACTGAATGGTCCCTTATTTAATATGATTTTTATTTGTAATTTTCGTCAAAGCATTCATTACACAATCTTTTGTTACTTATTGTTTCATGGAGAAGAAAACATTGCTTATAGTCAGTTTGTTATCTCATTTGTTATCTTGTAATAAACGCCGCACTTGAAGGTTTGATTCTGTAATAAACACCGCAGTGAAACACAGTATTTAAATAACAGATATAAATTACATGTGTATTGTTAAAAATTTGAGAAACTAAACACAAATATTAAATCAAGTGAAAAGTTAATGTGAGATAACCCATCTTCCATTGGAGGGATCATAGTTCATAATCATTAAATACCCTACTCATATCATTACAGTACTTAGATGGTCTTACGGTTATAAATGTTGCTTACTGATGTGTCAAAGGTTCAGTGTTTTGAATCTGCATGGAAATTTTTGTTTATATATTTATGTTATATATATATATACTTGTTCTCTGGTGAAACAGATTTTTGCATAAGCAAATATGGGTGATCTAAGTGTGTCAAGACCTTTGTAACCTAAGTATGGAACTTTCTAATAATAACAAATTGCTCAAAGCAATAATTTCAGGAAGGTCCATGGGTTAGAAGGTTTTGGCGTACATAGAGCACTTTATATAGATGATGTAGTTATGGAAGAAATCCTCATACAGACAACCCATCATTTAAAGTTAAAATGTTACAATACATAAATAGTTTAGCTCACAACCTTTAATGAAACAAAAGTTGTTTTGTCTGACTTGGATAGGTAACAAATTGCGCAATGCAATATTTCCAGAAGAGATATAACTATTTGAAATATGGACACTAATGCATAGAAATCTCAATCAATCAAGCTTACATATCTGCAAAAATTAGAAAGGAGTTTCAAAATTGGGCAATGGTTTTCTGATTTAAAAATTGTTTTGCTTCAGTGAAATCCTAAAGCAGGGGAAATAAACTGTTGTCCAAACCAGTAATTTTTAACACAATTTGAAAAGATAAATAATTAATCTAGCACACAAAAATAATTGGTTAACTAAAGTGAGTTCCTTGTGCATACCATTGAGTCATAGGTCATTTTTTACATAATTTTGGTTGTTCCCAGTGTCGTATCCAGAGATTATTTGGGGATACCGTTTTGGTCGTATGAAAATGAAGTTGTTTTAGTGTCACGCGAAGCCCCGCCCCATGGTGGGGGCTGAGGGGCAAAATTTTTTTGGGTTTTATGTGTCTACATTGCTGGAAAATGCACTTCCCGGGTGATAACAGTCTGTTTCTTGAGTACAAGAATAAATCAATTTGCGCGTGCTGTTAATCGCACATTATCGCACGCCATAAAAATGCATTGAACTGCTATATTTTTCAAAATTTTAAACTTTAGTCTCTACTCGTCAAATCAGCCATTAAAATGGCGGTAGAGATTGCCGTTGTCATCAAATGTTTGCTATGAATTACCTCAAAAAGTCACTCAGTCAACCCAAGTTTTAAATCCTTTTAAATGGCATATATTGGGTGGATAATAACCGGTATGTAATTAGAAATTACTTTGCAAATATAAATTTTGACACAAAGTTAACGTTACAATAATTTATTTAACGTTTCAAAAAGTTTGTTATGCAACATAAAATACAAAAGAAGGAAGAATTTCAAAGAGAACCAACAGACATGTTTACACGCAATGCTTCAGGTTGTTTAAAAGTTTCATTCAACTTAGACAGATAAATGCAGAAGAACTATGCTGCATTCGATGGAAGAAAAAAAAGATCAATACAGAAAGAAACAATCAGTTTTTTTTATATACAAAAAAGAATGAAAAGACACTTTAAAACGCAGAAGAACTACCTTAAGCGGATTAATTTTCGCGGATTTAGGCATTTTCCGCGAAATTAAATCCGCGCGAAAAATCTAAATTTTAGCAATGCGTGAAATTGAAACATTTAAACATTAATAGGAAAAGACGACAGTTTGAATTGTCTTTTTATGTCCTTTTTGATCAGAATACAAAAAAGCTACCATACAACTAATCCAGATTTATAACTTCAATCTCTTTTCTCCTTTCTTTTGAGCACCTTCATTGCATCGTTTAAAGAGCTCTCGAATGTCTTTCAATTTTAATTTGCGTTTTTTCGTTGTGTTTGTGACGGCAGTGTTAGGTTGAGCTCCCTCTTTTACGACCATAATTTACCGAAATTAAATTAAATCCGCGCAAAATAACACAAACTTTGGTCGTCCGCGATATTAAATCCGCGCGAAATAACACAAACTTTGGTCGTCCGCGATATTAAATCCGCGCGAAAACTACGAAAACCTACGTCCGCGAAAATTAATCGTGAACTTTTCGCTTGTGTAAATGATAGTGAGCGAATGAATTTTTCGAACAATGTTTTTTAACCAATCAAATTTGAGAGATTTTTTCGCTCACATGTTTTCGCTCGAACTTTTTGCGTGTGTAAATCCCGCTTGACGTGTGCGGAGGCGTGCACGTGCGATCGCACGCTTCATATGAGAAAGCCTGAGAAAGGTCCTGTAAGCGAAGGAAAAATAACTAAAACAGAACACAAAAAAAATAAAGATCAACATTTATAAAACATTTTTTTGCGTTCGTGTCAATTGAAACAAAAAAGAGTGTACAAAATAGATTGAAAAACATAGCTGAATAAGGAAAAACATTTTGTTTTTAATATTAGAATAAATCTTTGATAGTGCATTTTTTTAATTTTCGAACATTTTTTTTTTTGGGCGCCAGAGTTTGGGCGCCGATACCGCACTCGCGGTATCAAAATCCCACTGGATACGTCGCTGGTTCCACTAGAGCTATTTGTAAATATTTGCCAAAAACAAATGGGTTTGCTTATTCTATCCAAAAATCTAAATTAGAATTTAAAGAAACAATCTGTATATGAACATAATAGAGCATTTAGCCTGTGAAGAGCTTGAAATATTGTCTGGTATCAAACCAGATATGCAGCATACAGAAATCATGTGATCACATATTCACAAAATTTATTAAAAGATATTTATACATAAAAAGGGATAAAGTTTTATTTATTATTTATTTTAAGAGAGTTTTTTAAAAAGCATTTTCACAATAAAAATGGAATTTGCAGTCTTTACATTTGTTTTCCAACCTACTCTTGAAGATGTCCAGACATGGAGCGTTCATCGTACAGAAGTTCAAGTCCTTAACAACTTGATGGCTGAAAATAATGTTGCAGAACTGATGATTTTGCAAAATATATATTTCATCAATTTGGAGTTGTAACCTCTTGTTCTGGAATTTATATATATTTATATGGATTATGAAACAAGTGTCTGAATGTGTGATTTTTGTGTCACTCGATTTTAAACATCAGCTTTTTATGTGTGACTGTCGATCAAGTCAAATCCCTTAGCGAAATCAAAATAAATTGTGTCCAAACTATTACCATATTTTACTTACTTTACGGACCAAAGATCGAGAATATGTACTAACATCTGAGTTCACCAGCTATCAAGGTCAGCTGCTAATGCAAAAAAGGGTATTTTAATAAGAAGAGAATAAGAAAAAATATAGCATATTAGTCAGGGAGCTAGTGGGCAAAAAAAGTTGGCAGAGGGGGGGACCAAAGATTTTTGGTTGGAATTGGTAGTTTATAACCCTTTGAGTACAAAATCACTTGTTAGCCAATTTTAAATTAGCAAAATAGTCGTCCCAGGCCCTAATTGTGCTGTGATGACGTCACAATTCAAGTAAAAAACAAAAATCTTTATAAATGAAAAAAAATTTATATCGTTGGAAAGATAATTGAATTTTGAGTAAAAAATGTATTGAGACCTTTATCTTTACTTTCAATCGTAACGAAATAATGTGCAAAATTATTTTGATGACGTCACAGTTTTTTACTAAAACACTAAATTTAAAAAGTTTGTGCTGCATCTACAGCTCCTGTAAAATCAGAAAGCTCTGTTTGAACAAAAAATTGTAGACAGAAATTTATATACGACTTAGGTAGTAAACTATCAAATCGTTAAAGATTGTAGTAATCCATACACGGTGTTATAAAATTAAAAAAATTGGTGGAAAAGTTAATCATCGTGGTCGGACTCGGATTCACAGGATAACTCCGAGTCGAAACTATCGTCGCTATCATTACAACATCTTTCCGGGCACGCACACAGGTCCGTACATTGAAGTCCATGTGAAACACAAGCACATGCGTAAGTTTTGCACATGGACTTCTTGCATGAGCAAAAAGCTAGTTGAAGGACATCCTCTGGTGCGGCAGGTAATAGCATCCAATCAACTTCTAAAGAACCATCGATCAATTTCCAACCGTGATCGTTAGGGCCAGGCATTCCTGTATAATTGCGAAGGGACTTTTTTACCATGTAAGTCACGTACGACACCCTTTTACAATGGCACAATAAAGCATCACGAGTAGGTGGTAGCTTTTGTGGAGCTGGAACAACTTTACTTCCCGTGAATTTTTGGTAACGCGCTTGCTTCATTCACATTGTCGCATTTTGCACCATAAAGCCTGGAGGCAAATCTTTCCAAGCAAGGAAAAAGGGTAGAGACGAAACATACCGAATCACCAAACTTGGCAAAAGCTTCAAGGAACTCGTCAGAATTTTGAAGCAAGTTTAAAGCTTTTACCTTCCCTATGCCATGAAAGGCGTTGGTGTAATCGTTACCACTAAACGCATGTAACGCTGGAAGAGCAAGACAGCATTCTTCTCCGATTTCGCTTTTAATTGCATTGATGTCCAAGATTCTGGTACGGTCTTTTACACCAATACTGACATAAAGAGATGCATTTATCTTTGTAGAAAAGTATAGCGCGTACACTCCTATGTCACTATCTACTGTATTGATACATATAGACGAAGCGTTGTGTTGGTTGACAGCATGTTGGCTACACATGAAGACTTTCGTGTCGGCTTCTTCTTGATCGTTTTCAAGACCATCTTCTTCGGTACAATGAACCTAGAAAATGGCAATTTTATATTACAAGTGTATCAAAAGAATTTAATTCCAACATATTCAATGAAATTTTACTACCTACCACATACTTGTGAGTATAAAAAAATTATATTTTCTCTATTAATAGAAAATAAATAATTTCTTTCGTTCCACTGCAACATCAGTAATTTTTGAATTCACATTTAATACTTTTTTGACACACCCTGTAATTATAGAGATTCAAAACACTTGAAATCTTTCAAAAACTAAAAACGTTTTTTACATAACATATAGCTAACCTCGAAATTAATTGTTGTTAACTTGAAGAATTTTGTTGCGACGTTAACGTAGAGAGTCTTGTTCCGTAACAAATCATGGAAACGCGTTTTATCATACCAATCTTTCAGAAGAAAACTAATTAATTCCGTTTTGTTTTCTGGACATTGTAAATACTTTGACCATTGCTTCGGTCTTGCCTGGTCTCTTCTTTCGATCCTCAATCGCAGGCTACCAGACTGACCTCTTCTTTTCCTTTCAAATGATTTTACAGAGTTTTACTTCCAAATACTGGTCGGTCACAAAATATACCACTGATGCTTTAGTAATACGTTTTAGCAGGAACGAAGAAACATCTCCAAAGGTTGAAAAGGGAACATTTGAAAGTTGTTGCAATAGAACCATTCCGTCAAAAATGTTTGCTGCACCCACAGGTGTTTGTGGTACTGTTGATCCAACAGTTGTAGATTCGATGGCAACTAAAATCAAAATTTTACAATTAGAAAATTTTCAATATAATTAGTTTCCCACGGGATGTTTATTGCGTAATGAAGACTTTTTACTACAAAAGAAACTTTCCATATTTTGATATATTTTTTAAAAAGACACTTTTTACATTAACTTTAAAAGATTACCCAATAACTTTGATTTGACTGTTTTAACCAAACTGCCATCTGTAGTTGCAAAGCACCATGGAGCTGGACCCAAAGTGTATGGCAGTATCTGGCAAAGTGTGGGTCCTTCTCTGTCTTTGGCAATAGCCAACAGCCTTCCAAAAATGTTCCGCTCTGCTGTAATCGTAACCACTTTGCCTTTGGCATTTTCGGTGCGCTTTAAGGTCAGATTTTTAAAGGTTTTGAGGGAGTTTCTCTTAATAAAGTCATAGAAACCAACTTTGTTCGACCTTCCCCTATCTGTAATGAAATTTTGAAAGGCAGACTCTCCAATGGTCACTGCATTGGTCTCAAGGAACACGGTTGAATTTTCCTGGGGTTCTTTTTACTGAAAAGTTCCCCCTCCTATAAATAAAACAATTAATTTCAATCTTTTTGAATCCGAAATTTAAAATGTCCGAATTTTTTTTAAATTAAAGTATCCATTAAATGGTGTAAAGCTGGATATAAAATAATCTTACATAAATTCTTGATAGATACGAGGATGAGTTTCTGGAAGTTTCTTCAATTCAATCCAATAGTATGATAGAAAACGAGAATAGTTTGGTCTGTCATACGCAAACATCTACGTTAACATTTGGCGAGTTGCTTCTAGATGAGCCTCCCAGTTGCCAGTCTTGAAAGATCTCCGAATTAGAAATAAGGTGTTCATCATCTCGATAAAAGAAAACCAGAACGCAGATGTTGGCCCTGATTCATCATTCAAGAATGCTTGATGTTTCTTGAGAGTGTCGACAATGTTGTGATTTTTAGTTAGCGCGGAGAAGTTTTGATGATTTAGCTGAAACGCAAATTTTATCGAAATTACTTTAACGGGAGAAACTTTTGCGAGACCGAAAACTCGCGAATTGGCATTTCAAATAGATTTTGCGAGTTAAAAAAATTCGGGAGATAAAAGATAAACTTTCGCGAAAATTGCGACAGTTTTTCTCGCATCAGTTTCTGCAGTTAAAGTCCTAACCTAAAGAAACAAAATCTTTTGCAAGATGGGGAAAATTACTTCAAACGAAATCTTACTTCTTTCAAACAGTCTCGAAATTCTGTTGAGGGAACAAAGTCTAATATTTCAGAGTTTCAAAACTTCGCGATCTGCATCCTTACTACGGCAACGTAAACGTATTGTAAAATCCTAACAGCTCTATTGTAGTGCTTGCCATTAAGTATTTTTTCAACAGCGCCATCACCTACAAAATAAAAGTGAACTATTCAATCTCAGTTCCCATCTCCGTCGTCCACAAATGTTTTATCAGGACACCTGACGATCCCAGCTAAATAAATAATTTAATTACCTTTTCAATGATTACCTGAACAAAACACTCTTTCTTACAGCTTACAACCTAATTTTTGTTAAGTTTCCTGATTTCAGTTTAACCAGTTTTTTCATTTGAAATAAACTTTTCTTAGCAAATCTAAACTCCTTCTGATAATTTTGTGCGATGATAAAGTTCATTTTCAAGACTTTCTGGTTCTGAAAGATTCTCTGTTCAAAATATGGGAAGTTCCAAGAAAGGGGTATTTAATACTTGTTATTTTTTTCTAGACTACAATTTTTGTTGGATGTAGCAACAATGGCCGAGAAGATGCGAAGAACTACCACCGACTCACCGCTGAAACATCAGGATTCCATGCTTACATTTGTAGAGAATTCGATCTTGCCAAATATCTTCTTCGTGCCAGCAACGATTATGTCATTTTGGGTTGGTTCACCACTGACCCGTTAGAGAAATATTTCAGCAAACCACGGCAGGGTTCTGGTCGGTGGAACCTACTTCATATTGGCACAATCCGTAATTGAAAAAGTATGTATTCACCAAGCAAAACACGGTTGCATCTCGAATTTGGTGAAGCTGAGCCAGGGCACAGGTGTGAAATTTGTGGCCATTGCATAAAGAGGAATGTGATGTCGTTGACCAAGTGGAATAAATTGAACAGACCCTTGATGAGGAAGTAATCATTGGAATGCTCTATGTGGTTGGATACATCCAGCGAAAATGTAGCTATGATGATCCCTGTAAAATCAAGAATTATTATGATTCATATCGTGGTTTCATAGGCAGCATTAACCGAAGAGGTTTGTTGGTACCTCCTGATGGTTTAGTGCAGTGGTCATTGTTTCGTTTCATTATATTCAGCTCATTTACTGACGATGTATGCATAAATTTTATGGTGAATGTATTTATGCATGTTGTTACGAAGTACAATTTTTATGTTCAGGAAAAACATTGACAAACATCAAACATTTTTTAAAAGAAATTTCAATAATAAACACTCCTGTTAGCTTAAAGGAAACAAAGCTTAAGGTTTTGAAGCTATCATGATTTTATCATTTTCTGAGAAACCTTTATTTTTCTCATTTTTACCTATTATTTACTATACTAATGTTCGATGTATGGTGTAGAGAGCATATTCTATTGGTAAATACTTTCTACACACTAGCTCGTTCTACTCTGGCGAGTAAAACTCGAATTTCGAGTTTTGTAAATAGAAAATCAAGCATCATCAAGCAGAAACACTAGAATCATACAAACATGCGACAACAAAATTGTAGAAAGAAAAGAAGATGAAAGGTGTCGATGTTAACAAAAATCCTCTGTTTGTCATAATATACGACAGCTTGAAGATATCAATTATAATGGTAAATATTATAATTATAAAGACCATATCGATTCGGTTTGCATGCGTTTGAAGACATTTTTAGAAGAATTTCGCGTAGCAATCTTTTGTTACAAGAGGTTAAAAGATTCGGTGACAAAAGAAACAGCAAGGTATACTTTATAGAAGGAGTTTTAAACCTACCACACACAAGCGATTTTTGTCGCTGACTCGCGCGTTCTTCCCAGACGTCTTCCCTTTGTGTTGTAAATTTTGGGCGGTAAACATTATTGCGCCCATACTGACAACAGAATTGCACTTTTTATTCCCTTAAGATAATATGTACGAAAATATATTAAATAGATAATGGTGGTAAAATCTTTTTTTAGACACGCTCCGGAAGTGAATAAAGAGGGAAGTGTACACCCAGAAAGTATGGTACTATTGGTACTTCACATCAGCATGACAACATAATTGATTTACATAAGGATCTTCGAGTTTGCCGTTTTATGACCCTGAATCTAGTCAAATGTTTGTAGTGTTAGCCGTTAGCAATTTTCTATCGCCCCAAGTTGAATAATTATAATCAGTCTAAAACTATCATATGGTTGTCCCCCCTCTTTCCGCTAAGGATTTTTTACATTTTAACTCAAATTCAAACTCAATTTTAACTTCTTGAACAATTTGCAAGAAAAGTTTTTATTTGTGAAATATTTTATAATGAATGAATCGCAGGCATAATCATCGAGAAATACTTTTCCTCATAAAAATTATTCTTATCGAAAATTAACTAACTTATTTCATAAATTGCAGTATTATAATTGCTTAAGAATTTTGAACATTAATTGTCTAACAGAGAAGGTTGAAGACGTATTAGGTCGGGCGTAGAGTTTGATAATGAAAGAGGCCTAAGAAGCTTTTAATCATTTCGAAAGCAATGTTATTTATTCGATGCTGATATTTCGACCTACATCTGTGCAGTAGGGCATCTTCAGAGTGGTTACATAGATAAATTAAATTGTGTTTAAAAGTGTCGTAAAATAACGAGAGGTTAATTGTGAGAAAATGACGCGTTGAGGTGTCGAAGGTTAATTAAAAAGTTTAAGATTCGCGCTTTTTCGTAGACTTTAGGTTGGGTTTGTAGGTTTTAATGAGTACGGTTATTTTATTCGTTCTTCTAACTTTTTATTATAGAAAGGCTATTGTGGCAACTAAAGCAAGACTTCATAGGCATTTTATATTTATATTGTCCCTTCGAAGTTGGCCGTTGCTACAAATATCAAAATTGAACTGAAAAAAAAATCTGCAGGAAATATTGGTACTAAGAAAGTGTTGTTGGATATTTTAATTTCTTACTTTACCAAACTATTAAACTTACTGTATTCATTTTTGTTGCAAAAAAACTATCAAAATAAACAACAGCGATGGGATATTTCAAAACACTCAGATAAAAGGCTTTTGCGTACAGATATATTTTTTTACAATATTTCTAAATCAACAAACATTTACATTTTCTGCAACTTTATTCATCATTCTCTTTACGATTTTTATCTGACAGCTTACCATGTACTGCTTTCCTACAAATTTAAATATATATATTATATTTAGATAATGCTCAACTACCAAGTTGGATATAGCAAAGGTACAAGCAAACCACACATACAAAAAAAACAAGGGTGTGATGCGAAATTTCTTATCAAAGTGATTTTAATCTACAGAAACTTCACAGTAAGATCATATTTTACTGGGGTTGGGTTTTATTCATCGTTATATAACACATAAATTGCATATATATGTAGTGCTATATATTTCGCTTAAAAATTTATAAATATTTTATTATTTAGGCAGAAAAAATGTTAAACAGTGCAATCAAGAAAGAAAACATGAACAAAATGAAGGACCTAAAAGAATCAATGGAATAACAATTCCATAATCATATTTTAGATAACCTATCAAAACCTTCTCAATCCTAGAGCGTAGGGGTGTAGTTGTGATTGATAGCATAAATGGTGTTGTCTATTTCAACGAAGGAATTAAGCTAAAATTAAATCAAAGTATTGTGTCTAAAATTGAAAAGGTTTTATATGCAATCAATGAAATTGTACCTGATTTTCCCATTGCAAAGTTTGCCAATGTTAACATTCTCCGTTTCAATTTTCCAAAACAACCATCTACAGGAATTGGTGCTGCCAGTTGTGGTGTAGCTGCTATCCTTGCAATTACGGATATATTATCTGGTCAAGTCACACTTCCAACACCACAGTTTATATGGAAGTTTTTTAAGAGCATGAACGTTCACCGAGTTGAATTACTTTGCAAAATTGTCACCATGGCAATGTCACCTTAAAAAGACAATTTATGCAAATATATTAGAGAAGTTTATTTATATATGCTATTATTAGGGCAATAATTTAGTAGTTATTCTTGTTGATTGTGTTTCCATATATATTATAAAAAAAATTCTGTATTGGGGGAGACCAACTTCATCTTTCAATTGTTTAAACTTGTTGCTAGGAAATAACTTAGGTAGTTATTTTGTGATTAGGATGCAAATGCAGTAATGAGATTCATTTTGATTAACTTTGCAGAACGCATTAGCTAGCTAAAGTATTTTTAACACAATGTTTATGTCATAATTCGGAAATTAACTACAATTTAACTTACGCTATAGACGGAAAAAGCCTACCGTTTTTCCTAATCTTCCATCATTGTTCTTTACTCAGTTTGTTTTCTCACCAACTAACTATACTAGGTAAAAACTCACTCATTTGTTACTCGAAATAATGACGTCACTGCACGAGGTAGTGTGTAGAAAGTATTTACCATATTTTATTACCTTTTTTTTATAAGAAACAGTAAATTTCAGTTCAGTCTCAGCTCATCTTATTTTATTCTTTCCAATTTGAGGTGGAAATTGTTCTTATTTTGTTCTTTTTGCATTTAATACAAAGAAATTACTTCAATAGTGAAAATTTATTTCAGCCTCAAGATCTTTTCTTATTTTGTTATTATTTTTTACCAAATTTGAGCCTCAATGATGATTGACCTGTCAATCGCGAAATTTTCTTCCGCGAATATTTCTTCCCAAGGTAATATTGAATATCGTCATAATAACTCTTGTAACACCTTGATTGCTAAAAGAAACGATTTTTGTATATATCATCATGTTCTTCTTTTTTACAATCGGCCTTTAGTACAAATGGCGATTTACCAGTTGTCAAGGCCTGTATTTATAGACGGTCTGGACATTAATCTTAGACATGCTGATGAGCCCTGATATTTGACGAAACAACCTTTTATTAACATTACCCTTGCTGTGCTTTATATATTTTATCTCGATTATGGTATTGGGAAGTCTATTTCCTTAGTTTTGATTTTTTTTTTTTTTGGGGGGGGGAGGGGGTTCGGCTGTCACTAAACGTAAATTATGACGGGGTAAAAAAAAATCCTGGGTCCGCCCCTGACATAAATATAAAATGCCTATGAAGTCTTGCTTTAGTTGCCACAATAGCCTTTCTATAATAAAAAGTTAGAAGAACGAATAAAAAAACAGTGGTCTGACACAAACGCACAATTGAAAACGGACGATGGACGATGATAGTTTTAGACTGATTATAATTATTCAACTTGGGGTGATAGAATTGTTAACGGCTAACACTACAAATAGTTGACTCGATTTAGGGTCATAAAACGGCAAACTCGAAGATCCTTATATAAATCAATTAAGTTGCATGCCGATGTGAAGTAATAATACCGTACTTTCTGGGTGTGCGCTTCCCTCTATTCTTCACCGGAGCGTTTCTAAAAAAAGATTTTACCACCATTATCTATTTAATATATTTTCGTAACTTTAATGGAATAAAATGGTATTGTTGCAAGTACAATTCTGTTGTCAGTATGGGGCGCAATAATGTTTACCCAAAATTTAAAACCAGAAGGGAAGACGTTTGGGAGGAACGCGTGAGTCAGCGACAAAACCGCCTTCCTCAACGACAAAAATCGCTTGTATGCGGTAGGCTTAAAACTCCTATAAAGTATACCTTGCTGTTTCCTTTGTCACCGAATCTCTTAACCTCTTCTAACGAAAGATTGCTACGCGAAATTCTTCTAAAAATGTCTTCACACATTCATCGGAATCGATATAGCCTTGGCAATAATTACCAATATATGTATTTGATATCTTCAATCTGTCGTTTCTAGGTCGTCCTCAGACGAGCCGAATAGGTTTTACAATGATATTAAGGACTGTGGGGCGCAACTCCTCGCAGTCCCAAATCCCGTCTCCGGGTTAGATCATTAGTCTACCAAATTTCCCTCACAAGGCTTTGGTCAACCCGTGGTAAGTTTTTCAGGCACTTCCCAAAGGTGCCGCGCACTCAGGTGATTCTCGTTTTGAACAATTTTTTTTTTTCTCTAGCGAGAAACGAACCTGTGCCATTGCGGCCAAAAACATAAGGTTCCACCACTAGACCACGCACACACACAAATATCGTAATATTATGCAAACAGAGAATTTTTGTCATAACATCGACGCCTTTCATCTTTTTTTCTACAATTTTGTTGTCGCATGTTTGTATGGTTCTAATGTCCTTTTTGTTTCTGCTTGATGATGCTTGATTTTCTATTTACAAAACTCGAAATTCGAGTTTTACTCGCCAGAGTAAAACGAGCTAGTGTGTAGAAAGTATTTACCGTTCAGAACCTCATTTCAAGCAAAATGGCGTCGTCTTCAAAACGTGTATTGGTAGCACTATTTCATGAAATTTTCAATGTATCGCATGTAAATCACTTAATCGCATGTAGGTCACTGTGGCTTAGTGGTTAGTGCATTCAACCCACAAAATCAAACGGTGCTGGTTCGAAACCCAGCTCGGACATATTCTGATTTCTGAGTTACAGTTGAGTTATTGAGCGGAACTCATTGCGCAATGCAAGCCTAGCTCAAATGGTGGGTTGTCTGGTGAAGCGACTTTGTAGGTGCAAATGGGTGCCCTAAGTACGCCAGGACCTAAACCTTGGGATAAGAAGAGCCACTGTTACATGTGGAGAGTCCCGTAAAAACTCAATTATTATTATTATTATTATTAAATATCATGTGTATTTATACTTCGTTTTTTATTGTTTTTTATAGGCAGTGTAGTGAATAAATAATAATAAATAAATAAAAAATTCTAGATTAAAACGTTTGCTCTGAAATATTTTTGTAGTTTTTTAGTTCAGACATTACTTTTGAATACTTAAAAATAGAGGCTGGAATTGATTGGCTGGTTTCCTTTCACTAGGCTGGAAAAG
Organism: Candelabrum cocksii; assembly: GCA_963930725.1. Lineage (NCBI taxonomy): Eukaryota > Metazoa > Cnidaria > Hydrozoa > Anthoathecata > Candelabridae > Candelabrum > Candelabrum cocksii. The sequence goes on from OZ005666.1 coordinate 3,956,936, forward strand.
TGTATTTTTCAAGGCAAAAAGGCTGGAAAATGTTATAGAAATCGTTATAAAAAGGCTGGAATCACCCTGATCTACCACTGCCCACGCCTACTCAATGCACGGCCATATATGCCACATTTTAGAGGCTTGAACTAAGAAGACGGTTTTCTTAAAAATGATAGATCTGTTTGTGACGAAAGGTAATAAATTTCGTTATTAATTTAAACTTACAGCCATTTGATTCTGCTTTTTAAACGCTGGATCCGGTTTGTTAATTGCAAAGCAACCAACTGCAAATTATGTATTATGCATGAAACATTTGAAGATTCATTACTTGTGGTAAAAGAAATACGTTGAAGTGGAATCTCGAACCATCTCTCCATACTTCAAAAACATTAAAACGTAGAAAATCAACTTGAAGTATTCAAGAAATACGGCGAGATTTCTAATTTTCAAATTGATTTGTAATTAACATTCTCCAAAAGAATTTTATTTTAACGAAACTAAAATCTTCGTCGTTTTCTAATTTTGACCATGGTTACGCTGTGATAGTATTTTTGAATAAAGTTAGCATGTTACATGATTTACTTCTTACATCCGTAGTGTTATTGATTCTGAATGTTATACGCTTTTAAAGCAAATGAGAAAAAGAAAGTAAGGTTACAAGCTCCTTATTCACCAGAGATGATTTGATACGCACTTCATTTACAATACAGATCATTTGAATCTTTTGAAAAAGGCGAAGTAGATGCGATAAGTAGTAGTTATCGTGAGATACGAGAGAAATATGGCAAATATTTTTTTGAGTTTTTTATGTTTTTCAAAATATTTAACGAGCCTTTAGGCGAGTTATATTTTGCACTCTGTTTTTAATCAATAGGAATCCCGGGAATAGTTGCTTTAACCAATCAGAAATATATTGAATTCTGCACTCCTTTTTTAGCCAATCAAGAAAAAATATTGAGTTTTGCACTCCGAAATATGATATATATTATCTCGTGATTAGCCAATCACGCAACCTATTGATAAAAGCAGTAAACATTTTAGACAAAACAGTTTCCATTTCAAGTGATTGCATTTTAATGATTGAGGAAATGTATAAGCCCAATATCAGGGAGGCGGATATGTTGGACAAGACAAAAGCGGGGATTTAAAGGGAATCACTGTCTTTATGATTGTCGAGTTTAAACCATCGATACCGTATACCATCCAGACAATACCAGAAATTACGATTAACTGTAAACGGTTGTCTGACAAAATATTGGTATATTTAAAAAAACTTTCGAACATTAGATTCCAGGTATACGGTATTGTTACAGGCAGTGCTAACGTGAATGCATTTAAAACCGCGGAGTATATGCATGGAAATGAAGAACACTGTCTCTTTGTTAACCCTTTGAGGACCGCTGGTACATATGTGTACCATGAGTTTGACCGGGCATCACAGAGTTGTCTTTGGGTATTTTTCACTGCAATTGCACTAACACTGAATGTTTGCGCTTCAAAGTAATAAAAAGGTTTGGAAACCCTGAATTATTTTTCAACCCTATTTTCCTTCTTGAAGTCGGTGAAAAGCTGAGGGTAAGAGTTGATTTTTTCATTAGTGCAGTTAAGCACTCTTAAAAAAAAATTTCAAAACTTTTGATTGCTATGTGGTCTTAGATACTTCTTAATTGCAATGTGCAGTTAGAATTAGAAAAAGTATAAAGATTATAGCATGAAAAGAGATTTCCCACCTGTGGTACACCCGTGTACCACCGGTCCTCAAAGGTAAGATTTGCTGTTTCTTTGAGAACTTATTTGCTCTCACATTTTAGGATAGCAAAGCAGTTATTAGGCAGATTTCAAGTGTCCAATACTATTCAATATGCTTATGTTTTACTATAATTGTTACTTACTATAACTTAGGCACTTGTTTGTTGAACCACAAACAAATGCCTGGTCTTCGGAAATTCATATTTTTATTCTGTACTTTTTAGATATATACAAATACATACATAATTACATAGCCTAGTTGCGTACGACAAAATGTCATCTAGAACTCGATCAAATTTTTTTCACTTGGATGAAGATTCTGTAAGTCAGCTTTTGTTTTGCGACAATAGCGATACTGAAGATGTGTTGACGTTAGGCGAGGAAGACATTAGTTTCTTAGAAGATGACTTCAAGCACATTGAAATCACTGATAATGATCCGGTTGAGGTTTTAATTGAACCTCCACAGCAACTTCTTACAGGCCAAGCATCTCAACAAGCTGAAGATGATTCTTCAAATGGTGTCAACAACTTCCAGCCACCACAGCATGATAGTTCTGCACCCATATCATTAAAATTGAAGAAGTCTACTGGTGCATCTACTGAAAGCTCAACCTCAAGTTCTTCTAGAACTCAAAGCTATGAGTATGGAAAAGTCCTAATTGATGTCACCGATGAAACGACACCATATGAAGTTTTTAATAAATTTGCAGAATTTGAAAAGTTTCTTGACGATATTGTAATTCCTCAAACCTTTTTGTAATCTCAACAAACTGCTCGTGTCTTTCAAACAGACCAAGAAGAAATGAAGGCATTCTTTGCCATGCATTATGGTGATGGGCTATCATCACGTTCCATCATTACGTGACTACTGGTCGAGCGATCCTGACCTGGCAGTGCCATATATTGCAAATATCATGCCTCGCAAGCAAAAGGTTTGAAGAAATGTGTTTGGTCTTACATTTCAATGACAATAGCAATATGAGATCACGTGATGATCCAGAGCATGATCGAGGATTCAAGGTTCGTCCGGTGCTAATCGCTATTTTTTTCATCAATGTTGGCGACAGAATTTGAGTCCATTGATGAGCATATGATCAAATTCAAGGGTCATAACATCCTAAAACAGTACATAAAAGGAAAGCCCATACAATGGGGCTTCAAATTGTGGTGCAGGTGCGATTCCAAGACAGGTTATTTGTTTCAATTTGACCTCAAGTCAAACATGGCTTAGGTGAAGCAGTCGTTTTGCACCTAACAGACAAGATAGAAGATCTTGACTGTAAGATTTTTATTGATAATTTTTTCAATTCACCGACTCTTCAAGTATTGTTACTTGAGAAAGGTGTCTACAGTGCGGGCACGGTTAGAGTTAACCGAAAACACTTACCAAAAGTGGGTGTACCCACTGACAAAGAAATGAAAAGAGAGGATGTTGCAAGCTTTGTAACATCAATTGGTATATCATATACAAAATGGATGGACAATAGGTCAGTGCATATGTTGTCCAACTATCTGTCTGCTTTCCCACTGCAGCAAATCCAAAGAAAGAAAAAAGGTTGTAGTGGGAAAGAAGTAATCAATTGTGATTAAACAATACAATTATCACATGGGTGGCGTTGACCTTATGGATCAGAAGAAAGTAACATATGAATTCGACCACAAGTCGAAGTTTAAATACTACCTGCGTTTGGTTTTTGATGTTCTGGACATAGCAGTACACAATGCACATGTTGTGTATACAAAACTTGCGCGCGACAGGCAAGGAATTCCTGCAATGGATTTAAAAGCTTTCAAACGTCTGTGGCTCGTAGCTTTATTGGCAAGTTCATCAACAGAAAAAGAAGTACTCCAGCAGCCTCTATACTTTGCACATTGCAAAAAAGAGCCCGAAGTAGCAATCCAGGATCTTCGCTTGGCCACACAATGGTAAAGTCAGACCCAAAAAGGTACAGACGGTGCACAAGTCAACATGACCAGAAAAGAATAAACAATATGTGTGTGGAATGCAATGTTCACCTTTGTTTTGTGAAGGGAAGATATTGTTTTAAAATGTATCATGATGAACTGTAAATGTGTTTTCAGTAGTACTGGCGAAACATTATTAGTTCTTTTTTCACTTTCTGCTGTGACTTCAATTTTTCTATTATTGTTTAGCTTGACTCGTTTTGGTTAACTTTTTTGTGCAGTTTCACCAGTCTTATTTGTTACCGGTACCTTATTTGATGTGCTTATTTTGTGTAATTTTGCTAGTCTTGTGTGTTATGCATAACTTGCTATTTGTTTAAATTGGCTTGCTTTGTGCAATTTCTGAATTCTTGTGTTTCATGTAACGCTTTTTATTTGTTAAAAATGCATAAAAACACAATGAATCGGAGAAAAAAAATTCTTAAAATTATGATTGAAAAATTACCCTTGTGGACCGATGGTACATATATGTACCATGTCATAATTTCCGCATATGAAAATTTTTTAATATTTTTTTTTCAAATATGTCTTTTAGGTAGCATATGAAGTGCAAACAAAAACGTTTTTCATAAAAAATTGGGGTGGAAAATTAATGGTAATAATTTACATTTTATTATGATTTGATTATATAATTCATTATTTGTTGTACACCAACCATGCTGTTGCTGGTAAAACATAGTTCACATCTATCTATATGTGCTGAAAGTATTTTCAGGGCACAAGAATTAGTAAAATTTAAATGCATATGCATTTGGTAACATCTGACCCAGGACACCCCCCTCCCCCTCATTTTCACCGTTATTTTTCGTTTACACCGGCCCCTACCGTAGCGTGACGTCATAAATGTTGTTCCTGTCACCATTGTCATCAGTTTTGGAAACCTATTCAAAACACACTTTGTTTACATTACTACGCTTCCTACATGAAAATGTTTTACTATCAAGACAGTACCAAGAATGGTGACACTGTAGGTCCTTTGCCACGCGGGTTTTCGCGGGTAACAAAATATTTTTTTGCCTAAAAGGGCTTCGATCCATGTCAAGCTATCTTCGTATTGGACGGTCGCCTTTAGTACAATTTGAAGTGATGGTATTCCGTGTATTGTGTTACTAAGCATGCCTTCAACACTAATACAGAACTAGAATCTAAAATTGTACAGTACATCGAACCTGCTAAGGAGAAAATATTATTTTATTAGTGAAACTTTCGACCGAACTTTTGCTCAACCTAGAAAAAGTAAGCAAAAAGTCATGTCAGCAAAATTTCTTTCTCGCTAGACTTCAAGACTCACGGAATTTAATTTAGGCCAATGTGTGCTCTACTGGGTAATTATATTCCCGGAAATAGACCCACCATTGACAGAGCCAGAAAACAAAGAATGGTAAACAAGAGTCTTTGAAAATGTGAAAAAGTATAAAGTTTTCATATAGTCAATAGCTACACACTCTTCTGTGGGATTTCCCTACGCCCTATTCCTACTTCCAGGTAATAAATAGGATAAGGTAAGGGCTTAGTTTTATGTAGCACAAATGCGTTGAATTTTAAGAGACCGGCAAGCCCCTCTGACTTCTCAATAGTTTTTTTACAAAATTCTAAGAGATTTTCAATTTTTATTTGCAAATTTAACTTTTCCAAATCATAATTTTATTACATTTCGTGTGGGAATTTTATTCATTTTTTTCGTGCGTTAAATTTTCGCGAAAATGGATAATATCGCTTTTCGTATCGTCGTAAGTATCTCATTTTTCTGTTGACTTAAGATGCGTAGTATTACTAGACTGTCTGGGTAATATTGCTCGGCTGTCTGGGTAGTATTACTTGGTTGTCTGGGTAATATTACTCGGCTGTCTGTGTAATATTGCTCGGCTGTCTGGGTAGTATTACTTGGTTGTCTGGGTAACATTACTCGGCTGTCTGGGTAATATTACTGCGCTGTCTGGGTAATATTGCTCGGCTGTCTGGGTAATATTACTCGACTGTCACGGTATATTACTCCCGCTGTCTGGGTAATATTACTCGACTGTCAAAGTAATATTACTCGGCTGTCTGAGGAAAATACGATGTTTGAATTTGATTTTATTGCATAAACACTTGTTTAATTTATTTCTGGCATTCAGGTGCCTTGAGTTGAAAAAGTATTTCTACAACACGTCATCTACGAATACGCAATAGAATCACGCGGCAAGAAACCACTAAGTTCGTGAACTCCTCTTTTCATAAAATGAACGTCTTGTTAACAAGTCTTCCTCTAACTTTTTAACGAAACCAAAAACTTTCATTTAAAGTATGAAATGCTTTGAACATTTATGCTACACAAGACACCACTTGGAACGTTTTTTCGCCATCCTTACCAAATTATCAATAACACTAAAAACTATTAACTTTTGAACGAATTAAGTTGTAAAACAAAGCAAGAAAATTCACGGTATAAATTGTAGCTAACCTCGTATAAAGTACAGTGTAGGAAATTATAGGCGTGGATTTAAAGAATGCCTCAAGTCAGTCAATCCTTTTCATAAAACCGCCCACTGTTGTTTATCAACTGTAGCAATTTCCCATATTATACAATATGTAATATATATAATTCTGCGTCAACTAGATATTATCAACGTAAAAAAAGACAAAAAATTAGTTATTTTTAATAAAATGGATTTCTTTGTTGAAGATTTGAAAGCGATTATATTATTTACGTTCTTTAGTGGCTCTTCAAAGTTATTCCAAATGAGAGATCCTCTATGTAATATGCAAAATTCACATTTCTTCTTTTTAAATGATATACTGTTAAAAGTAAATAATTCGTGAGATCTAAGGTTATATTTGTCGTTTGATATTCTACAAAAGATGTGATTAAAAATGACAGGTAAATTGTCAGTTTTGAAGCGGTACATAAATATAAGATGTTGGTAAATATTAATATCGTAAATCGTTAAAATATTTAATTCGCGCAATAAGGGTAAAGCATGTTCCATTTTGTTTTTTTCTTTATAATTCTACACGCATGTTTCTGCATAGATAGAAGTCTAGTCAGTTTTGTTTTATAATTACTCGCCCACGTAATGTTACCGTAAGGTAGATAACTATGCATTAAAGAGAAGTATATTTGTTTCATACAGCTTTCGTCCAGGAAAAATCTTACTTTGTAAAGTAAGGCCAATATTTTGGATGACAGTTTTTCTATGTAGCTTATGTGATGATCCCAGCTTAGATATTCATCAATGTTAAGACCCAGAAACTTTGTAGTCCTAACTCTTTGTATTTTATTATTACGTATAACAAGATCCGGTAATTTTAAAGGTATATTATCGTGCTGGTTAACGTTATGGAATAAAATATAATTAGTTTTGGTAACGTTAAGTGAAATTTTATTAGCTTTTAACCATTCATCTATACTTATTAAGTCTTTGTTAGTATTTAAAAAAAGAGTTTTTATATCTTTGTTACTGTAAATAAGGTTAGTGTCATCAGCAAACATGATAGATTGAGTGTAGTTTAAAGATTTAAAAATGTCATTAATATAAGTTATCGAAATCTGGTCTGTTTCAGATGAGTCATCGTATGCTAAAAATTGAGATCTGTTCGAAAGATAGCTTATGATCCACTTGTGGTTCAGTTTATTGACACCATAAAACTTTAGTTTTTCTAACAGTATTTTATGGTTAACCGTATCAAATGCTTTTGAAAGGTCAAGGAATACTCCAATACTGTATGAGTTCTTGTCTAACGCGATGGATAAGGTATTTACAAGGCTGACAACAGCGTGCTCAGTAGAACATTTGGACTGAAACCCAAAGTGGCCTTCATAAAGAAGATTACTATTGTATATATTGTATTGCTATTACAATATTACTATTGTATTTGTAAAGATACTTTAGGGGTAGACAGTTTCGCGAACAAATAGTTTCTGGAAATATGAAAAAAAATTGATTTTTTGTCGACGTATCGAACCACATCTTCAGAACGATAGCGAATAGAAAGGAAGAAGACGTTAAACTGTTAACGGCGTCGATTTTGTGACGCTAAATAAACGTTGTGTCGGAATCATTCAAAGTGCTGGTACATCTGCAAAGTTTCCACGACGAAATATTTAATTCCATTTCTTTTTCCGAAGGCAACAATTGGAAAATCTGTGAGAATTTCTTTCAGTTTTGAATGATTTTTCAAAATCGCTAAAGGTTGCTTCAATAGATATGCCAGTTCGGATAGATGGGGGTGCCAGTCACAAACGAAAATCGTTCCTTTGGTTTTTCTTTCAGAAAGTCTGTTCTGTTTAGAAGTTTCACTTCTGAAATACTCCAATCCAATGTTTTCTCTGGATATCCACATTTACAATATAATACAATATAATCTGTTTTGTTTGGTGGTGGAAATCTAGATCTTTGGAACAGATTCTTTGGTACCGGATGAATTGACCTCTTGGAATGTTACGAATTTTGTGCGTACCATGAAATGATTTCATATTCGAAGGAGAAGCATCCAAAGCAGTACTTCTCGTTGATGTTAAAAATGCTTTTAATAACATCAACCGTAAAGAAATATTGCAGAACGTCAACATTTTCTATCCGATATTTGGCCGTTACATCAACAACTGTTATTGAGGTCCAGCAAGCCTTTTCGTGATCGGAGGGTATGAATTAGAATCGAGAGAAGGTACTACCCAAGTTAGGAATGGCAATCTACGCGTTGGCCTCTCACCGGTCTTTAGCATCATGCTAGTGGAGGTAGTCATCAATACCAGTATGGCAGCATTTGCGGATGACATCACTGTTGTGTGAATCATTAAAAATCTGGTGGGAAAAGTTAGTTGACCTATGCCCCAGCCCAAAGAATATTGGCTCATTGTCGAATCGCAATACGAGCAAACCGTCAAAGAAGTTTTTCAAGGTTTTACAAATTTCAACTTGTGACGTCATGATGATGGCAGTACGAACGTTATTTGGGAGCAATAATCGGTAACAACGAATTCAAACGAGAATATTGTCAGGAACTGTTGAAGAAGTGGATGGGAGATATTAATCGCCTTTCTGTAATCGCTCGTTACACATGTGTTACAAGTAGTCTATACGTGTTATACCAGTGGCTACCAACACAGAACGATATCAGGCATCGAGGAATGTTTGATACCATTAGAAGAATGTATGAGCCACAACTTAAAGGCAATAACTGGAAGGCACATCATGAACGACGAAGAGCGACTCCTGTTATCTTTACTACCAAAGACTGGGTGTAAGAATAGTGACAGAAGTGGCTCCGGTTGAATATAAAGATTTAAGAGAACTGACGAAAAAGCTACGAAACGACATTATGAAAATGATGGTTAACGAAGAAGAAAAGGTAAAGAACGAACGGCGTCCAAAAAAACAATGAAAAGCTGGAACGTGTACTCACGATTATGGATGACGAAACAAAAGTTGAAACGACGCCAACGTGGAAAGTGGTGCATCGAACTGGCTCACTAATCTACCACTGAAAGATCTTGGATACTTAAACAAAGTTTTTTAACCAATCGCTATGCTGAGCACGGGAACAAATTATACAAGGCTATAGCTTTTCTTATTTATACTGACACATCTTTAAACTTGATGTTTTTTGTGATGTGAACTTTTGCTGCGCCGATTGAAAACGGCGATTAATAAATTTATTTAATTGAAGACAAACGATTGTGCATGTCGGAATTTCTGATTGTTGGCTAATAAAATTATCTTACTTAATTTTAACTATTTTTATTTACCTTTTTAATTATTTTTAAAGCAACCCCAACCAATGTTCGAAAGTTTGTAGTGGGTGAAAAAGAAACTGTCATAACGTCAACTATCACTAAACCAAGGTGCTTTTTTTAGTAGTAAATATATTTTTAAGTAGATATATCTAGTTAAAAAACTGAGTAATTTATTGTTCGTTAAACCTTTTTTTAGCAATGAAGAAGAAGATAGTGAAGATAGCAACCATAAATCTAATGTAAACGTAAATATAGCAAGCGAAGGTCAGTATTGAAATTATTATTTTAAATAAAACTCCCTGTTAAGATTATTCTTGTGAAAATGATACCAGATCACTGGTTAGTAACAGCAGTCTACACAAGGCTTAAAAATTGTATTTGGTTTGTGATTAAAGATTTCGTTTAGAGACAAAAAAAGCAACCGAAAAAATTACATTTTGGAATATATTTTGCAGTGAAAACATGGTAGGCACGTTAATTTTACAATCACCGTATTTCCGCTACTATTTGCCTTCTGATAAACGCCGCCCACTAATAATGACCGCTGTATTTTTACGAAGAGTTGTAATAAATCCAACTTCTTTTAAACGCCGCATTTTGGGAAGATATGTTTTGATACGTTTTCTTATAAATTAGTTCGAAATATTTAGTTTATAGGCTTTTCTAATTCTTTCTTACATTTCATTTATCCTGTCTGTACTGAAAAAAAAACGCTCCCCTCTAATAAAACTCCCCCCCCCCCTCCCCTAAAATCCAATGCAGATTTATGACGGTTAGAGATTCTTGTTATTTACTGTTTAATGTTAAGTTAACAAATTGTAAAAATACCATACTTTGCAATGCCTTCCAGAGAATCTTTATAAAGATATATTCTATTTTAACAGAATGCTTCTCAAACCTTGGAAACAAAACCATCTTTTGGTCAGGCATCAACTGTTTTAAGTGAAGCGTGGAAAAAGGTCTAAAATGTTACAAAGAAGGTATTTAAATAAATGTATATATTTTTACAAACAGGCACACAAAAAAATGCTGTGTTATTTTGTTTAACAGAATGAAAGTTTGACACACTAATGCGTTATTATTGACAAAACGCCAAGAAAATGGAGCGTCCTTTAAAAATATGTCGATTGTTCCTAAAAAGAGCTCTTCTAAATATTTTCAGCCACCACATTTTAACATTCACTCTGCTGGGCTTTTGTTTTTGCTTTTGTTATTAGAGAACTTTTCAAATCAAACTTTTACATCTTATTGATACATTTTTTTATTATTTCCTTAGAGATATCGAGAAAAAGCGTTTGTAGCTGCAAGTACGGCTGGAATTAGCTGTAAAAAAAAATACAAAAAACATTTTGTTAAACAAAAATATTTAAATGCACATAACAATGAGTGCGGTGTAATAATGAAATGTAAGGAATGCGGAAAGGTTTTTTCAAGCAGAGCTGTTCTTAAAAGACACGTAAACACAATACATGAAATATCTACGAACACTTGTGAAATTTGCAACAAATCTTTTTCAAGAAATGATATGCTGAAAAGACATCTAAAGCTACATAAATAAATAAAAAAAACTAAAAAAAATCGTCTATTTAACTGCTTTGAGGTTTAACTGTTTATTTTTGGATACAATTGTAGTACGTGTTGAAGATAGCATTGTTCTGGTATGTTTTTTAGCTGCTGGCTCATTCGCCTGTACGTTTTTTGCAAATTTGTGTTCTCTTTTTTTGATTGTTGCTTTGTGTGGGATTATTTGTGAGGACCTTCTTTGTGGTAAGACTTTTCTTCCTTACTTTTCCGTCTCTTCACGGATTCTGGTTGCACAGAAATTGTTCCTTTTTGAACTCTTCGCACAATTCTTCAACAACAGTTGATGGTAAACATGGTGTCGTTTTTCGTAGATAAGTTGAGGAGCCAAATGTGTGAAGTGCGGTTGTCAACTGACCTTCAGACATTTTTTCAACTTTTTTTGCATATTTTACAAGTCCATCTAAATACTGTCTATCACCATTCATTAGTGTACGGCGTAGCTTTTCGTAAATAGTGTCTAATTTAACTAGTGCATCAGGGACTGGAAGTGGATTTTCAGAACAAGTTGTTACTTACTGGCGATGGACTTGGTCAGCATTTTCACAATTGATATCTTATCAAGTACTCTGTCATGCAAACCTTCATACATATTTTCATCGCATGTTTCACCAAGAGCTATAAATGCAAATTTCTTCCGTTCTAAAGGGTCGAAAATAGGAATGAAGTTTGGACAATTTGCACGCCTTGTGGACCACAACAAATATTGATGTTTGCATGCTGCTCCACATTTACCAACCTCGTATTCACATATCCCTAGTGTCATGTCGACTAGATATGTTGAATGATTTGAAAAACTTGGAACTGTTTCCTCCGCTTTCAGTAATTTCTTTTTCAAATTGTTTTAAGGAATCACTGTCAAATTAAAACCAACATGTTCCTCTTTATTTTTTGACTTTCCTTTAAAACGACGTGAGTAATACCCGTCAAAAGAGCTTTAAAACGACGTGAGTAATACCCGTCAAAAAAGCTTTAAAACGACGTGAGTAATACCCGTCAAAAAAGCTTTAAAACGACGTGAGTAATACCCGTCAAAAGAGCTTTAAAACGACGTGAGTAATACCCGTCAAAAAAGCTTTAAAACGACGTGAGTAATACCCGTCAAAAGAGCTTTAAAACGACGCGAGTAATACCCGTCAAAAGAGCCTGACGCTACTGAAAGTAGTTTGTTCTGATAATGCTTTACTAGTTCATTAGTAAACTTATCAAACAAAGCGTTAGCGTTATATTCTTTTACCCTTTGTGCATTAAGATGTCTTTAAATACTAAGAACTGGGACTCAACAGTGTTGTTTGTATGGCTACCCCTAGTTAGAACTGTTTGTCTGTATGGCAGCGCCCAACTTTCTTTTTCTTCGAACACGGAATCTACGTATGCTAGAAACTTTGGATATTTCCCACATAAGTCAGACAATTCCAGCTCGCTATAATATTTTTCAAGCACTTCTACTTCATTAGAATAAACCATTTTTTTAAACAAAGAAAGTAAAACTGGACGATCATGTTTTGCAATTTGATTTTTTAGATCACGAAGCCATCTCCAAACTTGCTGGAGAAGATGGAAAACGCAAAGAAGCAACGTTGATTGCTAGGTAGCTTTTAAAGCATCCCGCAGTTCCGAACAGTTGTCCGTCATGATCATATCAGGGCCACGGAACTTTATCTTTGTTAAAAAAATGACCTATCAGGTAAAATCTTGTTCAACATTCCAAATGCCGACACTAACGTTTCAGCCTTTTCGTCGCTTGTTATTAATAATGCGAGGGGCAAAGCACCAGATACACTGAGTGTGCACATCACAAATACTTTTAAATTGTGTTCATCCATATTAGATGAAGCGTCTACAAAACACATTTCTGCGGAGTGCATTTCCTAACATATAAAAAAATAAAAACGTTATGTCATTTTATTTCACGTTTCTGAGTGAGACCTGATCCTTTATTAAAGCACTGATTAAAAGATCTTTATTCACGAAATCGTACATTTGATTAAATCTAGTTTTAGTTTACCATCTCATGAACTCGTTTCATCAAAGAAGTTACAATCGCTAAGATAAATGGCGTGCGCGTGATTTCATTTCCACATTCCACGTATCGTTGAAATGACACAGCTGAATCGTGGTTGTCACTGATGTAATCCCGTATTCGATGTTCGAGTGATTGAAACGTTTTTCTCCGTGTTTTTCTCGACGGAACTCAGTGTACGAAACGTCCGAAGTCGTGTTTCCTTGGGCATACTGATCTATCCGCTTTCTTGAGATGGAATTCTAATTCGGTTTTATATGTCATTCTTAACGTTCGCAGATGTTCACGATAAGCAAGACCTTAAGAAAATTGTAATTTCGTACGTAATCTTTACTTTTCAGGCTTGATTTAGAAATTTTCGCGATTGAGTTAATTACTGTGAGTATCGCGGAATTTTTTGTACATAAGACAACCGTATATTATGTATTGCCAAAAATTTTTTGGTTCTTGGAAACCTCAACGAATGAATGGACATTCAGTCATTATGTAAAAAATACATAAATGTGAATTCGGCTTTAACTAGATGTTTTTACTTTCGGTTTCAAAATGATCTATTTTCGAAAATAGAACATCGGTGTCTTTGATCATGAGAATTTGTGAGAATTTGCTCAAAGCCTGCAGATAAGCCATTTTCAAAGTAACCTTTCACTTGTTCTTATGTAAATCTGTCTATCTCTTTAAATGATAGAGTTTGCAGAGCAGTTGTTGAATGGTTGTGTTCCCATGAAATTTCAATAATACATGGTAAATCACTTGTATCTTTTAAAGGTTTCACACTCATTTTAAATTCTGTGTTTTTCATTCTCTTTGATGGTGTCTTTTTAAGAACTGATTTAACATCTCGTGTATGCTCATGCCTGGTATTGTGGTAAAAGCGATAACCTTGGTGGAATTGATATGGACTATTAGGTCCAAGAACTCTAAGAATAAAAAAATAGAAGGTGTTAAGATACTACGTTTAAGTCTAAATTTTCGCGAGTCTTTAATTTCGCGATATTTTAAAAATTTCGCGCAATTAATATCATTTATATACGATAAGCATATCAACCACTTGTTTAAAATCAATCCAATGTGTTTTAAAAGTCCATTATGGCGAATAGATATATGTTTAGTAGCTAAATATAATATAATAACAACAATAATAATGTATATAATAACATACCTTGAATAATCAACTTTTATACTTTCGTTGTTACCCCACACGATTGGATACATTCTTTGGCATCATCTGAGTTGGTTAAATCAAGACGTAAAGAAGCTTTAAGCATTTTATAATCTCCGCAAACATTTTCTACTTGAACAGTTCCTTTATAAAAAAGAAACATTTCCCTGACGAAGGTTTTAGATCGTTAGTATTGGACATAGTACCATTGAACTTTTCTTTCACAGATACTGATGCAGTATTTATAATTTCTTTGATTGATGATGCCATCATGAAACTTATCCATTTGTTTTGAAAATGTTACGGTATCCGACTTTGACATTGCGGCTAGACCGCTAACGCGGCTTGACCGTCCAATTTGCAGCCTCCAAGTCTAAATGCGGCTCGACCGTCTTTGCAGCTTCACCGTCAAATTGCGGCTTGACCGTTTACGGAAAATAATATTGCGTACGGGACGTTACAGGGAGTTTGTTAGAGAGAGTATGCCGAAATGTGATAAACGAACCCACAATGTTAGAAATGAACGGTGAAATACTACGAAATCGAACCGCGAATAGAAGACCAGAGACACGGCTTGACATAAGTGCGACTGGATTCTGGACTCCTGGTCAAAGATTATTTTTAGACGTATTTGACGCTCTGAGAGACAGGGGTTTTAGAATTACAGAAGCCCATCAAAAGGAACGAAGATGAAAAGAAGCATCCGCACAACGAACGTTTGAGAAAATAGGACATACACGCCCTTGGTGTTTGCAACAAACGGTGGAATGGGAAGAGAATGCAAAACCTTTTACAAAAGACTGGCACAAATGATTTCGGAGAGGAAGAACGTTTCTGAAGCAACGGCAGCAAATTGTTATGTACAAGAGACTCAAGGTCATTCAGGAGAGATCACGACCTATGAAATATGGAACAGTCAAATGTATTCTGAACAATGTATTGGACAACATTAAAAAATACTAAAAACAACAAAAACAACAACTGGGCTAATTTATAATTTGTAGATTTTTAAACATAGGTATTTGATTGGTTTTGTAAGTTTAAGCAGTTTCTTGTCCGATAGAGTATGCCTAGCTGTTTAGAAGTTTTCCCTAAGTTCAATAACCTATATGTGATTTCCACGTTAGGTTCTCATCGATATGAACTCCAAGAAAGTTACGTTATTACGATTTATAGCTGCATTATTGAGCTCAAGACTTCGTAAATATGATTCTTTGGAGGTGTTATGAAACAGTGGAAATTTAGTTTTATTGGTGTTAAGGGATAGTTTGTTGCACTGAAACGAAGAATTTATTTTAGTTAGTTCAGTGGCCATATTTTTGACAAGGTATTTGCTACACAGGCTATAAAATGTTCCCGTGATGCCATACAACAGTTTTAACTTCTCAAGTAAGATGTTATAGTTGACCGTGTCATAAGCTTTTGACAGGTGTGTAATTGAACCGTATTCAGTCAATTTATGTCCAGTTTTCAGTATTTTATTTGAGAGATCGCAGAC
Organism: Candelabrum cocksii; assembly: GCA_963930725.1. NCBI lineage: Eukaryota > Metazoa > Cnidaria > Hydrozoa > Anthoathecata > Candelabridae > Candelabrum > Candelabrum cocksii. The sequence goes on from OZ005666.1 coordinate 3,972,617, forward strand.
AATGTTAAAGAAGATGTTATTAAGAGACGTTGCAATTTCATCGTCAATGGTAACGTTTACTTTTAAAGTTATCGATTTGTGGAAAGTCTTTTTTAGTCGATTTTTACCAAATTCAGTAAAACATATTGTTATATATTATATTTGACGTTTTTTAGCGAATTTAAATATTTTCATTTCATTTCCGAAGATTTGATTAAACTTTGGGTCATCCAAGGATTTTCGATCGGAAAAGCGGCATTACAGTGAGATATTTTTAAAAGCAAAACATTGCAACAAAACATAATATCAATAAGACTGACAGATGCTTTAATCGCTGTTGTTGGTCGCGTGATTAGCCAGACAGCAGATACCGTATGAATAGACTGCATTTAGTAAGCGGTTAACCCCGAGCGAGTAACTGCGTAATTAAAAATGTGAATATTGAAATCGCCGACAAAGTAGATATTCTTATTTTTACATTTTGAAAAATAATCGTGTAAACACGAACAAGCTTGGGTTACTGATGGATGCGTCGGTGTTTGTTTTTTAATTTAAAGGTTTACTGCTTTATTTAACATTGGTTGCGAAATCAACTTATAGTATTCTAAATAAAAATTAGAGTCATTTATTGTCTCCGTATTATTCCGGCATTAAACAAATTACTTTGAAGACATGAATCGAATTTAAAAGAAACAAGTTATCCCCCCACTAAACAAAAATTCCCCGTTTTTATTTCATGAAATTAAATCAAACATATTACTAACGAGATAGCCAATATGATGCTCTATCTACATCTATAACAACATGACCAAAGACTTTCACAGCCTTCCACATCCGTTTTCTCGATTGTTCAGCTCATTCGCACATTTCCACGATCACTGTATATTTTTTGTGCGCGCTCCAGTTTGGAAATCGAGAGAAGGAAATTTGAGGCTAACATATACCCATATCAAGCATTGTCGATATGACCACTATATGCTCGGAAGAGTTAAAGAATTTCGTTCTTTACGTCGTCAAAAACTCTCTAATGATATCCACTGTGTCAGCGATTTAGACGTAAACAATTGAAAACTCTGAGATTAATTTGCTCTGTTTTTTGTGCTAGTAGCATTACGGGGCAACTCGACCGAACAGTTGATGTGTTTGTGTTTTGCTGTTTGACATTCTCAAGGAATCGAAAGGTGTATCCGAATTGCTGTGAAGTCCCTCTATCAGCTCAGTTGATGAGTTTGAAATTTCTGCCTCCAATTCTGACAAGAACAAGGGACGTGTAGTGACGTATGAAATAACATAAATAAATTTGATCTTTCTTTTGTCTCATATTTTTTAAAGATTGTCAGTTTTGACTGGAACTAAGTTGATAAGCATTGAAATTTAATCAAATTTGATCCCGAAATCAAAATTTAATTCCATTTCTGCGTATACGCCATTTTCGTTGCTTGATGCGATTAGCCATAGGTGTTTGTTTAAAATAAACTGTCTGACGATGGAATAAGCGACGAAAAATTTCAGAAGATAATCCGATTTAGCTGACACAAGCTTTACACAATAGTTAGCGAAGGCTGACTAAACATTTTTAGTGGTGTCCCTAGCGTGTTTTTCCATCGCAGTTTTCTTTTAAAAACATTGTAGACTGCAAATGTTGATAGAGAAATAAACATGACAGCAGTGAAGCAATTGACACTCAGGTTAAATCCTCAATAAATATAAAAATAATCAAAAACCAAAAAACGTCCCAAATGACTGGATAGAAAAGTCATCATCTGTGATGAACACTTCAGAGCTGACTTAAACACCCCGTCGCGTGTGCAATGGTTGCACCACCACGACATCAAACATGTTGTGTGGGCCCTGGCCGCGTTGCTTGATGTTTGAACTCTAATAAGAGCTGTTAATAGGTATATAAACGTATCATGGAAAACATCTAGTCTAAAGTATTTGAGGGAAATGAACCGATAACTTGAACTTATAATATTTTTATTTTGTTATTTGGAACTTTTTTTGCGCACCATAAATTGCTCTTAGTGTACAAGAGGCGGAGGAAACAACCACAATGAGATGGGCTAATGAACCATTTTTGATCGCTGCAATTATATGTCAATCCAACACGATCCTGGTCATGTAAAATTAGTACTTAATCGGAAGCCGCAAGTAGATGATTTGAGACTAAAAAAACATTTTTTTGAAAACATTTTTAATGTGCGTGAATAGGGGCCCATCCCACTGAGAAAAGGTCTGGTTTGATGTAAAACACCTGGTAAACAACCGACAAAAATGATGCAATACAGTGATAGCAACTATGACGTGTATTACTACCCTACTGGGTAATAAAATCATTAGTATAGAAACTAATTTCTTCACTAGCAGGTTTCCCTTCTCGAAACCTTTGAAATGACATTGATTGCTGATATACAACGAAATTGTTTTTATCACAAATAAACAAACCGATAACGAGTGATGACGTTTGCAATTTAAGCAGCTCAATTTGATAGGTTCTCAGTGCATAAACCGTCTTTTCTCACGGTCAAGATCTGCCCTAGAGCGTCGATAAATAACAGTAATTAGTATTTTGTTCATCAAAACCGTGACATCATCGCGTACAAATCCCTATTAATTTGATTTATTGTCCTATAACAAGATTGCTCGCCGAGTTGTTTTCATTTGTATTATCATGGTCGTAAAGCAACCACGCGAAACATATTGTCATTTGTAAACAGAAGCTCGATTACGTCATACGGCAGCCAGTTCTTAGCAAGATGAGCTATCTGCAATGCATGTGCGTTTTGATGCTGGTGTTTTCAAAAAACTGTTCGTTGTCGATCAGTGATAACAAGTTAGCACTTCTTGCGACAGCTATATCCAAAAGTGGCAATCTGAGTGAGGAGCAGAACACGCTTTTGCGTCAATTTATGGAAAACGGGAAAGAACCTTGCCATCAAATCCCTTTCCTTCAACATGTTTCAAAAACAAACTGCGAAAAATTAACCACCCATAACATCCTTTGCTTCGGCCGATGTGCAACCTCTTCGCACTTGAACGACTCAACGAGTAAAGTGGCAATGTGCTCGCCCACGAAATCCTCCAAACGAACTTTGACGTTTAAATGTTTCGAGGGAGAGAAATTGCAGTTTGTCGACCACGATGTTGTGAATGGGTGTTCTTGTGGGGTGTGAAACATACGACGCGACGAATGTCGTAAAAGAAAACCGTTATTTATATGTCTGTAAAATGTGTTTCTGTAAATACGACAATAAACCATGCGATGGTTGATGATTCAGTAGCTATACTAAAATTTCCGACATTTTTTTTGCTTTGTTTTATCTAATAAAACGCTAGGAAGGTTTCAATTAGCTAGGTTTCAATTAGCTTGGAGTAGCCACGGGGTGTTTATGGCAGCTAAGATGTTCGCAGATTACAACAAGCTAATGTCATTATGAAATCTTTTAATCGTCGCCTGGATTGCAATGTTTGAACAAGAGATAAGCCCTTACAAGGAATTCATTTGAAAATTGAAAGTAAAAAAAACAACATATTAGCCGGAGTAAAGGAAAGGTGACGTCATAATACGGAAGGGGGTCTCATGAATTTTCCAACAATTTCAAAACGCGTCATTATTTATTTTTCGCTTGTTTCTTTCCTGTATATACATACATTATTCGGCGTCCATCAATATTACAACAAACATTATAACCGGACAGGAATAAGATTTCGAATTTTAAGTCAAAAATATTTATACATCATAGGTTACAATGGATTAGCCAAAGTTTTGTTACAATAACCCGAGATTTCTTTTTTATTACATATTGTTACGCTTCGTGGAGCTTGCACGATGGAATGTTCACATTATTTTTGTGCGATTTTTTGTGTAAACTTGCTTCTATAAAAGAAAATTTGCAGACACGTTCCATCGCTCATCGGAAGTAGTTTTAGAATAGAAGCATGCGATATAGGTGTGAAACAAACTCTTTCTTCTCGAAAATGATAATGATTTTTGTGTTTGGTTTAAAACGAGAGGAAATGTTTCAACGAGAGTTCAATAATTTCGGGTTTAGTTTTAAGGGTTGCAAGCATTCATGCTGTAGACTAATCTGCGTGCGAAAATTTACGTTTAAAATTTGATCCCCTTAGCCTTTCATCGTTGGCATGTTCGATAATAATCTCGTTACCGATTGAGTCGATTAAATTACAAATTAACTTTCAAACCTGGTGGTCGAATCTCTGTTAGTACAGATAATACTATTAACCTCGTTCTATTTTCATCAGTCATCATTTGTGAGGTCGTTCTATTTTCATCAGTCATCATTTGTGACTTCGTTCTATTTTTATCAGTCATCATTTGTGACTTCGTTCTATTTTCATCAGTTATCATTTGAGACTTCGTTCTATTTTTATCAGTCATCATTTGTGACTTCGTTCTATTTTCATCAGTCATCATTTGAGACTTCGTTCTATTTTCATCAGTCATCATTTGTGACTTTGTTCTATTTTCATCAGTCATCATTTGTGACTTCGTTCTATTTTCATCAGTTATCATTTGAGACTTCGTTCTATTTTCATCAGTCATCATTTGTGACTTTGTTATGTTTTCATCAGTCATCATTTGAGACTTCGTTCTATTTTCATCAGTCATCATTTGTGACTTCGTTCTATTTTCATCAGTCATCATTTGTGACTTCGTTCTATTTTCATCAGTTATCATTTGTGAGGTCGTTCTATTTTCATCAGTCATCATTTGTGACTTCGTTCTATTTTCATCAGTCATCATTTGTGACTTCGTTCTATTTTCATCAGTCATCATTTGTGACTTCGTTCTATTTTCATTAGTCATCATTTGTGACTTCGTTCTATTTTCATCAGCCATCATTTGTGACTTCGTTCTATTTTCATCAGTGATCATTTGTGACTTCGTTCTGTTTTTATCAGTCATCATTTGTGAGGTCGTTCTGTTTTTATCAGTCATCATTTGTGAGGTCGTTCTATTTTCATCAGTCATCATTTGTGACTTTGTTCTATTTTCATCAGGTGTTTTGAGAAGACAAACTGACCCAGCATCTCTTTGCATGACCCAGCATCTCTTTGCATCATGCTAAATGTTCATTCATCCACCCATTGGCTGAGCTTTTTTATATCTTTAGTTTTATTATTCTTTTTGATTCTCGTTTCGTTTTGTGTAAAAAACATTAAAGGCATTCATTTCAAAATTATTTTTCCAAGCCAGTTATAGAAGATGCTCTGAATTCCTTGGGAAAGAACTAACAAAATGAAAATTACTTCTCCCAACAGTAAAAAAAAAGCATATAAGTCTCGGTTGCGTGTTTTTTTACCTAACCTGGTTGGTTTTAAATAAGGGGCTTCATTCGAAGGGGTTATTTTACCTATGAATAGAGCCTTTATTCAAGAACGAAGTCGTTTAAAAGTAATAATACGGTGTTGCCAATTTCAAAATTTCTTAACAGTACATTGTGGTTTTTAGCTTTCGTTTTAAATTTTGTTTGTAATAATTTCTGTAATTAGTAGTATACATATATATATATATATATATATATATATATTAACTAACATGCTAAACCATTGAGAACAACCAGGTAACAAAATTTATAGCATCAGTTTATAGTTTCTCTTTTCACACGCTGGTATTTACAAAAATATGGAAATTTAAAAGAGCTTACAACCATGTTCTGGTTTAATCAACCGTTGTATTTAATAAACTTTACTTTCCTTGCCCGGACGATTTTTTACGAAAGCATTTTTCAGCTCGCGTATTTCGCCGCAAATGCAGCAGCGTAGAGGCGATGGTGATGTTTATGAACGCAATTTGACGTCATCCGACATCCGGCGTATTTAAATGCAACAGCGTAGAGGCGATCGTGATGTTTATAAACGCAATTTGACGTCATCAAATTAAGAACCAAGTGACATCGTATTGTTAGTAGTTTGTTTTATTTTATGTAAAATATGTATTTGGCGTACGGGACTGCACCCGGTTTTAAAAAAAAATGTACTATTTGACGTCATCCGACATCCGGCGTAATTAAAATGTCAATCTGATGTCACAAGGAAACATTTGATATCATGGGAACGAAATTTACATAGATAAAAATAAAGTTATATTGCTGTTTTTGCCTTTTAAATAGTGATGCCGAACCATTGAGGAGGATGGGGTATTGCACCCTCTTGTCCAATTTCTGTTTAAAAAGTACCCATTTTACCAACTTAGATATTATCCAGCAACTTTTTGATAAATATATATAAATGCGTTGGAGTGTGGGAAATCGTGTCCTATGTGACAAAATAGGTAATGCAGAAATTCTCATTTTTTCGCTTCATTGCTGTATGGCCGACAAAATCAATGTTGGCAAATAGTGTACAGGAACAGCTTAACATGGTTGAAGATAGTGTAGCCCGATAAGCACAATGTCGATATGCTTATGATGTTTGAGTTAGGAAACTATTATCATCATGTAGCTTGTGTTGTTGTTGGATATTGTTGTGCTTAGCAATATGATCACAATATGATGTTATCAGTAATTAATACTAAGTAATTAAGTATGCCCCTATTGTTATCTTTTCTAGATCCGGCGATGGATTAAGTTCTTAAAACATTAGCAATATGCATGTAATCTTATCGAAGGAATAAGATATTAAACAACATATTAAAACGTCACTCTTGGCAATGAAATAGTTACCATTAGCAACGGCGAAGTAGAGTTTTGGTATTCACTGGTAACATCACAAGCGACACTTTCATAAATGTTTTTTTAAATTTGAGATAAACAATCACGGGATCATATTCTAAGAAAAAATATATACAAAAATGTAGAACTGAGTAAAATGATTCTTAGGGAAACTTTTTAACTTTCAACGCAAAATAAATCCGTTAGCATATATATATATATATTATATATAGTATAGTATATATATATACTATACTATATATAATATATAGTATATATATATATAGGATATATATTTAAGTTTGAGAAGAAAATTAACAAGACATTTTTTGTTCAGTGCTCTGAGTTTCGTGTGTGTACACTCTTCAGCTAAACTGATGAATATTTTACAAAAGGTTTTTTAGATGACAAATTCCCGAGAGACGATGAAAATATGCGGACGATAAATCAAACAAAAATGATATGATATATACAATTCAGACACAATTCTCTGTATCATAAATATTAACCTCTTTCCCAAGCATCATGATGAAGAATAGATAGTTTCAGAAATATTGGCACCTGTTGATTTTGTCGTGAAATAAAAACAAAATAAAAAAAACATGAAAAAACAACAACTAGTATTTTCAACTGCCGGAGAAGGTTTGTTGGCATTCGTAAGAGCTCGGTTTCAAGTATTCCAAGGATTAAATTGCGATCTTCGTTTGATGAAGCTTTCAATTAGAAGTGGTGTTTCTTTCTTTGCACGAAAAAGGCCGAAGCGAAATGCTCGTTCGTATAGAGACGATACCGATGGTGGACACGCTAAGGAACGCTGTTCAATTAGAAGTGGCCAATAGGGAAATGTAGTTGATCATAGTTCGATGTCTTGCGAGTATGCGACTGGTTGGAAGAAGACACTTACTGTGAAATTTACACATTAGCAGTATGATGGAAGAGCTGAGTGATGAGGCTCCTTGTTACTCTGTCAAAAGTCTAACACGGAAACTACTTGATCAATACGGAAATTTTATTGTCTTTGGTGAAGTGCCTCGCAACTACGGTTTCAAAAGGATGAATGATCAAACTCCAAATGTTCCCATCATTGCAGCCGTGATAATAATTAAAGGTGACATCAGCAAGATTTGTACTGGAAAAACAGAATATCCGTCAGAATATCCGTCAGGAACGGAAACGAGTGACATTAATTATCAAAGCAAGTGGGTACCCGAAAACCTACTTTTGTTTCTGAGTCAACTAATGGCGTCCAAACTTAAGCAAGTTGCAATTGCTCAATGTGTTGCCCAAGCATCAAGACTGAGCTCCATGTTAGCACCTATTCCTTTTGCTATCGGTGTAGACATTGACAAATCGTTCGGCACGAAATGGCTTATAAATCACTTGTCCAAGTTTGGATTCTTGATTACCTCTAATGAAGTGCCACTGATCAAACACTAGGCTGCTGTTTGCATTCCATAACCCAAAGGTCTTCCAGAACCTGTTTCTACACAATGGGCAGCCAACAATGTTGATCGGTCTCTCACTAGGTAAGGTACCTTTCATGGAATGGGTGTCCTATCCGCAACTTCGGACTCAAAACGAAAAACAAAAGCAGTAAAACGTTTGAAGCACAAGTCGGCACTAGATTTGTCCGAGCAGGCTATATCCATTCACAGTGTAAAGCGACGGAGGTCTACAGCAGTTGAACTTCAAGCGTATTGGGAGTTAGTGTTAAACAGGTTTTAATCATCGGAGATTAATGCTGATCTTCTGTGGTTTTCAGCTTGGTTTTTCACCACAAGAAAAGTTCTCCAGCTAATATATACGAAAGAACAGGAAGAGCGGAGGACAATGACCAATTCGGGCCAAATGCGCTTGACATATTTTGAAGAATGGTAAAACTTTTATAACCACTTTTATGAGTTGTAATTGCATGCCGTAAAAATCTAATTAGCTTTTTTTCTATCCTTTTCGAGACCAGGTTTCATATGTATTATTGATCAGCATAAAATTTGCTTTTCAACGTTGTGTAACTTGACTGCAGATTTTTGAAGTATCGAATTTTACCGATGGCAGCCAATATGAATTTACCTAAATAAGGTAATTTTCGGGTATAGATAAGTAAGGGGGGTGGGTGGTTCTCAGTCAGGTCCGTAACGTCACGATAAAAAAAATTATTCGATAGAAAATACTTTTTGTATTTGTTAAAAAAATAAAGACGTTGTTTTCCGTTTTAATCTTTCATTTTTATATTCTGCAATGTAAACAGTGCTAGTGTTGGATTCGAATGTTTCCGAAAAAATTGGCTAAAAATATGGATGGATGCGGATGCTATATAGGTGGGGGGAGGGGTCAAATCCTTTTACGGGGAGACGTCTGCAAAAAATAATTTTAGTAGATATCTTTAATATACAGAAGAAATACACAACCCACAATCTTCACTTTATAGCTTGTACCAGATCTGCGCAATAAACCTCCAAGTTCATTGTTCTAAAACAATTATCATATTTCCTCTTTTATGCACCGCCCTCCAATAAACACCACTTTTTCGAAGTTAATGGAGCGAATGAGTCAGCGACGATATTGATTAGTCGTAATAGGACACCAGAGAAGGAAAATGAAGAAGGGATATTGAATTTGTTGGTCCGTATTCCGGAGCGAAGTAACGTACACGCAACGATTATATATACCAAACCCTAAAAAGTCCAATCTTCTGACAAGTTTCCAGATCTTTGGAAAATAACGCCACTCAACAAACTGGTCTCAGAATGCGGTTATGTACACATGCCATACGATTTGTATTTTCCAAGTGTGCAAAAGGATCTAGGCAAACGAATCTGCAAAGATTGTCACGTTTATTTTCCTAGCATGGCTGCTGTTAGTGATTGCTGTTGGTGATAGATTCCCTGGGAATACACTGGCAGTTTTGAAGAAGATAGCGTGAAACAAGCTGAAGAATCAGTACCAGTGTCCTCAATATATATGGGTGATGGTGAAGATGACGAATAACAGTTATTTTTATAAAAAGAAGAAAAATCTTTTGTTTTACCAAACTGTTTTTCTTTATATTCAAATTCTGAAGCAGATTCACGATCTTATTCTATTACAACAATCCAGATATTTCTTTAAACCAAATTTTCAGCACTTTTTTTTGGACGTCATAAATGTATGGTCCCTTATACTTTAAGGGGAGAAACTTTCGCGAATGGAGTCTTAAAAAAAATAAAAAAAACAAATGTCTGAAAAATTAAAACTCTCAACCTGAAGTTTGATTTATTTCATAAATCAACTTCATTAAAAGACTTATTACTTACGTACCAAGGTTTTTTCATGAATGACAATAAATAAAAAAAATAAATGTCTCCTAGCCCTTCGACTAACACATTTATGTTGGTTGCTGACACTAAAATTAAGGTGCAAAGACATCAGGGTGCTGTTTCAAAAGCAGACGGAAAGAAACAAACTTGACGAAGGAAATGCTTCTGATGAAGCAATATGCATCGACTAAGACACGATAAAACGTTCATCAGTAATAATAGTTGTTGTTGCTATATCGGGCTCTTGTTCATAAGATCATGAGTATTAACCCTTTGTAAAAATGATGGCTAAGAATATAAAGAGCACTCGTGTTGAATTCAGTTACTACTTGGTTCTTATTAGTATTTGAAAAGTATAAAAATAAAGGACAACGGTTTATTCGCCGACGAATAAGCAATAAAAAAATATATTTTTTGGTGATTTCGCATAAAGAAACTTTCGCGAATGCAAACTATCGGATAATTTCACGAGGATAAACTTTCGCAAAAATGGCGAAAGTTTCTCCCCTTAAAGTAAAGTGTTCCCCAATATGGCAAAGTTTAAGAAAGGAGTTCAAAACCTTTCCTCAGTTAAAATCTCAAGTCTTTTCTCAAATTGAAACATGGATGCGTGAAACTAAGTCTGCTTCAACTCGAAAAGGCACCATCTTTCAATTCGTTTGTATAAACCTATGAAAAGACACCACACAACTGTGGTCTACTAATCCATTTTATTTAATATATGGCGACCATCTTCTTTGTGACCCTTTCCCGGACTTAAATTCTTTTGCAAAACTTTTGATATGTTGTAGTTCAAAAGACCCAATACTACCATAAAACGTTTGCTTGCAATTTTTTTGAGGTTAGGCTTTATTTTTCATAAATCGACTCTACTACGTACAGATTCACTACTTGAAGGGATATAAAGAAAGATAAAAAATGTACGTTTACTTTTGAAACAAGAGTTATGGATTGATGAATACTCGATTGCTGTCCAGATCGCGATATGCATATTTTCTTATAAAACTTGATGTCTGGTTACGTGATGTCAACAACTTACAAACCTTCACCTATCCCTGAAGAAGGACTTGAGATTTCTTTTATGGTTACGTTTGAACATGAAGACAATGACATTTTTGGAACAAATGAAAATGCTTGTTACTGAGAACTACGACGAAATTGGTAGAAGAAATCGAAGTTGAAAGTAACGACGATTATGAAGAGTGTATCCAAACAGACTGTAATCAAGAAAATATTGTTTCATTCTAATTAAGAACATTTTCTTTATGAAGGGAAGAAACTTTCGGGAATTTGGCCCCAAGTCGCGAAACTTAATGAAAATGCCTTATCCGCGAAATTCAATTTTTCTCTCGTATCGTATTTTTAGTGTCGCTTAACATGCAAAGAGCTGTACAATTGAAGATATAAGAAAATACAGTGCTCTCCCAATAACTCGAACCTCCAAGGGTCCAAAAAAATAGTTCGAGTTATCGGGGCATTTGATAATTCTGAAACTCCTACCCAGCGCTTCTTCTCTCTCGACAATAATTCGAACTTTGGCAGATAAGTGAACGGGATGTTTTCCTCCAATCGAGGAAACAGGCGAAGTTCTTAGAAATGCCTTTGATTTGTTTGGCAAATAAATTTAGATAGACCTTTTACGTAAATTATATCGTACTAAATATTCCCCTAAACTCGCGGTATTGCCCACCGCGAAATTCACATATATTACTTCATCCGCGAAATTCGCAGTTTTTATTCATCAGTTAGACCTGTCGACCGCAAAGGTCCCTTAAAGTAACTTCAGTGTTTCCTTTTGGAATAAGAAACTTATATGTTTTTGCGAAGATCATTTGAAAGAAACTACCTGACTTATTTGCCGACTATGTATTTCAAAAATCGCCGGACAAAACTGCCGAAGTTATGACCTGCCGAAAATTCTGTCCTTTTAAAAAGGCAGTTGTGAAAGTTCAGGATATTGAGAAACACGATATTACACCAACAAAATTAACAAAACAAAATTATCAATAAAACCGCTGTTCAATCAAAAAGGTTATTGGACAAGTTAATTGCTGACGATGACTCAAAAATGTTCCGTGTATCAGTAAATAACTCAACAACCGAAAAAAAGTTTAACGTCTTTGCTGCATTTGAACTTCGTTCTCAGCTTGCATGATTTTTTGGTTCACAAGAAAGTAAGCAATCTGAGTTTGGTTTAAGTCCCCTTGGATCGAGAGAACGCGATCAGTGGTCCCTGGAGCGAAATCGTTCTTGGATGAAAACTGAATCTTCGCGCCGCTGAACTGAATGAACTCATGGATCGTCTTGCCTTGTTTACCCAAAATCGCGCCCACAAGAACATCAGGAATCTCCATTTGAATGGAAACTGTAGTCTTAATTTGGTTTACTACACTTCCGAAATTCTGGCCACCTTGCATCAAACTGCCAAGTCCTTGGAATTGCTGTGAAGCATTACCCAAACCACTGAACGCATTTAAGGGATTAGAATTCCCACCTAATCCCAGCTGATTCACAAGCCCATGTTGTGACATCATCGCGAGAGCAGGATTTTGTGTCAGGGTAGACAGCAATTGCTGGCTACTTTGATTTTGATGCAGATTGCCCAACACATTACCCAACGCGGAAATATTTCCCGAAAGTGACAGACCAATGTCATTGTTAGAGTTGCCTCCGCCTAACCCCGATCCGTTAGAATGGTTCCTCGATGAATTATAAGTCAAATTCTTATTATTCATGTTTTCCACATCAGCGGCTATTTTACTGATAACCTGTCTGGCTGCTTCAATTCTTTGCTCAGTGTTACCGGAGATTGTTATGATGCGTTCACCAGGAACCTTGGCCTCATCTCGTCCTGAAATCATTATCTTAGCTTTGGTTTCTTCTTGCAACGACTTGATGGTGGATCCGCCACGACCTATCACCAGACCGGCCGTCGCATTGGGACAAACAATTTTTACTTTATGACCTCTATCTTCATCCCTTCGAGAACCCTCAATGGAATCAGCATGTACTTCATCGATGATGTAGTTATTCAAATCGATAATCTGGCTGATTTCACCAGTTAAAATAACAATGCGCTCTTCAGTCCCGGGATAAAACTCTCCATTCGGTGACAATCGAATTTTGGCTCCATACCGGGATTGCAATTCACCGATATTTGAACCCCCCTTTCCTATTATAGCGCCAGCAGCATAATTTGGGATTAAAACCTTTAGCAAAGGTATTGAATCTGAAATAGAAGAAACATAAATTAAAATATAAAATCCTCAAAGAAAGAAAATCAGACTTAAGGCTCGAGGAACTAATCATTTTACTAAACCTTTTTGATTTACAAAAAATTTTGAATGCAAGTTTGTCTTTTTAAAAGTGAATTGAAATCAAACAATCCATGTAAAAATATTAACAAAGGCGAAGGTATATATATATTTATGTGTGTGTATTAAAACAAGAATGGAAAATGATGTCCTATAAATACTAAGAGCATGTGTGAAAACAATGTGTAAATCTGACAAACTTCTGGGAAGGATTTTCTGGAAGTTTGGTGCAGCCGAAGTACCTGAATGAGATCTCTTAGATGGATGTTTGTCAGGACCTTCATCAATATATGAGCGTTTTCTTGATGGTATGTAACTGGAATCTTCATGAACATCCTCTGGGTATGAATCATCGTATGGTTCACTCATTTTTTTAAATATGAAAATTATATACTTTTCTAAAGGCGATGAAATTTGAAAGACATGATAAATGTTTTCAAAAGTGTCACATCATCATAAAAACATGAAAGTCACAAGTGGCAACCATATTCACCATGTTTAACAATGTTTAATCAGAAATAGGTGAATGGGTTTTCGCATTCATGAAAAACTAGCAACGTAAATATTTCTTAATAAATCATTTTCATCAAAAAAATTGTTGAAATAAAGCACTGGGTAGATGTGACTGTAATGTTATAAGATAAAAACTGTTAAGAGTGGCTTGAATATAGATAGCACCATTTTAAGTTGAAGATAAATGAATTCAATGAAGGCTAATGGAATGAACAGACGTGAACGAAGATGAACAGTAACCTAAAATGAAAAAAATATTGCCAGAAATCAAAATAGAAAGTATAGCTATACCTTTACCTAGTTAACCTATTTTGTATATTATATATATATATATGTGTTAAAATTTAAATCTAGATATATAGTCTCTTTGAAAAACACTAGTCAGCTACCGTTATCTAAATTAAATATCTGAAAGTCCAGTTGAATTCATGTGTCTGTTTGTCAACTTAATGATTGTTTAAATTTCAAAAAAGCATCAGTAAAAATGGTTAAATCCTGTAAAAACTTTCGAACTTGCTATCTATCTCTTCTTCAAAAGATTGCCTCAACATAATTGCACAAAAAAATTAGAATATCATAATTATTAAGCAAAGCTTTCACAAACAGTTCAAAACTTTCCTACCTTAAAATGCTTTAAGATATCAATAAACCCCGCTTTCTCTTTTCAAACACGCTGCGAATAAATTTCAAAATGGAGGTTGGACATTCCAACGAACATTATTAAAATTATTCTTGCATAATTATGCGCTACTGCGCACTACTGTTTGTTTGAAGCCCCCGTCAAATCCTTGTTGAAACTCAGTAAAAATAAATTTTACTCCATTCCCAGAATTATTTCCAAACATTATTTATTTGTAAAAAAACATAATGTTGAATAGAAAATCCTTTGATTTGCGATCAAATATTCATGATTTGTAAAACCAGGTCACGATGTACTTTCGAAGTGAAAAAATAAACTTTCTATATAGCTTTTAAAAAATGCTCTATTGAACAGAACTCATGTCAAATTTCCGAATTTTTGTGCAGCAAATCCTGTCAGCAGTGCAGATCAAACCGAACAATTTTTTTGGTATTCTGTCGTGCATTCTGACCATGGCTTACTAAATTACTAATTTAGTAAGCCATGATTCTGACCCATTCAACCCGGAACATTTTAGGTATTGTGACGTCATGAAAGCAAGAAAATATTTTTCTCAAAATCTTTTTTTAAGTTTATATTTTTTTTTTATAAGAAATTAGATATTGTGAAAAAATTTTCTGATGATGTTAGAAGTTTGAATGCTTTTGCTTTCCCCAGTCCGTGCACTCGTATAGTCGTTTCCAATAAATGCGTGGAGAGCAGGCAGGGCAGAAAAGCAATCTTTTCCGAGTTTTGAAGCAATATCCTGGATCACTATCTACGGTAGATATGCAAACGTCTGAAAGTACGTCCAAAGCGGCACATTAAAAAAACTTTAATGTCGGCTTCATCCTGATCGTTCTCTACTCTCCAAGAAGCGGGTTCTTTACTCTCCAAGAAACGGGTGACTTTCTTGTCTTTCAATTGAAGTACGAAGAACTGTGGCTCAACGTTTACATATATTTTTTCCCAGAAAGCAATTGAGTGAATCGATTCTCATCAGACCAATCTTTCAACAGAAAATCTTCTAACACTGTTTTGTTTTCGCCGTCTTTCAAGAACTTTGCCAATTTCTTCGGTTTCTTCTGCTCACGTCGCAAACCACCAGTACCTCGTCTAGATTTTTCAAAAGTTTTGATCGAGTCCGATTGATATTGATCAGTTACAAGGTAGATCTGTTATACGCCTTAATAAGAACTCTGATACATCACCGAACGTGCTCAACAGAATACCTTCAAACTGCTGAAGGAGAACCATACCGTCATACATCATCCCAGAATCAGCAGGAGGGTTATCATTAAGTGAGATTGTCGATGATTCAATTGTTGTCAGTAATTTGGATTAAACTCTTTTCACAAGACCGCCATCTGGTTGAGTCAATGGCCATGGTATAGGACTCAAAGAGTATGACAGAACTTCTTTTAAAGAAACACCTTCCCTACGTTTTGCAACTACCAATAAACGAGCAACTATGCTACGTTCAGCAGCAATGGTAACAGATTTCGCTTTTGCGTTGCATACCTCTTTAACAATCATGTTCTTGAAAGCATTTCTTTCAATCCGAGCATAAAGCGAAACGATATTTGATTGGATACGATCTTTACAAACGACTTTAATGCAAATTCGCCCTTTACTTCTGCTACTAATATGTCATGCTCCACATTCGGAGAAGCTTTGATTCCAGAGCATAAATATGTTAAACATTTTCGATAACTAAATGGATTGCCCCAGTTAGTCAAAATACCATGTTAATATTATTATTATTATTCGTAAAATCGAGTTCCATATAAAATACATGATTCTTCTCTCTAAAAATTAAAGATAAAAATCTTAAACTTTAGGGTGAACACAAATTTCTTGTCCCTGTTGTGTTCGTTGAACAGCTCTTTCGTCCAAATCCATTCGGGTCGGACCAATGTCTGTAGGACGCGAGTCTTTTGAATGAATAAACAGATCATCCTCAAGTCATGTTAAATTTCCCAGATGCCGCTTCACAGCAAAATTACCATTCCTACGAAAAAGATGTAACTATTACATTAGGTGTAGAAACTTTCGCGTGGAGAAACTTTTGCGGAAAAAGAAATGCGCGAAATTTTATGCATTCCACGTGGATAAACTTTCGCGGATGGACCTAGCATGAAAAATTTCGCGTGGATGAACTTTTGCGGATGGACCAAACTGGAAAATTTCGCATTGTTTTTAATTTGAATTTTTATACGAATAAAAAAGAGTCCTATTTAACCACTTTACCTGGCGTTTAGAAAAGGGGTTGATTTCCATGCTAGATTCAAATAGCTAGGATACCTGCTCTTATTCTTTCCGCTATTCTGATCTTCACGTTACATAATTTAAAGATTTCAATTTGAAAAAAACATTGAAAAGTCACTAGTACATGTTACCCCCTGAACGCTAAGTGGCAAGCGTGAATACATATAGCTGGAATCGGTTAAGTCAGGACTTTCCAACAAGGGCTACAACATTGTTTTCTAAGTAAGAATATATCAAGAGAAAGACTTCATTGAAGTTGGGGTTTATATTTGAAGTAAATAAAACTGATTATGCTTATGATTATGAAATTATTTTAACAGTTCTAATTGTTAAAGGGTCAGAGAGGAATTACTTATAACTCCAAGAAACAAGAAAAAACTATTTTGGTCCAGACCTCGGTTTCCCCCAAAAGAACCTCAACCTTTTCAAACATTCGGTCATTCGAGTAAGGCTGCGACTCTGTTGCCAACGGATATTTCCCTCTACGGATATTTTGTAAACTTGAACCTGCTCAGAGTGTCAAATCTCTATGAATATTTTTCGTACTTTACACAGAATAGGAGCGCAACGCACATCAGGACCCTAAAGGGGAGTTGTGCTACAGCTGTCAGCCGGCCTTACAATATAAACATGTCTGGGTACGCGAAAGAATCCCATGCAGACCTATTCTCAGGACCTACAGCTTGTGGAAAGGCAAAGCGAGTTTTAGACCTTATCGAAAAGGACTACTACAGACAAAGCTCTCCAATAATAAAAACGAAAAAATACACAAGCAAAAGTACAAAAGCTCTTTTGGAAAATCCAGTGGAATGTGGAATACTATCAAATTGCATCTGTGATGAAGAATGGGGGTCCTCTTGGCTCATCCTGACACTTAGGAAATATTCTTAATATACCATAGATCGAATCTTCTGGAAATTCTTCAGCCGAATCAATCATCCTCGAAAGATACGTTTTTATGGCTCAAGAATGAGCTGTATGAGCTCACAGATAAAGAAATTCTGGAAAGTTAAGATGGTTGGTTGAACGATAACCTTGTGGACGCAAGACAAAAGTTAATTTGGTAATAATCGGTATTAAACTCAGGGGTGGCGCCAGGGTTTTTCCGGCGAGGGGGATTAAATGCGCCGACGGGGGGAGGCTAATTGCTTGACTCTAAGTTTAACACAAAACTCATTGATGATCAAATCTATTACAGATTTGGCACCTCTAAATTTAAACATAACCTGCCATGAAACTTGATATCATGATAATTGTATTAATCACAAAAAAGACCTAACGTTAGAAAATGTCAGTATTTTGTTAATATTGCTTTACTTCCAACGGGGGGCTGAGAAGTTCCGACAAACCCCCCACTGCCAGAAATAAACTGCCAGAAAAAGAAGTCGACATACTTCCCAGTTTCTGGTGATCATCTTCAGTTATTGCACGATGGTAGTTGTCATTAGCATTCACTTCCAGTGGCAGGGTTCAAGTGATAGCTTGCGCACTAACCTCGATTTCGAAAAAATGTTTAAAATCCCTTACAAAATTCTCGCTATTGGAAATTGTTTCGCCAAAATTTTTGGGTGTTCTATAAAAGTCCATATTCCCTGGGAAATTATGACTAGTAGCGAAATGATCTTTCGATTTCAAGAGATTATTGGAGTCTAAATTTAACGATCCAGTCTTAATTTCACGGGTGCTATTTACCGGACACCGGAACCGGCCGGAGTGTTTTTCATCCGGACTTGGCGAAACAAAACACAGAGTTAAATTCCTGGTAATAATAGTCGAAGAAATTGTTTTTAAAATGATGCCTTCAAAAGTTCTGGTGTTAATATCATTTTTGGTATTTTTCATGGAAATACTTATCTTTTACATTCGTTATATAATGAGAAGAATTTCGAATTGTTTTTATGATTATACATCGGACATTACAAAAGAACTCAACCATTTGAAAAAAGGACAAGCCGATCTTAACATTCGTGATAACTTTGTGGAACATGCACGCTTACAAAGGAAAATAAACATTTTAAACGATCAGTTGGTTGTTGCAAATAAGTCATTAGATCAACGACTGGAAAAGGCTGTAATGGGGATGAATCTTTTCCTTTACTTTGTCTATATTGTAATGATGTGTTATTTGGTGCATTTGTCGAAACAAATAGTTAATCATAGTTTTCCTGTGCCAGTGATTTGGCTACCATTCTTTAACGTTTTTTCCGCATTACTTATTCATCTGCCTTACCCCTTTATATGGATTTTTATATCTCGTAATGTGGTGCAGAAACTGCTGTCTGACTGAATTTATGTCACTTTATCAATTTCTCTATTATTTTAGCTCAATATGTATCAATGTATAACATGATATGTATATATATTTGTAGAGTATTGATTATTTGTTGTTGGATAAATTCTTTATTATATATAATATTTATAAATTACAGCCAACTTGACAAGTACTGTAAGTCTATCAATTAATCATATGGTCAACTCTTCCAGTTTAATTAAAAGATTTGTAAAATGGAATTGTAAAGATGTCTAGCAGTCTGTAACACGTTTACCTCCAAATCATGAGATCTCCGGATTGAATCTCACTGGCTAGCAGGACCAGTTGTCTTATAATAAAATTTACTGTTTTCAAATTGTTCCACAGGATTTTTGTGGTTGAAGACTTGGAGGTCTGCTTTCTAGTCATTACAGCTTACCGTACCTGCAATTTGAAGTTGTAATAGAACTATTGTTCTTTTGCTTGATTTATTTGTTCTGTCGGTAGTGCTAGTATAATGATTTTGGCACCCTCAATAAGTCTTCTGAGAGCAAGAATATGCACTGTGGTGGTTCTGTCTGGTAAACAGCCATATCATAGGTTGCAGTCTATTGAGGATCATTTTGTTAAATTAAAAGACATTCTTAAATTGTAACACTATGTCATCAAGTTTACATTTTTTTATAGCGTCGGGTGCAATGTTGTTCGGCCCTGATTGTTTCCTTTTCCTAGATGTCTTTAATAAGTTGTATCTCGAGTGAAATTGCCATATATACTCTTTCTGCAGCACATGTAGAATTCTAACTAAATTTTCCATAATCTATAATGATTTCTTTGCATTATAGGTTTTGGAATTGTACCATTTTTAACTATTTTTTAATTCTCTCCTTTCTTGAGTTACCTCTTAAATGCCTCTTTTCTCAATCTTGTGACTGGTGATGTCGTTTATCAGCTTCCACCTTTATCCATGTTTCTTTTTTCATCAGCATTTTCAATTTGTACTACTTTTTTGTAAAACTTCTCTTCCAGTTATAATTTATCTTTCCTGTTTTGAAATTCAAGTTGTGATTCTTTGTCACCTTTCTGTTAGTAGGTCGCAAATATTTCTTAAAGCATAATTCTTTAAGCTTCTCTAACTGCAGGATCTTCTGTTACATTGCTGTCAATTTACAGCTTGTTGGTAATACAAAGGTCACACTGTTGCATTATTATTGAATGAAGTACTGTTTTTATTGGTATTTTCTCAAAATAGCGAAGGAAAATATTCTCCTTCTTTTAGTTGAGCATTGAGGTCTTCACATTGTTACATGATGTTTTTTACATTTTTGAGAGCATTCTTCTGTGTCATCGCTTTGTCCCACAGGAATAATAAACATCATCTGTAATATTAGGATTGTCGTAGGAAACCGTGGGGTTATAAACTGATATGTGATTGTGCCAATGTAAAAGAGAAAATAAAAGACACTTCAGATTTTCTAAGAATCGTGTCAGGAATGTAGCTGACCATATGATTGGCTGAACCAACTATAGTTGACCTCTCCTGCTTTAAAGCTATTTCTTTGATTCACAATGATCTACATGCATTTAAATTGCTTCTTTTTGTTAGCTCAAAGTATACTAAACGCATGGAAATCGAAAGAAATGTCATGTACATTACACCTTGTCGGGACTCTTAAAGATTTGTCTCAAATCCATGAATTTTTAGGTGATTCCAATGAGGAGGAAGGTACAGATGAAGTTTCTATGTTTTTTATGTATTTTGTATGTAATTAATATGTTTTAATTCTTTTTAATATATGGTAATTTTATATTTGTAATTCTAATTATGGTTTATCTTTTTGATACGATAATAACCTAAATACTATATATAATATAACTTTTAAATTCACTAAAAAAATGAAGTTTATATATAACGTAAAAGTATTTTTAGCATTTCTTAGCATTAGTCATACCCTCTTTCGTATCTTATTTTTACTATCATGATATCTTTTTACTCCTTCATCCATACTGTTTTTGTTGTGCAGATGTTAAAACGTTGGTAGATGATACACCAATAGAAAAAGTAAATTATTTTTACATTAATGAAACTGGATTTTGTGTATAGTGATTATCCGTCATAGTGCGCAGATAAGTCATGGCTGCAAACCTGCTGTCTTGCGATCTCGCTCACGGAAGAAGTGTTTGTGGTAGCAAAGCGATGCAAAGCTGTGTTTCTAGCAAGTAAATATCCATGTTTTTGTTTAAAATCTTTTAAACTTCGAGTTTTCCTCTCGTCTCCATCTCTCCATCTCTTGCTACGCAGTATTTTATGTGTATATACATGTCTCTTTTTGAAATTGTTTCCAAAATATTTCAGACAATGTTTAGGCTATAGCAAATTTGTTGATATTACACCGGGAAATATTTCGAAGAGAATGTCATTACCTGATGACCAAAGGTCACCCAATACACAAACAAACCAGAAAACCAACAATCAATTTTAGTTACGCTTGCATTTTGCTACTATGAGTACTATGCTACAGAAAAGAATTAAAACTTTAGTGTATAAACCTTTTGTATCTTTTACGTTGCAATGGGTATAATGGGTAGTAACAATAGATCTAAAAATAGATAAATAATAATAATAGATAAATTACATTTTTTCGTTTACCAGGAGATTATTTTAATATATCTCATAAATTTTCAAAATAAATATGAATGGAATTTTTCAGAAAAATGGACGAACAATGTTTCAAGAGAGGATGAATCGATGTACGTAGTGGAATGGAGTGGAAAGTTATCCACGGAGGAAGAGTTAGTTATCTATATGTATTTCATTGTTTAGTGATGATCCATCCCTTCACTTGAATTGCTTTCTCGTATTGAAAGTACTTTTTTTGTTGCAGAGATGTGATTACCTGTATATCGTGTGCATCAATTGCTTCAAAGCACAGGTGAAAAGTTACTCTTGTTCTGGTTTTTCACTTTTTTCGATGAAAGCAAATAAATTAGAAAGATTTCCCTTCGCAGAACATAATCTTGTACGGTCATTGTAACTGCCACCCATGAAGTTTCTGGTCAATTCACCAACATTTTCAAAAATGATATTCAAATCAATTCGAATCACAATTTACTTTCACTCTGTGGGCCTAGAAAGTGGTGTAAACAGTTAAAATAAACATATGGAATTTTGCATGTTGGAGGTTCTGAATGTAGTCCTATGACTAAGATGTATTTCTAGTTTAAAAAATTGGTTTAAAAATGAGCGTTTTGACCTGGTTTCATGTTGAGTCGCCTTGCTATTGTTTCTTTCACTTTCACTCTCCATTCAAATATCTTTTCACACTCTTCCCCACACTTATCTTTTTTATTTGCAAAGATCATCAAAAAGTAAAAAAATCTGCTGCAAGATGGTGACCTCCAATGATAAGTTAATATTTATGTCGGTTACTATTCAAATCAAACATGCGGTGGTAGTCAGTTGGTGAATTGATTTTTCCAGTTGTGTTTATTATATTTATGCATAGCTCCCAAAGAATTTGAACTAAAAAATTAGTACCTTGTGTGGGTTAATTCACCGTTTTTCTCTTCTCCTGATGTTGAGAGGATATCAAAATGGCGAGAATTGTTTGTAGCGTCAACTCTCAAAACATCCTCCCAACAAAATAATAAATGACGATAATGATGGAAAAAATTTAAAAAGGAAGACAATAATCTAATTGTGGTGTTTAGATCTTCAAAAGGTTTTCCTGAATGGACTTGCGTTGTCGTTGGTTTTCAGTCCGGTTACATACGCATCTATATGACGGTAAGTTTTTATTTACCGCAAATTCAGTTTAATAACCTCGCACCCGCGAGATTTGGATTGAATGACAATTACTGTTCTATTTTTATGTTTTAACTTTTTTTCATATTCATAGAATGGCAATATGCTTATATCGCAGTTTTTGCACGATTCACCAGTGCTTTCGGTAAAGTTAAAAACCCTACAACCTTTCCAAACTAGAAACTATGTGGAGCAGGTAGGTCCATTCAACAGAATCCTGAAGTAATCGGGTTTTTTTAATCTTATTTTTAGATTTTTAGATTGTACAATATTAGCATTACAATATTTCTGAATATTTTAATATTTGTTGCTCAAAGTTTTTAAATTGTCTTTTAAATGTTTTTCACAAAATTTCTTGAAATAAATTATTACTGTGTCCAGGTTGACGAATTGTTGGTTATATTCGAAGAAGCAATCATTAGAATAGACGGTTTCAGTCTCTGCCAATCACTTCGAGCCTGTAGGAACCAACTTGCTAAAGGTTTTTCTCTCTTTTTATTTTACGTGTAAACATCTCTCAATTTTTCATCAAAAAAATTTATATTTTCAAAGAATAAAAGTTACTACTGGTAAAATGTAGATTTTTATATACGGAAGAAAAATTTGTTTTACAGCAAAAGCAAGCTCTAGCGAATACAATGTCATACCAACAATTGCATATAACAAGTGGAAGCTGAGCTGTCGAGCTAAAGATTCAGCTTCATGCGGTATACTCACCTTTGTATCTATCCAACTTACATGATTAGTATCAATGTCTATGTAACTGATTGTCTAAATGATACACAAATTTCTTTTGGAAGGTACGGTTACTCCATGTTTGTTCGATCGGCTGCAGAACGTCAGTAATTCCCCGGACTCCAGTTCTCCAATGACCGCGCGTTGTTCGGCGCCTGCTTACACTCAGTTTCTCTCTGTAGGGAAGGATCCGTTCGTTAACCTTCACCATGCTTTGCAGGTGCGTGCATTATGACCTTAATTTCCAAGGTCAATACCCCTTTTTATTGCTTACAACATTTCATCTGCTAGATAAGCAACAAGACAATGCTTGTCGTACAATTATGGATTTTACATAGCTAGTGCAAACATTGGTTGCAAAATGTGTCTGGCATAAGTAGAAACTTCAAATGTTGTAACTTTTTTAACAATACATTACTGATTCATTTTAGGGACGTCAGGCGCCAATTATTTCCGAGGTTGCCGTGGCAGTAGCTAGCCAGTTGACCTCTGCTGTCTTATCACGTTTTACTGTTGCAAGGTTTGCAAAGTTGCGGCACCTATAATATATAGCCCTGATCACGTGACTACCTGGTCACATGACTATCTGATCACATGACTATCATTGTATCTCTTTTTATTGATATTATTTTCACTGAAAGAAATGTTTGATGATGGTGTGTGTCTTAGAGGTTGGTGGACTGGGAATGAGGGAGTGAAGTCCAATGAAAAACCAAAGGTGGAAAAGGGAGAAAGTATATCAAGCAGGTTAATTTTGTGATAAATTGTTGGGCGTGAACAATAATAATAGAACTAATGATTTTGCATACCAGCATTTCATTTTGGTATATGAACTCAGTTATATTTCATCACAAATGCGGTATACTGTAATGATGAAATTGTAAAGAATTCTTGCTCTATCTTTTAGATATATAAGGATAAAGATCTCACATTTTTTTAAAAGCACATGGCTGCATCATGCATGTTCATTTTCGAATTAACGTGATTTTTGAATTTTCAATGTTATATAATAAAATCCTTGGTCGCTGTTTTGCGTTTTATTTGATTAATCAGTTTCCGTTAATAAGTTTTCTTTTAATAGGAATTGTAAGTGTGAACTTCCGTCACATGCAAGACACAAACTCTCTATATTGTATGTTTTCAGCCAATTTGTAATGTTAAAGAAAGAAATCGTATATATCTTCCACTACTATTACCGCAAATTATTCAACTTAAAGCCAATCACAAAACTTTCTCACAAAAGTAAAAAATGGGACATCTAAAGACATACCTGTTCTGAAAAGTCACTTTTTCATCATGCAACCATACAGATTTAATGCAATTCCCTACCATGCACTTTCAAACTTTGTGAAATTTTCCTTTACTGTATTTATTGTTGATTTCACATTTTTATCTTTAGATTTTGCCTGTATGATAAGCATCGTCACGCAGAAATGATTGTCCTTTCGCCAATCGGAGGTCTGGCTGCCATCAGAGATACATTGAATCGTGTTCTGCTTTTCGACTTGCATCTTGGCATAATTGTTAGAATGTGGAAAGGTTTGTGTTATTGAGAAAATTTATCTTTTTGTACGTGATTCCCAAACTGTAAATTTATGAGGTGGAGAGATAATTTAGTTTGATTGACAATTCAGGTTACAGAGAAGCGGAGTGTGGTTGGATTGCCGTTGAGGATGAAACAAGGAAACGACGGGCGTTGTTTTTAGTGATATACACTCCTAGAAGAGGCATACTTGAGGTAAATTTCCTTATTCGATTGCATCCCCGGGCAACAACCCTTATTGTTTAGATATATTTGTCGGAGCAGGGTGTGCGCGTTGGGAGTTTCAATGTTGGAAAAAATTGCAGGTAGATTTCCGATGTTTAAATCATTGATACACCATCTTTGATCGACTCTATCGACGAATAAATTTCTTCTCAGACTGTTATATAATGGCTATCACTGCCTTGGCAGCATTATAACTCAAGACTTCAATGTGGCTTGCAACGACGGGAACCAGTGTTTCATCATGCAGGAGGATGGACAAGTGAAGGCTGTTCAACTGCCTTTTCATTGCGCTCTCAGGTTCACCTTGCTTGTTAACCTCGCAAGTGGAGAAGTTAGCTCTACAATTTTTTTTATTTTTTTTAGTATTGAAGACTGCTCACAACTAAAAGAAGTGCATCTTTTAAAAAAATTCACAAATATCATTGCAAACACGCATTTGGCTGGTAATTGAGTCGATCGTGTTGTTTTATAGTGCATTGTGCGTTGTGTTGTATTGTAGAGGAAACTCTTACGAGCCTCCTTGGTAGTACTGTGAAAGAAATGGATAGCGGAGAAACACTGCAAAAGGTATGTGAACATCAGCATAAATATTGTTTTTTAAATCCTTTTGGAAGTTATTATTTTTGCCTTTTGAATTTCTTATCCATGTTTTTTTCTTCTTCAGGCCTATAATCTGCTTGTTGAATGTGCATCTCTACCATCCACTTGTTTCGCTAGTGTCTTCCACAACATATGCAACCAACTACAACTAACAGGTGCATGTTGATTCAATAGTACCGTAAATGACCGATTTAGCCAACTAAGAGGTTTAATCAATAACATGAGTTTCAAGGGGGGCTAACACATAAAATCGTAACCGAAACTTTTTCACCTTATTCCTCTACATTCAGACTGGCAGGACTCAACAGAGACAAAAATGCTGATGTACTTCATGAATTTGCAAACAAAGCTCGTTTCATTTTACCAATTGAAGAACGATTCCGAAAAAGTTCCAGATATCGAAAAGAAAATGGTTGAAGTTGAAGAGATTGAAGAAGTATTTCAAGTTGATCGAGATGACGCTTTGCGCATAAACACGTTGATAAAAAGCTTCATAGTGTCAATTTTAAATAACACTGAAAAAAGTATATTTCTTCACATAAGCGACTTGCTGACAGCATTTACCCTTGCGGATGGCAGCGAAAGTTCATTGTTGAGGTTGAAAGAAGATATACCTGAAAAGAAAATTCTTGCTTTAGGTAAGTAACATATTGGGTATACGAAAACACGAGAAAAGATATATTAAAGGATTTTGTGATATTTTTTCTAGGTTGCTTCTTGTTCCAGGTTTGTTGTATTAATTCTTATGCTTAACGAAATTTCAAAAAATTTATTTGTTATCAATTATAAAATGTCATAAATTTAATTATTTATTCTTCAGGAAGCGTTTACTAAAACCTTGTCGATACATGAAACAATGGATCTGTTACAATCCCTCAATGTTCAAGTCTCTCATCTATTGGTGAGTGGTTTCTATAGGCCTATTATGACATGGAAAAAATATTTTTCCCCTGCTTTATTAGCAACGTCCAATAATATTTTGTCTTCATTCCAGCTTTTACTAGTATCATTTGGTCAATCGGAGATAGGCGGGAAGCTGTTATTGTCGAACAATGGGATGAAGATGTTTCATGAAGTTCTCTTTGCAATTTGCATGTTAGACGGTAATATGATGTTAATTAACGTTTGAATGTTGATGTCGTTGGTTGTTTTATTGTTTTGATATACTTGGTTATTTTTAGATCCTGGTGGCACTGGGTGGCAGCAGATGCAAGATAATCTTTCTCGATCTACTCATGTAGGGCAGGCGTTTATTGTGGCGTGTATATGTCGCTCGGTTTTAAACGATCTTCCCCAGACAGAGGTACGATCAAACGTTGGATGTAGCTTACGTTTCGAAAATGTATTTTATGTCCAGGGGAGTTCCAGTGATGTGAAAACAGAATGGAATTTGATCATTGCACGTTTGGAGAATCTGGTTGAACTGACATGCTTTGTTCACTTGTGCAACTCGAAAACAACTCTCACACCTACGCGCTACGCGAAAACGAAAAGGGAACTGAACGTTTTCGAGAATTTCTCTGTCGAAAGTAACGATTCATTGTTGAAGGACTGCATATTTGACTGGTTTTGTGTTTTTTAGGCGTGCTCGGATCAGACTTTATTTCGCGTGTAGTGGCGAAATGCGTTGTGGTGCAAGGTATCCCGGGACCATGCTTGGGTGAATCCATCACAAAATTGCCGTCTGATGAGATCGACGAAGAAGATACTGTGAAGCGTACGCATGCTTTAAAGATATCAAAAGGATGCTGTTTTGTCACATAGCACGTCTGTGTTTAGATCTATCGTCCCTTCGTTTAATATTCCCCTGCAGTTTATCTGATGACGTTCTCTGGGCCCACTGCACCTGGGAGGCCGTTATGTTGTGGAAAGATGACATCGAGGTACTTATTTACCCATGAGTGATCTGTTAATCAATCCATTGTTTGTAGGACGTCGGAATGTTATCGAGTGCGCTGGTGTATCTGTCTTGCATTCACAATGGACGTATTCAACACGGTATGATATCATTCCAAGTGCTTCTAACGCTTATATGGTCATCTTAGGATTGGCTGTCTTGTTCTGGAAGACCGTATTCAAAGAAAGTGTCTTATCATTGTTTAGCCTTGTTATGAAGGTGAGCAGATCATTCCATGAACTTCCAAACCAATAACATTACACGGCAATTGTTAGTTCACTGAATGTTACTGTGTTTTCTATAAAAGAACATACTTTCTTTTGTCTTCGATATTACTCCGTGCATTTGTGTTTTTAACATAGGCTGGAAAAAGTCCGGACGACAGGCTATGCAAAAAGGTGAGGTTTTTGCGATGAAATTGATTCGTTTTAATGTATGGTAGATGTTTACAGACAGTGAACTTAGGGCGCAAGTCGATTCATGGATTTTTGTTAGTTGCCAAGCAACTTTTGGAAATTCTGCTACAGGTATGTTCGAATGCCTACCGAGTAATGCAACGCGGCGTTATGTATCGTTTTTATTGGGTAGGTGTGTACAACAGATGATTCTGTTCCAAATGTTCAGTCCGAAGAAATTTGGCTGCGCAAAGAAAGGTATTATAAGTTATTCTGGGCTGGTTTGTCTCCTTTAAACTGCTTTTGTTTAAGATCGTCTCTATCCATAACCGAACAAGCGAGTCAAGAAGCGCTCTGCGAGTCTTACTTTGTCAAACACTTATGGTGCCTGGTGACGTCACTGTATGTTATTTTGAACGGCAAGTTGAGAAGCATCAAAATGAGCACATTGTTCGACAGCAAGGTATGCGGTGGATGCAGTGTTGATGTTGTTTTAACCGTGTTTTTATTAGGGTAGGCACGCATTCAGAAAGTCTATACAAGCCTCACCCGTGCTATCTGAGAATTACGACGAGAAAGTTATAACAGCGCGCGAACAGGTAGTAAATAACACAGACTGCCAATTAAGCCTTATCATTTCACTCCAAAAATCCTATATGGAAGTTCTCTAATTTTGACGTTATAGAAAATCATAAACTTAATTCTCATGTTGCGTTGATTTTTTCCAGTTTTGTGAATCGTACGTTCGTTCCCGAGTGACGTCGGAGGAGAATCATGATTTGTCTGAATTATCGAGACAAATGGAGTTAGTTTTGGAGTTATCGAGGCACCTGTTATGTGACGTTGATTGGGTTTGCCGTAAGGTGGTTTGCGAGTTGTATAGCGCTGGTGTTGATGACATGGGGAAAGAGTTTGGAATGTTGGTCGACGATAAGTGCGCTCTCGCCACAGAGCTGGTCGATGTTGTCGGTGTGCGCTTGCGCGGAAATCTCTTACGCGAGCAGGCGTCCGAAGATGCACGTGTCTGCAGTAGACTTCCTGCGCACATTTACACGTGGTTGCGCGCACTGCCACGAGATGGCACGCGCACAATCTCGTTAACGTGCACGTATCAACTAATCGAGTTCGTTTGCTCGATGATCGACCACAGTTGGTCTCACGAGAAGTTATTCAAAGAACTTTTAGAAAGTCTCGCCGACTTTTTATAGCTTATCTAATCAACATGAAATATACCCATAATTTTTACTGCAAAAGATTTTTAAAATATATTTAATTACCTATGTGCGGTAGTTTTCTCCTTACGTTATTCTTGGATCTAATTTCGTTTTTCTTCTCAAAAACGACAATTCTCAGACAGCCATTTAGGATTTATTGGGAACTGTATTTTATACCGATTTCACATGGTCTGCTTTTCAACAAATACGATGAGTTATTTGCCTTTATTAATAGGTCTATGTGATATCTTATATAACACGCTTTGAAAGCGTGAAAATGAACGTCGCCACAACTCAATGATTTTACGATTACATTATTCTAACATTCGCACGTGCGTTTGTCATATTTTGCACTCTGTTTTTAACCAATTGGAATCACGGGAATAGTTGCTTCGCTCGCCTAAAGACTCGTTAAATATTTTGAAAAACAAAAAACTCCAAAAATATTCGCCATATTTTCTCCTATTTCGCGATAACTACTACAAATATTCCCTTAGGTATTAGGTCCACCTATAGTGAGCCCATACGTGCATGAACCTTTTCCAGCAAACTTTACGAAGAAGGCTTGCTACCATTCTTTAACCAAATTTCTCCTTAGACTAGACTTAAGATGAAAGTCCACAAAAGCAAATCACCGCACATTGGCCAGTTTCCATTCAATTCCATAACAGCGAGAATGCCTTTGCATTTCATACCTGAGTTAATTTGTAGTCAATATATTAGGCGTAGAAGTTAAAAGTCACGCGACCTAATATTTTCAACTGCACCAATATCTTGATAACAGATTTTTAAATGTTGCACCTCACGACACGATATTGATATGTAATTATTTAAAATTCGCAAATTGAATTTCAAAATACACGTAAGATAGATGTTCCATCTCGGTTAACTTAGTTTATTGTACGGATTGTTCATTGTGCAGATGCTTTGAATAACGTCTTCCAGTTCTGACGAGGCGCTCTTGTCTTCTCGTGACGTCAACCGCTTCAGCTTCTTCATGAGTTTATTAGCGGCACTGGAGACTCCATGCTAAGAACACACCACGTTTAACTCGATCAACATATCGGAGAAATATAAAGATCACCTGCAGTATATGCACGCCAGTCAACGAAACAAGAACCAGTTCAAGCATGCCGTCTCCCATCATGTCCAAACCGTGTATGGAGATTAGCGGTCTTGGAAATTGTTGCTGCCACACCAGATCAAACTGCAACGCCAAGAGATGGTCTCCCAAACTTTCGGACCATTTGTAAACCAGCAACGACTGCGAGACAGATGTAAAATATTTGGCAATACGAATAAATAGAAGCTACCTGTCCGTACGTTCCTAAGATAATCTCGTTGTTGCCATCGCAATCGATGTCTGTGACACACGAACACGTGACACTGTCGTATTGATCTGATTGGCGTAACAATGACATTTTCGCGAAACCCTCCGTAGCAACGTCTCTACGTAGAAACAACGATCGAATATTTTCGATCGAAGCTTTAACAAACGCTTACAAGTAAACCGCAGACAACTCCAGCATACTCGTCACAAGTAGATTCACATCTGGACAGCATGTCTTGCCAGGTTCTGCGTCTAAATGGAAGTTTAAACAACTGTGATGCATTTCTAAAACATTCAATAACAGCGAACATCGCCCTCTCTTTGGAATAACAATAAGGTGTATATATCTTACTAAAAAACGTGTATATATCTTACGCGCGAGCTGGGAGTTGGAGAAAATTTCCTCTTTTTCGGTTGTCAACGTGAAAAGTCGGACGGAAGATATTGGACCGTCAATAGTGAGCGACCAAACCTTCAGTTGTTCTGGACACACACATTAAGAAAAACATTCATTCGGTCAATATTTCCGATTTCCTCACCGGACTTCAAAGCATTAACCAAGGCCACTCGCACATAACCGCGGTCACACCCAAATGCACTCATACGAAGGTAATTTTCTTTGTTTTTCACGTGCATCCAGATGACCCTTCAATAAGTAACACAGTTGCAGCAGATGTTCTAATTATAACAAGAAGCTGTTAACAGCTGAACTACAGCAAATATTTTTGGCTTGTTAGAGCTGCGTTTCATGTTGAATATAAGATTTCATGAACAATTGTTGCCTAACCTTCACACAAAAAGATAGTAAAAAGATACGTATTTAAACTCTGAACAATCCCACTGGCCACACTCACTAAACAAACTTCATAAACTTTTACAAAACAATATTCTAGAATTTATTTGAAGGTACAGTGCAAATAACTTAAACTTCAATTCAAACTGTTAGATAATAAAGCAAACAAATCTTTGTGTTTTTGATTTGAAGAAGATCCCTATTGTGAGTGAAGGTCACTTACTGTCCACAAATATCTGCGAATTCAGGGAAATACTTCACACAAGTGGTTTCTTCGAAGCGTTGTTGAGTCTAAAGAAAGCGTAACTATAGTCTTTCCTTCCGAGAGTTAAGAACACTGGAAACAATAGCAACTCATTCCATGAAATAGCCTCTTTCAAACATATAAAACACTGGAAAACAGGGACTTGACATTTTTTGCGAGAACACAATTAATCCACTTACATCCCCTTGAAACAAGTGTATGGTGTTATCACTGCCTGCCATCAAAAACACTGTTTCTTTTTCCCCGTTCACATATATACTATATAAAATAAAAAATTGTTGAAAATCCATTAAACAGACTAATACATTTGAAATGAGTGTTTGAAAAACTACGCCTTTGAAACCATATACATTGAAATATATCTCTTTCATTGTAAAATCACTCAAACTTCTTGCAAACAATACGATGACATACTCTCCATGATGTAAATGGTAGGGAGTGAAACCAAGCCTTTGGTGCTGGCACACTTCTAAAGATCAACAACACTTTTGTCAATAAAATCAAAAGTAATTTACAAATATAAATATATGTCAATGTGGCAGCAATTTGTGGTAAAGGGGAAGTTTTTTATTCTTAATATTTTTGCTACAAAAAAATATTTCAAAAGCATGCATTTTTAAAATATTTAAGAAAATGCCAAGTTGTTCTGTGATTGGTTCTATCAATGTTCATAACATATTCTGCATGTGTGAAAACTTTCAGACACGTGCTCGTAAACAAAATTTAAAAAATAAGTTCATCCTTTAATACATTCGAAAAAAGACCAAACTTTTTTAGGTTTTTACAATATTTTTTGTTTGGTTGTTTTGTTTCAATACCTAATAATGTATCAAAATATTTGCATTTTTAAATATATTTACTGTACGATATTTGTGTTTACGTGCAAGTTTATCAAGATCAAATTCTGTTCCCGGTTCCAAAGCATTGTAAATATTGAAATAATGGCACGAAGTAACTTCAGATTGATTTGTCTAAAACAATGAACATTTGAACTAAAATACATCATCTACTGTTAAAAGTTTACCTTCATTAAGATGAGGGTGACACCAACAATCAACGATTCACTTTGTTGCGCATTACCATGGCGATAGAATGCATCCATGGAAATGACCTCAGCATCACCTTTAACAAAACAACTTATTCACTGTATTTATAAAGGAAACATTCTTAAAATTCCCACCGAAAATAATTTATATTAAAACTAAGTCTGCTTTGAAATCAAATATAAATATAAATTATAGAGTGCACACATTTTATTGACTGAAATTTAAGAGAATTCAAATCAATCAACATTCAATCATACTGTAAATTTTCAGTTTCACACACCGGTGAATCAATGTTAAAACTGAAACGGTAAATAAAAAAGCACAGCAAAAAGAAACACAGATTAACGAACAATTTAACTACATCCAAATCACCTGGAATATAAGAAAAGTAGACTTCGCGTGCTTGCATGTCATGAGAACTGTGGAATTTTTCTTGAGCACTGGAGTCTTCATGTCTCTCCAAACATGAAACCTTCCCCTTTAATGTTGCCACTAGAAACCTCTCTTGGGTGGTGGATGGATAACGTAACTTTGTGCTGCAGTATATGTTTGACTGCCAGCCATTATTAATGTAAAATATTTCAACATACTCGTTGCTATCTGAAGCAGCTATTTTTGTGTTCCCATTTTTATTTGTAGCCATTAAGCGAAGCAAGTCGTAGCCACTTTTGTTTAAATATGTAATGTTATCATATTGTATTTTAAGGAAACTAAAAGATAAACATATAATTAATTGTGATAATTTAAAAATATTAATAAATATATATGAACAGTTTCAAATATATATATACAGGGGTTTTGTGACATTTTCTATTTTGTCTGTTTCAGTTGTGGTTGAAGTGACAATGTTTGACTTACCATGATATTTTTTTATTCAAAGTCTCATCTACTATCATAAAGACTGCAAAGAAACTAAACAAATTGACTTACTAAATCTAGTTTTCTGCATTATGTAAGTTAGTGACTTATTTTGACTTACTTTTGGACTTGACTTACCATACCATAAGTTCAACAACTTAAAAGTGCCTAATTTGGTTTTAATGATGATTTGATGATGATGATGATGATTGACTTACATTCTATTCTAAAGGTGTTTAATTGTGACTTACTTTTCCTTTTTGTAGCAACGTGAAGAAATTTTTTTCTATTAATTTTTTTTGCTTGGCATAGGTTTTTCCATCTCCATTGTAATTAAATGCATTATTTTTCAAAAAATCAGAGTGACTTTAATAGACTTACTAGCAATTATATTTCATATACATATAAGAAATAAGAAACATAAGAATTATAGTTTATAGATTTTATATAAACTTCTTAAATAGCTTATTATATCTTTTCTGAAATTGTAATAGATTGCATTTGCATTTTCAAAAACTGACTTACTCTCAATCTATGTTTATCTGTTTGTTCAATTACAAGAAACAAAAAAAGGACTGTTTTTATCAACAAATGAATTGGTTGAAATTCTCACTTTTGTTGAAAAAAAAGTCCATTGGACTATGCCACATTTAAGATAGTTTTGTTTTATTATTTAATATTCAGTTAAATTTGTTCTATCTGTTCCATCTTAGCTTTATCAAAATCATAATGACAGTCCAAGCATTCATCTTTTTGAAATAGTTCATCAGTTTATCTGTCTACTTCGTTGGTTTACTGTTCAGTATATTTTTTTGTGCCTTATGAACATTTGCGTTGGTTTTACTTCTATTGTGATCTTCAAATCAAAAGTGGTCACCTGTTATGAAAAATTTAGTTTTTATTAATTTAACATAAAGTTCTTGTATGTTAACATGTTGTGTTATTATAATTATCAGAAAATATATTTTATCGTCATTACGAAAATATTTTCTTCACATTAAGTCAAAATTTATCACTAATACCAGCAGTAAAGATCACCTAGGTATATCAAAGTGTCCTTCTTTGCACTCATTTTATTTCAAGTATTTTTAATGGATATATGTTGATGTGATTTAGGATTTAAGCCATAATAATATATAAAAATTATGTAAAAAGTAAGTCAAAAAAGGTACATTTAACAAACGAAAGTTGGTCACTTTTATATATCAGGGGTTAAAATACCCTATAAAGATATCATTATTTTGGATTATTTTGTTAATATATGAATGTGCTAGTTTCTGACTGACTTTTAGTTCATGTAATCATTTTCAATGGTAAGTCAAAAAGGATCACTCAGATCAAATGCTTCAATTACTACATCAATTCCTTTAGATCATCCCTACCAGTCCCTAAAATATGGGACTGGCATGATAAAGTAAGTCAATTTTAGGCCTATTTTAATTTTTTTGCCCTATTTTTAAAATTAGAAAAATGTCACACTATTTTTGAAACTGTTCATATATACATATATAATTCAAATTCCCTTAGTGGTACTAAATTTCGCGAGTACTTATTTTCGCGGTATTGATTTTTTTTAAAAAAATTGCATTTCGCTGGTATTTATTTTCGCGGTTTGCTCATTTAAGGATTTTTTCCGCGGGTATTAAATTTTGCGAAATGTCAAAATTAATAAATTTTTAAAATCAATCTTTCAAAATAAAGAAAATAAGAAAAATAATAGAGGAGTACAACTTGAAGTTAAGGTTCGAGGCAGGCATTACAGAAGAAGCCCTCTAGTTCAAGGTTGACTTGAAGTACCATGCAGAATAAAAATCAAAATGGTTGGGAGTATTGTCAACCACCTCCTCCTAGTGCGATACAAGTATATAATTAATATATTTCTAATAAAAAATAAGTGAGTCTTTATTGAAGTAATTTAAATTTTTGTTATATAACCGCCTGTTTGTCACATGAGTGGAAAATTACTAGAAATTCGACTTTATATCAAAAATTTTTGCGGGTATTAATCCAATTTAGTATATACCACTATCACTAAGATAGTGCCTATTAACATTTAAGGGAAGAATAATGCACAGTGCATTATTTTGTATTGTTTTTAAAAATAAATATTCAAAATACTTTTAAAACTTTTATCTTTGGCTGACTAATATATACATTAATCCAGGTACAGGAAACAGTCACTCGTACCCTTCTGGGGCTCTTGATTTCAAATTCAAATTAATAATTCTGTTTAAATTCCTTTTAAAGACATTTCTAAGGCGCTGATTTCAAAAATCCTGGTATAATGGATTAACACCAGGGTAAAACATCTGTAAAAATCTTGAAAAACCACTCAAACGGGATCAAACGGGGTAAAAAAGAAAACAAAAAAGATTTTCATACAAAGTGATAATAATTTATCATTAGTTTTAGGAGATAATTCGAATTGAGCAAAAAAATTAGGGGGGTACGAAACCAGAATAGCGCCCACACAAAATACTGGGGTAATAACTGAAGTAAAAAGTGGCTGATATTTAACGATTTTGAAAATTTTCTTCTAGAAATCTTTAAAGTAATCATTAAGGCAACTCTGAAATATATCAACAGCAACCATATTTATCCAAGGTCTAATTCACTTGTAACGTACATTCCTCTTTTCGCTACTTAGAAGCCATTTTACTCTTCTTAGAATCGGTAGGTAATTTTTACGGTACCGAAACACTATTTTTGTAAACAATCTTTGAACCTTCACATTTTAGTACCCAGACTCATTTTTTTACAAAACTCCTTCATAGAGGATGAAAACAGCTGTCTAGAGTTGTCCCGTATAAAACAGCGCGTTTCGGGGCAAAAACTGGACCGACAATTGCCCCTAATTTGAGTTGAATTGGGCAAAAACTGGACACATTATTTTTCAACGAAGGAGTGTCATGAATGAAAAGGAAAAAGAGCCATGCTTTTACAAACATGTTTCTGTTTATTTGTACGATGATTTTAAATGAATCAGATGATAAGAGAGCAAAGAGGTTGGTATAAAAGAGTATGGTTGTGCTTCGTGTTTCTTCTACTTTTCAATTATATTTTATCAAGTGTGGAACTTTGCGTTTTCTGAGGAGAACATCCAAAATGTGTTCCAAAAATGCGGCATCGTTCCATGCAATCGAAATGCCTACCCACAACATCGGTTTAACGCAAAGTTGTTGAACAGATATAACAGGTGGGTTTTTGAGGGAAAGTCGGAACTTTTGGCAGATCAACTTGACGACATATTCTTGGAAAGAAGGAAAAATGCTGGTGCAAGTGGAGACGGAAACACCTCCATCAACATTGAGGGGAACGAGGATAATTCAACCTACCAGGGAAAAAAGGAAAATTTATTACGTATTTCATCCCAGAAGACGAGCCTGATAAACTAATCAAGGTTTCTCCTCAATATAGGAAATCTTTGCCATCGACCCACCACCGTTGAACTGCTCAACCATCTTCTTCAACAACACCCTTCTCGTCCATCAACCTCGTCATTTTGTCCATCACTTTTGTCACCTTGTCCATCACCCTCGTCATCTCAGCCATCGACTCCAACAGCCGTTTCCAAGTTTTCCTTTAAGAAAACCATACTGAAACGCATGGATGATATGCAAGCAAAGTGAAAGGCAAGCAGCGAAGGTATTGGCACGAAGAAAAGAAAGAAAGTTAACCCTTTCTGCAGTCTTGTGACGAGTCAAGAAAAAAGAGAGAGCGAGGAAAACAAAAAAGAACGGAAGGCAGCAGCGAAGGGGAAAAAGAAAAAGAAGAATATGGAAAGAATTGATGATAATGATGAAGATGAGTCTGATAACCCCATAGATATGGAAGTGTTTAAAAACGACAATGAAGATGAAGATCTGGATCTGGATCCACGAAAAAAAAATTTAGATATTGTTTTTCCTCCAGATTCTGAAAACCAGGTTTCCAAATACCTGCTTAATATCAACTTACCAACGCCCGAAATTTCGTTGCTTTCAAAATTTTACGCAGGTATTTACTACGACAAACGGGGAAAACCATTGCTCTACATTGGTCGCGTTCTGCGCAGATTTCTGCAAGATGAGGATGGTTCAGCAGCTTCATTATGTTTAGATTGCCTTTGCCAAGCAGTTGCAACAGCTACTGTTCTTACGGAGCCACTGAGTCATCTTTTTTGCAATGTCGGAGAATTCGAGATTCATAATGTGATTGCTGGTCGATCGAGGCAATTTCATTGAATTCGCGGAGATGGTCAATTCTTTCATATCCCAATATTGCGAAGTTCTTTCAAACTATCAACAAGCTGGATCGTAAAGCTGAACACGTCCATATGGTATTCGACTAATAACGCTCTATAGGTGTTCACCTAGTATCTTCTTTTTTGTCGTTTATATATAGACTTCTTATTAACTTTTTACATCTTTAAAACAGAAAATAATTATTATGTTAAAATAATGTCAATTTTTTTCAAATCCAATATGAATAGGCATGTTTTTTGGCTGAACCCTCTTTAAGGTAATGTCCGCGATAGGAGTTACTATATTTGTAGCGAGTTTCATCAGAGATAAAGGTTTCTATCCTCTACAAAGGGAAAGTTTGTGAATATTGTCCAGTATTTACCCCACTTGACTATACAAATAATATCTCAGTATTAGCAAAATAATGTATAGATACAGATAAAATTTCTTTTCGTTTTGTTGTTTTCGGCAAGAAACAAATTGTGATTGGAGGGTGTCATTCAATAGTAAAACAAAGCAAAGGAATGACACTTTGAAGTTTTAATTATAAAAGTTAAAAGTAACTCAAACGCTATAACATATATGTGTGTATACGAAAATTTTGATGTCGGAGACATTATTTCCTCAAGGAGTTACGCCTTGTCGTGGTGAGGAAGCAAGTACCTCAGTGACCCGGAGAGTCTACTACTAGTGCGAAATCAAATCTTCTAAAATCACAGGAAACAATGAAACTGTCAACCTTCAATGCGTGGACGTTAAACGGCAAAGCTAAAGTAGGTGAGCTGATACATCTCTCACAAAAGTTCAAAATTGAGATTACCTGCCTACAAGAACACAGAATGTACCATCCTGATGACATTATTAAATACCAAAACTATGGAAACAGCTGGACACTCGTTACGTCTTCAGCTGAAAAGAATACTACTAATACAACGATCGGAGGAGTTGGGTTGCTACTCAGCCGAAATGCATGTAATTCTCCCCTCAATGTCGAAAAGATCAACTCTTGGATTATGGTCCCACCTTCAATGGAAACCCAAAACTTACTGTAATCTCGTGCTACAGCCCGACAAATGTTTCATCAGAGGAAGATGCAACAACATTTTATTCAGAACTGATGAGTGTTATCCACCAAATACCGAAGCACCACGTCCTAATCATTGGAGGAGACATGAATGCTAAAATCGGAAAAGATTTTGTTGTTTGTAGCTTTCATAACGACATAAATAGAAATGGAAATTTCCTACTGGATTTGATGAAAGCATGCGACCTTGTGAACGTAGGCACTTCATTTAAAAAGAAAGAAGGCAAGCTGTGGACATTTACGTACCCCAATGGTAATAAAGCGCAAATCGACCATATGTTGATCAACCGAAAATGGCAAAATGCTGTGAGGCTTACAACACTTACGAATCCATAAGTTCTGACCATCGTCCGTGCTCAATTAAACTCCGTGTGTGTCTTCGGGCAAACAAAATGGACAAATCAAATCAAACAAAGTACAATTGGTCCCTGATGTCAACTGATGAGAATGTGAAGAAAGCATTTACATATACATATGTATATACAGTAGAGGTTAAAAATCGCTTTCAAGCTTTACAAAATCTTAGTGATGAAACATCTGCAGATAGTATGTATCGTAACATCATGAAAGCTAACAAGGAATCAGCTGACCAGCATGTTCCTGCCCGAAAGCGACAAAAGAAAAAAAATGTTTGGGAAACCGTTGAAACATGTCATAAACGCAGGGAGCTGCAAACGAATCAAGATATGGAAAGATCATTTTAAAACATTACTTGGGCAACCACCAATAATTGACGACCAACCTGTAGAGAAAGTCTTTGATCCTCTTCCAGTAGAGACTAACAACTTCACGGAGGATAAACATATAAAATCAACTAGATCGCTGAAAAACAACAAAGCAACGGGTCTCGACGACATCCCAACCGAGGTTTGGAAGACATCTTGTTTTAACAAAGAACTTTTAGAGGTTTGCAACAGAACTTACATCGGTGATGTCCCAAAAATTTGGTTGCAAGATGGCATCAAACCTCTTCCAAAAAAAGGCGATCTAGGAGTGGCATCAAACTACCGAGGTATTACACTCTCAGCCGTAGCAGCAAAAATCTACAATCGCATGTTATTGAATAAAATCAAACCACATATCGACCCAAAGCTCCGGATAAACCAAAACGGTTTTAGAACTGGAAGATCAACAATAGCCCAAGTTTTAACATTACGTCGGTTGATAGAGGGCATAAAAGCTAAGAGATTGACAGCCGTAATGACGTTTGTAGATTTCCGAAAAGCCTTTGACTCAATACATA
Organism: Candelabrum cocksii; assembly: GCA_963930725.1. NCBI lineage: Eukaryota > Metazoa > Cnidaria > Hydrozoa > Anthoathecata > Candelabridae > Candelabrum > Candelabrum cocksii. The sequence goes on from OZ005666.1 coordinate 4,012,787, forward strand.
GAGGAAAACTTATGAAAATTTTACATGCGTGTGGAGTACCAAATGAAATAATTCATGCAATCAATGTCCTGTATACCAATACAATGGCAAAAGTTATTTCACCGGGCGGAGAGACAACCTTCTTCGAGATTCTTGCTGGGGTATTACAGGGTGACACTCTGGCACCCTATCTCTTTTTTATTACTCTCGATTACGCTATGCGAATCGCCACCCAATACGAAACAGAGCTTGGATTCACCCTGCAAAAAAGCAGAAGTCAAAGACACCCAGCTATAGTGATAACCGACACTGATTTTGCAGACGACATAGCTCTACTGTCCGATTCACTACAACAAGCTGAGGAGCTACTTTACCGGACCCAAACAGCTGCAAAACAAATTGGCTTACACATCAATGAGAGAAAAACTGAATTCATGACCTTAAATATTGACACGCCTTTCCTGGAAACCACTAATGGAAAAAGCCTTGATGATTTCGTCTACCTCGGCTCATGAGTTAACTCCTGCGAAAAAGACATTTCCGTACGAATTGGGAAAGCTTGGAGTGCACTTCAAAAAATGAATGCTATCTGGAAAAGTGATATGACTACCAGTTTGAAACTAGACTTCTTCAAATCAACTGTGGTGAGCGTTCTACTATACGGCTCATCAACATGGACACTTACGAAAATGCTAACGAAAAGGTTGAACGGTGCATTCACCAAAATGTTGAGAGTTGTTAAAGGCGTATTTTGGCAACAGCATATGACAAACACTCAATTATACGGTAGCCTGCCGAATTTAACGGATGTTATCAGAGAACAGAGAGTTAAGCTCAGTGGTCACTGAAGGAGGAGTAAAGAAGAAACGGTACACAAAGTTCTACTATGGAAACCACTCCATGGCAAAAGACCAAAGGGAAGACCAGCACGTACCTTTATTGACCAGCTAGTTGAAGATACCGGAATCCCAATGGAATACCTTGCAGCAGCGATGGAAGATAGAAGTCAATGGAGGGATCGTGTTGTGGCAGTCCGACCGCGGTCAATCCGATGATGATGACGAAAATTTTAAACATATATACCGTAATGCCTCGATTAAGCGCCCCCCTCGTATAAGCGCCCCCTTCCCCCTCGAAAAAGCGCCCACCTCTCAATCTTCAGAAACGGGCGCCTATTTTATTTTCCGGCAAAAACAGTAGCACGGGAAGAAGAAAGGCAACGGAACAGTTTTTCCTAGTTTTCATCCTTATTTTTATTTTCCATTTCTTTATAACAGGGGAACTTTTTTAAAAAGCTGCCGTAGGATTAAACGAGGTGATGGATTGTGGCAACTTGAAGGCTAAAATCATGGGATATGTTGACGAAGGAAATGATTCGAGATTCATTTGTTTCTTGTGCAGTGACTTGCGCTACGGATGGAAGCCAAGATGACTACATCACATGCTTCAAAGACGATAAACCTTGTCACGAAGGCCGTACAATGCTGAAAGAGCAGTTTGAATATATGAATATGGAGGAAGCAAACCCGTTTCAAGCCGATGAGAGTGATATCGCCAACGCGAGTCCAGACATGTTACTCGTCGACGAAGACAAGGAGGATGACGAAGATGTGTAAATAGATATTTTGTGAAAGAAAAAAAAGTGTTTCTATTAAAAACCGCCATTTATTTATGTCCAATTTACTGAATTGCAAATAAGCGCCCCCCTCGAATAAGCGTCCACCCTAGAGCCTCGAAAATTAAATAAGCGCCCGGGCGCTTAATCGAGGCATTACGGCATGTATGTTTCAGTCATTGCATACAACGTGTAGGTTGTCAGCATCATCATTTTGCGGCCTCAGCCGAGACAGAATTCACTACACCTGTCCAGTATATCCTATAGCTGTCAGAAGGTCTTCCTTCGTGATGGCGGTGTTCCTGCATATGATGCCTGGAAAGGTGTCCGCTTAAGTGCCATCAACACCCACCAGAGTGCCACCATAAGAGGAACGATGACACAAGTTCATCTGAGGCACGTGCACAATGTCCAGCAAACGGATGCGTCTTCTTTGGAGTAAGCTTGATATACTAGGTAGATCACCGTATATCATTTCAAGAGTTGGATGTTTTTCCACGAAAAGATTTGATACTCTACTGAGAAGACGGGTGTGGCATCCATCTAGGCGGCGGTGTTGTCGTAAGTTGTAATTTGGTCGGTGTAAGTTGTAATCACAGTTATCACATATAGGAAAATCGATCTGGGTCCCTTCATTTACTTTGTTTTTACGCAATCTATTTGGTAGCTATCGTTTCCAACGGATAAGAAACGTAGAATTGTAAATATCAAGGCGCAGTGTACAAATGAAAATATCTTAGAAACAGGTTTTTAGGTATCATGTAGATTATGAACGCTATCTGTCCGAAAGGGGTCTACCATGGCCTACTAAAAATACGGCCGTATATGTCACCTTTTCTCAAAAAATATGAGGCCAGTTTTTCGAATAATGTTGAAAGTTTTTCAAAATAGGTTTAAACTCATTCATGGCCTACTAAAAATACGGCCATATATGTCACATTTTAGAGGCCAAAATTAAGAGGCCTAGCTTCAAATAGCTACTAAAACTAAACTATCACTATAAAACACAGGTAATTAAGAAAAATCTCTCTGAGGAGTAATATTGTCTTCGAAGTGATATCAGAGCCTTCCAAAATTTCTTCTATATACATGGTGCACCAATATAATAGCCTAAAACATTGTCTATGAAATGTTATAAATATATGGTTATTTATCATTACTTTTAGGCAATAAACACAAGTCAGTCAGTTTGTACAAAATCTTCATAATTAAGAATATATAACTAGACTCTTTTCGAATTAGTTTCATTTATCAAATACGTTTCAAGGTTTTCTCTCCAGGTTGTCTGAAAAAGTCAGAAAAGCATGTAGTGGTGGACAAAAAGATGTTCTCTTTACCAATGTTTACACGTCTAAAAGCTGATTTATATACACAATAACAATATACATGACGTCTCAAAATCCAATTTTCAAAGAAACAAAAGAAATTTTGGACCAAAAACGTAACATAATGGACAAATCTACAACTGTAAAATTTTATTTACTATGTTGACGTAATTTAAATGAGGAAACGGCATCTTTGCGAATAATGTCTCGATTGCTTTTGTTTGAATCTGAATTAAACAGTGTTTTAAGTGATGTGAACGCATTTACATTGGAAGAATGGTTATCAGCAACTAACCCACAAACACAAAAGCCAGCATACGCTACATTTTCAATGACATTGTCAATTTTATTACATAACCATCGACCGTTAAATGTAACCTCTGGTGTAGCTTAGGCAACAAATGGTACTGATTCCTTTAAACCTACAACTATAAAAGCCATTATTCCTTTGAATTGATTTCCTTCTTCGCCGGCACCTACGTATTCTCCAGATTGGTATTGAGCAGCTTTCTGCAAATACATCTCGTCAACCATAAGAATTAGATCAGAAGACACTTCTTTTTTCCTTGAGCATTTTTAAAGCTTTTAAAGAATCGACTCCTCCCTGTTGTGAAACTGATGATAGTGGAAATTTTTCTAATAACAGTTTGTACGTCTGAAAAGATGTATATATATATCTTAAATGAAGGGCAAATCGAATCATGGATGCTGAGAAAGGAGGTCTACCCTTTGGTTTGTAAAGTTCCCTTTGCCTCAATTCCTCTAATAGTGGTTGGTGATTTTCAATTGCTGTAGACCTGATGTAGGGAAGGAAATTTTCAAGCATGCTTAGTCTAGCCAATTTTGCATTATGACCTTTAACAAACCATGGTGGAAGTGGGAGTGGTAAACCATTATATTGTAACTGGACATGCAAGTCCTCATCAATTCTGATAGACTCCAAGACGGTTGGAAATTGTGAAGCTTCATTAAATTTCAGTCTATAAATCTTTTTTCGACTTTTTTCGAACTTTCGAAATTCAAATTCTGGAGGACAATGAAGCTCATTAAAATCATTGATTGAACTTATGTTGTCCTGCTTCTGGAAAGAGTCCAGTTGATCTTCTTGAAAAATTCTTTTACGTGGAGGCTCCCTGCATGTCTGATTTGTAGGTAGAACAGAAGGGGTATTGCTACTAAACTCTGCAGAATGTAATGTAAGAACAGGTTTCATAGACCAATTCAAAGTTATTCGTTTTCCTTTGTTTAAAAATCTTCTTTCGAAATGCAATTCACACAATACAGAATTTTTCGAACAAGTCCAATCTGTCTATTTACAAAGCGAATCCATTTTTGATTTAGCTCCTCATCTTTTGTTAAAGGAAAGTGGAAAGATGAAAGTTTTTCACTCGATGAACTATAGCCTGTTTGACACTTAGGTATTTTTTTATAAAAAGAATGTTTAACATTTTAACAAGTTAAAACTTAGATCAAAACAATATATATACACCATTTTGCTGATGACACGAATCTATTATATGCTAACAAATGTCTTATAAAAATCGGGTATAAAGTTAATATAGATCAAAGAAAGCTTATCAATTGGCTTAATGCTAACAAAATCTCTCTAAATATCAGCAAAACCGAATACGTCATTTTCCACCCAACGAAAAGACCATTAAAATATGAATTAAAAATACAATTAAACGGAAAAAAGATTTACCCCTCTAAAGAAATTAGATATCTTGGCTTACTATATGACAAACATTTAACATGGAAAAAACATATAAATCTTTTAACAACTTGACTTTCAAGAGCAAATAGTTTGTTAGCTAAAATTCGTTATTACGTTAATAAAAAACAATATATAGTATTCATCATTCATACACCCTATCCCTGTTTTTATTTTCTTAATTGATAGTATATCCTCCATTTATGCTTACTTTGAGTTGCAACAAACACAGTATATATATATAATTTATACATGGGTTACTTGATATTATCGATTTTTTAATAATTTAGGTCTTATGTAAAAGATTACATAACTAGAAAGCAACAAAAATACCGACTAAAGAAGTCTATCATTATGTCAAAAATAAAATAAGAATGAAAATGATAATAAAAATGTTTTGAAATATCAACAACATTCATGAAAACCATTCCACACAACCATCCACCATTTTCGATTTGTAAGTAGGCCTCTTAATTTTAGCCTCAAAATGTGACATATACGGCCGTATTTTTAGTAGGCCATGGGTCCTACATCACAGCTTCACATATCCAAAGATGGTAAATGTAGTTTAGATAAACAAAAAAATTGTTGATTAATGTTGTTTTGTTTGTTTGTTTTTTAACGAGGCTCCCAGAACGCTAATTAAGCATTATCATGAAGACCTCGACCCGGGGTTTTAGTGTATTCAATTGCTCCAATTTGTGCTACGGTTATTTTTGATGAAATACGGCGTTTTTCATTTATAACCGCTCACTAAACAACCTTGCGATAGCATGGTCTCGAACTCAGATTCTTTCGGTTGAGAGCCGAACGCCTTATCATTGCGCTATCGCCAGATATAAACTGATCGAGAGTTTGAACAAGATCATTGAGAAAAATTATGAGAAAAAAACTGTTCAAATGTCGGGAAACTCTGCATAAAAAGATGACAAAAATAAATCTGAAAGAATTTTTAATGATGACGAAAAAAATGTAAAAACCTAATTGTTTCTGATTTCATTCTCGATTTCCTTCGAAACCAATTTTTCTGTTTTGAATAGATTTGTCACTTTATTAAGCGAATGCAAAGAAGTTCCACATGTTAAACATAACAATTGCAGGTGTAACGACCTCCTGAGGGAGACAAAAACTGGGTTCGTTAGATCAGGAGTTCGTAAAATCAGAAGTTTTCTACAAGACTTTGACATATTCGTTAGATCGAGAAGTTCGTTAAATCAAGAGTTTACTGTAGCTACAACACAATTGCAAGAAACCTTGATTTTAATGTCTTCTTTCTTCACTGTAACTTACAGAGCAACTGCAACATGGCGCTGGAAAAGTTGAATGGTTAGAAGGAATTAAAGCAGCGATGAAAAATGACGGAAAATTGGAATTTACAAGCATGAACCTGAAACAATAAATTGTAGAAATTACAAAAACTATGATGCTGCCAATGTAAAAGAACAACTTGCGGGTGAATCATGGAACTTCATCTATAATAAAACTGACTCAAACGCTGTTTGGAAAAATTTAAAAACCTACCTACAAAATTTATTGAATGAGTATGCACCAAAATTACAAAAGAGGATCAAAGGTAAAATATCCCCTTGGATTACAATCAATATCAAGAAAGAGATGAACAAACGTGACTCTTTAATGCGGAAGTTCAGAAAATCCAAAACGGATTCACATCACGAAAACTTCAAATGCCAACGCAACAAAGTAAACAACCTCGTCAAAAAAGCAAAAAAACAGTATCTCCAGAACCAACTGAAAGAATGCGCAGATGAACCAAAAAGGTTTTGGAAGACTTTGAAATCGATATTTCCTGTCAAAGGCAAGGAAAAGCTTGCCAAAACTTTCTACATTAACGGCGAGTTGACGTGTGACTCCAATTCCATTGCATACGGGTTCTGTACATTCTTTGCTAACGTCATCTCAACTGTGAAGTCAAAAGCGATTTTACTAAAGAACTTCATCTGGGCACAACCAACTAAACGAACATCGAAAACCTACAACACCTTTCACTTAAATTCGTGACGACAACTGCCGTATACAAACTTTTATGCAGGCTGCAAAAGAAAAAGGCAGGTGGAACAGATGACCGCGTTTTCTGAAAGATATCGCCCCCTGCTTTGCTGAACCTCTCGCTTACCTGATCAACCTCACTTTCAATACCGGAATCATACCTGATGACTGGAAGATTGGGAAGATAACTCCAGTTTTTAAATCCGGCTTGAAAAGCAACATGGACAATTACAGACCTATATCAGTTCTCCCGGCATGTTCAAAAATTTTTGAACAATGTCTATGCAAACAGATCACTGATTACCTCGAAGAACAAAACCTTCTTTTAAATTTTCAATTTGGTTTTAGAAGGGAACGAAACACTGAACTAGCAGCAACATTGTTTATGGATTCTATCAAAAAGAACATGGAGAAGAGTCAAATGACAGGTGCAGTATTCATTGACCCCAGTAAGGTCTTCGACACCCTCGGCCACGCCCAGATCATCGAATATCTTCCAAGATATGGTATTTATGGCATGGAAAGTGAACTTATAACTAACTACCTATTCAACAGGAAACATATTTTTTGCTACAATCGTACAATATCAACTACTCAGCCTGTATTCTGTGGAGTACCTCAGGGATCTGTGCTAGGACCCCTGTTGTTTCTCCTTGCCTTCAATGACATTGGTGGAGTCCTGAAACACTCAAAAATCATCTTATACGCCGACGATACTGTAGTCTACTCGTCTTCTAAATCACAGGAGGAAATTGAAAAAAATCTAACTGAAGACTTCGGAAGAGTTGCTAACTGGATGGAGGAGAACGACCTGGTTACCAATATGAAGAAAGGCAAAACTAAGTGTATGATTTTTGGGACAAAACAACGTATAAAACATGCTTCACTCAACATTAAATATCGTCAACAAACACTGTCGCTTACAAGCTCCTACAAATACCTTGGAATCAAACTTGACCAGTCACTTTCACTCACAGAACACTTCTTATCAACCTACAAGAAAGCATCGAGCAGAATGTACTTGCTCAAAGGAATCCGGTCTCATCTCACAACGCAGGTTGCCTTAGCAATCCATTGTACCATGATCGTCCCATTGTTCACATATTGTTCTATTCTGACGTTGAATCTGAACAAAACTCAGAGCCAAAAAATTTCTTCCTTTGAAAAAAGGGCAAAAAACCTGATATTTGGCCCAAACAGCTCTATGAGAGTGCCAAAGATCGAGAACCTGGCTAAGAAACGGTTGTGTATTCAAGTATTTGATTGTATCCATGGGACTACTTGTTCAAATTTCCGTAACTATTTTGAAATAATGGACAATCGAACACGAAACAAAAAGAAACTAATTCATCTCCCAACAATTAAACTTGAATCATCAAGAAAGAGTTTTTATTTCAACGGGGCAAAATGTTATAATGAGTTTCCACTTTCGATACGTAAAATCGATGTAAAATCTAATTTTAAATCTTTATTAACTGAATTTCTTAAAACTTAGATTTATATTTTTATATGTTATTATATGCTTTTATACGATTTTATACAACTAATTTTATATCTTACCATAAACGTTTTCACTAATCTACTTATCAGTTTTATTCTTTTTGTTTAGTCATGATCCTTATGCACTTCTAAAATATCTCTTTCTTGTTGATCTATTTCCATAATCAATCATGGCTATTAATTTTTCGTACATTGTCATTTATGTTTTATCATTTTTTCTATCTATACTGCAACATTTGGACACAGGACACTTTGGAAAACAGAAATAGTGTATATATTTAGTAAATATTGTACATATTTTTGAAAGCTTATCCTGTTAAAATATTTGTATAATAAAAAATGGAGAAAAGGAAATAAAAAAATACATTGATTTGGATAAATTCCAATAGATCGATATTGCAATGATGGTGAAAAGGAAACTGGAAGAGCGAAAAGAAAAACTGAATGAAAAAAAGTTCCATGATGCAGTGAATGAGGTAACCAGCTATGCAATAATAAAGGCATTGCATGAACTTTATGCGGGAAAGGAGAAGTTCTTGAATAAAGAAATATTGAAGAGGGATGCCCAGTTGCACAACTGCGTAGACAAGTTGACAGAAAAGAATCAATTGTTGACATCACAATTAAACAAGGCGTAAAATACAGCAGAAACCGATTGTCAAAGTTGTCTGCGAGGTGAAACTGAAGAATGAGAGAAGTTCAGGGATGCCAATAAAAGGCTTACTGGAAGGTTTGCACGCTGCTATCCAATGCTAAATACTGGAAATTGAAACATGATGAATGTCAAGAAGTTCATAGAATGAATATTGAGCAAATGAAAGAATGAAGTCAACGAAAAGAGCAATGAACACATGCTGGAAAAACGTGAGCGCTTTATTGAAGACCTGATTAAATAACTTGGCGATTTTACAGACACATTTTTCACCAAGTGTTTCATTTCACGAACAAACAGTCCATGCGAAGAAGATCACTTGTTGAGGAACTCTGTCAGCGAAATCAATTGATGAAGTCCGAGGGGAAAGGGGCAACGTAATTGCCCTCAACCCGATGGGAGATTACGGCTACTGGCGATACTCCCTAAACATATCGGTGCATTTGAGCTACCTCGTGAGTGCATTGGAAACGCTCAGAGACGTTTTAAGTGTTTTAAGATTGAATTCAATTAACAACGAGGATCCCCACGTTTTTGCTCTAAAATGGTCAAAATTCATTGATGGAAGGAGTACTACTGCCTACCAATTCGGCTAACTTCGGAGAAAACTTGAGTGTTGTTTTTATCAACTTCAACTTCAGCCGTACGTTATTGATCCCGTGAGCCTCGAGTACACTCTAGTGCATAGTTGCAAAGGACCAGCGCCGCCAAATATTTATGGTTTAATGACACCAATGACAAACAAATGTACGACCTCAGATGCTGAAAGCTGTCTCGCAACAGTATTTTTAAAGCAAGCAAACATGTCAATGCTTGAGTATTCCAGAGCCTTTAGAACTACAATGAAAGAAATCATAAAGCGTATAATCTAATGGACAGCTTTCTATCACACCAGCACTAAATAATGGTATTCAAAGCCGGGAATGTTTCTCCATTTCCTTTTCCATTTTCTTCAAGTCCCCGCTGTAAAGTTTATTTATAAGTAAGTGTTCTCTGGTAACAATCCAAACACAACACTATTGATGTAAGCGCAGAACAAGTTAACGAAGCAAGTGCTGCAGATAAGAATTTAGAAAACGTTGATTCAAATTTGATTCCGGTAGTGACGAAGAAGAAAATAACGAGGGATTAACGAGGGCCTATAAAAAACCTAATAGGTTGCTGTTTTAACCTAATGTGTTTTTCGGTTTCACATGAAATATAGTTTATACAAAAATTTTGTTCGGATTCACAGTTTCCAGGCACCAAACGCCTTGTAATATAAAGAATCTCGCTTAGAAATTCGCCTGTAGCTGACTGAGAAGCTGAGACCATCGGTTTTAACCGACATAAATATAACCACTTGTAGGCCGTTTGTTATGGCTGAAATAGGTGCTTAGAAATAACTTTTCATTTAACATATCTGGGAACTGAAAATTTTTTGTGGAAACTTCTTTTATATATATAGAAGATTAAAAAAAGAAAAAGTTTCCGTACCTGGGACCTGCAGTTATTGAGAAATTGGGCAAAAAGCGGTTTTTATACCATGTCACGTGACATAAGAAAATAAGCTATAACTCGAAAATGAAAAAAAATCAAAACATAGACCAAGTGGAAGATATGCTTAAAATCTCACTCCGGTTCAGAAAAATATCACTTAAACAGTTTTAGATCAATTTTGAATTATTTTTTCTTTCATGACGTCATAATTAGTTTTTGCCCAATTTCTCAATAACTGCAGGTCCCAGGTGCGGAAATTTTTTCTTTTATTAATCTTCTATATATATATAAAAGAAGTTTCCACAAAAAATTTTTAGTTCCCAGATATGTTAAATGAAACTTCATTTTTTAAGATCATAACAAACGGCCTATTGTTTCTTGTCTAATAAAAGGTGGTGACGGGTCATAACGTTCTGCAACAAAAAAATAAATATAGATACATAATATATAAATATAAATACAGCTATTTTAAATTTACAAAATTTGTTGTCTTTTTGGCTTCTAGAGCGGGTTGTTTAAACCAATGTTTCTTTTTTATGGCTAAACACTGGCGCTAAAATTTTCCTTGATTTTCCTTGAATTTTCCTAAATTTTTCCTTGGAGAATATTCTCTCATTAAGTTATCTGTCACTATGTTTTTTTTTTACCAGTGACTAACTAACTACCAATAAATACTGGATGGTCTGCTTTGAAGCAAACCAGGCCCCCTGAAATATATTTGTATAAACAGCCATTGTTGCAAGTGTAGATACTGTAAAGATTTCTAATTGACTTAGATGCATTGAAAAAGAAGCCAGATTTTAACATAATATTTTTTACCTATGATGTAAGGATTGGTGTTATTTTATTGCCCAGGGAAATATCAAGAAAAGTCATGGATGAAAATCTAATTAAATAAGATATCTGTCATCATGAATGTATTTCATACTGGAAGAAAGTCAGCAAGTCAAGATCGAAACAAAAATACTGCAAAGTTTTTAGATCCAAAAAGAGATACTCATGGTCGACTGAAAGCTTTGCGTGTTCTTTTAGGTAAGTTTCATTTCACATAACTTGTATGCAGACTTATTTATTTTCTAGCATTCCCATTTTTTTACATTTTTTCTACTTTTTGTTTTTTTCTGACTCTAAAACGAAAAAAAGAACCATAAGCTAGACTCTTCAGACAACAGATTGGTTCTTTCAGGGAGCTTCAGGAATCAAGTTAATCTTCGTGGATACCAGGCCAAATGTAGTTAATTTTTGCCAGCTCCTGGTTTAGCCAAATTTTGATAAGCTTTGGCTGATGAAGAAAGCACCTCAACAGAATGTTTATGTATATGAAAGGGATGTATATAGTCAGGTAGCCTAATTGTTACCTATACCTTCTCTCGTGTTGCCCACCTACTACTGTGACAGCACCATAAATATATAAACTGGACGAAAAACACCCAATAATTGTATACTCCAGAAAACCATACATTTACTGATTATTACAGAAGAGCCATTTTCTGAGAAATCTGGACAAAGTCTGAAAGTGATATCTTCCAATTTTCTTTATTTTTGGATATTTTGCACAAAACCATAAATGTTGGAACCAGGTAAATTTTTTTTTGAAAATTCCTGCCGGTTCCGGAGATATTGCACGCTGAAAATCAAGTCATTTTGGGCAAAATTGGTCATTTAAAATGGAAAAGCAACTTTTAAAGCAGATTTTGTTCACAGAAAGATGATAGAAGCCTCTAATTCTTCATTTCATCAAACTGTGGGTTGGTTTTTACCAAAAAAATGACAAACCAGACTTGGTACTACAGTCGACTCTCTCTAATTCGAATCTCTATTATTCGAACTTTCTATAATTTGAACGAATTCTAAGCCACCGTCAATTTTCCTTAAGAACCTCTTATTAATTTACTTTCTATTATTCAAATCTCTGTAATTCAAAAACCTTCATATTTCGAACAAATTTTCTAGTCCCTCGGCAAAATCCTCTCTGTAATTTGAATTTTCGGAGTGTAAACTAACTGTTAACACTTTCAAATGATTTTTTTCAAAATTCAAATTTCTGTTTTGATTTTTTGTAAATACACGTCTTTTGTATGAAGTTTGATCATATTTTCTTGTGACTTTATATGGTTTGATGAACTGCGTCAGATTTACGAAATTTGGAGTTGATTTGTGGAAAGCCTCAGTGACGCGAGTCGTGTGCTTGACTTGACAATCTATCTAACACGAAACAATAAAAAATTGAACATTTTTTCAGCAACTGTCACTTGTTCATGTTTGATCATGAAACTTAGGAAAAGAAAGAAAAGAATCAAAGAAAACTCGATCATTCTTTTTTATTTTTCACCTCAATTTTTCAAAAATTCCGATTTCTCTCTTTAATTCGAAATTTCATCCTTTAAACCTGAAAATTCGAATAAAAGAGAGACTTTACTATTCAAATTTCTCTATAATTCGAACAAAATTTTTTCCCCTTGGGATTTGAATTAGAGAGAATCAACTGTATTTCCATTGTCTAGAATCATGGCCGGAAATTACATTTTTTTAATTTTCAGCAATTTATTATCTTATCTGGCCCAGGTTCGATTTGAGCCAAGGTGGCCCAGGTTCGATTCTCGCTAGAGACAAAAAATAAATTAATTAAAAATTGTTCAAAACGAGAATCACCTGAGTGCACGGCACCTTTGGGAAATGCCTGTAGAACTTACCATGGGTTAAACAAAGTCTTGTGAGGGAAGTTTGATAGACTAATGATCGAACCCGGAGACTGGATTTGTGACTGCGAGGAGTTGCGCACCACAGTCCTTAATTAGCATTGTAAAGCCAATTCAGCTGGTCTGAGGATGACCTTGTATCGTCCCTGGAAGTACTGTGCTCAGTTTGTTTCTCAGTGAAGTGGCTTATATTAGAGTTTCTAGGATTTGTTTCATGTTTTCGGATTAAGAATTGACATTTGACCATTTGAGCGTATTAATTAATACTGGATTAAATCGTGCTGGATTAATGTTTTGCGATACTTATTTTTGCGATTTTGGCCTAATATCGCAAAAATAAATCCCGCAAAATTTTTCAAAAATAGTGATTTTTCAAAAATAGTGATTTGCAAAATTTTATTTAGTTTCTACAATTCTTTTCTTTGATTACGGTGTTTTATGGAAGTTTTCATTGTTCTTTTCCACCGTATCACTGTCAATGAAAGAAGAAAGATGAACACAATTTTGGTGTCTATTTTCTTATTCCTGACTTGCACGTTTTTTTTTATAAGAAACCAGTCTATAAGAAACCGGAGCTTCAGGTTTGCCAAAAATTTAGAAACGCTTAAGAGACTTAGGTAGGTTGAAACCTTTCAAGAGTTAAGAAACTTTTATTATTCTTAGTATATGTATACATAAATCAACGAAAAATTTGGTTGTGACAAAAAAAAGGTAAAATTTAAGAAATTTTTGAGGGTCAGAAAAGATCAATTTTAAAAAACTTTTGAGCCTCAAAATGACCAAATTTTAAGAAACTTGAGGCTCAGCTCGTTGCTTAGGTTTCTTATAAAAAAACAACGTGTATTATGTGGCTCAGATTCAAACTGGCGCATCCAAAATAAACACAATTGCTCGGTTTTAAAAGGTTATAACTTCACAATTTATTCAACAATTAGGCTACTTCTTAACTCAGACTGAATGACTTAATTCCCAAAGCCTTCTCTCTGAATTTGCGAATAATGCAAAAGAAATTGGATTAGAAATTAATCTAGCGAAAACAGAATCCATGTCTACTGATAAAAAACAGCTTCCACTCAACTTAACCATATACGATCAACCAATGAAGCAAGTCACTGAATTTATTTACCTAGTCATCATCATCATCATCATCATCCGTTTTTACGTGACCTTTTCCACTCAGAGTGGGTTGCACGTTTTCAAAAGATGATATTTTCTACAATTATGTAAGTTTAATCATCTGATGGTTTATTGTGGCATATGTTTTTACAGCTGGATGCCCTTCCTAACGCCAACCCCATTAAGAGGGAAAACAGTGGCGAGTTAACCCACGCAAGGTACCAACTTTGTATTTAGAAACTCTGTGGCAGCTATGCATCAGGGGCATGGATGCTTATGCCCATGAGGTCAAAGATGTTAAACGACCCGCATACCCGTAGGGCATAAGATAACCTCATCTAGTAACCATGAAGCTACTCTAAAACACAGAATAGGCCTAGGCTGGGCCGCTTTTCAAAAAAACAGTACTGTCCTGAAATCAAAGCGTGTATATCTGTAAAAGTGAAGGTCTATCTCACTTATGTTCTTCCTGTAGTTTTGTACGGTCTAGACTGTATGACATGGACCAAAGTACTTTCCAATCGCATAGAGGTGTTCCAAAATCATGTCATGCGTTTCATCACCGGGCATAGATTAATTGACAAAATTAGGATTTCCACCCTATGTAACAAAACTTCATTACCTTCCCTTTTTGATATAATCAAAAGCAAAACCCTAAAACCTTTTGGACATGTGAAAAGATCATCTGTCGGTTTGTCCAAATTATGGTTTGAGGGCATGGCCGAGGGCAAAAGAGGCTGTGGAAAGCCAAGACAAAGGTGGAGAGACAATATTCCCTCCTGGTCAAACATCAATGACTGGAGCTCAATTAATCAGTTTGCTCTAGATAGAAAGAAATGGAAAGAAATCAGTTATGCGGGTTTGCAATCTGCTAACAGCGGAAATAGCGACACATGGTGATCTCTCTGAATTTAACTGTCCAACAATCTTATAGTGATTTACTTTGTAATGCCATGATGGTTGGTCCGGTGACACTCTGGAAAATGAGAGGAGCTACAAGTCAGTTGACCAGGCACTTGACCAAATTCCTCAGCAGTCTGGAGTCTCCTATTTACCTTGTCCTTGCAGCTTAAATTATTAAGATTCCAGTTCAACTAAAATAAAGTATGGTAGACAGTTATAAGAGCTCTACGTTTTTATTTTTTTCTAGATATATTTACGGACCATGACACCAAAGCCTTCTTTCAGGACTACTCTATGGAGGTATTTTTCGTGTTTTACGAAGAGTTTACAAACGTAGAACTTTCTGCTAAGTCTAAAGGTGAGTATTTTTTTAAAAAAATTAATTTCCCTTCTAAGTGGAACTCTTTTTAGGGGCACGTCTAAAAGATGAGTTAGAAGAACTGCTTTCTTTACTGGAAGTATGCTTCTTGTTTTAAGGTTTTTTATGTGGATGATCCTAAAGATAACTTACAAACGGAAAGTACCCAAGAACACTTTTCGAAAGTATTTATTGGTAGCATTTTAACTTCAAGCTAGGGGTTTTTGTTTGCATTGATATTTCAAAAAATCATGCTTGTTTATGTAAACATTTGTTTAAATTTTGTTAGTCATAATTTGGAAATAACTTTTAATCGGATTTGTTTGTTTGTACATTATAAATAATATTAGTTATATATACTTGCTAGAAGCAGAATAATTACGTTAGAAATCTTGTTCTTAGAAGATCTTTGTTTGCCTGGCGGATAAAGTTCATGCAAAATGGCATTTCAATTCAATAGGTAAAGGTTAACTTAGATATACTTTGAAAGTGAACTTCTCACTCTATCTGTATATAATACAAGGTCAATGTGCAGAAAATTGTACACCTTCCGTATCCATTGTCGAACTTAAGTCCCCCATTGTAACGTGATTTTCAGTAAGGCATGGCGTCTTGTGACTCGTTAGGTGTAGAGTGTGATATTAATATTCCTTTGATGGACGTGTGGGTTATGTAACATCTTCAATCTCAATGACATAGGCACCCATGTCCTTTATGTACTGCTGCCACGGTGTTTAAAATGCAAAGTTTGAATCGTGCGTGGGTTAACTCGCCACTGTTTTCCCTCTCACTGGGGTTGGCGTTAGGAAGGACATCCAGCTGTAAAACACATCTGCTTCAATAAATCATCAAATGATTAAACCTACAAAATTGTGGGGAATATCGTCTGTTGAATACACCGTCCAACCCATCCTAGTATGGAAAATGGGCGTTAAACGATGATGATGATGATGAAGTGGGTTAAAAAATCAATGTTAGCCTTCTTTTAAAAATTCACATTTTTTAGTCAAGAATCAGTATTGAACTAATGTTCATAGGTTACCTTCGCATGCCTGGTAGCCTAACTAGTATATATAAAATGAAATTTTTTCGTCTCAGGATTGATATTGCGAAAGTTTCTGCACCATGGAAATGTCGTTAGTGTAAGAGTTATCTGTTTTCTTGTTATATGTTTTTTGTTATTAATTCAAGATATTTATTCCATCTAATTAAAATAATCATAATAAAATCATAATCATCCGAATGGGTAAAATATTTAACTTGTAAAAACTTTTGCAGTTACGCGAGAAGGCGATTCCAGTGTTCATGTTGTGGCTTCACATTCTTCAAGAAAATGTTGATGACCTGAACCTTGCTGTTTACGGGAGTCTTATTCCATGTTTTGCAAGTCCACTTTCTGCTCTTGAATCGAAAGATCATTCGTTGGAAAGGTTGGAGTATGTCATCTCATGCATCAGTGGACAGGGTTATTCCTCTACGATGTTTACAAATAGTCTAGAAAATGAGTTGGGTAAGTGGAACATTTTATGACGTTTTTGTTGCTTCTGATTGTACTCAAATTTCAATCAATCAATTAATTTATTTACCAAAATATCATTTGCATTAAAAAACTCAATACGAAACACAACAACAACAAAGACCTTTATTACAAAAGGAGATCTGGTTTGATATTTTGGTGGGAGTTACTCTAAAGCCTAAGGCTGAACAAGTAGTAACCCCATAATAAAACAAAATAAATAATATTCAAAATATGAGAAGAAAATACTTAATAATGTATATATATATAAAATAATATATAATTATATATATGTTAAGGTTTTAGAAAAGAGTAATAGGCATAAATATTGCCTGTAAACCTAATGATGTTAACAGTTAACAGATGAACAGTGAATATGAACAGTTAACACACCATTAAAGTTGTCCCTCGTTCGCGAGAGTCACCTTTACTAACCGAAGAAATTGTTTTCTGTTTAAATCAAAAATATAATGATAATCTTTGTATTTAATTTGAAATAGTTTGATAATTTCCAAATTTCCATTGCATATCACTGGTTATATAGTAAGTGAGAATAGGCAAGGTTTTTACAATGCAGTGGTGGATGCAGGGGATCCAGGGGTGCAAAGGAACCACCCTTTCAAGCCAAGTCAAGTCAAAAACTTGAAATTGTGTTTTTTCAATGTTATAAGTGTATGTTTCACTCACGCTCTTATTCTACACATGTAACTGACAATGAACTATCTACTGCAGATCACGATAGAAAGCAGTAGAGCCAAGAAAAATAGCTAACTAGGAACAGTATTGCATGTTCTTATACGTACGTAGCTAGCTATTACAGTGTTAGCTACTTCTTGATCGCGATTATAATTTGAGGGATATTCCCTTGTATTGAGAGGGATTCACCCAGGAACTGGTGTAAAACTTTTATTGTGTTTCTATAAAATGAACAAATTTGTAGTTGATTTAAAACAATGTTCTATGTTATGAATTTCAGAATGGTGTATGCCGGAGGGGTGTCACTCCATCTGCCCGCCTCAGCAAGGTGATAAAGTTTACCAACCAGAAGATCTCACAAAGGTCTTTCTTGATAAAATTCTTGATGGCATGTTGCAAAAGGTATGCAATTTGATTTCAACAAAGGTGTAAGAGTTATGTGAGTATCATGAAAATAAAATGAATGTCTAAAATAATGTTATATACTTTTTCCCCTTCACAATCTGGATTTGAGCATAAAGTTAAGCAATCATATATTTTTATTTTTCTCTCGCAATCTGCAATGAGATATTTCTATTTCATCATTTTTATTTATTTTTGCAAACTTCCTTCCTCATTTTTTAGTCCACTCCAACATCATCATCATTATCTAGGTTTAACATCTGTCTTTTCCTTACATAAGGCTTGGAAATTTTCAAACTTATATAAAAACTAGTTGTTCTCGTCTGAAATTGAACAACAGCTTCACTTTGATGCTCAAGATTTGTGATCCACACTTTTAAATATTAACACTCACTGGGGTTGGCGTTAGGAAGGGCATCCAGCTGTAAAAAACATCTCCTCCAATGAATCATCAAATGATTAAACTTACGAAATTGTGGGGAATATCATCTGTTGAAACCCATGCTAGCATGGAAAATAGATGTGAAAAATGTAAATGATGATGATGGCTATGAAGCATTTATCTTGAAGAAATCATATAACCTGTCCATGAAATATAAGATCCAACTCTTATAAGAAGTTGCTCCAAAATTGATCACAAGTTGGCCAATATTGAGTCTAAAATTAGCATTTTCAATATTTTTTGAATATCTTCCGTCAATAATGAGTGACATTTAAAGAATTTTTATTGAAACACATTTTTGTGTGGTCTTCTGTGAGTCAATTCAAAAGGTTTCAGGAGAGGTTTGGTTCTTTATTTGTAGATTCTAGATATCCAGTGGAAAAGCAAGTACATGAGAGAAAGCGGGTTCTACCATATGTTCTCACATTTCAAGCGTTTTTACTTGAAGCAGATCTTCCCAATGTGGGACCCGGACGCCGACCGCCTTTACAATGAATCATACGGTCAGTGTGTGCATTTCATCGTTCTGCCCAAACAACGTCTTATTTTTATTGATTTTCAGAGCTCATCGCGATCCCCATCATTGATGAAAAATCTATATCATGCGAACAAACCTCCAGTGTCATGTTGCTATGTCAACGGGCCGTGTTGTTCTGGCTGATCGTGTACACATTGCGTTTGAAACAGAAGAAGAAAACAATTTCCGACTTTCCGAAATCAATGGATATTGCTGCGGAGACAAGCGCTTTTGAAGGTGAAGCTGCTTCGAAACGCTACGAGATACTTTGCAGAACGGCTGAGATTGTACGCACAGTGTTCTATTCAACGCAAGAGAACGTTCTGGCTGTCCATGAAATATTCAGACAGGTAGTTATTATAAATTATTATTATTATTTTAAAATATTTATACAGGATTAAAAACTTCAGTACAAAATAAATTGACACTGTTATCAATGTTTGTCCTGTTGATAGAACATATATATATATATATATGTTTATTAATAAAAACCTATAATTAGTTAACAGAAATCTTCAAAATAAAAGTTATCAATCTCAGTTATCAAATGTTATGAAATGTTAAGACAAAAAAATAAATAAATAAAATATTACCGGTAAAATTATTTATACATGTTACATTACAATCATTTAAAATATTCACACAATAGATCCTTAAATTTTAAAATACTTTCAGTTTTTTGTATAGAAATTGGTAGCTCATTGTACAACTTTGCTCCAGCATAATAGAATGATTTTTGTGCATTAGTCAGCTTAACTTTTGGTAATTTTATCAAACACTTGTTGTTTCTCGTATTACCGATATGCACTTATAATTCGAAAAAAAGAAAGAAAAGTAGTTCTTGTAATTCGAGCACACACTTCCATCCAGGCATTTACGGATGCCAACACATGCTTGTTTCTCGCCATGTGAAATTACTGTTGCTGCACGTCTTTCGATTGAGTGGAGTTTCTCCTTTTTGTATTTTGTATACGTTAAGCTAACTGTCCCACTATATGTTAACAACGGAACAATCATCATAACATACACTTTCTTAGCGGCATCAATTTTTTAAGTTAAATCAAAGTTCAGTTGGAGGGATAGGTATTTGTCCAGTATAATACCGAGGTATTTATATTTAAGGACAAAGTTGATAAGGGTTCTTTGGTAGGTTAGGATTAAGTATTTGTTGGCATTGTTGATTCTTTTATTGATTGGGTGCGTTTTCCTTCAACATGTCTCGGTGGTAAGTGTGTGTAGCTGTTTTGACTTTATTATTGCAAGCATTTCTTAACTTTTTCTAAAGCTCCCAGTCATTAGGGTTTCGAGATTTTCGGGCTTTTCTGATTATATAAGGTTTATATCATTGTGCATGCTTTCAATGTTGTATTTTTTATAATTTCTGCATTTAATCACTTGAGGTGTGTATTTACTGTTATGGGTTTTATGAATACAACGTAAAATATTGTGGTCACTAATAGAGGTTGCAAGAACGTCTGTGGTATATCATACTATATCTGGAAGATTTAGGCATGCATGTTGGTAATCAGGCGCGTTATTTAGTTTAAATGGACTTAGTTGCGTGATTTGAGCGAGCAGTATGATATAGATTGTTTCCGGATGATTTGATAAAAGAAGGTCAATTAATAGAAAAATTTATCTCTTTAGAATGTTTTGTTACAACAAGTGCTTCATTTAAAAGACACTTTGATCCCTGTTTGTTCTTATGTCCTTTAGGGAGGCCTATAGAAAATAGGTTCTTGAACCTTTTAAAAATACTTCCACCCATATACTTTCTAAATTGATTGTTTCAAAATCTTTGCATATGGAATAACTTGAGCCCTTTTTGGCAACGCCACCTCCTTTACCACTCTGTCGATTCCTTTTAATGAAATCATACCCTTCGATTTTATAAAGATCTTCATTACCATTAAAACCATCTTCAACTATGTGTGTTTCTGATAATGTCATAATATAAATGTTTTGGTTGTTGTTCAATAATATACGAAGATTGTCAATATTCGATAACAAACCCCTTGCATTTTGGTGAAATATTTTCATACATTTCTTTTAAGGAACTCATTCAATACCGAGTTGTTAACTGGCCCAGGGCAAGATTCTATGTCACTACAAGATAATAGGAGTATTAACAACAAATTCCTTAACAAGTTTTCCAATACTAAAAAATCTTGGTTCTGTCGGTCAATCCACAATGACGAATATACAAAACTTTGGTTCTTTTCTCCAAGATCCTTTACCAATAAAGTTAAACTTATTCCGTCAGGTTGAATGAAACTTTCTGTCTTTATACAAAAAAATATCCAAGCAAATTGTCAACAAAGTGATAAACGCCTCCATCTTGTATCTTGTGTGTTTCTCCGAAATAACTTTGTTACTAACAGAAAATTAATGAATGCATCTCCACAATTTATCTTTAATTTCTTTTAAAAACAGCGCATTCAGAATTTAGGACATGCCATTAAACTGTACTGTAAGTTACTTAGATATATTCCCTGTTTTTATTGAAGGGTTTTCTAATGCCACTGAACTGTGCAGACACAATGAACCATATCATGTCTGTTTATAAGGAGTGGTTTTTCAAGGTGAGTCACTTCTAATCATTCTTGCTTATCGATCGCATACATTTGTGTTGCTTTCAATGTAATTCACGGTATGCAAGTTTCAGGATTCTGAGTTTTGTTTATAGATCACTGAACGTCCAGTGTTCATGTTGGAACCTGTGTTAACGAAACACCAGGAGCTAGCTGCTTCCCGTGAAATGCTACCTTCAGGCGATGACTCGCCGATGCTACGTACCCCATCCTACCGCGAAGCCATGCAGAGTTGCGAAAATATCTTTTTTGCGAACATCCCCGTGCAGAGCGTTAGAGCAGGATTTCAACCCACCCTTCGTCTCTTCATTGCAAACACCGCCCAGGTTTTCTTTGTTTCGCAAAAAAAAGAGCTGCTTTCCAAGCATGTAAGATCATTTATACTGTTCTTAAGTCACGTTTTTAGGAACTGTTTTTAACTATGAAAAGAGTAAAAAGTTTTTCCTTTTTCACTGTTCTTTCTACAATTAAATTGATGTTTTCACTATTTTTATTTTTTTTGTTCTAGGCAGATGTTTGCAAACGTGTGATGAAGATCTATCGCAATATTGTTTTAGAAATGAGATTAGATGCACAAACATGGTAAAATTCAAAACATATTACCTTAGATTACTAGATTACTCAGAATAGATTACTCCTTCAGCATTCATGAGCGAATGTTTTTATTGTCTTTTGTTTTTTTCCCAGGGAACAATTGCTGACAGCTCTGCTCAAAATTGCAGATTCTCTTCTAACAAAGAAACCACCAACCCCACGACATTCGAGTCTTGGAGGGCAGCTGGCTAGTTACTTGCTGCAGGTGGGCTATCTGTAAATGGGAATTGTTTGAGTAGCAACTCGTTACTCCTCAACAAATTATTTTCCACCTTTTACTTTTATAGACACTTTTTGTGACTTGGATACGAGCAAGTTTGCAGGTGTACTTAGAGCCAAGGTATTGGAATGAATTGCAACGCATTGCGACAACTCTAACGAACTGGGAAGAGCTTGTGAAGGAATGGGCTGTAAGTTATTCTTCTTCTTAGACTGATTTTGAAGTTTTTGTGCTTTATAAATTAGTCATTCATCTTATCATGTAGGCAACCATGGAAACTTTGACTCGTGTAATGGCGCGTACAGTTTATGGCATTGATCTCCAAGACCCGCCTCTTGAAAAATTAACACACCGAAGTAAAGTCAAACGGCTAGGGGGTTTTAAACTCTCCCAGGGTAGCAGTTTTGATGTTGACAGCTCGCAATCATTTACGAAACACTGGGAAAAAATTCGTAACAGTGCTGAGATTCATGTCTCCGACAAATTCTCTTTACAAATGGAGGAGAAGTCTGCTTCTCTCCCGAGATGTATATCTGAGCCTGCCAGTATTGGTGATAAAATGCATCCACCGAAAGCAACTCAAAGTGACAGCACACTCGACATGAGTGCGCAATACCCAAAAGTGAGAAATAAAAAAACGCTCGCAGAGATTGCCGATCACAACACGCAAAGTTTTGATAGCATGGGAAGTAGTAGTGTCTTCATGAACTCACTAAACTCAATGTGTGACCTCAAATCTACCGTGGAGATGGCCCAGAACCAAGAGCAAGATCTGTTAGATGTCACATCATATTCTCCCTTACAAAGTGGAGTGGGCAGTAATCTGTCTCTTCAGAAAACATTGAGTATGAATAGTTTCTTACATGAGTCGAGTCAGAATCTGTTGGACTCAGAGTTTGTTTTGCGTGAAGAACTAATGCCCGGGGATACTGTCCGATCCCCCGGTGTGCACACACCTGACAGCTTCTTGACGGCAAGTAGCTCTGATCTGCAACAAAATCTATTGACTCCACGTACTTCTGTGTCTTCAGAGCAGGATCTAATTAACTTTGAGTTGGCCGCAGTGAAAGAAACAACAAAACTTTCGGGTGATGCAGAGAGTATTGACAGTCACATGTTTACCTTGATCGACAATGAAAGCTTCAACGAGTTGAAGTCTCCCACCTCTACATCACAAAGCGACGTTTTGGAGGAGGAGAACGAAGATGATATGACTCTTAAACGTGATATCTCACATGTGCGTTTCGCATCAAGTAAGTTTCTGGCTTTTACATTTTAATCGTTTTATAATCTGAACTTATGAAATAATATAATTAAAATAAACTATTTCATTGAATTTAAGTTCATCTGAAAGACGATACCATCAGTCTGAATGATGATGATGATGCGGATGAACAGTACAGCCACGAGGAAGAGTCGCAAGTGTGCTGCCAAAGTGTCATTGCAGGGGGCGAGGTGGAAGGTTGGACACGGATCTCTTCCATGGTGCTGTGGCAGCGTATTATTGGGGTGATGGGTAACATCAATGAAATCAAAGATGGAGAGATTCATGCACAACTTTTCAGACACCTTATCAAACTTTACATAATGTTAGAAACGGTAGGTTGAGAATTATCTGTTACTATTATTTTGTTACTATGATGTTATTTGTTTGAGCTATAAATTGACTAATCACAAAATGTGACTGATGTTTTGAAATGAAATTACAATGTTGCCATCATAATAAGAAATATATTTTCTTAGGTGAAGCGTAACCAAGGTGTTAGCATTGACAACAAAGTTACGCCACCCCCTCCGAAGCTTTCCCCTCCTCTCTTTTGCTTTTCAACGTGGTGTTTCCAAGTAAGTCATATTCTCTGTTTGAGACAGGAATCATAGTTGAAACAGGGAAAGTGAAGCTTTTTGCATTATTTCAATAAATACTTTCCAGGACCAAAAAGTTTAGATATATCCTCCTCCTTGTTGGAATGTTTTTCATGTATCTATTGGTTTTCGTTAGATTATTGATTTGTTTTGTTTTAATCTGAGGCAATGGTAACGGATTCTGTTAGTCATAAGAGTGGTAGAGTGCTCGCGTACAAACTTGCCTGCATGATGATGTTGCATAACCATGGTCTGAAACCGTCCAAAGAGCACATGATATGCATGCTTCGATTGATTCATCACGGATTGATCTCGTCAGAGCAAGTAAATACATAATATGTTTCCATGAGAGCCAAAAGTACATTCAAATTCAGTGTATGCAGATCATATAACATATTTGAGCTTATAGATATTATAAGCATCCGTTGTCTTTTATGAATAGAGATGACGATAATGAGAGAGAATGATCTTGTCTCATATTTACTGCTGTTCATTTCAGGAAGTAATTAACGCCATCATCAGTGAATGCGCGCCATTGCTAGCGTTGAACTATGATGGAGTGTCTTGTTTAATAACACACTTCATTACGGCGGCCAACTCAGTCATCTCAACGCAATACTTAAGTGTGAGTCTTTTCTAAATTCAATTTTCGGTTATATAACCAATACATTTTCGATGACGTAGGTATTTAGTGTTAACTAATATAACTATCGCAGAATAAAATCATACGAACAACCATAAATATGTTTATTAAATATTAGACTGTCTAGTTGTAAAGTATCTATTAAAGGGATAGCTTCTTCCCACAATCTGAGGAAGTCGGTGTTTCGAATCATCTTGTTGCAGCAAAATCCATTCATTCTTGTTTCAGTATCCACGGAAGGAAGCGGTCACTCTCATAGGTTCAATGCTTAGCATCCCATCAGCATTCCCCGGCATGTCACTGCGACAAATCGGAATGAGAGAATACGAGTTGACCTCTACGGTGAAAGCTAACGAACTGTGGGTAAGACTTTCATATAACGATTAAAAAAAAGTATTTCTTTTTGAGACTCACAAACTGCATTGCTATATTTTTATTCCAGGACAAATTGTTACCTCTTCTCTTAAAGGCGACAAAGAACGATCCATCGTGTTGGACAAGGTAATTTAAAAAACCTATGCTATTAAATATTCTTGATTCCTCATTGCTCTTATTTAGATGTATAGCTATTAACACTCTTGGACTTTTCATTGTCGAGACGTTAATCCATTTGGGTGGTCATGCACGTATCCCAGAATGCGTTGCCCTAATTATCAGCTTGTTAGAGGTTTGATATAAATGATTTCAATTCTTTATCTTGCAACTTTGTGACATTTACTCTGTTGTGTTATGCTGTCTATAAAGCTAGTCGGCAAAACTTAAAGTTCTTGAAATTTGTGTAAGAATAGAGTAAGAATAGTCCAAAATCACAAATAGCACGCTTTCATTTACATGTCTGAAAATACATTTGGAGGGTGTGGGACTCTCAAGCTTTACTGTATATCTTGGTGTTAGTACAGCAAATGTTTAAATGAGAGATTTGAAGGTCAAATTGGAAAAAAGGTCCATGTGAACAGCAGTGTGAGAAGAGTCAACCATAATAGATCAACAACAATTTTTAAAGTGCCTGATTTCAGGTTGCTTATCAGTAGGGTTTGTATTACTGAATCACAGCGTATTGCTCCACATTGACTAGATTTACTGTAGCATAATTGTAATCGGAGTCAGTGGCAGCCCTGGGAAGAGTCTCGTTTCAACAAATTAGAAAACAAAAATGTTGAGTAATAAAAAAGCATTTGCAAAGAATGACTGATGAATTAGAAACTCAAAGAGATATTGTTTTTTTACCCAGCATATTACATTCATCATATCTTGTAGTGATACAAGAAACAAAATTTTAAAATGATCTAAAAAGAAGAGGAACTAAAATCTGCAATTGTTAATGTTATAGCGAAAGATTATTTCTTGGAATGCAATTTCCAGCAGTTTGCTGTACGTCATACTATGAAACCTTTAGATTCATACAATCTTATTTAGTTCCATAGTCCAATTGTGTGTACTGTCGCGCTGGATGTTCTTTTCAACCTTACGTTTCATTATGAGCCACTTGCTGCTTACAGCGATCTGCTACCATTGAAAGTAGTTGAGGTAGAAAGAATATATTTTTTATTTATATTCCATTAATTAGATTAATTAAAAAATTAATTTTATTTCTAATACTTATTTGTTATGTCCTAGCCACTTGTCGCGTTAAATGTTCGATGTTGATTTCAAATATTTGGCTGTGTTCATTCCTGTGCTGCTAATCTTGTCTTGCAGGCAATATGCTATACTGTGCAGCATTTACTGCTATCGTTAAAAAATACAACATCGGAGATCCCAACAGAAAGCTTACCTGAGGTATGTCAAAATTGTTGATGTTTTGTCATTAAAATTGATTTCTGCTTGAGTTGATTTCAGCTTTTACTTGAAATTACGCCGAGTATATTTTGTCGCGTAACATTAGATGGGTTCATGATAATGTGTTTATTTCAAGTACATGAGTCGTATGCTGTTGTGTTTGTTGGACTGGGTCATGGTTTTGCCGCAAGAGTTATTGATGAAAAGTCACACGCAAAGCGAATGTTCATTCTCATATTTTGACCTTGTTATGAAGGTAACTGAGATTTCTATACTTCCAATCATGAAATTACATTAGTCTATGATTACATTATTTCTTCGTTCTAAACCTGATTTTCCAGCATTGTGTTTATTATAAATTGCAAAAGTTTGTAGCTAAAGGTTTATAAAAGCCTCAAAAACTAAAAATCTTTGTTATGAACTACACAAGAATTCTTGATAGCTTTGCAAGTCAAAACTATTGTCATGTGTGTGTTTTTGCAGACATTGCAGGAATGTTGCGAGGGGCTCTTGGAGGCACGCTCAGTTGTGCAACACGAACATCGAAAGGCGTTTAACGTCAATCAAATAATTCTCGGTGAATCGCGACCAACGCGTTTAGCTCGTGTGCATAATGATATATTCGACGAAGAATCAACAATGAATGGTATATTAGCTAAGCTAGTATTGATGAATTGAGGAAAAATATCTCTAGTCACACTATTCGCGCCCTGGTCGGTTTCATTTTTGAATATTTTGACACTTACCACATCAAAAGATTAATAAATCATTAGAAACACTGAAATAAAAATTGACCACACGTTTTGTACAGCAAGTCAAAAAATAAGCATGGCGCATTACTTCACAACACAACATTAACAAAAGTAAAATCACTGTAACAATTGGCACGTGTTACGTGTCTTTACTACTTTTGTTGTCCAGTGGTAGAAGGAGCGGACTTTTTATTAAACACATTTAGAGTATTCATATGAAGCAGTTTTTTTACTTTGGGAGGGGGGATTGCGGCTTTTCATGAAGCCAGGAAGTTTTGAAATCTCTACATATCTTTTGATCTACTAAAATCTGATGTCAGATACTGGTACTATCACAAGATATAAAAATTTGCAGGAAATTACACATGTAGCCACAAAAAATTCAAAAATCATTGTTGTTCATGCGGCAAAACCAATAACCAAGCTCATGTTCATACAAATAAAATTGATTCTCATGTGTAAATAAGGTGGTTTTGTAAATAGTCACAAAATAATACAAGGATGTTCTTTCGAGAAATTTTTTTCGAAAATTTAATTTTAAATTTATTTCGTACTGCCAAAATAATACTTATTAGTCATTTCAATGACTTTTCTGTGAATATAAAACAATGTATGAAACATAGGCTTTCTCATATATTGCACGTCCATGTCTCCACACAGCTTTCTCATATGAGGTGTGCTATCGCACGCGCATGTCTCCACACTTAATCTCCGGGGGTGTGCGTTTAAAAACACTCCACAAATTATATCACTTTTGTTTTGTTTAATTCTCAACTTATTTCATACTGAACACCTAAATGCCCCGGATTATCTCAATTTAAGAAGTTGTTTTGCCCGACTGACTATAATTTTCAGAAGATGGGATATTAATATCATTGGCACTTCCCAAAAACTTTTTTAATTTTCGTTGTTTACCTAATACAGATTAATAAAAGCCTTACTAATAAGTTTTTAGATGTTAAGAAACCAACTATATATATAACATATAGTGAAAAGAAAAAAAGTTTATGTCATGTACCAAGATCGCAGAGTTCAGTATATCCGCAATTCACGGTCGTCTGGCATGCAGATGGCTGCCACGCTGTAAGCCGACAGATGGAACGCCCGTTTTACTTAAATACAAAACTTGCAGCATATTCTTTTGGCCGTGAGAGGTCACTGTGAATTGTTCTGTGTTTACAAATCATCTGTTTCATAACCCCTATTACGGTTTAATATAACATCAGTTTATCAGTTCTTGTTGTTACAGTACCGAAAGAAAAAACACACATCTAAACATTATTCAAATCAATTTGATTTTTGAAATCCTTTAACGTTGTTGTTCAAATATCCCCAAAAAGTAAAGCAATCAACCAATCAACAGACATTTGACATCAACATTTTTCTCAATTTAGATCTTTTTTATTATTTTTATTTAGATTTTGTGGCGAAGGAAATAAATGAGAGACGCAGTAGAATTTTGAAACTCACCGCTAAATATGTGAGTAGATTGAAAACTTTATTGCACTGTAGTAATAAATATATATATATATTGTAATTGTAAGATCATTTCAACTAAACATTTAAAACATTCATTAAAAGTTTTCTATTTTCCATCTTTTACATCAGGTCATCTCTCAACTTCTCAATTACTACAACCATTTCCCGTTTTACACTGGTGCAGTTAGACCAAGCAGTGTCGTCATGGAAACGGAAGATCATGCTGTCAATGAAAGTGCTCTACAAGACTCTTCTAACGTGCAGGTATGCAGTATGATTTTCGTATGTTCTCCCTAACAAAAATACATATTTAAATTTATAAAGTTATTTAGATTGAAATATTATAAATAATCCTTATAAATCCTTTTGCTTATATCCAGTTTCTTTCGTTGGATAAAATGGAGTTCAATCTTTTTGTGTGGAATTGTTTGACTTATAACCATCACATTGAAAGTTGTGTGTTTCCCTTGTGTATAACATCTATAGAGAAGGCGTTTTAATATTTTGAAGCCATGTAGCATCGTCATCAACCTATTTTAAAGATTTATTTTGCATTTTATTAGAGGTTTTGTCAAAACGTTTTTCACTGAAAGCTTTCTATGAATGATTTTGAGCAAAATTTCAACCTTCTCCATTCTAATGTGGAGACGCTTAACTCTGGTCTGACATTGAAACATTAACGTCATTATTGAGAGAGCCTGCGGTACCATCTTTAGTAAACATGACCAACTTATTTCTTTCTGAATCGCTGTGTCATGGTGATTAACATTCCAGGGAATATATGTAGACTGTGTTCCTATATGTAGGTTATGCTTCAGATAACATTTGGAAGTCACGCACTCCCCTTCAATGTAAATTATGTTTTTCAAAATCATAATCTTGTTGCTTGTTCCATTTTAGTATTTCCTTTTGAACAATTCAACCTTGGTCACACTGATTGAAATTCCACAAGCGGTATGGTTCAATCGATAATGTCTTTTTTCTTGCAAATACACAGATGTTGAATGAAATTGATATTTTAGGATCTGCACAAAAACAGTTCAACATACACAGGGTTGAAATCCGTGAGCCGATTTATTCTTCGAGATTCCACGGGAAAATATTGTTGGGACGTAGCTGAAATCTTTAAAAAATCTGGCATCATTTCTTGTTCTCCGGGTAATCTGAGTTGAATATCTGAGAATCTTACTATGTTAACTAACATTTGTGATTAGGTTATTATGAGATGTTTATGTTGTACAGAGTATCGCTCTACAATGAGGACATCGTTTGAGAGGAAGCACAGCCGAAATCTTTCCGTGTCAGGAATGAGGCTGGCATGCAGCAACTCGTTTCTTCTACCCACATGGGACACGGTCAACTCAAACACAGATAAAGTTGACCAAGTAATGAAAACACTTTATGTTTCTTATGACTTAAATCTTGACAATTCCAGCTGCTGCGTTACATTGGGCAATCAAGTCCTGAGTGTCTTCTTTTCTCGGACCAGCCATTAAGCGCGCCAGCGCCAGTTCCTCACCCTCTTCCAAGCACTCTTCAACCATCCATTGTAACGTCTGTACTGAAGCAGCATAACGAGGAGGAAAATTACGTGCACGAAATTGGTCTGGATCATAGGTTAGTGTCAAATAAAGTGTGTTTACTTTACAAATTTGCAACGATTTTCATTTGCAGAATCACGGCGTCAGAAATTCTACCGCCACCCTATCAGGAACCGATTTCAGAATTTCACCTGTCGAAACTTTTGCTCCATCAACTTGGATTTTTCTGTTGGGAGAAACGGTTTGTTCTTTTCTAGAAATTATTTTTGTAATAACAAATTCTTTGACACATCAGAAATGTGACAACGATCGAGGTCAAGAAACTCAGATGCTTGGTTTTTAAGTGTGAAAGAAATGTTTACTATGCTACCTTAGTACCCTTAGTGCTTGATAGAAATTAATTTTCCACAGATAACATGCTAACGTGTGTGAACTATCAATGAAAGAATGTTATTTATTTTTCTTCTTATTTAGAAAGAATATTGAATTGTTGGAAAGAAATGAGAAGTTACTACGCGACATCAAAAACCTTGATAACAGACCATGGTATTCAAAATAATTTCAAATAAACATTGACTGGAAGTATCTAAGAAATAACTTCAAACGAAAGAAAGTTGTTTAATACGTTCAACGATTGATGCTTTTTCAGCAATCCGCAAATTCATTTAAATTTGTTTTTTTATAATGTTTTATGATGGGTGGTATATGCTTTTTTGTCCACATTAAATTTACTGCACATGTTTCCATATTTTATATCTATATTGTAATGTTGCTATTCTTGTCCCGGTCAACTTCGTTTCTCTTTTTTTCTGTACATTTTTTTAACAGTCCACTTTTAAAAAAGTCTATAGCAAGTAACGAGTTTGTTTTGCAAGTTTCTTTTTGCTTACATTTTCTCGCTATAATTTTTTATGTGGCTTTTAAGTGCAACATTAATGAGAATTAAAGTGAAGTGTTGGTCTGAAGAGTGAACCTACAAATTTCCGTTTCGTTGTGTGCATATTTGTTAAAAATATGTATTTTTTTATTGTGTTACTAACGCACTCTCAAATTTGCGGATTAAAATTTCCTTTTGTACTCTTTGGAAATTTCTACTTAAAAATGATTTTTTTTTTTCAAGTCGTGAAACCCACAAAATTGCTGTCTTCTACATTGGTCCGGGACAAGAAGACAAGCACTCGATTCTCACAAACTCATGCGGAAGTCAGAAGTTTGAAGACTTTCTTCGCGGAATGAGTTGGGAGGTGAGCTATAATTTCGTAAAATGTTTAGCTGTACTAACTGCCAATGATTTAGGTTGATCTCGCCGAACATACTGGATTCATAGGAGGTCTGGAGAAGAATCTTTCCACAGGTGCGTCAGCTCCCTACTTCGCCAATCATTCGCTGGAAATGATCTTCCACGTGTCGACTCGAATGCCCGGGAACAATGAAGACATGCTCAACACTAAGGTGTGATCAGTGCTTGTGTGTTTTGTCATGAGGGGTGAGAAAAAAAGTGATATTTCACAGTAAATAAATGTATTATGAATTAACATTTCAATGGAAACTGATTTCAGCTGCGACATCTTGGTAACGATGAGATCCATGTCATTTGGTCGGAGCACATACGTGATTTTCGACGAGGCATCATCAACACAGAGTTCGGTGACGTACTCATTGTAGTATACCCTCTTAAGAACGGGTTGTATCGTGTGCAGATTGACTGCAAGGAGGAGGTATCATCTTCAGAAGGAAACATCAAAGCAAACAATTGATAATGTATTTGTTTCAGATCCCACCATTCGGTCCGTTGTTTGATGGAGCCATTGTTGATGGAAAGCTGTTACCCGTTCTCGTGCGATCCACTGCAATTTCAGCCGGGCGAGCGAAACGCACAACAATACCGCTCTACAATCATCAGTATCCTTATAAAGCCTATAAATTGATTTTAAACGTAGAAGTACTGTTTGAAGCATTTTGTCAATGTTAAGGCGACTTTTAATAATAGTGAATTAAATAAAGTAGGAAATAGCGCGAGTCTAAATGACGTATGTCTTGTTTTCTATAGTAACTCAATATTATAAAGAGCAACCCTCATTAGTGATTACTTAACGCAACGTAACAAAGTTTTGAGGAGCGAGTCCATTACATATCTGAAATAACGAAATGTCGAGTCCAGCCAACATCCTTTGAAGATTTCACCTCGCTTTTGTTCTCACCTGCAGCATACATTGACGATTTAGAATGTCAAGATGGCCTCTCAAGAGCGTCGAGTCTTCCATCTCGTAAAAATCCAAGCATAGATCCAGTGCTGAAACTTCTCGACATGCCAGATGGTGCATTTAGAGACCGCACTTCAAGCACTTATACAAAAAAGCCAACTTCAGAGAAGTTCTGTGAGGGA
The DNA here is from genome assembly GCA_963930725.1 of Candelabrum cocksii. Taxonomy (NCBI): domain Eukaryota; kingdom Metazoa; phylum Cnidaria; class Hydrozoa; order Anthoathecata; family Candelabridae; genus Candelabrum; species Candelabrum cocksii. The sequence continues at coordinate 4,045,552 of OZ005666.1, forward strand.
ATAAAAACATAATTTGTTTATTTTAAAACGCTTAAGTGTGAGAGAGAGAGCGAGATTTAGAACTAAATTTCAAAACCGTTATCATTGTAGACAGATTTTGTTTTGTTCATTATTGCTGTGTCTGTTTCGCATAATAAGATTTCTGAAGCTAAAGTGAAAAGTAAAATGTGGAAATGTAACTGATGTGTTGCAGCTCGTACAAGCTCGAACAACTCGCTCAACCATACGGATGATGGGGGCCTGCTCTCGGACACCGACCAATCGAAAGACCGACGAAAATCCATTTCGAGACCGAAACGATTGAAGAAAAAGACATTGACACTGGAAGGAAGCGCCGAAGAAAACAAACCATAAACATCTATTCTGTTAATACTTTCTTTCTTTACTTTTTATGCTTTCGGGAAAGTTGAGTTTGCTTCTCAAATACTCGTTGATACTTCAGGTCTGACTAAGCGAGATTATGATGCCGGTTGTTATAGTCTCTCGACTAACCTGTTGATATCATTCGAAGAAGAAGTTTGCGGAGATGAATTTGAAAGCTTTACTTCTCAACATTGTTTTTTCTGTCTCGTGTGATTTTTATTTTAATTCATGTTCATAAAAGTTAGAACTATATTTTAAAACACATTGTTAAAAAATGATAAAACGCGAAGAGATATTTGTAGATGAAAAATTTGAATTTATAGGTGACTACTTGTATCCGACATTATGATTTTCAATGTGCCTTACGTACACTGTCTTAGCTTGTTTTCGGCTTTTGTTATGTTCAATGACAGAACAAAGGTGCCATTTATTTGTGATGATGTATTTCTGTGATGAAGATTTCAACAAAGAAGAGTAATTGGGAAAGTATTGTTTATGTCTTCTAACAATATATTTCTTTGACTTATTTTTATCATTATATTTTACAGTATGAGTAAAAAGTTGACGTTGGAAATTGAAAAGGCCAGAGTTGATAGGAATTGGAGTGCGGTGTTGTCTCTCATTCATTCCTACAATCCAAAATCATCGACACTTGTTGCAGGTTGCAAACATAATTTATGCTAATTTATTACAGAATTTACAATAGGTGTCCGCTAGGCACTCTCTTTTGTTTGGGGGTCACGTAATCTCTTTGACACTCTTGTGCATAGCTACCATGATGAACAAAATGCAAGTTGGTATCTTGTGTGGATTAACTTGCCACTATTTTTCCTCTCAGTGGGGTTGGCTGTAGGAAGGGCATCCAGCCTCATGCTAGGATGGTTGTCAATCGAGGATGATGATCTATCATCGGCATCTACCTGCATCTTTTAACAGTTAATTGCTGAAAGTTGCTTGCATATTTTACATATGTATGTCTACTAAATTGAAAACAAACTATACACAAATGTGACCTTATTTTTAGGGTTTTGTTATGATAATAATGTTATTATAGTTTTTATATAGTTTTATATAGTATATATAGTATATATAGTTTTTATTATGTAAATCCTGAAGCACTAATGTATAATTATATTCGTATATATTTGTATAAACATTTTTAAATAAATAAAATAAATAAATTATTAAATTAGATTTCTTCAAATTGTGCACAACATAAATGTTTTGAAGTAAAAGTATATATTTACAGTATCAGTCCGTGTTTCAGATGAATTCGAGGTCTACCGTTTACTACACTTGGGAGAAGCCCAACTGGAGGAGACCCTCCAAACTGAACAAAACCATCCCACTCATGTAGTTTCGAAAGACAAACTGCAACCAGCCTTTGAAAACTTGTACCAAGCATTGAGAGAGTCGGAAGGGCTGAAGGATAGATTGGTTGGTCACAGCAAGCATGGCCTTGCCTAATTTATTGTTTGTGTTTTTACCTTTAAAACATATTTATAAATTTGACGATAAGAAACCATGTTTCGTAGGTCTCTCTGCCTTCAATCAGTGAATAAAATATAGTTCCGAAGGCTTTTCGAGTGGTTTTTAAACATTTTTTTACTTGTCATGTGAGAATTTCATGTAATTATTTTTCTATTTTTTTTTTAGCAGTATTTACACTACGACTCGCGCTTTCTCGTCTCTAAATATTACTTCGTGACGGGCGAGTATAGAATGTGTGTTGATTTGATGAATGCATTTAAGAAGGTCGGCGAGGAAAAGTGGTCCTTAAGAACCAAACACCTGTACGCTGAGGCGTGCATTTGTCAAGGTTATGTTGTTATCTCGTATTTGATCTTTAATTTAATTCATTCTACTTGTAATTGTTATTTTATTCTACTCGTAAAATGCAACTTTCATCATTCAGGCCTCTCATGTGAACGTCTCGCCCCGAACAACACGCTTGATTTGATTGGTTCTTTTAGCAAAGCAAGTCAACTTGCTTTGTCCGTGCTCATCGATGAAGAACAATCGAACAATAAGTCAACTTTTTCACCAGTCTCCGTGAAGTCGTCACCGTTGCTGCAGTACGGGATTGTGAAGGCCGCTCATTTTATGCTGGTAAATACGTAGGTGGTAGCAAAATCTTAACTCCCGCAAATGCTGAAATCGGCGCTAATTTTAGGGAGGTTGGGAGAACTGTCGATACTTATCGTAAACTGATTAAGGCGATTGAAGTGAAGTCGACGTATGCGGTTCGGAAGGTAAGACATGTTTTTGTATAACAGAGATCCTCCTCTTGAGGTCCCCCTAAACAGGTGTTATGTAGAAGATTGGCGGAGGTACTTCAGGCTTTTGTTTCGCCCTGTAATTACACGTCACCCGTCGAAGAAGCAAACCTGGATGGCTCCGTATCAATTACTCCTACAGAAGGCCGTCCTTTGCAGAAGTCCAATATAAACGGGTACGCGAAACACCAGCTTTTGTTAAAGGGATAATACCCGTTGTTTTGCCATTTAGAGCGTTTGTGCCATCAAATCAGTTCGAAGAATCGATTTTGTCTCTGTTAATCAGCGATACTATGGTAAGAAGTTCTCGTCTCTGTTAATCAGCGATACTATGGTAATAGGTTCTGTCTTGTTGAATCTTTATTGTAACTATTTAATATATCTTTATAAATAATTAGATATATTTTATGCGTTAAATTATTTTATTACTTTGTTTTAAATTCTTTCGAATCAATCATCGCAACAGAAGGCGATCAACACAGTCTACAATCCGTTTTAGATTCTTGTATGTATTATTTCTTCTAGCATTGCACGAACGCTACAGTTTTTCTTAGCGACAAGAACAACACAAGCAAGACCAAAACATTAAACGAAACCAACATTATTATCGATCTATTAGCGTTGAGTTTGTCCAAGGAATACCAGTACTCCTTTTTGTCACAAGTAAGTAACTTCAACTTCATGTTTTCGAGCGGTCATTAACACCTCGCTATACGTTTTGTTGTTTCTCTTTGTTGTTTCTTCTTAAGTGTTGAAGTTGGTTGTTTGATTCACACAGGTTGTCGAAAAGTCGATGAAGTTTTCGTTCGAAGAATATCACTTGTCTTACCAATTCGCGTTATCTCTTTTAGCTTCCGGGAAAGTAAGTTTTCCGGACCCTGTGAGATTTGGGTGCTGCACTTCGCGAGGGTGTTTGATTGCGACGTACTTTTTGAACTTCTTCTAAATTCGATTTGACTATTTGCTTGATTTTAATATAAAAAAAAATTCTTTCATCAGTATGAGAGAGCTTTCTTGATCTGCGAGAGATGTCATCAGTTGAAACCTGAGAGAATGGAACCTCTGACGTTACTCGTTAAGCTCTGCATCAACCATCTGCAGAAGGTAGGTGTCAGGCTGATCGCAGGCATGTATTCAGTTACATGTTTTTTCAGTATGAGGCCGGCCTGAAGTATGCATCGATACTCGAGGAGGATGAAGATGAGCACGTGAAGAGTATGGGGTTGCTTGCATCTGGAGTCTGTCATCATCATATAGCGTGCCAAGGTTTGTGATGGTCGCAGCGAAACGCAAAGCTTATCCGCTTTATATTTGTAGCCAGCTCGACAACATTGTATCGTGAAGGCATGAACCTGGCCATTAAAACGTTAATGCGGTAATTGCAATAGTTGGCTTCGTTATTGCCCTATTTAAAAAGTGGTGTTTTAGGGCGAGTGCTTTGGACCCGAACGACACAGAGATCTTGTTTCATCTATCGCTGAACCAAGCGCTATCGAAACAGGTGTGGTTTACATAGAACAAAATTTCCATTTGTGATAGATTTCGTGATTGTGATAGAGTTTAAAATGCAAAGTTAATATCTTGTGTGGGTTAACTCACCACTGTTTTCCCTCTCACTGGGGTTGGCGTTAGGGCATCCAGCTGTAAAAAACATCTGCTCCAATGAATCATCAAATGATTAAACGTGCAAAATTGTGTGGAATATCATCTGTTGAAACCCCGTCTAACCCATGCTAGCATGGAAAATAGGCGTGAAAAATGTAACTGATGATGATGATGATTGATTTTCTCAGCTAGCGAAAGCCATTGCTACGATCAAAACCTCGCTGTCGATCGACTGCTTTGACTTGAATGCATTGCATCTTTTCTCTTTGCTGCTTTCCGCGGAAAGAAAGGTCAGAATATGGGAAAGGGAAGTTTGTTCGAACCTGCAAATTGGCATGCGAATTTTCTAGTACGAAGAAGCGTCGGAGGTTTTGAATACAGCTATTGTGGAGCATCCAAACGATCTGAAGTAGGTTGATTAAATACCATGACAGATGCCGACATTTTTCAGTTTTTCTGAAATGTTTTTCGCAACAATGGGATTCTTTCAATGCTTTGTTGCTTAAATGTTGAATGCCCTTGCAGCCTGCTTCTCACAAAGATGCGATTAGCTAAGAAGCTTTATGGTGACGAGTCCACCTTGGCTGTCTGCCATGACATGTTCACCACTTGGAATGAGCTCTACCAGAGAAACGTCGAAGACGATGAACCGTTTACAGAGTAAGCTGGGTGGCGTTTGCACGAACGATGTAAATAGCTGGTGTGTTTAGATTAGAGCTACCTGCAGACGCTCCAAAAAGTCCGGCCAGCAAAACGGATAGGAGCAGTGTTGTCCTGAACAAAAAGTTCAACATGAACGAAGCGACGAGCCTGAGAGAAGGTGTGTCGATCGGTTGTCTTAATTCTATCGCTCATCATTGTTTACTGTCTAGAGGACGGCACTTCTAGCATCGCCACCTCAACGCAATTGGAGCGCACTCTATCCGAGGTGGCGTCCGGCAGCTTCGCCTCGTTGTTACGTTCAGAGGCGACCGTTTACATGGCGTTATTGTGCAAACTGTGGCTTGTGACTGGTACGGCTTCTGCACGGGTTGCCACATGATTTTACAGTGTTTTTCAGCTGAATGTTTCATCTGCATGGGCGACGATACTCAAGCCACCAACTGCTTACGCGAAGTCTTGTCAAAGTTTGCTGTTTCGGCGGACGTGCTATACATGGTGGGTTCATTCTTTCACGAGATAGAAGCAAAGTTACAAGACGATGATAATTATACAAGATGCTGACGCAAACATAATTTATAGGAGATATCATTGAAAGATGATTTTCATGTTTTTTTTTGGTCGAGTAATGAAACAGTTTTTGAAAATTTTACAACTAGGGGATACTGTTTACTCCAGCTCTAATGAACTCTATGAACGCGTGAACTTGTTACGGAACTAAGAATAAGAGAAAGTTACGGTCACCGATTTTTTTTTTGAACGATTGAAATTTTCTCTTCCATGAATAAAATAAAATATCGGCTAAGAAGCGTATATAAGAAACAAAATCTTTTTCACGGATTTCGCATTTAAGTTTTAAGGCAATCAATTCATTGCACGGAGTCGATCAGTCTCTAAGGACTGTTTTTTTTCAGCGTGGACGGCTCAGCGAATTGCAGGTGAACCTAGGCGAAAGTAAAGCTTGCTACGAGAGCGCGCTGGCCATCAACCCTAAACATTCGAGCGCCGCTCAACGCCTAGTAAGTAAGCTTTACGTTTGACGCGTAGCATTGAACAGGGCATCGTTTAGGGTTTGTTATATTTTGAAGAAGGTAAGTATTTACTGGCGGAAAAAACGATACGCGGTTGCATTTTACAAGACACAAGTAACCACACCGCTTGGTAGGTATAATTCGAATTGTTAATTCACTCATTGTTAACTCGCTTGTTTTCGTGCCCCAGGAACGATTTAGGAATCGTGTTGGAATCATCCGGTCAGCACTGCGCCGCTGTTGACTGCTATTTGACATCACTTCAACTTGAATCCACGGCGCCCATCATACCGTACCTATCGCTGCCACGCCTGTTTAGAAGCTGACTTCACTCGTTTCAGTTGTTGTCACCATATGCACACTTTGTTTGTAATATGCAGAATTTTTTTTTTTTTTTTTTTTTGATCCAAACTTAAAATTTGTAAAAATTTTCATGAAGAAAAAATAACCTATTTTTTAAATGTTTTTCAGTGCACGTTTATTGGAGATGGATATTGATTTTTTGACATCCTAGTCTGTAATTCCACGTGTTTCGTTTCATTTTCGTAGATGAGTAAAAATATATTTTTTTAAAGCTCCTCCTTGACCCTTCAGCGCCCTGCTGTAAAGAAAACCAATATTTTTCGTAGTTGAAACTTAGGAAACTACCATACCACATTTCGCTTTTTAAGCTTAAGATTGTCTTGTCGTCATAACTCCGGATAATGAGAGAGATTTCAATTTTGTAATTTCATGAAGACTTTTAGAGGTGTACAAACTCTTTTTTTGAAATTGTTGCATTTCGCAAGGATAACTTTTCGCGAATGAGAAACTTCCAGGATTTTTTTTTGAAATGTTTGAAAGGAAAATGAAAGTTCAATTTTACCAGTTTGAAACACTTCAACAACTGCTATCCAACATGTTTACACTTTAGTTTCCATATTCAGTTCATCATCTATAATGTCAAAAGCGTTTCATTTCAACCTCATCATTTGGATTGAACCAATCACAAAAGTGTTTTTTTGTTCGAGTTCTTCGATAGGTTTTGCATTGAAGTTTCATTTCTGTCGTGTACTGCATTCGAATAATAATCACTATTATCTTAAATACCGATCTCGATTCTGGCAAGGAATACAGTATTTTCACTTATTTCAAATGCAACCTTCATTCTTGAAGTGCTACTCGACATAACTAAGCAAGCTGTATTCAATTACATGGGGGAATCATCAATTTACTCTTTTACACGATGAGCGAAGCAACTCAATCGTTTTTAACAATCGATGAAGATGTAGATATTGAAGTTTAAACAAAGAAACAGAAAACACATTTTTTTCTTCTTTTGTTATTCTTAAAGATAATAAAGGGAAAACAGAAATTGATCCATTCTTCCTGCAATACTCTTTATATCCCTTTTCAACTGAATTTTTTTTAAGAGAAAATTATTTTAACGTCTTCTTAAAATGTTTATTGTACACCCTCAAAACAGTGCTTTCGTAGAAAAAGCGCCGCAATTATTTGACTTATCGAGACGAAAATAAACAAACCTTTATTTTAGACTTTATTTTATTGTAAAACGTTAAAACACCATGGATGAGGTCGAAGAGTTGCAGGAAGAACTTCGACGTATTACAGTGATACCTCCTGATACATTAAGGTAAATGGCGATATATGTTATATTTACATGAGTTAGAACTAATTTTGGAATTAACTAATATTATAAGTGGTATCTGTCCTTGACTTTCCTTGATGAATTTGCTGTGATTTCCCAGTGAGAAAATCAGATAATTTTATTTTTGAAAATGAAGAAATTTGAAAAAGGTTATTTGACATCAATATTCTTTTACGAAATTTTAAGTTTAGCAACAACTTGTTCATGCCAACTTGCTATATTCGTGATTGGATTACAATGAATTGATCCCCTAAACCTGACCATATAGAATTTCAGAAATTTTCATTCGAACATAGAACAGTCCCGAGACTTTGTTCAAATTTCTTGTCAATACAAACATTGACTTATCTAGCTAGAATAACATTAATTTTTCATACAACACTTCTATCTCTCTAGAATGTATATACAATATAATTGTAAGAATTAACTGAATATGTAGCTATATATTTATAATTTTCATTTGAAAATTACAAATTTGCAGATCCCTTGACATTGTTCATGAAAGTTCATATCCAAGTTCTTACAAAGAAAACAATGAAAAAGAAAAGAACATGTTGTCATTTTGTGAAAACTTTCAACGTCAATACAGCTATTTGTATCATGACCGCAAAATATTACTGCTAACAGCAAAAAATGAATGTGGAATAGAGGTCGGTACAAATAAACAAAAATAGATTTGGTGATATTTCTTTATGGTGACATGTTCGCACCTGTATATAATAAAATATATAATTCTGTCACCTCAAAGTTATTTGTATATCTTTGTATCACCTTAATGAAAAAATTAAATATCACATCATGTTTATCTTAAACTGCTATAAAAAAATGTAACCTTTAAGAAAACGTTGTCTTAAAGTTCAATATTTACTTACCGTATTTCCTCTTATTAGCACCCCCGGAGCTTATTTAAAAACTGACTCAAAAAGTGCTAATAAGAGGGCGGCGCTTATAAAATAATTTTCAAAATGGTATAGAAATAAATTTTATTTAATGGAATTTTCTCGCTCTTCAAAAACAATAAAACAAAATAAAAGATTGGCTGAGACCTTGGATCGTGAAATGAAGAAACGAAAAGAACTATTGACTTATTTCAAACTTACGTACAAGCCTGAGTTTGTGAAAATTATGAAATTTCCCTGGTTTATGAAAGATAAAAAGTAATTTAGAAGCTAAAAAACGTATTGTATTGTATAACTATCCTTCTGTATGGGTTACTGCTCTTTTTCTAATTAGCGCTGCTTTTCTAGGTGCGGCGCTAATTAGAGGGCGGCACTAATATGAGGCCCGGCGCTAATAAGAGGAAATACGGTAAACAGAGTTGCTAATGATGATCCAGTTACCTATATATATGGTTTATATAAGTTATATTAGTGTTAAACATAAATATTATTGCATCATTTTTGCTTTGATGAACATTATAGTTGTATATCTTAAATGATAAATATATATTACATGTTATTTGAATGTTGGAACTACAAAACCTTTAGAAGTTTATCTGCACAACAATACGACCGACTTTGACAAAGTACCCTGAATTGTATGATTATCATGGTTGCGCTTCATTCATTGCTGACTATCTCACGTTTGACCCGCTAGACTCTCCAATTGATCTGGTATTTTTATCTAACAAACACCGGTCTCTATTAAACGCCTCCCTGTAAATGCCGCTGTCTCATAAATGGCGCACCAGCAAGTGCGGTGTTTATTAGAGCTTCTTCATAAAAAGAAAGAAAATATGTTTTATTTTAATGAATTCTATATTTTTCTTTCAACAAACTCATCAATTTGTAAAACTAAATAAGATCATTTTGTTTTCTGTTTTTGAGTTCCTCTAACAAGCATTTTTCCTTGGTAACACTTAAATCTTGCTGGGAAAACAAACCAACTTCTCAATTTCTTTTGCCAATAACAACATTGGAAATAAATTCTGTCCTCTATTAAACGCCACCCTCTAATAAACACTGCATTTTGATGTTTACGAAAGAAAGGGTCCTAGCCCTACATATATATATATACATGGGTTCATTTTAGGAGGTTCTAGGTTGCTAGAGTGTTATTAGAGAGTTTATATGAATTCCCTATGCACATATATATATATCAATGGCCAATGATTATATGAATGGCCGGGATAGTTGGTAGATCGCTTGCAATTTTGGATTTCTGAGATTACAACTTTCATTGCGAGATGACAACCTTTTTTATGACTCACCATCTAATAATATATTTCTTTTCGTCTTACTCTAACTTGATTAACTGTTAGTATATTTATAGCCTTTAGTGCTACCTTCACCTTCTACCATACTGAAGAGACAACATGGCAATTGTTTTGACTTCAGTATTTTACTTTGCTCTTTGCTGATTGGATCAGGCTATGATGCATACTGTGTCAGTGGCTACGCATCAAAAGAAGTTACATTAATGGACCAATCAAGAGAATTGTGTCCTTTCCTAAAGGAACGCGATGAGGTGGCCATCATTTATTCTAATATATTGATCTAAAAATTGAAAAATATTTGGCTTAAATCATTGCTTTAAATCATTAAATGTTTATACAATATTTTCTTAAATTAAATCAACTACTGTTGTAAATGTGTTTTGATGTTCAGTTCACACACAGAAAAGCATAATTTTGCTGATTATTATTTTATCTTTTTCCATTTGCCAATTCCAAGCTGCATAGCATCATTGCATTTGTAGAGTTTAACTTTATACTCTATAGTATTTCTCTGTGTGATTCCCTAGACTGTTACCATTGAAGATAGTGCACCTGTAAAGAAGTACACTGTAAAACCGCCGAAGGATTTAAAAAGTCAGTTTGAGGAGACAATGAAGGCCAAGAGATTAGCATTAGAGAAAGAGGAGGAAATGAAGAGGATAATGGAAGAAAATCAAAGAAGAAGTGTTAGTGCGAAACCGACTTTGATTTAAAAACATTTTTATGTTTTTTTTATTTCTTAGGAGCTAGAGAAACTTCCCGAAGATAAATTACGTGGTTTGCGAGTCCACTGCTGGGTTTTGGTTCTTTCTGGGAAACGGGAGGTCCCCGAATGCTTTTTTATCGAAACTTTAACAGGTGTACCAAAAGCATTGGACAGCGTGGAGTATCTGGGGATAGAGCATATATGGAACCACCGTAATGTTTGGGTGAACATGCAGGATTGTTCCCAAGGTGTTAAGGTAATTGGAGTTGCAATGCATGTAGAATTATCCGTAATGAGAGCATTGTGTTAGCATCTCATATAACATCAAATACATGAAAAACGACCCAGTTACCGATTGAGTTTTGTTAGCAGTAAAATTGAAAGTACAAAAAGAGAAGATTCTTTAAAAACATTTGGTTGGATTAACACTGAGTTTAACTGTTGGTTTTCTATCTCTGTCATTAATTAACATTTATCTCCTAGCCGAAAATTTACGGTTTTCTCAGTTTCTTAGTTGCCATTAATGTTCAACTTAATGGCGGGTATTGTTATAAATTTGGTTAATTAATTTTTCAGAACAATAAGTTCTTTCTTTAGAATGTCAATTACAATTTGAGGGATCCAATGAAATGGGAGTTCATGTTCCCAAACACTGACGCCTCATTAATATGTATTCCACCAGCCAATGACGATCTTCTAGAGATTGATGATGAAGAGGTGTTTTCGTCACTTTTGAATTAAGATTTTAGGAACTTAATTAATTTAATGGTTTATGTTTGCCTAGGAGTGTGTGGAAGATGAGGCAATTAACATTCCAAAGTCTTGGGTCAGCAAAATTGAAATCTCGAAAAAAGGTTACAGTATAACATTTGAAAGCGAATAAGTATCTTGACCTCTATATGCATTTTTTCTGTCTCTTTAATTTTCTAAGATTTCGAGACAAGATGTCCTTTCGGAAAGAAAACCGTTCTATTTCAAAAAGCCAAGCTGGAGAAATTCTGTGAATATTTGAACAGCGACGGTTTAGTAACAAGGATATCAATTGCTAACGATGCCGAATGTATGTTGCTAGTATTACTGTAATGATATTTACGCCGTTTCGAAGTTAACAAATATTTATATATTTATAAATATAGCGAAAGTTGTAAAATGACTGCAATTAATGTTAGTGAAGGATGTCATCGAAGTGCAAGAATACTACAAACATCGAGCCGATAAACTGGAAAGTCGCGTGCATAATATCCAGACTGGCTGGATACACGAGAAGTTCGCACCAGGTCGCAGTCATGGGTTGAAAGGTTTCGTGAAGCTCTCTCTCTCTCTCTTCCTTATGCCATGTTTTGCTTCTCTCGTTTCAGAACATTCGTATCAAGGAGATGGGCAAAGAACAATGACATTTTATTCCAAGTCAGTAGAATATTATAGCGATTCGTTTCTTTGAGTTTCCGCGTACTCGCATATTTTCAGCGTGCGCGTGGATGGTTTGCAATCGCGCTGCGAGAACGAAAGAGAAATGACGGAACGCTTTAAAGACCAGGAGAACTTGTTGTTGTTGAGAAAAGCTGTGTACGGGGATCGGGTAAAAAAGTTCGGACCGCAGGGGGATACCTTGAAACCTTTAGAGGTCAGTGTTAGTTGGTCTTAAAAATTGCTAGAACATTTTATACTTTGTGCTCAGAAAATGGTGGAGCATTTCGGTAGAGACTGCGGCAAACGTGCGGACGATGATATCGACGAGAGAACCTTCTTGCTGACCGAAAACCGCATTTTATTGAAGTTCCACTTACAAGACAGTCACATTACAGCGGCGAGACGAGAGTTCATTAAACCTGCCAACTTTACGCTAGAGAAATCATCTGAGGTTCAAATGAACGAGGATATGACCACATCGTTCCAAGTAAACACACTCCTCTATGTTACTTGGTCACACTTACCCTGTGTTACTTTGCATTTGTTAGGTTGATCCGAACATTAAGCCGATGAAAGAGTTGCAAGTATACAACATGATGGTGCAAATGCTAAAAGATGAAAAAGAATGTCAAAATAGGATCAGGGAATCGGAAAAAGAGGTAGAAGTTTTACCGGATGTTTTACTAATAATCCAATTCGCTTTACCCGTAACGCGCTGTCTAAACTATGTTTCAGCTGAATAATAAATTACATAGCTACAACACTGTAGGCAAAATAAAAGGGTAGCTTACTCGCAAATTTTACTTTGTTAAGAGTAACTGAAGATATCAGTGGAAAGGAGTTTCATTTTCACAGAACTTCACAACTTTGCCAAAATTAGGAGTCAACTGATTCTTACATGGATATTTTATACAGTTGATAGTGTAGACCTGCACTTCAAAATAGTTTCTGAACATGTGGTCGGGTCAAAATGGTGAGAATAAAAAAATTTAGACATGGGTTTTATACTGTCTGGACTGATGTTAACAGGGATTACCGACAAGTACCACGACCGGTTTTGAGAATTGCATGGTTTCAAATGTTTTTGCTTCGCGTAAATTCGTCGTAATTTATCAACATTTTCTCGTCAGCAAAAACTTCATCAAAATGAAAAACTAATTGTACCAATGGATAGTAAAAGGGGAGGTAATGAAAGGCCTAAATCAATATTTCCGAGTTATCATCCCTTAAAGTTTTAATGATGACGTCATCACTATTACACAATCAAAATGTCCATGATGCTGTCCACTTCATTTCAGCTTCATTCTGACGGTAGATTATACACAGGCACCACCTTAGCATGTCGAGTGAAGAAATTTGTAACTCGGTCTACTAACTCTTCAGAAACCCAGCCAACATCATCTAATAACTCTAAGTGATCTCCAGTATTCAACAACTTCTTTTCAACTTTACAACGCATCCAGAAGTTGCATAAATTTGTGGTAGTTATCAATGCTACTTTTTCCTGCATCGAAATACATTGAATTGAAATAGATGTTGTAATCCATTACAATAAACTTCGTCACCAGCGCTTTTCACGACAACTAACCCTCTCGTAAAATATTGGTAAGTTGATTAATGAAAGATTCCTTGTTTAGATAAAAAAAACACTTGTCTCGTTCCATCTGATCTTACATTAAATAATTTTCTATCAGCAGACATCGCACTAGATCATCTCAATTGCCCTTCAGCTTTGTTGCAACCAAAGAAAACAATGCAGACAATTTTTCTTGTATCTGTTACTATACTATAAGTTTTACGTCGATTTATGAAACCACCTTTACTTTCATCATCAACACAGGTTGGTGCAACGATACTTTGTCCAAGAGTAGTCATGCCCGATGTTTTCGAAGCATCAAAATTAATCAACGTGGTTGGTTCAGGAGTGAGTTCATAGTAAAATTATCGCTAAGTTGCAAATCACAATTGAAAGGAACACCATTTATTACTGATTCTCCATCTTTTTGTAAACAAGTATTCATGGGAGCGGCGAAAATGTTCCAGATAGCGAATGTCCGACACGAAATTTTGCACTTTACATGATCGATAAAACAGTAAATTTAGTATTTAGTGCTCTGCGAAGTAATACTGAGACGAAAGGTGAATTGTTTAAGGTTTCCAGAGTAATAGAAAACATAATTTCATCCCCATCTTCGTTGAAAAGGCACATATATTGTAACGTACCAATGCATTTCCAACTTCGATAGAATTTAGCTTAGTAACGGGCTAGTATTTTGATACCATCGTCTTCATCCATTTCTTCTTCTTCCAACTGAACTGATTAACTGAATTTCTTCGTCGGTTGTTGGGCTGTCCGTCGTTATAAGACTTTAATCAGTGTCAACACCATCCGCGGCGGTTAACTCCTAAGGAACTAAGTCTCGATTCTCTTGCCGCAGCTCCGTAAGATCCTTTTGCAAAGCTATAAAAGGGTCGTCGCTATCTTCAACAGCACCAACCAGTGGAAATGAAACTACACAACAGCGTGCGGATATCCATCTTATTTTTGCTTGACGTGTGTTGCAAATATACTAAGAAGATTTCCTGGAACAAGGCTTTATTCAACACAAAACTATAGTACATGTATCAGTTGTAAATATGTATATAGACCTAAAATAAACAAAAGAAGAACTATATATAAATATCAACGATTTTCATAACATTCTCCGTCGGTTAGGAGTTTTCTCAGTCTTCTGAGGTGGACGTCTTGTATGTGTGGATCGTCGTAAATTGTCTGTAGACGGATTCATTAGTTCTGTTTCTAATTCTTGATTTACAACCACGTCTTCACTTTCTTTCACTGTTTCATCACAAGCAGATTCAAGAGCAGTGTCTGCTCGCTCAATAGGAATTTCTAGTTCGCTACTAGTATGCTGTTGGTTCTCGTCATTTCTTGGATATGGCGCTAGGTCGGATAGCGAAACTGTTGACTCGCGGCCATCATTATGTCGAACGTACTCGTAAGTGGGGTTGACATGGGTTAGCTCAACTTCTTCAACGAGATCATCATTCTTGCTTGATCTTACGAATTTACGGAGGAATACTGGACCTGGCGTCAACCACGATGGCAATGATTTTCCTTGACTACATTTACGTTGAAAATTGAAAAAACTTTCATAAGGTGCGGAATTCGTTGCAGTTGTTAAAAGAGAGCGGATAGAATGTAATACACCAGGAAGTACTCTTTCCCAATGCGAAACCGGAAGTCCGTTTGATGCTAAAGCTAGTCGAATAGCTTTTCAAACTATACCGTTGTAGCGTTCAACTTGACCATTACCGATAGGGTGATACGGTGTGCTGTGACTCGATGCTATTCTTCTGTCGGTAAGATATTTCACAAGTTCTGCCGACATAAATGATTTTCCCCTGTCTGAATGCACATATTCTGACATGCCACACAATGAATAGATCGAATCAAGGCATTTTATAACGGTAGGTGTTGAAATATCAGGAGTTGGGATAACGAAAGGAAAGCGAGAATATTCATCAATGACAGTCAAGAAATACTTATTGCGTGTAACAGACGGAAGGGGTCCTTTGAAATCTAGGTTTAACCTTTCCATTGGTCGTGTTGCCTTAATCAATTTTCCTTTAACACTTTTGTAAAATTGTGGTTTGAGTTCTGCACAAATCTTACAATTGGAACATACTCGCTTGACATCTTCGGTAGAGTATGGTAGATTTTTGGATTTGACGAAATGTAGAAGGCGGGTAATTCCAGGATGACAGAGCTGCATGTGAATGTCGTCAAGGTTACTTGAAACTACTAAACAATGAGCTCGTGTAAAGGAGTCAGCTACAACATTCTTCTTTCCTTCCCGATACTTTATGACATACGAAAATTCAGCCAGTTCCACACGCCACATTTGAATCTTATTGTTCTTTATCTTAGTCCGTTTTCGATTATCAAACATATATGATACGTAACTTTGGTCAGTAATCAGGGTAAATGGTTGACGTGATAGCAAGTGGTTCCACTTTCTGACAGATTCTATGATAGCAAAGCTTCCTTTTCTACCGCTGGATACCATTTTTCACTTTTCGATAAAGTTTTTGACATGAACGCCACTGGACGACCATTTTGATTAAGTGAAGCAGATATGGCTACGTCTGAAGCATCACACTCGACTACGAATGGTATGTCCTCATCGATTGGAGCAAGCACTACATTTCCGTGCTCGTTCTTGATAGCATTAAATGATTCAATAGCAGCTTTGGTTAGCGGAAAAGTTTCGGATTCAGCAAGAGGTTGAATTTTGTCGGAAAACTGAGTGATCCATTTTGCATAGTAGGCGAACATACCCAAAACTCGTTTAAGGGAAGCAACACTTGAAGGAGGTGGAAAATCTAGTAATGGACACAATCTTTCGGGATCTGGTTTGATTGAGTTTTGACTGATTCGATAACCAAGAATATCAATTGATAATGCACATTGTACAGTTTTGGCATTGTTGAGGGTTATGCTTCGTCTTTTGATCATTACTTGGAAAGCAAGATCGTTTCGTTTAAGATCAGCTTCATCGACTCCCGCGATCGAGATACGGGAAAGTGTCCTCGAGTTCCTCCTCATTCACTAAGTCATCCATAGAGCGTTGAAAACACGGCACACCATTTGTTACGCCAAATGGCATTACAACAAACTCGTACAAATCTCCAAGACATTCAAAGTCATTTTGACATTGAGTCGTTTAATGGCATTCTCACTAATGAAGCTGTCAGAGCTACACGAATCAATCAGTGCGTCCATTGTTAGGCCATTTACAACCACAGGAATCGAAGCATGACGAAGGTTATGTGGACAAGCAGTAGTTATTGCACAGAGTGATGGAGAGAAGATAGTGGATAGACTGGCATCCTTTTTGGACCGACAAACTTTTGAAAAATGTCCTGTCTTAGAGCAGTTGTGACAAGTTGCATCACGGGCTGGGCACAACGATTGACTAGCATGCATAGAACCACCACAAAAATAACACACTTTCTTACGGGTGGTTTGTGTTGTCCTTTTTCTTAACGCTGCAATAGATGATTGGCTTTCTGGATCGTCTATGACATCAGATGTTGAGGCTGCTGCAACAGTAAGTTGTTGTTCTGGGTGTATGCTTCGGAGTTCTTTTGAGCGAGATCAAGTGTTTGCGCTTTATCCTGCGCTTGCTCCAGAGTTAATTCTGCACTTTCCAGGAGACGTTGGCGGATATAATTTGATGACAATCCATTGATAAATGAATCTCTAATCATCTCTGAGCGATACCCCTCTGCAGAAACAGAAACAAAGTTACAATGTTTACTAAGTTTCTTCAATTCCTCCAAGTATTCGTCAAGATTTTCACCTGGTTTTTGTTTTCGTGAAGCTAATTGGTAACGAGCAAATACAGTGTTGGGTGTTTTAACATACAATTTCTTTAAAGTCTCAACAACTTCTTCATACGTTGTACATTCCTCAACATATTCAAAAACATCTGAAGATACAAAGTTGACAATCGATCTGAATTTGTCTGGAGAACCTTCTCCACATTCCGTAATGAAGTTATCGAAAGTCCTTTTCCAGTGTTTCCATTCTTTGGCAGCTTTGGGAGAAGTTGGATCAATATCCAATCGACACGGCTTCAATGCCTTGCTCATGTTTGTGTTGAATAAATTGTTGTAAATATACTAAGAAGATTTCCTGGAACAAGGCTTTATTCAACACAAACTATAGTACATGTATCAGTTGTAAATATGTATATAGACCTAAAATAAACAAAAGAAGAACTATATATAAATATCAACGATTTTCATAACAACGTGGTCACATTCACTTATGTGCTTCTTTGAGTGATTCCAATTATTGACTTCTCCGCGCAAGTTTATTTATGATTACCTTCTGAGAAACCATATCCTTTGCAAAACAAAGTTCTGAATTTGACCCAACCTCCGCATAAATGGTCTTCAAAATTATCAGGATTTACAGAATTTAGATGGGCTGTTTCCATTATTTTATATAGGTTATCTAGACCCGCCTATTCGCTAACACAACCGACAATGAACAAAAAGGCAAAACATTCGATCTGAACATATATTTTTTTAAATGTTCTGTAAATATTTGGCGAACATTAAGTGAAAAACTTTTTGCGATTTATTGGTTAATGATGCATTAAGGGCTTATAACTCGGAATTATTAGTTTAGATAAATGGTTTTTATTTTCCTTTTTTATAAATTGGTAAAACTTTTTCGTTTTGATGACTTTAATATATTGCTGCAAGAAAATGCTGAAAGCATCACGTGACACGATCTGATATTTTTAGTCCATCTTGGAATTTAAATCCCCACAAACAAAACCCTCAATGGAAGCGAATTTTTTGTGTTTAGTGTCGAGAAATTTTAAGTGAACGACTGAAGGAAGAGGTGAACTGTAAACTCGTAGTTTCTGTTTACGACACTGAGAGAAATGAAAAAGCACAAAGAAGAAGAAATGACCTGGTGAATAACTCCTAATAAATACAATTCATAATGTTTCAGCGAAATAACATATAATAATTGTAATAACGTTACTTGTGTAACGAGAAAGATCTTGCAACGGGTCTTGTTACCAACTAACTAATGTTTTTGGTTCAGGAGAATCAACAGAACGAGGAAGCTTGTAAAAAACGAGAGATGGAATTGGATTATCTGGCTCCTTTTCTCGCGCGTATTGGTCAACCCGCGAAACTCACGCGCGCGAACGCTCTGAAAGTACGCGAGGATTGCCTGTTTGATCTAAAACAACGCCTCATCGATAAAGCAAACATCATACAAGCAAGATTTGAAAAGGTATTCACTAATTGGCACGTTTTTGTATAATATAGCGAGAATTAAATCCAGATAACAGACACTAGACACTGGCAGTTTAATCCTCAATAAGTTATTGTATTTCTGCCAGAAAACTACATACATATTTTGTTTCTATTCGTTTAGGAAACAACGGATTTACAGCAGAAGCAGGCCTGGTACAAAGAAAACCAGATGGCTATGACAAAGGCTGACGAAGAAGAGTATTTAAACTTCTGTAGTGAAGCCATGTTCAGAATTCATATTCTAGAGTTGCGTTTGAACAGGTCAGTGGTTTTCCAACATCAGTCTTAACAATGGTAATTTTTACAATCATTCTAGACACAAAGAGATATCCCCGCAATTGTACACGCAGTTGGATGAGAAGTTAAAGAGAGATGCTCGTTTGGCCGATTTCATGAACTAGTTCAAAGTTTTCTTATGTGAATATATATTTTTCTTGTAAATAACATGACTAACCAAAGTGTAACAAAATGATGTGGAAAACATGTTTACTGGAAATTCTGAATTCTATGCTTCATCATTCTCCACACTGCGAACTCCATCCACCCTTCATCATTCCTGGCACTGCGAATACCATCCACCCTTCATCATTCTCCACGCTGGAATCATCACCCACCCTTCATCATTCTCCACACTGCCAACATACTTCAGTGAACATATAACTTTCATTGCCCATTGTTGATTCGAAAGGAAAACAAATATTATTGTATATATGTATTTACAGAATTTAGATCGGGTGTTTCTATTCTTTTATATAGTTTATGTAGGTCTACCTATTCACTAACACAACCGATATTAAACAACTTTTGGAACCTTGAGGAACACCAGCATTGATGAAAAAAATGGAAGATGAATGACCGCTATGGACCACCTTGAGTTTACAATTGGAAAGGAAGGAGGAGATAATGTTTAAAAACGGACCTTTTAAACCATATGCCTTAAGTTTGTGCAGTAGCCCCCGATGCCAGACTTTATCAAATGCCTTGGAGATGTCAAGGGCAACTGCTCGCGCTTTACCAGAGACATCAAGAGCATGATAAAAACGTTCACCTATAACTGTCAAAACGTCAGCAGTGGAACGCCCAGAACAAAACCCGTACTGGGAGTCGTAAAACAAATTATTTTTTTCAATAAATTCAACTAAGCTCAGGTTAATCAAAGTCTCGAAAACTTTGCTTAAGATGGAAATGAGACTGATTGGTCTATAATTAGAAGGATTAGATCGCTCACCACAATTTTTAAAAATTGGAATAACAGAAGCAAACTTCCAAGATAAAGGAAAACAGGATTCATCCAAACACTTTTTGAAAAGAGCACACAAAACGGGAGATAACTCAGTAGAGTACCTTTGAAGTACAATTACAGGAATGTCATCCGGTCCAGTAGCCTTATTAGAATCCATTTTGTTAATAATCTTAGAAACCTTATCAGGAGATATAAAGCAATCATGTAAAGTCTGGACAGTTTTGGAGGAGAAAAAAAGGAGATCATGACCAGAATCATCGAGGGTGGAATGAGAACTGAAGAGTTTAGCGAATAGTTCAACTTTATCCTTAGATAAACTAATGACTTCAGGACCATTGAAAAGTAGAGGTACAGATGTTTTAGAACTACCCCGGACGTTTTTGATAATACGCCAAAATTTGCAAGAACCTATTTCTTTGGATTTGATATATTGGAGATTGCTCAAAACAAGGCCTAAAAGGCCACTTGCGAGTAAAGAGCTACAGGAGAAGTTAAGCAGATTTAAGGTAGCGATGAACATTAGATTTGAACAGTTGAAGGTTAAATTCAGGAGGAAAGCATGTAGATGGAAGGGAGATCCAAAGTCTGGACGTACGCGGAAAAAAACTGTTTTTATAAAAATCCAGAACCAAAATCAGAACGACCCAATGGAGCGCTATGAGATATCTTTCAAATGTCAGAGTTAGAGGTTAAAAATAAATCCAACAAGGAGGGCGATTGACTTGAGTGATCAGGAATGCGGGTTGGAAAATCAACCAATTGCGAGAGGGACTGAGATACTGCAAAGTTATAGGTTTTGACACCAGTGCTACTTGTTCCATTCGAGCATCTTAGCCATTGTTTATGGTGAATGTTAAAGTCACCAAATACAAAGATGTTGGTTGAGCGATAATTAAGAAGAGCTAAGTCAGCGGACTTTGAAACTGATTTGATAACAGAACAGTCTTGAGAAGATGGAGAGCGATAGAGAAAGAACAAAAAACTAGCTGAATGTAGAAGAGACAAACGAAAACACATGAAAGGTTGGTCGCGGTCTTCCAGGTCAATTTCACGAAATATTGGTAAAGTTTCCTTGACATAAACTGCTAGACCATGCATATGAATAGGGGAGTCCAATCTAAACAGAGGTAGGTATCTAGGAACAAGGAAATCATTAGAAGATATACCAGCATTTAGGTTAGATTCGCAAAGTGCTAATAAATCCGGATTATTTTTTTATCAAAAAAGCCTCCACATCCGAATAATTGGTACGAAAACCACAAATGTTGCTAAATGCTAAAGAGAAAGGAGGATGAGTATTCAACTTTTTTTTAGCTTTGTTGTTGCGTTTTAATTTAAAGAGAGGTTTTTCTTTATTTGCTTTACAAACAAATTCCACGGCGGACCTTACGGCGGACCACGGCTTACTCTCGAGTCCGGAATAATCGTCCCGGGACTCTTATTTTATTTTTATTTTTTTAGTAAGGAAATACACAGGAGAGGCAGGGCCTATGACTCAACAGAGTCCTGTGTATTGGAAAGAAAGATCAGTAAAAGAGACACAGACTAAATAGAAGGTAGACAAAGAAGTAGATGAGAAATAAGTGCAGAGGGCTGAAATAAAGTTAAGAAATTTTCATAAAGTCTAAACAATTTATCCTTTATTTAAAGCCTTGGAGGTGGTAAACATGGCTTTTGGGGAATACACTGCATGGGAGCTTGTTCCACCAATTGGAGACCCGGACAAAGAAGGAAAATGAGTGCATGGTGGTCCTTGGGGAAGGAACGGAAACATTGAACTGGTGGCAGTTGGAAGAGTACCTCGTGTTTCTGGGGAATACAGAAATAGGTGGGACAGTAGAGTGCAGTTCATCGGAGCAATGACCAAAAAAGTATCTATAGAACAAACAAAGTGCGGCTACTCTGCGTCTATGTTCCAATGGTTGAAGGCTTTCTGTTAACCTGGGATTATCAATTAATCGTATTGACTTGCGCTGGATACGATCAAGAATTTCCAACACAGACTTAGTAGCCCCGCCCCAAACGGGTGAGTTGTATTCTAACTGAGATCTAATTAAGGACTTATACAGAACTAGAATTTTGTCAGGGGGAAATACTTCCGGGCACAAAACAGAAACGCCAACTTCTGCGAAGTTCTTTTGGCCAAACCAAATATGTCCTCATTCCAGTGTAGGTCAGAACTCACTAGTAGGCCGAGTTGAGGAAGGTGACAGGAGAAAGGGAGAATATCGTTACCCATAACTACATCTGGGAATGAGCGGTTCCGCTTTATAGAGACAACTATTTGGTCGGTCTTTTTAGTATTAAATTTGACCATGTTGTGGTCTCCTCATTCCGTAACCCTAATTAGGTCATTTTGTAGAATAATTGCAGCCTCAGATCTTTTAAGGGAAATGTTTTTGGCTGTGGCCTCACTGACACGAGCGAAAGAGTGAAAAGCATGGAGGTAGGTGTCGTCAGCGTAGGAATGTACGGAGGAGGATAAGAGGGACAGTAGGTCGTCAAGAAACATCAGAAAGAGAACTGGTGACAGCACTGAGCCCTGAGGAACTCCTGCGTTTATACGATGCATACTAGAAAGGTGGCCATAAATTCTAACAGCTATGGCCCTTTCTGTTAGAAAGTCTTTGATCCAGTTTGAAAGCTTCGCGGGCAGTACGAAGGAAGGAAGTTTAGCAAGAAGAGCTTTGTGCCAAACCCTGTCAAATGCTTTGGAGATGTCGAGAGATAAAATGCGACTTTCACCAAAAGTTTCTATTGCAGAGGACCAGGCATGGCTGGCGTATGTAAGGAGGTCACCAGTTGATCTAGCCTTTCTAAAACCGTATTGATGGTCGGAGAGCAGTTTGTGGTTTTCGAGATTGTCTACAATAATAGATTCCATTGTTTTAGAGAGTAGCGGTGTAAAGACAATGGGTCTGTAGTTAGATGGTAATGATTTATCACCCTTTTTGGGGATTGGAAAAACATGTGCTAACTTCCATGAGGAAGGGAAAATGCCGGTGGAATAGGAAAGGTTATTATTATTATTAATCAATCTTTATACAGGATAAAAACGTCAGTATTTACAATTATATACAAGATATAGAAATAAAACTGCTTTCCTCGTTTGTCCTGTGTCAGAAAAAGATGTAATAAATAGTTAGCTGAGATAAATGAAAAAAGTAGGACGAACCGTAAAATAATTTATTATATGAGTTATAAAAGAATTTAAAATTTAAAATCACAGAGAAGAGATCGAAATTTGGCCAAGTCCGGTTTCGATCTGATCTCTAGTGGAAGGCTGTTATATAATTTTGCCCCTCCAAAATAAAAACTTTGTTTTGCTGTCTCTAATTTTACTGCTGGCAATTTCAGTAAATGATGATTGTTTCGTGTGTTCATTGTGTGACTTATTGTTTATTGGTTATCGTACTGTTAGTTTAGTTAAAGAGTATGGCGAGATGAGGGGCAAGTTCCTTTGCACATGTCTTTAGCAGGATAGCAGGTATGCCATCTGGGCCAGAAGATTTGTTAGTACATAAACGTTGGAGTGTTTTGGAAACGTTTTGAGCGTTGAACCTTACTTCGGGCATCAAGACTGTTGCGACAGGAACTTGGTGATCGAAGCATCGACCCGAATCGTCAACATTTGATGTTGAAGAAAAGTGTGTGGCAAAACATTCAGCTTTGTGCAACGGGTAACATGCCACGCTTCCATCGGGATGAATGATATCAGGGAATGTTGATTTGCAGAAATTTGATCTTATGGATTTCACCATCGACCAGAAAGCTTTAGGGTCGCTCAATTTGATTTTGTCATGTCATAAAAGAATCTTTGGCCTTTCGGATGAAGTTAGAGCAAGCATTTCAGGCAAGAGTGAAGTTTTCACGATTCTGTTGGGTGTTGTTCTTTTTCCACTCACGGAACGTTTTGTTCTTGCGGTTCACTGCGCGAAAACACTTACGGTTGAACCATTTTGGCGAATTAACCCGGCCAAGGCATTCAGTGGATGGAATGGCCAAACGCATACCAATGTGGATCCATTCGACAATACTGTCGGCAAGTTTTGAAGGGTCGTCGGAAGAAAAAGAGGCCCAGGGAATGTTGCTTTCAATGAATTCACGAAGAAAGTCCCAGTCAGCCTTATGAAAGTTGTAGACAACATGTGATTTATCTGATGAAGGGTGATGTAAGGAGTTTCGATTGCAGCTAGTTGTTATTAGGCAATGATCTGAGTTTCCGATCGGAGCAGATGCCGTTGGTGTATCGAATATTGACGGGTCAGTTGTGAGGAAAAGATCTAAGGTGTTAGCTGAATCACAAACGCGATCTGGAATACGTGTTGGGAAGGTTACCAATTGTTTGAGATGGTTTAAAGTGGCAAAAGATTCTGCTTCGAGGCCTGCTGCGTTTGCTCGCGGGGAGGACTGCACAAGCCACGCTGGGTTGTGGACATTAAAATCACCTAATATGGAAATTTCGCACCGAGGGAATTTGATTAGAAGTGTTTCGATGTTGTTGGAAAGATGATCGAAAAATATTTCATGATTTTTGGAGTTTGGGGATCGATAAATAGTACAAAAAAATTTGATGTTGCCACAACCATTGACTTTTAACCAAAGTATCTGAAAGTCCTTCTCAAATCTGTTAAGATCGTCTACTCTAGCAACCTGGACACCAGAACGGACAAAAACACAAACTCCACCTCGTGGAGACATGCCAGAGAAGAATTCATAACCTGGGCAACGGAGATGAGGGGAAACAGTTTCCAGATTAGTGGGATCTGCCGGACAAACCTGAGTTTCAGTCAGGTAGAGTAAATGGGGTCGTTTGGCTAAAAGATGTTGATGTACAGAATCGATATTCGCATTTAACCCACGAATGTTGCACAACGCAATTTTAAATTTTAAGACAGTGTTCGATGAAGTATGAACGTCTCGGGCAGAATCTAGTAAGCTTGACAGACCCAGCGGATTCGCAGCACTGGGAACGCGGACTTTTTTAACTTGGGCGATATCCAAGCCAGTATGATTATTGAATGAATGTACTGTCATTGAGAAGGAAAGGATACCTGAAACTCCTGTTTGGTGGGGAAAGCCAATGACATAAGCCACCAGTAGCAGCAGGAGTAGTGGTATTTCACCAGGGCGTTGGTTTTAACCCAACTACCACCTAAAAATTATTAATTTATTTAATTTATTTAATTTACTTATTAATTTTGGAGAAAAATTCCACCCAAGACATGTTTATTCCAGCCACCCCTTTTATTAAAATTTGAAACATTTTCCATGCACTCCTTTTATTAGGGACGCTTTTCTCAGAAAAAACATTCTGTAACAAGTGTTAATGAAATCAAGTTTACCCAAATCATATTGGGTTTTCGCAAAATAAGAAGAACGTCTATCTGAAACTTGTTGACTTAGTTTTATACTCCAACATTCTTAAGAACCTTATGAAAACTACTCTTAGAAAGGAGGAACGCGTCAAGTTTTTAAAATGTTAAGAAAAAAATTCCACCCACCCCGTTTATTTCTTTTGTGCAAATATTCCACCCACCCCTATTATTTTTTATCAGAAAATTTTCCACCCACCCCGATTATTCCGGACTCGAGAGTAGTTCGTGCAAAACACTCTACATTGACATTCTTAGTTGTCGACATCAGACCGTTCGCGATTTAATAGCCACGCTCTATACGCCGTAAATGTCATTTGAATTTTATAAGAATAAAATGTTTTGCAGACCCATTAAATGTTAAATCACAGTTTACGTAGATTATGAGGGTGCGACAAACCGAATTATGAAGGCCATTGATATTGGCTACGATGACGCAAAGGGAGATAAAATCAGGACACTCAATGTAACAAAAGAAATTGGATATACCTTCTCGGGGAAACATCTCTAAACGTCTTTGTATCTGTATCTATTGTATATTCATCGCTTCCATTGAGATCTCCACTATTGGTTTTATTGCTTGTTCATTATTGCAGTTTCAACAATTTATGTTTGCCCAATTATCTGACGAGAGACGTGATGCAAGAGAAACTCCTGATCGCGATTAACGAAGGATCGGGAGGATTTGGTCTCACGTGACATCAGTCATCACATCCTAAACGGAAACTATTATCCCGGACACAATCGCTCTAAAAATTACTCACAAAGAACTCTAATAAAATATTTTTGTGTGTAGAATCATACAAGCCGACATTTACCGTATGAAGAAATTTTTTACTGCAAAATCTTTAAAATCAATCTACTTTTCTTTCATATATAGAATAAATTATGCTAACATTGCATGGGCAAGCACACCACATGTCATGAGACCAAATTAATTAAAATTCACCGGCTGCAGAATTGTGCTGCAAGTATTTTCCGTGTTTTTGAAAATATCGAACTTGCTTTTAACAACAGAAAAATTTAAAATGGTAGATTTAACAGAACAATAACGGGTAATCAGTTCCCACGTTAATTTGAAAGATTTCAAATTAAAACATCGTACAATGGTAATAAATAAATGTGTATGCAAATCGTTTGTAGCAAACTTTATAGTTTCAATAGAATTATAATTTCAATAAAATGATTCAATTTTACCTACTTAGGTAATTAACCTACAAATCATAAAAAGACTGGAATCAAACAATATAATGCTCATTTAAAAACCACTAAATATATAGCATATTGTTTTATATCACTTACACTGTCATTTCTTGTGAAAGTTTTTCTTATTGATTGGCCTTTGTATTACCTGGCAATTGTACTATTATTTTATCCATAATTTAAATATAATATGCAATGTATGCGGAACATGGTTTTTGTTTTTGATCAATTTTACTTTTTATGTCCACATTTCACCATCATAATTTTAAAAATTAAATGCAGGAAGAACTTTGTTTTGAATTTCACTATGGTCCTATAGTATATTCAAGAGAGATTCTTGATAATTTCTTTACTATCCTTGCGTTGCTCATTTTGAACTACTTTTTTTTTTTGGGGGGGGGGGGGGATGTGTATTTATGTGAGAGGTGCTCCGTTTTCCACGCATAGGCAAATTGTGAAATAAACTTTGTTCATGTACCAATGTTCAGAAGTATGTTTAATCCACCATTTTTGAGGTTCTTTGTAAATGAGTCATTATTATTTAGAGTAACAATGGGAGTAGGTACAAAACATCATTACTTAAATCAATTAAAGTATGTAACTATTTGCTTAATTTCATAACTAAATGTTAATGTTACAGAGGGTCAATCTTCTGATGCAATATTGGAAATAATATGAAAGTACTATATACAGGGTTTTAGACAGGCCTCGCAGATGACGTATAACGTCATCTTCCCAATTTAGTCCAATTTCCCAATTGACTCTAGATTTGTTTTTTTTTGTTTTTAGTAGAGTTTTAAAAGTATATATATGTGTTAATATTGTAAACAGCAAGCAAACAATCGTTTTTCTATATATAAATAGATAATAACGCTAAGGACATTCATAAAGTAGTTATCATGATGCTACGACACAAATCACGAATAAACCTTCGATCACTACACAGCTACACCATTATGGTCTGGTTAAAGATATAAACAGCATGATTTTTGTGATATGCTTTAACTGGCTTATTTAACTAAGATGTTATGATATGTTGGTTTGTTTTTAACGAGGCTCCCAGAACGCTAATTAAGCATTATCAGGAAGACCATGACTCAAAGGTTTAGTACATTTAATTGCTCCCATTTGTGCTACGGTTATTTTTGATGAAATACAGTGTGTTTTATTTATAACTGCTCACTAAACAACTTTGTGATAGCTTGGTCTCGAACTCAGAACCTTTCGGTCAAGAGCCGAACGCCTTTTACCATTCAGGCCACGAAAAATTGTGTGCCTGATCGGCACGGAATAATTCTTACGCGAGTCTGAAATGTTGGGCGCTTGTAACGATTATAAATACTTTATATTTGCCCGTATTATTCCTTTGAGATAAAATTCTTAATATTTAATATTTTAAAAATATTTAATTTTTTAAAGCTAATAGAGTTGTTTTGTTGATACCTTCAATGATCGAAGCAGTTCCTTTTAAACATTTGGTGAATTAATTATGAATGAAGTATGCACAATTGGAGTCCGGTATGAAACAAGAACAAAATGCAAATGCCGTTTAGAATGTCAACCAACTGGCACTTAAGTTAAAATACGACGACTTCTTAGTGATCACGATGTCTTCTTGAAATTAGGAAAAAGTCTGAAGTTAACCCGTTAAAACCGAGCTGTCGTGTTTATTTTTTGCAGAGTCTACTGCATGCTTAGTTTTGTGAAAGTGTCTTTTGTTTTGTAAACAAACTGAATATTTCGTTGTGGTTTGATCTTTTGTTCTTCCATGGAATGCAGCATAGTTCTTCTGCATTTATCTGTCTCCAATGTTGAATAGAACTTTTTAACAACCTGTAGCATCGCGTGTAAACATGTCTGTCGTTTTCTTCCTTTTTTCTATGATTGACGTCAAACTTTTTGAAACAGTTAAGAATTGGTAATGTTAAATTTCGTTAAACAAACTAAATTTCTTAATAAAGCTACACATTGATATATTTAAAGAACGGATGAATCGATTATAATTTGAAACGAAAAAACATATTTACGTGACCAAATAAATTACGTTAAAGTAAGTTCTTTAAGATTTTATATACAAGAGATATATTTAAGACGCGTGATTATTATTAGTAAAATTACACAGTTAGGGGCGTGGTGGAGAGTGCACCTTAAATTATCGATGGTGCGGGCACGCGCCTCTAAATGCCAGATCTGGTATAATTTTGTTCCCTATAAGAGAAAATATTGGATAAGGTGTTGGATGTATAAAATAAACGCTGTAAAAACACACCAACTTGAGTAATGTTACAGTTCAATTTTAAACGTTTGTGAGAGTCCTCTTAGAGCTAATCTAAAAAAAATTTTGCTTACAGCGCCTCCCAGCGCTGCTACGCTCCTCAATAACCTAGAAAACGCCATCTTCCCAAAAATCCTGGCTAACGCCCTGATATAGTACTAAATAATTATATTATACAAAAGCTAAATCTATTGCAAATACATCTGCAACCAGTAATGGAATAGTCAACTATCTCAATTCCCTTTGTTTATACCACTAAATCAAGGAGTAAAAGGATTGTCTGTAGTGTATGTAGTTGTATATATCTATTAAAAATTATATTTATTAAGGAAGTGTTTGGTCGACCAGCCCGTTCTGTCACTCTAAGTCATGCGAAACATCAAAAGATTGCCTACCAAAATCGTCAAAATGAATTTGAACGAGAAAAAATGCTTCGTCGTTTGCAACAGGTAAAATTGAAGGAACATATTACACATATATAACAATTTCAGCCTATATATAAACACATAATGTTACATCCAGGACAAAACATTGCAAGCAAATATGGCTAGCGATGGTAGAGTTGAAGAGCGAAGGTTCTTACGAAACATGCAACGAACAAAGTTAGAAAGTGAAACAGATGAAGCAATAACAAAAGTGATCATTTCTAGTTTTGTATCTCTGTGGCATATAGACATTTTTAATAATCAAATTTATGAAAGTGTAACAATATCTAAAAGGGCAAGAATCGCGAGAGATTGTTTGTTTTAGGCCCAATTGCAGAAAGAATTACGAGAACGACAAAGAGAACAGGAGAATAAATTAGCACAGGTAAAGATGCTTTTTAATTAATTGTCTTTCTGTATGTGGGTGATGTAACATCTTTGACCTCATGGATATAAGCACCCATGCCCTTTATGCACTGCTGCCACGGAGTTTAAAATGCAAATGGTATCTTGCGTGGGGTAACGCACCATTCCCTCTCACTGGGGGCGTTAGGAAGGGCGTCCAGCTGTAAAACCATCTGCTCCAATGAATAATCAAATGATTAAACCTACAAAATTGTGGGGAATATCATCTGTTGAAACCCCATCTAATCCATGCTAGCATGGAAAATAGACGTGAAAAATGTAAATGATTTGAATTCCCATATGGTTCACATTATGAATTGTATTAATATTTTGCAATTTTGGAATTATTCCATGTGGGATTGTTTAGGAGCTAGAAGCTTTGAAGTTGGAAGAAATGAGAACGGAAAAATTGAAACAACAATATCGTGAAAATAGGTAGAAGGTTAACTTTAAATTTTCTTTCTATTTCTTCTTCTGATTTTGTTTTAGTCTCGACCTTCGTGAGTTGGAGGCAAAACTACGAGCGGGCTATATGAACAAAGAAAGAGCGGCTCAGTTGGCTGAAAAACGTGTCTTGGAGTTAGATATTGCGGTATATTTGTTTATTGACCCTCACAGTTTTCGCTATCGAAATGTTTCAATGTTTCATTTTTTTAAATGAATTTAGACATTTATCTTAGAGGAGCGAGGCAGAAACAGTGAGGCAAATGCAAGAGATGCACGAACGAGCAAAGAAGATGGAGATTGTTCAAGAGCAAGAGAGGTGGCAGAAGAGTGTAGAGTATCAGGAGCAACTAGAATGCCAGCTGCAGGAGCAAGAAAAGAAGAAAGAAGCACAATATGAAGAGTTCCTCAAAGAGAAGTTGATGATTGATGAAATTGTAAGAAGAATATACGAAGAAGATCAGCGGTAATGCAGAAAGTTTAATGTTTTTGGGACTAAGTCCAAACAACTTGTATTATATTATTATTATCATTACTATCGTTAGTGATATTGAAGCAAGACTTGAGAAACAAAGAGCGACACGTGAATATGTTGAGGAATTCATGAAAAAACGTGATGAAGTAAGCACGTTAGAATAAGTGTGTTGACTTTGAAATTGTTCACAAGGGTTTTGCTCGATTCTGAGAAGTGCTCTCATGCGTGATATTCAAGATGTGTTTTGTAACCTGATTTGTATCGATACAAGGAATCAAGAAAAACATCCCCAAAAACTACACCTTTGTTAAAATGCAACACCTTTATTGCCGAATAATACTGTTACTCTTTTACGTTCCATGTTATTTTTTTAAATCAAATACTGTAGTTCTTTAAATTGTGATTTTATGTTCAGTGGAAGTTCCACCAGTTGCAGTTGATGGAAGAAGAAAATGAACGAATTAAGCAATATGCCACCGAACAACAAGAGAGAGAAGAACAGAGAAGAAACGAAAAGATAATGAAGGAAGCAGAAATGTCAGCTGTTCAAACTGAAGTATGTGCATTTTCACTTGCAACCAAACATTTTAATGACTTTATAAGAAATCTCTATTACAGTTACAGTCGTGTAACTAATAATGATTCAAATAAAACAAAAACTCACCCCAAAAGGACGTGATTTGATTGGTTAATCGAACAAAGATTACATCATTTTGGTGTCATGATTGGTTAATCGAACAAAGATTGCATCATTTTGGTGTCATAAATTTGTTTTTATTCAAATATTAGATTGATGTGACACATGGTGGCACAATTCTATGTGATTTGTTATTATTAAAGGTTTATTAGTAAGAATTCTTTATGATTTTGACTTAAAGTATACATGGTTTTTAAGAAATAATTATTTCAACTTAGCTAGCTAGTTTGTTTGTTGTTTTTAGCGAGGCTTTCAGAACGCTCATTAAGCATTATCATGAGTATCATGAGTTTATATTTTCCAAATCTTTCTACCTGTTATTTATGATCTAACTATTAAAAATGATGGTAACGAGTCAGCAAGTGTTGTGAGTAAAAAAATATAAAGAATAGCTAGCTACACATTTCTGTCTGTTTAGTTGTTGATATATGTTTGTAGAAAAGCCTGGATATATTATATTCTGTATTAAATATCAGTTGACTTTTTAAATTCCTATTAACTACATTGCTAACTGTACTATGCATTACAAACACAAAAAAGCAGGTTGACATGGTTACGCGCTCTTTAAGAAGTGTTGCGTACAGTTTACAAGGGCTAATAAGAGTTATACTGCAACATCTAGACATGTATCATACAAGTAACAAGTGTAATTTGCACTTGGTTTATATATCTGGTACTTTTTATTCCGCTTCTTTCCCTAGCTTTCAAATAAAATCGCAGCTGAACAATACGAACGCGATGAGATGGAAAGGTGCTGACGTGTGCAAGAATTAAACAGGGTTTCAATTTGTATGGTTCGTTTAGGGTTCGCACTGAACTGCATCTGGAAGAACAAGAGGAGGCGAACAGGATGAAGGAGATGGTAATGTTGTTGCCGATCCTCGTAGTGTGACTCAACTTGCGGCTCTTTTCAGATGGAAGCTGAGAAACGTATAAAAGACCGCATAGAGTTGCAGGACACGATGAACGAACAGCTGCGGTTCAAAGAGTTGAAGATCTTGGCCGAACGCAGTGAAGAAGAGGAATTCAGAAGACAGGTTGGGAAAGGAATTATTTGTTTTTATGTGTAATGATCATGTCTTTTCAGATGTTGGAAAAGTTTTACGCGGACGATCGCATGGAGCAGATGAATGCACAGAAGAGACGAATGAAACAACAGGAACACAAACGAGCTGTAGAGAAGCTCATCGAAGACAGAAGAGCTCAACTACAAAGGGAAAAGGTAAGTTGTTTGTTATATTGTTATGTTATTGCTCTTTCAAGACTTTTTTGTTTCCTTTACTAGTGAATCATCTCTATAACGATCAACTTTTCTAGAATAAAAATTTCCTTATGTCCGATAAATATTTTGAAGTGTGCATTAAATAGTTTTGCCTTGGAAAAACATTCTTAGAGGATAGTACAGGGAAAAGGTGAAGCAAAAACGTTGATTTTGAGGAACTCTTCAGTTCTTTTTCTGTCAATTGTAACTTCTTTCGAAGCTAGTGTGTGTATTTTCAAAACCAAAACAACGGTATTTGATAGGTGTTTCCGGTCTATGACATACACGATGGCTTATTCTTTTCTAGCATACTTTATTCGTTGTTTTCTCTGTCATTTTGATATTTCTTTAAAATGATATTGACAACTCCAGATGTTGTAAGGGATTCTTCACGTATTACCGTCATATTATCAAGAATTGATAAGCCTCTCTTTCCGGCTGTTGTCCGTTACATGCAGATTATTGTAGTTCAATATCCGTTCCACTCCTATCTCTCAATGACAACCATATTTCAGGAGAGAGATTTAGAAGAGCACAGGGAGATGGAGCGCAAGGAAGCACATCGTCGTCAAGTAATCGAAGAAGAGAGACAACGGTTGTTAAAGGAACACGCTACTAAGCTTCTTGGGTTCCTGCCAAAGGTAACGATATAAAAAAAAATTCTTGATGTTTTTATATGAGAAAGCAACGTAACGTAAAGACGATAAACAATCAAATTCTCTTTAACAATAACATCGCATTGTTTTGAAGGGTGTTATAAGAAATTCCACCGATTTGAATTTACTGGACGAACGATTCAAAGAAGTTTACGCCACAAAGAAGACAGATTTTTTTTATGAAGATTTTTAAATGCTTGTTTATTTTTGCTTGTGTAGTTTTAATGATTGTATGGCATAGTATAAATGATATAGACTAATTTAGTTTTAGTTGTTGCAAACGGATGGTCTAAGAAATACCTCCCTTGAGTATTTGAATGCAAAAAATTGCCTCTGAATATTTTCATGTTGATTAGTCAGTTCTGGTATATACGAAGTCGTTCAACAACCAACCAATTCTGTTAGACACGTATTACGGAAGCAGCGTCAATTACTGCAAAGCAAGGAACAAGGCTGAAAAATACATTGCAAAAAATGCCAGATCTATTTCCAAAGCTTTTTACTACTACATCGAAACCTCCTATATCAAATCTAAAATCCGCACTAAAGATATGTTCCCTGATATCGTATACAACAACACAATCGAGACTAATCATCTCCAAAAAGCCACTTTCTTTAATCAATTCTTTTGTAGCGTATTTACAGAAGAAAACAAGCAATTGCTCCTAAATTTCACTCTCGACTTTGAAGTTCCCGTCATTCCTGAAAACATAGACTTGTCACGTGAAAATATTGAATCTTATCTACGTCTCAACTCCACCCACACAAATCTTCGGCACCTGACAATTTATATCCGCGCGTAAAACATACCGATCAATCGTCAATTCTTCTCTCAAATATCTTTAAATCTGTGCAAACGGCCTCAAATTTGGATTGTTTCCCTATTAAAAAAAGGAGAAAGAACTTTACCTTCTAACTATCTGCTTAACTGCATCAGCTTAACTTGTGTTTCTGTAAAAAACACTTATGTATTGACTTCCACACAACAACCTACTCAATCCGTTCCAACACGATTTTAGACAGCGTGTAGTAATTAATAATAGTTCCTTGAATTGGTTAACAGTAAAAAACGGTGTGCCACAAGGGTCCATTTTGGCACCACTCCTTTTCATTATCTATGCGAATAACATACCAACATTAATACGTTTGCTTGCTGCGCTGTTTGCGGACAATACTAAAGTATTTAGGTTAATGTCCACTCCTATCTCCCATTTTCAACTTCCAGCGGATATTGATATTTTAGCAAATTGGGCGAGAACTTGGGGGATGTCCTTCAATATCTCTAAATACTCCGTTATCCACTTTGGAACAAACAACAAACATGATGCTTGACCATTCCAACTCCAACCCTAATAAAATCAAATTGTGAACGTGATTTAGGTGTACAGATTAAAAAACGATTTAAAGTTTTCTCAGTGAAAAAAAGTAATTGTCTTATCGGACAATACGCAGAACCTTCGTCAGTTTAGACGAACGCACATTCAAAATGCTCTTTAACGCCATCGTTCGTCCAAATCTCGAATTCTGCGCCACTGTTTGCAATCCGAGGTTAATTCACGACAAAAAATGCGCCTAAAGTGTTCAGTGTGAAACACCGATCAATGAGTGGTGATTTAATAGAAGTGTATAATTGGTTGAACGGTAGTTATAAATGCGCTAAGTTGTTAATCAAAATAGAAAGTCAAGTATATACACGTGGTCACGTGATATAATGATCCTTTGAGTAAACAGATAGAAAGATCGTTTAAATTTTGATGTTTGATTTAACAGTGGTGTCATGAAAGTGAACATCTCCCCCTTCTCAATACCCTATCAAATGTCGATTACTTTTTTCTGGATTTTGGCAGAAGTTTATCCGACGCTTTTTGGAAATTTTTTCGCAATATCCAACAGATCCGATCAAAATTTCAAAAATCAGCGTGGCCGCGAAGTTGAATCCCGTTTTCGACAAAAACTTTAATCAATACAAAAACTTTCTCTAACCATTTCCAGCGTTCGAAATTATTAGAAACTAGCTATGTAAACGCTTGCCGAATGCACCCATCACCTAACCGTTAGAAACATCTTGAAAGCCTACTTGTCTTTATATAACTATCTGCAATGCACGTGCAAATTTCACGCATTATTAAGCAATGAATATAGCAAGTTGCGTAATCACGTTTTTGTGTGTTTAAAATACAGATCTTTTTCAGAACATGTACCGTAAATGATCGATTAAACGCTCCGGGCGTTTATTTAAAAATTGAAAATTTTAGGGGAGCGTTTATTCGAAAGGGGCGTTTAACTAAGAGGGGCGTTTATTTCAAAATGCAAAAATTTGAATAACACAACTTTTCTTCTGAAATAATTTTACGAGTCACATGCAAGTAGACGAGGGTTAAATGATATTACAACTGTTAAAACTCAAATTTCAATGTCAGTTATCTATCATCATCATCTTGGCTTGGAAAATATGTCGCTCGGTGCGAGTATGGATAAATGGCGAGTGTTGTGCTACAAGCTGCAAGAAATCAAAGAGAGATACAGCCATTTTGAATGAAAAAGTTTCCAGTGGACAGTATAATCTCGGTAACTCGAACCCCCCCCCCAAGGGACCGAGTAAAATAGTTCGAGGTAACGAATGTTCGAGTTATCGGGAGTTTTTATGAGAAAGTATTAAGAGAGGGGAATGGAAAACAGTTTAAGTTAACGCGAGTTCGACTTAACGGGGATTCGAGTTATCAGGTTGTACTGTATAGCATTTTCCAAACAGTAAGCATTATTTCTTTCTATTCTATGGCTATTACGTGAGAGGCGTTTATTTAAAACCTCGCTATTAAAATTCACTCTATTTAGAAAAGGGGGCGTTTATGTGAAAGGGGCGTTTATTTACCAAATTAATTTTCACACGGCGGCGTTTAATCGAAAGGGGCGATTAATTGATCATTTACGGTACTTTGATTTTGTTTTTTGGCAATCGTCTCTTTTAATTATTTTAGCGTGTTTTAGCGATTTTCTTTCATCTTGTTTTGCTTCTTCATGACAAAATAATAATATATGAAAGAAAAGTTGTCAATTTAAAAAAACATTGTTAGATAATTGTTGCATTTTATAGTAGAATTTTCTTTTTTTATTAATTTAATAGGAATGGTAAAGACAGGAACGGTGATATTATTATTTCGTAGATTTTGCGTGTTTGATGCCGATTGCAAAGTTGTAAAGTATTGTAAAGGTCCAATCATCGATTCAAAACAGCAGCCGACTCACAACGAGCTGTCTTAGCTGGTCACACAAATTCTCGATTTTTTAGTTCTCACGAGTTTTAGATTTTAACATTTATTTAATAAAATGTATTACGGAGATATGGAGATTACCTCCCACATCACAAACCACTCTAATGGCGGCACCTCAAATAGCCTCTTGTGGTTTTCATAAAGACCGGCAGACCTGTTGCTGCTGAAAGGAGAAAGGCAAAAGCGGATCACTGGCGCCTTAAAACCAGTTTGCTACGTAGACGGAGCTTGTCAATCTTGGATGGCAGTTCATCTAGAAGAAGGAAAACTCTCATCTCAAACCCATAATGCCAGGTGTCCGGGACAATAACATTTATGAGGGGTTGATCTTTACACAGTATCACAGGGCGGACGTGTTGCAGCAAACAGCCAGGGTGAAGGTGTTCTTATGCTCTGATGGACTTTGACCTTTAACAACAATGTTTTTCAAAAATTATACTTCCGAATGGAAAATCGCTACCTGAGAAAAATGAGGATACTCGCTTAGTGTCAGCTCAAATGTATCAAAGATCTAATTTAAAGGAAGAAATTGTTCCGGGAAGAAAAAGTTGCAAAAGTTGCGATTTTATTTTCGCAACTTTAAAAGATAAAGTCGCGTACATTAAATGTTGGGCGACAGGACAATCATAAAAAGTTGCGTACATAAAATGTTGCGAGTGAAGTTGAACTTACAATAATTTTTCTTGTCGTTCCACGCAACTTAGCGTTTGCTCAATCAATTTATTCCAAAATTAATACAGCCTACTACGGATTACTTGAAAAATCGGAGACGGATTTTCTTATAAGCAGTTTCTACGGACCAGACTTTAATATTTTCATACCTCAATGTACACAGAAAGGTGTAAACTTCATATAACTTTACTTATACAAAAAAAGGTCCAAAAACGAGAAAAAAATAAAAAGTTGCGGAAAGAAATTGTTGCGAACACTGGAAATAATTAAAAGTTGCGGGAAGAAATTGTTGCGAACACTGGAAATAATTAAAAGTTGCGAGAAGAAAAAGTTGCGCAACATTTTCTTCCCGCAACTTTTTCTTCCCACAACAATTTCTTCCTTTAAAGTATTTCAGAGTACCCATAAATGGCCAATTAAACCCCAAGATAAATCTGATGATATGCTAATCAACTCCTACGCTTAAATAAATGCCAGGGTAATGTTCAAGAATGCTAAAAACACCCAGAATAGAATTAGCAAAGCAGCGCCGAGAAAAATGATAGTTTAAATTGATTTTAAACTCTTGTTAAAGATTGAAGGTATAAACCAAAAGTCGTTTAAGATTTGTGCTCTAAACGTTGCAGTTGATGGCTCAGAGGACTATTTAATTCATTGCTTAAAAGAAAGTGGATAGGCTGAAAAATTAGCTCAACGTAATCGGATCCAAAGAATCTTACAATGTCAACTGATTTTTCCGAAAAGGATACCTACGCGGTCCTTTTATCTCCTTGATGAAGATGACAACGACGAAGATCTAGACATTTTATAACTTTGTTGTTTTTAAATTAAGAGAGTAGGGAGAAGCTGGAACATAGTAAAACAAACTTTTGCGAATACTAATATTTCATCTCGATAGGCCATCGTCATAGTCATCGATAGCCCGAACAACTATTGGTCAGACGATACTGTTTTTTTAATATTTTAATCAATGACCTGCCTGAGACGATTCTTGTTTGCTCTTCTCCATAATACTTTTTTAAGAAACGGAGGGTGATTAAAACTCTTAGAGAAATTTCTGGAGTTTTCGTTTTTCTATTAGTTCGGTTTGCTCGTTGTACTAGTATTTCGCTTTAACTATCGTGAGATCAAGTCAGAGATATGGCACTCTGGGGAAAAGGAGATCCAAGATGGATTGTCGAAGAGCGACCAGATTCTAAAAATGTAAATAACTGGCATTGGTGAGAGTAGCTCTTTAATTTTTAAGTAGGTACTAACTACAAGTACGTGCATACGCGTGTTTGCTATTACCACTAAAATATTCGAGACAGTACAGTAGGATGTATAAAATAGAATCCTTTTTTGTTCTCCTAACCTGAACTCTGGGTGATTTTCTCATCATTCTTCATTAATAAAGAGTGGTCTATGTAATCATATTAAAAGAGAGATTCCAATATGAGTGCAACAACACCGAAATGAGAATTAGAATTGTTAAAAAAGACTTGACTTACCTCTTTGGCGTTTATTGTCACAAAATTTTTACATGTCTGAATCCTAAAAGAAAAACATAATGCAAACAAGGTTGTTCACACCTAAAATAGTGAAACAGTAAATTTGTTAAGGCTCATGCAGAAGTGAGGAATGACATTCCTTAGACTGAAAGGCCTGTTATAGTTGGTATGAATGGTCATATTACTGTAAAAATCCTTTGATACGATAGAGATTCAACAAAAAAAATTTGAAGTTGATTTTCAATACAGATTTCAATAAATTGCATTTACCAAAATGTTCACGATTTTTCCTTATCATATAGCCGTCATTATGTTGCTACTGGAAATTTTCACTAATACGGTTTGATGAGTCATTAACAACATTATAAGCAGTGCATTTGATAGAAAAATAATGTGATCTTTATAAATATTATTTGTTACAGGACAGAAAGAGACGCAACATTATGGTCAAAAACGAAACTGAAAACTTTATTCTCTGAAGCTGGTGAAGAAACAGAAGAAGGTAGTTTTGCTCTAATTAATTTTGACGTTAAAACTCCTTTCTCTGGAGTTTTTGAAGTTCTGTATAGGATTTATTTTGTTTTGCAGGAAATTGGAAGATTGAAGAAGTGAAGAAAGTCGAAGGAGAAGCTTCAATAAAGTATGGTTATCATGTTCAACTGTTCTTTGTTTATTTTTTTGTTGTTGTTTGTTTTAGTAATAGAAAAGGAAAACTGATATATTTCTACGAATGGGCCATCAATCTTGAATATAAAGGTACATAAGAGAAAAATTCAGTCCAAATAACAGTCAAATCAGGGGTGTTTGAACAAAAGAAAAAAATTATGATTTTTGTTATTATATTTGCTATCTTTTTAAAACTGTTGTGATATATTTATCTGGTCAGTGTATGGTAATGAGTCAATAATTCTATCTACTTTTAGTCCTTTTGGATATTATGACCAGTATTAGTAACTCTTCCTTAAATTTTCTTGTATTTTAGTATATATTACATATGTAGTGAAACTTTTATCTGTTCAGGAAAATTAGCTGACAGTGAACTATGTCACAGTGGCTCCATAGAGATACCAAACCTCAGTGATGAAAACACTGCAGATGAAGTCGATGTAAGGTCATTCACGGTCATTCAGCAAGTTTTCTTTATTTTTCGTTTTATAAAAAGGTGAGAATAAGCGCTAAAGGTGATTCAAAAAATGGTGAAAAGCTGAAGCAATTTGTTCGAAAAAACGGAATAAACGTCATACGTGGTCTGTGCGCGCAATATGTTGTTGACATGAAAACAGGTGCTTATCTTGTTTTGAAATCATTTCGAAAGGATGATATTCTCTCTCCATATATATATTGGGTTCAATCATTTATCCCTCCCACTTAGAATACTCAAGCGGAATGGTATTACCAACTAAAAACGGGAATGCCCCGAGTTCTATAAAAGATTTAGATGATGGTAAAAAAGTAAGTTTTAAAAACTGTGTTTCAGGCATTCCTTGAAGCATTTTTTATTTTACTTGGACATTTATATAAGTTATTGTGTAATGAGAAACATATCTCCTTAAAAGATCACGTGTGTGTGTATTGCATCCACGACTTATTTACTGAATTACGTGTTTAGGTCAACTCCGGCATGCGAGACATGAATTTCAAAGACACTAGTAAAAGTATTTTGGCCTCTTTGTTATTCACTGTATTATTAACTATCTTCTATGGAAGGATCCATCCTAAGATTCACTGTTGCTCATTGATTTACAGAGAGCAAGAACTCGAACAGTCAACATGTTTCATTGTGTCTAAAAGAAGAATTTTACACCAACGCCGAAGAGCTATATCTAACACTAACTGAAACAGAGGTTAGTAAGTTTTTTTTTATCTCTAATTTGTGCCTGTGTATCCCACCTTGATATACCGCAGTATTGCGATGAAACAGTTTGTTCTGTGATATGTAGTTTTGTTTAAGTCAACATAAATATTTGTATTTCCATTACATTCTTCAGCGTTTGAGTGCATTCACTGGTTCAAAGTGTACATCTACGGCAACCAATGGTGGTGAATTCTCCATTATGGGTGGTAATATCACAGGAACATATATCGAACTGGTAAGCACAGTTCTACAGATATATAAACACTGTCCAATGTTTCATGTAAAACAAGCATGTTTTATCTGTTTAGATACCAAATAAAAAAATCTCTCAAAAATGGCGTTTTAAAGAATGGCCGGACGGTGAGGGTTTTTTTTTTAAATTTCTAAATAGTTAGTCCCATTCTGATACATTCTTACGATGGTTTGTTTAGGTGTCGTCTCTGTGGTGACAATCGATCTCGATCAAAAGTCCGACTCGACCTGGTTGTCTCTTAACCAGACGGGAGTACCAGATTACGATATATCGAAAACAGAGGAAGGCTGGAAAAGGCACTTTTGGGGTCCAATAAAACATATGTTCGGGTTTGGTGCGCAGTTGTTTTAGATGAATGAACGAATCGATGAATGAATTCTGTATACGGTCGACATGTTTTACAAAAAAATAATAATCGCGTCTGTAAATTCGTAGTATTTCCTGTCAGAATAAAACGTTCTAAAACCTAAAATTGCGAAACTATGTCAATTGCATACATACAGTAAAATATACAGTACTCTCTTTGCAACTCAAAGTTGTTATTTCTTACAATTAATTTTCCATTACCCAGATTTAAGAAACTTTGACTACTGAAATACCAACTTAAGTTAAGTTTAATGAATTTGAAGTGAGAAATAAAAAATAAGTTTCCAGTTAAATATGTATATATTCCTTGAATAATGTTCTGTGAAGATTAAAACATATTTATATATATATATATATATATATATATATTGCTATGTAATCAATTTTAGTGTATCAAATAAACCATCGAAATTAGTGCGATACGGGAAAATACAATTGCAAACTTTAGTAGGTTCTAATGATTCACGACTGCGAGTTTTGTCATTTGTTTACAGCCATCAGTTTGATGTTGTCGAGTTCATAAGGTTGTTGTTTTGTACTGTGACAACGGCAAAACGTTTATATACACTTTGAACCAAAGTTTAGATTTCCAATTAAGTGATGGAAAATTTTATGTAGATTAACATACTAAGAGCTAATAAATCTAAATATATTCTTTTTTATCCAAAATCCTCCGAAAAATTTCTTGCGAAAAAATTGCCAGTGTTAAGAATCGACAATTGTGAAATCACTAGAGAAAAATACAATAAATTTTTAGGAGTATATATTGATGAGAATCTAACATGGAATTTCCATATAAAATACCTTGGGAAAAAAATCTCCCGAAATATAGGCTTAATGCACAGAGCAAAATCATTCTTAAATAAATCATCTTTAAAGCAAATTTACTTTTCATTCGTCCACAATTATCTTATATACACTAACATAGTATGGGCAAGCACACATAAATCTCACCTCAAAAATCTCCTTAATAAGCAGAAACGAGCGGCTAAAATTATAAAAGGCAAAAACTGTGACATTTCATCCCATGAAATATTAAAAGATCTAAAGATTTTAAATATTTACCAAATAAATATCTTTCAAACTCTGATCTTTATGTATAGAGCAAATAATGGATCAATTCCAAATGTTTTCCAATCTCAATTTCAACTTTGTTCTAATAAATATAATACTAGGAATTCTAATATAAAATACAAGTACCCTTTCAGAAAAACCACAAAAGGCAAGTTTTCAATAAGATACCGAGGTCCACGCTTGTGGAACAATTATGCTTATAACACTGAGTGCGGATCGTTACAAATTTTCAAACACCGAATTAAAAACGAACTTTTGAATAGTTAATCGGATAGTTAATATTTTTTTTTATTATTATTATTATTTTTTATTTATTTGTTATTATTGTTTTTTTTTCTGTGAGATTGTGTATTTTTAATTTTATAATTTTCACGTCTAAACTCTTGTTCCTAATAAATAAATGAGTGTATACAGGTGTCCAATGAAAAGACCGCTTGGTCTTCTATGGTTCCTAGCCATTTGTTTTTTTTCTTGTTCTGTGGTTTATATATCACGCACTGATTTGTAAATGTCTTTTATTTGGCGAAATAAACATAACATAACATAACAATACGGCTCTTGGGCAAAAAAATTACAGACTAAAACCTTAGGGGCACTTTTTCCGTTAAAATTGCAAAATATTAAAACGTCAGATAGACCTTTTTCGTATTTTACCGGCTCAGAAATAAAAAAGTTACAAAATTTTTGAAATTCTTTTAGAAATAAAGTTTGTACATGCTAGAACTAAATAGATTATCAGTTTAACAGAAAGAAAAAAGTTTGAATCACAAAAATTCTTCAAATATGTCAAAGATATTCCTTTCGTCTTCCATCAAGTCACTTTGATGTTCAGTTGAGATTGTGTCTTCTGTAGGAAGTTAAGAATTTTCACATCCCTCACCATGGCACCCTCCACAGGCAGGAACACAATGAAGCCCATTTTTACGGCACGAACACAATTGAGAGCCACAAGGTTTGCGAGTGGTTTGTTTGCAGTTACAACGAATCACTTTAATAAGCCATTCTGGTGCAGGTTCCAAATCGGTTTTGATAGGTTTCATTAAATTTCATTGAAATTCCCACCCCCAATCAGTAGGGGTTAAACATTTAAGGTCAAATTGCTTCCACTGAGCTTCCTTAAGAATAGATTAACGATAGGCATCAATTGAAAAGTGATACTTTTTTTTACCGAAAACAGTGTATATTATCAGGAGGTCACTGTGATGAAATAAATCTATTAAATAAAGTATTTAGATTTCTAACCTGAAGATGCACTCTCAATGCATGGAAAAATGAAGCCCTTTCAGTGGGTGGAAGATTCTCAGGTTGAACGGAATTGGATGTCGATACCATTTCTATGTACTTTTTGTGACGCGTTCCAGACAATGTATCTGTACTTTTTCCGCTAAAACTTAAATAGAAATTAATTTTCTTTTGATAAAAAGACCTGGCCTGGATATTTACCTAAAGTAACTTTGCTCATGTATCCTGACCAGCTTGGTCGGGGGATTAGGATAAAAATGTGACAAATGCCATATGTTGTCATATATTAATTCTTCTGGTAGAGAAATGGCCATCGCCAACTCAACAACGGGTTTTAGTGTAATACATGAAAGTCCCAAATCTTCCGAGGGGTAATATTGTAAGATCGGGATTCCAGTGTTTGAAACTACATCATGTGCATGCCTGATCGTCTGTCTTTTAATGGATTTTAGTCCAAATGAATTTGTTGCGGGTGTTGTTGAAATGACTAGCCCCATTCCATGAAGAGTCCGACATGGTAAGTCTGACATGGTAAGTTCCTTCATTTTATCATGTAATTCAGTAAGGGAGTGCAACTCACCTTCAGTTTCCAGCCATTCACATAAAGCATCGATATTTCTTTGCTTTTCTGAGCTGAGAGGTCTTCCAGATTTTTTTTCAGGACCAGTATCATTTGCAGTGAAAAGAACGCGGCAATTATCATGATATTTGGCTTCAGCTTGGACTAAATCAATACAACCAAGCACTCGTCTTTTGACTGTTTCTGACCAAGCATCACTTCTTGAGTTACAATATGCTAGTATATTGTCACGGTAGTGTATAAAGGTG
Organism: Candelabrum cocksii; assembly: GCA_963930725.1. Lineage (NCBI taxonomy): Eukaryota > Metazoa > Cnidaria > Hydrozoa > Anthoathecata > Candelabridae > Candelabrum > Candelabrum cocksii. Next base: position 4,089,826 of record OZ005666.1, read on the forward strand.
ACATTGTAAACTGGTCTTCTTTCAGGATGATTTTTATCTTCAAAGCACTCTTCACCACAGAAAAAGCAGTGCTGTTTCCAGTTAAATGGTTCCAAAGAATTTCGAGTTTCCATCTTTGCAATTTTACTGGGACCATCTTTTGAGCCTTGATTTGATGTTTTTCTTTTCCTGATAACATTCCCAATACTTTTCTGGCAGCTAGGATAAACTTTTACTTCGGCATTGTTGTCCTATTTCTTCCTTAAATGTGTTGCTAATATGTCATTGCCCAGAACTGTTGTGTATTCGATTAATTTAGGAATACCAGACATACAAGAACGGAGAGGTTCATCGGTTTGCTTTTCACATACCACACAACCACCACTTCTTTCTTCCATCTTAAAAAAAGAAATGTATTCAGTCCTCCCAGGTATCTAGTAAACATACGGATTACACAGGATGTTAAAATATGAATAAGAATTATAAATGCTTCTTAACACTTCACACTTCTTTTGGAGAAAGAAACTCAAATTAATAATCGTTCAAAAAACGTCAATTTGTTTTCAATAATATTGACATAGCTGGGTACCAACCTTTATCAGCATGATAAACCAGTGGTTATCAAGTTGGGCACTTTTGGTAATCTACAACGTACGAGTGATAGTTACTGTTGATGTTGATAGATATTAATTTATTTTTATTATACTAATCTAAGAGAGAGAGAGAGAGATTATCATTATTATTGTTATCATGAAATAGTCCAACAAAAATTATCACACTTTTCAAAACATGGTACTGAGTGAGAAGCGACTCTTGTGTAGATGTGTGACAAAACTTTGCAATGCAAGAGCTTCATCCTAAAAAAGAAAATAATCCATGCCATGTTTGTCTTGTGAGTCAAGTAAACATTAACGTGAACATTATCGCAATATTTTGCAATTTTAACGGAAAAAGTGTCCCTAAGGTTTTAGTCTGTAATTTTTTTTTGCCCAAGAGCCGTATTGTGAGGCTCTTAGTATGTTAATCTACATGAAATATCAGTTCTAACAGTACCAAATATGCTAATGTATTAATTTATTCAAATCTTAATTCAGCCAGACTATTTGGAAACTTCGGTATTGTAGTAATATGTTCGTATCTAGACAACTTTCTTCCTTCACTATTTCAAAAAACCTATAAATCATGTTTCAGATTCACGAAATATTTTTACTGTATTTTGTTGCTTTATCGCAATATGTTTGCGCTGAGAAACCATTGTGTGCGATCCAATAAAAACCATTTTCTAGGGAATGATCAATCACAAACAAACTCAAGCATGAAAAATGATGCATGATTCCGTGGAATACGCAACTGCCACCTGGATACCAACAAAATTTCAAAACGTGACTTTATCAGAACTTTATTTTGCAAAACAAAGTAAAGAATGAGAAAATTAAAAAAATCGGTTTTACCGCATAAGTTATCGCAATCTTCTCCTTTTGCAAACTTTTGAACTTGAAGTGTTATCAAAACAATCTGCGAATTTACAAGGTAAATTTTTGTATGCGGAATACTGAAAATAATGCAAAATTCTACAATATAAACACATGAGAAAATGTACGAAAATCACAAAATTCAAATAATAAACACCTGTAACGGCACAATGGCACTATTACAGAATCTTCACGCAAATTCATCAACATTATACAAGATGTTAACGCACACCTTGGCTTTGACGGTGAAATACTTGACGGCATCTTTGGCTTTGACGGTGAAATGCCTGACGGCATCTTTGGCTTTGACGGTGAAATACTTGACGGCACTTTGGCGGTGAAATACTTGACGGCATCTTTGGCTTTGACGGTGAAATACTTGACGTCATCTTTGGCTTTGACGGTGAAATGTCGTTTCAGGGTGACGTTAGTAATATATCGGTAGGCGCGCTCTAATAAACTCTTTCAAGGGTGAAAACAACATCGAAACTACCATACTTTAAATGAAAAAAAAGACACTTAACAAACAATCTTGGTTCGTCACATCCTTTGAAGAATTGCATTGTCTTTTCTTAATATACATCATAACACTGAAAGAGATACCAATTAAAACTGTCACAATACAAAGCACAAATAGTGGACTGATTGTAATAGGTTAAATAGTTCACAGGACATTAATAACAATGCAATTTCGTAGTTTGGTTTTCAAATGCTCTATTCAAAGCATGTTTTCATTTATGATCAAAAATATTGTTTAATATTTGTGAAAAAGTGTTCCAGTCTTGTTGAACGAACATTAACAAACAGTCTCCCAGATCACTACTTTAGCAAATAGAGCAATTTGCCACTCCCAGCTTTCTGCTTTCTACAAATCTATTATAAATATTGAGAAGTTAAGATAAATAACACTATAATGTAATGTTTTAAATTATTTAAGGTACGGCAATTCTGCTTACAAATGTAATGGTTGGTTCTTTTATAAATTGCCCCCTTGCGAGACAACGTTTAGCGATAGTAGCACACCACAAAATACAACCGTATCATAAACTAAACTGTCGAAATTATAAATAAACTATTGCGAAGTTAAAACGCACATTGACATAACGGCGAAACGATTAAAATGGAAATAACTAAGTCATGTGGTTTCAGAATGACAATTAGACTAAAGCTTTAATATTTTTCTACGCCGGATATTGAAAAATGAACTAAAGACGGACTTTTTCCATGGCTAAATGGTCTTATCGATGGAGAGCTGATGTGTTTTCAATAACCTTTTTTTTCCTTTAATTGTACAATGATTGAAAGGGAGGAGAGCTTGCCCTTAGCCTAACGGTGATATTCAATCATGAACGAGCCAATGTGGACGTCAACTCAGGAAAAACTATTCCGAGGGTGTAAACTAAAATACAAAACACTAGGAAATACGCGAGGAATTAGGAAATACGCGAGGAATTAGGAAATACGCGAGGAATTAGAAAATACGCGAGGAATATTATTTCTCTGAAGGTTTTAGAAAACAATAAAATACATGTCCATTAAATTCCATTAAAAGTAAAGGACTCTTACACCAATGAATAACATCGAATACTCTCTGACACACAGACTAAGTGACTATTTGCTTATATAATATTCTCGTTTTCGGTATTAGCTACCGCAGTATAAAATACTTAAAACAAAAATTATCTCAATTGACATTCACCATGTTGACATTTATGTTTAAATACCAAAATTAATCAAACCCAGAAAGCTTTGCGAACAAAAAATGGTCTTTGTTGCCTTTTCCAACAACCTCAGGCGCTCACAACAAGACGCCCGCCATTTAAAGTGTTAGCAGTTTTTAGTGCAAAACATTCACCGGTTAAGTCATTCACAACAAGTTTGATTGCTATATCTTTGCATACCTCACTTAAGAAGCTTGCTGTTCACGTATTTTGTTGTGGCTCTGCGCAACGAAGCCAACTTTTTCACATGACAGTGCATGGGATATGTTAAAACGGAACGACATGCACAGTTTTCATGGTTTCATAGCTTCCGATTGGCTATACCCGTATCGTAGTGCAATACTGTCGATAAATTCTACCTTTGTCAAATGAAAGTTCAGATTTTTGATAGACAAACAAGTTATTCAATTCGTTGTTCCTCGTTGTGAATGGACATCATTTAGCTTTCTCTGTGTTTGGGTCAATGGACTTCATTTAGCTTTCTCTGTGTTTGAGTGAGTGGACTTCATTTAGTTTTCTCTGTGTTTGGGTGAATGGACTTCATTTAGCTTTCTCTGTGTTTGGGTGAATGGACTTCATTTAGCTTTCTCTGTGTTTGGGTGAATGGACTTCATTTAGCTTTCTCTGTGTTTGGGTGAATGGACTTCATTTAGCTTTCTCTGTGTTTGGGTGAGTGGACTTCATTTAGCTTTCTGTGTTTGGTTTATTGATTCCCGTACTTTTTGTAGACTTGATTAATGTTTTATACGGCCTATTGCGATCCAGTTTGTATTATTCAACTTGAATCAAGATATTCGTACGTAATCCGCCGGTAAATTTTGTGGAGAAGCTATATACTTCTTCAGAGCATTCTATTGGATTTTGTAATATCAAATCCTCCGAGACTTGCTGGCAATGATAGTACTATCCGCGGCCTGTCTACCGTTTGTTAACGCAGGAATTAATACAGTTCTATTTTTAAATTCTAACGGGATAAACAGGTGGCTAATGTTTGGTATTGCACACATTTAGAGCTTTTGGCACCCACCCACTGTGTATGCAGAGTGCGCGACATCTGTTACAGTGATTTTCGACAATACATGCATTTCCTCAATGCATTCTTTAATTTGTTTGTTCACAAACTCTCCTTTAAACTGTGCTTGATCGATTGTCGTGACAAGATGTTTTTTCTCCAAATGCAGTTATTTTTACTTATTCGAATTATGTAAGATTTAGTTAGCGTACTCTTATTTACGGTTAGCAGCTCTTCGTCATTCAGCGTGACAACCGTACTTTTGTCCATGGAGTAATGGATCGCTTTGGGTTATTCCTTCTTCTGACAGTCATTACCAGTACAAACAATCGCGAATGCGTCGAGTAGCAGGTATAAGGCCGTGCAGGAAGATGTTGTTTTGTGTTATGAAGCATCGTTTTTCTATTAATATAATGGAAAGCGTTTGCAGCATCGACAAGCAATATAATAATGCCGAAGATACAGATAATTTTGAATGATGCAATCACTGCTTTTAGTTTGTTGTATCATAAAGTTGCACCACGCCGCATCAAATACATATGTCCACCCTTTGCAACAGTGCTAATAAATACCTACAGGCATTCATCAACACTATTAATACGTAGAGGATTTACTACGTTGTCACAAGAGGGAACAACACAACAAAGTGACAACCTGGCTGTGTCTGTTTATGGGTTAGCTACACAATTACTCATCAACCGTTTAATAAATGACAGAAGTATGGCTCGAAGACCATGCAAGAGGAGCGGATTAGCAATTAGAGCTGCTGGACTGCTGGAACACATCTTGGTGTTGTCCTTGGGGATCAATAATTTAAGGACAAATATGTCGGCGGGAAATTATCTGAAATGCGAAAAGAAAGCTTGAAGGTATGGACCAATATTTAAAACCTTTTTTCCAGCCAATTTTGGCACTTTACAATGATATATAATAAACCCACCAAAAGAAAATGTACGTAAAAACAGAAAGATTAAAAACTGGTAAGTGAAGAGCTTAATTAGAATGGGGCATTTAATGGAATATTTACGGTAAAGTAACAAAAATTTCAGACGTTTTTTTACCTTTTACACCTCAAAAGACACTAAATAAGAGTAAGTAAATTCCGTCAATGGTTTTAGAACTAACTAACATTTCTGAAAATGACCAACTTAATGGAAAATAAAGAAGAATGTGCTAGTGAGGACAATCCAAAAGCGTTTTAAATTCTTCGAAACCAAAATAAACCTCAAAACGACCGCATATGTATCTAATATCTTATATATATATATATATAATATTTGAAAATAAATAGTTGGGTTAATAATAATAATGAAAAATATTGCTCGTACATTTTGTGAAAAAAATAGATTTCTATTGCAAATACTTAAAATTGTTTGAAACGAAACATCCGGTGACGTAACACTGGATCAAAACACCCGTAACAGTTATCAAAGAGGCATCCTGAATTGTATTCAACGGGATTCTGAGGACCACGCCATATAAGGGCATAAAAGGATGATGCAATACACATGACCTTTTGTTGGGAGAAGTCATCCGCTTGAGCGCAAATGTATACCCGGCCAGAGTTATCTCCAACGAACAGACCCTGTGTGAACAATTAGCTTTGTTAAAAATAACGTAAATTTTGAAAATTATAAAATAGATTCACAATGATAAACAATAAACAATGATACTTTACACAAGAAAAGTGTTCGGTAGTTCTATTTGTAACAATTAAAATAGTTAAATTTTTGTCAGAATCAGCCAGGTGTTGGAAATGATGAAGAATTATGTCCTGAAAATCTTCCTAAATGTTGGCAAAAACTCAAATTCAAACTTTCTGCAAGTAAGGGCCTGGAGCAGAATAATTATTTTCCATTTGCGTGAATCTCCTTTTCTCTAAAAAACCTTTTCTTTCAAAACTTTACTTTGGTCAAAAACTAATAAAATATAAAGTATATATACATATATATTATATATATATATACAACTGAAAATGACCTAAATTTGAAAACACTGTCTCCAACAGCAGCCTGATTTCCACGGATAATGATTTTTAAAACAAAAAGAGTAAAAACACAACTGAAATAAATATGTAGCTGCAGCTTCTTTAAAAATCTATTCCTCGGCTCCAAAAAATTATCAATATGATTAAAACCTACACAATGAATTGTGGGGAATATCATCTGTTGAAAACCGTGTCCAACCCATGCTAGCATGGAAATGGACGTTAAACAATGATGATGCTGATGACGAGGTCATAACAAAGTTTGTTATACATAATGCGTGCATGGTTTAAGGATTTAAAGGTTTTTACTTTCAAATTGTATGTATTTGTTTGTATTTACTTTATGATTAATGCATGAGAGAGATCATTGAAGAGATCGTTTTACTTTGTCATTAATTAATGCATAATATAGTGGCTCCTCCCACCAAAGACCCCCTCCCACCAAAAACATTACATCAAGTAATCATTTAAAATTCAGTTTACTTTCTATTGATGTAACAATACAGATTGAGGGAAAGAATTGTTAGAATAGAAACCACAAAAAAATAAACATATATAACATTTTAAATTGTACACTATTCTAAAAATGCACTTTCAAGATTGAGTTTTTGCTACTGTTTACTGCTAGCAGAAAAGTAAAAGAAAACCATCATTCAAATTACAAAGCAACAAATATATATAATATATATATATAGGTTACCTCAACCGGCTGCTTGTCCTCCAGAACAGCGATTTGTGTAATACCTTCTTGTATGTAATACTGCTGCCATAGATCAACAGAAAATGGATCAAACTCAGGGCAATCTTCTTCCCCTTTACAAAAACGAAGGGAGTCACTCACACCCACAAGTTTGATCTTGGTATTTTTATAATTAACCATGAAATTATGCAGGGAGGTGGGTTCACGAACTTCTAGTTGTGAAACGGCTTGGAAAAAATCCCCATCTTCAACTTTATTGTTTTCGTCACCAATTACAGTTGCATAGCGAGGTAGTGTCATGTTTACAAATTTCTCATCATCATCGTTGCATCTTAATTCATCAATTTTATTTTATTTAAAAGTAGTGCAGTTACTGAGCACTCAACTCGATTATAGAAACTGTGTGTTTGTTAGACTGACTGACAAACACACGGTGGTAATATAAGCTACTTTAATATTACAACATGAGAAAATCCACAGGCCAACATCACATCACAGAGATGTTTCACAAAGCAGCTGCAAACTCTTCTCCCATTTCAATATCAAACATATCATAGAAATTAGACATAAAAACAACACTGTGTACATACAGGAAAAGTTCACTTCTAATAGCAAAACAATAAGGTAAATGAAAAGCAACAGTGGCAGTGATATACAGAAACTCACATGACATTAAAACAAAATCGAAACCTCCATCATTCCTATACTATAGCTAATCTCAACATTCAAGGAAAACAACATTAATATATAATATAAACATAGATTGTTTAATTCAAAATACGTATACGTTTCCAGAGTAGCAACTGTTCTAGTAGAGGAGCAACAACAATAGAATACAACCAGTAATATACATAAAGCTATATATACTGAATAATCTCTCCAAGAATCATTAATCAATATATTAGCTAGAGCAGGGACTTTGTCCGTTCCCCACAAATAAAATAGTGATGTTTTGTTAGGACTAAAAAGGTTCACGATATAATGCTGTGCCATATTCAAGATGTGGGTCAAACAACAACCAAAACAGCAGTTTAAAAACGAGGAAATGATGTATATCCGTGAAAGGCCTACCCCCCAATAGAGACATGAGAGTGGTATTACCAATAACAGCAAATAATCGACACTTTCAAACTAAACCGAGGTAGAGCAGTCTGTATATTTCACATGGGTATAGCTCAAAAAACGGTTAAATACTTACTGAATTTAGCTAAAAAATATATTAAAATATTTAGTTTCGAAAATTTAAGAAAACTTCTGTGAGTGAGGGAATCACCATTCTGATAGAATTTAAAAATATGCTGTACAAGTCAAGATGTGAAAACCACCAAAAATTCAGTAAATAAATGTTAGATTTCACTTTTAAGCGTGGTTTCCACTTTAAAAAAATAACCGCGTATCAGCACGTACCGTATCGCAGTATCGCAGTACGATACGGTAGGATACGTTTGTTAATTTCCACCTTAGATAGAATATATCATATTTTTAAGTAGTTGTCTCAGGGACAGTATGTTAAGTAAAGAACTCTTCTTCTTTTTTTTAAAAAAAAGAAGACGCGATGAACGCAAAAGAAAGAAAAGGTTTTGGGTGAGACCATTGTTTCAGGACAGGAAAAGAAAAGGCGAGTTTTATATGTTGGTAAAAGATATGAAATTTTTCGATGCAGAATATTTTTTCAGGTACTTCCGTATGAACTCAACAAAATTTGAACACTTGCTTTCCAAAGTTGTTTCTTTAATAGTAAAGTGCTCAAAATATCGTGAATGTATAGGTCCAGCTGAACGGTTGTGCATAACATTGCGTTTTTTAACTACCGGTGATCACCAGTCAACAATCGCAATGAATTTTCGAGTAAGCCCTTCATGTGTCGGCAGGATTATAGAGGAAACATGTGCTGCAATATGGACTGTGTTGGTTGATACCTATTTGAAAGCACCTAAATCTCATGAAGACTGGCAAGAAATTGCAAAAATATTTAAAAATGCGCGGAACTTCCCTCATTGCATAGGCGCTATTGACGGAAAGCATATCATGATGCAAGCACCTCAGAATTCCGGTTCCTTGTATTACAACTACAAGAAATTCTTCTCTATTGTTTTCATGGCGATATGTGATGCCAACTATAAGTTTTTACTTATGGATATAGGGGATATTGGAAGAAATAGCGACGGTGGTGTGTTTATAAAATTTCCTAATCCTATATCGCTCTCTTCAACGACACCACCTATTCCATATGTTCTGGTAGGTGGATGCAGCATTTCCTTTGTAGGAATATTTGATGAAACCCTACCCGAAAGAGGTATTAGGTTTAAAGGAAAGTATTTACAACTACCGACTGTCCAGAGCACGCAGAACTGTTGAGAATGCTTTTGGAAGCGCCACATCTCGTTTTCGTATATTTCGACGCCCTTTTGTTGCAAGAGTCCATGTGGTTATCAACATCACTAAAGCCGTGGCGATCCTTCATAATTTTTTAATATCTGATAAGGCTTTCAAATACTAAGAAATAAAAATATCTATGAAAGAAGAGGTTAAATATATAAACCGAACCGCTACATTCTTTGATTCGACATTTACATGCACATTTTGAAATGCTCCCCTAACAGACGTCATTTTATCAGGATTATGGTATTCTTATCTTATTAAGTTGCTATTTTCATACTAGCCGGAAAGGTACACAGTGTCACGCCACAGTGAATTTATCTGCAACTGATCAGCGAAAACAATGTTCATACACACCCACCTTCCCAGACGGATGTCGAGGTGACAAAAATTAAAGCAAATATTAAAAGGAAAGCAGAAGATAGCGAAGAAAAGAAAGTAGCCAGCAGATTCTGGGTACGGAACTGGGAAATGTTTCCGAAGGAGCGGCTGTAAATTTACCATCCGTGGAAACGTTAAGGAGAAACATCAGATATGCCCTCAAACCCACTCACGCGAGACGCTATTCCTGTCCTTCCACATGAGTTCCAAATAACGTCAAGTAGTGACCAGTTTTTACTTTATGACAGTGGTGTTGGAGATCGTGACAGGATTTTTATTTTTGCTGCTCCACTCGCTTTACAATTTTTGACAGAATCAGATCACTGGTATGCTGGCGGTACTTTTAAAGTTTGTCCTGAGCTGTTTTTCCAACTATATACCGTTCATGGCCAGCTGCAGTGATCCAAGGATTTGATGAATTGGCCGATCATATTTGGAACACCTTCAATGCATTTGCAGATGATCTGCTTGAGTATTTTGAAGATACTTACGTTGGTTGCTTCCGAAGAAATGCACCACGACGTCCTCCCCTTTTTGAAATTGAGACGTGGAACATGTATCATAGGACTGACGATGAATTACCACGCAACAGCGTCGAGGGTTGGCACAGGAGTTTCCAATCCCAACTGCAGTCATACCATCCAGTATTTTGGAGATTCATTAAAAGCTTGCAAAATGAAGAAAACGTCACCCGCGTCTCCATAACTCAACATCTTGCTGGTCATCCACCACCTCCACGAAGACAACGCTATCTTGATTGCAGTAGAAGAATACTGTCAATTGTCGATGATTATCCTAATCGTTATCCGCTACCTTATTTCAGAGCCATAGCTCACAACCTTAGATTGTAATTTCAGTTCGCATTCTTTTGATACTTTTTCCCTCGACATTTATTACAAACCAAGGAGTGTTTTCCACGTTCCCAATATTGTTTTCTATTAATTCATTTTGTTAAGCACCTATCTATTCGTTTAGTATTGTAACAAGTTATTTTTTCACTTGAATAGATATTGAAACACCAGTCCTTATTTATGCCTTTTCCCTACATCGTATCTGCCATAGAGTTTAATATGGATGGAATGCAAAACGTAAAACGCATCTCCCAGTTTTGAGGAGTCGGGTGTAAAGAAGTGGAAAATAACTGGGTGGGAACTTACCGGGTGGGAATTCACTGGGCGGGAAATTTCCTAGCACCCTAAATAACATTAGTATAAGGTACGTAATAAATGTAAGGTACATGCCTTTCAAAAAGAACTAAATAAATACAGGATACAAATTTTAAACTCATGTCTGTTAATGATAACTAATAACGGTTTTATCAATTTATTTACCTCACCTCACCTAGGTCAACAGGCAAGACAAACCATGGTTGGCCGACGAAGAAAATTTTCAATTTTAGAACACGTTTAATAGCCTAAATCAATATATTTTGCCTTAATTTATTACTACGCAAGCATCAAAGCAGGGTGAGAATGTGGCAAAAAATGGTTTCACAAGAGTACAAATAAGGGTACATATCCCTGGTTACGAATGCAAACAGAAACCTTCACGAATTATAATATTCACAAATCAGTTATAAAAAGACTAAACGAACATAAACCTTTCCAAAGTTATTTATTGTCGAAAAGAAAACATGACAAAAAGTGGTACCAATGAACCAGAATCTATTATTGAAAATTCAGTTTTGTCAACAGTCTTCGAGACATAAGTAAAAAACTCGCTTCTGCTTAAATTTGCATCTTAGAAACGTATATTATAAATTATAGAAAAAAATAAGCTTTTTATTTAAAAATCTGATGAAACAAATTTTCCAAAGTAATGGTAACGTTCCTCATACAGGGATACGAATTCGGTCTTTTGAAAACCATCTGCTTTATTAAAACTATTGTTAGATTTAAAATTAAAATTAAATTAAATTAAAATTTAGCACAGATGTTCCTTATACCTTCGGGATGCACAAAAGAAATCCCCATCCATAGCCCCTTGGGAATGGCCACAATCAATAATGGCGGATTCACAGATTTTTTTGTCTGTGGCTAAAACCTATAATGCCTCCCAGACATTTGAATCTTAATGTTTTGCTTGGTTTGTTTATATATATTTTATATTATTATTATTATATTGATTCATTGGTCATTAAGGTAGTTTTTATAAGAATAACTCATAATAAAAATATTAGAATCTCAACTTGAACCATATTCAAGTATTAAAGAGATTCATTATTGCTGAAAGAACATCTAATTGGTCGCTTCACCTACAGTCAACTACAGATATGCTAAATCTCTTTGCTGCATCTGAGCATCTAAATTATGCCAAAAGCGCTGGTCTTTATGTTCAGCAATTGGTGTCCCTGTCAGAAAAGTATCCTTGGCTTTGTAAGCAATTTGAAAATGAAAAGCACGCAGTCCGAAGAAGCATGCGATACTGGGCAGGTCTTTGGTCTGACCTTGTCATTGAACAAATTCTAATGAAGTCAGTCAAGTCAACGGGAGGATTAACTAGAGGCCGTGGCATGCAAGAAGGCACTCGTCATCTATGGACCTTGTCTTTAAACCATTTAGCTTCAATAAATGATGCAATGAAACTGCTTGCAGGATCTTCTATTAAAAGAAGTGAACAACACATTGATTTGGGTCCATCAAGGCTTACACAAGATCACACCAACTGGAAAAACTTTAAAGATTGGTTAACAGCAAGAAATTCATTCATGTTTGAAGATTCTAACCTACACTCGCTTTCCACAGGGGTTGTGTCTATTGCAGGGCAGGATGAAATAAACTGCGACGATTCTGAAAGGATTGGTGCAGATATTCAAGTCGGGATCGATGATGAAAAATTCACAGAAATTGAATTCAAACAAAATTATCAAGCGAAACCATTGGACTGTCACCAGAATACAGTAACGATCGATGAAGTAAAGGTATATATCAACTCAACAGCCCTGTTTACGGGATAAGCCGCTGTTGCAAAAAGAGAGGAGAACGAAGAATCCTACTTTCACTGACCAATGAGCCGATGTCTTTGTTCAAGAATATGATGATGCGCAAGCCAGATAAATCATCACTTTGGAAAGCCTTGGTTACTGATGAAGAGTAAATTGAACTTGATCTTACATCCTGTCAAAATAATTATTCTTATGTGATAGATGGAGGTGCTTTGCTGCATAGAATGTGCTGAGTAAAAGGTTCAACCTCAAGAAAATTGCAAAAAGCTATGTCCAGTATGTACGAAAGCATTATGGGAAGTGCTACAATTCCTTTCAAATACGAACAAAAAACTTGAGTTGATCAAAATGCTGTCACAGTATTTAAAAGATGATGGAAACAAGGTCATCAACTGTGATGCAGATTCCACTATCTGTTATACTGCATTAGATTTGGCTATCACAGATGAAAAGGAAGTTGTTTTAGTTGCAGACGACACGGACATTTTTGTCATGCTTGTGTACCACTGGAAGTCCGAAATGAAAAATATCATTTTCTTCGAACAAAAAATGCTCAGAAGCTGGAATATTGCGTCCTTATTTTCAAGGCTGGACAAGGTAAAAGATCACATTCTTTTTGTTCACGCAATGACAGAATGCGACACAAATTCAGCACCCCTATGGAAAGGGGAAGAAAAGCTTTTTGAACCAGATCTTGAAATCAAAGACGTTACAGTGTTTGTTGATGACGATATAAGGACAGAACAGAGGTTGGCGAGGTAGCAGTCAAATGCTTTTTGGAGATGTACACTTCTAAGAAAAACGATGAACTTCTCTTCGGTAGGTTATTCCCTATTATTCACAATTAGACAGTATTTGTTAAGTAAGTTAGTAAGTGTGGGATATTTTAAGATTATGAACTTTAAAGTTTTTGAACTGTTTATTCAGCAATTTCTTTCTAAACACCATTGATTGCGTTTCATACTTAACGTACTGACCACGCGAAAAAATTAGAAAAATTTCTTTTTCCGTTTGAAAAATAAATACTTTTTAATTATATTATAGACACAAAAGATATCTTGAGATGATATGTAAAGGTGTTTTGGAGCCAGCGAAGCTACCACCAACCGAACGTGCAGCATACTATCATGGACTTCGTGATGGTGGGTTCAATTTAGTTTGAATTTACATAAAGTATAACAAAGTCGATTCATTTTAATATTTTTTATATTTTGATACGAGTTCACATTTTGGATTATTGAATTGAAAGTCATGGATGGATCATTTAAACTATCAGAAGAGCAATGAGGCTGGAAACGTGAAAATGATATTCTGCTACCTATAATGACAGACATGGAAATAGCTCCTGAATCTTTGCTAAAAGTGGCTACTACAGGTGAGATGCAACTGTAAGTCAACATCAAAGAATCAATGTGGAACTAATCAGTGGCGTAGGATTTGTACAAATGTGTTGAATATTCGGGCAACTAAAAGTTTTTCCGGGCAACTATAGCCTAGAGTCTTTGACCAATGACCAAAATTTAAGGCAACGCTTATCAGTGGCGTAGCCAATGGGGGGAAGGGAGAGGGAGCGAGCGCCATAGACAAAAGGTCCATAATTTTACAATCTTGTCTCTCCAACTGAAAACCTGTGGCTACGCCTCTGCTTATAGTTACAACAAATCATAACTATAATTATTTAGTTTGTTAGCTTTTATTTAACAAGTTTGTTAGCTGTTAGTTAATTAGTACCCAGCAGTTTTAGAATGAACCGCAAAAGAACAAACAGAAGTAACATTAGATGTACTGCATGCAATACAGTTATATACATCTTTCTATATACATTTAACGTCTATTTTCCATGCTGGCACGCGTTAGACGGGTTTACTGATGGCACGCCTCCATCCTACTCTACCTTGCGCCAACCCAGGCTGAATACGTTTCTCAACGAGATCTTTCTTCACAACCTGGCTCCATGTTGTCTGTGGCCTGTCTCTGCAACACTTACCATCAACAACTAAACCTCTACACTTCTTAACCCAGTTATTATCATTCAACATGACCAAACCATCTAAGCCAACGCCTTTGCAAAGATTTTCTCACTTTCGAGTCCATAGCGTTCTCTTAACTCATTTGAAGGCTTTCTATCCTTCAATGTCACATTTGACATCCATCTAATCATTCTCATGTCATTACGCTCTAGTCTGTTTAGTTCGACAGTTCTACATTCTGATTATAAGTCAGAACATCTTAAACGCAAAGGCAAAAACAGTTTATCAGTTAAATTTGTTTCAATTGAGGAAGAAGATCTTCTTCAACAGAGGCTTACCAACTTCTAGAAGTAGAACTCCGTCTGCTGCAAATGATCCAGCCAACACCAGTTCTGCAAGCTTGACTGTTGATTTTGCACTCAATGTTATTTTATTAGACATGGAGAATGAAAATGTAAATGAAGCACCGGTATATAGAAGCATGGAAGAAGATAAATCAGAAGCAGAGGAGATATCAGGCCGTTGCGGACGCTGTCACATATACTTGATTTAACGATCCTACAACCGGCCTACAACTATTTGTGCAGAGGTTATTGTGCCCCCCCCCAAACAATTTTTGGCTCCTACGCCCATGAAACTAATACCTGCAGTTGCCGGAAACATGGTCTGATGTATACAAAGACTGCCATGGAGAGACATGCAATAATAAAATACTATAGGTATAAGACTTTAAACTTTACAACATTATTTGATACTAGAAATTAAATATAATGTATCATCATCATCATCATCATCATCATCATCATCATCATCATCATCATCATCATCGTCATCATCATCATCATCATCATCATCATCATCATCATCATCATCATCATCATCATCATCATCATCATCATCATCATCATCATCATCATCATCATATCATCATCATCATCATCATCATCATCATCATCATCATCATCATCATCATCATCATCATCATCATCATCATCATCATCATCATCATCATCATCATCATCATCATCATCATCATCATCATCATCATCATCATTCTTTTAACGTCACTTTTCCATGCTTGCATGGGTTGGACGGTTTCAAAAGATGATTTACTCCAATTATGGAGGTTTAATCATCTGATGGTTTATTGGTGCAGATGTTTTTACGGCTGGATGCCGTTCCTAACGCCAACCCCAGAAAGAGGAAAACAGTGGTGAGTTAACCCACGCAAGGTACCAACTTGTATTTAAAACTCCGTGGCAGCTATGCATCAAGGGGCATGGATGCTTATATCCATGAGGTCAAAGATGTCTGACGAAAAAAATTTTCAATTTTAGAACACGTTTAATGGCCTAAATCAATATATTTTGCCCTGTTATCGCACAATAATTTAGCACTACGCAAGCATCAAAACACGGTGGGAATGTGGCAAAGATTGATTTCACAAGAGTACAAATAACAAGCAACAAAATATAAACGTTGGTTTCTATTTATAGAATAAGATATTAAAACTTATGAGTTCCGGTACATATCTCCGGTTACGAATGCAAACAGAAACCTCCACGAATTAAAATATTCACAAATCAGCTATAAAAAAACCTTTCCAAAGTTATGTGTCGTCATACATACGCAATTCATATTGAGCCCTATGTACCAAATTAGCTTTTCGTGTGCACAGACTTGTTAATAGCAAACTTTTTGATGATTTGGGTTCCATACCTCTCAAGGATCAAAATCTACCTAGGTGTCACTTTTGAGTCACCCCTTGTGTCACATGACATGATATCATCAGTTCCCATTTTTCAAGACCACCAAACCGTCGTCAATCTGAACAATTTTGACCAATGTGGATGGTTTCTACCTTGTAGAGTTTTCCGCCCTGTTGCTGACAAATTATGCACAATTCTTTAACATACGGCTGAAACTTTGATCGTAATAATCTTGGTGCTTCATCTTGAACAGGAGTTTCAGTATCGATTAGTTGGTCAACAGTTGATTCGTTTCCTGAAGTGTCAAGGTTGATTTTCTGTCTTTTTACCAGTCGCTCCAAATCCTTTGAGTGGGTTATATTTTTATAGCATTCCATATGATATATGCATTTCTCTAATAGGGAAGATAAATCAAGTCCATTTATTCGATCGAAACAGTCGTAAGCATCTGTGTCGCTGTATTCATACCGAGTTTTTAATGCTTTGATTAGTTTTTCAAATGATTCCCGTGATTTCTCTTGGATGATCTAAAATCTGAAAAATATAACATGAAACGAAAACGATAGCAGCATCTGGTTACACAGATAGCTGCTAACTTAGACCTTTCAATTCGAGGGATGTTAACACAGAGAGATTTGACTTCTTTAAATAAATCGATATCAATCAGGTTTCCTCCTTTTACAAGGTATATAATTACCACGTGCCATGAAGACATGACATGAAACGACTTTCCTGTGCTTAGTCCAAAAGCAAAACCACAAGTAAATTAAAATTCAAAACTATAACTGAGTGATGAGCTGCTGACTCACTTTTTGGCACGTATCATCTGTTATTTTTAAAATTCAAACTTTAATCTGGTTGAACAAACCATTTTCTTGCGATCAACCTGTTGGCATATCAGGCATTTTGAATAGTCGACAACTGAATATCTCTTTCGCTTCGGCTGTTCTTCGTCTTCCATATCTTACATACTGTATATGTAATTATTATTAGTCGAAGCTTAAAAAAAGATAATATTAAATAATATTAGACAAATAAAAAATACGGATATCTCCAAAACAAAACACGTAAAACATGTGCAAACTATTTCTTTTTGCAATAATGCATTCAAAAATATTGCCAAACATTCAAATTTATCCATGAGAACGTTCGAAACGTTCCCTTTAAACATTTGAATAGCAAAAAGGTTCGATTTGTGTTAAAACCACGATTAAAAACCATTTAAAACTGGAAATAACTAGATAAATTGATAAAAACCGGGAGTAAATTATAATATAAACTACTTGTATAAATGAATAGAAAACAAGGCAATATTTACGTCCTGAATATTTTATTGATAAGTAACATTGTTTAAACTAAGACAATGAATCAATATGTGATTTTTGCATTTTCGAGACAGATTTCTAAAATATATATGTTTTTTTGGTGAATTTTACCCCCGGTTTTAATACAATATTAAAATGCCTATAACCTTTTAATGGTTTATTTTTAGGGTATGGTTTCATTACCTTTTTTCATCTAGTTTTAAAGTTCTTTAGAATGGTGTAAAGAAAAATTATTTTTGTTTGAAAAAATAAATTGTTACTATGGGAACTGATGATATCATGTCATGTGACAAAAGAAGTGACCCAAAAGTGACACCTAGGTAGATTTTGATCCTTGAGGGGTATGGAACCCAAATCATTGCTATTAATAAGTCTGTGCACACGAAAGTACATAGGGTCCCTGACTAAGGCTACGTAATGCCGAGGAGAATTCCACCTGGAAAAATTATTGCGATGATCATCAGGTCTGATGAACCAGTTAATCTTTTGAAGGAAAATACTTGAAATTACTGTTTCATCCAGAGGATAGAAAGCTATTTGAAATTAAATAAACACAGGACCTTAGTTCAATTTAAGTCTCTTGCTCAACTTGTTTAGTACGTTTCTTAAGAATTTCCTAATGCGGAAAGCTAGAGCCTAGAGTTACTTATAAAACGAAAATTCATTTTTTATGGTTATTTTTACGAAATTAATGCTTTATGAATAAATGAGAATTTGTATAATGGTTTTCAAAGAAATTCAATATCGACTGAAAAATAGGGTCTCAACTTTAGACAAAACCCAAATGCTGATGAGTGAAGGAAGATTGTTCGAGATAATGCACGAAAAGATCGACAGAGTAAAACTCCACTAGTAGGGTCGAGACGAGCTTTGCAACAGGGTAAATTAGTTTCAGGCAATAAAATACTTGAAAATTTATGCTAATTATGCATATTCGTCATTGTTCGTATAATTATAATAATTTGATTGAGACAAAGAAAAAACACAGTGTTAAAGTTTAAGACCTTTTTGCGAAGTTTTATTCAGCAAAACTTTCTCTTGTTTTTTAATTTCACTTTTAAAAGCCTCTTTATTACTTTTCTTTTCTTGTCTTCGACATTGGCGTTGCCGCTTCACTTCTTGTTTACGAAACTTCTTTTCTTCTGGTGTTTCATTCTTCGTTCGGACATTATTAAGACATACAATTACTTCGTTTGAACTGTCCACTTTTTCTTCTTTTATTATACCATTATTAAAAACACCAACTGGAATGCCTGATTGTTTATGCAGGTTTATTTTCTTCGGCAAGTTTTCAATTATCATTTTGGGGTGATTGTAAAGATTTGAATACGTACTGATAATAGACTCGCAATCCCACTTTTCTTTGGGGGCTCTTTCAAACTGCTTGAAAAGTTCTTTATCACTTACTTCATTGCTACCGTCATCACTGTATTTGTATTCTCCTTCAGAGTCATTGTTTTCCATCTCTGAAAGATTATGTTTCTTTTGGTTGAGTTCAAATTCTTCAACAAGTTGTTTGACAAGTTGGTGTCCAGTATTTAAGTTTCCTGAAACGTCTTCATTGTCATAACAACCAATATCATCTTCGTCATACTCCTCCATGATTTTTTCAAACTGATCATCAAGCATCTTCAATCCATCAGTTCTGTGTATTACAGATGATGTCATAGAATAATTAGTAAATCTTGATTTATTATCCTCGCCAACATCAACTTCATCATCAGAAAAACAGTCATTCGAACTAACGTCACCTTCACACGATCCATCACTATTGGTTTCCCAACCATCATCATCATCGCCACCGTTAGCTTTCATAATAAAATCATCTTCAAGAATGTTTTCAGGATCATTTAAGTCAATGTCATCATCCAGTGCAGCAACAACATCAGGATCCCAATCTGGTTGAGGACCACGAGGTAAAACACCTCTGCTCAGTATACCCTCGTCCTCTTCATAAGTTGATGGCAAAGCCCCTTGGGGTAACGAAAACTGTTTTTCATTTTTAGGAAGTTGTACAAGAGACACATCTGAAACTGAGGTATTGCCATCATCACCTCTTGATTTGAGATGACGCATATAGTCGTAATTATCATCAAAGAAGATTCCATATTTATGCTTTTCTTCTATTGGAATTAGGACTTTCTTGGAACTTTCTTCATCGGCTTGAAGAGGATCTCTCTGGCTACGATGCACTAATGTAAATTTCTGTGAATTTTTCTTATCAATGAAAGGTTTTTTCTTCCCCATACCAATCTGTAAACTAAAACCAAAAAAAATCATGAACATTTGTTCAGCACATTTCATTATCAAACTGTTTTTCGAAACAAAAACCGCTTTAAATTACCTTGAGCGTGTCGCCAATCTTTGGAGTTTTTTAAAAGAACATTGCAGGTTTGAAAACGATGTTGTTTACACTTAATCGGTATATTTTGCAGAACAGAACTTTACGATTAATAAAAAGCTGTAAAATAAATTGCTTATATAATATTTAATAAATTTTCCATAAATTTCATTTTTTAAATTTTGATTAAAATATGTCCCTCAAACTAATCACTTAAAAAGCATTTTATTTTATTATTTGAGTTGAAACTTTGCTTTCTTTACTTACAACTGCTTATTCAAAATGGGTCACAAGTACGTGAACTTTTAAAAGTCTCTCCGCTCGCAAAGTATAAATTAAACTTTACTCGCACGGCAAATCATTTTTCGCAGTTTCCGCGCCATGTGCCATAATATATAGGAACCGATTATTAATAGTCTACAAATATAAAAGAAGCTATAATTTCATATATATTACTTATCGGTTATTAAATATCAGATTAAATAATATTATTTTTATAATAACACGATGAAGAAAAAGTTTGTTTTACCCTCGATTCCTAGAGCCTCCATTTCGTTTTTCATTTCATTTGTTCGGCATATCAGATTATTTGTTTAAAAATATAAATACCTCTCTTAATATCATTATAATAATTATTAATGTAATAACTATCTTTAAAGTTAAAAACAAACATTTCTTGAGTATTATAGACTAATATCAATCTTGCCTATTTCCTCCAAAGTTCTCGAGAAAATAGTTTATAAACGACCATATATTTGATTCAAACAACTTGTTGTGTACTGACCACGCCATTCTAGACCTTGCTGGCGAATAGCTAATCATCTTGAAGATGATCTTCTTGACAGAAGAAGATCTTGATGACAAAAATTCACATTTGGTGTATTTCTCGATCTTTCCAAAGCATTCGACACGGTTAACCACAAAATACTTCTGAAAAGGTTAAAACTATATAACGTCAATGATAATACATAAAAACTTTTACAAAGCTACTTTTTCGATAGAAAACATTTCTTATAATAGCAAAAAGAGTGTCTCAAGTTAAATGCGGTGTTTCGCAAGGCTCCATCCTTGCTCCTTTACTCTTCTTTATGATAACGATTTCCATAATTTCTCCAACCTCATTCTACCGATTATCTTTTTTGTTAACACTAACCTGTTCTTCTATCATGAAAATATTCTTACACTCTTTTCAAACACGAATAACAAACTAATTAAAATAAGTCACTGGTTTAAATCGAACAAACTCTCTTTAAATACCAGTAAAACCAAATTCACAATGTTTCGCAATAACTCTTTCAAAGGATTTCTGTCTTCATCCTTACCCACTTAGCTCCATAGATAATACGTTAATCGCAAAAGACCACGCGATGTTTTTACTTGTTACAGATTATTTTTTGAAAATACACAAAGAAAGAATACGTGCATGCAGAGACAAAGTTTCATGGACAACTAATTTCAAACCGGAGTTTTCTGTACATACAAATTCTAATCAGGTTGCACCATGGCTTACTATAATTGCATGGCCGTTTAGAATGCCTTTCAGAGCGAAAAAATAGAAGGGTAACTTTCTCGAAAAGTATTTTGCATTTGTCGGCTAATTTTTTATTTACATCGGTTCAAATTCAACCTGGCCAAACTGACCATAATATTCAAAAGTCTCCATAAGTGATTAAATCAATTCGCAAGTGAGTGTATCTAGTTTTATTGTTGGCACAAATACTCGCACGCTCGTTGTTCGTGTAGTCAGTAGTTGCTTGGAATAATATGCCATCTTTAAGTTTGTCTAATTACTGGATCAGACTTCTTTGGTTATTTAATGGCTTCAAAACAAGAAAATGGTAAATACATGCTGTATTTGGCAAAACTGGATACAAGAAGAGATAAAAGAGAAACCTTAAGTAAAGCGTATTAAATGGTGCTGGATTAATTTTTTCCAAGATAGCGATTCACAAAAATAAATATCACACCATTTTTTATAAGGGAGAGAGCTTAGGTTCACCTAGAAAATCGATATTTTTTAAAATTGAGATATTTGTATTTTCAGGACCAGTCTTCAATTCTTTTGATGTAGGTTTATACTATACTTTTACTGAAAAAGGCATCAAATTTAAAAGTAATCGTGATATGGCGAGGAAAAATCTTTCTTAGCAACGCATTAGGATCCATAAGACCCTTATTTTTTTAAATCAAATTTAGTTGTCTTTTTTTTGACTTTTTACCCTTTTCTTAAACTCTGATCTGGTCTGTGATTTGCCCGAAGATAACACTAAGAACGTGGTGAAGTGTCCAAAAACAAAACAAAATGGCTGTGGTTGGTTGTTGTGTGTTTATCAGTGGCTCAATATCTATACGTCTGTTCTTGATCTATTCAGTGTAAACTCATATTTTTTTTTTAGATATAATACATTAAAGAAGTAAATATAACTTGGAAAGGCGCACTACCGCTAGCATCGTCAAATGAATGGGATCTATTCATACTGGTTGGCAACATGTAAAAACAGGTTTTACAAAGAGTGCGGAAATATATACATTTGTTCAAACGTTAAACTTTCGTAAAAATGCCAGCAGAAAAACCATTCGCGCTCGGGAACAAAAAGAAGTTATTGCAGAACCAACATTACACGAACACACACTATATATACTTGAGCAGGCCGGTGTCATTTGATTTTGCAATAAATTCTTTCCCTCCCCAACACTGGATAGGACTGCACGCGACACCTTGTTTAATCTGCTTCTTTCAGATTTATCCCCGACAGGCAGCATTCAGGCTTCTTCCTCATCCTCGTGTTTTCTTTTTACTCCCCGCGCAGGCGATTCATCATCTTCTTCCGTTAAACTAGCTTCGTATTCTTCTTCGGCATCATCATCCGGAGTAAATTCCCCATCTTCTTCGTCATCCTAAACAACACCGCCATTAGTGCGGGTATAGTGTTTCCGCAAAAAGGTTTTGTTTCCAGATATAGAATAGAAGTCCGCTGCGATGAGTGAGAAGCGGCGAGAAGTTTTTTTCCAATGTAAAAGGTAAATTCTCAAAAGAACTGCAATTCGCGAAAACTAACTCCGCAAAATATCAATTTTTTGAATTTATATTAACTTTCTCAAAGATAATATCATTTAATTATTTAGCACTCACACTTAAATCCTTTTTATTCAGATAATCGAGCCCAGGTTCCTCTTCATCATCATCATCGAGTTCATACTCCTCTTCATCGTCATCTTCATCGTCGATTTCTAAATAAAATGAATTCATTCCAACAAAGCTTTAAACAGAGTGACCACGTAAGTATAGAAAATAAATCGCACATAAAGATTTCAGCACAAGGTTTGAAAACGTACATGTATTGGAATAACCATACGAGCGTCTTCGTCTTCATAAAATCACAAAAACAGGAAGAAAATTGAAGTCAAGAAAAAGAAACAAGTAAGAACCTCTTAGGAACAGGGTGATCATGCCGATATTTACATTAAAAATTCCAGAATGATTCAAAAACATCTCATTTAAACATTTTTCTGCGACATAAATGTGCCTAATGATGATGAAGAACATCTCTTGAACCTCCGAAATAAATTTAGAACAACTTGCTGTCTCAGAAATATCAGAACGTAACGATGTTTTAATAAAACAAATGATAGACAACTTTTAGTAGTGCGAATAGATATAAATCTTTCAAAACATGGGCAATGAATAAATATCATGTCAAGTATTTTTCAAAACAGCTTTCCAAAAAACGCCTTTTCCAGCTGAAGTGATCACCCTGTTTTAAGAAGCTTGTTACCTATTTTCAAATGACCCAACTTTCATACCTCCAGGAGCAACAGCAGCAAAAGAACCTTCCTCCTCTTCCTCCTCCTCGTCTTCTTCAGCAAAACCTTCTGGGTCACTCTCTTCATTGTGCTTCCCATCAACGATCGCTACTTCATCGTCATCCTCAGTTCCATCTATGCTACCCTCAACGGTCAAGTCTTTTTCGTCTGAATATTAAACAGGTATTACATGAATAACACCAATTCAGAATGATTCAAAAATCAGCTAGAATCAAGATTACACTGACTCTCCAACTAAATAGTAATTCAAAGCTAGCTTAACAACATACCTCTCTGAGAAAATGAATTATCACCTTCAACATAAAAATCTTCCTCATCTAAGAGAACGAGACTAACTGCACTTACTAAAAACGAAAATTCCAAGAGCAAAAAATAAACATACCATATTTCATGTAATAACATATTGTTTTGGGGGAAGAAGGGGCTTATTAGAGGAGTGTTCTCAAATGACAGGTACGCAATCATGTTTATGCGTCCTGCCACGTAGCTAAAACCTATCAAGGAATGCTGTTTTTCACGTCACTGTTTGAAAGCGTCAAAATCGTAATTTAAATTATCCAGTTTCTTTTCTTTTTGATGTCTACTGTATGTTTATTGGTTTTTTTAAGTGTCTCTTCATTGATTTTTGTAATCAAAACTGGAGGATTTCTTGTGTATTAATTGTTTTTTCTTCCATTAAATGCCAGTTCTTCTGAATTTGTTTGCCTCTAAGCTGAATGGAACTTTTAAACAACCCGTAGCACCAGGTGTAAATATCTTCCTTACTACGTTTTTACATTACGTAACAAACTTTTTAAAACGTTTAATAATTGTTAACATTAAATTGTCTGGTGTTAAAATTTATTTTTGCAAATATTTCTACACCTAAAGTACCAGTTAATTAACTTCGCATAATGCAACACAAATTAAATTTTGTAATAACGTTACACATTAATGTATATTAGGTCAAAACAAAAACAACACAGAATTTTTGGCGCCAATTTTCTAGCCAAACATAGGTTGCTTAGGCATGCTACAACATCTGAGGTACAGTTTTTATCACCCTCCTGCATTTTACCCCACAAGAAAATTGAAAAAAGAGTGTTTTCTTGTATCAAACCTTCTTCCACTTCACTTTCACTGTCTTCTCCATCTTCATCATCGACATCTAGTTTATGCAAGGTTGACATTAAGATGTAATAAATCAAACAAAATGATGAATAATAAATCTTCAAAATAAATAATCATTATAATCACCTTCTTCATCCTCGGAATCTTCCACCTCTTCTTGATTTCTAAAAAAAGAAAATCTTGTATGGCACAATCATATACATTCCTTAAACACAAGATTGCAAAATTAACAAAACACGAATGGTAAAACACATACCTATCAGTTCCATCGAGGTACTTAAGCTGTGGCAAAAGTTCGTATACTTTACTTCGATAATCTCTGTGAGTTGTAACTTCACAGTTAAATAGATCTAGACTTATTAAATTCAGTAGCTTCGTCTGAAAAACAAAAGTAAACAGTTTCACAAAACTCATCCATCTGCAAAAATGTTTATAAAACTTACTAGTGGACTTAGGTAATCCAAGTCTTTAATTTTATTTCCACTAAGACTGAGATGTGTAAGCTGTGGTGTTTTTATTAGATTTTCAAGGCCGCACGATATTCTATTGTCACTGACTTCTAACTGTAACGAAAAGAAACAAGACAATCATGCGTTATGTTTATCAAAAGATGAGTAAAAATTAGCAAGACATTAATGTTCGGTAGTAATAGTTTTGTGTTCATTGTGAGCTAAACTAATCGTACATAAAAGGAAAAATAAATTAAAAAATAATAAAGAAAAACGACGGTATAATAATTATCAGATTTATAATGCTGTGTCATGTCTAACAAGGAAGCTAGGCACTTACTCTTTTTAATTGAGGTAGCGCAGGTAAACCCTTCAGCGAAGTCAAACCAACATTTATTAACGATAATACTTTTAGGTTTTTATATTCATCTGTTAAACCAACGATTGTTGTTGACCTGCAGTTGTCCAAATTTAACTCGACTATCTAAAGGCAAAGAACAAATTTATAAGTTCAGAAGAATGGTTAATGTCATCATATTATCCAAATATTTTTAACAAAGAACAGATGAAAACTGACATATTTATATTATAAAGCTTCAGTTGTCCGTTCATATTCTTGGAGAATATTTTGGATCAAAACACACTTACACATTCGCAATTTGAACATTGAACACTTGCTAGGTTGGATTGATTTATTGATGATCCCCAAAATGTACAGATTTTGAATTTTAAGTTCAACAGTCCAACTATATACACATTCAAATGTTGTTAGCACGATCAGAGAACGTTACATTGTTTTACTAATAAACCATGATAGTATTAATTGTAAAAATTAGTGAGGCAATGTTAATGGTGAAAAAGTAATAAAGTAAAAATAAGCAAACAAGACATTTAAGGGTACTTTCCCATATTTCCCTCACCACTAGCACTCTCCCACCATTTATTTATATTGTGGCCTAACCCTAACTAGTCTGATTTTGACCTTAAAAATGCGTTTGAGTTATTTATATTAGACTTCATAAAACAGAAATATAAAACAAGCTGGCGGGGGAAGTGTTCATAACAAAGGAAATGTTTTTTTAAATCTATTGGGAAAGTACCCAATCAGGTTTTGCTGCAAAAAGGGAAATAATGCTTCCAGCTTTCTAAAGCTATTCAACAAGACTACTGAAAAATAAATTAAATCAGCATAATTTGGAATATTTAAAAATTTTGAGTTTGGCTGAACCCATTAGAGAATCACAGATGTTAATCAATCAAGGCATTGAAACTTGTACAACCAGTCAAAAAGTGGCATGAGCACAGCTGATAGGAGGGTTATTGCGGGGTCACCCTATAATACCTCCATTTCCCCCTCTATCCAGGCCTTATTATAAGGAAATATTTGTTGCAGGACAGAATGCCCGGCAGAAATATAAAATCGCCAGACATTTCATATTATTGTCCGGCTACAAATTAAAAATATTTGGCCTATGTTTACGACTCTCTGTTGTCCGTTTTGCCCCTATATTAACTGTATGTTTACAATGGTACGATACATTATAATTATGGATTATTATTTTATTTCGCTGCACATTACTATTATATCTGGAGAGAAAAATGCAAGAAATGCAATGGTATTTAAAATGCTGTTTCGGGATCAGTATCACACTCGTGCACCTTGGCACGCTCCTGGAATGCACTAGACGTGTTTTTTGTTGTGCACCTCGATTATGTAAATTGAAGAAAGAATAAATATCCAAAGAAGAGTATCACGTTGACTAGTTTTTAGTCACATTATAAACATGGCGCAAATTAGTGAAACTTAACAATGAAGTTTAATCTAATTTACTTTATTTAATTTAAATAAAATTACTTCAAACAGTGATCTTTGTTTCACGCTTTTGTACAGAATTAATACATTCTGCATAAATTTTCCTTTCAAGTGCAGGAATTGGAATATGTATAAACATTAAAAAATATATTACGTAATTTAACTTGAGTGTCGTTGGACAAAATTATTTTATCGAACATTGTCCGGCGCCTATAATAAGGCCCTGCTATCCATAAGTTTTCATATGTACAATGTCTATATAATATACAGTTAAATAAAGTATATGCACAAGATTGAAAGGCATATTTCTAAAACTCTCTAAACTGTCAATCTTTACACTATTCTTGAAGCAAATAATTTTTTATTAACACAAAATAAAACTATAACTAATAAAGGTGGTATTATTCAGCTTAAATGAAGGAACCATCAATCAAAAATTGGAATTACAGTATGTCAGACAGATTATCCCCATAACTACTTGAATTCCAAGGCATTAAAATTCACAATAAACTTGATCATTTGAACAGACATTGTGATCCTTGTAGCATTTATCAAGATGTTAGCTAGCCCCGAATTGCAACCAGTAAACGGTATTTTCCCAAGTGAGTCTATCAAGACCTTTTACCCAATTAAAGCTTTCCTAGTAAGTTATTGGTTGAATGCTAGTATTCATTAGTGTCTGATATCAAGCAGAATATCATCTAAGCGAGTACAAGTCATTCTATACTATTCTGGGTTCGAGACCATACTATCACAAAGTTGTTTGGTAAGCAGTTATAAATAGAATACGCCATATTTCATCAAAAATAACTGTAGCACAAATTGGAACAATTAAATACACTATAACTTTGAGTCTTCATGATAATGCTTAATGAGCATTCTGAGAGCCTCGTTAAAAACAAACATATCACCACTAGTCCTTGGAAAATAACCTGATGGATATAATTGTCTAGTCTTATAGCTTATGATACTAGTGTTTACTCAAGCACCATAATTCACACCTATTCATCGCTGGCCATGCATATGAGGTACTGGAAGTAACTCCCGTAGGCCTTGCGTAACAAAATAGGAATATTGTAACGAAATCCCTGTCCTACTCCTAACAAAGCAAATTACTTTGCCTTAGTATTACTATTCGTAATGCTCTTCTCGTAGGTACATCAAGATTTTATTATTATTTTATTATATTTCATGTCATTTTGTTGTACTGTAGTGTAGAGAAAACATTGTTTGATTAAACATGAACATAAATGCTTTAGCTAGCTACATAGATATACTTTTAACGAGGCAATATAATGAAACATCTGTAAATATTTTATACTTTGTACTCCGCAAAGATTTCCGCCTACCTCATCTTTATTTTGTCCTCTCCGCTCTAGTTCTATTCTGTTTTCCATCACTATCAGATTAAATTTTCTACTTGTAACGCTTAAAACCTCATGTATGGAGACTGTTTGAAATGTTAAAACCAGGCTTACGAATAAAACCATACAAATGAAAAAGAAATCCAAGCTTGATTTTAAAGAAAGATGTTCGGTGATATCATTCAAATAATAACTTCCTGAGAAAAAGTAAAAAATATTTACACTAAAATAATTTTAGAAAGAAATCAGATACTTAAAATTGTTAATATAAAGCGAAAATGTCCAGTCAATTAGAAAAAACAGTATTTTGAGTATTATTGTTAACTGTTACAGGAAAACCGGCGGGCATGAGTAGTTTATTGAAAAGCACAAGTTTGATTTTAAAAATCGGAATAATTAAGACATAACCACGTGATATATGTAACTCGTAAATAATAACCACGTGTGTGAATGAATGCAGAGAAACTGGTAATTATGCAAATATAGTGATACTACATCATCTTGTCACTTTTATGTCTTTTTTTTTGTATTTTTACTACAGACGACTAACCACAAAAGGCTTTATTTTCAACGCGGAATAAACTTCAATAAATAACGGTTCACGTTATACACCATGTTTTTATCTCCCTATGAGATTTCAAGAGTCTCGCCATTATTCTCTTAACATACAATATATTATGTGTTCCTGTTCTTCTGTTATAAACCTCTTTTACAAAACGTCACACTGCGAAACACGAACGTGAAATCGAGGCAACCGACGTTCGGCGTTTATTTGAAAAACCAACAAACGATGAAAGAAATTGTTGCGGGAAGAAAAACAGACTTGCAAAAGTTGTGATTTTATTTTCGCAACTTTAAAAGAAAAAGCGTACATTAAATGTTGCGAGTGAAGTTGAACTTACAATAAATAATTTTTTTGTCGTTCCATGCAACTTAATACAGCCTCCTACGGATTATTTGAAAAATCGGAAACAGATTTTCTTATAAGCAGTTTCTGCGGACCAGACTTTAATATTTTCATACCTCAATGTACACAGAAAGATGTAAACTTCATATAACTTTACTTAGACAATAAAGAAAACTTCGTAAAAATAGATCTAATCCAATAAACATACACTCGAGCCGAAAACATTAGACAACGTCACGTAGGCTTCAATAGTCTTCGAAGAAAGAAAAACGATGTTACTACAAATAGCAAGTACAATGCAAAAGTCCTAAGACTCATCATCTTCTGCATCAGCATCAACGTTGACCCCCGGGAGAAATTCTCCGCCATCATCTCCATCTTCCCTATCAGAAAAATACATTTAAGAAAATACTTATTAGATCATGGGGCGACCGTGACGGTAGAGTTGACTACACACTACAGAAGATCGGTTTTAGTTCAAGGAGGCCTCGAAATATCTTGTAAGTTTACAGCAAGATTGATTGCCACAAAAAAGAACAACATTTTATTGGAACAGTACCTTTCTGTCGTCAAATTAAATTATGTGAATGTTCCAAAGGAGGAAGAAGTTAGTGTCGGCTCGTTTGTAGAAACTGGTGAAAGCTAACACTGCCAATAGTAAATCATCATCATATGAACAACAAAAAGGTCCAAAAACGAATTGTGACTAGAAGCAAACTGACATACGGAAACATAAGTTCATATGGTTTATATAAAAATCCACTGACAAAGGAAATAAAAATAGACCAAGAAAGACAAACTAACAAAAAAACAATAATTATTGATTAGAATCTACGTTGAAATCTAATCGATTTTGTAAAAAAATATTTATAGACGAATATTTTCGCACATTAAGTTTGTTGTTGCTCCAAGGAGATAACTTTTTAAAACAATATCAGACACCATTTTCATCATTGGAATTTGGCCACTTTTCTCCGACATTGCTTTTTCTGATAAATTTTTGCAAAAAACGACAATTGGACTAGCCAAACTCGAGGGTAATTTTTGTTCGGATGCTTTTATAAAATAACAAAGAAAAGGAAAAAGTTGCGGGAAGAAATTGTTGCAAACACTGGAAATAATTGAAAGTTGCGAATTGTAAAGAAATTAATTGTTGCGGGAAGAAAAAGTCGCGAAAGTTGCGAAAATTTGCTCGCAACATTTTCTTCCACAACAATTTCTTCTTTTAAAGTATTTACCTTGTGGATGAAGTATCGCCTTTATCGACTCACAGCCTTCAACTTCTACACTGCTGCTGTAAACACTGTCACTCTTCGCAAATCAATTTAATGTTTTACAAGTTGTTTCAACATTAGCAACTAGCCATGGCAAGAGCATGGCCTCAATATTATTGTTTCTGAAACTGGCCTGCAATTATCTTTTTCTTATCCTGGGGCATCTTTAAATGGCATAATTTTTTGTAACAATGAGAGATGGGGCTCGGAAATCAAATGTCCACTCTCCAAGTTTAACAGCTCTCTGCAAGAAGAGGTTCTTCGTGGAAAATTATGATGGCACTGTCAGGCTTAAACGCAAGCATCAATACTATTATCAAATGTTTTGTGCTAACTTGAGACGCATTGATTTTGTTGTTTGGTTTGGTGGTAGAGACCCGATGAACAAATTTAGTAGGCTGTAGAGACGCACGAGATTCCTAAATTTTTAATCCTACGGACGAAATTCTTAAATGTTTAATTATTTTAAATTTTAATTCTTTAATTATTCTTAAATTTCTTAAACGCAATGAAGAGACGCACGATGCTGTAGAAACGCACGATGCTGTAGAAACGCACAAGGCTGTAGAAACGCACGAGGCTGTAGAAACGAACGATGCTTTAGAAACGCACGAGGCTGTAGAAAAGCACGAGATTTTAACATCTTTTCAGAAGTAACAATATTTGCGTTTTTTAATAAATATATTTGAAGGTAATACTCCACCGAAAAACGAAACATATACTTTCAGTCAGCTGAAAGAAATTATGAAGAAAAATGAAGAAACAATGATGGAATGCTTTAACTTAACGGTTGAGCGTCTGGAAAAAAGATGGACAGTTTGCAGGAAGAAAATATTCTTTTTAAAAAAGAGCTAAACGAAGTGGGGAAATCAGTGAGTTTTCAAAGTGCAGTGTTTGAGAATATATAATGACATTGAAGAAAAGTCTTACGATTACAGTCACACATCTAATCAGATCCAGACCGTTCGCACTCGTATTTGTAACATTCTGCCCATTTCATTAGTGAGTTACTCGGTTTCCTTAAGAATTGAAGACTCTTTTGTAGTAGCAGTCATCAAACCAAGCCCTGTCTTGTCTCTACTTTCTTCGACTATCATTTTTCGTAAGGCCATTTACAATGTTAATTAGTAAAGAATGATAATTTCAAGGATACCAAACATATCTTGATGCTAATTTCTTCCAGTTTCAACCCTAATACCCTCTGACTACAAGGCATAACTATAAATTTGTGTTGTTCTTTTAAAAAACTAAACGTGCAATGTCATCGGGACATTTTAGAGTCAGGAGTCTTTATAACAGTGGAGGATGATATCCTTATTGTCTGGCATTTCCCAACTTAGTAAACATAGATATTCTATCGACTCACTGCATAGACTTGGCAAAATGTTTAACTTTTTTTTAACCGGCGTCCTTTTATTCCGTTTGAACAATGGGATTTTTTTTAGAAGGTGCTTAAATTGCACGAATTATCACACCTAGCATTGAGTTCAGAGATCACTACAATTTATGAAGTTTAGTTAACAATTGGAGCAAAAATCATGTCTCATTTAATTTTTTACAGTTCGGCAATTGAACCATACAAAGATTTCTTCCGTGAATATGTATACCAGAGCAGACAAATCGGGGCATGGGGCATACAGTTACTGTTACTACGGAAGTCTCTTGCGCACATTAAAATTACATTTTCGTTTAAAAGTAAAAATGT
Organism: Candelabrum cocksii; assembly: GCA_963930725.1. Taxonomy (NCBI): domain Eukaryota; kingdom Metazoa; phylum Cnidaria; class Hydrozoa; order Anthoathecata; family Candelabridae; genus Candelabrum; species Candelabrum cocksii. The sequence goes on from OZ005666.1 coordinate 4,122,193, forward strand.
TTCTGGAACATTCTAAAACTAGCTAAAAACATTAATCAACTACATTACACCAAGAGCGCATTTAATTACACAGCAACGGAATCTGCCTTACTCGATTGTCTTGTCAGCATTGTATCGTTTTGACATGTCAAACAAGCCTGCCCGGCATCGACGTAACATTCGAAACAGTAATGGGCTTTGCAGGTTTTCTCTTTGCACTCAACGGTTTTGTAATAAGTAGAAGAATCGCACACCATGCATTTGCGGACGGCGAGTCGTAAACACAACCGCTGGAGTTTGATGGGAAGTACATCGAAAATCTTCGACGCGAAAGATATCCTTTCCGCTAGACGTTTCCTCTCCGACAGCAATTGTATTTTCCGTCGCATGTGTTTAGCAAACGTGTGTCTGTCGTGTAGTATGGCGTAGTACAAGTGCTTCGAACGGATGTCGGTGATCTCCTTGTAGAAGAAAGCGCAAATAACACCTCGCGTTCGCAACACATGACTTTGAACTGCGATGAACAAGATCAACACGCCTAAGAGAACGTAAGCACACACGCGATAGTGTCTGTGCGTGTAGCTGGCGAGAATGGGTTTGCACGGAGCTTGAACGACGGCCGTCAAAAGGTCGTGCGTGGCGTTGTCCAACAAAATAAAACATAACGCCACCAAAGCCAAAGCAACGACCAGTAATAGCCATTTGATAACGTCACGTCTTTCGCGATTCGTCAAACTCATAGATTTTCGCATAATGTACTTCTTGAATTCAATTCTCGAGAGCGGAATAACAAAGTCCGTTAGACCACGGTTTTTACGTTCGCTATCTAAAACTTTAAAGTTGTGCGTGATATACACATTGTCTTCGTTCTTTGTCGTCAAAAACGACTTATTGTATCGGTAGGCTTCCGACAGCCAGAGGAGCGCCAGTAAAGGCATAAAATACAGTAAGACATTGCGAGAAACAACGATGTCGGAATTTTGAAAGTCGGCTGTAGGAGACAGGTATTTCGGTGTCGTTTTCACTTTGCTATCCAGCATGCAGGTTTTCTGTGTTGTGAAGTTGGCATTGCAGAAAGAAAACTTCGACTGCTCGCATATCTTCCGATCCAGCGAATTTAAATGGCTACGCTCATGACAGTAAAGCACGAAGTTGTCGTGTTTGATGTAACAGTAGCCTGTGATTTGCGCCACATAGAAAATGCATTTTTTCGTTACGTCAGTAAGCACTTCAGAGTTCGGGCTAACCACAGTGTCACTGGTACGCAAGGTAGTATTGCCAATATGCGCGTGGCAATTCCTAGCCGCGTTGAATTTATCGGCAATACCGAGTGCCGGACCAAGCAGTAGTAGCAAAAGTATCAGGAGGACAACGGCTGCTTTTGACCGTGACGACACGATACTCGGTAGAACCAACGAAAAAGTACATAAAATCGAACGATTTGAAAGCGTTGTAGGCAAAATCAGCATTATGGTTAAAAAAAGCAAAGTGATTGAAACGCATACGACGATATGAAGAGCGGCAACGAGGTAGAGAGTCATTAGCAAACCGAGCGACACAATCAGCGCACAGAGAAGACAAATAAAGAATCTCAGCGTGTGGTAGTTCGTCTTCGGTAAAAAGTAAATATCGCGAGAGTCTGACGGGGGGTCGTAGTAATTGTTACGGTCGTCACTATAGTGTGAGGTTTTTAATGAACGCAGGGAACTATGCCGCTTCCAAAAGTTGGTCATCGATCTCTTCTTACACGTGTCGACATCTTTCCCAATGACGACATGCGGGACTTCGTACCCAGCCTCATCTTGTTTAGTAGCGGCGATCGGTTTGTGAATCAACGGCGCATTCTCGCCACTTGAATGGCTGCTAGAATTATAGCCCTCGTCCCTTTGGTTTTTACACACAGGTTTTGTGGCGTTTTTCTCGAACTCGAGTTTTTTAGCTCTTTGGCGAGCGAAAAGATCGGGGGACGGTTGCTGGGCGTCAATCGTTTCGCCGGAAGACATGTCCACGTAATTGCACGAATGTCGAAACTTCCCCATCTCTCCTACCTCACTTTTCGCCTTCTCGTCTTCTATTTCATGATCGGACGCCATATCAGCATCACTCTTTTGCAACTCTCTATACACAGTGCTTTCAATAGGCGAAGATAAACTACGTAGAGATTTGACTTGATTTAATTCCATATTCTCGGCATTGTCGAGACTGGCGTGCGATAACAACGTCCGCTTTAGCGGCGACTGGCCTTCAGGAAGCATAATTTTGGTTTTTAAATCATTTCAAGCTAAACAAAAAAGAGATAATTTGGGCACACGGTAAAATTCTTAAAAAGTACAAACATCCCAGCAAAATTCCTTTACATTTTCACTTGCATGCAAACAAATAAACTCCAATCCAATCACATATTATGCAAACACCGACTTTATTATACAATTTATGCAAACAATTCGGATTTAGTGAAGCTTATACAAATAAACCGTCTATGAAACCAAAGATCAAAGGTCGCTCGTTCTAAAAAGCAAAAATTAACACTTACGGAAACAATGACATGTGAAAAATAGGCTTTTTGCGTAGCAGCAGAATTATATTTTGTAGCGAAAAACCGGCAACAAAAAACCTTTCCAGCGTAATAAACCATCTAAACATTTCTTTCACAATCGATCAATTGCTCATTCATACCTGAACTCAATGACTGAAAATACATTATGCATGGTATGTTGGAAAAAAAAACACAGGAAATCACACTAATGGTTCATTATGGAGAAGCGCAGAACCATAATAACACCGGAATTTCAAAATAATAAGCAGAAGATTGAAAGAAGCTAACATGTATTCAGATATGCCAAGCATTGAGAAATCTTTTATGAGACTACAGCATGCTTAATCCAAGATGCAATTGCGAAAACGCCAACAAATGAAACCAGATAGATTAAATTCCTACAGATATGTACAACATTTTAAACAAGAAAAAAAAACATTTGTGAATTAATATGCAACTGCATTAAAATAGACACCAATTTTTTTATTTATAAAAAAGTGATCTCATATCCACAACAATTAATCTGGCTTTTCTCCTCTGTTGTAATAAACAACAGTCTCTTTCCATTCAAACTAAGATTTGCTTTTTACTTATATTCGGCAAACTACAAGGAAAGAAGTTCCTAAACACACAAAAGAAACTGACTGTGCTGGTTTTTCAATTTTGTGGTACCTGTGCATAAGAAAATAATGATTTTAAATCACACACACATATATATCAGTAATGCGGGTCATGTAACATCTTTGACCTCATTGACATAATGATGCATAGCTGCCACAGAGTTTAAAATACAAAGTTGGTACCTTGCGTGGGTTAACTCACCACTGTTTTCCTCTTTCTGGGGTTGGCGTTAGGAAGGATATCCAGCCGTAAAAATATCTACACAATATAAACAAATAAGATGATTAAACCTCCGTAATTGGAAAAAATCATCTTTTGAAACCATCCAACCCATGCAAGCATGGAAAGCGACGTTAAAAGGATGATAATGATGACCTATATAAAAGCCCACCATAATTCAGGTGTATTAACCACACTCTATAGTGCCTTCACTGGCCCCTTCAATATTGAAGATGGCGACAACAGCAAAATTGTTTCTTTAAGAGACTTTTTGACAAAATGGCTTCTTGAAACATGACTTGGATCAACAACAGCTAAAATATGTTACAAGTAGAGTTCATGGCAGGATATGAGACTAAAGTAAATAAAGTAACCAAGTTGTAATCAAGTTCAAATAATGTGAATTATGGAATCATTTTGGGTTATTCCTCTTCAAAACAAAAATATATATGTAAAAGTTGCAGTCGGGTTACAAATAAAATTAACCTCAACATCCACAAATGAATCCATTCCCAAAACCTCAAAAAGAAATTAACAAGTCGACTGTTTCCGAAATGATACATTATCTAAGATAAAAAAAAAGCATTGCAGGAAATCTCGAAAAAGCTGCTTATTCCACAATCTAATCTTTAGAGATTCTCTGAGAATATCTTTTTCAAACAAATCAAATAGATTCAATTATGCAATTCTATCCAGAATGTGAGGAAATACAACAATTCAATGAATGAATTCAATTTTCTTTCTTTTTGGAAAAGGTTACGCTTGGTTTTCCCACCAACCCTGAACTGTATGTTAGGTTAGTGAAAGTGGCCAAGTCTTGTTCTATAAATGAATGGAGAGAAATACCTTAAAACATAAAGCAACACTTTCAATATTTTTATTAGAAATCTACTTTTTGCGTATGCCATACAATTACGACTTCTTTAAAATAATTGCTATATACAACAGATATTATAAAATATTACAATTTATGCTTGAGACGATTGTTGATTCATTTTTATGGATGCATTTTAATTCCGTTCACAAAGCTTTAAAAAGAGGAAAATAAATAAATTAAAAAAATATATATTTAAAAATAATATTATATATATATATATATTATGTTAAATAAAATCTAATAAAATATTATTATTAAAGCTACTTTGGTTTGTATTAATTTTAAAAATGGATTGAAACCTTAATAAATTTAATTAATTTTTGTAAATCGGGGCAAAACAAAATGGAAGCAAACAACTTTAAGTAAAAATAACTAAATTCTGCTGCGAGTCTTTAAAAATCCCAAATAAATATTGACTTGAAACGTCCGTGACCATTAAAAATAGTATATCAACGGGTCAAGAGTCAATTATAGAGAAAAAAGAAGTAAAAATGTTATATTATAAATCGCTCACATAAAACAAGAGCAGAAAAAGTGTGTAAGTACGAAAACATAGGTATATACACAATTTTAAGCGTGATTCCTTGAAAGGCCTGTATAATATGAAAGTTGCAAGCCTAATACATACACGTGAACATATACAAAACCGTCAATTTATGACTGATGCTAATTTGTGGCCCTGTATACACACAGTTATATCTAAACTAACAGATGACATATAACCTACTCTGAATTTTAAAAAAAAACCTACTCTGTCTTCAGACATTCAATGAACACTCAACTACGAAATATTAAACAGCACTGTCAACGAGAATTCACATTTTCTTTCTTAATTTTGTTCATTGTTTATTTTCAAAAAGGAAAAGAACAGATTGTTTGTTTGAATCAAAAATGTAAAACATTTGCTCAATATGATGTTGTTCAACCGTGCATAATAAACCAGGCAGGTGTAAAAAATAAATTAGTCATAAGATTTCATTTGTTTCTTGTCTCAACCACTTAAAACCCGGGCTTTCATAGCATGAAAAACAAGAAAGAAATCTGAAAGATAATCAAATTTTATTTCATGAATTATTAATAAACTTAAGCAAAATGAATAGCTGAATATCCAAAGTTTTTTGTTAGAAAAATATAGATATTATGTTGTGTGCATGTTGCGACTGTTTTTAATGTTAGATGTAATCTGAAATTAAGTAGCATATCACAAAATGACAACAAACTGTCATAAAGTGGGTGCAGAAACCAGAAAAAATAATTGATCAGGATATGAAAACATGTATATAGATTACTGAACATAGCAAATATATAACCTCATAAATACTTGGAAATAATCACAAACTTTACAATCATCTGCCTGAAATTATGTTGAAAAAAGGTATATATATATATATATACGAATAAAATTATTAGAATTATATCAAAATATTGGATTTTTTTTTACTTTTTCATTCCTATTTTTCTCTCACCTAATCCAACCACTCACAGGATTTTTGCCATGAGATCATTTGGCAATTTAGGTTTATTTATTGTACTTTGCAGTTTTACTTTTACTTTTGAGTTATATAAATTATCAATATGAGGTTGTTGTTTATTTTGTAGTGTTTCACTATTTGCAACGTTCCTGTGCTATTTGTATTTGTGCACATATATTTACCCAAACTTGATAAGCACAAAATACATTGATTTGATTTGGATATCAAACAACAGATACTTGGTGTAAGAATCGATCTGATCAACTTACTGATAAAACAACATGGAAAGCTATAAGTTAAATATTCCAACAGCAGTACTGGATGTGCTCAAACCAATCTTCTCGCATAACAATCTTGGATCAGATAGTTTACTGGAACGATGTGTCGACAGTGAGACGCAAAATGCTAACGAGTCACTGAATGGTTTAATCTGGAAAAGATGCCCAAAAGACGTTTTTGTCTGCAGTTCTTGGTTCAGTTGGTCTTATTGCTGTTTTAAAGGATTTAAACATTCATCCAGGTTTTATTATTGTCTTGCAACACAACGCTCAGATATTACGCGCATATCTTTAATGAACAGTCCAAAAAAGATAGAAGGGGAGACAAAAGGGTATTAGAAGAAAAGGGATTCAAGACAAATATAAAGAAACTGAATGTCACAGGAGAACATTTTTTCTTATTTTTTAAAGTACTTTTTCTCAGAACATTATTTCTTGACTCTTGACGGCAACAACTTTTGAACTGTTGTTTCAATTTCCATAAAATCTTAGACAGAAGGGTCCGCATAAAGAAAAAAAAGTTTAATAACACCATATAAAGATCGTAACACATTCGCAGTTATCTCTCTTGTAATTGGTGGTAATGCATTGTGTTAGGGTTAGGTTAGATTTCAAGTTAGATTTTAGATTGGGTTTTAGGTTAGGTTAGGTTAGGGCTAGGCTAGATGCATTCTCGATTTTTTATTTGATGTTTTCAAACTGATCGATTTTCACCCTCCTACTATATGACAATGTTTATGATAATTTCAGATTCTCTAGCTATGTTCGGTTAGCTATTTTTTCCATCCCTCAAAATGTGAAAATTAAATCCTGGCGGAGGAGTGTTGTAACTTATAATTTACAGTGGACTCTCTCTATCTCGAACTCACAAGGGCCAACAGATTTGTTCGAGATAGAGAAAGTTCGAGATAGAGAAAATAACCGTAAAAATCGAATTTTTTACTAATAATGCAAGAGAAACAATAAGGTTTATTAGAGATGTATTAGACTTCAAGTTTAAATGCCCAGAAGACTTTTTGTTGAAAAATGTTAAAAAATTATATATAAATAAATAATAAATAAACTTTTGTATCAATTTTGTGTGTTTTCAGCTTCCGTTTAACGGCCGACACATCTTGACTTAAAGCTTTCTTAATTCAAAACAAAACCTTTCCACTTTGTAATATTTTGGTTGCAATCGAATTTTCAAATATCAAACATTTTTGTTCTATTTGCCGTGTGAATGAGGAACGAGGTGGAAAAAAATTCGAGATAGAGAGAGAAACATTCGCAAGGGACCAAGTTTTTTGTTCGAGATAGAGAAAAATTCGAGATAGAGAAGTTTAAGATAAAGAGATAAAAGTAGCTTAGAGAGTACACAAATGTCCAAGGGACCGAGCTTTTTGTTCGAAATAGAGAGAAGTTCGAGATAGAGAGTAGTCGAGATAGAGAGATTATAATTTATTATCATAATCACCAACGCAGTGCTTTATTTTGTTTTTCATGTTCTTAGAGCCCTGCATAAACAATACATACACTAATCTTTTTTTATAAACAAGACAGCTATAAGCAGACATTCCAACCTTTGGTGTTCCAATATCGGGAGGTTCCTTTTTATATAGTACCGAGCTTTAGCAAACACGACGGGAGAGCGAATAGGACGGCTCCATGACTTCATACTCACGTTTTCTTCCATCTTACTACGGCAGATACCCCTGTTTCACGTACGTTGTGATATGAGGACGGAGACCAAAGGGGTTTCCTCATTCCTTTTTCGCATGTGCAGAACAGTTCTTTCCAGGTTTCTTAGAATTTTTACAAGATGGGAGAGCGGGAGATCTTACTTCATATCGGGAGCCTCCCGATCATAACGGGAGGGTTGGAATGTTAGTAAAAGCATCGTACGAACAAAAATTCCCAATTATTTAAAAATGCCTTGTTTTAGAGGGTAAAATCGGCTTAGTGAGACAATCAGAAGATATGAGTAAATTTAAAAATTATACATGATAAAGATTTTTATATATTGTATATAATTTACATTTCAAGGGAAATTGCCGGAAATTGCTTTCCATATACATAAGCATAG